>JAZHEH010002317.1:2980000-5380000 GCA_036589455.1 Ateles fusciceps | reverse complement strand
GCTCAGGTGATCCTCCCACCTTAGCCTCCTTAGTAGCTGAGATACAGGCAAGTGCCACCACACCCAGCTTTTTTTTTTTTTTTTGAGAGATTGGGTCCCACTATGTCACACAGGCTGGTCTTGATCTTCTGGGCTCAAGTGACCCGACTGACTTGGCCTCCTAAAGTGCTAGGACTATAGGTGTGAGCTACCACACCTGGCCAAAGGTAACATTTTACTGAAGTGCTGGTCACTCATCAATATTTGTATCAATCTTTTTTTTTTTTTTTTTTTTTGCTGGTAGAGATGGGGTCTTGCTGTGTAGCCGAGGCTGGTCTTGCACTCCTGGCCTCAAGCAATCCTCCCACCTCAACCTCCCAAGGCTTTAGGATTATAGGCGTGAGCTACCACATTCTATATCAGTAATCTATGAGGAAGGAATTACTATTATCTCCAACTACAAGTAAGGAAACTGAGGCATGGCACAGTTAGTCTCCGCCCGATGTATACTACCAATGAATGAGAAAGCTGAGATACAGACCCAGGCAGTGGCTCTAAAGCCTGGACCCTGGCATGCTGACCCAGAAGAGATGCCTCATGTCATGGGCAAGGGAGATTGGAAAAGCATTCCAGAACACAGGAGGTGGCGACTAAGGTGGGTCTTAGAGGGAGACTAGGACCCTGCATGCCAGGGGTGGGAGTGGGGTTATGGAGTGGATATTCTAGGCAGAAGGAAGAGCAAGAGAGAGATGTGAAACTGCATGACACAGTCAAGGAACTGCAAATAGCTCGACACAGCTACTGGAAAATAGCTCTGAAGTGGCTGGAGCCTCATCCTGCAGGGCCTTGTCTGCCACAGTAGGGAACTGGACCCATCAGAGTAAGTTAAAGCCTTCATGTCATGACTGTATTCTGGCAACAGTGAGGAGGAGTAGATATTTTTGGGGCAGTGGGCAAGACAAAAGACAAGATCAGTTGAAGATGATGAAGGCAGGAGTGGAAACAATGGAAGGAATGAAGAGGAGGGGATGATTCAGGAGATGCTTTCAAAATGGATCCAGTTTTCGAAGACCCAGTGACTGGCTGAACGTGGGGTACACAAACAGAAGACTTCTGGAGGGCTCTGAAGCTTCCAGCTTGAGCAACCGGAGAACCAGGGGACTCGGGAGAGGGCAAGAAACAAGGACTGATGTGGACATGTGGAATCTAAGGGACCCATGGGACATCCAAGGAAGGTGTCGTCCAGCAAGCAGGTGGGACCAGAGCTAAGGTATACACCTGGGAACCAATACTGCATAGGTGCTCAAATTAGTTAAGTCCATGAGGATGTCCAGGGGGAATGGCAGAGTAAAAAGAGAATCTTCAACAGTCCCTTCAAGACTGAAAACATTCAAGGTGCAAGGGAGGAAAGCAACCTGCTGAGAAATGGCCAGAAGGGCCAGACAAACAGCAGGAGGCGGTGGCATCACGAGAGCAAAGGAAGTTTCAAGAAGGGAGCAGTTATGAGTTTCAACTGCCAAGAGAAGTGAGAAAAACAGTAAAACGTAGCTATATGTTTTTACAATAAAGACAGTCCCAAGTTTTCTGCCAAAGTAACCCAAGTAATATTACACTGACAGCCCCACAAGGGAAGGCCGCAGGCCCTCTGAATTTCTTTGTGCATGCTAATGTTGCACTGCATCGCACCACACAGCCGTATTTATCTCAATGCTATGCCTGTCTGCAAATCTGCAAACATAATGGACAGCCCAGGAAAAGTTGGATTTTACCAGTGTTGCAGGCCCCTTAACACACACCTGGAAACTCCAGGGAGGGCTCTGGGTTTTTTTAATATATACAGAGTAAGGAGCAAGAGAATAAAAACACAAGAGCTACCAGAAAGCCCAGAGCATGGGAAGACCTCTGAAGAATCTGAGAAGAGCTAAACATCTCTTCCTCCAAAAATGTATATAGGCACAAAGTAACAAAATTTTTGCATACATTTTCAAAAAGGCTCAGAGACCTCTGTCTTAGAATTTAACTCTTTAAGAAGCTATAGGCTGGGTGTGGTGGCTCACACCTGTAATCTTAGCACTTTGGGAGGCTTAGGCGGGCAGATTGTTTGATCCTAGGAGTTTAAGACCAGCCTGGGCAACACAGCTCTACAAAAAACACAAAAATTAGCCAGGTGTGATAGCGCCACTGCACTCCAGCCTGGGCAACAAAGTAAGACCCTGTCAAAAAAAAAAAAAAAAAAAAGCCAGAAGTGGTGGCTCACACCCGTAAAATCCCAGCACTTTGGTAGGCCGAGACAGGCAGATCATGAGGTCAGGAGTTCGAGACCAGCCTGACCAACATGGTGAAACCCCGTCTCTACTAAAAATACAAAAATTTGCCAGGCGTGGTGTGCGCCTGTAGTCCCAGCTACCCAGGAGGCTGAGTCAAGAGAATCATTTGAATCCAGAAGGTGGAGGTTGCTCTAGCCTGGGTGACAGAGCGAGACTCAGTCTCAGAAGAAGAGAAAAAAAAAGCATTAGGATAAATACCTAATGCATGTGGGGCTTAAAACCTAGATGATGGGTTGACAGGTGCAGCAAACCACCATGGCACATGTATATCTATGTAACAAACCTGCACATTCTGCACATGTATCCCAGAACTTAAAGTAAAATAAAATAAAATATAAAAAAGCTATAATGGATAACAATGGTTCTATGACCACATAAAATTCTGAGAGATTTTCTTCTCCATAATTTCCTGATTATTTTTTTTCAAGAAGCTTGTAGTCATTTTTATTTTTATTAAAAAAATTTTTTTAACCCAGGTGTGGTGGCTCACACTTGTAATCCCAGCACTTTGGGAGGCCGAGGCAGGCAGATCATGAGGTCAGGAGTTCGAGACCAGCCTGACCAACATGGTGAAACCCCATCTCTACTAAAAATACAAAAATTAGCCGACATGCACCTGTAATCCCAGCTACTCAGGAGACTGAGGCAGGAGAATTCCTTGAAACCAGGAGGTGGAGGTTGCAGTGAGCCAAGATCATGCCACTGCACTCCCACCTAGGTGACAGAGCAAGACTCTGTCTCAAAAAAAAAAAAATTTTTTTTTTTTTTTTTGAGAAAGGGGCTCTCACTCTGTCACCCAGGCTAGAATGCAGTGGGGCCATCACTGCAGCTTCCAACTCCTGGGCTTAAGCAGTCCTCCCACCTCAGCCTCCAAATAGCTGGGACTACAGGTACGTGACACCACATCTGGCTAATATTCGTACTTTTTTATTTTCTTGTTTCTTTTTATTTCTTTTTTTTTTTTAATTTTTTTTGTTAATGTACTCTTTTGTAGATGTGATTTCACCATGTTGCCCAGATGGTCCCAAACACCTGAGCCCAAGCCATCCACCTGCCTCAGCCTCCCAGAAGTGCTGGGATAACAGGCGTGAGCCACTGCACCCAGCCTGTAGTCATTTTTATAGAAAAAAAGAATAAAAGCTATTTTTACTTCAAGGGTTAAAAAACAAAGGCTGGGCATGGTGGCTCATCCCAGCACTTAGGGAGGGCAAGGAGGGCAGATCACCTGAGGTCAGGAGTTGGAGACCAGCCTGACCAATATGGAGAAACTCCATCTTTACTAAAAATACAAAATTAGCCGGGTGTGGTGGCACATGCCTGTAATCCCAGTTGCTCGGGAGGCTGAGGCAGGAGAATCAATCACCTGAACCTGGGAGGTGGACGGTGCAGTGAGCCGAGATCACGCCACCGCACTCCAGTCTGGGCAACAAGAGCGAAACTACACCTCAAAAACAAAATTAAAAAACTGGCCAGGCTCAGTGGCTCATGCCTATAATCCCAACACTTTGGGAGGCCAAGGTGGGAGGATTGCTTGCGGCCAGGAGTTTAAGATCAGCCCTTGATATGGGCAACATATCAAGACCCCATCTCTATATAAATAAAAAATAAAAAAGTTAGTAGCTGAGTGTAGCAATGCATGCCTGTAGTCCTGGCTACTCGGGAGGCTGAGGCAGGAGGATCACTTGAGCCCAGGAGTTCGAAACTGCAGTGAGTTATAATCACATCACTGTATTCCAGCCTGGATGACAGAGTAAGACCCTGACTCAAAACAAAAAACAAGATGGAACAAGAATTCTTCTCCCTAACCGCCCTCCTTTAAGAGGCACCTCTTCAACTTGGAAAGCAAGCTGAAGAATTTTCTGACACATTCTGTACTACAGAAGCAAATGTAGTCTGTGGGAGAAGGTCCTGCCAAGGGTGCACACCAGCAAAAAGCAAGGAAGGGGTCTCCCACCAACATGGCTCACTCGCCCGAGGCCTGCCCCCAGCTCCTGTCCCACAGGCTGTGACACTTGGGGAAACCCAGGCTGCTGAGGGAAGGCATGGGGGCAGACAGGCCAGCCCAGCACCACACAGGTCTCAGGAGCGGATGAGAAATGCATCAGTGTTTTGGCTGCTGGAAGGTGGAGGCTTGGAAGGTGGAGCAGCTAAAACTCTGATGGGGTGGGAGTGAGGGCTACATCACCTACAGAGATGGACTGGGCAGCAGCAACCTCCGAGCCACCAGGGCCTCCCCCCGGAGGAGTCCTTTCATCCAGCAGGGGCAAGTCTACTTGTCCATCCACACTCCAGGACTTGGCAACCTCTTCTTATGAAGGACTTTCTCCTTTGGTGCCAAACCCACTCAGCACGGTGGGGCAGAAGTAGAGAGAAACTTCCTAGAAGAGCTGGGTCTGGAGCCTGAAAGCTGGAGACTCCAGAAACCCTTGCTCTGCTTTGGAAGATGCAAATGGCTTACAGATCCTCGGAAGGAGCCACTCTTCTCAGACTCAGGCTGAGAAAACTGCCGAGTAAAGCATGCAGGGAGGCGAGGGGAGGGTCCCCCCAAGTGCAGAGTACCTTAGCTGACAAACATCTTCTCTGTTGGGACTAGGGGACAAACCTGCCACCTACTGCCCTGGCTTAGATGTCACCTCCCTCAATGTACCAAGTGAAAAAAAATAATAATAATAAAGTGAACAACACAACCTCAAGTCGTTGCTAAGGACTACACAAGTGCCACAACTGGCCTATCCAATGTGAGAAGGAAGAAGAAAAAAATTTGGCTACAGGGAATACAGGTCCTTTTTTTTTTTTTTTAAGACACAGTCTCACTCCTGTCGCTCAGGCTGGAGTGCAATGGCGCGATCTCGGATCATTGCAACTCCGCCTCCTGGGTTCAAGCGATTCTCCTGCCTCAGCCTCCCTATTAGCTGGGATTAAAGGCACTGGCCACCACGCCCGGCTAATTTTTGTATTTTTAGTAGAGATGGGGCTTTCGCCATGTTGGCCAGGCTGGTCTCGAACTCCTGACCTCAGGTGATCTGCCCGCCTCGGCTTCCCTAAGTGCCGAGATTATAGGCGTAAGCCACCGCGCCCGGCCTACAGGTCCTCTCTTAACAGAAGTCTGTCTCAGGAGTGGCAGGACCCGAAAACATGTTTTTAAGCCCAGAAACACAGTAAGTCTTGCAGTGTCAAAAACTGTATCTACAGGCCATAGGGTGTGACCAAATTTAAAAAACAAACAAAAATCAGCTAACAGGAACCCCAATCCTGAAACACCAAAGCTGAGTGGAGACATCAAATCGCAGTTGACACAGAATACCGACATCCTATGAATGAATGACCGAATGCCCCAGAAATAGCAAACTGTCGCAGGATTAAGTAGACCCCAAACTGAAATGAAAACGTTCAAAGCAGGAACTGAAGTATGAGCTATGGAACAAGACTTTGAGAGCCATTCACACGTGGGGCTACTGACTTGATAAAAGTTCAAGCCAAAAGCACTTGAATCGTCGCTGAGTTAATCCAGTCCAAAAGATCCGTTAGATTCACAACACTGCAAAAGGCACACGTGCCTGAAAATTCTCCAGCAAAGCTAGAAAATAAAAATCGTCTGTCATGTAAAACCACTTAATACTACGACTGTGTGATACTGTTTAAGCGCAGCCTATAGTCCACTTCCTCAATTGCACCTAATGATAGGGGGAAAAAGTTCCCACATTTTGGCTGGGTCATTCCAAAACACCTTTATCCCACAGGGATTATAAATAAGCATTTAGTTCACCCAAGTCTGTCCAATGCCACATGCTAACTCAACCCACCCCATTCTTAATTTTTCGGAGACGTCTACCTGGCCTGTGTCGTGTTCCGAATGTTATTTTGCAGATTATACTTCGTAAAGCCTCAACTTTCTTCACCCTCTTCCTAAACACGAACCTTCCCGTAGTAAATTCACGCCATAAACACACCCAGGGCTTTGTTTTACACACAGATTTCTCCCCCCTGGTCCCGAGAGAGGCTGCTTTTCCTTCTGAATCCACCGAGGCCAACTCCTGCCATCTGGGGTCGCGGCTTCCTCCGCCGCCACCGCCGCCGCGCGGACTCGCCCGGGTTCCGGGTGGCCCGCGCCGGCCCGCGGGCTCGCACCCCTTCCTGTCTCCGTCTGCCCACGGCGGGCGCCGGGCGGCGGGCGTGAGGCGCCCAGACAAAAGCTCGGGCCGTCGGGCCCACGGGCCCCGGGAGCGCTCCAGCCCCGAGGCCGAGGGTCCCGGCGCAACTTTGCGAACGCAGAAGCAGGAGGCGCCGGCGCCCGCGGGGTGCGGGTGCGCCCGGGGCGGCCGGCACGCGCGTGGGCCGCAGGCGAGGGCGCCGGGGGAGGGCGCGGCGCGCCCCGCGGCCGCCCGCAACTTGCCCCGGGCCGTGGCCCGCGCCCCGTAGGCCCGCCCGACGGCGAGGCCCGGCGGCCCACATTGTCCCCGCGGCGCTCCGCGGCGCCCCGCGCGCTCGCCCGGCCGCACACGCCCCCTGCCCGGGCCGGCTGCGGGCCTGCCGCGCTCCTCCACGCCCCGCTCGGCCCGGCCCCGGCCGCCCCGCCGGAGGCGGCGGCAAAACTTTCTCCTCATCGCGAAGGCGGCGGCGTCGCGACCGCCCTCGGCGCGTCAGGCAGGCGGCCGGGAGGTCGGGCGGCGGGTCCCTCCCTCAGCCCCACCCCGGGCCGCCGACCTGGTCCGGCTCCGATTCATAGTCGTCGTCCTCGGCGCTCACGGACATGGCCATGGCTCATGGTGGGCCCAGGCTCGCGCGCGCTGACATGGCTGGAGCGGCGCCGCCGCCGCCGCCGCCGCCCGCCCGGAGCAAGCTCGGCTCGCCCTGGCTCGGGCTCGGGCTCGGGCTCGGGCTCGGGCTCCCGCCGCCGCGAGGAGGGAGCCGCGCCGCGCGCCTCGCACGCCCGCGCGGGAGGGGGCGGGGAGGGGGCCGGCGAGGGAGGGCCGGGGCGCTCATGCATATGCATGAGGCGAGCCAGGAAGGGGCTGGCCCCCCGGGCGGGCGGGCCAATGGCGCGGCCGCGGCACTGGGGCCGCACACAAAGGGAGCCCGGCCTGCGGTGACACGGGGCGGGCCCGCCGAGGGCGGCCCCTCGCGGCCGGAGCACCGGGACTGGGGCTGCGTGGGGGCGTGCCCCGCGCCCCGCCCGGCCCGGCCCGGCCCGCGCGCCGCGGGATGCACATGGGTGGCTGCACGCCGCCACCGCTGCAACAGGAAATGCACGCCTGGCCTGGGGTGGGGTCTTTTGTGTGGTCCCGTGGGGCGTCTCGCGGGAGTCCGGGGGCGCCCGGGCCGTGGGGGACGACCCTGCACGCGACGCCAGGAGCGGCTCCCCAGGTCCCCGGCAGCAGGCACACGGGCTCCCGGGTTTGCACTCGCTCCGGGACCAGGACCTGACGCGCACGAACCCAGGAGCCCCCGACCCAGAGCCTGCAGGCCCGCTGCCCTGGATAAGATCTGGGCGCCCAGGCTCCCCCGACGCGGGCGGTTGGGCTGGGGCGGCCTCCTGGCGCTGTACACCAGGCACTCGGGTTCGCCTTTGCAGGTCAAGTAGTGCAGGCAGGAGTCCCATTCGAGCCGCCTGACGGGGGCTATCAGAATGCCCTGACTCTGCCCTGAGGTGGGCACCCCACTCCCTTGGACAGGAACCCTCTTCTGAGTCGACCTCGGAAAGGTGGAGGACGCTGTAGGCCTGAACCCAGCTGTCCTAGGAGACTGGCCGCTCCCTAGGCTGGCTGGGAAGGTGTGGGTTTCTGAATTCTTAAACTCCAAAGGTTCCTAGTGCTCATTCCAGCTGCAGCCCACTCCTGAAGAAAATTGTTGCTAGAAACCCGGATCTTCATTCAAAAAAAAGTCTATCGGGCCCTTAAGCCAGCAGGCCTTACTCTGAAAGAAGAGCTCATGACCGTGAGGTAGAACGACCAGTGCCGTTATAAGCATCAAAACCACAGCTAAACACAGGCTAAGAAGGACTTGGCATTCATACCATCCACCTGTCCAAGGTAACACTAAATGTGCACACCTGTACCTATTCAGTTTCTCCATCTATACAAGGGGAAGGATTTACCAAGGGCTGGATAACCTTCTGTAAAAAGATCAGAGTCTTTCTCAAGAATAAGCCATGAAATCAGGTGACAAACTCTCCAATGGCCATCTGTTAGTCACATCCAAGCCACTGGCCACAAAATCCAGTGAGAACAGAAGGGATGGGCAGGCTGCTCCTGGACTGGCCTTTCAAAGAAGCAGGCCGTGTGCTGGAGACCTTGTAAACAAAACTCAGGAAGCTTCTAGCAAAGTCAGCAAAAAGTGAATAAGCAGGGATGTCAGTTTTTACTGAGTAGATTTTAAAGTCTGAAAATTTACACACCCACCTATAGCAAAAAAATCCGAGTCGACTAGCTGAAACATATTTCCTTCCTCACTCCCCCCCCGCCTTTTTTTTTTTGAGGCAGAGTCTTGTTCTGTCACCCAGGCTAGAGTGCAGCGGCATAATCTCAGCTCACTGCAACCTCCTCCTCCCAGGTTCAAGCGATTCTCCTGCCTCAGCCTCCGGAGTACCTGAGATTACAGGCTTCTACCAGCATGCCTGGCCAATTTTTGTATTTTAGTAGAAATGGGATTTCACCATCTTGACCAGGCTGGTCTTGAACTCCTGACCTCATGATCCACCTTGGGATCACAAGGACTCCCAAAGTGCTGGGATTACAGGCATGAGCCACTGCACCTGGCCCATTCCCCTTTTATTTTGAGACAGAGTCTTGGTCTGTCACCCAGGCTGGAGTGCAGTGGTGCGATCTTGGCTCACCGCAGCCTCCACCTCCTGGCTTCAATTGATTCGTGTGCCTCAGCCTCCAGAGTAGCTGGGATTACACGGGGTGCTACCATGCCCAGCTAATTTTTGTATTTTTAGTAGAGACAGGGTCTCACCATGTTGCCCAGGCTGATCTGGAACTCCTGGCCTCAAGTGATCCACCCACCTTAGCCTCTAAAAATGCTGGGATTACAGGCGTGAGCCACCATACCTGGCCATCACTCCCCCTCATATTTTTCAGAATTTTCTCAAAGTTACAACAAAAACAAAAAGCAAAAGAATACACCCTGCACCTCCCCCTCCACCTCCTATCACTCCATTCCCAAAGGGCTCAGCTTTTTAAAAGCTACCTTGTTGGCTGGGCACGGTGGCTCATGCCTGTAATCCCAGCACTTTGGGAGGCCAAGAGGGTGCATCACCTGAGGTCAAGAGTTTGAGACCAGCCTGGCCAAAACGGTAAACCCCGTTTTCTACAAAAAATACAAAAGTTAGCCGGGTGTGGTGGTGCACACCTGTAATCCCAGCCACTTGGGAGGCTGAGGCAGAAGAATCGCTTGAACCTGGGAGGCCTAGGTTGCAGTGAGCTGAGATTGTGCCACTGCCCTCCATCTAGGAGACAGAGTGATATTCTGTCTCAAAAAAAGACAAAACAAACAGAGAAAGAGAAATGTCTGTAAGCAGGAATTTTTCTCAAAGGTTTTTCCCATTACTAATCAGGAGCAAAAGAATTATCTTGAGGTTAATTTCCTTTGAGGACTCTCAAAGCTCACTTCTGAGTTTGAGGAAGTAAAAAGACACAGTTCTCAATTATCATGGCTCAAAGAACGGAAAGGAAAAGGGCGGACAAACAGAAGTTGCCGCTAACACAAACTCCCTGCCTCCTTTTAGATCATTTCAGAGACAGATGGGGGTCTCACCTGATCCCCTCACTTCACAGGTGAGGAAATGAAGGCCCAAATAAAATTAGGAAGTGGCTTTCAAGACCAGAGTCTCTTATATAACACCATCCAGAGAAAGACCTCCCTCCAGGGGCCCAGGCACTAACAGCAGCCTTAAGCATGTTCAGAGGGCCAGGCCCAGTGCTAAGTCTGCTGTAGACATGATCTCACTTATTCCTTTAAACAGCCCGGTGAGGTGGGTACCATTGTTCACCCACTTGACAGATGAGGAGACTGAGGCGAACTGCCACAAGGAAGGGAAAGAACCTGGATCTGACTCCGTAGGCAATTGGAGCCTGGGCTGTTAACCACACCACTCCGATGTCTCATGCTAGGGACAAGGGAGGAGGATGGCAAATGAGACCGGTGTAATCATCCAAGTGACAAACTCAGGCTGAGGCAGAAGAAAATTTAGTGTCCCGGCTGGGCGCAGTGGCTCACACCAGTGATCCCAGCACTTTGATCACGAGGTCAGGAGTTCGAGACCATCCTGGCTAACATGCTGAAACCCCATCTCTACTAAAAATACAAAAATTAGCTGGGAGGTGTGGTGCGTGCCTGTAATCTCCGCTACTCATGAGGCTGAGGCAGGAGAATCACTTGAACCCGGGAGGTGGAGGTGGTGGAGGTGGCAGTGAGCTGAGCTGAGATCGTGCCACTGCACTCCAGCCTGGGAAACAGGGTGAGACTCATCTCAAAAAAGAAGAAAGAGAGAGAGAGAAAAAGAAGAGAGAGAAAGAAAGAAAGAGAGAGAAAGAAAGAGAGAAAAGAAAGAGAGACAAAGAAAAAGAAAGAAAGAAAATTAAGTGTCCCTTACTAGACGCTGTAAATTCTGTTTTCTAGGTTCAAATCCAATCCCAAGGTGGCTATCTGATCTGGCAGGGGCCAACTGTGGAAGCAGGAGGCCACGGTGAGGACATGACAATGTAGTGGGTTCCCTCCAAACACTAGGAAGGCCACTGTCTGTCACCTTTGACAAATTCCTCTTTTGACACTTGCAAAATGCTTCTTACTTCTCTATTGCCCTCAATCAAGTTTCCTTTAGTTAACCGGCGCACACAATTATCCAACATCTGTTTTGTATTAATAGTGTGCTGGACTGTATATAAAATACAAATTATGCCAG
This sequence comes from Ateles fusciceps, assembly GCA_036589455.1. Lineage (NCBI taxonomy): Eukaryota > Metazoa > Chordata > Mammalia > Primates > Atelidae > Ateles > Ateles fusciceps. The sequence continues at coordinate 5,368,792 of JAZHEH010002317.1, read as the reverse complement.
CCCTTGCCCGACGGAATTGCCAAATTAAAATTTAGCATTTACACTGTGCTTTTGAGTGGCCCTCCCTCCCTCTGTCCTCGTCTTTGAGTGACCCTAAGAACTTAACCCTCTCCCAATTCCACTCGGCCAAGGCTTACTTATATGCTTAGACAGAGCTCCCCAAAGCTGATGCCACCCAGCCAGTTGGATCCAGAACTTTCACCATGTGATGTGGAAATAAACAAAAACAGATGGAAGCCAAGTCCTCTTCCATCACAATTGTCACCCACTTCTCTGCTTTCTCTCTGGGTGTCGTGTACATTTCTGATCTGCTTATCAGACAGTGAGAACTCAGAAATGACCCCTGGCTGCTGAGAGGTTTTGTCCATACTCAGCTGTACCAGGCAATGTGTGAAGGTGAAAGGAGGGAAGACAGGAAGACTGATGATGCTGAGTTAGTCACCAGCTTCTCCATGCCCACTTCCAGGAATGGCCGTGGGGAGCGCAGACTGGGCAGCAGCTGTCCCCTGGACTCTGGCTTACCCAGGGGGAGGGGCTCTCCAACATGAAAACCCTTTCCTTGTGCCCGTGTCACAAAGGCCACAGCTAAAGCACCCCATGTAATCCCAGCTACTCTGGGAACATCATTTTCCAGAGGCTCAGGTAGGGAAACAGAACGGATGCTTTTTATGTGAAGACCAGTGACCGGCTAGTACCTCTTGAGCCAGTGGACACCATTTGTAAACATGACCCTAAAGAGGGAACAGAATTGTAATCCCAGTCTTTGGAAGGCCGAGGCAGGCGGATCACTTGAGATCAGAAGTTCTAGACCAACCTGGCCAACATGATGACACACCCTCTCTACTAAAAATACAAAAAATGGGCTGGGTGCAGTGGCTCATGCCTGAAATCCCAACACCTTGGGAGGCCGAAGTGGGTGGATCACGAGGTCATGAGTTCAAGACCAGCCCAGCCAAGATGGTGAAACCCCGACCCTACTAAAAATACAAAAATTAGCCAGGTGTAGTGGTGGGTGCCTGTAATCCCAGCTACTCGGGAGGCTGAGGCAGAGAATTGCTTGAACCCAGGAGGTGGAGGTTGCAGAGAGCCAAGATTGTACCACTGCACTCCAGGCTGGGTGACAGAGTGAGACTCCATCTCAAAAAAAAAAAAAACAAAAAATTAGCCAGGCATGGCGGAGGTTGCAGTGAGCCCAGATTGTGCCACTGCACTCCACTCCAGCCTGGGCAACAGAGCACGACCCTGTCTCAAAAAAAAAAAAAAAAAAAGGGGGTAACAGAGCAGGAGGTCTGCAAAGGGTTGCTTCCTACACAAGTAATAATTTATGCCTACCAAGCAACTGAGAATGTGCGCTTCAGTTATTTTCCTATTATTCTACCGTTTGTCTCTGCTTTTCAGTAGGCTTGCCCCCCTTAACAGCAAAAGCAGAAGGTCTTTTGGAGAGTTATTTTTCTAACACAATGTAAAAAAAGGAACTTTCTAATCACTTAACATAGGACTCCAGGGCTACCTGGATAAAACTGTGATTCAAACAGTGACAGTAGGACAGGCCAAGGGCTGCTGTTATTTCTGTTAAGGAAATTCCTAATGTTACTTAATTGCTTTTTATTTTTCCCCCTGGAGAGTCATTCCACAAGCATTTAAAAAACCACATATATTCATCATATGAGTACTTTCAATAGCCTAAGCTTTCTGTTAAGTGGGAATTCTTCTCCTAATTATGTCTCCTTACATTACCAAAAACCAACCAATAAATATTTACATTCACTGGAAGATGTGTGACTGTGCAAATGACCTTTTTTTTTTTTTTGGTGAGACAGAGTCTCACTCTGTTGCCCAGTCTGGAGTGCAATGGCATCATCTCACCTCACTGAAACCTCCACCTCCCAGGTTCAAACAATTCTCCTGCCTCAGCCTCCCGAGTAGCTAGGATTACAGGCGCCTACCACCATGCCCAGCTAATTTTTGTATTTTTAGTAGAGACCGGGTTTTACCATGTTGCCCAGGCTGGTCTTGAACTCCTGACCTCGTGATCCACCCGCCTCAGCCTCCAAAGTGCTGGGATTATAGGCATGAACCACCGTGCCTGGCCAGGATTTTAAAAAATTAACTAATTTTTTTCTTTTTTTTTTTTAGACGGGGTTTCACCATGTTGGTCAGGCTGGTCTTGAACTCCCGACCTCAGGTGATCCGCCCGCCTAGGCCTCCAAAGTGCTTGGATTACAGGCGTGAGCCACCACGCCCGGCCAAAAATTGACTAATTTAACAGATGACTGGCATTGATCTGAGACATGTTTTTCCACCACTTACCCCATTCCCAACGCCTCTGCTGACCTTAGAAAGTTACTTTCTTCTCTATTCACTTCCTTACCAAAATCCACGCTAAGGCTGAGCGAGGCAATTTGAATGACACAGGTGGGTTCACTTTATAAACCACCCCCACCTGAAAACATGAGCAGCTAAATACATGTAAAATGCCAGCGTAGTTCTGGCCTGTAATCAAGGCTTCTGTAATTTAATGATATTTTTTGTAACAAGATCAAATCTCCGCTTTGGTTTGCTTCCTAAACAGAGCACCCAACCCACCGTATAGCCCGTCATCCTCCAAAAAAGGACCTTGGAGAAATAAGATCTAAAGTTCTGTGCACCCTGGTCTCAAAACAAAAGCCCACATCCAAAGGTTCTTCAAAATAAGATGATAGGCCAGGCATGGTGGCTCACGCCTGTAATCCCAGCTTCTTGGGAGGCCAAGGTGGGAGGATCACTTGAGGTTAGGAGTTCGAGACCAGCCTGGCCAACATGGTGAAACCGTCTCTACTAAAAATACAAAAATTAGCCAGGCATGGTGGCAGGCCCCTGCAACCCCAGTTACTCAGGAGGCTGAGGCACAAGAATCGCTTGAACCTGGGAGGTGGAGGTTACAATGAGCCCAGATCACGCCACTGCACTCCAACCTGGGTGACAGTGAGACTCCATCTTAAAAAAAAAAAAAAAAGAAAAAAAGAAAAAAAAGAAAATCAAAATGAGATGATAAAGAAGACAGTAAATGGCTGGGCTCCGTGGCTCATGTCTGTAATCACAGCACTTTGGGAGGGCGAGGCATGTAGATCACCTGAGGTCAGGAGTTCAAGACCAGTCTGGCCAGCATGGTGAAACCCCATCTCTACTACAAATACAAAACTTATGCTGGCATGGTGGTGGACGCCTGTAATCCCAGCTACTCGGGAGGCTGAGGCAGGAGTAATGCTTGAACCTGGAGGCGGAGGAGGCAGTGAGCCGAGATCACACCACTGTACTCCAGCCTGGGGGTGACAAAAGTGAAACTCCATCTCAAAAAAAAAAGAAGAAGAAGACAGTAAACAGGCCAAAATATGAGTAAAATTGTGATTATCATTCGTAGCAGCTCTATTCACAATAGCCAAAAGTAGAAATGATTCAAATATCCATTTGGTTTATGAAGAGATAAAATAAAATGCAGTCTATCCCTACAATGAAACTGTGATTCAGCCACAAAAAGGAGTGAAGTATTGACACACGCTCCAAAAGGAATGAGCCTGGAGAACATGATGCCGAGCAGAAGCAGCCCAACACAAAAGTCCACATATTGTATGATGCCATTTATATGAAAAGTCCAGAGCAGCCAAATCCATAGAGACAGAAAGCAGATTAGTGGTTTCCAGGGACCAGGGGAGAGGGAGTAGGGAGTGACAGCTGATGGGTATACGGTTTCCTGTTGAGGGTGATGAAAATATTTTGCAACTAAATAGAAGCGATGGTTGTACAACATTGTGAATGTGCTAAATGTCAATGAATTGTTCTCTTTAACATTTTTAGGTTAGGTAGATTTTACCTCAATAAAAACCATATACAGTTATGCGCTTGCAGAAAACATTTTGGTTAATGACTATGGTCCCATAAGATTATAATACTGTATTTTTACCATACCTTTTCTATGTTTAGATACAAAAATAGCCAGGTGCAGTAGCTCATGCCTGTAATGACAGCATTTGGGAGACGGAGGCAGGCAGATTGCTTGAACTCAGGGGTTCAAGACCAGCCTGGCAACATGGCAAAACCCTATCTCTACAAAAAATACAAAAATTATCTGGGCGTGGTGGCGCACATCTGCAGTCCCAGCTACTTGGGAGGCTGAGGAAGGAGGATCTCTTGAGCCCAGCAGTTTGAGGCTCCAGTGAGCCCTGATCATGCCACTCACTGCTCTTTAGCCTGGGAGACAGAGTGAGACCTTGTCTCAAACAAACAAAAAACTGAAAATACCTATCACAGTGTTACAATTGCCTGCGGTATTCCATACAGTAGCATGCTGTACAAGTTTGCAGCCCAGGAGCACCGGGCTTTACCATATAGCCTAGGCGTGTAGTGGGCTATATTACCTAGGTTTGCATAAGGATACTCTATGATGTTTGCGCGATGATAAAATTGCCTAATGATGCATTTTTCAGGATGTATCCCTGTCATTAACCTCCACATGACTGTGTGTGTGTGTGTGTGTGTATTTTTTTCATCAGACATGCCTTCCCTAGGTTAGCTAACCTGGTGAAAAATGGACCCTCCCAAAAAAATTATACCCAAACTTGGAGGCCAGCTGTGGAGGCTCATGCCTGTAATCCCAACACTTTGGGAGGCTGAGACAGGAGGATTACTTGAGCCCAGAGAGCTTGAGACCAGCCTGGGCAACACAGTGAGACCCTGTCTTTACAAAAAATAAGAGAAAATTTAGCCAGGCAAAGTGACATGCACTTTTAAATCCCAGCTACTTGAGAGGCTGAGGTGGGAGGATCATTTGAGCCCAATAGGTTGAGGCTGCAGTGAGCCAAGATTGTGCCTGCACTCAGGCCTGTGGGACAGAGAAAGACTCTGTCTCAAAAAACAAAACAAAAAACAAACAAAAACAATAAAAAGCCAGCCACAGTGGCTCATGCCTGTAATCCCAGGACTTAGGGAGGCTAAGGCAGGAGGACTGCTTGAGCCCAAGAGTTTGAGGCCAGCCTGGGCAACATGGCAAGACTCCATCTATACAGAAAAAAACCTTTTTTTTTTTTTAAGAAAAACTTGGCCGGGCATGTTGGCTCATGCCTGTAATCCCAGTACTTTCAGAGGCTGAGGTGGGCAGATCACAAGGTCAGGAGGTCAAGACCAGCCTGACCACATAGTAAAACCCCATCTCTACTAAAAATACAAAAAATTAGCTGGGCATGGTGGTATGTGCCTGTAATCCCAGTTACTCAGGAGGCTGAGGCAGAAGAATCACTTGAACTCAGGAGGCGGAGGTTGCAGTGAGCCAAGATCACTCGATTGCACTCCAGTCCGGGCAACAGGGAAGGAAGAAAGGAAGAAAGGAAGGGAGGAAGGGAGGAAGGGAAGGAGGAGCGAGCACGGTGGCTCATGCCTATAATCCCAGCACTTTGGGAGGCTACGATGGGCAGATCACCTGAGGCCAGGAGTTCGAGACCAGCATGACCAACATGGAGAAACCCCATCTCTGCTAAAAATATGAAATTAGCTGGGCATGGTGGCACATGCCTGTAATCCCAGCTACTGGGGAAGCTGAGGCAGGAAAATTGCTTGAACCTGGGAGGTGGAGGTTGCAGTGAGCCATTGCACTCCAGATTGGGCAACAAGAGCAAAACTCAGTCTCAAAAAAAAAAAAAAAAACAAAGAAAAGAAAGAAGAAAAACTTGGAGATAAGACTAACCCCTCTCCTTTGAATGGGTGTTCTTTCCTCTCCAAGACCGGGGGGGGCATCTCCCCTATGGCGCTATCATCACTCAAGAGAGATTTTAGGCCAGATGCAGTGGCTAACGCCTATTATTCCAGCACTTTGGGAAGCCAAGGTAGGAGGATTACCTGAGCCCAGGAGTTTGTGACCAGCCTGAGCAATAGAGTGAGACCCTGTGCCCACCTAAATAAATAAATAAATAGATAGGTAAAAAAATAAATAATAAATAAATAAAAATTAGCTGGGCGTGGTAGCATGCCTGTAGTCACAGCTTCTTGGGAGGCTGAGGTGGGAGGATTGTTTGAGCCCAGGAGTTCGAGGCTGCAGTGAGCTATGGTCATGCCACTGCACTCCAGCCTGACGGAACAAGACAAGTGGCATCCAACAGGTAGTTTTGGTTTTTTTTCTTTTGCTAAAACATTGTCTCTTAAAAAAAAAAAAAAAAAAAAAAAAGTAAAAAAGAGTGATTTTAGGTCCTATTCTTGAAAGGTAACATGGTTAGAAAGTCTAGGCCCTAAACCCTGGGATGTGTTAAAACTAACCAAACCAAAGAGATAGTTCAGTCACCTCTTAAATGAGCTGCTAACAGTTACTGTGGGGGGTCTGATGGGCTCCGAGGACACTTTAATGCCAATACACATGGCTTTTCCCTCCCCTCCCTCCCCCACTTTCCCTGGCTGCTGCCCTGGGCCTCTCTCTTTAACCATTTTTTATCCTACATTTCATGGGTTTTCATAGATCCATCAAGACACTCAAAATAGAAAAAGCCTGACAAAACTCTATTGTCACCATTTAAGAAACCATTAACCAACTCCTTACTTTGAAAATCACCATTTAAAGGGAAAGAAGTGAAGTCTGGTGCTGTCTGTTCAGGGGGAACTTTTTTTTTTTCCCCTTTAGGAAGAACTGTTCTTAAGGGTAGCCCCAACTGATGAGGAAAAACTCTGCCAAACAATGCCAGCTAATTCACACAGGAGGATTGACCTTCCTCAAAGATGACTTTTCATCTCCTGATGAAAACATCTTTTTAATTTTAATCTTTCGGAGAGGGCGTCTCACTCTGTCACCCAGGCTGGAGTGCAGTGGTGCCAATCATAGCTGACTGCAGCTTCAAACTCCTGGCCTCAAGCAACCCTCCCATCTCATCCTCCCAACTAGCTGGGACTACAAGCACAAGCCACCACCAGGCTAATTTTTTTTAATTTTTTGTAGAGACATGGTCTCACCTTGGCCTCTAAGAATGCTTGCATTACAGGTACAAGCCACCATACCTGGCCTGGCCCCAATTATTTTTATGTATGTATGTATATATGTATTTATTTTTATTATTATTATTTTTGAGACAGAGTCTTACTCTGTCACCAGGCTGGAGTGCAGTGGCGCAATCTCAGCTCACTCCAACCTCCGCCTCCTGTGTTCAAGCAATTCTCCTGCCTCAGCCTCCTGAGTAGCTAGGATTACAGGCACGCGCCACCACACCTGGCTAATTTTTTGTAATTTTAGTAGACAGGGTTTCACCATGTTGGTCAGGCTGGTCTCAAACTCCTGACCTCATGATCCGCCCACCTCAGCCTCCCAAAGTGCTGGGATTACAGGATTGAGCCATCGCGACCATCTATATTTATTTGCTTTTAAGAGACAAAGTCTACTCTGTAACCCACGCTGGAGTGCAGTGGCACACTCACAGCTGACTATACCCTCCAACTCTTGGGCTCAAGGGATCCTCCCTCCTTAGCCTCCCGAGTAGCTAGGACTACAGTTGCATGCCACCATGCCCAGCTAATTTTTGTATACATTTTCTTCTTCTTCTCTCTCTCTTTTTTTTTTGTTGTTGTTGTTGAAAGGAGTTTTACTCTTGTCACACTGGCTGGAGTGCAATAGCACAATCTTGGCTCACTGCAACTTCTGCCTCCTGGCCTGAAGCGAATCTCCTACCTCAGCCTCTGGGATTACAGGCACCTGCCACCACGCCCAGCTATATTTTTAGTGGAGATGAGGTTTCACCATGTTGGCCAGGCTGGTCTCAAACTCTTGACCTCAGGTGATCCACCCACCTCAACCTCCTAAAGTTCTGGGATTACAGGTGTGAGCCATCAGGACTGGGCTTTTTTCTTACCTTTAAACTTTTTTTTTTTTTCCCCTAAAGACGGAGTTTCACCATGTTGGTCAGGCTGGTCTTGAACTCCTGACCTCAGGTGATCCACCTGCCTTGGCCTCCAAAGTGCTTGGATTACAGGCATGAGCCACCACGCCTGGCCTAAACTTTTTTTTAACATTAAAAAAAAAATTGTAGAAACAGGGTCTCACTATGTTGCCCAGGCTGGTCTCGAACTCCTGAGCTCAAGGGATCCTCCTGTCTCAGTCTCCCAAAGTGCTGGGATTACAGGTATGAGCGACCTAAACCAGCCTTCAGCTTTTTAATTTTTTTTGTAGAAACAGGTTCTCTCCATGTTGCCCAGGTTGGTCAACAAGTGATCTTCCCGCCGTGGCCTCCCAAAGTGCTGGGATTATAGGAATGAGCTACTGCGTCCAGCTTCCAATCCTTTCCTTCTCTTTATTTTCGGTTCAGCAGTACATATGCAGGTTTGTTATAGAGGTGAACTGTGTGTGGGAGGGTCTGGTGTACAGATCATTTCCCCCACTCTGGTAGTAAGCACAGCAGCACCCAATAGGTAGTGTGTTTTGATCCTCATCTGCCTTCCTCCCTCCACCCTCAAGTAAACCCCTATTCTTTCTACTGAGCTCAGCCTGTGTTTTCTTCTTTTTTGGAGGGGGAGGGGGAGGTTTGGTTTGTTTGTTTGTTTTGTTTTGAGATGGAGTTTCGCTCTTCTTGTCCAGGCTGCAATGCAATGGCACGATCTTGGTTCACCGCAGCATCTGCCTCCTGGGTTCAAGGTATTCTCCTCCCTCAGCCTCCCAAATAGCTGGGATTACAGGCATCCGCCACCATGCCCAACTAATTTGGTATTTTTAGTAGAGGCGGGGTTTCTCCATGTTGATCAGGCTGGTCTCAAACTCCCAACCTCAGGTGATCTGCTGGCCTTGGCCTCCCGAAGTGCTGGGATTACAGGCAGCCACCGCACAAGGCCCTGTTTTATTTTTTTTGAACACAGGGTCTCACTCTGTCGCCCAGGCTGGAGTGTAGTGGCACAATCTCAGCTTACTGCAATCTCTGCTGATGCCAGGCTCAAGCAATCTTCCCACCTAAGCCTCCTAAGCAGCTGGGACTACATACCCAGCTAGTGTGTGTGTGTGTGTGTGTGTGTGTGTGTGTGTGTGTTTTGTACAGACAGGGTTTCGTCATGTTGCTTAGGCTGTTTTCAAACTCCTGGGCTCACTTGATCCTCCCACCTGGGCCTCCCAAAGTGCTGAGATTACAGGCCTGTCACAGCACTGGCCTCAGGCTGTGATCTTAACGCTCAGAGGTAAAGGGATTTCCCAATTTCTTTCATCTTTAAAATGGAAGTAGTGAACTCACACACCACAAGGAGGCGCTGTAAATAACTTGGTAAACTGGAATGTCGTGTCTTTTTTTTTGAGATGGAGTCTCGCTCTGTCACCAAGCTGGAGTGCAGTGGCGTGATCTCGGCTCACAGCAACCTCCGGCCTCCCAGGTTCAAGCAATTCCCCTACCTCGGCCTCCCGTGTTGCTGGGACTACAGGCATGCACTACCACACCCAGCTAATTTTTGTATTTTTAGTAGAGACAGAGTTTCACCATCTTGGCCAGGATGGTCTGGCTCTCTTGACCTCAAGATCTGCCTGCCTTGGCCTCCCAAAGTGCTGGGATTACAGATGTGAGCCTCTGCACCCGGTCGGGTCTTTTTTTTGAGATGAGGATTACCCTTCTCTTTAAAAGAGTGATTCACATCTGTCCCAGCTACTTGGAAGGCTGAAGTGGGAGGATCCCTTGAGCCCAGGAGTTCAAGGCTGTAGTGAGCTATGACTGCACCACTGCACTGAAGACAAACTGAGACTCCATTTCCCTCTCTCTCTCTCCCTCTTTTTTTTTTGAGAACAGAGTCTTGCTCTGTTGCCTGTTGCCTAGGCTGGAGGGCAATGGCATGATCTTGGCTCACTGCAACCTCCTCCTCCCTAGCTAAGCAGTTCTCTTGCCTCAGCCTCCCAAATAGCTGGAATTACAGTCACACGCCACCACACCCAGCTAATTTTTATATTTGTAGTAGACAAGGTTTCACCATGTTGGCCCGGCTGGTCTCGAACTCCTGACCTCGTGATCCACCTGCCATGGCCTCCCAAAGTGCTGGGATTACAGGCGTGAGCCACCGTGCCTGGCTGGCCTCTGTCTTTTAAAGAGACAAGGTCTTCCTGTTCTCACCCTGCCTGGAGTGCAATGGTGTGATCTTAGCTTACTGCATCCTCTAACTCCTGGGCTCAAGCAGTCCTCCTGCCTCAGCCTCCCAAGTAGCTAGCCCTTCAGGAGTTGGCCACCACACCTGGCTCCTGATGACACTATTGATACAGGAAAGAATGATCAACAGACACTGAAACCATCCACAAATGGCCAGATAGGCAGGCAAGGAGGGGGATCAAGGCACCACCACCCAGATGGGAGCAAGGAGAGAAGAATCACTGAAAAATGGGGTATCAGACTGCCATTGCCTTACCAACGATTATATTTACTTTACTTTTCTTGTTTGTTTGTTTGTTTATTTGTTTTGAGATGGGAGTCTCACTCTGTTGCCCATTGCCCAGGCTGGAGCGCAATGGCGTGATCTCAGCTCACTGCAACCTCCTCCTCCAGGGTTCAAGCGATTTTCCTGCCTCAGCCTCCCAAGTAGCTGGGATTACAGGTGCCCACCACCACGCCCAGCTAATTTTTTTATATTTTTAGTAGAGATGGGCTTCCGCCATGTTAGCGAGGCTGATCTGGAACTCCTGGCCTCGGGTGATCTACCTGCCTCAACCTCCCAAAGTGCTGGGATTACAGGTGTCAGCCACTGCACCCAGCCGATTATGTTTATTTTAATCTAATGAAGCCTTTAAAACTTATATCCAATTTACAGAAGTTGCAAGAACTAAAGAACAAGCTAAATGACACCACAAGACACACCTGGACAAATGCACAGAGCGGGATGCTCTATGGGACATATGGCTCTTTGTTTTTTACAAATCAAGTTCCTGAGAAAAGTCTGTATTAAAGAGAGAATTAAGAACAGATTCAGGCCAGGAATGGTGCCTCATGTCTGTAATCCCATCACTTTGGGAGGCCGAGTCGGGAGGATCACTTGAGCTCAGGAGTTCAAGACCACCTGGGCAACATAGTGAGACCCTGTCTCTACAAATCAAAACAAAGCCACACACACATACACACACACAAAACTTAGCCAGGTGTGGTGGTGCACACCTGTAGACCCAGCTACTCGGGAGGTTGAGATGAAATGATCACCTGAGCCCAGGAGACAGGGTTGTAGTGAGCCAATATCATGCTACTATACTCCAGCCTGGGTGACAGAGCAAGACTCTCTTCAAACACCACCTCCCCCCACCCCCCGCAAAAAAAAAAAAGCAGATACTCCTTCCAACTCCTTCCCATGCTGGCCCGACACCCAGCCACTGCCTGTCACATTGTCTCATAAACACTAGCAGAAAAAAAAAGAATCTAAATGACAAAAGAAAAAAATGCTTTTTATAAGTGAGAGTATTTCTTTTTTTTTTTATAAGACGGGGTTTCCATGTTGGTCAGGCTGGTCTTGAACTCCCAACCTCAGGTGATCCGCCCACCTTGGCCTCCAAAGTGCTTGGATTACAGGCGTGAGCCACCACACCTGGCCATTCTTTTTTTTTTTTCTTTTTCTTTTTTTGAGATAGAGTCTGACTCTGTCACCCAGGCTGGAGTGCAGTGACGCGATCTTGGCTGACTGCAACCTCCACCTCCCAGGTTCAAGAGATTCTCCTGCCTTAGCCTCGGAGTAGCTGGGATTACAGATGCACCACCATGCCCGGCTAATTTTTTTGTATTTTTGGTAGAGACGGGGTTTCACCATCTTGGTCAGGCTGGTCTCGAACTCCTGACCTCAGGTGATCTGCCCACCTCAGCCTCCCAAAGTGATGGGATTACAGGCATGAGCCACCGTGCCCAGCTGATGGGAGTATTTCTAATTCTCTTCAACGTGTTTTCCTGTTAAGATGTTCTGTTCTTTGGTGGAGGAGGTCAGTGATTTAGAGCAGGTGTTAACGGTGCCGTTCACTCACACCTACTTTCTTTTTGTGTAATTAAGACTCACCCCTTCATCCTTCCCAACTTGGTAACATGAAGCAAAAATAAGTGATGAAAATATTTCACCTGTCTTTCTTTACCCAATCTCGTCCCTTTTTCAGGTCTGTTACCTAAATTTAAGGGACAGATTATCTGACATCGTTTGGTCGAAAGAACATACATCCATCTTCCTAACAAAGCCAAATTCAAGAAAGAAGAGGGGGGTAAATGACAACTTATTCCCAGTGTCAACGATCAAATGTCCTTCTTTAATGTGGGAAATATACAAAGTCTAAAGGATAAGCCATTGTTCAAAAACAAAAGACATGGTAATGGCAAGCAATCAGTTATAGTACCTGTCTGGCTTTCTAATTACTCCAAAGGCCGGAGCCGTCAAGATCTCAATTGCTTTCCAATAACTTATCTTAGGTATTATTATTATTGTTATTATTATTTTGAGACGGAGTTTTGCTCTTGTTGCCCAGGCTGGAGTGCAATGGTGCGATCTCAGCTCATCACAACCTCTGCCTCCCAGGCTCAAGCAATTCTACTACCTCAGCCTCCTGAGTAGCTGGGATTAGAGGTGCCCGCCACCACATCCGGCTAATTTTGTATTTTTAGTAAAGACAGGGTTTCATCATGTTGGCCAGGCTGGTCTCAAACTCGTGACCTCAGGTGATCCACCTGCCTCGGCCTCCCAAAGTGCAGGGATTACAGACTTGAGCCACCACGCCCAGCCTATCTTACGCATTATTAATGCAGTCAGCTGAGCAAGTTATCAGACCAAAAAGAAATCCTTGTCCACTGTTTAATTACAGGTTATGTCAGCTGAACATAGTCTTGAAGTTCCAATAAAGTGGTTCTAAAACCGTAAGTGCTGAAAAATTCCAGGTGAGGTAAGATCTTTCTAAATCTAGTGGGACAAAGGGGATGCCCGGAGGGACAAAAGGGGATGCCCAGAGGGGCAAAAGGCACTAGGGGGTACCACGGAAGTCTTCTTAGTACTCTGCTTCTTCTTTTTTTTTTTTTTGAGATGGAGTCTCACTCTGTTGCCCAGGCTGGAGTGCAGTGGTGCAATCTCAGCTCACTGCAACCTCTGCCTCCTGGGTTCAAGCAATTCTCCTGCCTCAGCCTCCCGAGTAGCTGGGATTACAGGCACGTGCCACCATGCCCAGCTAATATTTTGCATTTTTAGTAGAGACAGGGTTTCACTGTGTTAGCCAGGATGGTCTCAATCTCCTGACCTTGTGATCTGCCCACCTCAGCCTCCCAAAGTGCTGGGATTACAGCCACCGCACCCGGCCTTCTTAGTACTATTCTAATGAGCGTTCGTTTAACAGCTGGCAGGGACTGAGACACAGAAGTTACATAAGGAACAAGTGAAGAGGACTCAGAAGCATTTGGACTGCAGGTGAAAGACAACAAAGACATGAAACTCACTGAACACCATCTCATCTTTCAGAAGCTTTGGGAGAATCTTGCTATTGACTTCATTCATTCAACAAGTATTTCCTGGGCCCTTTCAATCCGGGAGCAGTCTTGCATTGACAGAGTGCAAAAATGGATAAGGAAAATGTTCCTGGGCTGGGCGTGGTGGCTCACACCTGTAATCCCAGCACTTTGGGAGGCCAAGGATCACATGAGGTCAGGAGTTCAAGACCAGCCTGGCCGACATGGCAAAACCCCGTTTCTACTAAAAATAGAAAAATGAGCTGGGCGTGGTGGTGTGTGCCTGTAATCCCAGCTACTTGGGAGGCTGAGGCAGGAGAACACTTGAACCCAGGAGGTGGAGGTTGAAGTGAGTCAGGATTATACCACTGTACTCCAGCCTGGGCAACAAAGTGAGACTCCATCTCAAAAATAATAATAATAAAAAAACATTATTAAGACAAGCTCCAGTCTCAAGACGCTAGTGGAGACTTCATTAAGGTATGTCCAGTCAATCAAAATGCAGAGCAGGCCGGTGTTAGGCCTTGGGGCCAGGTGCAATGGCTCATGCCTATAATCCCAGCACCTTGGGAGGCTGAGGCAGGCGGATCTCTTGAGCCCAGAAGATCAAGACCAGCCTGGGCAGCATGGCAAGACCCCATCTCTACAAAAAAATACAAAAAGTTAGCTGGGCGTGGTAGTGTGTATCTGTAGTCCCGGCTACCTGGGAGGTTGACATGTGAGGATTGCTTGAGTCCAGGAGGCGGAGGCTGCAGTGAGCCGAGACTGAGCCACTGCATTCCAGCCTGGGTGACAGAGTGAGACCCTGTCTTAGAAAAAAACAAAAACAACAAAACCAAACAACAACAACACACACACAAACACAAAATGCAGAGTAGAATGCAGAAATGCAGTAGGAACAGAAGAGAACTGTGGAAGCCCATCAGCCAGGACCTTGGCAGGAATCGGATGGCACCAAGGCCCTCTCACCCCGGGGCATAAAGGGGAGTTTAGCAGCTTGATTGACAAAGTGTTATCAGGGCTCAGGGGAAACCAGCAAGGCCTCCATGCAGCCAAGCCTGGGGACAGCAAGGTGCTGTTTCCTCCCCTTGGCCAGTGGGCACAGAGAGGGAACAGTGACCAGAAACAGAGAAAAGCTGGAGAGGTGGGGTCTGTGATAGATGGAAGCAGTCAACCTGCAATGATCCCACAGGCAGGAAGCCGGAGAAATAAACACCCTGTTTCCCTCTCCTCCCCACCTTCCCGTCTCCCGCAGGTGCTTCCCACGGCTGAGCCCATCCAGAGGACAGAGAGGCAAGGAAGCCCCTTCAGCAGTCCACGAGGAGGGTGAAGCCACTGGAGAGGGGCTAAGGGGCACCTGGAAAACGCCAGCTCAGGAGGCTCCCGGGCAAGGAGGGAATGGGATTGGGCCTGGCACGGAGAGGATTTCTAATGGGAGAAATGGGGAAAAGGGCACTCCGAGAAGGGAAGAGTGTAAGCAGAGAGAGAGACGCGGGCCGGTGCAAGGAAACCATGGAGGAATTTGGTTCCCCCGCAATGAAAGGAAGATGAGAGGGAGTCAGGAGAGTCTGTGGCACAGCTACAGACGGCAACCCGGGAACTCAAGGCCAGGCTGAGGAGCTGAGAGAAGCTTTTAAAGAAGATGAAGGCTGGGCGTGGTGGCTCATGCCCATAATCCCAGCACTTTGGGAGGCCATGACGGGAGGATCATCACTTGGGCCCAGGAGGTCAACACCAGTCAGGGCAACACAGTGAGACCCCATCTCTACAAAAAATACAAAAATTAGGGTTTCTATTTGGGGTGATGAAAAAGTCCTGGAGATGGATGTGGTGAGGGTTTTCACAACGTGTTGAATAATAATAAGCCACTGAACTATACACTCAAAAATAGTTGAAATGGTCACTGTTATACAACATATATTTTACCATAATTAACAAAAATCACAGACTGGGTGCGGTAGCTCATGCCTGTAATCCCAACACTACCAAGGCAGGCAGATCACATAAGATCAGGAGTTTGAGACCAGCCTGGCCAACATGGCAAAACCCTGTCTCTACTAAAAATACAAAAATTAGCCAGAGTGTGGTGGCAAGTGGCGGTAATCCCAGCTACTCAGGAGGCTAAGGCAGGAGAATCACTTGAGCCTAGGAGGTGGAGATTGCAGTGAGCCAAGATTGTGCCACTGCACTCCAGCCTGGGTGACTCAGTGAGACTCTGTCTCAAAAAATAATAATAATAATAATAAAGATAATAAAAATCACAAACCCAAGCATGGCGGTGCACACCTGTAGTCCCAGCTACTTGGGAGGCTGGTGGAATGATCTCTTAAGCCCAGCAGTGTAAGCCTACAGTGTGCTATGACGGAGCCACTGCACTCCAGCATGGGCGACACAGTGAGACTCGCCAATAAAAAATAAACAAGGCCGGGAGCGGTGGCTCATGCCTGTAATCCCAGCACTTTAGGAGGCTGAGGTGGATAAATCACGAGGTCAGGAGTTCAAGACCAGCCTGGCCAACTTGGTGAAACCCCGTCTCTACTAAAAATACAAAAATTAGCCAGGCATAGTGGCGGGCACCTGTAATCCCAGCTATTCGGGAGACGGAGGCAGGAGAATCACTTGAACCTGGGAGGCGGAGATTGCAGTGAGCAGAGATTGTGCCATTGCACTCCAGCCTGGGCAACAGAGTGAGACTCTGTCTCAAAAAATAAATAAATAAATAAAAATTAGCTGGGTGTGGTGGCGCACGCCTGTGGTCCCAGCTACTGAGAAGGCTGAGGTGGGAGGATCGCTTGAGGCCAGTAGGTGGAGGCTGCAGTGAGCTCTGATTGTGCCACTTGTACTCCAGCCTGGGCAACACAGCGAGACCTTGTGTCAAACAAAAAAGAAAGAAAAGAATGAACAAAAGAACAAACTCGGGCATCTCTCTGTCACCTGTATTTTTCTCAAAAGGATTTTTCTGCTGTTGATGTTATATACAACATTATTTAGAAGCAGCAGAACTTTCTCTGTAGGCATCCATTGGGTGGAGGTTTTTGTTGACCTCCCAAGAATCTGCCAAACTCCAGACTCCATGAATGACTCAGATGTCATGAGGAATGCGCTTGGGATTCCAGATCAGAGGCCCAGGTTTCTTTTCGCATGGTTCCCCCTCACCGCACCCTCCAAGGATCAGCTTCCTTCTCCTGCCTTTCTTTGCTCTCCTGGGATCCACATCCTGGCCCTGCAGCTTCCATCATCGCCCCCTCCCAGCATGGTGAGCTGCGCACTTCCTCTTGGGGAGGCCGCTGTCCCACAAGCCTTTCACCAGGCCTATCCTGCTCCCCCGCACGGGACATCTGACACCCTTGGCCTTTGACACCCTCTCCTCCTACCTTGACCCAGTGGAGAAGCCTGTGGCCTCAAACCCCCAGAGGCACATTCTCAGCCAACCATCACACCCTTGCAAAGAGCCTTCTTCACAGGAGGCTGGGAGAGGGAGGGTGTTATCACCCCAGTTTAATTGAGGAATCCCGGAGCTTTATCCAGGAGGAGAAAGGGATAAAGAAGAAGAGGCAGCTTCTTTTTTTTTTTTTTTTTGGAAACAGTCTCACGCTGTCACCAGGCTGGAGTGCAGTGGCACAATCTTGGCTCACTGCAACCTCCACCTACCGGGTTCGAGAGATTCCCCTGCCTTGGCCTCCCGAGTAGCTGGGATTACAGACATCCGCCACCACACTCAGCTAACTTTTTGTATTTTAATAGAGATTTTTTGTATTTTTAGCGGAGATTTTTAGTTTCACCATGTTGGCCAGGCTGGTCTTGAACTCCTGACCTCATGATTCACCCACTTCAGCCTCCCAAAGTGCTAGGATTACAGGTGTGAGCCACCGTGCCGGGCCTTTTTTTTTTTTCTTTCTGAGATGGAGTCTCGCTCTGTCACCCAGGCTGGAGTGCAGTGGCGTGATCTCAGCTCACTGCAATCTCCACCTCCTGGATTCAAATGATTGTCCTGCCTCAGTCTCCTGAGTAGCTGGGATTGCAGGCATGCACCACCCCCGGCTAAATTTTTGTATTTTCAGTAGAGACAGGGTTTCACCATGTTGGTCAGGCTAGTCTCGAACTCCTGACCTCAACTGATCTGCCCGCCTCACCCTCCCAAAGTGCTGGGATTACAGGCATGAGCCATCGTGCCTAGCCAAAGCAGCTTCTTAAACCAGTCCCCACCCCCAAACCCCCAAGAAATGCCTGCCCAATTCAGCACAGCCATAGCTATTGCAAGGAAATTAAGTCATTCAGGCCCTTGCCTGAGATTACGTTTTGCACAAGCAAATAATAATTTAGGGACGGAAAATGCCTCTAAACCATTCAGCCCCTTCGCCTGCTCCTTGCTCCTCCTCTTGTGTCCTCGATTTCTATCAAGAACATCAAAAGCCTTCTGGGAGGGCAGATTCAGGGTTACTTTTAAACCATAATTATGAAAAACTGGAATAGCAACCACTGATTGATGGCCCACTCTAAAGGCATTTTACAGACAGCATCTCACCACAACCCCGCAAGAAAGGCAATATTAGCCCCTTTCACAGATGAGTAAACTGAGGCTGAGACATGCCCAAGACCACATAGCTGGTCAGTGGCAAAGAAAGGAGTCAACCCACAGGTGCATCTGACCCCAAAATGCATCCAAGTAATGCAAAGAATGACCTGGGAAACTTTTATTTATTCATTTATAATTTGGGTTTTTTCTTTTTTGCCAAGATGGTGTCTTGCTTTGTTGCCCAGGCTGGACTGCAGTGGTGCAATCTTGGCTCACTGAAGCCTCCACCTTCCCAGTTTCAAGCAATTCTCCTGCCTCAGGCTCCCGAGTAGCTGGGATTACAGGCGCATGCCACCATGCCTGGCTAATTTTTTTTTGTATTTTTAGTAGAGATGGGGTTTCACCATGTTGGCCAGGCTGATCTTGAACTCCTGATCTTAAGTGATCTACCCGCCTCGGCCTCTCAAAATGCTGGGATTACAGGCATCAGCCACCCTGCCCAGCCAGGGTTTTTTTTTTTTTTCTTTCTTTCTTTCTTTTTTTTTTTTTGTTTGAGACAGGATCACATTCTGTCACCCAGGCTGGAGTGCAGTGGAGTGATCATAGCTCACTGCAACCTCCAACTCCTGGAGTGGTCCTCCAGCTTGGGCCTCTCAAACTGCTGAGATTTCAGGCTTAAGCCACTGCACCCGCCCGAGAAGCTTTTATTTTTTATGAGACCAAGATTCACCCTGTCACCCAAGCTGGAGTACAGTGGTACAATTCCAACTCACTGTAACCTCCCCCTCCCAGGTTCAATCGATTCTCCTGCCTCAGCCTCCCAAGTAGCTGGGACTACAGGCACCTGCCACTATACCTGTGTTTTTGTATTTTTAGTAGAGATGGGGTTTCACCATGTTGGTAAGGCTGGTCTTGAACTCCCGGCCTAAAGTGATCCACCCGTTTCGGCCTCCCAGAGTGCTGGAATTACAGGTATGAGCCACCTCGCCCAGCCCTGAGCAACTTTCACAAAGTGCAGATCCCCAGGCCCAGCCCAAGCCTACTGAATGGCTACGTCAGGGGCAGGGGCCAGGAAGCCGGATTTTTCACAAGTCGCCCAGGTGAGCCTGATGTCATCAGCCTGGGAACTGGTCCTGATTATAGCATACGGCTTTCCTGGGAAATTACGGGAGCCTGAGTGGGTAGCAATACAGGACGGCGGTTATCGTCACTCTCCTCCGCCTCAACTGTACAGCAGCAAGCTCACGACTGCTGGCCGGCAGGACTGAGAGCGGGGGCAGGACCCACCAGAAGCGCCCAGGGCCTCTCTCACTGAACCACGTGCCTCTCCTTCAGGGAAACGCTGAGCGTCACTCCCAAGGGACCCCAGACGAAGCAGGCTGGGATGGAACAGACCAACTTCAGAGGAAAGGGGGAGAGAGACAAAGCAGAAGCCAAGGGTGCAAGGCATCAGGGCTGCTTCCTCCTGTGGTTCCCATGTGGCCCCAAAATGTCCCCCATAAGGAAGCTGATCCAACAGCTACTCACGAGGGCTGTCCCCATGCCCCCCATCAGGGTGCTTGTCCGCCACACCCCAGCCTCTCTGCTCCCATATGCCAGAAAAATTGCCAATAATGGAAATTCAAGGACAGCCTGGTCTGGCCACTAGAGACAACGGATGAAGAAGCTGGCAGCGTGCACAGGCTGGCTTGCTAGCAGGAGGCAGCCATGGCTGGGTCCCCTGTCCTCCCTCAGTTTCCTCCCTTTGGGAATAAACCAGCAAGCCAGCCGGCAGCCGTGTCTGGCAGCTGAGCCAGGGGTCAGCTCACTAATAAGGCCGAGGTCAGAGGCCGGGCCTCAAATAAGCTCCACTCCCTCACCCAGCCTCTAGGGTCACAGACGGGTCCCCCACCATCCTGCCCGCTGGTCATGAAAGGAAGTGGCCAGAGTGTAGACAGATCAAAACAAATCCAACACCACTCGTGGAAACAGCCAATCGGGTGGATGGTGATGGATGGCGGCTCAGTAGCATCTTGGATTTGAAGGACACCGCATCAGAAATGACCTCACAGCACCTAATCAGTTCCAGGAAAGGGCTTTGTTCTCCTGGAGGCAAGGTGGGAGATCAAAGCATTTCTTGCCAATCATCACTTAGCATTAATTACTTGTTAGGTAACCCAACCCAGAGCAAGTACCTCGCATCCTGAGGGCCTCAGTGAGCACCCTTGATCTTCACCCCAACCTGCATCCAACAGGAGGAAGCTACAAACCTGGGAACCCAGAGACCCAGGCGGCCCAGGCAGTCAGTCGTTTAGTTGCTTCTTTCTTTCCTGTTCACTTTTTAACCCCACCAGCCAGGAAACGCATAAACATAGCAGGGGCCTCCCTCCCCCCTCGCCCAGCCACATGTCACTGGTTCCTCACCGTGCAGTGACAGAAACCTGCACATCTGGGGTCCAATGCCTTCCTTCTCCTAAGGAAGTGGCCTGAGAGGCGCTGGTGCCCCTCTCCGAGCTCCGGGCTTCCTCAACTGCACTGAGGCCATAACACCCTCCATCTCCCAGCCTCATTCGAAGGATAAAGTCAAATTGACAAAATGCATCTGGAAGCTGCTGTGTGTACTGAGTGCCCAGGACTTTCAGCTGGGGTGGCAGTCATTGATTTTCAAAGCTCAGTGGTGGGCCCAGGGTATTCATCCTTCTGTTTTATAGTTATACCTTTTTGTGGCTCTGAAGTTATTTACTTCCTCATTTTTAAAATATGTATTTATGGCCGGGGGCAGCAGTGGCTCATGCCTGTAATCCCAGCACTTTGGGAGGCTGGGGTGGGTGGATGACCTGAGGTCGGGAGTTTGAGACCAGCCTGGCCAAAATAGTGAAACCCCATCTCTACTAAAAACACAAAAAATTTGTAAGGCATGGTGATGGGTGCCTGTAATCCCAGCTGCTCAGGAGGCTGAGGCAGGAGAATTGCTTGAACCCGGGAGGTGGAGGTTGCAGTGAGCCAGGATCGCACCACTGCACTCTAGCCTGGGCAACAAGAACAAAACTCAGTCTCAAAAATATTTATTTATTTACTTATTTACAGGGTCTTGCTCTATTGCCCAGGCTAGAGTGCAGTGGCGTGATTTCGGCCACCTCTGCCTTCCAGGTCCAGGCAATTCTCCTGCCTCAGCCTCCCTAGTAGCTGGAACAACAGGCATGTGCTACCACACCCAGCTCTTTTTTTTTTTTTTTTTTTTTTGTATTTTTGGTAGAGACAGGGTTTCACCATGTTGCCCAGTCTGGTCTCAAACTCCTGGGCTCAAGTTTGAGCCTGCCTCAGCCTCCCAAAGTACTGGGATTACAGGTATGAGCTCACTGCAGTCTTCACCTCCCGGGTTCAAGTGATCCTCCTGCATCAGCCTCCCCAGGAGCTGAGACTATAGGCACGTGCCAGTGTACCCAGTTGGAATAATTTATAATAAATATTATGGGATAAACTGTGTCCCTGCCTCCCCCCTGAAATTCATAGGCTGAAGTGCTAACCCTCAGTTCCTCATGATGTGATATTTGCAAACAGGACTATTAAAGCCTCAGTTAGAAAGGGGTGGTTAGGCCAGGCCCTGATCCAGTTGACTGATGACCTTACAAGGAAAGATCAGGACACAGATAGGTACAGAGGGAAGACCATGTGACAACAGAAAAGACAGCCAAAGAGAGGCCATGGGAGAAATCAGCCCCGCTGACCCCTTCACCTTGGACTTCTGGCCTCCAAAACAGTGAGGAAATCAATTTGTGGTGTTAGCCTGGGCAACACAGTGAGACTCCATCTCTACAAAAAATTTTAAAGATTAGCTGAGCATGGTGGTGCAAACCTGGAGTCCCCACTACTGGGGAGGCTGAGGCCGGAGGCTCACTTGAGTCCTGGAGTTCAAGGCTGCAGTGAGCCATGATCACATCACTGCACTCCAGCCTGGATAAGAGAGCAAGACCCTGTCTCTAAAAATAATAAATAAATAGGCCAGGTGCGGTAGCTCACGCCTGTAATCCCAGCACTTTGGGAGGTCGAGGCGGGTGGATCACTTGCAGCCAGGAGTTCGAGACCAGCCTGACCAACATGGTGAAACCCTGTCTCTACTAAAAATACAAAAAAAAAAAAACAATTAGCTGGGCATGGTGGCGTGCACCTGTAATCCTAGCTACACGGGAGGCTGAGGCAGGAGAATCACTTGAACCGGGGAGGCGGAGGTTTCAGTGAGCCGAGATCACGCCACTGCACTCCAGCCTGGGCGACAGAGCAAGACTCCATCTCAAAAATAATAATAATAAATAAATAAATAAAAATACATTTCTGGTATTTGAGCCACCCAGTGTATGGTACTTTGTCATGACAGCTCTAGCAAACAAATATGAAAAACTTCAAACACATGTTAGAAACAAACTACATTTTAAAAAAGACTGCTCTGGCATGCCTATAATAAAAAAGACAGACACCAAGGGCTGGCAAGGGTATGAAGAAACTGGAATGCTCCTGTATTTCTGCAGGGAGTGTAAATGATGCAGCCACTGTGGGAAATAGCTTGGTGGTTCCTCAGAAAGTTACACACAATTCCTGTAGGACCCAGCAATCTCACTCCCAGGTATACACTCAAGAAAAATTAAAACGTATGTTCACATGAAAACCTGTACATGAAGGTTCACAGCAGCACTGCTCACAATAAGCCAGATGGTAGAATTAACCCAAATGTCCATCATCAGACGATGCATGAACAAAACGTGGTGATCGGGTGTGGTGACTCACGCCTGAGATCCCAACACTTTGAAGGCAGAGGCTGGAGTGTGGCTTGACCTCAGGAGTTCCAGATTCGCCTGGACAATATAGTGAGACCTCATCTCTACACTAAAAAAAATTTTTTTTAACCCTACGCATTTGAGTTGGGAGCCAGAACGTTAAACATTTTTTAAGCTTTTTTAAAATGTGGTATATCCATACAATGGGATATTACCTACAAAAAAGAATGAAGGACTGACCCCTGCTATAACCTGGATTAACCCTGAAAACACAGTGCTGGCCAGGCATAGTGGCTCACGCCTGTAATCCTAGCAATTTAGGGATTACACCAGTGCTGCTAAGGCAGGCGGATCACTCAAGCCCAGTAGTTCAAGACCAGGCTGGGCAACATAGGAAGACTCCACCTCTAGGAAAAAATTGAAAAATTTGATGGGCATGGTGGCATGCACCTGTGGCCCCTGCTACCCGGGAGGCTGAGGTCGGAGGATCACCTGAGTCCAGGGAAGTCGAGGCTGCAGTGAGCCATGATCACGTGCCACTGCACTCCAGCCTGGGCGACAGAGACACCTTGTCTCAAAAAAACAAACAAACAAACAAAAAAGGAAACACGATGCTGAATGAAAGAAGCCAGACATAAAAGGCCACATATTGTATGACTCCATTTATATGAAATGTCCATGACACACAAATCCATGAAGGCAGAAAGTAGATTAGGAGGCCAGGCACGGTGGCTCACGCCTGTAATTGCAGCACTTTGGGAGGCCGAGGCAGGTGGATCACTTGAGCCCGGGAGTTTGACACCAGCCTGGCCAACATAGCGAAACCCTGTCTCTACTAAAAATACAAAAAAAAAAAAAGACAAAAAAATACTAGCCAGGCATGGTGGGTGACGTGCACCTGTGATCCCAGCTACTCAGGAGGCTGAGGATGGAGAACTGCTTGAACCCAGGAGATGGAGGCTGCAGTGAGCAAAGATCGCGCCATTGCACTCCAGCCTGGGCAATAGAGCGAGACCCTGTCTCAGAAAAAAAAAAGTAGATTAGGAGTTGTCAGGGGCTGGGAGGAGGGGAGAGGAAATTAGTGGAACAGGAACTGTGGATGAGGTTTCTTTGAGAGACACCAAGATATTCTAAAATTAGAGATTATGGTGATGGCTGCACAACTCTTTTTAATATATGAAAAAACACTGTACACTTTATATTATATCCATTTTATTACAAGCTGTAAAAAAAAAAAAAAGACTAATAACCCGCAAGTGTTGTTAAACATTGCCTGTTAGGACTTCTCCCTCCCGCCAGCCTCTCCTACACAGCGCCCGACCTACCAACTGCCTCCCACGAGTGTGGATGACACCGAACATGCTGACCCCTGCACACCAGCGTCTACAAACACTCCCCGCAGGATTCTTAAATAAGGTTTACTCCCCCGCAGAACCCATCTTCCTGCTTCTAAGCCTTGGGAAGGAAGGGAGCAGAGATTTGCATTCTCTTTTTTAAGTGCCTATACACGGGGCATGATGGCTCGTGCCTATAATCTCAGCACTCCAAGAAACCAAGGAAGGGAGAATGGCTTCAGCCCAGGAGTTTGAGTCCCAGCATGGGCAACAGAGCCAGACCACACCACTATCAAAACCATATATATATAAACTACAAAAAAGAATGAAGGACTGACCTAGATGAACCCTGAAAACACAGTGCTGGCTGGGCACTGTGTTAAATATATATATATATATATTTTTTTTTTCTTTTTTCTTTTTTTTTTTTTTTGAGACAGAGTCTTGCTCTGTCGCCCAGGCTGGAGTGCAATAGCGCGATCTCGGCTCACTGCAACCTCCGCCTCCCGGGTTCAAGCAATTCTCCTGCTTCAGCCTCCTGAGTAGCTGGAACTACAGGCACCCACCACCACTGCCTGGCTAATTTTTGTATTTTTAGTAGAGACGGGATTTCACCATATTAGCCAGGCTGGTCTCAAACTCCTGACCTTGTGATCCATCCACCTCGCCCTCCCAAAGTGCTGGGATTACAGGTGTGAGGCACTGCACCCAGCCAAGAAAATATTTTTTCTTAAAAGATGCCAGGCCGGGCATGGTGGCTTAAGCCTATAATTCCAGCACTTTGGGAAGCCAAGGCGGGCAGATCACAAGGTCAAGAAATGGAGATCTCAAGAGCCGAGATTGTGCCACTGCATGCCAGCCTGGTGACAGAGCGAGACTCTGCCAAAAAAAAAGGTGCCTACATAAGCCTCTCTGGCTATGGGGCTGGGGTCTCAGGCTTGGGAGACAAGGTATATTTGTTGGTCTGATGTGATCTTCCCCAGAGAGGCTAAATTGAACCCCTCCAAGAATTTTGAGATAACTGAGTAGTGTGGCCAGGTCATTTCGCTAATGCTCTAGGAACCCTAATGCCTCCTGGGGGAGAAATTCCTCAGCTGAGAGGGAAGCCGGTAGTTGGAAAAGCCTTACTTTCTTCTTAGACCCAGTGTGTCCAGGGAGCTAACTGGGTTGTTGCAGGAGCTATGTCTGTGAGAATACTTTGTGGTCTCATAAACAAAACTTGTACTTACTGTACATGCAGGGGAAAGCCAGCTTTAAAACCTCACACATGGGCCAGGCACGCTGGCTCATGCCGGTAATCCCAGCACTTTGAGAGGCCGAGGCAGGCAGATCATGAGGTCAGGAGTTTGAGACCATCCTGGCCAACATGGTGAAACCCCATCTCTACTAAAAATACAAAAAAAATTAGCTGGGCGTGGTGACGCATGCGTGTAGTTCCAGCTACTTGGGAGGCTGAGGCAGGAGAATTGCTTGAACCCAGGAGGAGGAGATTGCAGTGAGCGGAGATCACACCACTGCACTACAGCCTGGGTGACAGTGTGAGACTGTCTCAAAAAGAAAAAGAATTAAAAAAAACCTCACACACTTCTACAGACTAGGGAAGGAAAGGTAGAAGACAGGGAGAAGATTCCGTCCTCACTCCTCTGGCCACCGAAGTTCCCATTAAGATTGAAAGAGAATCTGAGGCACATAAGTAATGGATGCCCTTCTCTGCAGCAATTCCAGGTTTAGAAATACACCCGAAGGGCCCGGGCACAGTGGCTCACACTTGTAATCCCAGCACCTTGGGAGGCTGAGGCAGGAGGATCACCTGAGGTTAGGAGTTGATCAGCCTGGCCAACATGGTGAAACCCCATCTCTACTAAAAATACAAAAATTAGCTGGGCGTGGTGCTGGGCACCTGTAATCTCAGCTATTCAGGAGGCAAGAGAATCACTTGAACTCCGGAGACGGAGGTTGCAGTGAGCCAAGATCGCGCCACTGTACTACAGCCTGGGTGACAAGAGTAACACTTCGGTCTCAGAAAAAAAAGAAAACGAAATACACCTGGCGGCAGCAGCGCATGCATCTGTGTCGCTGCGCGGCTCTCCTGGTCCCTCTGCCATCATGCCGATGTTCATTGTAAACACCAACGTGCCCCGCGCCTCCGTGCCGGCCGGGTTCGTCTCCGAGCTCACCCAACAGCTGGCGCAGGCCACCGGCAAGCCGCCCAGTACATCACGGTGCACGTGGTCGGACCAGCTCACGGCCTTCTTCGGCTCCAGCTAGCCGTGCGCGCTCTGCAGCCTGCACAGCCTCTGCAATACTAGCGGCGCGCAGAACTACTCCTACAGCAAGCTGCTGTGCCGCCTGCTGGACGAGCGCCTGCGCATCAGCCCGGACAGGTCTACATCCACTATTAAGACACGAACGCGGCCAACGAAGGCTGGGACAACCCCACCTTCGACCTAAGAGCTGCGGCGTCCCACCCCGCGCTGTCTGCACTGGCCCAATCCGGGAACCCACCGCACTCTGTGTTCTAGGCCCACCCACCTCCACCTTCTGGTGGGAGAATAAACGGTTTAGAGAACGTTTTTGGTGAAGGAAGGAAGGAAGGAAGGAAAGAGTGGGGGAGGGAGGGGAGGGAAGGAAGGAAGGAAGGGGGGGGAGGGAGGGAAGGAAGGAAGGAAAGGGGAGGGAGGGGAGGGAGGGAGGGAGGGAGGGAGGAGGGAGGGAGAGGAAGGAGGAGGGAGGGGGGGGAGGGAGGGAGGAAGGAAGGAAAGGGGAGGGAGGGAGGGAGGGAGGGGAGGGAGGGAGGGAAGGAAGGAAGGAAAGAAGGAAGGGAGGGAGGAGAGAAGGGAAGGGAAGAAGGAAGGAAGGAAGGGAAAGAAAGAAAACAAAGAAGAGCACCCGAAGAAGATATAGAATCATGCAGAAGAGCACTGCCCAAAAGAAATAACAGAAGCCAGGCATGGTGGCTCGAGCCTGTAATCGCAACACTTCAGGAGACTGAGGCAGGCGACTTGCTTGAGCTCCAGCAACAAAACCTCATCTCTACCAAAAATATGAAAAAGTAGCCGGGCGCGATGGCACGTGCCCGTGGTCCCGTGGTCCCCCGCTACTCAGGAGGCTGAGGCGGGGGGGATCGTTTGATCCAGGGAGGCAGAGGTTGCAGTGAGCTATGATTGCCCCACTACACTCCTGCCTGGGAGTTCTTTAGACTCTATCTTAAATAAATAAATAAAAGAAACAGAAGGTGGGCTACATATGTACTTTTCAGTTTTTTTTGTTGCCACATGTAAAAAGGTAAAAAGAAACAATACAATTAATCTGAATAACCCATTTTGTTTCAACAATATATCAAAAATATAATCATTTCAACTAGGGTTGCCAGATTTAACAAATAAAAACACAGTGCTTCCCCCAGGCTGGAGTGTAGTGGCGCAATCTCAGCTCACTGCAACCTCCACCTCCCAGGTTCAAGCGATTTTCTTGCCTCAGCCTCCAGAAAGCTGGGATTACAGGCACGTGCCAGCACACCCAGCTAATCTTTGCAGTTTTCGTAGAGATGGAGTTTCGCCATGTTGGCCAGGCTGCTCTCAAACTCCTGACCTCAGGTAATCTGCCCACCTTGGCCTCCCAAAGTGCTGGGATTACAGGTAAGAGTCACCACGCCCGGCCTGTAATAAGTGTTTGAAATCTGCTACAGCACACTTTTTTCTTTCTTTTTCCTTTTTTTTTTTTTTTAAGACAGGGCCTCACTCTGTAACCCAGACTGGAGTGCGGTGGTGCGATCACAGGTCACTGCAGCCTCAAGCTCCTGGGCTCAAGCAGTCATCCTGTGTAAGCCTCCCAAATAGCTGGGACTACAGGCATGCGCTATCACGTGCGGCTTTTTTTTTTTTTTTGGTAGAGATGAGGTCTCATTATCTTGAAGTCCCACCTCAGCTTCTGGAGTAGCTGGAACAACAAGCATAAGCCACCCTGCCTGGCTTCAGTGTTTTGTTTGTTTGTTTTTTGAGACGGAGTCTCACTCTGTTGCCCAGGTTGGAGTGCAGTGGTGCAATCTCGGCTCACTGCAACCTCCATCTCCTGGGTTCAAGCAATTCTCCTGCCTCAGCCTCCCAAGTAGCTGGGATTACAGGCATCTGCCACCACTCCTGGCTAATTTTTGTATTTTTAGTAGAGACGGCGTTTCACCATGTTGGTCAGGCTGGTCTCGAACTCTTGACCTCAGGTGATCCACCCACCTTGGCCTCCCAAAGTGCAGGGATTAGAGGCGTAAGCCGCCTCTTGGAGCGATCGAAGTAACAACTAATATTTGGAGCACACTAACCTGGGGTCAGCCCTTGTCTGAAGGGCTTTGCATGCCTTATCTCATTTAGTCCTGACAATCACTGAAGAAAGTCTTGGTATAACCCATTTTTATAAACAAGGAAAGTAAAGCTCAAGATGCTGTGTAATTTATCCAAGGAAGTGGTGAAGCTGTGTGGAGACAGATGGATGGCAGAGAAATGACCTGATGCATATGTATCCCACCCAGGGCCGCCTTTGGAAGGGTGCTCACCACAACTGCTTTCTCTAGATGGTGTACTCTGAGGTGAGCACTGGTTGAAAATTTGGCCTCTGCTGGCAAAGTGACAGACCTTCGTGTACATGGTTGTCCTAACAAGTGACTTGACTTTTGAAGCCTCAGTTTCCTCATCTGTAAAATGAGAGTCACAGCTGTCTACCCCACAGAGTTGTTGAAGCATAAATAAGAGCTGTGGGGGGTCCAGACAACAGCCAACTGCTCCTAAGAAATCCTCAATGATAACAGCCATTATTCCTCTTCCTTGGGTCCTGTCCTTTCCCATTTGATTAGACATTTTTATTATATTTTATTATTATTTTTTGAGACAGAGTCTCACTTTGTAGCCCAGACTAGAGTGTAGTGGTGCAATCTCTGCTCACTGCAACCTCCACCTCCCAGGTTCAAACAGTTCTCCTGTCTCAGCCTCCCGAGTAGCTGGGACCAAATGCGTGCACCACCATGCCGGCATTTTTTGTATTTTTAGTAGAGACAGGGTTTTGCCATGTTGGCCAGGCTGGTCTCGAACTCCTGACCTCAGGTGATCTGCCTGCCTCAGCCTCCTAAAGTGCTGAGATTACGGCGTGAGCCACCGCGCCCAACGGATTAGACATTTTTATGTTGAGCATCAATCAGTTTTACACAGATAAAAAGTTCCTTTCAAAAGAGGAGAAGAGAGCCATGAAGCAGCTAAAGGAAAAGGAAAAAGGAAGGGAAGAAGCAAAGGAGTGAGGGAAGGAGAGACAAAATCCAACCGGGAAAGGGGAGGCGTCAATACCCCCCCCAGTTTTCCAAGTGACCACCAGGAGGCACTGTTCGCAGTTCCCACACCTAGGTAAAACAATCCCCCTTTAAAAACAAAACACAGAACAAATCACCAAAATCCTTCACCTTAACTGGGGTGCCCTCATCTCAGGAGGCCCCACAGCCACCCAAAAAGCTGCTGACATTTGCCCTACAGGAGGTGAGAAGGAAGTGGGACGCGGCCTCCCCGCTGCAGCAGGCTGCATCTTACCTTTGGAGTCTTCTTGGCCAAGTCACCACAGGGACCCCAGTGATGGCCAGACTAGGGTCATCCTCCGCGTGCTCCTTCAGAACATTCTGTGGCCAAACAAAGGATCCACATTAGCCCGGGAGAAGGAGTGGTCTCTGAAGGGGGCTGAAGTGTAGACATATTCCAGCAAGGATCACACTCCACAAAGTCAAAGTCTGCCCATGACTCCACCACCAGCCACCCATTCAATAGAAACCAAGTCACTAGAGTCCCCTGGGGCCCACAAAACACACAGTCCCCCTCTGCACTCTATAAATTTTTCTAACAAAGCAAATCACCTACTTCCCTGTGACTTCCACATATGTAGCACCCATGATCACACTTAAAACACCAAGCACTGGTCCAGAGCGTCAGGGACTCACACGCACGTTTTTTTTTTTTTTTTTTTTTTTTTTTTTTTTTTTAGACAGAGTCTTGCTCTGTCACCCTGGCTGGAGTGTGCTGGTACAATCATAGCTTACTACATCCTCGACCACCTGGCTCAAGTGATCCTCATGCCTCAGCCTCCTGAGTAGCTGAGACTACAGGCACATGGCACCTTCCCTGGCTAAATTTTTTTCTATTTTTTTTTGAGACAAAGTCTTACTCTGTAGCCCAGGTTGGAGTGTAGCAGTACAATCTCAGCTCAAGCAACTTCTGCTTCCTGGGTTCAAGCCATTTCCTTGCCTCAGCCTCCCGAGTAGCTGTGACAGCAGGTGTGTACCATCACACCTGGCTAATTTTTGTATTTTTAGTAGAGATTGGGTTTTGCCATGTTGGCCAGGCTGGTCTCCAACTCCTGGCCTCAAGTGACCCAGCAGCCTCAGCCTCCCAAAGTGCTGGGATTATAGGCATGAGCCACCATGCCTGGCCATAATTTTTAAATTTTTTTGTGGAGACAGGGTATATGCCATGTTGCCCAAGCTTGTCTCAAACTCCCAGCCTCAAGGAATCCTCCCTCCTCAGCCTACCAAAGTGCTGGGATTACAGGGGAAGACCACTGCGCCTCTTTAATTCCTATCAAGCACTCTCAGGGGGGTGGCTGGGCAATGGCACTACTGATCCTCTAATGTTCACAAATTTAACTACATACTCAGGGAAAGAAAACAAAACCAACCGCCAGACCTGACACCTTCACAGAGCCAACACTCCATCTTCGTCATCTTGCTACGTGTACCCTAATCCTGGTGTGTGGAGACGTGTCAATGTTGACTTTTGCAACTTGGGCCCTAAACACAAGAAGATACTTGATCGGGTCTGACCGAGGATGGAGTCAAGTGGCCAAATGGTGGCAGAAAAATGGGCTGCATTGGACGTACTGCCAGGCTGTGTGGCGATCCCCCATGGGGCACTGTGTTCCCTCCTCAGCAAGTAGTTAGAAGGTTCTTCATAAGTAATTCTCACTCGAGCAGACTTTGGCCTTGTGTGGCTGGACTTTAGAACCTCATCCAGGTATAAGATGCTACTCAGCTGAATTATTTAACAGCTAATTATAGAGGAGGTAACTGAGGCTCAGAAAGGCTCACAGGACTTTAGTGCTGCCACAGACTGTGAAGACAGACCCCCTGGACCCCACTCTGGCACCACACTTTCTGTCCCATGACCACCCACATAGGGTTTTGGGGGTTTTTTTTGCTACATCCACAGCACCCCCCACAAAAAAATATGTTTAAGCACACAGACCTATCACTGGCCCATTCTGATCCTGGACCGTGAGTTGTTGAATTGTACAAAAACATTCTTTCAGGACACTTAAGAACAGAGTAAATCACACAGAAGCGCTTAGCAGGAAGAGGAGAAGCGCTCAGGGGACAAATGAAGGGGAAGATTAATTCACCTTCCCTAATCCACTTCACTAGA
The DNA here is from genome assembly GCA_036589455.1 of Ateles fusciceps. Classification (NCBI taxonomy): domain Eukaryota; kingdom Metazoa; phylum Chordata; class Mammalia; order Primates; family Atelidae; genus Ateles; species Ateles fusciceps. Next base: position 5,337,340 of record JAZHEH010002317.1, on the reverse strand, counting down.
AACCACTCCAGCTCACTTCTAATTTTACTCTGCTTATTGAGCTACTTCCTTTTTTTCTTTTTTTCTTTTTTTTTTTTGTAGAGACAGAGTGTAGCTATGTCACCCAGGCTGAAGTGCAAGGGTGTGATCTGAGCTCACCGTAGCCTCAAACTCCTGGGCTCAAGCAATCCTCCCACCTCAGCCTCCCCAGTAGCCGGGACAACAGGTACCTGCCACCATGCCTGGCTAATTGTATTATTTGTACAGATGGGGTCTCACCATGTTGCCCAGGTTGGTCTTGAATTCCTGGGCTCAAGCAAAACACCCACCTCTGCCTCTAAAAGTGTTGGGACTGCAGGTATGAGCCTTTTAAAGTGCTAGGATTGCAGGTGTGAGCCTTCTAAAGTGCTGGGATTGCAGGTGTGAGCCTTCTAAAGCGCTGATTGCAGGTACAAGCCTTCTAAAGTGCTGGGATTGCAGGTGTGAGCCTTCTAAAGCGCTGATTGCAGGTACAAGCCTTCTAAAGTGCTGGGATTGCAGGTGTGAGCCTTCTAAAGCACTGATTGCAGGTACAAGCCTTCTAAAGTGCTGGGATTGCAGGTGTGAGCCTTCTAAAGCGCTGATTGCAGGTACAAGCCTTCTAAAGTGCTGGGATTGCAGGTGTGAGCCTTCTAAAGCGCTGATTGCAAGTACAAGCCTCTAAAGTGCTGGGATTGCAGGTGTGAGCCTTCTAAAGTGCTGGGATTGCAGGTGTGAGCCTTCTAAAGCGCTGATTGCAGGTACAAGCCTTCTAAAGTGCTGGGATTGCATGTGTGAGCTACTGCAGGCCTGTCCTACCTTCCTGATCATAATTTGGCTGCATGATTTTTCTTTGTGTGTGTGTGTGTGTGATTTTTCAAGACGTGCCTGTTAACCTGAAGAACTCCCTCCTTTCCCCACAGGAAGCAGCAAATAGCGCAGTGGTCAAGAGTGTTGGCTCTAGAAGTGGTTCCAGGGGTTCAAACCTCATCCCCGGCACATACCGCTTCCCAAGAGTCCCGGAGTCAATGCCGAGGACTCCTAAATGCTATTTATGAAGTGTCTTCATTCACTGCTGTATCCCCAAAGCCTCACATAATGACCAACCTAGAGTCAGCTTCCAATAAACAAAATTGGTTTTGTGTGTGTGTGTTTTTTGGTTTGTTTTTTTGAAACAGAGTCTCACTCCGTCGCCCGGGTTGCAGTGCAGTAACACAATCTCGGCTCACCGTAACCCCCCGCCTCCCAGGTTCAGGCGATTCTCCTGCCTCAGCCTCCCGAGTTGCTGGGATTTCAGGCATGCGCCACTACATTGGCTAATTTTTGTTATTTTTAGTAGACACGGTGTTTCACCATGTTGCCCAAGCTGGTCTCAAACTCCTGGCCTCAAGTGATCTGCCCCCTCAGCCTCCCAAAGTGTTGGAATTACAGGTGTCAGCCACCGTGCCTAGCCTCACAGTTTTTTTGTTTGGTTGGTTTATTCATTTATTTATTTTTGCACTCAGAAAATGATTTGGTTTCAGCAAAAGTTTTTATAAAGTAAAGCCACAAATGTCAAAGAGGAACAGTCTACAAAATGCCTAAACAGGTCTCCTCAACACTGTGAAGGTCATCAAAACACAGAAAGTCTAAGAAACTATGGAAGCTAAGAGAAGACTAAGGAGACTAACTGTGATATTGTATCTTAGGTGGGATCCTAGAACAGAAAAAAAAGGAGGTAAAAATAGCATGGGCTAGCCACAGTGGCTCACGCCTATAATCCCAGCACTTTGGGAGGCCGAGGTGGGTGGATCACGAAGTCAGGAGTTCAAGACCAGCCTGGCCAATACGGTAAAACCTCGTCTCCACTAAAAAGGCAAAAATTAGCCGGGCATGGTGGCACACATCTGTAGTCCCAGCTACTCAGAAGGCTGAGGCAGGAGAATCACTTGAACCAGTAGGCACAGGTTGCAGTGAGCCGAGATCGGGCCACTGCACTCCAGCCTGAGCAACAGAGTGAGACCCGGTCTCAAAAAAAAAAAAATATATATATATATATATTTATAAAACTCTAAATATAGTCTTTAGTTATAATACATGTATCAATATTGGTTTATTAATTGTAACAAACATACTATATGAATATAAGATGTTATAGTAGGAGGAAACCAGGCCTGAGGGTTAACATATGGAAATTATCTGTACTATCTGCTGATTTCTTTTGTAAATCTAAAATTATTCTTAAAAATAGTCTATTAAGGCTGGGTGTGGCGGCTCACGCTTGTAATCCCAGCACTTTGGGAGGCCGAGGTGGGTGGATCACCTGAGGTCAGGAGTTCAAGACCAGCTTGACCAACATGGTGAAACCCTGTCTCTACTAAAAAAAAAAAAAGTCTATTAACAACATATTTATATACATTTTGAAGTAGGGTCTTTCTCCGTCACCCACGCTGGAGTGCAGTGGTGCCATCATGGCTCAAGTGATCCTCCTGCCTCAGCCTCCCAAGTAGATGGGACTACAGGTGGCCACCACCACGCCCAGCTAATTTTTGGTAGAGATGGGATCCTGCCATGTGGTCCAGGCTGATCTCAAACTCTTGGCCTCAAGCAATCAGCCCGTCTCAGCCACCCAAAGTGATGGTATTACAAGCATGAGCCATTGCGCCCAGCCTGGCATTTTTGAAAAATAATAATTAGGCCGGGTTCAGTGGCTCACACCTGAAATCCCAGCACTTTGGAAGGCCAAGGCAGGGGGGATCACGAGGTCAGGAGTTCAAGACCAGCCTGATGGTGAAACCCCGTCTCTACTAAAAATACAAAAATTAGCCGGGCATGGTGGCGCATGCCTGCAATCCCAGCTACTCAGGAGGCTGAGGTACAAGAATTGCTTGAACCCGGGAGGTGGAGGTTGCAGTGAACCAAGATTGCACCACTGCACTCCAGCCTGGGCGATGGAGCGAGACTCTACCTCAAAAAAATAAAGAAAAAGAATAATAATTTTAAATTATTTAAAGTTATTGAAGTACAGTGACAGTGACTCGTGCCTGTAATCTCAGCACGCTGGGAGGCTGAGCTGGCCGGATCACTTGAGCACAGGAGTTCAGGGCCAGCCTGGGCAAGAGTGAGACTCCATTTCTACAAAACAAACAAACGATTAGCCAGATGCAGTGGCGCGTGCCTGTAGTCTCAGCTACATGGGAGGCTGAGGTAGAAGGATCACCTGAGCCCAGGAGGTCAAGGCTGCAGTGAGCAGAGATCATGCCACAACACTCCAACCTGGGTGACAGCAGAGACATTGTCTCAAAAATAAATAATAAATAAATAAACTACCAATCAGACAGTAGTAACAGCTACAGGAAAGCAAAACAAGATTCTTAGGCTGTCAATTTTCCTAATATGTACACGACTTATTTATTTATTTATTTTATTTATTTTCTGAGACAGTGTTTCACTCTTGTCACCCAGGCTGGGGTGCAATGGTGCGATCTTGGCTCACTGCAACCTCCACCTCCTGAGTTTTTTATTTTTGAAATTTTTTCTGAAATGGATTCTCTGTTGCCCAGGCTGAGTACAGTGGCATGATCAGGGCTCACTGCAGCCTCAACCTCCTGGGCTCAAGAGATCCCCCACCCCCGTCACCCTCCTGAGTAGTTGGGACCAAGCCTTGGCAACAAGAGCGAAACTCTGTCTCAAAAACAAAAAGGGTCAGTGCAACCCAACTCCAAATTCCCTCCTGTGGGGTGAAAGGCCCATCAGATCTTCAATTTTTCAGAAGAAATCAAAGACGCAGCATTTTATTTGAACTCTCTGCATTTTTAAATGTTAGCATCTAACTAAAACTTTTTTAAAAAACCCACTGTGAGTAAAACATCTGTATGCTGGTGTGGCCCATGGGCCACCAATTTGCAAACATGGCTTTGCATCTGACTGAAAGTAATGCCCATCCGCCTTTGTTTTTCTTTGAGTTTCCCTCTTAAATGTCTCATGATTTCTTTTCATTTCAGTATCAGATCTGGAGTCTAACTCACAAGCACTGAGGTAGAGGCCTCATTAGAGGGATATTTAGTTACAAAAAGTTATTATTGCAGTTCTAAGTATTAGATATAATTAATAAATTCATAATAATAAATAATACATTTTTTAAAGACAGGGTCTCACTCTGTTGGCCAGGCTTGAGTGCTACGGTGTGATCACAGCTCACCACCGCCTCAAACTCCTGGGCTCAAGCAATTCTCCCACCTCAACCTCCCAAGTAGCTGGGACGACAAGAGTGCACCACCATGCCCAACTAATTTTTTTATTTTTTAGTAGAAACAGGGTCTTGCTATGTTGCCCCAGCTGGTCTCAAATTCCTACAGTCAAGTGATCCTCTCACCTTGGTCTCCTAAAGTACTGGGATTACAGGCATGAGCCTCCATACTCAGTCAATAATTGTTTAAATTAAAATGGCTCTTGGTCAGCCTGGGCAACATGGTGAGACCCCATCTCTACAAAAAATTTACAAATTAGCTGGGCGTGGTGTTGTGTGCCTGTAGTCCCTAGTTTCTTGAGGAGATTGAGGTGGGAGGATTGCTTGAGCCCAGGAGTTCAAGGCTGCAGTGAGCTATGATCACACCACTACACTCCAACTTGGCCAAAGGAGCGAGACTCTGTCTCTAAATAATAATGGCTGGGCGCAGTGGCTCACACCTGTAATCCCAGCACTCTGAGAGGCCAAGGTGGGTGAATCACCTCAGGTCAGGAGTTCAAAACCAGCCTGGCCAACATGGTGAAACCCCATCTCTACTAAAAATACAAAAAAATTAGCCAGGCGTGGTGGCGCGCGCCTGTAGTATCACCTGCTTGGGAGGCTGAGGCAGGAGAATCGCTTGAACCTGGGAGGCAGAGGTTACAGTGAGCCAAGATCACACCACTGCACTCCAGCCTGGGCGACAGAACGAAACTCTGTTTCAAAAATAATAATAATTACTTAATTAATAATAATTAAAAATAAAAAGAATTTTCCCCAAGTGCCCTGAGCCCAGGATCTCACACTGATACCTCCCAAGTACCCCTGTGTGTGTGGCCCCCTGCGGCCACCAGGGGGCACCCTGGGCTCTGTCCTTCAGGAAAGAATTTTCATTTGTATATGACAGGCTGGGCGGGGCAGGATATTATTCTAATTGGAGATTTCATCTCTGAGAAATAGGTTGTGCTGGAGGGAATCATGTCACTGCTTCCTAGGCCCTGCTTGAATGTATACACTCCCTGGGGCTCTCGGAAGCACAGATACAAGGAAGGCTGGCTGCCCTCACCAGCTCAGCTGCCTAAGGGATACACCCTACACGCCTCCCACCTCTGAAAGCCCAGGGCAGGTTTTTGAAGAAAATGATCCAACTATGGGACCCTTCCTGCTGGAAACTGCCCCGTGTTGGCCCTAACGAGATAACCACACACAACGGATGGCTGTGCCTCGGCAGCCCCTTATGCCAACTTCTCTCAAAGAGCTTAAGTAGTTAACAATGGATTCTGACCCCACAGCACCCTAGGGTGGGGCGTTAATAATCAGAACCTCCCTCTATGCTGTGACTAAAAATATCCCACTGTGAAAATAAGGCAGATGGCCAGGCATGGTGGCTCATGCCTGTAATCCCAGCACTTTGGGAGGCTGAGGTAGACGGATCTCGAGGCCAAAAGATCAAGACCATCCTGGCCAATACGGTGAAACCCAGTCTCCACTAAAAATACAAAAACTCAGATGGACGTGCTGGCGGGCACCTGTAATCCCAGCTACTCAGGAGGCTGAGGCAGGAGAATCGCTTGAACCTGGGAGGCACAGGTTGCAGTGAACTGAGATGGCGCCACTGCACTCCAGCCTGACAACAGAGCGAGACTCCTTCTCAAAAAACAAAACAAAACAAAACAAAGAAAATAAGGCAGAGGCAGGCATCAGGGAAGAATCACCATCCACCAGCTGGCAAAAGGGAGGTGCAGCTTGGGGGCCTTCTCCTCCGGGGAACCTGCAGCCTCTGAGGTCTCTCAAAATCCCTCCCTCCATCCCAGCCCAACCGTCTTAACCCTGTCTGTGAAAACCCATCTGAAGTAGTTTGAATTATGTCCCAAAAGGTCTATGTTCAGGCTTGGCACGATAATCCCAACATGTTGGGAGGCTGAGGCAGCAGATCATTGGAGGCAAAGAGTTCAAGACCAGCCTGACCAACATGGTGAGACCCTGTCTCTACTGAAAATACAAAAATTAGTCATGCCTGGTGGCACGTGTCTATAGTCCCAGCTACTCAGGAGGCTGAGGCAGGAGAATCGCTTGAACCCAGGAGGTGGGGGATGCAGTGAGCCAAGATCGCGCCACTGCATTCCAGCCTGGGCAACAGAGCCAGACTCCATCTCAAAAATAAAAACTTTTTTTTTTTTCCAAGGTGAAATAATCCTGAATTTAGAGTAGGTCCTAAATCCAATGTCTAGTGTCTTTATAAGAAGAGAGATTTGAATACAAAGAGGAAATCCACAAGAAGATGAAGGAAGAGACTGGAGTGAGGCAGCCACAGCCAGGGAAACAGGAGCTGCCAGAAACCAGAGAGGCAGGGAGGATTCTCTCCTAGAGGCTTTGAGGGGGGGCACAGCCCCGACAACGCTTTTATTTCAGACTTCTGGCCCCCAGGACTATTAAATAACATACTTGGTTATTTTGTTTTTGTTTTTTGTTTTGTTTTTGAGACAGAGCCTCACTGTGTCACTCAGGCTGGAGTGCAGTGGCACAGTATCGGCTCACTGAAACCTCCGCCTCCTGAGTTCAAGCGATTCTCCTGCCTCAGCCTCCCGAGTAGCTGGGACTCCAGGCAGCGAGATCACCATGCCTGGCTGATTTTTTTTGTAATTTTATTAGAGACGGGGTTTCACCGTATTGGCCAGGCTGGTCTTGAACTCCTGACCTCAAGTGATCCACCCACCTCGGCCTCCCAAAGTGCTGGGATTACAGGCACCAGCCACCATGCTTGGCTAATATTTTGTATTCCTAGTAGAGACGGGATTTCACTATGTTGGCCAGGCTGATCTCGAACTCCTGACCTCATGATCTGCCTGCCTTGGCCTCACAAAGTGTTGGGATTACAGGCGTGAGCCACGGCACCCAGATTTTTTTTTTTTTTTTTTTTTTTTTGAGACAGAGTCTCACTCTATCACCCAGGCTGGAGTGCAGCGGCACAGTCTCGGCTCACTACAACTTCCACCTCCTGGGTTCAAGCAATTCTCCAGCCTCAGCCTCCCAAGTAGCTGGGATTACAGGTGCACGCCACCATGCCCAGCTAGTTTTTGTATTTTTAGTAGAGAGAAGGTTTCACTATATTGGTCAGGCTGGTCTTGATGGTCTTGAACTCCTGACCTCAGGTGATCTGCCCACCTCGGCCTCACAAAGGGCTGAGATTTCAGGTGTGAGCCACAGCACCCAACCACAGGCTGGTTGTTTTAAGCCACCCAGTTTGTGGCAATTTGCTATGGCAGCCACAGGAGACGGACACATGGCCTCTGCCATAGTGCATCGTGGCTGAAAGTTCATTAGCAATATTACTTGGGGCAAGTCACCATGTCGCTGGCAGTCTAGGTTTCCCTACATAAAATAATGGGGAGGCCAGGTGTGATGGCTCATGCCTGTGATCCCAGCACTTTGGGAAGCTGAGGAGGGAGGATCACTTGAGGTCAGGAGTTCAAGACCAGCCTGGCCAACATGGTGAAACCCCGTCTCTACCAAAATTACAAAAATTAACCCGGCGTGGTGGCAGGTGCCTATAATCTCAGCTACTTGGGAGGCTGAGGCAGGAGAATCTCCTGAACCTCGAAGGCGGACGTTGCATTGAGCCGAGACTGCGTCACTGTACTCTAGCCTGGGCGACAATGCGAGACTCCATCTCAAAATAAATCATCGTCATCACCATCATCATCATCATGGAATAAGAGCACTCCCCAACTTGCCAGGTTGTGGTGAGTACCCTGATGCAGGAAGGGGGCGTGGCCCGTGGTAAATGCCCCATATATGTTGATCGGTTCCCTCCTGCCTCATGCCTCATCTCCTGTTAGGATGCACTGCCCCCATCCTGTTTGCAGAATGCATGCATTTAACAAGTTCTAAGCCACGGAAAACTTAAAACTTCATTTACTTGGAAGGGAAGCTTAGAATGTGATTTAGCTGCATAGCTAGCATGGATAATAGATGTGGTTCAGGAGCCCAAAATTTAATCTTAGGCCATGAAAAGCCCTAAGGGGCATGCTTCAGCCTGCCCATTTTTCAGGTGTAGGGTTTGCTCGGATGTCCAGAGCTGAGCTGCCTGGTCCCTCTCTGCTCTCCCGCATTCTCCTGATGTGATATGAGCAGGAGACATGAGAATACATGGCTTCTTCTGGTCTAACGCTGGGAGCTCCTTAGGCCAGAGGCCCTTGCTGCAACCCTCTCTCTCACCACTGCCCAACAGTCATACCAGCCTCAGGGCTCAGCATTAACCTGGCCTCCAGCAGGGGCCTCAGTCCTAGCTGGAGGCCTGGCCCCTTTGGCTGGGCTGAATCAGGCCCTGCACCGTGCTCGGGTCATGTTCAGGGTGTGACCAGGCTACAGCCCTGCCCCTGGCTTTCCGCCTTTTAGATTCTCTGAAGCAGAAGAGAATGTGGTGATTTGTTTTTGTTTTTTTTTCTGAGATGGAGTCTCCCTCTGTCGCCCAGGTTGGAGGCCAGTGGCGCAATCTTGGCTCACTGCAACCTCTGCTTCCTGGGTTCAAGCGATTCCCCTGCCTCAGCCTCCCAAGTAGCTGGGATTACAGGCCCACAACACCATGCCCAGCTAATTTTTTTGTATTTTTAGTAGAGATGTGGTTCACCATGTTGGCCAGGCTGGTCTCAAACTCCTGACCTTGTGATCCGCACCCCTCGGCCTCCCAAAGTGCTCGTGAGCCACCGTGCCCGGCTGAGAGTGTAATGATTTTAAAAAGCCAACCGTGCTGGTAATCTGGGCTTTACACCTCACTGTCCTGCAAGTCAGTAAGACCCAGCAGAGGCATGTCAATGAGCAAGTGTATTCCAGGGTCGGGAATTGACGACCCCAAGAGAAAAAAGCAGTTCACACCTTCCATGGTCACGGGTTTCACAGGCTCACACATTTGACCGTGCACCGGCCTGTTTTCATTCTATGGTGTCCGAAATTTTTGGCTCTAGTTTACTGAGCTCTTTAAGGCCCTGTGCTAAGGTGTCAGCTCACTGAGTCCTCATGAACACGATGCTGTATTCCAACCACTCCGTTTTACTGCATTCCCCAAGAGCATTCAGCTGGCTAACAGATGACACAGGGATTCAGTCTGATCCAGAACTTTTGGATTTCAAATAACACCTGGACACAGAGTGGTGCACACCTGTGAGCCCAGCACTTTGGGAGGCCAAGACAGGCAGATCACTTGAGGCCAAGAGTTCGAGACCAGCCTGGCCAAAATGGCAAAATCCTGCCTCTACTAAAATACAAAAATTAGCCGGGTGTGGTGGCATGTGCCTGTAATCCCAGCTACTCGGGAGGCTGAGGCAGGAGAATCACTTGAACCCAGGAGGCGGAGGTTGCAGTGAGCCAAGATCGCACCACTGCATTTCAGCCTGGGCAATGGAGAGAGACTCTGACTCAAAAAAAAAAAAAAAAGATATCACCTGGCTGGACACCATGGTTCACACCTGTAATCCCAGCACTTTGAGAAGCCAAGATGGATGGATTGCTTGAGTCCATGAGCTAGAGACTAGCCTGGGAAACATAGCAAGACTCCCATCTCTACCAAAAAAAAAAAAAAAACTAAATGAACTGACTAGGTATCGCATGTCTGTAGCCCCAGCTACCTCGATCGCTGAGCCCAGGAGGTCGAGGCTATGGAGAACTGCGATTGCACCACTGCACTCCAGCCTGGGCGACAGAGCAACACTCTGTCTTGAAAAAAAAATAAAAATAAAAACTAATAAAGGAATCTGGTTTTTTATAGGTTTTTGGGGGTTTTTTGAGATGTAGTTTTGCTCTGTTGCCCAGGCTGGAGTGCAATGGTGCAATCTCAGCTCACTGCAACCTTCACCTCCCAGGTTCAAGCGATTCTCCTGCCTCAGCCTCTCTCATAGCTGGGACTACAGGCGTACACCACCATATCCAGCTAATTTTTGTATTTTCAGAAGAAACGGGGTTTTGCCATGTTGGCCAAGTTAATCTCGAACTCCTGACCTCCAGTGATCTGCCCACCTTTTGGTCTCCCAATGTACAGGGATTACAGGCGTAAGCCACCACACCCGGCCTATAGTGTTTTTTTGTGAGACAGGGTCTCGTTCTGTCACCAGGACGGGAGTACAGTGGTGCAATCACAGCTCGCTGCAGCCTCAAACTCCTAGGCTCAGTCAATCCTCCTGCATCAGCCTTCCAAGTAGCTGGGACCACAGGCACATGCCACTACACCTGGCTAATTTTGTTCTTTTTTTTTTTTCGTAGAGTCGGTGTTTTGTTAGGTTGCCTAGGCTGGCCTTAAACTCCTGGCTGGGTCACCCTCCTACTTTGGCCTCCCGAAGTGCTGGGATTACAGGAGCGAATCACTGCACCCAGCCTAAATGGGAATCTTTAACCTGGAGGAGGGGTGAGGGGGCTGTTGAGAGGGGGAGTAGGGGGAAGGAAAGAGAAGGGGCAGGCGAAGTGTGGGAAGCTGGCCACAGCCTGTCTGGCTCACCTTTGGCTGCAACCTATGTTCATGACTTCATTGTTCCTTAAAGTAATTCAATGACATGAGTCCCTGCTTTTGTGCCCATATCACAGTGAGGACAAGGCGGTTTCACTGAAGGGTAAGCGCTTCAGAATGGCCAAAGAATCACAGAATCTGGTCCCCCAGAAGGGCAAAGCACATCCTCATTTTACATACAGGTAGACAGAAAGGTGGACTGGCTTGCCCGAGGCCACACAGTGAGTAGATAAAAGTAGAAACCAAACTCCAGGGTCTCCTGTGTCCTGAGTTCTTGTCCTTCCCATCTCATTCAGCCCAATGTCTTGGCATTTCCATCACATTAAGTATCTATATTTATTTATCATTTATTTTGAGACAGGGTCTGATACAATCACAGCTCACTGTAGCCTCCACCTCCTGGGCTCAAGCGATCCTCCTGCCTCAGCCCTCTAAGGCTGTAACGTCTCCCAGGTAGAGGTGCACACCACTCTACCTGGCTAATATATATATATTTTTTTCTGGTGCCGTGACTTGGATCTGAACAATATTTTATTTTTATAGAGATAGGATCTTGCTATGTTGCCAAAGTCAGTCTCAAACTCCTGGGATCAACCAATTCTCCTACCATGGTCTGCCAAAAATGCTGGCATTACAGGTGTAAGCAACACAGCAAGATGTAGTCTCTACAAATAATTTAAAAATTAGGCAGGCTGGGCACAGTGGCTCACACCTGTAATCCCAGCACTTTAGGAGGCTGAGGCAGGTGGATCATGAGGTCAGGAGTTAAAGACCAGCCTGGTCAACATGGTGAAACCCCATCTCTACTAAAAACAAAAAAATTAGCCAGGAATGGTGGCAGGCACCTGTAATCCCAGCTACTCAGGAGGCTGAGGCAGAGAATTGCTTGAACCCAGGAGGCGGAGGTTGCAGTGAGCCGAGATCATGCCACTGCACTCCAGCCTGGGCAACAGAGCAAGACTCCATCTCAAAAAAAAAAAAAAAAAAAAAAAACACATTAGCTAGGAGAGGTGGCATATGCCTGTAGTCCCAGATACTTGGGAGGCTGAGATGGGAGGACTGCTTGAGCCTGGGAGGCTGAGGCTGCAGTGACCTATGATTGTGCCACTGCATTCCAGACTGGGTGACAGAGGGAGACCCCCCATCTCAAAAAAAAAAAAAAAAACCCTACATTACAATGAGATATCCAGAATAAGTAAATCCACAGGACAGAAAGCAGATTGACAGTGAGGAGGATATGAGATGTGGCCGCTCTTAGGTAGGGGACTGCCTGCAGCGGTAAAAAGGTTCTGGAATCGGATAGTGGTGGTGGTTGCACAAGACTGTGAATTGCTGGCCAGGCACAGTGGCTCATGCCTGTAATCCCAGCACTCTGGGAGACGGAGGCAAGATGTCCACCTGAGGCCAGGTGTGGTGGTGCATGCCTGTGGTCCCAGCTACTCAGGAGGCAGAGGTAGGAGAATCACTTGAACCCGGGAGGCAGAGGTTGCAGTGAGCCGAGATCATGTCACTGCCAGCCTGGGAGACAGAGCAAGACCCTGTCTCAAAAAAAAAAAAAAAAATTAGTGACACTCGGGGGTTTAGCGGTGAGGACCGGAGCACAAGGGGTCAGCTGTTAATTACTTCCTACTGATTGTAGCCATTCAGGAACATGAGCCACGATACCTAGGATATTTTATTTTATTCATTTTTGTTTATTTATTTATTTTTTTGAGACAGGGTCTCACTGTGTTGCCCAGGCTGAAGTGCAGTGGTGCAATCTCAGCTCAATGCAACCTCCGCCTCCCAGGTTCAAGTGATTCTCCCACCTCAGCCTCCTGAGTAGCTGGGATGACAGGCGCCCGCCATCAAGCCTGGCTGATTTTTGTATTTTTTGGTAGAGATAGAGTTTCACCTTGTGGCCAGGCTGGTCTCAAACTCCTGACCTCAACTAATCCGCCCGCCTCCATCTCCCAAATGTAATGTAAGTAAATGTAATTTAAGTGCTGGCATTACAGGCAGGAGCCACCATGCCTGGCCAAGCCAGGATATTTTATAAGAGGCTCCAGATTTGTTTAATGTTGGAAACTAATTACCAAAATCCATTTAATCCTATGCAGGCTGGATGTGATGCCTGGAGGCTGGGGTGGCCCAGGGGCTGCCGATTTGTGCCCTTCATCCCAGCTACATGATTTGTAAATAAAACCCATGCAATCACCTCAGTATCTTCTCACTGAATTTGGGATGCCCTCTTGAGATGGAAGAAAATCATTTTCTCTACAGCCACCAAAAAAGCGGCACACAGACCCTCCCACTGACCAGCAGTCATACCCCAGAGCAAGTTACTTAACCTCTCACTACCTCAATTTACTCATCTGTAAAATAGGGATAGTAAAAGTACTGCAAAGAATTGTTGGAAGGTTAAAACGAGTTTGTACAGGGAAAACACCCCCCAATAGCACCAAGTCATGGAGATGCATCATTTCATATTTTCACAAGCTGCCCATGATCCCCCCTGTGGGGCAGGAGGAGGTCTGGGCTGCTTGCACTTTGTCTAAACTGCTACCCCAGGCCTCCTCCACATCATCAAAGGGTCTAGGACAAGTCTAGTCTCAGGCCAATCAGGTAGGTAGAGGTGAGGGATAGGAGGAGCTGAGTTTCATCCCTAGGAGGACATCTGTTCCCAGAACCAGCAACACCAAACAGAAATAGATCAGAGACATAAAGATGCTTTTAAAGGAAAAAATAGCCAAGGCCAGGCACAGTGGCTCATGCCTGTAATCCCAGCATCTTGGGAAACTGGTGGGAGAATCGCTTGAGCCCAGTAGTTTGAGATCAGCCTGGGCAACGTAGTGAGACCCCATTTCTACAAACAAAAATCGGCCAGGTATGGTGGCATGCACCTGTAGTCCCAGCTACTTGGGAGGCTGTAGTGAGCCAAGCTCACGCCACCGTACTCCAGCCTACGCAACAGAGTAACACCCTGTCTCGATGGTACAAAATAAAAAAATAAGGCCAGGCATGGTGGCCCACACCTGTAATCCCAGCATTTTGGGAGGCCGAGGCGGGCAAATCACAAGGTCAAGAGATCGAGACCATCCTGGCCAACATGGTGAAACCCCGTCTCTACTAAAAGTACAAAAATTAGCTGGGTATGGTGACACGTGCCTGTAGTCCCAGCTACTTGGGAGGCTGAGACAGGAGAATTGCTTGAACCCAGGAGTCGGAGGTTGCAGTGAGCCGAGATCACACCACTGCACTCCAGCCTGGTGACAGGGAAGACTCCGTCTCAAAAATTAATTAATTAATTAATTTTTGGATTTTTTGGTAGAGATGGAGTTTCACCATGTTGGCCAGGCTGGTCTCGAACTCATGATCTTACACTGCACTCCAGTCTGCGCAACAGAGCAAGACTCAGGCAGAGGACTGGGGTGCAGTGTGAGATCACGGCCCACTACAGCAGTGACCTCCTGAATAGCTGAGACTACAGGCACATGCCACCATGCCTGGCTAAAATTTTGTATTGTTCTCAACATGAGGCTGAGGAAAAAAAACAGAAAAAAAAAAAAAAAAAATTTTGTATTGTTTTGTAGAGATGGGGTCTCCCTGTGTTGGCCAGGCTGGGCTCAAAACTCCTGGCCTCAAATGATCTGCCCACCTCAGCCTTCCAAAGTGCTGGAATTACAGGCATGAACCATCATGACTGGCCTGAACCCAGTGAATCTTAAAATAGCTATACTCCAGGCCCAACACAATGTTTCCTACACAAATACAGTGAACAAATGAACTACCAATCCTGAGTACTTTGCAGTTGAGGAAGAAACTTAAATTCAGTTTCCAACCCCAGGAGGCAGCTAGCTGGCTTCCCTGGGGCATCAGACATCGGAGAAAGTAGCCCAAGTGCCTCTGAGGCCTCAACCAAAAAGCCTTACTAATGCTGAGACAAGAGGCAGTTCCATGCAATGGCAGACACACATGAGCTCTGCAGTTACCCCTGGGTCCTTATCCCAGCTCCACCATCCACCTGCTGTGTGACCTGAGGCATGCCCCTTACCCTCTCTGATTCCGCTTCCTCAACCATTCAATGCATATCATAATGAAGACCTCCAAATTGCACGCAGCTACGTGGTGCCCACATTGGCTGGCCAGGTCAAGGACTGTGGGGGATGTACAACCTGCTCATGTGAAACTGCCCCGGACAACGAGGCTTCCTCACAAGGCAGGAGGGGTCCATCTCTCCAACCCAGTGACAGCAACTGCTGCACACGTCACACCTGCTGGTGGGGCCTCAGGTTTCCCATAAGTGCTGAGAAAAAACTTGTTGGCCACAGAGTGAGCTTCCAAAAGGGGTCCTCTGCAGCTCTTTTTTTGAGACAGAGTCTCACTCTGTCACCAGGCTGGAGTGCAGTGGTGCACTCAGCTCGCTGCAACCTCCGCCTCCCAGGTTCAAGTGATTCTCCTGCCTCAGCCTCCTGAGTAGCTGGGACTACAGGTGTGCACCACCACATCCAGCTAATTTTTTTTTTTAGTAGTGATGAGGTTTCACCATGTTGGCCAGGCTGGTCTTGAACTCCTGACTTCAAGTGATCTGCCCACCTTAGCCTCCTAACATGTTGGGATTACAGGTGTGAGTCTCTGCACCTGGCCCTCTGCAGCTCTTAATGGTGGCTTCTGCTTGGACACCCTACCTAGGCTTTCATGGACCAAGGCCCCTAGGAGCCCCCTCCCATCACCCACCTGGATGCTCAGAGTAATCTGCACAGAACCACCCTGAGCTGAGTTGCACCTGTCACACTGAACACAGGACCTGCCCAGCCCTCCTCAGCCACCCAGCCCCAGATGCCATTCCTGCCCACCTTCACACCCTCCAGGAGTGCCTGGGGGTCCTCGATGCCCTCGGGGGACACACTTCTTGTTCTCTGGGAGGGATTCCAGTTTCTCCACCAGAGCTTTCAGGCCCTTCAGTTCAAACTCGGTGAGATGGGTCCACTTGGCAGCGGCCTCCGCGGCGGGAGAGCCAGTGGGCGTCTTGGGGTAGTCCACGGGCAGCGTGGTGGACTTGACACTCTCCTCCGACTCGTTGGACAAAGTCCTTTTGAGGAACCGCAGGGCAGGCGCTTTGGGCTTCTTCCCGGGGGCCTCCTGGTCCTCGGAGGGCGTGCTGGTGGGTGAGGCAGAGCCCTCGGTGGGTGGCTTGGGCGTCCTGTCCCTGCCCTCGCCCTCCTCGTCCTTCTCCTCCTCCTCCTGAGGCCGCTGATCACAGGCCTCCTCCTCCATCTCCAGCCAGGAATCCGAAGAGAAACCGTCTACGCTGGGCTTCCTCGGGGCATCTGTGGGGGCAGGGTCACAAGAAAGACCGAGATGATGCCTAACTCCCTGCAAAGTCTCTGAAACCTCTACTCGCCCCAAGTCCCCTTTACTCCAGAGATCAAGCTTCTCTGACAATCCTAACGGTCAGTGCCTCCAGCCTCTGGAAAGGCCGTGGTGGACACAGGTTCAGATCCCCACCCTGCTGTTTCCCCGGCTGTGTGCACCCACACGGGCTCCCTCATCGCTCAACACTGGCACTTTATTTATTTACATAAAGATGGTCTCGCTTAGTCACGCAGGCTGGACTGTAGTGGCACGATCTCAGCTCGCTGCAACCTCTGCCTCCTGGGTTCAAGTGATCCTCCCGCTGGTGGACCCACTCTACTCAGCTAGTTTATTTAAGCTTTTTTTGTAGAGATGATGTCTCACTATATTGCCCAGGCTGGTACCTGGCACTTAACATTTTTTTTTTTTGAGACAGAGTCTTGCTCTGTTACGCAGGCTGGAGTGCAGTGGTGCAAACTCCATGTCCGCCCCGCCCCAACCCCGGGTTTGAGCGATTCTCCTGTCTCAGCTTCCTGAGTAGCTGGGATTACAGGCATGTGCCACCACACCAATTTTTGTATTTTTAGTAGAGACTGGGTTTCACCATATTGGCCAGACTGATCTTGAACTCCTGACCTCATAATCCACCCACCTTGGCCTCCCAAAGTGCTGGGATTATGGGCATGAGCCACCGCACCTGTCCAACTTTTTAATGTCTAAAAATAAATCAAGGCTGGGTGCAGTAGCTCATACCTGTAATCCCTACACTTTGGGAGGGCTAGGCGGGTGCATTGCTTGAGCCCAGGAGTTTGAGACCAGCCTAGAAACATGGTGAAACCCCATCTCTACAAAAAATGCAAAAATTAGCTGGGTGTGGTGATGTGCAGGTGTAGTCCCAGCTACATGGGAGGCTGAGATGGATCACTTGAGCCCGCGAGGTGGAGGCTGCAGTGAGCCATGCATGTGCGCCACTGCACTCCAACCTGGGCAACAGAGCAAGGCCCTGTCTCAAAAAATAATAATACTAAAATAAAAATAAGCTAAAAGAGCAACTATTATATGATTCACCTCATGTGAAATGTCCCAAGCAGGGGATATGTGTGGTTGCTTAGAGCTGGAGAAGAAGGGGCTGGTCCGAAGGTAGTGAGTTATCTCAATTGATTGTTCACAGTCAGTTACAGATCGAACTCCTTGTTCTACTCTTTCCCCCACTTCTCACTACTGCACTTGACTATTCTTAAAAAAAAAAAAAAGAGCTGGGGAAGAAGGGGGGTGGGGGAGATAAGAAAACGACAGCTAAAGGATAATAGTTTCTTTCTTTCTTTTTTTTTGAACCAGAGTCTCACTCCATCGCCCAGGCTAGAGTGCAGTGGCACAATCTTGGCTCACTACAACCTCCACCCCCCCAGGTCCAAGTGATTCTCCTGCCTCAGCCTCCCGAGTAGCTGGGATTACAGGCGCACGTCCACCAGGCTTGGCTAATTTTTTGTATTTTTAGTAGAAATGGGGTTTTACCATGTTAGCCAGGCTGGTCTCAAACTCCTGACCTCAGGTGATCTGCCTGCCTCGGCCTCCCAAAGTGCTGAGATTACTTTGGTGAGGTGACAGTGAGAGCCACAGTGCCTAGCTGGATTTTTTTTTTTTTGAGACAAAGTCTCACTTTGTTGCCCAGGCTAGAGTGCAATGACACAATCTCAGCTCACTACAACCTCCACCTCTCGGGTTCAAGAGATTCTCCTGCCTCAGCCTCCCAAGTAGCTGGGATTACAGGCATGTGCCACCACAGCCAGCTAATTTCGTAGTTTTAGTAGAGAAGAGGTTTCACCATGTTGGCCAGGCTGGTCTTGAACTCCTGACCTCAAGTGATCCACCAGTCTCAGGCTCCCAAAGTGCTGGGATTACAGGTATGAGTCACTGCGCCCTACCCTGGGTTTCTTTTTGAGGTGATGAAAATGTAAAACTGACTGCAGCAGTGGCCACGTCTACCTGTGAATAGACTAAAAACCACTGGACTCTACACTTTAAATGGTGAATTTTGTGATGCAGGAACTATATCCCAACAGAGCTGTTTAAAAAATATAAGGCAAAGGAAACATCCTCAGAAGGCCGTGGTGCAGAGTACACAGGCATCCCCCAGGCACAGGCCCTGGCACACAGTAGCTCTGCGTGGAGGGGGTGTCTCCCCTCACGTCGCCCCTTCTCATTGGCAGATGGACTGCGAGAGCCAGAGGGAAAGCAGTGGCAAGAAAACCTAAGGAAGATGTGGGTACTGGTTACCCAAGCACCGCCTGCGAATGGCATGTTCTTCTTCTGCCCTAAATACCCAAGTGACAGAACCAACCCTCAGCTTCCTGGCCTGGGGACTACAGACACTCAGAACCCCAGCCTCTGTCCCCGGGGGATCGTGGAGTTACTGCAATCACAGTGGCTCTCACGCTATTTCAGGATCATTTTCCTTCTCTCCTACCAGCCTGGAAGCTCCAAAAGGGCAGGTTGTAGGGTTTCGGGACCTTCCAACTCCTGAATATCGCATCATCGGGCGGGAATGAGGCTCGTAACAGACCTCACAGGCAAAGACTTCCCAATGAGGACCCCAGCAGAAACACTGGTCCCCCATCATACGCCCAGCCTGGAACCCCTGGATGTCATTAACGATGGGACACAAGGGAAGGAGCGGAAGAGGCTTACCATAAGGGGGGAATAAAAAAAGAATCTAAAAATCCTAGAGGCTGCAGGGAAAATTGTGCAGACCCTCAAGGAGACTGACCAATCTCATCTTTCTATCCCCTGGTTTAAAAAAAAAAAAAGATGCTGTGTCTGAGATGATGCAGACTCTACATCACCCAGGAAAACCCTGGTACGACAACAGCTCAGACACAGCCAAGAGGAATCACGTTCTTCCTCTAGATTGCTGGTCGGGGCTTGCTGTCACAGCCAGATGCAACTTCAGGGCAGGCATCTGTGAGTCAAGATTCAAGGGCAGAGCCGTGTTGGGGGCGATGATGTCCCTTTAAGTACTGGCAGCAGAGCAGGGTGCTGTAGCAGCTCCAAACACTCTCTCCTGCTCCTCCAGGCCCGCACCACCCGCCCTGGTCACCCCTCCTGCTGCCTCAAAGACGGCCTTGGGTTTTCGAGGGCATCTCACAGGCTGCCTCCTACATAGATAAAAACCTAGCCTCCGGTGCAGGGGGAAAAATCAGTGTCTACGGAAGAGCCAAAAGAACGAGGAATCTCTGCTCTGTGGGGTGATCCTGTTTCAGCAGCCATGCAGGGGCGGCCCCTACCCGCATCTGCACAGCCATGGACTGGAGGCCGCACACGTGACTCTTTTGGGGCCACCAGTTCATTTTCTCAGAGTCTGTATTCCAGGTGGGAAACTGACAAGTATGGCTTCTTCTGAGGGGTCCCTGGGATTCTGCTCAAGACACTAATCCAGCGAATCCCAAGATCCCAAGGAGTGTCTCCAGGCCCCACTGAGGAAATGGTTTCTGCCCCAGCTGTGCAGCCGAATCCGTGGGCTCCCTGCGGTTCACTCACCAATAAGCATTGACTCCCTCTGGTATTCCTGAGTGAGGTGGGAGCGCTGGGTCACACAGTACACGTATCTCTCCAGGACATACCAGCACATCTCATAGTAGAAGGGGTAACGGAATTTGGGCTGCACCTGAAAGCAAAGACGCGGGCGGAGGTCAGTTTCCAGAGGGCGAAGGGGGAAGGTGGGAGAGAAGTGCGGGGCAGGCTCTCTGCGGGTGAGGGTCAGTGTCAACATCTTAGCAAGAGCGTGGATGGCGGAGGGGAGAAATGGCGGGGTGCTGGAAGGGGGATGCCGGCAGCATGCACAAATGAGGCGGAGGATGAGGCCGCATGAGCGCCTCATCTCAAAGGTCCCTGAGCTGCACGCCCCGGAGGTTGGATGGGGGCCACGTGGTGCTCCTGTGAGATGCAGAAAAACAGAATTCTCCCCTGACCTGCCTGCAGAGGGTGTGGGCACCTGCAGGTAGCTGCCTGATTCTAGCTACAACAGATAGCTTGTTTCTGAAAATTCCTGCACAGATTCTGCTGTTCCTCCCTCCCGCTTGAAAACCAGAAATCAACTTCCAAGCCTTACCGGTTTGCAGACAGGTTACTGAGCCTCCTCCTGCTCGTTGGGAGGGAGGCCAGGCCAGTGGACCAATGAGGGAAGGAGGTGTGACCTCGCCTACTTCCAGGGGCGGGGCCTCGCAGGGGTCCACCTCCTGCTCCTCCCCCACATCCACCTGCCACTGTCCAGCCACCACGGCCACAAGGACTCCCCTCCGACAAGGCTCCCAGGTATGATCCGAGACTATCCTGATACTGAGGGAGACACACACCGGGTCTGGAGCAGGAGATCCCTTTTGTCCCACCTCTCTTTTATAAAAACAGAGACAGGGTCTCACTGTCACCCAGGCTGGAGTGCAGTGAGTGATCATGGCTCACTCAGCCTCGACCTCCTGGGCTCAAGCGACCCTCCTGCTTTAGCCCTGTGAGCAGCTGGGAACACAGGCACGCGCCACCATGCCTGGCTGGGGAAGTTTTGTATTTTTTGTAGAGATGGGGTTTGCCATGTGGCTCATTGGCTGCTCATTATAGAAGAGGAAGTAAACGTGGAGACAACTTTGTGTACTAGAACTGTCAAAAGGCCTAAGCCCCGGGAGATTCCATGGGGGGGCAGTTCAAGGACTGTACAGATGTCACCGAAAGATGGGAAGGAAGCAACGCCACTGATGGGCCTCTCCCACAGAGGCCACATGATGGTCTCCTCCCGCAGAGGCCACATGATGGTCTCACACGTCCACACTCGTACCTTGCTCCCTTGCTGTCTTGACAAGAGGGTGTCTGCCGGGGCCAGAGCCCCTCCTCCCCTCCCTGATCCTGTGCAAACTCAGAGAGTGGGATGGTGAACAATTACACTCTCCCACCTTCTAA
The DNA here is from genome assembly GCA_036589455.1 of Ateles fusciceps. Lineage (NCBI taxonomy): Eukaryota > Metazoa > Chordata > Mammalia > Primates > Atelidae > Ateles > Ateles fusciceps. The sequence continues at coordinate 5,316,359 of JAZHEH010002317.1, read as the reverse complement.
TCACACTCCCCTTGCCCATAATAACACCGCCACTCCCCTAATCACATTCTCCCATCCCCCTACTCACACTCTCCCAATCCCCAATTATTCCCCACCCCCATTCACACTCCCACACCACAATCACATTCTCCCAACCCCCAATCACACTCCCCCACTCCACTAATCACACTCCCCACCCTCCTAGTCACACTCTTCACAGCCCTAATCACACTCCCCCACCATCTTATTCATACTCCTCACCCTCCTATTCACACTCTCCACCCCCAATTACACTCCCCACCCCAATCACACTCCCCACCCTCCTATTCACGCTCCCCCACCCCCACTCACACTCACCACCTTCTTATTCACACTCTACCCCAACACATTCCCCACCCCCCAATTCACTCCCCCACCCTCCTATGCACACTCTCCACCCCCAATCACACTCCCCACCCCCAATCACATTCCCCACCCCAATGACACTCCCCCCTTCTATTCACACTCCCCACCCCCACTCACACTCACCACCTTCTTATTCACTCTCCACCCCAATACATTCCCCACCCCCCAATCACACTCCCCACCCCCAATCACATTCCCCACCCCAATGACACTCCCCCCCCCCCCCCCCTCCTATTCACACTCCCCACCCCCCACTCACACCACCTTCTTATTCACTCTCTACCCCAATACATTCCCCACCCCCAATCTCACTCCCCGCCCTCCTACTCACACTCCCCCACCCCCCCCAATCACACACCCCACCCCCAATCACACACCCCACCCTCCTAATCACACTCTCCACCCCAGATCACTGTCTACCCCCCAAGCATGCTCCCCACACCCCAATCACACTCCCCCACCCTCCTGTTCATACCCCCCATGACCCAATCACACTGTGCATCCCTATTCACACTCCCCACCCCCCCAGTCACACTCCCACCCTCCTATTCACACTCCCCAACCCCCAATCACACTCCCCATCCCCCAACCACACCCTGCCACCCCCTCCCTAATCAGACTCTCCCACCCCCTCCCAATCACACTCACCCACCCTCACTGCTCTGTTCTCTGCTGCCGATAAATAAACAGGTGACATTCCCCATCTGGGACAAAGACAACTAGAAGCAGACCTCAGTTCTCCTTTTGCCCTAAAATGCTATTTTCCTGCATTTCCCAAAATGCCTGTCTGGACCCAGCCATCTCTGAGAGCCCTGGCTGTCACTCAGCTCCTGGCCTCAAGGCCTCCTCCTACTGCGGGGACCTCCTTTCTCCGCCTGCAGGCCGGGTGCTCGGGTGCTCAGCTCTGCCTGCCCCCGATGGATGGAATGCTTTGGAATGGGATCATGGCCGCCACATGCTGTTCAGCCCTCAGGGGGGATGCATGGAGTGGGGACCATCATCTAGCGGTTTCCTTGGCTCCAGCTCCTTTCCTGAGAAGCCCAGTTTCAGTGCTGGGAGAGTAGTCATCTTTTTTTGTAGTTACTAGATCGGTGCCCTCTGGAGTTTAAAAAGAGGGGCTCTTTGGCATGAAGCAAACCTTGAATGTCTATGAAAAAGGAGTTAGGGGACCTCAGCCCCACCTCTATTCAAGACAAAGGGACAAAAGATTTTGGAACAAATGACGAATACCTAAAAAGCAGGCTGAGGACACGCAGCTCCTCATCCACATTTCCTGACATGAGACTTGATTTCGGTTTTGACTTTTCAAATCTTTTTGACACCAACTGGGCCACACCATGACCTGGGAATCTTTCTAAATTAGGAGGGAAAAACTGGGAAGCTGCATTTCAGGAGGGGAAAGATAAGTCTCCCTTCTTTGTTGCTGAACCCAAGGGAAACCAGCTGGGTGGAAACAAATGCTGAGGAAGGAATTCAAATTTATTTTTTTATTCTTTTATTTTTTTTTCCAAGAGAGGACTGCGGGAAACAAAAATTTGCAAAGAGTTGACTTACAAACAGGTTGTCGCCTTCCACCCTTCGCCTTCAAAAGGTTTCAGCCACATGCCTGGGGACATTAAACATACGGTTGCTCAACATCACTTGTTGACAGATCGGAGCCTCACCAAATCGAGTTAACCAACGTCAGTCCCAAACGAAAGGCAAGGCAGTCACAAGGCATGCAATGCTCCCAGCCTGCAGGTCTTCTGTCTACCAGAGGACCTCAGGGCCCACTCGCTGGCACCTGGCCTCCGCCCTTCCTCGGAGGCCCAAGTCATCTTCGAGCTGAGTGACCCTCAGCAGATGAGAACGAAGGTTTCTCGGGTGTCTCTAGAACTCCCAGGTCTCAAGGACTTGAAAAAGTAAAAATGTGAGAGTGGGTGGAAGTGTCCTACAACTTGTTTTTCTCCTGGAAAAAAAAAAAATCAATGGGAAAAAAAAAGTCCAGTGGTCGGGGGAAGGGGGAGAGGGAGGGGTAAATTATTTGCAATTTCCTGATAGATTCACTGGCTGTAAGGGAATGGGGCGTGTCGGCATTACCTTTTCTGGGAAGGCTGCGTTCACTAGAGCCATTTCGGGGAGAAAAGAAAAATATAAGACAGATGGCAGTTTAATGATCTGGACCATTCCTATTCCTTATCAACCTAACTGAAGTTAAAAGAATGTAGTGATTATTGAGATGTTGTCTTAAGTATCAAACACACAGCAAGTCCACTCGTTGGTGTCATTCTTCCATCATTCTTCAGAGCTACAGGATGGGGGAAAGGGGAGATTTCCTCCACAAGGGCTGGGGAATGGAAATCCACCAGTCCCTAAAAGCCTGCATCTGCTCATGCCGCCTCGTGGGCAGTGACACTGCAGGATGGGGTCACCTATCATCTCTCCCAGAAAAACTTAATTGGTGAGGGTAAGACATAGCTTCCTAAACCCAGGAGAAACCTGGAGTTCTCTAGTTTAGACAGGGATCCCCCACATTAAGCCACAAAGGCAAATTCTTTTTCTTTCTTCCTTTTCTTTTCCTTTTTTTTTTTTTTTTTTTTTGAGATAGAGTCTTGCTCTGTTGCCCAGGCTGGAGTGCAGTGGCGGGATCTAAGCTCACTGAAACCTCCGCCTCCTGAATTCAAGTGATTCTCCTGCCTCAGACTCCCAAGTATCTGGGACTATAGGCACGCACCACAGTACCCGGCTAATTTTTGTATTTTTTTTTTTATTAGAGACAAGTGTTTCACCATGTTGGCCAGGCTGGTCTCGAACTCTTGACCTCAGATCATCTGCCCACCTTGGCCTCCCCAAGTGCTGGGATTACAGGCATGAGCCACCGCACCTGGCCAGGCAAATTCTAAGACAAACCCACACCACGGAGCTCGGAAACTGATGGTTTCCCTTTGTCCCACCTCCTGCATTCAGTTTCCAAGCAAAGCCATGTCTTAAGACTCTTAAAATACCTTTTTTTTTTTTTTTTTTTTGAGACGGAGTTTCACTCTTTTTGCCCAGGCTGGAGTGCAATGGTACAATCTCGGCTCATTGCCTCCCGGGTTCAAGCCATTCTCCTGCCTCAGCCTCCCAAGTAGCTGGAATTACAGGCATGTGCCACCACGCCCTGCTAATTTCTGTATTTTTAGTAGAGACGGGGGTTTCACTGTGTTGGCGAAGCTCTTCTCAAACTCCTGGCCTCAGGTAATCCACCTGCCTTGGCTTCCCAAAGCGCTGGGATTACAGGCGTGAGCCACCACACCTGGCCTTTAAAACACTATTTTTAAATGGCCATAACCTTCTTAAGAAAGCTCTCAGTGTTGTAAAGAATGAAGCTGTAGTGAGCTGACAAGGAGCCCTAACTTCTTATCTGGTTCCAGAACTCTCTGCCCAGTGCCTTTTGTCTGCCTTTGCTCCTCAGACACAAACAATTGGGCCTTGTAGCCAAGCCCCTCTCCAAAGACCAGAAATCAAAGCAGCTGCTGCTGTCAGCCCAGTCTGCCCCGAGCCCTCTGCTGCCAACCTGCTTCAGTGAAACCAGATGGGGTGACCACTCAGGGGAAGGAACAGCGGGCCCCAGTAGGGGAGGAGACCTTCCATTCTCACAAGAATGTGATACTCCACACAAACTCAGTGTGTCGCTCAGGGGTCTAGCCAGCACCCTGCGAATCGTCATGGGTGGGGGAGGGGGAGCTGGGCTCCTGAGGGGAACCATGGGGCCCAAATCCACTGAGTTTATGACTGAATTTCCAGGGGGAGGGGGTGGTTGTCCAGCAAGGTGCCACAGTCTTTAGAAATCCCAGCCTGACTCCGGCTTTCAGGAATTGCCTGGAAAGTCGTGGGCTGACTTCCACTAAATTTCCCCGTCTCTATTCCACACGTCTGCTCGTGCACAAACTGGCCTGTACTCCAGGACGGGCCAAAGAACAGTTGGCTGGAGCCCCAGACAGCACTTGACCCAGACTGAGATGACCACTTCTGTCCAAACAGTGCTTTTCTCCTGAACGCCATGGGGCGGCTCCTCCAGACCAGGGCGGGGGTTGGCCTTCCCCAGGTGGGACGGGGATGGTGGGCCACAGAGAGGTGAGAGGAAAAGTCCACAAAACGAGGGTCTCCCACGGGGCCCCAGCCCTGACCCGGGTCTCCGCACACCTAGGAGTCACACGCCAATCGGAAGAGGTACACATGCCCTACAGCATCTGACCACCGAATACAGCTCCAAGTGGTCTCCAGGAAACCCCCAGACAAGGGCCCACAATGCCAGGACTGTTAACTATTCAGACACAAAGGCAGCTAACGCTTTGGCTCACGTATGTGATTCCACGCAAACCAAGGCCCGAGAACAAGACTAGGAGAGACAGGAGCTCAGTACAGAGCAGGTGCCCCTGTGAGACCTTTCCTTTCATCTAGGCAGAACAACACCTCACTGGGGCAAAAAGTCATCTCAGAGGCAAAGCCCAAGAAGAAATGGTGTGGTCCAGCTACAGAATGGAATATTATTCAGCCACGAAAATGAATGAAGCCCTGATACATGCTACCACGTGGATGAACCTGGAAATCATTATGCTCCGTGAAAGAAACCAGACATAAAAGGCCACATGCTGAATGACTCCATTTACATCAAATGTCCAGAACAGAAAAATCCAGACTGAAGGTAGGTTAGGGCTGGCCAGGGGAAAGGTGGGGAGACGCAGGAAGTGACTGCTTGTGAATACAAGGCTTCTTTTGGGGGTGATGAAAATCTTCTGGAATTAACAAGGCTTCTTTTTGGGGCAATGAAAATGTTCTGGAATGAGTGGTGATGACCCGAGATACTAAAAACCACTCAACCGTACATTTTAAATGGTAAATTTTATGGTATATGAATAATATCTCAATTTAAATAAAAGAAAATGAATATCTGAATAGCTGTGTTGACAAAACAAGAACAAGTGGAACAAGAAATGGGCCTTTTTTGCCCCAAGCCTCTGGGGATTTTGGTTTTTTTTTTTTTTTTAGTTTGAGACAAGTCTGGCTCCGTCACCCAAGATGTAATGCAGTGATGCGATCTCAGCTCACTGCAACCTCTGCCTCCTGGGCTCAAACCATCCTCCTGCTGCAGCCTCCCAAGTAGCTGGGACTACAGGCGTGCACAACCACACCTGGCTAACTTTTTTTGTATTTTTGGTAGAAAAACAGGGTTTCACCATGTTGGCCAGGCTGGTCTCGAACTCCTGATCTCAAGGGATCCACCCACCTCGGCCTCCCAAAGTGCTGGGATTACAGGTATGAGCCACGGTGCCCAGCCCCAAGTCTGCAGTTTTTGTACCCAGTTTGGGACTGTCTCACATGCCTGGGGACACATAGTCAAGTCCTAGTACGGGAAGAGGGCGGCAAGTCCAGGCCACTTGTCCTTTACAGGGACACTTGTGGAGCAAAGGACACACGTCAGTTACCTGAGCTTCCAGCCCTGGTCCTGGGACATGGTGAGGGAAACTTGATGTCTGAGAAACTAGCACTGTCCCCATCAAGGGCAGAGAAAAGCCTCAACCCCAGTGAACTAGGGACATTCCCCAGCAAACATGGAGATGAGCTCAGAGACAGCACCCAAGGGAACTCAAACACTGGCTTCCTCAGGGCCTCTCTCCAGCCAGATCTGGGGTCCCTGGGAGAACAAATGGCCAAGACCTGCCCTTGGACCAGGCCGGGCCCTTCCCAGGTCCACACCCATACTCCAAACAACAGCGACCAAATCTCCCTAACCCCTCGCAGCCCCTTCTCCACGTGAGAAGGAGGAAAAGGCAGGGTCCCTGGAATCTCACGGTGCTTTCCCAGAGAAACTTCCTCTTCCACAAGGGGGTTTTGGCTGCCCCCAGCCTGGGGGGTGAACAGAAACTCCAGGGCCTCCGGGTGGGGCTCTTGTGGGCATCCCCCCTGCCCCCACCCTGTGGAACCAAGACTGAGGCCAGCTTGAGGCAGGAAGCAGGGGGAGAGGGGAACTGCGGAGGATTCCAGAATTACCTGTCCCATACCCCGAGCACCGGTAGAGTTTAGGGGCCGGGCGTGCACGCTCGGAGAGAAGGAGCCCTCCTTACCCGTGTTCTGTCCTCAATCTCGTAGATCCGCAGCTGCATGGGCACGTTAAAGCTATGCAGGATGTTTCCACCGAAGACCAGCGAGTCTACAGGGGTGTAGACGGCATGGATCCAACCTGGGGCGGGAAGGGCAAGGAGAGGATGAGCCGCTGGCCCCTGTGGACTCCCGCACCTCATGAGGCTGCACGGAGGGAGAGCGAGCGTGCAGGAAGGCGCAGGGGGCGGAGAAGAGCAGCCAGGGCCGGGAGCGATGCCTCCTGCAGAACGCCCAGGCCTGGGCCACCCAGAGAACTCAGATCTGCAGCCCCGAGTGGCCACCACCTGGCTCAAGTCAGGAGCTAAGAAGCTGCAGACCAGCCCCTACTTCTTGAGGACCATAATGACAAAAGCTTCCTCTGGGGGACATGGCTGCAACGGCCAGCAGAGAGGCAGGCCCTTTTCCCCACCTCCACTCGGGAGCCTCTCCCCCCAGGTGGCACATGTGTCCAGAGCCTTTCCTCACCCTCTCAGAGGGGTCACAAAGGATGGCTCGGAAGCATGACGAAGGAGTGATGTCCTACCAGAGCTGCAGGAGCCAAGTCCATCTTCCTGTCATCAAATTCTGCCCAGCCCCTTGCCACACGGTCTCTTGGCCACACACCGCCTGCATGCCCCCTCAGCTCTGCCTCCACTCTGCCCCAACGGCTGCTGGCTGCTGGCAAGTTCCTCCTGCAGCTTCTCACAGCTGGGGGCTGCAGTTTTTCATTTCCCCCGGGCTCCCAGCCTGGAGCCAGGCACAGTCACCATCATAAGGGAAATGGAGGCAGGGCCGGGCGTGGTGGTACACCCCTGTGATCCCGGCACTTTGGGAGACTGAGGTGGGAAGATTACTTGAGCTTAGGAGTCTGAGATCAGCCTGGGCAATACAGTAAGACCTCATCTCTAAAAAAATTAAATAAGCCGGGCGCAGTGGTTCACACCTGTAATCCCAGCACTTTTGGAGGCCGAAGTGGGTGGATCACCTGAGGTCAGGAGTTCGAGACCAGCCTGGCCAATACGGTGAAACCTCATCTCTACTAAAAATACAAAAATTAGCCAGGCGTGGTGGCATGTACCTGTGATCCCAACTACTGGAGAGGCTGAGGCATAAGAATCACTTGAACTTGCGGGTGGAGGTTGCAGTGAGCCAAGATCACACCACTGCACTCACAGCCTGGGGGGACAGAGCCAAAAACAACAAAATTGTACAGATGAGGAAACTGAGGCACAGAAAAATTAAGTCACTTAGGATTTTGAGCCCAGGAAGTCAGGCTCCGTGTGGCCCATGAGGGCTGAGGAGAAAGCACCTCACTCATTGGGACACACAGCTACCGCACTGCAATTCACAGTGGCCAGACCGCAAGTACTCAGGGGGACATGTGCGTAGCTCCTGGCTGCCAGGTCGCACAGTGTGGGGCTAGGGGACGGGCAGGAGGAGAATCAACCCCAATTCACAGATGCTGAAACTGAGGGCACAAGGGGGGAAGCCACTTGCTGAACAAGTCACAGCTGACAAGCGACAGCAGCTCTGTTTTTAGCCACCATGCTGAACAGCTGCTGTGGCATCAAAGGCTCTGCACAGGCCTGCGAGTCCCAGGGGACAGGCAGGGAAACAGAGGGGAGGCAAAAAGAGAAACGCAGAGAGAAATAAGGACAAGGGCGGACAGAGGCAGAGTGACTCACAGGGAAGGACGGAGGAGGGTCAGCTGGGGGGAAGGGTACAGCAGAGGCAAGGGTACCCCAAGATCCCGCACCCTGCAGGGCCTGGCCCTGGAGGCCACCGTCCCCTCCTCTCCCGGCCATGCACTTAACTCTTTTGCTCTAAGGAAAATTACAGTGACTGCCCCTGTCCCCAAGGCCAAGCTGTTTCAGTCTCTTTCCCCAGTGAAACACACCAGCCCTGAGTCACAGGCGGCCACCGCCACTGGAACCAACACTCCTGCTTGGGAAGACAGCGCAGAGGCTGCGAGGCCACTGCTGGCATCTGCAATGGACACTCAGCACTGGCCCTCCCCACCAGGCAATGCGTGGAACAGAGCTGGCCGTCCTCAGGGGACAGCAAGGGAAAGCATGTCACCGGGAGTCCAATGCTGCTGGGTACAGGCACAAGGTCTTTGCTTCAGGGAACCATGTTCCATGCTTGGCTCCCCCGGGTACCATCAGAGGCAGCTGCTCTGCTGACCAGGTGTGTGGCTGCAAGCGGCCATCGAGCTCCCCAGCTTTCCCTCCCCACCACCTCCGCCCTCCTCTGCACAGGGGCATGGCTGCCACCCTGAACACGCCTCCACCTCCACGTCCCCTTCAGTCTCCCGCCTCTGCTGCCTGCAGGCTGACCTCAACATCTCCATGTTTCTACCAAGTGGAACCATGTTATCAAATGTTGCTATTGTCACCATGCCTGTTATCCTGGCAACATTTCCTAAGATTGGGACCCGGGACCACTAGGGTCATGCGATGCATAGGCAGCTGTATGTTACACGGCCCCACAAGCCCACCTCCCTCCCTACAGAAATCCCAAGACCAGGGGCCGGGGTTTAAGACTGTCCCTTCCACTCCCTCCCCACTGGGGAACGTGGTGAGCAAGTCCTGAATCAATACAAGCAATTGGCACTGGTATCTGTGGTCGTCTGAGTGGATCACGAGGGCTCTGATAGAGGATGGTGCCCATGTGCATCCGTCTTTACCAGCTCTGTATTCTCTCTGTTCTCCCAGCAGGTGCAGAGGCCAACACACCTGAATAAATCTGACTAGTCCTGACGCATGAGCAGAGAGGAACAGAGAAGAGAGCTGCTGCTGCAAGGAGGGGGCTGGGGATCGGCACGCCCAGACACTCGAGGGATTCTAGAAGCTTCTACCCCCTCCTCTTCCCAACCAGGGCCTGAAGGGTGGGTCAGGCGGCCACCCCTGGATTAGTCGCCACCACGTCCCTCCCCTGCTCACACCTGCTTCATTACCCACAGGCCTCCCTCGGGAAGAAGGAGGCATGGAAATAACAGCCTTCGTGGGCCCCACCCATACCCACCCTCCAGTGGCCTCTCAACAGCCCAGGAAGCATGAGAGCCGGTGTCCCCCGGGCTGCTGCCTGGGCTGGGGATGCTGGCGTCTGCCTCCTGCTTCCAGTCACAGTCATCGACAATATGAAGGCAATAAACAGAGGCTATTCAGGCCAAGCGACCAGGGACAGAGGCAGTCATGGATGGGAAGCCAGTGACCCGCAAAGCAGCACATTCTCTGGGACCTGAGAGGGGCCAGGAAGGGCAGCGGGGCACGTGGAGTCTCACCCACAACCAAGACACTCAGGACTTGGGATCCAAAGGCCCCACCCACATCTGCCTCCACCTCCGCAGCTTCAGCAGGAATAAACCCAGAGGTTTCAGAAGTCGACACGGGGCACCTCACAGACACACACAACCCAACCGGACCCTGGCCTCCTTCACCGGCATCAGTGAACTAACTCCCTGCGCCGGGCCAGGATCAGGAACCACCGAGATGAAGCAAGGATGGCCTCTCCCCTCGAGGACCTCATAGTTGGGACTGGGGGCCAATCATTTCACACCAGCCAGTGTTACAAAAATTGAGATATTTCTTCGGTTGTTGTTTTGTTGCTTTTTGTGTTTTTGAGACAGAATCTTACTGTGTCACCAGGCTGGAGTACAGTGGCACCATCTCAGCTCACTGCAACCTCTGCCTCCTGGGTTCAAGCGATTCCCCTGCCTCAGCCACCTGAGTAGCTGGGATTACAGGCACGCGCCACCACGCCTGGCTAATTTTTGTATTTTTAGTAGAGACGGGGTTTCACCCTGTTGGCCAGGATGGTCTCGATCTCTTGACCTCGTGATCCGCCCACCTCAGCCTCCCAAAGTGCTGGGATTACAGGTGTGAGCCACCACACATGGCAAAAAAATTTTTTTAAACGTGGAGAATATTAAATTTTCCATACATGCCTGTAGAGAAGATAAATAATGTACATGAAACATTCATTGGATCAAGCTATGCTACTCCAGCCTGGGCAACAGAGTGAGATCCTGACTCAATAAAATAAAATAAAAATTTTAAATGTTCATTGCTTAGAATTGTGAACTACAGCTCACCTAGGCTGGCAGAGGCAAAGTGGGGAGGCCAAGCCTACAAAAAGTGGCCAGGATGGTGCCATTGCCCAGACTGAGTTGGAGGAAAAAGACATCACCTGGTTCACCCCAGGCACTTAAAGTTCCCAATTTCCTATTCCCCGGGGGATGACTTCCACTTCCAGCTTTCCTTACTGCTCATTATAAGGCCAATACCTGGCGACCCCTGGGCACGCCTGACCCTGGCCTTGATGACCTGACCCTGATGCTGTATTCTCACCTCCTTTGCCTCATCAAGGTATGGCCACCTTGGAAAGGGGCAAACCCAAGCCCCTTTCCCCAGGTCATCCTACTCCTCAGTCACCTTCAATGGTCTTCCTCTTTCAGGCAGCTCTCCTAGATTACCTAGGAATGAGGTCTAAAGAATCACCAACCCTGAAGCACAGCCAGGACCCAGCTCCTTCATCTCAGACAAAACATAGTGCCATTTAAAGTCTTCCTTGGTAGGCCGGGTGTGGTGGCTTACACCTATAATCCCAGTACTTTGGGAGGCTGAGGCAGTTGGATCTCCTGAGGTCAGAAGTTCGAGACCAGCCTGGCCAACATGGTGAAACCCCGTATCTACTAAAAATACAAAAATTAGCCGGGTGTGGTGATGTACACCTGTAATCTCAGCTATTGGGGAGACTGAGGCGGAAGAATTGCTTGAACCCGGGAGGTGGAGGTTGCAGTGAGCCGAGATGGCGCCATTGCACTCCAGCCTGAGCAACACAGTGAGACTGCATCTCAAAATAAATATATAAATAAATAATAAAGCCCTCCTTGGAGGCTGGGTGTGGTGGCTCATGGCTGTGATCCTAGCATTTTGGGAGACTGAGGCAGGAGGATCACTTGAGGCCAGGAATTTGCACTTGGCCAACATGGAGAAAGCCTGTCTCCACTAAAAATAAAAAAATTAGCTGGGCGTGGTGGCATACACTTGTAATCCCAGCTACTCAGGAGGCTGAGGCACGAGAATTACTTGAACCCAGGAGGCAGAGATTGCAGTGAGTTGAGATCATGTCCACTGCACCCTAGCCAACAAGGTGAGACTCTGTCTTAAAAATAAATAAATAAATACATTAAATAAATGTCTTCCTTGGATTCAAGCTGAATTCTATCAGATATTCAAGTGGGCAGATCTCCTGAGGTCAGGAGTTTGAGACCAGCCTGGGCAACATGGTGAAACCCCGTCTCTACTAAAAATACAAAAATTAGCCAGGCGTGATGGTGCATGCCTGAAATCCCAGTAACTTGGGAGGCTGAGACTGGAGAATCGCTTGAACCTGGGAGGCAGAGGTTGCAGTGAGCCGAGATCGTGCCACTGCACTCCAGCCTGGGCAACAAGAGTAAAATTCTGCTTCAAAAAAAAATTAATTAATTAATTAAAAAATAAAGATTGACCTGGTGCCAATTCTGTTGACACTATTCCAAAAGAGAGAGAGAGAGAGTCCTCCCTGAATCATTCTATGAAGCCAGTCATCCTTATACCAAAACCAGGAAAGGACATAACAAAAAAAGGAAAACTACAGACCAATATCCCTGATGAACACAGACGCAAAAAAACCTCAACAAAATACTAGCTAACTGAATCCAACAACGTATCAACAAGATACACCCTCCATGACCAAGTGGGTTGCATACCAGGCACGCAGGGATGGTTTAACATACACATGTCAATAAATGTGATACACCACATAAATAGAATTAAAATTAAAAATCACATGATCGTCTCAACAGACACAGAAAAAGCATTTGACAAAATCCAGCATTCCTTTATGATTAAAGTCCTCCTAAACCATCAGCATCCTGTGAGCTTGCAGAGAACTGAAGACTCCCTGAACCGTGGCTCAAGTGATCTGCCCGCCTGGGTCTCCCAAAATGCCCAAAATGCTGGGATTACAGGTGTGAGCCACTGCGCCGGCCCCTAGATGAGTATGTGAGGCCAGTGTGGCAAGAGGAGACGTGCCTAAGGTCACACTGTGGTGATGAAAACTGAGGGCAGAGGCGGGAAACGCCAAGAATTCGATTCTCCACTTCAATACGGAAAAACTCCCATCCAAGGAGCGGTAAACCCTCCCTGGGTTTCCCAAGACTCTCTTCTCCCCAAAGCCACAAGTCAAGTACCACAAATCTCAGATGTGTGTCTGTACGTGGCTCAGAGAGTGTGGATGCTGGAAATAATCCTCAGGCCCTGGGGAGGACCTAAATTACTCATCAAGGGGCCGGGCGCGGTGGCTCCTGCCTGTAATCTCAGCATTTTGGGAGGCCCAGGCGGGTGGCTCATTTGAACCCAGAAGTTCAAGACCAGCCTGGACAACATGACAAAACCCCATAGCTGCTAAAAATACAAAAATTAGCCAGGCATGGTGGCGGGTACCTGCAATGCCGGCTACTCGGGAGGCTGAGGCAAGAGAATCGCTTGAACCTGGGAGGTGGAGATTGCAGTGAGCCGAGATTGCGCCACTGCACTCCAGCACCTGGGGACAGAGTGAGACTCCATCTTAAAAAAAAAAAAAAAAACACTCATCTAGGTCAGTGGATCCTGAGTCTCTGGTCCTTTAGTTTTCTTTTCTTTTTTTTTCTTTTCTTTTTTTTTCTTTTTTTTGAAGGGATGGGAAGGGGCGAAATCCTTTAGTTTTCACTGATTGGAAACAGAATGAGAAAAACTATCAAATTTAAAGTGCTATCCTTTATTCTGACATTTTACACTTGTAACATTTTTAGTGTCAATAGACCATGGGGTCTGTTGATCTTAACAGCTTTAGTACAATTACAAGTTGGCAACTTTGTATCTGTTCCTAAGTTTTTGGTTTTTTTTTTCCACTAGTCCATGAAATCAATGGCTGGAACCACTGAACTAGGTTGCACCCTCCCACCCTGCCCACCCCTGCATCTCAGAAGCCGGCAATTCCAACTGTCCTTTTTCTACTTCCCAAAACTCCCAGGGCGGAGGTGGGGGGGAGGCAGGGGCCGGGCGAGGGGAAGAATCCTGGTATCTCAAAGCATGACCCTTAGGGCCAGAAGTCTTCACCAGGATCTAACTGGACTCCTGCTTGCCACATCTCAAATGCACGTTTCCTCTTCCTGGCTTCAGCAGACAGCCTCGCCCACACCCCTGCTGCTGCTGCTCCTCAAGACCTCCCCCCAACTTGCTTAAGTCACCAACATCAACACCCACTCCATCCCACATAGGGGGAAAGTGATGAGCCACCTCCCAGTTCTAAGCCCTGTTAGGCTCAGAAGATAGGGCTGGGAGGGAACTTGAGGGTCCCAGAGTTCAGCTCCACCCCCACCCCATGGTAGAGATGGGAGAGCTGAGGGGCAGAGAGAGGAAGAAACCAGGTAATGTCACAAAGAGAGTCAGCAGCAAGGCCAAGAGCCTTCCAGCCATCCTTTGAACCCAGGGCCCAATCCAGCAACACCTACAGAGTGGATTGAGCACAGCTCCATCAGAAGGAGGATACCACCTCCTTCCCCAGTGTCTACTTCGCATCTGTCAGGGTGTCCCCCATAAATGCTGACCACCAAGTGCAATAATCCCTTCCATCCCAAGCAGGGGTCAGTCCCTTCCCTGAGCCAAGCAGCTCTGAGAACAGACCTGGGGCCATGGTAACAAAGTCACCCCCATACTAAACCCGGAAACTTCCAAACCCCCAATCTCCCTAATAGGGAAGTCTCCCATTTCTGCCCATCGTTCTAGAAGCACCCAGGTGTGCAGGCCCCATCCCCCATAGCAGAAACTGCTACTACAACCACCACTAATGCTTGACGTCCAGACCTAAGGCCAGCTTCCAGCCCAACTCACAGAAACATCCTAGTGGCCTCAGGGGATACGTCTATCCTCCGGTCTGAACTTCCACCCAATTGTAGATTCTCTGCAAGTGCCTTGACTCATCTGTATCTACCTTGTACTTGTATGCCTCCAGTGACAGGGAGTTCACTACTTAACAAAGCAAGTTATTCCAACACCACTTGGCTATACTTCCAGGAGACAATCCTTCACCTAGCTGACTGCAGTTACCATATGCCTTCACTTCCTCAGGTAAAGCAACCCACTTCCTCCTTCAAACTCATCTCACCTGATGTGGTTCCTAGACCCACCCACACCCCCTTAAGGTTGCTTTACCCTCCAAAGTACAATGACTAAGAGGGACAAAACCTCCTACAGGCTAGGCACAGTGGCTCACACCTGTAATCCCAGCACTTTGGGAGGCCAAGGAGGGATAATCCCTTGAGGCCAGGAATTTGAGATCAGCCCGGACAACATGGCAAAACCCCATCTTTTCTGAAACTACAAAAATTAGCTAGGCATATTGGTGCACATCTGTAATCCCAGATACTCGGGAGGCTGAGACATAAGAATTGCTTGAACCCAGGAGGTGGAGGTTGCAGTGAGCTGAGATCACGCCACTGCACTCCAGCCTGGGTGACAGAGCAAGGCTGTCTCAAAAAATATATATATATTCCTACATGTGGCCTGACTGCCCCCCCTCTACACATCGGGACTATCACCTCCCTCATCCTAGGTAGAATGCTTCCATTAATGCAGCCTAAGAGGTAATTCCCTGACCCCTAGGTCATCAGCCACATCCACTAGTGACTTAGCCTGGAACCAGCCAAAAGCCCTTAATCCATCGCCAATGAACTGGAGGTAAGGAGGTGTTAGCTCACTCAGTCCTCATGACCACCCTGGGGAAATCTTAATCCCATTTTACAGATGGGAACACTGAGGCACGAAGAAGCGAAGTCACAGTCTGTAAGTGGCCAAGCCAGAATTCCACTGGAGACCGTGCACAGTCTTCCCCCAGACCCTGCCTCGGGGCAAACCCGACCCCATTACCCAACACACAAATCTCCATAGGAAGTCATGAGGAGGTGTTCAGGTCTCCCCTGAGAGGGCCCAAGGCTATCTCCGAGGGAGAGAGAATTCCAGCTGCAGGTGGTACACAGGTGGGCTGTGAGCAGAAAACTACGAGGCTTCTCCCTCCAGCCCAAGGCGGGCTCTCCCTGGGGACTGTCAAGGGCCCGTCAAACCCACCAGCCCTAGAGCAACCCTCAGGAGGCTGAAAACCTTGGCCCAGGCTGCAGGAGACTCAGAGAGCCCAGAGAGAGTCCCTCGGAACCTACCGGAAGGGATGAAAAATGTGTAGCCCTGTTTCAGCTCAATTCTTTGGCATCGTCCACACGGTCTCCCAGAAAGATGTCACTCTGTTTGCCTGACAGCACCCACTCCTCATACAGCGCCAAATTGTGCAGCGTTGGAGGAATGAGCCAAAAAATCTTGGGAGGAAATGCAGGCAGTGAGCTGGAGACCCAGGCCCAAGACGGCCCAGAGAGAGAGCCCCCCTGCCTGGGGTTAGGGGAGGGGGGTGACACACCGGGGGACATGGGAGGATCCATCACTCTGGACCCTCTGCAAGGCCAGGCCCAAAGAGCCTCTGGGGAGGTGGGAGGGCTGTGCCCACCTTCAGGGAACCTCCGTGCCAGCTGAAATCCCGGGATGGGAGTACTTCCTCGACTGGGTGGGACATGCTTTCTCCTGAACCACAGGCTCATCTGGGAGGTGGGGCAGGAGAGGAAGGGAATTTCCTAAGCTCTACGATAAAATGGCCCAGTAAATAAACCCAGCTTGTGCACACTTTGGAGAAGGAGGAAAAACATCTGGAATCAAGTGGGCTGACTCCCTCCCAGAATTTCTTCCAACACGTTCAGTTAAAACAAACGCACATGTAGACCCAGCCAAGCAGGTGGCACAGGCGTGTTTTCAAGAAGCACCCACCTCCAGGGACACCTACGTCCCCACGTGAACACGCAACAAAGAGCAGGCACAGGGAGCACCCTTCTCATTCTGTCCCCAGGGCAAAACGTTCTTGGAGGCAGGTGGCACTGGCAATTAGACTTTGAAAAGGTCCCAGGGCTGTAGCTGAGATGGCAGCCGGGGCAGAGATGGCAGCCAGGGAAGGTGAATGCTGGATGTTCTCGTGCCAAACCCCAGCTTCAAATCTGGCCCAAGGGGCTTAGAACGCTGGACTGGGTGAATGGGGCAGGCCTACATGGGTGACTAGATGTGATGTAAAAGTTTTCAACTTGATCTTTCCCTCTAGAAGGAAGAGGTGGTTCTACAGGAAGAAGAGACCCTGGGCCAGGAGCAATGGCCCATGCCTATAATCCTAGCACTTTGGGAGGCCAAAGTAAGAGGATCACTTGAGTCAGGAGTTTTAGAACACCCTGCGCAACACGCTGAAACCCTGTCTCTACAAAAAAATACAAAAATTAGCTGGACCTGGTGGTGCATGCCTATGGTCCCAGCTACTTGGGAGGCTGAGGTGGGAGGATTGCCTGAGCCCGGAGGTAGAGGCTACAGTGAGCTGTGATCTTGCCACTGCACTCCAGCCTGGGTGACAGAGCAAGATCCTATTACTTAAAAATAAAAAAAAAAAGAGTGATCCTGAAAGAATTCCTGGGGTAGGGCTGGCTGGAGGAGGGAGGTGGGAGGGAGGGAGAAAATGAGTGAGCCCCTCCCCACACAAACAGCTGGAGATGCACAAAAAGTTAAAGGCAACTGAAACTCACCTTCCCACCTCGGGAAAACATGGTACCAAACGGAAGTGCCTCCAAAGTCGATGTGGAAGTCGGTGAAACAACCTTTTACACTCATCAGACAGTACCTGCAGCACAGAGGCAGGGAGACAGAATAAAACACAAGTCAAGAACTAAATCACAAGAGGTAAGCAAAGGACTTCAGAGGTCCCGAATTGGTGCCCTTTTATAAACGCTGACACTGGGGGAATTTTTTTCTTTAAAAATCCAAATGTAATCGGAGTTCCCCACGGGGGAAGCCCCTGTGATCAGGTGATGAATCTCCTTGGTCACCTACCTACCCCAGAGGCTGGGAGCCATAAACTTGTTTTCAGATTCTTGTGAGAAGTGGCAACCCACAGGCCACCTCACAGGTTCCTAATATAGGGTGGTTTTGTGGGGTTTTTTTGTTTTTTTGTTTTTTTGAGATGGAGTCTTGCTGTGTCGTCCAGGCTGCAGTGCAGTGGTGTGATCTCGGCTTACTGTAACCTCCGCCTCCTGTGTTCAAGCGATTCTCCTGCCTCAGCCTCCCGAGTAGCTGAGATTACAGGGGCGTGCCCACCATACCTGGCTAATTTTTTTTTTTTTTTTTGTATTTTTAGTAGAGACGGGGTTTCACGATGTTAGCCAGGATGGTCTAGATCTCCTGACCTTGTGACCCGCCTGCCTCAATCTCCCAAAGTGCTGGGATTACAGGCATGAGCCACCATGCCCGGCCTACACGGGGTGGGTTTCAACACTTGCCCTGCCTCTGCCCACCCCCAGCTAGAGGCTTCTCTGCTCCTTCACAGCTTGGATACCTGCAGTTCTCCCAAGCTGCCAGCCCCCTTTGCAGCAGCTGGGCCCCCTGGAATTCAGTTGTAAACCACCTGCACGGCTTGCCAATTACCAGTCCCATTAATCTCATTGATTCAACCAGAGGTCCAGCCCTGAGCCAGCTTTGGCCTTGAGAGAAATGCGTGAGAATGCAGAAGACCCCTGCCCCTAAGGATGTGACACTACTGAAGGAGCAATGCACAGGAAAAGTTAAATGATCAAAAGCAAACAAACAAACAAGACTGCAACTGACTGCCAGGTAAGCAATGCAGCTAGAAAAGTAAGGGGAGGGGGGCCAGCCACAAAAGACCACTCGGTGTCTGGTCCCACGTATACAAAACGTCCAGAATAGACAAATCTATAGAGATAGAAAGCAGATTAGTGGGTGTCAGGGGCTAGGGGGCAGGAGAATGGGGAGCGACTGCTAATGGTCACAGGGTTTCACTCTGGGGTGATGAAAATGTTCCAAAATTAACTGTGGTTGCAAAACTCTGTGAACATACTAAAACCCATTGAATTGTACATTTTGACATGGGTGAATGGTCTGTGAATTATGTCTCAGTAAGGCTGTTATAAACAAGTAAAGAACTGAAGAGAAATTAAATTGGGGGTGGTGGTCACTCACAGAAAGAGAGGAGGGAGAACTTGGACCTTGGAGACTGGGGCCGGGGAGAGCACCCAGGGGAGGCAGGAACCGGCCAGCAGCCACTCCTTCTCAGCGCTGTGGAGGGCTGCAGAGCCCACCCTTCCTTGCAGGAAAACCCAGGGGGTTCCCCCTCCTCCCCCCAACTGCTGCTTAGGAGTGGGGCAGAGCTTAAGGAGGGGGCACAGAGCAGGCTTCCAAGTCCAGGCCTGGCAGATGACGGTACCAGGGACCCCTCCCGACCACTAGCCCCTTCCCACAAGAGCCCAGGTGGCATGGAAGGGCAGCCTCCCCACCGCTCACGCCCATGCACCTTGGCACCTCCAGAGCCCGCAACACATGCTTACCCCACTGACCTCTTTCCCCGCTGCACTTTGCTTTTCCATGGTTTGGGGAAGAGGGGAGGAATGGGGGCGGGGGACGGACAGGGAGGAGCCAGCAGCGCGCCGGCCAGAGTGGAGATAATGCGGGAAGTGGGGCTGAGCTGGTTGAGAAGGCAGAGAGCTCCAGGTGCCCCCTCCCTCCCTCTGGCTGCCTTTTGCACCTCGCTTTCAGGTGGACCGGGGGCTCAGCAGTATGCAGGCGGCGTGCCCGCGTCCCTCCTCCCCATAGGCTGGAAGGAGCGTTAACCATGTGTCTGCAGGAGGCTGACAAATCAGAAGGCCTTCCAGTACATCAGAGCCCCGCTGCCTAGCAACCCCATCGGAGGGGTGTAGTTGACAGCACAGGACGCAGGCTGTCACGAAGACAGGCGCGGGCTGCGGAGCTGGCACTGGGGTGGTTACAGTCCCGACTCTGGCTCCACACCGTCCTCACCTGCAGGCCGGCTGGGCCCAGCGGGGTCCCCCGCCTGAAGGCCTGGGTGATCCTCTTTCACTCCAAGGAAAGGGGAGGGTCCTGAAGCCCTCACCCACCCCACCCCCACGGACCACACTGGCCTCTTCTCTCTAAGCACCACTTCAAAATATTAGTCCTCATTTCCCTAAAACCATCTCTTCGTCTATGGGATTTTTTTTTCTTTTTTTAATCTAACCTTGGTTTCTACCCCCTCCAGGCCTCAGCTGAACACAGTCTAGGGAAAACAATCTAAGTATGTTCGGGGTGGAGCTGAGAGAACGTGCTTCTCCTGTTGGCAGCTGGATGCCCGCGGGTATCCACAGCAAAGAGGAGAGGACAGGAGATAGCCTCTTGGGCTGCCGACCGCAGGGCTACCTGGCTAACCAGGTCACTCCCACCCTGCCATCCTCCAGTTCCCCCCATCCCTGACCTCTCCAGCACGTGCAGAAAACGAGAATCCCTACAAGCTGACTGCAGTGTGCAGGGAAAGTTCTCCAAGTTGAGTCTGCGTCTAATCTGCCCTCTAGGTCACCCTCTAGCATCCAGAGGCCCCTCGGGGGGCTGGGGCCGCCTCTTCCAGACCTGCCTCTCCTGGAGAGGCCCCCTCCTCCCAGTGTCCCTCATTTCCTGGCCTCCGAGCCCGGCCGCCCCTCCCACCCTGCGATCGCACGCTTTAGAAGAGCCAGGGTGTCTGGGACAGCGTGGCTTTGTCCGGCCCCTGCAGCGGGCAGGCCACCCCCGCTCCCGCCCTGAGCTGGCTCCGGGGCTCCCCCTTGGTTCGCTCGCGCGCTCGCTCTGGCGTGACGCCTTTGCACTGACCTCTGCAGCTTTCCTCTTCCCAAGCACACCGCAGTCACATGGGCACCCCGGCTCGGTGCCACGGCCGCTAAGCTCTCCCCCGCGGCCAGCCGGCTAGCCCGGCTTCCGCCTGGGCCTCGGCCGCCCCCTGCCCGGAAAGCCGCGCCCTGGGCCGCCCAAAGCTCAGGTGGCTTCTGTGCAGCAGGGCACCCTCCAAGTTTGCGGCAGATCATCGGGAGCCCCCAAACTGAGCCCTTGGGAGGTTCCCACCTGCCAAGGCCGGGCAGGCGGGGAGGAGGGGCGGCAGGAGGGTCGCTGCACCTGCAGCACCAACTTTGGGGCGCTGCCTGGGGGCTGCGGAGGCGGGGCGGCCCCGCCCACCCTTTTCCCTCCAACTTGGCGTAAGCTCCCCCCGAGGCTCGCGCGGCGTCCCCGCGGGGAAAGGGCCAGGAGGGGCCCTGGAACGCGGGCACCCGAGGGGCGCGGGAGGTGCCAAGCGCACGGCGCACACTCGCACCCGACCCCGGGAGACACAAAGAGCGGCTCCGCGACGCCAGCCGTGCAGCCCGCGGGCGGGAGGCCACCCACACCCGCCCCGCGCAGCGCCACAAAGGAGGGGGTGCCCGGGCAGCGCGGCCCGCGGTTACCCTCGGCGGCGGCGGCAGCGGCGGCGGCGGCGGCGGCTCCTGGGCGTCCCCTTCGGCGGCGGAGGCTCGACGCACGCCCGGCCCCGCTCCCGGCGGCGACGCGAGCCGAGCCCCCCTCCACGGCGCTGCGAGGCCCCGGCCGAGGACACGGGGCCCCAGCTCGCTGCCTTCCTTCCGCGGGGAGCCGGGCGCTGCCTGCGCTCATGCCCGCGCTGAAACTGAACACCCGCGGCGCGGGGCAGACAGGGAGGCGGAGGGAGGCCGCGGGGCGACCGGGGAAGCAGCGCGGGCCGCCGGCAGGAGACGCCCCTGGCCCGGCCAGTAGGGGTGCAGGGTTGGCTCTCCTCAACCCCCTGCGCCCCGTGTTCCAGAGCCAGCAAAGCCACCTGCCTAGAATGCGCCCCCTCCAGACACAGCCATGGAAAGGTCCAAAGCTAGGGGCGGCGGGGAATGTGGGGATCCCGAGTGTGGCCGCGCAGAGAAGGGTGAAGCGGCTCTGACCCCAAGGCCCACGTGCTGTGTGACCTTAGGCAACTCACTTCCCCTCTCTGAGGGGGCGTCCTCACTGCTCAGCACAGAAGTTCAACTCTGCATTCTAAGATGTTCTTTTACTGCCCCTTTCCCTGCCTGGTGGCTTAGTAACTGTGTGCCCTACATCATAGCATGATTGAGAGAATCCTTTGAGATAAATACACATTCACCCCATCATCCAAACTATGGTACCTGGATTACTTAATGCAAACATCGCAACGACCCTAGAAAGTCATTCCCAGGATTCTCCCTGTTTTCAGCTAAGAACACAGAGGCTTGTGACTCCAGCCTCCAGTTCGGGTCCAGCCTCCTATTCAGGTCACCAGTCTATCAGAGGCAGGGCTCACCCGGGCTGCCTGTCTCGCAGTCCCTCAGCTTTGCCCCCATTAGGTCCACCTGATACGCTCTAACTCTAAGAGGCGTCCAGAGGTGACAGGCAAACCTCACCACTAACTTCCGGCTGCAGGTGGTGATCCCATTCAAATCAGAAGTCCCACCCTCCAGATAACCAGAGTCCCCGCCCTCCTCCCCACCGGCCACACCCTTCCCCCAAACCACAAGTGGGCGGGAGGTGGTCCTATGGCCTCTGCAGGGGCAGATTGCAGCCTCTGCATTTTCTCCAAACCCTAGCCACAGTGACTACTGAGCAATATTAACAGGTTCTAATTACCAAGTGCTAATACTAACAGCCATTTACATGCATGACCTCGTTTCACCCCTAGACAACACGATCATCAGCACAATGGTGCTGTCATGCCCGTAGTCCCAGCTACCAGGGAGGCTGGGGTGCGAGGATTGCTTGAGTCCATGAGGTCAAGGCTGACATGAATTATGACTGTGTCACTGCACTCCAGCCTGGGTGAGACAGGAGACCCTCTCTCTCAAAAATAAAAATAAATGTGGGGTTAAATGAGCTAGGAGAGGAGACAGCCCTGATGGCGGGACCAGGCTATCCACATGAGATAATTATGCTTTTAGCCCCAAATCCCTCAGCTCCTTGATGGCAGGGACCATCTCTGATTCATCTGTGTAACCGTAGCACCCTGCAGCAACCCTGCAATTATGCCATTGGGCTGTGTGACATTGGACTGATCTTCCCCCTTTCTACAATTCAGAGTCCCACTAATCAGGGGCCTCTAACTGGTGTCTTCATGGGTCATACCAGGCCCAAGAAGCACTTGGTTTGGCCAGCAGTTTCTTGTTTGTTTGTTTGTTTGTTTACTTTTAAAGGAATCTTAGTTACCCACAAGCCTCACCAGCCCCTAATGTCTTTGGTGAATTTTTTTTTTTTTTTTTTTTTTTAACAGAGTCATGCTCTGTTGCTCAGGCTGGAGTGCAGTGGTGTGATCTCAGCTCACTGCAATCTCCATCTCCCGGGTTCAAGCCATTCTCCTGCCTCAGCTTCTGAAGTAGCTGAGACTACAGGGGGCACACCACCACACCTGGCTGATTTTTTATTTTTTATTTCTAGTACAGAAGGGTTGTTTGTTTTGTTTTGTTTTTGTTTTTGTTTTGATTTTTTTGAGATGGAGTCTCACTCTGTCACCCAGGCTGGAGTGCAATGGTACCATCTTGGCTCACTGCAACCTGCGCTTCCCAAGATTAAAGTGATTCTCCTGCATCAGCCTCCCGAGTAGCAGGGATTACAGGTGCCCACCAAGACACCTGGCTAATTTTTGTTTTTTTGTAGAGACGGGGTTTAGCCATGTTGGCCAGGCTGGTCTTGAACTACTGACCTGAGGTGATCCACCCGCCTTGGCCTCCCAAAGTGCTGGGATCACAGGCGTGAGCCACTGCGCCCAGCAAACAGGGTTTTGCTGTGTTGGCCAGGCTGGTCTCAAACTCTTGGCCTCAAGCAATCCACCCACCTGCACCTCCCAAAGTGCTGGGATTACAGGCCTGAGCCACCGTGCCTCGCCTAACTCTACTGCCTTGTACTCACCCATTACCTGCACTGAACCACTATTAACCACAGTTTCTTTGTCTGTAAAATGGATAGTATCTCCTGCCTCCAGTATTGAGATATGCATGCCAAGTGTCTAACACGGCGCCTTGGTCCATACACACAGGAATGCTGGCTTTCTTTGTTCCTCTTTTCAAGGTAGAGCGGTTGACAGAAGCCAGGAATCCAGAGGCCTGTGGTCTAGTGCATCGCCCACAGCATCCTCCCGGTGCCAGGCCAGTTTCCCTATCTGACTTACTACGCAGGGATGATCATTTACGATGTCAGCAAACATGGTTGACGAGAGGTGGTCTTGGGGTTAAAGGTGAATGTGCAATGTAGACATAAAAGCCCTCACATGTGAAGAAGGGTTGACTCACAAGTAAAGGATGCAGCCAGGCATGGTGGCTCACGCCTGTAATCTCAGTATTTTGGGAGACTGAGGCAGGCAGATCACCTAAGGTCAGGAGTTCAAGACCAGCCTGGCCAACATGGTGAAACCCCGTCTCTACTAAAAAATATATTAAAAATTAGCCGGGCGTGGTGGTGCATGCCTGTAGTCCTAGTTACTCAAGAGGCTGAGGCAGGAGAATCACTGGAACCTAGGAGGCAGAGGTTGCAGTGAGCTGAGATCACACCACTGGCATTGCATCCTGGGCAACAGAATGAGGCTCTGTCTCAAAAAAAAAAAAAAAAAACAGGTAGAGGATGCCAAATTCCAATGCAGTGAGATGGACAAACATCTTGCCCACCTGTGAACCCTCTTCCACAACCACGGTGAGCTCTGTCTCCCCCATAGCATGGGAGGAAGGCAGGGCAGAGACTGCAGGACTCCTACACTGCACAAGGAGAAACAGTCCCTTCAAGGATATGTGCTGGGTGCAGTGGCTTGAGTTTGTAATCCCAACACTTTGGGAGGCCAAGTCAGATGGATCACTTGAAGTCAGCAGTTCAAGACAAGCCTGGCCAACATGGTGAAACCCTGCAGCTACTAAAAATACAAAAATTAGCTGGGCGTGGTAGCATGTGCCTGTAGTACCTGCTATTTGGGAGACTGAGGCAAGAGAATCATTTGAATCCAGGAA
This sequence comes from Ateles fusciceps, assembly GCA_036589455.1. Classification (NCBI taxonomy): domain Eukaryota; kingdom Metazoa; phylum Chordata; class Mammalia; order Primates; family Atelidae; genus Ateles; species Ateles fusciceps. Next base: position 5,291,884 of record JAZHEH010002317.1, on the reverse strand, counting down.
GTGAGGTTGCACAGTGAGACTGTCTCAAAAAACAAGAACAGAAGAGGAGATGAAAGACTTGCTAGGGCTGGGTGTAGTGGCTCATGCCTGTAATCCCCAGCGGAGAGGCAAGATGGGAGGATCACCTGGGGCCAGGAACTCAAGACCAGCCTGGGCAAGGGCAACATAAAAAGACCCAATCTCTAAAAATATATATATATAATATAAAAATGTGGTCAGCAGGGCACGGTGGCTCACACCTGTAATCCCAACACTTTGGGAGGCAGAGGAGGGCAGAACACCTGGGATCAGGAGTTCGAGATCAGGCTTACCAACATGGAGAAACCCTGTCTCTACTAAAAATACAAAATTTAGCTGGGTGTGGTGGTGCACGCCTGTAATCCCAGCTACTTGGGAGGCTGAGGCAGGAGAATTGCTTGAACCTGGGAGGCGGAGGTTGCAGTGAGCCAAGATCACACCATTGCACTCCAGCCCGGGCAACAAGAGCAAAAACTCCTCAAAAAAAAAAGACAGGGTCTCATTCTGCCACCCAGGCTAAAGTACAGAAGCATGATCATAGCTCACTGTAGCCTTGATGACCTGAGCTCGAGTAATCCTCTTGCCTCAGCCTACTGAGTAGCCGGGACACAGGAGCACACCACTGTGCCTGGCTTTTTTTTTTTTTCTTTTTTTATTAGAAACAAAGCCTCTCCCATTGCCCAGGCTGGTCCTGAACTCCTGAGCTCAAGCAATCGTCCCAGCTTGGACTCCCAAAACACTGGGAATATAGGCATGAGCCACTGTTTCCAGCCTACATGAAATTTTGTGTGTGTGTGTGTGAGATCGAGTCTTGTCTGTCACCCAGGCTGGAGTGCAATGGTGCGATCTCAGCTCACTGCAACCTCCACCTCCTGGGTTCAAGCGATTCTCCTGCCTCAGCCTCCCGAGTAGCTGGGATTACAGGTGCCCACCACCACACCCAGCTAAGTTTTGTATTTTTAGTAGAGACAGGGTTTCACCATGTTGGCCAGGCTGGTCTTGAACTCCTAATCTAGTGATCCGCCTGCCTCCGCCTCTCAAAGTGCTGGGATTACAGGCATGAACCACTGCACCCAATCTAATTTTTGTATTTTTAGTAGAGATGGGGTTTTGCCATGTTAGCCAGGCTGGTCTCAAACTCCTGACCTCAGGTGATCCACCTGCCTCGGCCTCCCAAAGTGCTGGGATTACAGGTGTGAGCCACTGTGTCCAGCCACATAAATGTTTTTTAAAAAATTAGCCAAGGGTAGTGGCACACACCTGTAGTCCCAGCTATTCCAGAAGCTGAGGGAGGAGGATGCCTGGAGCCCAGGACTCTGAGGCTGCAGTGAGCTCTGACTGTGCCACGGCACTGAAGTCTTGGTGACAGAGCCCCTGTCTCAAAAAAAAAATTAAAAAATTAAAAAGGAAGGAAGGAAGGAACAAAGGGAGGGGAAGGAAGGAGAGAGGGAAATTTAATTTATCAGGCAGAGTCCTATGAATAAAAGGGAAAAGAAAACGCTGGGCGTGGTGGCTCACGCCTATAATCCCAGCACTTCGGGAGGTGGATCACAAGGTCAAGAGATTGAGACCATCCTGGTCAACAAGGTGAAACCCCGTCTCTACTAAAAACACAAAAATTAGCTGGGCATGGTGGCGTGTGCCTGTAGTCCCAGCTACTCGGGAGGCTGAGGTAGGAGAATTGCTTGAACTCAGGAGGCGGAGGTTGCAGTGAGCCGAGATCGCACAATTGCACTCCAGCCTGGGTAACAAGAGCGAAACTCCGTCTCAAAAAATAAAAATAAAAAATAAAAAAAAAAAAAAGAGAAACGAAAAGAAAGGTGGCCTGGCGCAGTGGCTCACGCCTGTAATCCCAGCACTTTGGGAGGTCAAGGCAGGCGGATCGCGAGGTCAGGAGTTCAAGACCAGACTGGTCAGCATGGTGAAACCCTGTCTCTACTAAAAAATTCAAAAATAAATTAGCTGGACATGGTAGCTTGTGCCTTTAATCCCAGCTACTTGGGAGGCTGAGGTAGGAGAATTGTTTGAACCGGTACCCAGGAGGCAGAGGTTGCAGTGAGCAGAGTTCACGTCACTGCCCTCCACCCTGGGATACAGAGCAAGAACTCCATCTCAAAAAAAGAAAGAAAGAAAGAAAGAAGGGCTGGCGTGAGAGAGTAGCAGAGGCTGCCCCAAGATTGCTCAGCTCAATGCCTCCATTTTGCTCAGCTCAACGCCCCAAGATTGCTCAGCTCAATGCCTCCATTTCGTCCTCTCTGTGTGTCAGCTTCTCAGTCCCCAAAATTTCCCCAGTTCCTCCTCCTGCCACCCCCCCCCCGCCACCCGGAAAGTATATGGGGGAAGAGAATGAACTCAACTATCAATTATCTGGAGGCCAAACCCATGCTTTATGTGGGATCCCCATTTTGCTGGGCTTTTGAGCTTCTTTTACTGCTTGTCAGACCACAGGTTATTTTCATTCCACCAAGAATTGTGATTTCTACAAACCCTGTATCCTACAGGAGCAGAGGAGGTGAGGAGACTCACTAATCCATTTCCAGAATCTATTACAGAACCCAACGGTCCTAAGTGAAAAAGGTGAGCCCATGTCATAGAACTAGGGAACTGTGGAGGCTTTGAAACTAGTCTACAAATGCGTTGTAACACCTCCCTTCAAGAGGTGGAGCTAAATTGTCCTCCCCTTGAGTATGAGCTGGACTTAGTGATTTGCTTTTAATCAATAGGATATAGCAGGAGCAATATGTGACTTTCAAAATTAGGTCATAAAAGGCACTGTGGCTTCCTCTTTGTTGTTTCCTGAACTATTCACTGTGGGGAACCCACTGCCATGTCATGAGGACACTCAAGCAGCCCTATGGAAGGATACACGTAGAAGGAACTGAAGCCTCCTGCCAACAGCCATGGGGATGCACCATCTTGGAAGTGATCTTGCCGCCCAGCTGAGCCTTCAGATGACTGCAGCCCAGGCCTGCGTCACTCCCCCGCACCACAACATTTCTCACTGTGTTGCTAAAGCTGTTCTTCAACTCCTGGGCTCAAACAATCCACCTCCCTTGGCCTCCCAAAGTGCTGTGATTACAAATGTAAGTCACCACACATGGCCAAGGCCTGTATCCTGACACAAGCTTGTAAGAGACCCTGAGCCAGAACCACCCAGCTAAGTTGTTCCCCCAATTCCTGAACAACAGAAACTGTGAGATAATGTTGGCTGTTTTTAAGCTGCTAAAATTTCTCTTAAGCTGTGAAGTTTTAGAATAGTTATTATATAGCAATAAGTAACGAATGCAGGAATACTCCCAAGTAACAGTCACGGTCTATACGGTCATAAGGAATTTTCCAAGACAAATCATTCTACGAATCCAACACATTTCTGCAGGGTAGAGATGAAGAAAAAGGCCATGGCAGAGATGCACCTTGTCTTCAGTATTTATTCAGCCCAATCCTTTTCCCTGCGTTATGTTTCTTCATGACATTGAAACCTCCTGAATTATTCCCTCATTTGCTTTCCTGTCTCTTTTTCTCACCACAATGGATGCTCCACGCGAATGGGACTTAACTTTACGTACTGAAGTCCACCTACTATACATAGGATCATGTCTTCACATCATATAACAAATGAAATAACATACCCCTTACAAACCTTTTGTCTCCCGTGAAGTTGCAGCTACCCCACTCAACTCCATCACTCCTACCCCTTTTTTAGCATCTCACATGAAAATCACCGAGGCCAGGCACAATGGCTCACGCCTGTAATCCCAACACTTTGGGAAGCTGAGGTGGGTACATTACTTGAGATCAGGAGTTTGAGACGAGCCTGACCAACACGGCAAAACCCCCGTCTCTACTGTCTCTACTAAAAATACAAAAATTACCAGCGGGTGCTGGCGGGAGCCTGTAATCACAGCTACTCGGGAGGCTAAGGCAGCAGAATTGCTTGAACTCTGGAAGTGGAGGCTGCAGTGAGATGAGATCTCGCCACTGCACTCCAGCCTGGGCAACAGAGTAAAACTCTTTTTCTTTCTCAAAAATAATAATAATAATTTTTTAAAAAGAAAAACCTCAAGTCCTTAAACTAGCCGGTCATGGTGGCTCACACCCATACTCCCCAACAATCTGGATCACTTGAGGCCAGGAGTTCAAGATCAGCCTGAGCAACAGAGAGATTCCCCCACCGCCACCTCTACAAATTTTTTTAAAAAATTAATTTTTAAAAATATCGACCAGGCGTGGTAGCTCACACCTATAATCCTAGCACTTTGCGGGGCCAAGGTGGGTGGATTGCTTGAGTCCAGGAGTTCAAGACCAGCCTGGGCAACATGGTGAAACCCCATCTTTAACAAAATTAGCCAGGTGTACTGGTGTGTACCTATGGTCCCAACGGCTTGGGAGGCTGAGAGGGGAGGATCGCTTGAGCCTGGGAGGAGGAGGTTGCAGTGACTTGAGATCACGCCACTGCACTCTAGCATGGGAAGAGAAAAGAGATTCTGTTTAAAAAAAAAAAAAAGCCAGGTACACACCAGCAGTCCTAGCTACTCAAGAGGCTGAGGTAGGAGGATCACTTGAGCCCGGGAGTTTGAGGCTGTAGTAAGCTAGGATGGTGCCACTGCCCTGTGGCCTGAGCAACAAAGCAAGACTCTGATCTCTAAAAATTAAAAATAAATAAATATAAAGATTCCTGGCCGCTCACGCCTATAATCCCATCACTTTGGGAGGCCAAGGCAGGTAGATTACCTGAGGTCAGGAGTTCCAGACCACCCTGGCCAACATAGTGAAACTCTGTCTCTACTAAAAATACAAAAATTAGCCGGGCATGGTGGCATGCGCCTATAATCCCAGCTACTCAGGAGGCTGATGCAGGAGAATCACTTGAACCCGGGAGGTGGAGGTTGCAGTAAGCCAAAATCACACCACTGGATTCCAGCCTAGGTGACACAGTGAGTCTCTGTCAAACAAACAAAAAAAAACCTCCTAAACCCATTACATCCATCACCAAAAGTCCCGGAGCCTGGTGGGGGGAAGCAGTGATGCGTCTGTGTTCCTCTCCCTCTTCCCTACTGCAGTCCTTCCCTCCTTCAGGTGTACTGACAGCCACCTCTGCCCTCCAGGGCCTCCAGCATGAAAGCGCCACTATTTCTAGAAACGATGTCATTGTCATTAAATTCCACAGAACTGTTCCAGGATCCCAGAGGACTTCATCATGGTGGGTTTATTTACCCTGCTTTTTTCTTTTTTTATTGAGCCAGAGTCTTGCTCTGTCACCAGGCTGGAGTGCAGTGGCACGATCTCAGCTCACTGCAACCTCTGTCTCCTGGTTCAAGCGATTCTCCTGCCTCAGCCTCCTGAGTAGCTGGGACTACAGGCACATGCCACCACTCCCAGCTAGTTTTTTGTAATTTAGTTGAGATGGGGTTTCACCGTGGCCAGGATGGTCTCGATCTCCTGACCTCATGATCTGCCTGCCTCAGCATCCCGAAGTGCTGGGATACAGGCATGAGCCACCTCGCCCGGCCTTTACCCTGCTTATTAACTGAAGTTGGCATTCTTTTCAGCAAAACAAATGGACTATTTCCAAGATGACAATTTCCTTCCGAAGGAGGTTCAAATCCTCTAACCAGTTTCCACGACCACTGACGGAGTCCATAGGATCTATTTGCCACACAATTCGACCACAAGACAAAGAGTTCTAGAAAACTAGGAACATGAGCCCAGTGCCAGTGGCTCACGCCTGTAATCCCAGCACTTTGGGAGGCCAAGGTGGGTGTATCACCTGAACTTGGGAGGCGGAGGTTGTGGTGAGCCGAGATCGTGCCATTGCACTCCAGCCTGGGCAACAAGAGCAAAACTCCGTGTCAAAAAAACAAACAAACAAATCAGGAGTATGTGCACAACGATGGACAACAGTTTTAAAAAAAGGAAAAAAAACTGGGAATGTGTGAGCTTTTTTTTTTTTTCGGTAATTAGACAGGATCCTAAATATACGAATAGAGCTTACTATTTAAAGGAATCTTTCAGGCCAGGCACGGTGGCTCACGCCTATAATCCCAGCACTTTGGGAGGCCGAGGTGGGTGGATCACGAGGTCAAGAGATCGAGACCATCCTGGTCAACATGGTGAAACCCTGTCTCTACTAAAAATACAAAAATTAGCTGGGCGTGGTGGCACGCACCTGTAGTCCCAGCTACTCAGGAGGCTGAGGCAGGAGAATTGCTTGAACCCAGGAGGTGGAGGTTGCAATGAGCCAAGGTCGCACCATTGCACTCCAGCCTGGGTAACAAGAGCGAAACTCCATCTCAAAAAAAAAAAAAAAAAAAGAAAAGAAATCTTTCAGTAAAGCGCAGAATATACTGAGCATGTGAGGAAGACAAGGTAGGCATGAATTATGAAACTGAACTCCGTCACCCAATACAGTCTCTTTTGCGTTCCTCAATCCATGTCCCTCCTCCCTCCTCCCCTCTCCCTGCCCGTCACTCCCGATTCCACACCACCTAGTGGCCTCCTCATGTTCACGTGCCCCCACGCCCTCCCATCCCCCACAGCAACAGGAGGACCTGCACAATGCAAACCTCAACACATTTCTCTCTCCGCTCAACATGTCGAGGGGATTTCAGCTGTTCTCAGGGGAAGTGCAGACCCTCTGTTCCTCCGGGCCACGCCGGCACCCACCCTGTATTCACTGCCTCCTGCTCCAGTCCCCCTGGCCTTCCTTCCACAGTTCCCCCTGCCCCTCCTCACCATCCCACTTTGACTATGCACAGCCAGGAAAGCCCTCCCAGACTTCCTCACCTAAGTAACCCTGCTCAGCCTTCAGACGCCAGCTCAGAACACCTTCCCTGACACCTTGACGAGGTGAATCTCCTCCCCTAGCAGCGGCTCTGGGGCACCGTGGGCCTCACCACAGCTGTAAGCGCCCATCTGTTTCTGTGATTACTGGATTTACATCTGTTTTCCCCATATACTGTGGAGGCTCCAGGAAAGCAGGAACCTCTTCTGGTTTTCTCCTCTCTGTAACCCCAGTACCCAGCACCAATAAGGGACTCAAGACATAGGTGCTGAATGAATGAATGAATGGATCAATCAATCAATGAGCTATCATCTGCCCGTAACTAATAATTTCTGAGTCGCACAGCCTTTTTCCAGTCCCCTTTTCATTTCTCTCCCATCTCTTCTGTCATTTGTTTTTCCCTTTTCTTTTTATTTTTTTTTTTTTTTGAGATAGGGTCTCATTCTGTCACCCAGGCTGGAGTGCAATGACGCCATCTCAGCTCACTGTAACCCCCACCTCCTGGGTTCAAGCAATTCTCCTGCCTCAGCCTCCCAAGTAGCTGGGATTTCGAGTGCCTGCTACTACGCCCAGCTAATTGTTGTATTTTTGATACAGACAGGGTTTCACCATGTTGGTCAGGCTGGTCTGGAACTCCTGACCTCAGGTGATCTGCCCACCCCGGCCACCCAAAGTGCTGGGATTACAGGCCTGAGACACCGTGCCTGGCTGTTTTTTTTATTTTTGTTTTTTGAGACAGAGTTTCGCTCTTGTTGCCCAGTCTGGAGTGCAATGGCACGATCTCAGCTCACTGCAACCTCCATCTCCTGGATTCAAGCAATCCTCCCCCTCAGCCTCCCGAGTAGCTAGGATTACAGTCCTGTGCCGCCAAGCCCAGTTAATTTTGTATTTTTAGTAGAGACAGGGTTTCTCCATGTTAGTCAGGCTGGTCTTAAACTCCCGATCTCAGATGATCCGCCCACCTCAGCCTCCCAAAGTGCTGGGATTACAGACCTTAGTCACCACACCCAGCTTTTTTTTTTTTTGTCTTTTTTTATTTTTTTGAAACAGGGTCTCGTTCTATCACCCAGGCTGGAGTGCAGTGATGCCACCTCAGCTCACTGTAACCTCCACTTCCCAGGTTCAAGCAATTCTCCTGCCTCCTGTAGCTGGGACTACAGGTGCCCACCACCACACCTGGCTAATGTTCTATTTTTAGTAGAGACGGAATTTCACCATGTTGGCCAAGCTGGTCTCAAACTCCTGACCCCAGGTGATCCGCCCCCCTCGGCCTCCCACAGTGCTGGGATTACAGGCGTGATCCACGGTGCCTGGTCTCCTCTGTCATTTAAGCTCAGGCAGAATGTCCCCCTCCAAGATGCCTTCCTCTTGACACCAGCCAAACAGGACTCCTCTTGTCCCTGCTCCCCCTCCCCCGGACTGGAGCAGCCCCCTCAGCCCCTCTAGACACTCGACATGCAGCACGTTCTCCAGAGGGCAGGGGCTTTTAGTCTTGTTTGTCTTTTACTTCCCCATGCCAGGAGCTCTGTAAATTTTGCTGCGATTGAATCCAAGAAGAATGAAACGGAAAACAAGCCCAGCTCCCTCCCCCACCTCCCCGCCCAGTCTCTGCCTTTGACGCAGCCCAGATCCAAGGCATGGATGGAGCTTCAGCTTGAAGGGGAGGAAAAATGCCTACAAAGTAATTAAAGAAGGAGAGAGCGAGTGAGCTTAAAAGCAAAACCTTGAGAAGCCCAGGGGCCAGCCGGCTGGCCTCCCTCACAAAGCCTGGCACGAAGTCCGAACTCACTACGCACTGAATTAAGGGCTGAGTGAATGAAAAGTTCACAGCCTTGAAGCTCCTGGGGGCATTCCTGGCAGCCTGGGCTGAGCAGAGAGATGCTAATGGATTCCAGCCTCCAGCGCCAACTCTTCTAGGAAGCCTAGAGCGATTGCCCTGCCTGGGACAGCCTGTGTCTCTTTCCCCTTTCCTTCCCTTTTTTAATTTTTTGAGACAGAGTCTCCTCTGTCCCACAGGCTGGAGTGCAGTGGTGCGATCTCAAACTCCTGGGTACAAGCACCCAGGTCTCAACACCAAGGAACAAAAGAACACCAGGACTTTCCCCATCGCTCACCAAAACCAAAGCGTCCGATGTGGGCAGGTCTCCCAACAATGCCTACTCCCCCAGACACTGTCGCACAGAGGGAGTGCACAAAAGTACACACAGTTGTGCCCTGCGCACAGACACACACCGATGCAAACAGACATCTGCCATCGCTCCTCCTCAGGTCACAGAGCCCCAGGGGAGCTGGGTCCACAGCAGAGATCAGAGGCCCTGCAGCCAACCTGCACCCACAGAGGACCTGTCCCTCCCATCCCAGCTGTGCCCCCACAGAGGCAGTCCTTCAGTTCTGAACAGGAGCGGCTGCGACGCTCAAGCCTTCTTTCCTGCCAGGAGGCTCCTTTCCCCCTCCCCCAAGGCTGGGGTCCCCCCTCCCAGCCCCAGATGCCAGACAAGCAGTCTTACTTCTTCACTTTCGGGTACTTCATCTCTGCAATGGCGTTCGTGGCTTCTGTCTGCTTTTCCTTTCAGATGCTGGGGCCACATGTTGTCCACCCAGTCCACCAGGTCTACCTAAAAGCCAGACCAGCGTCAGCGCTGCACTGCTCCACTGCAGAGCCAGACACAAATACCCCTTTTCCCTGGGGAGTCCTTGGCTGCCCCCCCGCCCCCAACTGTGGGCTCCATATTCTCAACATGGGAGGAAGGAAGGGCAGGGATGACAGGACCCTTGCTTTGTAGAAGGGAAATTGAGTCCCTTCAACAGGAGATGAAAGAGTTGCTGGGGGGTTGGGCATGGGATCTTACACCTCTAATCCAAGTACTTTGGGAGGCTAAGGTGGGAGGATCACTTGAACCCAGAAGTTCAAGGCCAGCCTGGGCAACATAGCAAGATCCCTGTCTCTAGAAAACATGGTACCAACTTTAGTCTCGCCCATGCCTCCAAGCCAAGCCAGCCACACCCACACGAGCAGTTTTGCAAGGCACAGCCCAGGTGGCAGGGGACAGGGAAGGAGACGAGGTGGAAGGGGTCTGGGGAGGGTACCTGGGCTCCAGACCTACCACGGTCGGACGCTTGACCAAGTGCTCCAGCTTGGTGTGGCTGAACTCCAGACTGATGACGTTGTACAGCTTGTCCCCGCTGGGCCTCGGGCGTCTCATAGTATCGCACAAACTGGGACATGCTCATCTCCGTGCCCTTCTGGGTGTTCACATCCATCACGTCCACAAGCCGCCGGCTCCCTGGGGGCAGAAGCCACACACGGGTTGCTCATGCGGACTTAAGTCTCCAGATCCTACATGGGAGCCCCCTCGCTAAACAAACGCATCTCCTCCGCCATTCCCCACAGTCCTCGCCCCTCTCCATGACTGTTCAATTACCTTGCCCTGTCGGCTTTCCTTCCTGGGATCCGTCTCCCACCCACCTGCTTCCCTGCACCACCATGACCTCCACACTAATGCAGGATGACCTCAAAAGCTTCCTAAAGGGGCCCGGGCAGCAGGGCACAGAGGCTCACACCCATAATCCCAGCACTTTGGGAGGTCAAGGTGAGTGGATCACCTGAGGTCAGGAGTTCCAAACCAGCCTGGCCAACATGGTGAAACCCTGTCTCTACTAAAAATAGAAAGATGGCCAGGTATGGTGGCTCACACCTGTAATCCCAGCACTTTGGGAGGCCAAGGAGGGCCAGTCACCTGAGGTCACAAGTTCAAGACCAGCCTGACCACCATGGTGAAACCCTGTCTCTACAAAAAATACAAAATTAGCCGGGCGTGGTGGCGGGCACCTGTAATCCCAGCTACTTGGGAGGCTGAGGCAGAAGAATCGCTTGAACCTGGGAAGCGGAGTTGCAGTGAGCTGAGATCACACCATTGCACTCCAGCCTGGGCAACAAAAGCGAAACTCCGTCTCAATAAATAAATAAAAAAAACATACAAAGATTAGCTGGGAGTGGTAATGGGAGACTGCAGTCCCAGCTACTTGTGAGGCTGAGGCAGGAGAATCACTTGAACCTGAGAGGCAGAGGTTGCAGTGAGCCAAGATCACGCCATTGCACTCAAGCTTGGGTTATAGAGCGAGACTCCGTCTCAAGAAAAAAAAAAAGCTTCCTAAAGGAGTCTCCGGAATAGCCCCTCCTACCCACTCTCAACACTATAGCCAAGGTAAGTCTTCTAAAACAGAACCCTGACAGGGGCACTCCTCTATCTGCTTAAAACCTTCAATGCCCCGGGCACAGTGGCTCACGTCTGTAATCCCAGCATTTTGGGAGGCCGAGGCACGCAGATCACCTGAGGTCAGGAGTTCAGGACCAGCCTGGACCACATGACAAAACCTCATCTCTACTAAAAAAGACAAAAAAAAAAAAAAAAAAAAAAAAAAATTGCCAGGCACGGTGGCTCATGCCTGTAATCCTAACACTTTGGGAGGCTGAGGTGGGCGGATCACCTGAGGTCACGAGTTCAAGACCAACCTGACCATTATGGTGAATCCCCATCTTAAAAAAAAAAAGAAATACAAAACAAAAACAAAAAAAATTAGCCAGGCGTGGTGGCACACCCCTGTAATCCCAGCTACTTGGGAGGTTGAGACAGGAGAATCGCTTGAACCCAGGAGGCGGAGGTTGCAGTGAGCTGAGATCGCACCATTGCACTCCAGCCTGGGCAACACAATGAGACAAAAATAAAAAACTTCAACGGCTCCCACGGCCTACTCAAGAATCCCTTAGCAGCACATGCAAAGCCTTTCTGTTTATTTAGAGCATTAGGATAGCACTTACCTCTGCAGAAAATTAGCTGTTAGTAGTCTCCCTCCCTAGAACGTGATGCCAGCAAAGTTACTGGACTTCTATGAACCTCTGTATCTTCATCTCACCAACCCTTCCAATGGGCTGGTTGTAAGGATTAAATCAGACGATGACCTGTCACAGTGTCTGGCACACAAATGAATGGGTCTCCTGTTACTCCCTAGTGCCGATCACAGTTCCTAAATAGCACATTTTCTTTGTGTACTTTCTTTTCTTCCTTCCCTACTATTTTTTGAGGACACAAGTCTTGTCTGTCTCTTGCTTGCTACTCTATTCCAAGTATCAAGAACAGAGGCTGGCCGGGCACGGTGGCTCACGCCAATCCCAGCACTTTGGAAGGCAGAGAGAGCTAACGGTTTGTAGCGGGTGGCGGCTCCAGGGCTAACGCAGAAGCTTCTCATCTCCTACTGCGGAGGGCCTTCCCTTCTTTCGGACAGGCTGCATCTTCCTGAGTAGGGGGCACTCCACGCTCATTTGTTCCATTCTGTTCTGCCGTCATTCATATGTGACGTCATATGTCACACGCTGGGCAGGACACCCAACGTTCATTATTCATTTTTTTATTATACTCATATTTTTTTGAGTTGGATCTTGCTCTGTTGCCCAGGCTGGAGTGCAATGGCGTGATCTTGGCTCACTGCAACCTCCACCTCCTGGGTTCAAGTGATTCTCCTGCCTCGGCCCCCTGAGTAGCTGGGATTACAGGTGCAGGCCATCACGCCTGGCTAATTTTTGTACTTTTAGTAGAGACTGGGTTTTCCCATGTTGGCCAGGCTGGTCTCAAACTCCTAACCTGAAGTGGTCCACCCGCCTTGGCTTCCCAAAATGCTGGGATTACAAGTTTGAGCCACTGCACCCAGCCCTGATCTCTTTTCAAAAAAAGAAAAAAGGAAAAGAAAAGAAATATATAAACAAACAGGAAAGCCCCAAGAAGCCAGTGACCACCTTTGTTCATGGTCACCTCAACAGGTTACAGGTTAAACCAAACAAAGGCCAGCAAATGATGACAGCCCAAGCGCCACATCCAGCCTGCTGCCTATCCTTGTGTGACCCAGAAGTTAATAATTCTTTCACTATTTTTTAACTCTGTTGCCCAGGCTGGAGTGCAGTGGCGCAATCTCAGGTCACTGCAACCTCTGCCTCCCGAGTTCAAACAATTCTCCTGCCTCAGCCTCCAGAGTAGCTGGGATTACAGGCATGTGCCACCACACTTGACTAAGTTTTATCTTTTTAGTAGAGACAGTTTCACCATACTGGTCAGGCTGGTCTTGAACTCCTGACCTCAAGTCATCCGCCCACCTCAGCCTCCCAAAGTGCCGGGATTACAGGCATGACCCACGGCACCCAGCCTCAATATTTTTTTCCTACCAAGAGCTATAAGTTTTGAGGGGATTTCCATTTTTTTTCACGGAGAGGGAAAACTCAAAAGAATAATACTATTCTGTGATATGAAAATTATATGAAACTTAAATTCTCAGGTCCATTGACAAAGTTTTCCTGGTGCACGGCCACACTCATTGGTTCTCAGATTGTATAGGGTGGCTCCGTGCTACAAAGGCAGAGCTAAGTAGCTGCCACACTGACCGAATGTCCTGAAAACCCTGAAGTATTTACTCTCTGGCACTTAACAGAGAAAGTTTGCTGGCCCTTGAACTAGATGAAACTCTCACGGAGCTTAGATGTTGATCTGGGTAATAGTCTCATCCGTTCACTGAACCTGCCCCATAACAGGCTCGTGGTCAATATTTGTTGAATGAATAAACACAGCCTCTCGTGTGGTAGGAACTGAAAAATAACACTAACCCTGTGTAATCCCAGCACTTAGAAAAGCAGAGGTGGGAGGATTGTGCTTGAGCCTAGGAGTCTGAGACCAGCCTGAGCAACACAGCAAGATTCCATGCCCTTTTTGGTTTCTTTTCTGAGACAAGGTCTCGCTCTGTCACCCAGGCTAGAGCACGATGGCATGATCATGGCTCACTGCAGCCTCAACTTCCCAGGCTCAAGCGATCCCCCAGCCTCAGCCTCCCAAACAGGTGGGACTACAGGTGGGCACCACCACATCCAACTCGGTTTTTATTTTTTGTAGAGACAGGGTTTTGTTTATCTATTTTTTTTTTTTTTTGAGATGAAGTGTCACTTTGTCACCCAAATTGGAGTATAACGGCACCATCTCAGCTCAAAGGCACCACCACGCCCGCCTGATTTTTGCATATTTAGAAGAGACAGGGTTTCACCATGTTGGCCAGCCTGGGAGGCGGAAGATCTCAGGTGATCTGCCTGCCTCAGCCTCCCAAAGTGCTGGGATTACAGGCATGAGCCACTGTGCCCAGCACGATAGGGTTTCACTGTGTTGCCCAGAGTGCCCCCATTCTGAAAGACAGAAGGAAGGGAAGGAAGGGAAGGAAGGGAAGGAGGGAAGGAGGGAAGGAAGGGAAGGAAGGATGGAAGGAAGGGAAGGGAGGATGGAAGGGAAGGAAGGGAGGGAGGGAGGGAAGGAAGGGAGGGAGGGAGGGAAGGAAGGGAGGAAAGGGAAGGAGGAAGGGAGGGAAGGAAGGGAAGGAAGGATGGAGGAAGGGAAGGAAGGATGGAAGGGAAGGAAGGGAGGAAGGGAAGGAAGGGAGGGAGGGAGGGAGGGAAGGAAGGAAGGAAGGGAAGGAAGGGAGGGAGGGAGGGAGGGAGGGATGGAAGGGAAGGAAGGGAAGGAAGGAAGGAAGAGAAGGAAGGAAGGGAGGGAGGGAAGGAAGGATGGAAGGGAAGGAGGAAGGAAGAGAAGGAAGGAAGGGAGGGAGGGAAGGAAGGATGGAAGGGAAGGAAGGGAAGGAAGAAAGGGAAGGAAGGAAGGGAGGGAGGGAGGGAGGGAGGGAGGGAAGGGAGGGAAGGAAGGAGGGAAGGGAGGAAAGGGAGGGGTTCAAGAAGCAAATTTCACAGCAACCCTGGAAAAGCGAGATAAGGCAGTTCCTGTTTTACAAATGGGGAGACCAAGGCCCAGAGATACAGCGACTGGCTCAAGCCCCCCCAGAGCGCTCTTCTACCAATTACAATTATTACCATTCGTTACGCGTGTCAGCACAGGCGACTTCCCTGTACAGCTTATTTCATGTTAGGTTCATCGCGGTCACAGCTCGGTGAAGCAGAATTCCAATTACACCCATTTAATGAAGGAGAGGCTGAGGCCTGGACAACTCAGCTTGCCCAGCAATGCCCAATTCGTGAGTGGCAGAGCTGGGATTTCAATCCAATTCATTCTAATGCCTAAGCCCAGGTTCTTCTCCTATCCTCCAAATACTGAATCTTTAGCACATGCTAAGGTTGAAAAATGACTCCAGACCAGGCCTGGCATGGTGGCTCATGCCTGTAATCCCAGCACTTGAGGTGAGTGGATCACGTAAGGTCAGGAGTTCAAGACCAGCCTGGCCAACATGATGAAACCCTATCTCTACTAAAAATACAAAAAATTAGCCGGGTATGGTGGCACACGTCTATAATCCCAGCCACTTGGGAGGCTGAGGTGGGAGAATTGCTTGAACCCAAGAGGTGGAGATTACAGGAGCCGAGGCCGTGCCACTGCACTCCAGGCTGGGTGACAGGGTGAGACTCTTTCTTTTTTGAGACGGAGTTTTGCTCTTGTTGCCCAGGCTGGAGTGCAATGCATGTTCTCGGCTCACTGCAGCCTCCGCCTCCCAGATTCAAGCGATTCTCCTGCCTCAGCCTCCCAAGTAGCTGGGATTATTCACCACCATGCCCAGCTAATTTTTTGTATTTTTAGTAGATACAGGGTTTCACCATGTTGGCCAGGATGGTCTCCATCTCTTGACCTCGTGATCCACCCACCTCAGCCTCCCAAAGTGCTGGGATTACAGGCATGAGCCACTATGCCCAGCCGAGACTCTGTCTTAATTAAAAAAAAAAAAAAAAAATCCCAGACCACCCCAGACCAGACCAGTGGCCAGGTCCCCTCCCCCAGGGATCCAGTGAAGCCATTTATCCACCAGGGGGGCATCCCCCGTTCTTCGCTGGATATCCGGCCTTGATCTTGGCAGGGCCAGCGCCTTCCTTACCCAGGTGCCTGGAATAGGCGGACTCCACTCAGATTTTCCAGCAGGCCCACCTGGCAGAAACCCTGCTGTTACAACCCCCGTGCCCTCGCCCCTCTGTGGCCAGCCTCCCACCTCCACCCTCCTCCTCCCTAATCTTCCTCAAGGCTCATCTATGCAAAGCTCCCTGTGCAAGGGGGTCTTGCTGAGCGTGTAGCAAGCAGGCTAAAGAGCGTTGAAGGTCAAGCTCAACTACCCCCGCCCTCACACAGTTAAAACCTAGAGGGCTCGGTTCCCAGAGGAGCCTCCAGCCTGTGCCTTGGGCTCTTGGCTTCTCTGGGAATCAGTTTCTTCCTCTATAACATGGGGAAAAAAGCTCCCCCCCAGGAGCCGTCCTGAGACATAACTGAGTCATGTGCTTCACACTCCCTGTGGAATACCTACCTAGTCAGTCGGTCAGTTTCATCTGTAACTACAGGTGGGGAAGGTGAGGAGGTGGGAAGCTTAGGGACTTTGCCCAGCATCACAGCCAGTTAAAAACAATGGACTGCTTAGGACCCTATACCATATTCAAGATGCTAATGGGCGAGGGGTTCTGCTGGGGAATGATGGAAAACTTCTAAACTGACTTTCACAACGGTTGCACAACTCTGTGAATACACTAAAAACAAGTGAATTTGTGGCTAGGCGCGGTGGCTCACACCTGTAATCCCAACACTCTGGGAGACAGTGCTGGGAGGACTACTCTGACCCCAAAGTCTGAGACCAGCCGGGGTAACATAGTGACATGCCAGCACCACAAAAAAAAAAGGCTAAGTGTAGTGACACGCCAGTGGTCCCAGCCCCCTCCGACGGCTGAAGTGGGAGGACTGCTTGAGCCCTGGGGGGCTGAGGCTGCAGTAAACCCATCGAGCCACTGCACTCCAGCTTGGGCAACAGAGCCAGACCCTGTCTCAAACAAAAAAGGGGAGGAAGTGAATTGTATAGTCTGTGGCTTCATCTCAATAAAGTTTTTTATTTTTTTTAATGGAGGGTCCCAGAGATGGAAAAAATCTGGGAGTGTCTTCAAATAAATGTACACCTTGTATGTATCATGATACTTGCCCTTTTTAAGTTATTATTTTCAATCTTAGTCCAAATGTGGACCAAAAAAAAAACAGAGCATCCGGGCTTCATTCGGCACTCAAATATTTGAGGAATGAAAGAGTACGCTGAATGTGGTGACACAGCTGTAAGCCCAACACTGGGAAGCTGAGGCAGGAGGATCACTTGAGCCCAGGAGTTCAAGACCAGCCTGGACAACATGACAAGACCCCATCTCTACAAAAAGTTTAAAAATTAGCAGGGCATAGTGGCAGATACCGGTAGTCCCAGCTACTTGGGAGGATCGCTTGAGCCTGGAAGGTCGAGGCTGCAGTCAGCAATGACTGTGACATTGCACCCCAGCCTAGGTGACACAGTGAGATTCTGTCTTAAAAAATAAAATCATTAGGCCAGGCTGGAGTGCAGTGGCATGATCTCAGCACACTCCAACCTCCACTCCCCAGGTTCAAGCAATTCTTGTGTCTAAACCACCAGAGTAGCTGGGATTACAGGCATGCGCCACCACACCCGGCTAATATTCGTATTTTTTGTAGGGATGGGGTTTCGCCAAATTGCCCATGCTGGTCTTAAACTCCTGGGCTCAAGCCACCTGCCCACCTGGGCCTCCCAAAGTGCTGAGATTACAGCCGGGAGCCACCATGCCCTGCCAAAATTTTTAGTAAGAATACAAATAAGTGATATCGTTTGGCTATCTGTCCCCACCAAATCTCATGGTGAAATTGATTCCCAATGTTGGAGGTAAGAACTGGTGTGAGGTGTGTGGGACACGGGGGTGGATCCTTCACGAACTGCTTGGTGCCCTCCCTGTGTGATAAGTGAATTCCCACTCTATTAGTTCCCATGAAATCAACAAAAACTTTTTTTTGAAATGGAGTCTCAACTCTGTCGCCCAGGCTAGAGTGCAATGGTGAGATCTCCGCTCACTGCAACCTCCGCCTCCCGGGTTTAAGCAATCCCCCATCTCAGCCTCCCGAGTAGCTGGGACTACAAGCACATGCCACCACACCCAGCTAATTTTTTGTATTTTTAGTAGAGATGGGGTTTCACCATGTTGGTCAGGCTCGTCTCAAACTCTGGACCTCGTGATCCACCCACCTCAGCCTCCCAAAGTGCTGAGATTATAGGCATGAGCCACTGTGCCCAGCTTACTTTTTGTTTTTTGAGACAAAGCCTCACTCAGCTCATTAGGCTGGAGTACAGGGGCGTGAATACGGCTCACCATAGCCTCACACTCCTGGGCTCAAGCAATCCTCCTATCTCAGCCTCTCAAATAGCTGGGGCTACAGGCTGGATTACTTAGAAGCATCTGGCCCCTCCCCCTCCCTCCCACCTCTGCTCCCCCTGTGGCCACATGACACACCAGCTCAGCCTCCGCTTCCATCATGACTGGAAGCCTCCTGCATGTCTTCACCAGAAGCAGATGCTGGCACCTGCTTCCTGTACAGCCTGCAGAACCGTGAGCCAAATAAACCTTTCTTTATAAATAACCCAACCCAGCTGGGCACCGTGGCTCACGCCTGTAATCCCAGCACTTTGGGAGGCAAAGGCGGGTGGATCACTTGAGGTCAAGAGTTTGAGATCAGCCTGGACAACATGATGAAACCCCATCTCTACTAAACATACAAAAACTGGGGAGGGCGCGGTGTCTCACACCTGTAATCCCAGCACTTTGGGAGGCTGAGGCGAGTGAATCACAAGGTCAGGAGATTGAGACCATCCTGGACAACATGGTGAAACCCCATCTCTACTAAAAATATACAAAAACTTAGCCAGGCTTGGTGGCATGGGCCTATAGTGTCAGCTACTTGGGAGGCTGAGGCAGGGGAATCGCTTGAAATGGGAGGCAGAGGTTGCAGTGAGCCAAGATCACACCAATGCACTCTAGGCTGGCAACAGGGCAAGACTCCGTCTCAAAAAAAAAAAAAAAAAAAAAAAAAAATTTAGCTGGACCTAGTGATACAAACCTGTAATCCCAGCTACTCGGGAGACTGAGGCAGGAGAATCACTTGAACCCAGGAGGTGGAGGGTGCAGTGAGCCGAGATGGTGCCACTACACTCCAGCCTGGGCAACAGAACCTGACTCTATCTTAAAAAAAAAAAAAAGAAGAAGCCCAACCTCAGACATTCCTTTATAGCAACACAAAATGAACTAAGATAGTAAATAAACTAAAATGTAATTTTAAAAAGAAAAAAAAGGTTGTAGGATTAGCTGAGATGATGGCCCACATCGAACAGTGGACGCAGGGAAGGCACTAACCAGAAACCAGTGGCCACCCCCTCCGCAGCCTAACCACATTCCCTGTAATTTGCTAATGGGTCTTTGCTACCCACACACCTCAAGGGGTATTGTGAGTTGAACTGCATTCCCCAAAAATAAACGTTCAATCCCTAATATCCGTGAATTTGATTTGATTTGGAAACAAGTCTTTGCTAATGTGATCAAGCTAAAATCAGGTCATATGGGATTAGGGTGGGCCTAATAAGACAAGGACATTTTTTTTGGGGGGGGGGGGGGGGAGGCAAAGTCTTCCTCTGTCACCCAGGCTGGAGTGCAGTGGTGCAATCTCGGCTCACTACAACCTCCACCTCCCGGGTTTAAGCAATTCTCCTGCTTCAGCCTCCCATGTAGCTGGGATTACAGGTGCCTGCCACCACTCCTGGCTAATTTTTTTTTTTTTGTATTTCTAGTAGAGATGGGGTTTTACTATATTGCCCAGGCTGGTCTTGAACTCCTGATCTCAGGTAATCTGACCATCTCGGCCTCTCAAAGTGCTGGGATTATAGGCATGAGCCACCATGCCCAGCCATGACAAAGGAAATTTGGACACAGACACACAGAAGGAAGACAGCCAGGTCAAGACAGAGGCAGAGATCAGAGTGACGCAGATACCAGCCAAAGAACACTCAGCACTGTTGGCCACCACCAGAAGCCAGAGAAGGACCTTCCCCTAGAGACTTCAGGGGGAGTGTAGCCCTACAGACACCTTGATTTTGGACTTCCAGCCTGCAGAAGTGTTAGAGGATAAATTTCTATGGTTTTAAGCCAGTCACTTTGTGGTACTTGGTTATGGCAGCCTAGGAAACTAATGGAGGGGTTGGCAAGAGAATGACTGGGAATACCTACATGGCTCCATCAGTGTGGAATATTTACACAGGGAAGGGCTGGTCCCTCCCTTTGCCTCCCTTCCAGAGCCTGGTACAAGCTGATCACATGGCCGACACCTCCTATAAGGAGATCGCAGTTTACCTGGTAGCTTCACAAACAGAAAGGTGCCACCCACTGCTGACCTCATACTGTTTCATCCTGAACACCGTATTTGTTGGTTACTTGTTTCTTGTCTTCCGCCCCTGCTGCTCTGTGAGTGTCATGAGGGCAGGAGCCTTGCCTGTCTGGATGACTGCTCTACCCCAGATTTCCAGAACGGGGCAGGCTAGGAGCTCACGCTTTGTCAAATGAGAAATGAGGGTTGTTACTTACTTTTATGTTCTGTCTGGGACATGGCATACGACTTCACAGACAAATGGAGAGTGAACGAAAGAGCTGACCTGGGAGTGGTTCTGGGTGAGCATGTGTAACAGAAAAGATGAATCCCCAGCCAGGCGCAGTGGCTGACACCTGTAATCCCAACACTGGGAGACCGAGGCGGGCGGGTCACCTGAGGTCAAGAGTTCGAGACCAGCCTTACCAACACGGAGAAACCCCATCTGTACTAAAAATACAAAAAATTAGCTGGGTGTCATGGCGCATGCCTGTAGTCCCAGCTATTCAGGAGGCTGATGAAGGAGAATCGCTTGAACCCAGGAGGTAGAGGTTGCAGTGAGCTGAGATCGCACCATTGCACTTCAGCCTGGGCAACAAGAGTGAAACTCTGTCTCAAGACAAAAAAAAAAAAAAGATGAATCTCCATCTGGAAGACACCTGGTGAATCCTGAGCAGCCCTGGGCAGCACAGCTCAACGCAGAGGGACAGAAATGTATGCAGAAGCCCTGTGTTTCCTTTCTGTTTTCTTTTTTTTAAACAGAGTCGCACTCTGTCACCCAGGCGGGAGTGCAGTGGCACAATCTCAGCTCGCTACAACCTCCACGTCCGCAAGGCTCAAGCGACCCTCCTACCCCAGCCTCCCAAGTAACTGGAACCACAGGCTCGTACCACTACACCCAGCTAATCTTGGATTTTTAGTAGAGACAGGGTTTAGCCATGTTGGCCAGGCTGGTCTCGAACTCCTGACCTCAAGTGATTAGCCCACCTCAGCCTCCCAAAGTGCTGGGATTACAGGCATGAACCACAGGGCCCAGCCTCCTTTTATGAGCAATAACCAGGCCTCCCACTGCCACCACTGCCCTCTCCAGCACCTCCTAGGTACCCTCTTGGCCTCTGGTACTTTGCAGCTTTTCGAATCACAGATGCCACTTGGGAGCAGTGTTGCAAGACTCCTGGCCAGACCAGGGCCAGGCCAGAGTCCCCCGCTGACTACACCTTGGCCTACCCCGCCCTCTGATGAAAGGGTGTCAGGGCCGGGCATGGTGGCTCACATCTGTAATCCCAGCACTCTGGGAAGCCAAGGCAGGTGGATCACCTGAGGTCAGGAGTTCGAGACCAACCTGGCCAAGATGGTGAAACCCCATCTCTATTAAAAAAATTAATAAAAAAAAAAAAGAAAGAAAAGGTGTCAGGACTTAAGGGAGTGGTTTAACTCAGCTGTATTTCTACACAGGACCATGGAAGGGCTGTGGGGAGCAGCTGGGGCCGAAGTCAGAGGGGGAAAAGTGCAGGGATGAGGCCTGGGCAGGCCAAGTGACTGTCTTAGGAGCAGAAGATTGGGAGGCTTGGTTCTAAGACAGCTTCCTTGGTGTGCTGGGAGCTCCCTCCAGCTCCCCAGGTGTCCTGGAAGCCACAGTCTGTGGAAGGGGTCGGAGTGGGCATGGTGGGAGGAGAAGGAAAGTCAGTTCTGTTGGGCACCTCGGCTTCCCGGACCTCCCCCTCCTGAAGGGAAGCAGAAATGCACTGGTCACCTGTTCATGCCACAGAGCGGGGTTCCGGCCCCCACGGGGCAGTAGAAACAGACATGACAGACCACCACCCAGGGATGCAGGGTGGTAGCAACAGAGGTGACTGCTGGCTTTGAAGTCTGATACATCGAGAGGAAGGTCCTCTCTCCAAACAAATGAAGGGACATTTCACGCCACAGATATTAGGCTGCTGAACAAGTAATTGCAGTTTTGCCATTGAAGGTGATGGCGGCCGGGCACGGTGACTCACACCTGTAATCCCTGCACTTTGGGAGGCCAAGGCCGGCAAATCACCTGAGGTCGCGAGTTCAAGATCAATCTGGCCAACATAGTGAAACCCCATCTCTACCACACACACACACACACACACACACACACACACACACACACACAGATTAGCTGTCTGCTGTAGCACATGCCTGTAATCCCAACTACTCAGGAGGCGTAGGCACAAAAACTGCTTGAACCCAGGAGGTGGAGGTTGCAGTTAGCCGAGATTGTGCCACTGCACTCCAGCTGGGGTGACAAAACAAGACTCTGTCTCAAAAAAAAAAAAAAGAAAGAAAGTAATGGCAAAAAAAAAAAAGTAAGTAATGGAAAAACTGCAATTAGTTGTGCTCCAACCTAATAAAGTCCAGCCAATAAGTGACAAATAAATGACAAAATTAGGCCGCCACCACACTGCATCACTGATGAACTAAAGGAGCTAGGTGGCCGGGCGCAGTGGCTCATGCCTGTAATCCTAGCACTTTGGGAGGCCAAGGTGGGTGGATCACCTGAGGTCAGGAATTCAAGACCAGCCTGGCCATAATGGTGAAATCCCATCTTAAAAAAAAAAAAAAAGATGAACACACATTTAAAGGAGCTAGGTGTCGAGCACCAATGGCTGTGGACATTACAGACAGAGAGAGAGAGAGGGAGAGATGACCCAACATCACGTGCCTCCTGATGGAAGAACGAAGCACCAACGATGAAGCAGTACTGCCAGAAACCATGAATGAATGAATGAATGAATGAATGAAGAATATGCAGTAGCAGGGGAGACACCCTGAATCCAGTCAACCATCTACCTCCAACTATCAGTTTTTGTTTTTGTTTTTTGGAGACAGAGTCTCGCTGTGTTGCTCAGACTGGAGTGCAATAGCTCGATCTCAGCTCACTGCAACCTCCCACTCCCAGGTTCAAGCAATTTTCTTGCCTCAGCCTCCTGAGGAGCTGGGATTACAGGTGCCCGCCACCACACCCAGCTAATTTTTTTGTATTTTTAGTAGAGACGGGGGTTTCCACATGTTGTCCAGGCTGGTCTCAAACTTCTGACCTCAGGTGATCTGCCTGTCTTGGCCTCCCTAAGTGCTGGGATTACAGGCATGAGGCACCACCCCTGACCCCAACTACCAGTTTACAGAACTACAGAGAAAGGAAGAACATGTTAGCTCCAAGGGTATGGCACTGGAAAACTCCACGCAACGGAAAACTCTACAGGTCAACAACGCAACAGGTCACCTCTTCAAACAACCCAGAAGAGCTGAAGGAGATATAGGGAGAATCCAGAGACTGAAGGAGACTTAAAATACATCTCAACCTGGCCAGATGCGGTGGCTCGGCCAGGCGCGGTGGCTCACGCCTGTAATCCCAGCACTTTGGGAGGCCAAGGCGGGTGGATTGCCTGAGGTCAGGTGTTTGAGACCAGCCTGGCTAACATGGTGAAACCCTGTCTCTCCTAAAAATTCAAAAATTAGCCAAGCATGGTGGCACACACCTGTAGTCCCAGCTACTCGGGAGGCTGAGGCAGAAGAATCGTTTGAACCCAGGAGGCGGAGATTGCAGTGAGCCGAGATCGTGCCACTGCACTCCAGCCTGGGCAACACCGTGAGACTCCGTCTCAAAAAAAAAAAATGCATCTCAACCAATCACAATGTATGGACCTCATTTATATTCTGATTCATACAACTGTCAAAATAAATAAAAGGAGTAACATCTATGATATAATATATATGAAACAACTAGAAATTTGATCAATGAAAATGGGCATTTAATAATTTTAAGGAGTTAGTTTTTATTTATGTTTTTATTTATGAGACGTCTCACTCTATCACCCAGGCTGGAGTGCAGTGGTGCCATCATGGTCCCCCGGCAATCTCGACCTCTTGGGCTCAAGCGATCCTCCCACTTCTGCCTCCCAAGGAGGCTATAGCTGGGACTACAGGCATGAGTCACCACGCTTGGCTTTTTTTCTTTTGCAGAGACAGGGTTTCACTCTGTTACCCAGGCTGGTCTCAAACTCCTGGCCTCAAGTGATCCTACTGCCTCAGCCTCCCAAAGCACTGGGATTACAGGCATGAGCCACCTCACCCAGCCTGGACTGACCCTTTTCCAGGCCTCAGTTGCCTTGTGTGTAAAGACAGGAAGAAACTGACTTTATACTTTTTCTTTCCTTCACCACAGAAACCTTTCTTCAAACAGAAGCTTTGATGAGAGCCAAATATACATAAATAAAAACAAAACAAGCACCAGGCGATGCGGGAGGCGGGTGTGGGGTCCTCAAGATTCAGAACTAGATTCCTGGGGTTTTCCCTTTGAAATCCACTGGGTTGGGGCATTTTTAGGTCCTTTCCCAGGGGCGACGCACTCAGTTTTAGTTTCTGAATACTCAGATCACTTCCCTTAAATGTACAAAGTGGGTACTGGCAGTGGGGCTGGAGGTAGAGACGAACAGGCCTGTCCAGGGGGGTCACTGGGGACACCCGGAGGCCGCCAGCCCCTTTTGGCCTGAGCTGAGAGATGAAGAGTGAGCACTCCAGTTTCCCAGTCTGATCTGTCACAGGGGGAAAGGGAAGCGAGGATAAGGGCTGAGTCTCTAAGAGTTTCGGCACTGGGGAGGCAGGTGGCCCAAAGGGACGGAGGGGACAGATCGGTGCCAACAATAGAATGCAGCCCTCCAAGCTTTTAGGAGTAGCCATCCCGGAGCAGGTGAAAGGGACAAGCAGCCCTTTGGACCTGCCAGGGATCCATACTGCTGGGGCTGTTAGGTTCCTGAAGTCAGTGGGTTACAGGAGAAATTTCCACATGGGGCAGCGCCTGGAGTTCCTAAGCAGGCCAGCAGCCTCCCTCCCCTCCCTCCCTCCCAGGCTCATCTGTGATGGGTGGGTGCTCTGGCTCCCGGGCAGAGGAGGCAGAACAGGTTCCAGCTGCGGAAATTAATCCACGGCCCCGTGGCCCCTGTTTTGAAGGCTCCATCCATCAGCTCCGAGAGCCACAGGCTCGGGGCCAGGACAAGGCTGCTGAAAGGCGTCTTGAAGGCTAATGTGATACACAGGCGTGACCCCAAACTCCCTGGATCCCCGCTCTACCGAGCGCGCACAGAACTATTCCACATCACAGTTCTGGAACCTTCTCCAGCATCCTCACATTTCTGGAGTGGTTTTGTATTTTGTTCCTCATCCACGTCACCGAGGCAGCACTGATTAGCAAGGACACTGGCCACAGGTTCAATCCCACTGTTTCCGGCAGTGAGGCCTAAGCTCAAGTGATCTACCCCGCCTCGGCATCCCGAAGCACTGGGATCACAGGCGTGAGCCACGGCACCCACCCCCTCCCTGCATTTCTATCTGTCCTGGCAGTGAAACGCCTCCCCCTGCCTGCCAGTCTGGCCTTGACCTCTCTCTGAGATCAACTAAACTTGCCTAGAACCACACCCATCTATACCCACCCCCCCACGTCGATTTTCTTCTGGGGGTCTATTGGAAGCATTGTGTTCTCCCAGTCACAGAAATTCAAACCCACATGGGACTCTGCTGTGCCAAGTACTATCTGAGCAACTCAAAAATCATTTGTCTCCAGGCCTCAGTTTTTTCCATTTGTGAAATGGGAAAGCAGGACTGGAAGAACTCTAAGACTCCTTCAAGAGCTTAAAATGGAAAAAGTCTATGATTTTAAACCAACTTTTAAAAAGTCTGGCCAGCACAGTGGCTCACGCCTGTAATCCCAGCACGTTGGGAGGCTGAGATGGGTGGATCACCTGAGGTCAGGAGTTCGAGACCAGCCTGGCCAACATGGCAAAACCTCGTCTCTACTAAAAACACAAATGGTGGGCATGGTGGCATGGTGGCACGTGCCTGTAATCCCAGCTACTAGGGGGCTGAGGCAGGAGGATCATTTGAACCTGCGAGGCGGAGGTTGCAGTGAGCCAAGATGGTGCCACTGCACTCCAGCCTGGGCAACAGAGCGAGACTCCATCTCAAAAAAAAAAAAAAAAAAAAAAACAAATTAGCCACTCGTGGTGGTGAGCACCCGTAATCTCAGCTACTCAGGAGGCTCAGGCAGGAGAATCACTTGAACCCAGGAGGTGGAGGTTGCAGTGAGCTAAAATTGGGCCACTGTACTCCAGCCTGGGCAACAGAGTGAGACTCTATTTCAAAACACAAAAACAAAAAAGGGTCTGGGGGGACAAGTCACCCACCTTTGATTTCCAAGGGATGAGAACTTAGGTTTTTTTTGAGATGGAGTCTCACTCTGTTGTCCAGGCTGGAGTGCAGTGGCCCAATCTCAGCTCACTGCAGTCTTGGCCACCTGGGTTCAAGTGATTCTCCTGCCTCAAATCTCCCGAGTAGCTGGGACTACATGCCTGCGCCACCACGCCCGGTTCGGTTAATTTTTGTATTTTTAGTAGAGACGGAGTTTCACCATGTTGGCCAGGATGGTTTCAATCTCTTGACCTCATGATCCACCTGCCTCGGCCTCCCAAAGTGCTGGGATTATAGGCATGAGCCACCGCACCTGGCCGAGAACTAGTCTTTCTCCAAAACACAGCCCATCAAGGGCAAGACCCACAGCTTGTGACTAGCACCAGGCCAGACACAACACAGACACCCAGTGAATCTGTAAAGGAAGAAAGTGTGGAGGAGGAGAAGGAGTAGGAGGAGGAGCAGGTCATAACACGGGCTTTGAAGACACCCAGGGCCAGGTGCAGTCCTGGCTCCGCTGCCTACCAGCTGTGAGGTTCAATCCCTCCTGGAAATGCCCCACCTGGAAAACTGAGCATAACACCTAATTCCTATGACTACTGATTAGGTTCAATCCCTCTGAGCCTCAAATGCCCCACCTGGAAAACTGAACATAGCACCTAATTCATATGACTATTGAGGAGAAGAAAGTAAAGCCCTGTGGTACCTGTTTGATAAAAGATCAGTGATTATTAGTATAATTGCATGAATACCGAATGAAGTCATTTGTCATGAAGATTCAAGAAAAGGACCAAAGAAAGCATCAGTTGGCTTGGATTCTCTCATTAGTGAGAAATCCAATAAAGACATAATATGGCCAGGCTCCATGGCTCACGCCCATAATCCCAGCACTTTGGGAGGCTGAGGCAGGCAGATCACGAGGTCAAGAGAACGAGATCATACTGGCCAACATGGTGAAACCCCATCTCTACTAAAAATACAAAAAATTAGCCAGGTATGGTGGTGCATACCTGTAGTCCCGGCTACTCGGGAGGCTGAGGCAGAATTGCTTGAAACCGGAAAACGGAAGTTGCAGTGAGCTGGGATCGCGGCACTGCACTCCAGCCTGGAGACACAGCGAGACTCATCTCAAAAAAAAAAAAAAAAGACGTAATAAGCGGGCTCTGGTGCAATGGCTGGCTAAGGTGGGTGGATCACTTGCGTCCATGAGTTTTCAAGCAGCATGGGCAGCATAGTGAGACTCATCTCTACAAAAAATAAAAAATAAAAACAATTAGCCGTGCATGCCATAGGCCCAGCTGATAGGGAGGCTGAGGCAGGAGGATCACTTAAACACAGGAGGTCAAGTCTGCAGTGAGCTATAATCGTGCCACTGCACTCCCGACCTGGGTGACAGAGTGAGATTCTGTCTCAAAAAAAAAAAAAAAGGCTGGGTGCAGTGGCTCACACCTATAATCCTAGCATTTCGGGAGTCTGAGGTGGGCAGATCAGGAGTTCGAGACCAGCTTGACCAACATGGTGAAACCCCACCTCTACTAAAAATACAGAAATTAGCTGGGCGTGGTGGTGGGCACCTGTAATCCCAGCTACTCAAGGAGGCTGAGGCAGGAGAATCGCTGGAACCCCGGAGGCGGAGGCTGCAACGAGTCGAGATCAAACCACTGCACTCCAGCCTGGGTGACAGAGCAAGACTCCGTCTCAGAAAAAAAGAAAAAGAAACAAGAAAGTTCCCCAGGCCCAATTCCTCCAAAAACAGAACAACATTCTTTGGCAACCACCATCATAATAACTTAATCTGGCAAGAATCAACATATTTTAAATCCACAGGGCAAAGACTGTTGAGGAATGGGACATTCATAGACCCCAAGTACCTCCACACAGATTATGTATTCGTTACAAACGGAAAAGGGTACAATGCACAGATCTAATGGATAACGACTATGACAAAGTAATCAAACTCGATCATTACTGGGCACCGATGATGGGGCCCAGTGACAGCATGTACCCCTAATGTCACACACTAAGAAAGACACAGCATCACCTATGAAATCTTCCTGCCAACGTGTAACCTGAACAGAATCACAGGAAAGCAATCAAATCTCCATCAAAGGACCTCCGGAAAATAACTGGACTGGTGACTTCAAAAATGTTCAGGCAAGAGGATCACTTGAGCCTAAGAGTTTGAGAAAGCCTGGGAAACAAATTGAGACTTTTCCATTTTTTAAAAGAAAGTTTAAGTCCCTAAAGGCAAAAAGAAACACAAAGACTAGGGAAGTGCTTTAGAATGATGGAGATAAAGAAACAACAAAAAACACAGTTTGTGATCTTTAATTGCAAGGTGGATGAAAAGCAAAACAAAGGCTGGGCGTGGTGGCTCACGCCTATAATCCCAGTACTTTGGGAGACCGAGGTGGGGCAGGCGGATCACCTGAGGTTGGGAGTTCAAGACCAGCCTGGCCAACATGGTAAAACCCCATCTCTGCTAACAATACAAAAATTAGCTGGGTATGGTGGTGTGCACCTGTAATTCCAGCTACTCAGGAGGCTGAGGCAGGAGAATCGCTTGAGCCTGGGAGGCAGAGGTTGCAGTGAGCTGAGATCATACCACTGCACTCCAGCCTGAGCAACAGAGTGAGACTCCGTCTCGGGGAAAAAATAAAAAAAGACAAGCATAGGCAACATAAGGAAATCCTGCCTTTAGAAAACATTTAAAAATGATCTGGTCGCCAGGTGTGGTGGCTCACACCTGCAATCTCAGCACTTTGGGAGGCCGAGGTGGACAGATGACAAGGTCCAGAGATCAAGACCACTCTGGCCAACATGGTGAAACCCCATCTCTACTAAAAATACAAAAATTAGGCCAGGCGTGGTGGCTCATGCCTGTAATCCAAGCACTTTGGAGGCCAAGGCGGGCAGATCACCTGAGGTCGGGAGTTCAAGACCAGCCTGACCAACATGGTGAAACCCCGTCTTTATTAAAAAAAAAAAAAAGAAAAAAAAATACAAAAATTAGCTGGGCGTGGTGGCGTGCACCTGTAGTCCCAGCAAGTTGGGAGGCTGAGGCAGGAGAATCACTGGAACCCGGGAGGCAGACGTTGCAGTGAGCTGAGATAGTGCCATTGCACTCCAGCCTGGGCAACAAGAGTGAAACTCAGTCTCAAAAAAAAAAAAAAAAAAAGATCTGGGCATGGTGACGCACCTGTAGTCCCAAGCTACTTGGGAGGCTGAGGTGGGAGAATCACTTGAGACCAGGAGGCAGATGCAGCAGTGAGCTCTCATCACACAACTGGACTCCAGCCTGGGCAACAGAGCAGGACCCCTACAACAAAGAGTACTCTGGAGGTCCCAGCCAGTGTAATAACACAAGGAAATATATTAAAAGGCGTATCGATTGGAAAGAATAAATAAAACTGATATTATATTATGTTATTAATAGAGGGTATAATTACTTAACTGAAAATAGCAACCCCCAAAAATCAAATTCCTAGGAATAAATCTAAGAAGATATGCAAATCTTCTACAAAAACCCCATAAATCAATGGAACAATATGCCATGTTCACTGAATAGAAAACTCAGTATGATAAGAAATTTCCCCAATTGATCCACAGAATCAACAAGATGCCAATCAAAATTACAGCAACCTTTAAAGAAATATTGACAAGGTGATTGTAAGATTCATGTGGAAACACAAAGGGTCACATGAGAAGGCAATCTTTTTCTTTTTCTTATTTTTTAGAGACGGGATCCCTCTCTGTTGCCCAGGCTGGAGTGCAGTGGCACGATCTCGGCTCACTGCAGCCTTCACCTCTGGGGTTCAAGCAATTCTCCTGCCTCAGCCTTACGAGTAGCTGGGATTACAGGTGCGCACCACCACGTACAGCTAATTTTTGTATTTTTTTCTAAAGATGGGGTTTCATCATGTTGCCCAGGCTGGTCTCAAACTCCCAGACTTAAGCGATCCTCCCTCCTAGGCCTCCCAAAGTGCTGGTATTATAGGCTTAAGCCACCATGCCTGGCCTGAGAATGCAATCTTTTTTTTTTGAGACGGAGTCTCGTTCTGTCGCCTAGGCTGGAGTGCAATGGCGTCATCTTGGCTCACTGCAACCTCCGCCTCCTGGATTCAAGCGATTCTCCTGCCTCAGCCTCCCCAGTACCTGGGATTACAGGCATCTCCCACCAAGCCCAGCTAATTTTTGTATTTTTAGTAGAGACGGGGTTTCCCATGTTGGTCAGGCTGGTCTCAAACTCCTGACCTCAGGTGATCCACCCGCCTTGACCTCCCAAAGTGCTGGGATTACAGGCATAAGCCACAGCACCCAGCCAGGATTTTTTTTTTTAAATAATAATAATAATAGTGCTGGGTCAACTGGACATCCATATGCAAAAAAGGGGGAGCCGTGACCTCATATTCCACCAAATAGAAAAATCTATTCCAGAGGAACTACAGATCGAAATGTGATGGTTCAAACAATCAGGCTTTTTGAGAAAAACATCTAAGTATCTTCGTGACCTTAGAGAAGGCAAAAATTTTCTTAAGCAAGACACAAAAACAATTAATGCACCAAGCAGAGCTAAATAGTCTGTGTTAAAATTAAGAAATTCTAAGCCTAGGCAACAAGAGTGAAATTCTGTCTCAAAAATAAATAAATAAAAATTAGCTGGGCGTGGTGGCATGCACCAGTAATTCCAGCTATTCAGGAATGCAATGGCGCAATCTCGGCTCACTGCAACCTCCACCTCCTGGGTTCAAACGACTCTCCTGCCTTAGCCTGCCAAGTAGCTGGAACTACAGGGGCCCACCACCACCCCCAGCTAATTTTTGTATTTTTAGTAGAGATGAGATTTCACCATGTTGGCCAGGCTCCTCTGGAACTCCTGACCTCAGGTCATCTGCTCGCCTTGGCTTCATAAAGTGCTGGGATTACAGGCGTGAGACACCACCCCTGGCCTAGGAATATATATATATATCCGACAAAAGACTCACATCCGCAATATCTAAAGAACTCTTATGTTATAGTCTATAACTCTTATGTTATAGTCTGCCTATAAAATGTATATATTGATATGTAGAAATCCTAACCCCCCAGCACCTCAGAGTATAACCATATTTGGAGATAGGGTGTTTAAAAAGGTAATTAAGGCCAGGTGCGGTGACTCACACCTGTAATCCCAGCAGTTTGGGAGGCAGAGGTGAGTAGATCACGAGGTTGGGAGATCGAGACCATTCCAGCCAACATGGTGAAAACCTGTCTATAATAAAATAAAAAAATTAGCCAGGCTTGGTGGCGGGTGCCTGTAGTCCCAGCTGATCAGGAGGCTGAGGCAGGGGAATCACTTGAACCAGGGAGGCAGAGGTTGCAGTGAGACGAGATAGCACCACTGCAGGCCAGCCTGGGCGACAGAGCGAGACGCCGTCTCAAAAAAAAAAAAAAAGGTAATTAAGTGAAAATGACGTCTTTAGGGTGAGCCCTCATCTAATACGACTGGTGTCCTTATAAGAAGAATTGCCGGGCGCGGTGGCTCACGCCTGCAATCTCAACGCTTGGGAGGCTGAGGCAGGAGAATTGCTTGAAGCCGGGAGACAGAGGTTGCAGTGAGCCGAGATCGCACCACCGCACTACAACCTGGGCAACAAGAACAAAGCTCCACCTCAAAAAAAAAAGAAGAGTTTAAGGGCTGGGCACAGTGGCTCACACCTGCAATCTCAACACTTTTCGAAGGCGAGGATCACTTGAGTCCAGGAGTTTGAGACCAGCCTGGGCAACAAAGCAAGACCCCGTCTCTACAAAAAAGAAGAGTTTAGGACATGCAAAAGAAAACCACATGCAGACAGGAAGAAGACAGCCATCTACAAGCCAAGGACAGAGACCTTCAAAGAAACAAGCCTGCTGACACCTTGATCTCAGATTTCCTGCCTCCAGAATTGTAAGAAAATACTTTCTTTTTTTTCTTTTCTTTTTTTTTGTTTTGTTTTTGAGACAGTCTCACTCTGTCAACCAGGCTGGTGCAAATCTCTGCTCAGTGTAACCTCTGCCTCCTGGATTCAAGCAATTCTCCTGCCTCTGCCTCCCAAGTAGCTGGGATTATAGGTGTGAGCCACCATGCCTAGCTAATTTTTGCATTTTTAGTAGACATTGAGTTTCGTCATGTTGGCCAGGCTGATCTAAACTTCTGACCTCAGGTGATCCGTCCACCTCAGCCTCCAAAAGTGCTATGATTATAAGCGTGAGCCACCGCACCCAGCCTAAGTAAGTAAATTGTTGTTGAAACCCCCATCTGTGGTACTTTGTTATGGCAGCTCAAGTAAAAACAACCTACAATTAATGAGAGACATTCCTTTAAAATAATGGAGAAAAGACCTCATCAGACATTTCAGAGGATATCCAAACATAAAACAAAGGCCAGGTGCAGTGGTTTACACCTGTAACCCCAGCACTTTGGGAGGTCGAAGTGGAAGAATTGCTTGAGCCCAGAAGTTTGAGACCAGCCTGGGCAACATGGTGAAATCCCATCCCTACTAAAAAATACAAAAATTTAGCTGAGCATGGTGGGGTGCACCTGTGGTCCCAGCTACTCGGGAGGCTGAGGTGGGAGGATCACTTGAGCCCAGGAGGTTGAGGCTACAGTGAGCTGAAGGTCATGCCACTGTACTCCCGCCTGGGCAATGGGAATGAGACCCTGTCTCAAAACAAAACAAAATCGCCAGGCACGGTGGCTCACGCCTGTAATCCCAGCACTTTGGGAGGCTGAGACAGGTGGATCATGAGGTCACGAGTTCAAGACCAGCCTGGCCAAGATGGTGAAACCCCATCTCTACTAAAAACACAAAAATTAGCCGGGCATGGTGGCACACACCTATAATCCCAGCTACTCAGGAGGCGGAGGCTGCAGTGAGCCAAGATTGCACCACTGCACTCCAGCCTGGGTGACAGAGCAAGACTCCGTCTCAAACAAAAAATCAAAATCAAAATAAATAAATAAAACAAAATCATATGAAACAGAGCTCAACTTCATTAGTCATTAGAGAAAAGCCAACTCAAACCACAATGAGATACGACTTCCACCAGCATGGGAGAACGGCTCTAATGAGAAGAAAACACCAACTCTTGGTGAGGACGTGGTACAGCCAGTACCAGGACAAATATTTGACAGTAGCAACAAAAATTGAACACACATGCATACTCAATGCCCCAAGCAATTCCACTCGTAGGTATATCACCAACAGAATGCATCCATGTGTTCACCAAAAGTCATATTCTAGAATGTTCATAGCAGCACTCTACAGATAAACCTTAGACTGACAGCTACTCAAGTGTCCATCAACAGTAGAATAGATTGTAAAATAGTCACATAGTGGAAAACTATATAGCAATAAAAATAAATCCCAAATTAGCCAGGCATGCGCCTATGGTCCCAGTTACTTGGGATGCAGAAGTGGGATGACTGCTTGAGCCTGGGAGTTCAAGGCTGCAAGAGCTTGTCTCAGAAATAATAATAATAATAAGGCTGGGCGAGGTGGCTCACGTCTATAATCCCAACAATTTGGGAGGCCGAGGCAGGTCGATCACCCGAGGTCAGGAGTTTGAGACCAGTCTGGCCCACATAGTGAAACCCCGTCTCTATTAAAAATACAAAAAATTAGCTGGGTGTGGTGGCTCGTGCCTGTAATCCCAGCTACTCAGGAGGCTGAGGCAGAATAGTCCAAACTCAGGAGGCAGAGGCTGCAGTGAGCTGAAATCACACCATTGTACTACAGCCTGGGCAACAGAGTGAGATTCTGTCTCAAAAAAAAAAAAAAAAAAACCGGCCAGGCATGGTGGCTCACGCCTGTAATCCAAGCACTTTGGAGGCCAAGGCGGGCAGATCACCTGAGGTCGGGAGTTCAAGACCAGCCTGACCAACATGGTGAAACCCCGTCTTAAAAAAAAAAAAAAAAAAAAAAAAAACCACACACACACACATACACACACACACAAACAAAAAAACAAAAATAAATGAAATCTGCAACTGCACATGAGAAACAATATGGATGAATTGTATAAACACAAAATTGAGCAAAAGAAGGCAAAAACTAAAGAAGACATCCTCCACGATTTCACCGGCATAAAGTGTGAAAACAGGTGAAACTCGTCCATGCAGCTAGAAGTCAGGTTCACCAGCAGTGGAGGGCAGGGGCTGGATGGGCAGACACGGGGCGTTCTGGGCACTGGTTACTCTGATGCATTCTGTTTGTTAAAATTAATCGAGCTACGTGCTTACCATATGTGCACTTTTTGGCATATATATTATACTTCAATGAATGGTTTTTTTTACGGGTACAGTGTTACAGAAATGGAAACTGCCTTTTTGTAAAAAAAAAAAAAAAAAAAGGCTTGGCGCTTGGAACAGCCTGCTGATAGAGAAAAGCGTGATTTTAGGACACTAGAGAAGAGGCTGCAGCCCCAAGTTGTGGCCTGAACACCTGGTAGTGCACAAGTCTGTTTCTCAAACAGCCACCCGCCATGGTGCAGCGCCCAGGGCAAGGCAAGATGGTGGAAGACAGAGGCTGTGACCCCCTCAGTGACTGGGAGGACTGGCCCAGCCTTCCCCACACACTGCCCTCCACAGCAGAACTCGTCATGTCTGTTAGGGTCGTGTTTATGTCACCCAGCAACCCTGGAGAATCACTGCTTCCCCCACTTTCAGTCCACGTGGTTATGCTGGGCTGACCCCAGCCAGCAGCTCCAGTCTGAACCAAGGCTGTGCTAAGCCTGTCAGAGCCAATCCAGAGACACTTAAGGGAACGACCAAGGGTTTGGGAAGGACTCTGAGCTGGCAGTATAGATGCCTGAAGCTGCTGTGGGCTCCTTCTTCACCCACCCTCCTTACCCTCCCATGGGGAGAAGCCTGCCAAGAATGAAGTGGACAGCCGGGTGCAGTTGCTCTCGCCTGTCATCTCAGCACTTTGGGAGGCTGAGGTGGGCGGATCACGAGGTCAGGAGTTCGAGATCAGCCTGGCCAACATGGCGGAACGCCATCACTACTAAAATAAAATTAAAAAAAAAAAAAATTAGTGGGCCATGGTGGCAGACACCTGTAATCCCAGCTACTCGGGAGGCTGAGGCAGGAGACTCGCTTGAACTCAGGAGGCAGAGGTTGCAGTGAGCCAAGATTGTGCCACTGCACTCCAGCCTGAGCCACAAGAGCAAGACTCCATCTCAAAAAAAAAAAAAAAAAGTTTGTCTTCCGTTACCTCCTTAATACACGTCGTTTATTGTAGCATTCTTATTACCATTGTCATGCTCTATTCCCAAATAAACATCTTTAAAAACGAAAAAGAATGAAGCAGACAGAGGGAGTTGAAGGGGGAAGCAGAAAGAGAAACAGCAACTTCCCAAATCCCTGTTGGAGCGTCCAGACGTCCGTGTGCCTGGAGGTTACACCCTGAACCTATACCCAAGCCAGTGAATTCCCTTCTGCTTATGACAGCTAGGGTTACATTTGCACTTAGGTCACTTACAACAAATGTGCCCTATCACCCTCTCCGGAAGCCTGTGTGCAGCTCAAAGACCAAAACGGGCATCATACTTTCCCATGCCAACTGCAGTCAGGGGCCTCCTCCCAGGTCAGAGCAGCTGTCCCTCTGCAGAGCACTTTAACATCCATCGCCCCACTTGATCATCACAGACATGCCAAGGGAGAGGGGGCTGGAGGCTGTTCCTGCTTTCTTTTCTCTTTTTTTGAGACGGAGTCTCGCTCTGTCACCAGGCTGGAGCGCAGTGGCGTAACCTTGGCTCACTGCAACCTCCACCTCCCGGGTTCAAGTGATTCTCCTGCCTCAGCCTCCCGAGTAGCCGGGATTACAGGCATCCGATAACACACCCGGCTACTTTTTGTATTTTTAGTAGAGACAGGGTTTCACCATGTTGGCCAGGATGGTCTCGATCTCTTGACCTCGTGATCTGCCCGCCTCAGCCTCCCAAAGTGCTGGGATTACAGGTGTGGGCCACCGTGACTGCCCTCTTTTCCTTTTTTTTTTTTTTTTTTTTGAGACAGGATCTCGCTCTGCTGCCCTGACAGAGTGCGGTGGAGAGCAGTGGCGTGATCCTGGCTCACTACAGCCTCAAACTCCTGGGCTCCAGTGATCTCCCACCTCAGCTACCAGGTAGCTGGGACTATGGACACATGCCACAAGCCCAGCTAATTTTTGTGTTTTTGTTTTTTTGGTATGTTTTTTGAGGTGGAGTTTTGCTCTTGTTGCCCAGGCTGGAGTGCAATGGCTGATCTCTGCTCATGACAACCTCCATCTCCTGGGTTCAAGCGATTCTCCTGCCTGAGCCTCCTGAGTAGTTGGGATTACAGGCACCCAGCACCATGCCTGGCTAATTTTTTGTATTTTTAGTAGAGACGGGGTTTCACCATGTTGGTCAGGCTGGTCTCAAACTCCTGACCTCAGGCAATCCACCCACCTCAGCCCCCCAAAGTGCTGGGATTACAGGCGTGAGCCACTGCGCCCGACCATTTTTGTGTTTGTTGTAGAGACAAGGTTTTGCCATGTTGCCCAGGCTGGTCTTGAACTCCTGGCCTCAAGCGATCCTCCCACTTTGGCCTCCCAAAGTGCTGGGACTACAGATGTGAGCCACCACGCCCAGCCTGCATACGCTAACATGTTTTTGGGTCAATTATTCTGGCTGGATCATCTGACACACTGACTGGCTAGGTGCTTTCATCCTCCACACAAACACCAGAGTTGGCTTCTACAACACTTCAATCAAATCACCTCACTACACAGCCACTAGCATGGCTATTGTCAAAACACAGACAATAATAAGTGTTAGCAAGGATGAAGGGAAACTGGAACCCCACACACTGCTTATGGGAATATCAAATGGCACAGCTGCTTTGGTAAACAGTCTGGCAGTTCCTCAGCAAGTTAAACAGTTACCACATGATCCAGCAATTCCACTCCTAAGGATATACCCAAGATAATTGAAAATGTATGTTCGACAAAAACCTGTCTGTGTTAGCAGGGCGTGGTGGCAGGTGCCTGTAATCCCAGCTACTCGGGAAGCTAAGGCGGAACTGCTTGAACCCGGGAGGCGGAGGTTGCAGTGAGCTGAGACTGTGCCACTGCACTCCAGCCTGAGTAACAGAGCAAGACTCTGGCTCAAAAAAATAAAAAAAATTTAGCTGGGCCTGGTGGTGTGTGTCCGTAGCCTCAGCTACTCAGGAGGCTGAGGCAGGAGAATCACTTGAACCTGGGAGGCGGAAGTTGCAGTAAGCCAGGCCAGTGAGCCAGTGCACTCCAGTCTGGGTGACAGAGCGAGACTCTGTCTTTAAAAAAAAAAAAAAAAAAAAAGGAATATTTCAGAATTTAGTGGGGATGGTTGTACACCATTGTGAATATACTGCTAAAACCAATGACTTGCATCTTTTTTTGGTGGGGGACAAGTCTCACTCCATCACCCAGGCTGGAGTGCAGTAGCGTGATCTCAGTTCACCACAACCTCTGCCTCCCAGGTTCAAGTGATTCTCCTGCCTCAGCCTCCTGAATAGCTGGAACTACAGGCACACGCCACCCAAATGGCTGGTATTACAGGAATGTGCCACCACACCTGGTGAATTTCGCATTTTTAGTAGAGAGGAGGTTTCACCATGTTGGCCAGGGTGGTCTTGAATTCCTGACCTCAAGTGATCCATCTGCCTCAGCCTCCCAAAAGTGCTGGAATTACAAGTGTGAGCCACTGCACCTGGACAACTTGTACATTTTTAAATGGTTAAGTGGCAAATTTTATACTATGCAAATATTATTTCAATTTTTTAAATGTGGCCACATGTGGTGGTTCACGACCAGCCTGGGCAACGTAGCAAGACCCCATCTATACAAAAATAAGTAAATAACTAGCTGGGTGTGGTGGTACACCCCTGTGGTCCCAGCAATTCTGGAGGCTAAGGCAGGAGGACTGCTTAGGCCCAGGAGTTGCAGGCTGTGGTGAGCCATAACCAAGCCACTGCACTCTACCTTGGACCAAAGAATGAGACTGGTCTCTAACACATATAAATCAAAGTAAATAAAAATGTTTCAGGCCGGCCACAGTGGCTCACACCTATAATCCCAGCACTTTGGAAGACCGAAGTGGGAGGATCACAAGGTTAGGAGATGGACACCATCCTGGCTAACACATTGAAACCCCATCTCTAATAAAAATACAAAAAAGTAGCCGGACATGGTGGCAGGCACCTATAGTCCCAGCTAATCGGGAGGCTGAGGCAGGAGAATCGCTTAAACCTGGGAGGCAGAGGTTGCAGTGAGCCAAGATCTCACCACTGCACTCCAGCCTGGGTGACAGAGCAAGACTCCGTATCAAAGAAAAGAAAAACATGTTTCAAACCCATCCCAAGAAAATA
Source organism: Ateles fusciceps (assembly GCA_036589455.1). Classification (NCBI taxonomy): domain Eukaryota; kingdom Metazoa; phylum Chordata; class Mammalia; order Primates; family Atelidae; genus Ateles; species Ateles fusciceps. The sequence continues at coordinate 5,253,240 of JAZHEH010002317.1, read as the reverse complement.
ATCAGATCACAGAGAGATACTCCCTGCTCCCCACTTTAAAGCTCCCCAGTGACTTCCCAACACACTACGAGTCAAACCCAAATTCCCTACAGGGCCCTGGGAGGCCCTCACATCCCAGCCCCGAGGCCTCTGCCACGTCTTCAGCTGCTTTCTCACTCAGTTCCTCCGCACCCCGGGTTTATCCCCCACCTTCTGGGTGCCCTTGTTCTTCCCTCAGCCTAGAATGTCTTCTCCCACAGCTGATTCTCATCAGTCAAGTCTCTGATCAAATGCCCCCGTTCATCTCAGAGAGGCCCTCCCTGACCACCCTGTGTCAAATGCAGCCCCACCCACCACGTGCCATGCCATTGTTCTGTTTATTTCTACATAGCCCTGTCACCATCAGAAAAGACATTTCCTTTTATCAGTATTACTTATTTTAGAGACAGGGTCTCGCTCTGTCGCCCATGCTGGAGTGAAACTCCTGGGCTCGACGTCTCAGCCTCCCAAGTAGCTACAACTACAGGCACACACCACCACACCTGGCTAATTTTTTTTTTTGTAGAGGCGGGGTCTCATTATTTTGCCCAGGCCGGTCTCAAACTCATTGCCTCAAGCAATCCTCCCGCCTCAGCCTCTTAAGGTGGTAGGATTATAGGCATGAGCCACCGTGCCCAGCCAGATATATCATTGTAAACACTGTTTACTTTTTTATATTTTTTGAGGCAGGGTCTCACTCTGTCACCCAGGCTGGAGTGCTGTGGCACGATCTCAGCTCACTGTAACCTCTGCCCCTGGGACTTAAGTGATCCTCTCATACCAGCCTCCAGAGTAGCTGGGAATACAGGTATGCACCACCACGACCAGCTAATTTTTGATAGACAGGGTTTCACTATGTTGCCCAGTCTGGTCTCAAATTCCTAGCTCAAGCGATCTGCCCACAGGCATGAGTCACTGCCCTCGGACCACTGTTTACTTCCTTTTTTCTTTTCTTTTTTTTTTTGAGATCAAGTTTTGCTCTGTCACTCAGGCTGGAGTGCAGTGACACGACCTCAGCTCACTGCAACCTCCGCCTCCCAGGTTCAAACGATTCTCCTGCCTCAGCCTCCTGAGTAGCTGGGACTACAGGTATGTGCCACCATGCCCGCCTAATTTTTTGTATTTTTAGTAAAGACAGGGTTTCACCATATTGTTCAAGCTGGTCTTGAACTCCTGACCTCATGATCTGCCCGCCTCGGCCTCCTAAAGTGCTGGGATTATAGGTGTGAACCATCGCGCCTGACCCACTGTTTACTTCTTGATTGCCTCTTGCACTCACCAAGAGGGCAGAGAACTTATCCATCCATTTGCAACTCTGACCTTGCCCGCCATGTAGCCAAAAAGTGTTTTTCTGGAAAGAATAGATTGATTGAACAACGGCCTGTAAGATGTGAAACGCCACCTACTACCTGGCCGAGCATCCAGAGCACTAAAACATCAGCCACCTGCAGGTGCTCAGGGAGCTCACGTGCGTTTGCTGAGCTCACAGTTCCAAGCCCTGCCCCAGGCCTGTCTAGAACCCCGAGGAACCAGGAGGAATAGCCCCTCCCCTCGAAAGCCTGAAAGTCTATGAGGGATCACAGAGCACCCAGTGTTTACCAGGCAACCTACAAACAAACGCAGAGGAGAGATCTAAGATTGTGTTGCTGACACCCAGGCTGGAGGCAGCGTCCAAATGGGCCTCATAAAACTGTGAACTGGCCAACGCCCTCTGATACAGCTTCTTCTGACTTTGCAATCCTACCTGCTCTCCAGAATGAAACGGTTGCAGCTCACACCTGCTCCTGCCCCCTCCCGTGGGGACTTTCTTTTTGAGAGGCCGTTAAAAGTCTAACCGGGCAGGTGGTGAGCGCCTCTTCCCCTTCCCTAGTTCAGCATCTCTGAGCCACACGCACGGCAAGCGACTTACCCACTAGGAGTTTGACGTCTCGGACTGTGAAATCAGGGTCAGGCATCCTGGGGAAAGAGGAGCACAGACCTGTGGTGAGAGGCCACAGACAGCAGAGCAAGACTCTACCCTTGGCCCAGGGAAACCATTTTTCCAAGAGAGGTCCCTTGCCCTCAGTTTGAGAACTCAAAATGAGAAAATCCAGAGGGAGGGAGGAAGACCCGTTGATGCCTCCAGGGAGGGTCATCCCAGAAGCACTGAGGCCCTTCCCTACCCCAACAGGCAACTCAAACCTGAACCTCTGCAGAGGGTGGGGACATCCACTGTCCACCCGATTTTTCCAAGGAAGCCTGAAGTGTGAGGTCAAAGGTAAGGGTCAGAGCTGGAAATTCAAACACCTGCTTTCTTTCAGGGTGGGTAGCCCTCTCTATGTCTCTTTCTCCCTCTAGAAAATACTCTCCATAAGGAGTTGTATGGAAAGTGGGATGGACCCCTTTAAGTTCAGAGGGAAAAAAAGACACGCATTGTACCAGTTCCAGGGATTTGGTAACATGGGCTACGACTCACTGTTAATTAACAAATGATGCCCAAGGTTTCATTCCTACTCACAGGAATGGACTCTTGAACAAGTCTGGTAGCAGATGCTGGAGAGAGGCAGCCTGGGATGACACCCCAAGCCTCCTCCCCTACCCCTGCCCAAGGGGCAGAAACCTGTTCTTCCAGCCTGCCTCCGGGACCTCTCCCCCACCTGGAGCTCTGACAGATCTCAGTGAATGAAAACAGACACAGTGGAGGGGTGGAGGGGCAGGCTGTGGGGCAAGCAAAGAAAGGGGAGACACTGGCACCCCAGGAAACACACGTACTGGGAAGCTGCGTAAGAAACGTGTATCAAGGTGCTCTGGGTCTGGGCTTAGAGGCCGACTTGTCTCTGCCGCTCAGGCTCTGCCTCAGTTTCCTGCTCTGGGGGAAGGGGAAGGAGGAGAGGTACAATTCCCTGTAGGAGGTCACTAAGTGTAACTGGGGTGGGTCAGGGAAAAAAGTCAACACTGCTTAATTCCCTTACGTCCTCTCTGCCCAAAGTCCCTGCAAAAGACCAGTCTTTGGAGAGTTTTTCCCCTTTGTCAGGCCTTGAACAAGGAGATGCTGTTCCCAGATCATGAAAAAGATCTTCTCAGTGATGAGAGGTGGGAAGAGGGTGGAAGAAATCCATCCCAAGCTATAAAGTATGTTAGGGAGGAAGACGGGGGAAGGAGCGATTAGTTTCAGCAACTTACTTAATTCCCAGTCCATCCTTTTCTCGAAATATCAGGGGAACCCTGAGAGCTTCTCTCTGTACGTACTCATAGTTGAAATCTGTTTGGATATTTGAATTAAAACAAGTTGGTTAAGTCACGAAGGAGCAAATGAACCAGGATCTGTTGGTTACGGGAAGAAAACTGATGGACGAAGGGGCAGGGGGTCCAGGAGATGCAGGCACCAGCTGTACGGCAAAGCTCCTTGGAAAATGACCGGGAAATGGATCAGGCAAAGCCCAAGAGAAGCCATGCCAACGATCAGCTCCTCTGCCTACTTAGTCAGTCATTCCCTGCATGCCCCACCGGTCCAAACTTGTCAATGAACAGCCCAAGGCCAGCAAGGGTTGAGGAGGAAGACTCAAAGAGCCTCACACAAAAGGAGCCCCAGCCATAGCTGAGAAAGAGGGATAGACAGAGACATGCATCCCAAGCCGCGCTCAGGAAGTAAAGGGACTGCAAAATTGAAGAATGCCACCTGGGAGGATCTGAAGGCCCAGAGAGGAGGCTGGGAGGAGGGCCCTCATTGTAGCTGAGCATCAGTGAAAATCTTATTGTAATATCCTGCCTAGTGAAGGGGAGGGGGGGGAAAGCCGGTTTCCCTGGAAACTGTGTATTTGGTGCCAAAATAACTAGGGAACTGGGCACAGCTTTGTTGTCTTAAGAGTGAAATTCTGCTGCAGCCATCACAGTCCTTGCTTCAGCTGGATAACAGGGAGGGAGGCTCCTGGGGGAAGGCTGCGTAAGGGGAGCATAGAAGGACCCAAGGAAAATTCCCAGGTTCGCTCCATGTCTGGGGTTTCTAGTGCAGTCCCCATATCCTTACCCGAAGTCCTGGAGGATGAAGGAGGCTGCTGACTAATTTCCTTCCTTCCCCAATTCTGAAACCAGTGAATCTGACCCAAGCATACACCCCTGAATACGGAGGTGATGGGGCTTGAGATAAATTTTCACGTACCCCAAATTCTCAGGTAACTAAAGTAATCCACAAGGGAAGAAGGCCTCTCTGACCGACGGACTCACCGACGTGACCGACCCCACCGACTGTCAGAAGGGAGACAGAAGCGGCCTCAGGCCACTGAAGCTGCTAGCCCAGGGAAACAGTTCACAGGGCAGCCTCGGGGGGAGGAGGAGGCCAAGACAACTCCCCTCCGAAGAGAGACAGAACAAAACCCAAAGCCAGGAAAGCCCTGACCTCAGCAGCTCAGATCCCCAGGGGCTCACAGTGAATGGGGGATTCCTAAGGATTTAAAGGAAGAGAAGTTTAAGAAGCGTCTATTTTGAATCCAGGCTAAGGGCTCCTGTTTCTCAGCTCCTCCCTCAAGTTTTGGGGCCAGATCTGAATTAAAGAGCAAAGCCCAGGGCCCTCCCCTTTAAAAGAAGCCGGGAGGGCAGATCGAAGGATACACTTTGGCTCTCCGGGGCTGGAATACCGGCCCTCAGACCCACCCACCCAAAGCACCCATCCCCCAGGGTCAGCTTCAACTTCCTCAAATGAGCCTGAGAAAAAGCTCTGAAATCCTGGGCTGAGAATTCCTCCCAAATGACTAGGAAGAGTTTGCATATTGTTTGCAGGTACGACCCACCAAAAGACTCAACTCAGTAAAAATGGGGGGAAGAAACGAGAAGAATTAAAATTCCATTTATGCAGAGAAAATTTAAATCAGCTGGGACTAGCACCCTGCTCTTGGACCAGGCAGGCTGGGAGAAATTTCTTCTTCCCTCCCCCCAATAACTACCCCTCACCACCAGAGCCCAGCGTCCCAGGAGGTGATGGGCACAAAAGACAAATCGCAAAACTTCGAAGTTAGGACAGTTTCTTCTCAGGGCTAACCTCAGAGCCACGGGCACTCAACCAGAACCTGGAGGAGGGAAGGAGCCACTCCGGTTATCAGCTCACTGAGGGGAGCAAGGGTTTTCCAAGAGGTGGGGGCAACAAAATGGAAACTTTGTAACTTAAAGGAAATTCAAAGATCTAAGAGGGAAAAATGAGCCAAGGGCCTGGGCAGGCTAGGGAGGGCATATTCCAAACCCCAATCGCGCAGGCAAGGCTGGTTCCTCAACCAGGAGCCACACTGGCTGCAGGCTGAGAGGGCCAGGGCTCTGGAGGCCTCAGAGGCAAGCCAGGACGTCACCTTAACATCTGGAGGGTGACCCCCACCATTCCTGTAGTAGGAGAGCCAGGAAGAAACCCAGGCCCTGAAGGTCTCCAAAACTCTGGAGGCGTCCCCAAATTCTGCTGTAAATTGGGTGGGCCCCCAAGGGACAGAGTTCTCGGAAGTCTCAGGCCTGGGAGGAGACCCATTTCCTCACTTCAAACTGCCAGGGGACAGGGATCTCCCCCAGAAGCCTGAAGGGAAGTCACCCCCTGACCCCAACTCCCAGCTTCAACCTGTCAAGGCTGTGGCGCTAGACAGCTCGGGCCCAGGTCGGGGTTCAGGTCAACAGCTTCGCGGCGCACGGGGTCCCTGATGCAGTCTGGCAGAGCCCACGGGGAAACGCGGCTCTGCAGACCCCAGGCCTAAGAGGGCATCACCCCAAACACCTGCCTTGCCCCCATCACCAGTTCCTCACTGGCAGGCCCCGAGCGGGCGCGGGGTTGTGAAGATTTCAGGCCTGGGGGGGGGCCTCACCCGATGCCCGAGGGGCGCCCCGAACCCAGTTCCAGCCAGGGGACCGCTCCCCTGGCAGCGCAGGGAGCGCGACCGGCTCGGGGGAGGGGGAGGACGCGACGCTCCAGCCCTCCCTGGGTCCGCCTGTCCATCCTCAGGTCCCTCTGTCCGCCGGCCCCCTGACTCTGCCCACCCTGGGGCTGGTGGTGGGCGCGGGCCGGGCCTAGGCCCATGCCTGGCCCCCCTTACCGCCTGCCCTCCTCTCTCGCCACCCCACCCCACCCCCCCCCAGTGCTCGGCCTCGTTTCGTCACCGGATCCCCTGGAATGGGGGGACGCGGGCGCGAAATACGAACCCAGCCACCGGCAGCTCCCTCCCCACGTGCGCTCGGCCCGCGGCGCAGAGGACGGCCGGGAAGGGGGCGCCTCACCTTTGCCCTCCATGGCGTGCACGAAGTCCCCCTGGTACAGCTGGCTGCGAAGCTTCTCCTCCAGACTGAAGCCGCGGACGCTGACGATCTCCTCCACGTCCGACAAGTCCTCGTTCTCGTCGTATCGCTGGCGGTCAATCGGGCGCTGCGAGGACCCAAACCAGAGAGCCCGGGACATTATTGGGGGAGCTGGGGGTCGCCTCTAAAGCTGGGCCCAGCACTAACAGGTGCAGGAGCCGCGCGCCCCCTGCACCCCACCATTACAACCCAGGCAACTTTGCGCAATTGCCAAAGATGCTGAAAGGCAGGACAAGGAGAGGGGCCCGCACCCCGAGGGTCCAGCTGCGCTCTATACCGGGCACTCCCCTCCTGTGTCCCTGGAAGCCATTGAAGGGACATCTGGGGGCCCTCCCCTGCCCCCCTCCCCCTAAATGTGTTGGGCTTTGCCCACTCGGCCGGGAGCCTGGTTATGTAACCCGGGAAGGGGGCTCCGGACACGGGCTGGCGGGGCAAATGTAGGCCCCAGGAGGAGCCGCTGCGGCGCCCGGCTCGGCGGTAACAGCAGCCCCGGCGGCCGCGGCAGCAGAGCCGGGAAGCCGGAACCGGGGGCCGGCGGCATTTCTAAAGCTGGAGCCGCCCCCGAGCTACCGGGGAAGCTGGAAAGCTGAAATGGAAGGGCTGAGACCCCAGCCGCCCCCGCCGTCCGCCCGCCAGTGCAAGAAGAGGAGGTGGGGGGGGAGGAGGATCGGGGCTTGGGAGGGGGGAGAGGCAGACGGCCCGCCACAAAGCTCCGATCGGAGACCCCAAAACGCACCAGCAGCTGCCTCATCTCCCCACAAGCGCGCGCGCACACTCACTTCCTAAGGAGACTCCCCCAGCACTCCCCCGCATCCCCCTGCCTCCTCCCTCCACCGCCCAGCGCCCGGCCCCGCAGCCCCCCAGATTCCGGGCGAACCCCGAGCCTGCTCAGCCCGCCTCCACGCCGTTCCGCGATACCACCTCCCCACTTAAGTGTCTGAGACTCTAAGCCTCAAAAGGGACTGGAGTGAGCAGCTTGCTTCCTTTTGCATGCAATTTATTATATATTTTTTCCCGGTCCTCTTGCAAAATACAGAAAAGGAAAGAAAAGGCAGCGAGAAACAACCAAAAAAAAAAAAAAAAAAAAAAGATCTATCGTATGCCAGATACAGATTTGGGGAAAAAAAAAAAAGCTACACACCAATCTTCTTCCAGAGTCTTTCTCTGCCTCCATTTTTTTAGGAGAGTTCACCAATTAATTGTCAACACTCCTGCCCCCTGCATTTTGGCCGAGGGAGGAAGGAGGGAAGACCAAAGAAAACAAACCAAAAAATAAATAAATAAAGCAAGCCAGAGCCGAGATCTACAAAGTTTTGCACCAACACTTAGGCAGATCCGTTTGCAAAGTCCTAGGAAACCATTTTCAGCAGTTGTGGGGGGGGGGGAGGGCGTCGACGTCATAATCCCCGGAACGTAAACATTGTTGCCGATCGCGCTCGGAGCTCGCGGCCGGGCGAGTTGGGGGGGCTCTCGGCCGGGACGTGGGGGGGGTGGGGGCGGCGGCCCGAGGAGGTGTGGGGCTAGAGGGAGCCCGGGAGGCACCGGGCGCCGTTAGCGCCCTGGCATCGCTGTTTTGTTGTTGGGTCACGAGTGCGCCTCTGCACGCAGGCGCCGCCGCCGCCGCCCGGGAGTTGTGTGCAGAGCTGACTTTTGGAGGGCCGAGTTGCAGGCGGCGGGCGCATCCCGGAGATGGCGGGGCAGGGAGGGAGGGAAGGAGGAGGGGGCGGAGAGGGAGGTGCAGATTTGCACGGCTGGCCTCAGCGGGAGGCGCGGAAATGCAAGCCGAACAAGCTGGCGTGAAAGCCCCCGGGGCCTGGCGCCCCCAAAAACGACCCCCCACCTCCGTCCCTGCCCCCAAGGCCCAGGGCTACCCCTCTTCCTCTTATTTCATCCACCCCTCCCCCAACATTACCTGTGTGGCCGACTCAAATTCAAAGCATTTTGCATATATAATTTTTTTCTTTTTTTGTTTTGCTGCTGCATGTTTTTTTCGTGGGGGGTGATCCTCTGCAGATCCCCCCATTTGCGGACCTGCCATATGGAGGAGGCATTTGGGGGGGCTCAGAAGGAAATTAGCTCAGCTCCACACCTCTAAGGATTGCCTAACTTTTAAACTCCCGGCACTCAAAGATATGGACACACACACGTACAGGAAATACAGCCAGACCAGAGCCTTTGCAGACCGCAGCTGACCGGAAGACGTGGCTTTTCATTCATTCATTCTGCCCGCCTCTGTGGAGTCCTTTACGAGGCGACCAGCCTTGAAACAGAAGTTGGACGTTTTTTAAAGGCTCTTGCGCTCGGCGAGGGGAGCAGATAGATACTCAGGAGCGAAAGATGTAAAGAATCGGATCTGGCGCCTCCTAACGCAGCCCGCACAGGAGCGAAGGGTAAGCCCTTGCTGGCGGTTTATAGAAGAGTGGGTGGAAAGGTGCATGGGGCTCTGGGATGGGTGAGGGGGACTCTGGTGCCCCTTGATGAATCATACAGGGCTTCTTAGCAGAGGTATCGGCATCCTCCGTACATACAGGGGTGTCATTAGGTCCCTGTCCACTCACTAGTGTTTGTGACGACCCCAGCGCTGGTCCTGGGATGTCCTCCCATCATAAGCAACAGTCAGGTCGACTAGGCTTGAGAAATCTGGCCTTAAACATTCCTCCAGCCCCAGCTGCGGTGCCCTGCTAGGCCTGCTCTTGGGGGTAACAGATGATGATAAAATGACATGGCAAGAGGGCGAGTATAAAGGGACTTTGTAGAGAGCAGGCTTTGAGCCTGACATTTTATTTCTGCCATTAACACTGTGGGATAGTTGGAGCAGGTCATTTTGCAGATGGGGCAACTGAGGCTCAGAGAAATTATGACTCTGAATGATTGACTGCTCTTCCCCAATACGGTCCCCAAGCTATCAGATAGACATGTGGAGGGGGAAGGGACTTCCCCACTTGACATAGGATGTCGCTATCAGCATCGTATTGGTCACCCTAAGAGAGCTTCCCCCTCACTCACCGTAGAAGTTCACCCTAAGAGAGTTTCCCTCCTCACTCACCTTAGAAGTTTCCAGTCCTATCTTTCTGTAGTCTTTCTCACCCACCCCCAAAGGCTACTCTTTGAAGTTTGTTTTCATTCATGTTCACTAGCTATAAAAATCTTTTAAGCAAGGATGAGGCTGGGAAACATCAAAATTTGTTTCCAAACTGAAATCGCCCACATTGGCTCTGTGGCGTCCAATCAGTAACCCTTAGTTTGACTGCTGCGGGTTCTGCCTTCAGCCCGTGGACCATTTTATTTGCTCCTGTCTTTCTCACAAGAACCCTTTAAGAGATAGTCTTGTTCATTTCTATTTTGCAAAGGAGGAAATTAGGACTAAAAAAAGCAAAGCCACTCACCCAGGATCACATAGCTGGTATGTGCCGCTGCCAGGGCTGCTCACACTGGAGCCTGGCTGGCCCATCACGTGCTCTTTTTTTTTTTTTTTTTTTTAGTAACTTACCAGCCTCACTACTGCCTCATAATGAAATAAACATGTTCAAAGCAGAGTGCATGAGCTTGGAGAGTGATGCAAAGTGAATTAAGAGAAATAAAGCAATACATATATATATATTATATATATATGATGCTTGATCTAATTAATTTTTCTCCCCTGAGGCCTTGTTTTCTCCCCAAGTGGCCTTATGGTGGCCCCAAAAGCTGGCGTCAGGAAAAGGTCCGATGGTAACCACCTTCGTGTAAAAACAGTTAAGTCCATATATCACCTCATGAGGAGTTCCTGGCTTGTCAGAGTGGGAAGGGGCTGGGTAGTCACCTAATTTAATCCCCTCCCTTTACAAACCTCGAGGAAACCACAAACACGACAGAAGAATGGGCCAGCCGGGAGTTTGTTCCCCTTGGCCTCCCCCAGAATGCCTGCCCTGCCACCGGGTCCTAAGTGGCCACTCAATAAATGTTGGGCCCTTGATGAATCACCTTCCCCCCCCCACATATTTGCATTTTCTCTTTATCAGTAATTGGCAGATGAAAGGCTTTGTCCTCCAGTTGAAAGAATTCCAAGCATTTGCTCAAAGTAGGGGAGGAGGTTATTTTGGACCAAAGGGGGAAGGGCCGAGACCCTGGAGCTCCCAGTGTTGGCTAATTGTCCCAGAGAAGTGGAGAGTAGGTGAGGGAAGAGAGAAGGTGAAGGTGCTTATCCCAGAGATGTACTTTCTCTTGCAGGAAAACACCAGGGCAGTTGTATTGGAAACATAATAATAGTGATTTCCTGGACCCTCCTGCTCGATCTTACAAAAGGCCCAGTCAAATCCTGCCTGAAGTACCCCCATCCATTCTTCATTTATCAAAGGGTGATTGAGCAACTCTGTGCCCAAAGACAGAGAGGATACAGAAAAGAAGATGCAGCTCCCATTGGGATATACCCGGGGCTGGGTAGGATGAGGGACCTGCTTCTCAAGGAAAAGCCGACCCTGGATGGAGCTCTCAGAAACCAGAATCCTGTTAAGAAATTGAAGTTGTTCTCATATTCATAGTTCTCCTATTCATATATGATTATCATAGCTCCTGAATTTTTTTTTTTTTTTTTTTTTTTGAAACGGTCTTGTGATGGCGGGGCACAGTGGCTCACACCTGTAATCCTAGCACTCTGGGAGGCCGAGGCGGGCGGGTCACTTGAGGTCAGGAGTTCAAAACTAGCTTGGCCATTATGGTGAAACCCTGTCTTTACTAAAAATACAAAAAATTAGCTGGGCGTGGTCGTGCATGCCTGTAATCCCTGCTACTCGGGGAGGCTGAGGCAGGAGAATCGCTTGAATCCGGGAGATGGAGATTGTTGCAGTGATCGGAGATCTCGCCATTGCATTCCAGGCTGGGTGACAGAGCGAGACTTCATCTCAAAAAAAAAAAAGAAAGAAACAGGGTTTTGCTCCGTTGCCCAGGCTGGAGTGCTGTGACACAATCTAGGCTCACTGCAGCCCACCCCTGGGCTCAACCAGTGCTCCCACCTTAGCCTCCCAAGTAGCTGAGCTGAGTCTACAGGAGTGTACCACTGGCCCAGCTAATTTTTATATTTTTGGTAGAGACAGGGTTTTGCCATGTTGTCCAGGCTGGTCTCGAACTCCTAAGCTCAAGTGATCCTCCCGCCTGGGCCTCCCAAAGTGCTGGGATTACAAGCATGAGCCACCATGCCTGGCCTTGTTTTGTTTTTTTTTTTTTTTTAAGACCGGGTTTCACCATGTTGGTCAGGCTGGTCTTGAACTCCGGACCTCAGGTGATCCGCCTGCCTTGGCCTCCAAAGTGCTTGGATTACAGGCATGAGCCACCACACCCGGCCGGCCCTGTTTTGTTTTAATTTAAGGATATGAAATCATTCTAAATCAGCATATATAGTTACCTTATTCTTTTTTTTTTTTTTTTTTTTTTTTAAGAGACGGTGTTTTACCTTGTTGGTCAGGCTGGTCTCAAACTCCTGAGCTCAGGAGATCCACCCGTCTCAGCCTCCCAAAGTGCTGGGATTACAGGCGTGAGCCGCTGCGCCTGGCCTTCTTTTTAATGATTTCATAGCATTTCATTGGGCAGATAAATGGTGCAAGAATGATTTAATTAGGTCCCTAACTTTTAGATGGTATTCAATTTTTTTCTATTTTTTGTTTGTTTGTTTGTTTTTTGTTTTTGAGACAGAGTTTTGCTCTTGTTGCCCAGGCTGAAGTGCAATGGCATGATCTCGGCTCACTGCAACCTCTGCCTCCGAGGTTCAAGCGCTTCTCCTGCCTCAGCCTCCCGAGTAGCTGGGATTACAGGCATTCGCCACCACGCCCCGCTAACTTTGTATTTTTAGTAGAGATAGGGTTTCACCATGTTAATCAGGCTGGTCTCGAACTCCTGACCTCAGGTGATCCACCCACCTCGACCTCCTAAAGTGCTGTGCTGGGATTACAGGCATGAGCCACCGCACCTGGCCTCAGGCTTTTTATATTTCCAACAGAGCTATATGGGATTGCGCTTTGTGCTTGACTCTGTCAATAGGATATATCTGAAAGTGCTCATCCACGTGTCAGATTCCTACCCTATCACCAATTATTTGTCCTTGAGAAGTCTATTTGTAAAATCTGAGCAGGTGGGACAACCTCATATCCAACTGGTATCCCCAGGAGTCTATGCAGTGCCATGCTCTTGGCAGGCACTCAGAGAGACTGGTTGAAGGGCTAACACTGCAAGTATTCACACTGGAACCAGATGGCCTCTTCCGGGAAACCTCTGCTGATGTCCTTGGCCCCCTTTCCCCATGGACCCTTCACTCATTCCACAAATGTTTGTGGAAGGTTGATTAGGGGGAGCCTGCATCAAATCAGCCCTTTAGGTACATGTAGCCTGGTAGATATACAAATTCTGGAAAGCCCTCTAAGGCTGCGCTGGCTGATGGGATACACCAGCTACATGCAGCTACTTCAATTTAATTAAAATAAAATGTAAAATTCAGCTCCTTAACCCCAGTACCTACATTTGAAGGGGCTAGAAGTGATAGCACTAAATGGTGCAGATATACAATCATTGCTGGGGCGCCTTGGGTCACGCCTGTAATACCAGCACTTTGGGAGGCTGAGGCAGGTGGATCACCTGAGGTCAGGAGTTCACGACCAGCCTGGCCAACATGGTGAAATCCCCGTCTCTATTAAAAATACAAAAATTAAGGCCAGGGGCAGTGGCTCATGCCTATAATCCCAGCTCATTGGGAGGCCGAGGCAGGCAGATCATTAGGTCAGGAGTTCGAGACCAGTCTGGCTAACATAGTGAAACCACCAGTCTGGCTAACATAGTGAAACCCTGTCTCTACTTAATAAATACAAAAAATTAGCTGGATGTGGTGGTGTGCATTGGTAGTCTCAGCTACTTAGGAGGCTGAGGCAGGAAAATTGCGTGAACCTGGGAGGCAGAGGTTGTAGTGAGCCGAGATTGTGTCATTGCACTCCAGCCGGGGTGGGAGTGGGATCGAGACTCCGTTTAAAAAAAAAGGGCTGGGTGTGGTGGCTCATGCCTGTAATCCCACCACTTTGGGAGGCTGAAGCAGGAAGATCACGACGTCAGAGTTTAAGATCAGCCTGGCCAACATGGTGAAACCCTGTCTCTACTAAAAATACAAAAATTAGCTGGGCAATGTGGCGTGTGCCTGTAATTTCAGCTACCTGGGAGGCTGAGGCAGGAGAATCGCTTGAACCAGGAACCAGGAGGCGGAGGTTGCAGTGAGCCGACATAGCACCACAGAACTCTAGCCTGGCTACAGAGCGGGACTCCATCTCAAAAAAAAAATACAAAGACCAGCATGGTGGTGTGCCTGTAATCCCAGCTACTTGGGAAGCTGAGGCAGGAGAATTGCTTGAACCCAGGAGATCGACATTGCAGTGAGCCAAGATTGCACCACTGCACTCAAGCCTGGGAGACAGAGGGAGATTCCGTTTAAAAAAAAGGAATATCTCTAGTATCTTCTATGGGACAGCCCTGAAGGGAGGCTTAGCATAGTGGGCAACCATGTGGGCCCTGGATTCCTATAAGCTCTGGGTTTGAATACTATCATTATTTCATAGCTGTAAAATTTGGCCAAGCAATCTGACCTCTCTTTGAGCCTCAGCCATAAAAGTGGGGAATTACAACCCCTCCTTCACAGAGTTTTGGCAAGGATTCAAAGGTACTGCAAATGAGAGGGGCTTTACACAAGGACATAGGAATATTCTCAAAACTCGGGACTGAAGCCAGGCTCAGTGGCTCACGCCTGTAATCCCAGCACTTTGGGAGGCCGAGGCAGGCAGATCACCTGAGCTCAGGAGTTCAAGACCAGCGTGGGCAACATGGTGAAACCCCATCTCTACGAAACATGCAAAAATTAGGCAGCCATGGTGGCACACCCCTATGGTCCCAGCTACTCAGGAGGCTGAGGCAGGAGAATGGCTTGAACCCAGGAGGCAGAGATTGCAGTGAGCCGAGATCATGCCACTGCACTCCAGCCTGGGTGACATCCTGAGACTCTTTCTCCAAAGCTCAACAAACAAAACAAAACAAGATGCAGAATGCTAAAATAATACTAAATTGTGCTGACCACTTAGGTAAACCAAAAGGGATATATCTCTATCTACATACATTCTTTTTTTTTGGGTATGGGGGGACATAAGTCCCAAAACAGGAATAAAGGCAAGGAATGATTAACACAAAAAAGAAAAGAAACGGGAAAAAACCCCCCTGGCCAACATGGTGAAACCCTGTCTCTACTAAAAATACAAAAATTAGCCAGGTGTGGTGGCGCTCCCCAGTAATCCCAGCTACTCAGGAGGCTGAGGCAGAAAAATCACTTGAACCTGGGAGGCAGAGGTTGCAGTGAGCTGTGATCATGACACTACACTCCAGCCTGGGTAACAGAGCAAGGCTCCATCTCAAAAAAAAAAAAAAGAAAGAAATATATACACAGTCTCCCATCTTGCTTTTCCCTGACTGTAATCTTGGACCCCTTTCCATGTGTTGTCTGTAGAACTGCCATTCTAAAGTATTATTTAGGCCAGGCGTGGTGGCTAACACCTATAATCCCAACATTTTGGGAGGCCGAGGCCAACATGGTGAAACCCTGTCTCCACTAAAAATATAAAAAATTAGCCATATGTATTGGCGTACACCTGTAATCCCAGCTAATCTGGAGACCGAGATAGGAGAATCGCCTGAACCTAGGAGGCGGAGGTTGCAGTGAACCAGGATTGCACCATTGCACTCTAGTCTGGGTGACAAGAGCGAAACTCCATCTCAAAAAAGAAAAAAAAATTACCTGGGTGTGGTGGTGTGCGTCCGTAGTCCCAGCTACTCAGGAGGCTGAGGTAGGAGAATCACTTGAACCCAGAAGGCGGCAGTTGCAGTGAGCCAAGATCGTGCCACTGCACTACCACCTGGCAACAGAGTGAGACTCCATCTCAAAAAAAAAAAAAAAAAAGCTATACATAGTAATATTTGTGTACATGTGTGCCCCCTCCCAAAAAAAAAAAAAAAAGGCTTGGAGGCCAGGTGCGCTGGCTCATGTCTGAAATCCTATCACTTAGGAGGTAGAGGAGAGTGGATTACCTGAGGTCAGGAGTTGGAGACCAGCATGGCAAACATGGCGAAAACCCATCTCTACTAAAAATACAAAAATTAGCCTGGTGTGGTGGCACACGCCTGTAATCCTAGCTACTCAGAGGCTGAGGAAGGAGAATTGCTTGAACCTGGGAGGTGGGAGGTGGAGATTGCACTAAGCAGAGATCTCGATACTGCACTCCAGCCTGTGCAATGGGAGACCCCATCTCAAAAAAAAAGAACACAAGGCCAGGCACAGTGGCTCACGCTTATAATCCCAGCACTTTGGGAGGCTGAGGCGGGTGGATCACCTGAAGTCAGGAGTTCGAGACCAGCCTGGCCAACATGATGAAACCCCGTCTCTACTAAAAATTCAAAAATTAGCTGGGCATGGTGGCAAGCACCTGTAATCCCAGCTACTTGGGAGGCTGAGGCAGGAGAATCGCTTGAACCCTGGAGGTGGAGGTTGCAGTGAGCCTAGATTGTGCCATTGTACTCCAGCCTAGGCGACAGAGCGAGACTGTCTCAAAAAAAAAAAAAAAAAAGAAAGAAAAGCTTGGAATGGCACGGCAAACCATTATCTTTGATCCCCTCTCAGGAGGAAAGAAAATTTTAAGAGGTTCATATTTATATATTATTTGTATCTTTAACAACCATTGTGACCTTTTAAATTTATTAAATATTTCAAACATAATGAAAGGTATATAAAATAAATAAGGCCCGGCGAGGTGGATCATACCTGTAATCCTAACACTTTGGAAGGCCAAGGCAGCCAGATCACCTGAGGCCAGACGTTCCAGACCAGCCTGGCCAACATGGCGAAGCCCTGTCTCTACTAAAAATGCAAAAGTTAGCCGGGTGTGGTGGCACACACCTGTGATCCCAGCTACTCAGGAGGCTGAGGCAGGAGAATTGCTTGAACTCAGGGGGGCAGAGGTTGTAGTGAGCTGAGATTGTGCCACTGCACTCCAGCCTGGATGACAGAGTGAGACTCCCTCTCAAAAATAAATGAATAAATAAATAAATAAAATAAAGACTTGCGTATCTAGCATCCAGTGTTGCCAGATGGTTGAGATTTGCCACATTCGTATGACCTTTGCAATTTGAAACCAACATTCTTATTTGTTTTAATCTGGGAGGACAACAGACCATACTATTTCTGTTAAAATGATTGGGGTCCCCAAAGACCTTGTCTTTTTACTCCTCAGTCTTTTGTGGATTGAGTAAAAGGACTACGGAAGGTGCTGTAGCTCAGTCATATAATCCCAGCACTGTGGGAGGCCGAGGCAGGTGGATCACCTGAGGACAGGTGTTTGAGACCAGCCTGGCCAACACAGGGAAACCCCATCTCTACTAAAAATACAAAAATTAGCTGGGCATGGTAGCACTTGCCTGTAATCCCAGCTACTAGGGGGCTGAGGCAGGAGGATCACTTGAGCCCAGGAAGTGGAGGTTGCAGTGAGATGAGATTTTGACACTACCACTGCACTCCAGCCTGGGCAACAGAGGGAGACTCCATCTCAAAAAAAAAAAAAGAGTCTCTTTGGATTGATGGCACTAACCAATGGACATAAAAATCCAAGCATTACTTCATCATGCTCAATTGTCATTGGTTGACGATCCCCAGCGAGGGCTTGGTGGGCTGGCAGTTAACCCTTTCAGGGAAAACCAGGCCTTTTGCATTTATTTTATTTGAAAGTTGAAGTAGCAACAGATGAAAAGCCTAGAAAAGTCCTCAGACTTTCCAATCCCACCTTTCAGTCTTAGCCCAGAAAGCAGAATTTTTCCTCACAAAGGAATAGTGAGGGACAGATTTCCTGGAGAAAAGTTTTGAACTTTTAAAAATGGGAATCCGCTGACCTTGCTGAGTAAGAGCGGTTGATTCACTTTTTGTGCTGTTGGAACAGAGACCAGTGTTGGAGACGATTCCATCAATCTTGCAAAGTGATCAGTCACTGGGAGGATTGAATTGCATTTCCTGCCAAAAGATGTAGAGACAGATGACCTTTGCTGCAGCCCTCAGACCCCCAGTTCACAGCTGGGGAGAGGATGTGTCAGCATTTACTTTCAGGTCTCACCCTGCCCTTTGTTCAAAATTCAAGCTCTTTTGTGTTTAGGCTGCTGCTGGGGGTTTTGTAGCTGTTGATACTGCTGACTTTTTTCTAACCGCCCACATCCTGCAACTTCTGAGAAACAAAAATTTGGTAGAAGATAAAATCTGGAGGTGCCTCGGAGAGGGAACCAGAATAGACAGGGAATTTTGAGAGGCCATTGGGCCTTTAGACTTTAATTACTGCCCCCTGCCTTCCTGGACTCCCTAGGCTGAACTGGAGTCCAACAAAATGAATAACAATGCTTCGTGTTTATATGGCTGTACTACAAAAAAGCTTTTACATGCATTACCTCACTACTGCTAAAGCAGACGTGTTTACATAAACGAACATCCGAAATTCCTAAATGTAGGCAGCTGCATGACCTTGGACAAAGTGCCCAAACTTGAGTCTCAGCTTTCTCATCTGTAAAATGGGGTTGCATGAGAGTTACCAGAGGGGCCAGGTGCAATGGCTCATGCCTGTAATCCCAGCACTTTGGGAGGCCGAGGCAGGTGGATCACCTGAGGTCAGGAGTTTGAGACCAGCTCGGCCAACATGGGGAAACCCCATTTCTACTAAAAACTTAAAACATAGCTGGTCATGGTGGCGCATGCCTGCAATCCCAGCTACTTGGGAGTCTGAGGCAGGGGAATAGATTGAACCTGGGAGGTGGAGGTTGCAGTGAGCCGAGATCCTGCCACTGCACTCCAGCCTGGGCAACAAGAGCGAAACTCTGTCTCAAAAAAAAAAAAAAAAAATAAAACTTGTTGAATCGAAACCCAGAACCCCAATTCCTCCTCCCCCAAGTCCCAAAACTACTCACCCTCTGGAAATCTCAGAATAACTGCTGAAAATTTCTCTTTTCCTGGATAACCAAATTCTAACACCCTTTACAGATGGCGTCTGTGGCTTCTAACCCTCCTAGAAATGACATTCATTAGTCCCACAACGATTTATCGAGTCCCTCTTTGATTCACACACAGAGCAACCTTAGGCAGGCACTGTGGCTCATAACTGTGATCCCAACATTTTGGGAGGTCAAAGCGGGTGGATTTCTTGAGCCCAGGAGTTAGAGACCAATCTGGGCAACATAGTGAAACCCCGTCTCTACAAAACAAAAACAAAACACAGAAGCCTTGATAGGAAACCCTCCTCTTTCTCCCTCGGCACCTATTTATGGCAGAGAGTAGGAAGTTCCCCCTGGTGAGGCTGAGATGCTCTGTAACGAAGACATTGGCTCTTCTCCCCCAACCTGAAGAGATAAAATTCTGAGCTGGCTCCCTTACAGATTGAGAGCAGGTGAGTTCACCTCTACTCTCACCCAAAACTCTTTCTCATTCAGAACACCTCTCACAACGAAAATAAAATACTCAGGTGTCCACAGTCTAACACCACTCACTTAATAAAAGGAAAAGTTACCCTGTAATCCCAGCACTATGGGAGGCCAAGGCAGGAAGATCGCTTGAGAGCCCAGAAGTTTGAGACCAGCCTGGGCAACATAGCTAGGCCCTGTCTCTATTTAAAAAAAAAAAAAAAAGGAAAAGTCTCTGAGGAGACCAACCTTGTCTGTCTTCACTGTTTATTTTCAGGTCCTAGGAGCCAGCTCCTAAAACATACTCAACAAATGTTGTTGTATGAATGAATTCCTCAGCCTCCAAAACTATGTATATTTTCAGCTTGATCAACTAATCCTTAAAGTGTACCTCTTTGAATAAGATAGCAGCCAGGTATCTTGCGGTGGTTCATGCCTGTAATCCCTGCATTTGGGAGGCCAAGCCCGGAGAATTGCCTGAGGTCAGGAGATTGAGACCGGCCTGACCAACATGGTGAAACCCTGTCTCTACTAAAAATACGAAAATTAGCTGGGCGTGGTGTCAGGTGCCTGTAATCCCAGCTACTCAGGAAGGCTGAGGCAGGAGAATTTCTTGAACCTGGGAGGCGGATGTTGAAGTGAGTCGAGATCCCGCCACTGCACTCCAGCCTGGGCGACAGAGTGAGACTCCATCTCAAAAGTGGCTCACGCCTGTAATCCCAGCACTTTGGGAGGCTAAGGCGGGTGGATCACGAGGTCAGCAGTTGGAGACCAGCCTGGCCAACATGGTGAAACCCAGTCTCTACTAAAAATACAAAAATTAGCTGGGTGTGGTGGCACACACCTGTAGTCTCAGCTACTCAGGAGGCTGAGGCAGGAAAATTTCTTGAACCGGAAAGTGGAGGTTGCAGTGAGCCGAGACCATGCCACTGCATTCCAGCCTGGCGACCAGGCAAAACTCCATCTCACAAGAAAAATAAAAAGGAATAGTCTCTGGGGAGACCAACCTTGTCCTTCTTCACTGTTTATTTTCAGGTCCTAGGACCCTTAAAACATACTCAATAGGCCGTGCATGGTGGCTCACGCCTGTAATCCCAGCACTTTGGGAGGCCAAGGTGGGTGGATCACAAGGTGAAGAGATCGAGACCATCCTGGCCAACATGGTGAAACCCCGTCTCTACTAAAATACAAAAATTAGCTGGGCATGGTGGCGCGTGCCTGTATTCCCATCTGCTTGGGAGGCTGAGGCAGGAGAATTGCTTGAACCCTGGAGGCAGAGGTTGCAGTGAGCCGAGATTGTGCCACTGCACTCCAGCCTGGCGACAGCAAGTCTCAAAAAACAAAACAAAAAAACATACTCAACAAATGTTGTTGAATGAATGAATTCCTCACCCTCCAAAACTATATTTTCAGCTTGATCAACTAATCCTTAAAGCATACCTCTTTGAAGAAGATAGTACCTGGCAGGCGCGGTGGCTCAAACCTGTAATCCTAGCACTCTGGGAGGCCGAAGTGGGTGGATTGCCTGAACTCAGGAGTTCCAGACCAGCCTGGGTAACACGGTGAAACCCCATTTCTACTAAAATACAAAAAATTAGCCAGGCATGGCCCCATGCACCTGTAGTTCCAGCTACTTGGGAGACTGAAATAGGAAAATTACTTGAACCCGGGAGCAGAGGTTACAGTGAGCCGAGATCGTGCCATTGCACTCCAGCCTGGGCAACAGAGTGAGACTCCATCTTTAAAAAATAAAAAAAGAAGATACCAAGGTTCTTAGAGGTATAAAAAGTATGTTGGTGTGCCTGGGGGAGGCAGGGAACACCTTTCTGGCTCCACACCCCAGACTCACCCACTGTGTTCCACACTGCCACCCTTGTTCATGAGATCTGCGGCACAGAAACTGAGTCATGGGGACCAGCCTTCATGGCCCGCAGCTGAGGCCTAAATACATTTCCCCTGTGTCCTCCACTGGCACGACCCAGCAGTCTGGGAGGCACCTCAAGCTCCCAAGGCCAGGTGGAGGAGGGGAGCCTCTGTTTGCATGTGACGGTCGCTTCCTCAGTGCCAGGCTGCAGCTAATTACTAGGCATAATTACTAGGCAACTTGCCTCGTTGGGTCTCCCTGCCTGGAGGCATAGGGGCTAGAGACAAGAGGGCTGAAGGCGGCAGGAAGCAGAACCCACCATGGGAGTAAAGCCAGGACTGGTGGGCCCGGGAGCCACCAACAGTCTCAGAAAATCCTAGGAGGCCTTTGCCTTCTGCTCCTGATCTCTGGAATTGATTCATCAGCCTGAGCCTCCACTCCAGCCTCTGCACCTGCTTTTCCCATAGTGATTCCTCAGCATCTGCCCTGGACACCTCATGGATGCATCACAAGGGCTTTTGGCGGCCTCTGATCACAGGGGTTGACCTACCTGCTTGCCAGGTCTTAAGTTCTTGGGAAAAGTTTGATGCTCTTGGTGTTTCCACCTCCATCCTAGGCACTGGGTAGAAATACAGCCAAAAGCAATTACAGGATGGGTCCCTCCAGGACGCTGATGCCTCAGCCTACGCACTGTGAGTCCCTGGGAAAGCTACTCCACCTCTCTGAACCTCCTCCTCACTTGTACAGTGGGAAAAATAATGGACATAGGAAGATGAAACAAGACTTGGAGACCACGCTTATCATCTTATGTTCCTTGTTTCTTTTTCTTTTTTATGGCGGGGGAGGGGGGGCAGTGCTAGAGTGCAATGGTATGATCTCAGCTCACTGCCACCTCTGCCTCCGGGATTCAAAGGATCCTTCCACCTCAACCTCCTGAGCAGATGGGACCACAGACACGCGCCACCATGCCTGGCTATTTTTTTCTTTTTTTTTTTTTTGTATTTTTAGTAGAAGTGGGGTTTTACCATGTTGGCCAGGCTGGTCTCGAACTACTGGCCTCAAGTGATCCGTTCGCCTTGGCCTCCCAAAGTGCTGGAATTACAGGCATGAGCCCCTGCACCCAGACCCTTGTTCACTTTTCTGTTTTCCTTTTCACTCTATCACTAATCACCATTGATCATACTATCTACATATCTATATATCTATTACATTGGCACAAAAGTAATTGCTTTTTTTTGCCATTACTTTCTTTTCTTTTTTTTTTTTTTTTTTTTTTTTTTTCAGATGGAATTTCACTCTGTCACCAGGCTGGAGTGCAGTGATGCAATCTCAGCTCACTGCAACCTCGGCCTCCCAGGTTCAAGTGATTTTCCTGCCTCAGCCTCCTGAGTAGCTGGAACTACAGGCGTGTACCACCACACCCAGTTAATTTTTGTATTTTTAGTAGAGATGGGTTTTCACCATGTTGGCCAGGATGGTATCAATCTCTTGACCTCGTGATCCACCTGCCTTGGCCTCCTAAAGTGCTGGGATTACAGGTGTGAGCCACCACGCCTGGCTTGCCATTACTTTTAATGACATTACTTTCAGTGGCAAAAACTGCAACTACTTCTGTGCCAGCCTAATATATGGAGACAGGGTCTGTCTCTGTCACCCAGGGTGCTGGAGGGCAGTGGCACAATCACAGCTCACTGCAACCTCCAACTCCTGGGCTCAAGTGATCCTCCTGCCTCAGTCTTCCAATTACCTGGGACTACAGGCATGCACCACTACACCCAGCCAGTTTTTGTTATTTATTTATTTACTTATTTACTTGTTTTTGAGATGGTGTTTCGCTCTTGTTGCCCAGGCTGGAGTGCAATGGCACAATCTCAGTTCACTGCAACCTCCGTCTCCTGGGTTCAAGTGATTCTCCTACCTCAGCCTCCCGAGTAGCTGGGATTACAGGCATGTGCCACCATGCCCGGCTAATTTTGTATTTTTAGTAGAGACAGAGTTTCTCCCGGTCTTGAACTCTGGACCTCAGGTGATCCGCTCACCTCGGCCTCCCAAAGTGCTGAGATTACAGGCCTGAGAAACTGCGCCCAGCCTGTTTGTTTTTGAGACAGAGTTTTGCTCTTGTCCCCCAGGCTGGAGTGCAATGGCATGATCTTGGATCACTGCAACCTCTGACTCCTGGGTTCGAGTGATTCTCCTGCCTCAGTCTCCCAAGTAGCTAGGATTACAGGCGTCTGTCACCACACCCAGCTAATTTTGTTTTTGCCTTTGTTTTTTGAGATGGAGTCTCCTTATGTTCCCTAGGCTGGAGTGCAGTGGCGTGATCTCGGCTCACTGCAACCTCTGCATCCCGGGTTCAAGCAGTTCTCCTGCCTCAGCCTCCCGAGTAGCTGGGATTACAGGTGCCTGTCACCACGCCGGGCTAATTTTTGTATTTTTAGTAGAAACAGAGTTTCAGCATATTGGCCAGGCTGGTCTCTTGTCCAGGCTGGTCTCGAACTCCTGACCTTGTGATCCACCTGCCTCACCATGCATGGTCCATATTATATATTTTAATTAACTGATTTTCTTTAGTTTTTACTCTTCCCACTGGGATGTCTGTTTGTTTACCTCCATATCTCCAGTCCCTAGAACAGAGCTTGGTTCCTGGTGGGTTCTCAGTAACTATTTGAATTAAATGAATAGATAGATGTAAAAAGGTGCCCAATAATGGTAGGTATCAAACTTAGTCTCTGGATTCCAACAGAAAACAGCGTAATTTAAGATGGGCACAGTAGCTCAAGCCTGTAATCTCAGCACTTTGGGAGGCTGAGGAGGCAGGCGTATTGCTTGAGGTCAGGAGTTCAAGACAAGCCTGGCCAACATGGTAAAACCCCGTCTCTACTAAAAGTACAAAAATTAGCTGGGTATGGTGGCACGCACCTGCAGTCCCAGCTACTTGGGAGGCTGAAGCGGGAGAATCACTTGACCCTGAGAGGATTCCAGTAAGCCAAGATCTGACAGAGCCAGACTCTAACTCAAAAAAATAAATAAAAAGAAAGATTGGGAAGCCGAAGCGGGCAGATCACAAGGTCAGGAGATTGAGACCATCCTGGCCAACATGGTGAAACCCTGTCTCTACTAAAATAAAATAAAATAATTAGCCAGGTGTCGTGTTGTACACCTGCAGTCCCAGCTACTCAAGAGGCTGAGGCAGGAGAATTGCTTCCACCTGGGAGGTGGAGATTGCAGTGAGCCGAGATTGTGCCATTGCACACTAGCCTGGCAGCAACAGATTGAGACTCCGTCAAGGAAAGGAAGGGAAGGGGAAGGGGGGAGGGAAGGAAAGGGAGAGGGAAGGGAAGAGGGAGGGAAGCAAGCAGTGTAGTTGGAACAGGGAAAATGCAGCTCATAATAGGAGGTACAGGTTAGGAGCTCTGGCTGAGAAATTCCATCTGTACCATGTACCAGCTGAGTGACCTGGAACAGATGAATGACTTCACCTTCCTAAGGCACAGTCTTCTCATCTGTCAAATGGAGGTGCTATAGGACCTCCCAGGTAGGATATGAACATGCAGGAGACAGTAAATGAAAAGCACTTAGCAGAGTGCCTGGTGCATAATAAGTGCTCAGCAAACACTGGCCCACACTGTTCATTATAGCAATACTCAGACGAGGGGAACCTCTGAGTCAATTAGACAGTTGCTAAGCACTTAAAATATGTCACTGGCTAGTGAGTTCAATTAACATTTATTGACCTCAATCTGTGAACTCCTGAAGGGAAGGGACTGTGTCTACATTATCATGATCCTGGCCCAGAAGATGCTAATTAATGTGAAAACATGCTGGAAAAGTTACATCCTGAACTCAAATACGAGTTAGAATACAGAAGAGCTATTAGAGTAATAACTAACATGCGCTAGGCATGCTATTGGGTATTGGAGAAAGGGCAGTGAGCTTAAACAAACATGGGAACTTACAGCTTAGCAGGGGAGGCAGACTTTGTTCCAAGAGTTGCACAGATAGAGGAAACACTGCAACTGATAAGTATCACAAAGGAAACATATGTGATGCTGTGAGTTCCATAATACAGAGGGAGGGGGGATTGACCTGCTCTGGGATTGGGGAGGGAGTGATGCCTAGAGCTGAGCTCTGAAGAAAAGATCTTTGCTAGGCTGAGTGTTGGGGGAAGTATACTCAGCAGACCAAATGGCAGATGGAGGCCAGGACTTCAAGACCAGCCCGGCCAACATGGTGAAACCTCGTCTCTACTAAAAATACAAAATTTGACCGGGCGCGGTGGCTCACACCTGTAATTCTAGCACTTTGGGAGGCCGAGGTGGGTGGATCACCTGAGGTCAGGAGTTCAAGACCAGCCTGGCCATCATGGTGAAACCTCATCTTAATAAAAAAAAATAAAAATAAAAAATAAATACAAAATTTAACTGGGCGTGGTGGTGCACGCCTGTAATCCCAGCTACTCGGGGGGCTGAGGCAGGAGAATCACTTGAACCCGGGAGGCGGAGGTTGCAGTGACCCAAGATGGTGCCACTGTACTCTAGCCTGGGCAACAGAGCAAGACTCCGTCTCAAAAAAAAAAAAAAAGAAATGGCAGATGAAAAGGCCTTGTGATTGGGGCGCACATGTGCTAACGGGTCCAAAAGAAGGCCTATATGACAGAAGCATAGTGAGCTGAGGGTGGGGTTGGGATGAAATAAACTGCAAACATTAGTAGACACGCCGAAGGTGGGTGGAAGCTATGATGCAGCCGTTCCACAGCTGAGGACATTGTAGACGGACAGAAATGCAGGAAAGCACCAGGAAGCAGGGACCAGGATGATGCCCCCGCAGGACTTAGGTCATCACAAAAAACTTGAAACAGGCCACGCACGGTGGCTCACGCCTGTGATCCCAGCACTTTGGGAGGCTGAGGCAGGCGGATCACCTGAGGTCAGACTTCGAGACCAGAATTGCTTGAACCGGGGAGGCAGAGGTTGCAATGAGCCAGGATCATGCCACTGCACTCCAGCCTGGGTGACAAAGCGAGACTTTGTCTTTAAAAAAAAAATACTGGGTGTGGTGGCTCACGCCTGTAATCCCACCACTTTGGGAGGCCAAGGCAGGCAGATCACCTGAGGTCAGGAGTTGGAGACCAGCCTGACCAACATGGCGAAAGCCCATCTCTACTAAAAATACAGTTAGCAGCCAGGCGTGCTGGTGGGAACCTGTAATCCCTACTACTCGGGAGGCTGAGGCAGGAGAATCAATTGAACCCCGGAGGTGGAGGCTGCAGTGAGCCAAGATTATGCCATTGCACTCCAGCCTGGGCAAGAGTGAGACTCCATCTCAAGAAAAAAGGCAGGTTCAGGCCAGGTGTGGTAGCTCAGGTTTGTAATGTCAGCACTTTAGGAGGCCAAGACAGGAGGATGATTTTAGCCCAGGAGTTTGAGACCAGCCTGGGCAACACAGTGAGACTTTGACTCTACAAAAAAATTGTTTAATTAGCTGGGTGTTGGCCCGACATGGTGGCTCACGCCTGTAATCCCAGCACTTTCGGAGGCCGAGGTGGGCACATCATATAAGGTCAGGAGTTTAAGACCAGCCTGGCCGGGCCGGGCGCGGTGGCTCACGCCTGTAATCCTAGCACTTTGGGAGGCCGAGGTGGGTGGATCACCTGAGGTCAGGAGTTCAAGACTAGCCTGGCCATCAGGGTGAAACCCCATCTTATAAAAAAACCAAAAAATTTTTTTAAAAATTAAAAAAAAAAAAAAAAAAACCAGCCTGGCCAAGATGGTGAAACCCCATCTCTACTAAAAATACAAAAATTAACCAAGCATGTGCCTATAATCCCAGCTACTTGGGATGCTGAGGCAGGAGAATTGCTTGAACATGGGAAGTAAAGGTTGCAGTGAGCCAAGAGTGTGCCACTGCACTCCAGCCTGGGCAGCAGAGCAAGACTCCGTCTCAAAAAAAAAAAAAAATTAGCTGGGTGTGACAGTGTACTCCTGTGGTACCAGTAACTGGAGGCTAAGGTGGGAGGATCACTTGAAGCTAGAAAGTCAAAGCTGCAGTGAGCCGTGATCACACCACTGCACTCCAGTCCAAGCAGCAGAGGTCAGGAGTTCCAGACCAGCCTGGACAACATGGTGAAACCCCGTCTCTACTAAAAATACAAAAATTAGCTGGGTGTGGTTGTGGATACCTGTAATCCCAGCTACTCAGGAGGCTGAGGCAGGAGAATTACTTGAACCTGGGAGGCGGAGGTTGCAGTGAGCCCAGATTGCACCACTGCACCCCAGCCTGGGCAACAGAGCAAGAGTCAGTCTCAAAATGAAACAAAACACAATACATGTTGAATTCCATTAAGCAAGGACTAGCATAAGTTCTGGTACACAGGAAATACTCACATGTTGCAAGAAACAGCCTCTACTTATTTTTTTTTTTTTTTGAGATGGAGTCCTGACCTTCTGATCCTCCTGCCTCGGCCTCCCAAAGTGGTGGAATTACAGGCATGAGCCACTGCGCCTGGCCTCAAAACATATTAAACACCTACTCTGTGCCAGGCCTGTGATTTATTCATGCATTATTTATTCAATCCAAGCAGCATTTATGGAGTGCCTATGAAATGCTAAGCTCTGAGCTTGTCATTCAATGCAATGTGTGTTTACCAAGCAGCTACTGTATACAGCTGTCCCAATCAGTGCCTGGGTACACAGTAGTTCAATAAATGCCTGAATGAATGAATGCCCTCAAGGAGCCCCCAGTCTTCCTGCTAAAATAGCCTGTCAATAAATAACTCTAACACACAAAGATAAGGGTAGAACGTGGGTGTGTTTAGAGTGCAGAGGGCCCCTTATCACCTTGTACTGCCAGGCACCTTTCTCAGGGCCGTATCTTCTCACCTGGGAACCAGCTCTTTGAAGGGGGGGGGCCAGGCTGGCCCCTCGCTCACCTGCCTGTCCATCCCCGGACACCCATGGAGGTGCAATGACCAGCCTGCAGCTCCCCGCTCAATCAGTGCCTGCTGTCTGAGTACGGCCATGTCCCCGACCACAGTTGTTTCTTCCTTCATACGCCAGGCGAGAGGGCAGCAGCTGGGTTCTAACCCTGGAGCTCTGGCAGATGGCCAGCGCTTCCGACAGGTGCCCTCTCTCAAATTTGGCCTGACTTTTCCAGCTATGAAATGAAAGATTTGACTCTCCTCCTCCTTGACTTCTTAACCCCTAGCCTAGACTCCTATAATGGCAAGTTAATTTTGAAAAAATTTTGCAAAAACCCAGACAATGCATAGATATCATTAAAGATGGGGCCAGGTGTGGTAGCTCATGCCTATAATCCCAGTACTTTGGAAGGCTGAGGTCAACGGATCACCTGAGGTTGGGAGTTCGAGACCAGCCTGACCAACATGGAGAAACCCCACTCTACTAAAAGTACAAAATTAGCTGGACATGGTGGCACATGCCTGTGATCCCAGCTACTCAGGAGGCTGAGGTAGGAGAATCACTTGAACCTGGGAGGCACAGGTTGTGGTGACCCAAGACCGTGTCATTGCACTCCAGCCTGGGCAAGAAGAGTGAAATTCTGTCTCAAAAAAAGAAGTATTGATTATTTTGCCATAGTAATATTGAGTCATTTGATTACTTTTTGGAGTCACTTACTGCCAAGAAAAGTAATAAACATTGTTCTGGCCGGGCACAGTGGCTCACGCCTATAATCCCAACACTTTGGGAGGCCAAGAGGGATGGATCACAAGGTCAGGAGATCAACACCATCCTGGCTAACACAGTGAAACCCCACCTCTACTAAAAATACAAAAGTTATCTGGGCATGGTGGCGTGCGCCTGTAATCCCAGCTACTTGGGATGCTGACGCAGGAGAATCGCTTGAACATGGGAGGCGGAGGTTGCAGTGAGCCGAGATCATGCCATTGCACTCCAGCCTGGGTGACAGAGGGAGAATCCGTTTCAAAAAAAAAAAAAGTAAAATAGGAAAATAGAATGGATGGAATGGTGGTGGCCAGGGGCTGGATGGAGGGGGATATTTTGGGGAGTTAGGTTTAATGGGGGACA
The DNA here is from genome assembly GCA_036589455.1 of Ateles fusciceps. NCBI lineage: Eukaryota > Metazoa > Chordata > Mammalia > Primates > Atelidae > Ateles > Ateles fusciceps. Next base: position 5,224,536 of record JAZHEH010002317.1, on the reverse strand, counting down.
GAGTTGTTTGGGAGGATGAGGATGAAAATGTTTCAGAGGTGCGTGGTGGTGACGGTTGTACTTAATGCCATGGAGCTGTACACTTAAAAATGGTTAAAGTGATAACTTTTATGTTACGTATATTTTGTCACAATTTAAAAAAAGCAGCAGTGCTCACTCACTCTGGCAGCACGTATCCTAAAATTGGAACCACACAGAGCACATTCGCATGGCTGTTGCACAAGGATGCCAAGCAAATTAATGAGGCTGAGGCGTTCCACGTTAAAACAGCAGCAAGGGAAGCCCACCAATCCCAGCGTCTCTTTGAAATTCTCCATGGCCCCATCCCAGCCTCTTCCTCCTAACGCCCTGAAAGTACCAGCGTATTTGTATTTTTCACTTAGTGTACCATTGCGGGTTTTGTTTTGTTTTGGTGTGCTTGTTTTTTGAGATGGACTCTATCACCCAGCCTGGAGTGCAGTGGCTTGATCTCAGCTCACTTCAACCTGTGTCTCCCAGGTTCAAGTGATTCTCCTCCCTCAGCCTCCCGAGTAGTTGGCATTACAGCTGCACGACACCATGCCCAGCTAATTTTTGTAGTTTTAGTAGAGATGGGGTTTCACCATGTTGGCCAGGATGGTCTTGAACTCCTGACCTCAGGTGATCCGCCTACCTCCGCCTCTCAGAGTGCTGGGATTACAGACATGAGCCACCATGCCTGGCCTCTGTGGGGCCTTTTTTTTTTTTTTTTTTTCCTGAGATGAGTCTGTCTCTGTCACCCAGGCTGGAGTGCAATGGCACTATCTCGGCTCACTGCAACCTCTGCCTCCTAGGTTCAAGTGATTCTCCTGCCTCAGCCTCCCAAGTTGCTGGAATTATAGGTGCCTGCCACCACATTGTGGGGCCCCTTTTATAAGCACACATCCCCTTGATCAAAGTTCGCCCCTCATGACCTCATCACCTCCCAAAGGCCCTACCTTCTAACACTCTCACTTAGGAGATCAGGTTTCCACACAGGAATTTTTGAGGGATAAAAATTGAACATTCTGTCTGTAGTCATCAGTCATGTGATGAACTGGAGGGAGAGCATGTACAGAGGACTTGAGGCAAGAATGGACTTCACCTATGGACAGAACAGTGAGGAGCAAGCAGACCTGCTGGGCAAGGGGACGCTGGGAAGGGCTGGAGAGCACGGGGCTGGAGAGATAGGCAGGGACTAGATCATATCAGTCTTTCCGATCCTGGGGAAGGCGCTTGGATTTCATCCTCAGATTCTCAGGTGTGCGGTCACTGGAGGGCTGCACACAGTGTGGCAGGCTGAGTAAATGCCCTCTAGGGACGTCCATGTCTTACTCTCTGACACCTGTGAATATGCGACGATATATAAAGGGGCTTTGTGGACATGATTGAGTCAAAGATTTTGAGATGGATCCTGGATTATCTGGGTAGACCCAGTGTAACCACAGGTGTCCTCAGAAGAGGTAGAGGAAGTCAGAGAGAGAAGCAGATGTGACAAGGGAAGCAGAGTCTGGAGTGACATGGCCTGCTTTGAAAACGGAGGAAGGGGCTGCACACTAAGGAATGCAGGCAGCCAGCAGAAAGGAAAAGCAAGAAATGGACTTTCCCATTTCTCCATTGGAGCTTCCAAGGGAACCAGCCCTGCTGTCACCTTTATTTTGGCCCCTGCTGGTTCATTTTGGACTTATGACCTCTGGAACTGTCAGATAATAAATTTGTGTTTGGTTTTTGTTGTTGTTTGTTTTTTAGATGGGGGTCTCACTCTGTCACCCAGGCTGGAGTACAGTGGTATGATCTTGGCTCACTGCAGCCTCCACCTCCCAGGTTCAATCAATTCTCCTGCCTTAGCCTCCTGAGTAGCTGGTATTACAGGTGCGCACCACCAAGCCCGGCTAATTTTTGTATTTTTAGTAGAGACGTGGTTTTACCATGTTAGTCAGGCTGGTCTCCTGACCTCAACAGATCCACCTGCCTTGGCCTCCCAAAGTGCTGAGATTACAGGCATGAGCCACTGTGCCTGGCAAATTTGTGGTGGTTTTTTTTTTGGTTTTTTTTTTTTTGAGATGGAGTCTCGCACTGTTGCCCAGGCTAGAGTGCAGTGGTGCAATCTCAGCTCACTACAGCCTCTGCCTTCCAGATTCAAGTGATTCTTCTGCCTCAGTCTTCCAAGTAGCTGGGACTACAGGCAAGTACCTGCCACCACACCCAGCTAATTTTTGTATTTTTAGTAGAGACAGGATTTCAACATATTGGTCAGGCTGGTCTTGAACTCCTGAGTTCATGATCCCCCTGCCTCAGCCTCCCAAAATGCTGGGATTACAGGTGTGAGCCACCTCACCCAGCCTTTGTTTTGTTTTTGAGATGGAGTCTCTCTCTGTTGCCCAGGCTGGAGTGCAGTGGCATAATCTTGGCTCACTGCAACCTCTGCCTCCCAGGTTCAAGCAATTCTCCTGCCTCAGCATCCCGAGTCCCTGGTACTACAGGTGCACCCCACTACACCTAGCTAATTTTTGTATTTTGGGGTTGTAAAGACAAGGTTTTGCCATATTGGCCAGGCTGGTCTAGAACTCCTGACCTCAGGTGATTCCCCCTACCTCAGCCTCCCACAGTGCTGGGATTACGGGTGGGCATGAGCCAACTTGGCTGGTGAATTTGTGTTGTTTTAAGTCACTAAATTTATGGTAATTTCTTTTTTTTTAAAGATGGGGTTTCACCATGATGGCCAGGCTGGTCTTGAACTCCTGACCTCAGGTGATCCACCCACCTCAGCCTCCCAAAGTGCTAGGATTACAGGCGTGAGCCACCGCGCCCGGCCAATTTATGGTAATTTCTTACAGCAGCAATGGGAAACTAATATAAGCAGAGAAAGGACATGATCAGATTTATGTTTCAAAAAGCTATTTCTGGTTGCTGTTACAGAACGAGTTTTAGTGGGATCAGCGGAAGCAGGAGCCCGGGCGGGTAACTGCAGACGTGTGGGCGGGCAACGATGGCAGCCCCCGATGCGATGGAAGGGGCCGCCGGATGGAAGAGCTCAGATCTCAAGAAACGCTAGGGGCTAGAACTGACTGGGCTTATTGATGAATTGGATGTTGTGGGGGGAAGGGGACAGTCTAGGAAAGTGACTGGACCATGACTCCTAGGGTGATCAGCACTCCGATTTCTCCAGCTTCTCTGGGGCCTCACAGAGCACACTGCGTTTGACAGGCTGTTCCCAGGATGCGGGTGTTTTTATGTGATTAGGCTGGAACTGTTCTCTGGGAAATAAATGCCCTCAGTCTAAAGGGCTTTTACGAGCCAGGGCAGGGGATTAAAGGCAGCCGGGCTGTGGAGAAATCCCAGGGTCAGGAGACAGCTGAGCATGGGGACTTTTAATCTAAACCTTAAACGTTTTTATTTTCCACTCCTTGAACTGAGGGTGTCACTTTAAATACATGTTTGGCAACATCAGCTGTTCTATTTTTCTTTTTAATTATACAAAGAGAGATCCTGGAAGAGGCTCAGCCCCAGGCTGGCGGGGGGGGCAGGGGAAGTTTGGCAAGGGCGGGAGGCAGAGAAACCAACTTAACATCGAGTGGATTTGAAATCCTTTTGAGGGAGCGCAGAGGCCAAAGTTTGAGCCGCCCTGAACCTGGTAAGAGCGGCCCTGACTCAGGATTTCTAAAAGGAGACTGACAGACTCACCAGCTTCGAATGGAGGGAGGACAGATGGACACGTCTCCAAGACAAAAATATCACCAGCCCTAGCTCTGCTCCAGTACCTTGAATTTATTCCCAGGTCTTGTCCTATTAGCTCTTCTCTTTCTCTCTTTGTCTCTCTCTTTCTTTTTCTTTTTCTCTCTTTCTTTTTCTCTTTTCTTTTCTTTCTCTCTTTCCCTTTCTTTTTTTTTTTTTTTTTTTTTGAGATGGAGTCTCTCTCTCTGTCGCCCAGGCTGGAGTGCAATGCTGCCATCTTGGCTCACGGCAACCTCCACCTCCTGGGTTCAGGTGATTCTTCTGCCTCAGCCTCCTGGGTACTTGGGACTACAGGCACGTGCCACCACGCCTGGCCAGTTTTTTTGTGTTTTTAGTAGAGACGGGGTTTCACCATCTTGGCCAGGCTGGTCTTGAACTCCTGACCTCATGATCTGCCCACTTTGGCCTCCCAAAGCGCTGGGATTACAGGCGTGAGCCACCACTCCTGGCTTTCTTTATATATATATATATATATATATATATATATATATATATATATAATTTATTAGAGACAGGCTTTTGTTTTGTTTTGTTTGAGACGGACTCTTGGTCTGTCGCCCAGGCTGGGGTACAGTGGCACGATCTCAGCTCACTGCAACCTCCGCCTCCCAGGTTCAAGCAATTCTCCTGCCTCAGCCTCATGAGTACCTGGGATTACAGGCACGTGCCACCATGCCTGGCTAATTTTTGTATTTTTTTAGTAGAGATGTGGTTTCACTATGTTGGCCAGGCTGGTCTAGAACTCCTGACTTCGTGATCCGCTGGCCTTGGCCTCCCAAAGTGCTGGGATTACAGGCGTGAGTCACCATGCCCGGCCTATAGACAGGGTTTTACCATGTTGCCCAGGCTGGTCTCGAACTCCTGGACTCAAGCGATCCTCTCACCTCAGGCTCCCAAAGTGCTGGGATTACAGGGGTGAGCCACTGCACCTGGCCCTGTTACCGCCTTTCATCCTCTGAGCAGAAAACAGCTAACTAGGTTGTTCATGACATCTACGGGGTACTCCCTACTGTGTGCTGGCCGCTGGGCTCACCTGCTTACACGTGTTACCCTGTTGTAGGCAGTCAGCTATTGTATAAGTAGGTGCTATCATTATCCCCGTTTTCTAGATGGGGAATCTGGGCTCCAGAGAGAATGGATGGAAATCCACTCCCCAGTGTTGGGCCTGCACTTCTTTGCCCTCGGACCCCTCCCTTGCCTTTCTCTTGCTTTGCTCCAGATCACAGGGGAGGCCAACCCATCAATCATATGGCTTACTGCACAAATGGACCATCCGGAGGCAGTGATAGGAGCCTAGTGGGTGGGGAGGAGCCTGGTGGGTGGTAGGACAGGGGGAATCCAGGGTGTTCCTCCCCATCTGCCTCCACCAGGTAGGATCTCCAGCTCCACCTCCCACCAAACAGGCCCCCTGTGGCTCTGGCTTCTACCTGGGGACTCTAGTCCCTCTTGGGTAACAGAAACACCACCTCCTGCCTCTATCCCTCCAACCCCAGGGGTGGTGGCAGCCCTGGGGCAACCTGGGGGCTTCCCCTCCCCTGCCTGCCTTTCCCCATAATTCTTGCATTACCCCTGGAGCAATTCTTGGGATAAATTCTCCTAGTCTGGTATCTGTTTATCCTGGTCAGATTTTCACAGATACGCTACCTTTGCTAAAGACTCACAGATCGGCCAATTCATTCAATCTGGAAGGAGGCAATCCTCTTTCTCTGAGCACAGCACATCCCACGAGAGGGAAGACTGGAACCACCATTTACTGAGCACTGTGCTAATTGCTAACAACTGTTCTTTCGCGGAACACTCATAACGAGCTCTTCTGCCAAGTCCCATCAATATTCCCCTTTGACAGATGGGGCTCAGAGAGGCTGGGGTGGTTGCCCAAAGTGGCACAGTTACAAACTGACAAAACTAGGATTTAAATCCGAGAGTGCCTAGCTCCAAAGTCTGCATGATGTTCTAATCTCATCTGAACACGCTTGCAGCCCCCTGCTGAGCCCACTAGAACTCAGCTTCCTTCGCTGGCTGAAGACCCCACCCCAAAATCACTCCAGGCTCCTTGTGTTCCTTTCTTTTCTTTTCTTTTTTTTTTTTTTTTTTTGAGACAGTGTCTTGCTCTGTCACCCAGGCTGGAGTGCAATGGCATGATCTCTGTTCATCACAACCTCTGCCTCTGGGGTTCAAGCAATTCTCCTGCCTCAGCCTCCAAAGTAGCTGGGATTACAGGCATGAGCCACTGCACCTGGCCTTCTTTTTTTTTTTTTTTTTTTGTCACTCTGTCACACAGGCTGGAGTACAGTGGTGTGATCTTAGTTCACTGCAACCTCTATCTCCTGGGTTCAAACGATTCTCCTACCTCAGCCTCCCGTGTAGCTGGGACTACAGGTACACACCACCATGCCCAGCTAACTTTTGTATTTTTAGTAGAGACAGGGTTTCATCATGTTGGCCAGGCTGGTCTCAAACTCCTGACCTCAGGTGATCCACCAACCTTGGCCTCCCAAAGTGCTGGGATTACAGGCATGAGCCACCATGGTGGGCCCCTCCCCCCCAATTTTTTTTAAGTCACAAACTGGGTGGTTTAGAACAGAAATTTATTGTCTTACAGTTTAGGAGGCCAGAAGTCCAAATTCAAGATGTCAGCAAGGCCACGCCCCCTCAGAAGGAACCGGGGAAGTTCGCACCCCGGGCCCCGCTGCTGGAGCATCTTGGCTTGTGTCCCTTCACATTGTCTTCCCTCTGTGTATATCCGTCTGTGTCTAAATTTCCTCCTCTTTTGTTTTTGTCTTTTCTTTTTTTGAGATGGAGTTTCAATCTTGTTAACCAGGCTGGAGTGCAATGGCGCGATCTTGGCTCACTGCAACCTCTGCCTCCTGGGTTCAAGCAATTCTCCTGCCTCAGCCTCCTGAGTAGCTGGGATTACAGGCACCTGCCACAATGCCCAGCTAATGTTTTGTATTTTTAGCAGGGACGGGGTTTCTCCATATTGGCCAGGATGGTCTCGAACTTCCAACCTCAAGTGATCCGCCCGTCTCAGCCTCTCAAAGTGCTGGGATTACAGGCGTGAGCCACCGTGCCCAGTTGGTTTTGTCTTTTTTTGTTTTTTGTTTTGAGATGGAGTCTCGCTCTGTCACCCAGGCTGGAGTGCAGTGGCGAGATCTTGGCGTGAGCTACTGCACCTGGCCTTAAAATAAGTTTTAAAGTCAGGTAGAAGTAAGACTTTCAACTTGTTCCCTCCCTCTCTTCCTCTCTTCCTCCCTTCCTTCTTTTTTTTTGACAGGGGTTTCAGTTTGTTGCCCAGGGTTTCACACTGTCACAAAGGCTTGAGTACAGTGGCATGATCACGGCTCAGTGCAGCTTCAATCTCATAGGCTCAAGCGATCCTCCTGCCTCAGCCTCCCGAGTAGCTAGGACCCCAAACAAGAGCCACTGCTCCTTGCAAACTTCACATTTCCCCTTTTTATAAGGATACCAGTAATACTGGAAGAGGGCTGTATGACTCCATTCTCTCACTGCTATAAAGAAATACCAGGCCAGGCATAGTGGCTCATGCCTGTAATCCCAGCACTTTGGAAGGCTGAGGCAGGTGAATCACCTGAGGTCAGGAATTTAAAACCAGCCTGGCCAACATGGTAAAACCCCGTCTCTACTAAAAATATAAAACATTAGCTGAGTGTTGTGGCAGGCACCTGTAATCCCAGCTACTTTGGAGGCTGAGGCAGGAGAATTGCTTGATCCCAGGAGCCGGAGTTTGCAGTGAGCTGAGATCGCGCCATTGCACTCCAGCCTGGGCGACAGAGCAAAACTCCATCTCAAAAAAAAAAAAGGAAAGAAATACCTAAGGCTGGGCACCATGGCTCATGCCTGTAATCCCAGCATTTTGGGAGGCTGAGGTGGGCAGATCATTTGAGACCAGGAGTTCGAGACCAGCCTGGCCAACATGGTGAAACCCTCCTCTACTAAAAATACAAAAATTAGCTGAGCGTGGTGATGCATGCCTATAGTCCCAGCTACTCAGGAGGCTGAGGCAGGAAAATCGCTTGAACCTGGGAGGCAGAGGTTGCAGTGAGGCCAGATCAAGACACCACTTCCACCCTGGGCAGCAGAGCGAGACTCCATCTCAAAAAAAAAGAAATACCTGAGACTCAGTAACTAATAAAGAAAAGAGGACGAATTGGCTCTTGGTTCTGAAGGTTGTGCAGGAAACATCGCAGCATCTGCTTCTGGGCAGGCCTCAGGAAGCTTCCAATCATGACGGAGGCAAAGGAGGAGCCAGCCCTTCGTATGGCCGGAGAGGCGGAAGAGGGGGTGGGAGGTGCTATGCACTTTTAAACAACCAGATCTCACCATCATAGCACCCAGGAGATTGCGCTAAGCCATTCATAAGAAACTCCCTCATGATCCAATCACCACCTCACCAGGCCCCACCTCCAACACTGGGGATTACAACTGAACATGAGCTTTGGGTCGGGACACAGATCCAAACCCTACAGGGCCCACCCTACGACCTCATCTTAATTTGATTACCTCTGTAAGGACTTTATTTCCAAATGAGGTCACTTTTTTTTTTTTTTTTTGAGATGGAGTTTCACTCTTGTTGCCCAGGCTGGAATGCAATGGCACAATCTCAGCTCACTGTAACCTCCACCTCCCAGGTTCAAGTGATTCTTCATCTAAGCCTCCCAAGTAGCTGGGATTACAGGTGCCCGCCACCACTCCTGGCTAATTTTTGTATTTTTAGTAGAGACGGGGTTTCAGCATGTTGGCCAGGCTGATCTTGAAATCCTGACCTCAGGTGACCCACCTGCCTCAGACTCTCAAAGTGCTGGAATTACAGGCGTGAGCCACTATGGCCAGCCCCAAATGAGGTCACATTCTGAGGTAATGAGGTTTAGGACTGCAATGTCTTTTTTAGGGGACACAGTTCAACCCGTAAGAGTCCTCCTGATCTCAGGTGCTGATCTCTGCAGTGTGTCCCGGTGGGGCCTGCTTGCTATTGTAGGATGCCAGACCTTCTGGGAAAATGATCCTGCTGAGACCCACCAACTTCTTAACCTGGGGATATGGTGATTCTCCAAGGCTTATGTACACTGACAAAATTTACCCCAACGTTCAGCACAGCAAATTCAGTTTTTAAAAAGGAGAACTGCTGGGCGCTGTGACTCACACTTGTAGTCCCAGCACTTTGGGAGGCCGAGGAGGGTAGATCACATGGTCAGGAGTTTGAGACCAGCCTGGCCAATATGGTGAAACCTCGTCTCTACTAAAAATACAAAAATCAGCCGGGAATAGTGGCACTCGCCTGTAGTCCCAGCTACTCGGGAGGCTGAGGCAGAATTGCTTGAACCCAGAAGGCAGAGGTTGCAGTGAGCCGAGATCATGCCACTGCACTCCAGCCTGGGCGACAGAGACTCCATCTCAGGAAAAAAAAAAAAAAAAAGAAAGAAAGAAAGTAAAGGGAGAACTAGGCTGGGTGGGTTGGCTTGTGCCTGTAATCCCAGCACTTTGGGAGGGCACAGAGGGGGGATCGCTTGTGCCCAGGAGTTTCATACCAGCCTAGGCACATACCAAGATCCCATCTCTATAAATAATCAAAAATTAGCAAGGTGTGGTGGTGTGTGCATGTATTCCCAGCTACTCGGGAGGCTGAGGTGGGAGGATCACTTGAACTCAGGAGGTCAAGGCAGCAGTGAGCCATGACTGAGCCACAGCACTCCAGTCTGGACAACAGAATGAAACCTCATCTCAAAACAACAACAAAAAAGAGGCCGGTGACAGTGGCTCAAGTCTGTAATCCCAGCACTTTGGGAGGCAGAGGCAAGCAGATCACTTGAGCCCAGGAGTTCAAGACCAGCCTGGGCAACGTGGCAAGACTCCCCAACTCTAAAAACACACACACACACACACACACACACACACACACACACACACGCAAATTAGCCGGATGTGGCAATGCATGCTTGTAGCCCTAGCTACTTGGGAGGCTGAGCTGAGAGGATCACTTGTGCCCGGGGGGAGGTTACAGTGGGCTGAGACTATGGCACTGCTGTCTAGTCTGGGCAGCAGAGCAAGACCCCTGTCAAAAAAAAGAAAGAAGGGAGGAAGGGAGGGAATAAGTTGAAGGTCTTACCTCTACCTGGCTTTAAGCCTTATTTTAAGGCCAGGCGCGGTGGCTCACATCTATAATCCCAGCACTTTGGGAAGCCAGGGTGGGTAGATAAGCTGAGGTCAGGAGTTCCAGACCAGTCTGGCCAACATGGCGAATCCCGGTCTCTACTCAAAATACAAACATTAGTGGGGCGTGGTGGCGGGCACCTGTAATCCCAGCTACTCACGAGGCTGAGGCAGGAGAATCGCTTGAATCTGGAAGGCCGAGGTTGCAGTGAGCCCAGAACATGCCACTGCACTCCAGGCTGGGCAACAAGAGCGAAACTCCGTCTCAAAAAAAAACAATCTGTATTTGATTGATGGGTGTGGTGGTGCATGCCTGTAGTCCCAGCTACTTGAGAAGCTGAGGCAGGAGCTGGAGGAATCACTTGAGTCCAGGAATTTGAGGCTGTAGTGTGCAATGCACACCTGTGAACAACCACTGCACTCCAGCCTGGGCAACATAGCAAAACCCTGTCTCTAAGAAAAAAATAAAAATAAAAATCAGTATGAGATGGGTCACAAACCTAAACATAGAAGCAGAAATGCTTCCTTCTCCGGGTGGGTAGAGACAGGGTCCCACCATGTGGCCCAGGCTGCTCTCACCTCTTGGCCGCCGCAAGTGGTCCTCTGAACTTGGCCTCCCAGGTGCTGGGATTATAGGTAGGAGCCACCATGCCTGGCCTAAAACTTACAAAAAAAAATAGACAAAAATTTTCATGATCTGTGGTTGGCAAAGATTTCTTTTTTTTTTTTTTGAGACAGAGTCTCACTCTATGGCCCAGGCTGGAGTGCAATAGTGCAATCTCAGCTCATTGCAACCTCCGCCTCCCAGGTTCAAGTGATTCTCATGCCTCAGCCTCCTGAGTAGCTGGGATTACAGGGTCCTGCTACCACGCCTCGCTAATTTTTTTTTTTTTTTTTTTTTTTAAGAGATGGGTTTTCACCATGTTGGCCAGGCTGGTCTTGAATTCCTGACCTTAGGTGATCCACCCACCTCGGCCTCCCCAAATGCTGGGATTACAAGCATGAGCGACCACGACCGGTCTAAATTTTATATTTTTAGTAGAGATGGGGTTTCACCATGTTGGTCAGGCTTGTCTCAAACTCCTGACCCAGGTGATCTGCCCGCCTCGGCCCCCCAAAGTGCTGAGATTACAGATGTGAGTCACTGCATCCTGTCAGCAAAGATTTCTCATACAGGCCAGAAAAGTCCTCACTTTTAAAGGCATGAGGCTGGGTGCGGTGGCTCATGCCTATAATCCGAGCACTTTGAGAGGCCGAGGTGGGCAGATCACAGGGTCAGCAGTTAAGAGACCAGCCTGGCCAATATGGTGAAACTCTGTCTCTACTAAAAATACACACACAAAAATTAGCCTGGCGTGGTGGTGTGTGCTTGTAATCCCAGCTACTTGGGAGGCTGAGGCAGGAGAATTGCTTGAACCCAGGAGGCGGAGGTTACAGTGAGCCGAGATTGCACCACTGCACTCCAGCCTGCGTGACACAGCAAGGCTCTGTCTCAAAAATTAAAAATATAAAATAAAATAAAAAATTAAAGGCAGGGGCACAAACAGACCCCACAAAGACTTCTGACCAGTGAGGGAGTAGGAATGGGGGGATGAAGAGTGAGCCCTATAAGCCCAGAAACTGGGGGAGCAAGGAGAGAGTTCACTCCCCTGTCATGGTCTAAGATCCAGACACAGAGAACTATTTTGAGAGCAACACAGGGCTCACCAACCCGACCCCATTCTGCATTATTTTTTCTTTTCTTTTTTTTTTTTTTGAGACCGAGTCTCGCTCTGTTGCCAGGCTGGAGTGCAGTGGCATGATCTCAGCTCTCTGCAACTTGTGCCTCCCAGGTTCAAGTGATTCTTCTGCCTTGGTCTCCCGAGTAGCCGGGACTACAGGTGTTCGCCACCACACCCAGCTAATTTTTGTATTTTTAGTAGAGACAGGGTATCACCACGTTGGCCAGGCTGGTCTTGAACTCCTGACCTCAAGTTATCTGCCCGCCTTGGTCTCTCAAAGTACTGGGATTACAGGCGTGAGCCACTGCGCCTCCATTCTGCATTTGGTAACCAGCCCCCTGACAGTGTCTCACTTGGTTGCCAGCCTCCTGCATCCTAATTCTTTGACCATGAAAACCTTCAAGATCACTCACAAAAGCTGCCTCCCAGACGTCTTGTGGAGCTGGCACCAGGGCTGGCCGGCAGAGGGGTTTCATGCATTCTAAGTCAGGACACAAGGAAGGACTTACAGGGAAGCGGCCACTAGCTCCATACAAGGACAACTTTTGAAGTATCAGACAACCAATCAGTCATACTCAGCTTCTAGAAGGAGTGAGCTTCCTGTCACCAGGGGTATGAAAACATTGTTGTAGCCAGGCTTGGTGGTACATGCCTGTCAAGCCCAGGAGTCCAAATGCAGCCTGGGTAACACGATGAGACCCCTGTCTCCCCCACCATCAAAAGAAAAGGGTAGGGAAAAGTTACTAACCATGGACCCCTCTGGGATCCTGGGGCAGGAGGCAGGGATGGCCCACACACCCCACCCATGTTTGGATAATATTTTTATTACTTCTGATCTGTGCAGATTGGGAAATTCAAACCACAGAGAGATTAGGAGAGGGGTGAGGGCTGTGACATAGGAGCTGGAGAGAGGAAACCCTCTCCACCCTAAAGCCCCTTCTGAGTCACCACTCCCAGATCCTTCTGTTCCTCTTAAATCAGCAAATCTCTCCTCTCTGCTTCCAGCCTCTTCCCCCTCCAGAACTCAGGACCCATTAGCTGCTAAATGTGTGTTCCTAGTCCTGAACTGGGGGTTTCTGGGAACCAAGGACATTGCATTATTTTGTTCATTGAACTTGTTTCCATTGACAGTAGCCAGTGGGAGGCCCTGAGGTGATAGCGATGTGATTTATTGATTCATTGATTGAGACTGAGTCTCCCTCTGTTGCCAAGGCTGAAGTTCAGTGGCAGGATCTCAGTTCACTGCAACTTCCACCTCCCGGGTTCAAGCAATTCTGTCTCAGCCTCCGGAGGAGCTGGTATTATAGGGCCGGCCACCACACCCAGCTAGTTTCTTTCTTGCTTTTCTTTTTTTTTTTTTTTAACACAGGGTCTTGCTCTGTCACCCAGGCTGGAGTCCAGTTGTGTGATCTCTGCTCACTGCAACCTCCGCCTCACTAGATTCAAGCACTTCTGCCTCAGCTTCCTAAGTAGTGGGGATTATAGGCACGCACCACCAAGCCTGGCTAATTTTTGTATTTTTAGTAGAAATGAGGTTTCACCATGTTGACCAGGCTGGTCTCGAACTCCTGACCTTGTGATCCACCTGCCTTGGCCTCCAAAAATGCTGGAATTACAGGTGTGAGCCACTGTGCCTGGCCAAATTTTTTAAATTTTTAGTGGAGACAGAGTTTTGCCATGTTGGCCAGGTGGGTCTTGAACTCCTGACCTGAAGTGATACACCTCGGCCTCCCAAAGTGTTGGGATTATAGGCATGAGTCACTGCTCCTGGCCACACCGCAACTAAATAATTAATAAATTACAGGCCTGATTATTTATTTAGTTGTTTATTTATTTGAGACAGGATCTCCCCTTATTGTCTAGGTTGGAGGACAGTGGTACAATCACTGCAGCCTCCATTGCAAGAAGCTGGGAATACAGGCTCAGGCCACCGTGCCTGGCTAATTTATTTATTTATTTATTTTGAGATGGAGTTTCGCTCTGTCACCCAGGCTGGAGTGCACTGGCGCAATCTCGGCTCACTGCAACCTCTGCGTCCCAGGTTCAAGTCATTCTCCTGCCTTGGCCTCCCAAGTAGCTGGGACAACAGGTGCTATCTCAAAAAAAAAAAGGCCATTAAAAAAAAAGACAGAGTCTCACTCTTTCACCATGTTGGTCAAGCTGGTCTTGAACTCCTGACCTCGTGATCTGCCTGCCTCAGCCTCCCAAAGTGTTGGGATTACAGGTGTGAGCCACAGTGCCTAGCGAGACTCCATCTTAAAAAAATAAATAAAATAAAATAAAATAAAATGTTTAAATAGGCTGGGCACAGCGGCTCATGCCTGTAATTCTGGCACTTTGGGAGGCCCACATGGGAGTATCCCTTGACCCCAGGAGTTTGAGACCAGCATGGGCAACATGTTTATTTATTTATTTATTTATTCATTAATTCATTCATTTGAGACAGAGTCTCCCTCTGTCACTCAGGCTGGAATCCAGGGGTTTGATCTCCACTCATTGCAACCTTTACCTCCCGGGTTCAAGTGTTCTCCTGCCTCAGCCTCCCTAGTTGCTGGGATTACAGGGGTATCCCACCACACCTGGCTAATTTTTTTTTTTTTTTTTTGTATTTTTAGTAGAGATGGGGTTTCACCATGTTGGCCAGGCTGGTCTCGACCTCCTGACCTCAGGTGACCCACCTGCCTTGGCCTCCCAAAGTGCTGTGGTGACAGGTGTGAGCCTCCACACCCGGCCACACTTTTGTTTTTAATGCTTACACAAACAGATGAAGGCACATACATAAGCTAGATGATTTCAGATGCTGTAGTGATCACAGTTATAAAGGGAAGAAATCAAGTTGAGGTGACAGATTGTGACGCTGGGGCTACTTCAGTAGAGAGGGCAGGTCTCTCCGGAGGCGCTATATGAGCTGAGACACAAATGTGGAGCAAAAGGGATAAGAAGTACAAAGTCCACCGGAGAAACAAGGCCAATGGAGTGGGATTGCAAATTCCAAGTTCCCCATCTTCATCGTTGTTGCACCCTTTTTTTTTCTTTTTTTGAGATGGAGTCTTGGCTGGAGTGCAGTGGCAGAATCTTGGCTCACTGCAACCTCTGCCTCCCGGGTTCAAGCAATAATCCTGCTTCAGCCTCCCAAGTAGCTGGATTTACAGGTGCACGCCACCCCATGCCTGGCTAATTTCTGTATTTTTTTCTAGTAGAGACAGGGGTTTCACCATGTGGGCCAGGCTGGTCTTGAACTCTTGACCTTGTGATCCGCACGTCTCAGCCTCCCAAAGGGCTGAGATTACAGGCGTGAACCACCGCGCCCCGCCCCCATCTTCATTTCAAAAACGCCAATAAAGTCCTCTTGGGGGAGCCAAAGACTTTTTTGGGGTGGAAGTTTTCATCCTCTAATGGTTGGGTGGGGCGCGCCCCCTAGTGGTGAGAAGAGTTAAGTTTCACCTTGCTGACCTGCAATGTCACATGCTTGTCACTCATTCCTATCTCTCTCATATTTATTCACTTAACAAAAAATTAGAGCACCGATTGTGTGCCAAGGAATATTCTAGATTCTGAGGATGGAGCTATGAAGCTGACGGTAAAGATCCCTGTCCTGGAGCTGGCCTCCTAGGAGATATTCCCTAGCACAGTCCCTGCACATACCCCTACCTCACCTCTGCTCCCCAGAATTGTCCTTCCAGTGCTCCAACAGCCAAATATCCCTGCTTCAGAGTCTTGGCATGAGCAGTTCTCTCGCCACCCCGGAAAACTAAACCTTCTCTGTTTGCATGGCGGGCTCTGGTCTCAGCTCAAATGTGAGCTAAGTCCGAAAGGTGTGACCTTGTTTATTTCCTGCCCCTGTCCATCCCTCACTGATATATAAGATTCCATGAAGGTTATCATTTTCCTGGAATCCCTTAGCAAAGCACTTAATAGTTGCTCAGAAGACACCTGCTGAATGGGTTTGAGGATTCACTGGTGCAAAAAATATCAGCAACCGGTCACCCCAGTACGTATCAGATGCTGGTGAACACAGGTGAACAAAGTAGTCAAGAGACCAAAAATCCCTACCCTAAAAAAAAAACATAAAACCTCCCTGCCCTGAATCCGTATATTTTAAAATTAAAATTGCAGCTCCCGCACTATTCACCTCCTTTAGCCTGTTTTACTTATTTATTTATTTATATTTGAGACGGAGTTTCACTCTCCTCACGCAGGCTGTAAGGCTGGAGTGTAATGGCGCGACCTGGGCTCACTGCAACCCCCGCCTCCTAGGTCCAAGCAATGATTCTCCTGCCTCAGCCTCCGGAGCAGCCGGATTACAAGCGCCCGCCACCACGCCCAGCTAATTTTTGTATCTTTAGTAGAGAGGGGGTTTCACTATGTTGGCCAGGCTTGTCTTGAACTCCTGATCTCAGGTGATCCACCCGCCTCGGCCTCCCAAAGTGCTGGGATTACAGGTGTGAACCACCTCTCCCGGCCGCTTTAGTTTTTCTACAGTTTCACTTTCTAAACTATTATGAAATGGACTCATTGGTGTTTGTGTGTCTTCCCCCTCCAGAACACAGGCTCCAAGAGGGCACGGGATTTTGTCCATCTCGTTCACCACCCTACCCAGCCTCAGCACCTAGACCAGCGTTGGCACCCAGTGAGCGCCAAATAAACTCTAGACCTCGGCCCGCTCTTTTTCCTACAGACCTTGAGCCAACTTGTTCCAAAGGGGACATGGGCCTCAGGAGGCGCCCAGAGGTGACCTCAGGCGGCCCGACCCAGGAGTCCGCGCTCTGGGAGCAGGGCCACCGGAGCAGCTGCGGAGAGGGGCGGCGCCAGGAGCCGGAGTGGGAGCACGGCGAGTCCCGGGACAGCCGGGCGCTTCCAGGAAGAGGAGGGGGCGGCGGCGCGCCAGGGACCGTGGGAGGTGCCGTCGGAGCGGGCGGGTCACGTGACGCCCACAATACCGCCCACCTATCCGTGGGTGGGGCCCAGGTGGGCGGGGAGCATGCAAAACAGTCTGGGGCGGCGGCCAATCGCGGCGCGCGCCGGGTCCCGGCCCCGGGGGATTCGGGACGCCGCCCGCGCGCAGGCTCGGGTCGCTGCCGCCGGGGGGCTCTTGCCAGCGGCGCCGCGGGCCTGCGAGCTGGGGCAGCGGGCACTCCCTCGACCTCGTCCTCCTCGTCCTGTGCGGCCGGCCGGGTGAGGCCGGGCCCGCGTGGGGGGGCAGGCGGCGCCCGGACCGGCCCGCGCCTCGGCGGCGTGCTCCATGCATCCGGAGCCCGCCCCGCCCCCGAGCCGCGGCAGCCCTGAGCTTCCCCCGAGCGGCGGTAGCACCACCAGCGGCAGCCGCCGGAGCCGCCGCCGCAGCGGGGACGGGGAGCCCCCAGGGGCCCCGCCGCCGCCCGCCCTCACCTACCCGGACTGGATCGGCCAGAGTTACTCCGAGGTGATGAGCCTCAACGAGCACTCCATGCAGGCGCTGTCCTGGCGCAAGCTCTACTTGAGCCGCGCTAAGCTCAAAGCCTCCAGCCGGACCTCGGCGCTGCTCTCCGGCTTCGCCATGGTGAGCTGGCCGCCCTACCCTCCCCCCTCTGCTGTCCCCGCTGCTCCCGCCCGCAGCCCCGACGGGTCCCGCTGGGGGAGCGGGCTGGGCGGGCCGGGCGGGCCGGGTGAGGGGAAGAGCTGGGAGAGGCCGCGGTGCGCGGTGCGCGCTGCGCGGGGGGGAGAGGCGCTGACTGTGAGCATAGGTGGGCACCAAGTGACTCCGTTCTGGGGTGCTCACCAGTCATGCCAGAGTACCGGCTTGGGGGGCTGGGTGCCTCCACATGGCCACACCTGCCCCAGCCAGAGTGGTAGATGCATCCCGAAGTTAGCTCTATAAGAACCTGCCCCACGTGTGTGCGGAGGGGAAAGTCAGGACTCAAAGGCTCGAACCCATCTGGGGGCGTCAGGAGGTGGGGACGAAGAGAAAGACCCCGGAGCTGTCCTGTGCCCCCCACACTTGCGGCCGGAAGATATTGGCCTTGTTCTTTTATCAGCTCGTAGAGGGGATTTCCTGATACCCCTTTTCCACCGGATTTTCCGAGAGCCTCAGCCTGGGGGTTTGACAACCAGTCCCCCACCTTCAGTTTTTTCTCCAGAAACTTGCCACTGAGTCACTGCGTGTGGGGGAAGGGGGGATGGACGTGTTCCCGTTGAATGGGCTCTTTCTTTTCCGAGACGGCGTCTTGCACTGTCGCCCAGGCTAGAGTTCAGTGGCACGATCTCGGCTCACTACAACCTCTGCCGCCCGGGTTCAAGCAGTTTTCCTGCCTCACCCTCTGGAGTAGCCGGGATTACAGGCAGGTGCCACCATGCCCGGCTAATTTTTGTATTCTTCGTAGAGACGGGGTTTCACCATGTTGGCCAGGCTGGTCTTGAACTCTGGAGCTCGTGATCTGCCTGCCTCGGCCTCCCAAAGTGCTGGGATTACAGGCGTGAGCCACCGCGCCCGACCCAATGGGCTCCTTGATCTAGGAGCTAGTCATGCTTTCCTTCCCCCCACATCCCAAGGAGCTGGAATACGAAGCCTATGAGGTGTGGGGTGGGTGAGGGCGTGGATGGGCCTGAGAATTGACTCTGGGGATACCTTCAGGCTTAGCATCTTGGCATTTCTCTCACGCAGGGCACTACATAATAACTACATTATTATCACTTTCGGTGATATCAGCCTGTGTGAATGGACTCTGCCTCCCCGCCCCCCAGTTCTGTAGACCAGAGCACTCCTGCCCCCGCCACAAGTGAGCTAAGCCCTTGGCCTTGAGGCAGGGAGTGGCTGCACCCTTCGTGTTTTCTTGGGAAGGGAGTGTGTCTGGGACTCTCCCTGCTTTGCCTTTCAGCAGAGCCTGAATTTTTTAGAGGCCCAGAGCACGCCGGGGAGATGGGTAGTGGGAAGCAGCCCTCCCTGCTCGCCTGCTAGCTGCCTTTGTGACCTCAGTCAGCTCACTCTCCCTCTCTGGGCCTCAATTCCTGAATCTGTCAAAGAAGGCTGCTACTCAAAAGTTTCTCTGACTTTGAGAATAAAATTGAGGGAGCCCCTGAGAGGAAATCAGGGTATGTGTTTGTATAAAGGGACAGCACTCACATTTTTAGTTTAGATAGGACGGAATTCTGCTCTGTTTCAAATCCTAAGAGACCTGGTTCTGCCTCGTGCCTGGAGAATCTCTGAAAAGACCTGGCATTTGCTAAACACTCACTCTGCTAGGTGCCTTAACTCCCGGGCTTACTCCTCAACAACTCTCTGTGGTGATTTTGGCAAAGGGCTTTCCCAAGATCGCACAGCCAGTCCCGGGGAGCGGGATTTGAACCTGGGTCAGCTGGCATTCAGAACTTGCTCAGGCACTTGTACCCATTGCAGTGTATAGGAACTCTGATAGATGTCCAGCCAGGGACATGTTAGGACAGGCCTAGAAAATGAGAAACAGGACAAAGAGTTTCTTTAAGCCAAAGAAACGTTTATAATTGTGCAGGGAGGGAGCTACCAGTTGTCAAGCTTTTCCCTGCAGGGCTCCAGATTTAAGATAATGGTTCCCCCCTTTGCTTGTCATGAGTTTATAACTGCCCCAGGCCCCCTCTCACTCCTGAGAGGTGAGATCCAGATGAATGACATTTTCCTGCCTTCTCAAGTCCTCTCTTCCTCCTGAAGACAGGCCTTATGGTCAAGTGTAACCTCCTTCCTCTTGTTAAAAACAGTGTGGGGAAGTCAGGAGACTGGCGCAGCCAATGGCATGGAGTGGGCCTTGGCCTACCCAATCTGTCTCTTGGGGACTTTTTATTTTCCCCTGCCTGGGTGGAGAAGGCTTCCTGGCTCTGCTGATGGAATCCCCAAAGTTCTGCAGGCAGGGGAAGGACAGAACCCCATGACATTCTCCATTCCGCAGTTATAAGAGGGTAACTGGATGTACCACGAAGCTGGAAATCTATAGAAGAGATGGGATTGGGTGCAGGATGGGGGTCCTGCCATATCCCACCCCCACCTTAGAGGCCTAGCCTGTAAGTGAGCTTCAGAATGGAGGGGGTGCCAGCTGCCCCAATGCCATGGCAACAGAGTGACAAGTTCCTGGATTACTCTCCCTTGGCCTATGAGTCAGCACAACCAACTTCCTGCCCCCAGAGGGCTTCCTTCCCCAGAGACCTGGAAAGTCAGAGGAGCTGACTTGACCTTTGATCGCCAAGGGGTTAGGGTCACCAGGTGAGATTGAGGGAGGGTCCTCCACAAAGTGTGGAGGGGGATTGAGAGATTCCCCACTTCATGGGTAGAAGGGCCTGGCCAGGTGGCCAGGTTGAAGTGTTGGGGGATGAGCGGTGGGGGACCTCAGGCAAGTGGCTTTACCCCTTTGATGCCAGTTTTCTTTTGTTTATGATGCCAGTTTTCTTATGCGTACGGAGATGGCAGATATTCTGCTCTCCCATGGACTCACATGAAGATTCATTATGAGGCCAGACTGGGCCCATGAAACATTGAGGAATTTTCAGCGTCTGAGGTTGCACCCTTGCCTGGACCCTCTCTGATCTGCAGACAAGATTCTTGCTGTAGACAGAGTTTCTAGGAACAGCGCGCACCATCCTCCAAACTCTAACGAGAGATACAAAGCAAGGGGCCCTGGATATAGCATAGGATCAGCATCCTGTCCAGCTCCTTGAGCCAAGCGTACTCTTGTGGGCTTTGATTCAGGTCCTCTGTGCCTCGGGTTTATACTTCATCTAGAGGCAGCCAGCCTCAGCCTGACCCTGTCCCTGCAGGATGCAGTGAGTACATGTGGTGATCTCGTCTTCTGGGGAAGGTAGGCTGTAACATTAGCCTAAGCAGAAGATAATTGGGAAGGTCAGTCTGCTGCCGTAAACAAAATGCTTTCCACGACCTGCGATCAATTATTTTTGGATTATCTGCTTCCTCAGTTCTCTGCCCGCCAGCACCCTTCTCTTCCCAGGTTCTAGAGCTGGTTCAGAAGTTGCCTGTAATTTCTGTGAAAATGAGTTGGAAGGAAGGACTCAAATCATAAGACACCGAGCCTCTGTGACATGTTCAGAGTTCAGGGACCAGGGAAATGAGCAAGAAATTGCTATCACTATTCCTAGTACTGATCACTGATAGTAATTATTATTGCTCTGGTTGATTAGGCTCTTGCAATAGGCTAGACAGTGTCCCATGTAGCATCTTGTGTGATCTTCCTACAACCAGGTGGGTGTTAGGGACAAGCTGCCTCAGAAAACCCCCTCACACAGGCTGACCCCGCCCCTGACTGATTGCTCTGCAGCTGCATTCCTGAACTCCTATCCAGGCGCTACAATTAAGCAAAGCCTGATTACAGCCATCTGGGCAGCTCGGGAAGGACAGGGAAAGCAGATGTTTGTTTCCATACTTGTAAATTCCCGTTTTACACATACCTGTAAAATCCTGGTTTTTTTAGAACTGCCTCCACAAAAGTCACTGGATGATGTAGTGTACCTCTGTCAAAAGTTAAACTATCTCTGTGCCTCTTACAAACTGACAGATTATCTCAGTCCTGAAACTCCTTTATGCCCCTCTCACCCCATAAAAACCCCTCATTTTGTGAGCTCGGGGCTGTCTCCTTGATTGTTACAGGGCAGCCCAGCAGGTTAATAAAACTTGCTTGCGGCTGGTGCAGTAGCTCACGTCTAATCCCAGCACTTTGGGAGGCTGAGGCGGGTGGATCACCTGAGGTTGAAGAGTTCAAGACCAGCCTGACCTCAATGGAGAAACCCCGTCTCTACTGAAAATACAAAAATTAGCTGAGCTTGGTAGCACATACCTGTAATCCCAGCTACTCAGGAGGCAGGAGAATCGCTTGAACCCAGGAGGCAGAGGTTGTGGTGAGCCAAGGTCGCACAATTGCCCTCCAGCCTGGGCAACAAGAGCGAGACTCCATGTCTTTTTTTTTTTTTTTTTTGTTCTTTCTTTCTAAAGAAAGCGAGACTCCATCTCAAAGAAAAAAAAAGAAAACTTGTTTGCCTGACTTTGGGTCTACTCTCCTTTTTCTTGGCTAACCTTACAGTGGGTATAGGTGGTTATCGAGAGGAAAGGTTTGCCCGGGGTCACCTGGCTGGGAAGCTGCAGAGCCCTGTGGCTGTGGTGTAGTGCCGTTGCTGTGGGAGAGGAAGCATCAGCGTGGAGGGGGAACAGTGGAGAGGCTAAAGCAGAACAAGATCAGGACAGACACTTGAGCAAGACAGCTTGGTTCCAATCCCAGCACTAGCCGGGTACGGTGGCGCGTGCCTGTAGTCCCAGCTACTTGGGAGGCTGAGACTGGAGGATCGCTTGAGCCCAGGAGTTCTGGGCTGTAGTGGGCTATGCCGATTGGGTGTCCATACTAAGTTTGGCATCAATATGGTGACCTCCTGAGAGCGGGGGACCACCAGGTTGCCTAAGGAGGGGTGAACCAGCCCAGGTCGGAAATGAAGCTGGTTAAACTCTGGTGCTGGTCAGTATTGGGATCGTGCCTGTGAATAGCCACTGCACTCCAGCCAGGGTAACATAGCGAGACCCCGTCTCTTTATTAAAAAACAAATCCCAGCTCTAATTCTTATAAAAGCAAGACCTTGAGCAAGTCGTTTAACCCTTCTGGGCCTCAGTTTCCTCATCTTAAAAATGAAGTAGCCAGGCATGGTGGTGTGTGCCTATGATCCTGGTTGCTCGGGAGGCTGAGGCAGGGGAATTGCTTGAACCAGGGAGGTGGAGGTTGCAGTCAGCCGAGATCGCGCCACTGCACTCCAGCTTGGGTGACAGAGCGAGACTCCGTCTCAAAAAAAAAAATTAAATAATTTAAAAAATAAAATGGAGTAACAGTACCAACCTCGTTGGTATGAGGATTCATTGAGGTAATATTTTCAAAGTACCTGACCCGAGTATCCCAGAAACTTGCTCACCCTTTTTCTCATGGCGTTAGGGCTGCTAAGGGTTAACTGAATCAGAAGAATCCGGCTCTTCCGGAGCCTTGAGGGTGGTGGAGTTAGGACTTAAGAAAGAGCCATCAAGTCAAAGGAAATGGCAGGAACAGTTAAAAATAAGAAATTACAGGGCCTAGGGGAAAGGTACAGGGGCTGTGTTTGGGGTTGACGGTGTGTAGGAAGTAGTAGAGAATGTGAATCTAGCCAGGCAAGATGATGGACGGCCTTGATTGGCTGTTTGGGAAGTTTGAACTCTTGGATGACAGGCAACAGGGAGCCATTGAAGGTTCTAGACAGGAGTTACATGATGAATTCTATGATGGTGGCAGTTGTGTTGGTTACTGTTTGTGGAAACCCTGTTGTGCCAGGCATGAGCCTGAATACTTTTCTTTCATTCTTAATCCTCACCGTAGCTCTTGAAAGTATGTGCTGTAAACAGGAAAACTAAGGCTTCTAGAGGTTAAGGTTCCCCAGCTAGTAGAATTGATGCTCTCGTCTGGCTGGGAGCCGTTTCCACTCTACCACCATCTCATTTCCACCATCCGTGCAGCTTGTATACTGGGCCTTTGAAATCTTCCAGACGCAAGATTCTGCCTGCTGGATTTGCATACCAGGCGATGGAGAAATGGAATTTTGCTGTGTCCCCAAGAGGAGGGTGCTTCCCCACCCAGCAGAGAAGACCTTTGTAAAATTTCACAAGTGCCTGTGGCATATTTTGGGAATTCTGACCAAGAGCAGTGTTGAGCCCTACTGGTTGCTGGGTCCCTGGCTAATGAAGGGTAACTCTGAGCAGGCTTCTAAGACAGAGTCCCTGTGGTAATCAGTGTGGGCTGAGGGTGAAGGGGAGAGGTCCTGTTGAGAAATAAAACTGAATATAAAGTTTAAACATAGATAGCAGACCAGGTGCAGTGACTCACGCCTGTAATCCCAGCACTTTGAGAGACTGAGGTAGGAGGATAGCTGGAGCCTAGGAGTTAGAGACCAGCCTGGGCAGCATAGTGAGACCCCATCTCTACAAATAATAATAATAATAAAAATAGCCAGGCGTGGTGGCAGATGCCTGTGGTCCCAAGTACTTGGGAGGCTGAGGCAGGAGGATCACTTGAGCTCAGAAGGTCAAGGCTGCAGTGAGCTGTAATGGTGCCACTTCACTCCAGTCTGGGTGACAGAGCGAGACCCTATCTCAAAAACAAATAAATCAATAAATAAAAATCAGCATAGACAGCAGATTTCTCTCTGATGATGTTTCTAAGAGTTCTTTAATATGCTCTCGGGAAGGAACATCTCAGACTGCTAAGACCACAAACATTTCTTCAGAGGAGAATCTTGTGGGACTGTTATTTGATAGCCTTCCTTGGGGGTCAGTGATGTCACCCAGGGGTCAGCTGGCTTTTCATATAAAGGAGCCATGTGGTCTCAGTGGTAATGGCTCAACTCTACCTTTGTAGCTGGAAAGCAGCACAGATAATAGGTGAGTGAGAGCGCATGGCTGTGTGCCAATAAAACTTTACTTACTAAAACTACAGACTCTAGTTTGGTGACCCCTGATCTAAGCCAAACATTTTTTTGAGACGGAGTTTCACTCTTGTTGCCCAGGCTGAAGTCGCGATCTCAGTTCACCATAACCTCCACCTCCTGGGTTCAAGCAATTCTCCTGTCTCAGCCTCCTGAGTAGCTGGGATTACAGGCATACACCACCATGCCCGGCTAATTTTGTATTTTTAGTAGAGACGGGGTTTCTCCATGTTGGTCAGGCTGGTCTTGAACTCTCGACCTCAGGTGGTCTGTCCGCCTCAGCCTCCCAAAGTGCATTGATTACAGGCGTGAGCCACCGTGCCAGGCCCAAACTTTTTTTTTAAGTGAGTCAGGATCAGGCAGGGCATGGTGGCTCACGTCTGTAAGTAATCCCAGCATTTTGGGAGGCCCAGGTAGGAGGCTCACTTGAGCCCAGGAATTTAAGACCAGCCTGGGCAACATAGTGACCTCCCAAAGTGTTGGGATGACAGGTGTGAGCCAACGTGCTCATCTTTTTTTTTTTTTTTTTTGAGACAGAGTCACTCTGTCACCAGGTTGGAGTGCAATGGTGCAATCTTGGCTGACTGCAAACTCCACCTCCCAGGACCACATAGCCAGCATGGTGGTCCAGGGCTGTAGTCCCAGCTACTTAGGAGGCTGAGGCAGAAGGATCACTTGAACCTAAGAGTTCAAGGCTGTAGTGAGCTATGATTTCCCCACTGCACTCCAGCCCGGGCAACAAAGCACGACTCCCAGCTCTTAAAACAAAAATTAGCACTAGCCTCAGTATTTGTATGTCTGTAAATGATATGTGCATTCTAATAAATCATGTTATAAACATATATAAAAATAAAACATAGAACAGTTGAAAGGATGAGGTAAATCAATGAATATCATAAGAAGTTCTAATATGATTTTCCAACTCCCAAGGAATCACCTACAATTATCTGCTGGACACTTTGGACACCCTGGGCTGAAATACCCTAGGCCAGGCCTTCCCTTTCTAAACTCCTGCAGCCACCTTTTATGGAGGCCCAGTGCGAGATGCTGGAAGAACAAAGAAATACTAGAGTGGAGGAAGCAAGATGCATATGATTCTGCCTTTAGAACGCGTTTGATAAGTGGAGTGATGGGAAAGCATTGATTGAAGGCACTTACAACTGTCTAAAAATATTTATTTGCACCCAGGCATGGTGGCTCATACCTGTAATCTCAGAACTTTGGGAGGCCGAGGCAGATGGATCACTTGAGGCCAGGAGTTTGAGATCAGCCTGGCCAACATGGTGAAACTCCATCTCTACTAAAAATACAAAAATTAGCCAGGTGCGGTGGCATGCACCTATAATCCCAGCTACTTGGGAGGCTGAGAAAACAGGAGAATTGCTTGAACCCAGGAGACGGAGGTTGCAGTGAGCCAAGATTGCACCATTGCACTCCAGCCTGGACGACAGTGAGAATCTGTCTCAAATAAATAAATAAACATAAAAATAAATTACTTGCTTAAGTGTTTAGCACCCGTCACGCTCCCTCCATTCTGGGCTAGGGATCTTGCTGTCTTATTCCCTGCTTTGTCTGCAGCAGGGCCACAAGGTCTTCTAGGCACGTAGTAAGTTCTCAGTAACTATTCTCCAAATGAATGAGCGAATCACCCCGGAGCTCACCTGGAAGCCAGGGAACAGCAGTGACATGAAGATAAAATTTAAAAATAAGATTTTATTTTTAAATAAGATAAAATTTAGCCAGATGGGATGGGTGTGGTGGCTCATGCCTGTAATCCCAGCACTTTGGGAGGCGGAGGCGAGAGGATCGCTTGAGCCCAGGAGTTTGAGACCAGCCTGGGCAACATAGTGAGACCTTGTCTCTACAAAAAATTAAAAAATTGGCCGGGTGCAATGGCTCGTGCCTGTAATGCCTGCACTTTGGGAAGCCGAGGCCGGTGGATCACCTGAGGGTCAGGAGTTCAAAACCAGCCTGGCCAAATGGTGAACTCCATCTCTACTAAAAATACAAAAAAAATTAGCCAAGTGTGGAGGCAGGCGCCTGTAATCCCAGCTACTTGGGAGGCTGAGGCAGGAGAATCACTTGAACCCGGGAGATTGGAGGTTGCAGTGAGCCGAGATAGCACCATTTCACTCCAGCCTGGGCAACAAGAGTGAAACTCTGTCTCAAAATTAAACAAAATAAAAATTTGCCACGTATGGTGGTGCGTGCCTGTAGTCCCAGCTATTTGGGAGGCTGAGATGGGAGGATCACTGAACCTGAGAGGTTGAGGCTGCAGTGAGCTGTGATCACTCAACTGCACCCTCACCTGGGCAACAGAGTGAAACCCTGCCTCAAAAAAGAATTAGCCAGTTGAGGCCAGGCACAGTGGCTCACGCCCGTAATCTCAGCACTTTGGGAGGCGGAGATGGTAGATCGTCTGAGGTCAAGAGTTCGAGACCAGCCTGATGAACATGGAGAACCCTCATCTCTACTAAAAATACCAAAATTAGCCAGGCATGGTGGCAGACACCTGTAATCCCAGCTTCTTGGGAGGCTGAGGCAGAATTGCTTGAATCCAGGAGGTGGAGGTTGCAGTGAGCCGAGATTGTGCTGTTGCATTCCAGCCTGGGCAACAGAGCAAGACTCTATCTGAAAAAAAAAAAAAAAAAAATTAGTCAGTTGAAGAGAAAGTCTGGGCCTGTGTTCCCCTACCCTGTGTGCAAGTTCAGCCTATTCATGGCTTGTGACAAATTTAGTGAGTTGCAACAAGCACCTTTGTTGTTTCTTTCTTTTGATAACTTTGGTACCAAGCTACTGGTCCTTTTTAGAATGAGATAAGGATGAAATGAAACAAAGTAGCAGCATGCATTCCATCTTGCAAGAATAGGCCTTATTGGCATGCTTTAAGGCTAAATGTTGTTTGGTGAAACTTTTGTTTCTGTTATAAATGCGTGTGTGTCTATTTACGGAAATATTTGGAGCCCTGGACTGTCATGGTCAAGACTGTGTAAACCACTGCACCCCCGGGCCTCAATCCCCTCTTAAGATATGGTTTGCAGTTGACTTGGGGCGGGCAGGCTCAGACAGCTCTGGGGGACCCTGCATGATTGCAGCTAAGTGGCCTCATGTTCCAGGCGGCAGCCATCCACCCTCCTAAAAGGGTGGACAAGAAAAGAACTAGGCTGGGGGCAGGAAGGCTACGGGGGCTGAGGTCAGGCCCGGCATGGGAGGGTGGCCTTGGAGGGATCTGGACTTGCAGGCGCCAGGTGCCCAGGGTCTCCATGGAGCCTAGCAGGAGCCGGGAGAGATGACTGGCACTCGGGTGAGGTGGGCCAACGCCTGGTACAGTCTGCCAGGGCCCGCCAGGCCCTGCCCTTCGCACAGTTATGTAACCCTCTTCTTGGCCCTTGCTAAGGTTTGACATCTCTAGCCAAACCCCCAATGGGAGGATCCATGAACCAGCGTGAGGTGGTGATGTGGGTCTCTCACCTTTCCTGTCCCTTTAGGGTTCTCCTCGCCAGGTTCAGACGGCCAGCGGCTGGCCGGGGGCTGTTTATTTTGGGCTGACGGACTATATTTACCATGTGAAGCTGCATGCGATCTGATCTGATCTGATCCAATCTCGCCGGGGCTCAGCTGGGGCCCGGGCAGTCAGCTGCCAGATCTGCAGGGTCCCCGGCCCTCACCCTCCTCACCCAGGGGGAGATTTCCGGAGCAGGAAGTGTCCTGGAAAAAGTGGTGGCTTTTATTCCCGTGAAATTGTCATCAAGCTTCATGACACATGTCAACCGTCCCTTTCTTCCCACTTTGAATCATTCTTTTACACACCCCTCTGAACCCGGTGACACTGAACTTGGTCCCAAGTGTGGGCACATACAGCCTGCCTAGGTGGCCAGAGTTCCAGGAATCGTAGGGTCCAGTGAGGGTGATGGGGTTTCTTCCGGAGCAGGGCAGCAGGCCCCTTCCTCTTCCTTGGAGAGCCCAGCCTCTCCCCCCTCTCCCCCAGCCCAGAAAAACCTCAGGGCAGACTGGCAAGTGTTGGTGTCTCCTGGCCGTGTGCGTCCCAACAGCTGCACTGCTTGCTGGCCCTGGAGCCTGTGGGTGTGACAAGTGGTGTGGAATGTGGTGGTCTCTGTCCTGTGGAGGTGGCCATCAGGCCAGGTGTGGCTTGTCGTGCACATTCTCTTTGTGACTGGGGTTTGGAGCTGGGGCTGCCTCTGTGTTGCAGGCGAGGCCCAGAGTCAGGGTTGGAAGGTGGGCATGTGGGGTCCCTGTCTCCAGCCTGAGCCGAGGGTATCCAGCCATGATTTCTCTTCCACTTCAAGCTCTGTGTTTTTCTCTTTTTGTCTTTTCTTTTCTTCCCCCCATCTTTTTTTTTTTTTTTTTTTTAAGAGATAGAGTCTTGCTCTGTTGCCCACGCTGAAGTGCAGTGGTGTGATCAGACCTTACTGCAGCCTCAAACTCCTGGGCTCAGGGGATCCTCCTACCTCAGCCTCTCAAGTAGCCGAGATTGGCTGGGCATGATAGCTCACACCTGTAATCCCAGCACTTTGGGAGGCTGAGGCAAGGAGATCATCTGAGGTCTGATGAGGTTCGAGACCAGCCTGGCCAACATGGTGAAACCCCCATTTCTACTAAAAATACAAAAATTAGCTGGGTGTGGTGGCAGGTGGCGGTAATCCCAGCTACTCAGGAGGCTACGGTAGGAGAATCGCTTGAACCCAGGAGGCGGAGATTGCAGTGAGCCAAGATCGCGCCACTGCACCCCAGCCTGGGGACAGAGTGAGACTCTGTCTCAAAAAAGGAAGTAGCTGGGGCGACCGGCATGCCCATTGTACCCAGCTAATTTTTTTTTCTGTGTGCACTTGTATGTGTGTGTGAGACAGAGAGAGTGAGAGAATCTCACTTTGTTGCCCAAGCTGGAGTACGGTAGCACAATCAGGCTCATTGCAGCCTCAATCTCCTGGGCTCAAGGGATTCCCTCACCTCAGCCTCCCGAGTAGCTAGGACTACAGGTGTACCCACTACACCCAGCTAATTTTTCTTTTTTAATATTTTTTTCTTTTTTTCTTGGAAGCTGAACTCAGGTGCAAATCCTGGTACACCCAGCTAAGTTTTTGGTTTTGTAGAGATGAGATTTCACTGTGTTGCCCTGGGTGATTTCCAATTCCTGGCCTCAAGTGATCCTTCTGCCTCGGCTCCCCAAAGTGCTGGATTATAGGTGTGTGCCTAGTTTATGTGTTTTTCTTTTTAACTAAGATTTACTGAGCTGCTGTAGCTGGCCTTATGCTAAACATCTACATGTGAAAACTACATGTAATCTCAGTCAGCATGTGAGGAGGTGCTCCCTTGCCCCCATCATACCCTGGCTGTGGAGCCAAGTGGACTTGGGTTCAAATGCAGCAGCCGAGTAACCCTTTGGACGGCTGACCTCACCTTTCTGAGCCTCAGTTTTCTTGTTTGTAAAAGAATGATGGTATTAGTAACTCATGGGATCCTCTTTTTTTTTTTTTTTTTTTAAAGAGCCTCTGTCTCCCAGACTGGAGTACAGTGGCGCTATCTTGGCTCACTGCAACCTCTGCCTCCCAGGTTCAAGCAATTCTCCTGTCTCAGCCTCCCAAGTAGCTGGGATTACAGGCGCCCACCACCACACCCAGCTAATTTTTTTTTTTGAGACAGAGTCTCACTCTGTCATGCAGGCTGGAGTGCAGTGGCATGATCTCGGCTCACTGCAACCTCCGCCTCCCGGACTCAAGCAATTCTCGTGCCTCAGCCTCCTGATTAGCTGAGATTACAGGTGCGTGCCAGCACACTCAGCTAATTTTTTTGTATTTTTGGTAGAGGCGGGGTTTCACCATCGTTGGCCAGGCTGCTTTCAAACTTCTGACCTCAAGTGATCCGCCCGCCTCAGCCTCCCAGAGTGCTGGGATTACAGGCATGAGCCACTGTGCCCGGCCTGTCAGCCCCTGTTTTATAGATGTGGAAATTGTGGCACAGAGAGGTTGAGATCCTTATCCAAGGTCACCAGCTTTGTAACTGGAGGAGCTAGTTTGCAGCCAGCTGTATGGTGTGCTCTGTGTTCCTGACGGCTGCACAGTGGGAGAGAGACACTTCCTTGGGGGTTGCTGGGGCACAGGTGAGGCACCACCTCGGGAGCAGAGTGGGACTTTAGACCTGTGTATAGGCCCCACGTGCACACCCGCAGCGGCCAGCTCAGGGTCTGTGCTACCAAAGGCTGCAGACATTTCCAGTGAGTGATCAGTAGCAGTGGACCTGGCGCAGCTCAGCCACCGCGCCGCTGCTTGTCCTGTCTCGGGTTTCAGGTTCCGGGGCAGCAGGCCAGAGCAGGAAGAGGAAGTGCTGGGGGTGGGGAGGTGGCAGGAGACACTGGCTGCAGGAGGGGGGCTCCCCCTCTTCCAGGTGTGGGCAGGCCTGGGGACAGAGAGCAGTGAGCTGCATGGTGTGGCCCTCCACCCGCCATGCCCTGGTGGCCCACTCCACGTCTTGTGTCCAGCACACACATGCGCTGCAACACCCTCACCCGCATGGACTCAGAATTCTCAGGGCTGGCTTTAGGCCACCAAAGATCTTAAACATGGTAGAAATCCTGATGGCACTGCCCCAAATTTATATGAGCTTGAAATGTTTTGTAAACGCCTGGGCTGAAAAGTACATACCGTTATCCATTGTGGGCATTCTTAGGCAAAAGCCTGCAGATCCCGTTGAAATTGTCAGAAAAGTCCTATGAATAAATGATACTCTGCTGTTTTAAGGAGAATGTTCACCATCTTCAGATTCTCAAAGGTGTCCGACCCCAAGTCAGATCTAGGTTGTGACCTTCATCTCACCGCTTCCCCTCCTTTTTCGGGTGGAGAGGAGAGTCTTGGCCAGAGTTACCCGGCAAACAGGCAGTTACGGAGCTGGAACAAGGGTCTGTCGATTTGGCCTGGCGCCATTCCTTCTGCCTGAACGTGCCCCTCTGCAGGAGGGTAGATGCCCCAGGAGGACGTCATAGAGTCTGGGTTAGGGGTGAGGTTCCTAAACTGAGTCGTAATGAAGCTCAATTTTATTGAGGGTTTGTTGTATGCTGGACACTACCTATTTTAGGTGGATTAACTCTCTTAATCCTCACAAGAAGCCTTCAAGGCTTGTACAATTATTCCCATTTTACGGATGTGGAAACAGAAGCACAGAAATTTGAAAGAGCTTGTCAGAGTCACACAGCCTAATACAGGGCAGGGGAGTCAGAGTTCAAGCCAGGCAGGTTGCAAAAGGAAAGTGGTGAGGATGAAAAAAGGAGAATGGTGGGGAAGGAAGGAGCCCATACCCCTATCTAGGGTTGAGAGGGGGTGAGGCCAGGAATTCCCTGCCTGCTGGGGGCCAGGCTGGTGTGTGGCTAATGGAGAAACCACAGCATTAGGCTTCCCACTCTGAGCCTGCCACATACATAGCAAACACTTTATAAAGAGTCACTGTCCTTGCTGGATTTCCACCGTCTCCCTACCCTCCTCCCTCCAGCCCTCATGGGTTGAACCTGGTCGCGTGCCCACTGCCCGCTGCTCCCTGCCCAGATCTGATGAGCTGGCTCCTTCGCATAGGGGTGATTTGCAAGGCCCAGGTGAGGAGCAGCAAGTGTCTGGCCTGGAGCATGCCCCTGGTGACCTTGGGTCCACAGGTCCCCAGGAACTGGGGGGCAACTGGTACGTCATCCCTGGGGCTGGGGAGGAGACGGCCCCAGGGCACACTGGCCCCAGGCCACACCAGGGCTAAGCCCGTGGCTTCTGGGAAGCCTGCTCGGTACTTGTCAAGTCGTGCACTGTGTTCTCAGAAGGGCCTGGGTGTGCCCTGAGAGGGCAGCCACTACCCCTCTCCATGTCCCCAGCGCAGGGCATGAAGGAGAAGCCTCTGCTTGGGTATGAGAATGTGGGACCAGCAGGACTGGTAGCTGGTGATTGCTTTTTCTCATGCTTTTATTTTAACCATAGTAAAATATGCATAACAAAATTTACCATTTTGACCATTGATGGTTGGTTTTTAATTTAATTTTTAAAATTTTTTTAATTAATTTTTTTTTTTTTTTGAGATGGAGTCTTGCTCTGTTGCCCAGGCTGGAGTGCAATGGCACAATCTCTGCTTACTACAACCTCCACCTCCTGGGTTCAAGCAGTTCTCCTGCCTCAGCCTCCTAAGTAGCTGGCATTATTGGCGCATGCCACCATGCCCAGTTAATTTTTATACTTTTAGTAGAGACAGAGTTTCACCATCTTAGCCAGGCTCGTCTCAAACTCCTGACCTCAGGTGATCCACCTGCCTCTATCTCCCAAAGTGCTGGGATCACAGGCATGAGCCACTGCACCCAGCCTTATTTTATTCTTTTTAGAGATAGGGTCTTGCTCTAGTGCCCCGACTGGAGGGCAGTGGTGCAGTCATGGCTCACTACCACCTCAAACTCCTGGGCTCCAGTGATCCTCCCACCCCAGACTCCCAAGTAGCTAGAACTACAGGTACACACCACCACCCCCAGCTATTACAAAACTTTTTTTTATAGAGATGGGGTTTCTCTGTGTTGCCCGGGCTGCTCTCAAACTCCTGGTCTCAAGCAGTCCTCCCACCTGGGCCTCCAAAGTGTTGAGATTACAGGCGTGAGCCACTGTGCCTGGCCTGCAGTTGGCTTCTAGTACCTGGCCAGGTGGTAATAGGAGTGATTTGGGAGGTGGTTACCATGTGCCAGCTCTCATTTAATTGTTAAAATAATTCTATGAACTGACTGGGTACAGTGGCTCACTCATGTAATCCCAGCACTTAGGGAGGCTGAGGCAGCCGGGTGGATCACCTGAGGTTGAGAGTTTGAGACCAGGCTGGCCAACATGGTGAAACCTCGTCTCTACCAAAAATGCAAAAAATTAGCCAGGTGTGTTAGCACACACCTCTAGTCCCAGGTACTTGGGAGACTGAGGCAGGAGGATTACTTGAATTCAGGAGGTAGAGGTTGCAGTCAGCTGAGATCGCACCACTGCACTCCAGACTGGGCAAAGAGTGCAACTCTGTCTGAAAAAAAAAAAAATTCTATGAACTACTATTACAGTCCTATTTTACAGATAAGAAAGTTGAGGCTCAGATTGGTTAAGTGAGTTTCCCAGGGTTGCACAGCTAGTGAGTGCCAGGGCTGGGATTCAGACCTGGGTGGCCTCGGGTCCTGCTCTTCTTTAGGACTTTCTGCTGCTCTCAGCTCCAAGTGGGTGGGCCTTACTATCCCCTGTGAAAACTGAGGCTCGGAGAGGCCAAGCGACTGGCCAGGGTCCCAGAGCCTGGAGGGAGGAGAGCCGGGACTGGAGCGTGGCAGTGTGGGCCAGGACCACTGGCACTCATCCCGCCTGTTTCCCCGCAGGTGGCGATGGTGGAGGTGCAGCTGGACGCTGACCACGACTACCCGCCAGGGCTGCTCATCGCCTTCAGCGCCTGCACCACGGTGCTGGTGGCTGTGCACCTGTTTGCGCTCATGATCAGCACCTGCATCCTGCCCAACATTGAGGCGGTGAGCAACGTGCACAACCTCAACTCGGTCAAGGAGTCGCCACACGAGCGCATGCACCGCCACATCGAGCTGGCCTGGGCCTTCTCCACCGTCATCGGCACGCTGCTCTTCCTGGCCGAGGTCGTGCTGCTCTGCTGGGTCAAGTTCTTGCCCCTCAAGAGGCAGCCAGGCCAGCCGAGGCCCACCAGCAAGCCCCCGACCGGTGGCGCGGCCGCCAACGTCAGCACCAGCGGCATCACCCCAGGCCAGGCAGCCGCCATCGCCTCCACCACCATCATGGTGCCCTTCGGCCTGATTTTCATCGTCTTCGCCGTCCACTTCTACCGCTCACTAGTCAGCCATAAGACGGACCGACAGTTCCAGGAGCTCAACGAGCTGGCGGAGTTTGCCCGCTTACAGGACCAGCTGGATCACAGAGGGGACCACCCCCTGACGCCCGGCAGCCACTATGCCTAGGCCCTTGCGGTCTGGGCCCTTCCAGTGCTTTGGCCTTACCCCTTCCCCATGACCTTGTCCTGCCCCAGCCTCACGGACAGCCTGTGCAAGGGGCTGGGCTGCAGCAGGGGGCAGAGCGCGGAGGGAAGAGGCTTTTTGTAAGAGAAATTTCTGCACTTTGAAACTGTCCTCTAAGAGAATAAGCACTTCCTCTTCTTCCAGCTCCAGGCCCACCTCCTGTTACGAGGTGGTGGGGGCCAAAGTGGGGCCACAGGCTCTCTGTGTCCCCCTCTCCTCCCCTGTGCCGGTGCCACCTGGGTGCCTCCTGTCCTGTCCGTCTCAGCCTCTCTCCCGTCCAGCGTTGAGTGTGAACATGTGTGTGTGACACATAAATATACTCATAAGGACACCTGCTTCCTGTGTCTTGCGTTTGTCGGGCCTGGGCTGCTGGTTTCATGCCTCAACCTGGTTAGGTGAGCCTCTAGGCAAACTTAAAACACATTTTTTGTTTGTTTTTGTTTTTCTGAGACGGAGTTTTGCTCTTGTTGCCCAGGCTGGAGTGCAGTGGCGTGATCCATAAAGTCACCATGGGCTGGGTGCAGTGGCTCACGCCTGTAACCCCAGCACTTTGGGAGGCTAAGGTGGGTGGATCACCTGAGGTCAGGAGTTTGAGACCAGCCTGGCCAACATGGAGAAACCCTGTCACTACTAAAAATACAAAATTAGCCAGGCGTGGTGGCGTGTGCCTGTAATCCCAACTTTTTGGGAGGCTGAGGCAGGAGAATCTCTTAAAACTAGGAGGTGGAGGTTGCAGTGAGCTGAGATGCACACACTGCACTCCAGCCTGGGCAAGAAGAGTGAAACTCCGTCTCAAAAAATATAAATAAATAAAAATAGGCCAGGCACAGTGGCTCGCACCTGTAATCCCAACACTTTGGGAGGCTGAGGCAGGTGGATCACGTGAGGTTAGGAGTTCGAGACCAGCCTGACCAACATGGTGAAACCTTGTC
The DNA here is from genome assembly GCA_036589455.1 of Ateles fusciceps. Taxonomy (NCBI): domain Eukaryota; kingdom Metazoa; phylum Chordata; class Mammalia; order Primates; family Atelidae; genus Ateles; species Ateles fusciceps. The sequence goes on along the minus strand of JAZHEH010002317.1, from coordinate 5,189,515 downwards.
TCTACTAAAAATACAAAGTTAGCCGGGTGTGGTGGCATGCCCCTGTAATCCCAGCTACTTGGGAGGCTGAGGCAGGAGAATGGCTTGACCCCGGGAGGCAGAGGTTGCAGTGAGCTGAGGTTGCACCACTGCATTCCAGCCTGGCCAACAGAGCGACACTCTATCTCAAAAAAAAAAAAAAAAAAACAAAGCTTATCTGACAAACCTGTTTTCTCCATATAGGTATCCATCATAACCTTGCACTGAGGAATATTAACAATCCAGTATTACTCTTGGGGACAATTTTGCTTTATTCTACTTTATTTTACTTATTTTATATATATATATATATATATATATATATATATTTTTTTTTTTTTTTTTTTTAGAAAATCTCACTCTGTTGCCCAGGCTGGAGAGCAGTGCCACACTCTCTGTTCACATGCAACCTCCTCTTCCCTGATTCATGTGATTCTTCTGCCTCAGCCTCCTGAGAAGCTGGAATCACAGGTGCACGCCATCACGCCTAGCTAACTTTTGTACTTTTAGTAAAGAGGGGGTTTCGCCATGTTGGCCAGGCTGGTCTTGACCTTCTGACTTCAAGTTATCTGCCCAAAGGCTGGGATTGCAGACATGAGCCAATGCTTCTGGCCTATTTTCTTTTAGAGACAGGGTTTTCCTCTATTGCCCAGGCTGGAGTGCAGTGGCATGAGGATAGCTTACTGTAACCATCAACTCCTGAGCTAAAGTGATCCTTCTGTGAGCTCTGGTCACGCCACCTCCCAAGTAGCTGAGACTACATGCACATACTGCCATGCCCAGCTATTTATTTATTTTTTTGAGACAGAGTTTCACTCTTGTTGCCCAAGCTGGAGTGCAATGGTGCGATCTCAGCTCACTGCAACCTCTGCTTCCGGGGTTCAAGTGATTCTCCTGTCTCAGCCTTCCAAGTAGCTGGGATTACACACACGCGCTACCATGCCCTGCTAATTGTTTGCATTTTTAGTAGAGGTCATGTTTCACCATGTTGGCCAGGCTAGTCTCAATCTCCTGACCTCAGGTGATCCACCCGCCTCGGCCTCCCAAAGTGTTGGGATTACAGGCGTGAGCCACCGTGCCCAGCCATGCCCAGCTAATTAAAAAAAAAAAAAAAAACTTTGCTGACCGGGCTTGGTGGCTCACGCCTGTAATCCAAGCACTTTGGGAGGCCAAGGCGGGTGGATCACCCGAGGTTGGGAGTTCAAGACCAGCCTGACCAACATGGTGAAACCCTGTCTTTAAAAAAATAAATAAATAAAAATAAAAATAAATTTGCTGATCCTGAGAATACTTTGTGGTGAAAAAAAAAGAAACAAAAAGTTTTGTTGAGATGGGGTCTTGCTGTGTTGTCCAAGCTGGTCTTGAACTCCTGAGCTCAAGTGATTCTCTCCCCTCAGCCTCCCAAAGCAGTGGATTTATAGGCATGAGCCACTGCACCCAGCTGGGAACCATCATAAATGGCAAAATCAATAAAAAGCATAAAAATGTGGAAAATATGACACTAAGTAGACCGTGAAAAGGACGCTTAGCAGGCTGCCAGAGTCACAGATACTGAGACTGCAGACTGAGGATGTGTCTGTCTTCCCTGAGCCGTGTGCTGTAGTTACGCCTATGGTCCTTCATGCCTAAATACTTCCTCCTAAAACTAAGGACATTTCTCGACATCATGACAATCCGCTGATCAAATCCAGGAAATTTGATGTTGATGCAATTACGGGTTACAACATTCCTGTTCAGTTTCCCAAATGTCCCAGCAATGTCCCTTCTAGCAACAAAGTGTCCCTTTTCCACTTGAGGATTGCGTATCACAATGAGATGTCACTTAGTCTCCTTTGTTATTTTTATTTTTTTTTATTATTTATTTATTTGGTTTTTTTGAGACAGAGTCTCACTCTGTCGCCCAGGCTGGAGTACAGTGGCCTGATCTTGGCTCACTGCAAGCTCTGCCTTCCGGGTTAAGGCGATTGTCCTGTCTCAGCCTCCTGAGTAGCTGGGACTACAGGCACATGCCACCACGCCCGGCTAAATTTTTGCATTTTAGTAGAGACGGAATTTCACCACGTTGGCCAGGATCATCTTGATCTCCTGACCTTGTGATCCGCCCGCCTCGGCCTCCCAAAGTGCTGGGATGACAGGCATGAGCCACTGCACCCGGCCTATTACTATTATTTTTTGAGAGAGTCTCGCTTTGTTGCTCAGGCTGGAGTACAATGGCCTGACAGCTCACTGCAACCTCCGCCTCCCAGGTTCAAGTAATTCTCCTACCTCATCCTCCCAAGTAGCTAGGATTACAGGCGTACGCCACCACGCCTGGCTAACTTTTGTATTTTTAGTAGAGATGGCGTTCACCCCATTGGCCAGGTTGGTCTCGAGTTCCTGACCTCAGGTGATCCACTCACCTCAGCTTCCCAAAGTGCTGGGATTACAGGCTTGAGCCACCGCACCCAGCCTTAGTCTCCTTTAATTTCACAATTCCTCAGCCTTTTTTATTTGTTTATTTGTTGGTGTTTAAAACAGGGACTTGCTCTGTCACCCTGGCTAGAGTGCAGCCTCAACCTCCTAGCCTCAAGCAGTCCTTCCACCTTAGCCTCGCGAGTAGCTGGGAATACAGGCGCCTGCCACAACGCCTAGATAATGTTTGTATTTTTTGTAGAAACAGAGTCTCTCTCTTGCCCAGGCTGGTCTTGAACTCCTGGCTTCAAGGGATACTCCCACTTTGACCTCCCAAAGTGCTGGGATTGCATTTGTGAACCACAGCACCTAGGCTAGTCTTTCTCTTTTTAAAAATTATTAGTATTATTATTACAGAGACAGGGTCTTACTCTGTAACCCAGACTGGAGTACAGTGGCATGATCACAGCTCACTACAGCTTTGACCTCCAGAGCTCAAGCAATCCTCTCACCTCAGCCTCCCAAAAAGCTAGGACTATAGGCACACACCACTGTGCACAGCTAATTTTCATATTTTTTGTAGAGACAGGGTTTTGCCATGTTGCCCCGTCTAAGTTTTTTTCACCTTTTGTAGCGACAAGGACTGATGTCTGCCCAGGCTGCTCTGAAACTCCCAGCTCAAGAGATTGATCCTCCCACCTCGTTACAGGCATGAGCCACCATGCCTGGCCCAGATGTTTTCTTATTATTAGATTGTGCATTTTGGCAGGAATATTATCTAGGTGAGATTTTTATCAGGATTCGTTTAAAATAATAAAATAAGCAGGGCATGGTGACTCACACCTGTAATCACAATACAGGAAGGCTGAGGTGGGAGGATCACTTGAGCCAAGGTGTTCAAGACCAGCCTGGGTGCCTTGATGAGACCCTGTCTCTATGAAAAACACAAATATTACCTGGGCATGATGGTGGTGCACCTGTGGTCCTGGCTAGTTGAGAGGCTGAGGTGGGAGGACTGCATGAGCCTGGAAGGTCAAACCTGCAGTCAGCAGTAATCATGCCATTGCACTCCAGCCTGAGTGACAGAATGGGACTCTGACTCAAAAACAACAACATAAGAATATGGCTGGATGCAGCGGCTCACACCAGTAATCTCAGTACTTGGGGAGGTCGAGGGGGGGCAGATCACTTGAGGTCAGGAGTTCAAGACCAGCCTGGCCAACATGGTGAAACCCCATCTCTACTAAAAATATAAAAATTAGCCAGGCGTAGTGGTGCACACCTGTAATCCCAGCTACGCAGGAAGCTGAGGCAGGAGGATCATTGAACCCAGGGGAGGCGGAGGTTGCAGTGAGCTGAGATCATGCCACAGCACTCCAACCTGGGTGACAGAGGAAGACATCTTAAAAAAACGGCTGGACGCCATGGCTCACGCCTGTAATCTCAGCACTTTGGGAGGCTGAGGCAGGCGGATCACAAGTTCAGGAGATTGAGACCATCCTGGCTAACACAGTGAAACCCCATTGCTACTAAAAATAAAAAAAGATTAGCCGGGCGTCGTGGCACATGCCTGTAATCCCATCTACTGGAGAGGCTGAGGCAGCAGAATCGCTTGAACCTGGGAGGCAGCGGTTGGAGTGAGCCAAGCTCGCGCCACTGCACTCCAGCCGGGGTGACACAGTGAGATTGCGTCTCAAAAAATTAAATAAATAAATAAATAAAATAAAATAAAATCGGCCAGGTGTGTTGATGCTTGCCTGTAATCCCAGCTACTTGGGAGGCTGAGGCAGGAGAATCACTTGAACCTGGGAGGCGGAGGTTGCAGTGAACTGAGATTACACCATTGCACTCCAGCCTGGGTGACAAGAGCAAAACTCTGTCTCATGCACACACATACACACAATCGTTATGTGCAGTTGCTATTCTAAGCCCTGTGCATCAACTGATTTAACCCTCAGTACCCTTACATGGTGGGTACTATTATTATCTGCATTTTGCAGAAGATAAAATTCATGCCTGTGGAAGTAAATTGCCAGGATTTGAAACTGGATAGTCTGGCTCAGAGCCCAGGCCCTCACAAAGATCTTACCTGGGCTGATTCTGGCTTGGCTTGAAATGTTGGGGGCCCAGGAATGGTGGCTCACATCTGTAATCCCAGCATTATGGGAATCTGAGGCAGGTGGATCACCTGAGGTCAGCAGTTCGAGACCAGTTTGATAACATGGTGAAACCCGTCTCCACTAAAAATACAAAAATTAGCTAGGCATGGTGGCATGCGCCTGTAATCCCAGCTACTTGGGAGGCTGAGGTAGGAGAATCCTGCCTTGAACCCAGGAGGCAGAGGTTGCCAGTGAGCCGAGATCGAACCATTGCACTCTGCTCTCCCAGCGAGAGTCATACTCTGTCTCAAAAAAAAAAGAAAGAAAAAAAAAGTGGGCTGGGTGTGGTGGCTCACGCCTGTAATCCAAGCACTCTGGGAGGCCAAGGTGGGCCAATCACCTGAGGTCGGGAGTTCAAGACCAGCCTGACCAACATGGTGAAACCCAGTCTTTAAAAAAAAAAAAAAAAAAAAGTGTTGGAAGCCCCAGCTGCATGGGGCCACCTTCTTACAGAGGTACTCTTACAATGAGCAGCAGCTTCACTGCAGCCACCCTCTTCCCCCAGGGCCTGTTTTTTCCACAGTCCCCACCATTCCCTCCTGTCTCACACCAGGCCAGCTTCACTCATGTGAATTTCTTGGCCTCATTAAGCCTTTGAGTTTGAGATTTTGTCTCAGAAACCTAATATACTAAGTGGTTATGCTCACACCTGTAATCCCAGCACTTTAGGAGGCTGAGGCAGGTGGATGACTTGAACCCAGGAGTTCAAGACCAGCTTGGGCAACATGGTGAAACCCTGTCTCTACAAAAAATACAAAAATTAGCTGGAAGTGGTGGCATACACCTGTAATCCCAGCTCCTCAGGAGGCGGAGGTGGGAGGATCACTTGAGCCTGGGAGGTAGAGGCTGCACTGAGCCTTGATTATACTACTGGACTCCAGCCTGGGCGAGAGAGACCCTGCCACAAAAAAGAAAAATTTAAACACATTTTTTTTTTTGACGAGTTTCACTCTTGTCACTTAGGCTGGAGTGCAATGGTGCCGTCTCGGCTCACTGCAAACTCCGCCTCTCGGGTTCAAGCGATTCTCCTGCCTCTGCCTAATTTTTGTATTTTTTGGTAGAGATGGGGTTTTACCATGTTGGCCAGGCTAGTCTTGGACTCCTGGCCTCATGAGATCCACCTGCTTCGGCCTACCAAAGTGCTGGGACTACAGGCGTGAGCCACTGTGCCAGGCCCAATCCACTCTTCTGAAGGGTACCGAGTGGGACAGGGCAGGGACCCCTGCGTGAACCCCCATTGCTCCCCAGAGAAGTCCTGGACATCTTTTTTTTTGAGACCAAGTCTCCCTCTGTCGCCCAGGCTGGAGTGCAGTGGTGTGATCTCAGCTCACTGCAACCTCCACCTCCCCGGTTCAAGTGATTCTCCTGCCTCAGACTCCCGAGTAGCTGGGGCTACAGGCGTGCGCCACCACGCCCGGCTAATTTTTGTATTTTTAGTGGAGATGGGCTTTCACCATGTTGGCCAGGCTGGTTTCCAACTCCTGATCTCAGGTCATCCGCCCACCTTGGCCTCCCAAAGTGCTAGGATTACAGGCGTGAGCCACCGCACCTGGCCATCCTGGACATTTTTCATGTATTCCTCTAAGAGAGCCCCCTCCCTACTTCTGCAAAGACACGGGATCCAGCTGGAATCATTTCTGGCTTAGGATCCTGTTGTCTTGCATTCTCTTCCTAAACTGGCCTGGATTCAAGACTCGTCAGCCTGGCTTGTCAAATGCAGGTTTCGAAGCCCGTGGAGGACTCTGATTCAAGTAGGTCTGGGTGTGGCTTTGGAATCTGTTTCTGACAAGCACCCCCGGTGCTCTCACGCCCAGGCAGCTCAGGCTAGGAGCTCAGTCTTTAACTGCAGTTCTGCTTAACATTTTGAACACATAACACATTCACTTGGCTCCAAATACAGCAGAGAGAAGTTGTCCTTCAGCTCCTGTTCCAAGTCCCCAACTCTCCCCAGAGACAACCATCTTTGCCAGTTTATTGTGTTCAAATCTAGTGACATTTTATACATAAACAAGCACACCCTCTTCCCACTATTTCTCCAAAAATGGTAACCCTTTATATACACTCTTCTGCACCTTAAGAGCAGCTAGATCGAAGTTTAAGCACAGTACTAGCTTGATGACTTGTGATCCTCCTTGAACCTCAGTTTCCTCCTCTAGAATGGCACTAATATTAGCAATCACTATTGTCAGGGAGTCCCAGGAAAGAAAGCTTGCTGCGAAGCTGTGAGCACAGGGCCTGGAAAAGAGTGAGTGCTCCATATCTGGAAGTTACAATTGATTCTGCATCCTAGGGTGTCCAGATGGGCTTTTCCGGTGCCAGCAGTACAGACTGAGGACCACACCCTCAGTGAAGCCACCCCACTTATGACATGGGGGGTCAGAGAGAACCTCAGTAAGGTCAGTGGTGTTTATTGAGGTTTTACTACGTGCTGTGTGCTTCTTGCTGAGATCTCAGCTGGAATCGTGGTATTTCAGGGTTTCTCAACTTCAACTTTTTTTTTTTTTTGAGATGGTATCTTGCTCTGTTGCCCAGGTTGGAGAGCAATGGCACGATCTCTGCTCACTGCAACCTTTGAGGCTGGTTCAAGCGATTCCCTTGCCTCAGCCTCCTGAGTAGCTGGCATTACAAGTGCTGAATGGCTTTTTTTTTTTTTTTTTGGTAGCATGGTGACACCGCACCACATTTAAAAGTAGCCCTGGCCTTTACTCACTCAAAGCCAATAGCCTTCTTCCTGCCAGCTGTGACGCCAAAAATGTCAGACATTGCCAAATGTCCCCAAGGAAGAGTGGGGGGTCAGGGAGGACAAAATCATACCCTCCATTTAAAACCACTACCTTATCTCACCGTCACAGTAACTAACCACAGTAACCCCAGGTGGCAAGCACCGTTAATGCCCCATATTGCTAGTGAGGAGACCTAGAGAACAGAGTTTGGGTGACGTTCCCAAAACACACAGCTCCGAGATTCACACCCAGGCAGCATGAATCCAGAGCTCACCTGCCCATTACGCATGAGAACATCTGATCTCTCAGGGATGTTGCTCTGCTCTTCCCTGGTATCTGATCCACAATTAACCCCAATACACGATATTCATGACGACATCTGTTATCAAAGCCTCAGAAGACTCCTGCGAGCTCTCCTGAGTCCCATTCTATAGATGGGGCAACGGAGGTCACTTGCTCAAGGCCACACAGCCAGTAAATCAGGCGTTCCCAGAGCCAGCTCCACGTTAAAATCACCTGGGGGCCAGGGGTGGTGGCTCACGCCTATAACCCCAGCACTTTGGGAGGCGGAAGTAGATGGATCACCTGAGGTCAGGAGTTTGAGACCAGCCTGGCCAACACAGTGAAACCCCATCTTTACTAAAAATACAAAAAATTAACTGGGCATGGTGGTAGGTGCCTGTAATCCCAGCTGCTCAGGAGGCTGAGGCAGGAGAATCGCTGGAACCCAGGAGATGGAGGTTGCAGTGAGCTGAGATCATGCCACTGCACTCCAGCCTGGGTGACAGTGAGACTCTGTCTCAAAAAAATAAATAATAGCCAGGCGCGGTGGCTCACACCTGTAATCCCAGCACTGTGGGAGGCCGAGGCGGGGGGATCATGAGGTCAGGAGATCGAGACCATCCTGGCTAACACGGTGAAACACTATCTCTACTGAAAATACAAAAAATTAGCCGGGCGTGGTGGCAGGTGCCTGTAATCCCAGCTACTCAGGAGGCTGAGGCAGGAGAATCGCTTGAACCCAGGAGGCAGAGGTTGCAGTGAGCCGAGATCATGCCACTGCACTCCAGCCTGGGCAACACAGCGAGACTCCTTCTCTAAATAAATAAATAAATAAATAAGGCTGGGCGCGGTGGCTCAGGTCTGTAATCCCAGCACTTTTGGAAGGCTGAGGTGGGCGGATCACAAGATCAGGAGTTGGAGACCAGCCTGGCCAACATGGTAAAACCCCATCTCTACTAAAAATACAAAAACTAGCTGGGTGTGGTGGCATGCGCCTGTAATCCCAGCTACTCAGGAGGCTGAGGCGGGAGAATCACTTGAACCTGGGAGGTGGAGGTTGCAGTGAGCCGCAATTGAGCCACTGCACTCCAGCCTGGGCGACAGGGCCAGACTTGGTCTCAAAAAAAAAAAGTCACCTAGGGAACTTTCTGAAAGCTCAGGCCTCACCCCAGATGAATTAGATGTGAATCTCTGGGCATGCGATCTGGGCTTCCATAGCTTTGTAAAGTTTCCATGGGATTTCAAGGTTGAGAGCCCTATGTTAGATTGAGAAGTGGTCAGGAAATTTTAATCTCAAATCTTGGTGGCAGGATGCAGGTGTTCTCTTTGGGTCATCTGGGTTATCTCACAGGGGACCTGCCGTTTCTTTTGCTTTTTCTTTTCTTTTTTCTTTTTTTAGACAGAGTCTCGTCGCTCTGTCACCAGGCTGGAGTGCAGTGACACGATGTCAGCTCACAGCAACCTCCGCCTCCCTGGTTCAAGTGATTCTCCTGCCTCAGACTCCCAATAGCTGCGACTACAGGCATGTGCCACCATGCCCAGCTAATTTTTGTACTTTTAGTAGAGATGGGGTTTCACCATGTTGGCCAGGATGACCTCGATCTCTTGACCTTGTGATCTGCTCGCCTCAACCTCCCAAAGGGCTGGGATTACAAGCGTGAGCCACCATGTCCGGCCCTTTCTTTTACATTTTTAAAATTTTTTTGTTTGTCAGATGCAGTGGCTCATGCCTGTAATCCCACCATTTGGGAGGCCGAGGCAGGCGGATCGCAAGGTCAAGAGATCAAGACCATCCTGGCCAACATAATGAAACCCTGTCTCTACTAAAAATACAAAAATTAGCTGGGTGCGGTGGCGTGTGCCTGTAGTCCTAGCTATTCGGGAGGCTGAGGCAAGACAATCACTTGAACCCAGGAGGCAGAGGTTGCTGTGAGCCAAGATCAAGCCGCTACACTCCAGCCTGATGACAGAGCGAGATTCCAACTCAAAAAAAAATTTTTTTTGAGGGTGGTCTTGAATTCCTGGCCTCAAATGATCCTTCTGCCTTGGCCTCCCAAAGTGCTAGAAGTACAGGAATGAGCCACTGCACCTGGCCTAAGATCTGCCCTTACTCCTCCCCCAAGCTAAGCCCAGGCAGCCCAGGCAGCCCAGCCATGGGAGATCTTTTCCCACCTGAAACCCCTCCCGTGCCCCCTCGCATGCCCCATCCTCACACCACAGGCAGGAGCTTACACCACCTGGTTCTTTATTCTTATGCCCTGCAGGATGAGATCAAGAAGATGAAGGCCGCCAGAGGGTCCCAAGGCCAGCCTGGGAAAGAAGCACTGGCCTTCCTATTGGCAAGAAACCACCCAGTGCTGGGGGAGTGAGGGGCCCTCTGAGGGTGCCAGGCTCGTGCGGAGCCACGGCTGACTCCTCCGGTCAGAGCTGCACTGATCTGAGCGACTGGGTGACACGGACTTGAATTTCTCCTGAAGCGTTGGTGTTCTCTGCGGGGGAGAGAGGGGGATGGTGGAGTTGGTATTTGAAAGTTGCTGTACCAATGCCCTCTCCTCAAGCCCTCACATCGTGCCCAGGAGGGGCTTGGACTGGACAAGGCCCCACTGGACAGATGTGAAATGGAAGCCCAAGGCCAACCGCCTTACTCAAGGGCATTCAGAAGCCAGCAGACCACCTCCTTCCACCCGGTGCCCAGCCCAGTGATGTGGCCCAGGGTGCAAACAGAAGGTTCTGGGCGGGACTGGAATGCACTGGTCTTCAGTGAAATCAGTTTTGGGTTTTGTTTTTTTTTTTTGAGATGGATTCTCACTCTTTCACCCAAGCTAGAGTGCAGTGGCACGATCTTGGCTCACTGCAACCTCTGCCTCCCGGGTTCAAGCGATTCTCCTGCCTCAGCCTCCCAAGCAGCTGGGATTACAGGTGCCTGCCACCAGTAGAGACGGGGTTTCACCATGTTGGCCAGGATGGTCTCGAATTCCTGACCTCAAGTGATCCACCTGCCTTGGCCTCCCAAAGTGTTGGGATTACAGGCGTGAGCCACCACACCTGGCTGAAAGGGGTTTTGAAGAGGAAGGGCCAAAAATCACATCTGGAACGTAGAAAGCAAGAAGACTGTCCTCTCTGGTCTTGCTCCCCCACGCCCCCACCCTGAGCCCTTTGGAGACCCCAGGAGATCTGTGCATTGATCCGGGCCCTGGAGCAGCCCCAGCCATGAAAGAGCATGGCAGGCTTGCCCACCCCTCACCCACCATCAATCTCCTTCTTCCACCGTCTTCCTGAACACGGCCAAGGCTTCTGCCAGCACACCATCAGGGTCTAGGATTTTGACCTGGAGGGAAACAGCAAGGGGTTGGTTTGGAGAGCATGGAGGACCCAGGCTGCCAGCCTTGACTGGCACTGCCTGCCCCGTGGGGTGCTGCCAGCATCATCAGGAGCCACCTCCCTTGCCAGCGATGCCCTGACTGAAAACAAAACCTTGTCTGTTCCCTGTCTGGGCTAGGCTGGGCCTGGCAGGTCTGGGCTGGGCATGGCTCGGGGTGCTGGCCTCTGTCTCTGTCTGGGTGTGGCCACAGGGCCCTGGGGAGGGCTGCCCACCTCAGGAATGGGGAACTGAGTGGGCTCAGGGGCCTCGTCACGGCCAAAGTCGATCATCGTCCCACACTTGGCCATATTGTCCACCCAGAAGCCTTCAAACAGCTGTCCGTGGTCCAGATGGAAGAACGCCCTGGTCCATTCTTCATGCCTCTCCCCCCAGCAGCCCTCGTAGCGGTTCCCCGTTCTCTGGAGAAAGGACAGGGTGTGGTGCGGGGTACACCAAACTAGGCTAGATCCCCAGGGGGTCGCTCTTACAGAGCTCAATGCAACCCCAACACATTGGGAGGCCAAGATGGGAGGCTTATAAACCCAGCAGATCAACACCAGCCTGAGTAACACAGCGAGACCAACTCTACAAAAACAATTTTTAAAAAATTAGCTGGGCTGGCTGGGCGTGGTGGCTCACGCCTGTAATCCAAGCACTTTGGAGGCCAAGGCGGGCGGATCACCTGAGGTCAGGAGTTCAAGACCAGCCTGACCAACATGGTGAAACCCCGTCTTTAAAAATAAAAAAAAATAAAAAAAAAAAAAAAAATTAGCTGGGCATGGTAGTGTGCACCTATAGTCCCAGCTACTCAGGAAGCTGAGGTGGGAGGATGGCTTGAGCTTAGGAAATTGAGGTTGCAGGGAGCTGAGATCGCCCCACTGCACTTTAGCCTGGGTGATAGAGTGAGACTCTGTCTCAAAAAAAAAAAAAAAAAAAATCCAGCTACTTCTCCTTTGGGTCTCCTTTCAAATATTCAAATGCACCCTCTGGGCCAGGCACAGTGTCTCAGGCCTGTAATCCCAGCACTTTGGGAGGCCGAGGCAGGTGGATCACTTGAGGTCAGGAGTTTGAGACCAGCCTAGCCAACATGGTGAATGAAACCATGTGTCTACTAAAAAAATACAAAAAAATACAAAACAAATTAGATGGGCATGGTGGTGCACGCCTCTAATCCAATCTACTCGGGAGGCTGAGACAGGAGAATTGCTGGAAGCTGGGAGTCAGAGGTTGCAGTGAGCTGAGATTGCACCACTGCACTCCAACCTGAGTGACAGAGACTTGGTCTCAAAAACAAAAACAAAAACCCAACGCACCCTCTTGAGGGAGGCATTCCCTGACCATAGGTCAAGTTAAATAGGCCCTGCCCCAAATTCTGTCATCATTTCCCAACAGGCCTTCCTGTTTCCTAAGGAGAAATGTTAGCACGTTTACCCCACAGCCTACACGGTGTGACCTGGAGCGAGTGACTTCAGCTCCGTGTCTCAGTCCATTTGTAAAGAAGGGATGATAAGAGCACCTATCTTTTTTATTTCTTTATTATTATTTTTTATTTTTTTGAGATGGAGTTTCGCTCTTATAGCCCAGGCTGAAGTACAATGGCACGATTTTGGCTCACCACAACCTCTGCCTCCCAGATTCAAGTGATTCTCCTGCCTCAGTCCCCTGAGTAGCTGGGATTACAGGCATGTGCCACCACAGCCATCTAATTCTGTACTTTTTTAGTAGAGTTGGGGTTTCTCCATGTTGGTCAGGCTGGTCTCGAACCCCCGACCTCAGGTGATCTGCCTGCCTCGGCCTCCCAAAGTGTTAGGATTACAGGCGTGAGCCACCATGCCCGGCTTAAAAGCACCTATCTTATGGGACTGTGGGGAGGATTAAATGAGTCCAGTACATGTAAGTGTTGGCTATGATTATGATGATCCCAAGAAATTCTTAGTTATGCATTTATTGTTAGGCTCCCCTAGTAAAGTACAAGCTCTCTGAGGGGGAGGGATAGGGTCCGTTTCCTCTCCTGTCCCACACTGATGCAAGGGCTCTGCTGGGTGTGGCGTGTCCCTGTGGGACCAGGTGGGCGTGACCAGCTCGCTGTCAGGGGCGTGGCGGGTGGGCAGGCCCTGAGAGGGCGGGGCACTCACTTAGGCGCAGCATGCCCTCCCCGTGTGGCTTGTCGTTCTCCCACTGTCCCTCGTAGATGTCGCTGTTGCTGTAGTACATGCGGCCCCACCCGCTGCGCTGGCTGCCACACCACTCACCCTCATAATACTCCGTGGGTCCGAAAACTGGATCCCATAACCCTGAAAGCACGAAGATGCTCCTGCTCAGGGCGCCGTCCCCACACCAGGAAAGCCCATCGTCTTCCCAGGCACCCCAGAGCCACACAGCCCAGCTTCTTCCTTCTTCCTCAGCCCTACGTCCAAGCAGAGGATCGCGTCTTAGCGGAGGGTCATGCCTGTTTTTTTTTGAGAGAGAGCGTCTTGCTCTGTCACCCAGGCTGGAGTGCAGTGGTGTGATCTCAGCTCACTGCAACCTCTGCCTCCTGGGTTCAAGCGATTCTCCTGCCCTAGCCTCCCAAGTAGCTGGTATTACAAGCACGCACCACCACGCCCGGCTAACTTTTGTATTTTCAGTAGAGGCAGGGTTTCACCATGTTGGCTAAGCTGGTCTGGAACTCCTGACTTCAAGTGATCTGCCCTCCTCGGCCTTCCAAAGTGCTGGGATTACAGGTGTGAGCCACCGAGCCTGGCCTATCATGTCTTGAAGGATCTCCTCATGCTGTCCCTTTCTCTCTGTGCCTCTGCTGCCACCTCCATGCAGCCAGTCATTAATCTCCCTCCTCACTGAGCACCCCCTCCTCCCTCATCCCCCACCCCACCATGCACCATGCAGCCCCTACAGCACCAGAGGATTCTTTAAATCGCCCATATAGGCTTGGTGCAGTGGTTCACGGGCTCACTTTGGGAGGCTGAGGTGGGTGGATCACTTGAGGTCAGGAGTTCAAGACCAACCTGGCCAACATGGTGAAACCCTGTCTCTACTAAAAATACAAAAATTAGCTGGGCATGGTGGCCAGGGCCTATAACCTCAGCTACTCGGGAGGCTGAGGCAGGAGAATCACTTGAACCTGGGAGATGGAGGTTTCAGTGAGCTGAGATCCCACCACTACACTGTAGCCTGGATGACAGAGTGAGACACCGTCTCAAAAAATAAAAATAAAAATAAAAAAATCGCCCATTGGATTATGCTTGCCCCCATCCCACTCTTATTTTGACCCAGAAAAATGAACAGAAACACCATACATAGCCAGGCTTGGTGGTTCAAGTCTGTATCCCAGCATTTTGGGAGACTGAGGCGGGTGTATCACCTGAGGTCGGAGTTTGAGACCAGCCTGCCCAACACGGTGAAACTCCCACCTCTACCAAAAAATACAAAAATCAGCCATGCATGGTAGTGTGCGCCTATATTCCCAGCTACTCAGGAAGCTGAGGCAGGAGAATCGCTTGAACCGGGGAGGCGGAAGTTGCAGTGAGCCCAGATTGCACCATTACACTTTAGCCTGGGTGACAGAGGGAGAGACTGTCTCAAAAAAAGAAAAGAAAAAGAACACTATACTCAGTGTCCAACCACAGGGAAACAAGGTCTTTTTGCAGATCATACCCAAGGAGGTCGGATTGAGGAGCCAAGCCTACTCCTCACTTCCCACATGTCCTTGAAGGCCCCGGCAACCCTTTTCCTTACTCCTGACCCAGGGCAGACACACACTACTGTCTGACATCTTCCTCCTCCCCATTTTTTCTTCCTGGCTAATTCCTAACATCTTTTAGTGTCATCTCCTACAGGAGGCCTGGCCTGAATTCCCTCTTTTGTTTTTTGAGATGGAGTCTTACTCTATCACCCAAGCTGGAGTGCAGTGGTGCTATCTCGGCTCACTGCAGCCTCCGCCGCCCAGGTTCAAGCATTATCCTGCCTGAGCCTCCTGAGTAGTTGAGATTACAGGCGCCCACCACCACACCTGGCTGATTTTTGTATTTTCGTAGAGACGGGGTTTCACCATGTTGGCCAGACTGGTCTTAAACTCCTGACCTCAGGTGAGCTTCCTACCTTGACCTCCCAAAGTGCTGGGATCACAGGCATGAATCACTGTGCCCAGCCTGAATTCCCTCTTTTTGAGACAAGTCTTGCTCTGTTGTCCAGGCTGGAGTGTGGTGGCACCACCATAGCTCACTGTAGCTTCAGCCTCCTGAGATCAAGCAATCCTCCTGCCTCAGCCTTCTGAGAAGATGGGACTACAGATGTGCACCAACACGTCCAGCTAATTATTATTATTACATAATATTATTTATTTAGAGACGGAGTCTTGCTCTGTTGCCCAGGCTGGAGTGCAGCGGCACGATCTCAGCTCACCACAACCTCTGCCTCCCACGTTCAAGCAATTCTCATCCTCCATCTCCCAAGCTGGGACTACAGGTGCACACTACGGTGCTCAGATAATTTTTTTTTTTTTTTGTATTTTTATTTAGTAGAGATGAGGCTTTCACCATGTTGGCCAGGCCGGTCTCAAACTCCTGACCTCAATTAACTGTCTGCCTCAGCCTCCCAAAGAACTGGGATTACAGGCGTGAGCCACTGTGTCTAGCATTCTGCCCCTGAATTCCCTAGGCTGGGCTTAATGACTCTCCTGTGGGTACCCTGTGAAAACAACTCTCCTAACACCATATTCTATGTAAACTGGTTATTCGGGACTTACTCTTCCTACTAGCCAATAAATTTGGGAGCAGAGAACATGAAACCCTGGCCACTTGCTAGCTCTGTGACTCCAGGCAAGACTGAAACTGCCTTTGCAAAATTATGACTGAGACAGCGAAGAGATCTAACTTAACCGACTCCATCTTGCTTCTAACCTCTAAGCTTTCCTTGTTCATTCTTGAGCTTAAGCTGAACTAATTTTGGGAGAAACTTAAAGTTTAAACAAAGACAGTAACAGCCTTTTCCCAAAGACCTCCTTCTTGCCTGGGGGACTAGATTGCCTTTGAAGGATTAACATCAGCTACAAGATTAGAACTTTTGGTTTAGGAGTCATGCAGCTGGAGGCTACAAGATTCTGACCCTCCCCAAACTGCCCCTAAGATCAGTGCTGGAGATATTTTGCAGACTGTGCTGGATGGATCGGCTGGCTCCACCCAGATCAATAAAGTGACTGAGGTGATCTGTGGCCCCCACCAAGGAACTGACTCAGGGTGAGAAGACAGCTTTGATTCCCTATGATTTCATCTCTGACCAATCAGCACTCCTGCCTCACTGTCTTCCCCCCACCCGCCAAGTTATCCTTAAAAATTCTGCTGCCACAATGTTCGGGGAGACTGATTTGAGTAATAATACAACTCAGGTCTCCCACACAGCCACCTCTGTGTCAATTACTCTTTCTCTATTGCAATTCCCCTGTCTTGAATCGGCTCTGTCTAGGCAGCGGGCAGGGTGAACCCCTTGGGTGGTTACAAGATACCTCCTCTCCAAGCTTGTTTGCTTATCAGTAAAATGGGCGTGATGATAATGATGATGAGAGTTAACTGAAGTATTACATGTGTGTTTCAGGCTCACAATAGTAGTTGCTCAGTTGCAATACTGTATTATTAGTGTCCCCGGGGCCGATGGTGAGGATTCATCCACACTTGTGGGAGTAGGTAGAGGGACTCTGTGCCCAGCTTGGGTGTTTCTGGGCTGAGCACGCGCCTCTGGCTGGCTTCCGCCCCCTGGGACCCAACTCTCTTATCCTCTGCCCTCTTGCTTCCACTTTCCTACCTCCTCTTTATTCAGGCCCAGCAGAAAGGGGATTCTCGGAAAGAGATGCCCAGGGAAAAGAAAGCCAGGAAACCAGGGGGGAAGAGGGGTGGAGACTACTTCGTCCCCCACAAGCCTGGCTGGCTCTGTGCAACCACAGGGTTTCTTGGGCTCCTCCCTGGCCTTCTCTTGCTTCCTGTTTCCTGGGTTTTGTTCTGAGAAACTTTGCAATTCCCCCCACCCCTTCCTTCTCCCACGCACACCACAGCCTTCTCCTCCTCCTGGTAGACCTCCCCTCCCTTTCTCCCAGGCCTCTCTCAGCTCCCCCTACACACACACACACACACACACACACACACACACACACATACACACACACACAGAGCCTGGCTGGCAGGCCTGCTCACCGATTTCTTATCACCTTTCCACCAGCCTGAGTAGACTCTCCTGTACTTTCCTGTCTGTTGATCAGGAAGGCTGAGGGTGCCGTAGCCGTCTCGCTTCCCAAACTTCCAGTCCCCTTCATAGATGGCTCCGTTCTTCTTCCAGACCTGTGTTCCTTTCCCTGGTGGCACACAGATGAGCAACGCTGCAGACATGGCCGCCTGGGGATGGGGGTGCTATGCCTGCCTGGGCCTCAGGGGCCCCCGACTGGACAAATCTTGAGAGCTGGGACAGGCTCTGTGCATCATCCTAGACACCCAGTACCCAGGAGAAGACCAGGAAAATTCTATTTCTTTTTTTTTTTTTGAGACGGTGTCTCTGTCGCCCAGGCTGGAGTGCAGTGGCACAACCTCGGCTCACTGCAACCTCTGCCTCCAGGGATCAAGAGATTCTCCTGCCTCAGCCTCCAGAGTAGCTAGGACTACAGGCATGAGCCAACATGCGCCAATACAAATAATTTTGTATTTTTAGTAGAGATGGGGTTCCATGTTAGCCAGGCTGGTCTCAAACTCCTGACCTCAAGTGATCCACCCACCTCGGCCTCCCACGGTGCTGGGATTACAGGTGTGAGCCACCGCACCCTGCCAGAGGTAATTCTCTTATTTGTTGCTTAGTGTCTCATGTGTGTCTCTTCCAGGAGAATGTGAGCTGCGGGAAGGCACAGACTTTGGTCTGTTTCATTTGCTGCACAGAAAACCTTCCTGATATGTTGTATGTGATTAATCCCTGTTAATTTGCTTTTTGCTTTCTTTCTTTTTCTTTTCTTTTTTGAGACAGGATCTGGCTATGTCGCCTATGCTGAAGGGCATAGCTCACTGCAGCCTCAACCACCCAGCCTTCCACCATCAATGATCCTTCCACCTCAACCTCCTGAGTAGTTGAGACCACAGGTGCATGCCACTACGCCTGGCTAATTTTTTTAAAAAAAAGTTCTGTAGAGATGGAGTCTCTCTGTGTTGCCCAGACTGGTCTCAAGTTCCTGGGCTCAAGCAGTCCTCCTGCCTAGGCCTCCCAAAGTATTGGGATTATAGGCATGAGGCACCATACCTGGCCTTTCTTTTTTTTTTTTTTTTTGAGACGGAGTCTTGCTCTGTGGCGAGGCTGGAGTGCAGTGGTGCAATCTCGGCTCGCTGCAACCTCTGCCTCCTGGGTTCAAGCAGTTCTTCCACCTCAGCCTCCCGAGTAGCTGGGACCACAGGTGCGTGCCACTACACCCAACTAATTTTTGTAATTTTAGTAGAGACAGGGTTTCACCATGTTGGCCAGGATGGTCTTGATCTCTTGACCTTGTGATCCGCCCAGCTCAGCCTCCCAAAGTGCTGGGATTACAGGCGTGAGCCACCGCAACTGGCTTTTTTTTTTTTTTTAAGAGATGGGGTCTTTCTTTGTTGCCCAGGCTTGTCTCGAACCTTTTTATTTTTTTTTTTGAGACAGAGTCTCCCGCTGTCACCCAGGCTACCACCAGTGGTGGGATCTCAGTTCACTGTAACCTCCACCCCGCTGGTTCAAGCAATTCCCCTGCCTCAGCCTCCCGAGTAGCTGGGATTACAGCACATGCCACCACGTCTGGCTAATTTTTTTGTATTTTTAGTAGAGATGGGGTTTCACCGTGTTGGCCAGACTGGTCTCGAACTCCTGACCTCAAGTGATCTGCCTACCTTGGCCTCCCAAAGTGCTGGGATTACAGGAATGAGCCACTGTGCCCAGCCGGTCTTGAACTCTTGAGCTCAAGAGATTCTCCCTTCTGAGTCTCTCGAGGAGCTGGAACTACAAGCCCACACCACTGTACCCGGCTTAATACATCTTTAACGAAGGGGTGAATAAAATATTTGTGGAATACCTATATGGTCCAATTAACGTCTTGGTCCTTGGTAACCCAGGAACAAATTCAACATTATCCCTCTGAGCTTTGTGACCTTGACCAAGTAACTTAATTATCTGGGTCTCTCTGAGCCTCAGATTTCCCATCTGTAAAATGGGAGTAAGAATATCGTATGGGGGCCGGGTGCAGTGGCTCACGCCTGTAATCCCAGCACTTTGGGAGTCCAAGGTGGGTGGATCACCTGAAGTTAGGAGTTAGAGACCAGCCGGGCACGGTGGCGCGTGCCTGTAGTCCCAGCTATTCGGGAGGCTGAGGCTGGAAGATCTCTTGAGTCCAGGAGTTCTGGGCTATAGTGTGCTATGCCGATCGGGTGTCCGCACTAAGTTCGGCATGAATATGGTGACCTCCCGGGAGCGGGGGACCACCAGGTTGCCTAAGGAGGGGGTGAACCGGCCCAGGTTGGAAACGGAGCAGGTCAAAACTCCCGTGCTGATCAGTAGTGGGATCTTGCCTGTGAATAACCACTGCACTCCAGCCTGGGCAACATAGCGAGACCCCCGTCTCTTTAAAAAAAAAAAGAAAAAGAAAAAGAAAGAAAAGAAAAAGGAAAAAAAAAGGAGTTAGAGACCTGCCTGACCAACACGATGAAACCCTATCTCTACTAAAAATACAAAAATTAGCTTGGTGTGGTGTCATGCTCCTGTAATCCCAGCTGCTCTGGAGGCTGAGGCAGGAGAATTGCTTGAACCCAGGAGGCGGAGGTTGCAGTGAGCCGATATTGCACCACTGCACTCCAGCCTGGGCCACAGGGCGAGGCTCAGTCTCAAAAAAAAAAAGAATATTTTATGGGACAACCTAAGTGCCTGTCAACAAATAAATGGGTAAAGAAAATGTGATATATATTACATAATAAAATATTATTTAGCCTTTAAAAAAGAGGGCCAGGCGAGGTGGCTCATACCTGGAATCCCAGAACTTTTTCTTTTTCTTTTTTTCCTTTTTTGAGATAGAGTCTAGCTCTGTGGCCCAGGCTGGAGTGCAGTGGTGTGATCTCGGCTCACTGCAACTCCGCCTCCCAGGTTCACATGATTCTCCTGCCTCAGCCTCCCGAGTAGCTGGGATTACAGGTGCACGCCACCACACCAGCTAATTTTTTGTATTTTTAGTAGAGACGAGGTTTCATGGTGTTGGCCAGGCTGGTCTCGAATTCCTGATCTCATGATCTGCCCGCCTTGGCCTCCCAAAGTGCTGGGATTACAAGTGTGAGCCACCACACCCGGCCAGAATCCCATAACTTAGGAGGCCAAAGCAGGAGAATTACTTGAGGCCAGAAGTTTAAGACCAGCCTAAGAGCATACAGAGACCCTGGATGTATAAACAATTTAGGCCAGCATGGTGGGTCATGCCTATAATCCAGCACTTTGGGAAGCTGAGGCAGGTGGATCACCTGAGGTCAGGAATTCGAGACCAGCCTTGCCAACATGGCAAAACCAAGTCTCTACAAAAATATAAAAATTGGCCAGGTGCGGCGGCTCACGCCTGTAATCCCAGCACTTTGGGAGGCTGAGGCGGGCAGAAGCATGAGGTCAAGAGATCGAGACCAACCTGGCCAACATGGTGAAACCCTGTCTCTACTAAAAATACTAAACATAGCTGGGCATGGTGGTGAGTGCCTATAGTCCCAGCTACTCGGGAGGCTGAGGCAGGAGAATTGCTTGAATCTGGAAAATGGAAGTTGCAGTGAGCCGGGATGGTGCCACTGCACTCCAGCCTAGAATAGAACAAGACTCTGTATCAAAAAAAAAAAAAAAAATACAAAAATTATTCAGGCCTGGTGGCATGTGCCTGTAATCCCAGCTACTCGGGAGACTGAGACAGGAGAATCACTAGAAACTGGCAGGCGGAGTTTGCAGTGAGCTGAGATCACAGCACTGCACTCCAGCCTGGGCAACAGACTAAGACTCTGTCTAAAAAATAAATAAATAAATAAAAACAAAATTAAAGGCCAGGTGTGGTGGCTCACGCTTGTAATCCCAGCACTTTGGGAGACTGAGTAAGGTAGGCAGGTCATGAGGTCAGGAGTTCGAGAACAGCCTAGCCAACATGGTGAAAGTACGTCTCTACCAAAAATAGAAAAAATTAGTGGGGCATGGTGGCACGTGCCTGTAATCCCAGCTACTTGGTAGGCTGAGGCTGGAGAATTGCTTGAACCCAGGAGGTGGAAGTTGCAGTGAGCTGAGATCGTGCCTTGCACCCTAGCCTGGGCAATAGGGTGAGACTCAGTCTCAGAATAAATAAGTAAATAAATAACAACAAAATAAAATAAAAAATTATGAAAAGGGCCGGGCGTGGTGGCTCACGCCTATAATCCCAGCACTTTGGGAGGCCAGGGCGGATGCCTGAGATCAGGAGTTTGAGATCAGCCTGGCTAACATGGTGAAACCCCGTCTCTACTAAAAATACAAAAATTAGCTGGGCATGGTGGCGTGCACCTGTAATCCCAGCTACTTTGGAGGCTGAGGCGGGAGAATCACTTGAACCCGGAGGTGGAGGTTGCAGTGAGCCGAGATCATACCACTGCACTCCAGCCTGGGCAACAGAACAAGACTCAGTCTCAAAAAATGAAATAAATACATAAAATAAAATAATAAAAGGAAAGAAAGAAAACGTGCCATTTGTGACAACATGGATGAATCTGGAGGACAGTATGCCAAGAGAAATAAGCCAAGCACAGAAAGAGAAATACTGCATGATCTTACTTATATGTGGAATCTAAAAAAGTCAAACTCATAGAAACAGAGTAAAATAGTGGTTACCAAGGGCTAGTGGGGTGGGGGAACTGTGGCGATGTTCTGTCAAAGGGTGTAAACTTTTTATTATAAGATGTACAAGTTTTGGAGACCTAAGGCTGGGCACGGTGACTCACTCCTGTAATCCCAGCAATTTGGGAGGCTGAGGTGGGCGGATCACTTGAGGCCAGAAGTTTGAGACCAGCCTGGGCAACATGGCTAAGCCCAGTCTCTACTAAATATACAAAAATTAGCCTGGCGTGTGGCATACCTCTGTAATCCCAGCTACTCAGGAGGTTGAGGTAGGAGAATTGCTTGAACTTTGGAGGCAGAGGTTGCAGTGAGTGAGACTGTGCCACTGCACTCCAGCCTGGGTGACAGAGTAAGAGTCTATCTCAAAACAAACAAACAAAGATCTGGAGACCTGGTGTACAACACCACGGTGACTATATTAATACTGTATTGATGTATTGGATATTGTACTTAAAATTTGCTAAGAGAGTAGATATTGTTCTCACCACACACACACACAATTGTAATAATGTGAGGAGATGGATATGTTCATTACTTTGTACTAATTTTGGAATGTAGACTTTTAAGAAAGCATCTTGCTACACATCTTAAACATATACAAATTTGGCCGGGTGTGGTGGCTCACGCCTGTAATCCAAGTACTTTGGGAGGCCAAGGCGGGCGGATCACCTGAGGTCGGGAGTTCAAGACCAGCCTGATCAACATGGTGAAACCCCGTCTTTATTAAAAAAAAAAAAAAAAAAAGTAAAAAAAAAAAATATATACAAATTTTCTTTGTCAGTCATACCACAATAAAGCTGAAGGAGAAAAGATTCAGTTTGTGAGTAATTATGGGACCATTCTAATTTTCCCTTAAAGGAAACCTGGCTGGGCGCAGTGGCTCACGCCTGTAATCCCAGCACTTTGGGAGGCTTAGGCGGACGGATCACAAAGTCATGAGATCAAGATCAACATGGTGAAACCCCCGTCTCTACTAAAAATACAAAAATTAGCTGAGCTTGGTGGCGCAAGCCTGTAGTCCCAGCTACTCGGGAGGCTGAGGCAGAATTGCTTGAACCCGGGAGGTGGAGGTTGCAGTGAGCCTAGGTTGCATCACTGGACTCCAGCCTGGCAACAGAGGGAGACTCCATCTCAAAAAAAAAAAAATAAGAAAGAAAAACAGTATCTTGTGGGGTTGTTTCTGATCACTAGATTCAAGGATATGTGCACTGCACTTAGAGCCTACAAATAGGAAATACGTCAATGTGAGCCTTGGTTGTTATTTATTTATTTATTTATTTATTTATTATTTTTTCTCCCTCAAATCTTGGGAGCCTTTGTTATTATTTTTGCCCTTGAGGAGCCCATGATCTGGTGGGGCCCATCTACATTGTAGGTAGGGGATATTGGGTTGTTTGCGCCTGTCCTGCACCTCACTTTCTCCTGATTTTATTTCCTTTGGGGACACCCCTCTCCCACTCTTCAATCCCCAAGGTTTGGGTAGGCTGACTCCGCCCCCTGGCAGGCGTAGCCAATCAGTGTAGTCTACCCACCAGGCTGTTGTGATTGGTCAGTGTAGGCCACCTGACCCAAGTTGGTCCAATGAGACTCTGTGTAAGACCATCTGGGCCACCACACCCACCCAGACCTGCAGAGGGAGGAAGTTGACCTAAGAAGGAACTCAACGCAGAGGAAAGCAAATTGGAGAGATGCGGGTGACGCCAAATTCTAGTGACATTAAGCCCCTGAATCCCACCGTGGCTGAACTTGCATTGCTGAAGCCCTCCTGAGTTGTTTCTGCCTCTTGCAAATGAAACAGGCCTGATGAATACCCACATAGTTCAATTTCAGTATACCAAGGTAGGCACTGAGATTTCAATATACGAAGAAGGGCACTTGGTCTAATCTGGGGACTCAGAGACTTCCTGGAAGGGGTGACCTTGGGGCCAGGAAGGGCAGTTCAGGCATAGGGAACTGCATGAGGAAAGTCAAGGCGGATTGAAAATTAGGGTTGCCGCCGGGCGTGGTAGGTCACGCCTGTAATCCCTGCACTTTGGGAGGCCAAGGCGGGCGGATCACTTAAGGTCAGGAGTTCGAAACCAGCCTGGCCAACATGGCGAAAACCCCTCTCTACTGAAAATACAAAAATTAGCCGGCGTGATGGCGGGTGCCTGTAATCACAGCTACTTGGGAGGCAGGATAATTGTTTGAACCTGGGAGGCAGAGTTTGCAGTAAGCCGACAACGTGCCACTGCATTCCAGCCTGAGCAACAGAGTGAGACTCCGTCTCAAAAAAAAAAAAGAGATAGTGATGGGTGCTCATGACTATGCCTTCCGTGGGTGGCTTCCAGTCTCTCCTACTGCAGGCAAATGCAGGAGATACACGGGAATCAGCAGGCTGGGAATCAGAAGGGAAAGGTGCTTTTTCTCTGCTAGTCCACTTTGAAAAATCTCATTTCAATTTTTTGATTTGCCCAGTTGGGTTACGTGCTCATCTCTGTGACCAAGGTAGCAGGGGCCCTGTGATTAGAAGAAGGTGAAGGGTGAGACCAGGCAGCATCTGACAGTCAAGTTAGGGGTTGATGCACACAGTATGTGGCCCCTGCTGGGGAAACTCCCTAGCCTAACAGTATTGGAGTATCTACTATAGGAGTCCTGAGACCTGATATTAAGATCTGGCATCTTATCTTGCTGTTGGTGGACTGAGTCAGTTGAGGGTTCAGGGTCCAGATGACCCAACAGAAACCATACTGCACCGTCTCCTGCAGTGCAGTGACAAGCATCATCAGGACACTGACACCCTAGGACAGTTTGAAATCCTAGGTATTTCAGGCCGGGTGAGGTGGCTCACACCTGTAATTCCAGCACTTTGGGAGGCCGAGGCAGACGGATCACAAGGTCAGGAGAGCGAGAACATCTTCACCAACATGGTGAAACCCCCGTCTCTACTAAAAATACAAAAATTAGCCGGGCATGGTGGCGCGCGCATGTAGTCCCAGCTACTCTGGAGGCTGAGGCAGGAGAATTGCTTCAACCTGGGAGTCGGAGGTTGCAGTGAGCTGAGATCGTACCACTGCACTCCAGCGTGGGTGACAAGAATGAAACTCTGTCTCAAAAAAAAAAAAAAGGGCCGGGTACGGTGGCTCACACCTATAAGCCCAGCACTTTGGGAGCCTGAGGTGGGCGTATCATGAGGTCAGGAGTTTGAGACCAGCCTGACCAATATGATGAAACGCCGTCTCTACTAGAAATACAAAAATTGGCTGGGTACGGTGGCTCATGCTTGTAATCCCAGCACTTTGGGAGGCCAAGATGGGTGGATCACGAGGTCAGGAGATCAAGACCATTCTGGCCAACATAATGAAACCCCATCTCTACTAAAAATACAAACAAAATTAGCTGAGCATGGTGGCGCACGCCTGTAGTCCCAGCTACTCGGAAGGCTGAGGCAGGAGAATTGCTTGAATCCAGGAGGCGTAGATTGCAGTGAGCAGAGATCAGGACACTTGCACTACAGCCTGGGCAACAGTGGGAAACTCTGTCTCAAAACAAAACAAAACAAAAAAACAAAAATTAGCTGGGCGTGGTGGCACCCACCTGTAATCCCAGCTACTTGGGAAGGCTGAGGCAGGAGAACTGCTTGAACCCGGGAGGTGAAGGTTGCAGTGAACTGAGATCACGCCACTGCACTCTAGTCTGGGTGACAGAGCAAGACTCCGTCTCAAAAAAAAAAAGAAAATGAAAAGAAAGAAATCCCAGGTATTTTGGAGAAAATTTAATACAGGGATGGAATTGGTGACGGTCTGCATAGGAGACGGTGAGGCAAATCAAAGCATAGCAAGTAGGAAAATAAGGGGAAAAGGCTGGGGACGGTGGCTTATGCTTGTCATCCCAGAACTTTGGAAGGCCGAGGTGGGCAGATCACTTGAGGTCAGGCGTTTGAAACCAGCCTGGCCAACATAGTGAAACCCTCTCTCTACCAAAAAATACAAAAATTAGCCAGGCATGATGGCGGGTGCCTGTAATCTCAGCTACTTGGGAGGCTGAGGCACGAGAATCACTTGAATCCGTAAGGCAGAGGTTGCAGTGAGCTGAGATCGAGCCACTGTGCTCCAGCCTGGGCGACAGAGTAAGACTCAGTCTCAAAAAAAAAAAAAAAAAAAAAAAAAACTAGATCAGGAAGTGAAGAGGACCCCTCCACCCTGTGACTAAGATGCTGGCAGCCATGTGTATCATGCAGAGGCGTACTTGCAGGAGAGAAAAAGGCCAGCCAGGGAGAGGCAGAAATAAGATGGGCACGTTGTCCTAAGCCTTCCCTGAGGATGGCTCTAGTCCTGCCTTTCTAGTAATTTGCTTGTATGGGCTGCGTCATTCTCCTGATTTGCTGAAGCTCTGTCATCTCTCACCTGGATGTCTGCAAGGGTCTCTGAGGGGTCTTCCTGCTCCCATCTCGTTCATAGCAAAATAGCCAGCATGAGTTACATTCCTCTGCTCCAAACCCTCCCTTGTCACAGAGTCAAATCCAAAGTTCTGACCATGGCTGACAGGGTCCTACATGATCTGACTTCCCTTCCTTAGCCCATGCCCTCTCTCTCTCTCTTCTTTTTTTTTTTTTTTTTTTTTGAGACAGAGTTTCTCTCTCTTGCCTAGGCTGGAGTGCAATGGTGCAGTCTGGCTCACTGCAACCTCCACCTCCCAGGTTCAAACAGTTCTGTCTCAGCTTCCCAAGCTAGGATTACAGGAGCCTGCCACTATACCCAACTAATTTTTGTATTTTTAGTAGAGATGGGGTTTTACCATGTTGGCCAGGCTGGTGTTGAACTACTGACCTCAAGTGATCTGCCCGCCTCGGCCTCTCAAAGTGGCTGGGATTACAGGTTTGAGCCACCGGGCCCGGCCAGCCCACAACCTCTCTGACCTCCTGCTCTTCCTCACTCTGTCCAGCCACACCATCCTCCTGGCTGTTCCTTGAACACCCCAAATATGTTCTCTGCTCTGGCTGGTCCCGCCACCTGGAATGCTAGTCCCTGCAAACATCCACTCAGCCACTCCCTCTCCTCCAAATCTTGACTGAGAATTTGCCTGTTCACTGAGTGGAGACCACCATTTAATTCTGCAAACTCAGTTCACCTTATTCTATTTTCCTGCTTTCATACATGTATACCTACCGCCTCTACCATACTATATTATTTACTTATTATATTTATCATTTGCTGTGTGTCTAGCCCAGCTAAACATGCTTCATAAGAACAGGTATTGGCTGGGCACGGTGGCTCATGCCTGTTATCCCAGCACTTTGGGAGGCCGAGGCAGGTGGATCACAAGGTCAGAAGTTCAAGACCAGCCCTGCTAAGATGGTGAATACAAAAAATTAGCCAGGCATGGTGGCAGGTGCCTGTAATCCCAGCTACTCGGGAGGCTGAGGCACGAGAATTGCTTGAACCTGGGCGACAGAGGTTGCAGTGAGCCGAGATTGTGTCATTGCACTCCAGCCTGGGCGATAGAGTGAGACTCCGTCTCGGAAAAAAAAAAACAGATATCTTTGTTTTCTCCACTGCTACATTTCCACAGAGTTTAGCATAGTTCCTGGCACATAGTAGGTGCTCAATACATATTGTGAAGTCGGTGCAAACTGGGTTATTCCTAATTCTTGTGGACTCACCATTCGTGCTCCACATATTTGGTGCACCCCCACTCTGGCTGTTAGGATGGTGAGGATATAAGCAGTGACCAAGGCTGGCCCCATTTTTTAAGCCATTTGCCGCTTGCCTCTGGGTTAAAGGCAAACGTCATCACAGCCTGTGAGACCCTGTATGGTTGGCCCCTCTGACCTGCCCACTCTCTGCTCACACACTCTGTTGCAGCCACACTGGCTTCCAGTCTTCTTCTTTTTAAAATTTTTTTCTTTTCTTTTTTTTTTGAGATGGAGTTTTGCTCTTTGTTGCCCAGGCTGTTTTTTTTTTTTTTTTTTGAGATGGAGTTTCACTCTTTGTTGCCCAGGCTGGAGTGCAATGGCATGGTCTTGGCTAACTGCAACCTCTGCCTCCCGGGTTCAAGCAATTCTCCTGCCTCAGCCTTGTGAATAGCTGGGACTACAGGCGTGCGCCACCACACCCAGCTAATTTTTGTATCTTTAGTAGAGATGGGGATTCACTGTGTTGGCCAGGATGGTCTTGATCTCCTGACCTCGTGATCCGCCTGCCTTGGCCTCGAATCACAGTGCTGGGATTACAGGCGTGAGCCGCTGTGCCTGGCCATTTATTTTTTCTTTTCTTTTGAAACAAGGTCTTACTCTGTCTGGAGTGTAGTGGCACAATCATGGCTCACTGCAGCCTCTCTAACTCCTGGGTTCAAGTGATCCTCCTACCTCAGCCTCCTGAGTAGCTGGGACTGCAGGAGCATACCACCATGCCTAGTTAATTCCTTAAGTATTCTATTTTGTGAGGCCAGGCATGGTGGCTCACGTCTGTAATCCCAGCACTTTGGGAGGCTGAGGCGGATCACCTGAGGTCAGGAGTTCGAGATCAGCCTGGCAACATGGTAAAACCCTGTCTCTACCAAAAATACAAAAATTAGCTGGGTGTGGTGGCACATTCCTGTCACCCCAGCTACTCAGGAGGCTGAGGCAGGAGAATCAGGCTTGACCTAGGAGGTGAAGGTTGCAGTGAGCCAAGATCGCGCCATTGCATTCCAGCCTGGGCGACCAAGCGCAAACCTCTGTCTCAAAAAAAAAAAAAAGTATTCTATTTTATAGAGATGGGGGTCTCGATATGTTGCCCAGGCTAGTCTTGAACTCCTAGCCTCCAGCAGTCCTCCCACCTTAACCTCCCAAGTAGCTGGAACTACAGGTATGCACGGCCACGCCCGGCACCCTCTCCGTCCTCCAGAGCATCCCCCATTCTGGCTCACTGCCTAGTAGGCATGCCCCTGCCCGGTGAACTCATCCTCCTCCTGTCCCGCCCAGCTGGAACTTCACCTCTCCCACTGTCTGTGTTCTCATGGCCCCTTCGTGTCTCCTCTCTGGTCCCCTTCACATCCAGATGCCACTACCTGTAGCCCCTTGACCTTGTCAAGTTACTTCCTCTCAGCGCCAGATGCCCTGTGAAATGCGCGTGTTACCTTCCTGGGCAGGTTCTCTGCAGCACTGAAAGCTCCCTGAGGGCTGGGATTATGCTGGATGCCCCACTCAGGGCCTGGAATGGACTGGGAGCTCAGTAAGTGTTTGTGGAGTAAATGAATGAGCGGCGTGGGGACCCACCAGGCCACCCTGTCCTCACTTTGTTTGACGACTGTCTTGACCGCTTCCAATCTGCTCATACCACAGCAACTCACTTCAGCTTGGTCAAAGGGTGTGACTTGAAGAGAGGGGACCTCAGTTCTCCGACGGATCTGCTTTCTGCAGCCCCTGGCCAATCAGCTTTGGGTCTACACCTCCAAGGTCTGAGGGGCGGCAGGATTTACACAGATGGAAGCCCACTGGCCTGTCACAGATGGGGAGGCCAAGACCCATCGAATGGGAAATGATTTACCTGCAGCCTCACAATTGCTCTGCAGTACAGCTGGGTTCTTCAGTGCCCAGGGCTGTGTCCACAACACATGCGCCCACAAGAACTAAGAATACACTCAGGCATCTTTTTTTGGGATGGAGTCTCACTCTGTCACCAGTCTGAACTGCAGTGGCTTGATCTTGGCTCACTGCAACCTCTGCCTCCTGGGTTCAAGCGATTCTCCTGCCTAACCTCCCAAGTAGCTGGGACTATAGGTGCGTGCCACCATGCCCAGCTAATTTTTGTATTTTTTTAGTAGAGATGGGATTTCACCATATTGGCCAGGGTGGTCTTGAACTCCTGACCTCAAGTGATCCACCCATCTTGGCCTCCCAAAATGCTAGGATTACAGGTGTGAGCCACTGTACTTGGCCTGGAACTGGGATCCTAACCCAGATTTATTTGACTCCAAATCACTTAACCCAGCAAGGCAGGAGAGCAGGGTGGTTAGGAGCGCAGAATCTAGCCAAGCACAGTGACTCCCACTTCTAGTCCCAGCAATTCAGGAGGCTGAGACAGGAGGATTGCTTGAGCCCAGGAGCTTGAGGCTGCAGTGAGCTCTGAAGGCACCGCTGTACTCCAGCCTGGGTTTTTTTTGAGGCAGAGCAAGACCCTGTCCCCACCCTCCCCCGCCAAAAAAAAAGAGTACAGAGTCTGGAATTGCAAGACTGGAGAGAGCAGCAATGCCACATTTTAAAATAAAAGCTCTTTTTCTTTCTTTTCCCAATCAGGATGTAATTTGTATCAGCAGGACCCCTTTGCCCACTGCTGGTCAGACCTGGAGCCCTAGGTCCTCCTGGGGGGCTGGAGTAGGAGTTCCTCCCTGTGCCTCCTGGGGGGATGGAGTAGGGGGTCCTCCCTGTGCCTCCTGGGGGGATGGAGTATGGGGTCCTCCCTGTGCCTCCTGGGGGGGGATGGAGTAGGGGGTCCTCCCTGTGCCTCCTGGGGGTCGAGTAGGGGGTCCTCCCTATGCCTCCTGGGGGTCCGGAGTAGGGGGTCCTCCCTGTGCCTCCTGGGGGATATGGAGTAGGGGGTCCTCCCTGTGCCTGGCATTCAGCCCTCTGGGGAACATCACAGCTGAATGTGAAGCCCAGAACCCCGCTGCAAGCTGGTTTTGAGGGAGTTGGCTTTCCTTGTTGCCAGCCAGCCTGGTGCTTAACCCAAGTCTCAGAAGGCAGGAACCCGGGCCAGGCCAGTTTCTCAAGACCCTCTGTCCACTGCTGGTCCTGAGACCCTCGCTCAGTTGAAGTCAGGTGAGTTTGGGTCAGAGGCCCCAGCTGGCCTGGGCCAGCGCTCACCCTGGGGGAGCCTTGAGGACACATTTCTTGTCCCCAGTGAGCCATGCACGCTGCCTTCCTGGCCCTGTGGTCCACCATGGCTCCGAGCCACTCTGGCTGCACGTCCCCAGAGTGCCCGCTCACCGTGTTTCAAGTTGTCCTTCCACTCGCCCGCATAGTAGTCGCCATTCACAGCGTACACCTGGTGCCGCAGACCGTTCTTCTGGGCCTTCCGGTCCCACCCCTTCCACAGGGGCTCCGACCTTTTCAGGCACTTGGAGACTGGCATGGTGGCTGCTTCTGCAAGGCTGGAGGGTGCTGGAGAGGGATTAGGGACATCGGGGGCTCAGCACGCCCGGTGTATTGCCAGGATCCTGAGCTCAAGTGGGGCAACTCATGTGTGTTCTGAGTCCCCGGGCAGGTGACCAGCCCTTGGTGGGGTCCTTGAGTGCTGGATGGACCTTTGGCTGGCCCCTCCCTTGCCTCTCCTGGGGCCCCCCTCCCAGGGAGTCTGATGGCACAATCGCTTGGGAATCCAGGGAGACCAGTAGAGCAGGAGGGTTTGTGATGACATCAAGGGGGAGCTGTGCCTGCTGGGTGGCGGGGGTGGTGGTCACACGCATAATATATATATTTTTCGTGTCTTCTAAATATTTATTTTTTTTTACTTTTTTCTTATTTAATTAATTTATTTATTTTGAGATGGAGTTTTGCTCTTGTTGCCCAGGCTGGAGTGCAGTGGCGGAGATCTCGGCTCACCGCAACCTCCGCCTCCTGGGTTCAAGTGATTCTCCTGCCTCAGCCTCCCAAGTAGCTGGGATTACAGGCGCCCACCACCATGGCCGGCTAATTTTTGTATTTTTAATAGAGATGGGGTTTCACCATGTTAGCCAGGCTGGTCTCAAACTCCTAACCTTGTGATCTGCCTGCCTCGGCTTCCCAAAGTACTGGATTACAGGCGTGAACCACTGTGCCTGGTCTTACTTAATTATTTTTTGAGACAGAATCTCACTTTGTCTCCCAGGCTAGAGTACAGTGGCACCATCTCAGCTCACTGCAACCTCTGCCTCCTGGGTTCAAGCGATTCTCATGCCTCAGCCTCCTGAGTAGCTGGGATTACAGGTGGCCACCACCGTGCCCAGCTAATTTTTGTAGTTTTAGTAGAGACAGGGTTTCACCATGTTGGCCAGGCTGGTCTCGAACTCCTGACCTCAAATGATCCACCCGTCTCAGCATCTCCAAGTTCTAGTATTACAAGCGTGAGCCACTGAGCCAAATATGAGTCCAAAATATGAACCTAAAATATGGGTTGCATATTTTGACAATCACACCTAGGAGTAGGGAAAAAAATCATTCCAAGTGAAAAAGCAGGCAGAGCAAAAGCTGAGAGTGGGGAAGCAATCTCAGATCCTAAATTCAATACCTTTGGGATTTTTCCCCTTCCATTTCCAAGTATCACCTGTACTATTATTAATCTTTATGTGTAAATTAACTCACTTGGCAGAGGTTGCAGTAAGCCGAGATCATGCCACTGCACTCCAGCCTAGGCAACAGAATAAAACTCTTGTCTTGGGGCGGGGAAAGGAAAAAAAGAAAAGAGACTTTACGTTTTTTGTCTTTTTTTTTTCTTTTGAGATAGAGTTTCACTCTGTCAACCAGGCTAGAGTGCAATTGTGCGATCTCGGCTCACTGCAGCCTCTGCCTCCTGGGTTCAAGTGATTCTCCTGCCTCAGCCTCCCGAGTAGCTGGGACTACAGGCACGTGCCACCACGCCCGGCTAATTTTTTGCATTTTTTGTAGAGACAGGGTTTCACTGTGTTAGCCAGGATGGTCTCAATCTCCTGACCTCATTATCCACCCTCCTCAGCCTCCCAAAGTGCTGGGATTACAGGTGTGAGCCACCACACGCAGCCTACATATCGTTATTATAAACAGAAAACCACTAGCAGGTACCCTAAGGCAATGATAAATGTAAAAATAAAAACATTGGAAGAAATAACTTAACTCTTAGCTAGATGCTATGGCTTAGAGTTGGCTGGGCTCCAAGGTCTCTGTTAAAAATGGAGATTAGCGGCCAGGCGCAGTGGCTCATGCCTGTAATCCCAGCACTTTGGGAGGCCGAGGCGGGTGGATCACAAGGTCATGAGATCGAGACCATCCTGGCCAACATAGTGAAACCCCGTCTATACTAAAAAAAAAAAAAATAGAGACTAGCCAATGTTAAAAGAGGTGTTAATGCCACGTGATCACCAAACAGACTCTCCTTGGCTTGCTCAGAATTGTAAGAGACCCCAGACTCTAATAACTTTCTTATGATGTCATTGGGTGTTACTTCACACCTCATCAGTGTAACCTAAAATCACCCTCCATCCCACACTTTAGGGAACGTAGGTTCTACTCCAGAGGAGGCTGTGGTCTTAACACGTGAGCTGTTGGACAGGAAATGAAAGTCTGCCCAGGTTGTTCTGGTGCTGAATTACAGACCAGCCTGGCAGCATGGGGCTGATGCCTACAATCCCAGCATTTTGGGAGGCCGATGCGGGAGGATTGTATGAGTCCGGGAGATGGAGACCAGCCTGGGCAACCATAGTGAGACCTCATCTCTACAAAAAATAAAAAAATTAGCTTGGCATGATGGTGCAGGGCTGTAGTCCCAGCTACTCGGGAGGCTGAGGTGGGAGGATCCCTTGAGCCTAGGAGGTCAGGACTGCAGTGAGCTATCATCAGCGCCGCTGCATTCCAGCCTAGGCGACAGAGCAAGACCCTGTCTCCAGGAGGAAAAAAAAAAAAGGACCACAATGGGAGGGGGGGCGGGGCCCAGACAGCTTTGTGTCAGTCAGGAGTCCTGGCCCTGCCCCACCTGCGCCCGGCTCACCTTTGCTCACTGGCGGGGTCGCAGCCTCCAGTCTTAACCTCCGTCAGCTGCGCGCGCCGCGGGCCCGGCCAGGGTCGCTATGGCAACGGGCCACCCCAGCCTAGCGACTAGGCAGTGCCCGCCCCTTCCTGCCGAGACCCGGTAGCGGCAAAATATGAACGGCAAATCCACCTCACACTGTGTTTGTTTGTTTTTTGAGACGAGAGTCTCACTCTGTGGCCCAGGATGGAGTGCAGTGGCGCGATGTCAGCTCATCGCAACCTCTGCCTCCCGGGTTCAAGCGATTCTCTTGCCTCAGCCTCCCGAGTAGCTGGGATTACAAGCGCGAGCCATCACGCCCGGCTAATTTTTTGTATTTTTAGTAGAGAGGAGGGGTTTCACCATGTTGGCCAGGCTGGTCTTGAATTCCTGACCTCAAGTGATCCGCAGGCCTCGGGCTTCCCAAAGTGCTGGGATTAGAGGCCTGAGCCACGGTGCCTGGCCGTCACACTGGTTCTTAGCCTTGTAGGGGTCTGGACTGCCCTGAGTGTCTAATGGGAGCTCTAGAGACACCCGCCTCCAAAGGGTGCCTACTCATTACCCTACACAAGTCAGCTTCTGTCACTCTTGACTCACCCTCCAGGGCCTCCCCTGGTCACTCGGGTAAAAGCCACAGCCCTTCCAATGGCCTTCGGGGCCCTGTGTGATCTGCCTGCCCCCTCCCCTTTCCACTCTGATCTTGCCCCCCAACTCCTGGCACCCTGTCTCTGCTCCAGCCACACACTTGCTTCCTTGCTGTTCCTGGAAAATACTGGCCATGTTCTGGCCTCGGGGCCTTTGCCTCTTTGTCCCTGCTGCCAGGACATCTGTTTGTCAGGAAAGCAGCCTGGATCATTCCCTTCTCTCCTTCAGTGCTTTATTCAAACTTTACCTTCTCAGTGAGGAGTTCCTGGAATGACCCTATTTAAAGTTGGAATTTCCATATATACTTGCCAACCCTCATTTCTGTTTTATGTTCTCTGTAGCACTTAGCACCAACACACATACACCCCGTATTTATTGTCTGTTTCTTGGAAGACAGACATTTTTTTTCTTCTAACTTCTATTTTCAATAAAACTTTCAAACACAGAAAAAAGACATAACGACAATGAACACCTGTTACCGCCTCTGGCTATATTTAACAATTACTGGCATTTTGCCCTATTTGAAAGCAGAAAAGTTTTTGTGCTTTCTCACTGCCACCTCCGTAGGACCTAGAAGTGTGCCAGACACATAGTAGTTGTTCAGTAAATATTTGTTGGATGAATGAATGAATGAATGATGTGCTTTAGGGGACTCCCACTGCAGGAGTTGGTGGTCCTCAGGTTAAGGACTCCTAGAAAGGAGCCAGAGTCTCAGCCAGGTGTGGTGGCTCATGCCTGTAATCCCAGCACTTTGGGAAGCTAAGACAGGTAGATTACTTGAGGTCAGGAGTTCGAGACCAGCCTGGCCACCATGGTGAAACCCTGTCTCTACTAAAAATATGAAAGTTAGCTGTGCATGGTGGCGCACACCTGTAATCCCAGCTACTTGAGAGTCTGAGGCATGGGAATCGCTTGAACCCTGGAGGGGGAGGCTGCAGTGAGCCCAGATCACTCTGGCCAAAAGATTGAGGCCCTGTCTCAAAAAAAAAAAAAAGAGAGACTTCTGCAGATTGAAAAA
This sequence comes from Ateles fusciceps, assembly GCA_036589455.1. Classification (NCBI taxonomy): domain Eukaryota; kingdom Metazoa; phylum Chordata; class Mammalia; order Primates; family Atelidae; genus Ateles; species Ateles fusciceps. The sequence goes on along the minus strand of JAZHEH010002317.1, from coordinate 5,154,359 downwards.
AAGAAAAGAAAAGAAGAAAGAAAGGAACCAGAGTCTTATGGCATTGTTGTGAAAATGATGCCTTGTCCTGGAGTGCCCACCTTGCCTCATCTGCTTCCCAAGTTGTGTCCTCCTGGAAGGACCACTTTTTCTTTCTTTTTTTTTTTTTTGAGACGGAGTCTCCCTTTGTCACCAGGCTGGAGTGCAGTGGCATGATCTTGGCTCACTGCAACTGCCGACTCCCTGGTTCACCATGTTGGCCAGGCTGGTCTTGAACTCCTGACCTCGTGATCTATCCGCCTCAGGCTCCCAAAGTGTTGGGATTTGCAGGTGTGAGCCACTGCACCCGGCTTTTTGATTTTTATTCTATTTTATTATTCTGGCACCCAGGCTAGAGTGCAACAGCGCGATCATAGCTCACTGCAGCCTTGAACTCCTGGGCTCAAGTGATTCTCTTGCCTCAGCCTCCCCAGTAGCTGAGACTACAGGCACACACCATCATACCCGGCTAATTCCATTTTTTAGAGACAGAGGTTTCACTGTGTTGCCTAAGCCGGTCTCAAACTCCTGGCCTCAAGTCTTCTCTGACCTTAGCCTCTCAAAGGATTGTAACTGCCAGTCACCACAGCAGGCAGATTCATTCTCTGCCCTTCTGTTGCTGTGTTCTGTTTGGCAGGGATGCTGCCTCCTCCCTCTGGGCAGTGACTTCCCCGAAGTGACTTCTGGCTATGTTCAGCCAATGGGAATTGCTGGGGTCTTTCTTCCCCTCTTTCTCTGCCTCAGGGAGTGTCTCTGGCAGAAAGCGCATCTGGTTTCATCTCTCGATGCCCAGGTCTGGCCTGTGGCCTCTGTGAGCGCTTCTTCCTTCGCCTCTCGGGCCCTCGGTATGGTGGCGATGCCTACGTTTGCAGGTGCTGCTTTCTCTCTCCAGTAGACTGTAATTGATGGATAGGAAACTTCCTCAGTGATCTTCCTGCCTTATATAAGGTTCTTTGGTTGCCAGTAGAGAAAGCATCTCATACTATCCCAAAAGGGAAATTTATTACTAGGATATAAGAGTCTTTCGTGGAGTCTAATAACAGGAAATTCAGCTGGAGTTTACAAGGAACTGGATTCCAGCATTGGACACCTGTCTACAGCAAAGCCTTTCTATTTCTTTCTTTCTTTCTCTCTCTCTCTCTTTCTCTCTTACTCTCCGTATCTTTGTAAATCTCCTCTTTCTTCTTTTGCAAATCAGCTTTCTCATGCTCATGGTGGGAAGCAGCTGTCCCTTATATCACCTCAGTTCCAATCACTCACAGAAACTAACTAGCTGTTTCTGAATTCCAGTCCCCAAACCCTGATTGGCCCAGTTGGGTCTGTAGTCCGTCCTTGGCCAGTCACACTGCTGTCACTGTGTTTCCTCTCATGAAATTTTCCTCTCCTCCTTAGGTACCTGGCCAGCAGCCCCAGCCAGTCTTCAACCCAGTACAAACTGTCCCTTGGCTGGTGGCCCGTCCAGCCAAGGTTCTCATGGCCTGGAACCTTCTCTCTCTCTTAACTAGGCTAAGACACAGCCCCAACCCTCAGTCCCAGCATGGTAAAGAGCTCCTTCACAGCCCCTAATCACACCCTGGCTCAGAGCAAGCCCGGACTGCCCCATTGAGAAGAATCTGGGGCAAACTGGACTCACCTGCATCTGCAGGGGCTGGAGGGGCAGGTTACACAAATCTGTGAGATTATTCTCCCTACGGGGTCGGAGTTGGGTAACATTATTCACAGCTCCTGAGTAGGTGGTTCAGGCTGTTCCCTCCCAGATACTGACATGCCAAGAGCATCAGGCCTGGGAGCTCCTGTCTCAAATTCCCTTCTGATAATCACTTCCACATCTGAATGGCGAGGATATGGCTGAGCGCCATATTCAAGGACCTTGTTGACAGCTTGGGGTGAGAGGAGTTGCCTTGTGTAGTCTGGGGCAAGAGGGACTCCTCTCAACACTCACAGATAAATGTCCCCTCAGCCAGCAGGGCATGGCCTTGTATTTTATTTTATTTTATTTTATTTTTTTGAGACCGAGTCTCTATCTGTCATCCAGGCTGGAATGCAGTGGTGCAATTTTGGTTCACTGCAACCTCTGCCTCCCGGATTCTAGTGATTCTCCTGCCTCAGCCACCCGAGTAGCTGGGATTAGAGGCATGCACCACCATGCCCAACTAATTTTTGTATTTTTGGTAGAAACAGGGTTTCACCATGTTGGTCAGGGTGGTCTCGAACTCCTGACCTCAGATGATCCATCCGCCTCAGCTTCCCAAAGTGGTGGGATTATGGGCATGAGCCACCGCGCCTGGCCAGCATGGCCCTGTTGACCCTCTCCTGGGCACAGAGCTTTAGTTTCATTCCTGGATGCTGGATGTTCAGCCTTGGAAGGGAGTCCTGAGATTTCTTTCATTCTTTTTTTTTTTGACAGAGTCTCGCTCTGTCACCCAGGCTGGAGTGTAGTGATGCAGTCTTGGCTCACCTTGACCTCTACCTCCTGGGTTAAAGTGATTCTCATGCCTCAGCCTCCCAATTAGCTGGGACTACAGGCGCTGCTACTACGCCTGGCTAATTTTGTATTTTTAGTAGAGATGGGGTTTCACCACGTTGGCCAGGCTGGTCTCCAACTCCTGACCTCAAGTGATCCACTCACATCAGCCTCCCAAAGTGCTGGAGTACAGGCATGAGCCGCTGCACATAATAGATAAAAGGTGGAGATAATCCGGATACCCATTAACAGACTGAGTGGATAAACAGAATGCGCTCTGTCCATACCATAGGATCCTATTTGGCTATAAAAAGGAATGAAAAAAAAATTTTTTTTTTGAAACAGAGTCTCACTCTCTCACCCTTGCTGGAGTGCAGTGGTTCAGTCTCTGCTCACTGCAACCTCCTCCACCCAGGTTCAAGAGATTCTCCCACCTTAGCCCCCAGAGTAGCTGGGATGACAGGCGTGTGCCACAACACCTGGCTAATTTTGCGTTTTTAGTAGAGACGACGTTTCACTGTGTTGGCCAGGCTGGTCTTGAACTCCTGACCTTAAGTGATCTGCCCGCCTTGGCCTCCCAAAGTGCTGGGATTACAGTTGTGCCTGGCCTAGAAATGAAGTTCTGATAGGTGCTACAACATGGCTGAACCTTAAACACATAATGCTGGCTGGGCGCGGTGGCTCACGCCTGCATTCCAGCACTTTGGGAGGCTGAGGTGAGTGGATCACCTGAGGTCAGGAGTTAGAGACCAGCTTGGCCAACTTGGTGAAACCCCATCTCTACTAAAAATACAAAAAAGTTATCTGGGCATGGTGACAGCCTCCTGTAATCCCAGGTACTCAGGAGGCTGAGGCGGGAGAATCTCTTGAACTCAGGAGGCGGAGGCTGCAATGAACTGAGATTGCACCACTGCACTCCAGCCTGGGCAAAAAGACCGAAACTCGGACTCAAACAACAACAACAAAAAACACCATAATGCTAAGTGCAAGTGCATAAATGTTAAAAGGCAACACAGTATGTGATTCCATTCATTTGAAATGTCTGGGATAGGCAAAGGCACAGAGACAGATGGAAGATTAGTGCTTGCCAGGGACCGGGGAGGGGAGTGATAGCTAAGGAGTGCAGAGTTTCTTTTGAAAATGTTCTCACATTCACTGTGCTGATGGTTGCAAGACTCTGTGGATAGACTAAAAACCATTAAATTGTACTTTATTTTATTTATTTATTTATTTATTTATTTTTGAAACAGTTTCACTCTTGTTGCCCAGGCTAGAATGCAATGGCGCCATGTCAGCTCACTGCAACCTCCACTTCCCGGGTTCAAGCAATTCCCCTGCCTCAGGCTCCCAAGTAGCTGGGATTACAGGCATGTGCCACCACGCTCGGCTAATTTTTTGTATTTTTAGAAGAGGTGGGGTTTCACCATGTTGGCTAGGCTGGTTTCCAACTCCTGACCTCAGGGTGATCCGCCTGCCTCTGCCTCCCAAAGTGCTGAGATTACAGGTATGAGCCACTGCGCCTGGCCTATTTTATTTATTTGAGATGGAGTCTCGCTCTGTTGCCCAGGCTAGAGTGCAGTGTTGCCATCTCAACTCACTGCAACCTTCGCTTCCCAGGTCCAAGTGATTCTGTCTCAGCCTCCTAAGTAGCTGGGACTACAGGCGTGTGCCAGCACGCCTGGCTGATTTTTATATTTTTAGCAGAGACAGGGTTTCACCATCTTGGCCAGACTGGTCTTGAACTCCTGACCTTGTGATCCGCCCACCTTGGCCTCCTAAAGTGCTGGGATTACAGGCGTGAACCACTGAGCCGGGCTGTATACTTTAAATGAGTGAATTTTAAGGTATGTCAAATATCTCAATAAAGTGGTTTAGAAAAAGTCGCCCATGCAGAATGAGCGCCCTCTAGGGGCTCTCAGGTGTCCGGAGCAAGTCACAGACCTTTTTTTTTTTTTGAGACTTCTAAATTACAAACCAGATAAATGCCAAAAGCAGGTAACATAGAATAAGCTAAATTTTGTTTAACGTTTTATGGAAGTGTAAAATACATATAGAAAAGTGGGTCCAGACATGGTGGCTCACCCCTGTAATCTCAGCACTTTGGGAGGCCCAAGTAGGATTGCTTGAGATCAGGAGATCAGATTAGCCTGGGCAACACAGTGGAGCCCTGTCTCCAAAAAAAATGAAAATAAAAAAATAAAATAGCTAGATGGTAGTGCATGCCTATAGTCCCAGCTACTCAGGATGTTGAGGCGAGAAGATCACCTGAGCCCTGCAGGTTGAGAGGTCAAGGCTGCAGTGAGCTCAGATCACGCCACTGCACTTCAGCTTAGGTGACAGAGCAAGACCCTGTCTAAAAAAAAAAAAAAAACAAAGGGGCGGGGGCCAGGAGCAGTGGCTCACACCTGTAATCCCAACAATTTGGGAGGCCAAGGCGCGTGGCTGCTTGAGCTCAGGCATTTGACACCAGCCTGGGCAACATGGTTAAATCCTGTCTCTACATAAAAAAAACTTTTTAATTACCTGGACAATGTACTGGACCCCTATGGTCCCACCTACTCGGGAGGCTGAGGTGGGAGGATCACCCAAGCCCCAGCAGGTCAAGGCTGCAGTGACCAACAATCATGCCTTTGCACACCAGCCTGGGTGGCAAAGTGAGAACTTGTCTCAGAAAAAAAAAGAAAGAAAGAAAAGGGGCACATGCTGGGCGCGGTGGCTCACGCCTGTAATCCTAGCACTTTGGGAGGCCGAGGTGGGTGGATCACCTGAGGTCAGGAGTTCAAGACCAGCCTGGCCATCATAGTGAAACCCCATCTTGAAAAGAAAAAAGTTATTTTTTATGGCTGAGCGTGGTGGCGCACGCCTGTAATCCAAGCTGCATCACGAGCCAAAAAAAAAAAAAAAAAAAAAATATATATATATATATATATATATATACACATTTAAAAAAGAAAAGATGAAAGAAAAAAGTGAACATATCAGTGTATAGCTTGATAAATTTTTGCAAACTGAATACAGCATTTTGTCAAAACCAAGTCTCTGGGACTGTCTCTCTTGGGAACAATGCCAGAAGTCTAAATTTGAGTCCTTCTATATATGTGAGGCCACTTCTGAGTCGACTTTGTAGACCCCCTCTTTTTTTTTTTGAGACAAGAGTCTCTCCTCTGTCACCTAGGCTGGAGTGAAGTGGCACAATCTCGGCTCACTGCATCTCCGCCTCCTGGGTTCAAGCGATTCTCCTGCCTCAGCCTCCCAAGTAGCTGGGACTACAGGCACCCGCCACCACGCCCAGCTAATTTTTGTATTTTTAGTACAGACAGGGTTTCACCATGTTGGCCAGGCTGGTCTCGAACTCCTGACCTTGTGATCTGCCCATCTCAGCCTCCCAAGTGCTGGGATTATAAGTGTGAGCCATTGTGCCCAGCAACTTCCTCTTTTTTTCTCTATTCTTTCCCCTATTTTTCCGTAATCTTTTTTTTCTTTTTTTTTGAGACAGAGTCCTGTCTTGTTGCCCAGGCTGGAGTGCAATGGTGCAATCTTAGCTCACTGCAGCCCCCACCTCCCAGGTTCAAGTGATTCTCCTGCCTCAGCCTCCCGAGTAGCTGGGATTACAGGCACCCACCACCCCCCCCCCAGCTAATTCTTGTATTTTTTTTTTTTTGAGATGGAGTTTCGCTCATGTTACCCAGGCTAGAGTGCAATGGCTCAATCTCAGCTCACCGCAACCTCTGCCTCCTGGGTTCAAGCCATTCTCCTGCCTCAGCCTGCCTAGTAGCTGGGACTACAGGCGCGCACCACCATGCCCAGCTAATTTTTGTATTTTTAGTAGAGACGGAGTTTCACCATGTTGACCAGGATGGTCTCAATCTCTTGACCTTGTGATCCACCTGCCTCGGCCTCCCAAAATGCTGGGATTATAGGTGTGAGCCACCGCACCTGGCCTTAATTCTTGTATTTTTAGTAGAGATGGGGTTTCACCATTTTGGCCAGGTTGGTCTTGAACTCTTGACCTTGTGATCTGCCCACCTCAACATCCCAAAGTGCTGAGATTACAGGCGTGAGCCAGGTTGCCCAGCTATTTTTCCCTAATCTTTAGGAAAATGAGGTGCCATCAGTGAGGTGGCTATTTTTGTTTGTTTGTTTATACAATTATTATTATTAGAGACAGGGGCTCACTCTGTTGCCCAGGATGGAGTAAAGTGGCCTGATCATACCTCACTGCAGCTTTGAACTCCTGCCTCAGCCTCCCTTGCATTTATTTATTTATTTGTGAGACAGAGTCTCACTTTGTCACCCAGGCTGGAGTGCAGTGGTACACTCATGGCTCACTGCAGCCTCACCTCCTGGACTCAAGTGATCCTCCCACCTCACACTCCCAAGGAACTGGGACCACAGGTGTGCGCCACCACGCCTGGCTAATTTTTCTACTTTTTGTAGAGAACAGGTTTTGTCATGTTGCCCAGGCTGGTCTCAATCTCCTAGGCTAGAGCAATCCTGCCTCAGCCTCCCAAACTGCTGAGATTACGTGTGAGCCACCACGCCCTTCCCCTCCCTTGTATTTGAATTTAAATTTAAGTTAAATAACATAAAAATTCCTCAGTTACAGTAACCAGGTTCCAAATGCTTCGTGGGCATGTGCTGGACCATATGGGACAGACAGATGTGGACACTGTCGCACCCTCGCCAGTTCTACTGGACAGAGCTGCTCTCGGGACGAGCTTTCACTGCAGCCTCAATCCCTTCTTTGGAGAGTTTCCTTTTGCTTCTCTCTCTCCCTCTAACCCTCTTTCTTCAGAAAAAAAATGTTCAGGCTGAGCGAGGTGGCTCACGCCTGTAATCCCAGCACTTTGGGTGGCCGAGACCAGGAGGAGGGATCACTTGTGGCCAGGAATTCGGGACCAGCCTGGCCAACATGGTGAAGCCCTGTGTCTACTAAAAATACAAAAATTAGCCAGGTGTAGTGGCAGGCGCCTGTAATCCCAGCTACTCTGGAGGCTGAGGCAGGAGAATCGCTTGAACCCGGGGGGGCAGAGGTTGCAGTGAGCCAAGATCTCGCCACTGCACTCCAGCCTGGGCGACACACCAAGACTTCGTTTCAAAAAAAGAAAAGAAAAGAAAAAAAATAGGCAGCAACATGATCTGTGAGAACCTAACATCATGTCTGCAGAGATAAGCCAGTGAAAATTACAGTGTTTGAAAATAGTTGTTAGGCAAAGAAATAAAGTTTAAAAATCATCCCAAGGAAAAATGCATAACCTCACTAGAATTAAATAAATGAAAATTAAATTAACCCTGCCATACTATTACATGCTGTCTAGACTAAGAAAAAATGTATAAAAATGATGGCCTGCAGTATTGAAAAAGAGACACCATTACATGTGGTTAGCCATCCTCTCAATTAGGTAAATCTTCTGGAAGAACCACCTGGAACTGTTACAGGAACTATAAAACCATTTTCTGACTGAATAATTGTGCTTAATGACCGTTCAACATATCTAGCTGGCACGAGGCACGGTACTTGGCACTTCACATACTTTAAAAAAAATTTACCAGGCTGGGCGTGGTGGCAGATACCTGTAATCCCAGCTACTTGGGAGTCTGAGGCAGGAGAATTGCTTGAATCTGCGAGTCGGAGGTTGCAGGGAGCCGAGATGGTGCCACTGCACTCCAACCTGGGAAACAAGAGCGAAACTCCATCTCAAAAAATAATAATTTATTTCTCGCCACAATCTTATGAGATTGGTATAGGTATCCCGATCCTTGTTTTAAAAAGCACTGGGTGAGGTAGCTCACGCCTGTAATCCCAGCACTTTGGGAGGCCAAGGTGGGTGGATCACTTGAGGTCAGGAGTTCGAGACCAGTCTGGCCAACACAGTGGAACCTCGTCTCTACTAAAAATACATAAATTAGCTGAGTGTGGTGGTGCACGCAGGTAATCCCAGCTACTTAGGAGGCTGAGGCAGGAAAATTGCTTGAACTCGGGAGGCAGAGGTTGCAGTGAGCCGAGATCACGCCATTGCACTCCAGCCTGGGCAACATACCAAGACTCTGTCTCAAAAAAAACAAAAACAAAAAAATTAGCAGGGTGTGGTGGTAGTTGTCTGTAATCCCAGCTACTGGGGGAGGCTGAGGCAGGAGAATCGCTTGAACCCGGGAGGTGGAGATTGCAGCGAGCCAAGACCCCGCATTGCATGCCAGCCTGGGCAACAAAAAGGAAACTGGCAAAAAAAAAAAAAAAAAAAAAGAGAGAGAGATTTGCCTCCAAGAGAAGAGTACACTGGAGTGGAGGAAGAAATTTCTGCAAAAATATACATATGAACGTAATTATTACATGTTACAGAAGAAAAAATTGGAAAATGCACACAGCAATGTACGTTTGGTTTACACATAGTAGGTGATAAATGCTCAATATAAAAAAGCAATTCCGTTGTATCTACAGCTAACAATATACTATATGGTACACTTTAAAAATTGTTGAGGATAGATCTCATGTCAAGTATTTTTACCACAATAAAATAAAATTATTTTAAAGCTTTTCACAAGATGGCGCCGAAAGCGAAGAAGGAAGCTCCTGCCCCTCCTAAAGCCGAAGCCAAAGCGAAGGCTTTAAAGGCGAAGAAGGCAGTGTTGAAAGGTGTCCACAGCCACAAAAAAAAGAAGATCCGCACGTCACCCACCTTCCGGCGGCCCAAGACACTGCGACTCCGGAGGCAGCCCAAATATCCTCGGAAGAGCGCCCCAGGAGAGACAAACTTGACCACTATGCTATCATCAAGTTTCCGCTGACCACTGAGTCCGCCATGAAGAAGATCGAAGACAACAACACGCTTGTGTTCATTGTGGATGTTAAAGCCAACAAGCACCAGATCAAACAGGCAGTGAAGAAGCTCTATGACATTGACGTGGCCAAGGTCAACACCCTGATTCGGCCTGATGGGAGAGAAGAAGGCATATGTTCGACTGGCTCCTGATTACGATGCTTTGGATGTTGCCAACAAAATTGGGATCATCTAAACTGAGTCCAGCTGGCTAATTCTAAATATATGTATATCTTTTCACCATAAAAAAAAAAATTATTTTAAAAACCCCAAACCGGGCCGGGCGCGGTGGCTCACGCCTGTAATCCCAGCACTTGGGGAGGCCGAGGCGGGTGGATCACGAGGTCAGGAGTTCAAGACCAGCCTGGACAAGATGATGAAATCCCCGTTTCTACTAAAAATACAAAATTAGCCGGGCGTGGTGGCACACGCCTGTAATCCCAGCTATTCGCGAGGCTAAGGCAGAGAATTGCTTGAACCTGGGAGGAGGAGGTTGCAGTGAGCCGAGATCGCACCACTGCACTCCAGCTTGGGCCACAGAGCGAGACTCCATTTAAAAAAAAAAAAACCAAACCAAAAAATCCACAGTTAGGAGGAACCGGGCTCTGGCCCTTTAAAAGCCAGAGGCTGGAGAGAGAGAAAGGAGGCGGGTCCTGGACCTGGCGTAATAAGCTCCTTGCCTAATTTAAATGAGCATGCGTGAAAGTCGCCCGGAGTCTTCGCCACGTTCGTGCACTCAATACGCCTGCGCTGCCTGAAGCCAGACTGGACCCTCGGCTCCGCCCGCCTATTTAGATAGGCGGAGACAGTCGCGTGAGTTCAGTGGACCCACAGTCTCCCGCTCAATTCACCAGACCCGCCCTCTTGCACATGCGCATACGTCAGCACTTGACAGGTTGCTGAAGGACGTTTGGAGTTGCGCCTGTGCTCCGGACGCTCCCGCCGGAAGTGGGCGGGATTGCGTTCCCCTTGCGAAAAGGGCGGTGAGAGCGCAACTGGGGCGCGGGTGGCCGAGTGCGGGGCGGGACGGTCCGGAATGCCTCGCAAACCTAAAAATGTCACGATTGGGAGTATGGACACAGAGAACTTAGTCTTCAATTGAAAAAAGATTTGGGCCAGGCGCGGTGGCTCACACCTGTAATCCCAGCACTTTGGGAGGCCAAAGCGGGTGGTCATCTTAGGTCAGGAGTTCGAGGCCAGCCTGGCCAAAATGGGGAAACCCCGTCTCTACTAAAATACAAAATTTAGTTGGGCGTGGTGGCAGACGCCTGTAATTCCAGCTATTCTGGAGGCTGAGGCAGGAGAATCGCTTGAACCCAGGAGGTGGAGGTTGCAACGAGCTGAGATAGTACCATTGCACTCCAGCCTGGGTGACGAGCGAAACTCCATCTCAAAAAAAAAAGGTTTTACAAGATTATTCTTGCTTATATGTGTTAAAGGTTTTAGGGAGTGGAAAGATTTTTCTCTAAAATGTTCTTTTTCCCCATGAATTCTAATATTTCTAGACTTCAAGAGTCAACAGACATATTTTGGATGCCTCCGTGTACCCAGGTTGAAAACAGGTGGGGTTTTTCTTTGAGATGGAGTTTTGCTCTTGTTGCCCAGGCTGGCGTGCAACGGCGCGATCTCAGCTCACTGCAACCTCCACCTCCCATGTTCAAGCGATTCTCCTGCCTCAGCCTCCCGAGTAGCTGGGATTACAGGCATGCGCACCACCACGCTCTGCTAATATATATATATTTTTTTGAGACAGAGTTTCGCTCTGTCGCCCATGCTGGAGTGCGGTGGTGAGATCTCAGCTCACTGCAACCTCTGCCTCCCAGATTCAAGCGATTCTTATGCCTCAGCCTCCTGAGTAGCTGGGACTACAGGCACGCACCACCATGCCCTGCTAATTTTTGTATTTTTTTAGTAGAGGCAGGGTTTCACCATGTTGGTCAGACTGGTCTTGAACTCGTGACCTCAGGTGATCCACCCACTTCGGCCTCCAAAGTGCTAGGATTGCAGGCGTGAGCCACCGTGCCCGCCAGAAAACATAAAAAATATTATATATATATAATACATATATATATTTTAAGAGAGGACAGAGTCTAGCCCCTATGAACATATGTCCTGGTCAGGAAAGTGTTAGGAAGTCCCATTGAACAAAGGCCAGAGAAGGAAAAACGCTGCGCAGGTTTCCTATGACTGTCGTGAAAGTTACAAATGCTTTGGAAGTCCCCTGTATCCGTTTCTCAACTTTATTTCATAAACATTTGTGGAGAGCTGGGTGTGGTGGCGCATGCCTGTAGTCCCAGCTACTTGGGAGACTGAGGCAAGAGAATCACTTGAACTGGAAGACGCAGGTTGCAGTGAGCCGAGATCATACCACTGCACTGCAGCCTGGGTGACAGAACAAGAGTCTTTCTCAAAAATAAGTAAATAAAAAGCTGAAAGGAAGGAAAGGTGACTCTTGAGTATCCTGAGGAAGCTGCTAGACATTCGCTTGGGCTGGTAAGAAAAGCTTTTCTCCTTTGGGGTGGCCACCATCTCCCTAAGTTGTTTTCCCCTTGAGAGATAGGGTCTTAAAAGAGTCCTAAGCTGGCCAGGCACGGTGGCTCACATCTCTGCTAAAAATACAAAATTAGCTGGGTGTGGTGGTGCATGCCTGTAGTCCCAGCTACTTAGGAGGCTGAGGCAGGAGAATCATTTGACCTGGGAGGTAGAGGTTGCATTGAGCTGAGGTCATGTCACTGCACTCCAGCCTGGGCAACAAGAGCGAAACTCCCTCAAAAAAAAAAAAAAAAGAAAGAAAGAAAAAGATTTGGGTCGGACCTGGTGGCTCACACCTGTAATCCCAGCATTTTGGGAGGCCAAGATGGGAGGCCAAGATGGATCGCAATGGTGCGATCTTGGCTCACCACAACCTCCACCTCCCAGGTTCCCCTGCTCTTTTTTTTTTTTTTTTTAATTTTTATTTTATAAAGACAGGGTTTCACCATGTTGGTCAGGCTGGTCTTGAACTCCCGACCTCAGGTGATCCACCCGCCTTGGCCTCCAAAGTGCTTGGATTACAGGCGTGAGCCACCACGCCCGGCCTCCCCTGCTCTTAAATAGAGCCTCGTGAGAGAAACAGTCCCCTTCCCAGCTGTGGACATAGTTATGTGAGGATGTGACTGGGGCTGTGACAGGCTTGAGAAATAAAGCCAACCTCTTGCAGATGGCAGAGAAAAAGAACTTGAGTCCTTAAAGACATTCTTGACCATTCACAACACTGGAAGACCATTGGACTCATTGTTCTGTGACATAATACATTTTCCTTATTGGTGAAACACTCTGGGTTACATTTACTTGTAGGTGGGCTGATGATGGAGGCGAATGCAACTCTACCTTGCAGGCTTATCCACCATGTTGACTTCTAATTAACCTCAGTTCCCGGAATGCCTCTAAGATTTCTACTTTATCTGCTGTTAAGAGCAAATAATTACTGCAAATCATGCCCTTGGGTTAAAACAACCTTGATGACATATTCCTTCTGAAGCACATGTACTCTTTCCCTATGGTACATAAGCCCTGCGTCTGGGGGCTGACAGTGCAGGGATCTACCATCTCACAGCCACCCAAGACATGGCTTTTGTTCATAAATCCCTATTAAATGTTTCATTCTGAGCCAGGGTGGGTGGCTCACACCTGTAGTCCCAGTGCTTTGACAGGAGGAATGCTTGAGGCCAGGAGTTTGAGAGCAGCCTGGACAAAATGGTGAGACCTCATTCCTACAAAAAACTGAAAACCTTAACCAAATGTGCTGCAGGTGCCTGTAGTCCCAGCTATTTAGGAGGCTGAGGCAGGAGGATTACTCAACCCCAGAAATCTGAGGCTGCAGCGAGCCATGATTGTGTCACAGCACTCCAACCTGGGCAACAAAGCAAGACTCTGTCTCTAAAAAAAAAGTTTCTGGCTGGGCATGGTGGGCTCACGCCTGTAATCCCAGCACTTTGGGAGGCTGAGGCGGGCAGATCATGAGGTCAGGAGTTCAAAACCAGCCTGGCAAACATAGTGAAACCCCATCTCTACTAAAAATACAAAAAATTATCCAGGTGTGGTGGCGGGTGCCTGTAATCCCAGCTACTTGGGAGGCTGAGGCAGGAGAATCACTTGAACCCTGGAGGCAAAGGTTGCAGTGAACTGAGATCATGCCATTGCACTCCAGCCCAGGTGACGAGGTGAGACTCCATCTCAAAAAAAAAAAGTTTCTTTCTGAGAAACCAGATTTGTCTGCTTCCCTCAGCTCTCTCAGCCTTTGGGAGTAGGTTTGCTCATGGTAGGACACTGATACGTCACCCCCAAGCTACCCCAAGAAACAATGCGCACTGGCGTTGTAATGCGTCAACTTGGCTAGTTGAATTGTATTTCCCAGAATTCCTTTTTCTATGTGTTTCTGGTGGGGGTGGGCCACAAAGGGCAATTTTCTGTGGCATGAGATTTGGGGTATGGAAGTGGAGCAGCAGCCATACTCTTACTGATGCCTGGAAAGCTGGGGCAGAGTCACCAGCCACTTTTGCGTCTCCTGAACATTGTCCCTTCCCTGCCTGCCATGGGTCTGCCTGCCCCTGGATCCTCCTTTGGCTTCTGTGACCCCTGAGCCAGCTCCCTACCTGAGGGGACCAGCGTTTCCTGCAGGACACCCATGTCATCAAAGTTGGGAGCAATGAGGACTGACCTAGGTTTCAGTCTGTCCTTGTAGATTTCAGCTCTTGTTCATGGGTGCCAGATTGTTCTTCCTCTTCCCTACTTTACATCCATCTTCTGTTCTCAGCTGCCCGTCCTGCAGACTTCAGGCTCCAGCATCAGACGCAGAGACCTGGCGTTATGGAGACTGTCTAACCAGATCTCACAATTGTGGACTATCCCAACTCCGACAACAAGTCTCTTAAAAACCACATGTGGCCCGGCATGGTGGCTCACACCTATAATTCCAGCACTTTGGGAGGCTAAGGTGAGTGGATCTCTTGAGCCCAGGAGTTTGACACCAGCCTAGGGCAACATGGTGAAACCGTGTCTCTACAAAAGACACAAAAATTAGCCGGGCATGGTGGCACGTGCCTGTAGTCCCAGCTATTCAGGAGGCTGAGGTGGGAGAGTCACTTGAGGCCAGGAATTGAAGGCTGCAGTGAGCTGTGATTGTGCCCCTGTACTCCAACCGGGGCAACAGAGCAAGACTCTATAAAAAAAATTTTTTTTAAGTAAAAAAACAAAACAAAACAAAACCAGGAATGGTAGGCAATGCAGGGATTAGTAACAGTAGGAAGCCACCACAATAAGACTGGTGGGACAGAAGGAGGTGTGACCAGAGCTCAGCGCCAGGGTCACTGGTCAGGTGGCTCACACTTGTAATCCCAGTGCTTTGGGAGGCCGAGGCAGAAGAATCACTTGAGGCCAGGAGATTGAAACCAGCTTGGGAAACATAGCAAGACCCTGTCTCTACAAAAAATGAAAAATTACCTGGACATGATGGCACGTGCCTGTGGTCCCAGCTACTCAGGAGGCTGAGGTGGGAGCCCAGGAGGTTGAGGCTGAAGTGAGCTATGATTGCGCCACTGCCCTCCATCCTGGGTGACAAAGTGAGACCCTGTCTCAAAAACAAACCCCTCCCTGCCAAAAAAAGTCACCTGGAGGAAGTCTGTGCAGCCGTTTCAGCCAAAGATGCTACTGGGGCTGGTGCCCAAGACAGAGAGGGGAGAGAAGTACCCCAGCTTCTCCTCCTGCCTTCCAGCCCCCAGCCAGTGCCTTCCATTGACTGAGCTCAGCAGGAAGCCTGGAAAGCTCAGTCTGTGTGTCCGTCACCCTGGGAAACGGAGCAGAGCAGGCGGAAGGGTAAAGAGGGGGATCGGGTGTCATTCAAGCAAATGACAAGTACGCTAAATATTCACCCACTCAATACATATTTACTGAGTGCTGGGAACCACGCTAAGTGCTGAGGCTACAGCCTTGATCAAAACAGTGTCCCGTGGTTGGAGACTGGAACTGTTTTAGGATGCCAATGAGAAGCCTAAACCACAGGAAGACACAGGGTCTCAACCACATGTCATAGCAATTACTTATATTTAACATTTCCCTAACCAGACAACATGCTGGCGTCGGCAGACGCTAAGTTAACCAAATTGAAGTACAATACACTTCTCAATTTAACAGCTCTCCAGAAAGAAACACATGAATTTGGCAGCTGCTTCAAAGATGCTCACAAGTTTGAAACACCCTTCTACCGCCTTATGGCTCTATCAAGGGAAGTACTTGCAGTTTTGGAGTTAGAGGTCATCTAACTTCTTTGATATAATTACATTTCTAGGACACTCTTTTTTTTTCACTTTTTTTTTTTTTTTTTTTTTTTTTGAGACAGTCTCGATCTGTTGCCCAGGCTGGAATGCAGTGGCTCAATCTTGGCTCACTGCAACCTCTGCCTCCTGATTCTCCTGCCTCAGCCTCCTGAGTAGCTGGGACTGCAGGCGTTGCCTCCACGCCCAGGTAATCTTTTGTATTTTTAGTAGAGATGGGGTTTCACCATGTTGGCCAGGCTGGTCTCCAACTCCTGACCTCAAGTGATCTGCCCACCTTGACCTCCCAAAGTGCTGGGATTACAGGTGTGAGCCACTGTGGCTGACCATATATATATATATATATATATATTTTTTTTTTTAGGGACAGTTTCTTGCTGTGTTGTCCAGGCTGGTCTCTCTCTCTCTCTCTTTTTTTTTTTGAGATGGAGTCTCAAAAAAAAAAAAGGGTAAAAGGGGGATCTGTAACCCAGGCTGGTGCTGTCTCGGCTCATTGCAACTTCCGCCTCCTGGGTTCAGTCGATTTTCCTGCCTCAGCCTCCTGAGTAGCTGGAATTACAGGCACGGGCCACCAAGCCCAGCTAATTTTTGTATTTTTAGTAGAGACGGGGTTTCATCCTGTTGGCCAGGATAGTCTCGAACTGTTGACCTCGTGATCCGCCCGCCTCGGCCTCCCAAAGTGCTGGGATTACAAGCCTGAGCCACCATACCCCGCCAATATTTTTTGTGTACAAGTTTTTGTGTGGACATAATGTTTCATTTCTCTTGGTACTGCACCCGTGAGTGGAATTGCTGGGTCATATGCTAACTTTGTGTTTCATATTTTGGGGGAACTGCCAGACTCTTCCAAAGTGGCTGCACCATTTTTCATTCCCATCGGGTGATAAGTGAGGGTCTTAATTTCTCCACATCTTTGACATTTATGATTGTCTTTTTAATTTTAGCTGTTCTAGTGGGTGAGAAGTGGTATCTCACTCTGATCTGATTTGCATTTCTGTAATAATTAATGATGTTGAACTCAGTGTATCTTTCTTTTTTTTTTTTTTTTTTTTTAAAGACGGGGTTTCACCATGTTGGTCAGGCTGGTCTTGAACTCCCGACCTCAGGTGATCCGCCCACCTTGGCCTCCAAAGTGCTTGGATTACAGGCGTGAGCCACCACGCCTGGCGTGTATCTTTCTTAAATGCAAAAAATAACCATGTAAATTTCCAGATTAAATAGCCACATCAAAATTTTTATATTATTAATTTGAACAATTAATACCAAGTACCAGCTTGGCTGGGGAGACCCCCACTCAGGTGGCACTGAAGGCAAGGAGAGGCAGACACCCAGATAGAACAGCAGAGTGGGTCTATCCAGGGGGTGAGCAGCCTATGGAGCTGAGACCTCAGGGGCTGCCAGCATTCCAGGCTGAAGGCCCCCAGCAGATTCTGATCCACGTATTTATTCTCTCTTAACAGGTGATTATTATTAATAAACAGGTGTTCTGTATTTACTCATAACTCAAAAATATTCCAAGTAGGCAGCTGTTACCCACTTACCATTAATTGCAAACTAAAAGGTATTCTCCACAAGGGAGCCATGGGGGCAGGGTAAACTTCATGTTTCTCAACAAATTAATACTTTATTTTCTGGTTACAAAAGCAGTATATACTCAAATGATTACTCCCCCAAATCAGGATAATCATTTGAGGGGGAAGAGAGAGAAAGCCAGGATCGAAGAAGAAAGACATGGGTCATTTAGAGCGATGGCATGGCCGGGCATAGTGGCTCACGCCTGTAATCCCAGCACCTTGGGAGGCCAAGGTGGGTGGATCACTTGAGGTCAGGAGTTTGAGACCAGCCTAGCCAATATGGTGAAACACCGTCTCTACAAAAATGCAAAAATTAGCCGGGCGTGGTGGTGGGCGCCTGTAATCTCGGCTACTTGGGAGACTGAGCAGAAGAGTCCTTTGAACCCAAGAGGCAGAGGTTGCGATGAGCTGAGATTACGCCACTGCACTCCAGCCTGGGCAACAAGAGCAAAACTCTATCTCAAAAAAAAAAAAAAAAAAGAACTATGGCAATGTCTTATTCTTGACCTAGGTCATAGTTACACAGATTGACTTTGTAATTATTACTTAAGGTACATCTATACACTTTGTGCACTTTTTTGTATGCCTATTCTATGTCACAATGAAAAGATTATTACCATTTCACATTATTACTGTTGAAAAATTGGAAAGCAAATGTTTTGCCTGATTAAAGATGAATAAGGATAAATGTTTACAACATCTGATCATATCAGTGAGTTTTTCTTTGAGTGGTAGGTTTTCAGATTGTGAGGAAAATGGAAAAATAATATTGGTTAATATGTCTTTGTTGAACAAACCTTTTGCCTTTTGTTGGATAAAACAAATTTTCAAGATGTTGCCAGCAGGTGGCGGAATAAAACAAGATTTAATCTTGTAGCCCAAAAAGCAAATCAAAACAAAAACGTAAGCAGCAGCCAGCCCTCTACCTAGTCTTTGGAAAACATTTCCTGTAAATTTCCCAGCCATATCTGCCATAATAGAAAATAACCTGGTAAATAGGGCCTCATAGAGAACTTTCATTTTATTTTTTTGAGACAGATCTCGCTCTTGCCCATGCAGTGGCGTGATCTTGGCTCATCGCAACCTCTGCTTCTTGGGTTCAAAGGACTCTTCTGCTCAGCCTCCCAAGTAGCTGAGATTACAGGCGCCCACCACCACGCCCGGCTAATTTTTGTATTTTTGTAGAGACGGTGTTTCACCGTATTGTATAGGCTGGTCTCAAACTCCTGACCTCAAGTGATCCTCCCACCTTGGCCTCCCAAGGTGCTGGGATTACAGGTGTGAGCCACTGTGCCCAGCCTTAAAGGGGTAATTTTTATGGTATGTAAATGATATCTTAGTAAAGGTGTTTTGTTTTGTTTTGTTTTTTGAGGCAGAATCTTGCTGTGTCGCCCAAACTGGAGTGCAGTGGTGCGATCTTGGCTCACTGCAACCTCTGCATCTTTGAACCTCTGGTTCAGGCAAGTCTCCTGCCTCAGCCTCTGAAGTAGCTGGAATTACAGGCATGTGCTATCATGCCTGGCTAATTGTTCTATTTTTAGTAGAGTTGGGGTTTCACCATGTTGGCCAGGCTGGTCTCGAACTTCTGACCTCAAGTGATCCACCTGCCTCAGCCTCTCAAAGTGCTAGGATTACAGGCGTGAGCCACCAAACCTTTCCAAAACATTTATTTTATTTTATTTTTGGGGGAGTACCAAATTTCTTTATTTGAAGGAATGGTACAAAGAACTTAAGTGGATGTTTTGGTACAACTTCTAGACAAGGTAAAGGAAACCCCAGCATGCATGCACTGTTTTGGTTACCAGGGGAAGTCAC
This sequence comes from Ateles fusciceps, assembly GCA_036589455.1. NCBI lineage: Eukaryota > Metazoa > Chordata > Mammalia > Primates > Atelidae > Ateles > Ateles fusciceps. The sequence continues at coordinate 5,135,359 of JAZHEH010002317.1, read as the reverse complement.
CCCATGGCTATGGGGGGAATTAGCCTAAGGCTTAGCTTTCATTATCACTGTCTCCCAGGGTGTGCTTGTCAAAGAGATATTCTGCCAAGCCAGATTGGGGTGCTCCCATCTAGCGCAAGTTGGCCAGGTAGTCACCCAATTATTTGATGGATTTCACTTGCTCATTCAGGTAGTGTGTCTCAATGAAGTCACACAAATGGGCCAGTTTGTGCAGTTCCAGTAGTGACTGATTCACATTGTTTTCCAAATGTAATGCACACTCCATCGCATTCAGCCTGCTCTCCCAGTCATCATGGTTTGGTTTCTTGATATCCTGAAGGAAGGGTCGGGCACCTCCTTGGTTCTGCAGCTTCATCAGTTTCTCGGCATGTTCCCTCTCCTCTTGAGATTGGTGGAGAAAGTATTTGGCAAAGTTCTTCAAAGCCGCATCATCGCAGTCAAGGTAGTAAGACATGGACAGGTAGAGGTAGAGCTCCTGGTTGATCTGGCGGTTGATGGCGGCCTCTTGAGTCCTGGTAGTAGCTCTGGCGCACCTGCGAGGGGGACGCGGTCGTCATGGCGGGGGCTAAGGAGAGGCGGCGGCGGCGGCAATGGCTGCGCAGCGCTGGAGCGGCGGCGGGAGCCTTGGGGGGTCCGAGGGCCCAGCGGGGTGTGGAGGTGACCGGAGGGCTGGCTGTGGGTGGCTGGCCAGGGTTGGGGACGAGCGCCGGGTTCCGTCCAAGCACTGCTGAAGCAGGAAACCGTGGCGATTCTCAGTGAAGAACGTCTCCAAAACATTTATTTTTAAGAAAACACAAATACCTAGTGCTGACATTATGCCAGGCACTTTGCTTACCTACGTTATTGTATTTCATCCTCGGAACAATCCCACAAGGAGGAGTTAACATCTTTCTTACAGGGGCAGGTAAATCAAGTATTCTCCTGCAAGCACTAAAACTGGGATTTTTTTTTTTTTCTTTTTTGCCCAGGCTGGAGTGCAGTGGCGCCATCTTGGGTCACTGCAACCTCCACCTCCTGGGTTCAAGCGATTCTCCTGCCTCAGCCTCCGGAGTAGCTGGGACTACAGGCACATGCCACTAAGTCCAGCTAATTTTTGTATTTTTAGTAGAGATGGGGTTTCACCATGTTGACCAGGCTAGTCTCAAACTCCTGATTTCAGGTGATCCACCTGCCTTGGCCTCCTGAAGTGCTGATATTACAGGCGTGAGCCACCATGCCTGGCCTAGAGCTGGAATTTGAACTCAAGTCTGCCTTCCTTAGCTAAGCAAATCACATTGTCTCTGTCCAATCTGAACTTACTCCTCCAGATGCAAATCACTACACAAGGACATAAAGGACATTTTGATATTTGAACAGTTAACGTTAATCAAATGAAATTTATTAGATAATACCTGCTTTTTACATTATAAACCTGTGATCGACAAGGTAGTGGTTTTAAATTTCTACTAAACACCTGAACAACCTTGCAATAAAAATTCCATTAATTTACATGATAAACCATTTATGTTACACTAAATTTACCCAATGTTTTGCAGGGCACATGAATGATCATGTAACTTTTTTTTTTTTGAGACAGGGTCTCACTCTGTTACCCAGACTGGAGTGCAGTGGCACTATCTTGGCTCACTGCAACTTTTACCTCCCAGTTTCAGGTGATTCTCCTGCCTCAGCCTCCCAAGTAGCTGGAACTACAAGCATGCACCACCATGCCCAGGTAATTTTTGTATTTTTTGCAGGGACAGGGTTTTGCCATGTTGCCCAGGCTGCTCTCAAACCCCTGGGCTCAAGTGATCCTCCTGCCTGGCCTCCCAAAGTGCAGGGATAACCTGAACATAAAACTTTAATCAGTTGTACACATTATTTTTGGTCCTACTTTTTTTTTTAACTAAACATGACTTATTGTAGCTGTTTACAGGTATCCATTTAATTCCCATAATTATCATTTTAACAGCTGTATGGCATGACGTGAAATAGACTATAGTTCAGCAAACTGTTTCCCTGTTGTGGGTATTGAGGGTTTATCCATTGTGTGGCTGATCTGAAAATTGCTGCTGTCAACATCTTTGGACAAATTGCTTGCTATAATTTTTGGGACTATTTTGAGCAAGGGCATTTTTTGGAAGTAGAAAAAGGAAAAGTCTGAGGAATTTTAACTTCTCTTTGGACAGGTGCCCTTGTTTTTAGAATTGGCTCTTGGCATTTTGCAACATGTAAGTAGCACAGCTGCTATTAATAGTAGCTACATGATCTTGGGTAAATTCCTTCACCTCTCTGCACCTGAGACTCTAGCACTGGCTGGTAACTTGTAGAATTACAGGATCCTGGGTTTCTCCTAGAAGCCACTGAATCAGAATCTGGATTTTAGCAAGATCCCCAGGTGGTGATTCATGGGCACAGTAAAAGTCAGAGAGGCTGGGCACGGTGCCTCACACCTGTAATCCCAGCACTTTGAGAGGCTGAGGCGGGAGGATCACTTGAGCCCAGGAGTTTGCGACTAGCCTGGGCAACATAGCGAGACCCTGTCTCTACAAAAAATAAAAGAGCTAGGCATGGTGGCGCACCTGTAGTCCCAGCGACTCGGGAGGCTGAGGAGAGAGGATTGCTCAAGTCTGGGTGGTGGAGGCTGCAGTGAGCTGTGATCGTACCACTGCACTCCAGCTTGGATGACAGAGAGACCTTGTCTCAAAAAAAAAAAATAGAAAAAAAGAAAACACATTAGGAGAAATCATGCCTTAGAGTACTTAGCTGTAAAATAGCTATAATAAAGGTCTTATGTCATAAGACTGTTATGAAGATAATGCATGTACACACACACGCACAGTGTAGAGAAGAGTGCCAGGCACATAGTGTGTGTTTGCTCCTTTTGGGACTGTCCCTAGCTGGTTGAGTAAATCTGCAGGTTAGTCGTCCCTAAGTAGTGTCTCTCAAAGAGCAAATAGGGGGGGGTTCTCCGTGGCGGTGGGGGGTGAGGGTGATGAGGGTAGTTTCTTACCACACTTTCTCATTTATCATAATCACAGTCCCCAGAGAGCCAGGTCCAGCCTCAGGCTGCTGATGAGTGCATCTGAAAGTGCTTTTTTTTTTTTAAACTGTAGAGAGGAGTGTATAATTGACTGTCATAATTTTGCATTTTGGCTGGGCGTAGTGTCTCACGCCTGTAATCCAAGCACTTTGGGAGGCCAAGGCAGGCGGATCACCTGAGGTCGGGAGTTCAAGACCTGCCTGATCAACATGGTGAAACCCTGTCTTTTTTTTTTAATTAAAAAAAAAATTTGCATTTTTAGCAGAGATTTGGTTTCTCATTGGTCAGGCTGGTCTCAAACTCCCGACCTCAGGTGATCTGCCCACCCCACCCTCCCAAAGTGCTGGGATTACAGTCGTGAGCCACCTCACCTGGCCCTTTTTCTGTTTTTTCACCATTCAAGTGATTTAGCTGGTTTTAGCATCTTCACAACAACATAGGTTCATTCTCTTCCTGACATATTGTATTGGGAGTCTTAAATGTCTCCAGAGACCAGCAGGTAACATAAACCCACGATGGAAGCTTGTGCAAGACTACTGGGAATGGTGGGGACTGTGGCAAGAGGCAGGGTCCGTGAAATGGCACTAGCTGTTCCTGTGTTCCAGCCAATGGCCATGCAGTGTGAAGACATCTTCCCCCTTTTTTTTTCTGAGATGGAGTTTTGTTCTTGTTGCCCAGGCTGGAGTGTAATGGTATGATCTTGGCTCACCACAACCTCCACCTCCCAAGTTCAGGCGATTCTCCTGATGCAGCTTCCTGAGTAGCTGGGATTATAGGCATGCGCCACCATGCCCAGCTAATTTTGTATTTTTAGTAGAGATGGGATTTCTCCATGTTGGTCAGGCTGGTCTTGAACTCCTGCCCTCAGGTTATCCACCCACTTTGGCCTCCCAAAGTGCTGGGATTATAGGCATGAGCTACCATGCCTGGCCAGATCTTCTCATTTTTCAAAAGAAAATACTAGGAAAGAGGAATTTTTAGGGATACCAAAATATAGGAGAAGTAGAAAGAGGAGGAGTAAAGAGGAGGAGAAAAAGAATGCAGAGAAGAGAAAGGGAACCTAGCAAGGTAAAATCCACAATGTCTAACATGCAATCAACAATAACCAGGCAAACATGCTGGAAAATGTCACTACCAAAGAGGGCAAAAATACGTCAACTGAAACCAATCCAAAACTGACACAGATATGAGAAGTAGTAGATAAGGATATTAAGACAGTTATTGAAACTGTATTTCATATGTTTACAAGGTTAAGTAGAGATATAGAAGATGCAAAGACAAATAAAATTTCTAGTGATGAAAACTACACTATGTGAGATAAAAAATACCCTGGATGGGATTAATAGCAGATTAGACATTACAGAAGAAAAGATTAGTGACCTGAAAGACGTGATGCCAGAAATTGTCCATTTTAGGTGTGTTATTACATGACGGTATTTGTCTGTTAAAACTCATAAAATTGTATTCCCAAAAGAATAAATTTGGAAGAGACAACACCTTCAGTCCACACCAGTGAATAATGTCTCTTTCTGGTTTGCAAAAACTGAAAAAAAAAAAAAAGAACGAGTTTTACTTCTTGTCAGTTATCCCTTACTAAAGCTGACCGAAAAAAAATCTCTTTGGAATATGATGCTTGGAATTTACTTCAAAATAATATAAAGGGCAGGAAAATGGGTGGGAACATAAATGAAACAAAGTTGGTCATGAGTTGAAACTGAGTATTAGATATTATTCTCTCTACTTATTAATTTCTCCAAAGTTTTCTTTGTAAAAGTAAGATAAATAAAGAAATAAATATTTCAAGTTGGATTTTTAAGCCCACAGGAATATAAGCTTCATGAGGGCAGGCATTTTGTCTTGTTTTGTTCATTGCTTTGTCTCTTTTTCTTTTTTCTTCCAGCAAATATATTCTATCATATTGCTTTGTCTCTTTTTTAAAATTTTCTTTATTTTATTTTACCTTTGAGAGGGAGCGTCACTCTGTTGCCCAGGCTGGAGTGCAGTGGCGTGATCTCAGCTCACCAAAACTTCCGCCTCCTGGGTTCAAGCGATTCTCCTGCCTCAGCCTCCCAAGTAGCTGGGATTACAGGCACCCGCCACCATGCCTGGCTAATGTTTTGTATTTTTAGTAGAGATAGGATTTCACCACATTGGTCAGGCTGATCTTGAACTCATGTCCTCAGGTAATCCACTTTCCTTGGCCTCCCAAAGTGCTGGGATTACAGGCATGAACCACCGCACCAGGCCAATTTTTGTATTTTTAGTAGAGACAGGGTTTCACCGTGTTGACCAGGCTAGTCTTGAACTCCTGACCTCAGGTGATCCACCCACCTCGGCCTCCCAAAGTGTAAGCCACCGCGCCCGGCTTTTTTTTTTTTTTTTTTTTTTTGAGAGGGAATCTTGCTCTGTCACCGAGGCTGGAGTGCAGTGGCAGGATCTCAGCTCATTGCAACTCTCCATCTCCCAGTTTCAAGCAATCCTCCCACCTCAGCCTCTGAGTAGCTGGGATTACAAGTGCGTGCTACCATGCCCAGCTAATTTTTTGTATTTTTTAGTAGAGATGGGGTTTCTTTGTGTTGGCCAGGCTAGTCTCAAAATCCTGGCTTCAAGTGATCTGCCTGCCTCAGCCTTCCAAAATGCTGGGCTTACGGGCTGTGCCTGGCCTCATTGCTATGTCTCTAATGCCTAGAACAATGTCTGATGCAAAGTAGGTACTCAATCATTTTTTTTTTTTAAGAGAGGGTCTTGCTATGTTGCCCAGGCTGGCATAGAACTACTGGGCTCAAATGATCTTCCCACCTCAGCCTTCCAAGTAGCTGGGATTATAGGCACATGCCACCATGCCTGGCTCCAACATTGTTTTAATCAGTATATATATACACACACACGCACATATATGTAGATATATGTTGTTTTTTTTTTAGATGGAGTCTCGCTCTTGTTGCCAAGGCTGGAGTGCAATGGCATGATCTCGGCTCACTGCAATCTCTGCCTCCTGGATTCAAGTGATTCTCTTGTCTCAGCCTCCGGAGTAGCTGGGATTACAGACATGTACCACCACACCGGCTAATTTTGTATTTTTAGTAGAGATGGGTTTTCACCATGTTGGTCAGGCTAGTATCACACTCCTGACCTCAAGCGATCCACCCGCCTTGGCCTCCCAAAGTGCTGGGATTACAAGCGTGAGCCACTGTGCCCGGCCATGTTTTAGTAAATATTTTAAAAACAGATGAGTGATTTCTTTTTTTTAGTTTGCAGTTCCAGTATTAGACCCTAGAAACTACTGATCTGAAGACAGAAACCAACCTTCATGCACTTGAGTGTTCCCACCTACGGGGGCTGATCCTTGCAGTGCCACAGACAATGTTTTGAACTTGATTGCCCCACAGTCTGCCAGTGAGCTTGGGAACCTCTGATTTATTAATTAATTAATAGGGCACTGGTTTAGGGGTCAGAGATGAGAACTTTAATTCAAAGGGAGCCATTAATTAGCTGGGAACCGTGGGCAGGTCACACCACTCTTCAGGCTTCAGTTAAGAGCTGCAAATATTTCTGTGTGTACTTATGTGCATATTTCCCATTAAAAATCCTCAGAGGCGCTTAGGAGCCCAAAAAGTTGGGAACCTCTGCAGTAGATGGTCTTTAAAGTTCATTCCTTTAACGAATATTTATTGAGGGCCTACTGTGTGCCAAGCCCTGGGGCTCCAACAAAGCCTGAGACACAGATAAATTCCCTGAGATCTCGTGGAGGTTACATTCTCGTGGAGGGAAACAACCAGGCATCAAACAATTACAGAGTATGGTAATTCACAGGAAGGAAATGAAACCAGTGATAGGGAAGTGATGGGGGGAGGCTGGCTCTCCAGGTGTTCAGGAAGGGTCTTTTTTCAGAGGTTATGGGTTTGAACTGTGTCCCTCAAAAAGACATGTTCACTTTTTTTGAGACAGAATCTTGCTATGTTGCCCAAGATGGAGTGCAGTGGCGTGATCTTGGCTCACTGCAACCTCTGCCTCCCAGGTTCAACTGATTTTCCTGCCTCAGACTCCCGAGTAGCTGGAATTACAGGCACCCACCACCATGCCCGGCTAATTTTTGTATTTTTAGTAGAGATGGGGGTTTCACCATGTTGGTCAGGATGATCTTGAACTCCTGACCTCAAGTGATCCATCTGCCTTGGCCTCCCAAAGTGCTGGGATTACAGGCGTGAGCCACTGCGCCCAGCTGACATGTTCACTTTCTAACACCTAGTACCTTGGAATGTGACCCTTCAGATGTAGTTAGATGACATGCGGTCACACCAGGAAAGGGTGTCTTTTTTTTTATTTTAATTTTAATTTTTGAGACAGGCTTTCACCCTGTCACCCAGGCTGGAGTGCCGTGATTTGATCATAGCTCACTACAACTTCAACCTCTGGAGCTCAAGTGATCCTCCATCTCAGCCTCCCAAGCAGCTGGGACTACAGTCTTGCATCATAATGCCAGGCTAATTTTTGTATTATTAGTAGAAACAGGGTCTTACCATATTGGCCAGGCTCGTCTCCAACTCCTGGCCTCTAGTGATCTGCTCGCCTCAGCCTCCTAAATTGCTGGGATTACAGGCAAGAGCCACTATGCCTGTCTGGAAAGGGTGGCTTTTTAAGAGAGACACACAGAGACACGCACACAGGGAAGAAGATGATGCAGCTATGAGCTAAGGAACGCGAGAGAGCGAAGCCCCCGCCCCCACCCCTGTCCCCAGCTATGAGGAGGGAAGGAAGGATTCTGCCCAGAGCCTCAGAGGGAGCACTGCTCTGCTGACACATTCCTCTCAGATTTCTGGATGCCAGAACTATGAGACAATACATTTCTTTCTTGTTTTTTGAGATGGAGTTTTGCTCTTGTTGCCCAGGCTGGAGTGCAATGGCACGATCTCGGCTCACTGCAACCTCTGCCTTCTGGGTTCTAGCGATTCTCCTGCTTCAGCCTCCCTAGTAGCTGGGATTACAGGTGTCCGCCACCACACTCAGCTAATTTTTTGCATTTTTAGTAGAGACGGGGTTTCACTATGTTGGCCAGGCTGGTCTCGAACTTCTGACCTCAGGTGATCCACCCATCTCAGCCTCCCAAAGTGCTGGGATTACAGGCGTGAGCCACTGCGCCCGGCTTCTTTCTTTCTTTTGAGACTGGGTCTCACTCTGTTGCCCAAGCTGGGGTGCAGTGGTGTAGTCATAGCTCACTGCAGCCTCCACCTCCCAGGCCCAAGCAATTCTCAGACCTCAGCCTCTGGAGTAGCTAGGACCATAGGCATGAGCCACCCCACCCAGCTAATCTGTAAATTTTTTTGTAGAAACAGGGTCTCCTTATGTTGCCCCAGTTGGTGAGAATACATTTCTATTGTTTAAACCACCCAGGTTGTGGTTATGGCAGCCCTAGAAACTAACACAGGGTCCCGGGCATGGTGGCTCATGCCTGTAATCTCAGCACTTTGGGAGGCCAAGGCGGGCGAATTACTTAAGGTCAGGAGTTAGAGAGAGCCTGGCTAACATGACAAAACCCCGCCTCTACTAAAAATACAAAAATTAGCTGGGTGTAGTGTAATCTGGTTACTCCAGAGGCTGAGGCATGAGACTCACTTGAATCCGGGAGGCAGAGGTTGCAGTGAGCTGAGATGACATCACTGCCCTCCAGCCTTGGCGACAGGAAAAAAAAAGTGAGCTAGATATTAAGGAAGAAAAAAACATAAAAATAGAAGAAAAAGAGAGAGAAAAAGTAAAGTACACAGGTGTCATTTGAAACTGAGACCTTAATGATGAAAAGAAGGTATATCATATGAAGATTTAGAGGGAAGAAAGTTCCATGCAGGGTCAGGAAGAGAAAAGCAATGGCTAGAGGAGAGGGTACGTGTCCAGGGTGGTGACATAGGAGAAGGGACTGGAAAGCTAGGCAGGGGCAGTTCTTGCAGGACTTGGCAGAGGAGGGGGACAGAACTGGATTTAATCAGCTTGGAGGCGGTTGTGACCCTTGAGCGACAGAAACAGCTGTCAAGAACGTCACCCAGAACGTTAGAGGGCAGGAAACGAGGATGTATTAGCTGCAGCACATAGTAATGACAACGTGAGATGACCGCGCCCTCTGCGCTGCGCCGCCCGGCCCCCGACCTTGCTGGAGGGTCGATGACACCTCCAGCCTTCCGGGGCGCTGGCCTGAGCTCAGGTCAGGCAATGACGCGGGCTGGGGGGGTGGTAAGCCTTCACCTCCCCCAAATCTCCTTCATTCCCCAAATTCTAGACACCCCAAAACACACAATCTAAGTCAAACAAGCTCTGCAAATGCAACCTGCAGACAAGTCCCCCAGTTGTTCTTGGAAGAGAGAGATTCTGGAGGCACAGAGGCACTACCAAGGGGGCCGCAACAGACCCTGCAAGACCTTGCAAGGCTGCAAGGTCCGGGCCCGGCACGCCGCGCGCGGGGCGGGGCGGGGGAGGATGCGCATGCGCGGCCCCGCCTCCCGGGCGTGGGGCGGGGCGGGCGCCGGGGCGGGGCCGTGACGTCAGGTGCGCGCGTGGCTCCGGCTGCGCAGGAACAGCTGGTTCCTCCGAGGGCGGCCGGCGAGCGCGCGGGCGTGGGGCGCTGGGGTGCCCGCCGAGCCGCGCTGCGGGAGCAGCCGACGCCGCCTCTGGCGCCTTGCACCAACGCACCATGTCCGGGCAGCTGGAGCGTTGCGAGCGCGAATGGCACGAGCTGGAGGGAGAATTTCAAGAACTGCAGGTAGGGCCAGACCACCTGGTCCCGCAACTCTGCTGCGCGCGGTGCAGCGCCTTCCTCTGCCTGAGTCCCCGGCCCAGGCGGTGGGGGACAGTCACGGCCTAGGGAGTGCCCTGGCGAGGCCCTGGGGGCGGACGGGCGGCGTGGACAAGCCGCCTCCCATCTCCAGGCGCTTCAGCTCTTCGTCCACATGGGGCGCCGGGTCGCAGCTCCCCCTTCCACCTTCCTCTCACTGGCTCTCTGCTCCACGCACCCTCTTCGCTGCAGAAAGTTGGTTCGTGGCCTCTGAGGCAAGTTCCAGGCGTGTTCATCTTGGGGGGAGGGGAGTTCAAGAGAACAGCCCAGCCCCCACCTCTGTAGGGTCTCCCCAATCCCACCCCACCCCGAACCCTCCCATCTGCTTTTGGTAGCTCAGCTCCCACCCGTACTCTGGCGGGGCAGCCCTATCCTGCAGCTTTGTTTCGGGAGGTGTACTTAGGAGCGTTTCACCTTGAACCTCTAGGCTGTGCTTGGGGATTAGAGACCCCTATTTCCTGTCTTTGGGGGCTCTGACGCTGCTGCAGGCTGAGTTTGGCGTGAAGAGCATCTGTTAGTTCGGACAGCTGGGTTGCCTCACCCAGTGATAGTGGAAGCTCCCAGCCCTATCCTTCTGGCCCAGAGCCTGACACAGGGTGGGGTGAGAGCGGGTGTAAGGGGGGTCCCCCTGAGAGAACGGCATTGCCGCCGGGAGGGGGGCGGTCCTGGCAGCAGTCGTTCCTGGTAAGAGGTTCAGAGAGTCCCCAGCTACCTACGGTGTTGACTAGAGACACCTCAGGAATCCTTGGGGTTGACCAAGAGGGACTCCCGGACTATTTTGGAAGACAGGGATGTTCCCTCTCCAGCCACGGGATTGTTTTTGGAGGGTTGGCTCTGCCTGAAATTGCATTGCACACCCTCACCCCAGTCCTCTCATTTGGAGCAGTGACATTGTCCCTGTCCATCCAGCCGTTGTCTGCAGCTCAGTTGGCCTCCTACAGTGTGCAGAGGAGGGGAGAGGAGGTTGCCAAGGGTATCTCTTATGGGTCTTTCTAGACACGAGGTTGGAGATTCTGACCTACAGACAGAGGGGTGCTGGAGAGTCCGGGCAGGAACGGTGGTGCAGTTTCAGGCGTGAACAGAGGGGAAGGGACCTAGACCCATCTTGGCTTGTCCAGCATGTGTAGGTTGATGGGTCTTCCAGGGCTTGGGTCCCATCCAGTTCCCAGAGGACCCTTTTGGCTCCAAGACTCAGCTACTTCTTGTTTTTTTTTTTTTTTTTTTTTGGAGTCTCGCTCTGTCACCCAGGCTGGAGTGCTGTGGCACAATCTCGGCTCACTGCAACCTCTGCCTCCCGGGCTCAAGCGATTCTACTGCCTCAGCCTCCCAAGTAGCTGGGAACTACAGGCACAGGCTACCACGCCTGGCTAATTTTTTGTATTTTTAGTAGAGACAGGGTTTCACTGTGTTAGGGTGGTCTTGATCTCCTGAACTCATGATCCACCTGCCTTGGCCTCCCAAAGTGCTGGGATTACAGGCATGAGCCATCTCAACCAGCCCTTTTTTTTTTTTAGAGGCAGAGTTGCTCTGTTGGTAGGCTGGAATACAGTAGCTCGATTTCAGCTCACTGCAACCTCTGCTCTGGGTTCAAGCGATTCCCCTGCCACAGCCTCCCGAGTAGCTGGGACTACAGGCACATACCACCACACAGAGCTAATTTTTTGTCTTTTAGTAGAGATGGATTTCATTCACCATGTTGACCAGGATGGTCTCAATCTCCTGACTTCGTGATCTGCTGGCCTCAGCCTCCCAAAGTGCTGAGATTACAGGCATGAGCCACTGTGCCCAGCCTGTTTCTTGAGCTGGAGTCTCACTGTCACCCAGGCTGGAGTGCGGTGATGTGATCTCGGCTCACTGCAGCCTCTGCCTCCGCGGTTCAAGCCTCAGCCTCCCCGGTTCAAGACCTGCCTTCGCCTCCCAAAGTGCTGGGATTATAGGTGTGAGCTACTGTGCCTGGCCCTCAGCCACTTGTTCTTTTTTTTCTTTCTTTCTTTTTTTTTTTTTTTTAGATATTTTAAAGCCAATTCTGTAAAAACCATTTCTTAATGCTTTGTCCTACTGGGCTCTGAGGTCATGGTCAGCTGTGGAGCCACAGAGTGGGTATGAGGGTTGGGAATGGGAGAAGAGAAGAGGTTTGCTTTTCTATGTGAAGCTTGTGTTGTTCATAATTCCTGTCCCTTGCCCTGCCTTAGACTAGGTGGAGGAGGGGGAAGAGTCAGTACTTCAGAGCAAGGCTGGGTGCGATGGCTCATGCCTGTAATTCTAGCACTTTGGGAGGTGGAGGCGGGCGGATCACAAGGTCAGGGGTTCGAGACCAGCTTGGCCAACATAGTGAAACCCCGTCTTTACTAAAAATTCAAAATTAGCCAGGTGTGGTGGCATGCATCTGTAATCCCAGCTACTTGGGTGGCTGAGGCAGGAGGATTGCTTGAATCTGGGAAGCAGAGGTTGCAGTGAGCCAAGACCACACCATTGCACTCCAGCCTGGGCAACAGAGTGAGACTTCATCCCCACCCCCCCCCCCCCCCCAAAAAAAAATCCAACAACAACACTTCAGAGCTATGCAATTAATGCAATTAACAGCAATTAGATAGCAAGTCTTTGCAGGCAGAGTTGCAAAGGAGTTGTCTGATTCTTTTTTACTTGGTCTCCAAGATGCTCAGGTGTGTCAGGGACAAAGGGGTTGGGAATTGGTTCCGGATTTTGCCCCCTGGTACACCACAAGGGTTGTAGAAGGTGGTCTGAGTGCGTGGAAACTGAGGCCTCCTGCTCGGTTCATGATGGGGGAACTGGAAGGGATTGCATCTTCCTTGGGGAAGAGAGACCCTGCTGGCTGTGGGCTTTGGTGGTCAGCTGCTGGGGCAGGGGCCACTCAGGGATGGCTCCCGGTGTCAAGGTCATAGACTGGAGCAGAAACTACTGTCTATGTCGTCAGTTCACAAATAAGGAAACTGAAGCTTGGACATGATGATTGGCTGGATGGGGGTCACACAGCTAGTTAGTGGTAAAGTTGGGGCTAGAATTTAGTTCTCTAAATGTTGGGAGACCCTTCTCTGCCTTCTTGCCCTCTCCTTCATGTTAAATGTGAGAGCTCTGAACTCTCAAGATGAAAGGCTCTGGGATTTTGTATATAACTAGGATGTCCATTGTATATGTACTTGGCAGTTTCGGATACGAGGTATTTGTTAGGAGCCCATCTCGGTGGTTCATACCTGTAATCCCAGCACTTTGGGATGACACGTTGGGAGGATTGCTCCCAGCAGGATTGTCCAGCAGTTCGAGACCAGCCTGGGCAATATAGGGAAACCCCTGTCTCTACAAATAATAAAAGAATTAGCTGGGTGTGGTGGTGCATGCTTGTGGTCCCAGCTACTAGGGAGGCTGAAGTAGGAAGGCTGCCTGAGCCCCAGGGGTCAAGGCTGCAGTGAGCCATGATTGCACCACTGTACTCTAGCCTGAGTGACAGAGCCAGACCCTGGCTTGAAAAAAAAAAAAAAAAAAGATTCGTTGAGGCACAGGCAGGTAACAGCAGGTAGGTAGGTGGGCATAGTCAACTAGAAAGCTTAATAATAGGAAGGATTTTTTTTTCTACCAGAAAATCCTGGTCTATTTTAACTTTCCTACATCTTCCTTAGAATCCAGGTGGAGGGTTTCATGTTTGTATCGCCTTGATTCTGGGGTGATGTGTAATGTCTATGCCTTACCTCTTTTTTCCTTTTTTTTTTTTTTTTTGGTGTGTGTGTGACAGAGTCTCACTCTGTTGCCCAGGCTGGAGTGCAGTGGTGTGATCTCAGCTCACTGCAACTTCCACCTCCTGGGTTCAAGAGATTCTCCTGCCTCAGCCTCCTGAGTAGCTGGGATTACAGGTGCCCCCCACTGTGCCCGGCTAATTTTTCTATTTTTAGTAGAGACAGGGTTTCACTATCTTGGCCATGGTGGTCTCGAACGCCTGACCTCATGATCCACCCGCTTCAGGCTTCCAGAGTGCTGGGATTACAGGCGTGAGCCATCACGCCCGGCTTCCCTTTTTTAAGTGAAGGAAAGAAAGAGCAAACCTAATTCTCAGACCCCAGAGGATTTAAAAGGTCTTTGGAATTCCCCCCCTCCCTAACACAAGGAAACCCAACATAATCTCTGGGACTCTCTAGAGGAAAGGATCAGTTTTCTTTGGACGGTGATTTACATGTGTCAGGGCCTTCCTGAACCCTGGAGCACAGTTGAGTCTCCACAAGGACTTAGTTTTTGGGTGGTTGGAGTTTTAGCCATGCTGGTGAGTTGAGTGCTTGTCTGAGACCAGTGTGCGCCTGGTCTTCTGGCCTGTGGTGTGACCGCAGAAGGTCACTTACAGACACTAGGGCAAGTAATTTAATGAGCATTTCCTGCCTTGCATCCCTGGAAACCTGACCTTGTCCCTCCCTGCCAAGGAAGGAGGTGGCCCTTAGCAGCTCTTCCCTAGGCCTGACCTCACGGTGATGCAAGGGCCTTGAAGGCCATTGTAAAGATTTTGGCTTTTACTGTCAATGACATGTGCATCCATCTGGCTGCTGTGTCTAGAAAAGACATCAGGGATACAGGCTCAAAGCAAGAAGATCAGCATTATTTCATTAATAACTCTATGAAAGAGATCCTGGAATCTTCATTTTACAGAGGTTGAGTAAATTACCCAAGGTCACACGGCCTGTCAGTGCTGGAGTCAGGAGTCGATTCCGGGCTGTTGAACGCCAGTGTCTGTGCCCTGAACCCCTGCCCAAGGCTGATCTGTGCCCTGGGTACTCCTGTAGCTTTTGTTTGTCTTCCATCTTGGCTTGGCTTGTGGGGCGTCTTTTTTTTTTTTTTTTTTTTTTTAAATAGTGAGACAGAGTCTCCTCTGTTGCGCGGGCTGGAGTGCAGTGGTGCGATCTTGGCTGATCACAACCCCTGCCTCCCGGGTTCGAGCAATTCTGCCTCAGCCTCCTGAGCAGCTGGGACTACAGGCACGTGCCACCATGCCCGGCTAACTTTTGTATTTTTAGTGGAGATGGGGTTTCAATATGTTGGCCAGGCTGTTCTTGAACTCTTGACCTCGTGATCTGCCTGCCTCTGCCTCCCAAAAGCGCTGTGATTACAGGCGTGAGCCACCGCATCTGGCTGGGTGTCTTCTTCAGTAGCAGATTGTGTGGAAAAAAACACTGCACAGGAAGTCAGTATTCTTGAGTTCAGGTCCTAGCTCTGCCATTGTCTAGTATCTGAATTTGGTGAGCCACCTCTTTCGGCTTGAGTTTCTTTATCTACAAAACAAAGGCTGACAATAATCATAATCATAATAACAATAATAGTTAACTGTGTGAAACATAGATGATCCCATTTAATCTAGGTGACAACCCATGGTTGGGCGCAGTGGCTCATCCTTGTAATCCCAGCACTTTGGGAGGCCAAGGCAGGCAGAACACTTTGAGCTTAGCTGTTCAAGACCAACCTGGGCAACATGGTGAAATCCAGTCACCACAAAAAAAAATACACAAATTAGCTGGGCATTGGCGGCTGGCTCCTGTAATCCCAGCTACTCGGGAGGCTGAGGCTGGAGAATCGCTTAAGCCCGGGAGGCAGAGGATGCAATGAGCCAAGATCCTTGCCACTGTACTTCAGCCTGGGAGATGGAGTGAGATCCTGTCTCAAAAATAAATGAATGAATGAGTGAATGAATGACAATCCTGTTTTTTAGATGAGGAGGTGAAGCTAAGAGATGTTAAGTAACTTGAAAGTCGTGGAGCCAGAATTTGAACCTACGCCTGCTGTATAACTCAGGTACTTTTTGGGTTCTAACACAGTAGGCTCCAAAAGTATCCTAAGGCACTTAGCTCTAGAAACAAAGTTTTGAACTTGCTGGGTCCCTTTTCGTTCATATAGTGCTTTCACACAGTGCATTATCAGGATTCTTAGTTACAAATGAAAAAACGCAGCCTGACTGGTTTTAAGCCAAAAGGGGGTTTATTGAGTCAAATCTAGTGGCAAATGGCTTCAGGCAAGGCTGGATCCAGGAGCTCAGCTGATATCTGTGTTTGGATGTCTCTTTCTTTCTCCTCTGCGTCAGCATTATCTCTCAGGTAGTCCCTGCCATGTGGCAAAGATGACATCTCAGCTAACATCTACCAGCTTAGCAGCTCTGGCAGAAACAGAGCATCCTTTCCCTGTAGTTTCAGCAAGAGTCCCAGGGCTGACTCTCAGTGGCCCAGCTTGGGTCATGTGACTATCTCTTAACCAGTCACCATGGTACTGATTGACCAGGCCTTGGTCACATGTCTGCTCCTGACGCCTAGAAGAGGGATCAGTGCCACCACACTACATGAAATTAGTTGGGGGAGGGATGGTCCCATGAAGGAAAATCAAAATGCTGGTAGTTAAAAACAAAGCAAAACAGGCTGGGCGCAGTGGCTCCGCCTGTAATTCCAACACTTTTGGAAGGCCGAGGTGGGCAGATCACGAGGTCAGGAGTTGGAGACCATCCCGGCCAACATAGTGAAACCCAATCTCTACCAAAAAACTACAAAAAATTAGCTGGGCATGGTGGTGGGCACCTGTAATCCCAGCTACTTGGGAGGCTGAGGCAGAAGAATCGCTTGAACCCAGGAGGTGGAGGTTGCAGTGAGTAGAGATCACACCACTGCACTTCAGCCCGCGCAACAGTGCAAGACTCTGTCTCAAAATAAAAATTAAAACAAAACAGAGAGAGGGATGCTGGACAGGCCTCTTTTGGGGAGGTAATTAGAAATTGTTGGCTGGGTACAGTGGCTTACACCTGTAATCCCAACACTTTGGGAGGCTGAGGCAGGTAGATCGCTTGAGCCCAGGAGTTTGAGACCAGCTTGGGCAATGTGGTGACACCCTGACTCTACAAAAAAACACAAAAATTAGCCAGGCATGGTGGCATTACTTGGGAGGCTGAAGCAGGAGGATTACCTAGGTTCAGGAAGTGGAGGTTGCAGTGAGCTGAGATCGTGGCACTGCACTCCAGCCTGAGTGACAGAGTGAGACCCTATCTCATAAAAAATTTTTTCTTTCAAGGGAAACGGTGGCATCTGTTGGACGCTGCTTAAACTGCCAACGGGTGTAGGTTAAGGGGGTGGTTCACAGTTGCATGTTAGGCCACCTTGTGCTTCTTTTTGTTTTTGAGATGGAGTTTTGCTCTTGTTGCCCAGGCTGGAGTGCAATGGCTCATCTGGGCTCACTGCAACCTCCGCCTCCCGGGTTCAAACAATTCTCCTGTCTCAGCCTTCCAAGTAGCTGGGACTAGAGGCACATGCCACCACGCCTGGCTAATTTTTGTGTTTTAGTAGTGACAGGGTTTCACCATGTTGGCCAAGCTGGTTTTGAACTCCTGACAGGTGATCTGCCTGTCTCGGCCTCCCAAAGTTCTGGGATTACAGGCGTGAGCCACCGTGCCCGGCCAACACTACATTCTTGATGATGTCGTATCTTTGTGGCAGTGCCTAGCCTGCTGCACGCACCTCATCTCAGCTCTTTCACAGTTGACGGAACTGTGGCACAGAGGATATATAACTCAGCCAGTAAGTGGCAGGCTCGGGATCTGAACTCAGGCAACCCGACTGCAGTATCCAGTCACTTAAGCGTTGGGTTATCCTGCTGCCCAAATGCCTGCCTCCCCACACACAGACCCCCACTTACTGCTCCCGTAACATACCGTTCATCGATTCCGACGCATGACTCAGAATCTACCCTGGCACAGGACGCGTACACATTAGGTGAAGTCATCCTTGGTAGTGTTTCTATGGTGATGAGTCCTGGTTAAGTATAGTCAGCATCTTGAAAGTCTTTTTCTTTTTTTATAAGACTAGTCAAATGCAGTAGTGAGAAGCGGGGAAAGAGTAGAACAAGGAGTTGGATCTGTAACTGACCGTGAACAATCCGAGATAACTCACTACGTTCGGACCAGCCCTGAAAGTCTATTTGAAGTTGATTTTTTAGAGCTCTATAAAAGTAATCTCTTATCCAGGCACGGTGGCTCATGCCTGTGATCCTGGCACCTTGGGAGGGCAAGATAGGCAGATCGTTTGAGCTCAGGAGTTTGAGACCAGCTGGGCAACATGGTAAAACCCCTGTCTCTACAAAAAAATAAAAAAATTAGCCAGGCATCATGGCACAGGCCTGTAGTTTCAGCTACTCCGGAAGCTGAGAGAGGAGGATCGCCTGAGCCCAGGGAGCTGAAGGCTGTGGTGAGCGGCCATGATTGTGTCACTGCACTCCAGATTGGGCGACAGTAAGATGCTGTCCTTAAAGTAATCTCCTGAAAATTCCCCACCAGCAAGAGGCACAGCCCTAAGGCACCACACCTAAGTGCCGCCATGGCCCTGCTGCAGTCTGCAGGACCACCCAGCAACTGCCAGTGCTCCTGGACCAGAACCCTGTCTGTAAATGCCATGCGATTCCTCTGGCAATTCCTGCAGCAAATGTTGACTCTCCAGTTCTGGATCTTCCGACAGTGAAGGTGTGTGAAGGAGGTGTCACCAGATGTTTCACAGCTATGTTGGAAACTAGAGTCATTAACCTCATCTTCCCACTGGGCAGAGCGTGGGCCTCAGAGGACAGCAGAGGTGGCAGAGATCCCTGAATCTTCCAAAGGAAACTTGCTTGTTTGTGTCTTCTGCATGCGGAAGATGGTAATTAGACAAGTAGGAAAGACACTCTGGGCATGCCAGCTCACAGAGCTCATGTTAGCACTTCTCCTTGTTGTTTTATAAAAGAGGGTCTCACTTTGTTGCGCAGGCTGGAGTGCAGTAGTCTGGTCACGGCTCACTGCAGCTTCAACTTCCTGGGCTCAATGATCCTTCCTCTCAGCCTCCTGTGTAGCTGCGACTACAGTCACGCACCACCATACTTGGCTAATTTTTTTATTTTGTATAGAGATGGGGTTTCATCATGTTGCCCAGGCTGGTCTTGAACTTTTGGCCTCAAACATTCCTCCCATTTCAGCCTCCCAAAGTGCTGAGACTCTGAGACTATAGGCGTGAGTGCCCAGTCCTCCTGTTTTTTGAATGGAATCCGTTCTACATTTTTTTTTTTTTTGAGATGGGGTCTCGCTCTGTCACTCAGGCTGGAGTGCAGTGGTGTGATCTCGGCTCACTCCAACCTCTGCCTCCCCGGTTCAGGCGATTCTCCTGCCTCAGCCTCCTAAGTAGCTGGGATTAAAGGTGCGCACCACCATGCCCAGCTAATTTTTATATTTTTAGTAGAGAGGGGTTTCACCACGTTGGTCAGGCTGGTCTCGAACTCCTGACCTCATGATCTGCCCACGTTTGCCTCCCAAAGTGCTGGGATTTCAGGCGTGAGCCACTGTGCCCGGCCTGCATTCTACATTTTTATAAGTAATACATATTCACACAGTTAAAAATTCACATAGCAGCCAGGTACAGTAGTTTTTATAACACAACTAAAAATTGGCAACCTGAATGTCTGTGGGAATGGATCATTACACTGAGCGTCCAGAGGGGGTGAATCAGGAGAATGAATAAACTGAGCTACCTGTGTCAACATCCAGCACAAAGTTGCAGAGGGGTATGTACAGTGTGGCACTTGTAATAAAGGCAAAAACATTCAAAACAACACAGTGTATTGCTTAATGATACATTGTGTGTAGTCCAGTTATAAAGACTTGTGAAGGAGTTGTAGAGACCAAAGTTGGTACTATTGTGGAAATTCAGGCAGGGCCCAAGCAAGAAGTCAATGGCTATCTCAAAAAGGTCTCACTGAAAATAAGGGTCTGTTTACAACGGTGTGGGCCGTTTTGTAAATGTACTTTTTTTTTTCAGGCCAGGTGTCCTAGATTTTTTTTTTTTTTTTTTTAGGCTGGGGAGCTAACTCCAGCACTCAGGCTGAAGTGCAGTGGTGGGCTCATAGCTCACTGTACCCTTGAACTCCTGGGCTCAAGCTATCCTCCCACCTCAGCCTCCTGAGTATCTGGGACTACAGGCACGTGCCACTGTGCTCAGCTAATTTTTAAATATTTTGCAGAGACAGGGTCTTGCTGTGTTGCCCAGGCTTGGATATGGGCTGGCCACAGCAGGGAGCTGTTACTAGTCCTCATCCTAAAAGAGGAGGAGTCATCAGAGCTTGGCACAAGGTTGTGCTGGGGGGCAGGAGCTTGAGTCAGGAGCTATAGTAGATGAAAGGGGCAGCAAACAGGGAGGAGGCAGGAGGAACCTGGCCTCTCTCTCCTCCCACCCTCCAGAACTCTGGTGACTGCCATTGGCCAAACCTAACTAGAGGGCAGTTCCTAGGGATCAGCCTCCCAGGGCACAGAGGAAGCCAGGACTGATCTGGGGTGGGTGTGGGTTGAGGAAATGACCAGCATAGCAGTTCACCTCTTTGGCAGGGGAAGAGGATGGGAATACCATATAGGAAGATCCATGAGGCCATTCAACTCTGTGTGCACTAGTCTTTCTTTTCTTTTCTTTTTTTTTTTTTTGAGACAAGGTCTCACTCTGACACTAGGAGTAGAGTGAAGTGGTGTGATCGCGGCTCACTGCAGCCTTCACCTCCTGACCCAAGTGATCTTCCTGTCTCATTCTCCCAAGTAGCTGTGACTACAGGCACATATCACCATGCCAGCTATAATTAAATTTTTTTTTTTCCTATTTGTAGAGACGGGATCTCGCAATGTTGTCCAGCTTGGTCTAAAGTGATCTTTCTTTCTTTCTTTTTTCTTCTTTCCCCTAGACGGAGTCTTGCTCTGTCACCCAGGATGGAGTGCAGTGGCGTGATCTTGGCTCACTGCAACCTCCACTTCCCAGGTTCAAGCGATTCGTGCCTCAGCCTCTGTCTTCAAAGTAGCTGAGACTACAGGCACCTGCCACTACGTCCAGCTAATTCTTGTATTTACAGTAGAGACATGGTTTCACCATGTTGGCCAGGCTGGTGTCGAACTCCTGACCTCAGGTGATCCACCTGCCTTGGCCTCCCAAAGTGTTGGGATTACAGGCATGGGTTGAACCTGGGAGGCGGAGGTTGCAGTGAGCCACCATCATGCCACTGCACTCCAGTCTGGGCAACAAGTGAGACTCTGTCTCAAAAACAAGCAAACAAACAAAAACCTCTAGAGACAGAAAGCCGGTTAAAGGTTGCTGTGGGTTGGGAAGAAGGGGCAATGGAGAGTGACTGTGAAGAGACAGCAGGGATCTTACTGGGTGACAGAAGGTTCTAACACGAGATGTGGTGATGGTTGTACAACCCGGTAAATGTATAAAAATCACTGAATTATATTCTTAAATTGGGTGAATTTTATGATATGTAAATTATATATCAATGAAGTTGTTAAAAATAATGCTTCAGGCCGGGCGCAGTAGCTCATGCCTGTAATCCCAGCACTTTGGGAGGCTGAGGCAGGCGAATCACCTGAGGTCAGGAGTTCAAGACCAACCTGGCCAACATGGTGAAACCCCGTCTCTACTAAAAAAATACAAAAATTCGGCCGGGTGTGGTGGCTCACGCCTGTAATCCAGGCACTTTGGAGGCCAAGGCGGGCGGATCACCTGAGGTTGGCAGTTCAAGACCAGCCTGACTAACATGGTGAAACCCCGTCTTTAAAAAAAAAAAAAAAAATTAAAAAAAAAAAAAACAACAAAAAAATTAGCTAAGTGTGGTGGTGCATGCCTGTAATCCCAGCTTTGTGGGAGGCTGAGGGAGGGAGAATCCCTTGAACCCTGGGAGGTGGAGGTTGCAGTGAGCTGAGATTATGCTATTGCACTCCAGCCTGGGTGACAGAACGAGACTCCATCTCCAAAAAAAAAATAAATAAATAAAATAATGCTTCAGGCTGGGCATGGTGGCTTACACCTGTAATCCCAGCACTTTGAGAGGCCAAGGTGGGTGGATCAGCCTGGGCAACATGGCCAAACCCCATCTCTACTATAAATATAAAAGTCAGTTTCATCACCTGGTCTCAAAATAAATAGATCAATGAAATAAATTTAAAAATGCTTTAGTTTCTCAGTTTGGTGGAAAAACACCCAATGTGGGTGTTCAGAGCTATGCATTTTTTGGGGTGCTGCTTAGTTCTTGGCTTGATGAAGGAATCATTCACTCAGCTTCCAAGTCCCTGGTTTTCACATCTTTAGGATGACATCCAGGGTCCATGGCTCATGCCTGTCATCCCAGCACTTTGGGAGGCCAAGACAAGAGGATTGCTTGAACCCAGAAGTTTGAGACCAGCCTGGGCAGCATAATGAGACCCCATCTCTGCAAAAAAATAAAAAATGAGCCAAGCGTGGTGGGGTGTGCCCATGGTCCCAGCTACTCGGGAGGCTGAGGCGGGAGGATCGCTTGAGCTGAGGAGGTTGAGGCTGTGGTGAGCTGTGATTGCACGACTACCCTTCCAGCCTGGGTGACAGAGAGAGACCCTGTCTCAAAAAAAAAAAAAAAAAAAAAGTGCCCTGGTCAAGAGATTGGTAACAATGAGTCCAAGGTTCATAGCTTCTCTACTTAACTAAGTGTGGTTAACTTTGCCCAGAAGGAAAGTTCTGTTCTTTGCCATATTAATCTGGATTTGCACACTCACTTCCGAAATGGAGATGCTCAGCCCCAACTGGCAAAGCCAGACAAAACAGCACAGAATGTGTTTGCTTATGTAATTAGGAAGTCAGAAGTGTGCTACCTTTAGGTGTAAGCAGTTCCCTGGGCTCAAATCCAATCACTAGGGCTCCCTTTCATCTACCTCTCTGCCTTGTTTTCCCAAACTGGGTTCATTCTCAGGCTGGGTCCTCCAGATACTGGCAAGACAGCCCTAAGAGCTCTGGGTTCCTATCTTGCTACCTTCAAAACTAGGGGGAAAGAGTTTCTCTGTCTCAGCAGTTCTCCTAAAGGCTCTTCCATTGAGTTTTGCTGGTTCCAGACGCCCCTCCCTGAATCACCTGCTGGGTCAGGAGGCTGATGTTCTGACTGGCCAGGCCTGGGCCGTGTGCTCTCTCCTGGAGCCTGTGGGCAGGCTTGACCCCATTTCTAGCCACATTTCATGGACTGAGTGTGGCAGAGGGGGTGGGTCCCTAAAGAAACTGTGGGGACATTAACCAGAATAGGAATGGCTGTCTGGTTGGCAAAAACAACAGAAGGCCTCCGTCTGGCCAGTGGGTTCCATTCGAGGCCACAGGGCCTAGAGGCTTGCAGTGCCTCCGTTGGCTCATCCTGCTCCAAGAAAAAATATCTCAAAGCACAGGTCCAACTGAGGGCCTGCTGGAGACACCCTCATGTGCAAAGAATAGCCAGGAACTCCAAGGAAAGACTGGGATTGTATCTCCTCTGCCTGCCAGAAATGCCCCACGCACAGTGCATCAAGACAGCCGCTGTAGAAAACAGTATGGTGGTTCCTCAAAAAATTCAACATAGAATTATCATATGATCCAGTAATTCCACTTCTGGGTATATACCTAAAATAACTGAAAGCAGGTGGGATGTGCTGGCTCACACCTATAATCCCAGCACTTTGGGAGGCTGAAGTGGAAGAATAGCTTCAGCCCAGGAGTTGGAGATCAGCCTGGGCAACATAGTGAGACCATCTCTAAGGAGTTTGAGGCTGCAGTGGCCGTGGTTCTGCCACTGCACTGCAGCCTGGGTGACAGAGAGATCCCATCTCTTAAAAAAAAAAAAAGGAAAGCAGGATCTCAAAGAGATGTTTGTATACCCATGTTCACAGCAGCGTTGTTCACATTAGCCAAAAGTTGGAAGCAGTCCATCTTCCATTCATCAGTGGAGGCGTGGGGGAAATAAAATGTGGCCTGTCCATACATGGACTACTAGCCTTAAAAAGGAAGGAAATTCTGATACATACCACAATACGGATGAGCCTTGAGCACCTTATGCTAAGTGATAAATAAGCCAGTCATTAAAGGACATATACTGGACCAGGAACAGTGACTCACACCTGTAATACCAGGCGGGCGAATCATGAGGTCAGGAGATTGACACCATCCTCACCAACATCGTGAAACCCCGTCTCTACTAAAAAAAAAAAACCCACAAAAATTAGCTGGGCATGGTAGCGTGTGCCTGTAGTTTCACCTCCTCGGGAGGCTGAGGCAGGAGAATCGCTTGAACCCAGGAGGTGGAGGTTGCAGTGAGCTGAGATCGTGCCACTGCACTCCAGCCTGGCAACAGAGTGAAACTCCATCTCAAAAAGAAAAAAAAAAAAAAAAAGACGTGCTGTATGATTCCACCTATAGGCCGTACCTAGAATAGTCAAATTCATAGAGACAGAAGACAGAATAGTGGTTGCCAGGGGCTGAGGGGAAGGTGAAATGGGGAATTATTTGATGGGTTCATGGTTTCTGTTTGGCATGATGAAAAAGTTCTGGAAATGGATGATGGGACAGTCACACATCGCATAACGACGTGTCTGTCAAAGATGGTGGTCCCATGAGATTACACATACAGCAGGTGTCCCATGAGATTATGATACTGTATTTTTACTCTACCTTTTTTTATTTTTAGATATGTTTATTTTATTTTTTGAGACAGAGTCTTGCTGTGTTGCTCAGGCTGGAGTGCAATGGTGCAACCTAGGCTCACTGCAACCTCTGCCTCCCCAGTTCAAGCAATTCTCCTGCCTCAGCCTCCTGAGTAGCTGGGATTACAGTCGGGTGCCACTATGCCCGGGTAATTTTTGTTGTATTTTTAGTAGAGAAGGGGTTTTGCCATATTGGCCAGGCTGGTCTGAAACTCCTGGCCTCAAGTGATCTGCCTTCAGCCTTGTTTAGATACATTTAGATACAGGAATACTTACCCCTGTGTTACAGTCTGCTACAGCAATAGGCTGCACCGTCCAGGTTTTTGGAAGTGTAGTCTGATGTCTGCACGGTGATGAAATCCCTTAAGGATGCATTTCTTAGAAGGATCCTGTTCGTTAAGCGACACATGACTGTACCACAGTGTGAATGTAATGCCACCACACTGTACACTTAAAATGGTTAAGATGGTAATTTTTTTTTTTGAAACGGAGTCTTGCTCTGTCGCCAGGCTGGAGCACAGTGGCACGGTCTTGGCTCACTGCAACCCCCGCCTCCCGGGTTCAAGCGATTCTTCTGCCTCAGCCTTCCGAGTAGCTGGGACTACAGTCGTGTGCCAAACGCCTGGCTAATTTTTGCAGTTTTAGTAGAGACGGGTTTTCACTATGTTGGCCAGGATGGTCTTGATCTCTTGACCTCATGATCCACCCACCTCGGCCTCCCAAAGTGTTGGGATTACAGGCGTGAGCCACTGCGCCCGGCAAGATGGTGATTTTTTTGTGTATTTTATCACAATTTAAAACATTTACAAATGGTTAAAAGTTGTGTATATTTTGCCACAATTAAAAAACGAAAGAGAGGCTGGGCATGGTGGTTCATACCTGTACTCCCAGCACTTTGGGAGGCCGAGGTGGGTGGATCACCTGAGGTTGGGAGTTCGAGACCAGCCTGGCCGACATGGCGAAACACTGTCTTTACTAAAAAAAAAAAAAAAAAAAATCCGGGCATGGTGGCAGGCGCCTATAGTCCCAGCTACTCAGGAGTCTGAGGCAAAAGAATAATTTGAACCCAAAAGGTGGAGGTTGCAGTAAGTTAAGATCGGTCCACTGCACTCCAGCCTGGGCAACAGAGCAAGACTCTGTCTCAGAAAGAAAGAGAGCAGTCTGGAAAAATGTAAGGATACGAGAAATGAATTGATGACCTTTCCCACTGCTTGTGAGGCTGGCACGAGGGTGGATCCACGAAGCCGGGGCGTGGCGCGGAATGCCTTGGGGGTGGAGAATGTGCCACACTACAGTCCTTGTTTGCGGCTCCCCCTCACCCCCTGTTGTCCTCTTCATGGCTGGCAAATCTTGAGCCTAGAGCTAAGGCTGGGGGTGGACTAGGTGTGTGTGACCTCCTGTGATGGATCCCTCCCCGACACCCCCCACCCCCGAAATGACTCTGGCCAATGGCAGAGCGAGAGAACTGCAAGGGAGCAGGAATGGCCCCGTATATTAGGGGACAAAATTGTGGGGAGGCGCACAGATTAACCATCCTTACCCAGTCTGATGCCTTAGCGTTGAGCAGGAAACATCACCAGTGGAACATTAGAAAAGTACCTGGAAAAAATTAAATGTTCAAAGCATGGAGTGTTGCTCAGATGTGGACAGCTGTTAAATGCTGTGGGTGGGAGTCTAAATTGGTATCGCTACTCTGAAGGGCAGTTTGCCAAGACTTGTTAAATCTAATAACAAGCTTGTACCCTCTGACCTGCAATTTTACTTCTCTTCCCCAGAGAAATCTCTAGAGACATACTTGCCTGTGTGCCCAGAGAGGCTGAGCAAGGATACTGTTCAATGTTGCAATGTTGGTTATAGTCAGACACAGGAAGCGGGGTAAATATCCAGCAATGTGGGAAGGATTAAAGAAGAGAAACTGGAGTATATCAGTAGCACAAAATATTTACAGCACTAAAGAGTACAGTGCATCCATATTTTTTTGAGACAGAGTCTCACTCTGTTGCCCAGACTGGAATACGTGGTGCGACCTCGGCTCACTGCAGCCTCTGCCTTGGGTTCAAGCGATTCCTTTTTTTTTTTTTTTAATTGAGACGGAGTCTTGCTCTTCGCCAGGCTGGAGTGCAGTGGCATGATCTCGGCTCACTGCAACCTCCGTCTCCCGGATTCAAGTGATTCCCCTGCCTCAGCCTCCTGAGTAGCTGGGACTACAGGCGCACGCCACCACACCTGGCTAATTTTTTGTATTTTAGTAGAGATGGGGTTTCACCATGGCCAGGATGGTCTTGATCTCCTAACCTCATGATCCGCCCACCTCGGCCTCCTAAAGTGCTGGGATTACAGGTGTGAGCCACCACGCCCGGCCTGGTTCAAGCAATTCTAATGCCTCAGTCTCCCAAGTAGCTGGGATGACAGGTGTGCAACACTACACCCGGCTGATTTTTGTATTTTTAGTAGAGGTGGAGTTTCTGTGTTGGCCAGGCTGGTCTCAAACTCCTGACCTTAGGTGATCTGCCTGCCTCAGCCTCCCAAAGTGCGGGGATTACAGGCATGAGCCACCGCCCCTGGCCATATTACCAGATTTTAAACAAGAATCTCTAAAAGTTTTACTATCTAACGACTTTCACTCAAAGAAGGAAAAAAACACAGTAACACCAAGCTTGCAGGGTGGGCAGTTAACAGATACCTCCTCTCCTAATGGAAACTTGTCTAGCCTTAGTAACATTTCTGGATGAAGCATCAAGTTACTGTTGCACATTTTAAAAAGACTGGTTCAGCAGTGTTTCCTCTAATTTTAATTCCCATTCTTCATTTAAACCATTAGCAGGAGCGTCGTTGCATGGGCTGTCTAGAATGTCTTCATTTAATCCATTTGATTTCTCCTTTTGAGCCTCCTCAGCATTAACCTCTTCAGCTGTCTGTGCTCCGCGTGTATTCATTGACACATCATTCCTAGGGACTAGTACTCAGCAGCTCTGCCTGCCTTCTTTCCAATGCCAGTTGTGTATTTCTCTCAATTCTTTGTTGTTGCTCGTCTGTGAGGCTTCTGCCTGACTCAGAAGCAAACATCTCACTTTCAGATGAGTTTGTCAGAACAGATCTCGTTCAGTAGCTCTTACACCCTGTCCGTTATTTCCTGCAACTTCATCATTATTGCTAACAAAATCTTCATGTAAAATAGGGAGAGCAAGTCGAATTCGTTTTCAACAGGTCTGAGCTTCCTTATTTCCAGGGTATTCACTCTGTCAATAAAATCCTGAAACTGTGGTTTAGGGAATAGCCTGTGTGCCCAGTGCTCCATGAGCCTGATTAGAGTATTCAGGTCTTCAGCCTCATGACCTTTACCTTTGGATTTTGCCTTATCCAATACACGCCTTCAGGCTGGAAGTCCTCTCTGAAGTTAATGTGAGTCCGCTTGAGTATATTTCTTGTAACTGTTCTCTTTGGAGGTACAGGAACAGGAGCTCCAGTTCCTGATTCTTCATGAGGGTTGGCTCCTTCACCATCTTGTCTCTCTGGAGAGGCTCACACAGAAAGCAGGGGCCACAGCGTAGAACTCCACGTGCAGCCTGAGTGCGTTTCTTGCAAGACTCAGGAACTCCCTCTTTTTTTTTTGAGACAGAGTCTCGTGTGTTGCCCGGGCTACAATGCAGTGGCACGATCTCGGCTCACTGCAACCTCTGCCTCCTGGCTTCAAGCGATTCTCCTGCCTCAGCCTTCCGAGTAGCTGGGATTACAGGTGCCCGCCACCGCGCTTGGCTGATTTTTGTATTTTTAGTAGAGACGGGGTTTAACCATGTTGGCCAGGTTGGTCTTGAACTGCCAACCTCAAGTGATCTGCCCATCTCACCCTCAGAAAGTGCTGGGATTACAGGCGTGAGCCACCGCGTGAGCCCTCTTTTTCTTTTTGAGACAGTCTCCCTTTCTTACCCAGGCTGGAGTGCAGTGGCACAATCTCAGCTCACTGCAACCTCTGCCTCCCGGGTTCAAGCGATTCTCCTGCCTCAGCCTCCTGGGTAGCTGGGATTACAGGTGCCCTCCACCATGCCCAGCTAATTTTTGTATTTTTAGTAGAGACAGGATTTCACCATGTTGGCAAGGCTGGTCTCAAACTCCTGATCTCAAGTGATCCACCCGCTTTTGCCTCCCAAGGTGCTGGGATTACAGGTGTGAGCCATCGCGCCTGGCCTGGACTTTTTTTTATGTACATGTCTGGCACCTGTGCTGGACTGACAAGATTTGTCTTAGTTGGGACTATTGATTGGAGTGACTACACGGGACTTCTCTGTGTGGTTAAAGCTTCCATATAGAGTGGTTGCCTCAGGGTAGCTGGACTTTTTGCTCCAAAAGCAGCTAGTTCCATTTAGCTGCTCCAGGAACTAAGGTGAAAGCCACATGGCCTTCCGTGACTTTTTCTCAGAAGTTATGTAGGGTCAATTCTGCCATATTCTATTGTCAGACTAGTCACAAGCCTACCTAGATTTAAGGGGAGGAAACAGAGGCACTGCCTGTCTATGTGAGACATGCTAGAGAAGAGGTGACCATGTTTTAAAACCATCACAGAGGGCTGGGTGCGGTGGCTCACACCTGTAAACCCAGCACTTTGGGAGGCCAAGGTGGGTGGATCACTTGAGGCCAGGAGTTCGAGACTAGCCTAGTCAACATGGTGAAACCCCATCGCTACTAAAAATACAAAAATTAGCTGGGCGTGGTGGTGCGTGCCTGTGCGTGCCTGTAGTCCCAAGCTACTCTGGAGGCTGAGGCATGAGCATTGCTTAACCTGGGAGAGGAGGTTGCAGTGAGCCGAGATAGTGCCATTGTACTCCAGCCTGGGTGATAGAGTGAGACCCTGTCTCAAAAAAGAAAAAAAAAAAAAAGCAGATCGGGCACAATGGCTCACGCCTGTAATCCAAGTACTTTGGGAGGCCGAGGCGGGTGGATCACTTGAAGTTGGGAGTTTGAGACCACCCTGACTGACATGTTGAAACCCTGTCTCTACTAAATATACAAGTATCATCCAAGCATGGTGGTGCACTCCTGTAATCCCAGATACTCGGGAGGCTGAGGCAGGAGAATCGCTTGAACCCAGGAGGCAGAGGTTGCAGTGAGCCAAGATCACACCATTGCACTCCAGCCTGGGCAACAGAGCGAGACTCCGTCTCAGAAAACAAAAAAGCAGGCCTCAGCCATAGCAGTAGTGTTTTAATTTTTAACAAGGATGATGTCTTCATGTTTTGCTTGTGAAATTAAGTAGTAATTCAAACAGACAAGGGCCTGGTGAGCATCTGGCAGCTGATTTTGCCACCTTGGTCTTATCTCTCCATGGCGGGACCCAGCACCAAAGGCCACCGGGAGGAGCGCAGGCCCCTTATCTCGCAGCAGCCTCTCAGGCCAGGGGCCCTGCCTTCCACCAGGCTACATCATCTGGCAGGATCTCTCCACCTTTGTCCTTCTTGTCTGGTTTTGTTACCAGCAGGTATTTGTTGGACATAAAGGACTGTTCAGCACTGAAAAATTCAAAAGTGATTAAAACACAGCTTTTCTCCACACAGATAACTTATTAATTACCAATGGAAAGTTGGACTGCAGAAACTGGGTGGGCATCCTGGCTGCCTTTACCAAGCAAAGTTAGCATCGTGGACACGGTGTTCCTCCTGGCAGGAGCCACCAATAAGGGCACAACGTCCTTTTAGTGGCATCCTGGTCCCCACGCATACCCCAAATCATGAGGAAACATCGGCAAACCTCCCACTGGGGGACATTCTTCCAGACAACCAGGCTGAACTCTTTACAAACTTAAGTTCACCTGGGCACGGTGGCTCACACCTGTAACCCCAGCACTTTGGGAGGCCAAGGCGGGCGGATCATTTGAGGTCAGGAGTTCCAGATCAGCCTGGCCAACATGGGGAAACCCTGTCTCCACTAAAAATACAAAAATTAGCTGGGCGTCGTGGTGGGCCCCCTGTAGTCCCAGCTACTCAGGAGGCTGAGGCAGGAAAATTACTTTGAATCTGGGAGGCAGAGGTTGCAGTGAGCTGAGATCACGCCACTGTGCTCCAGCCTGGGCGACAGAGTGAAACTTGTCTCAAAACAGACAAACAAACAAAAAAAAACCCTTAAATTCATGAAAGACAGAAACTGGAAGATTGTTGCAGGAGAGTAAAGAGTCACGTACAGTATCAGAAGACATGAGACTGAATTAGATCCAGGATCTGGAGGAAAATTGCCATAAAAGACACAGCAAATTTTGAATTTGGGTGTTTTATGAGGCCATAGCATTGTATTGTTTAAAGGTTACATTTTCAAAATGGTTGACCCTTCAACAAGGTGGGGTTAGGGTACCAGTGCAGTCGAAAAGCCAAGTACATAACTTTTTTTTTGAGGCGAGGGACAGAGTCTTGCTCTGTTGCCAGGCTGGAGTGCAGTGGTGCAATCTCGGCTCACTACAACCTCCACCTCCTGGGCTCAAGTAATCCTCCCACCTCATCCTCCCAAGTAGCTAGGACTACACACCCAGCTAATTTTTGTATTTTTAGTAGAGATGGAGTTTCACCATGTTTTCGAACTCCTGGCCTCAAGTGGTCTGCCCACCACAGCCTCCCAAAGTGCTGGGATTACAGGTGTCAACCGCCCAGCCTGGCTAGAAACTTTTGACTCCCCAAAACGTCTGTCAGCCTAATGTTACCAGAAGCCTCACTGATAACAGAGACAGTTGATGAGCGCACATTTTATATATGCATTATACATTGTATTC
This sequence comes from Ateles fusciceps, assembly GCA_036589455.1. Classification (NCBI taxonomy): domain Eukaryota; kingdom Metazoa; phylum Chordata; class Mammalia; order Primates; family Atelidae; genus Ateles; species Ateles fusciceps. Next base: position 5,104,278 of record JAZHEH010002317.1, on the reverse strand, counting down.
TTATAATAAAGAAAGCTAGAGAAAAGAAAATGTTAAGAAAATCATAAGGAAGAGAAAATATATTTATTCTTCTTAAGTGGAAGTGGACCATTGTAAAGAAAGGTCTTCATCCTTCCTGTCTTCACATTGAGGAGGAGGAGGAGGAGGAGAGAAGAGATGGGCTTGGTCTTGCTTTCTTGTGTGGCAGAGGTGGAAGGAGGAGGAGGAGGAGGAAGAAGAGGTGGGCTTGGTCTTGCTTTCTTGTGTGGCAGAGGTGGAAGAAAATCGTGTATAAGCAGACATGCAGTTGAAACTCATGCTGTTTGAGGATCAGTTGCATTTGATAATTGTACTGTGGATATTTGAGAGAATACTGCTGTTCTTACAAGATACACACTGCACTGTTTAGGAGAAAGAGATGTGTTGTCTACAACTAACTCCCAAGTGGTTTAGCACAGGAGTGGGCAAACCTTTCTGGTAAAAGGCCAAATAGTGAAATTGTTGGGCTCTATGGGCCATATGGTCTCAGTCACAACTACGTGTGGTGCTGTTAGAGTTCCAACGCAGCCACAGGCAATATGTAAATGGTGGGCGTGGCTGTGTTCCAATAAAACTTTATTTATGGATACTGCAATGCCAGTTTCCTATGATTTTCACACTCCATGAAAGATTCTTGTGATTTTTTTTTCAACCCTGCAAACCCATTTCTGTCTTACTGAGCATACAAAGTTAGGTGGCCAGACTTGGCCTGCGGCTGTGGTTTATAAATGCCCACCTGATAAAGAAGAACACACAGGCAGGCACGCACACGCGTGCACACGCAAGCACGCACACGTAGGGGTAAAGCAAATGCAGCATGACGGAACAGCCGGTGAATCTGGGTGAAGAGTAGAGGCAAGTTCTTTGTACTGTTTTTGTAATTTTGCAAGCTTGAAATTATTATTCATTTATTTATTTTTTGAGACAGAGTCTCACTCTGTTACCCAGGCTGGAGTGCAGTGGCATAATCTCAGCTCACTGCAACCTCCGCCTCCTGGGTTCAGGCAATTCTCCTCTCAGCCTCTCAAGTAGCCGAGATTACAGGCATGAGCCACCGCACCCAGCTTGAAATTATTTTAAAATAAAAACATTAAGTGAAATAAAAGCATTGATTTTTCCTTCCTGTGGGGCCCAGGAAGGAGAGAGAGAGGCGCCCTTTCATCTTCCTAGTGGGTGGGCCAAGGTGACTCAGTCACAGCATTCTTGGATGTCGCTCCTAATTGTCATCTAGTCACTTGTCATTTTTATTGTCATCTTAGTCATGTCTTAGCCTTTGCCTCTTCCTTGTTTTCCTGACTTAACTTCCACACCTAGGTGCCTTGCTTGGCAGGAGGGCGTTTAGCCTCAGTGCTCACTGTTGGATCACCTCCTTTTGCTCTCCCTCTGCTAAATCCATCTCTCCACCTGTTAAAAAAAAGAGTTACTTTAAATATGTTTGTTGACTTATCGTTGCTTTGTTTTCAGTGTTTTTAATTTCTCGGCCATGTTCACCTTGTCTGTATCATTCCAGTTTTAGTACATGTGCTGCCAAAGTGAGCACTGGCTTATGGTTTTTAATGTTTTTTTGAGACGAGTGTCACCCGTCTCAGGCTGGAGTGCAGTGGCACAATCTCGGCTCGCTGCAACCTCCGCCTCTCAGGTTCAAACAATTCTCCTGCCTCAGCCTCCTGCGTAGTTGGGACTACAGACACGTGCCATCACGCCTGGCTAATTTTTTTGTAATTTTAGTAGAGATGCGGTTTCACCTTGATAGCCAGGATGGTCTCAATCTCCTGACCTCATGATCCGCCGACCTCGGCCTCCCAAAGTGCTGAGATTATAGGCGTGAGCCACTGTGCCCGGCCTTAATTTTTTAAAATTATTATTATTATTATTATTTTGAGACAGAGTTTTGCTCTTTTGCCCAGGCTGGAGTGAAGTAGTGTGGTCTCAGCTCACTGCAACCTCTGCCCCGGCTTCAAGTGATTCTCCTGCCTCAGCCTTCTGAGTATCTGGGATTGTAGATGCCTGCCACCACACCTGGGTAATTTTTATATTTTTGTTTTTTTGTTTTTGTTTTTGTGGAGGAGTCTCACTCTCAGCCAGGCTGGAGTGCAATGGCATGGTCTCAGCTCACTGCAACCTCTGCCTCCCAGGTTCCAGCAATTCTCCTGCCTCAGCCTCCCAGGCAGATGGGACTACAGACACGCATCACCACACCCGGCTAATTTTTGTATTTTTAGTAGAAACAGGGTTTCACTATGTTGGCCAGGCTGGTCTCAAACTCCTGACCTCATGATCCACTCGCCTCAGCCTCCCAAAGTGCTGGGATTACAGGCGTGAGCCACCGCACCCGGCTGTAATTTTTACATTTTTATTAGAGCTGGAGTTTTGCCATGTTGGCCAGGCTGGTCTCTAACTCCTGACCTCAGGTGATACACCCGCCTTGGCCTCCCAAAGTGCTGGAATTACAGGCGTGAGCCACCGTGCCCAGCCAGCTTACTGTTTTTAATGTCATGGTCTTCATCTCACATAGTGGTTTCCCTAAATTTTTGGTGTTTGTCTTAGAACTCCAGAGATAAGGGGTTGTTTCCCTACCTGTGGTGTTATTTATTGGGAGGCGTGTGATGGTGGCAAAGTCAAGAAGTTACTGTGTTCTGTTCCCCCAGCACTGGGGCGAAGTCTTTTGTATTTTCCCCTGGCCTTGTGGCCCTGAATGGTTATTTCAAGAATGAGCTATTGAGTTCATTGGCGTGACTGTGTCTGGAGGGCTGAGGGTGGCTTTAAGGGAAGGGTATGTGCTTTTCTTAGTTGACTTAGCAGGAACTCTCGTCATTGCCAGGATCAGAAACTCAACTCAAAGTGAACACTAAGTGAAAAGTGATTTATTAATTTGTATAACCTTGAATGTTGGATAGCATGACATTCAGCCTTGGCTAGACCCAACAGCTAAAATGCTGCTATGAGAGAATTCTGTCTCTTATTATCTGTCAATTTTTCTTTTTTTTTTTTTTTTAAAGACAGAGTCATGTTCTGTCACCCAGGCTGGAGTGCTGGAGTGCAGTGGCACGATCTGGGCTCACTGCAGCCTCCACCTCTTGAGTTCAAGCAATTCTTCTGCTTCAGCCTCCCAAGTAGCTGGGAATACTGGCGTGTGTCATCACACTCGGCTAATTTTTGTATTTTTAGGGAGACAGGGCTTCACTATGTTGGCCAGGCTGGTCTCGCACTCCTGAGCTCAAGTGATCCACCCTCCTTGGCCTCCCAAAGTGCTGGTATTACAGGCACAAGCCACTGTGCCTTACCCCCATCTGTCAATTCTGTTTTCCTGTTTGGCTTTATTCTTAGGCAGACCGTCTCCACTCAGAGCCTCAGGTATGCCTTCTACCGGATTAGCAAACCCAGGAGAAAACGTGTATCCCTAAGTCAATCATTTCAGCCAAAGTCCCAGAGCTGGCTCTCATTGGCCCAGAGTGTGCCATGTGTCCACCTCTGAACCAGTCAGTTGCCAGAGGATTGGAGGATGTGATTGGCTAGGCCTGGATCACATGACCACCCTCAGCGTGAGAACCTTCAGCTCTTCTCAAGGACCAGAGGTGGCCCTTGAAGGCATTTTTAGTCGGTTGCTATTACCATCAGAAGAAATGGCACCTGAGTAGGAAAAAGATGCAGTTACTTAGCACACAAGTGCTGTGCCGTGCTGCCTTCCCCAGTTCCAGTCCCAGTTTTCTACGCCACATCCTTCATGGTATCAGTTCACCGCCAGACCGTGACCTCTGAAGCGGGTTCTATGACCACAATCAAAGCATGAAAATGTCCTGGCCGGGCATGGTGGCTCATGCCTGTAATACCAGCACTTTGGGAGACTGAGGTGGGTGAATCGCTTGAGGTCAGGAGTTCGAGACCGTGGTGGCCAATATGGTGAAACACTGTCTCCACTAGAAATACAAAAATTAGCCAGGCATGATGGTGCACACCTGTAGTTCCAGCTACTCGGGAGGCTGAGGCAGGAGAATCACTTAAACCCAGGAGGTGGAGGTTTCAGTGAGCTGAGATTGTGCCACTGCACTTCAGCCTGGGCAACAGAGCAAGACTCTCAAAAAAAAAAAAAAAGAAAAGAAAAGAAAATGACCTGCTCACATTCTCCCACACACCCTTCCCTGGGTCCCTTGTCCTTCAGGAAACACACAGGATCTACAAGCAGAAGCTGGAGGAGCTGGCTGCGCTGCAGGCGTCCTGTAGCAGTTCCATCAGTAAGCAGAAGAAGCACCTCCAGGACTTGAAGCACACACTCCAGAGGTAGGCGCGGCTGCAGCCTGGGGGCCGCCCTGGTTCTGAGGGACAGAAGCCCAACTCAAAACAGGCTGAAGCAGAGAAAGGAAATCTTAGTGGGAAAGAGACAGGACCGAAAAACTGCTTCAGGCATCACTGGATCCAGGAGCCAAAGGGTATTTTTAGGAATCCGTTTTTTTTCCCTCTAAATTCTGCCTTCCTCTTGGATTGGTGTCACTCTCAGGGTGACTGTCCCTCCACCAGCAGTTCCAGGCTTATATTTTGCAGCCTTGCTTTCTGCCAGCTGTGCCACCCCAGCTGAAGGGGAGTTTCTCTTTTTTTTTTTTTTTTTGAAATGGAGTCTCTCACTTCTGTCGCCCAGGCTGGCGTGCAGTGGCATGATTTTGGCTCACTGCAACCTCTGTCTCCTGGGTTCAAGTGACTGTCCTGCGTCAGCCTCCTGAGTAGCTGGGATTACAGGCGTGAGCCACTGCGCCTGGCCGAGAGTTTCTCTTTCCCAGTACTTCAGCAGACGTTCTGCGTCCAGTCCTCATTGGCTGGGGTTGGTTCAGTGCCCGTTTGTGAACCGATCACTGAGAAGCTGCTTGGGTAGCACCATGTTGTGTGCTCAGCCTGTGGCCCTGGGAGGTAGAGGGACAGCCACATGGGCGGTGGGAGAAGAAGATGAGTATTTCCCAGGTGAAAGTAGGGTGCTGTTGTAGGAAGATGCCCTGCTCGACAAGTAAACAGGTAGTGTCCTTTGTGGGTGTGGGGTGCCCTCCCCAGCGGGGTCTCTGGTGTAGCGGGCACTAAGTTGCCGTCCCTGGTGGAGATGTACTGGAGCTCACAGCTTAGTTCAATTCCCAAGGCCTGGGTCATGTCCATTTCCCCAACACTCGTGGTCCCCAGGTCTGGAAGGCCCCTCCTGCCTGGTGTATGAAGAGGCCCAGTGGATCCTGTGACCTCCCTTGTCAGGCAGGGAAACTGAGGCTCCTAGTGACTTGTCCCAGGTCACTTAGCTGGCCCTCCATTTTAGAATCTGGGACTCCTGGTTAACTCTTTCCTTGTGGACAATTTTGGGGGGAGGTCCTGATTATAGCTCTCAGTGTGACTGGCCATTCTGGAAATGGAGGCCCACAACTGAGGGGTGGGGAGTGTGGATGGCCCCATGCAAACACATCGCCAGATGTGTCTTGGAAAAACACATCTTGCTAATGGCAGGACTCAGAGTCCTGAGTCTTTTTTCAGTCTAGAGTTTTTCAGATTCTCAGTGATGGCTTCATAGATGGGCACGTGGCCAACCCCAGCACTGTGGATGAGTCTGATGAGTGTTTGTGGGGGGCTGTGCACTGCGGGATATTGAGTAGCATCCTTGGCTTCTGCCCACCGATGCCAGTAGCACTCCCACCCGAGTGTGACCACCAAGATGCCTCCAGGCATTGCTGGCTGTCCCCAGTTGAGAAGTGCTGGGTTAGAAGGTTTGTGAGGTAGGGTCTTAGACCAAGAACCCCTGCCATTCCAAGATGTGTCTGTTGATTTGTTTTCTAGTTTTGAGAGTTCTGTGTTACCAACAGTCAGGCCTTGATTGGTCGACTGCTTATGGTTTCAGGGGCCTTTCTGTCTGTCCTCTTGGTAATCTGTAGGTTATTCCTTTATTTTTTATTTTTAAAAATTATTTCTATTTATTTATTTATCTATTTATATTTTGAGACAGAGTCTCCCTCTGTCACCCAAGGTGGAGTGTGGAGTGTAGTGGTGCAATCTCGGCTCACTGCAGCCTCTACCTCCTGGGTTCAAGCGATTCTCCTGCCTCAGCCTCCCAAGTAGCTAGGATTATAGGTGCCCACCACCACGCCTTGCTAATTTGTGTACTTTTAGTAGAGACGGGGTTTTACCATGTTGGCCAGGCTGGTCTCAAACTCCTGACCTCAAGCAATCCGCCCACCTCGGCCTCCCAAAGTGCTGGGATTACAGGATTGAGCCACCGTGCCTGGCCTTATTTTTTTGAGATAGGGTCTTGCTCTGTCACCCAGGCTGGAGTACAGTGGTGCAATCATGGCTTACTATAAATAGTCTTGATCTCCTGGGCTCAAGCCATCCTCCCACCTCAGCCTCATGAGTACTAGGACTACAGACATTTACCACTACCCCTGGTTGTTGTATTTTGTTATTGTTGTTGTTTTTTTTGAGACAGAGTTTCACTCTCTCACTGAGGCTGGAGTGCAGTGGCGCAATCTCTGCCTCCGAGATTCAAGTAATTCTCCTGCCTCAGCCTCCTAAGTAGCTGAGATTTCAGGGGCCCGCCTCCATGCCCAGCTAATTTTTGTATTTTTAGTAGAGATGAGGTTTTGCCATGTTGGCCAGGCTGGTCTCGAACTCCTGACATCAGGTGATCAGCCCACCTTGTCCTCCCAAAGTGCTGGGATTACAGGCGTGAGCCACCGAGCCTGGCCCCTGGTTGTTTTCTTTTCTTCTTCTTCGTTTTTTTTTTTGTGTGTGAGACAGGATTTCGCTCTTGTTGCCCAGGCTGGAGTGCAATGGTGCGATCTCGGCTCACTGCAACCTCTGCCTCCCGGGTTCAAGTGATTCTCCTGCCTCAGCCTCCCTAGTAGCTGAGATTACAGGCATGTGCCACCACGCCCGGCTAATTTTGCGCTTTTAGTAGAGATGGGGTTTCTCCATGTTGGTTAGGTTGATCTCGAACTCCTGACCTCAAGTGATCCACCTGCCTCAGCCTCCCAAAGTGCTGGGAATACAGGTGTGAGCCATCGCACCTGGCCTGGTTGTTTTCTTTAAATAATTTTTTTGTAGAGACGGGGTCTTGCTGTGTTGGTCAGACTGGTCTCAAACTTCTGGCCTCAAGTGATGCCTCCGCCCTGGCCTCCTAAAGTGCTGGGATCATAGGCAGTGTGTGCTGGGACTCTAACACCATGCTTACCAATTTCTTTTTTATTGATTTTTATTTTTTATTTTATTTTATTTTTTTGAGATGAAGTCTCACTCTGTTGCCAGGCTGGAGTGCAGTGGCACAATTTTGGTTCACTGCAACCTCCACCTCCCAGGTTCAAGTGATTCTCCTGCCTCAGCCTCCCGAATAGCTGGGAGTATGGGCGTGCCACCCCACACCAAGCTAATTTTTGTATTGTTAGTAGAGACAGGGTTTCACCATGTTGGCCAGGATGGTCTCGATCTCCTGACCTTGTGATCCATCCACCTCAGCCTCCCAAAGTGCTGGGATTACAGGCATGAGCCACCGCACCCGGCCTTAGTTATTTCTTTAGAGCAGTGAGAAGAAAAATAGTATTGTCAGTAATTATCCCTTGAGCTCATACTATCAAGTATTATTTTAGATGCTCTATGCTGTACTTACTTATTTAATCCTCACAAAGCTGTTGTCTGTGAGCTAGGCTTAAGGTTATCCCGGCTTTTCAGGTATGGAAAATAAAGCAGAGAGGTTTAAGGACTTTCTGAAGGTCACAAGACTACCTGGGAGGCAGCATCACCCCCAGCCCTGAGAGTCGGGATAGAGAACTGCGTTTGCAAGAGGTTCTGGGGTAGAAGTGGGGAGGCTGGGACCTGGGGCGCCCATAGTCCTCCTCCTCCTGAGTGGTGCCCCTTCCCTACGCAGTAAAACACTGTTTTATTGTGTTTGGGTAAAGACTCCACAAGTTAAGCAATGAGAATTTTCTGCAGATTGAACAGCAGCCCAGTATTCGTGACCCTTGTGCCTGCATCTCTGACCACAGGTACAAACGCCATGCCAGTCGGGAGGAGGCGGAGCTTATTCAGCAGATGGCTGCAAACATCAAGGAGCGGCAGAACGTCTTCTTCAACATGGAGGCCTACCTGCCCAAGAAGAACGGGTAGGAGCTGGCAACCTCCCACCCCTGCCACAGTCCGTGCCCAGGCCTAGCCCCGCTGCTCCATGTAACTCTCGCCTTCCTGCTGGCGCTCAGGTTGAAGGAGAAGGAGGGATGCAAGGGCAGGAGAGAGAAGGAGCCTTCCATACGTATTCCTCCATGAGCCCAGGAGGGGGACCCCAGCCACAGTGTGTGACAGCAGCATTCCTGGGAGGGCCGTTGCGAGGAGCCGGCACCTACCGCATGCCTGGTGCCACCTGGGGTCAGTAGGGAGGTTTTCTCTCCCAAGAGAACAGACATGCATTGAGAGCCTCCTGCACGCTCAGTGCTGTGCTAGAAACTCCCGTGATGCCACTGGATTTATCCTCAACAGCCTGTGCATCAGACTAAGGGATCCCCATTTTTTTGTTTGAGACGGAGTCTCGCTCTGTCACCCAGGCTGGAGTGCAGTGGTGCCATCTCGGCTCATGGCAACCTCCACCTCCCGGGTTCATGCATTTCTCCTGCCTCAGCCTCCTGAGTAGCTGGGATTACCGGCACCCACGACCACACCCAGCTAATTTTTGTATTTTTAGTAGAGACGGGGTTTCACCATGTTGGCCAGGCTGGTCTTAAACTCCTGACCTTGTGATCTGCCCGCCTTGACCTCCCAAAGTGCTGGGATTACAGACATGAGCCACCACGCCCGGCAGGGATCCCCCATTTTTACAAGATTCAGAGACATCAGGGAATGTTTGGCCACGCCAGGATGTGAACACCAGATGTTCTGACTCCAAAGCCCACGTTCTTTCCATCTTCCCCCTTCCGAGAAGTCCCTGTCCCCTCCCTCAAGTGATGTCATTGCCACCTTGTTCTGGAGAGAGCGCCTTACAGCCTGGTATCATCGTGACCTGACATAGGCGGCTAAGCACATCTCATCAGTTCACGCTTACCCTATTTTCTGCATCAGTCAAGCACTGAGTCAGAGCCGCCCACCAGGAGGAGGGGGCTTCCTTTCAGGCCCACAGCTGGCAGGTGGGAGCTGGCTAGCCCTGTTACATTTTAACCCATTCCTCCCAGCTTCTCCTGTTTTACTGTGTTTGGGTAAAGACTCCACAGGTTAAGTGATGATCGTTTTCTGCAGATTGAACAGCAGCCCAGCATTCGTGACCCTCTTCCAGTGTTATGCGAGTCCACCTTCTTGCCCCTCTCTCCCTAGTCGTCTGTGCCTCTTACCTCAGTACGGAATCTTTGGATTGCAAATGATAGAAAACCCAACTCAAGGCTGGGCACAGTGGCTTGTGCCTGTCATCTCAGCACTTTGGGAGGCCGAGGTGGGAGGATCGCTTGAGCCCAGAAATTCAAGATCAGCCTGGGCAACATAGTGAGACCCCATCTCTACAAAACTTTAACAAAATCGGTATCGTGGTGTGTGCCTGTAATCTTAGCTACTTTGGCGACTGAGGTGGGAGGACTGCTTGAGCCTAGGAATTCAACTGCAGTGAGGCTGGGCACAGTGGCTCACGCCTGTAATCCCAACACTTTGGGAGACCGAGGCAGGCTTACCACTTGAGGTCAGGAGTTCGAGACCAGCCTGGCCAACATGGTGAAACCCCATCTCTACTAAAAATACAGAAATTAGCTGTGCACGGTGACGGGTACCTGTAATCCCAGCTATGGGGGTGGCTGAGGCAGGAGAATCACTTGAACCCAGGAGGCAGAGGTTGCAGTGAGCTGAGATCATACAGCTGCACTCCATCCTGGGCAACAGAGCAAGACTCTGTCTCAAAAAAACAAACAAACAAAAAACTGCAGTGAGCTATGATCGTGCCATTGCACTCTAGCCCAGGCGACAGAGTGAGATCCTGTCTCTAAAAATAATAACAATAATGATAATAATGGAAAATAAAGAAAATTCTTTAAAAATTGACCTAGAGGTTGTACCTATGCCTCCACCTCATTGGCTATGCTTGGTCACATGCTCACATCTGGCTGCAAGGCAGGCTGGGAACTACCATCTCTAAGGCAGCAAGGAGGGGGGAAATCAACTCCTCACACTGTCATGTGTCACAGATGTAATGTCCTCTGGTTAATCATTATTCCCACTCGATGTGGGGCCCATTTGCCTGCTGAGCTTAGGCCCAGGTCTTCTAACATGAGTGTTTGGGATGTGCTGGTTAAGTGTGTCGAGTTTGAATGTTGTTGGTTCGTGCCCACCTGCTAAGGATCATGCCCCTCACAGGTGTTTCCTTCCAGGCTCTACTTGAACCTGGTCCTCGGCAATGTGAATGTGACCCTCCTCAGCAACCAGGCCAAGTAAGTGTTCCCCACCCCATACCCCATCCCACACCCCCAATCCACACCCTGAACCCCACACCCTACACCTCACCCCATACCCCATACCCACACCTCACACCCCATCCCACACCCTTCCTTATCCCCCCATCCCACCCCATACCCCACACCATATACCCACACCCCACCCCACACCCACACTCCAAACCCATACCACCCCACACCCCAAACCCACACCCCATGCCCCAGACCCCACCCCACACCCCAGACCCCACCCTGCACCCCACATCCACATACCACACCAACACCCTACCCCCCACCCCACACCCCCCACTTGGCTCAGAGGCCTCCAGCATTCTGCTTCAGCTCAGGGAAGATGCATCCAAGCTAGAATTGTTGCATAAATAAAAACCTGTTCACAGGTGGGGCTCTGGCTTCTGGAGTGTTTGACGCTCTCCTCCTCTGTGGGTAGAGCACCTGGGAGAGGGTTCCTTCCTTTCTCAGAGTCAGTATGTTGGATGGATAGGACTCCCCAGTTCCCACAAGAAATGGCCCTGTTCTGTTCCACGCCCAGTCACACACACACTTCTCCTGGGAGATGGGCAGTCCTGTCCACCCTGAGTCTACCCCATTTTCAGGCAGCCTCAAACGCTGGCCTTTCAGCAGCAGCAGTTGGTTGAGGTAAGAGACCCTGTCTCTGCTCCCTGCCTGTCTCCAACATGGGCCCAGAGTCCCAGACCAGAGTCCAGGGGCATGGAGCCTTCTGCATACTTAGCCCTGTTCCGCTCATCGGTCACCACCAGTCCGTCAAGGCCAGGTCTCCCCTTTAATGGTATGGTAAGGCCCTTATGGGCCATGGCTGTGGCCATAGGTCAAGGGTTCAAGGGTCTGATGGGGTCACAGGTCAAGGGCTATGCCCAGGTGGTGGAGATAGTCATGGTAAGGAGCCCTCTGCTGGGGGTGTCTGTCATGGCAGGTTTGCCTACAAGGATGAGTATGAGAAGTTCAAGCTCTACCTGACCATCATCCTGCTCCTGGGTGCCGTGGCGTGTCGATTCGTCCTTCACTACAGGTAGTGGGTGTGGCAACGTGCGCCTGGGCCCGAGCATGCAGACGTCGGGAGGGGCAGAGGAGAGAGGGATCCAGGGGACCCAGGGCTGCTTCTGCTGCTGTGTTGTCTGGCGTGGCGAGGTGTAGGGGAGAGAAGGGCCATTTCTCCTGGGAAATGCCAGTCCTTTGCACCCCACTTCCATTCAACAAGTGTCTGTTAAACTTCTCCTGGAAAGGCCTTGTACTGTACTAGTTAGGAAGGAGTTGATTGGCCGGGCGCAGTGACTCATGCCTGTAATCCCAGTACTTTGGGAGGCTGCGGTGGGAGGATTGCTTGAGCCCAGGAGTTTGAGGCTGCAGTGAGCCATGATCACACCACTGCACTTTAGCACTGGGGACAGGCAGAGACCTGGTCTGAACCAAAGAGAGAGAAATGAAGCACTGTCACTGTCACTAACCCAGTCTGCAGCATGGATGAGCCTTGAAAACATGATGCTGATAAAAGAACGAGTCACAAAGGACACACAGCAGGATTTCATTGCTGTGAACTGCCCAGAACAGGCAAACCCATAGAGACAGGGAGGGGAGTCGGTGAGTGGTGGCCAGGGGCTGCAGGAGGCAGGAATGAGGGAGTCCCTGCTACTGGGTACCAGGTTTCTTTCTGGAGTAATAAAAATGTTCTCCCAGCCTAGCCAACATGATCAAACCCCGTCTCTACTGAAAATACAAAAATTAGCCTTGTATGGTGGTGGGTGCCTGTAGTCCCAGCTACTTGAGAGGCTGAGGCAGAAGAATCACTTGAACCTGGGAGGCAGAGCTTGCAGTGAGTTGAGATTGTACCACTACACTCCAGCCTAGACAACTAGGTGACAGAGAGAGACCCTGTTTCAAAAAAAAAAAAAAAAGAATGTTCTGGAATTAGGAATGGTTATGATTGCACAACTCTGAATTTACTAAAAATCACTAAATTATATACTTTTAAAGAGCAAATTTTATGGTATGTGAATTGTATCAATTACAAAAAAAGAGAAAGAAAAGAAAGAGGAAGAGGAGGGGGAGGAAGGAAAAGAAAAGGAAAGGAGAGGGAAAGGGAGGGGATGCGGTGGGGGAGGGTTGGGGGGGAGGGGGAGAGACAGTCCAGCCTGCCTGGGTTTAAATTCTGGCTTTGAGACTAACTGGCTGTTACTATGGTCAGGTTCCCTGTGGGAGCCTCAGTCTCTCCATCTGTGCAATGAGGGTGACGGCAGTCCCTGCCTCACAGGGCTGTGATGGTTCAGGGAGCTGGCACTGCGTGTGGAAGCTCTGCCTGGACGGGCATGCAGAGGTGCTGCTGGGGGCTCCCCCGGCTGCTGGTGCCCTCCGAGGGGGGGCATGGCCATGCTCTGAGGCTGTGGGCCGCTGCTGCCCTGCCTAGAGGGTTTTGTGCTTTTCTCTGGGCCTGGGTTCTCTGTCCCCAGGGGAAGCGGCCAACTATGGCTTAGGGGTTTGGCCCACGTGCCAAGCATTTATTGCCTGGCAGGCACATGGCTGGGTGTCCGGCTGCTGGTCTGGCCACTTGAATGCCCAAACAAAGGCTCTTTAGGCCCTGGGCCCGTGCTCGCCTGCTGCCCAGGGCCTGGCCTGTTTCCACCAGGGCTAAGGCTGCACACATCTGTAATACTTCTCACGTGCCCCCCCCTCAACGGGGGTAAAAGTTGCCAATGTGCAGCCAGAGTTGCTCGCGCAGGGACCTCCAGGGCCCTCCCAGGGCAAACCCGTGCTGTTCTGAGGCCCAGGGTTCCCCCGAGGCCTGGGCGTCTCCTTTTCTCCCACCAGCTTCTGTGCTCGTCTCCTAGGGCCAAAATGACACATACATGTTCCCACAGTCTAGAAGCCTGCGTTCAGGCCGTGGCAGGGCTGTGCTGCTCTGCAGGGTTGGGGGAGGGGGACCCTTCCTTGTCCCTCCAGCTTCTGGGAATTGCCAGCAAGCCCTTTATTGCTCGGCTTAAAGCTGTTTCACTCTCACCACATGGCCTCCTTCCCTATGTGTCTCCACACAGCCTTCTTTTGTTTTTTTGAGACAGAGTTTCCCTCCTTTGCCAGGCTGGAGTGCAGTGGCATGATCTCAGCTCACTGTAGCCTCTGCCTCCTAGGTTCAAGCCATTCTCCTGCCTCAGCCTCCTTAGTAGCTGGGATTACAGGCGTGTGCCACCACACCCGGCTAATTTTTGTATTTTTAGTAGAGACAGTATTTTCACTATCTTGGCCAGGCTGGTCTCGAACTCCTGACCTCGTAATTCACCAGCCTCGGTCTCCCAAAGTGCTGGGATTACAGGCGTGAGCCACTGAGCCTGGTCTATAAGGACACTAGACACTGGATTTAGAACCCACCCTACCACAGTATGACCTCATTTTAACTAATTCCATCTGCAAAGACCCTGCTTCCAAACAAGGTCGCATTCTGAGGCCCCCGTGGACATGAATTTTGGGAGGATGCTATTCAACCCAGTACACCTTCCATAGGCTAAAAATGGGGCAGAGAGGGGGATCAGATGGGCTGCTCATTTCTGTGCCCATGCTCCCGGGAAGCCTGCCCTGCTGTTTAACCTTGGGCAAACGACTAACCTCTCCCAGCCTCAGTTTCTTGACAGATACAGTGAGGGTGACAGGAGCTACTTGGAAGGGCAGCTTGGAGGATGGTTAGACCTGTTTAAGTATTAGCACTGGCTGGCATCACTGTTGTTTTGTGCTAAGACTGGGCACACATGAAAAGGCTCATAGCCAGTGCGACCACCTAGCAGGATTCGCTTTTCTTCCTCTTTTCCCCCGTTGGAATGGTTTCCTGGCTGGGCACCCCCACCCAGAGGCCCTTCTTCATACCACCAAGCCTGCAGCTGGGCATGGCCAGAGTCCTGGGGGTTCTGGGTCGAGCTGTGCCATTCATGGGCCGTGTGAGCTCGAGTGGAGCCCTGGGTCTCTCTGTGCCTGCCTCCTCACCTTTTCCACGGGCTCCAGGACGTCTCCTCCGCCAGTACCGCTTGGGTGTTTGGAAGCTGTGGTGAGGCAGCAGGAGAGTTGGAAGCCTCCCTCTGCTGCCTTCAGGCCAAGAGGCCATGTCTGGTTAGGACTGTCTTCTGTCGGGTTTGAACCAGGTTAGGAAAGAGGTAATCGGGTTAAGCTTGGCTTGAGTGAGCTTGGATCTGGACCTCACTCCAGCGCTAACCATCTGTGTGATCTGTAAAATGGGAAGTAGTACTGTCTTAGTGTGGGTTGGCCCAGAAGAGACCCCCAAGGCAAGCGTTTTAGTGCCAGTAGTTTATTCAGGAGGTGATCCCAGGAGACACTGGTAAGGGATGGGAAGTCTCCCGGGTTCAAGCGATTCTCCTACCTCAGCCTCCCGAGTAGCTGAGATCACAGGCGTGCAGCACCACACCCAGATAATATTTTGTATTTTTAGTAGAGACAGAGTTTCACCATGTTGGCCAGGCTGGTCTTGAACTCCTGACCTCAAGTGATCCGCCTGCCTCAGCCTCCCAAAGTGCTGGGATTACAGGCATGAGCCACCACGCCTGGGCCAAAAAAGTTTTTAAATTAGCCTGATGTGGCAGTGTGCACCTGTATTCCCATCTACTTAGGAGGCTGAGGCGAGAGGATCGCTTGAACCCAGGAGACTGGGGCTGCAGTGAGCCATGATCATGTCGCTGCACTCCAGCCTGGGCGACAGAGTGAGACCCTGACTCTAAAAACAAACAAAAAAAATTGTCAAAGCCTTTCTGGCCATGGTGGGGCAGGCCTCCGAGGGGTGACTGTCACTGGCTCTCCCAGAGTTCTTTCCCCGGGGGTGCTCCCATGGTGGGTTGGCCTCCCCACTTCACAGATTGTGGGGCTGAGGCTGGTGGGTCTCTCATAATCCCCACGCAGCGTGTCTGCCGCCCTCCATGCTGACCGTGCACAGCAGGCTCCACAGCCCAGGTCTGTCGCGTTCAAGGCTGGATCGGCCCAGCCCCGAGCCGTGGTCACCATTGGAGGAGGAAAAGGAGCTCTTCAGTTAGTGTTACGACAATATGGCCTGTTGGGATTTTTTTTTTGTATATGTAACAAAGTTTACAGACGGTTTAAGGGGACAGAGAGAATTTATAGCTTAACACTGCAGACAACCTAAAATAGAACATCAAGTCTCTTGTTCTTTTTTTTTTGTTTTTGAGATGGAGTCTTGCTTTTGTTGCCCAGGCTGGAGAGCAGTGGCGCAATCTCAGCTCACTGCAACCTCTGCCTCCCGGGTTCAAGTGATTCTCCTGCCTCCACCTCCCAAGTAGTTGAGACTACAGGTGCACGCCACCACACCTGGCTACTTTTTGTATTTTTAGTAGAGACGGGGTTTCACCATGTTGGCGAAGCTGGTCTTGAACTCCTGGCCTCAAGTGATCTATCTTGGCCTCCCAAAGTGTTGGAATTGCAGGCAGGAGCCACCATGCCTGGCCAAGTCTCCCATTCTTAAAGTCCTTCCATTAAGAGCCCACAAGAAATTTCACATCAGGCAGGAAGAGTTTAAAAGACAGATTGCCCTGGGCTGAGGGGTCAGGGAAGGAGGCAGAGACTCAGGGAGAAAGATGACAGGGTGCAGAGGCATTTGCAGGGGCGGGGGGAAGGCATGCAAGAGACCAAGCTCCCCCTGCCTCCTCGGTGTCACAAGGGCTTCCAGAGAGAGGCCGTGCCTGCTGTGGGCAGCCCTTGGCCTGGTTTACTGCTCCCTGGGGTGAGGGATGGCCGTGCCTGGTTCTCACACCTGCACCCTTCCCCGCCGGGCTGTTTCCTTGCACAGGGTGACTGATGAAATCTTCAACTTCCTGCTGGTGTGGTATTACTGCACCCTGACCATTCGGGAGAGCATTCTCATCAGCAACGGCTCAAGGTACTTGGGGGCCTGGCTTTGTGGAGAGCACAAGGGGAGTCAAAGGAAAATGTCATGAGGGACATTAGATGGGGGCTGACACCCACAGGCTGCATTCCTCTCCTCCTCGGGGGGTTGCTTTGTGACTGTTGAGACCCGGGAAGGAGGGAAACTGCCACTGCTGATGCAGCAGCTATTGTTTCTGGTCAGTCTCTTGCTTATGAGCAACAGCAGCCCTAACTCAGACTGGCTTAACACAGTAAGAAACATATTTTCTCATAAAAAGAAGTGACCTGTTGGGCTGGCTTCAGGTAAGACTTGATCCAGGTGCTCTCCATCTTTCACTTCTGCCTTCTGTGTTGTCTTTATCTCAGGCTGCATGTGAGGCACCCAGCAGCTCCAGGTTCACATCACTATTTCTAGCATTCCCAGCAAACAGGGCACATTCCTCTCTTCCCAGACTCCCACTGGGTCCCACTGGCTAGGTCCAGGCAGAGAATGGATCAGGTACCCGTCCCTGAACCAGTCACTGTTGCCAGGGAATGCAGTGCTGTGATTGGCCAGGCTTGAGCCTCACATCCACCCTGAGAGCCGACACTGGGAGTGGAGAAGCTGAGTGTTGGGAGAGGAATGGTTCCCTAGAAGAAAATTGGGAGACCGTCACTAGGAGGATGGACAGGTTTTGGTGACAAGAGTGGATGGTCCTCCATGGGGAGATGGAGGGGAGAGGGGGACAGGTGAAGAGGGTCTTAGGCCAAATCTGCCCCCAGAGAGTGGGTGCTGGGGAGGACAGAGGCCAGGCCAGGAGTGTGGACTCCTGCGCTTCAGTCCCAGTGCAAAGAGCGGACGCTGGGGAGGACGGAGGCCAGGCCAGGAGTGTGGACTCCTGCGCTCCAGTCCCAGTGCAAAGAGCGGACGCTGGGGAGGACGGAGGCCAGGCCAGGAGTGTGGACTCCTGCGCTCCAGTCCCAGTGCAAAGAGCGGACGCTGGGGAGGACGGAGGCCAGGCCAGGAGTGTGGACTCCTGCGCTCCAGTCCCAGTGCAAAGAGCGGACGCTGGGGAGGACGGAGGCCAGGCCAGGAGTGTGGACTCCTGCGCTCCAGTCCCAGTGCAAAGAGCGGACGCTGGGGGAGGACGGAGGCCAGGCCAGGAGTGTGGACTCCTGCGCTCCAGTCCCAGTGCAAAGAGCGGACGCTGGGGAGGACGGAGGCCAGGCCAGGAGTGTGGACTCCTGCGCTCCAGTCCCAGTGCAAAGAGCGGATGCTGGGGAGGACGGAGGCCAGGCCAGGAGTGTGGACTCCTGCGCTCCAGTCCCAGTGCAAAGAGCGGATGCTGGGGAGGACGGAGGCCAGGCCAGCAGTGTGGACTCCTGCGCTCCAGTCCCAGTGCCCTTGCAGAGCAGCCCTGTGCCCTGGACAAGTCGTGTCTCCTCTATGGACTGTTTCAGAGTCCCATGGGGGAATGGATGTGTCAGCGGTGCTGAGTGAGTCCAGGCAAAACAGGGGGTTGGTTCCCTTGGCCCCCATCTCTGAAGGGCTCTGAGTGCGAGAAGCCCTGTTTTCTCTCAGTCTCCTTCTTGCCCTGCCTGCCTGCCTTTATGCTGAGTCTTGAGACCAGTTAAAACCCATGACTTGCCACCTGGAAGACCTATTTTCCAAAAGTGTAATTCCTTTTGGGGATGGCCATTGGAACCTCTGTGCCATTCCTTTTTTTTTTTTCTGAGGTGGTGCCTTGTTCTGCGGCCCAGGCTGGAGTGCAGTGGCGCCATCTCGGCTTCCTGCAACCTCTGCCTCACAGTTCAAGTGATTCTCCTGCCTCAGCCTCCCAAGTAGCTGGGATTACAGGTGCCCGCCACCACACCCGGATAATTTTTGTATTTTTAGTAGAGACAGGGTTTCGCCATCTTGGCCAGGTTGGTCTCAAACGCCTGACCTCAGGTGATCCCTCCCAAAGTGCTGGGATTACAGGCGTGAGTTGCCATGCCAGCCAATGTGCCATTCTGGTTCTCGTTATTTCCTGAAACAAAATGTAACAAGCTCCTGCTTCCTCCCTGCTGGAGAATGCCCAGGAGCTGTGGCCCCCACTGCCTAACATGCCACCTTCCTGCTTCTTTGCCTGCTAGTTTCTTATGGCAAGTCCCTGCCCTGCTGGCTGTTATCCTGAACATAGAGCCTGGAGGTAAGGACAAGAGGCCCCTCCTGCCTGGCCTCCTGAGGGCAGCAGGGAGTCTCTGGAACGCAGCCTTGTAGCACACAGCCATTTAGAAAAGATCAGTGTGTAGGCCGGGTGCGGTGGCTCACGCCTGTAATCCCAGCAGTTTGGGAAGCTGAGGTGGGCGGATCACTTGAGCCTAGGAGTTCGAGACCAGCATGGGCAACATAGTGAGACCTCATCTCTACCACCCCCCAAAAAAATAGCTGGGCATGGTGGTGGTGTGTGCCTGTAGTCCCAGCTAATTGAGAGGCTGAGGCAGGAGAATCACTTGAGCCCAGGAGTTTGAGACCAGCCTGGGCAACATGGCAAGACCCTGTCTTAATTTAAAAATTAAAAAATTAGCCAGGCGTGGTGGTGCACACCTGTGGTCCTTGCTACTCAGGAGGCTGAGGTGGGAGGATCACATGAGCCCAGGAGGTTGAGGCCACTGCACTCCAGCCTAGGCAAGTGAGACCCCCTCTCAAAAAGAAGAGGCTCAGGGGCATGTGATGCCTCTAGCAATCATTACACTTTAGCAAGAATTACTCTGGGCAGCTTTTTATTCTAGTGTGGCATGCTGTGGATGGCAGGGTGACCAGAGAGATGGGAGCAGCAGTGAGCAGAGGTCCCTGCAAGTGTAGGGGTCTCCAGCAAAACAGAGAGGGCTGCTAAAGGGGCAAAAATGGAGTGCAGAGCCAGCCTCCCCTGCCTAAGAGTTTGCAGGAGCTGTTCGGAATTCCTGGAGTTTGTCTCTGAGCTTGCAATGCAGAGCTTCGTGTGTGGGTCTGCTCTACCCCCATCTGCCATTCATCACACATTTATTGAGCATCTTCTAAGTACCAGACACTAACGAAGGACTCCAAGATAACTCACACTCTGTGCCTTCTGGGAGTACCCACAGAGGTGTTTTTTCTTTTCTTTTTTTTTTCGAGACAGAGTCTTGCTCTGTCGCCCAGGCTGGAGTGCAGTGGTGCGATCTTGGCTCACTGCAACCTCTCCCTCCTAGGTTCAAGCGATTCTCCTGCCTCAGCCTCCCGAGTAGTTGGGATTACAGGTGCCCACCACCACACCTGGCTAATTTTTGTATTTTTAGTAGAGACGGGGTTTCACCATCTTGGCCAGGCTGATTCAAACTCCTGACCTCAGGTGATCCGCCACCTCAGCCTTCCAAAGTGCTGGAATTACAGGCATGAGCCACCACGCCCAGCCCAGAATTTTGTTTACTAAAGTCCTTTTCATGGCAGATAGGGTTTAAGGAATTTGAGGTTGCAATGGAACCATTCCTCCAGGCCTGTCTCCCCTTGCTGGCGTGGGGCAGGGGTTTGAATGGGCATGAGGAGTCCGTTGTCTGGAATGGGGCCTCTGGGCCCAAATAGATGCAAATAGATACGTTATCTTCTATTTAGCTTGGTGCAAAAGTATTTGTGTTTGACAGTCATTTTTGCACCAACTTAATAAAATGACTACAGGAGCTGGGGCCAGCTTGTGGGGGAGGGGGTGGGGCAGGTGGGCTGAATCTGAGTTACTCAGACTTGTGACTCATCCTCCACATCTGTTGGAGATTTAGCCTCCGCCCTCCCCCAGCTGCCTCTCAGAGCTGACTGATCCTGGGGGCAGGCGAGGGAGATGCCTTGAGGCTTCTCCTCCTGCTTGGTCCCTTGCTAGCTCAGAAGCGCCTGCAGGAGAGCCGTGTCGAGGCGGCGGGAGGTGAGACTGGGATGGACTCTAGTTTCTCATCCTGAAGCATCCGCTCAGGACTGGGGCGCAGTCAACACCCCATGGTCTTTCTGCGATGAGGAAGGGTCCCGGGGCCATAACGGCGTTCTAGAGACAGCGTTGCTGAACCCTACGGGCTTCCTGGGGGCCTGCTGTCCTGTTTTGGTCTGATGGAGGTGCTTTTGTCCAGTTCTAGTTGCACCTGTGATTTGAATTGGGACAGGAGGTGTGGTCAGGGAAGCAGGTGGGGGTGGGGACTTCCTGATCGGGAGATGAGGCCACCCTCGGTTTATGTCTGGTGCCTGCCAAGTGAGATGCCACTCTTCACCTCACCATAATAAGCAAGTCAGCTTCTCTTGGAAACTTGAAAATGCTGGAAACCTGTCCCACAGGGACTAAACCTGAAGGGGTCTTATGGGTGCATGTAACTGGGAAGTTAAAGGAGGTCAGGAGGGTGCAGGCAGCGTTCACAGCCAGGTTCCAGCTCCCTATTCCGTTTTCCCCTGTGATGGCTCCCAGTGGCCCCCCAGGTAGGCCTCCCATTAATAGCAACCCCTGGGCTGACAGAACCTCCCCTCCACCCCAGCTGGAATATTGACACAAACTTTTGATTGGCCAGGCTTGGGTGACCTACTCATCTCCGAGAGCCAGTCACTGTTGCCAGAGGAATGCAGGGTGCCCTGTTTGGTTGGCTGGGGGTCATGTGCTTGGTTATAAGCCTGAGCTTTATCCCAGCCACCCAGACTGAGTATGGGGGTGAGGTGGTTCCCCACAGGGGCAAAGCAGAGGCCACTGAACCAGGATGGGCTGTGATTGGCAACTGGGCAAAACAGCCGACATCTGTTACAGTTAGTTCTGGGCCAGAACGAATAGACTCGGTGATCATGTTGGCTTTTCTAGGGAGCCCCAGCCTAGGGTGCCTGCTTCTAACTGGCTTTCTAGGGGCCTGTCCTTGGACAGACACAAACATATAAGGGTGACAGGTGTAGGAGGGGTCCTCAGTGTAGAAGCCATTCCCCAGCCATCTAGATGGCCCAAGGCACAGAGGCCTAGGGTTCATAGTGGCTGGCGCACATATCTTCTGCACACTCACAGCCACGCTAATATGTCCTAAGGGAGAAGTCTACTTTTCTACGTTTTGCAGTTTCCAGATACCGCGACACACTGTCCCTATGTCCGGCCACGGATGCACCTACTCCTCCTGGAGCTCATCAAAAAAGTCCGTGAGCCCCTGCAAGCTTTAACTTCTGTGGTGAAATGGGCCCAGAGAGCGACTACAAATGGGTGTAGGTTTTTCTGTGGTGATAAAAAGGTTTCAAAATAGTTTGTGGTGACAGTTGGACAATTCTGTGAATATACTGAAAACCACACAGTTGTACCTTTGAATGCATGAATTGTATGGTATCTAGATTACATCACAATCAAATGGCTATGTAAACACACATGCACAGAACCAGCCCAGAGCCCTGGGGTGTGCAGATGGATGCCGGGGCTCGTGAATGCCAGGCCGGGGAAGCAGCGATTTCTAGCCTCACCTGATGTCACCGAGCTGTGTTTATTGGTGGCATCTGTCAGAGCTGGGCTCTGGGCACGGCGAGCTGTGAAATGAAAAGCTGCTGCTCAGTCAGGCTTGTTGCCTGGAGTCTGTGTCTGCCTCAGGCTCCTCCTAGACAGGCAAAGGGCATTTCTCTAGGGATCTTCGGGAGCAGGACAAAGGAGTGTGGTGCTTGCCAAGTGCTGAGGGCTGACACGTGGTTCGGCAGAGCTCTGGGAGGTTGCAGAGAGACCTCCTGGTTGCTCTTGAGGTTGGAAGTCGGGGGACCTGGCAACTGCCTTTGCTGTCAGAAATTTGGAGCCAGAGGTCTTCTTAGACTCTGACAGGCGAGACTAGGATACATGGGTGGGGGGTGGGGGTTTTCTGGGGACAAAGAAGTAGATAGACATCTTACCCTGTTCCCATGACCTCACGTGGCACCTGAAGCAATCTCCTGTCACCTCTGTGCTGGTGGCATCCAGATTAACTGCTGCTTTCACAGCCACACGTCCCAGATGTCATTCGTGTCAACATTTATTGAGCGCCCACTGTTTACCTGGTGCTGTGAATGTAGAAATACAGAGCTGCATGAAGCCTCGCTCTTCGCCGTAACTCCTGGGGAACACACAGGCTGTTGCTTCAAAAGCCGGTTGATGCCCAGAACTGTTGCACGGGCTGTCAAGGGAAGAGGCGAGGTTCAGATGCCGTCTCTGTTCTTACGACGTGTGTGTTCTGGCTGGAAGGTTTTAAGACGGTTCCAAGCCACTGACAAGGGAAACGTAAACTGAAACCTCTAATACGTTCATGACAACTTTGATTTTATTTTATTTATTTGTTTATTGAGACAGGGTCTCCCTCTGTAGCCCAAGCTGAAGTGCAGTGGCGTGATCTCGGCTTACCGCGACCTCGGCCTTCCAGGCTCAAGCAGTTCTCCTGCCTCAGCCTCCCGAGTAGCTGGGATTATAGGTGCGCAGCCCCACACCCAGCGAATTTTTGCTTTTTTTTTTTTTTTTTTTTGTAGAGATGAGGTTTCGCCATGTTGCCCATGCTGGTCTTGAACTCCGGGGCTCAAGCAGTCTTCCCGCCTCAGCCTCCCAGAGTGCTAGAATTACAGGCGTGAGCCACTGCGCCTCTCCAGTTTGGTAACAGTTTTAAAATATGGCATCCACGGTTGGTGTGGGTTCCGGGACCCAGATCCTCTCTTCTGCTGTGGATGGAAGTGTAAATTGGGATGGCTGCATGGAGGGTAATTGGACAAGGGACAGGGCACACTTTTTGACCCAGCCATCCTGCCTCCGGTAGGCACTGTGGAGAAACAGTGTCATTGCATTTAGGGGACTTCCACAAGGACATCATGACAGCATTGAGAGCAATAGTGACAGTTGAGAAACAGCCAGAGGCCAGGCACGGTGACTTATGCCTGTAATCCCAGCACTTGGGGAGGCTGAGGCAAGAGGATCGCTTGAGGTCAGGAGTTTGAGACCAGTCTGGTCTAGCAAGACCCTGTCTCTACAAAAAGAAAAAAAACAAGAGAAACAGCCAAGTAGACCATGGCAGAGCCACACCTTGGAATGTCATTTGCCATTTAAGAAGCTGTGATGGGGCTGGACGCAGTGGCTCATGCCTGTACATCCCAGCATTTTAGGAAGCCGAAGTGGGGAGATCACAAGGTCAGGAGATCGAGACCATCCTGGCCAACATGGTGAAACGCCATCTCTACTGAAATACAAAAAATTAGCTGGGCATGATGGTGGGCACCTGTAGTCCCAGCTACTCAGGAGGCTGAGGCAGGGGAATCGCTTGAACCCGGGTGGCAGAGGTTGCAGTGAGCTGAGATCGCACCACTGTACTCCAGCCTGGGCAACAAGAGCAAAACTCGTCTCAAAAAAAAGCTGTGACATATCTGTAGGTACTGACCTAGGTGTCAAGCACATTCCAGGATGATTTTAAAGCCCTCTTGGTTCAGCCAAAAAAAAAAAAAAAAAAGCCTAAGGCCAGGCATGGTGGCTCATGCCTGTAATCCTAGCACTTTGGGAGGCTGAGGCAGGTGGATTACCTGATGTCAGAGTTTGAGACCAGCCTGGCCAAAGTGGTGAACCCTCGTCTCTACTAAAAAATTAGCTGGGTGTGATGGCAGATGCCTGTAGTCCCAGCTACTCTGGAGGCTGAGGTAGGAGAATTGCTTGAACCCAGAAGGCGGAGGTTGCAGTGAGCCAAGATCACACCACTGCACTCTAGCCTGGGCGACAGAGTGAGACTCTGTCTCAAAAACAAAAAAAAAAGGAAAGAAAGAAAGCCTAATCCAGTATCTCCCCTCTGCGAACCAACTCGCCCTGAGCAGATCCTAGGGTTCCCCCGTTAGTGAGTGGACCCATTTCCCTGCCCGGTCCCAAGAGAGTTCTGGAGGGATGAAGGTTAACTGTTCGCACGGGCATCCCCAGCCTCCACCACCCAGTCCTGGCGGGGAGGGAGCTGGCCGCTCCTGGGTGCATTTGGCAAGTTGCTGCCACGTGTTTGGACAAGAGGAGCCCGGGAGGCCAGCCAAGGCCTGAGACACACTCTGGGATGTCGAAGGGCACAGGTTGAGGGTCCAACTCCTTTCTTCCTAGGCTGCCCCTGACGCTGGGGGATGGGGGTGACAACAGGCTCTGCTGACTGTGGATCAAGAGCCCCCCCCTGGGGGAGCACTGAGTTCCGGAAACACGGTCCCCCACAGCCTCTGGACTGGACAGGTGAAGTCCAGGGCTGGGCGAGGGCCTCCTGTCACTGAGATGGCAGGAGATGGGCCTGGGTATGTGGCTTCTGGGGGAGAAGCTACCTCTGAGATGGTGTGAGCTGCTGCATGTGGCGTCCACCAGCCTCTGCTTCTGTGCAGGGCAATATCACAACTACAGTCCTGTGTAAGTGTGTGTGGCCAGGCACAGTGGTTCACGACTATAATCCCAGCACTTCGGAAGGCCAAGGTGAGAGGATTGTTTCAGCCCAGGAGTTTGAGACCAGTTGGGGCAACATAGCAAGACCCCGTCTCTAAAAATATATATATATATAGCTGGGTGTGGTGGTGCACACCTGTGATCCCAGCTACTCAGGAGGGTGAGGCGGAAGGATTGCTTGACCTGGGAGGTCAGGGCTACAGTGAGCCCTGATTGTAGCAGCACTCCAGACAGGGTGACAGAGCAAGACCCAGTCTAGAAAAAGGGAGAGAGAGTGTGTGTGTGTATGTATGTACGTGTGTGCTTATTCAGCACATTTATTGAGTAGCTGCTTGGAACCCAGGGTCATAGATAGATTGGTGAACAACAGTGATAAGACCCCTGCTCAATCTGGAGGTGACACATGGGTGGGAAAGAGGGCTGATAACAGGAAGAAAGGTACGTAATCGCTGACGGTGGTCCGTCCCATGGAGATGACGTGGGACAGTGTGATGTGAGCCAGGCCACCGGGCTGGTTCAGATAAGGCGGTCAGGGGGCCTTTGCGAGGTGACAGCTGGTCTGAAGCTTGAACTTGGATCGGGAGCCAGGAAGACTGAGGTCTTGGAACAGAGAGGGCAGCAAGTCCGAAGGCCCTGAGCAAGCCCGCTGGGTGTAGCTGTAGGAAATACCACCCGCCGGGCGTCCTAAACCACAGAGGTATATCCTTGCAGTTCGGTGGCTGGAAGCCTAGGAGGGAAGTGCTGGCAGGGCTGGTTTCTCCGGAGACCACTCTCTGTGGCTTGCAGATGGCGCCTTCCCATGTGTCCTCATGTGGCTTTTTCTCTGTGCACAAACAGCCCTGGCGTCTCTTCCCCTTCTTGAAGAGACACAGTCACCCTGGACTTGGGCCCACCTGCGTGGCCTTGTTTTACCTCAGTCCTCTCTTTAAAGGCCCTGTCTTCGAATACGGTCATGGACATTAAGGTGCTGGGTGGCTCAGCTTCAGCACAGGAATTGGGGCCACTATTCAGTCTGTGGCAGGCCCTGAGGGGGCGGCAGGCAGGCTTGGCAGGCTCTAGGAGAGCCCACGTGCCTGGAGCATCCGCATGCTGGGGAGAGGACCTGGTGGGGGAGGACAGGAGTGAGGCTTGAAGGCAGGTGAGGGCAGGGGCGTGATTCTCACAGTCGCCAGAAGCCACTGGAAGCCCAAGTGGGAGACCGGGCTAATCCAGAGCTGGTTTGTGTGGGATGGTGTGGCCCTGTGGGACAGCAAGAAGGGTAAGGTCATGGCTCGGGTCCATTTCTTACTCCAAGAAGCCATCTCTGAGTGCAGAGAGCCCCTGCTGCCTAGGCCGGGCCTCGGCAACACACGCCCGCGTCCCTGTTCCCCACCTGAGTGCCTTCCGTTCTCTCCCCTCTCCCCGAGAATTAAAGGCTGGTGGGTGTCTCACCACTACGTCTCCACGTTCCTGTCTGGAGTGATGCTGACCTGGTGAGTAGCCCCTCGCTGGGCGCCTCCAGCCGCCTGGGAATGGAGAGGGGTCTGATCCAGATGGCGGTGGGGGGCCTCCACGGCCAATTTGGGAAAGTATGAGCCTGCAGCTGGGCCAGACGCTGGGCTGTGTGGCCCACCCAGCCCGTGAGGGGGTTTTCAGGGAATGTCGTCAGGTGCCCCTGAGAGCAGAGGTGGCGGGGGCTGCAAGGCTTGAGGGAGCGAGTGAGGCTGGGCACTGAAGGAGACCACTGAGGACAGCGGGGTCACGGGGAATCTGCGCCTCTGCACGGCCGTGTGACTCCTGGGGTTCTGGAGAGGAAGGTGGGCGTGATCTCGCCCAGCCCCTGGGATAGGAGGGCAGGAGTCAGGGCTTAGTTTGACGTGGTATCCACCTTTCCCCCTCTCCTGGTGGGAATGGAGTCGGCGGGGGAGGAATGTCTGATTTCACAGTGGCCGCACCTTTGTTTTTCCTACCTTCTCTCCAGGCCTAATGGACTCATTTATCAGAAGTTTCGCAGCCAGTTTTTAGCATTTTCCATTTTTCAGAGTAAGTGACTCTTGCCTGGATTTGGGGGGAGGGGACACGGTTTTCTGAGACTTTCACCAAGGGAGGCCCCCAGTTGACATCAGTGCTTGCCTGTGTGGCAGAGAGACCAGACTTGGGGAAAGGGTCCCAGAAATCCAGAGAGAGAGCTGTCCCTGCCCCAGGTCAGCTCCAGCCACCTCCCAGCCCCCAGCACTTCCCCCAGACTGTGGTTTTTGAGAACGGAGTAGCATTACGGGCACCAGCCTTTCCCCAGTCCTAGATAAGTCCTCCAAATGGAAATCTACATTATTTTTCTCATCTGAAAATCGCTCTGGATTTGTATCCAATGAACTGGTCCCAAGGTTTGCCTCTGGGGAGGGGAGCTTGGATGGCTGGGGACAAGGAGAGAGTTTTACTTTTCACCAACCCATTCGTTCCTGTTAAATTTAGCAACAACGAAGTATCCCGTTGGGTGGAACTATCTCTTGTGTCTTCCCGGCGAGCGTTGCACACAGCTCCCAACACAGCACTCGAATGGCTTGCACTCCAGCAAGCATCTATTATAGAGTGTCTACTGCATGGAAAATTCCAGAAGTTTCTAATCTAGTTGGGGCTCAGATGGGTCCTCACATACCTGAGCTTTGTGTTCTGGATAAGGGATAAAGCAGGTTCAGACCAAACTGTGTGTGTGTGTGTCTCTGTGTGTCTGTGTGTGGGTGCATGTGTCTGTGGGTGCGTGTGGGTGTGGGTGCGTCTGTGGGTGTGTGGGTGTGTCTGAGTGCATCTGTGTGTGGGTGTGTCATCCGTCGGTGCGTATGAGTGTGGGTGTATGGGTGTGTGTGGGTGTGTGTGGGGGTGTGTGTGTGGGTACGTGTGTCTGTGTATGTACGTGTCTGGGTGTGTGGGAGTGTGGGTGTGTCTGGGTGTGTATCTGTGTGTATGTGTATCTGTGTCTGTGGGTATCTATGTGTATCTGTGTCTGTGGGAGTGTGTGTGTGTGGGTGGGTGCGTGTGCCTGTGGGTGTGTGGTGTGTTGGGCATGGGAGAGAGTTGTAACCAGGGCACCCTGTCTGCCCTCTGCCCAGTAAAGACCCACCAGCCTACACTTGGGGCAGAGAAGAGGTGTCGCCCTGTCTTCCGGGGACACCAGGCCCTGATCCCGGGCACTGTGCTCCCCCTGCAGGTTGCGTCCAGTTCCTGCAATATTATTACCAGAGGGGCTGCCTCTACCGGCTGCGGGCCCTGGGAGAGAGGAACCACCTGGATCTCACGGTGGGTGAGTAACTGGGCCTGGGTTGGAGTCGGGGCAGGCGCTAGACCCTGCAGGTACCTCCCATGCAGCGGAGCCAGGCCGCTGCCTTTATCCGAGGCGCCTTCCAGAATTTGTCCTGGATTCTGTTTCAGCTGCCCAGTGCCAGGCCAGCTGCGTGCCAGGCCCCGAGGTGAGCCCTCTGTCTCAGCCTCTGGAAGTGTCTATTTTTTGTGTGTGTTTTAAAATATACACACAGTTAGCCTCGTGTTGGTTGTACATACTGTGTTTAATGTGCCTACATACCAGTACGTATAAATATAGAAATGCACGTACACAGGGACACATGCTTCACTCTTAAGCCATAGGGGTGGTGGTCAGAAAAGTGAGGAGACCCCCCTCATCAAGAATTTCAGGGCAAACTGTAATACAACTCTGCTTTTTTATTTTTATTTTTTGAGACAGAGTCTGTTGCCCAGGCTGCAGTGCAGTAGTGTGATCTCAGCTCACTGCAACCTCCGCCTCCTGGGTTCAAATGATTCTCCTGCCTCAGCCTCCCGAGTAGCTGAGATTACAGGCGCTGGCCACCACGCCTGGCTAATTTTTGTATTTTTAGTAGAGATGGGGTTTCACCATGTTGGCCAGGCTGGTCTTGAACTCCTGGAATCAAGTGATCTCCCCACCTCGGCCTCCCAAAGTGCTGGGATTCCAGGTAGGAGCCACGCGCCCGGCCCGACTATCTTTTGAGATAGTCATTTCCATCAAATTACTCTGCTAAGTAGGTCCTCCTGTGTCAAGACTCTATGGAAATGATGCATGTGGAAGATCATTGTAAAATGCAAAATGCTTGCAGATGAAAGGAATTAGTAACCGGTAGCGCCTGGAGTCTGAGTTGTCAGGGCCACCTGGCTCTTGGTGGCTTGAGGAGTGAGAGCAGTCAGGCTAGCTGACAGGGCTGCTGTTGTCACAGTGAATGCCCAACCAGCTATGACAGGCAAGGGCTGTCCCCCCCCATGTGTGACTGTGCCTGGTTCATCTTAGGGTGACTGGCATGGCTGGGGGTGGGTGCCTGGTGGGGCTGTGGGGCAGCGGAGCCCCTCAATGGGTCCTTTTTCTTTCCTCCTCTCCACAGAAGGGTTCCAGTCCTGGATGTGGCGGGGCCTGACCTTTCTCCTGCCCTTCCTCTTCTGTGGCCATGTGAGTCCCCATGGAGTTTGTGGGCGTCTCCTGTCTGGGCTGGCCCCCCGGGGAAAGAAGGTCTTCAGGCCTCACCCTCCTTCTCCAGCCATCCCCATGCTGGGCCCCCACAGTGTCCTCTCGGCCCAGGGATGCTGAGGCAGGAGCCAGAACTGGCCCAGCACTGCCCTGGCCTTGGGTGCTTGTATTTCATTTTGGGGGGTGTCTGTCAGTGTTGTGGGTAGTTGATACCCACAGTTGTGGCGGGGGCTGGTGTGACCTGGGAGCCTGGTGGGTGATACAGCACCTGCCTTCCTCTCTCTAGTTCTGGCAGCTCTACAATGCCGTCACGCTGTTTGAGCTCTCCACCCACGAGGAA
The DNA here is from genome assembly GCA_036589455.1 of Ateles fusciceps. Taxonomy (NCBI): domain Eukaryota; kingdom Metazoa; phylum Chordata; class Mammalia; order Primates; family Atelidae; genus Ateles; species Ateles fusciceps. The sequence goes on along the minus strand of JAZHEH010002317.1, from coordinate 5,074,773 downwards.
TGCAGAGAATGGCAGGTATGGGGGTGGGGGAGGGTCGGGGCAGGCTGTGAAGAGGTTCCTGGGAGGGCTGGGGTGGCAGGGATGGGTGTGTGTGTGTGTGTGTGTGTGTGTGTGTGTGTGTGTGCTGGGGTGCAGGTCCTAGGGGGGCCGGGCTGGTGTGTGTGTGTGGTGTGCTGGGGTGCAGGTTCCTAGGGGACTGGGCTGGTGTGTGTGTATGTGTGGTGTGCAGGTTCCTGGGGAGGGCTGGGATGGCAGGTGTGGGGGTAGGTGTATGTATGTGTGTGGTGTGCTTGGGCGGGAGCCTCCCCCGGGTGTCTGGATCCCAAGGAGGTTCACCCCATAGAGCCCTTTCTAGGCCTTGCCCAAGCCTGAGCCTCACCCTTTCCCCCCAGGTTGCCTGAATCTCTGCCTTTGCTAGCAAACCCCTGCAGTTTGGGAGTTTGGGGGTAGCTGTGCTGGAGGTTCTGGGGTGCTGGGGGCAGGGGTTCAGCAGGGCAGATGCCCCAGCCTCGCCCTCCTCTCTGGACTCCCCCAGGTGTTCGTGCTGGCGCTCACCTTCCTCATCCTCTTCCTCGGCAACTTCCTGACCACGCTCAAAGTCGTGCACGCCAAGCTCCAGAAGAACAGAGGCAAGACAAAGCAGCCCTGAGCTCTGGGCTCCTGCCCCTTCGGGCTCTTGCACCCTTGGGCCGGACTTTAGACTGTGGGGGGCTCCTGGGTTCCTCCCCCAGCAGCCACCTCAGGCCTGTGGCATCGCTGGGAGAGAGCCCAGGCCCTGATCCCCAAAAGGACGAGAGGAATGTGAGCCCCGCCTGTCTGCATAGTGTTTGCCTGCCTATTTATAACATATTTAATGCCAGGTCCCCCATCGTCCCTGGAACCCGGGCCAGTCTTCCTGGGGGATGGGTCTGAAGCCTCAGGGAGCCCCTCTGTTCCCCACTCTCATCATTTGAACCCGTGGGTGGGGTTTGGATGTGCCTCTCGAGGTTGGATTTTATGCTGACCTGCTACTTGCCAGGCCCAGGCTGGGGTGGCCTGAAACCTCAGCGCCCTCTGGCGCCTCCCGCCCCGGGGCCACTCTGCTTCTGCTGTGAGCCCCCTGCTCGCCCACCTGCCGCGCGGTGGGGGTCATTTAAGTTCTCAGAAACCCTCTGCGTCTGCCTCCTGCTTTCCTTGCCCTTGGGAGCCCTGGGGGGCGTCCTGAGTCAGGCTGTGAGCAGAGTCGCCGCCAGAGGGCGCCCCGGGCCCTCCAAGGGAACAAGGACGTTCCTGTCCACGCTTCGGGGTTCCCTGACCTCCCATCTTGCAGCCCACCTTCCTGCAGTCTTGTGGCGGGTACTTGGGGAGTGGACCAAGACCCTTGGACCCTGTGGAGGAGTCCCACCTCCCCCTTTTTCCTGGAGGTTCTGGATGTTGTGGGAGGGAGGTAAGGAGGCCCTGGCAGGCTCATCCCCCAGGGGGTGAACCCTGAGGCGGGGCCAGAGCCACTGGGCACCACTTGGGTGAGACTCTGCATTTGACGTGAGGTGGAGAGGCCACCAGGCGTGGCTCAGTGCTCTGCCCCGCCTCCCATATATGGGCCTCAGCTGCCCCTAAGCAGGGCCCTACAAATCCCCTCAAGCAGTGCACACAGGCATGCCTTGTTTAGCCCTCCCCAAGTAATTTTAAATTTTTTACTTTTTCTTTTTTTTTTTTTTTGGAGACAGGGTCTCTGTTGCCTAGGCTGGACTGCAGTGGCATGATCATAGCTCACTGCAGCCTCTGCCTTCAAGGCTCAAGGGAGCCTCCCACCTCAGCCTCCAGAGTAGCTGGGACCACAGGCATGCACCATCACGTACTACTGCTCCTGTTCCTTTTTGGAGACAGTCTCGCTCTGTCGCCCAGGCTGGAGCGCAGTGGCGCCATCTCGGCTCACTGCAACCTCCACCTTCCAGGTTCAAGCGATTCCCTTGCCTCAGCCTCCCGAGTATCTGGGACTACAGGTGCCCGCCATCACACCCAGCTAATTTTTGTATTTTTAGTAGAGATGGGTTTCACCATGTTGGCCAGGATGGTCTCGATCTATAGACCTTGTGATCCGCCCGCCTCAGCCTCCCAAAGTGCTGGGATTAGAGGCGTGAGCCACCGTGCCCGGCCACTCTGCTACTTTTTAATATTTTTAGTAGAGATGGGGTCTCGCTATGTTGCCCAGGCTGGTCTCCAACTCATGGGCTCAAGTGATCCTCCTGTCTTGGCCTCCCAAAGTGCTGGGATTACAGGCGTGAGCCACTGTGCTTGGCCTGATTACATTTTTAAAATGAGATTTCCCCTTCCCACAGTGAGATTCCACATACAAATCCAGATTTCTGCTTTCCCTAGAAAAATGGAGCTGGCAATATTCCCATGGCAGGGGGCGCCTGCTCTCCAGTCGCCACAGGCCCTGCCACTCCTGTATGCCTTGCCCTTCGTCCTGGTCTCCTTTCTGGCCCTTTTTAGGTGCCTATCTTTGCCCTAGATTAGGAGTCAGCTAGCTGTCTGTAAAGGGCAGATGGCAACTATTTTAAGCTTTATGGGCCAGGGGGTCTATGTGGCAGCTACTCTTGCCTGCAGTCACAGAGCACAAGGCAGTGCACAAAGGAATAGGTGTGGCTGTGTTCCAATAAAACTTTATTTACAAATCAGGCTGTGGCCAGATGTGGCCCATAGGCTGTAGTTTGCAGACCTCTACCTTAGACCGTTGTTTGTCCATGAGGCCTTGGGTTCTTTGACAACAAGAGCTCCTTGGTTGTTTCCCCAGGGGATGGCAGGGCCTTGGGAACCTGGGTGGGGTGGGTCTCAGAAGGCTTCTTCCCTTGGCGACTTGACTTCTTGGAAGCTCAGGCTTAGCTGATGCCTCAGCACTGGGCCAGGGGGCTGAGGCAGGAGATACCATGAAGGACAGCAGCCGCATCCCATCTTAGATGACACCAATTCCTAGGTGCACTCCAGAGCCAAGCAACTTGTGACTCCTGGTGGGCACCAGAATCCCCTGGGATGCTTGTTTAAAAGTCCTGCACGGTGGCTCACGCCTGTAATCCCAGCACTTTGGGAGCCTGAGGTGGGTGGATCATGTCAGGAGTTCAAGACCAGCCTGACCAACATGGTGAAACCCTGTCTGTAATAAAAATACAAAAACTAGCCAGGCATGGTGGCATGTGCCTGTAATCCCAGCTACTCAGGAAGCTGAGGCAGGAGAATTGCTTAAACCCTGGGAAGTGGAGGTTTCAGTGAACCAGGATGATACCACTGCACTCCAGCCTGGGTGACAGCGAGACTCCATTCCCTGCCCCAAAAAACTCCTGGACCCTCGACCCAGACCTTCCCAAAGGAGGCTTAGGGATTAGGTTTCTGGCTGTTGGTGACACAGGCGGTCTGTGAACCAGTTCTGAAACTCCCACATGGGCTGGGAGTTGATTCTGTTAGTTCTCAAAGGAGGCTGGGATGTCTCGCTTCCTGGCCTCCACAGGTTGGTAGAAGCGGGGCTTGAGGAACAGCAGGTTGGGGTGGTCAGATGGGGGATCCAGGGTATACTTGTAACATCTGAGAGGCCATTTTGTCTGCCCCCTGGGCACATGTGCCCAGCTCTCCGAAGACACAGGCCAAGCTGAAGGTTGAAGTCTTCCATGTGGGATGGAGATGGGAGGGGTTGGTGCCAGCCTCGCCACCGGGCTGCAGCCTGTGTTCTCCTGATAGGCCCGGCCCCCGCAGTGGCCCCCGAGTTCCTGGGAGAAGGAAGGAAGGAGCTGGAGGATACAGCGGTGCCTATCTTCAGGGTCCAGAGTGGCAGGGACATAGGAGTGGCAGGCTTGGGTGCCTGTGTGGAGTAGTGCCAGGTCCACGTTTACCCACCACCAGATGGACGGTTTATTCCAAGCATAACTTGGGTCTGCACTGGGGAGACCCTTGTGGCGGGGGCAGCTGTGATGAGGGCACTTTGAGTCCTGAGAACAGACGCTGGCTCCTGTACCCACATCACCACTGCACCCCAGGGGGAGCCTGGAGGGGAGTTTGTGGTCAGAGCCCCAGCCAGGAAAGAGAGTTCCTGAATGTTCCAAGAGTCTAGCCACAGGCCTCAGACACCAGGAGCTGGAGGGTGGGGGATGGGGCAGCCTCCCAGTGCAGTTGGCCCTTGGGGTCCCGGGCCCCGTCAGTGCTGTCTCGAGAGCTGTCTGCCCTGGGTCACAGCAGCAAGCAGAGCCGGTGCTTCTTCTGCCGCTGTGTCTTCTTTAGAGCACTGAGAGCCACCTTGGCGGCCTCCCGGAAGACATCCTCCACATTCTCCCGAAACTTGGCGGAACATTCCAGGTAGAGAGCAGCTCGGATCTGTTCGCAGGCGCTCAGGCCCTGGGTCAGGGGAGGAGCCAGTGTTAGCTGAGGGGCCCCTGGAGGTCTGCTGACCCCCACCTCATGGGTTTGGGGCTGGCTCTGGGGACTCTCTAAGGGTGGAGGCCTTGGTTTGGGCCGGTCTCTCTCTTCCATCCCAGCTGCCCCTCAGCGTGTATGGTGGAATGTAGGGCCAGTGCAGAGCAGCCCCCAGAAGAGAAAAAGCCCTGTCCAGGCCCCACCCTGCCCCTCTCTCCAGCTCCAGGCGGGGGAGGGGCTGAACCCTGAGACCAGGTGGGTTCCCCATGTGTGTCTCCCAGGCCTGTGAGAAGAGGTGGAGGCCTCCAGACAGGACTTGCAGCCACCTCTCTCCCGTCTCTGAAAGTACCATTTAGGCAAATGAAATTTGCCCTCATTAATGGTTATTAGTTCTTGCGAAAGGTTCTTGTTGCCTTTGCATTCCTTTTACCCTGTTTGTTCCCCCATGCCTCACCTAAAGAGTTGCACGGCTGCTTGGCCCGTGAAGGGGACGCCTACTTTCTTTTTTTTTTTTTTTTTTTTTGAGACAAGAGTCTTGCTTTGTCACCAGGCGCCAGGCTGGAGTGCAGTGGCGCAATCTCGGCTCACTGCAATCTCCCCCTCCTGGGTTCAAGCAATTCTCCTGCCTCAGCCTCCCCAGTAGCTGGGACTACAGGCGTGCGCCACCACGCCTCGCTAATTTTTGTATTTTTTAGTAGAGACGGGGTTTCACCATGTTGGCCAGGATGGTCTCGATCTCTTGACCTCGGGATCCGCCCGCCTCGGCCTCCCAAAGTGCTGGGATTACAGGCGTGAGCCACCGCGCCCGGCGAGGACGCCTACTTTCAAACAAGGGCGGACAGGGCAGGACAGTGGCTCAGAGCACAGACTGTGGAGCCCAGCAGATAGGACCAGATCCTGGCTCCACTTCTGGCTAGCTGTGTGGCCTTGGGTAAGCTGCTTAACCTCTCTGGGCCTGTTTTCCCCGTAATGGGGGATGTGGAACAGCACCTGCCTCTGAGTCCTGAGGATTGAGAGTAGTCATGTAAAGTGCTCAGGTCCACAGGCCACCAATACTAGTATTTAAAAATTATCATTCTTGGTCGGGTGCAGTGGCTCATGCCTATGATCCCAGCACTTTGGGAGGCCGAGGTGGGCAGATCAGTTGAGGTCAGGAGTTCAAAACCAGCCTGACCAACATAGTGAAACCCCGTCTCTACTAAATATACAAAAATGAGCTAGGTGTGGTAGCAGGTGCCTGTAATCCCAGCTGCTCAGGAGACTGAGGCAGGAGAATTGCTTGAACCCAGAAGGCTGAGGTTGCAGTGAGCTGAGATCACACCACTGCGCTCCAGCCTGGGCAACAAGAGCAAGACTCCCTCTCAAAAAAGAAAATTATCATTCTTAGAATCCTGTCTCCCTCAGCTCCCCGAAAGGCCGCTAGGGCACCCCAGTTGCAGAGGCCAAAGGTCCGGGAGGCTCTGGAGGTGCGGCCGTGTTGCGGGATCTTGGCCTGTGGCCCACCTGCACGTAGGTGATGGGCTCCAGCTGGGCGGCCCGAGCTCCGCAGCTGCTCCTTGTCCTTCCTCAGGTCCGTCTTGCAGCCGATGAGCACCATGGGGGTCCCACGGCAGAAATGCGTGACCTCAGGGAACCACTGTGGAGGGAGAAGGCAGGGGATCAGGGCTGCGGCTGGGCCCAGATCTGGGGCCACCACCCTGGAGGCGGGCCTCACCTTGATGAGGACGTTGTCGTAGCTGGTGGGGTTCATGACGTCATAGCAGATGAGCACGAGGTGGGTGTTCTGGTAGGACAGGGGCCGCAGCCGGTCATAGTCTTCTTGCCCTGAAAGCAGAGAGAAGGTGGGGGGTCAGGTGATGTCCCCTCCCTGTCTGGACTCTGATGGGAGAAGGGGGAGGGGCCAGGCAAGTGACCATGCCCTAGGGCCTGCCTCAATTTCTTCATCTACATAATGGGCAACAAACCGGGAGTGGTGTCACAGGCCTGTGATCCCAGCTACTCGGGAGGCTGAGGCTGGAGGATCATTTGAGCCCAGGAGTTTGAGGCTGTAGTGAGCCATGATCGCATTACTGCACTCCAGCCTGGGTGACAGACCGAGACTGTCTCTTAACAACAACAAAACCTGTGGGTGGCAACCCCTGGGTTCTGGATGGTGGCAAAGAACGCCTGAGATCAAACCCATGCAGTGCTGAGAGCTGGGCCTGATTCTAGGGCTGGGGCTGGAGAAGCTGCTAACAATGGATGATGCCGACAGCCAGTGTGATCCCACTGACCTATGCTCGAGCAGAGCGAAGACCGGAACCCTCCCCTAGCCAAAGATACAGACCTGTGGGGCTGGTGGGCTCACGGTGTCCCAAGTCCCCAGAGGCTGGTGTCTGGCTTCAGCCTCCAGCTTCTTTGGTTCTGATACAGTCGGCTGAGTTCCCTGTCCATTCTTGTAAGCACTAGGAGGGTGGTGGGTTGCTGGGAACAGCATCAAGCGCCCACCCAGACCCACACACAGCACATTCTCGGGGGGATACCTTAATCCTACGCCTGGCCCCGCCCCAGCGCAGGCTGAATCTGAGCAGGGATCTAGGCTTAAGCCTTGAGTTTGGTTGGGTTTTCGTTTTTATAAACAATTCTTTGTAACTTTTTATATTGACAGTTTCAAACTTACAGTAAAATTGCAACAAAGAGTGCGAAGAGCTCTGACTGATTGACCACCTGCTTGCATCAGCCCCTCTGGCCTTACCCAGAGACAGACGCTTCTGTCCCTCCCTACCAGGGCACGGTCGCTGCAGGCGTTCTGCCTCTTCACCCCTTAGCCCAGCGCCTGTCTGCTGAGAACAAGGACATTCTCTCACCTGCCCCAAGCCCAGGAAACCACATAGACGCTGCATTCTAATCCAATCCACAGGCCATATTCAGATTTTGCCCATTTCACCAATATCGTCCTTGATTTTCTTTTCCCATTTGAGGAGCCAGCCCGGGGTTCTATACTGCACTTAGTCATCATGCCCGGGTATTTTGTAAAACTCCCCCACAGTGAGAACGAGAGAGCCTTTCAGGCTCATTGGTGACCAGCCCCCCCACCCCTTGACTTTCCCACTGAACAAGGAAGGTTGGAGGCCCAGGAATCCCCCTGCCCGGTCCCCAGCTGCTACAGGTGCTGGGTGGCACCAGCCTGCCCTCAGCTCCTTCCCTGCCAATACCTCTCAGGACAAGTGGCCTCTCCACAGAGCACCACCAGGCCGTGTTTGCTCCTGCCCGCTTGCTGGTGATGACACAGACACCCTCTCCCCCACTGGCTCCCCCTCAACCCAGGGACCTCCAAAAGTTCTCAGACAGCTCCACCAGGGAACAGTGTTTAAGGGTGTAGTCACTAGAGGCAGATGAGATGTGTTCCAGTCCCAGCTCTGCCCTCGCCGGCTGTGTGACCTGGACTTAGATAGGACAGCGGTGGGAACCCCAAATTCCCCACCTGGAACATGAAAATCATAAGGTCTACCTCACAGGGCTGTCACCAGCCAAGGCACCCCACACATGGGGGCCATAACTGTGAACAGAAGCCACCAGGACAGCGACGGCTGGGTCAGGAGGGCCGTCCATGCCATTCCTCAGCCAGTGTCCCCTGACACTGGGGCAGGGCAAGGGCTCAGACCTGACCACCTCCCCCCCAAAGCTAGAGACGTCCTTGTAAGACACTGGGAAACTGGCCGGGATGCTCTTCCAGCTCCTTTCTGTCCCCCAACTGTCCCTTCTCGGTAACCTCTGTCCACATCTTCTTAGATCTGTGCTGTCTAACAGGGTAGCCACCAGCCCATTAATTAACTTGATGAATTAACATTAAGCATTTAGCTCCTCAGTTGCATGAGCTACATTTCAGGTGATTAATCGCCACCCGGGGCTCATGGCTAATGCAATGGTCGGTGCAGGTGCATGGCATTTCCACCACTGCAGAAAAGTTCCACTGACAGCAGGCCCCCCCCCGCCCCCCCTACACCATCCTCATCTAAGTCCTCGTTTGTCCCTCTTCCCCTGGCCTCCTGCAGCCCTTCGATGAATCCATTCACCACCTGACAGCTAGATGGATCTTAAAACACAAGTCATATCTGCCCCCCGACAGCTGAAGCACCTTCAGTGGCTCCCTATTGCCCCCTCCTCCCCAACTTTTCTTTTTGAGACAGAGTCTTGCTCTGTTGCCCAGGCTGGAGTGCAGTGGCAGGATCTCGGCTCACTGCAACTTCCACTTCCCAGGTTCAAGCAATTCTTCTGCCTCAGCCTCCCAAGTAGCTGGGATTACAGGCACCTGCCAGCAAGCCTGGCTAATTTTTGTATTTTTTTAGTGCAGATGGGGTTTCACCATATCGGTCAAGCTGGTCTTGAACTCCTGACCTCAGGTGATCCACCTGCCTTGGCCTCCCAAAGTGCTGGGATTACAGGCGTGAGTCACCATGCCCAGCCCCTACTGCCCTTTGTAAAAAATCCAAACATCTCCCCAGGTTCACATGACTTCATCTCCTGCCACGCCCCCTTGCTCACTGCAGTCCAGCTAAGGCACCACCTCACCGTTTCTCAAACCCATCAAGCTCTCACGCCCCAGCCTTTGTGCTTGCTGTTCCACATGCCTGAAAGGTTCTTCCCTCACTTTTTTCACCATTTTCTCCTTAGCATTTTATTTTTTATTAAAAAAAAAATTTTTTTTTAAAGATGGGGTTTCACCATGATGGCCAGGCTGGTCTCGAACTCCTGACCTCAGGTGATCCACCCACCTCGGCCTCCCAAAGCGCTGGGATTACAGGCGTGAGCCGCCACGCCCGGCCTAGCATATTATTCTTAAACATCCAGACTAACCATTACATTCTTTCTCTTTTTAGGATAATTACCTGCCCTCTGCATCTGCTTTTATAATAATACATCCTATGCTCTGTGCAGTTTTCAGAGTGCTTTAGTCTAGAAATGATTAAGAAATCCTTGGCTGGGCGAGGTACCTCACGCCTGTAATCCCAGCACTTTGGGAGGCTGAAGTGGGCAGATCACAAGGTCAGGAGTTCAAGACCAGCCTGGCCAACATGTTGAAACCCCGTCTCTACTAAAAATACAAAAATTAGCTGGGCGTGGGTGGCGGATGCCAGTAATCCCAGCTACGAGGGTGACTGAGGCAGGAGAATTGCTTGAACCCGGGAGGCGGAGGTTGCAGTGAGCCACTGCACTCCAGCCTGGCCAACACAGCAAGACTCCGTCTCAAAAAGAAAAAAAAAAAAGAAATCCTTACATGACAGCCAGATGTGGTAGGGAAATTATGAATACTCCCACTTCATAGGAAGAAACACAGTCACAGAAATGAAGTGACTTGCTTGAGGTCAATGACTCAGTGACTGGCCCAGGAGTCAACCCCAGTTCATGAAATTCCAAGTGGGATGTTCCTTCTTCGAATACACACGAACGTGCTATTTTGTTTCATATTGTGCAAAAATAGGTTCTAGGCCTTTAAGGTGTAACAATGGGGTTCATAGTTCTGGCATAACATATTCCCTTCTCCAAATATTACAGGAGCGAACAGGTCCAGTAGTCCCCCCTAACCCAAGAGGGTGGCCTCCAAGACCCCAGTGGAAGTGTGAAACCACGGATAGAACCCTAGATACACTGTTTTTGTCTCTACGTACACACCTATAAGACAGGTTAGTTTATGAATTAGGCACAGTAACAGATTAACAATAATAAAACAGGGCAGGCACCGTGGCTCCCACCTGTAATCCCAGCACTTTGGGAGGCCAAGGTGGGCAGATCGCTTGAACTCAGGAGTTTGAGACCAGCCTGACCAACAGAGTGAAGCCCCATCTCTACCCAAAACACAAATAATTAGCCCGGCATGGTGGCTCACACCTGTAGTTCCAGCTACTTAGGAGGCTGAGGTGGGAGGATCACTTGAGCCCCAGAGAGAAGGTTGCAGTGAGCCAGGATTGTGCCACTGCACTCCAACCTGGGTGACAGAGTGAGACATCATCTCAAAAAAAAAAAAAATAATAGAACAATTACAACAACTTGTTAGCAGCACTACTCTTGTGCTTTGGGACCATTATCATTTACTTATTTATTTTGAGACAGAGTCTCGCTCTGTCACCAGGCTGGAGTGCAATGGCACGAAGTTGGCCCACTGCAGCCTCCACCTCCCAGGTTCAAGTGATTCTCCTGCCGCAGCCTCCCCAAGTAGCTGGGATTACAGGTGCCCACCACCATGCCCAGCTAATTTCTGTATTTTTTGTAGAGATGGGGTTTCACCATGTTGGCCAGGCTGGTCTCAAACTCCTGACCTCATGATCCACCTGCCTTGGCCTCCCAAAGTGCTGGGATTACAGGCATGAGCCACCACACCCAGCCAGAAGGCTCTTTCAACAGGGAGCAGCATGGCTCCTCCCTCCTCTCCTTCAGGGCTCTGTGGAATGTCGCCTCCTCTCAGAGACCTTTCCTGACTGCTCTGAAACAGCCTCCCTGGCAGTCTGCCTCATGACAGTGGTTTTACTCATAGCTCTCACCCATACCTGACTTCACAATACTTCTCTGGGGCTGGGGATGGTGGCTCATGCCTGTAATCCTAGCACTTTAGGAAGCCAAGGCAGGTGGATCATGAGGTCAGGAGTTCGAGACCAGCCTGGCCAACATGGTGAAACCCCATCTCTACTAAAAATACAAAAATAAGCTGGCTGTGGTGGCACATCCCAGCTCCTCGGGAGGCTGAGGCAGGAGAATTGCTTGAACCCGGGAGGCAGAGGTTGCGCTGAGCTGAGATCATGCCACTGCACTCCAGCCTGGGGGACAGACCAAGACCCCGTCTCAAAACAAAAACAAAAAACAGTACTTCCCCGGGCTTGTTTGCCTCTCCTGCGGGCAGGAACCCCCTCTGTCCTGTTCACGGTCGTGTCCCTGGAACACAGGTGAGCTCAATACATGTTTGGTGAAGGAAGGCTGGAAGGAAGGGGTGGGTGAAGAGGGTGTTAAGAGTCATCTCTCTGGCTTAGGTGCCTCTGCAGCCTTTGCAAGGGCATTCCACTTCCTGACCTGTGTTCATTCAAGCAGCCACTTGGGAGGTAAGCTGGGCGGGGACAGTTCTTCCTGTTAAAAGCCGTTGTTGGGGGGGGGGGCGGGGAGAACCTTTGTCAAGGTCAGAGACAAGTACCCTGTGAGCGAGAGGCCAACTCAGTCCCCAAGGTCAGCTGCCTACCAGGCCATTCTAAAAGCACCATTTCTTCTAGGAAGCCGTCCCCAGCCTCCCCAGCTAGGTATTAACCTCTGGGCCTCAGTTACCTCATCTGTGAAATGGAGATGTGAAAAGTGAGCGAGCCTGATGACAGTAATAATAAAGGTAGTTAATACTGACTCTCTTCTCACACACAAAAGTCAGGGTCTAGGCCGGGTGCTGTGGCTCACACTTGTAATCCCAGCACTTTGGGAGGTTGAGGCAGATGGATCACTTGAGGTCACGAGTTCAAGACCAGCCCGTTCAACATGGTGAAACCCCGTCTCTACTAAAAATACAAAAAGTAGCTGGGCCTGGTGCCATATACTTGTAATCCCAGCTACTTGGGAGGCTGAGGCAGGGGGAATCACTTGAACTGGGAAGGTGGAGGTCGCAGTGAGCCAAGATCTCACCACTACACACACTTCAGCCTGGGCAACAGAGTGAGACTCTGCCAAAAAAAAAAAAGGATTTCACTCTGTTGCCCAGGCTGGAGTGTAGTGGTGTGATCATAGCTCGCTCTAGCCTCGACCTCCTGGGCTCAAGCCATCCTCCTGCCTCAGCCTCCCGAGGAGCTGGGGCTGCAGGTGTGCACCACTTCGATTCTGGTAGCACCTTTCCATGAAGGCTCCTGTGTTACATGCCGGGTCTAGCTGGAAGCCCTTTGCCTGGATTAACTCATCTTTTCCCAAAAAATCCTACAAGGTAGACACTGTTGTTAGCCTCATTTTACAGGCTGAGAATGGAAGCAGAGAGAGCTGGAGTGACTTGCCCAGGCCACACAGCTAAGGGGAAGCTTTGTAAATGACAGAGGACCCTACTGGAGTATTTTTTTTTTTTCCTTAGCCTACCCTAGAAAACAGAGAGGAATCCTCACCTTGCTCATCCCAGCCCTGATCAAGTGAGGAAAAAGGCTATCAACACAGCCATCTCAAGAAAGAGGGGCTTGGCCGGGCGTGGTGGCTCACGCCTGTAATCCCAGCACTTTGGGAGGCGAAGGCAGGTGGATCACCTGAAGTTGGGAGTTCGAGACCAGCCTGACCAACATGGAGACACCCTGTCTCTGCTAAAAATACAAAATTAGCTGGGCGTGGTGGTGCATGCCTGTGGTCCCAGTTACTTGGGAGGCTGAGGCAGGAGAATCAGCCTTTTGGGTTCAAGCGATTCCAAGAATCGTTTGAACCCAAAAGGCTGAGGTTTTGGTGAGCTGAGATTGTGCCATTGCACTCCAGCCTGGGCAACAAGAGCAAAACTTCATCTCAAAAAAAAAAAAAAAAAAAGAAAAAGAAAACGAAAAAGAAAGAGGGGCTCTGGGAAGGGAGAGGCAGCCAGCTTGGACTCCAGCACCTCCTTCAGGTTGCCTTCCTGGCTTGACTCTGCCCAGCTCAGCTTTCCCTAGAATTCAGTGTGGGCCTTTGTCGGGGGTAGACCAGGCCTGCAGAGGACATACTTCTGTGTGTGACAATCCTGTGCCCACTTGGGGATGCGGGGAGTGTACTTTTAATAAGTACCCTCAACAGCATGAGTCAGGAGGGTCAGGTTCCATTCATTCATGCACATTCTGGGCGGGGCTGCTCAGGGCAGTCTCCACAGCTCAAACTGATGTCTACATTTCCCTCTCTGGGTGTCAACTTCCTTATCTGGGAAAGGGGGTGATAACAGTGATAACCCTGCCCCTAATCTGGAAAGTGAAACACCAGCAGAGGGGGGAGCAATCGGATGGGGGTGGGGTTGGGGTGGGGGGAGGCAGGGCTGGGAGGTGGGAGGGGACAGCTTTTGTGGTTACTCTTTTTTTTTGAGATGAAGCTCACTCTGTGTCTCAGCTCACTGCAATCTTCGCCTCCTGGGTTCAAGTCATTCTCCTGCCTCAGCCTCCAGAGTAGCTGGGATTACAGGTGCGAACCACCACACCTAGCTAATTTTTTGTATTTTTAGTAGAGATGGGGTTTTGCCATGTTGGCCAGGCTGGTCTTGAACTCTCGACCGCAGGTAATCTGCCTGCCTCGGCCTCTCAAAGTGCTGGGATTACAGGCGTGAGACACTGCGCCCTGCCGTGGTTACTCTTGAAACAGAAACCTCCAGGGGGAAGTTAATAGCCTGGGGTGGGGGGTGGTTAGAACCCCTGAATATTTGGACCCAGAAGCTTTAGGGGCCTCCCAGACAACAGGTGATATCACTACCCCCCCACATTCTACCCAAAATGATACCAGGGCTGAAAGGGGCTATATCACCTGCCCATAGTCACAGAGGGGACCCACCCAGCCTCTGCAGATGAGATTAGAGGTTAAGACAGCCCAGGAGACCACACCTGTAATCCCAGCACTTTGGGAGGCTGAGGTGGGAGGATCACTTGAGCCCAGGAGGCTGAGGCTGCAGTGAGTTATGATAATGCCACTGCACTCCAGCCTGAATGACACAGCGAGACCCTGTCGCTAACCACACCTCCCAAAAAACTCCAGGAGTTACATGCAAAGGATGCATGTGCTTCTGGTGAGTTAAAGTCTCTAGGCCTGGGCTCCCCTGGAGCTGCCCATATCCTGACGTGCACTCGGGCGTGCGGCAGGGCTGGGCGGAAGGGAGGCTCAGGCTGCACACAGGGCTTTTTTTTTTTGGCGGAGTCTTGCTCTGCCACCCAGGCTGGAGTGCAGTGGCGTGATCTCGGCTCACTGCAACCTCTGCCTCTGAAGTTCAAGCAATTCTCCTGCCTCAGCCTCCCGAGTAGCTGGGACTACAGGCACACGCCACCATGCCTGGCTAATTTTTGTATTTTAGTAGCGATGGGGTTTACTATGTTGGCCAGGACGGTCTCGATATCTTGACCTCGTGATCTGCCCGCCACAGCCTGCCAAAGTGCTGGGATTACAGACGTGATCCATCGGGCCTACATAAGCCTATTTTCTTGGGGGGGATGGGACTTTGCCAAGGCAGTCCTCCTTCTGGGGTCAGGGGTCTCTAAGGCCTGGGGTAGGGTTGAGGAGAAAAGACCCCAAGTCTGCCCGAGGACACACAGGGCAGGTGGCCCCCAGCTCCAGCTGGGGCGTTGGTCAGGGGAGGGGTGCGGGCAGCATGAGAAGGGAAGCTGCCAGAAGAGGAACCCACTTTTACTCACTCTGCTGGGGACCGCCCACCTGCGCTTTCCCGGGAGACAGGGGCTGGGCAGCCCAGCCAGGAGTTGAGACCACCTTCTGGGTGACCCGGGCCTTCAGTGTTCCTGGGGCTCACGACACCCACCTGTCCCTGCCTCCTTGTCTTAGCAACTGCTACTCCTTTGCCCACCAATTTTCTTTCTGTTCCCAACTCAGGCTGAGAAGGGGATCACCACTCTCAGGCAACCCACACCCCATGCTGTGCGCCTCCAACCCTGGTCCCCACACCTTGGCCCTATGAGCTCAGCCCGTCTGTGTCTTCACAGCCCACCTCCCCGCTGCCTCCCCCTGCCCAGGAAGCTTCAAACCTCACCGCAGCTTCCTGCCTCAAAGGATGTCGGGGCTGGGGTGAGGCCGACAGAGCAGTGGGTGCCACAGCCCCCGCCCCTTTCCCCTCAGCCCTGAGAGCCCCGTCACCCCGTCTCCCCTCCCTCCGCTGTGGTGTCTATACCTACTTCCTCAGGATGGAGACGGAGCCAGACGGGCCTTCCACGAGGGCCCCCGTGGGCAGGGTCTGGACTCTGCTCAGGGCCAGCGTTTGGTCCAGTGTGGAGAAATTCAGCCTCAAGAGCTGGCCCTGTCCCACAGCTCTGGTGGCCACCAGTTGAGAAGATGCCCCTTCTGCCACTGGGTGTAGTCCATTGGGTTCTAGAACCTTCTACAACTCCATTTACTAGACTCATTTCTGGCTTGGCCATTCCCTCACCCTCTTGGCCTTTGCCTCTCTCTACGTGGCCACCTGGTCATGGCTTTGTGCCATGTTCTCCTGAGAGCCGACCACCTGCAGGCAGAGATGAATCACCTCCAAATTCAGAACTACTACCCATTCATTCCATCACCTTCCAAACCTGGCTTCATGACAAGCACCGGGACCTGGACCCTCCCTGGCGGTGTTCACTGACCAGGGGATTTCCTCCAATGAGCAGGTCTTCCCTGGTCATGGAGGACACCCTGCGGGGGGGGGCAGCCGGATTTCTGCTTCCTGGGTACCCCTCCTTGGTCTGTCAGACTATGAGGCCAGCTCCTCCCCCTGAGTCCCGCTTCTCTGCTGCTTGGAAGAATCTTGCCAGGGAAGACAGATGCCCTCCCTGCAGCAGGAGTTGGGGCCAGCTTGGACCATGGCAGCGATGGTAGGAGGGTCTTTAAATTTATTTTTTGAAAAAATTTATTTTTATTTTTTATTTCTTGCTCTGTTGCCCAGGCTGGAATGCAGTGGTGTGATCTCAGCTCACTGCTACCTTCGCCCCCCGGGTTTAAGCGATTCTCCTGCCTCAGCCTCCCGAGTAGCTGGGACTATAGGCACATGCCACCATACCTGGCTAATTTTTGTATTTGTAGTAGAGATGGGGTTTCGTCATGTTGCCCAGGCTGGTCTTGAACTCCTGGCCTCAAGCAATCCTCCTACCTCAGTCTCCCAAAGTGCTGGGATTATAGGCGTGAGCCACTGCACCCAGCCTGGTAAGAAGGTCTTAAAAGTCACAAGGACATTTGCTGAGCCCTTCCCCCAGATCCGGCCCCTGCGCTGAGTGCTGGACATCACATAGTAATCTGATTTAATTCTCGTGACCCTCTTAGCTCTCATGACAGATGAGGAAACTGAGGCCCAGACATCCCCAGTGATACACAGCCAGTGGAGCCAGTGTCAAAGCCCAGGTCTGACAGGATGGGACTGTGGATGGGATCTCCACAGTGCCAGTGGTCGCCTGCCTGTGGTGACTATGGTAGGGGACGCTCTCTGTCCCTCTCGTAGCAGCTTTTAGCACAAATTCTTCCTACACCAACTTGCAGCTTTCCAGAATCTCCACACTACAATCTACTCTGACACGTTCTTTGAGCATCTCTCTCTGGGCAAGGCCAGAAAAGCCATCCCTGTTCTCATGATGTGGAGGTTGCCGGGAACCGTGAACCCCGGCCTCATAGGGGAGGCCCCAAGGGCAGAGGAGGAGGAAAGAAAAATACTCCTGGCCTCCCGCAGGGCCGTGGGGTTGCTGGGAACGTCTCCGCCCAGCAGCACTTGACCCACAAAGTGGGGTTAATGACCTTGCCCCCTCTTGGGCTCCTAGACAAGAAAGTAAAAGTGCCCAAGACAGACCACACTTTTCCTGGGCTCTTCCAGCTCACCCGGGGCTGGAGACAGGTCCTCTTTTGGAGGTGGCCAGGGCCCACATCCTGCAAAGACAGGTTTCTCAGAGTTTGCCAAGGCAGGACCTGCTGAAGTCGGAATGGAGGGGGCTCTGAGCTGGGACAGCCCCTTTCCGGTCCTCTCCAAGTTCTAGCTGGCAGGGGAGAGGGGGGGTGTCTGAGTTTTGGCTCTATCCTAGATCAATGGACCCTTCACCTCACACATAAAGGCTTAGCTGGAAGGGGAGGGCCACCTGATGACATGGTTCCCTGCAGGTCACTAAACACTGAGT
This sequence comes from Ateles fusciceps, assembly GCA_036589455.1. Lineage (NCBI taxonomy): Eukaryota > Metazoa > Chordata > Mammalia > Primates > Atelidae > Ateles > Ateles fusciceps. Next base: position 5,057,614 of record JAZHEH010002317.1, on the reverse strand, counting down.
CACAGAGGTGGGGTGAGGCCCCACCTGGGGATCTCAACCTTTGGTCCCCAATGTTGATGAAGCCCAGATGGAAGCCAGGGTCCTCCCACTGATGGTGTTCCTCCCGTCCCCACCCCTCACAACACCAACTCTCATGCAATTGAACAGAAATCCACAAACCGCCGTCGGGAGGCTGTGACTAGCAGCAGAGCCTGGTGTGGGGCCCCTGCGCCCAGTGCTCTGTTCCTTCCTTAGTTCATTTTCTACACTGTCTGGTTTCCTCCCAGGGAACTAGGAAAGCACAGAAATAATTGTAGCCACAGAATTCCAGAACCACCAACTCCAAGCTGTGGAATCCCCCGGAGCTGCAGATGCAAAACTCATGCCCACAGGACCCCAGAGCCTCAGGCTGATCTGTGGCCGGCAGCATCCCAGAACCACAGGACCCAGAAACACAGCCCAGGCAATCCGAGCACCCCGGACTCAAATCTGCGGCCCTCAGAGTCTGCAGAGACCACAGCAGGCAGCGCAGCAATCCTGGAATCATGGGAGGCCCAAGAGTAGTACGCTGCTTTCTAGAACCACAGGAGAGGAACGAGCACAGAGCTGGGAGGGGGGCCCCGGAGTTTGCCTCCTCCTCCAAACACCCTCCACTTACAGACGGGGCTTGGCCTCTAGGCTGCCAGCGCCGTGAGCGGCCTCCAGGAATGAAGAGCCGCCAGGGCACCGCCAGGGTGCAGGGCGGGGACGCCCGGTGGGGGGATGCCCCGGCGGGGAAACCCGTCGGGCGGGCGAACTCCCGGGACCCCGGCGCGCAGGCGCACTCACCGGCCGTGTCGTAGAGGTTCAGGGTCACCTCCTTGCTGCCAACCGTCACGCTGGCCGTGTACTTATCGAACACCGACGGGGCGTAGTGCTGCGGGAGACGTGGTGGGGTTGGTCCCTAGTGGGCCCAGGTTCCAGCTGAACCCACTGTCCGCCCCCTTCACTCGTCCGGGATCAGCCCCCCTCACCCCCCTGGGCTCTGGAATTCCCGAAGGGGCGCCCCGGGGTGGCGGATGCCTCTCCTGGGCTCGGACCGCCGGGGGCCGAGGGTCGGGACTCCGGGTTCAGCCTGATGCGGGGGGTCCCTCGCCCCCCGCAGCCCCGCTGCGGGCCTCACCTCGGGGAAGGAGCCCTGGCTGTACACCATGAGCAGCGAGGTCTTGCCGCAGCCGCCGTCGCCCACGATCACGATCTTCAGCTCTTTCCTGCCCGAGCCGGGGGCAGCGGTCGGGGCCGGGGCCCCCTGGGCATCCATAGCCCGGAGCCGGCAGCACTGGAGGCGGCGTGCCGAGCACTAGCGGAGTGGAGCGGCCGGGGGCGGGGCGGGACCTGGACTAGCCCCGCCCACTCGGAGTGGCACCGCCTCCGCCAGGCAGCCTCCCGGCCGACCTCCTAGCCTCAGTTTTCTTTCTGCTACGGCCCCAGCCCTGGGTGTGGGATTCAGCTCTCAGTACCAGGATACTGCGGCACCGGAGAAACGGGGCTCAGCTGCGAGCGCAGCTCCCACCGCTACCCCGGCGCGCCCCCCGCCGGCTAGACCCGATCGTGGCTGCCCAGCGACTCAGGACGTCCCCTGATTGGCAGGCGCCTCCTTCGGCAGGGACCCTCCGATTGGCCGGCGCGGACAGGGCCTCCCGGATTGGCGGGCTGTGCCTCCACACCGGGTTCGAGGAGCCCCCGGCCTCGAGCTCCGGAAGAGCCCCTCAGCTTTGCACTGCCCCAGCGGTGTGGCTTCGCACCTAGCTGCCTCTGGCCTCAGTTTCCCCAGAGGAGGTAGCACCGGGGAAGACGCCGATGTGAGGGTCGTGTCTGCCCACCTCACCTCGCTCCGGGGCGCCTGCGTGCGCGCGGGCTCGGGGTGAGGTACTGGGCTCCGCTTAACCGCACCCGACCCCGGGCTGCAGGGTGGACGCCCAGCGCCCTCTGCCGGGCAATCGCCTGGGCGCCGGCCGCAGGTTGGCCCCAAACCACCTGGGCGGGCGCCTCCTTCCTGCAGGAGCCAGAAGCCTGAACCACGCCAGACGCTGTCCGGGAGGGGCAGGTTGGAGTAGCTCTAGTTGAAGTCAGCTGGGTCCCTCTCCTTGCGTTTTGGAGACTGATAACCCCACACCAACCAAGAAATGTAAGAAAATGCGTTTCCCTGCCAGCAGCCACATGTCCTTCACCTCAGGAATCCCAACCCTCGCATCCCCTGATGGCAACAGCTTGTTGAGCACTAACTGTAGGCAATGCTATCAGGTCTGATGGCTGAGGTCACCGTAACCCCCACCCCGGGCGGGCTGACTGCCTTCGGCACCAGCCAAGTGAGTGGTCAGGGTGGCAGAGGGACCCCTGGAGCCAGTCCACGGCAGGTGGGCACGGGAGCGTGGCCGAGAGAGTGGGATTCTACCAACTGGGGTAGGAAGAACCCATTTCTAACAAAACCCCAACAGCAGCATGGTTGGAGGCAAGTGACCTTCGGTAGTTTCTTGATAGGGGCTGGCAGGACTCAGGATCTTTTTGCTGGCGACTCCACCCCAAAGACTCCGTTTTCAAGATCTCGGCAAAGGTCAGGTAAACCTCACTTCGTGGAGGAAAACCGCCAACCTGGCAGTTTCCACGGTCAAGGTTCTCAGCTAGTACAAGCAAGGCCCGGCCTGACCGCCAGAGGGCACCAGCGACCGCCCATAGAATCCCAAGACCACAGCGGAGCTGGGAAGGGGGAGGCCAGGACCCACCCCCAGGTTCTGGGTGAACACCCTCTCCTGTCACTGGACAAGGGGCGTCTCCTGGGTCAAGCACCCCCTAGACAAATGCACAGCAACTCATCTGTTCCTTTTTTGCAACACGTTTATTCAGAGGCAGTTGTGCCCCAACCTTCCAGGAGGTCACAGTCTTGGGGGAAGCAATTGAGGTTGGAAGAGGGGGAACCGTTTAGGGAAGGCTGAGTGCTGCTTGGCACATGGCTTGGCAGCACTGGAGGGCAAGCAGGGAGAAACAGGGTGGGGACCCGGCCTGACAAATGCACAACAGCTAGAAAACCTCTTCAGGTTCTTGCGTGGCTGGACCGTGAGAAGGGAGGCCAGGCAGGGTTGTCAAGGTAACCGGGGTCAGATCATGCAGGACTTGCCTGCCAGTCTCCATAGGAGTGGGGGACAGAAGGAGAACAGCCCACCAGCCCGACCCTGAGCTCCTTCAGGGTGACCAGAGGAGCTGTGATTGGCTGGGGAGGCAGGGCTGGGGCCAAGGTTCCCCAGGACCACAGGAGGCGAATAAGGCACTCCTGTAGGTGGAGGAAGAGGACCCAGAAGCTGTTGAGTGCGTCACCCAAGCCCACAGCAGGGCTCCTGACTGTCCTCAAAAGCCTCAGACCTCAACGTCCACTTTCTCCATCCAGGAAATGGGCTGTGATCTCTGCTTATGAGAGCACAAGCTTGCAGAGTGGAGACGGGCAATGAGCACAAGTGTCCCTCCCAGCCTGGCCTGGCCTGGCCCGGCCCAGGCGGAACAGCTGACACCGGCCCCAGCCTGCCCACCCACCCCTGCCGGCCAGGAGGCTGACAGAACCCCAGCCCCACCTGCCTGGAGTGTGTTTGATTTGGACCCACCTGTCATGGTGATGGAGCGGGGCTGATCTGTAGCTAAAAATACCTCGGAGCCAAGCAGCTTCCTCGGAGGCTGGGCCCAGCTGGGCCTGCTGAGGAGCTGGGCACGCCCACCAGAGGCAGCTAGCTCCTTTACCTCCAAGAGGCTGAGGACCCGAGTCACTCCCCCTTCCAGTCACTAGGAATTCCTGGAGAGTTTGAGAAGGCAAAAAAAGATTCTTGAAGCTGGTACTTGACACAAGAGTTGATGGGCCACTGAAGCCTGGGGAGTGGCCAGGCAGCATTTGTGGGGTCAACTCATTGGTGTCTGCACGGAGGCCGACGCCATAGTGAGGCCAACAGGGAAACTGAGCCCCAGGGAATAGCAGGGGCCCAGCCAGTGCTGAGTTGTCAGTGCAAAGCCTGGCCAGCCCCAGTGAGGCAATGCTGCGGCACCCACTTCCCCGGGTGCCTAAGAACGCTGAGAGGTAACACCCACATGAGGCAGAAGACACTGAGCCTTCAGGGATGAAGCTACTCCCTGAGGTCGGAGGGACGGGAAGTGGGCTGCCAAGTACATCTACCCTCCCTGAGCAGCCTCCAGGCCTCAGCTGCCTACGAGCACTGAGGGACAAGCACTCAGGGACCGGCCGGGGACAGGGCCACTCCTAGAGTGCCAAAAGCTCCCCTCACAAAAGCCAGACTCAGCAACAGCTCAGAACATTGCCCGACCTGCTCCTCCCAGCGCTGGGGGGACGGGGGGGGGGGAGGGCAGGGGCTTGCTGGAGGTCACAGGCCAGTCAGAGACACACTGGGCCAGGCAACCTGAGATGGCTGGGCCGACTCACGGCACAGCCTGGGCAGAGGCTGCGGCGTCTCTCCACCCAGAGGGTCTGAAAGGTCATATTCCATGCTAGGGCTCTGGGTGGAGGGGCCGGAAGAGGCGGGGGACGCCGGCGTCTCAGTAGTAGGGCAAGCCCTGCCACCTCCCCCGCCGGCCCTTCCGCTGGCGTGGCCCTCTCTCAGCAGGCCCCAGGGCCCGGCGCCAGCAGTGGCCCCACCCCAAACTCGCTGGGTGACCGGTGGGCGGGGCACCCTCGAGGGACCAGCAGGGATAGCAGCAGGACAAACTGCCCCGCCCTCCAGGCCCCAGGTGGTGACAGTGGCGGGACAAGAAGAGGGACCGAAGCAGAGGGAGGAGGGTACAGTCCAGCCAGGTGGGTCCCGACACCGCACCGAGAACCACACTCAGACCACAGCTGAGCACCCACCAGCTCCCTGATTGGATCGAGGGCTGGAGGGGGAGGAACTGGCTGGAGCCCTCCCAGGTGCAGCTGGAAGTAAAGACCCCACCCGAAGAGCACCTATCCAAAGGGGGGGAGCCACACCCTTGGGCGGTAGAGGGTCGTGTGAGATCAAGGGGGATTAATGACAGAATCAAATTTAAAACTTAGGTTTCAGGGAGTATGGAAGGGGAGAGAGAAAGAGGCTTCTGGGATCTTAACAATGTGAACCTCAATTTTTACCAGGTACTTTCATCCTCTCGCTGTACTAGGGCAGCTAGGAATCTGGGGCAGGAATACCCTTCCCTCTCAGCAAAGGAGACGGACCCAGCACAGCTCATCCGGGATTGAAGACCCAGCCCTGGCCCTCACAGGAGAAGCCAACAGCACCATGCCGGTTACTTAAAACCAGACAGTCCCGGGCAGGGATGCCAGCAGACAGCTGGCACGGGACAAAGCCAAAAATAACCCAGACAGCTGGGGTGAGGGGGGTGCCATGGGCACAGGCGCTGGCTGCAAGTCAAGCCACCTGGAACCCCATCCTGGCTCTACTGGTGGTGGCCTTGTGACCTTGGGCATGACACTTCTCCCCAGACCTCGGGTGGGTGACCCAAATCCTGACCCCATCATGGAACAACCCGAGCAGCCAGGGACAGGCCTCTACCTCCGGCTGGATTCAACCACTCCAGAGAACCGCGCTGGCCGCCTTCCCAAGGAGCACCAGATTCCCCCTTTGCCCTGAGGCTGGGCCACGTGCTTTGGCAGGTGGGCTGGTGGGGGGAGGAGCTGAGGCAGCCCAGCCCCCACACCCTGCAGCCACTCCTAGCAATAACCACGGATCACACTGGAGGCCAACTCCAGCGAAGCCTGCAGGAGAGGATGGCCCTCTTAACGCACTTAATCCTCTCACCACCCTTTCCAGCAAGCATCCTGATCATTTTACAGGGTGACACTCGCCCAAGGTCACCAGCACTGTGCAGATCCTAGCCCACGTCAAACTGACTGACAATCTCCCTTAACTTAGTGCCAGATACTTGTAGCGAGATCTCCCTGTTAAGCCCCACAGGCCCCCAAAGCTCAGTGGAGCCCTTACAGTGGGGGTGGGGCACAACTCCCAGACAGGGGAGATGGCGTGAGCAGGAGCACCTGGACCCAAATGGTTCATCAAAGCAATCACAAACCAGAGATCACATGGGGGTCCGAGACCAAGAGCCGCCACCTCCAGCTGTGGAGCTTCTCAGACACCAAGATGGGAAACTATTCAATACAGGTCAGCTAGGGTCCGAATGAAACCAGTTACTATGTGCCAAGTTCCTGCTTCTGCACCAAGCCCGGAGCTGGGTGTGGGGTCTCAAAACGTGTTCCCAGGCCACAGCAGCAGCATCACCCAGGAACTTGTTAGAAATAAGTCCTCAGGCTCCACCCACTGAAACAGACACTCGGGGACCAGGCTCCAGTCCGTTTTAAAGAGCCCCCTTCGGGTGCGATTCCGATGCCAGCTCCAGACTAAGGATCACTCATCTAGCCGTTTTCCTAGATGGAGAAACGGGGGCTCGGAGGCTATGCTGCTTCTGCAAGGTCATAGCTGTTCAATGGCTGCCCGGTTTCCCATCCAGCTTTGCGTGGGTCTGGAAACAAGGCTTACATACAGGTCTGCCCATTTGGGACGGGAGAAGGAATCGTAAGAATTCCAGGAAGGTGGAGAAGCGTCAAGGAAGGCCCTTTCACAGAGAAAGCTGGCCAGGACCTCGGATGGCTGTTCTTTGCCTCCCAGGCAGCCAGACATCAGAGGGCGACTCACACTGTCACCCCCACATCCCCCCAAGGGGAGCTGGAGGGGGGAGGCCACGGCACTGTTGGGCTATCTGGCAGCGACCTGTATCTTTCAGAAGTAGGAGGCGCCCAGGGCCCAACCCCGCCCAAAACACACAACTGGGAAATACTTGCAAGTGGAGCCTCTTGTATGCTGCTAAATTCGGCAGAGAAATGCACGCCCCAAATGCCTGACAACAGAGGCTGACAGGCGGGGGATAGATGGCCAGGGCGGCCCAGCAGGACGCCCTACGCGCTCGCAGCTGGTGGGTGGGGCGGGGCCGCAGAACCAGCGCGGCGGGTTTGGGGTTCCGCCCTCCCTGGGCTGCAGGCCAGAGCCCCCCAAGTCTCCCTCACGGTCTGGGCAAGGACTCACACCTACCTTAGTGGGAGGATTGTCAGAGTCAAACTAGGCCTGCCCCTGCCGTCGACAGGAGGAAAGATTGTCCACGTGGGGGGGTGCCCGGCCGTCGCCCCTTCTCCAACCCAGAACCTGGAGGGGAGGAAGGCGGATCAGGGCGGCCCCCGGCTGGCAAAGCGCGTAGGGCGGAGATGTGACCGGCCGAAGGCACAGCGGACAGGGGCTGCGGGGGAGCCCCCAAACGCCGCCCCTCCCCCAGCGGCCCCGGGAGGCCCTCACAGGAGCCGCGGGAGGGGGCGGCTGAGTCAGAAGGTTGAGCCCGGGCCGGGCGGCGGCTCATCTGCATTTCCAAAGGCCCGCCCCGCCCGCACCCTCCCGGGAAGGGCCGCAGATCTGAGGCTTCGCCCGGAGCCCCGCGCCTCGGGGGATCCTGGGGGCCCCTCCGCTTTCCCAGGCTTCCCCACATCCCCGCCTGGAGAGCCGGGCTGGAGGGGTGCGCCCTGGGCGGCCCAACGGGGCGTCTGCCGCCACCCCGAGGGCCTCACACCCTGAGGGGGGCACAAAGGGGGGCGACCCCGGCCCCCGCCGACTCGGCTCTCAAACGGCAACTGGGAGGCCTGGCCCAGGCGCCCAGAGCAGGGTGGGCGGCGGGGGAGCGGCTTGGGGTCAGAGCCAGGCCGGGCCGCAGGGAGGCGGCCGCAGCTTCCGGGGGAGCCGGTGGGACTCGGGGCGGCCTTGAAGCCCCGCCAACCCCGTGGCCCTGGCCTGCGGGCGCCCGCGCGGGACAAAGGAAGTGGGGAAGCGGCCGGGGCGAGGCCTCCTGGTGCCCCCGTGGGCCTCCGGGTCGGGTCGGCCTGGAATTCGGGCGACGGCGGCTCGCCCAGCCCCCTCCCCGGCCGCTCCTCCCGCCTGGCGCGCGGCGGCCGCCACCGCCCCAGCCACGGGCAGCGCGCGAAATGGCGCCCGTCAGGCCGCCGCGCCTGGCTGAGGCGAGAGCGGCAGGTGCGGCGCGCGACGCCCCGGAGGCCCGCGGTCCCCAAAACGGCCCCCTGAGACCCGATCCCCGGCGCTGCCCCCGCGGGCTCTCGGGGTCCGACCCGGCCGTGGGCCCGCCCTCCTGCTCCGGGCTCCCCACGACCGGGGGGAAGGAGGAAGGAAGGAGAGCCGCCGCCATTAGCACCGCAGCCCTGCCTGGCCGGGCCCGCCCGCCCAACTCGGCCCGGTCCTGCCCGGCCCAGGCGCGAAGGGCTCTAAGCCTGGAAATAAAAGTGGTGTTTGGGAGGAGGAGCGAGCGCGGCCGGGAGGACTGAAGCGCCGGGCTGCGGGCGGAGATGCTGCGTCATGGTGCCAACATGGACGCCGGCCTTTTGTCCTCCTTCGCGTTGCCAGCGCAGGCGCGCCCCGGAGCCCCAAGAAGCCGGCTTCGGGGTGCGGAACCCTCACGATCGAAAGGGAAAGAGGGTCCAAGGCTGGCCGAGGAGGCTCCCCTCGTCTTTTGAGCCCTGTCTCCAAAGCACTTCAGTTTCTTCTCATCCAGGCTCAGACCTGGGACGAGCGAGGGGGGCGAAGGCAGGCGGCTGGCTCCATGGACCCCCGAGGGTCGCTGCGGAGCCCCTCTTCTCGCCCTTGGGGCAGAAGAGGCACAGGGGTCCGAGGAGCCCTCCTCATCCCATCCCCCCCCACCCCCCCCCCACTGCCCGCTCCGGCTGCCAAACACAAAGCTCCAGAATGCTCCTCTCCCCTCAGCTCCCAAATACAGCCCTTGCTTGGCCTGCAAAAGGGTTTCCTCGAAGGGGCAAAAGGCACTTTTTTTTTTCTTACTTACCCGCTCAACCCGGTGCCATGGAGTCTAGAAGATCAAGCTGGGCGGTGGTTTTGGAGACGTGATTGTAAAAACATATATATTTTTTGATTTAGTTGGGAAAATCTGGGGGGTTATGGTGGTGCCTTTGTTCTTGTTACCTTTTTGTAAGTTACACTCATGGCAAGTTCTGCTCCTTCCACTTCTGCAAACTTTCCAGGGTTGGGTAGGCAAAAAGGCGGCTTCGCTGAGGACTGTTTACTGCTCTGGATATAGCAATGGTGTGATCGTCATTAAGAGACAAAAGGCGAAAATACACAGTCAAATCAAACAAAAGGCAAAAGACGCACCAGCCGCTCAACCACCATAGAAAATACCCCCCCCACTTAACGTTGGTGTTTGCTGGAACCAGCTAGGACTTGTTTTCCAGTTTTAATCTAGTTTCCTGTGACGGCTTTAGTCTCAACACAAAGAGGTCTTCCTTTCCCTCACCCACCAGCTGCTCCCCCACCCCAACACCGAAGACGAGAGAAACAGGGCTGTTTCTCTTCAAATAGATCGATTTTCAAAGAAAGTGTACAAGCTACGGGGGAAGAAAGCTGACTACCATTTAGTGCTGTAAACATTTTCAAACGCATAAAGCTAGATCCTTAGCTTTATAAAAGCAAAATCGTCTCAAAGCATCTTAACTGGCTTCTATTAGACAAGAGAGACAAAGACATACATGCAGATGAAGGCTCGGAAAATTAAGGACATCTCAGCAACATTAACATAAAAACTGCACTGCGTCAGGACAGAATGGATTGGGTACTTACAATGTAAAAGGTTTTTAAAAAACTTAAAAAGTAACAACTGCTCACAATTTTTTGTTGCTGCCATTTCGCTAGTCCTAAAGCTATATACATTTAAAACATTACCTTGTTAAAAAGAGAGAAGGAGTTAATAAGATGGCCAGGTTTAAGTGTTTAATAGAGGAAACTAGATATATTTAAAAATTTATTGTTCAGTCAAGAGAATACAGATTAAGACAGCTCCAAGCTCCCCCACCCACCCAAAGAACAAAAAGAGGAAAAAAAATAAATATGTCATTTACTTAGGTTTTTTTGGAATTCAAAACTGTTAACTGCTGACATGAATGGTGTGCTATGACCTAGTTATACAAGACAAAGATGGATTCCAAGTCATAAGGAAAAATCCAGATCTTTTTAAAAAGTCTTCTCCAGTCTTCCAACTGTGAGTCCTTGGGCCTGTTGACAAATATTAAACACACTGAGACGTCCTGAACTGGATGGTGGAGTCAAAGGAAAAACATTCCCCATTTGCAACAAAGGAAAAACCCACTTGGCCATTTAATTCCATTGCAGAAAAATGGCTTCCCTCATCTGTTGGCCTCTCCTTCGTGTCTGATGAAGGATGTTTTGAGATCAGCGTCTAATAACTCAAGCTCTATAGAAGCCGCACGCTGATTGGCTGCCGCGCCCGGCCGCCCTGCTCCAGCCAATTACCTACCCACGGCCAAATTACAAACCCCGAAAAGAGCCCCAATATGAGCTACACCAGCTCCGAGCCCCGGCGAGGCGGCTCCTGCGCCTCGGCTGCCCGAGAGGAAAGGCAGAGGGGGCTGCAAACGCGTCCTCGCGAAGCCCGGGAGCCTCGGAGTTGAACTCACAAAATGGAAGCTGCGCGCTGATTGGCCGCCGCCACTCCCGGACCTTTAATAAAGAAAGGGGAAGGAAAAGATAAATGCAAAAAAGGGGGACTCTCTCCTCCGCGGGTGGCTGGAGGAGGGGGGGAAGCATGTGTTCAGGACAATTACAGGGCGCTCCCCTCCAAAAATAAAAACAGAAGAAAGCTTCTATCGCCCAGGTCCAGGCGAGGGCTGCATCCTCCCAGGAATGCGAATGCTAACGTGGTGAACCCTGGTCTCCCCTCCCCAGCTCAGCTCCGGGGAGGGGGTCGCGGCCGGAGGAGGAAGCCGAAGCGCAGATACCTCGATTGCAACTCCTCCGAGTCGACGCCGGCCTCCCGGCGCGGCTCCCCGCGTCCACACACACCCTCGGCCCCCCAGAGCCCAGCCCTCTCCCCGGGTCCCCGCGCGCCTGCCTCCGGCCCGGGCAGTTTGGAAACAGTTTTGTAGGCCCGGAACGCACGCCGTGGCGGCCGCGGCTCGGAGGGTAGCCCCGGCCGCGGGAGGTACAGCCCGGGGGAGACCCCCTCCCCCGCCAGCCAAGCCCCCCACCCCAGTCCCAGAAGAATAAATAAATTAAAAGGCCTTCCCCCGGGGAGGGGGAGGCAGTGTGGGAGCGCGCGAGTGAGGGGTGGGGGGGCCGCTGGGGCCCGGGGCTTTGGCGGCGCAGCTGCCGCCGCCGGGAGAGTGCCTGGGGAAGCGGCGAGGAAAGAGAGGGGGAGGAGGAAGAGGAGGAGGAGGAGGAAGAGGAGGAGGGTGAGCGCTCGGGTCGGGCTCCTTAGCGGTGTATTGTGGGATGTGCGGCTACTGGGAGCCGAGCCTCCGCCGCCAGCCGCCTCCCGGGCAGCAGCAGCAGCAGCAGCGGCGGCGGCAGCGGCAGCAGCTCGGGGCCCGGCAGCCGCGGCGGCGGCGGCGTCCCCCCTCCCGGCCCCCGGTCCGGCCGCCCCGGCCTCGGCTCCCGCGGGGGACACCATGTACTGGCTGGCGGCGCAGGGAGGCCGGCGCCCGGCGGGGATGTAAGCGCGGCTCGGGGAGGGAGAGGCCGCGGCCGACAGCCGGGCGGCCCGAGCCCCCGGCCCCGGCTCTAGCCCGAGCGGGCGAGCGGGCGGGCGGGCGGGCGGCGGCGGCGCCAGGCCCTGCCGCGAGCCCCGCGCCCGAGCCAGGCCGAGCGAGCGGGCGAGCGCCACGCCGGGGTGGCCGGGCGGGCACCATGGGCCGGAGCCCGCGTCCTCCGGGCGCCCGGGGCCCCGCCAGCCCGCCCGGGGACCCCCGGGAGCCGCTCGCTGCCGCCCCGAGACGGTGGCCGAGCGGGCGGGCGCGTAATTCTCCCGGAAGGGTTATTCTCTCGCTCCATTCTTGTTTTGGGGGGAGCCAGCGAGACAGCTCCTTTCGGGGCGCGCTGGTAAGGTGGGAGGGGTGGGGGCCGGCCGATTGGATTGTTTCGCGTGTGTGTAGAAGCGGTCGCCGCTGCCGCGGCGGAGACGACAACAACTTGCTCGTTTTCAGGTTGGGTTAACGGCATGGAGAACAGTCACCCCCCCCACCACCACCACCAGCAGCCCCCGCCGCAGCCCGGCCCTTCGGGCGAGAGGAGGAACCACCATTGGAGAAGTTACAAGTTGATGATTGACCCGGCTCTGAAAAAGGGGCATCATAAACTGTACCGCTACGATGGGCAGCATTTCAGCCTGGCGGTGAGTAGCCGGCGCGCCCCCTGCCCCCCCTCCGCCGCGTCCAGGGAGACGCTCGGAGCGGCCAGGGACCCCCGCCCGACCACCCGGCCAACTGTCAGGGCCCTATCCCTGGAGTTTGACAAGTGCCTGGAAAAGGGGGGTCTGCCCCTGGGGGAGGGGGACAGCCCTCCCATCCCGCCCCCCCCAATTTCTTCCCGCAGATGTCCAGCAACCGCCCGGTGGAAATTGTCGAAGATCCCCGGGTCGTCGGGATCTGGACCAAAAACAAGGAGCTGGAGCTGTCGGTGCCCAAATTCAAAGTAGGACCCCTCCCCCACTGCCCTGCCGTCCCTCCTCCCCCTCCCGGAGTTCGAAAATAACGCCAGTCCAGACCGAGCCCAGCCGGATTCCCCAGTTCCCGCCGTCCGGGGCCGGGGAAGTTTTGGCGGGGAGGGGGAGAGCGCTGGCGAGAGGGGTGTCCCCTCGCAGCTACTGTAAACAAAATAACACTGGGTGAAACTGTAATCACGGCGCGGTTACAGTGTCCCGAAAGCCCCGCGGGGGGGCTCCAGCCCACTCGGGAGCTTGACCCCGAGACCCTCCCTTCTCGCCAGCCCCCTGGCTTTAAGGGGACAACTTCCTAAGCCCAAAGGGCCGCCCCTGACCCGGCAGCAGGAAGAGGAGGCCAGAATGGGGGGGTGGGGAAGAGAGAAACTGTTTCTTTTTCCCCTTTCCTTCCGAACCCAGAGGACTTCCACGTTCCAAACGATTTAATCCTCCGCTTCCCGGGCCCGCCCGCGTGCATTTTTTTTCACAAAAAAAATTTTTTTTTTTTTAGTTTTTCACCCTTCATTGTTTTCAACGGGCGGGCGAGGTGTTGGGGGAATGTTGGGTTTTCTCTTCGGTTTAAACGTTCTCCAAACTCCCTTACCCCCTCGGTCCCTGCCAGATCGATGAGTTCTACGTGGGCCCGGTGCCTCCGAAGCAGGTGACATTTGCCAAGCTGAATGATAACATCCGAGAAAACTTTCTAAGGGATATGTGCAAGAAGTATGGGGAGGTGGAGGAGGTGGAGATTTTGTACAACCCCAAGACCAAGAAGCACCTCGGCATTGCCAAGGTGGTCTTGCCACCGTCCGGGGTGCCAAGGAGGCCGTTCAGCACTTGCACAGCACTTCCGTCATGGGCAACATTATCCACGTGGAGCTGGACACCAAAGGTGAGCCCGGCAGTGGAGGAGCGAGGGGGATACCTGTCAGCTGGACCCTTTCCCTCCCCCGCCTCCTCCTGCAGCGTGGGGAGGACCCCCCTACTCTTCCTTGGGATCCCCCCCCCCCCCAAAACCTTATTTATTTTCTTGCCCCCCCCCCCTCCTGAGGGTAGAGTAGTGGAGCTAAATGTGTTGTCTGTTGCTAGGAGACGGTCTGTAATTTACCAAATGTGCCGGTCCTTGGCCACCGCACCCCTAGGGACCACCCGGAGGCTTCCCCCACTGCTGACACCCCGGCGGGCCCCCTCTCTGAGCCCTGGTGGCCTGGGTTTAGACAGTCCCCAGTGTTGCCTGTGTTAGGGGAGGAGGCAGAGTTTGTTTACTTGTGGGGGACCGAGGGAGTGCCACTAGGATGCCTTTAAATACGTCAAAAGAAGGTCTGGAAACTAAAAAGAGTTCTCTAAGGATTCAGGGTGCCTCCCCTCCCTCCCTTGCTGCCCCTTCCCCCCTGGAAGTGGGAGCCAACCTGGGGCTGGGAGTGTTGTTTCATTGATAAGGTTCCCGATTGAGCCGGGAAGAGAGGGGCGGGAGGCTCAGGGTGCTCCAGGGTTGACACTGTGTCTTCCTTCCTCTCTCTTAAAGAGACCGCAGCACCTCCCCTGCACTGGAATCAGCTGGGGTGCTCTCTGGTGCTGGCTGGGGAGGCCACATCTCCCACCCTATGGGTCTGCAGAGGACCCTGCAGGACTGATAGACTTGCAGGACTCCAGGACATTCCCCAAAGTGTGCCTGACACCTCTCTAGGGAAGCTCCCACCAGTAAAAGAAGGCGTCCAGTGCTCTGAGGATCGGCCAGCCCTGTGGGGGAGACACTAGGTCCCTAGCCCACCAGGGTCCCTTGGGAAGCCATGCTGGGAGGGCGAAAGTGCGGCTTCCAGGAATTTTGTGAACATGGGGTTCAGGGACAACTGGGACACACCAAACCCTAGGCAGGAAAATCAGAACTGTTCTTTTTTTTTTTCGTTTAATGATTAAAATGTATTGACCAAGCTCTAAGCTGGTGCGGGGGGGTGGTGGTGATTATTCCATGTACACTTGCCGAGCGTGTGCCTGGTCCTGTGTCTCCTGTCAGGGCACAGCCCTCCCACCCTTTTCCCTAGCCTCCCAGTCTCTGGGGGTTGGGGGGGCAGTGAGGACCTTGGGTGGCTGCAGTCTGATTTCTCCCTGATAACTGAATTGAATGTGGCACCCCCTCTCCCATCACAGGCCCACATTTTAAGCAGCAGCCAGGTCTCAACAAAATTTCATTTCTGGGGGGAAAAAAAAAGAAAACACAAAAGCCCTCAGAGACTGCTAACTAAGTTTGTATTTCAAGAAAGAGACCAGTAAAGTGTAGCTCCAGGAACGTGTCTTTTTTGCATATGTAAGCAGCTGCCTCTGAGGCTCTATAAATATCGATAACCCCGGGCCCTGGTCTAGAAAAGCCTCCGTCTGCTGAGGGGTGGAGGGCTGGAGCTCAGGGTAGCCCCCCAGCCACCTCGAGGCCCTCGGCCTGGTCAGCAGCTGTGGCATTCACGGTAATGTGCCCCTAGAGTGTGGGGCTCAACTGGCCCTAGATATTTACAAACTCTGGCTTCTGTGCCACGGGCTTCCCCCTCCTCTTGCTGCAAGCCCCTGGCTGTTGAGCAGAAAGGGGAATAGGCCTGGCTCTTTCTTTGGGCACCATGGCCCAGGTAATGGAGTGGGGGGTTGGTGTCACGGACAGCAATTTTGGGTTTGGGTTGGGAGGAGTCTCAGCCCCAGGAGGCAATAGCTTCTGGATTTCAGGATCAGAAAAATGGTGTAGCTCAGCAGCTTTGTTGAACAGGTGGGGACCCTGAGTGAGGTCCAGAGGGGGCGGGAGACTCGGTCAGGGTCACTCAGCCTCCCCAGGCCTGGGGTCTCAGGCCCAAGGGACCCACCAGGGTGCCATGCAGGTTGGAATCCCTGTGGGGGGCTGCCCCGTCCTGGAACCTCACTGAGTCGCGCCTTTCCTGCCCATCCACAGGGGAAACCCGAATGCGGTTCTATGAACTGTTGGTCACTGGCCGTTACACCCCGCAGACCCTCCCAGTGGGCGAGCTGGATGCTGTCTCTCCAATCGTGAATGAGACCCTGCAGGTGGGTTTATGGCCATTAGTCTGCCACATCACCAGTGCCCTGATGTGCCCCCCACCTCTGGAAAGCCTCACCAACTCTGATGGGACCCCCAGCCCACCCCACCTCTCTCTCTCCAGCTTTGGAGACCAAGGCCTAGGAGGTTGTGAAGCCTGGCCACGCCCCCCAAGCCCTTCTGCAGTGGGGCTCCCTGGGATTGGTCCTGTTTCCTGTGGCGTCCCCCCCTCCCCAGCACAGGCTTCAACTCCCACAGACCCAGAGCCTGCCTGGGCTCACTTTTCCGTGTTGATGCCAAAACATTGCTGTTTCCAGGGTCCTTAGTGCCTGGTGTCCTGGGTACGCCACTACCCCGAACCCAGAAACTGGAGTTCATGCCCCGCCTTCCAGAGAAAGACTGCCTCCTTCCAAAGCACTGCCTCCCAGGACTTGGGACAACTCTTGTGTGGGGCGAGTCTCATGCCAGCTCCTCCTTGGCATTGGGCATCAATCCAGTCACCTCGGGACTGAAGAGCCTTTGCTGACTAGCTGCCGCTGGCCTGTTCATCACTTTATTTTTATTTTCATTTTTTTATTTTGAGAGAGTCTCACTCTGTCCCCCAGGCTAGAGTGCAGTGGCGTGATCTCGGCTCACTACAACCTCTGCCTCCTGGACTCAGGTGATTTTCATGCCTCAGCCTCCTGAGTTGCTGGGATTACAGGCACACGCCACCACACTTGGCTGATTTTTGTATTTCTGGTAGAGATGGGATTTCACAATGTTGGCCAGGCTGGTCTTGAACTCCTGACCTCAAGTGATCCACCCACCTTGGACTCCCAAAGTGCTGGGATTACAGGCGTGAGCCACCACACCTGGCCCTGGCCCCATTTGTCACTTTAAATCCTAAAACATTGGGTGGCTGGGAGGACAAAGCCCTTGGCTATCCTCTCAGGCACACGATAGTTCTTGGTCATAATCCTGCCTGGAAGGTCTGATTTCTGACAGCCAGAGGCAAAGAAAATCCCAGCCTAAACCAAGATGTCATAGTCTTCTCTCTTCTCTAGCTCCTCTGGGATTTGGAAAAACCTTCAAGTTTCCTTGAACATAATTGGTTACCCCTAAGATTAGAGAAGAAGTTAGTACCGTCCTGACACTCCTCAATCTCCCTCACTCCCACTCCTTACGCTGCAGGTGTAGAGCAGTGTGGCTCCCAGCAGCCAGAGTGAGAAGGGAAATCACACACCCCCCGCCCCGCCCGCCAAGAGAAAGGGATCTCACCTCTCTTTCTGTCCTTAGCTGTCAGATGCCCTGAAGCGCCTCAAGGATGGAGGCCTGTCTGCAGGCTGTGGCTCCGGCTCCTCCTCTGTCACCCCCAATAGCGGTGGGACACCCTTTTCCCAGGACACGGCTTACTCCAGCTGCCGCCTGGACACACCCAACTCCTATGGACAGGGCACACCGCTCACGCCGCGCCTGGGCACCCCCTTCTCACAGGACTCCAGCTACTCCAGCCGCCAGCCCACACCCTCATACCTCTTCAGCCAGGACCCTACAGTGACCTTCAAGGCCCGGCGCCATGAGAGCAAGTTCACGGACGCCTACAACCGCCGCCACGAACATCATTATGTCCACACCTCTCCCGCGGTCACTGCAGTGGCCGGGGCCACAGCCACCTTCCGGGGTTCCTCAGACCTCCCATTTGGAGCAGTCAGCGGCACTGGAGGCAACAGCGGCCCCCCCGCCTTCAAGGCCCAACCACAAGATTCGGCCACATTTGCCCACACTCCACCGCCCACCCAAGCAACCGCAGCTCCTGGATTCAAGTCTGCTTTTCTCTCCGTATCAGACCCCAGTGGCCCACTTCCCTCCACCCCCAGAAGAGCCCACCACCACCACCGCCTTCGGGGCCCGTGACGGCGGGGGAGTTCCGGAGGGCACCGGCACCCCCACCCCTGCCACCTGCTGAGCCTCTGGCCAAGGAGAAGCCAGGCACGCCCCCCGGCCCACCGCCTCCCGACACCAACAGCATGGAGCTGGGCGGCCGGCCCACCTTCGGCTGGAGTCCCGAGCCCTGCGACAGCCCCGGCACGCCCACGCTGGAGTCATCCCCTGCGGGGCCGGAGAAGCCCCACGACAGCCTGGACTCGCGCATCGAGATGCTGCTGAAGGAGCAGCGCACCAAGCTGCTCTTCCTGCCGGTGCCCGACTCGGACACTGAGCTGCAGATGGAGGGCAGCCCCATCTCCTCCTCCTCCTCCCAGCTCTCCCCCCTGGCCCCCTTCAGCACCAACTCCCAGCCCGGCTTCCGCGGCCCCACACCCCCTCCTCGCGCCCCTCCAGCACCGGCCTGGAGGACATCAGCCCAACGCCTCTGCCAGACTCTGACGAGGATGAGGAGCTCAACCTGAGCCTTGGGCCTCGGCCTCCACCCGAGCCCGGCCCCCCCGGACCCTGCTGGGCTTCTGGGCCAGACAGCTGAGGTGGCCTTGGACCTGGTTGGAGATAGAACGCCGACCTCAGAGAAGATGGATGAGGTACCAGCGTGTCTGTCCATCCTGTATCTCCCTTTCCCCCTTGAAGTATTTAGCATGACTAGCTAAGATGCAGAAGCAATGGGGCTAGAAAAGCCAATATAACAGGTAGAACTTAGAGAATAAAAAGGGGATGCAAAAAGCCCCAGGGGCTGTGATTGAACAGCTGGTTTGGCAATGAGCTCCCTAGCAGCCACGGAGAGAAGGAAAACATAGCCTAGTTCTGATGCTGTCCTTGTTAGGCCAGAAGTCAACTTTGGCCGGGAGTGGTGGCTCACGCCTGTAATCCCAGCACTTTGGGAGGCTGAGGCAGGCAGATCACGAGGTTAGGAGTTCGAGACCAGCCTGACCAACATGGTGAGCCCCCTGTCACTACTAAAAATACAAAAATTACGTGGGCATGGTGATGCACGCCTGTAATCCCAGCTACTCAGGAGGCTGAGGCAGGAGAATCGCTTGAACCCTGCAGGTTGTGGTGAGCCAAGATCACGCCACTGCACTCCAGCCTGGGTGACAGAACGAGACTCCATCTCAAAAAAGAAAGTCTACTTATCCTAGGGATAAATTCTGACCTGAGCCTCTTTGGTAGGAGTTTGCTGAGACTTCAGAGAGTATGAGCTGTGGGGATGGCTCCTGGTCCCTTGTCTGTTACATGGCTTGGGAATGATCAGTGAGGGTCCTGGTGCTCAGGCAGAGGGGAGGAGAGGGATTGGCCAGAGTTCTGTGCTGGGCTAGGTGGGGTGGAGCCCTGGAGCACTGTCTCCTAGAGTCTGGTACCCTCCGAAAAGGCAGAAACCGTGGCAGACAGGAAAGGTGCTGAAGTTTCCCTTCTCCCACTGGCTCCAGGGATGAAGGAGTTAAGAGCTAACTTAGGGTGGGTGGGGGGTGCCATGTAGCCAGAAACAGGCAAAGTTGACCATCCTTCACCCTCTCCTCACCTCTTGGGGTCTCATTGCCTAAACCTCCAGCCTCAGGAAGTCCTGCCCAGGGGTCAGGGTGAGGGTTGCCACGCGCCAGGTTCCCTTGGGAGGGGGTTGGGTCATCTTCCTTGGCTCCACTCCTCTATCCCGGTCCAGGCACCTACTTGCCTTGGAGCCACATCCCCTGTGGGCAAGGGCGGCCAGGGGCTTAGAGCTCTGTGTCCCTGTGGGCGGAGGGGGAGGACTCCCCCTTCCTGGGCCCTTTGATTAGGCGTGTCTGGCAGCCTCAGGGAGGAACGAGAGGAACTTGGCTTGCCTGGGAGGGTGCTGCAGGTGGCTGGGGCTCCAGGGGGCCTCCAGGCAGTTCTGGGGAAGTGGTTTCCAGCATCATGGGGTCCAGGCAGGGGGCGTTGACAGGTGTGCAGCCTTAAGGGGGCCGCCGGCCCTGGCACCTTCCTCCTCCACTCCTTCCAGGCTGCCTGGGGTGGGGAGTATTTACCATGCTGACCACGGTCCACGGCTGAGAGGCCCAGAGTGGCTGGAGCGAAAGGCAGGCTGAGGCTGAGGTCCTGGGAGCTGGGATCTGGGACCGGCCGTCAGCGCAGGGAGCCGCGGAGTACTGGGAAGCTCCAGGCTGGCCCGCGGGTGCCCCCTGCGGGCGCCAGGGAGCAGCGCCTGGGCTTCCTGCGGGCGAGCGCAGTACGGGGAGTTGGACCCTGTCCCAGCGTAGGCTGAGGTTGAGGTGGGGGAGCGGCGCAGGCGGGGGCCCGCCGAGGGCGCAGGGGGAGCTTTTCTTCTAAACAGTGGCTGGTCGTTAAAAGTTCAGGCTCAAGTCCTTGAGCCGTGAGGCCCCGCTCAATCACTTACTGCTTATGTGACCCTGGGGGAAGTCACTTTCCCTCTCTGAGTCTCAGTTTCGTCATCTGCCAAATGGACCCGTTAGAATCCCTGCAGCACAAGGCCTTGGCTTAAGTGAGATCCTGCACGGGATGCTCCGGGCACCGCCAGGCCTACTGGGTGTCCAGTGCTCAGCAAATTCCTGCCGCTTCTCACCCCGGGACCGCGGGGTGGAGGGGAGGGGGCAGGGCCGGCGGGGGCTGGAGCTCAGGATCCACCTCCTGTGATTGGCTGGCGGCGGCGGCCCGGGTTAACCCTCTGCGTGCCGCGGCGCGCTGTGCTCGGCGCTGTCCAGGACTGATCTAGGGAGTGCTTGCTCTTTGAGGATCCAGCATAGCCCGCCTGTCTCTTCTCTTCTTCATGTGCATGGGGACCCTGAGAAGGAGAGTGCGTGCGTATGTGTGTGTGTGTGCGTGTGTGTTCACAGAGGGGACCTGGCAAACTCCAGAGCTTCCTGCCGCTGCCTGAGTTTTGGTATTCCTCCTCCCGCCCACCTCCAGTTTCCCTCTGAGACTTCCTCTCCTGTAGTCAGACCTGCTCTTGCAACTCGCAGAGACCCCACCTCTACCCCCACTCCGCCTCAGCCTTCAAAGGTCCCCCCCACCCCAGTTCCAGGCCTTTCTACTCAGCTCCCCAAAGCCCCACGCGCATCCTTGACACCTCCCACATTCGCCCCTCACCACCTCCCTGGGTCCCAGCTGCAGCCCCGCACTGGGCATGCCGGTCCTGGGCCCAGCGCTGCTACTGACTGGCTGTGCCGCCGGGCCACGGCTGAGGCTCTGAGCGTGTTTCCTCACTGTCGGGGGGGTCGGACAGAGGCCCCCCCGCCCTGTGAGATTATCTTTCGGATAAGAAATGAGACAGCCCTCTGCAGCACCTAGCCCCACGCGGGCGCATACTGAGCGTGCAGTCATGAGACTAGGTGAAAAGAGTAATCAAGGAAAAATAAATAACAGCACACTTCCTGTTTATGGCCTTAGCCCTGCTTAACCCCCCCCCCCAATCCAATGTCACCTTCCCTGCCTGGCCGTCTGCCGCAGAGTGAGGACAGCAGGCTGACAGAGCATAGGCTGAGGGACCGTTTGGTGGTTCAAATCCCGGCTCTGTCTATTGTGGGCTGTGTGGCCTTGGGCAGGTTACTTAAATTCTGTGTCCCAATTTCCTTGTGGGGCAAAATGGAGTTAAATATAGGGCTGTTCTGAGGATTCACTGAGTTAATAAATGTGAAGTGTTTGGAAGGGCCCTGGCGGCTGGGCGCGGTGGCTTACGCCTGTGATCCCAGTGCTTTGGGAGGCCGAGGCGGGCAGATCACAAGGTCAGGAGTTCAAGACCATCCTGGCAAACACAGTGAAACCCCGTGTCTACTAAAAATACAAAAATTAACTGGGCATGGTGGCACACGCCTGTAGTCCCAGCTACTTGGGAGGCTGAGGCAGGAGAATCTCTTGGACCCAGGACGTGGAGGTTGCAGTGAGCCGAGATCGCGCCATTGCACTCCAGCCTGGGCAACAGAGCAAGACTCCAAAGGCCCTGGCACCTAAGAGATACTCTGGAAATGGTAACTATTCGTATTATCTTCTCTGCATACAAATTGCAACAGAATCTCTGGAACTGCAACAGTCTCATGCTCTGTGCCCCACCCTCCTCCCTGCCTGCTTTCTCTCCCTCACCTTTCCCGTCTTTGTCCGCATCTTCTTTTGCCTCTTCCTGCTGGTCCAGCTCCACGGGAGTGAGATTGTTGTCTGCTTGGTCACCTCTGTCTCCCCAGCATCCAGTCTAGTGCCTGGCATACAGGTACTGAGCAAATGTTTTTTGAATTGGAATGAATGAATCCTAGTGATAACTCCATGAGGCAGGGACTGTGATGCCCATTTTGCAAATGAAGATGCTGAGGCTTGGAGAGGCTGAATGACTCACACAGGGTCACGCAGCTGGGAGTGCTGCTGATCACTAGTCTTACAGGAGGGGCTCTAGGAGTGCTTGGCCCCCCAGACTCACCTCACTGTCTCTCCCTGCTCTCTCTGCAGGGCCAGCAGTCCTCAGGCGAGGACATGGAGATCTCGGATGATGAGATGCCCCTCGGCCCCCATCACCAGTGCCGACTGCCCCAAGCCTATGGTGGTGACCCCAGGAGGGGGGGCCGTGGCAGCCCCTTCCGTGCTGGCCCCAACCCTGCCCGTTGCCCCCGCCACCCGGCTTCCCCCCGCTGCCCCCACCCCCCACCACCACCCCCACCGCAGCCTGGCTTCCCCATGCCTCCCACCTCTGCCCCCACCCCCACCCCCCACCACCTCCAGCCCACCCTGCTGTGACAGTGCCCCCACCACCCCTGCCAGCACCACCTGGAGTCCCACCCCCACCCATCCTGCCACCACTGCCCCCCTCTCCGCCGGGCCTGTTCCCCGTGATGCAGGTGGACATGAGCCACGTGCTGGGTGGCCAGTGGGGCGGCATGCCCATGTCCTTCCAGATGCAAACGCAGGTGCTCAGCCGGCTGATGACAGGCCAGGGCGCCTGCCCCTATCCGCCCTTCATGGCCGCCGCGGCTGCCGCTGCCTCAGCTGGGCTCCAGTTTGTCAACCTGCCACCCTACCGGGGTCCCTTCTCCCTGAGCAACTCTGGCCCAGGCCGCGGGCAGCACTGGCCACCACTGCCCAAGTTTGACCCATCAGTGCCTCCGCCAGGCTATGTGCCCCGCCAGGAGGACCCGCACAAGGCCACAGTGGATGGCGTCCTGCTGGTGGTCCTGAAGGAGCTCAAGGCCATCATGAAGCGGGACCTGAACCGCAAGATGGTGGAAGTGGTGGCTTTCCGGGCCTTCGATGAGTGGTGGGACAAGAAGGAGCGGATGGCCAAGGTGGGTGGGTGCAGGGCCCCCCGGGATGGCTGTGGAGGGGGGCAGGACCCCAGCCAGGCACCTGCTCTTCCCCTGAGACTGTTAACTGGAGCCGCTGCGGCAAACCCCCAGTGTAGGAGCTGCATTCATGTGGCCGCTTTCAAAGTTCTGCAAACTGTGCTCCCATTCAGCAGCCACTAGCTGCACGAGGCTCTTTCAGTTTAAATTAACAGCCAGGCATGGTGGCTCACACCTATAATCGCAGCACTTTGGGAGGCTGAGGTGGGAGGATTGCTTGAGCCTAGGAGTTCAACTTAGCAAGAGCCCATCTCTAAAAATAAATATGTAAATTAATTTAAATTAATTTAAATTTTACTCTGTTAATTCAAACAGTAAAATTTAAAACTCCCTTTTGGCACATGCCACACTTCAAGTGCCCAGTAGCCACAGGTGCCTAGTGGCTGCATACGGGACAGCTGGTGCAGACCATTCCCACCATTGTAGATGGCTTACAGCTGTGATGCCCTTTGAACTTGGCTCCTCTCACCTCCCCTCATGCCACCTTTTACAGGCAGCCCTGTCTTGGCTTGGACCACTCCCCCCACCCTTTTTTTTTTTTTTCTTTTTGAGGCAGGGTCTCACTGTATCATCCAGGCTGGAGTGCAGTGGTGCAATCATAGCTCACTACACCTCAACCTCCCTGTGTTCAAGGGATCCTCCCACCTCAGCCTCCCAAGTAGCTGGGACTACAGGCATGTACCACCACACTCAGCTAATTTTTGTATTTTTCTGTAGAGATAGAGTTTCGCCATGTTGTCCAGGCTAGTCTTGAACTCCTGGGCTCAAGTGATCCTCTGCCTTTGGGCTGGGATTATATGCATGAGCCACTGCTCCTGGCCTACTTACTTTTTTCTTTTTTTTTGGAGTGCGATGGCGTGATCTCAGCCCACTGCAGCCTCCACCTCCTGGGTTCAAGCGATTCTCCTGCCTCGGTGTCTTGAGTAGCTGGGACTATATGCACCCACAACCATGCCTGGCTAATTTTTATATTTTTAGTAGAGACAGGGTTTCACTGTGTTGGCCAGGCTGGTCTTGCACTCCTGGCCTTAAGTGATCTACCAGCTTCAGCCTCCCAAAGTGCTGGGATTACAGGTGTGAGCCATGATGCCTGGCCTTTTTTTCCCTTTTTAACATATTATTTGCCTGTTGATAATCTTACAAATAAACTGAAATTACTTCCTTTCTCCATAAGAGAGAACTTTTTCTTCAATACTTTAAACTCCCCTCAATCACTCCCCTCCACCTATTCCCCCCTGCTCCCTCCCCCAAGGGGTGACCCTGGTTATGAGTTTTAGTGTACCCTGGAGCATGCTTTGGGAATTGCTTGCTCTCTGCAGCTGCAGGTAAGCCGCACCTGTCAGAGCCTGTTACCCGCATAACTGGGCAGTAAAATTAGAATGAACCCTCTGAAATCACTGAAACACAGCTCTTTATGGTATGGCCAAATTACACTGACCCCACAGTAACAGCTAACAGTGATGCCATTCACAATTTGAATAAAAAGAGCCACTGGCCTCAGGTGCCCTGCACCTTGCAAAGCTCTTACTGTGGCTCATTTTGTTAATTCTCACAGCATCCCTTTGAGGGCAGAGCATTTCAGAACTACAGGGACAACCCCTTAGCAGGCAGTGAAATCAAGCCAGTAGGTACTGTTTGTAATGCCTGGGAACGGAAGAAAGAGAAGGTGGGATGGTGTCAGTCTTACCTTGTGAGGGTGGCGTTGCCACTGTGGCACAGATGTGTCCCTGTGGTGTAGTGTTTGAATCTCAGTCTGCAAAGTGCAAAGGCCACTGTTGGGAGGAAGGCAGTGGCAGTAGTCCCATTTTCCAGGGGAGGACGTTGAGGAGCTGTGCAGCCGAGCGGTGCTCTGGAGCCTCCTGGGTAACTTACGGCAGAGTGTGGCTGGGTGTGCCGGGAGTGAGGAAGCAGTTACCTGGGGTGGCTGTTACTGCCAAGTGGAAGGCAGCTGGCCTGGGGAGGGCTCCCTGCAAGGGTTGGTGGTGCCAGAACCAGTGACGGTGCCCTCCTGTCTCCACCCCAGGCCTCACTCACCCCCGTGAAGTCGGGCGAGCACAAGGATGAGGATAGGCCAAAGCCCAAGGACCGCATCGCCTCATGCCTGCTGGAGTCATGGGGCAAGGGCGAGGGCCTGGGCTACGAGGGCCTGGGCCTGGGCATCGGGCTGCGCGGGGCCATTCGCCTGCCCTCCTTCAAGGTCAAGAGGAAGGAGCCACCAGACACCACCTCGTCTGGAGACCAGAAGCGGCTGCGGCCCTCGACCTCTGTGGATGAGGAAGATGAAGGTTGGTGCTCTGAGTGATGGGGTCCCGTTCTGCTGCATCCCCCACAGCCCAGCTCTGACTCCCTCCCTTTCCGCAGAGTCCGAGCGGGAGCGGGACCGGGACATGGCGGATACCCCCTGTGAGCTTGCCAAGCGGGACCCCAAGAGTGTGGGTGTGCGGCGGCGGCCAGCACGGCCTCTGGAGCTGGACAGCGGTGGGGGAGGAGGATGAGAAGGAGTCCTTGTCGGTGTCCTCATCCTCATCGGCGTCCTCATCCTCGGGCTCCTCAACCACCTCACCCTCGTCCTCGGCCTCTGAGAAGGAGGAGGATCAGGAGAGCACTGAGGAGGAAGAGGAGGCGGAAGAGGAAGAGGAGGAGGAGGAGGAAGTCCCCAGGAGCCAGCTCTCCTCCTCCTCGACCTCATCCACATCAGATAAGGTACCTAGCAGGCCAGGAGGCCTCAGGGGGGTGGGCTAGGCGACGAGGGCCAGGCCCTTCAGCTCACCTGTCCCCACCTGTCCGTCTCCCCCCAGGATGACGATGATGACAGTGATGACCAGGATGAGTCTGAGAACGATGACGAAGACACAGCCCTGTCAGAGGCGAGTGAGAAGGACGAAGGGGACTCAGATGGAGGTGAGCAGGGAGGCCGCCGCCGCCTGGCCCTCCCAGGGTCCCTCCTTCCCTGGGGGCAGAGCCTCAGCAATTGTCAGAAATACTTTTGAGGCAAAATGTTGTGCTTTTGAGACCTTACCTTGTTAAAACACACACACAGGGTGGCATACGATTCCATCCTCAGGGAGTGTCCTGAACAGAATGGCACATCCACAGAGACAGAAAGCAGGTCTGTGGTCCTCAGGGCTGGGAGTCTGCTGTGGGGGCGCCTGCTCAGCCTACATGGCTTCCTTTTCAGCTGCTGAAAATATTTAGGGACCTGTTAGAGGTGGTGGTTGTACAACATTACAAATGTACGAAATGATGCTGGAATAGTCACTGTAAAACGAGCAGCTGGCCAGGCACGGTGGCTCACACCTGTAATCCCAGCACTTTGGGAGGCCAAGGCGGGAGGATCATCTGAGGTCAGGAATTCAAGACCAGCCTGGCCAACATGGTGAAACTCTGTCTCTACTAAAAATAAAGAACTTAGCCAGGTGTGGTGGCAGGTGCCTGTAATCCCAGCTACTTGGGAGGCTGAGGCAGGAGAATCACTTGAACCTGGGAGGCAGAGGTTGCAGTGAGCCTAGACTGCACCATTGCACTCCAGCCTGGGCGACAGAGTGATACTTCACCTCAAAAAAATAGTAATAATTTTTTTTAAAAAGTGAGGAGTTTTCTGTTAAGTGAATTTTACCTCAATTTTTAAAAATCACTACTAGCAGCTGAGTACAATGCTGTCACGCCTGTAATCCCAGCACTTTGGGAGGCTGAGGCAAGTGGATCACCTGAGGTCAAGAGTTTGAAACCAGCCTGGCCAACGTGGCGAAACCTGTCCCTACTAGAAATACAAAATTAGCCAGGTGTGGTGGCGCATGCTGTTATCCCAGCTACTCGGGAGGCTGAGGTGGGGAGGATCACTTGAACCTGGGAAGTGGAGGTTTCGGTGAGCCGAGATTGCGCCACTGCACTCCAGCCTGGGCAATCAGAGCGAAACTCCACCTTAAAAAAAATGCCTGCTAGTGAACACATGCCACACACACATACCTGAGGGCCATGTTCAGCCTGAGGCTATTGGTGAGGGGTCTGGGTGGGGCTGGGGCACAGTGGTCCTCAGACGGCCCCGCCTCTGTGTCCCCCATCCAGAGGAGACGGTGAGCATCACAACCTCCAAGGCTGAAGCCACATCGTCCAGTGAGAGTTCTGATTCTTCCGAGTTTGAGTCAAGCTCCGAGTCCTCGCCCTCATCCTCGGAGGATGAAGAGGAGGTAGTGGCCAGGGGAAGAGGAAGAAGAGGAAGAGGAAGAGGAGGCGATGATGGCAGATGAGAGCATGACTTCTGCAGGCCCTGAGGACTTTGAGCAGGATAGGGAGGAAGTGACTGTGGCCCCGGGGGCACCGGTGATGGACTCGTTGGGCATGGAAGAGGAGGTGAACATCGAGACTGAGGCTGTGGCCCCTGAGGAGCGGCCCCCCATGCTGGATGAGCCCCCCTTGCCTGTGTGTGTTGAAGAGCCAGCGAACTCCAGGGAGCCCCCTGAGGAGCCAGGTGTGAGCCAGGAAGGGGCCATGTTGCTGTCTCCAGAGCCCCCTGCCACAGAGGTGGAGACCCGACCCCCATCGTCCCCTGAGCGACCTCCAGGTAACACCTGCATCCCCCTGGGAGGGTGGTGGGAAGTCCTCGCCGTCAGAATCAGCCTGGGCTTCCTTGGGTAGATTGCTGACTGTCCCCAGCCTCAGTTTCCCCTGTCCAACGGGATGAGTCGGTCACGCCTCCCTCAAGTGAGATAAGGTGTCGGGTGCCAGCACTGCGTGGATTCCCCCAGGGGGCACCGCTGCTGCTGTCGGTCCTCACCGCCAGTGTTTCTCTGCTGGCTTGGTCCTTGGACCATCAGTCCCATGAGGTGCTCCCCAAGAGAAGAATGGGTATCCATGGTAGAGCATGTGAGAGGCTCTAACTGCATGGCCAGGAGAACTTTGCAGAGTGATGGAAGCGTTCTCGGGCTGTGCCGCCAGCTCTGTAGCCTTCAGACACAGTGTTGCTACTGAGCTCTCGAAACGGCCAGTGCCGCACTGGAACTGAATTTGTAATACTGTTCAATTCATTGTGGCTTACATAGCTGCATGTGGTTGGCACATACCTTTAATTAAAGTCCCTCAGGAAAGAAAAGGGATTACAGCTGCCCCTGTACACCAGACACACAGCTAGGGCCCACTGACATGCGGATTGTTTTCAACCAAACATGGACAGAAAATACCGGTGGGATGCGAAACCTACGTGTGTGGAGGGCAGCTTGCTATATATGGCCCTGCAAAGCGGACTACAGGCTTTGAGTATGTGCAGATTTTCTATACCAGGGAGTCCCGGAACCAATTCCCTGTGTGTATTGAGGGACGACTGTGTTTTGTTTAATGTACTTTGTTTTGTTTATTCCACCACTAACCACGTCTTTGAATATTGACTCAATATTAAGCGTCTTTTGTGTCCCTGCTATTATTTTAGGCAGTAGCAATACAACAGTAGACCAAACAGACAAAAATATCTGTTCCCACGGAGCAGGGGAAGAGATGACAACAGATCAATTAGAAAATGAAAAACAGGGGCCAGGCTTGGGGGCTCACCCCTATCATCCTGGCATTGTGGGAGGCTGAGGCAGGCGGATCACCTGTGGTCAGGAGTTTGAGACCAGCCTGGCTAGCATGGCGAAACCCCATCTCTACTAAAAATACAAAAAATTAGCAGGGCATGGTAGCACGTGCCTGTAGTCCCAGCTGCTTGGGAAGCTGAGGAAGGAGAATCGCTGGAACCTGGGAGGCAGAGGTTGCAGTGAGCCGATATTGCACCATTACACTCCAGCCTGGGTGACAGAGTGAGACTCTGTCTCAGAAAAGTAAAATATAAAATAATATAAAAATAGAAAATGAAAAAAATGTGTTCTATGGCTGCGCATGGTCGCTCACATCTGTAATTCCAGCACTTTGGGACACCAAGACTGGTGAATCACTTGAGGCCAGAAGTTCGAGACCAGCCTGGGCAACATAGTGAGACCCTGTCTCTACAAAACATGTAAAAATTAGCTGGGTGTGGTGGCACATTCCTGTCGTCCCAGCTACTCAGGAGGCTTGGGTGGGAGGATTCCTGAGCCCTGGCGGTCTAGGCTGCAGTGATCATGATCATGCCACCGCATTCCACCCGTCTCAAAAATAAAATAAAAATATTAAACAAATTCATTAAAAAATTAAAAAGTGTATCCTGTGACAATGGAGATAAGTGCTAGGAAAAAAATCCTTGAAGGCTCTGACAAGTCCTGCAGAAAAGAGTCTTGTTGAATTTGATTCAGTCATAGAGCAAATTTTCTTGGGCCACAGGGACTTTGTTCTGAAGATGTAGTATGAAAGGCTGGGAAACATGTCTCCTGTATCTGTGATATAGCCTAGCACGTACTGTGTGCCTGACACTGGGTCGGGCACTGAGTAGTCCTCAAGGGTTTAGCTGGAGACGGACAGGTCCCATGCTCAGACTCAGGGCTATGAGCCAGCCGGGTATGGAGTGCTAACTAGGGCACTGAGAGCTGTTTGGATTGAATGGTAACTGTCTGATGTTTGCCTGCCTCTGCAGAGTGTGACCTGGAAGTAGAGCCGGAGCCCCCTACGATGCTCCCGTTGCCCCTGCAGCCACCATTGCCGCCCCCACGACCGCCCCGGCCACCCAGCCCACCGCCAGAGCCCGAGACCACAGACGCCTCACACCCATCTGTCCCTCCGGAGCTCCCTACCGAGGACCAGCCCCCTCGTACTCCAGGCCTCTGTGGCAGCCTGGCCAAGTCGCAGAGCACAGAGACTGTGCCAGCCACACCAGGCGGGGAGCCCCCCGCTATCAGCGGGCAGCAGCGGCCTGTCTGTGAGCTCTCCTCAAGTGCCCGGCAGCCCTTTCTCCTACCCAGCCCCGTCCCCTGGCTTCAGCAGTGGGGGCCTCCCTCGGACACCTGGCCGGGACTTCAGCTTCACACCCACCTTCCCTGAGCCCAGCAGGCCCCTGCTCCTGCCCGTCTGCCCGCTCCCCACTGGCCGACGCGACGAGCGCTCCGGGCCCCTGGCCTCCCCGGTGCTCCTGGAGACGGGCCTGTCCCTCCCTCTGCCCCTGCCCCTGCCCTTGCCCTTGGCATTGCCTGCCGTCTTGCGGGCCCAGGCTCGGGCCCCCACCCAGCTGCCTCCCCTGCTGCCCGCCCCCCTGGCCCCTTGCCCACCCCCCCATCAAGAGGAAGCCGGGCCGGCCCCGGCGATCCCCACCGTCTATGCTCTCCTTGGATGGGCCCTTGGTCCGGCCGCCAGTGGGGGGCCGCCTTTGGAAGGGACCTCCTGCTTCCGCCGGGCCAGCCGCAGACCCCTGTCTTCCCTAGCACCCATGACCCCCGGACGGTGACCTTGGACTTCCGGAACGCAGGAATCCCAGCCCCTCCACCACCCCTTCCCCCCCCAGCCACCCCCACCCCCCACCTCCCCCCACCTGTAGAGCCCACCAAGCTGCCCTTCAAGGAGCTAGACAACCAGTGGCCCTCTGAGGCCATCCCTCCGGGCTCCCGTGGGCGCGACGAGGTCACTGAGGAGTACATGGAGTTGGCCAAGAGTCGGGGGCCGTGGCGCCGGCCGCCTAAGAAGCGCCACGAGGACCTGGTGCCACCTGCGGCCTCGCCCGAGCTCTCACCACCCCAGCCCCTCTTCCGGCCCCGCTCAGAGTTTGAGGAGATGACCATCCTGTATGACATCTGGAACGGTGGCATCGACGAGGAGGACATCCGCTTCCTGTGTGTCACCTACGAGCGACTGCTGCAGCAGGACAACGGCATGGACTGGCTTAACGACACGCTCTGGGTCTACCACCCCTATATCCTGCCGGCGTGGGGGCTCGGCCCCTTCTGGGTGCAGGAAGTCCCCACTCACCTCTCTGGGCCCCACCTCCCAGTCTGGAGCAGCCCATGGTGCCCATGAAGGTGACAGCACGCATCACCGTCATTTCCCAATCGGTGTTTGTGTGCCGGCACCCTGCCAGGCTCCCAAGTGAATCATCACTGGCACGTTTTAAGGACTCCCTCTGCGCCAGGCCCATCTCACCCCCAGAGTTAGCAAGTCTTGGGGCCACAGGTAACAGCAGTGCTGTGCAGCTTAACAGCAGACAAGGGCTGAGGCCTTCTGTGTCCTGCCCCTTTCATATCCTCAGGCCTCCTCTCAGTAGCCTGGTGAGATAGGGGCTATGATTCCCATTTTACATATGAAGAACCTAAGGCTCAGAGAGTCTCAGTAACCTGTCCAAAGTCACACAGCTGCAAGTGGCAGAGTTGAGATTTGAACCTAGGCAAACCTAGAGTCGTCTGGGCTCTTCACCATGAGGCTTGGCTGTTCCCGTAGGTCCGCAAGGCTGGAGCTCTCATTATCCCTGTTGTATCAGACTGATTTGTGAGCACTCAGTCTGTGTCAAGAGCTCTGCTCAGTGTCGGACATGGTGGCTTAAGTCTGTAATCCCAGCACTAGGGGAGGCTGAGGCAGGCGGATCACTTGAGGCCAGGAGTCTGAGACCAGCCTGGCCAGCATGGTGAAACCCCGTCTCTACTGAAAATACAAAAATCAGCCGGGTGTGGTGGTGTGTGCCTACAATTCCAGCTACTCTGGAGGCTGAGGCACTAGAATCATTGAGCCTGGGAGGTGGAGGTTGCACTGAGCCGAGATTGCACCACTGCATTCCAGCCTGGGCAATGAAGCAAGACTCCATCTCAAAAAAAAAAAAAAAAAAACTCTGCTAAGGACCATAAGCATATTTCTTCACTTGCAGAGGCATCCCCTGTCACCCCAGTTTACAGATGGGAAACCGAGCAGAAAGTGGTTAGCACACGCAGCACTTTGAGAGGCCGAGGGGCATGGATCACTTGAGCTCTGGATTCAAGGCCAGCCTGGGAAATGTAGCAAAACCCCATCTACAAAAAAAATCCAGAAATGAGCTGGGAGTGGTGGCGCGCGCATGTACTCCCAGCTGCTCAGTTGGCTGAGGCTGGAGGATTGCTGGAGCCCAGTAGGTAGAGGCTGCAGTGAGCGGAGATTGCACCACTGCACTCCAGCTTGAGCAACAGAAACCCTGTCTCAAAAAAAAAAAAAAAAAAAAACAGGCATGCAACTAGGTACTGACTGGCAGTGGGGTTGGTCAGCAGGCAGCCTCGGGAAGGTGGCATGGGAATGGGCAGTAGAACTGGGCATTGCTGCCCCTGGAGGGTGGTCTGAGGATGGGCGGGACCAGTCTCTGAAGGGACCAGGAGGGGCTCTGAGAATGTCCATGTGGCCCTTGACCCACACCCACCCACCAGCCTCTCTTCAGCGAAGAAAAAGAAACGGGACGATGGCATCCGTGAGCACGTGACGGGCTGTGCCCGCAGTGAGGGCTTCTACATCATCGACAAGAAGACAAGCTCAGATACCTCAACAGCAGCCGTGCCAGCACCGATGAGCCCCCTGCAGACACCCAGGTACTGCCAGGATTCCTGGACCCATCAAAGTCTGCCTGACTGGGCACGGGGGATCTGGGGCACTCCTGGAGGGGCACCAGGCAGGGTGAGTTGTGAGGCCAGAGGGGCTGGCACACAGAGCGAGCAAGTGGAAGGGGAGAGGCAGGTGGGCAGGGCCTAGGAGAAGGAAGGGATCTGCCTTAGTCTAGTGGGCCC
Organism: Ateles fusciceps; assembly: GCA_036589455.1. Lineage (NCBI taxonomy): Eukaryota > Metazoa > Chordata > Mammalia > Primates > Atelidae > Ateles > Ateles fusciceps. Next base: position 5,025,179 of record JAZHEH010002317.1, on the reverse strand, counting down.
TGGAGCACCTCCCAAGAGCTTAATCAGGGAGGCAAAGGAGCTGTAGGTCCACAAGGTTCATTCATTTCTTTGTTTTTTGCATGTTTTCTTTTTTGGAGCTAGAGTCTTGCTCTGTCACCTGGGCTGGAGTGCAGTGGCATGCCCTCAGCTCACTGCAACCTCCGCCTCCTGGGTTCAAGTGATTCTCCTGCCTCAGCCTCCCAAGTAGCTGGGATTACAGGTGTCTACCACCACGCCCGGCTAATTTTTAGTAGAGATGTTAACCAGGTTGGTCTCAAACTGCTGACCTCAAGTAACTTGTCTGCCTTGGCCTCCCAAAGTGCTGGGATTATAAGCATGAATCACATTGCCTGGCCTCATTCATTCTTTTTTTTTTTTTTGGAGATGGAGTCTCACTCTGTTGCCCTGGCGCACTGTAGCCTCCACCTCCCGGGTTCCAGCAATTCTCTACCTCAGCCTCCCGAGCAGCTGGGATTACAGGTGCCCGCCACCACACCCGGCTAATTTTTGTATTTTTAGTAGAAACGGGGTTTCACCATCTTGACCAGGCTGGTCTTGAACTCTTGACCTTGTGATCCACCTGCCTCAGCCTCTCAAAGTGCTAGAATTACAGGCGTGGGCCACCACGCCCGGCCCATTCATTCTTTTTAATCCAGCAAGTACTATTGAGTACATGCTGTGTCCGGCACTGTTCTGGGTCTATAGCAATGAACAAAACCAAATCTTTTTCCTCATGGAATGTAATTATTTAATTATTAGTTTTTCTTTTTAAAATTTTTTATTTACTTTTTTTTGAGACAGAGTCTTGCTCTGTCACCAGGCTGGAATGCAGCGTCATGATTTCAGCTCACTGCAACTTCTACCGCCCGGGTCAAGCGATTCTCCTGCCTCAGCCTCCAGAGTAGCTGGGACTGCAGGCGCACGCCATCATACCTAGCTAGTTTTTGTATTTTTAGTGAAGACAGGGTTTCATCATGTTGGCCAGGATGGTCTTGATCTCTTGATCTTGTGATTCGCCTGCCTCGGCCTCCCAAAATGCTGGGATTACAGGCGTGAGCCACCACACCTGGCCTATTTAAAATTTTTTTTTTTTTTAATTGAGATGGGGGTCTCACTATGTAGCCCAGGCCGATCTGGAAGCCCTGGGCTCAAGCGATCCTCCCGCCTCAGCCTCCCAAAATGCTGGGATTACAGGCATGAGTCATGGTGCCCGTTTGGAATTTATATTTTAGTGGGGGACTCATAGGAAATAATCAAGTGAACAAAGAAGCATGTGGTTCCAGGCAGAGGAAACTTGATGGAGAAAACAGGAGAGGGAGTTAGGGATTACCAAGTCAAAGGGGAGTCAGAGAGGTCAGACCCAGGCGGAGTGAGGGAGAGGAGCCATGCGGATGCCACAAGACCCCAGAGGAGTAGAAAACGACTTCCATAGAAAGTTAAAACTGGAGAGGGGCTCGCTCACCGCAGCAGGTGTCCCGAGGACAGCAGCAGCACCAAGGCCCCAAGGCAAAGGGAGCTCCGTGGTATGTGGGGGGAAGGGAGAGGCCACATGTGGCAGGAGAGATGGCACGGGCCACCAGGGTCCTGGGGACTGTGGCGGTGAGTGGCTTGTCTCCTGGGGTGACAGCCAGCTGAGGGAGGTTCTGAGAGGAGTGGGGATGGCGTGGTTCCGGCCCTGACTCCCAGAGCACCCGCTGACTGCTCTGCGGAGCTGGCGCAGGGGTCCCGAGGGCAGACTGTGTTTGGGTTGCTGTGATTTGCAGGCTGGATGTTCGGGCAGGCTGGACTTATGTGGGCCGTGAGAAGTGGATGCCGGTGGAAGAATATGAGGAAGTGGGATGGACAGGACTGGGGCCCGATTGGGGACAGGAGACAGGGATAGGGGTGGTGACAGCCCAGGGTCTGGCTAGGGTGGGGGGCTCTGGGAAGCTGGACGCCAGGCCTGAGATGGGGGAGGCTGATACGCCATCACTGCGAGACAGCTTGAGTTCTGGAGTTTCTGAAACACCCAGGCAGCGAGGTCTGGTGGACATGTGGGTACAGCGGAGCTTAGGATGGGGATCTCCAACCTGGGGACCTAAGTGTCGGCATTGCCAGGAGGCAAGTGGTTACTGAAGGCAGAGGCCTGGGACGCTCCAAGGGTTAGTGGGTGGGGCAGAGGCCTGGGGAGGCCAAGAGCAGGACATGACATGAGGGTTTCACAAGGATCCCCAATTTTAAATTCTTGAGGGGTTGGAGGGGTCTGGGTGAGAGCCGAGATGGGGGTCAGGGTAGACAAAACCTTGGGCTGAAATGGGGAAAAGACAGCGCCAGGAAAGGGTGAGTCATTTTGAAGATAGAAGGAACTTGAGCACGTTCAGATACTGATGGGATGGAGGAGGTGGGGAAGTGGTGACAATCAGGGGATAGACAAGTGCGGAGAAGCCCAGAGCAAGGACAGAGCTTAGGACAGGATTGCCGAGGACAGGACGGACCACTGAGCCCCCCACGTACTGTCCTCCGCAGGGCATGAGCATCCCCGCACAGCCCCATGCCTCCACCCGGGCCGGCTCGGAGCGGCGTTCAGAGCAGCGCCGCCTGCTGTCCTCCTTCACTGGCAGCTGTGACAGCGACCTGCTCAAGTTCAACCAGCTCAAGGTGAGGCCGGGCTTCACCCAGGTCCCAGGGTGGCGGCAGGACCTGAGACCGGGGCTCATCTCTCCCCCTCCTTCCTCCCATAGTTCCGGAAGAAAAAGCTCAAGTTCTGCAAGAGCCACATTCACGACTGGGGCTTGTTCGCCATGGAGCCCATTGCGGCCGATGAGATGGTCATCGAGTACGTGGGCCAGAACATCCGCCAGGTAGGCACTGCCCAGTGGGATGGGCACGGGGTGGGCACGGGGCTGGCCCAGCCAGACTGACACCCTTTCGTGGCCAGGTGATCGCAGACATGAGGGAGAAACGTTATGAGGACGAGGGCATCGGGAGCAGCTACATGTTCCGGGTGGACCACGACACCATCATCGACGCCACCAAGTGTGGCAACTTTGCGCGCTTCATCAACCACAGCTGCAACGTGAGTACCCGGCAGGGGGTGGCCCCTGCCCCTGCCTCTGCCCCTGCTTCTGTGCCAGGAGCACCTAAAGCCCCAGCATGGGAATCAGCTTGGCCTCCTTCCCAAGCTCAGGTCAGCCGAGGGTTATAGGGAGAGGAGGACACGTGAGGTCTCCTACCAGGAGCTCTGCTCCTCTGAGCTTCAGTTTTCTCATCTGTCAAATGGGCATAGTGAGATTTCTGTGGTGTGTTGACGATGCAAGGTGCTCAAGAAGTGGCTCGTTCAGTTCATCGGTAATTACGGAGTTGTTTCTCTGCGCTAGCCTTCGCTCCGTGCCTTCACTGGTTGGGCTTAGCATCCTCCGGCCGAGCTGTCCACCAGAACTTTCTGCAGGGGGTCCATGCACTGCGTGCATCTGTGCTGTGGGTTAGCCGCATGTATGGTGTTGAGCGCTTGAAATGTGCTTAGTGCATCTGGGGACCTTTGTTTTCAATATTATTTCATTTTGATGAGTTTCTTAAACCTAATTAGCTTGTGACGACCATATTGGGTGGTACAGGCCTAGAGGGGGAGGGGGCACTGATAAGAGGGATTTGAGTGCCAAAGGACAGGCACCGGGAGCTCCGAGCAGGAGGCAGGCCTGTCCGGGGTGGGCGCCCTTGACTCTGGGTTTGAGTCTCGGTGTTGAAGCTTGGTGAGTTACTTAATGTCTCTGTGCCTCGTTTCCTTGTCTGTAAAACAGGGACAATAACAGTCCTCCTTTGTGGGTTGTTGGGAGGGCCACATGGGTGGGTCACTGCACGTGGGCCTTTTAAGAGCTGACCAAGCTGGTCCTCAGCGCCCGCTGGCTCACGGGGTTGTGACTTGATCCTTGCCTGGGTGGTAGGGACTTTCCTGTGAATATCCAGGGGGGATCTTAGTGGTGAGAGGGAATTGCCCAGGGGAAGCGGTGCTGGGACAAGAACTGCTGTTCAAAGGCCCTGGGGCAGTGGGGGAGAATGCCTGTTTGAGAGGCAGCAAGGGAGGCAGTGGGGGATGGGGTAGCGTGAGAGGACGAGGTGGGCCGGGCGGCGGGTGACCAAGCTGAGGAACTAAGTTTCTCTGAGAGCCAAGGCCGCTGGAAGGTTGGAGCCATTGGGTGACAGGTTGTGCTGTCCCTTTGTAAACATTTCCCTTGGCCGGGCGCGGTGGCTCACGGCTGTAATCCTAGCACTTTGGGAGACCGAGGTGGGTGGATCACCTGAGGTTAGAAGTTCAAGACCAGCCTGGCCATCATGGTGAAACCCCATCTTTAAAAAAAAAAAAAATTAAATCTTTATAAAAAAATTAAATTTTTAAATTAAAAAAAAAAAAAAATTTTCCCTGGCTGCTGGGGGGAGGAATGGATTTTTTCGGGGGGTGAGAAGAGCGGGGGCTGTGGCAGGCTGTGAGCAGTGATGGGGCCTGAGTGTGGCTGGTGGCCCCAGAGGTGGAGAGCAGTAGACACAACCAAGAGACCCTTTGGGGACCGAACTCACTGGCCCTGGTGGGGGCCAGATGTGGACTGAAGAGGAGGCAGGGAGGCAGATGCCCTGGGGCCTGGGTGCGTGGTGTAGCGGCTGCCCAGAGCCGGAGCAGATCATGCTTAAGATGTTAGCGTTCTGAGTCAAAGATGGGTCCCCGGGGCTGCCACGGGAAGATGGCAGGTAGTTGCATTTATGGGCTTGGAGCCCTTTACCTTTTCTGTAAAGGGCCAGATAATAAATATTCTGGTTTTCTGCCCCAGATGATCTCTATGGCAACTACTGAAGTTGGCTGTTGTAACAAAAGCAGCCACAAATCATATGCAAATGAATGGGAGAATGGATATGGCTGTGTGCCAATAAAACTTTATTTACAAAAACAGGCAGCTAGGGGCCATAGTTTGTTGATCCTTTGTCTAGAGCTCAGAAGTGAGACCTGAGCTAAAAATAGACGTACATTTGGGAGGCACTTTCACTATGAATGGAAACGAAAGGCCTGAGAAATAATTTTTATCATTGTCATTATTTAGTATCAGAGGCAAGGAGTCACCCCCTGGGGGCAGGGGGGAGCCAAGGTCCAGAGCAGGTGACCAGTGGGCTGGGGGCCACGTGGCAGTGTCAGGCCTTGAGCACAGGTCTGGTTGGGTTTGAGGGGTCTGCAGTGGTGGGGGGCCCTGAGGGGTCTGGGACTCACTCTCCCCCACCTTGCCCGCAGCCCAACTGCTATGCCAAGGTGATCACGGTGGAGTCACAGAAGAAGATCGTCATTTACTCGAAGCAGCACATCAGCGTCAACGAGGAGATCACCTATGACTATAAGTTCCCCATCGAGGACGTCAAGATCCCCTGCCTCTGCGGCTCCGAGAACTGCCGGGGGACCCTTAACTAGGCCCCAGTGCCAGACTCGAAGGATGTCAGCCGTAGCCCCGGGAATCCCAAGCGTGGAGTCCCTGGCCCGGGGCCTGGCCCCCTGCCCACCCCCCATTTCAGGTGCTGTCCTCTACCCAGCGGCCATTCAGGGCCTGGCGCCCCACACTACCCCCTGGAGCCCCGGCTCCGGCCCCTCCGCCGGGAAAGGGCTTCTCTGTCGTACAGCCCACGTCTCTCATTTTTACAAACGCCCCTTTCAGGATTTCTGTGTAACTCCAGCATCAGCTTCTCCCTCTCCGTCTCTCCCCCCACCTCCCTGTCTCTGTCTGTTCTCTCCCCATCACCCTCGGCCTCTTCCTGTGAATGCTGCTACGTTGTTTTGTCTTCTCTGTTTTTTTCCTCATCGTGAGAAAAGACATTTTAACCGTTGAAATGTGAAGGTGGAATCAGAGAGAGGGCCCCCTGGGGGGCTGCAGAGGCCTTGGTGGCTGTGCGTGGCCCACGTCCTGGAAGCCACCCGGGCCTGGACGCAGGGCCAGGTGCTGTGGAAGGACGGAGGGCCCTTCAGCCTTGACCTCAGAACACTACGCCCTGAAAGCACCCCTCTCAGCCCGTGGGCACAGTGAGGAGACCCCACACCTTTCCCAACCCGAGCCCCAGCCTGTTCCTTCCCCAAAGGCCAGGGCACCACTGACCCTGTGGACCCTGGCAGAGCTAAGCTGGTCGCAGGCAGGGGTCTCTGCTCTGGGCTCTCCCTGCCACCTCACCCCAGCACCCCCGAAACCTTGGGTTCAATGTTTACTTTCTCATTCGGATGCCAGCAATGAGGGAGCCTCTCAGAGGCCCCGGTGCAGGTGGGGGGCGCTGAGAAAGTGGGCGGCACTCTCTTCTGCTCTTGCCTTCACCCTGGGTGGGAGGGGGGGGGGGGCTCCCAAGGGCAGGCGGGTCCCCCCAGTCCCGCCATTACGGGTTGTCAGACCATCTGCATGTGGCATTTTTTGGCTTATAAGCTTCACCCATTCACCCCCCACCCACACCCCACATCCCCCTACCAGCAGCCCCTCACCCCAAAAAGTCCAGAGCATATTTATTTTCGGAGGGAGCAGATTCTCCCAGAGAAAGGAAAATCTTGGAAAAGATTTTTAAAAATCAGATCTAAGTCTTTGACAGTTTATTTTCCCTTTTGATCCCCTTCCCATCCTCCTCAGAGTTTATTCCCATGGATTTTTTTTCTTGTACGTGTATAAAATCAAAACGAAGGGGGAAAAGGTTTTTGAAGTTCAGAATCAACTTCTGTATATAGGCTGCCATAAAGGACTTTCTCTTGGGAACATTGTTTCTTGTAGAAACATGCGGGAAGACCTTTTTTGCTCATTTCTTTGTACTTCCAAAAAAAAAAAAAAGACACAAAAGCAAGCCCCCCGTACCCCAGAAAGCAGAGGAGGCGTGTAAATAATTTCTGGAAAGTGACTGTTGTGACCCGGAGTCCTCATCGAGTTGAGCGCGCTCCATGTGGGAGCCGCTCCCACCCTGCGGACGCAGGCGGCCGGAGCCTCTGGTATCTCAGCTTGTGTCAAGCTTGTTATCATGTAAATTCTGTACAAAGAATTGTTATTTTTCTCTTTTTTGTCGTTGGTGGTTTTGTTGTGTTTGTTTTTTTTTTACATTGCTTTCCCCCCAGGCCTCCTCTATTTGAGACTGTGCCCGCTGGTTTCAAGATCAAGGAAATTGGTGGTATTAAGACACAGATGGGGTGCCTGGGCACAGCGGCGAACTTCTCTTCCGTTTGCGGTTTTCTGCCTAATTGTGCAACTGAGGAAATAATTTATTTTTCACACGAGGAAATGCTTGTAGAGATGGCTGGTTCAGTTACTTGCACAGCCCCCGAGAGGCTGTCTCCATTCTGTCCCCTCCCCCGTAAAAGAAGTAAGGGGATGCCAGGAGACCAGGAAAGGGACCCCTGCCTTGCCCCCCCCACCTGGCCTCACCTTGCCCAGCCATCGTGCCCAGTGTTAACCTCGGCTGGCATTCGCTAAGGGGACTAGGCCTCCCTCTCCCCAGGAGCCCCGCCCCAGCCCCAGAGTGGTTTGCAATAATCAAGATACGTGTTGAGTCATTTTTCTTTCAACTCCTTCATTTTTCATTGAACAAATCTCTGCTGTTGAAGAGTTGGGGGTTTCTGCTATTTTTGGTTTTCTTTTCTCCCTCCCCCTGCAAAGAGAGAACCAATAAGTTTTAGGGATGTTTGTGCGTATAGACTCCATCATCCATATGTAACTTGTTTTGAAGAGAAGTGTTTCCGTTGTGAGTGTGTCTTGCTGTAAATATTTGTTCATACTTTTGTGAATTCAATACTATGTACCATTGTATTATAGTAACTTTTATAAAGCAAACCATAAATATACTGACTTTTCTTACAGATACGCCGTCTCTCTTGCTCTCCTCTCTCTCCCTCTTCTCTTTATTCTTTCTTTCTGTTGGGAACACATCCTACTCACATGGAGGGTGGAGGGGTCCACTCAGACACTCAGATCATCGGGTTTTTTGTTTTGTTTTGTTTTTGAGATAGAGTCTCACTGTATTGCCCATGCCGGAGTGCAGTGGCATGATCTCGGCTCACTGCAACCTTCTGCCTCCCAGGTTGAAGCGATTCTCCTGCCTTAGCCTCCCAAGTAGCTGGGATTACAGGTTTGAGCCACTGCACCCAGCCCCATCGAGTATTTTGTTTTTTGAGACAGGGTCTCATTCTGTCACCCAGGCTGGAGTGCAGTGGTGCAATCATGGCTCACTGCAGCTTTGACCTTCTGGGCTCAAGTGATCCTCCCACCTCAACCTCCTGAGTAGCTGGGACTACAGGCCTCCGCCACCACACCCAGCTAATTTTTTCTTTTTCTTTTTCTTTTTTTTTGAGACGGAGTCTCACTCTGTCATCCAGGCTGAAGTGCAGTGGTACGATCTCAGCTCACTGTAACCTCCACCTCCCAGGTTCAAACGATTCTCCTGCCTCAGCCTCCCGAGCAGCTGGGACTATAGAGAGCCACCACGACCGGCTAATTTTTGTACTTTTAGTAGAGACAGGGTGTATTGGCCAGGCTGGTCTCGAACTCCTGACCTTGTGATCCACCTGTCTTGGGATTACAGGCGTGAGCCACCATGCCCGGCCCCAGCTAATTTGTAAGAAATGTTTTTGTAGAGACGGGGTCTCCCTATGTTGCCTAGGATGGTCTCAAACTCCTGGGCTCAAGCAATCCTCCCACCTCAGCCTCCAAAAGTGCTGGGATTACTGGTGTGACATTGTGCCTGGCCTGAGCTTGTAGGTGGGTTTTGTGAACTGGGCCAAATTATAGTCATACTAGACATTCCACAGCTTTTAAGTTTGATTTCTGGATTTTTTCTTAAACCTTAGGTTTCTGACTCATTAGGTCTGCAATTAAGGAAACAAGATCAGGTATCCTGGCCAGGTGCGGTGGCTCATGCCCGTAATCCCAGCACTTTGGGAGGCTGAGGCGGGCGGATCATGAGGTCAAGAGATCAAGACCATCCTGGCCAATATGGTGAAACCCTGTCTCTACTAAAAATACAAAAATTAGCTGGGCCTGGTGGTGTGCCTGTAATCCCAACACTTTGGGAGGCTGAGGTAGGAGAATCACTTGAACCCGGAAAGTGGAGGTTGCAGTGAGCTGAGATCGCATTACTGCACTCCAGCCTGGTGAAAGAGCAAGACTCCATCTCAAAAAATAAAAAAATAAAAAATAAATACAAATTAAAAAAAAAGATCTGCAGGAGTTGGGTTGGACAAATAAGAAAAAGGAAAAAAAAAAAAAAAGATAAGTATCCTTTTACTATCACTAGAAGAACGTGGGTGGTTCCTTAAAACTGTTTAACACTTAAGGAGATGTCCCCTTGGTCTGCACTTACAAGCTGAGAAGAATTAAATCGATCCCGTATTCGTGGCATTTCAGAGAGGCTGTGCCCCAGTCAGTCTCAGTTCTGCCTGACCCACTAGAGGGGCGACAAAGGGCTCATAGTTGGCGTCCGTCCACAGTAAACATCTCCAAGAAGGAAAGTCGTAAAACCTTAGCAACCGGCAATATGCCTGAAAAGACACCGCACCTCACTTCTTACAGGAGAAATGTGAATTATCCCAATACCATTTCCCCCTGTCAGGTTGGCAAATATTAGAAGGCAGAAGAAACCCAATTTGGGGGAGCATGAGGCAGGGGGACTTATGCATCATTAGTGGAAGCCAAAAATTGCTCAGACCTTTAGGGGGAAAAATACCTATTAGCAATCATTGTTTAAAATGCACATGGCTGGGCACAGTGGCTCATGCCTGTGATCCCAGCACTTTGGGAGGCCGAGGCGGGCAGATCACTTGAGGTCAGTAGTTCGAGACCAGCCTGGCCAACAACATGAAACCCCATCTCTACTAAAAATACAAAAAATTAGCTAGGCATGGTGGTGCATGTCTGTAATCCCAGCTACTTGGGAGGCTCAGGTGGGAGAATCGCTTGAACCTGGGAAGTGGAGGTTGCAAGTGAGCCGAGACCATGCCACTGCACTCTGGCCTGGGCGACAGAGACCCTGTCTCAAAACAATAAAAAATGCACACAAAGTCTTGCTCCAGTGTCCCACTGTGAGGAATTGAGCCTGGCAGACACGGCGGGCAACAATATGAACAAGAGTGTTCTTTGCAGCCTCATTTGTGGCATCAATGAAACTAAGGGAGGGCGATTGTCCGTTCACGGTGGGCTGCTTTCAGGAATTATACATCCAGACAGGTGAACACTTCCGTAGGTAGATTTATGGGAATAGAGGACTGAGGTCTGGCCTGAGCCAGGAAGAGAAGGGAGCGTCTGGCCATTCAATCAACCAATATTTATTGAGCACTTTGTATGAGCCAGATACTCCTCTAGGCTCTGGGGATAGGAATGAAGGAAACTTACTGTTCTGGAGGGCAAGCCAGACAAATGTGAAAAGCAAATGCTACAGTAAGGAGAAAAAGAGCTAAGAAAACGGGTGTCAGCTGGAGGAATATACAATTTTATTTATTATTTATTTTAGAAACAAGGTCTAGTCCTGTCACCCAGGCTGGAGTGCAGTGGCATGATCGTAGCTCGCTGCAGCCTCAGTCTCCTGAGTTCAAGTGATCCCCCTACTTCAATGTCTTGAGTAGCTGGGACCACAGGCACACTTTACCATGCCCAGCTAATTTTTCAATTTCTTTTCTTTTCTTTTTGAGATAGAGTCTTGCTCGGTCACCCAGAATGAAGTGCAATGGCGCAATCTCAGCTCACTGCAACCTCCGCCTCCTGGGTTCCAGTGATTCTCCTGCCTCAGCCTCCGTGTAGCTGAGACTACAGGCACCCACCACCACACCTGGCTAATGTTTGTATTTTTAGTAGAGACAGGGTTTCACCATGTTGGCCAGGCTGGTCTCGAACTCCTGACCTCAAGTGATCCACTTGCCTCAGCCTCCCAAACTGCTGGGATTATAGCTGTGAGCCACCAGTATCCAGCCAATTTTTAAATTTTTTATAGAAATGGGGTCTCACTATTTTGCCCAAGCTGGTCTTGAACTCTTGGGCTCAAGCAGTCCTCTGGCCTTGGCCTCCCAAAGTGCTGGGATTATAGGTGTGAGCCACTGCGCCTGTCTTCATCTTCTCTCTTGAACTTGCTCTCCTGTCATCTTGTCTACCTTGGTCAATGACACTTCTGTTCTCTGCCTCCACCTGCCGCTGCCTGCCTCTGCACCTAAGCTCAAAGACCAGGGATCCCAGATTCAAACCTTCCCTTTCCCTCCCTCACCAGATCTGATGCTCCTTCCCTACTCCTCAAATCCATCCACCACTTCCTCTGCTCCTCAGTCCCATGAGATAAATTTTTTCTCATTGGCTCTGCTGTGGGGGGCCAAAATAGGAGCCCCTCTCCCGCTTCTCAAGAGGCTGAGGCAGGAGGAAGGATCACTTGAGGCCAGGAGTTCAAGGTCAGCCTGAGAAACATGGAGAAACCCTGTCTCTACCAAAAATACAAAAATCAGCCAGATGTAGAGATGAAACCCCATCTCTATTTTGGGGGCCTATGGTCCCAGCTATTAGGGAGGCTGAGGTAGGAGGATCGCTTAAGCTGGGGAGGTCAAGGCTGCAGTGAGCTGTGATCACGCCACTGCTCTCCAGCCTCAGTGACAGAGACCTCAGACAGGGAGAGGGAGGTGCCAGATATATTTGGGTTTCCTTGTGGGCAAGAGTCCCTCCACCCAAAATAAGAACATTCACATGCATTGACTCTGTGCCAGCTGCTGTTTTAAACATTTTTGATACTAAACTTGTAACAGGGCTAGGAGGAGGGTATTATTATAATTCCCACTTAATACAGGAAACTGAAGCACTGAGAGGTAAAGTAGCTTGCCCAAGGTCACACAGCTAGCAGGTGGCTATCTGAGAGATGAACCCAGGCAGTCTGGCTCTCTAGTCTGTGCTCAGCTAATGGGTGTCCGCTCTGCATGCCCTATTTATTTATTTGATGGAGTTTTGCTCTTTTTGCCCAGGCTGGACTGCAGTGGTGCGATCTCACTGCAACCTCTGCCTCCTCGGTTCCAGTGATTCTCCTGCCTTAGCTTCTCGAGTAGCTGGGATTACAAGTACACACCACCAGGCCTGGCTAATTTTGTCTTTTTGGTAGAGACGGGGTTTCACCATGCTGATCAGGATGGTCTCAAACTCCCAACCTCAGGTGATCTGCCCACCTCAGCCTCCCAACATTTATTTATTTTTGAGATGGAGTCTCATTCTGTCACCCTGGCTGGAGTGCAGAGGTGTTATCTTGGCTCACCTCCACCTCCCAGGTTCAAGCGATTCTCCTGCCTCAGCCTCCCGAGTGGCTGGGATTACAGGAACCTGCCTCCAAGCCCAGCTAATTTTTGTATTTTTAGTAGAGATGAGGTTTCACCATGTTGGCCATGCTGGTCTCTAACTCCTGACCTCAAGTGATCCACCTGCCTCGGCCTCCCAAAGTGTTGGCATTACAGGCGTGAGCCACTGCACCTGGGCATATGTGCCCAACTTTCTAAAATGTTGACTCATATTTGTTTGAAACCATGGAGGCAGAATGAAGTAGGTCTATGAGCCAGATTTGGTCCATAAGCCACTAGTTTGCCTCCTGCTGGGTTACAGAATTTCCCTTCTTCACATAAGTCACAGGAGAATACAGAGAGAGTATTTTTTTGCACTGACCTGGGGCCTGTTCCTTTGGGTTCTCTCTGATCTATTTCTGAAGTTCGTAACCCCAGAAGCCCTGATTTCTTCTATAATCTGAAAAAATCCCCCAATTCCCCCCCATTATACCGAATCAGATTATTTTTTTCTTCTATTGAGATCTGCTGGCTCCTAGTTCTGAGCCGACTTATCCTCACAGAGGGTTCTCAAGCTTTAGAAGCAGAAAGAGGCCAGGTGCAGTGGCTCACGCCTATAATCCCAGCACTTTGGGAGGCTGAGGTGGGTGGATCACCTGAGATCAGGAGTTTAAGACCAGCCTGGTCAACATAGTGAGATCTCATCTCTATGAAAAATAAAAACAAAATTAGCTGGGCATGGTGGCGCATGCCTGTAGTCCCAGCTACTTGGGAGGATGAGGTAGGAGGATCACCTGAGCCCAGGAGGTGGAAATTGGAGTGAGCCGAGATCAAGCCACTACACTCCAGCCTGAGCAACACAGCAAGACTGTCTCAAAAAAAAAAAAAAGAAAAAAAAAGAAAAGAAAAAGTTTAAAAAGGCCCAATTTGCCCCTAACCTTCTCTTTTCTGGTTCCAGGAATTCTAGGAAGAAAGAATTCTAGAAATTCTAGCAAGAAATTTTTTCTAGGAAGAAAGAAATTCTTTCTAGGAAGAAGGAAATCCTTTCTAGGAAGAAAGAATTTCCTTCCTATGGTTTTAGGACCCAGCTGCCTCATTCTTTGCAAGGATCACTCACACTCAAGTATGAACAAGCCCCTTTCTAAAAGAAGTCCTCACTGCGGGCAAGGCCAGGGCAGTGCAGCTGCATGAGCGGGCCATGGGCATTGTCCTGCTGAGGGCAGGGACTGGATCACAGACCCCTCCTACCTGCTTTATATCTGAGACCAGGAACCAAAGAACCGTGTCCTACAGTTACTGAGCAGGATGCTGCCCCTAGAGTCCCTTGTCTAATATGCTCCCCTCTCCTGCGTTCAGAAGTTTGGGCTTTGGGTAGCAAAACTGAAGACCTCCTCTTTAGAGATCTTTAGTGAACCTAAAACCAGCAGTCAAGATGCTGCCATACTCTGACCCCACCTCAGGGCCTTTCCCTGTTTGCTCTTCCTGGAATCCTCTTCCCAAGCATGGTCCTGTGGCTGGCTCCCAAATGTCACCTTCTCAGAGAGGTCTTCCCTTAATCAAAATTAGCTCCCCTTCGATCTTTACCGCCACATAATCTCATCAACTGGTTTTTGTTTGTTTTTTGAGACAGGGTCTCACTCTGTTGCCCAGGCTGGAGCGCAGTGTCATGATCAGGGCTCACTGCAGCCTCAACCTCTGTCTATCAATTGATCCTCCTGCCTCAGCCTGAGTGGCTGGGACCACAAGCGCATGCCATCAGGCCCAGCTAATTTTTATTTTTATTTTTTATTTTTGTAGAGACGGGGGGGCGGGGGGGGTCTTGCTATGTTACCCAGGCTGGGCTCGAACTCCTGGCTTCAAACTATCCTCCCACCTTGGCCTCCCAAAGCGCTGAAATTACAAGTGTAAGCCACCATGCCCGGCTCATGGCTTGCTTTATTGTCTGAATCGCGTTTACCTCTCTGCAAAAGCGGTGTCATCGTCTTTCGCTCTAAAGTGCAAGTCCCCTTCCTTCCCTGGTTCCAGAATTCCCCCTCTCCGCGCGTTCCCGCTTGGCAAAGCGCTGGCACCCGCGCCTCCTCAGGTACCGCGGTGCTTGCGGCCGCCCCGGGCCTCCCTCTGGCTGCAAAGAGGCACTGGTGCCTTACAAGCAAAACAAACACAGACACTGCAATGGACCGGGCACTTTACTCCGGAGGGCTGTGGCGGAGGGCGGTCCGTTGAGGGGCGTGGTCATGGTGGGCGGAGCCTTGGGGGCCGAGTCCGCCGCCGGGCGGGACCGAAGGGGAACGACCAATGGGGAAGTTGGGCAAGTTCCAGAATCAGGGGGCGTGGCTGTGTGTCCTTGGGTGGGCGGGGCCTCCTTGGTTTGGGCGGCGGGCGGGGCTTACATGCTGGGCACCACCCCGTCGGTCTCCATGTTGGTGAGGTTGCCCCGCAGGTTCTGCTCCTCCTCAAAAGCCTTGAACAGTGAATTGAAGTTACCGGCACCAAAACCCTGGGGCGAGAAGTGAGGTGAGCCAGGGACCCAGAAAGCCGAGTGTGCTAGCTGCTTGTCCCTTCGGGCCTGCGGGGTACAGGAGGTACCTGGTGGTTGTGGCGCTGGATGACTTCCAGGAAGAGCGTGGGCCGGTCCTGCACGGGTTTGGTGAAGATCTGCAGGAGGTAGCCTTTCTCGTCGTAGTCCACCAGGATTTTCAGCTCCTAGGCGGGAGACAGAGGGCTCTGCTAGGGGAGGCTGGCTCACCCTCTGTCCTGGCACGGTGAGATCCTTGGAAAGCCCACAGGGGCTCCTGCACCCCAAAAGACCAGAAATAACCTCTTTTTCCGGTAGTTCCAGCCACCACCAAACATATCCCCAAACTGTCCTATTACCACTCCCCGACTACAGTTTCTTAGGCAGTTTCTGCCTAAGCCACCATTCAAGACTGCTCTCTGCTTCTAATCTTGTCTCCTTACAATCCATCCTCCCCGCAGACGTTAGCGGGATCTTTAAGAATCGGTTCACGTCACTCACCTGTTTGAAATCCTGCAGTGGAAATAAAAACCTCATATATTGCTGATGGGACTGTAAAATGGTGCAACCACTTTGGAAAACAGTCTGGCAGCTTCTCAAAAAGTTAAACATATAGTGTTGCTTTCCTTAAAATACGGATTAAAAAAAAAAAAAAAAAGGGTGGCCGGGCACGGTGGCTCACACTTGTAATCCCAGTACTTTGGGAGGCCGAGGAGAGCTCAGTTGGAGACCAGCCTGGCCAACATGGGGAAACCTGTCTCTACTAAAAATACAAAAAAAAAAAAAAAAATTAGCTGGGAATGGTGGCACATGCCTGTGATCCCAGCTACTTGGGAGGCTGAGGCAGGAGAATCGCTTGAACCCAGGAGGCAGAGGTTGCAGTGAGCCAAGATTGGCCACTGCACTCCAGCCTGGGCAACAGAGCAAGATTCCATCTCAAAAAAAAAAAAAAAGTTAGCTTGGCATGGTGGCGGGCACCTATAAGCCCAGCTACTGGAGAGGCTGAGGCAGGAGAATTGCTTGAACCCTGGAGGCGGAGGTTGCAGTGAGCTGAGATCACACCACTGTACTTCAGCCTGGGAAACAAAGCAAGACTCTGTCTCAAAACAAACAAACAAAAGGGAACATGGAATTAATACGTGACCTAGCTACTCCCAGATAGATACCAAAATGCATTGAAAACATGTCCATAAGAGCCTTTACACAGATATTCACAGTAGCATTACTGATAACCGCTAAAAGTGGACAAACATCCATCAACAAGGAATCAAGTGTGGTCTATGTATACAATGGGATATTTTTCGTTCATAAAAAGGAAGGAAGCAGTGACACACGCTCCAACACAGATGAACCTTGAACACACGATGCTATGGGAAAGAAGCTGGTCACACAGGCCTATTTTGTGATTCCTTTTGATGAAATGTCCAGAATAGGCAAATCTATAAAGACTGAAGGGTAGATTAGTGATTGTCTAGGGCTGGGGTGGGAGTGGGGAAGGGAATGGAGGGGTTGGGAGGTGCTGGCTAAGAGGCTCAAGGTTTCTTTCCGGGGTGACAAAAATGTTCTAAAATTGATTTTTTGCCCAGGCTGGAATGCAGTAGCCTGATCATGGCTAACTGCAGCTTTGACCTCCTGGCTTCAAGTGACCCTCTCACCTCAGCCTCCTGAGTAGCTGGGATTACAAGCACGAACTACTATGCCTAGTTATTTATTTATTTATTTATTTTTGAGACAGAGTCTCACTCCGTCACCAGGCGCCAGGCTGGAGTGCAGTGGCGTGACCCCGGCTCACTGCAACCTCCGCCTCCCGGGTTCAAGCAATTCTCCTGCCTCAGCCTCCCGAGTAGCTGGGACTACAGGCGCGCACCACCACGCCCAGTTAATTTTTTTGTATTTTTAGTAGAGATGGGGTTTCACCATGTTGGCCAGGATGGTCTCCATCTCTTGACCTTGTGATCCACCCGCCTCAGCCTCCCAAAGTGCTGGGATTATAGGCGTGAACCACCGCGCCCGGTCTATTTTTTTTTTTTTTTTTTTTTTTTTGCGATGGAGTCTTGTCCTGTCACCTGGGCTGGAGTGCAATGGTGCGATCTTGGCTCACTGCAACCTCTGCCTCCCGGGTTCAAGCAATTCTGCCTCAGCCTCCCGAGTAGCTGGGACTATAGGCATGTGGCAGCATGCCCGGCTGATTTTTTGTATTTTTAGTAGAGACAGAGTTTCACCGTGTTAGCCAAGATGGTCTGACTTCATGATCTGTCTGCCTCGGCCTCCCCAAGTGTTGGGATTAGTGGCGTGAACCACCATACCTAGCTCTAGTTTATTCTTTCTGTTCTCCAGAAACTCAGGGCTTGCTCCTACCTTTCCCTTGCTGTTCCCTCTGCTAGGAATGCCCTTTTCCCGCTGTCACATGGCCAACTCCTGCTCATGATCTAGAGTTCACTCAAATGTCACCTCCTCAGAGAGGCCCTCCCTGACCACTCTCTGTAAAGTAGCCCCAGGCTGCCTGTTTTAATTTCCTGCACTGACTCTATTTCTCTGATGGTGCTTTTTTTTTTTTTTTTGAGATGGAGTCTTGCTCTGTTGCCCAGGCTGGAGTGCAGTGGCACAGTCTCGACTCACTGCAACCTCTACCTCCCGGGCTCAAACGAGTCTCCTGCCTCAGCCTCCCAAGTAGCTGGGATTACAGGCCCCGCCGCCACACCCACTAATTTTTGTATTTTTAGTGGAGACGGGGTTTCACCTTGTTGGCCAGGATGGTCTCCATCTGTTGACCTAGTGATGATCGACCCGCCTCGGCCTCCCAAAATGCTGGGATTATAGGCGTGAGCCACCGCGCCCGGCCTCTGATGGTGCTTTTATTGTTTATTTGTTTGTCATCTGTCTGTTCCTCCTGCATACACCCCAGAATAAATGTCCCTGCCGGCAGGGACTTGGTCTGGGCTCCCCTCTGGGCTTAGACAATATTTTTGAAAAGATGGAACTCAGGGCATTCCCCACAAGGCTGCGGATCCTGCCTAAGCCTCACCTCCAGGACATCAATGTTCTCCTTCACCTTAATCTTGGCCACCTTCAGCTTCTCCCGCAGTTGCTTGTAGTACGTGGAGGGAACAGATAAGAATTCCATGCCTCTCTCTCGCAAGTGGCGAATCTATTCAGAGCAAAATTGGGGTCAGCCTTTGGGCTCCAAGTTCAACTCCCCTAGCCAGGTGGAGGTGCTGGGCCATCAGAAGGTGGGGTCCCTATCCTAGCTCCCCCTCAACTCCAGGATGCCATATGGCCTCTTCCCCTTGCTCTGTCATGAGCCTGTTAGAACAACACTGCTAGATTTATAGAACACTCACCATGTGCCTGCCTTGAGCACTTTCTTTTTTTTTTTTTTTTGAGACTGAGTCTCACTGTTGTCAGGCTGGAGTGCAGTGACACCATCTCAGCTCACTGCAACCTCCGCCTCCCGGGTTCAAGTGATCCTCCTGCCTCAGACTCCCGAGTAGCTGGGACTACAGGCATGCACCACCACACCCAGCTGATTTTTGTATTTTTAGTAGAGACAGAGTTTCACCACATTGGCCAGCATGGTCTAGATCTCCTGACCTCATGATCCACCCACTTCAGCCTCCACCCAATTCAGTGCTGGGATTACAGGCATGAACCACTGCGCCCAGCCGAGCACTTTCTACATATTCCCTCATTATGTCGATGCAGCAATCTTTTGAGGCAGCTGGAGGACTATTCTCCCATTTCATAGCTGGGGAAACTGAGACATCAAGAGATTAAGGATTATTAGGCTGGGTGCGGTGGCTCATGCCTGTAATCCCAGCATTTTGGGAGGCAAAGGTGAGCAGCTCACTTGACGTCAGGAGTTTGAGACCATCCTGGCCAACATGGTGACACCCCATCTCTACAAAAAATACAAAAAAGAATTAACCAGGCATGGAGTTGTGTGTCTGTAATCCCAGCTACTCGGGAGACTGAGGCAGGAGAATTGCTTGAACTCAGGAGGCAGAGGTTGCAGTGAGCCGAAATCGAGCCACTGCACTCCAGTCTGGGGCACAGAGCAAGATCCATCTCAAGAAAAAGGATCTATTAAAATATATAATTTTTGAGACAGGGTCATGCTCTGTCACCCAGGGTGGAGTGCAGTGGCACGATCATAGCTTACTGCAGCCTCAACCTCCCCAGGCTCAGGTAATCCTCCTACCTCAGCCTTCCAAGTAACTAAAACCACAGGTGTGCACCACCACACCTGGCTAATTTTTTGATTTTTTGTAAAGATGAGGTCTTGCTATTTGCCCAGGTTGGTCTCAAACTTCTGAGCCTAAGCAATCCTCCCACCTTGGCCTCCCAAAGTACCTGACCCCCCCAGTTTAAATGTGCAATGTCCTTCACCCTTGCTGTCCCAATTCCCTGCGTTGCTTTCTTCCTGGGCGCTCTCTACCATCTAGCGTTTGTATTTTACTTATTTTTTTATTGCTCCACAAGGGCAGAAACTGTTATTTGTGGATGTATCCTAAGTACCTATGACAGTGTCTGGCATGTAGTAGATACTCAATAAACATCTGTTGAGTGAATGGACAAGTGAAGTTGCTAAGGTCGTGCAGTGAACTCTTGATTGGCACAGTCCAGGCGCTTGTCCACTCTGCCATAGTGTCACTTAAGGAAGGGGTAGGACCCAGCCTCCCCATGCACCATCTGTCTGGACCTACAGATACAGAACATTTATTCTGGCTAAAGAGACAAAAATCAATCTTGTAGCCTAATTTCCTTTTTTTTTTTTTTTTTTTTTTAGATGGAATCTTGCTGAGTTACCCAGACTAGATGGAGTGCAGTGACACAATCTCAGCTCATTGCAACCTCCACTTCCTAGGTTCAAGTGATTCTCTTGCCTCAGCGTCCTGAGTAGCTGGCATTACCGGCGTGTACCACCACAACCAGCTAATTTTTGTATTTTTAGTAGAGATGGGGTTTCATCATTTGGCCAGCCTGGTCTCACACTCCTGACCTCAAGTGATTTGCCTGCCTTGGCCTCCCAAAGTGCTGGGATTACAGGGGTAAACCACCATGCCCCACCCTAATTTCCTCATTTAAAAAAACATTTTTTGTGTGTGGTTGCGGGGAGATAGGGCCTCACTCTCTGTTACCCAGGCTGGAGTAAAGTGGCTCAATCATAGCTCACTGCAGCCTTGAAATCCTTGGCTAACTGGATCCTCCTGCTTCAGCCTCCCCAGTAGCTAGGACTACAGGCATGAGGCACCAAGCCTGGTTAATTCTGTTTACTTTTTTTCGGAGACAGGGTCCCACTATGTTGCCAGGGTGATCTCCTGGGCTCAAACAATCCTTCTGCCTTGGCCTCCCGTGTAGTTGGAACTACAGGCATGAGCGCCTGTGCCAGTCCTAATTTCCTCTTTTTTTTTTTTTTTGAGACAGAGTCTCACTCTATCCCCCAGACTGGAGTGCAATGGTATGATCCCGGCTCACTGCAACCTCTGCCTCCCGGGTTGAAGCGATTCTCCTGCCTCAACCTCCAGAGTAGCTGGAATTAAAGGTGCCTGTCACTGTGCCTGGCTAATTTTTGTATTTTTAGTAGAGACGGGGTTTCACCATCTTGGCCAGGCTGATCTTGAACTCCTGACCTCATGATCCACCCACCTCGGCCTCCCAAAGTGCTGGAATTACAGGCGTGAGCCACTGCGCCCAGCTTTTTTTCTTTTTTTTCTAAATCGGAGTTTCACTCTTGTCGCCCAGGCTGGAGTGCAATGGTGTGACCTTGGCTCACTGCAACCTCCACCTCCTGGGTTCAAGCAATTCTCCTGCCTCAGCCTCCCGAATAGCTGGGACTACAGGTGCCCATGACCACGCCAAGCTAATTTTTGTATTTTTAGTAGAGATGGGGTTTCGCCATGTTGGCCAGACTGGTCTGGAACTCCTGACCTCAGGTGATCCCCCTGCCTCAGCCTCCCACAGTGCTGGGATTACAGGAGTGAGCCACTGTGCCTGGCCCTAATTTCCTCATTTTTCTTTTCTTTCTCTTTTTTTATTCCAACCAACCCTGAGAGATTTTTTTCAAGAATTTCCTCATTTTCAAGGTAAGGCAACTGAAGTCCAGAGACAGCACTGAACCCCCCAGAAACACAGAGCAAGCGCTGGCAGAACCGGGCCCATCATCCAGGCTCCCTGATACCCTAGCGCCTGTTACCTTGAAAGCCCAGGGGTTCTGCGGCAACTGAACTCTCCGGGGTGGGTGGGGCTACAGGAAGCAGTGAGGGAGTCCTGTTTTCCAGCCCAGACGAGTGGGCCCAGGACGGCCGCCACCCTCCCTCTCGATTTTGCAGAGACCGTCCCTGGCTGTGAATGAGAAAGCATTGGGACCGGGAAGGAGGGTCTAACCGCTGTGATGATGTCCTGGGTCTTGAGAGCGATGTGCTGGACCCCGGCGCCCCGTTATAGTCCACATATTCCTGGGGGGAGGGAAACAAGGACACCACTGTCATTTACTCCGTCACCCACATCCCTGACCCTTTAAGCGCTCTCAGACCTCTTCCCTGCTCTCCCCTCCCCCCAGCCGGGGCGGCCTCACCTGGATCTGGGACTTCTTCTTGCCGGGCGCTGGCTCATTGATGGGCATCTTGATGGACTCTTCATAGTTGGCCACCACAATGGATCGCAAAGAGCTGTATTCCGTGTGCACCTGCGTGTCATCCACGGACCAGAAGCGGTGGAACTGCAGGTTTTTCAGGTACCTGTAGGGTTGGTGGCGGAACACATCTGCTCTGAGTGCCTCCTGGGACGGCCTCCACCACCCCATCCCCCACCTTCCAGAATCTGTCCCTGAGCAGGCTCCAGAAAGGAGACGCCATTGCCATCATACCCATCGGAGATTTAGATTTTTGTTGTTGTTGCTTGAGACAGAGCCTCACTCTGTTGCCCAGGCTGGAGTGCAGTAGTGCGATCTCGGCTCACTGCAGCCTCCATCTGCAGGCTCAATGCTCCTCCCGCCTCAGCCTCCCAAGTAGCTGACACTACAGGCATGTGCCATAACACCTGCCTAATTTTTTCTGGAGACTGAGTTTTGCTCTTCTCACCCAGGCTGGAGAGCAGTGGCGCAATCTTGGCTCACTGCAACCTCCACCTCCTGGGTTCAAGCAATTGTCCTGTCTCAGCCTCCCAAGTAGTTGGGATTACAGGTGTGCACCACCACGCCCAGCTAATTTTTTGTATTTAGTAGAGGTGGGGTTTTACCATGTTGATCAGGCTGGTCTCGAACTTCTGACTGCAGGTGATCCACCTGCCTCGGTCTCCCAAAGTGCTGGGATTACAGGCGTGAGCCACCATGCCCAGCCATATTTTTTGTAGAGACGGGATCTTGCTATGTTGCCCAGGCTGGTCTTGAACCCCTGGGTTCAAGCCATCCGCCTGCCTCAGCCTGCCAAGGTGTTGAGATTCCAAATATAAGCCACCATGCCCAGCTTAGATTTGTATCTTTATGATGACACTATTCCTTCAGGTGGAGGTGTCTTGGAACCACATACATGTAGGAAAGCAAGGTCCCTCAGATGGAAGTAAAGTGCTTTGAGAAAAAGGCCCTTGCTCGGGATTTGGACAGGGGTGCTGTCTGGGTGGTGGCAGCCTTCCTCCAAGCCTCCCTGGACTGTGCTGCCTCCAGGATTCCTAGGAAGGGCCTATGGGTTGTTTGGGCCTTAAGTCCACTGGTCTCCATGTTGACAGTTTTACAGTGAATAAACACATGAGTGGCCTCAGGCTAACTCCCATTATCTTGTGCTGTATTTTCCACTTTTATTTTATTGTTATTATTTTTGAGACAGAGTCTTGCTCTGTCACCCAGGCTGGAGTGCAGTGGTGCGATCTCAGCTCACTACAACCTCCGCCTCCTAGGTTCAAGCGATTCTCCTGTCTCAGCCTCCCAAGTAGCTGGGACTACAGATGCGCACTACCATACCCAGCTAATTTTTGTATTTTTATTAGAGATGGGGTTTCACCATGTTGGTCGGGCTAGTTTTGAACTCCTGACCTCAGGTGATTCACCCGCCTTGGTCTCCCAAGACTGGGATTACAGGCATGAGCCACCACACCCGGCCTATTTTATTTTATTTATTTTTTGGAGACAGAGTCTCACTCTTTTGCCCAACATCCACCTCCCTTCAAGCAATTCTCCTGCCTCAGCCTCTTAAGTACCTGGAATTACAGGTGCCTGCCACCTCACCCAGCGAGTTTTTGTGTTTTTAGTAGAGATGGGGTTTCATCATGTTGGCTAGGCTGGTATTGAACTCCTGACCTCAAGTGATCCTCCCACCTTGGCTTCCCAAAGTGCTGGGATTACAGGTGTGAGCCACTGCGCCCAGTCTTATTTTCCACCTTAGTGCAAGGACCAGGGAGTGGGCCAGTTCACCATGGGGATCTGTCATCTTCACGCAGAGGGAGAGGGCCAGGGTCTCACCATTCAGAGGCAGACACCATCTCCTGATCAGGCTGGTTTCCCACAATGTGGTCGACAATCTCGAGACTGCACTTGGGCCTGGGGAAGGGAGGAAGATGGGGGGTGAGAAGGTGGCTACCTCCCTTCCCCACGACCCTCAAGCTCACACTTCTGTTTTTGGAGTTTTATTTTTCTGGAGAGGTGAAGTCTCTACAAAAGAGAGACTCTTTTGTTGCTCAGCCTGGTCTTAAACTCTGGGGCTCAAGCGAGCCTCCTGCCTCAGGCTCCCAAAGCACTGGGATTATAGGTATGAGCCATCGTGCCCGACCTCACACTTACGTAGCATTTACTATAGGCCAGACATTTTATTTTGTCAACTGACATACTATTACGGTCTCCATTTTACAGATGAGGAAACTGAGGCCTAGAGAGATGAAGTGACTTGCCCAGGGTGAAACGGCTGTGAAGTAACAGAGCTGGGATTTGAACCTGGGGAAGTTTGGTTGCAGAGGCCATGGTCTCAGCCTCTACGCCACCTCTGCAAGCACCCCTGAGGACTTCCAGGAATTCCCTAGCCGGCTCCACTCTGCGGCATCACACATGCCCAGGGGACATGGAGGAGGCGGGCATTAACTTCTCACAGCACCTTAGGGTTTTCCACCCACCTCTGCCCCGAGGGACACTCACAGTTGAGGAAGTAGGGGGTCCATGAACACTGGGGCCTCATATCCAGGCAAGAATCGGCCGGCGTAGTTCATTTTCTCCACCAGGGTGTGTGTGGTGTCCCCATACTACAGGTGGAAAACAGCCTGGTTCGGCCCCTGGGCACCCATCCCCGCCGAGGACAGAGCACGCTGCATGGTGCTAACGTAGCCCTGGCTTCCAACCCGCAACTGACCCTAATTGGATGCGTGATCCTGGACAAGTCACTTCTCCTTTCTGAAATGCATTGCAATCTGTCGCTTGTTTGTGAGTTTCTGTGAGGGCGGGGACACTGTTTTGCTCATCATGGTGTCCCCCAGCGCCAAGCTCAGTGCCTGGCACAGGGAGGTGCTCAATGAAGTACCTCCTTCATTTATTTAAGTAGGTCAACTGGATGAAGAATTCGGGAGAGCACTGGATTAAATTATACTGAAGAGCTCTGTCAGCTACTTTATTTTTATTTTTCTTCTTTTTTCTTTTTTTTATTTTCACAGACCGTGTTGAAGTTGTTTCATGAAACGTCAGCCACTTTACCCATCTTTTTGTTGTTGTTGTTTGAGATGGAGTCTCACTCTGTCGCCCAGGCTGGAGTGCAGTGGTGCGAACTTGGCTCACTGTAACCTCTGCTTCCTGGGTTCAAGCGATTCTCCTGTCTCAGCCTCCCGGAGTAGCTGGGATTATAGGCGTGCACCACCACGCCAGGCTAATTTTTGTATGTTTAGTAGAGATGGGGTTTCACCATGTGGCCAGCCTGGTCCTGATCTCCTGACCTCAGGTGGTCCGCCTGCCTTGGACTCCCAAAGTGCTGGGATCACAGGTGTGAGCCACTGCGTCCAGCATTTTTTTTTTTTTTTTGAAATGGAGTCTTGCTCTGTTGCCTAGGCTGGAGTGCAGTGGCATGATCTTGGCTCACTGCAGCCTCCACCTCCCAGGTTCAAGCGATTTTCCTGCCTCAGCATCCCGAGTAGCTGGGACTACAGGCACGTGGCACCACACCTGGCTAATTTTTGTGTGTTTTTTTTTTTTTTACTAGAGACGGAGTTTTCCCATGTTGGCCAAGGTGGTCTTGAATTCTTAACCTCAAGTGATCCCCCCACCTCAGCCTCTCACAGTGCTGGGATTACAGGCACACTTTAACCATTTTTATGTTCAATTTAATTTTTTAACTTTTATTTTTTTTTAAATTAATTAATTAATTTATTTATTTAATTTATTTTTTTGAGACAGAGTCTCACTCTGTTGCCCAGGCTGGAGGGCAGTGGCACAACCTTGGCTCACTGCAACCTCCATCTCTTGGGTTCAAGCGATTCTTCTGCCTTATCCTCCCGAGTAGCTGGGATTACAGGTGCCTGCCACCATGCCTGTATGATTGTTGTATTTTTAGTAGAGACAGGGTTTCACCATGTTGGCCAGGCTGGTCTTGAACTCCTGACCTCAGGTGAGCCACCCGCTCACCTGAAATTATAGGCTGGAATTATAGGCACACTTTCTGTTTAATTTAATTTTTAACTTTTTTTAAAAAGTGTTTATTTATTTATTTTTGAGACAGAGTCTCACTCTGTCAACCAGGCTGGAGTGCAGTGGTGCGGTCACAGCTCACTCCAGCCTCTACCTCTTGGACTCAAGCAATCCTCCGACCTCAGCCTCCCATGTAGCTGGGACCACAGGCATGCTCCATCATGCCTGGCCAATTTTTAATTTTTTTTGTAGAGATGGGGTCTCACTTTGTTGCCCAGGCTGGTCTCAAATTCCTGGGCTCAAGCGGCCCTCTTGCCTTGGCTTCCCAAAGTGCTGAGATTACAGGTGTGAGACACTGCACCTGACCTATTTATTTTTTATTTATTTGTATTTTTAGTTTTCGTAGAGATGGAGTCTCCCTATGTTGCCCAGGCTCGTCTCAAACTTTTATTTTTATTTTTTATTTTTGTTTCTATCATCTCAGCTACTAGAAATCGAACTTTTGGCCTCAAGTGATCCTCCTGCCTCAGCCTCCCAAACTGCTGAGATTATACGTGTGAACCACTGTGCTCAGCCCTTTATGTTGAATTTAATCTCAAGGAGGTAAGATCTGTGATTGTCTCTGTATTACAGTAACACAGGAGCTAAACAGAGTTGGTCATCTTTGCTGATTGTCTAATGTACCAGGCACTGTGCTAAGTGCTATACACAAATGACGTTTTTTTGAGATGGAGTCTCATTCTGTTGCCCAGGCTGGAGTACAGTGGTGCAATTTTGGCTCACTGCAACCTCTGCCTCCTGGGTTCAAGCGATTCTCCCACCTCAGCCTTCCAAGTAGCTATGACTACAGGTGTGTACCACCATGCCTGGCTAATTTTTGAATTTTTTTTTAGTAGAGGTGGGGTTTCACCATGTTGCCCAGGCTGTTCTCGAAATCCTGATCTCAAGTGATTCGCCGCCCCCCCACAGCCTCCCACAGTGCTGGGATTATGGGGTGAGCCACCGTACCTGGTCCTCACTGGATCCTTATGATGACCCTATGAGAAATCATAGCTGAAGATATTGAGCTTGCAGCCTTAAAAAGGAATGAGATCATGTCCTTTGCAGGGACATGGATGGAGCTGGAACCCGTTTTCCTCAGGAAAGTACACAGGAACAGAAAACCAAACACTGCATGTTCTCACTATAAGTGGGAGCTAAGGCTGGCTGCGGTGGCTCATGCCTGTAATCCCAGCACTTTGGGAGGCCAAGCGAGCCAATTATGAGATCAGGAGTTGAAGACCAGCCTAACCAGCATGGTGAAACCCCGTCTCTACTAAAAATACAAAATTTAGCTGGGCGTGGTGGCAGGCACCTGTAATCCCAGCTACTCAGGAGGCTGAGGCAGGAGAATCACTTGAACCTAGGAGGCAGAGGTTGCAGTGAGCCGAGTTGGTGCCATTGCACTCCAGCCTGGGTGACAGAGCAAGACTCCGTCTCAAAAATAATAATAAGTGGGAGCTGAATGATGAGAAAACATGGACACATCGTGGGGAACAACAGACACTAGGGCCTGTCAGAGGGGGAGGTGGGGGAGGGAGAGCACCAGGAAGAGCAGCTAATGGATACTGGGCTTAATACCTAGGTGATGGGCTGATCTGTGTAGCTAACCACCATGCACACATTTACCTATGTAACAAACTTGCACCTCTTGCACATACACCTCAGGACCTATAATAAATGTTGAAGAAAACAGCTGGGCGCAGTGGCTCACGCCTGTAATCTCAGCACTTTGGGAGGCTGAGGCAGGTGGATCACTTGAGATCAGGAGTTTGAGACTAGCCTGGCCAAACTTTTAGTAGAGATGACGAAACCCCATCTCTACTAAAAACACACAAATTAGCTGGGCGTGGTGGCAGATGCCTGTAATCCCAGCTATTTGGGAGGCTGAGACAGGAGAATCACTTGAGCCCAGGAGGCAGAGGTTGCAGTGAGCCAAGATCGCACCACTGCACTCCAGCCTGGGTGACAGAGTGAGACTGTCTCAAAAAAAAAAGGAAAAAAAACTGAAGAAAGAAAGATACTGGTGAGGCCTGGGAAAGTTAAGCGCATGTCCAAGGCCACACAGGTGTTCCAGTTCCAGTCCTTGCTCATTTAAACAGAGTCAGAGAGGTACAGTGATATGCCCAAAGTCACACAGCTGTGTGGGAACTGATGTGCCCGGACCCCATCCTTCTCCCTTCTTCAGAGCCCCTGCCTTCACCCCCTTGCTGTCACCCTCCCACCCTGGGAGGAAGGGAAGCCTGGGAGGAATGGCTGGTGGCTCCTGCAGCCCCCATGCACTGGCCAGGCATGACGGGGGACAGACTTGAGAGCTAATACCTGTGCTCCAAGGCCCATGGGTGGGATGGTTTGATTGTCAGCTGTGGGGCTTCTGGCATCCCAGTGGTGCCGACAGCTGGAGGGGTGGGGGCACCAAAGCGAACTCACCGTCTGCAGCACAGCAAACTTCACCTTCCCAAACTTGTCTTCCTCTACCCAGGGCTCCCGCACGATTTTGGCGCCCCGTTCCCGTGCTTTCTGCAGAGAAGTTGGGATCGGGGGAGGTGAGGGTGGGAACTTTCCGGAACCCTCGCCTGCTGCCCCTGCCGGGTGGCCCCTGCATGGTCCTGCAGGCCCCTCCAGTTTCTCCAGCCCCAGGTAGGAACCCCCGCTCCAGGTTCCCAGGTAGGAACCCCAGCCAGCTTCAGCCATTACCCCCAATACTCATCCTCATTTAGCAAGTAGGGAAACTGAGGCTCAGGCCCAGAATTGGGGTTATGGGCGACAGACAAGGTAGGAATGGGTGTCTGTCCTGCCTCTGCTAACTCCCCCTGTGACCCTCCCCCCTCTCTAGTCCTCAATTTCCCCATCTGTAGAAGGAATCGTTGGATAAGAAGAATAATAATAAGGAGATTCCTGCATTTATTTAGCAAAACGGAACTGCAGGCGGTGCTTATATCATGCTCCAGGCTCTGGTCTAGATTCCAACCTCATTCATCCTCACGACAGCATTATGCAGAAGATACTACCGTCATCTCCGTTCTCTAGGTGAGGATGTTGAAGCACAGAGACATTAAGTCACTTGCCTGAAGTCACACAGCTGAGATTCAGTCCTGGAGAGTCTGGCTGTGGAACCCACACTCTGAATCTCTAGGCTGCCTCTTGGGTACAGTGTTTGGTTTAGAGTTGTGCTCAAGAAACGGTAATTCTGAGACTGGGTGAAGTGGGTCATGCCAACATTTTGGGAGGCCGAGGCGGGTGGATCACTTGAGGTCAGGAGTTCGAGACCAGCCTGGCCAACATGGCAAAACCACATCTTTACTAAAAATACAAAAATCAGCCAGGTGTGGCAGGCACCTGTAATCCCAGCTACTCGGGAGGCTGAGACAGGTGAATTGTTTGAACCCAGGTGGCGGAGGTTGCAGTGAGCCGAGATCGTGCCATTGCACTCCAGCCTGGATGACAGAGCGAGACCCTGTCTCGAAAAAAAAAAGAAAAAGGAAATGGTAATTCTGATCGAATTTCTCTTTTGACAACGCAGCTGTGGTTAGCCTCATCTGGCAGCTGTGGAAACAGGCTCAGAGAGAGAGAGGACACGCGGGAGAGGACGGGGCACCCCTGGAGCCCAGATGTGCGTCACACCAGCATCTGGGCTTGTCACTGTGATGCGGCAGTGTCCCTCCAGTCGTGACTGACGGGGTCCCCATGGCAGACGGAGGCCTTCCTCTCCCTAGTCTCCCCAGGTGCGCTCTCACCTGCACGATGTAGTCACAATCTTCCACCTCAAATGCGATGTCCTTCACTCCGTCGCCGTGTTTCACCAGGTGATCGCCCATCTCTATGGCCGTCAGGGAGGGAATGGCACTGGAGTCTGGGTCCCCTTACCTGGCTTTCAGTCTCCATCCAGGCCCTGAACCAGAGCCCACCCATAGAGCCATGCGTCCACCCCTCCCTGAACCCAGACCCCTCCTCCAGAGCCATGCGTCCACTCCTCCCCAGGCCCCTCACCTTTGTTCCAGGGGTTGAGCGCTGAGGAGAGGACAAACACAATCTAAGATACAGAGGAGATGCGGGTGTGGCTGCTGGCTGGGAGGAGCGTGGGGAGGTGCCCCCATCCCCTCCTCCCTGCTGACCTGAGACACCCCTGGTGTAGCAAAAGGACTCCTGGACCTGGGTTCTAGCTCCTTCTCTGCCTTAGTTTCCCACTCTGGTCCTGAGGGATGCGGCTTTCAGCCATGTCAGACCACCCACTGCCCCCTCTCCCCTGGATCCTCAGAGGAACTACTGGGTGAGGTCTCCCTTGGGGAGAGAACTTCAGGGACCCCATAGGTCAGGGAACTGCTTAAAATTCCTCCTCTGACGTCCTAGGTTTTCTGAGCACCTGTGGGGTCAGTGTTGGGCCAGGCTGAGGAGGACGCTGGTGTGTGGCTGTACAAAGGTACCAGTGGAGGGGTCTTGGGAGCTGGACTATGTGTTTTTTGTCGTTGTGTGTTTTTTTTTTTCTTTTTTTTTTTTTTGAAATGGAGTCTCACTCAGTTGCCCAGGCTGGAGTGCAGTGGTGTGATCTTGGCTTACTGCAACCTCTGCCTCCTGGGTTTAAGTGATTCTCCTGCCTCAGCCTCCCGAGTAGCTGGGATTATAGGCACCCGTCACTACACTTGGCTAATTTTTGTATTTTTAGTAGAGATGGGGTTTCACCATGTTGGCCAGCCTGGTCTCAAACTCCCAATCTCAGGTGATCCGCCCGCCTCAGCCTCCCAAAGCGCTGGGATTACAGGCGTGAGCCACGCACGTGGCCTTGTTTTTTTGTTTGTGTGATAGGGTCTCACTCAATTGTCCAGGCTGGAGTGCAGTAGATTGCTGTGGTATAATCACGACTCACCACAACCTCAACCTCCCGGGCTCAGGTGATCCCCCCACCTCAGCCTCCCAAGTAGCTGGGACTACAGATGCACGCTACCACATCTGACTACTTTTGTTTGTATTTCTTGTAGAGACAGAGTCTTGCCATGTCGTCTAGGCTGGTCTCGAACTCTTGGGCTCAAGTGATCGCCTGCCTTTGCCTCCCAAAGTGCTAGGATTACAGGCATGAGCCATTGCACCTGACCAGGCCGAACTGTGTGGACGTAGCCAAGCTCTGCCTCCTGAAGTAGGGGTGTGACTGCCTGAAGAAGGGGCCTCATGCTCTAATCACACTGAGGTGCTGTAAGGGCTACAGTCCCAGGGGGTGGAGGGACCCGGCCTCCTGGATGGCAGGGGCGTGGGTGTCCTAGGGTGGGGACTCACCTTCCCTTGTTTGATGACATGGCTGACCACCTCCCGGGAGCCGGTCTCCAGGCCCCTGTAGGCTAGAGGTTCGAAGCCCATCTTGGTGCAGTAGAATGACGCGGCCTGAATCACAGGGTTGCAGCAGGGTTCATGAGGGTTAGGGGCCAGCCTGGGGGGACCCCCAGAAGAGATCCCCCGGCCCCCCCCTCAGCCTGCCTGCCCTATTGCCCCACATGCAGAGACCCTTCTGGGAAGAGAGCCTGCTGCCTGCACATTTTGCTGACAGGTAACTTTCTCGATGGTGTAATTAGGATTCAGAGTATCTGGTCCCACCCCTGGCCCTGATCCTCCCCTCCCAAGGGCCAATCACAAACCCTGCTGGAGGCCTGCCCCTGTTCAGGTGGCCCTCTGGCCTGCCCTCTGCTTACTCCAACATGTTGCCCCGGCTTCTACCTGCTTGGCGTTGCCAACCCAGAAGGTCACAGAGTGGAAGTGGAGGAATCGGCCTCTCTCAGGCTGCAGAAGGAGAGAAGAGGTGAGGTTGAATCCCTGAAAGGGAGTCTAGAAAAGTTCGGGTAGAGTGATGTCCCCTAGCCACCTGCCTTATCCCAGCCTCAACCACAGAATTTAGGAGAGTGGAACCCCATGCAGTCTTGCCAAGCCTCAAAAGAGATTTCTCATGTGGAAGCTGAGCTCCTGGGTGTTTTGGATGGGGAAGCCCCCTCAGGAGGCCTGCCAAGATTTCACACAGGGAAATAGCCTTTTGTTGCAGCAATATGGATTTCAGTTAATCCTTAGAAAGAACTTCCAGATGGCATTAAGAGATTGGCAGGCATTTAAGTAGGGGTACAAATTTTGTTTTTGTTTTTTGAGATGGAGTCTTGCTCTGTCACCCAAACTGGAGTGCAGTGGCGTGATCTCGGCTCACTGCAACCTCTGCCTTCTGGGTTCAAGCAATCCTCGGGTTCAGGTGATCCTCCCGCCTCCGCCTCCGCCTCCTGAGGAGCTGGGATTACAGGCGTGCGCTACCACATCTGGCTAATTTTTACATTTTTAGTAGAGACGGGGGTTTCCTCATGTTGACCAGGCTGGTTTCGAACTCCTGACCTCAAGTATTCACCTGCCTTGGCCTCCCAAAGCACTGGGATTACAGACGTGAGACACTGCACCCGGCCAGGTACAAGTTTGTTAGGAGGGTGAGGTTGAGTCCAGCTCAGTCTAGGGGAGCCTGGGGGTAAAATGGGGTGTGCAGGTATGGACATCACGTATCCACCCCAGTCCTTCCTCTTCTGTTCTCTGCTAAAACCCCAGTCTCCCTGCACTCTGACCCCCTTCTAGACCCAGGCCCCGACATTTCCCCCTGCTTACCTTTGCCCCTTTGTCACTGTAAGTCGTCTAAGGAGAAAGAGAAGGACAGTGAGACTTGGAGGCTCCAACACAGATGCTTCTGGAAGTGTCACTGAAGATGTCCCTCCCAAGGGGACACGGCCAGCCTTGGCACTTACCATGACTGATCTTGGTCAAACCTGCTGCTGGGAAGATTGGGACAAGAGGCCTAGCGGGTGCTGGGCTGTAGTATTTAACCCCAAGCAGGCCCCGCCCCAGCCTCCTGGCCTACCTAGGGGGTAGGGGGGAGCTGAGCCCAGCCCAGGAGAGTCCCGGCCTCGGGGCCTCTGATCTGGCTGCAGCCTCATTGAACAGGGTGATGTCGCCAGGCCCAGAGATGGAGAGTGACGTCCACTAGCTAGCAGGAGGCAGAGCCAGGGCCAGAAGCCAAGGGCAAGCTTTTCCAGGACGCTGGGACTGTGACCATTACTGCCCAGAATCCAAAGCTCAGAAGCCAAAGGCCGGCTGGAGTACAGTGGCGACTCCAGAAGTACAGAACTCTTGCCTGCCTGGAGGAAATTTGAGGGGAATTTGGAGACTGGCCCTGAAGTCCTGTTTGCAGGGCAAGTGTGTGGTTTCTTTTTAGGATGAAAGCCTTGTATTTTTTTTTTTTTTTTTTTCGTGAGATGGAGTCTCTCTCTGTCTCCCAGGCTGAAGTGCAGTGGCGCAGTCTCAGCTCAATGCAATCTCCATCTCCTGGGCTCAAGCAATTCTCCTGCCTCAGCCTCCTGAGTAGCTGGGATTACAGGTGTATGCCACCACGCCCGGCTAATTTTTGCATTTTTAGTAGAGATGGGGTTTCACCAGGTTGGCCAGGGTAGTCTCAAACTCCTCACCTTGTGATCCACCTGCCTCGGCCTCCCAAAGTGCTGGGATTACAGGCGTGAGCCACTGCACCTGGCCAAAGCCTTGTATTCTATAGCTGTTAGAGGCATGGAAGGAGAAGGTTTGCATCCTGGCTTTGCTATGTACGGTATGACTTGGAAAAGTCACCATATCCTCCAAGCCTCATCAGTGAAACAGGAGCAAGGATAGTGTGGTGGGGACTGAAGGACAGAAGCATGCTCTTTGGAATAGGACCTGACACACAGGACACTCTCTCTCCGCATTGGTTATAATTCATCGGGACAGTTAGAGAACATTCCTAGGCCATGAGCTTAGCAAGTGGCAGGGAGAACTGGACCATGAACCAGACTCTTCTAACTCCAGGGCCCACACTTTAAATTGCTAGATTGCCTTCTATACAAACAGGAGATATGGCTGTCCCCACCAGATGGGGAAACCGAGGCCTGGAGAGGTGAGCACCTGACTGCCAGGCCATGGAACTGGTAAGAGCAGAGCCCCCGACTCTGGCCTGTTTGATTCTGAGGTTGGATCTCATTGCACTAGTGCAGACCACTTCTCCCTCCTTTTCTTTATTTTCTGGGCCATTCAGGAGGCAGGCAAGGTGGTACCACCTCCTTATTCTGCCCCCTCCTGGGCCTCCCCAGTGTGCCCCCAGTGTCCACCTCAGCTCCTAGAGTCTAAATTTCCAACTGGGGTCTGGGCATGGTGGCTTACGCCTGTAATCCCTGCACTTTGGGAGGCTGAGGCCGGTAGATCACTTGAGGCTGGGAGTTCGAGACCAGCCTGGGCAACGTGGTGAAACTCCGTCTCTACTAAAAATACAAAAATTAGCCACGCATGGTGGTGCATGTTTCTAGTCCCAGCTACTCAGGAGGCTGAGGAGGAGAATCACTTGAACCAGGAGGCAGAGATTGCAGTGAATAGGAATCACACCACTGCCCTCCAGCCTGGGTGACAGACTGAGACTCTGTCTGAAAATAAATACAATAAATAAATAAATTTCCAACTGGGAAAACTTGAGTGGAGGTGGCCCAGGGTGGAGCTCACAGGCCCAGAAGGTTCTCCTTGAGAAGAGCTCAGCGTAGCCCGCCCACCCCCTCCAGGTCAGCAGAAACATCTTGTCCCCTTGATTGTTGTCGCCAAATCAAACCCCCACCCCTGGAGCCTGGCTTATATCCTAAGCACAAAGGCCAATGTTTACCGACTCAAGGAAGCATGTTGTCAACAGCAGTGGGTGCCAAGGCTGGCGGGCATCTGGCTCAGCTGGACAGAGGCGGGAACTCTGTCGCTAACACTGTGGGTCTCAGTCCCATGCTGGGTGCACCCCCTCCTTGCCATTCCCATGTGTGGGCAGAGAGCAGGGAGGGGAGCCTGCAGGGCCCAGTATCTGGAGTCCCCCTCCCCGATGCTCCCCGTTCAGGCCGGGCTCCATTGGATAGCAGATCAGCAGTGGCTGGGCGTGACTGTCTCTGTTCTTTATGCCAAACCATGCAGAGGTGGGTTCCAGAGGCCTTGCTCAAGGAGCTCAGTGATCAGATGGGTTCATGGGACTCATCCCTGACCTCCCTGATGTGCAGAAAAGCATTCACCTAGCTGCACCTGTAGTCCCAGCCACTCAGGAGGCTGAGGTAGGAGGATCACTTGAGTCCAGGAGTTCAAGGCTACAGTGAGCTATGATCATGCCACTGCACTCCAGCCTGGACAGCAGGGCAAGAACTTGTATCAGAAAGAAAGAAGGCAGGGTGCGGTGGCTCACACCCGTAATCCCAGCACTTTGAGAGGCTGAGGTGGGAGGATCACTTGAGGTTAGGTGTTTGAGACCAACCTGGCCAACATGGTGAAACCCTGTCTCTACTAAAAATACAAAAATTAGCTGGAAATAGTGGCGGGTGCCTATAATTCCAGCTACTTGGGAGGCTGAGGCAGGACTGAGGCAGGAGAATCGCTTGAACCCAGGAGGTGGAGGTTGCAATGAGCCGAGATCATGCCACTGCAGTCCAGCCTGGGTGACAGAGCGAGACCCTGACTCAAACAAACAAACTGAACAAGTCTCAGTAACTGATGGTTCTTCCTATAGTGTTTGTCTATTTGAGCTTCTGGAAAAAAAGCCATGAAAAAGGGGCAATCTCTAAATGGAGACACACTTTCAGGGTTTTAAAAAGCAGTTTTTAGCTGCTAATGAGTGCTTGTGAAATCACACAGCTGACCCTTAGAGTCATGATTTTCTAGCTGACGGGGATCTTTTTAAGGACATCCACCTGGGCTCTGAAACAGACAGACTTAAAGGGCTTAGGAAAGCCTCGCTTCGCTCTTAGCCGTGAGACACACAGCCTCTTGGCTTAGCTGCTGCAGAAGAAAATCCTGAATTCACACATTCTAGTTGCCCAAACCTGACCCCAAGCTGAAAGCTCTGCATTGGGAGGATCGTTTCAGCCCAAGAGGACGAGGCTGCAGCGTGAGCTATGATCGCACCGATACACTCCAGCCCGCCAGGGTGACAGAGCGAGACCCTGTCTTTAAAAAAAAAAAAAAAAAAAAAGGCTGAAACCTGATGCTGTCTGCTGTGAGCTGTTTCATTCTCAGCATGAACTCTGCCAAACTAAAAAAATGGGCAGAATCGCTCCATGCAACAGAAAGGACTTTAATTCTAGGACCCTGGCAGGTTAGAGACATCCCTCCGCGGAGACATACACTGTACAAACATCGTGGATGCTGCTGGACAGACTGGGTCACTTACAGATGTCCATGACAAAGAGTTGCTCTTCGATGGGACCATTTACATTGGGCTGCTCTTCAGCTCTGCATTTCTTTCTTTCTTTTTTTTTTTGAGACAGAGTTTCACTCTTGTTGCCCAGGCTGGAGTGCAATGGTGCAATCTCGGCTCACTACAACGTCCGCCTCCCGGGTTCAAGCGATTCTTCCACCTCAGCCTCCCGAGTAGCTGGGATTATAGACATGCACCACCAAGCCCGGCTACTTTTGTATTTTTAGTAGAGACGGGCTTCACCATGTTGATCAGGCTGGTCTCGAACTCCTGACCTCAAGTAATCCATCCGCCTCGGCCTCCCAAAGTGCTGGGATTATAGGCATGAGCCACTGCTCCCAGCCTTCTTTTTTTTTTTTAAGGACAGTCTTTCACTGTTGCCCAAGCTGGAGTGCAGTGGCATGATCTCGGCTCACTGCACCCTCTACCTCCCAGGTTCAAGTGATTCTCTCGCCCACGCCTTCCAAGTAGTTAAGACTACAGGTGGGCACCACCACACCAAGCCACTTTTTGTATTTTTTTTTATCAGAGATGAGGTTTCCCCATCTTGGCGAGGCTGGTCTCGAACTCCTGGCCTCAGGGATCCTCCCGTCTTCGCCTCCCAAAGTGCTGGGATTACAGGCATGAGCCACTGCGTCCGGCCAGCTCTGCATTTCTGGTGCTGATTCTTTCCTAACTTGTGATTCCTGCCCAAAGCAATAAGCCGAGAGAGGGTACATCACAGGGACCCAGATCCTTCCACCCACTCCTGCAGGCTGGTCTCCTGCAACCCCCCCACTGAATGTTGCACTGCAGTTGATCGTTGTGTCTGACTTTCTCTATTCATTGCAACTTGAAACAAGGGACTAATAGCCTGATTCTCCTTCCTGCGTCTCTGTCCTGGTGTACTCTCACTAGTAAGGCTATCTGTTAAAGGCAGCTGTCCCTCAGAAGTTATTTTTTCTATGCTGCTCACTAGAGAAACCATTAGGATGAAAAGGGTTGGTGGAGAGCCAGGAGCAGTGGCTCACACCTGTAATCCCAGCACTTTAAGAGGCTGAGGTGGGAGGATCCCTTGAGCCCAGGAGTTCAAGGTTATTGTGAGCTGTAATCGCACCACTGCACTTCAGCGTGGCAACAGAGTGAGACCCTGTCTCTAAAAGAAAAAAAAAAGAAAGAAAACGGTGGAGAGTTATATAAACCCATTTTGGAAATTTGTAAAAATCCAGGATTTTGCCCTTTCCACTTCCTGAACCTGAAATGAAGCTTTCTGGTTAAGTTGTATAAAAATGTTTTTCTGTGAAAAAGTTTTTGTCCCTCCTGGCTGGATGCAGTGGCTTATGCCAGCACTTTGGGAGGACGAGGCAGACAGATCACTTGAGATCAGGAGTTTGAGACCAGCCTGGCCAACATGGCAAAACCCTGTTTATACTAAAAATACAAAAAAAAAAAAAAAAAAAAAAAAAAGCCGGGCATAGTGGCGCATACCTGTAATCCCAGCTACTCGTGAGGCTGAGGCAGAAAAATCACTTGAACCCGGGAGGTGGAGGTTGCAGTGAGCCAAGATCGTGCCACTGCACTCCAGCCTGGGCGACAGAGCAAGAGGCAGGAGGCTGAAGCAGAAGAATCGCTTAAATCATGGAGGCGGAGGTTGCAGTGAGCCAAGATCGCACCACTGCACCCTAGCCTAAGCAACAGAGTGACACTTTGTCTCAAAAAAACCAAAACAAACAAACAAACAGAAATACTGATGCAAAAAACCACCATCCTTTCTAAGATAAACCCTTTTGATTAATGGGATTCGTTTTAACTGGCTAAGTTCAGGATCAAGGAAGGGCATCTGTGAGATCAATGCGATCCGGTCTCACCCTGCTGCATGGCATCCTGCTACCAGTAATTTTGCTGGAAAGATGTCTTGGCCGAGGACAAAAGGATAGACTGTGCAGAAAATATCACAGTTCTGAGAGAGGCCTGCCTCCAAGGTTGGCCCCTGCCTGGTACCACCTGGAAACGTGGATTTGGGGAAGGTTCCCAGCATTCCCTGGAAACGGCGGCTCTGCTCTGCATGATGAAACTGTCTGTACAGTGTGGTTTATGCTGAGCACCTGTTTTCCTCTGGGAGTCTGGAATTTTGGTACCTGCTAGGCAGAGGCTTCATTAGACTGCCAAAGAGATCCATGGCACATACATACAAGTTAAGAAATCCTGTTAAAGCCAGGTGCAATGGCTCATGCCTGTAATCCCAGCACTTTGGGAAGTACAGGCAGGAGGATCACTTGAGGCCAGGGGTTCGAGACCAACCTGGGCAACCCTGTCTCTACAAAAAATTTAAAAAGTAGCCGGCTGTACAGGCACATGCCTGTAGTCCCACCTACTCAGGAGGCTAAGTCGGGAAGATCGCTTGAGCCAGGAGCTTGAGGCTGTAGAGAGCTATGATTGCACCATTGTCCTCCAGCCTGGGCAACAGAGGGAGGACCTGACTATTAAAAAAAAAAAAAGGAAAAGGCCGGGCGTAGTGGCTCACGCCTGTAATCCAAGCACTTTGGAGGCCAAATCGGGCAGATCACCTGAGGTCGGGAGTTCAAGACCTGCCTGACCAACATGGTGAAACCCTGTCTTTATGTAAAAAAAAAATTAAAAAGAAAAAAAAAATAGAACTCCTGTTACATATAGATAATACCCACATGAATTCCCCATTCTCAATTATGAGACTATTATCACTTCCACTGGCTCATCTACCATGGCTTAGGGTAGGAAATATTGTAAACATCCCCGCACAGTGGCTCACACCTGTAATTCCAGCACTTTGGGAGGTGGGCAGATCACCTGAGGTTAGGAGTTCGAGACCAGCCTGGTCAACATGGTGAAACTCCGTCTCTATTAAAAATACAAAAATTAAGGCCGGGCGCGGTGGCTCACGCCTGTAATCCTAGCACTTTGGAAGGCTGAGGTGGGTGGATCACTTGAGGTCAGGAGTTCAAGACCAGCCTGACCATCAGGGTGAAAGCCCATCTTTAAAAAACAACAACAACAAAAATTAGCTGGGCATGGTGCCTGTAGTCTCAGCTGCCCGGGAGGCTGAGGCAGGAGAATTGCTTGAACCCGGAAGCTGGAGGCTGCAATTGCACTCTAACCTGGGCAACACAGTGAAACTTCTTTCTTTCTTTCTTTCTTTTTTTTGAGACAGTCTCTCATTGTCGCCCAGGCTGTAGTGCAGTGGCACAGTCTCAGCTCACTGCAATCTCTGCTTCCTGGATTCAAGTAATTCTCCTGCCTCAGCCTCCCAAGTAGCTGGGACTATAGGTGTGTGCCACCATGCCTGTAGTCCCAGCTCAGTCTCAAAAAAAAAAAGGGCCAGGCTCAGTGGCTCATGCCTGTAATCCAAGCACTTTGGGAGGCCAAGGCAGGAGGATCACCTGAGGTCAGGAGTTCAAGATCAGCCTGGGCAACATGGTGAAACCCCCATCTCTACTAAAAATTAAAAAAAAAATAGCTGGGTGTGGTGGAGGTGGTGGGAGCCTGTAATCCGTTACTCGAGAGGCTGAGGCACGAATTGCTTGAACCCAGGAGGTGGAGATTGCAGTGAGCCGAGATCCCACCATTGCACTCCATCCTGGGCAATACAGTGAGACTCTGTTTCAAAAAATAATAGATAAACTTTCTAGATGCTGATGGGGAAAAAACTCCAAGATACATTACATTAAAAAAAAAAAAGGCATGGAGCAGTGTGTATGTTACGATTTGTGTTAAAAAAAAAAAAAAACCCACAGTTTACAAATGGTTTTGATTTTGTTCTTACAGTTTATGTGAGTTTTCCACAGTACAGAACATGCCAACGGTTCTCAGCCATTTGACGGAGTTTAAATAAAGAGAACCAATGCAACCTTGCCATTTGGAATCTTCCGCTTTTGGGAGCACCCCAAGCTTAGTGACTTCAGGGTTTATTTCATACTTCTCTGCACATCTAGTTGGCCTTTCTGGTTCTGCAGCAAAATCTATTTACATGTTTTATGTAATAATTTACATGATTTAAAGTTTTATAAATATGGCTTCTATTTGTTGAGCTATAACTTACACAGTGTGAAATTCATAGAACTGTACACTGAAAAGAGTATTTCAGTATACAGTTGTATGAATTTTTTTTCAGTGTACAGTTGTATGAATTTTTTTTTCAGTGTGCAGTTGTATGAATTTTGAAAACATGTAGAGTTGTGTAACTATCACCCCAATCAAGATACAGGGCAATTCCATGACCCCAAAAGGGAACTGCCACGAATCCACCCTTGCTATGCACTTTTGTCCTCAGTCCCTCCCCCATCCCAGCTCCCTGGCAACCACTCATCTATTTTCTTTCCTTACAGTTTTGCCTTTTCTAGAATGTCATGTAAATGAATCGAGCAGTATGTAGCCTTGTTAGTCTTGTTTCATTCACCCAACAAAATACATTTGAGGCCACTTCGGGAGGCTGAGGTGGGCAGATCACCTGAGGTCAGGAGTTCAAGAGCAGCCTGGCCAACATGGCAAAACCCCGTCTTTACTAAAAATACAAAAATTAGCTGGGCGTGGTGGCAGGCACCTGTAGTCCAGCGACTCAGGAAGCTGAGACATGAGAATTGCTGGAACCTGGGAAGCAGAGGCTGCAGTGAGCTGAGACTGTGCTACTGTACTCCAGCCTGGGAGACAGAGCGAGACCCTGTCTCAAAAAAAAAGAAAAGAAAAAAAAATTGAGATTCATCCATGTTGGTGCTTGCATCCAGACTTTGTTTTTCTTTTCTCTTTTTTCTTTTCCTTTCTTTTTTTTTTTTCCCCACAAGGTCTCACTCATTCTGTCATCTAGGCTGGAATGCAGTGGCGTGATCACTGCAGCCTCAAACTCCTGGGTTCAAATGATCTTCCCGCCTCACACTCTTGAGTAGCTGGGGACTATAGGCACACACCAACATGACTGCCTAGTTTGTTTTTTTTGAGACGAAGTCTCACTCTGTCACCCAGGCTGGAATGCAGTGGTGTGATCTCGGCTCACTGCAACCTCCACCTCCCGGGTTCAAGTGATTCTCCTGCCTCAGCCTCCCGAGTAGCTGGGATTACAGGTGTGCACTACCATGCCTGGCTAATTTTTGTATTTTTAGTAGAGATAGGGTTTCACCATGTTGGCCTGGCCAGGCTGGTCAAACTCCTGACTTAAAGTGATCCACTTCCAAAGGGAGGGATACCTGGGATTGCAGGTGTCAGCCACCACCCCCAGCCCCACTGGCTAAATTTATATTTGTTTGTAGAGTCAGGGTTTCGCTATGTTGCTCAGGCTGGTCTTGAACTCCTGGCCTCAAGAAATTCTCCCACTCTGGCCTCCAAATATGTTGGGATTATAGGTGTTAGCCACAGTGCCCTGCCCAAACTTTGTTTCTCTCTATTGCTGAGCAGTGTCTCCTTGTATGCTTGTGCCGGAGTTTAACACTGCTCATTGGCCAGGCACGGTGGCTCATGCCTGTAATCCCAGCACTTTGAGACGCTGAGGCAAAGGTTCACTTGAGCCCAGGCAGTCAAGGCTGCAGTGATCACTTCACTGCATTCCAGCCTGGGTGACACAGAGAGACCCTGGTTCTCAAAAAATGAAAACCCAAACAAACAACACTGCTTATTTGCTTTCTGTAATCAGCCTATTGACAAATCAAGGAAGACCGACTCTCGGTTACAAGACAGAATGCAAATGTGAAGGATTAGAGAACAGAAGCTGGGAAATTACTTCCTCATCTTACAGGGAGTCATGCCATGCTCTCTAAAGATGGCGCCTTCGCAAACATAGTCCTTGTCCTTCATAATAAAACATCAGTGAATAGGTAAGTCCAGAAGACACAATTAGAAAATCCCAAAAGGGTGCGACCTCTAAGAGGAAGGTGGGTGGAAGCATGGAGGAAACGATTCTTATTTCCTAAAGTCCTCCCAGTGGACAGTGACTGGGAGGATCACTGTGAAGGCTTCTGGGGGCTGGAAATGTTCTCAATCTGGTGTTCATTACATGTGGCACTTTGTGAAAAATCACTGGGATATGTGTACGATTTGTGTACTTGCAGGATAGATGTATTTCCATAAAACAAATTATTTTATTTATTTAATTTTAATTTTATTTGAGACAGGGTCTCATTCTGTTCCCCAGGCTGGAGTACAGTGGCATGATCTCCACTCACTACAGCCTCAACCTCCTAGGCTCAAGTGATCCTCCCACCTCAGCCTCCTGAGTAGATGGGACTAAATGCATGAGCTACTATGCCCAGCTAATTTTTGTATTTTTTGTAGAGACAGGGTTGCGCCCTGTTTCTCAGGCTGGTCTTGAACTTCTGGACTCAATCGATTCACCCACTGTGGCCTCTCAAAGTGCTGGCATTACAAGCATGAGCCACCGTGCCCGGCCCCTTTGCCTATTTCTTAACTGAATTATAGTCTTTTTATTATTGAGTTGTTTAAGAGTTCTGTTTGTTTTCTTTCTTTTTCTTTTTCTTTTTTTTTTGAGACAGAGTTTTGCTCTTGTGGCCTAGGCTGGAGTGCAGTGATGACGCAATCTCAGCTCACCGCAACCTCCGACTCCTGGTTCAAGCGATTCTCCTGCCTCAGCCTCCCAAGTAGCTGGGATTACAGGCATGTGCCACCACGCCTGGCTAATTTTGTATTTTTAGTAGAGACGGAGTTTCTCCATGTTGGTCAGGCTGGTCTAGACTCCCAACCTCAAATGATCCACCCGCCTCAGCCTCCTAAAGTACTGGGATTACAGGCATGAGCCACTGCGCCTGGCCTGTTTTCTTACTTTTGAGGCAGGCTCTTGCCCTGTCACCCAGACTGGAGTGTGCAGTGGGATGATCATAATTCGCTGCAGCCTCAACCTCCCTGGCTCCAGCGATCCTCTCCGTTCAGCCTCCCACATAGTTGGGACTATAGACATGCCCAGCCAATTAAAAAAAAAATTTGGGCTGGGTGTGGTGGCACATGCCTATAATTCCAGCTACTTGGGAGGCTGAGGCAGGAGAAACCCTTGAACCCAGGAGGTGGAGGTTGCAGTGAGCTGAGATTGTGCCATTGTACTCCAGCCTGGGTGATAAGAGTGAAACTCTGTCTCAAAAAAAAAAAAAAAATTGGTAGATATGGGGTCTCACTATGTTGCCCAGGCTTGTCTTGAACTCCTGGGCTCAGGGTATCCTCCTGCCAAAGTGCTGGGATTACAGTCATGAGCCACTGCTGTGGAGAGAGTTCTTAATATATGCTGGATACAAGTCCCTTATCAAATATATATTTGCAAGTGTTTTTTTTTTTTTTGCCTGTTTTGTACATTGTTTTTTACTTTTGTGTGTGTGTACAGTGGCGTGATCTCGGCTCACTGCAACCTCCTCCTCCTGGGTTCAAGCTATTCTCCTGCCTCAGCCTCCCAGGTAGATGGGATTACAAGCATTCACCACAACACACAGCTAATTTTTGTATTTATAGTAGAGACAGGGTTTCACCATGTTGGCCAGGCTGGTCTCGAACCCCTGACCTCAAGTGATCCACCCATCTCGGCCTCCCATAGTGCTGGGATTACAGGCGTGAGCCACCACGCTCGGCCTTCATTTTCTTAATTGCATTATTTGTAGTGCAACAGCTTTTAATTTCAATGAAGTGCAACGTATCCATCTATTCTTTAGTCACTTGTGCTTTGGTGTCCTAAGAAGTGAGCTGATCTTTTTGTTTTTGGAGAGATGGGGTCTTCCTATGTTGCCTAGGCTGATCTTGAACTCCTGAGCTCAAGTGATCCTCCTGCCTCGGCCTCCCACACTGCTAGGATTATAGGCATGAGCCACCACACCCAGCCTAAACTGATTTTTTTTTTTAACTTAAAAGGAGGAATCTTCTGCAGAAGGAACGTGATCCACCAGGCAGTTACCTCTGGAGGCAGCACACTTTTTCCAAATAATTAAAGTGATCTTCACACAAACTAAACTCCCATTTTCTGGTCACTTTATGTGCCAGGCACTGTACTAAGCGCATTTCACACTCTGCCGTTTACTCATTAAATCCACAACAACCCTGTTAGGTAGGTGCTCTCATCATCCCCATTTCATAGATTAGAAGATGGAGGCTCATTAGCTGGGTGTGGTGGCGCACACCTGTAATCTCAGCTGCTAGGGAGGCTGAGGCGGGAGAATTGCT
The DNA here is from genome assembly GCA_036589455.1 of Ateles fusciceps. Lineage (NCBI taxonomy): Eukaryota > Metazoa > Chordata > Mammalia > Primates > Atelidae > Ateles > Ateles fusciceps. The sequence continues at coordinate 4,981,378 of JAZHEH010002317.1, read as the reverse complement.
TGAACTGGGAGGCGGAGGTTGCAGTGAGCCGAGATTGCACCACTGCACTCCAGTCTGGGTGACAGAGTGAGACTCAGTCTCCAAAAAAAAAAAAAAAAGGCAAGGATGGGTGGTCTTATTGTTGGGGGTTTAGATTTTATCTTGGAGACAATAGGGAGCTATTGAAGGTTTTATAGCAGAGATGCAACATGATGAGGACATTAAAGCCTGCTCGGCCCTAGGTGAGCATGGGGGAAGAACGCTGGGCTGGAAACCCAGCTGCCCAGAGCTACTGTGCTTGGACCCACATTGCCCAGTAGCCTACTTGTGATTCTCTATAGGTTTGAAGCTTAAATAAAAGATTTAAAAGATAGAAGATAAACCAATAAGTTTTAGTTACATTTAAAAATTGGCTCTAGGCTGGGTGCAGTGGCTCATGCCTGTAATCCCAGCACTTTGGGAGGCGAGGCGGGCAGATCACTTGAGCCTAGGAATTCGACACGAGCCTGGGCAACATGGCAAAATCCCATCTCTAAAAAAAAAAAAAACCCAAAATCAGCCAGGTGTGGTGGGCACACCTGTAGTCCCCGCTGCTCAGGAGGCTGAGGTAGGTGAATCAGTTAAGGCCAGGAGTTTGAGGCTACAGTGAGCTGTGATGATGCCACTGCATTCCAGCCTGGGCGGCAGAGTAACACCCTGTCTCAATTAAAAAAAAATGCATCTAAAAGCAGCCAAATAGCCCTGTGCTCTGCTTCCTGGAATCTACAACTAGAGACTCCCAAACAGATAGAGCTAGTGAGGATTCAGAGACAGAAGTCCACGGACAGAACCTCACCCCTCCCCTGCCAGGCCCACAACTCTCCCAAGCAAGTGCAGCTGGGACCAGAGGAGGTGTGGGCTGGCCAGGGTGCCCAGCTGGTCTTGTTATCACGGCTGGTGCTCCTGGGCAGGGCCACTTAGGTGGGGCTGGTCTTTATCTCTTGAGGTACAGAGACCGTGTGTCTGAGCTTTGAGGTGACAGGCAGCTGTATCACCAGGCACCAGTGATGACTGGGGAGGGTCCAGAGAGTTGATGGCACGGGACATAGGACCCGTGGGCTCTGAAGAGTGTGTAATCTTGGGTCACTGCTGGCACCCTCTGAGTCTCAGTGTCCTAACTGTGCAAGCCAGGGAGCACTTGATCTGGTGTGGACCATAGCATGTCCTCCGTGCCTGGCACCAGGGGCACCGGGGAGTATCCTGGAGGTTTGATTTCTTTTCTTTTCTCTTTGTTTTTTTGAGAGTCTCACTCTGTCGCCCAGGCTGGGGTGCAATGGTGCAATCTCGGCTCTCTGCAACCTCCGCCTCCCGGGTTCAAGTGATTCTCCTGCCTCAGCTTCCTGAGTAGCTGGGACTAACTGACGCCCACCACCACACCCAGCTAATTTCTTTTGTACTTTTAGTAGAGATGGGGTTTCACCATGTTGGCCAGTCTGGTCTCAAACTGCTGACCTCATCAAGTGATCCAACTGCCTGGGCCTCCCAAAGTGTTGGGTCGTGAGCCACTGTGCCCGGCCTAAAATGTCTTGCCTCTCCAGCATGCACGCCTGCTCTCATGACAGCATCTCCCTTCTCCAACCTTTCCCCCGCTCTGTCTGTGTGGTTTGGGTGGGGCATGTGAGCCGGGACTGGCCAGTGAGAATCCCTGTGATTGGTTGAGGGCTGGGCACCTGGCCAGAACCGGCCATGTGGATTTGCTCTGGGGCTTCTGCTTGAGAAAGAGGCTCACTTCGAGCTCTGAGTTGGCTGAGCTGATCCAGCGGTCCTGGGGGGGGCCAGCCCCGAGTCTGCTGAAGGAAGACATGCCTGTGTATAAGGCCAGAACAGAGAAACCAGAGCTGAGAGAAGACAGGCCGATTCCTGGTGGCTGAGCAACTTGTTCCAGGCAGGCTCCTGGATGAGCCAAACCTTTTTTCCCTTTTGCTTAAGCTAGTTTGAGTTGGGCTTCTGGCATTTGCAACCACTGGTGCTAACAAACACAAACAGAAGAACAGTAACACCACCACCATCTGTGAGTGTGGATTCACTGTCAGGCACCACGGCAGGGGCCATGACACCACCACCACCATCTGTGAGCGTGGATTCACTGTCAGGCACCAAGGCAGGGGCCATGACACCACCACCGCCATCTGTGAGCGTGGATTCACTGTCAGGCACCAAGGCAGGGGCCATGACACCACCACCGCCATCTGTGAGCGTGGATTCACTGTCAGGCACCAAGGCAGGGGCCATGACACCACCACCGCCATCTGTGAGCGTGGATTCACTGTCAGGCACCAAGGCAGGGGCCATGACACCACCACCGCCATCTGTGAGCGTGGATTCACTGTCAGGCACCAAGGTAGGGGCCATGACACCACCACCGCCATCTGTGAGCGTGGATTCACTGTCAGGCACCAAGGCAGGGGCCATGACACCACCACCGCCATCTGTGAGCGTGGATTCACTGTCAGGCACCAAGGCAGGGGCCATGACACCACCACCGCCATCTGTGAGCGTGGATTCACTGTCAGGCACCAAGGCAGGGGCCATGACACCACCACCACCATCTGTGAGCGTGGATTCACTGTCAGGCACCAAGGTAGGGGCCATGGCGGTGGTCTGTTCCACAAGGAGGGAGTACTTGATCCTTTGTTTAGATTTGCTGGCACACATAAAATAACGTTGACAGACTTTTAGCAGTTTTTATTATTATTTAAAAACTCTCTGCAAACAATGCATCCCTGTGGTAGATTCCACTGTCCATATCCCTTCAAGGAAGGACTCACTGCCCAGCTGTAGGGAGACTGGTCGGCCGTCACCTCCTATCGGATCTGCCTCACCTGAAGAGACTTGGCCCCAGCCTTCCCAGAGCAGCCCACATTTTGTGACTGAGCAAGAGTAGAGAGGCTGGTCCATTTCAGCCCAATGGGGGCAACTCTGACTAGTGGCTCTGTCTCCAAGGGGCTCAGTAGGGCTGGCCAAGGCCTTGTGGAATCTCCACCACTGACTTCCCCTTCTCCCCAGCCCAGCCTCCCCAACTTCCTTTCACTGATGTGAATCCTTAAAATCATTTTATGGCCAGGCATGGTGGCTCGCACCTGTAATCCCAGTGCTTTGGGAGGCTGAGGCAGAGATCACTTCTGCCCAGGAGTATGAGGCTGCAGTAAGCTATGATTGTGCCATTGCACTCCGGCCTGGGTGACGGAGCAAGACCTTGTCTTGAACAAACAACAGCAAAAAAACTTGCACCCCACGCTCTGTCTCAGCCTGTTCCTAGAGAACCCAACCCATGACAACTCCCTTATGACTTGTACCTGATGGGGGTGGGGGAAAGAGGTGATGGGAGCAGCACACCCCTTGGTATGCCACGGCTAGCACTGTGCCCATTTTATCTCCTCAGCTTTCTATTTTTTTCCTCTCATTTTACAGATGAGAAACTTGAGATTCAAGAAGAGGAAGACTTGCCCAAATAACTTGTTCTTTGCGGCTAGAAAATGCTTAAATGCGACTCAGGTCCAGACCACATTCGTATTACAATGTTTGTGATCATCCCAACGTAAAACCAGTTCCTAGGCCGGGCGCGGCGGCTCACGCCTGTAGTCCCAGCACTTTGGGAGGCCGACGTGGGCAGATCACCTGAGGTCAGGAGTTCGAGACCAGCCTGTCCAACACGGTGAAACCCCATCTCTACTAAGAATGCAAAAATTAGGAGGGCGTGGCGGTGGTGGGCGCCTGTAATCCCAGCTACTCGGGAGGCTGAGGCAGGAGAATCCCTTGAACCTGGGAGGCGGTGAGCTGAGATCCCACCATTGCACTCCAGCCTAGGCAACAAGAACGAAACTCCGTCTCAAAACAAACAAAAACAGTTCCTGCTTCCAAGATTTTAAGGCTTTTAACATCCATTTGGGAGACGTGTGTGTGTGAAACACCCATTTGGGAGACATCTGAATTTTCTTTGTCACTTTCTTAAGTCTAAAACAAGGTGTGGCAAACATTTTCTATAAAAAGCCATATGGTAAATCTTTCTGGCTTTGTGGGGTATGAGGCCTCTGCTGAAACTCCTGTAGCCTGCAAACAGGCATAGACAGCAGGTGAACAAATTAGTGTGGCTAGGTGCCAATAAAAACTTATTTACAAAAAGAGTCAGTGTTTCATCCTCACATGCCTTAAGAAAAGCAATTAAAGAAAAAAAGAGTCAGTGAGGGAAAAAACAGACAGTGGTCCAGATTTAGACGAAGGGCCATGGTTTTCCCATCCCTGCCTAGGCGATCCGCAAAACAGTAAATCGAACCTTGGTTTGTAGCACTTCCTGAATTCTGTGGTGCAGATACTCTGTATGGTCAATTTCTTTTCTTCTTTCTTCTTTTTTGTTTTTCGAGACATGGTCTCACTCTGTCACCTACGCTGGAGTGCAGTTGCTCAGTCTCAGGTCACTGCAGCCTCCACCTGCCAGGTTCAAGCAATCCTCCTGTCTCAGCCTCCTGAGTAGCTGGGACTACAGGTATGTGCCACCAAGCCCGGCTACTTTTTGAATTTTTTATAGAGACAGGGTTTCACCATGTTGCCCAAGCTGGTGGTGAACTCCTGGGCTCAAGTGAACTGACCATTTTGGCATCCCAAAGTGTTGGGATTATAGGCGTTAGCCACTGCACCTGGCCAGTATGGTCAATTTTGAGTATCAACATGAAGTCATTGAACTTGGGGTTGAGCTAAGTACGGTACATACCAAAACAGATACAAACAGATGTAAATAACCTCAAAAGCACAGGGAGGCTGGGTGCATTGGCTTACACCTATAATCCCAACATTTTAGGAGGCTGAGGCTGGGGTATCATTTGAGTCCTGGAGTTCAAGACCAGCCTGGGCAACAAAGCAAAACCCTGTTTCAAAAAGAAAGGAAAAAAAAGCATTGGTGATACTAAAACTTAGTAAAAATGATTAGGAAGTTGAGACCGGGTGTGGTGGCTCACACCTGTAATCCAGCACTTGGGGAGGCCGAAGTGGGCGGATCACCTGAGGTCAGGAGTTTGAGACCAGATGGCAAAACCCCATCTCCACTAAAAATACAAAAAAATTAGCCAGTCGTGGTGGTGGGCACCTATAATCCCATCTACTCAGGAGGCTGAAGCAGGAGAACTGCTTGAACCTGGGAGGCAGAGGTTGCAGTGAGCTGAGATCGCGTCATTGCACTCCAGCCTGGCGACAGAATGAGACCCCGAAAAGATTAGGAAGTGCTGAGATTTGAGCATTTATTATCTTTGTTTTAATACATCTTATTTAATTGTAAGTTTATATTTCTTTCTTGCTTTTTGTTTTGTTTTATTTTGTTTTTCTTGAGACGGAGTCTCGCTCTGTCCCCTAGGCTGGAGTGCAGTGGCACGATCTTGGCTCACTGCAACCTCTGCCTCCCAGGTTCAAGCAATTCTCCTGCCTCACCCTCCTGAGTAGCTGGATTACAGGTGTGCGCCACCATGCCCAGCTAATTTTTGTATTTTTAGTAAAGATGGGGTTTCATCATGTTTGGTCAGGCTGGTCTCAAACTCCTGACCTCATGATCTGCCTGCCTCAGCCTCCCGAAGTACTGGGATTACAGGCATGAACCACCATGCCCAGCTTTAAATACATTTTAAAATATAATTCAATCTTAAATAATGCCGGCATTTTAAGATTGAATTATATTTTAAAATGTATTTAAAGCTGGGCATGGTGGTTCATGCCTGTAAACTGGCCCCACGGCTGGGCATGGTGACTCATTCCTGCAATCCCAGCACTTTGGGAGGCCGAGACGGGCGGATCACCTGAAGTCAGGAGTTCGAGACCAGCCTGGCCAACATGATGAAACCCGGTCTCTACTAAAAATGCAAAAATTAGCTGAGCGTGGTGGTGCTGGCCTGTAATCCCAGCTACTCTGGAGGCTGAGGCAAGAGAATTGCTGGAACCCAAGAGGCAGAAGCTGCAGTGAGTCGAGATTGGGCACTGCACTCCAGCCTGGGCAACAGAGCGAGACTGTCTCAAAAAAAATAAATAAATAAAAACTAGCCCACAGTCTTCCTGGAGAATTGATCATGGGCTGTCCTGAGTGAACAGGAACTGCTCCCCTGCTTTGGCTGCCTGAGGTTTAGGGGTGGGAGGGCTGATGATCGGGGAATGGATAAGGAAAACAGCAGCCAGGGAGGCTGGACAGCTGATACAGCATCAAGGCCCGGGGCACATCAAAGGGATTTTCTTTCCTCTCAGGCTAAACTACCATTACGTCAGTTGCTCATCACTTGCATAAGCGGAGGGTGAAGTTACTCAAGCCCAGCCATCGATCCTTTTCGGGCTGAACCTGTGTCCTCATCATCCAAAGTCCCCATGTTTGCGAACATCTCCCACACTTCAGTTTGGAGCACTGACTTTCATTCTTGGCAAGGACAACGGGGAGTTTGCTTTGGCCTCTGATTTGCTGAATTGCCTTCAATACATGGCTTAACATCTCTGAACCCCCTTTCCCCATCTCTGAGTGTCAGGAAGAGCTGAAGCCAGATACAGTGGCTCACGCCTATAATCCTGCCACTTTGGGAGGCTAAGGCTGGTGGATCATGAGGTCAGGAGTTCGAGACCAGCCTGACCAACATGGTGAAACCCCGTCTCTACTAAAAATACAAAAATTAGTTGGGCATGGTGGCACACACCTGTAATCTCAGCTACTCAGGAGATTGAGGCAGGAGAATTGCTTGAAACTGGGAGGTGGGGGTTGCAGTGAGCCGAGATCGTGCCACTGCACTCCAACCTGGGCGACAGAGGGAGACTCTGTCTCAAAGAAAAAAAAAAAAAGGAAGAGCTGCTATGAGTCTCTGTTACCTACAGGGATAGTAGAGACTATGTGTCCAGTGTTTTGCATGCAACACAACCACCCTGTGAGGTAGTTACTATTCTACCCATTGTACACTTGAAGAAACTAAGACTCAGAGAGGCTAACTGGCTCATACTAGAAGGTAGAGTTGTGATTCATCTCTCCTTACCCCAAATCCTAGTTTTTCATCTTTTCTGGTATGCCTTACAGCCTCCAGAGCCCCTCCAGATTTTTACAAATGAGAGGGGCGTGAGAGGCTGCTGGCCAGGGACTTGAAACCTAAATATGACAGAAGCCAGAAGAGTGAAAGAGAAGAGCTAGGTGAGGCTGGGTGCAGTGGTTCACGCCTGTAATCCCAGCACTTTGGGAGGCAGAGGCAGGTGGATCACTTCAGGCCAGGAGTTCAAGACCAGCCTGGCCAACATGGTGAGACTGCCCCCACCACACCCCATCTCTACTAGAAATACAAAAATTAGCTGGGTATGGTGACATGTGCCTGTAATCCCAGCTATTGGGGAGGCTGAGACACCAGAATAGCTTGAACTCAGAAGGTGGAGGTTGCAGTGAACTAAGATCGTGCCACTGCATTCCAGCCAGGGTGATGGATTGACACTGTGTCTCAAAATAATAATAATAATAATTGTTATTATTAAAAGAAGAGCTGGGTGGGATTGTGGGAAGCTGTATCCGACCTCCGCACTCTGCTAACGAGGGCATTAACTTTGCTCCAGTCAGTTGTTGCCTGTGGGGACATGGGCCCGGTGTGGCCAGATTTTGTTCAAAAGAAATTAGCAATGTGAGTTTTTATGTGAAATCCTTTGATTTGAAGATTGTCTTGTTTTGAATTCTATTTGTTTGAAATATCCAGAATAGGTGAATCGCAGACACACAGTGCAGACTGGCGGGGAGGTGAGAGTGGCTGCTTAAGGAGGATGGGTGTCCTTTTGGGGTGATGGAAGGGAGTGTTCTGCAACCAGACAGAGATGGTGGTTGCACAACATTGTGAATTACTAAACGTTGCTGAATTTTTTCACTGTTTTATGACTCTCATCTCAATAAATTGAATTGGTTTTAAATTTTTCTTTATGCTTTTGTGCATCTTTAGATATTGGGAAATAGTATTTTTACTGAAGATTAATATACCTGGAGAAGTGCATAAGTGTATAGCTCTGAATTGTCACAAACAGAACACACCAGTTTAACCAGCTCAGCTATGTGGTTTTTTGTTTGTTTTTTTATTCAGACAGAGTCTCACTCTGTCACCAAGGATGGAGTGCAGTGATGGGACCTCGGGTCACTGCAACCTCCACCTCCTGGGTTCAAGCGATCTCTCCTGCCTCAGCCTCCTGAGTAGCTGGGTTTATAGGTGTGTGCCACAACACCCGGCTAATTTTTGTATTTTTAGTAGAGACAAGGTTTCGCCGTGTTGGCCAGGCTGGTCTCAAATTCCTGGCCTCAAGTGACCTGCCCACCTTGGCCTCCCAAAGTTTTGGGATTACAGGCGTGAACCACAGTGCTCGGCTGCAGATTATATATATATGTGTATGTGTATATATATATGTGTGTGTATATATATATATGTTTATTTTTTTTTTTTTTTTTTTTGAGATAGGTTCTCACTCTGTTGTCCAGGATAGAGTATAGTGACACCATCATAACTCACTGCAGCCTCAAAAGCTGGGCTGAAGTGATCCTCCCACCTCAGCCTCCCCAGTAGCTGGCACTATAGGCACATGCCACCACACCAGGCTAATTTTTTTTCCCTTTGGCAAAGATGGGGTCTCACTTTGTTGTCTTGGCTGGTCTTAAACTCCTGGGCTCAAGTGATCCTCCTACCTTGGCCTCCCAAAGTGTCAAGATTATAGGTGTGAGCCCCATGACTGGCTTATTTTGTTCTTTAATACATAACTAATAGGCCGGGTGAAGTGGTTCATGCCTGTGATCCCAGGACTTTGGGAGGCTGAGGCAGGTGGATCACCTGAGGTCAGGAGTTCGAGACCAGCCTGGCCAACATGGCGAAACCCCGTCTCTAAACTAAAAAAATTAGCTGGGCATGGTGGTGGGTGCCTGTAATCCTAGCTACTTGGGAGGCTGAGGCAGGAGAATCGCTTGAACCCGGGAGGCGGAGGTTGCAGTGAGCTGAGATCATGCCATTGCACGCCAGCCTGGGCGACAAGAGGGAAACTCCGTCTTAAAAAAAACAACAAACAAACAAAAAAACATACAATGTGATTGAGGTGGGGCAGGGGGGATGAAAATACGCTTAATTAAGAGAAAAAAAAAGTAAAGAAAACAAGCCCACTGATAATCCTTCATCCACAGACAACCACCTTGGATGATTTGGGGGATGCCCACCCAGACTACTTGCTTTTCTGTTCTTTTCTTTTTTTAGAGATAGGGTCTTTCTCTGTTGCCCAAGCTGGAGTGCAGTGGTGCCATCAGCTCACTGTAGCCTTAAACTCCTGGGCTCAAGGGATCCTCCCATCTCAGCCCAAGTAGCTGGGACTACAGGCATACACGACCATGCCGGGCCCACATAGACTACTTTCTAAAAATGTATAAACATATATAAATATGAGACTTAAGATATATAGATATGATACATATGACTTGATACTTAGGATGATTTTTTACGTATGCTTTTTAAACACTTTTGTCATGGCAATAAATACACATGTTCACCTGTGTGTGTATATGTGTGTGTTTCATTGAAAGGCTGTACTGGTTGGGGCCAGGCGCAGTGGCTCATGCCTGTAATCCCAGCTCTTTGGAAGCCAAAGATGAGTGGATTACTTGATCCCAGGAATTTGAGACCAGGTTGGACAATCTGGCAAGACCAGCTCTCTACAAAAATTTAGAAATTAGCTGGGTGTGGTGGTGTGCGCCTGTGGTCTCAGCTACTCGGGAGGCTGAAGTGGGAGGATAGCTTGGGCCTGGGAGGTTGAGGCTGCAGTGAACCATTATTGCACCATTATACTTTAGTCTGGGTGACAGAGGGAGACCCTGTATCAAAATGAGAAAGAAAAAAAAAGGCTGTACCATGATTTCTTTAACCAACTCTGAAAATCACGCATTACCAAGGTCTTCCCATTAGAAACAGAATGGACTGTGATCTATCTCTTTTGAATGGAGAGTTTCATGCTCTTTAACAATTGCTTTCTTTATTAAATGACTCTGAATTTATATTAATAAGTATCTTATTATTACTATTTTACATTTTGTAGAGACAGAATCTTGTCATGTTGCCCAGGCTGGTTTCAAACTTATGGCCTCAGGCGATTCTCCTGCCTTGGCATCCCAATGTGCTAGGATTACAAACATGAGCCACCATGCCAGGCAGTATCTTATATTATTGTTATTATTTTTGAGATAGGGTCTCAATCTGTCACCCAGGCTGGAGTACAGTGGCATGATCTCAGCTCACTGCAACCGCTGCCTCCCAGCCTCTAGCAATCCCCCTACCTCAGTCTCCCAAGTAGCTGGGGCTAACAAGTGTGTGCCACCATGCCTAGCTAATTTTTTGTATTTTTATTTTATTTATTTATTTATTTATGAGACGGAGTCTTGCCCTGTCGCCAGTCTGGAGTGCAGTGACGTGATCTCAGCTCACTGCCACCTCCGCCTCCTGTGTTCAAGCGATTCCCCTGCCTCAGCCTCCTGAGTAGCTGGGACTACAGGCGAGTGCCACCACAACTGGCTAATTTTTTTTTTTTTTGTATTTTATTAGAGACGAGGTTTCACTCTGTTGGCCAGGATGGTCTTGATCTCCTGACCTCGTGATCTGCCTACCCAAAGTACTGGGATTACAGGCGTGAGCCACCATGCCCAGCCACTTTTTGTATTTTTAATGGAGACAGGGTTTCACCATGTTGGCCAGGCTGGTCTAGAAATCCTGACCTCAGGTGATGCACCCACCTTGGCCTCCCAGTGTTGGGATTACAGGCATGAGCCACCGAACCCGACCCAGTATCTTATTTTTAAAAATTACTTTTTGCTCTGCCCCAAACTGCCCAGGTACTAAATAGTAACAATCTCACAGGTATAACTGCTTACTTTTTTCCATTCTATGGGGGAGTTGACTTTATTGTATAAAAATAGGATGATTTACTATGTGGGTCTCCGCATCTTACTTTTCCAAATGCTTAAATATTGGCAGCTGTGCTGGATACTCCATTAGCCCCCGCAAATCCCTTCCCTCCCTGCCCTCCTCTGTGCCTCAAGCCTTATCACCTTCAGCCAACCTGAGACTCTGGCAGGAGAGGAGAGAGACTAGTGGGCATGTCTCTTCCTTGGCTCCCTCCCTGCCAGATGTTTCAGCAGCAGCTGTGTCCCGCACTGAAAGCCGCACTCCTGTTGGGTGGTTACAACTCTCTCAACGTTCCCAAACCCTCCCTTCTCTTGCTCCTTTAGGCTTAAGGGGTGGGTAAGAGGCCCCCACGCTCACCAGCCCCAGGTGGCTTCATTATCCTTATCTGCTCCCATGACTTTGTAAATAGGCCCTTCAGTATACGCCCCCACAAACATCCTTCTGAGCGGACCAGCTGTTTTGTGATGGGCCCCTGAACTGATTCAGCAACTAACTTAAAATTCTTTTCTTTTTTAGATGGAGTCTTGCCCTGTTGCCCAGGGTGGAGTGTGGTGGCCCGATCTTGGCTTACTGTAACCTCCGCCTCCCGGGTTCAAGCAATTCTTGTACCTCAGCCTCCCAAGTAGCTGAGAGAGTCTTGCTCTGTTGCTGAGACGGTGATCTGCCTGCCTTGGCCTCCCAAAGTGCTAGAAATCTAGGCATGAGCTTCCTGCAGAAGGGTTTTCTTGAACATGCTACTCTTCATGTGGATTTGCTAATTGTTACATTTGCCTCTTTCTCCCTTTGTATGGTTTTATTTGAACCACTTGCAAGTTAGTAGTAGAAATCATGACATTACACATCTAAATAGTTGAGCATTTATCTCCTCTCAATAAAGAGAAAGAGAGTCTCTCATATAATTGCAACACCATTATCTGACTGAGGAAATTTAACACTGATATAATTTAATATAAAGTTCACAATTAGGTTTCACCAATTGGCCCAATAAGTCTTTTAAAGCTGCTGTTTCTCATTAAATAATTCAAGGATTGTGTATTGTATTTAGTCATTGTTTTTCTGTTCCTCTCTTTTCTTTTTATTTAATTAATTAATTGAATTTTTTTTTTGAGACGCAGTCTTGCTCTGTGGCTCAGGCTGGAGTGCAGTGACATGATCTCAGCTCACTGCACAGCCTCCCAGGTTCAAGTGTTTCTCCTGCCTCAGCCTCCCAGGTAGCTGGGATTACAGGTGTGTGGCTCTGTGCCTTGCTGACTTTTGCATTTTTAGTAGAGATGGTGTTTCACTATGTTGCCTAGGCTGGTCTTGCACTCCTGACCTCAAGTGATCCGCCCACCTAGCCCTCCCAAGATGCTGGGATTGCAGGGGTGAACCAACACGCCTGGTCCTTTGCTAATTAATTTTTTTTGTTTGCTTGTTTGTAGAGACGGAGGTTTTGCTATGTTGCCCATGCTGGTCTCAAACTCCTGGACTCAAGGGATCCTCCTGCCTTGATCTCCCAGAGTAATGGGACTACAGGCATGACCACGCACCTGTATCTCTCTCTCTCTCTTTTGACAATGTTAGAAATGTTAGTTTATTTTTGATGGGCATGGTGGCTCACTCCTGTAATCCTAGCACTTTGGGAGGCCGAGCCAGGTGGATCATTTGAGGCCAGGGGTTTGAGACCTCCTCAGCCTCCTGAGTACCTGGGATTACAGGCGCGTGTCACCACACCAGCTAATTTTTTATGTTTTTGATAGAGACAGGGTTTTACCATGTTGCCAGGCTGGTCTTGAACTCCTGACCTCAAGTGATCTGCCTGCCTTGGCCTCCCAAAATGCTGGGATTACAAGCATGAGCCACCGCACCTGGCCCATTGCATTTGGTTGATACGTCTCTTTAGTCTTCTTTAGGCAATTGCATATCTGCCTCCTTTCTCTGTCCCCCACCCCTCATTCCGCATGTGTATTTCACAACATTGACTTTTTTTGAAATTTCCAGGCTAGTTGTTTTGACGTTATGTCCCTTCTTTTGGATTTGTCTGTTTTCCAATTATTAGATTCAGGGAAAACATGTTTGAATACTACACAGGTGACCATTAAGCCCTTTTCAGGACAGAATATTAGAGGCACGTGGTCAGATATCAAGCTTGATTGTTTAGTTAAGCTGGGTTGGAATTTTGGCCTCACATTTTGCTAGTTGGGAAAATTGGTTATTGAGACGGTTTTCTCAGCTGTCAAATTAGGGGGTAATAATCTAGCTTCATGAGGTTGTTGAATTAATAGATGTAAGGCACTCAGAACAGCATCTGGCACATTGTATCAATAAATAAACACTATTACCATTATTATTATCACTACAATTTATAGAGGCCTTAACAGGAACATCCAGCACCTTCAACAATGTATTGCTCATAGGAAACAGTCCATGAATATTTGTTAGCAGAAGGACAGCTCTATGAGATAGACTGCTATCAATTACTGCCCCATTTTACAGATGAGGAAACTGAGGCTCAGAAAGGCAAAGTAGTGACCTAGGGTCACACAGATTGCCGTTAAGTGGCAAGACCCAGGATGTGTACTCAGGCGTATCGGATCTGTAAAGTGAGGGATAAGGAACCCGAAAGTATTTTGTAAATCCTCCAGGACTGTGTGGATGTGAAGAACTGAATTGGAGCGCCACGGAGAGGTTCTCTGGCATACAGTATCCATCCATACAGTAGGCGCTCAATAAATGTCTGTTGCACGAATGAGGAAAGAAAATGAGTCAGCCGGGGCGAGATCATCGCCTAGCTCAGGTGCGCATCTCCGTGGGGAATCCATTTCGCCCGACGCTACTCCTGCCGGGTCACCATAGGCGCACGTGTTCCGGCAGGGTGCGGATTCCGGTGACCCAGCTCCGCCCCAAGCCCCGCCTCCCAATTCCCGTTCTTTGCCTCTTCGCGCTCGCGGACAGCTACGGTGTTTTGGCCCACGGGCGGAGCCGTAGTCACGGTCTCCCGGGGCGTCGTCCGTAGCCCGGGAGCCGGGTGTCTGGAATCGCTGCCCAAGGTTCACGATGTCTGACGAGGAAGCGAGGCAGAGCGGAGGCTCCTCGCAGGCCAGCGGCGTGACTGTCAGCGACGTCCAAGAGCTGATGCGGCGCAAGGAGGAGATCGAGGCGCAGATCAAGGCCAACTATGACTTGCTGGAGAGCGTGAGTGTGGGCTCGGGGCTCCCGGGCGGGCGTAGGGGCGCCCCAGGTCGCCTGACCCGGCGCTCCGTGCCTGGAGAACTGAGAAGCCCCGGCGGGCTCCGCTTGGGCGCTCAGCTACGGATCTTCTTCTCCCTGGGAGGCCCAAGGCGCCGCAAGTGCGGCCTCTGTCGGCACAAGAAGGCAGGCAGAGAACTTTAGCAACTGAACAGTTAGCCACCTTGATATCCAGCAAGTGTTTATGGAGCCCTACTGTGTGCTAGGCGCTGGTTTAAGTGCTAGTTCATTTAATCATCACAACAACCCTTTGAGATGGATACTGTTACTTTCTCCATTTTAGGGAGGGGGGAAACAGGTGTTATTTGACTGGTGATTGAACAACTGTCATGTGCTTCGCTGACTGCCTTCTCTTATTTTTGTATTTTTTTGTAGAGACAGAGTCTGGCTATGTTGCCCAGGTTGGTATCGAACTCTTGGCCTCAAGCGATCCTCCTGTCTAGGCCTCCCAAAGTGCTGGGACTATAGGCATGCCACACCCGGCATTTGCTGATTACATCATAACTTTTTTTTTTTTTTTTTTAAAGACGGGGTTTCACCATGTTGGTCAGGCAGGTCTTGAACTCCCGACCTCAGGTGATCCGCCCGCTTTGGCCTCCAAAGTGCTTGGATTACAGGCGTGAGCCACCACGCCCGGCCACATCATAACTTCTTAAACCTCAGTGTGTATGTGAATTACCTGGGGGATCTTATTAAAATGCAGATTCTGTTTGAGTCAGGGGAGCAGATTCTGCATTTGTAGCAAACTCCCAGCAATGCTGATGCTAGTGGTCTAAGGACTGGACTTTGAGTGAGTGACAAGTAAGGCTCATTATCCTTATTGCATAAGGAGGAAACTGAGGCTTAGAGAGGGGCAAACACTCATCTAAGGTCATGCAGTTCGGAAGTGGCAGTGGTGGGTCCAGCCTAAAAGCTGATGCAGGTTTTCTTATGCCACCTAGTGTAAAATCACATAGGTTTGCAGAGGAAGATTCAATTAGTTATGCCCAAGTAGGGTGGGATGGAATGCATTTTAGGTGATGTAAGATGAAGTTTCTATTTCCTTTTTTTTTTTTTGGAGACGGAGTCTCACTCTGTTGCCCAGGCTGGAGTGCAGTGGTGCAGTCTGGGCTCACAGCAGCCTCCGCCTCTGCCTCCTGGTTCAAGTGATTCTCCTGGCTCAGCCTCCAAGTAGCAGGGATAACAGGCATGTGCCACTATGCCTGACTAATTTTTGTATTTTTAGTAGAGACAGGTTTTCACCACGTTGGCCAGGCTGGTCTTGAACTCCCATCCTCAGGTGATGCACCCGCCTCGGCCTCCCAAAGTGCTGGGATTACAGGTGTGAGCCACCATGTCCAGCCATAAGATGAAATTGCATATGGAGGGCCAGAGAACCATTTTACTGGGTGCTGACTATATGCCCAAAGTGGGATTCACACCTCAGGTCTGTTACACTCTGAACCTGTGCTTTCCAGCAAATTACCAGCAATTTCTCAAACTTTATTTCTACCACATGCAGGATACTATATGCATACACCACTTGTACTGTTATTCCTTTGATTTTTTATTTAAATCTACTTTTAAACTTATATAAATGTATTATTATTATTATTATCGAGACCGGGTCTCTGTTGCTCAGGCTGGAGTTCAGGGAGGATTGCTTGAGCCCAGGAGGTGAGGCTCACTGCAGCATTAAATTACACGTATTTAATGTATTTAATGCCATACATGTAAGCTGCCAGTGTTATGGATCCTACCCTTTGGAAAGTGGTATTCAATATGATATTGATTCTCATAGGCTAGTCAACTCTTAACTTCTGTGGGTAGGAGGAGCAGACACAGGTTTGTAGCTCCTGGCACATTTCTGTAGTGTCATAGCGATTCCTGTGTTAGGGGAGTATGGAGAACTATCTCCCTGCCACAGTGGACAGTAGGTTTGGGTGTAATCCAGAGGCTTCCAGAGAGAAAGGGAGCAGAGCTCACTGCAGCCTCACCTCCTGGGCTCAAGCAATCCTCCCACCTCAGCCTCCCAAGTAGCTGAGACTATAGGTACGTGCCACCACACCCAGCTAATTTTTGTATATTTTGTAGCTACAGGGTCTCACTATGTTGCTCAGATTGGTTTCAAACTCCTGGACTCAAGCAGTCCTCCTGCCTCTGCCTCCCAAGGTGTTGGGGTTACAGGGGTGTACCACAGTGCCTTGTCCATAGACATATTTTTTTTTAAAGATGGGATTTCACCATGATGGCCAGGCTGGTCTTGAACTCCTGACCTCAGGTGATCCACCCACCTTGGCCTCCCAAAGTGCTAGGATTACAGGCGTGAGCCACCGCGCCCAGCCATAAATGTATTTTAAAAGGAAATTTCAGAACTCACTGCATATGGAAAATGAGAATGTCTTCTCTTAAATATAAGGTTAGATACTTTACAAGTTGATACGGCTTGTTAGTTGCTTTTAGCTAGCTGCTGTGCTTGCTGAAGGCTTTCATCCTGAAACCCTGTTCTGTTTGTTTCTAAAATGTGTGTTTGGGCCAGGTGCGGTGGCTCACATCTGTAATCCCAGCACTTAGGAGGCTGAGGAGGGTGGATCACGAGGTCAGGAGTTTGAGACCAGCCTGGCCAACATGGTAAAACGCTGTTTCTACTAAAAATACAAAAATTAGCTGAGCATGGTGGCACATGCCTGTAATTCCAGCTATTCGGGAGGCTGAGGCAGGAGAATAGCTTGAACCCAGGAGGCAGAGGTCGCAGTGAGCCGAGATCGCACCGTTGTACTCCAGGTCTGGGCAACAGAACAAGACTCTGTCTTGGTGGGAGGGGGGGGAGAAAAAAAAGTAGGCTTGGGCTGGGTGCAGTAGCCCACACCTATAATCCCAGCACTTTGGGAGGTTGAGGTGGGTGAATTACCTGAGGTCAGGAGTTTGAGCCTGGCCAACATGGTGAAACCTTGTCTCTACTAAAAATACTTGGGAGGCTGAGGCAGGAGAATTGCTCAAACCTAGGAAGTGGAGGTTGCAGTGAGCTGAGATTGCGCCATTGCACTCTAACCTGAGTGACAGAGCAAGACTCCATTTCAAAAAAAGAAAAAAAAAGTGGGTTTGGGTGCAGTGTCTCACTATTTGGGAGACCAAGGTGGGAGGATCGCTTGAGGCCAGAAGTTCAGTACCAGCTTTGGCAACATAGTGAGATTCTGCCTCTACAAAAAAAAAATTTTTTTAAATTAGTTGGGCGTGGTGCTGCACGCCTGTAGTCCCAGCTACTTCGGAGACTGAGGCAGGAGGAATGTTTGAGCCCTGGATGTTGAGGCCACAGTGAGCTATAACTGCCACACTGAACTCCCTTTGGGCGCCTGTAATCCCAGCTATTTGGGAGCCTTATAGAGGAGAATGGCTTGAACCTGGGAGGCGGAGGTTGCAGTGAGCCACGATTGTGCCACTGCACTCCAGCCTGGGTGACAGAGACTCCATCTCAAAAAAAAAAAGAGTGGACAGCTAAAACTATAAATGTCGTATAATAAAGCCTAGGAGTAAATCTTCATGACCTTGGATTAGGAAAGCCTTCTTAGACATGGCACCAGAAGCACAAGCTATGAAACAAAAAATGCTAAGTTGGACTTCAGCGTTTACAACTGTGTTTCAAAAGTCATAGTAAAGAAAGTGAAAAGATAAGCTACAGAATGGGGGAAAATATTTGTATATCATTTCTCTGATAAGAGGATAGTATTTAGACTATAGTTAGAGCTATTACAACTTAATAATAAAAAGGCAACCCAATTAGAAGATAGAGAAAGGACCTGAATAAACATTTTTCCAAAGAAAATATGGTCAAGTGGCCAGGCATGGTGGCTCCTGCCTGTAATCCCAGGACTTTGGGAGTCTGAGGCAGGAGTGTCACTTGAGGCCAGGGGTTTGAGACCAGTCTGGGCAACATAGTGAGACTCTATCTTTACAAAAAATTAAAAATTAAAAAATTGGCCAGGTGTGGTGGCTCACGCCGGTAATCCAAGCACTTTGGAGGCCAAGGCGGGCGGATCACCTGAGGTCGGGAGTTCAAGACCTGCCTGACCAACATGGTGAAACCCCGTCTTTAAAAAAATAAAATAAAATAAAAATAAAAACTTAAAAAATTAGCCAGGTGTGGTGACATGTGCCTGTGGTCCCAGCTACTTAGGAGGCTGAGGCAGATCGCTTGAACCCAGGAATTCAAGGTTGCAGTGAGTTATGAACACACCACTGTACACCAGCCTGGGCAACAGAGGGAGATCCTGTCTCAAAACAAACACAAAAACCATTAACTTTTACACTTTACATGGGTCAGTTATATGGTATCTGAATTATATCTCAAAACTGTTATAAAAATGGAGGTTCTGGCCAGGTGTGGTGGCTCACGCCTGTAATCCCAGCACTTTGAGAGGCCGAGCGGGTGGATCATGAGGTCAGGAGATCGAGACCATCCTGGCTAACACGGTGAAACCCTGTCTCTACTAAAAATACAAAAAATTAGCCAGGCGTGGTAGCATGTGGCTATGGTCCCAGCTACTTGGGAGGCTGAGACAGGAGAATTGCTTGAATCTGGAAGGTAGAGGCTGCAGTGAGCTGAGATCACGCCACTGCACTCCAGCCTGGGCGACAGAGTGAGACTCTTGTCTCAAAAAGAAAAAAAGCAGGGTCCTAGAGATAGCCAGTAACTGGGGGTGTTGCAAAGACCAGCACCAAATGGACACTTTTGCCTTGACAGTTGAAGGATTGAAGAGAATTGGGAAAGGAATATGTCTTTCGATGCAGGGTTGTTTAATGCCATACGTGTAAGCTGCCAGTGTTATGGATCCCACCCTTTGGGAAGCGGTATTCAATATGACATTGATTCTCATAGGTTAGTCAACTCTTAACTTCTGTGGGGAAGGAAGGAGCAGACACAGGTTTTTAGCTCCTGGCACATTTCTGCAGTGTCATAGCGATTCCTGTGTTAGGGGAGTATGGAGAACTATCTCCCTGCCACAGTGGACAGCAGGTTTGGGTGTAACCCGGAGGCTTCCAGAGAGAAAGGGAGTAGACTGAACAGAATGCCTCTTCGCAGTGCCTGCGTGCACTGGCAGCTTGTCCCTGGACTGACTAATCCTTACAGCCACTGTTTATGACTTCTGTGCATGGTAGTTTTCTGGGGCCACCATAACACCACAGAGTTCCTGGCTTAAACAACAGGAATTTACTCCATCCCAGCTCTGGAGGCCAGAAGTCTGAAATCCAGGTATCAGCAGGGTTGGCTCCTTCTGGAGGCTCTGAGGAAAAAGCTCCCCAGGCCCTTCTCCCGGCCTCTGGTGGCTGCCGGCGGTCCTTGGCTTGGAGCTGTGTAACTTGAACCTCTGCCTGCATCTTCACATGGCCTTCCTGCTGTTTCTCTGTTTCACATCTACCTCTGCCTTTCTTTTGTAAGGACACCAGCCACTGGATGAATTTATTTCGAGAGCCTTAACATAATTACAGCTACAAAGACTGTTTTTCAAGTAAAGTCATATTTACAGGTTCTGGGGGTTGGCACTTGGCTATCTTTGTTGGGGTCCGCTCTTCAACTCACTGTGCTGTGTGTGTGCCTGGCGCTGTGCTGTGTTTGCGCGCGGCAGTATGCTGTGTGTGCGTGGCGCTGTGCTGTGTTTGCGCGTGGCAGTATGCTGTGTGTGCGCGTGGCGCTGTGCTGTGTTTGCGCGCGGCAGTATGCTGTGTGTGCCTGGCGCTGTGCTGTGTCTGCGCGCGGCAGTATGCTGTGTGTGCGTGGCGCTGTGCTGTGTTTGCGCGTGGCAGTATGCTGTGTGTGCGCGTGGCGCTGTGCTGTGTTTGCGCGTGGCAGTATGCTGTGTGTGCGCGTGGCGCTGTGCTGTGTTTGCGCGTGGCAGTATGCTGTGTGTGCGCGTGGCGCTGTGCTGTGTTTGCGCGCGGCAGTATGCTGTGTGTGCGTGGCGCTGTGCTGTGTTTGCGCGTGGCAGTATGCTGTGTGTGCGCGTGGCGCTGTGCTGTGTTTGCGCGGTGGCAGTATGCTGTGTGTGTGCGTGGCGCTGTGCTGTGTTTGCGCGCGGCAGTATGCTGTGTGTGTGCATGGCGCTGCTGTGTTTGCGCGTGGCAGTATGCTGTGTGTGCGCGTGGCACTGTGCTGTGTTTGCGTGTGGCAGTATGCTGTGTGTGTGTGCGTGGCGTTGTGCTGTGTTTGCGCGCGGCAGTATGCTGTGTGTGCGCGTGGCACTGTGCTGTGTTTGCGTGTGGCAGTATGCTGTGTGTGCGCGTGGCACTGTGCTGTGTTTGCGCGTGGCAGTATGCTGTGTGTGTGCCTGGCGCTGTGCTGTGTTTGCGCGCGGCAGTATGCTGTGTGTGCGTGGCGCTGTGCTGTGTTTGCGCGTGGGCAGTATGCTGTGTGTGCGCGTGGCGCTGTGCTGTGTTTGCGCGTGGCAGTATGCTGTGTGTGCGCGTGGGCGCTGTGCTGTGTTTGCGCGTGGCAGTATGCTGTGTGTGCGCGTGGCGCTGTGCTGTGTTTGCGCGCGGCAGTATGCTGTGTGTGCGTGGCGCTGTGCTGTGTTTGCGCGTGGCAGTATGCTGTGTGTGCGCGTGGCGCTGTGCTGTGTTTGCGCGTGGCAGTATGCTGTGTGTGTGCGTGGCGCTGTGCTGTGTTTGCGCGCGGCAGTATGCTGTGTGTGTGCATGGCGCTGCTGTGTTTGCGCGTGGCAGTATGCTGTGTGTGCGCGTGGCACTGTGCTGTGTTTGCGTGTGGCAGTATGCTGTGTGTGTGCGTGGCGTTGTGCTGTGTTTGCGCGCGGCAGTATGCTGTGTGTGCGCGTGGCGCTGTGCTGTGTTTGCGTGTGGCAGTATGCTGTGTGTGTGCGTGGCGTTGTGCTGTGTTTGCGCGCGGCAGTATGCTGTGTGTGCGTGGCGCTGTGCTGTGTTTGCGCGTGGCAGTATGCCGTGTGTGTGCGTGGCGCTGTGCTGTATTTGCGTGTGGCAGTATGCCGTGTGTGCACGTGTTGCTATGCTGTGTGTGCGCGTGGCGCTGTGCTGTGTGTGCGCGTGGCAGTATGCCGTGTGTGCACATGGCGCTCTGCTGTGTGTGCGCGTGGCACTGTGCTGAGTACTCTGCAGGTCAGCTCATTAGCTCTTGCAGCAGATAGGAAGGGAGGCGAGTGCTTCTATTCCCATTTTATAGTTAAAGAAGCTGAGGCTTAGAGAGGAAAAGATCTCAGCTAAGGATGCCCAGCTCGTATGAGGCAGAATTGAGATTCAAATTAAAGTCTAACTAGCTGCAAAGCTCCTGCCCTGAACTGTGCGACTGCTTTCACTGCTTTTGTGTCCTCTTCTCTGACTCATGTCTTTAAATTTTTTTTAAAGGTTGTTTTGAATAGGGAATATATTCCCATAGGCAAAATTCAAAAACTACAGAGGGATATAAAATGAAATATCTCTTTCCCCGCCGTGTCACCCAGCCATCCAGTTCCTCTCCCCCGGAGGCAGCTGGTGCTATCACCGTATCCTTCTTGGAAAGTCCTTTCAGATCTTCTTATTTTCCGAAGAATCAAGCCCTGCCACAGCTGGGTGCTGTTCGGACTTTTCACTCCCCCTCTAGTTTTTAGGGCTAGCAGCCAGGTGTTGGCCCCCTGTGGGAAGGAGGGTCTGGAGGAGTGGAGGAAGAGGCTGGCCTTGGGGGTGGTGCTCAAAGGAGTCTTTGGTTTTATCAGCATCGTTTTAACTCCTAAAAAGAATGGATTCATGCATTACTTGCGTTGTTAAAAAAAAAAGAATTAAAAACAGTGTCCACTCCAGGGTAGTAGTGAGGGCATGGGTAGAGCCCCTGGTCTGTGCTAAGTGATCAGTATGTGGCAATTTTCATTACTGTCCCCTTTATTATAACTTCAGAGGAGAAGGGTCTGGGGAAAGGCATCCTGGGGACGTTACACCTATGAGCTCCTTTTAACCACATTTCTTTCCTCCAGCAAAAAGGCATTGGGATGAACGAGCCGCTGGTGGACTGTGAGGGCTACCCCCGGTCAGACGTGGACCTGTACCAAGTCCGCACCGCCAGGCACAACATCATCTGTGAGTCACCCACCTGTGGTGGGGAGGTGTTAAAGGCATGCAGATAAAACCAAGGATCCATATTATCCACTGCCTTCTCTTCTGTCTTGATGGGATTATCTTGTCCCCATCCAAGGACTGAGAACCAAGGCAATGGGCTAGACTCTGAGGTTCTGTATTTCTGGTTTCATTTTCTCTCTCTCTCTCTCTTTTTTTGAGTCAGGCTCTTGCTCTGTCTTCCAGGCTGGAGTGCAATAGTGCTAACATGACTTACTGCAGTCTCAACTTTCCAGGCAATCCTCCTGCCTCAGCCTCCAAAGTAGCTAGGACTTAAGAGTGTGCCACCATGCCCAGCTAATTTTTTTTAGTAGAGACAAGTCTTGCTACGTGGCCCAGATGAGTCTTGAACTCTTGGTCTCAAGTGGTCCTCCTGCCTTGGCTTTCCAAAGTGCTGGGATTATGGGCGTGATTTGTTTTTAATTAAAGAGCTAGCAGAGAGTACAGATTGGGTAGTATATTTGTTTTCTGTTTCTGCCATAACAAATGACCACAGACTTAGTACCTTAAAAGAACACAAATTTATTCTTTTACAGTTCTAGAGATAAGAAGTCCAAATGGGTCTCACTGGTCTAAAATCAAAGCGTTGGCAGGGCTGGCTCTTTCTCGAGGCCCTATGGGAGAACCTGTTCCTGCTGTTTTCCAGTTTCCAGAGGCTGCCCATGGTCCTTGACTCATGGCCCTCGTCCATCTTCAAGTCAGCAGTCGCATTTCCCCCACTCTGATCCGTCATCACATCTCTTTCTTTCACTCTCCTGCTTCCCTCTTTCACTTATTATTATTTTTTTTGACATGGAGTTTCGCTCTTGTTGCCCAGGCTAGAGTGCACTGGCGTGATCTCGGCTCACTGCAGCCTCTGCCTCCCAGGTTCAAGCAGTTCTCCTCCATTCAAGCAATTCTCCTGCTTCGGCCTCTGGAGTAGCTGGGATTATAAGCACGTGCCACCCCGCCTGGCTAGTTTTTGCATTTTTAGCAGAGATGAAGTTTCTCCATGTTGGTCAGGCTGGTCTCAAACTCCTGAGCTCAGGTGATCCGCCTGCTTGGCCTCCCAAAGTGCTGGGATTATGGGTGTGAGCCACCGCACCCAGCCTCTGTGTTGACACCAGGCCCACCTGGATAATTCAGGATTATGTCTGGATCTTACGGTCCTTAATCACATCTGCAGAGCCCCTTTTGCTGTGTAAGGTGGCATAGTCACAGGTTCTAGGGGCTAGGATGTGGACGTGTTGGGGGGCATTATTCACTCAGCCATAGATAGGCAGCTGTCTCCACCACAGAGTCCTATTACATTTATCCTCCACATTTTTCACTTATTAACTTCTCTTTAATCTATTTGAATCTTGATTTTATCTGCATCATGTTTTATGTATTTGTTTATTTTTTGAGATGAAGTGTCACTCCATCACCCAGGTTGGAGTGCAGTGGCACGATCTTGGCTCACTGCAAGCTCTGCCTCCCAGGTGACAGAGCAAGAGACCATCTCAAAAAAATAAATACATACATAAATAAATCTGTTTGAGCAATTCCTTATTGGTCTTTTTTGAAAATTCTATTCTCGGCTGGGTGCAGTGGCTCCTGGCTATAATCCTAGCACTTTGGGATGCCAAGGTGGATCACCTGAGGTCAGGAGTTTGAGACCAGCCTGACCCACATGGCAAAACTCCGTCTCTACTAAAAATACAAAAATTAGCTGGATGTGGTGGCACATGCCTATAATCCCAGCTGCTCAGGAGGTTGAGGCAAGATAATCGCTTGAATCCAGGAGATGGAGGTTGTAGTGAACTGAGATCATGCCACTGCCCTCCAGCCTGGGTGACAGAGCAAACAAGACTCCGTCTCAAAAAAAAAGAGAAAGAAAATCTATTCTCACAAGTTGATTTTGTTGTACAAAATAGGCTTTTTTAAAGAACAGTTATAGCCTTTGCATAAAAATTGGAAAATAATGCAGAGCAGTCCTTTACCTTCTGTACTTAGTTTCTCGTGTTGTTAATAGCAAATATATATATGTATCTGTATGTATATATGTATATTTTTGAGATGGAGTTCCACTCTTGTCACCCAGGCTGGAGTGCATTGGTGCGATCTCAGCTCACTGAAACCTCTGCCTCCCAGGTTCAAGTGATTCTCTGGCCTCAGCCTCTGGAGTAGCTGGGATTACAGGCACCTGCCACCACGCCCAGCTAATTTTTTTTTTTTTTTTGAGACGGAGTCTTGCTATGCTGCCCAGGCTGGTGTGCAGTGGCGCGGTCTCAGCTCACCTAAATCTCCATCTCCCAGGTTCAAGCGATTCTCTTGCCTCAACCTCCTGAGTAGCTGGGATTACAGGCACACACCACCACGCCCGGCTAATTTTTGTATTTTTAGTAGAGATGGAGTTTCACCATGTTGGCCAGGCTGGTCTTGAACTCCTGTCCTCGTGATCCGCCCACCTCGGCCTCCCAAAGTGCTGGGATTACAGGTGTGAGCCACCGTACCTGGCCCTTTTTTTTTTTTTATTTTGAGATGGAGTCAAGCTCAGCCGCCCAGGCTGTAGTGCAGTGGCACAATATCAGCTCACTGCAACCACCATCTACCAGGTTCAAGCGATTTTCCCATCTCAGCCTCCCTAGGGGCCATGATTACAGGCACCTGCCATCATGCCCGGCTAACTTTTGTATATTAGTAGAGACAGGGTTTCATCATCTTGGCCAGGCTGGTCTTGAACTCCTGACCTCAGGTGATCCACCCGCCTTGGCCTCCCAAAGTGCCGGGATTACAGGCGTGAGCCACCGCACCTGGCCAACACCTTATATTAATATGGTATGTTTGTTATAATTGCAAATTTGTTTTTTGAAATATACTGCAGAACATTTTGTCCTGAAAAAAAAAAACCTTTTAACATTTTGATTAGAATTATAATATGTTATAAATAGTCATTCGTTCCATTCCCCAACAGCTGTGTATTGAGCACTTCCCGTGCGCCAGGCATTGCAGTTGCTGGGGATGCTTGTGGACCTCGTCATGGGAGGACTTTTCTAGTGAAAGTGACCATGTATTATATAAGTCTGCCTCCCAGGTACATGTCTCCACTTGTTCAGACCTGGGTTCTTTTCCCACATCTGCTTCTGTGGGTTAAGAACTTGAATCCCTTAACGCCTGAGGGCCTCGCCTTTGCTCCGATGTGACAGTGGCAGAGGAGGCAGGTGCAGTAGCCCAGCAAGCCCCTGTCAGGCACAAGGTGTCAAAATACCAGCTGCTGTGCTGGCCTGGCCTGCAGATTGCCATGGTGCTTCACAACATTTTGAATTAGCAGTCAGTACTGAAAAATCAGAGAATTTCACTTCACAGATCCCAATTTTCAGCTTTTCTGGAAAAATCAAAGGTTTTGTTGCATGGGCTCTGCCTCCCAAACCCCAGCAGTTGGCAAGAGCCCTGTAGCAGGGTTGCCCTTTGGCTGCCTCCCTGTGGCCTCTCCTGGACTGAATGTGTCCAGTATTACTAGGCTTATGCAGCATTTTTTTCTTCTAGAGGATTTCAGAGAAAAGTGAAATCTTTTTTTTTTGAGACGGAGTCACTCTGTTGCCAGGCTGGAGTGCAGTGGCTCGATCCTGGCTCACTGCAAACTCCGCCTCCTGGGTTCAAGCGATGCTCCTGCCTCAGCTTCCTGAGTAGCTGGGACTACAGGTGCACGCCACCACGCCCAGCTCATTTTTGTATTTTTAGTAGAGACGGGGTTTCACCATGTTGGCCAGGATGGTCTCAATCTCTTGACCTTATGATCCACCTGCCTTGGCCTCCCGAAGTGCTGGGATTACAGGCATGAGCCACTGCGCCTGGCCAAAAAGTGAAATCTTGATTACACCCAGCCTGAGTCATTCATTCACATGACCACAAAGCCGGCCCCACATATGCCTTTGAACTCACGGCTGTGGATTCAGCCGGATGTTACCTTCCTTCTGCCTACCTCTCAGGGCTCACCGAGACAGCACTGCCTTCAGGAAGCCCTCCCTCATCTCCTAGACTAGCGAAGTCAGACTCTCCTCCTGGCCAGGCCTCCCTGCAGTCATCAGATATTATTGTAATTACTTATTCTGGAGCTGCTCTTTGCAGGACTGAATGCTCCATGAGGGAAGGTCCTCTTTCTTGGTCAGGTATTCGTCCTCGCCTCTAGCCCTACATCTGGTGTGTAATAAGCACTTGTTAACTCTTCAGTGAGTGGATGTAGGAGTCTTGTGTCCTCCGCTGTCTTCCTTGGCCCCTGATGTGTCGTTCTTATCCCAGGCCTGCAGAATGATCACAAGGCAGTGATGAAGCAGGTGGAAGAGGCCCTGCACCAGCTGCATGCTCGCGACAAGGAGAAGCAGGCCCGGGACATGGCTGAGGCCCACAAAGAGGCCATGAGCCGCAAACTGGGCCAGAGCGAGAGCCAGGGCCCTCCTCAGGCCTTCGCCAAAGTGAACAGCATCAGCCCCGGCTCCCCAGCCAGCATCGCGGTAATCCAGGGCTTGGCCACTCAAGTCCATGCCCAGGGGACACTGTGGGTCAGGTAGTCTTTGGGGGTGTGGAAACTATGTAAGACAGACCAGTTCTTTCTGTGCTGTGGTGCTGAGTTCAGTTACTTATTTAACAAACTGTCTGGCTGGGTGCAGTGGCTCACGCTTGTAATCCCAGCACTTTGGGAGGCAGAGGTGGGTGTATCACAAGGTCAGGAGTTCAAGACCAGCCTGGCTAATATGGTGAAACCCCATCTCTACTAACAATACAAAAAAAAGTAGCCAGGGATGGTGGTGCGTGCCTGTAATCCCAGCTACTTGGGAGGCTGAGGCAGGAGAATCGCTTAAACCGGGGGGGCAGAGGTTGCAGTGAGCACCGTACTCCAGTCCAGCCTGGGTGACAGAATTTTAGAGAGGGGTCAGCCCCGGCTGCCGACTGCATTGGTGGGGGAGTGACCTGTTCCCAGTGACAGATGATAAATGTCCCAAGAGAGGGAAGGAGGATTTCTTCTTGGGGCTCATTTTCACTGGGCACTGAATGATAAAAATGAAAATGGAATCCTGCCAAATGAGTTATGCATCTTACCTGGTGTGTTTAAAAAAAAAATTAGGTTGGGCACAGTGGCTCATGCCTGGATTCCCAGCACTTGAGAAGGCTGAGGCAGGTGGATCGCTTGAGTTTAGGAGTTTGAGACTGGCCTGGGCAACAGAGTAAGACCTAGCTCTAAAAAAAAATTTAGCTGGAAGTGGTGGCATATACCTGTGGTCTCAGCTACTTGGAAAGCTGAGGTGGGAGAATCACTTGGGCTTCGGAAGTTGAGGTTGCAGTGAGCTGTGACTGCACCACTGCACTCCAGCCTGGGTGACAGAGTGAGACCTTGTCTTAAAAAAAATTTTTTTTTTCACTGGGCGTGGTGGCTCATGCCTGTAATCCCAACACTTTTGGGAGGCCGAAGCGGGTGGATCACTTGAGGTGAGGAGTTTGAGACCAACCTGGCCAACATGGCAAAATCCCGTCTCTACTAAAAGTATGGAAATTAGCCAGGCATGGTGGTGGGTACCTGTAATCCCAGCTACTCAGGAGGCTGAGGCAGGAGACTCACTTGAACCCGGAAGGTGGAGGTTGCTGTGAGCTGAGATGCCACTGTACTCTGGCCTGGGCAACAGAGTGAGAGTCTGTCTCAAAAAAAAATTAACAGCTTTTTTGAGATATAATTAGCATACCATAAAATTTCCCATTTAAAGTATGTATATAGCTTAGTGTCTTTTAGTATATTCACAGAGCTATGCATCCTCACCACAATCAATTTTATTTCTATTTACAAAATTTTCAGCCGGGCACAGTGGCTTGTGCCTGTAATCCCAGCACTTTGGGAGGCCTAGGTGGGCGGATCACCTGATGTCAGGAGTTCGAGACCAGCCTGGTCAACATGGTGAAACCCTGTCTATACTAAAAATATAAACATTAGTTGGGCGTAGTGGCACGTGCCTGTAATCCCAGCTACTCAGGAGGCTGAAGCAGGAGAACCGCTTGAACCCAGGAGGTGGAGGTTGCAGTGAGCTGAGATCTCTCAAAAAAAAAAAAAAAAAAAAAAGAGATGGGGTTTTTCTATGTTGCATACGTTGGTCTCAACCTCCTGGGCTCAAGTGATTCTCCCACCTTGGCCTCCCAAAGTGCTGGGGTTATAGGCATGAGCCACCATGGCCAGCCATAATCAATTTCAGAATATTGTCATTGTCCTCTCTAGTGATTTGCCATCACCTCCCCAGTCCCCCAACTCCTCCACACCCAGTTATCTACTTTCTGTCTCTATGGATTTGTGTATTCTGGACATTTCCTATAATTGGAATAAAATAATATGTGACCTTTTACGAGTGGCTTCTTTCACGTAGCATATTTTCAAGTCATCCATATAGCATGGATCAGTGCTCCATTCCTTTACAGATAGGCTCTCACTCTGCCACCCAGACTTGAATGCCATGGTGCCATCATAGCTCACTGCAACTTCAAACTACCAGAGTCAAGTGATCCTCCTGCCCTAGCCTCCCAAGCAGCTAGGACTGTAGGCACACGCCACCACACCTGGTCAATTTTTTATTTCTTTGTTTTGTAGAGATGGGGTCTCACTGTGTCGTTCAGGCTGGTCTTGAAATCCTGGCCTCAAGCAAGCCTCCTGTCTCAGCTTCCCAAAGTGCTAGAATTACAGGCATGAGCCGCCATGCCTGGCCCTTAATTCTTTTATATGGCCAAATAATATTCCACTGCCTAGATAGATCATATTTTATTTACCCATTTGTCAGTTAATGGACATTTGGATTGTTTCCACTTTTTAGCTATTATGAAGAGTTTTGCCATGAACATTCTTGTACAGTTTTTTTTGTGGAGATGTAGTCTCCACAAGTTTAATTCCACAGCCACTTCTGGGATAGGTTCTAATATTTACCCATTTTATCCTCGAGGAAAAGCCTCACAGACCTGAAGTAACTTGTGTCAGGATACATAACTGACACATAACTGACTTGTGTCAGTTCCTGACTGATAGAATGGGATCCTAAATCCGGGTCCTGCCAGTCTTCTTTAGTGATCACAAGTCTGTAAGTTACACAGAAGCTCCATTTCTTTCACCACCCCATCTACAGCATCTAGCACAGTGCTGGTTGGCCCACAACAAATATTTGTTAAAGAGGTGAATGAGTGGTGGTCTGTGTTCTTAGGACCTAGAGCAAGAGCGTCACTCTAGTCCTGGGTCTGCCTTGTGCCTGTGGCTCCTTGTGTGGGGGCTTCTAGGGCAAATGTCCTGTCTACATTTTTTTTTTTTGAGGCAAAGTCTCACTCTGTTGCCCAGTCTGAAGTGCAATGGCATGATCTAGGCTCATTGCAACCTCCAACTCCTGGGTTCAAGCGATTCTCCTGCCTCAGCCTCCTGAGTAGCTGGGACTACAGGCACGAGCCACCATGCTCGGCTAATTTTTGTGTTTTTAGTAGAGATGGGGTTTCACTATGTTGGCTAGGCTGGTCTTGAACTCCTGACCTTGTGATTAGCCCGCCTCAGCCTCCCAAAGTGTTGGGATTACAGGTGTGAGCCACCGCGCCCGTACTGTATCTTGTCTAAATTTTGACCACTGAATAAAATGGGCCCAGCCTGTCTCGCCTTCTCTTACCCTTGAACTTGGGTTAGGACCCCAGAGAGCAGCATTTGGCCTTTCCCATGCTCCTCAAGGCCTTCACAGTGTCTGGTAACTGCCAGCTCTCAGACATTGGGCAGACCTGGTCATCTTTACCAGAGCTGCCCTCAAAGGAATCCCAGGAGGAGGTGGCCACATTACCCACTGCCTCTTCCTGCATGAGGTTTCGACATCCCTGACCTCTGTTTGGGCCCACCCTGTAGGAAACAAGTTCGTGACCTTGGCATTAAATTAGGTATTGAAGGTTAGAGAACACCAGGAGCACATTGAACCTCTAGCCTGATTTTCCATTTTTCCTTCCCTCTCCAGGGTCTGCAAGTGGATGATGAGATTGTGGAGTTTGGCTCTGTGAACGCCCAGAACTTCCAGTCTCTGCACAACATTGGCAGTGTGGTCCAGCACAGTGAGGGGGTGAGTGGGGCCGCCTGCTGTCTCGGGCTGTTTGGGCTTCTCTGACAGCGTGCCGTAGACTGGTGGCTTACAAACAACAGAAGTTCATTTCTTGCAGCTCTGGAGGTAGGGAAATCCAAGATCAAGACACCAGTAGATTTGGTGTCTGGGGTGGGCTTGCTTCCTAGCCTCTAGGTGGTGCCTTCTTGCTGTGTCCTCACGTGGCGGAAAGCGGGAAATCTGGAACCTCTTGTATAAGGGCACTAATCCCAGTGGTGGCTCCACCCCTCATGACCTAATCACGTTGCAAAGACCCCACCCCCTAATACCATTACATTGGCCGTTAGGATTTCAACATAGGAGTTTGAGGGGGGTCACAGACATCCAGATCGTAGCACTCAGCCTCCGGACTGTAGCCCTGGAGTTGCGGGTTCAGGAAGTGTTGGCTGAGGCCTTGGACTTGCCTTCATGGTGTTGCTCGGCACAGCCTCACTCAAGGCCTTGGCACCTGCTGTTCCTTCTGCCTAGAATGCTCTTCCTCTTCATCCCCCCTCTGCTTTACACCAGTAACGTGCTCGCAGGGGGCCTTTCCCCCTCTCCTCTATACTGTCTCTGTTTTCATTTAGCAAGGTTTCTTAGAGATCTTTTCTTTTCTTTCTCTTTTTTCTTGCTTTTGAGATGGAGTCTCCCTCTGTCGCCCAGGCTGGAGTGCAGTGGTGCTGTCTTGGCTCACTGTAGCCTCCACCTCCCGCTTCAAGTGATTCTCCTGCCTCAGCTTCCTGAGTAGCTGGGATTACAGGTGCGCGCCATCATGCCTGGCTAATTTTTTTTTTTTTTTTTTAGACAGAGTCTTACTCTGTCACCAGGCGCCAGGCTGGTGTGCAGTGGCGTGATTTCAGCTCACTGCAACCTCCGCCTCCTGGTTCAAGCAATTCTTCTGCCTCAGCCTCCCGAGTAGCTGGAACTACAGGCGCGTGCCACCATGCCCGCTAATTTTTTGTATTTTTTAGTAGAGGCGGGGTTTTACCATGTTGGCCTGGATGTTCTCCATCTCTTGACCTCATGATCCCCCTGCCTTGGCTTCCCAAAGTGCTGGGATTGCAGGTGTGAGCCACGCGCCCGGCCTAATTTGTGTATTTTTAGTAGAGATGGGGTTTCACCATGTTGGCCAGGTTGGTCTCGAACTGCTGACCTCGTGATCTGCCCACCTTGGCCTCCCAAAGTGCTGGAATTATAAGTGTTAGCCACCGCGCCTGGCCCTTTTCTTTCTTTTTAAAGACAGAGTTATGCTCTTTCATCCAGGCTGGAGTGTGGTGACGCCATCATAGCTACCACACTGGCTAATTTTTTAATATTTTGTAGAGATGGGGTCTCGCTGTGTTGTCCAGGCTGGAATTTTTTTTGCTGTTGTTTTTTAGCAAAGATCCACACTTTTCAGGAGTGATATTTTGGGAAAGTCCAGGGAAATTATTAACTAAAGTTTTTTTTCCCAAATGAAGTCTCCAGTTTAACCAACACTTCTGTTTTTTGAGACAGAGTCTCGCTCTGTCACTAGGCTGGAGTGCAGTGGTGGGATCTTTGCTCACTGCAACCTCAGCCTCCCAAGTAGCTGAGACTACAGGTGCACATAACCACTCCCAGCTAATTTTTGTATTTTTAGTAGAGATGGGGTTTCACCATGTTGGCCAGGCTGGTCTTGAGCTCCTGACCTCATGATCCACCTGCCTCGGCCTCCCAAAGTGCTGGGATTACAGGTTTGAGCCACTGTGCCTGGCCCAGTTCTGGGTTTTTTGACTCCTGCTCACCTGCACGGCTCATCCTCTTGTAACCCATCAGTGCAGGCTGGGCCAGGTCAAGTCAGGAGACAGCTGGCAGGTGCCTGTGCCCTGGCAAGTCATCAGGCCGTCGTTTCTGCACCGATCCTGTCATCAAATCTGTAACTTGTATGGATGTTTAAAATGGTGATTTTTGCCGGGTGCGGTGGCGCATGCCTGTAGTCCCAGCTACTCGGGGACGCTGAGGCTGGAGGATCGCTTGAGTCCAGGAGTTCTGGGCTGTAGTGCGCTGTGCCGATAGGGTGTCCACACTAAGTTCAGCATCAATATGGTGACCTCCCGGGAGCAGGGGGTACCACCAGGTTGCCTAAGGAGGGGTGAACTGGCCCAGGTCCGAAATGGAGCAGGTCAAAACACCCGTGCTGATCAGTAGTGGGATTGTGCCTGTGAATAGCCACTGCACTCCAGCCTGGGCAACATAGCGAGACCCCGTCTCTTAAAAAAATAAAAATAATAAAAATAAAATGGTGATTTTGTGAAATTTATCAGTTTTTTTGCTTATGGCTCTTGCATTTTGTGTCTGCTTAAAGAAATTCTTTTTAATTCTTTTATTATTTTATTTTTATTTTTCCTTTAGTCCATCGGAAATTTATTATTATTATTATTATTTTGAGACAGAGTCTCACTCTGTCACCCAGGCTGGAGTGCAGTGGTGCAATTTTAGTTCACTGCAACCTCCACCTCCTGGTTCAAGTGATTTTCCTGTCTTAGCCTCCTGAGTAGCTGGGACTACAGGTGCCCGCTGCCATGCCTGCCTCATGTTTGTATTGTTAGTAGAGACGGGGTTTTGCCATGTTGGCCAGGCTGGTCTCGAACTCCTTGCCTCAGTTGATTCAGCTACCTCGGCCTCCCAAAGTGCTGGGACTACAGGTGTGAGCCACTGTGCCCAGCGTATTTTTATTATTTTTACAACAGTTTTATTGAGATTAATTCACATACTACACAGTTCACCCCCTTTAAAGTAGTTTTTAGTGTAGTCACAGAATTGTGTGACCATCACAATTTTACAACATTTTCATCACTTCTCCTCCTGAGGCAGCCACTTTCCAGCCATGTGTCTTCCAGAAAGTCTGCTATGTATCAGCATACAGAGCTGCTGGTTGATTTTATTAAGGTGTAATTTACCTACACCAAGATCCACCTTTTTCAGTGTACAGTGTCATGAGTTTTCTGTTTTTATTAAATTAATTAATTTTATTTTGAGATGGAGTTTCACTCTTGTCACCCAGGCTGGAGTGCAACGGCGCCATCTCGGCTCACTGCATCCTCTGCTTCCCAGGTTCAAGTGATTCTCCAGCCTCAACCTCCCAAGTAGTTGGGATGATAGGCGCCCACCACCAAGCCCGGCTAATTTTTTTTTTTTTTTTTTTTTTTGAGATGGAGTCTCCCTCTGTAGCCCAGGCTGGAGTGCAGTGGCACGATCTCGGCTCACTGCAACCTCTGCCTCTCAGGTCCTAGTTCAAGTAATTCTCCTACCTCAGCCTCCCAAGTAGCTGGGATTACAGGCATGAGCCACCATACCCAGCTAATTTTTGTATTTTTTAGTAGAGATGGGGTTTCTCTACTAAAAAAATACAAAAATTAGTTGGCCAGTCTGTTCTTGAACTCCTGACCTCATGATCTGCCCGCCTCAGCCTCCCAAAGTACTGGGATTACAGGCGTGAGCCACCGCACCCGGCCAGGCCTAGCTAATTTTTTTTGTATTTTTAGTAGAGACAGGGTTTTACCATGTTGGCCAGGCTGGTCTCAGGCTCCTGACCTTAGGTGATCCACCCACCTCGGCCTCCCAAAGTGCTGGGATTACAGGAGTGAGCTACTGCACCCAGCCATTCCTGTGAGTTTTCACAAATTTATGTAACATGTCATCACCACCGTGATGAAGGTCGAGAAATTGCCTCAGGCCTCTTGGTAATTAATCCCTGTCCTCCAACTTCCAGAATGTCATAGAGAGAGAAACCACACAGTATGTTGCCTTTTGAGTCAGATGTCCTTCACTTAGCAGAGTGGATTCTGAGACTCTTCTGTCTGTTGTGTGGATCTGTAATTCATTCCTTTTTTTTTTTTTTTTGAGATGGAGTCTTGCTCTGTTGTCCAGACTGGAGTGCAGTGGTGCAATCTCAGCTCACTGCAACCTCTGACCCCAGGTTCAAGTGCTTCTCCTGCCTCAGCCTCCTGAGTAGCTGGGATTGCAGGTACCAGGCTAATTTTGTATTTTTAATAGAGACAGGGTTCACCATGTTGGCCAGTCTGGTATTGAACTCCTCCACCCGCCTCGGCCTCTCAAAGTGTTGGGATTAGAAGTGTGAGCCACCGTGCTTGGCCTAATTCACTGCTTTTGATTCCTAGATAGTACTCCAAGGTGTAGATGGACCACAGATTATTTATCCACTTACCAGTGAGGGACATTTAGGTTATTTCCAGTTTTTTGTCCTTCTGAGAAAAGCTGCTCGTTTTTAATCTGTCTTTTCCAGTTAAATGTATTCTACCTTCCTTGTAGGCCTATAAATCCTTCTTTATAAAGGTAGTCATTCAGTTTTAAGCAAAATGAATCTTTTCTTCATGTGAAATTTCACGGGGAATTCCAAGATGTCACTGGATAAAAGCTGAGCTACCATAGTGGGCTGGAGGGTGAGAAGGCTGAGCTGTCCCGTGGGCTGGTGGGTGGAGGAGGTTGCATGTTGTGAGAAAGGCCTGCCTGGCTTCAGCCTCATCCCCCTCAAAGGACCTGAGCTCAGCTGGAGAATCAAGGATCCGGTTTTGTTAACTCTTTTGTGAGTCAAAAAAACCTCACTGGCATTCAATGGGAGACATTTAGGTAGTTTGCAATTTTGTGGAGATTAACACTCTCGTAGATACATCTCTATTTCTTCTTCTTTTTTTTTTTTTTTTTTTTTTTTTGAGACGGAGTCTTGCTCTGTCACCCAGGCTGGAGTGCAGTGGCGCGATCTTGGTTCACTGTAACCTCTCCTTCCTGGGTTCAAGTGATTCTCCTGCCTCAGCCTCCCGAGTAGCTGAGACTACAGGCACGCACCACCATGCCCAGCTAATTTTTGTATTTTTAGTAGAGACCAGGTTTTGCTATATTGGCCAGGCTGGTCTCGATCTCTTGACCTCGTGATCTGCCTGCCTCGGCCTCCCAGAATGCTGGGATTACATGTGTGAGCCACTGCTCCCTGCTGATACATCTCCATTTCTTTAGCAAACTTTCTTTTTTTGAGATGGAGTCTCTTGTTGCCCAGGCTGTAGTGCAACGGCGTGATCTTGGCTTACTGCCGCCTCCGCCTCCTGGGTTCCAGTGATTCTCTCGCCTCAGCCTACAGAGTAGCTGGGGTTACAGGAACCTGCCATCATGCCTGGCTAATTTTTGTATTTTTGTAGAGATGAGGTTTCACCATGTTATTGGCCAGGCTGGTCTTGAACTCCTGACCTCAGGTGATCCACCCACCTCAGCCTCCCAAAGTGCTGGGATTATATGTGTGAGCCACTGCTAAAACTTTCTACAGGTGAGATTTCTAGAACAAATGCATATATTTTCAAGAGAAAAAATGTTTAAAAAATGTAAGTGACTGCTGATTGATAAGGGGTTTCTTTTCGGGTGATAAAAATAATCCGGAATTAGATAGTGGCGATTGTTTACACTAAATATATTGAATATACTGAACTCTGAATATACTAAAACCCACTTAGTTGTGTACTTTAAAATAGTGAATTTCATAGTATGTGAATTATGTCACAGTGATAAAATAGGCTGGTTGCAGTGGTTCATACATGTAGTCCCAACAATTTGGGACGCCAAGGCAGGGGGGATCACTTGAGGCCAGGAGGAGTGAGACTGTCTCTCCAAAATGTTTTTTTTTTTTTTTGAGACAAAGTCTCGCTCTTGTCTCCCAGGCTGGAGTGCAATGGCGTGATCTTGGCTCACTGCAACCTCCGCCTCCTAGGTTCAAGCCATTCTCCTGCCTTAGCGTCCTGAGTAGCTGGGATTACAGGCACCTGCCTCCATGACCAACTAATTTTTGTATTTTTAGTAGAGATGGGTTTTCACCATGTTGGCCAGGCTGGTCTCTATCTCCTAATCTCAGGTGATCTGCTTGCCTCAGCCTTCCAAAGTGCTGGGATTACAGGCATGAGCCACTGCACCCGGCCCAAAAATATTTTTAAAAATATTAGCCAGGCATGGTGGCACATGCCTGTAGCCCCAGCTGCTCTGGAGGCTGAGATGGGAGGATCAGTTGAGCCCGGGAGTTCAAAGGTGCAGTGAGCCAAGGTTGTGCCACTGCACTCCAGCCTAGATGAGAGTGTGATACCTTGTCTCAAATAAATAAAATGCATATTTATCCTTAAAAAAAAATCACATAGTGCAATTTTATGTACAAATAAAAGTTCTAGTGCTACAGCTCTTTAAGAATTTGTCTAGCAGGTCTTCTGGTCATCACTGGAAACAGCCCCTCCCCCCAAACAATTTTTTAAAAAGTCCTGTGTCTCTCCCTTCCTAATGTCTTCGGCTGCACATGCTGGGTCCTGTGCTAGGTACTGGGGCTATAATGGGGAAGGAAGCAAACAGGAGCCCTGCCTTGGGAGCACTTTGGTGGGGGAGACAGGCTTTCATCAAATATCACAGCTGCATGATGATATGCACTGCTAAGTGTTATGAAGGAAGAGTTACAAAGCTCAGAGAGTAAATCATGGGGCCCTGATTTAGCTTGGGATTGAAGGTGTGTTCCTCAGGATGTGACCTTCAGATGTGTATAGACGTTTCTCTGGTCGGCGGGGGCTGGGGGGAAGCTGGCAGGGAGAAAAGCCTTCAAAGCAGGTTCATAGGCCCTGGGGTGGGAGGATCAAAGAACTCAAAGGAGGCTGGAGCCCAGAGCAGAGTGGAGAGAAGGGGGAGGGGGCGAGGCTGGGAGGTGTAAGGTCAGGCTTGTGGTCCTTAGTAAAGATTGTGGTGTTTTTTCCTGAGATGCTGAAGGGAGCCACCGCACAGTTCCAGACTGGGTTATGACATGTGTAAGAAGCTTTCTCTGGATGTTAGATAGGGAACAGGCTGGAGGGTGACAGAGCTTAATAGCCAGTCAAGAGAGGATGGTGGCTGTGACAAATGGGGTAGAGGAAGGAGCCTATCAGAGAGACATTTAGGATGTAAAATCCACGGGCCTTAACCTGATGGAGTGTGTCAAGGAGGCCGCCAGGTTTCCAGCCTGCCCAGGGATGTCATTTAGAGAACTGGAAGCACACGACTGTGTCTCTCACACAATTTCCAGGCGTGGGTACATGTGTCTACAGCCACTGCTTTTTTTTTTTTAAAGGACAGGGTCTCTTGCTCTGCTGCCCAGGCTGGAGTGCAGTGGTGCAATCTTAGCTCACTACAGCCCCAAACTCCAGGGCTTGAGCAATCCTCCTGCCTTGACCTCCCAAGTAGCTGGGACGACAGGTGTGCACCACCACAGCCGGCTAATTTTTTTCGTTTTTTGAAGAGACAGTCTTGCTGTGTTGCCCAGGACGGCCTAGAACTCCTGGGCTCAAATGAGCCTCCTGCCTGAGCCCCTCAAAACATTGGGATTATTAAGTGTGAGCCACCACGCCTGGCTGTGATTGCATCTCCACAGAGATGATGCAGAAAAGGCCTACTGTACATGTTGCTCTGGATTTCTGCCCACTTCAAAGGGAATTCCACGTCAGCACATGTTTATCTTCATTCTTTTGAATGATCCCCACCATGTCCATTGGTCGGTTCACCTCTTTTACCTAGCCAGCCTCCCATATCTGGACATTTAGGTTGTTTCCAGTGTTTGGCCATTACAAACAATGGTGTAGTGAGTGTCCTGACCTGTGGGAGAATGTCTGCCGTATTGCTAGCCGTGTGATTACTGAGTTGAAGGCAGGGCACATTTACCCTTCATAGATCTTGTCAAGGATCCTCCCGGAAGCTTGTGCCAGTGCACATTCTCTCAAGCAGCACCCATGGTGTGTCTCTTTCTAGCTCTCCCTACCATGCTTTGCAATAACATAGGTATTCTTTGACAGTCTGGTAGGAAATGACTTTTTTTTTTTTTTTTTTTGAGATGGAGTCTAGCTCTGTCGCCCAGGCTGCAGTGCAGTGGTGTGATCTCAGTTCTCTACAACCTCCATCTCCCAGGTTCAAGCGAATATCCAGCCTTAGCCTCCAGAGTTTCTGGGACTATAGGTACGCGCCACCACCTCCAGCTTTTTCGTATTTTTAGTAGAGATGAGGTTTTACCATGTTGTCTAGGCTGGTCTTGAACACCTGACCTTTGGTGGTCTGCCTGCCTCAGCCTCCCAAAGTGCTGGGATTACAGGTGTGAGCCACCACACCCGGCTGGAAATGGCATTTTGCTGGGGTTTTTTCTTTATGCTGTATTTTCTTAGATTTAGAGATTCCACTGATAGACCCGACATTTTTTTTTTTGTGTGGTAAATATATATATATTATATATATAAAATACAAAATTTATTATTTAAGGCTGGGCACCGTGGCTCACACCTGTAATCCCAGGAGTTTGAGACCAGCCTGGCCAACATAGTGAAACCCTGTCTCTACTAAAAATACAAAAATTAGCCAGGCATAGTGGCACGAGCCTATAATCCCAGCCACTTCAGAGACTGAGGCAGGATAATTGCTTGAACAAACCCGGGAGGCAGAGGTTGCAGTGAGCTGAGATTGTGCTACTGCACTCCGGCCTGGGCGATAAGAGCTAAACTTTGTCTTAAAAAAAAAAATTACGTGGATTAAAGATCTGCCTATTGATGATTTTAGAGATTTATCTTTTTTAAAATTGAATTCATAAAGAAATATAAAACTTCAGCTCACAATTAAAATTCTTTTTAGTTTTGAAAAAAAAATTACCATTTTAACCGTTAAAAAAATCTACACTTCAGTAGCATTAAGTACATTCACATTATTTTACAAACATCATCCTACCCATCTCCAGAACTTTTTCACCCTCCTAAACAAACCCAGTCCCTATTAAACACTAACTCTCCATTCTACTTTCCCAGCCCCAGACACCCACCATTCTGCTTTCTCTTTCTATGAATTTGACTACTCCAGAGACCCCATCTAGGTGAAATCTTACATACTGCAGAGTTTTTTTTGTTTTTTTGATTTTGGTTTTTTTTTTTTTTTTTGAGATGGTATCTCGCTCTGTTGCCCAGGCTGGAGTGCAGTGGCACGATCTCAGCTTACTGCAACCTCTGCCTCCCAGGTTTGAGCCATTCTCCTGCCTCAGCCTCCCTTAGTAGCTGGGACTACAGGCACATGCCACCAGGCCCGTCTAATTTTTGTATTTTTAGTAGAGATAGGGTTTTCCCATGTTGGCCAGGCTGGTCTTGAACTCCTTACTTCAGATAATCTGCCTGCCTCAGCCTCCCAAAGTGCTGGGATTACAGGATATTGTATAGTTTTTATCTGGCTTATTTCAGTTAGCATAATGTCCTCAAGGTTCATTCATGTTACAGCATGTGTCAGAATTTCCTTCCTTTTAAAGGCTGTATAATATTCCACTGTATGTGCACACCACATTATTTTTGTCCATTCACTAGTCCATGGACACAGGATTGCTTCCACCTTTTTGTTGTGAATAATGCTGTGAACATGGTTTTACCAATATCTGTTCAAATCCTGCTTTCATTTCTTTGCATATACGCCCAGAAATTTAATTGCTGCTTCATATGGTCATTCTATGTATAAGGTTTCTAAAAACTTTTTTAACTTTTAATATATGAACTTTTTTTTTTTTTTTTTTTGAGAGGGAGCCTCGCTTTGTCACCCGAGTGCAGTGGCACAATCTCAGCTCACTGCAACCTTCACCTCCTGAGTTCAAGCAGTTCTTTTGCCTCAGCCTCCCAAGTAGCTGGGACTACAGACACGCTACCACCAGCTAATTTTTGTAATTTTAGTAGAGACGAGGTTTCACCATGTTGGCCAGGATGGTCTCGATCTCTTGACCTCATGATCCGCCCGCCTCGGCCTCCCAAAATGCTGGGATTACAGGCGTGCGCCACCGCACCCGGCCTTGTTTTTTTTTTTTTTTTTTTTTTTTTTTGTGATAATCGAGGTGTGGTGGAATCCCACTGTGGTTTTGATTCTCTTTTCTCTAATGATTAGTGACATGGAGCGTCTTTTCCTGTGCTTTTTGATCATTTGTATATCTTCTTTGAAGAAATGTCTATTCAGGTCGGGTGGTGTGGCTCTCTCCTGTAATCCCAGTGCTTTCGGGGGCCAAGGCAGGTGGATCACTCGAGCTCAGGAGTTCAAGACCAGCCTGGGGTTTATGGCGAAACCCTGTCTTTAGAAAAAAAAATACAAAAATTGCCCGTTGTGGAGGCTTGTGCCTGTAGTCCCAGATACCCAGGAGGCTGAGGCAGGAGAATCGCTTTAGCCGGGGAGATGGAGACGGAGGTTGCAGTGAGCCGAGATCACGTCACTGCACTCCAGCCTTGGTGACAGGAGTGAAACCCTGTCTCAAAAAAAAAAAAAGAGAAATGTCTGTTCAAGTCCTTTGCTCATTTTCTAATCAGATTTTTTTGTTGATGTTGAGGTATAGGAGTTATTTATATGTTCTGGATATTAGATCCTTATTATATATATGATTTGCATGTATTTTCTTTCCTTTTTTTTCTTGTTTTGAGTCAGAATCTTGCTCTGTCACCCAGGCTGGAGTGTAGTGGCACATTAATGGCTTACTGCAGCCTTGAGTTCCTGGGCTGAAGTAATCTTCCCATCTCAGCCTCCCAAGTAGCTGGGACTATAGGCGTGCAATATCAAACCTGGCTAATTAAAAACAAATTATTTCTTTTAAAGATGAGATCTCCCTGTGTTGCCCACTGGTCTTGAACTTTTGGGCAGAAGCAGTCCTCTTGCCTGGGCCTCTGAAAGTGCTGGGATTACATGTGTGAGCCACCGTACCCAGCATGTATGTATTTTCTCCTGTCATGTGGGCTGCCTTTCCACTCTGTTAATAGTGTCATTTGATACATAAAAGTTTTAGTTTTGTTTTTGTTTATTTTGTTTTTGAGATGGGGTTTCGCTCTCGTTGCCCAGGCTGGAGTGCAATGGTGTGATCTTGGCTCACTGCAACCTCTGCCTCCCGGGTTCAAACGATTCTCCTGTCTCAGCCTCCCAAGTAGCTGGGATTACAGGCATCTGCCACGACACCTGGCTTATTATTTGTCTTTTTAGTAGAGATGGAGTTTCACCATGTTGGTCAGGCTGGTATCAAACTCTTGACCTCAGATGATTCACCTGCCTCAGCCTCCCAAAGTGCTGGGATTACAGGTGTGAGCCACCACACCCAGACATGGTATTTTAATTTGTAATTTTCTTTGGTATGTACTTCCCCCACTTTAATTTTAATTTTTAAAATTGAAGTAATAGATATAGGCTGGGTGCAGTGACTCATACCTGTAAGCCCTGCACTCTGGGAGGCCAAGCTGGGTGGATCACCTGAGGTCAGAAGTTTAAGACCAGCCTGGCCAACATGGTGAAACCCCATCTCTACTAAAAATACAAAAATTATCTGGGCATGGTGGCGCGCACCTGTAATCCCAGCTACTCAGGAGGCTGAGGCAGGAGAATCGCTTGAAACTGGGAGGTGGAGGTTGCCAAGAGCCGAAATTGTGCCACTGTACGCCAGACTGGGCAACAGAGTGAGACCCCTATGTCAAAAAAAAAAAAAAAAAAAAAAAAGTAAGTCATACATACATGCAGGGCATGGTGGCGCACACCTAAAATCCCAGCACTTTGGGAGGCTGAGGTGGGCAGATCACTTGACCCCAGGCGTTTGAGACCAGGCCAGCCAATGTGGTGAAGCCTTGTCTCTACTAAATATACAAAAAAATTAGCTGGACATGGTGGTGCATATCTGTAGTTACTGAGAAGGCTGAGGCACGAGAATCGCTTGAACCTGGGAGGCTGAGGTTGCAGTGAGCTGAGATTGCACCACTGCACTCCAGCCTGGGCAACAGAGCAAGACTCTGTCTCAGAAAAATAAAGTAATACATACACTTGGTTAAAAAATTGATAATATGGAAATATATAAAAATGAACATCTTCCTCTTATTCAAAAGGACTAATCCTCTCTGGAAGTAACCACTCTTAACAGGTTTTTGCATGTTGTTCCAGAAAACTTTGCACGCACAAAGCAGCATAGGTGTCCTTGTAGAAAATATTATCAGCTGGGCACGGTGGCTCACGCCTATAATCCCAACGCTTTGGGAGGCCAAAGTGGGTCTATCACCTGAGGTCAGGAGTTCTGAGACCAGCCTGACCAACATAGTGAAACTCCATCTCTACTAAAATTACAAAAATTAGCCAGGTATGGTGGCACACACCCATACTCCCAGCTACTCAGGAGGCTGAGGCACAAGAATCGCTTGAACCCAGGAGGTGGAGGTTGTAGTGAGCCGAGATCATGCCACTGTACTCCAGCCTGGGTGACAGAGCGAGACTCTGTCTCAAAAAAACAAAAAAGAGAATGTTATTAGGTTCACACTTTGCTGGGGTTTTGTTCTGTTTTGACTAAAACCCTTCTTCTCTTACTGTATTTGAACAATACCTTTGATGGACATTTCTGGTGTTTTCAGTTTTGAATCTCCATATCGCCCTGGAATGAGCACTTCATTTGCATGTCATCTTGTAATTGTGTATATGTGCCTTGGATGTACCTTTTACAGATTGCTGGTGGAGGGACATGTGCTTTTCGAGGAAGATGGTACTCATGTCAGCACCTGGCTGCCCCAAGAGTACAGCGCCATGTTCCCCACCCTCTCGCCAACCACAGGATTATGCTGAAAATAAAAATCTTTACCAATTTCATAGGCAAAACACGGGGTCTTAGCATTTTAGCCTGCATCTCTGAGTATGAACAAGGCTGAACATGAAACGAGCTTATTTTCCTTTCAGAAGCCCCTGAATGTGACGGTGATCCGCAGCGGGGAGAAACAACAGCTTAGACTTGTTCCGACACGCTGGGCAGGAAAAGGACTGCTGGGGTAAAGTATCTGTTTCTGCTCATTCTCACTGGGGCATCATTTGAGTGAGTGTTAAACGTGAAGCGGGGGAGACATTGGGGAGTAATGGGAATCCCCAGTTCGCATGGAAACTGCAGATAAATCCTCATGCTAGGAACCAGACTACAGCTATAGAAGCAGAGGGAGCCCCAGTGTCTGTCCCGTCTGCCCTGGGAGTCTCTCTAGTTCATTCAGGAACCGGACATTTGATTTTTTTTTTTTTTTTTTTTCTAGACGGAGTCTTACTCTGTCGACAGGCTGGAGTACAGTGGCATGATCTTGGCTCACTGCAGCCTCTGCCTCCTGGGTTCAAGCAATTCCCCTGCCTCAGCCTCCCAAGTAGCTGGGACTACAGGCACTCACCACCATGCCCAGCTAATTCTTTGTATTTTAGTAGAGACAGGTTTTCACCATGCTGGCCAGGATGGTCTCAATCTCCTGACCTCGTGATCCACCCACCCAGACCTCCCAAAGTGCTGGGATTACAGGCGTGAGCCACCAGGCTTGGCTTACTTTAAATTAAAAGAACGAAAGAACGTGAGTGAAAAGGTCAGAAGGGGTTGGCCTCTGACCTTCCTGAAGGGAGCCTCCAAACTTACGCCATTCCTTTTCTTCTCTCTTCCAGCTGCAACATTATTCCTCTGCAGAGATGATTGTCCCTGGGAACAGTTACGGAAGGCATCTTCCCTTGCTCTGGACTTGGGTCTAGGGATTTCCTCATTGTCTTCTCTCCCTGAAGCATAAGGATCTGGAAGAGGCTTGTAGCCTGAACTTCTGGATGCTGGCAGTGCTGTGGTCCACTAGTGTTACCTCTCTGGATTAAGGCATTCTTAAAAACTTGTGCTTGGCGTCTTTCGCAAATTAGGCCATGGCCCTAAATGGGAATTCTCTGGATTGTGGGCAAGTGAGCGGAAGTTATTCTGGCAGATGCTGATGTGATTATTATCATTATTTTTAATAAACAGAGTTTTACAGTGCTGATATGACCCTGTTGTCACCCCAGCTGAATTTCTTTTGAACTTCCTAAACCAAAGCTCTGATGGGGTCAGAACAGCTTCATAGAAAGTTGGGCAAAACAAGCCAGCAATTGCGAAGTCAGGCTTTGACCAACACATTTCTTTTCACTGAGGCCTTGCTGCTGTAGATACGGAAATTGCTAAGTAGTTCGGTGCTTCCTCAGCGGCTGGGCCATTCAGACCACAGGAGCTCCCTTTGGAGAATGGGAAAGCCTGGAGGTAGTGCAGTGTGGTGTGTCAGCTTCCTCTTTAGGATCCCACCAAAGGGTAGCAAGCTCCTTTCACTTGGGTAATCAAAGCCTCTACGTTTTTGTGTGTTTTTGTTTTTTGGAGACAGGGTCTTGCTTTGTCACCCAGGCTGGAGTGCAGTATCATGATCAATGTTCACTGAAGCCTCGACCACCTGGGCACTGCCTCAGCCACCCACATATCTGGGATGTGTACCACCATGCATAGCTAATTTATTTTTTGTAGAGACAGG
Source organism: Ateles fusciceps (assembly GCA_036589455.1). Lineage (NCBI taxonomy): Eukaryota > Metazoa > Chordata > Mammalia > Primates > Atelidae > Ateles > Ateles fusciceps. Next base: position 4,936,729 of record JAZHEH010002317.1, on the reverse strand, counting down.
GTCTCCCCGTGTTGATCAGGTTGGTCTCAAACTCCCAGGCTCAAGCAATCCTCCTGCCTTGGCCTCCTAAACTGTTGGGATCACAGACGTGAGCCACTTCTAGTTTGACTTTTTATAATTGAACCTCCTGGTTATGCCCTGAGATCAGTACTAATTTGTAAACTGCTGAGGTGTGAGTAGGAACGGGTAGTGCTGGGAGATCAGACCTCTTGAAAATGCTTATTCTTCCTCCCATTTTGGTCTTTTTTTTTTTTTTTTTTTGAGACTGAGTTTTGCTCTTGTTGCCCAGGCTGGAGTGCAATGGCATGATCTCAGCTCACTGCAACCTTTGCCCCAGTTCAAGGGATTCTTCTGCCTCAGCCTCCTGAGTAGCTGGGATTACAGGTGGCCGCCACCAAGCCAGGCTAATTTTTTTGTACTTATAGTAGAGACGGGGTTTTACCATGTTGGCCAGGCTGGTCTCGAACTCCAGACCTCAGGCGATCCACCCACCCCGGCCTCCCAAAGTGCTGGGATGACAGACGTGAGTCACCACGCCCAGCCTTGTCTCTTTTAGGATGGTAATATGAGGTCCCAGTGATTCCTGCTGATGCTTTGAATTTCCTCTTCTCCATGATATCACAGTGTTTATTTCCCCCAGTTCTTGCACACTACTTTCTGTTTCGGCAGTTCTGCCAGGTAACCCTGTGTTCCTTGGGACTGGTTTTGCTGCGGTTGGATACAGATACCAGCTCGCCTTCATGGGATCAGTATTGCTGTGTGCTTCCAGCACGGGTTCTCATGCTCAGTTCCAAAGCCCTCCTATTGGGCAAATTCCCTCAAACTGTATTTGACCCACACATGTATTCCCCCTCTGGTAAAACATGCTGTGTTTACCAATGTTTGCTGTTTAAATTGCGTGTTCTAATTCCAAGTATTTTCCAGTCTCTGTTTATAAGTCTCAGACTATAATAAACACAGCTTGCCTCAGTTTATCCTTTTTTGAGATGTATGCATATTAATCAAATTACCATCACTAGGGCATGGCAGTGGGGGCAGGGAGGATTATTCACATTCTCCTAAAAGGAAAGCAGCAAAGAGCCTTCTGCCTCAGTGGCTATGGCTGGTTTCCCCGCAGGGTTCCCAGTGGAAACCCGTGTGGTCACCTGTTGCCATCTTCCATAAGATTCTAGTGGAGAGTCACTTTGACGTGGAATGATCCTAATAGATTTAGCCAGACTGGTTTTGCAGAAACGCTCTGTGCTGAGAACTGGAAACGACTGCACCCTATGTCATATCTGCCTCCACCAGCTGGGACGGTCTGCAACACGCGGTGCCCGGTGAGGAGGCGGGCAGGACAATTCTGTGCTGCATCCATGAGACCTGGAAATTCGGTTTGCTTTTGGAAAAGAGTATTGTATCCGAGTTCATACTTCTCCACTCCATCTTGCCAAGGCTGCGGAAAGTAAAAATTGGCAGCATTCGTCCCTGCAGCGGGGACGGGACCATGGGAAAATGGGGATCGCGAGAGCTGAGGAAGGAAAGCGAGGAAAGCCGATGCCGCCAGCAACCGGCAGGGGGCGCGCCGGCCACGCTCGCCACCGCTTCCTGGGCACGTGACCACCGCCCCGCCCTGTCGCTTTAAGGGCTTGTCGCTTCCGGCGGCGGCGGTTGCCATGGGGACGGAGCTTGGGTGGCAACCAGAACTAGGGAGCTGGTGGAGAAGGTGGCGGCTGCTGGAAGGAGGCCCGGGAGGTGGCTGAGGGGTCCAGGTAGCGAGACGACTCCAGCCTTTTGAGGACTGGGGTGGGTTCTCTCTGTAAGTCTGGGGCGAAGGCCACGGGGCCTTGGCGGGGGTCCCCGGCCTGGCGAGGTCTGGCGCCTCTTGTGGGGCGCTCACCCGACCCAGGCCTTGTGGGGCCTGGGGCGGCCCCAGGGAGACTTGAGTTGGAGGCAGAGGCCGCACCTGGGCTTTAATCCCCCTGCGGAGCCCCGCACCTGGCACCCCTGCCTCAAACTCCCGCGGCTCGAAGCCGCCCTTCCAGATGCGCCGGCAAAGTTGGGCTCAGTCAGAAGAGGCTGGTGCCGAGAGTCCTCGACTTGAATCACAGCAGTAATTTTTCAGCTAGAGAAACTAAGTGCCAGACAGATTTCTTTCTTACCAGCAGTGTCATCTTGAATAAGTCACTTCACCTCTCAGAGCCTCAAACTTATTCATTCATTATTATTATTGTTATTTTTATTTACTTATTTATTTTTGAGACAGTCTCGCTCTGTCGCCAGGCTGGAGTGCAGTGGTGTGATCTCGGCTCACTGCAACCTCCACCTCCCAGTTCCAAATGATCCTCCTGCCTCAGCCTCCCAAGTAGCTGGGACTACAGGTGGCATCACCACGCCCAGCTAATTTTTGTATTTTTAGTAGAGACGGGGTTTCACTGTGTTGGCCAGGATGGTCTCCATCCCTTGACCTTGTGATCTGCCCGCCTCGGGCTCCCAAAGTGCTGGGATTACAGGCATGAGCCACTGTGCCCAGCCTCATTATTTAATTATTATTATTATTTTTTAACCAGAAATGAATTTGAGGAGCTGATATATTTAGTGCTAAGAAATTAAGAAATAGAAATACGTTTTCTACCCTGTACTCTTTGGGACTTTATTTTCAAAGAGTTGAGTTCTCTTAATCTAATGTCACCGAAAATGTGGAGATTTTAATTTTTGTTCTGGGTCCAACTCTCAGGCATAAAGTATCCATCCTTGTTTTCCTGGTTCAATCTCTTGTTTGTTATAAGGGATAACTGGGAGAATATGTCAGAAGGCTTTCAAACTGTTCATTTCTTTGCACATTAGGGTGGTTTTCTCTCAAATAATAACAATTGCTACAATTTTTTCAAGCTGTATGTGCGAGAGCTGTTTTGAACATTTTATATATGTTAGCTCTTCTTTACAACAACCCTAGAATTTAGGATTATTCTTTTTATTTTACCCATGAGAAAATGTGGACTATGAAGGGTGAAGTGACTTGCCCAGCGTCACAGAGCAAGTGCCCGGTGGAAATGGGATTCAGTGCTAGGACAGCTGACAGCGAGGCCCACACTTTTAACCACAAGGCTACCCTGCTTCTTCCTGTAGTCCTGTTTCTAGAATTGTTGTTAATATGTGGGTTATGCATTTTGCTGCCTGTGGGAATATGAATACATTTTAAATGAGTTAGAAGCCTCCAAGGATTTTATTCCTAGAAAGTTGAGAGGCCCTGGATCAATATTTTTAAGATCTGGGCCACAAATACATATACTTTAAGATTTCCCGGTCAGGTGTGATGGCTCACCCCTGTAATCCCAGTATTTTGGGAAGCCAAGGCAGGCAGATCACTTGAGGTCAGGAGTTCCAGATCAGCCTGGCCAACATGGTGAAACCCCGTCTCTACTAAAAAATACAAAAATTAGCCCGGTGTGATGACGCATGCCTGTAATTCTAGCTACTTGACAGGCGGAGGCAGGAGAATCGCTTGAAAATGGGAGGCGGAGATTGCAGTGAGCCAAGATTGTGCCATTGCACTCCAGCCTGGGCAACAGAGTGAGACCGTCTCAAAAAAAAAAGATTTCCCACAAATATAACATTCTTTTTTTTTTTTTTTTGAGATGTTGTCTCGCTCTGTCACCCAGGCTGGAGTGCTGTGGTGTGATCGCCGCTCACTGCAACCTCTGCCTCCCAGGTTCACGTAATTCTTCTGCCTCAGCCTCCCGAGTAGCTGGGATTACAGGTGCCTACCACCATGCCTGGATAATTTTTTGTATTTGTAGTAGAGATGGGGTTTCACCATGTTGGCCAGGCTGGTCTCAATCTCCTGACCTCAAGTGATCCTCCCGCCTCAGCCTCCCAAAGTGCTAGGATTACAGATGTCAGCCACCGTGTCTGGCCAGAAATATGACATTCCTTTTTAATTTAATTTTTTGAGATGGAGTTTTGCAGTCATCACCCAGGCTGGAGTGCAGTGGCACAATCTCGGCTCATTGCAACCTCTGCTTCCCTGGTTCATGCGATCCTCCTGCCTCAGCCTCCACAGGCGCCCACCACCGCACCCGGCTAATTTTTGTATTTTTAGTAGAGACGGGGTTTCATCATGTTGGCCAGGCTGGTCTTGAACTCCTGTCCTCAGGTGATCCATCTGCCATGGCCTCCCAAAGTGCTGGGATTATAGGCATGAGCCACCCCGCCTGGCCAGAAACATGACATTCTTTTTATTCCTGTGGAAAGGGACCAGGGCCAGTTGCGCACATTTAATAGGCTAGCACAGTAGGAAATGGAAATGGAAAGCCGAGGGGCTGGCTGGTTATTATGGTCAAAATCTCTCTAGAGGAAACTCTACAGAGAAGGATGTCAGATGCAGAGGAAGCCCCCCGAGAATCGACAGGAAAAAATGGAGAAACAGAAATGAAAGAAGAGGAGGAACCTAATCCAAATTATAAAGAAGTAGAAAATCCGCAAGAGGAATTGAAAGATGACACATTAGCATGGAGAGAGTCTCAGGAGGAGGAGAGGAAAAAGGGTGAGGAGGAAGGGGAGGAGGAGGAGGAGGGGGAGGGGGGAGGAGGACAAAGAGATTGTCATGGAAGAAACTGAGGAAAAAGCTGGAGAAGCCCAGGAGGAGGAGGCTTCAGGAATACAGGAAGAAACCACAGTGGAGCCCCAAGAAATGAAAAAGTCCATGACCAGTTTGGACACACGGATTACCGATTTCCAGCCAATCACATCGGGAATTTTCCCAGTAAGTAGTCATCTTCATTCATTCATAACCATTAATTGAATGCTTGGTATAGGCCAGACTACGGGAACACAAAATCAAATAAAATGCAACCCATTTTTTTTTTTTTTTTTTTGAAACAAAGTCTCATTCTGTTGCCCAGGCTGGAGTGCAGTGGCACAATCTCAGCTCACTGCAAGACTCCACCACCTGAGTTCAAGCAATTCTCCTGCCTTAGCCTCCTGAGTAGCTGAGATTACAGGCATTAGCCACTACACCTGGCTAATTTTTTGTATTTTCAGTAGAGATGGGTTTTGGTATTTCCATAATGGCCAGGCTGTTCTGAAACGCATGACCTGAAATGATCTGCCCACCTCGGCCTTCCAAAGTGCTAGGATTGCAGGCATGAGCCACCATGGCCAGGCCACAAACCATTCTTTTTTTTTTTTTTTTTTTTTTTTTTTTTTTGGAGTTTCGCTTTTGTTGCCCAGGCTGGAGTGCAATGGTGCGATCTTGGCTCACTGCAACCTCTGCCTCCTGAGTTCAAGCGATTCTCCTGCCTCAGCCTTCTGAGTAGCTGAGATTACAGGCATCCGCCACCATGCCTGGCTAATCTTTTTGTCTTTTTAGCAGAGATGGGGTTTCACCCATGTTGGCCAGGCTGGTCTCAAACTCCTGACCTCAGGTAATCCACCCACCTTGGCCTCCCAAAGTCCTGGGAGCCACCACTCCCGGCCACAATCCATTCTTTTAAGGAGCTCTAAAGTGTGTAGGGAGGCAGACCCATGAGTGCAGTGAACTGAAAGATGTACAGGAGATGAAGCAGGGCCTCTTAACCCACTTTGGAGGATGGCCAGGGAAAGCTTCGTGGAGGAGGTGTGTGCCACAGCTGAAGTGTGCTCCTCTCAGCATGAAGTCAGTATGATAATAGGAATGTAGGCTTCCCACACACTGCTCCCAGGAGGAGAACTCAGCTGTGGCCTAAGAATAGGTTACTCTCTGTGAGTAGTCAGCCTTCTGGAGACCACTAGCACCACTTAGAAGAATGATTTTACCATTGTGGGTCTGCTGGTAGGCCAAGAATAAACTTGAGCACACCCATGTTTATCTTTCCTTGCCTTTGCCTTGTCTTTTTCCCTCTCCCTCTCCTTCTTTTTCCCTCTCCTCTCCTTTCTTTTCTGTCTCCCTTCCCCTCCCCTCCCCCTCCCTCCCCTCCCCTCCCTTCCCCTCCCCTCCTCTTCCTCCCCCTCCCTCCCTCCCCCTCCCCTCCTCTCCCCTCCTCTCTCTTCTCCCCTCCTCTCATCCCTCCTTCCTTCCCTGGGTCTCACTTTGTCACCTAGGCTGGAGTGCAATGGCATGATCTCTCACGAACAGCCTCGACCTCCTAGGCTCAAGTGATCCTCCCACCTCAGCCTCCTGAGTAGCTGGAACTGCAGGCATGCACCACCACGCCCAGCTAATTTTGTTCATTTTTGGTAGAGATAAGGTGTCACTATGTTGCCCAGGCTGGTCTTGAACTCCTGGGCTCAAGTGATCCTCCCCCCTTGGCCTCCCAAAGTGCTGGGATTACAGGCGTGGGCCATTGCACCCTATCTTGTTTTGTTTTTTAAGTAAAAATGTTCCAGCCTCTTTAAAAAACATTTCATAATTCCATGGTAAAGCTAACACTAAGACTGGCTGATTAGGAATAGAAAAGGGAAATGAAAGGTGAAGGTAGCAGCACACACTGTATGTGGAATCGTGATCTTTTATTTCTTTTTAAAGACAACCCAAAGAGGCAGTGAGTCAAAGCCTTCCTTACAGTCAGAGGATTCAGAAGCAGATGAACTTGAAATTCTTGATTTGGATCAAATCAGTCCTGAGGAACAACAGATGAGTTCCCCTGAAAGGCAGCCCTCAGGAGAGCTTGAGGAGAACACCGACCAGAGGCCCCAAGATGAACTGGGACGAGAAAGAAGGGACTTGGAGCCAGAAAGAGAGAGGAGGGACAAGAAAGGAGCGTATCCTCTATCCAGTCCATAGCAGGGATCTCCAGGGAGTCACTGGTGTCCACCACCACAGAGGACATTTTGTTTCAAAAGGATAAAAGTGCCCCAGTGTATCCCTTGGTAAGTAGAATGCTTTTATACCTCCCCCAGCGTTTTGAGAGTATTGTGCAATAGGGAATTTTATGCTTGTGGGGGAAAAAAAAAACCCACAAGAAAGATACTTTTTAAACTAGTAATAGACTTGTGTCTTTTTTTTTTTTTTTTTTTTTTAAGATGGAGTCTTGGTCTGTCGCCCAGGCTGGAGTGCAGTGGCACGATCTTGGCTGGCTCACTGCAGTCTCTGCCTCCTGGATTCAAGCGATTCTTGTCCTCAGCCTCCCGAGTAACTGGGATTATAGGCATGAGCCACCATGCCTGGCTAATTTTTGTATTTTTAGTAGAGATGGGGGTCTCACCATGTTGGCCAGGTTAGTCTTGAACTCCTTACGTCAGGTGATCCACCTGCCTTGGCCTCCCAAAGTGCTGGCGTTACAGGCATGAGCACTGCGCCCAGCCTAGACTTGTGTCTTTTTTTTTTAAAAAAAACAGGTTTCACCATGTTGGTCATGCTGGTGTTGAACTCCCAACCTCAGGTGATCTGCCTGCCTTGGCCTCCAAAGTGCTTGGATTACAGACATGAGCCACCACGCCCGGCCTAGACTTGTGTCTTTTAAAGTTAAGAGCTCCGACTGGAACATGTGTGACTGAACGTGAACTTGAGAGCTGCATCTGGGTTCAATCGTGTTGCTCAGCAGGCAGGAAATTCCGGACATAATTTGTCTGTTGCATAGGGTGCTATTCTGTGTGGGAGATTCAAACTCCATCCCGCCCTCTCCCCCAGCTTCCTCGCCCTCTTCTTCCCCCCCCCACTTTCCCTTATCTCTCCTCCCCTCCAGTCTCCTTTTTCTCTTTCAGTTGTAAAATGCTTCCCTTATGCCACAATTCCACCCCTTTCCCTTCTTGCCCCACCTCTTCTACCTTGATATCTTTCCATGCCCCCCAAACCATCCATTCCAAGAGGGTCCCAGAGTGGAAGGTAATGGAGGAGTGAAAGCCGCCGTGAAAAGCCCCAGGCAGTCCAGAGGACTCTGCCTTTGCCACTGCTGAAAATATTCCAGGGAGGCACCATCTGTGAGGAATAAAAATATTACCATTTACCAAGAGAAGGAAAAGGAGGGGTTTTTTCCTTCTTCCTCCATCTGCTACTTTCTGAAAATTGTTTCCTAGGATTCATCCTCCCTGTAGATTCATGCCTTTGGAAGATGTGGAAGTGATTGAATGGATATCAAACACTTAATGTAGTTCCTAACAGACAGTGGGTGCTCAGTAAGTGTCCGCAACTGTGTGGCAATGGCAATGACGGAGGTAAGACTTCTGGAGGGAAATGCAGACACCGAAGACCTCCCTTCTGCAGACGGGGCTTCCTGTGAGCCTAGTATCACAGCTTCTCTCCCATCACGTGCAACTGTTCAGTCTGAGAAAAGAATGCTTGAGCTTTAGGGCCCACAGAGACTCTTGTCTTGTTTAGCCAGCAAACATAAATCAGGGACTATCTCTAAGGAGAGGGTGGATTCTTTGTGTCACAGGCCACCTATCTCGACAAGAGCTACTCCCCAGGTTTGGGTTTCTGTTAGCCTTTGTCTCATTGCAGAACCAAAATTTTTCTAGACTGTCTCCCTTTGCAAATTACTTTAGCTCTTTTTTTTTTTTTTTTAAGAGACAGAGCCCTGCTGTGTTGAGCTTAGGAGTTCCAAGACCAGCATGAGAGACATAGTGAGACCCCATCTCTACAAAAGATTCGATATTCACACCTCAGCCTCCTGAAATTTCTTGAGCTTTTTGCATGTATATTCTTTCTTTCTCCTTTAGTTTCCTTTTCTTTTTCTTTTATTTATTTATTTTTTATATAAATTTATTTAAATTTTAAAAAATATGGGACGCTTCACGAATTTGCATGTCATCCTTGCGCAGGGGCCATGCTAATCTTCTCTGTATCGTTCCAATTTAGTATATGTGCTGCCGAAGCGAGCACTCTTTTTCTTTTATTATTTTTTCTTTGCATTTTTCTTTATTTTGAGAAGGCTCTCACTGTATCACCCAGACTAGAGTGCAGCACTGCGATCATGGTTCACTGCAACCTCTGCCTCCCGGGTTCAGTGTATCTCTCCCACCTCAGCCTCCCGAGTGTCTGGGACTACAGGCATGTATCACTACACCCAGCTAATTTTATTTTATTTATTTATTTATTTGAGACGGAGCCTCGCTCTGTCACCGAGGCTGGAGTGCAGTGGTGCGATCTCGGCTCATGGCAACCTCCACCTCCCGGGTTCAAGCAATTCTCCTGCCTCAGCCTCCTGAGTAGCTGGGATTACAGGTGCCTGCCACCACGCCTGGCTAATTTTTGTATTTTTAGTAGAGACAGGGTTTCACCATGTTGGCCAGGATGGTCTGGATCTCTTGAGCTCGTGATCCACCCACCTCTGCCTCCCAAAGTGCTGAGATTACAGGCATGAGCCACTGCGCCTGGCCGAATTTTAAAAATCTTTTGTAGAGATGGGGTCTCACTATGTCTCTCATGCTGGCCTTGGAACTCCTAAGCTCAAGCAATCCTCCTACTTCGGCCTCCCGAAGTGTTGAGATTATAGGTGTGAGTTACTGTACCTGGCCTCTATTTTTTCTTTTTATTAAAACTATTCAGTGTTTGCCAGGTGTGGAGGCTCATGCCTGTAATCCCAGCACTTTGGGAGGCCGAGGTGGGTGCATCACCTAAGGTCAGGAGTTCAAGACCAGCCTGGCCAACATGGTAAAACCGTGTCTCTACTAAAAATACAAAAATTAGCCAGGTATGAAGGCAGGTGCTGTAATCCCAGCCACTTGGGAGGCTGAGGAAGGAGAATTGCTTGAACCCAGGAGATGGAGTTTGCAGTGAGCCAAGATTGTAACATTGCACTCCAGCCTGGGCAATAGAGTGAGACTCTGTCTCAAAAAAACAACAACAAAAAACTCTTCAGTGTTACTTGTAAAAAATTCAGACACCTTACACGTTTGAAGGCAAAGATTCTTCTTCTGCACACCCCACCCCAATCTCATTTCCCTGAGTAAATTCTCACTTTCCTGCCACAGTTTGCTGTGACCGCATCTCCCCTGACCTTTTTCTGTGCGTGTACATGTTCTCTGTGTGCTCATGCCTGTGCGCATGCTCACATGGCTCACATTTAGTTGATTTGTTTTGTTTTGTTTTTTTTAGTTTTGCTCTTGTTGCCCAGGCTGGAGTGCAGTGGTGTGATCTCGGCTCACTGCAACCTCTGCCTCACAGGTTCAAGCAATTCTCCTGCCTCAGCCTCCCAAGTAGCTGGGATTACAGGCATGCACCACCACACCCAGCTAACTTTTTTATTTTTATAGAGACAGGGTTTCACCATGTAAGCCAGGCTGGTCTTGAGCTCCTGACCTCAGGTGATCCACCCATCTCAGCCTCCCAAAGTGCTGGGATTACAGGCGTGAGCCACCGTGCCCAGCCCACTCCTCTTTTTAAATGTAACTCTTCCCCTCTCTGTGGCCATTTACGTTGCTTCTAATTTCTTGCATACAAGGTCCTACAGTAAACACGCTCCTCCATCTCTCCTGTGTCCACAGCATCTTCCTTTTCCTTTGGGGTCCCCTGCCTTAGTCCTAAGGCCCGTAATAGCTCCCAGTGCTCATGGTCAAAAGACATGACTGTGGATTCCACCTCCAGCCAGGAAACAAGGCAGTCGTGTATTTATGAGCAGGAATCTTATGAATATCAAATAAGTGAAATCTGGTTTTGACAGTAAAGTTTTGTTTTCCAGATTAATATGTTTTAGAAAAAGATTGATGTAAGCGGTGGCTGTCTATATAATCATCTGTCATGCATATTAAAACTGGTGTAAAAACAGAATGATTAATACTATTTGATTTCCATAATTGTGAACACTGCTCGAGTGGGGTTGTTCTGTTACCACTCAGTGAAGTCAGCCTCGTGGTGACCCGGGAAGAGCTGTTATGGCTGAAGACAGGAGTCCTTTTAGGAATGTTCTCTTTTTATAACTAATTCGTTAAATGGCAAAATGAATTTCCAGGAAGATGATCCTTTTAGGATTAGCAAGTTTCCAAAAGAACAATTTCATTTGAATAAATCAGCTTTTAAGAAACAGCCAAATATTAAATAATTCTGTTCCTAGAAGTTGCAGCTTGAGACAATTATGATTCCATAATTCTACCACTCATACCCACACAATAAGAGATCTAAATATAAATATAAATTATAGGGAATGAGCAGATGGAAACAGGAGAGGATGGGGAATGAAGAATGTGGGAGAGAGAAATTGGCCACATTACCTGCTATGTCTGTCTTGGGGAGAAGCAATTTAACTTTATAAGTATTGTTCGAAGATAAGAAAGGAAACTTACCAGATTTTGTTTCTATATTCCAATTTAATTCACTGATTCTTAGCAACTCATCACTTAATCATCACTTTCAGCACGCTACTGCATTTGATTACTTGGCCCTAGTTAATTTTTTTAATAGACTTTTTTTTTGGATAGGGTCTTGCTATGTTGCCCAGGCTGGAGTGCAGCAGCAGGATCTTGGTTCACTGCAACCTCTGCCTCCTAGGCTCAAGTCGATCCTCCTGCTTTAGCTTCCTGATTACAGGTGCACACCACCATGCCTGGCTAATTTTTGTATATTTTTTAGAGATGGGGTTTCACCATGTTGCCCAGGCTGGTGTTGAACTCCTGGGATCAAGCAATCCACCCACCTTGGTCTCCCAAAGTTCTGGGATTACAGACATGAGCCATTGTGCCCAGCCTAGATTTTATTTTTGAGCAGTTTTAGGTTTATAGAAAAATTGAGCTGAATGTACATAGGGCGCCCACATATTCCTCTGCACATCCCTCCTCTCCCAGTGTTCCCTTTATTCACATCCTGCATGAGCGTGGTCATCTGTTATCACTGATGAGCCAATACTGGTCCCTTATTATTAACCTAAGTCCATAGTGTACATTGGGGGTCACTCTGTGTCATGCTTATGGACATGGACAAATGTACCCTGACATGTATCCACCATTATAGTATCATACAAAGAGATTCATGCCATGAAGCCCCCTGTCGTCCACCTATCCGTCCCCCTTTTCTCCCCTGAGCCCTGGCAACCACTGATCTTTATTTTTTTTTGAGACAGGGTCTCGCTCTGTCACCCAGGCTGTAGTACAAAGGCACAATCTCGGTTCACTACAACCTCCACCTCCTGGGTTCAAGCAATTCTCCTGCCTCAGCCTCCCAAGTAGCTGGGATTACAGGCACATGCCACCATGCCTGGCTAATTTTTTCTATTTTTAGTACAGACGGGGTTTCACCATGTTGGGCAGGCTGGTCTTGAACTCTTGAGCTCAGGTGATCCACCTGCCTCAGCCTCCCAAAGTGCTGATGGCCCCACTGATCTTTTTATTGTCTCCATAGTTTTGCCTTTTCTAGAACGTCATATGGTTGGAATCATGTAATACGCAGCCTTTTCAGATTGGCTTCATTCACTTAGCAGCATGCATGTAAGTTTCCTCCATACTTTTTTGTGGCTTCATAGCTCTTTTTTTTCTTGCTGAGTAATATTGCATTGTCTGGATGTGTCACAGTTGGTTTATTCTTAATTTTTAAAAAATACTTTGAACACAAAACGAGTACATAAATAAACTAGTTTTGAAGTAAAAGCCATAGTCAGACTTATAGTACTTATAATTTTTCATTTCATAAAATTTTAATTTTGGATTTATTCCAGGCAATACAGAATTTTTAATTCTTCTAAGGAGATTTTGTCTCCTGGGCAACAGAGCGAGACTCCATCTCAAAAAAATAAATAAATAAAAAGAAAAAAGAAAAGAAAGTCTTCAGCAATACATAGAAATAACTTCCTATTCTTCCCCTCCCCAGGACCTAGACTTTGTTCAGTACCAGACACACAGTGAGCCCCTAAGTCATGAAATTCCATTTACTTTCTAAAAGCATGTAGAGTAGACAAGTTACAGTGAAGTCATCGCATAACTTTATAAGACAGGCAAATAGGCTGGGAGCCCTGTCTCCCACTGGCAATCCCAGCACTTTGGGAGGCCGAGGTGGGTAGATCACCCGAGGTTGGAAGTTCTAGATCAGTCTGGCCAACATGGTGAAACCACGTGTCTATTAAAATATAAAAATTAGCCAGGCATGGTGGCACACACCTACCCTCCCAGCTACTCAAGAGGCTGAGGCTGGAGAATCGCTTGAACCTGGGAGGCGGATGTTGCAGTGAGCTGAGATAGCACCGCTACACTACCACCTGGCAATAGAGTGAGACTCCATCTCAAAAAAAAAAAAAAAAAGAAAGGCAATTGATTATTCAGCCTGGGCATTTGGTCCCTATGTACTACTTCTACTGGAAGGATAAAGGATGAAGAGACAAAAGTAGACCAGTGGTTGCCAAGGGCTATGAGCAGCAGTAATGGAAAGTAACTTTTTTTTTTTGAGATGGAGTTGCATTCTTGTTGCCCAAGCTGGAGTGCAATGACGCAATCTTGGCTCACCACAACTTTTGCCTCCCAGGTTCCAGCGATTCTCCTGCCTCAATGTCCCAAGTAGCTGGGATTACAGGTGCCTACCACCACACCTGACTAATTTTTGTATTTTTAGTGGAGATGGGGTTTCACCATGTTGGTCAGGTTGGTCTTGAACCCCTGACCTCAGGTGATCTGCCGACCTCGACCTCCCAGATTTGCCGAATCTGGACTTTCACATAGGTGAAATTATATAATACGCAGCCTTTTGTGACTGGCTTCTTTCACTTAGCAGCACATTTTCAAGGTTCATCCACGTTTTGGCATGATGTTGAGGACTTTCTTAAAGTGGTTCCTCTTCGCTGGACTGTTGATGTGAAATTCTTCCCCTCCAGCAAGTTCCTGAGTCCCGGCTCTGGGCTGAACACGCTGTAATGTCTTGCTGGTTTTGCCCTTGTCTTCCAGACCTTGACCTGGTCGTTTGGATGGAACAGTTCTCTTCCAGTTTACTATATTCGAGAGGAAAAGCAGAGAGTTATTCTGTACGTCTGCGCTCACACCGCGATCATCTACAACGTCTTTGGGAACCGTCAGTACCACCTTCAGGTGTGCAGGCATTTTCTTTTCTTTCTCTCTCTCTCTCTTTCTTTCTTTCTTTCTCTTTTCTTTTTTTTTTTTTTTTTAAAGATGGGGTTTCACCATGTTGGCCAGGCTGGTCTTGACTCCTGACCTCAGGTGTCCACCCACCTCGGCCTCCCAAAGTGCTAGGATTACAGGCGTGAGCCACCACCCCCGCCTCTTTCTCTTTTCTTTCTTTCTTCTTTCAAGACGGAGTCTCACTCTGTCACCCAGGCTGGAGTACGGTGGCTCGATCTCGGCTCGCTGCAACCTCCGTCTCCCAGGTTCTAGTGATTCTTCTGCCTCAGCCTCTGGAGTAGCCGGGACTACAGGCATGCACCACCACCAAAAATAATTAGCCTGGCTAATTATCTTTAGTAGAGATAGGGTTTCACCATATTGGCCAGGCTGGTCTGGAACTCCCGACCTCGTGATCTACCTGCCTTGGCCTCCCACAGTGCTGGAATTACAGGTGTGAGCCATCGCATCCAGCCGCAGGGATTTTCCTAACTGTAGGTATGGGAGTTTTCTTTAACACGTGTGTGGTATTTTGTTTTGTATCTCAAGGGCTGACTTCATTCTATCACTGTGGTATTTTCTCTCTCTCTTTGGCAGCTAAAGCCAATACTGTCTTTAGAAACACATGTTATTGTTTATTGCCTCTCTGTTTCTGATCAAGAGTGAACTTACGAAACAGCAGTTGATATTAATTTTATAGTTACAAGAATTTAAAACATCTGTGTTTTTTACATTTCTGCAAAACGTGGACAGCGTAGATCATGTCTCCACGGATGTAGCACAGAGGGCAGCTGTTCAGCAGGGAGGCAGACCTTACAGGCACTTAGGCATCCCTCTAGTTTTCAAAGGGCTTTCATCTTATAACCGTACCGAGAAGTGGGTGTTAATATACCCATTTTACAGAAGAAGAAACTGAGGCTCAGAGTGATTGAAGTGACTTGCCCAAGACTGTACTAGTAAATGATGACTCTACATCTCCTGACTTGAAAGTGTTAAGTAGGTCAGTTGTCCTTTTACCCCCTCCGTCCTTTCAGCAACTGCTTATTTCACCCCTCTCTGAGCCTCCCCTGCTTGTCCTTCAAGCCTGCCCTCCCTCACAGTACTCAGCTTCCTTCATTCCTGAAATTTGGGACCCATTTCATTTTCTTTCTTTTTTTTTTTTTTGTAAGACGGAGTCCTACTCTGTTGCCCAGGCTGGAGTGCAATGGCACAATCTCGGCTCACTGCAACCTCTGACTCCCAGGTTTAAGCAATTCTCTTTCCTCAGTCTCCTGAGTAACTGGGACTACAGGCGACCACCATAACGTCTGGCTAATTTTTTTGTATTTTTAGTCGAGACGGGGTTTCTCCATGTTGGCCAGGCTGATCTTGAACTCTGACCTCAGGTGATCTGCCTGCCTCGGCCTCCCAAAATGCTGGGATTATAGGCATGAGCCACTGCACCTGGCCCTGTTTCATTTTCATCATTTACCTTTCCAAGCATCCTATTCCTTGGTGTCTTTCTACCCGTTGACCTGGCAAATGCTTCCATGTCACCCTTTCAGTTGACATGTGTTGCTACAGGAGCGTCCTTAGTGATGCCTAGATCAAAACCACCACGAAGTATTTACCAAGGACCCAGTCCATACTCAGTGTTATGCCGGGGACTCAAGATGTCTGGGTGCAACTTCAGGAATTCACTCTCTGGAAGTCCAGAAATACGCAGGCAGGAATCAGCGGGCAGCTCCCCTTGGAGCTTCATCGAATGCATGGCAGTGAGCACAGTGGTGATGGCAGACAGAGAAGGGAGAGATTTTTGTGGGTGGGCTCGGACAGTCACGGTGAGCAGGATGCTCAGATGTGCTGGGGTGGAGGGAGGCAGGAGTCCAGCCTCTCTAGGGCCAGAGGGCTGGGAGTGGCCTTAACCATCCATTATTTGTTCCACAAATAGTTATCATAGCCGCTGTGTTTCAGAGTATAGGTCTGTAGTAATGAACAAAATAGATGTATTCCCTGCTCTCATGGAGCTTCCAGTCTAGCATGGAGAGAGACATTCAGTAAGTGAACACATAAGCGATTACAAATTGTAACCAGTGCTTGAAAGGAGATGTGAAAACACTCGAAGAGAGAAAAATGAGGGTGAGAGAAGACTTAACATTAGATTGGGTGGGCAGGGATTGAAGAGGTGCCGTTTCTGCTGAGACTTGGAGGATGAGAATGAGCCAGCCAAAGGCAGTCTGGGGGAGAGCATTCCAAACAGAGAGAGCAGCAAGTGTTCAGGCCTTGTGTGTGGGGCCGGGAAGGAAGGCTGGTGTGGCTGGCGCACAATGAGGGCGCGAGAGGAGGAAGGAGGGAAGAGGAGCCATCTCCCAGCAGGGAGCGCTGCTATTTGTGTTTCCAGAAGATTCTCTCTTGCGTGCACGAAAGGATTATAAGAAGATAAGAGTGGAAGCAGAGGCCAAGTATGGTGGCTCATACCTGTAATTTCAGCACAGGCCAGGGCGGAGGAGGCCGAGGTGGGTGGGTTGCTTGAGTCCAGGAGTTTGAGGCCAGCCTGGGCAACATAGCAAGACCCTTGTCTCTACAAAAAATTTAAAAATTAGCCGAGGATGGTGGCATGTGCCTGTAGTCCCAGCTATTTGGGAGGCTGAGGTGGGAGGATTGCTTGAGCCCAGGAGGTCGAGGCTATAGTGAGCCAAGATTGTGTCACTGCACTCCAATCTGGGTGACAAGAGTGAGACCCTGTCTCAAACAAAAAGAGTGGAAGTATAGAGACCAGTAAGGAACTTTTTGCTCCAGAGCTGCTCAGAGCCCTGAAGTGAGCAGTGCTCTAGAGAGAAGAGGCTGGCAGCGTGACTCAGAGTGGCTGGGGCAGGCGAGGGCCCAGATATTTATCCTCCACTTGGATTGGGAGTTGCCGCATGCCTTGACCTCGAGGAGCCGCTGTTCACGTGAGGAGCTTATCTTTCAGGTGTTTGGAGGGAGAGAAAGTTTGAAAATCACCCACTAGGAGGTGGAGAAACCCCCCGGGAAGGCCAGTGGGAACAAGAATTTCCAGCCAGATGAGCGTTGAAAGGAGCTCAGATCCGTCTGTGGGGCCCCAGTCTTTGCTGGTGGTGGCTGAGGCTGGGCCGCATCTTGGATATTTCAAAGCGTTTTCTCTCCATCTCCATAGAGCCACGCCAATATCATCTCCTGCGTCTGCATCAGTGAAGACAGGCGGTGGATCGCCACAGCAGACAAAGGGCCAGCCTGCCTGGTCATTATATGGGACTCCTTCACAGGGTAGGCTTTGTGTAGTCACTTCTTTTTTTCCCCTAATTTCTGTAGAGTGTCTGTCACTGTGACTAAGCAAAGAATGAGTAATGCCAATGCCTAGAAATAGGATTTGTTGGTGTTCCGCGGTAGACCGGCCTTATGCTGACTCGCACTAACCCAGCTCACACAAGCTCAAAGCATAACCCAGATGGCAAATCTGTCATTTACAGTGAGAAACATTACTTGTATAAGGACAGATTTTCTAGTGACTGGTCAGGCTGCCTCTTCTGGGCAGTTCTTAATGATCACTACCAAGTGTTCCTGTCGATCCCTGCTCCCCGTTCCATAGGTTTCTTGTTGGATACATTTGATCTGCTTGCCTCCCGTGGTTTTAGGTATGGTAATGATGGGAGGCTTTACAAAGCTGCTGTTTCTCTGCAGTCCCTCTCTAATTCTAACAACCCACCATTGCCTCTTTTCTTTTTTTTTTTGGGGGGGGACGAGTCTCACTCTGTTGCCCAAGGTGGAGTGCAGTGGTGCAATCTCGGCTCACTGCGACCTACGCCTCCCGGGTCCAAGCGATTCTCCTGCCTCAACCTCCTGAGTAGCTGGGACTACAGGCGCCTGCCACCACGCCTGGCTAATTTTTTGTATTTTTAGTAGAGGTGGGGTTTCATAGTGTTACCAGGATGGTCTCGATCTCCTGACCTTGTGATCTGCCTGCCTCGGCCTCCAAAGTGCTGGAACTACAGGCGTGAGCCACCGCGCCCGGCCGCCTCTTTTCTTTTATTGTATAGTCAGGGTCTCTCTCCACTGCCCACGCTGGAGTGCAGTGGCGCAATCATAGCTCACTGCTGCCGGGAACTCCCAGGATCAAGCGAGTCTCCTGCCTTGGCCTCTTGAGTAGCTGGGACCACAGGTGCATGCAACCACACCTGGCTGACTGTTTTTTTTTGTAGAAATGAGGTCTTGCTATGTTGCCTTGGCTGGTCTTGAACTCCTGGCCTCAAGAGATCCTCCCATCTTGGCCTCTCAAAGCACTAGGATTGCAAGCATGAGCCACCTCACCTCGCCTCTTTTTAAATAATTTATTATATTTTTGTAAAGATGGGGTCTAGTGTTTTTTCCCAGGCTGGCCTTGAACTCCTGGGCTGAAGCCGTCCTCCTGCCTCAGCCTCCCAAAGTGCTGGGATTACGGGTGTGAGCCGCCGCACCCAGTCTCTCTCTCTCTTTTTTTATTAACAGACTTTTATTTTTAGAACAGTTTTAGATTTACAGAAGAATTGGGAAGATAGTACTCAAGATTCCCATATACCCCACACCCAGGTTCCCACATTAGTTAATCTTACGTTAGTAGGCTCAATTTGCTATAATTCATGAACCAATACTGACACATTATTATTAACAAACATCCAGGAGACCACATTTGATTTAGCTGTGATGTCTCCTTAGGCTCTTCCTGGCTCTGGCAGTTTCTCAGACTTCCCTTGTTTTTGATGACTTTGACAGTTTTGAGGAGTACAGGTCAGGGATTTGGTAGGGTGTCCATCCATTGGACTATGTCTGATGTTTTTCTCAAGCTAGCCTACAAGCCTTTGCATACACTCTGGTGTCTAAGTAAAGAGATACAATGGCCTTCTTAACCTGGGGTAAAAGCCATGCTCGCTTTGATCGAGTGTCACAGAAACCAGGCTAGGTGGTGAGGGGAGGTGGGCAGCCACAGGCTCTCTGGCACTGGAGCCAGGCCCGGAAGGCCGGGGTTCTTACCCTCCTTGTATCTGCTTCTGTAACTCACTCTCCTTCCCTGGCTGGAGGCAGACTGGATGGAGGGTTTCTCTGGTATCAAGGTCGTCATCCTTTATTGCCTTTCTTCCTAACTCATAAAATTCAGCTTTTCTGGTCTCTTTTCTGATAGTACATCGGACAAGGAATGGTGGAATTTCCATGGGCTGTAGCAGTGCTGCTCAAAGTGTGGCTTGCAGGCAGAGCTGATCAGTCAGCCAGTCCTGGGCTATGTTGAACAGAAAGTACAGAAAATGCGTGGGGGCCTTTGGAACTTTATAGCAATTTGTTCTGGTTATGATATTTTTATTTCGTAAAAGTATTTGATCTGAGCTAGGTGCAGTGGCTCATGTACTTTGGGAACCTCCCAGCACTTTGGGAGGCTGAGGCAGGAGGATCACTTGAGGCCAGGAGTCTGAGAGCAGCCTGGGCAACATAGTGAGATTCTGTCTCTACAAAAAATGAAGATTTAGCCATGTGTGGTGGTGCGTGCCTGTTGTCCCAGCTACAGGGGAGGCCAAGGCAGGAGAACGGCTTGAGCTTAGGTGTTTGAGGCTGCAGTGAGCTATGATCGTGCTATTGCACTCTTGCCAGGGTGACAGAGCGAAACCCTGTCTCAAGAAAAAAAAATATGTATTGGCCCGTGATGGAATAAAAATATTTTTCACCACAGATAGTTTGTGTAGTGCTGGGCAAGAAGATGCCTAGCCAGTTGGGTGACACTGGGGGGCTGAGCGTGCCACTTTCTGTGACAGCTGTGAAGCAGAAGGCTGGCTTATTTGTCGAGGACGTTGGGACTGGGGCTGGAAGTTTGGACTGTGGGGTTGTGGCATGGTGTAATTGATAGGAATGCAGTAGGGGTCCACCAGATGAAGAGAAGGAACTGTAGGGTTCAGGGCAGGCCTGGTGGGGACAGAAAGCATGAGCCTGCAGCAGGTGGGTGGGTGCGGGGGAATGTGGTAATGCTTGTCTGGCTGTGCTGGCTGGGTGGGAATAAGAACAGGGAATGTGGCTGGTGGTGGCTTGCCTGGGTAGGAGAATTGGAAGGGGAGAGGGGACTGGGTCCTGGTGACTTCAGGGTGACATGAAAGAGCAGGTGGCAAGAGGAAGGCGTGAGTGTGGGCTCTGCCATCCTCCTGGGCTTCCATGCCCACTTGGCCATGGTCTGCTGTGTGACTTGGAGGCCCAGAGAAGAAAGTGACTTTCCTATTTCTGAAAAAATAATAATGACACCTACTGTTTTTTACTTTCCTTGGGCTACTGTAACAAATTACCTCAAATGACGTGGCCTAAAATAAGAGGAATTTACTCTCTTGCAGTTCTGGAGGCCAGAAGTCTGAAACCAAGGTGTCGGCAGAGTTGGCTGCTTCTAGGGGCTGTGAGGGAGAATCTGTCCCAGGCCTCTCCCCTCACTTCTGGTGGCTACGGGTGACCCTTGGTGTCCTTGGCTTGTGGACGCATCCCCCCCCAGTCTTTGCCTCTATCTTCCCATGGCATTTCCACCATGCACCCATCTGTGTCTTCTTGAGGACACTGGACATTGGATTTGGGACCCACCCTAGTCCAGTATAACCTCATCTTAACTAACTACATCCACAAAGGCCCTGTGTCCAAATAAGGTCATATTCTGAAGTTCCGGGTGGACCTGCGTTTGGAGGGACCATTGCTTACCCATTAGACCCAGTGTGCAGGATGTTGTGAGGCTCGCTAGAGCACAGTACCCGGCCCATGATAGAGGATCCTAGATGGGTTTTCTTTCTGAACTCCTGGCCTAGAAGCAGAGAGCAGTCAGATTCACTGACAAGATTGTTTGGGCCTGGTTGGTTGGGTGCGTGGGTGGGAGGGGGGAGAGTTCAACGAGTGAGTCCAGATGCATGAGGGGGTTAGGAAGAAGTTACGTTGAATGTTCTAGAGTGGAGGACACAGGAACTGCTCCCCTATATGTGACCAGTGACCTCCAGGGGGT
The DNA here is from genome assembly GCA_036589455.1 of Ateles fusciceps. Lineage (NCBI taxonomy): Eukaryota > Metazoa > Chordata > Mammalia > Primates > Atelidae > Ateles > Ateles fusciceps. Next base: position 4,915,815 of record JAZHEH010002317.1, on the reverse strand, counting down.
CACATTGCCCAACCCCGATCCTCTTCTGACTTGACTTCTCTGTGGCGTCTGACACTTCATTTCCTGTGGCTTCTCTGATTTCACATCCCTACAATAGATGGCGTTTGTGTCTGGCGTCTTTCACTTAGCCTCATGCTTGAAGGTTCATCTGTGGTGTGGCACATGTTGTTTCTGTGGCAGAATCACATTACATTGTATGGACAGACCAAACAACGTATGGTCTTTCATCTGGTTTTTTGTTTTTGTTTTTTTGAGACAAGGTCTCACTCTATCACCCAGGCTGGAGTGCAGTGGTGTGATCATGGCTCACTGCAGCCTTCACCTCCAGGGCTCAAGTGATCCTCCCGCCTCAGCCTCCTGAGTAGGTGGAACCTACATGCCACTAAGCCTGGCTAATTTTTTTTTTTGGTAGAGACAGGGTCCTGCTATGTTGCCTGAGCTAGTCTCAAACTCTTAGGCACAAGTGATCCTCCTGCTTTCGCCTCCCAAAGTTCTGGAATTACAAGTGTGAGCCATTGTGCCCAGCCTCATCTGTTATCATGGTTGTTGTTATTATTATTATTATTATTTTGAGACAGGGTCTTACTCGGTTGCCCAGGTTGAAGTGCAGTGGCACAAACTCGGCTTACTGCAACTTCTACCTCTTGGGCTCAGCTGATCCTCCCATCTCAGCCTCCCGAGTAGCTGAGACCACAGGCACACACCACCACATCCAGCTGATTTTTTTGTATTTTTTTTTTTAGAGATGGGGTTTTACCATGTTACTCAGTCTGGTCTTGAATTCCTGGGCCCAAGTGATCCACCCAACTTGGCCTCCCAAAGTGCTGGGGTTACAGGCATGAGGCACCACGGCTGGCTCATCTGTTTAATTTGTAAAAAAAAAAAAAAAAAAATGATTTTAGTACATTTTAATAGAAAACTGTTAAATTTAATGAAAACCAGGCCAGGTGCAATGGCTCATGCCTGTAATCCCAGCACTTTGGGAGGCTGAGATTGGTGGATCACTTTAGGTCAGGAGTTCCAGCCAGCATGGTGAAACCCAGTCTCTACAAAAATACAAAAAAGTTAGTCGGGTGTGGTGGCACATGTCTGTAATCCCAGCTACTTGGGAGACTGAGGCAGGAGAATTGCTTGAACCCAGGAGGTAGAGGTTGCAGTGAGCGGAGATCATGCCATGCACTCCAGCTTGAGTGACAGAGTGAGACTTCATCTCAAAAAAAAAGTTTTTTTTAATGAAAACCAATACATTTTTATGGAAAGCACTGGCTACCATCGCCAATCCTAGTCGTTCTAGAGGTAACCAATTTGGTGTGTTTCCTTCTAAAACATTGCTGTTGTTTTAAACATGTATATATGGTTATCTTCGTGTCGTTTTTCTCCACAACATTGTTAGTGCGATCTTTTCCCAAACATAAATCTAATTGCGTTGCCACCCTGATTAAAACCCTTTAGAGACTGCCCATTGTCAAATCAGCTTATGCTACAGGGAACATGCACCCTGCATTAGGGCCGTGCAACGCTTCCCCCAGAAAGTAAAATGCCTGCTGCCTGCACGTGTAGCCGTCTGCAGCTGCTACATGCTCTCAGCTGCATGTAATGGCACATCCAACTTAACCACAGGGAAAGCTATTACCTCATGCAGTAGGAAATCTGCAGTCAGCCGGCTGGAGGGTGGGAGTCCTTCCGGTGTGTCTTGTCTCTGAAGCCTTTGCTCACCGACACCTTCACCAGACAGAGCTACCCCTTTACAATGTAGATCCACTGTATTTTTCGTTTATTATTTTTTTAAAGACGGGGTTTCACCATGTTGGTCAGGCTGGTCTTGAACTCCCGACCTCAGGTGATCCGCCCGCCTTGGCCTCCAAAGTGCTTGGATTACAGGCGTGAGCCACCATGCCCGGCCACTGTATTTTTCTTATTTGTGAAACTGTCTCTGTATTAGACACAAAGCAACGTGAGGGCAGTGATTTTTTTAATAAAAATTACACAGTAAAGCATATCTGTGATTAATAATGCAAATACTATGTTAATATGAGTTTTATGATATCCCAAGTGATTACTTTGGGACCCAGGAAAGATTATTCAGAGGCCGTTTTGGTTTAAGAATTAATATTCATTTTATTAGTCATAAATTAAAAACTGTAGTTCCTCCTCCAGCTTTTCACTCAACTTAAAAATCTTATTCTATTTATAAATCCAGCATATTTTTGCAATCACCTTTAAGGAGGGTTTGATTAATGTTTGGCCCCACTTACAAATTTTGTTATTAACTCCTTTTAAACATTTTAAACTGCATTTTGAAATTGAAGATACTCAGTTTCATTAAGTTTTTTAGCAGTCTGATTAACAAACAAATCCTTCATGGTACTTAAGTAATTACTGCAAATCTGGTAAATTAGACATAATATGGTAAGTCTTAAGTTCTCTTAAGTGTTCTAATATTGTTTATAAACCTAATATGATTTCAATTTAAAATCACATGTCTAAATAAACTATATATTTTAAATTAACATCACAAATCTAATCTGTTAGCAACGCTGATATGTCAAATTCACTTAAACATTACAAATTCCTAAAAAATGAACAAATTCTCTTATCACAAATATGTTAATAATGCAGGTCTGACTGACTTTATCTTCTCTATATTCAATTCCAAGTATCTCCAGGGATAAGATACATTTTCTCACTAAGGACTTCACTGTGTTATTTTCCGTATTTTGGGATTGCCTTCCCAGGTGAATTGTTGGGGCTACTTCTCAGTGGGATGAAGTTTCTCAAGTGACAGAGAACCACAGAAGTCCTTAGTTGGGACACAGACTGGATGCCAGCCAGTTGGGATCCTGGTGTGAGATATAGAGATACTGAGGCCTGTTTATCTTCACTGTGACTAGGACTCCATAATCAAAAAAAAAAAAAAAAAAAGAACCACGCAGCCCGAGTTCCTGGTTTAAGTCTTGCTACCGTCCACTTTTCATTTTAGTGGGAGTCCGTGGACCTCCCCCGACCCAGGCATTACAACTTCCATCTTCGCTTCCACTGCTTCTGCATGCTTTGGCTCTCTTAGATACTTACATTTCATCTAAGTCTGTGTATTTCAAGGCTTTGTCAGAATTATACAGCTCTAAGGTCTTGTCAGTAACACAGTACGGAAGTATAAGAGCAAAACAGAACAGTTCCTCCTCACCCAAACCCCATCTCCAGAGGAACCATTGCTTGCAGTTTGGACTCTATTCCTCCAGAATTTTTTTGACACACACACAGACAGACAGACACACACACACAATTAGGATGATGCTATTGTTTTGCAATTTGCTTTTTTCAGAAATTTGAGTCATTTTCCTGATGTACCTCATTCTTTTTGAAGGCAGCAAAATTTTTATTTTTATTTCTTTTATTCATTTATTTATTTATTTAGAGATGGAGTTTTGCTCTTGTTGCCCAGGCTGGAGTGCAACAGTGCAATCTTGGCTCACTGCAACCTCTGCCTCCCAGGTTCAAGTGATATTCCTACCTCAGCTTCCCAAGTAGCTGGGATTACAGGTGCCTGCCACCACACCCAGCTAATTTTTTGTATTTTCAGTAGAGACGGGATTTCACCTTGTTGGACAGGCTGGTCTTGAACTCCTGACCTCAGGTGATCCACCTGCCTTGGCTTCCCAAAGTGCTAGGATTACAGGCATGAGCCACCACGCTGGCCTTATTTTTATTTTCATTTTTTTGAGACAAAGTCTTGCTCTGTCACCGAGGCTGGAGCGCAGTGGCATGATCTCGGTTCACTGTAGCCTTAACCTCCTGGGCTCAAGCAATCCTCCCACCTCAGCCTCCCAACTAGTACGTGCTACCACGCCCAGCTAATATTTGTATTTTTGGTAGAAACAGGGTTTTGCCATGTTGCCCAGGCTGATCTCAAATTCCTGAACTCAAGCAGTCTGCCCACTTCAGCCTCCCAAAGTGTTGGGATTACCGGCATGCGACACCACATCCAGCCTAGTTTTTTATGATATAGTTATGCTATAATATCTTTTTTTTTTATTAAATATTTTTTTCTTCTTATTTAATTTTTTTTTCTTTCTTTTTCTTTGGGGAAAATCTTTTCCAAATTTTTTTTTTTTTTATTTTATTTTTAAAGATGGGGTTTCACCATGATGGCCAGGCTGGTCTTGAACTCCTGACCTCGGGTGATCCACCCACCTCAGCCTCCCAGAGTGCTAGGATTACAGGCGTGAGCCACCGCGCCCGGCCACAATATCTTTTTAAATAATTCATCTACGGGGCCAGGAGCGGTGGCTCATGCCTGTAATCCCAGCACTTTGGGAGGCTGAGGTGGGCAGATCACCTGAGGTCGGAAGTTTGAGTCCAGCCTGACCAACATGGAGAAACCCCGTCTCTACTAAAAATGCAAAAGTAGCCAGATGTGGTGGTGCATGCCTGTAATCCCAGCTACTTGGGAGGCTGAGGCAGGAGAATAGCTTGAACCCGGGAGGCAGAGGTTGTGGTGAGCCGAGGTCGCTCCATTGCTCTCCAGCCAGGGTAACAAGAGTGAAACTCTGCCTCAAAATCAATCAATCAATCAGTCAATCAATTAATCAATCATGTCTGGTATATTGAGGGACATTTGTATTGTTTGATTTTTTGCTATTAGAGCAGTACCATGATGACTGCAAATTTTCATTGATCTTTGTTTACTTTTTCCATGATTTCTCTAGGACAAAGTCATAGGAGTGGAGTTACTGGGCTGTCGGGTGTATGCACTGAAGATTTTGATAGATGCAGCCAAACTGCTTCTAGAGAGGCGGTGCTTCTTTGCATCCCCACCTACGTGGGAGAGTGCCCGATTCCCCTGAGAGCTGGGATGTTGTTCTAGTCATCTTTTCATATTTACATCCTTCCTGCCAGGCAAAGCCTGGCACAGAATTAGTGCCCTGGTAACTAGTGAATGTGAAACTAGAGCTTGTGAAGAGAGCAAACAGCAGGGCCATTGCCCTGAGTTAGGCCTGACTATTGCTGTTGGGGTTAAATTCGCATAACATAAAACTGACCACTTTAAAGCGTGCAGTTCAGTGACATTTAGTATATTTACACTGTTATGCAACCATCATCTCTGTCCACTTCCAAAACATGCTCACCACCCCAGAAGGACAACCTGCACCCATTATCTATCTCTATGGGTTTGCCCATTCTGGACATTTCATCTGAGTGAAATCATCCACTCTGCAGCTTTTGTGCCTGGCTTCTTTCACTCAGCATCATGTTTTTGAGGCTCATCCATGTCATAGCGAGTGTCAGTGCTTCATTCCTTTTTTTTTTTTTTTTTTTGAGATGGAGTCTTGCTCTGTTGCCCAAGCTGGAGTGCAGTGGCATGATCTCAGCTCACTGCAACCTCTGCCTCCCAGGTTCAAACGATTCTCTGGCCTCAACCTCCTGAATAGCTGGGTCTACAGGCACGCGCCACCATGCCCAGCTAATTTTTGTATTTTTAGTAGAGATGGGGTTTCACCGTGTTGGCCAGGATGGTCTCGATCTCTTGACCTCGTGATCCGCCCACCTCGGCCTCCCAAAGTGCTGGGATTAGAGGCATAAGCCACCACTCCTGGCCGATTCATTCCCTTTTATGGCTTGAAAATATTCCACTATATGGATAGACCACATTTCATGATGTTTTGGGGAGGTTTGAGCTGAGCTCAGACCTGCCCTGGGACTCTCTGGGAAGCCATGGAGACCTCAGTAGGTGTCGCCCCTCCCCATCCTGTTTTGCAGAATTCCTGTGCACACGATATTTGACAGCTGCCCCGAAGGGAACGGCATCAGGGCAATGGCCATGGCCCACGACGCCAAGTATCTGGCAACCATCTCAGATGCCGAAGTCCAGGTAAAGGCCCTTTGGATCAGCCTCAGTGAGCTGTCCAATCCATCCAGTGTGTCCACGTGGGCAGCTCTGTTCAGGCTGTGTGATGTCTGTGACACTCTCAAAAGACCAGACTGCACAGCACAGAGTCCAGGCCTCTGTCCTTAGTTACTTGAAGTTTCGGGGTCACAAGAGGTGTAAGTTACTTCAGCAGGCTTCACAGACCTTCTCATGCCCCTGTCCCTGCTGTCCCCCTTCAGAAGGTGTGCATCTGGAAGTGGACTTTGGCAGTGGACATGCCAGCATGCACTCTCAAACTCCCCAAAGAGTACGGTTTTCAGGTGAGTTCAATTTGAGCCTGTAAACAGCAACTTAAAGTTATACTGATGCCAGGCCAGGCTGGGCGCCGTGGCACACACCTGTAATCCCAGAACTTTGGGAGGCTGTAGTGGGTGGATCACTTGAGGTCAGGAGTTTGAGGCCAGCCCAGCCAACATGGTGAAACCCTATCTCTACTAAAAATACAAAAATTCCCTCATCGTGGTGGTGCATGCCTATAGTCCTAGCTATTTGGAAGGCTGAGGGGTAAGAATTGCTTGAACCTTGGAGGCAGAGGCTGCAGTGAGCCGAGATGGCGCCACTGCACTCCAGCCTGGGTGACAGAGCAAGACTCTGTCTCAAAAAAACAAAAGCAAAGTTCTACTGGTATCAGGCCACACCCTACTTTGTGTTTCAGTGGAGTTGTGTTATGGTGCAGTAGAGCTTTTTTCTTTTGAGATAGAGTCTCACTCTGTAGCCCAGGCTGCAGTGCAGTGATGCGATCTCGGCTCACTGCAACCTTCACATCCCGGGTCCCAGTTGAAGCAATTCTCCTGCCTCAGCCTCCTGAGTAGCTGGGATTATAGGCACGTGCCACTAAACCCAGCTAATTTTTGTATTTTTAGTAGAGACGGGGTTTCACCATGTTGGCCAGGCTAGCCTCTAACTCCTGACTTCATGATCCACCTGCCTCAGCCTCCGAAAGTGCTGGGATTATAGACGTGAGCCACCACGCCCGGCAGTAGAGCTTTTAAAGCCCTTTCATTTCCTGATTTCATTTTACTTTGAAAATAATAAGCAGGGCGCGGTGGCTCACGCCTGTAATCCTAGCACTTTGGGAGGCTGAGGTGGGTGGATCACCTGAGGTCAGGAGTTAAGACCAGCCTGGCCATCATGGTGAAACCCCATCTTAAAAAAAAAAAATATATATATATATATATATATATATATAAAAAAAGAAAAATAATAGCTAATATTTTTCAAGCACTTATTATGTTCCAGAGTCTGCTAAATACTTTGCTTACCTTATCTTACATGATCCATGCAAACATGCTAGCAAAAAGATTAATATCTATGGAATACTACCATTAATTATTAAATAATTTGTCTAAAGTCACCTACTCGGTAGCCTTTCTTATTCTAGAAGTGTGCTGTGAACTGCTTCGAACCTTGTAAAGCTAACTCTGAGGAATATAGGGAAGTTATTATTATTGCTCCCAACGTACATAAGGTGACTTGCCAAGGATACCCAGAAAGTTTCCATCAGGTCTCCTGATCTCCTGGGTCACTGCTCTCTGCTGTTGTGACTTGCCTCATTCATCCTTGCATGTTTCATCTGTCATACATTTATCGAGTACCTGTTCTGTGCCGGGCACTGTGATAAGTACATACCCGGCTTGCAGGATCTAAAACCAAAATAGAGGGTTTGAGTGACTAGACTCAGCCAGGCACGTATGAGTATGCAGCCTTATGTCCATCTTCTTTCCTTTCCCCGAAACATTCCTCTTGCCCCTGAAAAAATTTTCTTACTCCTTAAAGTTGTGCCAACACAGTAGCCACCAACCATATGTGGCTATTTAGGATAGGTTTCTTTATTGCTGCAAAAAAACGCCTTTGGGGTTTTGATAGAGATTATATTGAATCTGTAGATCACTTTGGGGATATCATCATCTTCACAGAATTGTCTTCCAATCCATGAGCATGGGATGTCTTGCTATTTATTTACGTTGTCTTTAATTTCTTTCAGGAATGTTTTGTGATTTCCAGAGTTCATGTCTTCACCTCCTTGGTTAAATTTATTCCTAAGGATTTTTTGGTTTTTAATGCTATTATAAATGGATTTGTTTTCTTAATTTCCTTTTTAGATTGTTCACTGCTAATGTATAAAAAAGCAGCTGATTTTTGTATGTTGATTTTGTACCTTGCAACCTTGCTGAGTACACATGGTCACCTAAATTTAAAATGATTAAAATGGAAAAAAAATTTTTTTGAGAGACAGGGTCTCACTGTTTTCCAGGCTAGAGTGCAGTGTCACAGTCTCAGCTCACTGTAGCCTCTGCCTCCTGAGCTCAAGCAGTCCTCACACTTCAGCCTCCTGAGTAGCTGGGACTATAGGTGCACACTATCATGCCCAGTTAATTTTTAAATTTTTTACAAGACTGGGTTTTTCCATGTTGGCCAAGCTGGTCTCCAACTCCTAGGCTCAAGCCGTCTACCTGCCTCAGCCTCCTAAAGTGTTGGGATTATAGGCATGAGCCACCACACCCAGCCCTCTTCTTCTTACTCTGCTTTCTTCTTGGGTATTGGCATCTATTCCCAAGGCTGTTTACTTCCAAGAGATATCCTGAAATCTTCCCTCTCCTCTCCACCTCGGTTGCCGTGATCCTAGTCCAGGCCACAGTCACCTCTGCCTGCACCATCTGGCCAGCTGGTCTCTCTGCTTTCACTCTCGCCTCACTCTCTAACAATCTTCCCGAAGCAGTCAAGAGTGTTATTTTTAAATAATTAAAACATTATATCACTCCCATACTTAGAATCCTTCAATAGCTTCTCATTGTCCTCTGAATAAAATTAAAATTCCATAACATGGCCTCCAAGGTGTGATCTGATTCCCCCACCCACCTCCCAACACATACCATCCTGATTATTATTTATTAGCTTGCATTTTCTAGAATTTGCTATGTAATAAATGGACTCCATTTGCAGAGAGCTTTGGCTTTTTTCACTCAGTTTTGTTGTTGCATGCGTCAGTAGTATATTCCTTTTTATTGCTGAATAGTACTGCATTGAATAGGTACGTCATAGTTTGTTTATGAATTCACTGTCAGTGGACGTTGGGCTGTTTCCTGATTGTGGCTATTAAAAATAAAGCTGCTGTGAATGTTCATGTACAAGTCTTTATTTTTGAAGGATATTTTCCTTTGGTATAGAATTCTAGAGTGGTAGTATTTTAGCACTTCACATCTTCAAGGATTTGATTCTGTTGTCTTCTGGTTTCTACCATTTCTCTTGAAAAGTCAGCTGTTGCCAGGTGTGGTGGCTCATGCCTGTAATCCCAGCACTTTGGGAGGCCAAGGTGGGTGGATCACTTGAGGTCAGGAGTTCGAGACCAGCCTGGCCAACATGGTGAAACCCTGTCTCTACTAAAGATATAAAAAATTAGCTGGGTGTGGTGGCACGCACTTGTAATCCCAGCTACTCAGGAGGCTAAGGCAGGAGAATCGTTTGAACCTAGGAGGTGGAGGTTGCAGTGAGCTGAGATCACGCCATTGCACTCCAGCCTGGGCGACAGGGTGAGACTCCCTTTAAAAAAAAAAAAAAGAAAAGAAAAGAAAGAAAAGTCAGTTGTCAATCCCTATTTTGAATGTTGTGTATCTCTCTCTTGGCCCCCAGCTGCTTTTACAAACTTTTTCCTTGGTTTTCTGCAGGGATTTGTTGTTGTTTTTTTTTTTTTTTTGAGACAGGGCCTCACTCTGTCACCTAGGCTGAAGTGCAGCGGCACAGTCACAGCTCATTGCAGCCTCAACCTCTTAGGCTCAAGTGATTCTCCTACCTCAGCTTCCCAGAAAGCACCACCACACCAGGTTTTTCTTTTTTTGTTTTTTTTTTTTGGTAGAGATGGGGTCTTGCTGTGTTGCCCAGGTTGGTCTCAAACTCCTGGGCTCAAGTGACCTTCCCACCTCAGTCTCCCAAGGTGCTGGGATTATAGGCGTGAGCCACTGCTGCACCAGCCTCAGCAGTTTTTCAATGATGTGTCTGTGTGTATATGAGTATGTTGTTACTTTTTAAAAAGCGTATCCTTTAGGATTTCTTGAACCTGGGATGTTATATCTCTTCTCAGTTTGGAAAATTCTCAGTCATTATGTCTTTACACATTTCTTCTGCCACATTCTTTCTTTATTCTCCTTCTGGGGCTCCAATTACACATAAGTTAGACCTTTTTTGGTCTTGTCCCACTGGTCTTGTCTTTTCTGTATTTTCTATCCTTGATGAATCTCTTTCATATGCCTGGCTGTTTTTTACTAAATGCCTGATGTTGTGTTTTTTAAAGTGTAGAAATAAATTTGAGGCTTGAGATGACTTCCTCCAAAGAAGACTTACTTGTAGTTCTTAAAGGCACCTGGCAGAGTGGTTAGCTTAATCTAATCAGAGGTGGTTTGAGGCTGATTTTCAGGCTTCTTGAAGTCTGCCCTCATGCACTTGCTTTTGCCAGTTCCTTGCCCTACCCAGGCTTTTGTGCTGTTCTGGTATTAATTCTCAAACACTGGCATTGGTAGTTTATACTCCTGTGGTATGTAACATTCATAAAATGTTCGGAAAAGGATAGGTAAGGAATAGGTGTGGAGATGGGGTGGAAATGGCAGAAATGGCACTTCAAAAGCTTTTCTCCAGCTGGTCCCTCAATGCTGCCCCCTGTAGCCTTTCTCCGCAGGCTGTAGCCACCCACCTCCCTTGCACATCTCAAACACACGCCCCATGGCTCCCCAGGAAGAGCTTGCTTTGTTGTTCTCGCTGTGATTGTTTGGTTTCTGTATTTAAAGTTTCCCTCACTTCCATAGTTTCTGCGGGGTTGAGTTTTGGGAAGGGAGCCAGCAGCCCATGCTATTCACCATCTTGGCAGGAATTAGAATTCCCCTTCCAATATCTTGCATTCCTTCCAAGATATTGTGTGGCCCTGTCAAGTTTAGAAATGTATATGCAGCAGTTTTTATCTAAAAGGACACAGAATAAAGGTTATTGGTGAATACTGCTTTACTTTTGCTTGTCCCAGTTTATTTTATTGTTATCATTATTTTAAATTGACCACTGTCAGAAAAGCTTGTTACATCCAGGTGCAGTGGCCCACACCTGTAATCCCAGCACTATGGGAGGCCAAGGCGGGTGGATCGGTTGAGGTCAGGTTTGAGACCAGCCTGGCCAACATGATGAAACCCCGTCTCTACAGGGTGGCACACACCTGTAGTCCCAGCTACTCAGGAGGCTGAGGCAAGAGAATTGCTTGAACTCAGGAGGTAGAGGCTGCAGTGAGCTGAGATTGCACCACCGCACTCCAGCCTGGGCGACAGAGCAAGACTGTGTCTCAAAAAAAAAAAGGAAATAAAAGCTTGTTCCAATTTATAGATGATGAATTGTAATAGATAAGACTGGAAAAGAAACACATAGCAACACATTTGACACTACTTATTTTAATCACCAGTATTTAAATGCTATTCCTATTTTTTATCAAATGCTATATCTTTCATTTTATATTCCTACTCATTTGTTTTAATTAAAATTATTTAATTTTAATATTCAGCTTAACCAGAAACAGAAAATTTATCATTAACATATTTTCATACCTTATATTTCAGAACTACCTTACTTTTAACCCAACAAACAATAAAGAATTGGTGAGCAATAGTAAAACACAGGCAATATATTATGCATGGGTAAGTAGAAATATTTTGATTTGTTCTAAATGTGGGTACAAGTATGTATGCATTCTTCAAGTACAAATGTTTCAGTAATGTAACAAGATAGTATCTCTACTTAGGAAGCAATGAATATATATTAAAATGTTTTTATTTAATTATAGTATTTATTTAGTCCCATTGGAAATTAGCATATTAAATCAGAAGCAAATAATTTAATTTTATTTATTTAATTTTATTAAAGTAATTAGGCAAATGTTTATTTGAATTTATTTAACAAGACTGAAATACAAGTTTTGTGGTTTTTGGAAACGAGGTCTTGCTATGTTACCCAGGCTGGTCTTGAATTCCTGGGCTCAAGTGATCCTCCCACTTCATCCTCTCAAGTAGCTGGGATTATAGGGGTGAGCCGCCACACCTGGCTCTAAAATATGGGTTCTTTTTTTTTTTTGAACCTAGGACTTTATTCCTTTTAGAAAGGAATTAGCAAACAGACTAGTGATATGTATATTGACACAGGGGCAAAATCATGAGAATAAAATACATTGAGGCTGGGCACAATGGCTCATGACTATAATCCCAGCACCTTGGGAGGCCAAGGCAAGAGGATCACTTGAGGCCAGGAGTTCAAGACCAGCCTTCACAACATAATAAGACCTCATCTCTACAAAAAATTAAAAAGAAAAAAATTAACAGGGCATGGTGATGCATGCCTGTAGTTCCAGCTGCTCAGGGGGCTAAGGCTGGAAGACTGCTTGAACCCAGGAGTTTGAGGCTGTAGTGAGCTGTGATGGTGCCACTGCACTCCAGCCTGGGCAACAGAGTGAGACTCTGTCTCAAGAAAACAAACACAACAAAACAAAGAATGTTGCAAGTTAAACATGGAGTAGCTATGTGACACAGCAATTCCAAGGTAAGATGTGAAATAATTGAAAAGAAGCATTCAAACAAGTACTTCTACACAAATGTTCACAGCAGCAGCAGCAGCACTATTTGCAATAACCAAAAGGTTGAAACAAACCAAATGTTCATCATCTGATGATTAGGTAAACAAAATGTGGTCTGTCCATACAATGGAATGTTATTGTGTGAAGTACCGATACATGCTGTGACATGGACTAGCCTTGAAAGCATGATGCTCAATGAAAGACGCCAGACACGAAAGTCACATGTTGTACGATGCCATTCCTATGGAATGTCCAGCATAGGCAAGTCCACAGATACAGAGTAAACTGGTGGTTTTCAAGGGCTGGGGGAGAGACAGAGTGACTGCTTAATGGATATGAGATTTCCTTTGGGGTTATGAAAATGTCTCGGATCGGCCAGGTGCAGTGGCTCATGCCTGTAATCCCAGCACTTTGGAAGGCCGAGGTGGGTGGATCACAAGGTCAAGAGATCGAGACCATCTGGCCAACATGGTAAAACCCTGTCACTACTAAAAATACAAAAATTAGCTGGGTGTGGTGGTGTGTGCCTGTAGTCCCAGCTACTTGGGAGGCTGAGGCAGGAGAATTGCTTGAACCTGGGAGGCGGAGGTTGCAGTGACATGAGATCATGCCATTGCACTCTGGCCAGGCAACAGAGTGAGACTCCATCTTAAAAAAAAAAAAAAAGAAAAGGAAATGTCTTGGGTCTAGACGGTTACTCAGCATTGTGAATGTATGAAACGCCACTGAATTGTACACTTTAACATGGTTACGATTAATTTTATGTTAAGTGAATTTTACCTAAATAAAAAATTGTAAAGCAAAACTAAAACACATTGAATCACTGATTGTCAGTGATAGTCATTATTTAAGATATTTATTATAGCTTTATTTCATTTTATTTTTGAGATGGAGTCTCACTGTGTCATCCAAGCTGCAGTGCAGTGGCATGGTCTCAGCTCACTGCAACCTCCACCTCCGTGGTTCAAACAATTCTCCTGCCTCAGCCTCCCGAGTAGCTGGGATTACAGGCACCTGCCATCAACGCCTGGCTAATTTTTGTATTTTTAGTAGAGATGAGGTTTCTCCATGTTGGCCACGCTGGTCTCAAACTCCTGACCTCAAGTGATCTACCTGCCTTGCCCTCCCAAAGTGCTGGGATTACAGGTGTGAGCCAATGCACCTGGCCAACTGTGACTTTATGTAGTACTTAATGCAAATTTGAATTCTCTATTAATAAGGCTTTAAAACTTTAACAAATACCTTAAGGCCAGGTGTGGTGGCTCCTGAATGTAATCCCAACAGTTTGGAGGCCAAGGGGGATGAATCACCTGAGATCAGGAGTTCAAGACCAGCTGGCCAACATGAAAAAAACCCCCATCTCTACTAAAAAAAAAAAAAAAAAATTAGCCAGGTATGATGGTGTATGCCTGTAATCCTAGCTACTCGGGAGGCTGACACAGGAGAATCACTTGAACCTGGAAGGCAGAGGTTGCAGTGAGCTGAGATCACACCACTGCACTCTAGGCTGTGCGATAGATATGTTTCTGTTTAAAGACACCTTGTTTAATATATAACTCCATGTAAAAAAAAAAAAAGCAATAATCATTTGTGGCGTTTTTTATACTTTATATATGTTTGCTTTTCTTTCAGAATGTTTTTAGGTATTTTCCAAGGCAGCAAGTTCTCTTACCCGTAGAAATTGCAAATTTCTGACCTTGTTGAGGTGTATTTGTTTTGCTTTTGTTATTAATATAGTTCTTCCTTTGGAAACTGGGTCTTTTTGAGTAGTTATTATTATTTTGTCTTATCAGTATGAAGAGAGAGAGACACTGGCTCACAGTGCCCCACTTTTAACAGAAAAAAGTGAGTATCCCTATTGGATTTTCATCCATCAGATTTTGTGGAGGATAAATGTTTATGTGTGAGCTTAGCTGCTTTGGGCTATTTTTTTTTTTTTTTTTTTTTTTTTGAGAGGGAGTCTTGCTCTATCACCGGGCTGGGGTGCGGTGGCGCAATCTCGGCTCACTGCAACCTCCGCCTCCTGGGTTCAAGCGATTCTTCCACCTCAGCCTCCCGAGTAGCTGGGACCACAGGCACATGCCACCATGCCCGGCTATTTTTTGTATTTTTAGTAGAGACAGGGTTTCACCATGTTGGCCAGGATGGTCTCAATTTCTTGACCTCGTGATCCGCCCGCCTCGGCCTCCCAAAGTGCTGGGATTACAGGTGTGAGCCACCGCTCCCGGCCTGGGCTATTTTTTGTACATCTTGATATTAAACTATTGGGAAGTAATTTGAAAATTTTTACTTGGGTCTTGTATTCATGTTGAATTGTCAGCTGAAAATGATGGAAGTATTGTTAAAAATAAAATGTTATAGAAAGAGTTACTGCCATGAGAAAATATTAAAAAGTGATGGCTTTTATAATGTGTTTGTGCATATTGACAAAGAATGAAAGTTGTCGGGGTGCAGTGGCTCTCACCTGTAATCCCAACACTTTGGGAGACTGAGGTGGGAGGACCACTGGAACTCAGGGGTTTGAGACCAGCCTGGGCAACACAGGCTAGACTTCGTTTCTACTATAAAAAAAATTGCCAGGCAAGATGGTTTGAGGCTGTAGTCTCAGCAACTCAGGAGTTTGAGGTGGGAGGATCACTTGAGCCCACGTGGTCAAGGCTGCAGTGAGCTATGTTCGTGCCACTGCATTCCAGCCTGGGCAACAGAGCAGGGGGGGAAAAAAAAGAATGAAACAGTATAAATAGAGTGGTTGAATGTGAGTGGAACCCTTATAAAGCTGCTCAGTTTCAGAATAATAAATGACATTAGGTATTTAGATGTTTAAGAGCCAGGAGGAAGGAGGTGAAGCAGATGCTGAGGAAACGTTTCATCCTGCCTGCTTGCCGTGAGCTCTGTGTCTAAGGTGGAGCTTGAGTTGTCTCGGGTAGCACTGGCTGCATTTGCTGCCCATGTAACCTGCGCTCAGGGAGCACCTGATGATGAGTTTTCTGCCTAGTTGCTTCTCTCTCGGCATGACTTGTAGAAATTTCTTTCTTTCTTTCTTTCTTTCTTTTTTTTAAAGACGGGGTTTCACCATGTTGGTCAGGCTGGTCTTGAACTCCCGACCTCAGGTGGTCCGCCCGCCTTGGCCTCCAAAGTGCTTGGATTACAGGTGTGAGCCACCACGCCCAGCAGAAATTTATTTCTTAAGAGAGTAGGCCAAAAGACACAAATAAAAAATAAAAAGTTGAGATGGATGGGCACAAGGAGATGATTCAGTCTGCAAACTTGTTTTTCATAAATGAAAGTATTAAAAAATGCAGTCAATTCTCATTATTGTTGGTAGTTATGCTCTGTAAAGTCTCTGCAAACACGGAATTAGCAGATACTGAACTATTGCTCCTAAGGGAAATACAGGAGTAATTTTTGTTAGCCTCTGGTCACATTTTCACCAACTGATCAATACATAACCTTGTTTTATGTGTATTTCTGTTGAAAGACACTACTTTATTTAATATATAACATTGATTCATTAACATTGCGCTCATGGCCACCAGCACTATAACTCGTGACTTGAACAAAACTCATCCAACCCACATGTTTTCTCCATAAGGCACATCACAGCATTCTTTTGCTTAGGAACACTAGACAGCACTTCAGCACTATGTTTGGGGGTCAATTTAAATACTGAAATCACCAAGAAAAAGCACCCCAAAATGCAAACAACATGGCATTAACTAGACCATGAAAAGGATACTTGTGGCGGGGCGCAGTGGCTTACGCCTGTAATCCCAGCATTTTGGGAGGCCGAGGAGGGTGGATCACCTGTCGGGAGTTTGAGACCAGCCTGGTCAACATGGTGAAACCCCGTCTCTACTAAAAATACAAAACTTAGCTGGGCATGGTGGCAGATGCCTATAGTCCCAGCTATTTAGGAGGCTGAGGCATGAGAATCGCTTGAACACAGGAGGTGGAGGTTGCAGTGAGCTGAGATCACACCAGTGGACTCCAGCCTGGATGACAGAGTAGATGCTGTCTCAAAAAAAAAAAAAAAAAAAAAAAAAAAAAAAAGAGAAAAGAAAAGAAAAGAACATTTGTTTATAGTCAGAGCTGAGACAAGAAGGCAGGGCATTGCCCTATTTGACCTCAACTGGAAATGTGCATGTTGGGTGAGTAAATTATTTGTCACACTGCACATGGACTTCTGCAGATGACCGAGAGAGAGCTGCAACTATTGATTTTGGGATTACAAATCAATTCTTACAAGTAGGTGAATTTGCAAATACAGAATCTACAAATCATGAGCCATTTGAAATGATAAAAATGCATTGTGTTGAAACAGTGCTGCTCTTAGAAAGAACTTGGTGTTCTTGCTTGACTAATTATTTTACTATTCCTCTGTGTTCAAGTCAGAAGAGGCAAACCTTAGGATCTTCTCTGTGTTATTGGAGAATCAGGCAGCATAGAGAATAGGGTGTTTGTGTACAGTGCTTAAATATTTTCTACTGATGGGAAAATACCTCATGATCAAAGGAGACTGGGAGAATTATTTTATGCTGTTTTACAACCAGAGCATGCTTTGGCTCACAACAGGCATCGGTTTCTTTACCAGTCTCTGAAACCTCCATAAGAGAAATTTAACAGGTATAAACTTCGATTAACCACGCTCTCATTTACTTTAAACAAACAATGTAATTGAACAGAGTACATAACCCTTCATTTGCTCTTAGCAAAGCTTCAGAGGTTCAGAACTGCCTGGACCATGGCAATCCATGGGAAAGGGTTTTTAGTGATTGTTTTCTTTTTTTTTCTTCTTTCTCACTATATTTCAGCATAACATTATACAATACCATGTTGATAAATGCTTTGTTTTATATTTATTACCAACAATAACTATAACCTTTCTTTTGAAATGTAGACCTTCAACAAGCTTGTGGGAAAGTTTAGCCAGTCCATCTTTCACTTGAATTTAACACAAATACTGTCAGCCACGATGGAAGGGAAGCTGGTTGTCTGGGACATACACCGCCCACCGTCATCTGCCTCCACCTTTTTGGGCTTTCCCTATATCAAGCCTTGTAAATTGGTTCATTTGCAGAAGAGAGTATCACTGTGCTTACAACAATTGATAGGTAATTTTATTAAAAGGTAGCTATGAATGGTTATAAAAATATTTTAAAATTGTTTCAGGAGGTTGGGCACAGTGGCTTATACCTCTAATTTCAGTTCTTTGGGAGGCTGAGGTGGGAGGATCGCATGAGTCCAGAAGTTGGAGACCAGCCTCGGCAACATAGTGAGACTCTCCATCTCTACCAAAAAACAAAAAAGAGAGAGATGGGAGGGTGGCTTGAGTCCGGGAGTTTGAGGCTGCAATGAGCTATGATTGCCACTGCACTCTAGATGGGGTGTCAGAGTGAGACCCTCCTGTCTTAAAAAAAAAAACAAAAAAACCTCTTTTGGATGTATATACATATTTTGTATATGCATAGAGTATTCTGGGGATAGTCATAATGAACTGGGAACATTGGTTGCCTCTGAGGATAAGAACTGAGAAGTAAGATCAGGAATGGGGGTGGATTTACTTCTTTTTATAGTTCCATTTATACTAATTGGATTTTTTAAAAAATCATGAGCATGCATTATGTTAAAAAAATCCCTTTGTGTTGGTGAAACAAAAAGGAACTAGATTTTTTTTCTTCTGTGCTAATTGGATGGATTTTGCACCCAACATTTTACATGCATTAAAGAAAATGAAATAATTTGAATAGCTATATTGTATTGTCTGATTACAAAGTAACATATACAGCAGAGAGCGGTGGCTCACGCCTGTAATCCCAGCACTTTGGGAGGCCGAGGCGGGTGGATCACGAGGTCAAGAGATTGAGACCATCTTGGCCAACAGGGTCAAACCCTGTCTCTAGTAAAAATATAAAAATTAGCTGGGCATGGTGCATGCGCCTGTAGTCCCAGTTACTTGGGAGGTCGAGACAGGAGAATCATTTGAACCCGGGAAGTGGAGGTACGGTGAGCCGAGATCATCCCACTGCACTCCAGCCTGGCTGACAGAGTGAGACTCTGTCTCAAAAAAACAAAACAGGCTGGACATGGTGGTTCACACCTGTAGCACTTTGGGAGGCCGAGGCGGGCAGATCACCTGAGGTTGGGAGTTCAAGACCAGCCTGACCAACATGGTGAAACCCCGTCTCTACTAAAAATACAATAATTAGCCAGGTATGGCGGCATGGGGCTGTAGTCCCAGCCACTTGGGAGGCTAGGCATGAGAATCGCTTGAACCCAGGAGGTGGAGGTTGCAGTGAGCCAAGATCTTACCACTGCACTGCAGTCTGGGCCACAGAGTGAGACTCGGTCTCAAAAAACAAAACAAAACAGAACAAAAATAACATTTACCGATTGTGAGAAGATCAAATGCATCAGAACTTAATGAAATTCACTAACTCTGATTTTGAGTGGCTGTGGGGACTCACAGATGGTCATTTAAGGCCTCAATTAGAACAGGGTTCTCATTTCAGCTGAGTCCCTTCCTTGCTGAGTGATCTTGAGCAAGGAACTTAACCTTGCTGAGCCTCTATTTCTTCATCTGTAAAAATGGGCATAACAATACTATTTCTCCGCTGGGCACAGTGGCTCACATCTGTAATCCCAGCACTTTAGGAAGCTGAGGCAGGTCCTGAGGTCAGGAGTTTGAGACCAGCCTGACCAACACGGAGAAATCTTGTCTCTGCAAAAAATAAAAATAAAAAATTAGCTGGGCGTGGTGGCACATGCCTGTACTCCCAGCTACTTGGGAGGCTGAGGCAGGAGAATCGCTTGAACCCAGGAGGCAGAAGTTTCGGTGAGCCGAGACTGCACCATTGCACTCCAGCCTGGGCAACAAGAGTGAAACTCCATGTCAAAAAAAACCAAAAACAAACAAACAAAAAAACTATTTCTTTCAGAGTGTTTTTTTGAGGATTTCATGAGACAGGGATGTAAAACTCTGCACATGCTTGGCGCAGGGGAACCCTAGGGAAATGATGGCCATGATCAGTGTGTGGGAGAAGTTCCCAAAAGTGTGGAGAAAATTGCCTGGTGACGGGGACCCTGCCTATATGGTTAGAGTCACTGGGCCACCTGCTTTCAAAAAGCCCATTTGCTTCCATTCGCCTTTCTTTTGATGCAGGGGAACAGTGAGGTCTTGATATGGTTTTACAAAGAGAAATGCAAATTGTCACCCTCACTCAGGGGGGCAAGAAGATAGTAGAACTGCAGTTGGCCATGCAATCAACCTTTGATCGGTTGGGGGTTAGGATCCAGTGAAGACCAGGCCTAGGTTCTCCAAGTTAATAAAACCCAGTCAGGACCTGGGAGTCCAAGAAGGAAAAGGTCTCTGAAAATGCTTGGTCAGTGTTGCTGCTTCTGTCCAGCAGAGGGCAGTGAAAGATGTTCTAGCCAATTACTCGGCCCACCTGCTTTGCTTATTAATCAGAAACCTCATTTAATCACTCTGCATATGTTAAGAGAAAATCCTCCTCCTCTGCCCCCCGCCCTGTGATTAGAATTATGTGAAAGTCTTTTTTTTAAAAAAACCCATTTGGGATGGATCTGAGGACTGGATATGAAAGCCATTTTGTCACGCAGCACTGCCTTCTGCTGTGAGGACTGGCCAGGGTTTTACGATTGAACTAATAGCAGCGCCTTTCTGTAAAGTGGCCTGTGTCCCCTTGTCAGCCTGCACGATTTTCAGAGGGCTGGTGGAGCGACTCTCTCCATTGTCATCTGTAGTCAGATGGGGAGGGTGTAAATCCCTTGTCCACTGCCTTTGTATATGGCTGATCTTGGAGGGTAGGGAAGAACCTAGCAGAGAGCATGGACTTGGCTTTAGATATACCTGGATTCCCTGCGTAGTCAAGCCATGTGGCCCCGATAAAGTTGCCAGGTAGAAGTATGTTCCATGCAGTATTTACTTACACTAAATTTTTTGTTTGTTTGTTTGTTTTTGAGATGGAGTTTCGCTCTTGTCACCCAGGCTGGAGTGCCGTGGTGCAATCTCAGCTCACTGCAACCTCTGCCTCCTGGGTTCATGTGGCCTCCCAAGTAGCTGGGATTACAGGGGTGTGCTACTATGCCTGGCTAATTTTTGTATTTTTAGTAGAGACGGGAGTTTCACCATGTTGGCCAGTCTGGTCTTGAACTCCTGACCTCAGGTGATCTGCCTGCCTAATCCTCCCAAAGTGCTGGGATTACAGACATGAGCCACTACGCCCACGAGCCAGCTACACTACATTTTTGACACAAATATTCAAATGTAACTGGGTATCTGTATCGTCGTTTGCTACATCTGGCCACGCAATGCCCTGAGCACATTTCTTAACTCTCTGAGCGTTAGTTTCCTAGACGTAAATTGGGATAACAGTAAAATCATTCTCGTTGGGCAGTGTTCAAGTAAGCTTTTGCAATGCCCCAGAATTCAGAGCCTGACATATAATTAGGTATTATCTCAATATTGAAGAATTTGGTTAAGACCAATTTTAAAAAAGATATAATAGAGATGCTACTTGTTATTATTGCTATTTGCCAAAGTGATGTTATTCTGCATTTCAGCTACATTGTCACAGGTGACATTAAGGGTAACATCAAGTTCTATGATCACACCCTGTCCATTGTTAACTGGTACAGTCACTTGCAACTGAGCGCCATAAGAACTCTGTCCTTTTCAAAGACCCCAGCAACTCCTCCTACTGAAAAATCAAACTATCCTCCCGACTGCACTTTAAAAGGTGACCTTTTTGTCGTAAGGTAAGTTGTTAATGAATCTAGTCATTAGAATGGTTGAAAAAACGATGGATGTCTTCTTTAGTTTGCATGCAGTGGGAGGTTTGTGTTGTTCCTGGAATCTCTCCCTGGCTGGCTGTGATAACTATTGGATCATGAAAAAAATTAATGAAACATGATTTTAATATTAAGACTCTTTAGTAACTGGAAGCTGGAAAGTTCTGATACCTGAGCTCTCACCTATGTTGAGTCTTTCACTGCAGGTTGGTCTCTTTTCTCTAAGCTGAGCTTGTCCTAGCCACTGCGGTTAAAGGCACTGGATAATTAATTGCCATAACATTTCAAGACCGAATTATCTGTGAGTCTGCTTAATTACCCTTGCAGTATTTACAGGCACATCTGTATGTGTGCACCAAACTCCATATTTGCATACACAAATGAATATTTGCATGTGCAGATTAGCTAATTGTACAACTGACTGTCCATCTGCATACTTAATGACTCAATTTACATGGAGAAAAGTGGGCTTTTTCACTTGCAAATGGAAGCTGTTGGGTATTGGTGGTATATTTTTGGAAATGTTGGGTTAATAATGTCACTAAATTACAGACGACAGAGGCGTTTTATGTGCAATTAGAAGCAGAATAGCTGGCATGCCCCATTCCCTGCAAACACTGATACTGTTTGGTCTCTCCTGGCAAACAGGAATTTTATCATTGGAACATCTGATGCCACCGTGTACCACTTAACAACAGATGGGACCAAACTTGAGAAGTTATTTGTAGAGCCCAAGGATGCCATTTGTGCCATCTCCTGCCACCCATATCAACCCCTCATTGCCATCGGGAGCATCTGTGGGATGATCAAAGTGTGGAATTATGAAAGAAACGATATCTTTTCAGCAGGGTTTTTGAGAAGGGGCTTGGAGTCCAGAGTCTGACCTATAACCCAGAAGGTATTTTCATCTTATCAGCCTCCCATCGATTCCACATGGAGCACAGCCCGGGAGGGGACAGATGCACCTGGGCTCGCTTGGCTCCAGGAAGCCCCCGACTCCAGCCCCCAGAGATACCTTCTCTCTCCGGCTCCCACAGTGTTCTGGGCCTGGTGCTCTCCACGTGCTCACCCCAGGAGCTCATGCGTTTCAGTTAATTTCTCCTCTGTTGTGTTTGTTGCTGTCTTCTCCACGCCCAGGACAAAGCCTGGCACAGACTCAACATCTCCTGAATGAATGAAATCCTTTGCCATCGTTGTTCTCTGGCTTGTCATTTCAGGAGCCCTTCTTGGAGCTGGCTTCACAGAGGGAACAGTTTACATTCTTGATGCAATGTCTTTAGAAAATGAAAGCCCAGAGCCTTTCAGATACTCCAGAACCAGTGTGACTCGCATCAGCTTTTCCCATGACTCCCAGTACATGGCAACTGCTGTAAGCGTTTTCACCGACAACCCAACCAGTGGCTTAGCACTTTCATTTAAAACCAAAAGAGGCCGGACACAGTGACTCATACCTGTAGTCCCAATGCTTTGGGGGGGCCGAGGTGGGAGGATCACTGGAGGACAGGAGTTCAAGACCAGCCTAGGAAACATAGCAGGACCCCATTGCCACAAAAACATTTTTTAAAAATTACCAGGCCTTGTGGCACACATCTGTAGCCCAGCTATCCAGGAGGGGCTGAGGCAGGAGGACCCCTGGGTGCCAGGAGTTTGAGCTCCCAGTGAGCGACAGGGCAGTTCTGCTGGTCTGCCTTTGCTAAAGCCTGTCCCTTCCAGCACTCTCCCATCTCCACGGTGCTGCGGCCACTCCTCTGCTGTGTGCGCACAACACTTCTGTAGCCAAAGCATCTCAGCCCACCGTGGGTGCACACAGCTCGGGCCCTGGGTCCCCTCAGGCTGGGCTCTCCCACTCTGACTGGGTTCATTGTCAGCCTTCATACCTTTTTGGAGACAGAGTTTCACTCTCGTTGCCCAGGCTGGAGTGCAATGGCACGATCTCGGCTCACCGTAACCTCTGCCTCCTGGGTTCAAGCAATTCTCCTGCCTCAGCCTCCAGAGCAGCTGGGATTACAAGCATGCACCACCACGTCCAGCTAATTTTGTATTTTTAGTAGAGATGGGGATTCTCCATGTTGGTCAGGCTAGTCTTGAACTCCCGACCTCAGGTGATCTGCCTGCCTTGGCCTCCCCAAGTGCTGGGATTACAGGTGTGAGCCACCATACCTGGCCAAAGAAAAACCAAACATAGCTTTTTTTATTGTATGTAGCTGGACAAAGAAAGGGCGGAAAAAGGCACAAAGAGGCAGGCTTTTAGCTTCCACAGACAGCGGGGGGGGACCTGGAAGGGAGTGGAGGGCCATAGTGTCAGGTTCAGCCTTTCTTCCCCCACTGCCTTTCCAGTTTTCTACTTTTAACTTGAATTTTCTCATCTGTAAAATGGGCATCAGGCCGGGCATGGTAGCTCACACCTGTAATCCCAGCACTTTGGGAGGTCAAGGCAGGCAGATTGCTTGAGGCCAGGAGTTTGAGACCAGCCTGGGCAACATGGTGAGACCCACGTCTCTACAAAAAATAATGAAAAAAACAAAAAAACCTAGCCAGGTATGGTGGCGTGTACCTGTAGTCCTAGCTACTTAGGAGGCTGAGGCTGGAGGCTCTTTGAGCCCAGGAGGTTTGGGAGATCAAGACTGCAGTGAGCCGCGATCAGGCCACTGCACTCCAGCCTGGGCAACAGATCAAGACTCTAGCCTCTAAAAAAGAAAAACAAAACTAAAAGTAAAATGGGTATTGTTTTACTATTTGCTCCAATAGACTAAGTTTTTTTTTTTTAAGAAAATATTCTTTTTTTTTTTTTTTTTATGGAGTCTCACTCTGTCACCCAGGCTGGAGCTTAATGGCAAGATCTCAACTCACTGCAACCTCCACCTCCCAGATTCAAGCAATTCTCCAGCCTCAGCCTCCCGAATAGCTGGGACTACAGGCGTGCACCACTGCCTCCCGCTAATTTTTTGTATTTTTACTAGAGATAGGGTTTCACCATGTTGGCCAAGCTGGTCTCGAACTCCGACCTCAGGTGATCTACCCACCTCGGCCTCCCAAAGTGCTGGGAGGCTCTGTGAGCCACTGTACCCGGCCAGTTTTTTGTTTTGTTTTGTTTTTTTGGGTAGGTCTTGCTCTGTTGCCCAGGCTGAAGTGCAGCGGTGCGATCTTGGCTCACTGCCACCGCCTCCTCCCAGGTTCAAGCAATTCTTGTGTCAGCCTCCCAAGTCCCTGGAATTACAGGCACGTGCTACCATACCCAGCTAATTTTTATATTTTTAGTAAAGATGGGGTTTGCCTATTGGCCAGGCTGGTCTCAAACTCCTGATCTCAGGTGATTCACCCACCTCGGCCTCCCAACGTGCTGGGATTACAGGCGTGAGCCACCGCGCCCAGTCAGAAAATACTCTTAAAACAAAATTAGTGTAAAAGCATAATGATGATTTTTAATTTCCTGAAGGTAAAAAGGGCTAACTCCTTCTTTTTTGCTCTTCTTCAGGATATAAGTTTTACTGTGGCAGTTTACATGGTGGTGGTCAGAAACGGACGAGGGGTCTGGGGAGTACTTAGCAAGACTTCGCTCTCATCGCAAAAGCATCCGAAGTCTCCTGTTTGGAGTTTACCTGGACAGCAATGAGCCTAGACTGCTGAGCCTTGGGACAGACAGGCTCTTGGTGAGCTGTTTAGTTTCCTGGTCACCAGGACTGTGTCTCACTCTTGTGACATCCCTGGCATCTTGCATAGAGCCAGGCCCACAGTATGTGTGTTTGTTGGAGAAGGTGAGCGCACAGTGAAGGGTCACAAACCTCTCCAGGTTGCCATTTTACCTTAACTTGGCTGGGACGCCACCCACCCGGGAACTCCTGTCCGGCAGCCACAAGTCAGAAGGGGAGGGGGCGGGGAGTTTGCCTCACAGTGTGCACGGGGAGGGCCGACACTGGCTAACACTGTCTTCATGTCCAGCAGCTGGGGCCAGGCTGCTACTTAAATGTGAAAAGTAGGAGAGGCTGTGAGATAAGAGGAAAAGGTAGGGACAGTGGCAAACGCAATATTACAGTCAGGCCAAATGGGTTCAAAATCAACTGGCCAGGGCATCTGTCTGTTTTTCCTTCCTCCCTCCCCACCCTCCCTCCCCTCCTTTCCCTTCCTCCCTTTTTCCCTCCCTCCCTTTCTCTCTTCCTCTCTCCCTCCCTCCTTCTTCCCTCCCTCCCTCCCTCCCTCTCTCTCTCCTCCCTCCCTCCCCTCCCCCCCTTTCTTCCCTCCCTCCTTTTCTTCCCTTCCTCCCTCCCTCCTTTCTTCCCTTTCCTCCCTCCCTCCTTTCTTCCCTTCCCCTCCCTTCCCTTCCCTCCCTTCCCTCCTCCCCTCTCTCCCTCCTTCCCTCCCTCTGTTCCTTCCTAACTTCCTTCCTCCCTTCCTTCCCTCCCCTCCCTCCTTCCCTTCCTTCCCTCCTTTCCTCCTCCCTCCCTCCCTTCTTCATTCCTTCCTTCCTTTGCTTTCTTCTTCCCTCCCTCCCTTCCCTCCCTTCCTCCTTTCCCCCTCCCTCCCTTCCCTCATTTCCTATTTCCCTCCTTCCTTTGCTTTCTTCCTCCCTTCCTTTTTGCTTTCTTCCTCCCTTCCTTCCTTTGCTTTCTTCTTCCCTCCCTCCCACCCCTCCCTTCTTTCTCTCGCCTTCCTTCCTTTATTCCATTTATTCTTGCATCCATCTGTCCATCCATCCGTCCATCCATCCGTCCGTCCGTCCGTCCATCCATCTGTCCGTCCATCCGTCTGTCCATCCGTCCGTCCATCCATCTATCCATCTATCTATTCATCTATTCTGCTCCGCCCACCAAAACATACCTGAATGGGCTCAGTTCAGCAGGCTGCTAATTTGTGACTGCCAAGTGCTGGGCTAAGATTTAGATATGAATTAGCTGCTAAGATAACGATAAGTGACACAGTATAACCGAACTGCAAGATGTCAGGTGTGGGGAGTCAGCTGGACCTAAATTTGAATTTTTGTGTTTTACTCTGCCACTTTTTAGCTATGTGACCTTGGACAAGTCACTCTGAGCATCTCTGAATACCTCTTTTCTCATCTGTAAAATGGGAACAACACTTCTTTGCAGGGGGAGTTCTGAGGATGGCATGGAGATGTTTCTAGAGCACTCAGCTCACTGTCTTCCGGGTAGTGAATGCTCAGTACTGATGACTTAGTCGGTGTCAGGTCTAGGCAGGTCTTCTCTTAGGAAACCTGATACTATCTCCCTCAGAACAGCACATTGGCTGATAACGATAAAGGCTGGGGCTCCTTAGCTGAGCCTTTAATTTGGCTCCGTCCTCACATGTGTCCGTCTGGGCTCCTGTGCAGATAGAGTATGACCTTCTCAGGAGCTACAAAGACCACCTGGAAGTCCTGGACATTCACCGCACCGACCAGGGCTGCTACCCCCACCTGCATGGTCTGGTACCCGCCACTCACCAGGGAACTCTTCCTGCTCATCTGCAACAGTGGCTACAAAGTGAAGCTTTTTAATGCTACCACCAAAATGTGCAGGTGAGAGCACCTGGAGCGCCCCATGGCGGGGGGCGGACGGAGTTCTCTAACCCCAGCCTGCGGCAAGCCTCCACTTAGGGGTCTGCAGGCAGCTTGGCTACTGTTTCCATCCTCTTCACTCTGCAGAGGAGGAAAGGGAAGCACAGATGAGTAGGTGATTCTCGCCAGGGTCATGTGGCCGGGTGTGGAGGTGGGATGTGCAGACCCAGGGAGGACACAAACCTGGGGCCCTGGGAAAGTCGCTGATGCTCTAAAATCCCCTCTCATTAAGAAAAACATATTTTTACCTGGCTACTAACAATCGTTTGATTTTTTCTTACTCTTGGTTCTCAAAGGAGTTTTAACTTTAACTGCTAGCACTCCTTTGTTTACACCCTACCTGAGCCAGGTACTGTTTTAGGTGCTGAAGACGAGGATGGAAACCGTTTCCATCACTGTGGAGTTTACATGTTGGTTGGGGGTGGGGATGATGCAATAGCGTGAACAAGTAGCCAGGTAGTAGGTATGTGGCAATCAGGTCCATGCAAAAAAAAGGGAAAAGCAGGATAAAAAGGTGGGGGGGGGGAGGCAGGGAAGGCCTTGGGGGAGCAGGGCACATCTGAGCATCTAAACAGAGACTGGAAGGAAGCGAGAGGGAAGCGAGGGGTCACGGTGCGCTTAGAGGAAAGAGAGTGGACCAGCAAGGCCCAAGGACCAAGGGTGGGAGGCATTTGGGGTTTGGGAAATGCTGTGAAGGCTGGTGAGGCCAGAGTGGAGTGGGCGGGGAAGGGGCGAGGGAGAGCGGGTCAGAGGCCTGGGCAGGGGCCCAGCACATGGCACCCTGGGGACTCCGTCTCTTCCCGAGTAAGGCTTGGCCCTGAGGGGCCACAGGGAGGGGGGTCAGATTCTGGATATATCCTGCTGGCAAAGCGAACAGTGTTTGTTAATGGAGGGAAAAGGAGGTGTGAGAGAAGACATCTCACGAAGCCAGAAGAATGGAATGGCCCTTTAAAGAGATGAGGAGGACGAGGGAAGGATAGTTTTCAGACAAACCCGGAGTCAGAGGCTGGCCAAGGCAAGCTTGAGATGCCTGCTTGGCATTCAGGTGGGAACCCACAAATCAGGCTCTGGAGTGTGGAGGTCCCGGGAGGGGATGGGCTAGGCTGGAGTCAGGAGCACAGGAAGGCTGAAGTCATGAGCAGGGAGGACACCAGCGTGAGAGCAGGGCACCCACAGCCCGGCATCTTAGAGCCATGTCTCCTCCCACCCTACGAAGTCCTGCACCTGCACGGCGGCCCCCTGTGCTTC
This sequence comes from Ateles fusciceps, assembly GCA_036589455.1. Lineage (NCBI taxonomy): Eukaryota > Metazoa > Chordata > Mammalia > Primates > Atelidae > Ateles > Ateles fusciceps. The sequence goes on along the minus strand of JAZHEH010002317.1, from coordinate 4,887,687 downwards.
CGCCCCTTGAGCCCTCACGAGAAACACGCACGATCGTCCCCCGAGTGCAGCAGGGAGCACACTGTCCATTGTCCTGTTCCCTCCTCCACAGCCTGCTGAGTATTCTCCCACTGAGCTTCAGGAACCTAGCCCCGACCCTGTCCTCTACTCAGTGCTCTGGGGCCTCAACACAGCCCTGGCTGTGGGATCTTACCTGGTCAGCCCTGGAGGGGAGCCTCTCCCTTTGGTTTGGCTGTGTCTTGGGTATGGCTGGAAAGAAGCATGGAGGCAGGGGAAGTTGGAAGGGAGAGTGTTTCAGTGATCCGCCACTGCTACCACCACCACTACCTCCACTGCCACCACCAGCACTGCCACCAGGAGAAGGAAGTCAGAGAACTGGCCGCAGCAGCTGACCCAGGCTCCAGGACGATCATTGTTTTGAAATATATCTCAGATAAGAGAGGTCCTCAAAAGGCCAGGACCACCCGGGATTTTTTTTTTTTTTAAACAGTTCTTTCCCAGAAGGCCAAGGAAAAAAATGACTGAGAAATGCCATGTCTTACGGTAGAAAGAGAAATCCAGGACAATTGCCTTAAACGATTAAAACACTCGAAAGCATATATAAAGAAGAGCTTTAGAAAGACTTCAGAGTCATCGTGCATAGTTTTTATTATGCACTATCAAATTTTATCATATATTCTGATAGTTTTTAATGAACACATACTTTTTGGACAAAGAATATCTCTCGGATGTGTGCAGTGCTAAGACACACTGAATTGGCAGAGCCAGAGAATGAGGACTGACAGGCCTTGGGCCTGAATTTCCTGCTAACGGTTATTCACCAGAGGAAGGAGGCGGGAGAGACTTTTAAAAACAAAGTTGGGAGTTTCTGCCTATTGATGATCAATCTGAAATTAGCATAAAGCATCTTAAAAAATTTTATCAAGGTGATACTCATATAACATAAAACGAATGAGTTGAAAGTGAACAGTTCGGCTGGGCATGGTGGCTCACACCTGTAATCCCAGCCCTTTGGGAGGCCGAGGCGGGTGGATCACCTGAGATCAGGAGTTCAAGACCAGCCTGACCAACATGGTGAAACCGACTTTCTACTAAAAATACAAAAATTAGCCAGACATGGTGGTGCGTGTCTTCAATCCCAGCTACTCAGGAGGCTAAGGCAGGAGAATTACTTGAATCCGCGGGGCGGAGGTCGCAGTGAACTGAGATCGCAGTGAACTGAGATCACACCACTGTACTCCAGCCTGGGTGAAAGAGCAAGACTCCATCTCAAAAGAAAAAAGAAAAAGAAAAGAAAAGAAAGTGAAGATTTCCGTGACATTTAGTACACTCACAGTGCTGTACAACCCCCACCTCTATCTAGCTTCAGAACGTTTCCGTCATTCCAGAATAAAACCCCTTGCATAAAGCATTTTCTAAGCTGTAGGAATAATAAAGCCTCATAACCATGGCTTAATTGGGAAGGAATTGTCTTTTCGTGATAAATCCAAAAGAATTTAAAAATGCATTTAAAAAATATTTGAAAGAACGTGAAAAGGCAGTTCACAGAAAAAGGCCAATAAACCTATGAGCAGATGCTCATGAGTATATCAAAGACGCAAATGAAAACAAGATATCATTTTTCACCAATCAGATTAGCAAAGATAAAAATGATTGATAGTGCTTAGCGTTGGCAAGAGGATCGGGAAACAGGCACTCTCATCCGCTGCTGGGGAGCGGGTATGAATCAGTGTAACCTTTTGGGAAAGCAATTCGTCACCCTCTATTAAATTGTATCATATCTTCTGACTTCTAGGAATGTAGCCCACAGAAGTACTCAAACAGTATGCCAAGGCATAAGTAAAAGGGTGTCTTGTTTGAAAATATTTTTAAAAATGGAAACAATCCAAATGCCCATTAATAGGGGATTAGTTAAACGGACGGCTTGGCAGTATACTGGAACGCGATGCTGCTTTTAGAAAAGAAAGAAGAGGGAGAGTAAGACAGCTCTCTGTGTAGTGACGTGGGAATAGCTCCAATATGTGATGACATAAACTACAGTGAAGCATGGATAGCAGAATTCTATTTTTATATAAAATTATAATTATAAAAGAAATTATTGAGTCATATACAGCAAACTATTACTCACAATCATCTTAGGATAGGGTCTAGCAACGTGGAGATATAGTTAGATTTTCTTCTTCTTCTTCTTTTTTTTTTTTTGAGGGTGAGTCTCACTCTGTTGCCCAGGATGGAGTGCAGTGGTGTGATCTCAGCTTGCTGCAACCTCCGCCTCCTGGGTTCAAGCGATCCTCATGCCTCAGCATCCTGAGTAGCTGGGACTACAGGTGCACACCACCGCACCTGGCTAATTTTTTTTTTTTTTTTAGTAGAGAAGGGGTTTCACCATCTTGGCCAGGCTGGTCTCAAGCTCATGACCTCAGCCGATCTGCCTGGCTCAGCCTCCCAAAGTATTGGGATTACAGGCGTGAGCCACCATGCCCCATCCATGACCAAACAATCGTAAAACCTATGTTGAGATTTGTGAAATTCAAAAAACTCTCTCTTTTTTTGCCTTCAGAAAGACGCTTATGGGGCCAGCTTACGGTTCCCCTATTGAGCAGGCGCAGATCCTCCCGGCGAGAAGCATGGCAGAGCTACCGAAACGCTACTTGGTGTTTATTAACAGAGACAAGGTAACAGTGCTCTCTTCTCCAGCTCTGTGTCATGAGCAGCAGTCATTACCAAAGATCATGAGACTCAGAGAGCCCTGGGTTTACAGCTGAGCCCAACTGCTGCCACCCCAGTCAGCTGTGATACTGAAGATTGCCCTTGATGAGTTAGGAAGCCTCTTGGGAGACATTTCTGAGCAGAGTTACTGCATTTTTTATATTTCCAGTGAAGATACATGGGCCAGCAAAGGATTTTTCCTTGTTATTTATTTACATGGAAAACTCTTAGGTAAAAACATGCAAATTAGGTACACTTCGTTGTATAATTTAATGAATCATCTGCATTGAAAAGTGTAAAGCCTGCTGGGCGTGGTGGCTCACGCCTGTAATCCCAGCACTTTGGGAGGCTGACCCCAGCACTTTGGGAGGCTAATCCCAGCACTTTGGGAGGCCGAAGCGGGCTGGAATCCAAGACCAGCCTGGCCAACATGGTGAAACCCCATCTCTACTAAAAATACAAAAATTAAATGGGCATGGTGGCGGGCACCTGTAATCCCAGCTACTTGGGAGGCTCAGGCAGGAGAATCACTTAAACATGGGAGGCAGAGGTTGCAGTGAGCCGAGATCGCGCCACTGCACTCCAGCCTGGGCGACAGAGCGAGACTCCGTCTCAAAAAACCCAAAAAAGTGTCAAAGTCATAGGTTGTGTAATTTATTCTGGAAAACCTTGGACGACTGACCATGAAGACAGGGAGGAAAGCTTCCCTTCTGTCTTCTGTGCACCTGTTAGAGCTGTGCGAGAGGCTCGTGTCCTCTCAGGGCTGGTGTGTGAATGCCCAGCTACATTAAATGTGGCTCTCACACTTGGAGATGGGTCCAGACAAAATCAACTTCACGTATGCGACAGGGAGAGAAGGAAGGTGTCAAGTGTAAACTCCTTTTCACTCAGCAACAGGTCCTTCTGCCACACAGATCTGGAGGTGACATGTGAACGTGCCAGGCCTCTCTTGGGCCCAGCTACCTGAGTGTGGATATCCAATTACATATTCCTTTCTAGGTTGGACTTCAGATCTTACCAGTGGACGGCAATCCACATAAGACATCTGCTATTGTTTGCCACCCAAACGGGGTGGCCGGCATGGCCCTTTCCTATGATGGCCGCTACGCATTCACCGCAGGGGGGCACGATCGCTCGGTGGTCCAGTGGAAAATCAATTTAAGGTATGTGATGGGCAAGAAGGAAGGTGTCATGTGGAAACTCCTTTTCACTCAGCAGCAGCAGGCAGACACTGAACCCTGCTGTGTGCCAGGCACTGTGCTAGGATGTCACAGGGCCTGGCCTTCAGGTCACTCCTGGTGGCATCGCTCACATTACTGCGCCCACAGAAGTTGCTGTCCTGCCCCATGGACCAATGGCGTTTGCAGTTCAGGCGGTGTGACAGCACCTGGGGGCTCACCCCTGCTCCCTAAAATGCTTCTCCCTCTGCTCCGCATAATCACACCCGCTAGAAAGATCTAGGCTGACCCTCCAAAGCATGCACTACGGAAATGGTAAGAGGGTCATCTGAAGTGGGTATTTCAGGCTCCTTTTCTCACCCTCCCTGCCCCTGAAGGGAGAGCCTCAGCCTGCGGTCAGGCTGGAGAATTCTAGAGTTGAATGTCGGAGAGTATGTGGACTTTGAAGTTAAAGGGATATGTATGAGTTTGAATATGGAGCCACCCTCTACTGGCTGTGGGGCCTAGGGCAAGCTTCTTCACATCTCTGATCTTCAGATCCTTGCCTGGGAAATGGGGGTGATGATAGGAACTGCTATTTTTTTCTTTTTTTTTTTTTTGAGATGGAGTCTCGCTCTGTCACCCAGGCTGAAGTGCAGTGGTACACTCTGAGCTTACTGCAACCTCTGCCTCCTGGGTTCAAGCAATTCTCCTGCCTTAGCCTCCTGAGTAGCTGAGATATCAGGTGTGTGGCACCATGCCCAGCTAATTTTTGTATTTTTAGTAGAGACAGGATTTCACCATGTTGGTCAGCTGGTCTCAAACTCCTGACCTCATGATCTGCCCACCTCGGCCTCCCAAAGTGCTGGGATTACAGACGTGAGCCACTGTGCCTGGCCGATGATAGGGACTTCTGTGGGATCCCTGTAAAGATCAGGTAGTTTAATATGGGAAAGCACCTAGCGCAGAGCTAAGTACTCAGGCCCTGTAAAGATCGGGTAGTTTAATATGGGAAAGCACCTAGTGCAGAGCTAAGTACTCAGGAAGTGAATGATTCCCTTTCTTTTCATCTTCCCATAAGAGCATTTGTTTATGAGCTTAGGATCTTCCCTAATAAAGAGGGGACTGGCACCCACACTGTCCTCTCCTCTACCCACATTCAGCCAGCTGCCACAGGGCAGAGTCAGCCACGGGCAGCCAGTTCCTGTCCTGACCACTTCTCCGAGCCCCTGCGCCGCCCGTGTCTCGGCTGGGCCTCTCCTGGCAATGTGACGCAGGGGAGCAAAAACAGCTCGGAGGCACCTTCCTTCTTCAGAGAACAACCTGACTCTTGGCTGCCAGCGCAATGCACCCCCTGCCATCTGCCAAGTGCACATCTTTCTTTTTATGTTGGATATTGATGCTTCTACTCTTAACCTGAATATGAGCAAAAATAGCCAGTTAAATCTGCTTTGGAACCACGGTGGTTTCAGATTGCAGTTTCAGCTCTGATTTCCACCCTGCCTTCACCTGAGAGAGCAGATCTTGGGAACTTGGGGATTTAGGAGCTGAAGGTGAACTCTCCCATTGAAAAGGTATCGTGGCCTCAGAACGGCTGCCTGGTTCCCTTGCCTCTGACTTGTTACCTGGAACCATGGGCAAGCCACGCACTGCAGGGGCAAGCGGAACCTTCCTTTCTATTTGTTGTTGTGGTGGTTGAGACAGGGTCTGGCTCGGTCACCCAGGCTGGAGTGCAGTGGTGTGATCATGGCTCACTGCAGCCTTGAACTCCTGGGCTCAAGGGATTCTCCTGCCTCAGCCTCCCAAGTAGCTGGGACCACAGGTACATGCCATCATGCCTGGCTAACTTTTAAAAAATTATTTTTTGTAGATACAGAGTCTCACCAAGCCTAGGCTGGTCTTGAACTCACGGGCTTAAGCCTTGGCCTCCCAAAGTGTTGGGATTACAGATGTGAGCCACTGCACCTGGCTAGAACCTTTCTTCTAAAACGTTTGTCTTCTTCTCAGTCGTTGTGGGCTCTGGAATGGTAGAAACTTTAGAAGAACTCAAAAAGGCCTCTGCTTTCCAATAGCTTTCCTGTGCCTGGCCAGAGTCCAGGCTTCTGAGAATTTCAGTGTAATCTGTGGTGGGGACAAAGGATCATTATAAACTAATTAACACTTCATTGCTCCTTCTGGTGAGTTAATATGATCAGTGCTTCACTAATGGAAAGAAATGTAAAAACCCTAAACAAGTAAACAAAATTTCCTACCAAGTTACTGTCGATGAGTGGTCGGGGGAGATGAAGATGACAAATCCCCTCACATTCCATTATTTTAGTAAGTGCAGCCCTGGGCCCAGAGTGCCACCATCACAGCCTGCGGCACTCCTGTCCCCAGACAGCCCTTCTCTTCCATCGCCTCTCTTGAGTTTCATTCCACACGCCCCTTCTTCTCCCCCCTCCATGCTAGCATGCCACCCTTTTTCCTCTCCTTGTCTGGTGTCTGTTTCAAAATCCCCCATACTTTTTTGTGCCCAGCCTCCCTGCCTCCCGTCATCCTGCTGCCCTGCTCAGCCAAGAGCAGGGACCCCGATTGGAATCCTAGCTAGTCACTCCATGCTCACTGGATGACGCCAGGCAAGTCCCTTCGCTTCTCGGAGTCTCAGTTCCTCCAACTGTTAAGTGGGACTGCTACCACCAAGTTCAGACCATTCCTCCTCCTCCTCCTCCTCTAGGGAGCATTTACTGAGATCCTGCTGTGTGTTTGTCATGGGGCTCAGAGCTTTAGCTCCTTTCTAAAAGTGCTGTGTGGCTTGCTGGGTACAGAGCAGGCTTTCAATAAGTGTCATTTCCTTTTTGTGCCCTAATGACCTCTTTTTGTTGCGAGTGTTAGAAACACAATTTAGGCAAAAAGAGGATGTATGAGAAGGTCGTTGGGATCGCATGTGGCTGCACAGCAGGATGGTCAGGGACAGCGGCACACTCGGCCCGCAGCACTTGCTGTCCCCTTGGTACCAGTAGAGTGGGGCATTGCTGAAAAGATATCTGAAAATGTGAAAGTGACTTTGGAACTGGGTAACAGGCAGAGGTTGGAACAGTGGAGGGCTCAGAAGAAGACAGGAAAACGTGGGAAAGTTTGGAACTTCCTAGAGACTTGTTGAGTGGCTTTAGCCAAAAGCCTGATAGTGATACGGACAATAAGGTCCAGGCTGATGTAGTCTCAGACGCAGATGAGGAACTTGTTGGGAACTGGAGCAAAAGTGACTCTTGGTATGTGGTTTTTTTGTTTGTTTGTTTGTTTGTTTTTTAAGAAAGAAAAAGAGTAAGAGAGAAGAAAAAAAAGAGAATGAAAGAAAGGGAAAAAGAAGAAGAAAGAGGGAGAGAGAACGGGAATCTTGCTCTATTGCCCAGGTTAGCTAAAAATGGGTATTGAAAAGCTCTTTTATACTAATAATTGTGTTATACAATGGAGACAGGAAGGAATAAGGGAGGAAAATAACAAACAAACAGCCAACCAATATTTCATTTAAACTTGTGAAATGCTATGCAATTGCTGGGGGAGTGATTTACTTCCAACCATGTGGTCACTTTTAGAATAGATGTGATGTGTTACTGAAGAAAATTTATGTTTTGTGGATTTGGAGTAGAGAGTTCTGTAAATGTTTATTAAGTTTACTTGTTCGAGGTCTAAGTTCAAGTCCCGGGTATCCTTGTTAACCTTCTGTCTCGTTGATCTGTCCAATATTGACAATATAGTGTTAAGTCTCCCACTATTATTGTGTGGGAGTCCAGGTCTCTTTGTAAGTCACCAAGAAGTTGCCCTATGTATCTGGGTGCTCCTGTATTGGGTACAAATAGACTTAGGATCGTTAGCTCTTTCCGTTACATTGATCCCTCTACCATTATACAATGTCCTTCTTATCTCTTTTGGTTTCTGTTACTTTAAAGTCTATTTTATCAGAGATGAGAATTGCAACTCCTGCTTTTTTTTCTTTTTTTTTTTGCTCTCCATTTGGTTGGCAAATCTTCTTCCATCTCTTTGTTTTGAGTCTCTGTATATCCTTGCATGTGAGATGGGTCTGGATGCAGCTTACCAATGGGTTTTTTGGAATGGCTGATACTGATTGTTCCTTTCTGTATATAGTGCTTCTTTGAGAAGCTCTTGTAAAGCAGGCCTGGTGGTAATGAAATCTCTGAGTACTTGCTTGTTCGTAAAAAATTTTATTTTTCCTTCACTTATGAAACTTAGTTTGGCTGGATATGAAATTCTGGGTTGAAAGTTCTTTTCTTTAAGAATGTTGAATATTGGCCCCCACTCTCTTCTGGCTTGTAGGGTTTCTGCTGAGAGATCTGCTGTGAGTCTGATAGGCTTCCCCTTGTGGGTAACCTGACCTTTCTCTCTGGCTGCTCTTAGTATTTTCGCCTTCATTTCAACCCTGGTGAATCTAATGATTATGTGCCTTGGGGTTGCTCTTTTTGAGGAATATCTTTGTGGTGTTCTCTGTATTACCTGGAGTTGAGTATTGTCCTGCCTTGCTAGGTTGGGAAAGTTTTCCTGGATAATATCCTGAAGAATATTTTCCAGCTTGGATTCATTCTCTTCATCACATTCAGGTACACATATCAAACGTAGATTAGGTCTTTTCACATAGTCCCATATTTCTTGGAGACTTTGCTCATTCCTTTTTACCCTTTTTCTCTAATCTTGTCTTCTCATTTTATTTTGTTAAGTTAGTCTTCGACCTCTGAAATCCTTTCTTCTGCTTGATCAATTCAACCGTTAAAACTTGTGCATACTTCACGAAGTTCTCGTGTTGTGTTTTTCAGCTCCATTAGTTGACTTATATTCCTCTCTAAATTGTCTATTCTCGTTAGCATTTCGTCAAGCCTTTTTTCAAGGTTCTTAGTTTCTTTGCATTAGGTTAGGACATGTTCTTTTAGCTCACAGAAGTTTCTTATTATCCACCTTCTGAAGCCTGATTCTATCAATTCCTCACATTCATTCTCCATCAGGCCTTGTTCCCTTGGTGATGAGGAACTGCAATCCTCTGTAGGAGGAGAGGCATTCTGATTTCTGGTGTTTTCAGCCTTTTTGTGCTGGTTTCTTCCCATCTTTGTGGATTTATCCACCTGTCGTATGTGTAATTGCTGTCTTTCAGATTAGGTCTCTGAGTGGACGTCCAGCTTGTTGGTAGTAAAGTTTTTTTGTTTCTTAGTTTTCCTTCGGCAGACACCCCTCCCCAACAAAGCTGGACCTTCCCGGGTTCAGCTGTACTTGCTGTGAAACTCTCAATCCTCAGCAGTTCCAATTGCTGGATTTTTTTTGTGCTGGGGGACCAGCCTTCCCCTGCGGCGACCCACTACGCCGGCTGAAACAGCCGCGTTAAGATTTGTGGCACTTTTCTGCCCAAGAATCTCCCGATCTGGTTCCCTGCTTCAGTCCGTTTTTCAATCAGCTGAATGGGAGACTCTGCCTTCCTGGAGCTCCAAACGCCAACCAAAAGGGCACTCAGTCCCATATACTCCGGTCTGAGAATGGCCGCGCTGGCCAAAAGAGTCGCACTGGTGACCCGTGGGCCTCCTCCACTGGGAATCTCCTGGTCTGTGGGCAATAAAAATTCGTCTGAAAATGTGGCGTCCACTCCCTCTCTGGGCTTTCAGTGGGAGCTGTAATCCTGAGCTGCTGCTAATCGGCCATCTTGGATCTCTCTGGTATGTTTTAACAAAGAGACTGGTAGCATTTTGTCCCTGCCCTAGAGCTTTGTGGAACTTTGAAGTTGAGAGAGATGATTTAAGGTATCTGGCAGAAGAAATTTCTAAACAGCAAAGCATTCACGATGTGACTTGGGTGCTGTTAAAGGCATTCAGTTTTATAAGGAAAGCAGAGCATAAAAGTTTGGAAAATTTGCAGCCTGACCATGTGATAGAAAAGAAAAACCCATTTTCTGAGGAGAAATTGAAGCCAGCTGCAGAAATTTGTATATGTAATGAGAAGCCAAATGTTAATCCTGAAGACAATAGGGAAAAATGTCTCCAGGGTATGTCAGACGTCTTTATGGCAGCTCCTCCCATGGCAGCTCTTCCCATCATAGGCCTGGAGGCCTAGGAGAAAATGGTTTCATGGGCCAAGCCCAGAATCCCATGCTGTGTGCTGCCTAGGGACTTGGTGCCCTGCATCCCAGCTGCTCCAGCCATGGCTGAAAGGGGTCAGTGTAGAGCTCAGGCTGTGGCTTCAGAGGGTGCAAGCCTCAAGCCTTGGCAGCTGCTGTGTGGTGTTGAGCCTGCAAGTGCACAGAAGTCAAGAATTGGGGTTTGGGAACCTCCACCTAGATTTCAGAAGATGTATGGATGTCCAGGCAGAAGTTTGCTGCAGTGGCAGGGCTCTCATAGAGAACCTCTGCTAGGGCAATGTGGAAAGGAAATGTGGGGTCAGAGCCCCCACACAGGGTCTCTACTGGGATACCGCTGAGTGGAGCTGTGAGAAGAGGGCCACTATCTTCCAGACCCCAAAATGGTAGGTCCTTTGACAGCTTGTACCATCTGCCTGGAAAAGCCATAGACACTCAATGCCAGCCCATGAAAACAGCCGGGAGGGAGGCTGTGCCCTGCAAAGGCACAAGGGCAGAGCTGCCCAAAACCATGGAAACCCACCTCTTGCATCAGAGTAACCTGGATGTGAGACATGGAATCAGAGAGATCATTTTGGAACTTTAAGATTCGACTGCCCTGATGGACTTGCATGGGGCCTATAGCCCCTTTGTTTTCAGCCAATTCCTCCCATTCGGAATGGCTGTATTTACCCAATTCCTGTAGTCCCATTGTATCTAGGAAGTAACTAACTTGCTTTTGATTTTTTAGGCTTACAGGCAGAAGGGACTTGCCTTGTCTCAGATGAGACTTTGGACTGTGGACTTTTGAGTTAATGCGAAATAAGTCAAGACTTTGGGGGACTGTTAGGAAGGCATGATTGGTTTTGCAATGTGAGGACATGAGATTTGGGAGGGGTCAGGGGCAGAATGGTGTGGTTTGGCTCTGTGTCTCCACCCAAATCTCATCTTGAATTGTACTCCCATAAATCCCATGTATTGTGGAAGGGGACTGGTGGGAGAGGGTTGGATCGTGGGGGCCCATGCTGTTCTCCTGGTAGTGAATAAGTCTCATGAGATCTGATGGTTTGATATGGGGAAACCCGTTTCACTTGGCTCTTATTCTCTCTCTTGCCACTACCATGTGAGATGTGCCTTTCACCTTCTGCCATAATTGTGAGGCCTTCCCTGCCACGTGAAACTGTAAGTCCAAGAAACCTCTTTCTTTTATAAATTGCCCAGTATCAGGTATGTCTTTATCAGCAGCATGAAAACAGACTAATACACCTTTTGTGCATTCATTTATTAATTCCTACAACAACGTTGTGAGGCAGAATCTTCTCATTTTATAGTGGAAGACACTGAGGCCAGGGAGGTTAAGTTACCTGCCCAGAGTCACACAGCTTGCCAGGGGCACAGCTAGGGACTTGCACGCATGTCCATGTGACTCCACATCTGGACGCTTCCCCACTTCCCCACCGTGGTCTACATGAGGTGTGTTTAATGTCCCAGGAAAGAGGCTGATTGCCCGATTAGCAGAAATCCAGTCAGTGGATTATTAGAATGATTTCTGATGATTAGCCTTTTGTAGGAGGCAAAGTTGATCTCATACAAAAGTAGGTTTTCTTACCATTGAAAGGGCCTATTTTTGGAAAATCTGACCTTGTATTAGAGAGCAGAGGGTTATTTTTATCTGACTGGCATGGGTCCCTGTGGTCTCCTGAGTTTTTATGGAAGCAATTAGTGTTGGCAGTCCATCTGTACAATATCCCATTCTTTTGACTCTGATCGTTCGTGGATCTAAAGTTACAGGTAAGGCTGCTCTGTCTGGGAGGATTGTGGTTTCAGAACACAGGATGCCTTCCCCACCCCAGGAGAGATGTGTTCCCCAAAGATTGCAGACAAATTGCCAAGCAGCTGCCCTGTCATCATCGAGAGAATATCACCGTAATGAGGGCGGGTGCCCTCTACCTCCGAGTTCCACGCTTGAAATGCAACTTTCTGGTTTTGGCCTCATTTTGAATGGCCTTTTCTTAGGAAGTGTACAGAGACCCTAACTGTGTCTGCACCGTGATACCCTTCAGAGGGCTGCAGTGCTGTGCGGACCACCTTCTGACCTGTGCTCACGCTTGAGCGCTTTCTAACAGGGACATCTCTGTTATTGTTCCAGTGTCCTGGAGGCAGCGGTTTCTCTTGGCGGTGAGACTTGACCCCATTCTACGGTCTGCTGTCTGGCGGCCGGGAAGGAAAATTCTACAGGGTAACTGTCCCCAGGGTAAACACTTCCTGGTAACATCTAGTTAAGTTTTTAAAGCAGATGTGCCCGGGGTTAACCTTCTTGCTTTATTCCAAAGCTCTGTTCCCCCACTGAGCTTAAAATGTACTTTCTAGAAAATGTCCTTGAAGTCTTCATGGATGCTTCAGACTTAAGCCTAAATGCGTTTTGTGTCTCCGTTCTATTTCTGCATAGGAGCTAGAAGACTACTTCTACTACTCCCAGCTCCGCAGTCAAGGCATTGACACAATGGAGACCAGAAAGGTGTCGGAACACATTTGCCTGTCAGAGCTGCCTTTTGTCATGAGAGCAATTGGCTTTTACCCATCTGAAGAGAAGGTAGGGAGAACGAAAACAAGAGCAGCAACTGGATATGCTATTTATAAAAAATGACCTCTGGGAACAATCCTTATAGGTCAGAGTAAAAATTTCACATTTTTCTTACAGAAATGGATCAGAAAGACGGTTCTGGGCATTTCAGATTCACTCCCGAGTAACTGCCTATGGTAGGAGATGCTGTTCCTAAAAGGCGCACTCCTCATGGAAGTTCCATGTTGGTTAGAAAAAGGGCCTTGCAACCATGGTGTTGAATTGGATGTACTGGGGCTGCAGTCTCAGCCCTGCTCCTTGGTGGGCAAGGACCAGCCTCATAGGATTTGTTTTCTTCTTGAGACAGAGCTTTTGCTTTGTCGCCCAGGTTGGACTGCAGTGATGCGATCTCGGCTCACTGCAACTTCCACCTCCCAGGTTCAAGCGATTCTCCTGCCTCAGGTTCCCACGCAGCTGGGATTACAGGCACCCGCCACAGCGCCCAGCTAATTTTTATATTTTTAGTAGAGACAGGATTTCACTATGTTGGTCAGGCTGGTCTTGAACTCCTGACCTCAAGTGATATGCCCACCTCAGCCTTCCAAATTGCTGGGATTACAGGCGTGAGCAATCGCACCCGGCCAGCCTCATAGGATTTGAGGAGGCGACTGATGCCTTTGAAGTCCTGGGCACGGTGCTGGGTGCATAGGAAGAGCTCAGCGAAGGCTGGGAGTTGTTATTATCATCACTGTTATTCTCGCTGTCTACTTGCTATTAACCTAGCAGATGTTAATGGGGCACCTCTGGAAGGTGGGGTGCTCGTCTGGGCTGTGGAGCGTGGAGGGTGCAGCCATTCCTCATGACCGTACCGCAAAAGCACCCCAAGATACAAGGAGCTCCAAGCAGGGTCAGGAAGCACCTCAGGGAAATGTTCCTCATAAAGACTGTTGTTTAAAGTGCAGTTAAACCGGGTGTGGCAGCTCACGCCTGTAATCCTCCCAAAGGGGAGGCCAAGAGGGGAGGATCACTTGAGCCCAGGAGTTTGAGAGCAGACAGGGCAACATAGAGAGATCCTGTCTCTACCCACCATCCCCCCAAAAAAATCTGCCAGGTGTGGTGGCCCATGCCTGTGGTCCCAGCTACTCAGGAGGCTGAGGCAGGAGGATTGCTTGAGCCCTGTAGGTGGAGGCTGTGGTGGCTGTGATTGTGCCCCTGCACTCCAGCCTGGGAGACAAAGCAAGACGCTGTCTCAAAAAATAAATAAATAGGCCAGGCATGGTGGCTCATGCCTGTAATCACAGTACTTTGGGAGGTTGAAGCAGATAGATCATGAGGTCAGGAGTTCTAGACCAGCCTGGCCAACGTGGTGAAACCCTGTCTCGACTTAAAAAATACAAAAATTAGCTAGGCATGGTGATGGGCACCTGTAGTCCCAGCTACTTGGGAGGCTGAGGCAGGAGAATCGCTTGAACTTGGGAGATGGAGATTGCAGTGAGCCAAGACCACAGCCTGGGTGACAGAGCAAGACTCCATCTCAAATCAATAACTTAAGTACAATTTATTGTATTTCTTCTGAATTGAAATGTAACGCATTCCCATTACATAAAGTTGGGGAAAGATATACACGTGGAATGAAGAAAATAATTACATATAATCCACTACGCAGATGGAACAGTTATTAATATTTTCCTGTTTTTTTTTGTATATTTATATAATCATATATATAGTCACGCATCACTTAATGATGAGGAGATGTTCTGAGAACCGTGTCGTTAGGCGACGTCATGATCGTGTGAATATCCTAGAGTGTCCTGACATAAACACAGAGGGCAGAGCCCCCACGCCTGGGCCGTAAGGTAGAGCCTGTCGCTCCTAGGCACCAAGCCTGAACAGCATGCGACTGCACTGAATACCGTAGGCAGCTGTAACACAGTGGTAAGGATTTGTGTATCTAAGCATATCTAAATGAAGAAAAGGTACAGTAAAAATACGGTATGACCTTATGGAACCACCGTCATATGTGTGATCTGTCACTGAAACATTGTTGAGCGCAGTGTGACTGTATAAATGTGTGTAGTTTCAAAAAACTAACTGGGCTAGGTGCGGTGGCTCACACCTGTGGTCCCTGGACTTTGGGAGGCTGAGGCTGGCAGATCACCTGAGATCAGGGGTTTGAGACCAGCCTGGCCAACATGGTGAATCCCTGTCTCTACTAAAGAATACAAAAATTATCTGGGCATGGTGGCACATGCCTATAGTCCCAGCGACTCAGGAAGCTGAGGCAGAAGAATTGCTTGAACCCAGGAGGCAGAGGTTGCAGTGAGCCGAGACTGCTCCACAGCACTCCACCTGGGCGACAGAGTGAGACTCCGTCTCAAAAAATAAAAAACAAACAAAAAACTAATTGATACCACATTGAATGTGTGTTTGTATCTCCCATATTTTCCCTTAATATTGTATCATAAGCATTTTCCATTATATCAAAAATTCTCTGAAAACATGCTTTTTAAAGGATATATTTTAATTTTTTTTTTTTTTTTTTTTTTTAAGGACGGGGTTTCACCATGTTGGTCAGGCTGGTCTTGAACTCCTGACCTCAGGTGATCTGCCCTCCTTGGCCTCCCAAAGTGCTTGGATTACAGGCGTGAGCCACCAAGCCCGGCCAATTTTTTAACTTTTTTCTAATTTAGAAAATAGAATTATAAAGAAGAAAACAGGAATTACGCGGAGATCATCATCACTGTTATTATTTTGGTAGATATGCTATCATTTTATATATGGACATAGATATATCTATACTTTTAAACAAAAAATTGAGATTATATGGTATATATATATTGTATATACCTATACATATCAACATTATACAGAGGATGTGTATGTATATATATGTATCAACATTCTCAGTAACTTGTCTTGTGAGCATGGTGGTAAAAAGTCCTTGGCAACATCTTTTAAAGGTTGCAAACTTAACTGGACCATCCCCCAGCTGACAAGCATGTAAGTTGTCTGAAGTGGTTGGTGCCAGAGACACAGCTGTGATGAGCATCTCCATGCATGGTTTTTGCACACTTCTGTAATTATTTTCCTGGGTCATAGTACAAGAAGTAGAATTACTGGGTCAGAGAATATGAAACTGCAGGCCCTTTCCATAAATGTAGCATTTTACATGCCCATCTTCAGGAATACGCAAGTCCTGAAGCCCAGCTAAGACATGATGTTCACGTTGGGTGAGAACACTGGAGGGGTGTAAGCTGTGGTTGCAGTCCCTTCTCCGTGCTTCTGTGGCCTACCCAGAATCACCTGTTTTGTGTGCTCCACGTACACAAAACTCATTTCTGGAGAAATTAGTTATCAGAGCCCACTAACCCTGCTGAGTCTTGAATGAGGACCTTAAAATCGTTAGGTACTCTTGTGAGCTCCTCTAAAGGTCTTCGGCTGATGTGCGTTTTGTAGCAGCACACTGCTAGAAACATGCAACTCTGAGAAAGTTTGTACAGCCCACGTCAGAGTATTCCTGAGAGTGGATTATCCAAAGAGCGCTCCCTAGAACGTGGCTTCCCAAACTGGGAAGCTGCATCAGAGCCACCTGGGGCATTTACTAAATATTCAGCTCCTGGGCCTTGCAGGTCCAGCCAGTCGGAATCTCCAAGAACAGGCCTGGGAGTCTCT
The DNA here is from genome assembly GCA_036589455.1 of Ateles fusciceps. Lineage (NCBI taxonomy): Eukaryota > Metazoa > Chordata > Mammalia > Primates > Atelidae > Ateles > Ateles fusciceps. The sequence continues at coordinate 4,871,498 of JAZHEH010002317.1, read as the reverse complement.
ACATCTCCTGGGGTGCTCACTGTGGAGCCACCCACATTTGAAGAGAGGGGGCTCAACACACTGAGTGGGATCATTAATCATTAGTCAGCTTTCTTCTTCTTCTTTTTCTTTTTTTTTTTTTTTTTTGAGACACGCTTTTGCTCTTGTCACCCAGGCTGGAGTGCAGTGGCGCAATCTCAGCTCACTGCAACCTCTACCTCCCGGGTTCAAGTGATTCTCCTGCCTCAGCCTCCCAAGTAGCTGAGATTATAGGCATGCATCATCATGCCCAGCTAATTTTTGCATTTTTTAGTAGAGACAGGATTTCACCACGTTGGCCAGGCTGGTCTCGAACTCCTGACCTCAGGTGATCCACCCGCCCCAGCCTCCCAAAGTGCTGGGATTACAGGAGTGAGCCACCATGCCCAACCTCAGCCTTGTTCTTTGGTTACAAGTTACAGAAACCTAAGTCAACCCATTTTCTGATTCACAGAATTCCAGGTCCAGGGGAGTGGTGATGGCAGCAGAACCTAAGCCAGGCCCTCATCCGTGTCGCCGGGGAGGGGTCTCTCTCTTAGGCCTTGTTTTCTGCTGTGCTGCCTCCCTCCGGGTCCAGCCCCCAGCCCATGTCCAGTGGGGTTCAACCCCAGAGGAAGGAGCCTGTCTCCTTCCCAGAGCTGCAGACACTGTCACTGTCATCCCTGCCATCGGGACGTGTGCCACTCAGGTTGGCCAGACCCAGGCACTCTCCTTCCTAGAGTGTGGGGTGGTCTCAGCCCCCCTTAACCATGAGGACTGTGACCAGGTGACAGCTAAGACGTGGGCAACTGTCTGAGTCTCTTCATGCCTCAGCTTCCTCATCTACAAAATGAGTGCAACAGTTGCACCCAGGAGCACTCCGAGCGGGTGGCATGGCTTCCAGGAATTCTGAGCAGTGTGAGCAGGGCAAAAAGTGGATCCCTCTTCATTCACACTTCCTTCTTTTTTTTTTTTTTTTGGAGACAGGGTCTCACTGTGTCACCTGATCCTCTAGCCTCAGCCCTCCAAGTGGCTGGGACTACAGGTGCATGCCACCATGCTCAGCTAATTTTTTAAATTTTTGATAGAGACAGGGTTTCTCCATGTTGGCCAGGCTGGTCTCGAACTCCTGAGCTCAAGCCATCCACCATCCTCGGCCTCCCGTAGTGCTGGGATTCTAGGTATGAGCCACCACGCCCAGACCTCATTTCCTTCTCATTTTACATTCAAAATGTTGCCTCCAATGTCTCCTGGTTCCCACACCCACTGCAATTCATCCGCGTGGTTCTATCTGTGGTTCTGCTGCTTCTGTTTTTAGCCCAACATTTATCTAACCAAATACCCAACTTCTCCGGGTGATTGGTTGGCCTAACACCTGGTACTTCAAGATGGAGAAAGGAAGAAGCACATCTTGGTGCAAAGTAGCTGGCCTGGCTGCCGTTCCCAGCCCCGCTTGGCGAGCCCTGCCAGTGGCAGTCTGCACGGGCGTCCTCTCTGAAGATGAGGCTGGAGAGGGCTGTGCTCTCAAGGGTTGTCATGAGGACTACACGGCCGAGGATCCGTGCAGTGGTCAGTGCACGGAGGTGCTCACTCAGTGGGACGCTCTTCCCTATTTCCCGTTGAGTCAGCGTGTTCCTCTTAAGAGGCTGATGGGATCACCCCTCGTTTTTTTATTTTTAACTTTATTTTGTAAAATTCCAAGCAAACACAAAATCAGAGAAAAGAATAAAGTGAACTCTTTGCCAGGCATGGTGGCTCACATCTGTAATCCTAGCACTTTGGGAGGCTGAGGCAGGAGGATGCTTGAGTCCAGGAGTTCAAGACCAACCTAGGCAATATAGGGAGACCCTGTCTCTACGAAAGGTAAAACAGTCAGCCATGTGTGGTGGCATGTGCCTATGATCCCAGCTATTCGGGAGGCTGAGGTGGGAGGATTTCGTGGGCCTGTGAGGTCAAGGATGCAGTGAGCCGTGATCACGCCACTGCCCTCCAGCCTGGGCAACAGAGTGAAACACACTCTCTCTCTCTCTCTCTCTCCACACACACACACACACACACACACACACACACACCCCACTCCTGTCAATTTCAGCTTCAGTAATTCTCAGCTCCTGTTTGGCCCAGACCCACTGACCTGCCCCCGCCCCATGGGTTATTCTGAAGCAAGTTCCAGGCACCCTCGCCTCACAAGGAGGCCTTTCAAACCCAGGCTCCCTTCCTTCCCAAGGCCTGCGGGTGTCTGAGGTTCACACTTCTATGAAAGTCACCAAAATGCCATTGTGGGCCATGCCTCTCACAGTTCCTGTGGGTGAGGTGTATTCTGGCAGCTCTCTGATGCCTGCAGCTCAGCACTAACCATGAAGGCACACTGGGGGAGGCTCCCGGGTCAAGCAGCCCTGGGTTTGGATCCTGAATGTGACCATGTGCCAGTTAAGACTTGGCCAGGTTCTGGAGTCTCTCCATGCCTCAGTTTCCTCATCTACAAAATAAACGTAATAGTGCCTACCTCTGGAATCACTGTGAAGATTAAATGAGTATCCATTTAGTACAGTACATGGCACGCATCAAATTTTTTAAAATTTCACCCAATATTTTTGTCTTTGTCATGATATTCCCATCTCTGGATCCATCACTCCAGAAGCCCTTTATGGGAATGTTTCTCTCACCTTGTGCTTATTAGTGCACAAGACCCTTTCCAAAATCTAAAATGTTATATTTTCTTGATTTTCTGATAAAGGTACTTTACATAAATATCCAAACGTCATCAAATTGATGGCAGTCTTCTCACTTGTTCAGGATTTTTTAAGAGGCAGGGTCTCACTCTGTCGCCCAGGCTGGACTGCAGTGGTGCAATCACAGCTCACTGCAGCCTCAACCCCCCCAGGCTCAAGTGATCCCTCTGCCTCAGCCTCTCTAGTAGCTGATACCACATCATTCAGGATTCTTGATTTTTTTTTTTTTTTTTTTTTTTGACATGGAGTTTCACTCTTGTTGCCCAGGCTGGAGTGCAATGGCTCGATCTCGGCTCACTGCAACTCCCACCTCCTGAGTTCAAGCGATTCTCCTGCTTCAGCCTCCCGAGTAGCTGGGATTTCAGGCATGTGCCACCACGCCTAGCTAATTTTGTATTTTTAGTAGAGACAGGGTTTCTCCATGTTGGTCAGGCTGGTCTTGAACTCCCGACCTCAGGTGGTCCGCCCGCCTCGGCCTCCCAAAATGCCGGGATACAGGCATGAGCCACTGCGCCTGGCCGGGATGCTTGATTTTAATTCCTGGGCTGTCCTGCTCTGTTGATGAGGTATTAGCCCTGATGACCAGTGCCCACCTGTCACACAAAGTGCTTAAGAATAGGGATGAACACAGAGCAACCCGCTGATCTCTGCTTCCTATAGAAATAAGGAAGTCCTGCATATGCCTAGAGTCCCAGCTACTTGAGAGGCTGAGACAGGAGGATCACTTGAGGCCAAGTGTTCCAAACCAGCCTAGGCAACATAGCGAGAACCCCACCCCTAAAATCTTAAAAACTTGGGCTAGGCGCGGTGGCTCACACCTATATTCCCTGTATGTTGGGAGGCCAAGCAGAATGATCACTTGAGCCCAGGAGTTCAAGACCAGCCTGGGCAACATAAGGAGACCTGTCTCTACTAAAACAAAAGTTAGCTGGGTGTGTTGGTGTGCACCTGTAGTCCCAGTTATTTGGAGGGTTAAGGTGGGAAGGATCAAAGGATTGCTTGAGTGCAGAAGGTCAAGGCTGTAGTGAGTCGTGGTTGTGCCATTGCACTCCAGACTGGGCAGCAGAGTGAGGCCCTGTCTCAAAAAAAAAAAAAAAAAATTTAGTCAGGGGCGGTGGTGTGGAACTGGAGTCCCAGCTACCCTGGAGGCTGAGGCAGGAGGATCGCTTGATCCCAGGAGTTGGAGGCTGCAGCACGCTATGATCGTGCCTGTAAATAGCTACTGTCCTCCAGCCTGGGCAACATAGCTCTTAAAAAAAAAAAAAAAGCCAGTGTAGTGGCTCACGCCTGTAATCCCCGCACTTTGGAAGCCGAGGTGGGTGGATCACAAGGTCAGAAATTCAAGACCAGCCTGGCCAAGATGGTGAAACCCTGTCTCTACTAAAAATACAAAAATTAGCTGGGCATAGTGGTGGGTGCCTGTAATCCCAGCTACTCCGGAGGCTGAGACAGAGAACTGCTTGAACCCAGGAGGCAGAGGTTGCAGTGAGCCGAGATTGTGCCATGGCACTCCAGCCTGGGTGACAGAACAAGACTCCATCTAAAAAAAAAAAAAGAAGTAAGGAAGTCTAACTATTAGAGATATACTCATTTATCCTATCATTGGCAAAAAATAATAAAGCTTAAACAACCTATCAAAATCTTGCTGATGAAGAAAAGGTATACGAAAAAATGTTAGTTGGCAACAAATGTTATAAAGTAACAAACATTGACAATTACTTAAAAGCATAAAGACAGAAAGAAATAAAAACAGCGGTTGTAAGGTTTGCCCTGGATGTTGTTTCCCTGACGCCACCACCTCCCAAAAGGAGAGTTTCAGAGCCTCACTCAGTGAGTGCCCCACTCACACTTGGACTCCAGGGTTTTTAATCTACTTTAAAAAAAACACATTTGCCTTTGGAGATGTTTTCTGAAGGCTCCAGATGTGCCCCACATCTGTGTGCAGACTCGATTAGCTGACGAGTTAGTTTATATCTGAAGCTGCACAGGGAGAAGATTCTGATCTTTTGTTTTCAAGTCAAATTTATAGTGATTAAAAAGAAATCTTCTCAGGGCTTTGAAACACCCAGGATTTACCAAGGTTAATGAAACACTTCCTATTGAGATGTAGCCGTTCCCCCTCCTTCAGGAAGTTGCTTGGAGTATATGCCTTGCTACTGGAGCGTGTTCACATTTGGTTACAGGAAGGATGCAGATGCAGGGTTTAAACCAACACCCCAAAGACTATACATTATTGATATTTTTCTTACGTCATTGCAACTGTCTTGGGGATTGGAAGCTAGTCGGTATGGTACACTGAAGCCAAATTATACAAGAATATAACCCCCCGTGAAGAATTCCTTTTGCGGAAAGCTGTGCTCAGGAGCGAAACACAGCCAAAGTGGGCAGGGTGGCTGCTCCTAGAAATCACTTTTTAAATGAAAGATCTGCAGTGTGTGTAATGTTATCGGAGGATCCCTAGCTTAAGTGTCACCGTTTCTACAGATGATTTCACATACAAGGCAGTTCCATCCTCTATCTTTAAATGTGCCTTTTCCTCCAGGATGTTGGACGGTCCTGTTGGGACGGGGCCCAGTATAGCATTCACTTCCCGCTTACTTGCAGCTTCACTTCTGTTTAGCTTGCGAAGTGTTGGATAATCTTGACAGGTATGGGCAAGGAATTAACATCAGTGCAATCACCTAGTTCTATAAACTTAAGGCTAGTCCTGCAGAGACTTATGTGCCCAGCAAGTGCCCAGTGGTGGACGCTTGGCAAATGATCGAATGAGTGAATGAATCAATGATGCCCATTGGTCGTATTTGACAGCAGAGACAAGGAGGAAGACAGGATCCCTGACATTACTATTTGATCTCTCAGCGTAATTCTCAGTAACCCTAATGTGTTTGATATATTCAGGAGCTTTGGCATAGCTTAGGCGCATTTAGAGAATAATCAGTCGCTTAACTTCTTATTTTGTTTGCTATTTATTTTTTGCTTAACTGTAAAAAGGTGTATATCTTTTGATTTAACAAATGTATGTTTTTCTTTCTAGACCTATAACTACACTCAAGTCCCAAACACTTTTAAAAGTGTATCTTGGCCAGGTGTGGAGGCTCACGCCTGTAATCCCAGCACTTTGGGAGGCCAAGGTGGGAGGATCACCTGAGGTCAGGAGTTCGGGACCAGCCTGGCCAACATGGTGAAACCCTGTCTCTACTAAAAATACAAAAATTAGCCTGGTGTGGTGACACACACCTGTAATTCCAGCAACTTTGGAGCCTGAGGCAAGAGAATTGCTTGAACCTGGGAGGGAGGCGTTGCAGTGAGCCAAGATCGTGTCACCTTACGCCAGCCTGGGTGACAAGAGCAAAACTCCATCTCAAAAAAAAAAAAAAGAATGTACTTTTTTTGTACAGAAAAATGCACCCAAGTTTATAATGATGTATATATGGAAGGGATGATTTAAAACATATAATATATGTAAATATTGAGATGGGGTCTCACTACGTTGCCCAGGCTGGTCTCAAACTCCTGGGCTTTGGCAAGCCTCCTGCCTTAGCCTTCCTAGTTGCTGGGACTACAGGCCCCCTGCACCGTACCTGACCTGAAGGGACAATTGTTGCCACATAGTTTATTGTGTTGATAATCAAAACAACCCTGATATCCATTGATAGGAGATGAGATTAATAAAATAAGGCACACCTACACTTAGTAGCCATTAAGAAGTGAGATTGGCAGAGTGCTGTGGCCCTTCACCTGTATTCCCAGCACTTTGGGAAGCCAAAGCGGGGGGGATCACTTGTCCCTGGGAGTTCAAAACAGCCTGAGCAACATAGTGAGGCACTGTCTCTATAAAAAAAATTTTTTTGAGACAGAGTCTGTGTGGCCCAGGCTGGAGTGCAGTGGAGCGATCTCGGCTCACTGCAACCTTCACCTCCCAGGTTCAAGCAATTCTCCTGCCTCAGCCTCCTGAGTAGCTGAGATTACAGGCAGTGCCACTACGCCCGGCTAATTTTTTGTATTTTTAGTAGAGACAGGGTTTCGCCATGTTGGCCAGGCTGGTCTTAAACTCCCAACTTCAGGTGATCCTCCCGCCTTGGCCTCCCAAAGTGCTGGGATTACAGGTGTGAGCCACTGTGCCTGGCCACATTTTTTTTTTTAATTAGGTGGATGTAGTGGCACATGTGTGAAGTTCCAGCTACTCAGGATGCTGAAGTGGGAGGATCACTTGAGCCCAGAGGTCAAGGCTGCAGTGAGCCATGATCCTGCCACTGTACTCCAGTCTGGGTGACACAGTGAGACTCTGTCTAAAAAAAAAAAACAACAAAAAAAACCACCTAGGGGTTCTATAAATAAAAGACCTTTTCATTCAGTGGCATCTGCCCTCCTTAGGAGACAGCTGTGGCTGTAAATTTGGGGAAACCTCATATATAATTTCTGTACATTTCAGTTCTCCTAACTATAAACATGTAGCTTGTGTTGGTTTTGTATTCAGAACAAATACCAGAAAGAAAGATAAGCAAACAAATCCCCCAAAGCCCTGTGCGCTAATCTTCGTGGCTAAAGCATGGTCCCAGCTGGGAGCGAGGAGTGTAGCTGAGTGGCTCAGCCTCACCCATAACGAGGGGGCGGGGATTTGAGCCAAGAGGCATGGGGATAATTTCTGCTCTGATAAAGACCCCGAGGGATTTGGAAATTTGCACTTTGAAGAGAAGCCCTCAGTATGTTGGGTCTTGCCTAGAACGGAAATATCAGCAGGTATTTCCATCCTGAAGGTAAGAGAAGTGGCCCAGTGTTCTAGGGGAGGCCTTCCTGGCCAACAGACGGTGCGCGGCCAGGCCCCTGCCCAGCGAGTAGTGGGCTTCCTGCAGAAAGATCAGAGCAAGACAAAACTATTTCTGCTTTTCACACGTGAAACATTTAAAGAAATAAATCCTGGATTACTATGCAGCCATTAAAAAGAATGCAGGTGATAGAGGCCAGGTGCGGTGGCTCACACCTGTAATCCCAGCACTTTGGGAGGCCAAGGCGGGCGGATCACCTGAGGTCAGGAGTTCAAGAACTGCCTGGCCAATATGGCAAAACCCCATCTCTACTAAAAATACAAAAATTAGCCAGGCATGGTGGTGCACGCCTGTAATCCCAACTACTCCAGAGGCTGAGGCAGGAGGCAGAGGTTGCAATGAGCTAAGATGGCGCCACTGCACTCTAGTCCAGGTGACAGAGCGAGACTCCATCTCAAAAAAAAAAAAAAGAATGCCAGTGATAGTAATGCATAACACCACTCTGGGAAAGCGAGGCCTAGGGAGAGAAGGAAGACTGCACCGCAACTCAGCTACCGAGGGCACAGCCAGGGTTTGAAACAAGCTGCTGGCTGACTCCCAACCCCAGGTTCTGTTCCTACATATGTATGAATTGGTACAAAGAAGGAAGAAAAGCCTAAAAGTTCAGGCATCCAACACTGGTTATTGGTGAGGGATGGGGAATTTCAGGGCATTTTGTGATTTTCTTCTTTATATCTCCATTATTAGAAATTTTTGATAACAAGCATGTATCAATCTTTACCGGTTTTATGATATAAAAGCGTGGATCACAATGATAGTGGAAAATGTATTTTAAAAATATTAATGTTCTTAGAATTGAAATATTGTTACTTGCCATTGCCATGGCTTCTCCATATTCTTTCTTTCTTTCTTTTTTTTTTTTTTTTTTGAGATGCAGTTTCGCTCTTGTCGCCCAGGCTGGAGTGCGTCGGCGCGATCTCAGCTCACTGCAACCTCCACCTCCCGGGTTCAAGCAATTCTTCTGCCTCAGCCTCCCGAGTAGCTGGGACTACAGGCGCCTGCCACCACGCCTGGCTGATTTTTGTATTTTTAGTAGAGATGGGGTTTCACCACATTGGCCAAGCTGGTCTTGAACTCCTGACCTCATGATCCTCCCGCCTCAGCCTCCCAAAGTGCTGAGAGGATCATAGGCGTGAGCCACCGCGCCCGGCCCTTATTTTCTTTTCTTAAAAAAACTTTATTGAGATACCACATACCACGTAATTCACCTGTTTAGAGGATGCAATTCATTGGTTTTTAGAATGGGCACAGAGTTGTGTAGACATCACCACCGTGTAATCCTAGAACAGGTTTATCATCCCAAAAGAAGCTCCAGACCCATGAGCACTCATTTCCCATTTCTCCTTCCCCCAACTCCTGGCAACCACCAATGTGCTTTCTGTCTCTATGGATTGGCCTATCTTGACATTTCACATAGATGGAGACATGAAATCTGTGGCCTTTTGGGTCTGGCTCTTGCACTCGGCATAATGTTTTCGAGGCTCATCCAGGTTGTAGCATGTGTCAGTCCTTGGTTCTGTTTCTTATGGCTGAGTAATATTCTATTCATTCCTGTAGCTATGCCACATTTTATGTATCCATTCATGAACAGATGGACGTTTCGGGGTCTCCATTTTCTTGGCTGTTGTGGATAAGGCTGCTGTGAACATTCGGTGCAAGCTTGTTGTTGTCGTTGGATTTTTTTTTTTTTTTTTTTTTTTTTTTTTAGATGGAGTCTCGCTCTGTCGCCTGGACTAGAGTGCAGTGGCGCCATCTTAGCTCATTGCAACCTCTGCCTCCTGCCTCAGCCTCTGGAGTAGTTGGGATTACAGGCGTGCACCACCATGCCTGGCTAATTTTTGTATTTTTAGTAGAGATGGGGTTTTGCCATATTGGCCAGGCAGTTCTTGAACTCCTGACCTCTGTTGCCCAGGCTGGAGTGCAATGGTGCGATCTCGGCTCACTGCAGCCTCTGCCTCTCGAGTTCAAGTGATTCTCCCACCTCAGCCTCCTGAGTACCTGGGACTACAGGCGCTAGCCACCATGCCTGATAATTTTTGTATTTTTAGTAGAGATGGGGTTTCACCATGTTGGCCAGGCTAGTCTTGAACTGACCTCAGATGATCCACCCGCGTTGGCCTCCCGAACTGCTGGGATCCCCCGATGTGAGCCACCACACCTGGCCCACATCACTTCTTCGCTTGAGCTAGAATGCATCTGGTGCTTTAGGGTGCACGAGGCAGGATGAGGACTTTGGAGAGCTGTGGGCACAGAACGAGCAAATCCTTGATTGTGGGTTTGGGACAAGGTACAAGACTTGTCATTCAGATAGGACTGTTTCAGATCTTTAAAAACATTCACTGGGGGCCGGGTGCGGTGGCTCACACCTGTAATGCCAGCACTTTGGGAGGCTGAGGCAGGCGGATCACGAGGTCAAGAGATCAAGGCCAGCCCGGCCAACATGGTGAAACCCCGTCTCTACTAAAAATACAAAAATTAGCCGGGTGTGGTAGTGCACGCCTGTAGTCCCAGCTACTCCAGAGGCTGAGGCAGGAGAATCGCTTGAACCTGGGAGGCGGAGGTTGCAGTGAACCAAGGTCGTGCCACTGCACTCCAGCCTGGTGACAGAGTGAGACTCCGTCTCAAAAACAACAACAACAACAAAAATTCACTGGGAAGGGGAAGAGTCCCTGGAGGTGTTTGAGGCCTGGGTTCTGATGAGGGGCAGGGTGACGGTCGCCCTAAAGGGCGCTGTGAATGGGTGTTGTTCACATGGAGTAGAAGGCAGTGGGCAAGAGCACGAGGCCAGGTCTTGACTGCCATCACCTGAGACTTCGTCCAGAAGGCAGAACGGTGCGTGCGTGCCCCACTCCTGGAAAAAGAGGCAGATCTAGTTCCTGGAGGGAGGTATGGAGCAGTTGGGGTCACAGTGTGGCATGAATAGCAGAGGGGGCTCACAGGGGTCTCCAGATGTGGCCATGCAGTGATGCTGCCCAGCCCTGATGCCCCCCTCCTCAGCCCACTGCTCCCTGCTCTGGGTCAGCGAGGAGATGCAGGGAGGGTGGCCAGGAGAGGGTGTGAGTGAGGATGATGAGCGGGGACTAGAGCCTGTGCCCCATCGATTGAGGATGTGCTAGATGGTATTGTGTGTTGGGAGGAGGGTGTGAGGAGGAGGGTGTGAGGAGGAGGGTGTGAGGAGGAGGAGGGTGTGAGGAGGAGGGTGTGAGGAGGAGGAGGGTGCGAGGAGGAGGGTGTGAGGAGGAGGGTGTGAGGAGAAGGGTGAGTGCTCCCAGCCCTGTGGGTCCATGAAACCATTACAAAAACAAACCTGTCCCCCACCAGAAGCCTGCTTATAAAAACAAGGAATGGCCCCAGTTCAGATGTATGGTGTTCCTCTCCATTTAATAGGGAGATTATAAAACTTAATTCTAGAACATAATTCTAAGGACATCAATGGCTTCCTGAGGCTGACAGCAGGGACCACAGACCCAGAGGTCTGCGTCATCAATGACAGATGCTCTAGGGTGAGGGGACTCTGGCCCACCACCAAGAGGCCACCCTCAGGTCTTGGGGCCTGGAGCAACTGGGCCAGTGGAGGCCCAGATGCTGTATTTCTAAATGTTGAAAAGTTACCAATCAAATAACAAGCTGCTAAACAAATATTCCCCCTTGACAGTTCAACCTTCAACATGAGCTGATTCAAAGTTCACACCCGAATGGGCAGAATGCAGAGCCAGGCTGGGCCTGCCCCATGTGTCCTCCCAGCCCTGGCTCCATCCCTGGCCACCATGCACATGCCATTCAGGAGGTGGACAGCTCTCTATACCCTCCAAACTGTGGCCCCGGGCCACCCTTCAGGCCTATGGGTGGGCAACACCAGGGGCACAGGTTGCCCTCAGGAGGGTGAGATCCCCACAGGCCCCAGAAGTGGGCTTAGGTTATTTGGGGGAGAGAAGCCTTGGGTTCAGGTACCCAGAGTGTGGTCTAGAATGGGGTGCATGGGCTCAAGGTGGGCACCTCCTCTGCACCCTCCTCCTCACGCTTGTTTTCCAGCATGGAATGCCTTCCCTGACCTCCTCCCGGCCAGACCCTTCGTGGCTCTGCAGTAGGCCCACCTCTTCCAGGAAGCCTGCCCTGGCCCACCCCGGCTGAGAGCTCCTCCAACCTTTGATGATGTTCTCCTGCATCTTGACACTGAATCTTTTAGAGCCACGGTAGCCAACCTTTTAAAATCACTTAAGGGCACTTAAAAAAATACATCAGTATTTTTTTGCACCTGGGCCTCAGCCTCCTGCAACAGAACCTAGGGGTGGAGCCTGAGCGTGGACAGTTTTTAAAGCCCCAGGGGTTTCTTCCAGGCAGCCAGGGCTGAGAACCTCAGTGATGGAGCCTGTTTGTTAATTCGCTCTTTCCTGTGAATATCATTGCTTGAGCATCTCTTCATATGGCCCAGACCTATGCCTGGCACTTAGTAGACGCTGAGTAAATATTTGCTGACCAACGATTGAGATTGAAAACCAGAATGCAGAACTGTTCTAGTAATAATTGAGTGATTTGCACTTCATTGGCTTTGTACTAAACCAAATGCTCAGTAACTACTAGTAAATCGAGTGAAATTAACAAGGACAGTAAATGATTATTCTAAGCCTCTTGTGAGTTTCAAGAGAAATTCTTTTTGTGGCGTCATTTGTGTCCACATTTATTTACTTCATCATCCATCTATCCATCCATCCATCCATCCATCCAGTAAACATTTCTCTGAGCCTCTATAATGTGCCAGGCTCTGAACTAAGCTGCCAGGGAAATGGAGATGAAAGCTCTGGCTACAGCTTAATGGGGAAAACAGATGTGAGCCCAAAGAAGTAGAGCATGCACTGCAGCTGCCACCCATTATTACTCTCTACTGAAAGTCACAAGCTTGGGGCTGATTCATTTTGGCACCAGTATCACCTTCATGAATCCCTGTGGTCTAAGAGCAGCAGTACTCAAAGTGTGGCCCCCAGAACAACAGGATTGACGTCACCTAGGGACTTATGAGAAATGCAAATGGTCAGACCCTATCCCAGACTCAGAAACCCTGCAGGTGGGACCAGCCATCTGTTTTAACAAGACCTCCTGATCTTCGCGGTGCCTGATGATGTTTGCAAGCCCTTGCCTTCCAGCCGTGTTTCTCAAGCTTGGCTACACATTCAAATCATTCGAATGAGGAGCTTCCAAAAATGTGGTCCCCAGACCAATTAAATCTTTTTGTGGATCTTAGCTGGTTGAGGTGGCTCATTCCTATAATCCCAGCACTTTTGGAGGCCAAGGCAGGCAGATCACTTGAAGTCAGGAGTTCGAGACCAGCCTGGCCAACATGGTGAAACCCTGTCTCTACTAAAAATACAAAAATTAGCCAGCTACTTGGGAGGCTGAGGCAGGAAAATTGGACTTAGGAAGCGGAGGTTGCAGTGAGCCGAGATTGCACCACTGCACTCCAGCCTAGGCAGCAGAGTGAGACTCCCGTCTCAAAAAAAACACCAGGATTTCAGGGAACAGGACCTGGGCCTCAGAATTGTTTAAGCTCTCCAGGTGAATTGAATGAAGCCCTACCTTGGCAGGCGTGAGAATGCCAATCAAAGGCCAGGCTGACTGACGCCTACCAGAGTGTCTGGGCCGCTCAGCCAGGACTCCTGCTTCTCTCAAGTCATCTTCACATAGGGACATTCAGAACGAGCTCCACGTTCTATTTCCAGCTCCGAGGTTCCTCTCCCAAGCATGAACTTTGTTCAGACATGTAGCAGAATCTGCCTTTTCAATGAACACTTTCGAAGTCAGCTCGGGAAGGAAATGTCAGTGATGCCGAAGCTGCCAGCTCTGTGCTTGTTGAGTGGTGATTCTTGATCAGTCATACGGGAAGAGAGAGTAAGAGGTGAATCACATGCTGAGTGGTTTGTGCTGTGAATGTTTGCTGAGCTCTTTGGAACTCTCTGGGTATGAGTAACTCAGGCCCTTATGAATTCCTTTTGTCATCTTAGTCTCATGTTTCTGAACTGAGTTAAATCATATATTACATTGAGAATTTATATATACATTATTTCTTTTTGTTTTCTTTTTGAGACAGGGTCTTACTCCTCACTCCTGTGGCCCAGGCTGGAGTGCAGTGGCACAATCATGGCTCACTGCAGCCTCCACCTCCCAGGCTCAGGTGATCCTCCCATTTCAGCCTTCCAAGTAGCTGGGACTACAGGCACGTGCATCACCACACCAAGCCAATTTGTTGTTTTTTCGTCGAGACAGTGTTTTACCATGTTGCCCAGGCTGTCTCAAACTCCTAAAGCAATCTACCCACCCCGGCCTCCCAAAGTGCTGAGATTATAGGTGTGAGCCACCCCACCTGTCCAAATTATAATTTATATTATGATTACATGTATTCTAATTAGCAAGTGCATAGAAAAATATAATAATCATAAGAATAATTACTGTCTGTTGAGTGCTTGCTATGTGTTAGGCATTATGTTAACCATTTTATGTACATCATCTCAATAAGCTTCAAAAAAGCCCAATGCATATGTATTACTGTATTCCCTGCTTTTTCAAGATGAGGAAACTGAGGATAAGGAATGTCATTAACTCACTCAAGGTCATATAGACAGAAAATGGCAGAGCCAGAGTTAGGTCTATCATCAAAGATTGCTCTTTCAGCCCCCGCCTCTACTGCCTCATGGTAAATAGTGACATTCATATGTATTAATATTGTCAAACGTTTTTAGTGCAATATGCAAATAATTGCTACTGGATAGTGTTTTCTTCCTACATAAAATTATACATGATTTAACAGGCAATTGCACATAGTATAAACTCAGTAAATGCTGTATATAAAACAGTGTTACCGTTTACAGCTACTATAATATCAATTGTGTATCAATTATTGTTAATTTGTATCTGTAACGAATAATGTTATTTGAAAAGGCCGTTCCTGGAATGTTACTTTTTTTTTTTTGAGACAGGGTCTCACTCTGCGGCCCAGGCTGGAGTGCAGTGGCGCAATCAGGGCTCACTGCAGCCTCAACTTCCTGGGCTCAAGCAATCCTCCTGCATGAGATCCCCAGTAGCTAGGACTGCCACCACACCTATTTGTTTGTTTGTTTGTTTGTTTGTTTGTTTGTTTTTGAGATGGAACCTCACTCTCTTTCCCAGGGTGGAGTGCACTGGCGTGATCTCGGCTCACTGCAACCTCTGCCTGCCAGGTTCAAGCGATTCTCTTGCCTCAGCCTCCTGAGTAGCTGGGATTACAGGCACACACTACCACACCCGGCTAATTTTTGTATTTTTGGTAGAAATGGGGTTTCACCATGTTGGTCAGGCTGGTGTCAAACTCCTGACCTCGTGATCCACCCGCCTCAGCCTCCCAAAGTGCTGGGATTACAGGTGTGAGCCACTGTGCCCGGCCTAATTTTTTAATTTTAGTAGAGATGAGGTCTCATTATGTTGCCCAGGCTGGTCTCAAACTCCTGAGCTCAAGCCATCCTCCCACCTTGGCCTCCCAAAGTGCTGGGATTACAGGCATGAGCCACCACGCCTGACCTGGAATGTTGCTTTGAGAAGATGTGGCGTCTCTGAAAATGCTAGGTGATTACTTAGATACAGTGTTTAAGGAAAAAGCAGTTGTAAAGTTATATATGATACCAGTTTTGTAAAAAATATGCACATGTATTTTATATGCATAGAAAAAATAGGAAGGAAGTGCCCCAGATCTTTCAAAAAAATTGTGGCTGCCTGGATTACAAGAGATTTTTATTTTTTTATTGATACTTGAGGCCAGACCAAGATGTGAGGGTGAAGGTACTTGAGGCAGGTTGGTAACTTGGCACTGCTTCAAACTGGTGTCCCCTGAATTTTTGTTCCACATTTGTTAAGTGGGACAGGGAGAAATTGGTTACCGATTGATAAATATTATGTACAAATATAGATTAATTTTCTGGCTCATTCCCAGAGACCAAAGTAGAGAATGCCTATTCTTTGGCGGGTGTAGCAGGGAGGGGGAAGCAAATTATTTCCCACTTTTCTATTGCTCTTATTCTTTCTTTGTAAAATTCCAAACCCCACAGTTTATTGGGAAATACCTTAATTTAAAATGTAAATGCTAAGATAAGTTACTAATTCCTAGCCCTTTCCCTGATATAATTGGAGTTTTCGCATTTCAGCTGACTGCTACACACACGGTACAAAAATACTACAGAGAGAGGCTGATGGCAGTGAGGAACAGTTTGGTTTGTTTCTTTAATTATTCTATTTCTTTCTTCCTCGTGTTCTGCCTGTGACATGAGATGTCCTGTGAGGAGTCCTGTGTTAACTGGCACCACATTTCCACTTAAACCTAGACATGTCAGCACGCTTTGCTCATCCTAGAAAAATTAGAAAATACACAAAGAATGACTTTCCAAATGAGAAGGGGAATTTTTAAAAAATTACTATTTTTTGAAGCTGCAAAGAATGAACATCTAAAAGATCTCATGGGTCTGGGTTCTCTAGGGGGCAGCAGTAGTAGCACAATCACCCGATCATCTGCTAGTGGCCAAAGGAAAGGCCTTATCTAGAAGGTATTTAGGAGCCTGGAGTGACAGCTTTTCTTTCTCATGAGAAGCTGTGCACTCTCTAAGGTGAGTGGCCTGGTGCAGCTGCACTGGAGAGTGTTTTAAAGTTCTTGCAGTGAAAAGTTGCCACATTTTCTTTTTGCTTCATACAGATGCATGAACCTAAGCAACTAAAATCTGAAAGTGGGCCAGGCGCAGTGGCTCACGCCTGTAATCTCAGCACTTTGGGAGGCTGAGGTGGGTGAATCACCTGAGGTCGGGAGTTCGAAACCAGCCTGACCAACATGGAGAAACCTCATCTCTACTTAAAAAATGCAAAATTAGGTGGGCATGATGGTGCATACCTGTAATCTCAGCTACTCAGGAGGCTGAGGCAGGAGAATCACTTGAACCTGGGAGGTGGAGGTTGCGGTGAGCCGAGATCGTGCCATTGCACTCCAGCATGGGTGACAAGAGTGAAACTCCGTCTCAAAAAAAAAGTCTGAAAGTGAATGAAAAGCCATGTGCCAGCATTCTGTACCCGTGTGGGTGACAACTTGAGAGTACCAAGTGACTGGGTTTAAGGTGATCTCCGTTTAAAGGCGTCTTTAAAGCAAAAGGAAGCAATCTCTGTGTGTTTTAAAATTATTATTTCCCATCTGCAAACGGAAAGTTCAGATACAGGTACATGGGACAAGGAGGTGGTGAGAGGGCCCAAGGGAACAGCACACAGGTGAATGCAAAGGCGTGCGCCACGACACCCAGCTAAGTTTTGTATTTTTTTGTAGAGACAGGGTTTTACCAGGTTGCCCAGGCTGGTTTCGAGTTCCTGAGTTCAAGCAATACTCCTGCCTCAGCCTCCCAAAGTGCTGAGATGACAAAGTGTGAGCCAGTGCTTCTGGCCATCATCTCTCAAAAAAAAGGCAGGCATGATGGCGCACTCCTGTATCCCTGAATTTTGGGAGGCAGCTGTGCTGCAGTCTAAGTGACAGAGCGAGATTCTGTCTCTTAAAGAAAAAAACAATTTAAGTCTCCCAATCCCTGAATATGGAATGTCTTTCCATTTACTTAGGTTTTCTTTAGTTCTTTTTTAAATAATATTTTGTAGTTTTAGAGCACAAATCTTACCTTTTTTGTTAAATATATTCCTAAGTACTTTGTTCTTCTTAATCCTATTATAAGTGGAACTATTTTATTGATTTATTATACTTCTTGTGGTATTCACTGCTAATGTGTAAATAAATAAAATAGCTTTTTTTTAGTTAGATTTTTGCATTTGTCACCCAGGCTGGGTGTAATGGCGCTATCTCTGCTCACTACAGCCTCTGCCTCCACCCCCCCAAGTAGCTGGGACTATAGGCGTGCACCACCACGCTTGGCTAATTTTGTATTTTTAGTGGAGGCTGAGTTTTACCATGTTGGCCAGGCAGGTCTTGAACTCCTGACCTCAGGTGATCCGCCCACCTTGGCCACCCAAAGTGCTGGGATTATAAGCATGAGTCACCATGCCTGGCCTCAATTGATTTTTTTTTTTTAAGACAGGGTCTCCCTTTGTGTCCCAGGCTGGAGTGCAGTGGCGTGATCATAGCTCACTGCAGCCTCGCCACTTGTGGGCTCAAGCAGTCCTCCCACCTCAGCCCCCTGAGTAGCTGGGACCACAGGTGCATGCCACACACCTGATTAATTTTTTGTTTTTTGTAGAGGCAGGGTCTTACTATTAATATGTTTCCCAAAATGGTCTCAAACTCCTGGCCTCAAGCAATCCTCCAGCCTCAGCCTCCCAAAGTGCTGGGATTACAGGGGGTGAGCCGCTGCACCTGGCCTATAATTGATTTTTATATTATTGATCTTATACCCTGCAGCCTTGCTGAAGTTGTTTACCAGTTCTAATAGTTTTTAGTGAGTTCTTTTTTTTATATACAAGAATGTGTTACCTGCAAATAGAGATAGCTTTGCTTTTCCCATTCAATTCGGGGGTGCCTTTTATCTTCTTTTTCTGCCAATTTCCCTGGCTAGGACCTCCAGTACAGTGTTGAATGGAAATGGTGAAGGCCAGGCACAGTGGCTCATGCCTGTGATCCCAGCACATTGGGAAGCAGAGGCAGGCAGATTGCTTAAGCCCAGGAGTTTGAGACCAGCTTGGGCAACATGGCAAAACCCCGTCTCCACAAAAAATACAAAAATTAGCGAGGCATCGTTGAGCAGCACACTTGTAGTCCCAGATACTCTGGAGGCTGAGGTAAGAGGATCACCTAAGCCTGAGAGGTCAAGGCTACAGTGAGCTGAGATTGCCTCACTGCACTCCAGCCTGTGTGACAGAGTGAGACCCTGTCTCAAAAAAAAAAAAAAAAAAAAAGAAGAAGAAGAAGGAAGAAAGAAAAAGGGAAATGGTGAGAGTGGACATCCTTGTCTTTTTTCGGACCTTAGGAGGAGAAAGCATTGAGTCCTTCATCATTAAGTATGCTGTTAGCTGTGGGTTTTTTACACATACTCGTTATTGGGTTGAGGAAGCTTCCTTCTATTCCTAGCTTGTTGAATGTTTTCATCATGTAAAGTTGTTAGATTTTGTCAAATGCTTTTTTTCTGTGTCTGTTTAGATGATCATGTGTTTTTTGTCCTTTATTCTTTAATAATAATGTATTATATTAATTGAGGTTCATGTGTTAAACCAGCCTTGCATACCTGGGATAAACCCCACTGGATCATGGTGCACAATCCTTTTGTATGCTCCTGGACTCAATTTCTTGTGTTTTCTGGAGGATTTTCGCATCTAAAGTCATAAGAGACCTTGGTCTGTAGTGTCGTTTTCTTGTGATATCTTTGATTTTGGTCTCAGGATGATACTGGCCTTGTGGAATGAATTGGAAAGCATTCCTTTTTCTTTTATTTTTGTGGAGTTGGTGGAAAGCTAGTATTCTTCTTCTTCTTTTTTTTTTTTTCCCAAGATGGAGTCTTACTCTGTTGCCCAGGCTGGAGTGCAGTGGCATGATCTTGGCTCACTACAACCTCTGCCTCCCGGGTTCAGGTAATTCTCCTGCCTCAGCCTCCTGAGTAGCTGGGACTACAGGCACGGGCCACTACGCCTGGCTAATTTTTGTAATTTTAGTAGAGAGAGTGTTTCACCATGTTGGCCAGGCTGGTCTGGAACTTTTGACCTCATGATCCGCCCACGTTGGCCTCCCAAAGTGCTGGGATTACAGGTGTGAGCCACTGTGCCTGGCCAATATTCTTCTTTAAATATTTAGTAGAATTCACCAGTGAAGGCATCTGGTCCTTGACTTTTCTTTGTGGAACGTTTTAAAATGACCAATTCAAATTCTCTTCTTGTTACAGGCCAGGTCAAATGCTCTGTTTCTTCTTTAGTAAGTTTTGGTGATTTATATCTTTGTAGAAATTTTTCCATTTTATTGAAGTTATCTAATTTGTTAGCATGCCATTGTTCATAGAATTGTCTTCTGCTCTTTTTTTTTTTTTTTTTTTTTTTTGAGACAGAGTCTCACTCTGTCTCCCAGGCTAGAGTACAGTGGCATGATCTCGGCTCACTGCAACCACCTCCCAGGTTCAAGTGATTCTCCTGCCTCAGCCTCCTGAGTAGCTTGGATTATAGGCACACACCACCATTCCTGGATAATTTTCACCATGTTTGCCAGACTGGTCTCAAACTCCTAACCTCAAGTGAGCCACCCACCTCAGCCTTCCAAAGCTGGGATTACAGGCATGAGCCACTGTGCCTGACCTCTTATGCTCACTTTTATTTCCATAGGGCTGGTACTGATGTCATCTCTTTTATTCTCAATTTTAGAAATTTGCGCTTTTTCTCTTATTTTTCTTTATTAATCTAGCTAAAAATTTGTTCTTTACGGCACATTACCTGGAAAACAGTTTTTTTAAAAATACAGATAAAAACTTGCCAATTTTGTTGATCTTTTCAATGACTGATGGTTTCTTAGGTGTTCATTTAAAAAATTATACCATTCAGGGTGTTAAAATTGTTTGTGGAAAAATGAAAATTATACCATATAGGCTGGGCAGGGCAGCTCACCCCCTGTAATCCCAGCACTTTGGGAGGTTGAGGTGGGTGGATCACGAGGTCAGGAGTTCGACACCAGCCTGGTCAATATGCTGAAACCCCGTCTCTACCACAAATACAAAAATTAGCTGGCGTGGTGGTGCCCGACTGTAGTCCCAGCTACTCAGGAGGCTGAGGCAGGAGAATCACTTGAACCCGGGAGGCAGAGGTTGCAGTGAGCCGAGATTGCACCACTGCACTCCAGCCTGGGCAACAGAGCAAGATTCTGTCTCAAAAAATAATAATAATTATACCATATAAGTTACGTATATGTTACATATAGTCTGTTGTACATATCAAATGTTGCAGAGTAAAATTGGAAATAAAGGAAAAAGGAATCATGGTGCAGTTAATTGTCTAAAGAAACTTACTAGGACCATAGTTTCTATATTAGGCTTTTACACTGAATTTTCCTATTCAGATAGACTAATTTCTAAATTCTTGATGCTTGTATCTTTAAAATGAAGGGAATATGTTCTCACAGGCAGGGAAGTAGTTGGTACACTATCAGTCCTTAGGTGCAAGGTGATCACGTGAAGTCGTGTTCATGCCAGTGCTTCTGATGTATTCATTGCCAGTATTGACAAATGTGACACAGTGTTAGGGCTGCCGTAACAAAGTCCCACAGGCTGGGCGGCTTAAAGCCACAGAAATCTGTGCTCTCACAGAAGCTGAAATCAAGATGTTAACAGGGCCACGCTCCCGGTGAAACTGTTGAGAAGAACAGAGTCCTTCTGAGCCCCTCCAGCTGCTGGTGGTACCAGCAATCCTTAGCATTCTTTGGCTTAAGGCGACGTCACTCTGATCTCTGCCTTCCATGGTCATCTTCTCTCTCTCTCTCTTTTTTTTTTTTGTTTGTGATGGAGTCTCACTCTTGTTACTCAGGATGCACTGCAGTAGCACAATTTCAGCTCATTGCAATCTCCGCCTCCCAGGTTCAGGCAATTCTCCTGTCTCAGCCTCTCAAGTAGCTGAGATTACAGGCGCCCATCACCACGACTGTGTAATTTTTGTATTTTTAGTAGAGACAGGGTTTCACCATTTTGGCCAGGCAGGTCTCGAACTGCTGACCTCAGGTGATCCGCCCACCTCAGCCTCCCAAAGTGATGGGATTACAGGTGTAAGCCATTGCACCTGAACACTCTCTCCTTTTCTTAAAAGGATGCCCGCCATCCTGGAGTAAAGGCCCACCTACTCCAGCATGACCTCATCTTAACAAATCCTATCTGCACTGACCCTCTTTTTAACAAGATCATATTCTGAAGTCCTGCGGGTTAGGACTTCAACCCATGACAGACATGTTCTAAGCTAACCATGAACATCTGTCTGTTATTCTCCAATTTTTTTTTTTTTTTTTTTAGGTAGAGTCTTGTTCTGTCACCCAGGCTGGAGTGCAGTGGCATGAACTTGGCTCACTGCAACCTCAACCTCCAGGGTTCAAGTGATTCTCATACTGTGCCTGGCTAATTTTTGTATTTTTAGTAGATACAGGGTTTCACCATGTTGGCCAGGCTGGTCTCGAACTCCTGGCCTCAAGTGATCTGTCGGCCGCAGCCTCCCATAGTGCTAGGATTATGGGTGTGAGCCACCGCACCAGCCCTACTTTCTGATTTTTAGAAATCTATCCCGGTGTCTTTTCTATTTATTGTGGTCACTTTTTAAAATGTATTTCCCCTAGATTGAGGATATATTTAACGAAATCAAATTTGGGGAGTATGTGGACACCGGAAAGCTAATCGACAAGATCAACTTACCAGATTTCCTCAGAGTGTACCTTAACCACAGGCCACCTTTTGGTAACACCTTCAGTGGCATCCGCAAGAGCTTTGAGGTGCTCGGTTACACCAACTCCAAAGGGGAAAAGGCCATTCAAAGAGAGGACTTTCTGAGACTGCTCGTTACCAAAGGTAAGCACATACATCGGGATGTCTGGGAACATCCTGGGGCCATTCCCAGTGTAGAGAACGGAGTGTGGGGAGGCCAGCCCCCGTGGGAGCTCCATCTTTCATGAAAGAGGTGATTTGACCGGATTTGAGTCACGAAGGATCTGGCTGACTCACCTGCATCCCTGGCAAGTACAAGGTAATGGGAGGGTCCCGGAACTCGAAAGCAGAAGAATGCGATTCGTGTTGCAGCTTCCTGAACCTCAGCAAGACTCAGTGTCCTCACTTGTAAAATGGGAATAAAAATGCCAGCTGATCCATCTCATGGGGGTGTCATAAGATTTGTGTTGATCTGGGCATGGTGGCTCACGCCTGTAATCCCAGAACTTCAGGAGGCTGAGGCGGGCAGATCACCTGACATCAGGAGTTCAAGACCAACTTGGCCTACATGGTGAAACTCCATCTCTACTAAAAATACAAAAATCAAATGGGTGTGATGGTACGCACCTGTGACCCCAGCTACTTGGGAGGCTGAGGCAGGAGAATCACTTGAACCTGGGAGGTAGAGGTTGCAGTAAGCCGAGATTGCGCCATTGCACTCCAGCCTGGGTGACAGAGCAAGACTCTGTCAAAAAAAAAGAAAGAAAAAAAGATTTGGACTGCATTTGTGAAATGCAACCAGACCAAAGTAAACTTTTAAATTTTTACCTACTATGTTTCTCGTTACTGTCCATGAGGATGTCAGGTAAACTCTTTCTGGATGACATTTTCATCCTAGTCCAACCAGGTGGTCCTGATAAGAAGGAATTTGAAATGAAGTAGAGCCTGGTCTCAGCAGCATGCTGCCTTATTCCTCTATGCCAGACCCACGTATTTTCCCTGCCTGGAGCACCCTGTTTAACACCATTAAGGAAGTATATGTGACGGTACTATGGGACTCTAGATTGTTTTTGTGTCTAAAGAAAAACGGCTGGGCATGGTGGCTCACACCTGTAATCCCAGTACTTTGGGAGGCTGAGGCAGGAGGATCACTTGAGCCCAGGAGTTCAAGACCAGCCTGGCTAGCATAGTAAGACTTCATATCCACCAAAAAAGTTATTTTTTGTTTGTTTGTTTTTTTCTGAGACAGAGTCACGCTGTGTTGCCCAGGCTAGAGTGCAGTGGCACGATCTCGGCTCAGTGCAACCTCCACCTCCAGGTTTCAAGCAATTCTCCTGTCTCAGCCTCCCAAGTAGCCACCACACCCAGCTAATTTTTGTATTTTTAGTAGAGACGGGGTTTCACCATGTTGGCCAGGCTGGTCTCAAACTCCTGACCTCAAGTGATACACCCGCCTTGGACTCCAAAAGTGCTGGGAGTACAGGCATGCACCATTGCATCCAGCCTAAAAAAATTTTTTTAATTGTATAAAAGAAAAAAAAGTGGGATGATTCTCCTTAAGCCCTCTGAATAATAACCCTAAGCCCTGACAGTATGCTTAGCCCCAAGAGCTAGGCAACCATCTTCTTACTCTATGACACACAGGTGAGCACATGACGGAAGAGGAGATGTTGGATTGCTTTGCTTCGCTGTTTGGCCTGAATCCTGAGGGATGGAAATCCGAGCCTGCAACCTCCTCTGTCAAAGGTACCCTGGCTGGCTTTGTCTGGGCACGTAGCCGTGGCTCACTAATTTGTTGTAGACTTAAGTACGTTTATTTGTCTTGATTGGTGCAAGCCACTCTCCCTAAGACTGCATGTAACAAAGTAAGTCTGTTGGGAATCCCACATGAATAAGTTATGGAAAGACCAGTGAGTGGCGGCTATGCTGAAGAGATGAAGCTTTTGTTCCTGCACTCTGTCTGTCCTTTTGTTGTGTGTGGGCTTGTTTTTCCCTTTGTTCCACTGACCTGTCATCTTGCCAGCTTGGGTGGGTGAATGTTGGCCACCGGTAGAGGATCCAGTTTGGCAGCTGTTTCAGAAGAAGAGGTATGCCGGGAAAGACTTGGGGGCCAGGCACCATGGCTCACGCCTGTAATCCCAGCACTTTGGGGACAGGAGGCAGGAGAATCGCTTGAGCCCCAGAATCTGAGACAGGCCTGGGCAACATGGTGAGATCCCATCTCTACAAAAAATAAAACAGGCTGGGCACAGTGGCTCACACCTGTAATCCCAATACTTTGGGAGGCCAAGGCGGGTGGATCACTTGAGGTCAGGAGTTCGAGACCAGCCTGACCAACATTGTGAAATCCCATCTCTACTAAAAACACAAAACTTAGCCAAGCATGGTGGCGCACGCCTATAATCCCAGCTACTTGAACCCAGGAGGTGGAGGTTACAGTGAGCCGAGATCACACCATTGCACTACAGCCTGGGCAGCAAGAGCAAAACGCCATCTCAAAATAAATAAATTAATTAATTAATTAAATTAATAAATAAATAAAATAAAACAATTATCTGGGCATAGTGGTGCATGCTTTTAGTCCCAGCTACTCAGGAGGCTTAAGTGGGAGGATGACTTGGGCCCAGGAGTTCATGGTTGCGGTGAGTTAGGGTCATGCCATTGTACTCCAGCCTGGGCAACAGAGTGAGAACCTGTCTCAATTTAAAAAAAAAAAAGAGACAGAAGGATTTGGAGAAGGAGAGAGCAACAGCTTAGTGGGCAGCACAACCTCAGCTGCAAGCTGCCAAAACTTTCAAGTTTTGTTTTTTGTTTGTTTGTTTTGAGACGGAGTCTCGCTCTGTCGCCCAGGCTGGAGTGCAGTGGCGCAATCTTGGCTCACTGCAACCTCTGCCTCCTGGGTTCAAGTGATTCTCCTGCCTCAGCCTCCCAAGCAGCTGGGACTACAGGTGCGTGCCACCACGCCCAGCTAATTTTTTGTATTTTTAGCGGAGATGGGGTTTCACCATGTTAGCCAGGATGGTCTCAATCTCCTAACCTCGTGATCTGCCCACCTCAGCCTCCCAAAGTGCTGGGATTACAGGCGTGAGCCACCATGTAGGCCAACTTCCAGGTTTTTAAAGGTCATCCTCCTCTCCCTTCCTGCTATAGCCTAAGTATTTTTCACCTTCTTTTAGTGCACTGGACCTGAAGTTAGGGTTGTGACTTTCATCTTGGGAGGAACCAATCTAAACGGCTCTTCTAGGCTCACGGGTGTGGGAGCAGCTCTGCTGACAAGCCCAGAGGTGGTCAGATCCCACCACCATCACCAAGACTGAGGAGGGTGCAAAGGCCCCTCACCCATTCCCCTTTTCTCTCTCCTTTTATTGTCCATTCCCCACATCAAAGTAAATAAAGTCCCTGAACTCAGATAATTCCAGACTCTAGTATCTAACGGGTCATTCCCAACCTGCAAGCTCTCCCTACCCCATTCCTTTATGTACTTTGGATCTCAGAATGTGCCTTTCCCAATTGTTATATATTTATGCTGTGTTCCCAGGTACCTTGAAACAGAAAAATCAATCATACCATGTGGTTAAGGCTTTCCAGAGACGTTTGCAGAGATTTGGTTAACAGTGTTCTATTCTGCAAAGGAGAAATTTTTAACCAATTTCCACCCAGAGGTTTTCAAGGAATCAAAGCCACATCACAGCACAAAGCACCTCTTGTTTTTGTTTAGCAGCATTTCCTTGTGTTTTTGGAAAATGCTTCTGAGTTAGAAACATAATCATTGTGGCCGGTGTGGTAGCTGTAATCCCAGCACTTTGGGAGTCTGAGGTGGGAGGATCACCTGAAGCCAGCAGTTTGAGACCAGCCTGGGCAACATAACAAGATCCCGTCTATACAAAAAAAATTTTTAATGAGCTGGGTGTGGTGGTGTGTGCCAGTAGTCCCAGCTACTTGGGAGGCTGAGGTAAGAGTCTCACTTGATCCCAGTAGATCAAAGCTGCAATGAGCTACAATTGCTCACTGCACTCCAGCCTAGGCAACAGAGCGAGACCTGATCTCAAAACCCTCCCCCACCCAAAAAAGAAAGAAACATAATTATCATGAAGGCATTTGGTGTTCTTTTCTTGTTTTGGCTAGGTTCAGAAATTTGCCTTGAAGAAGAACTTCCAGACGAAATCACTGCAGAAATATTCGCGACTGAAATTCTTGGCTTAACCATTTCAGAAGATTCCGGCCAGGATGGTCAGTGAAGTTATCAGGAACGTTTAAAGCACAAAAGACTTTGGATGTGTGTGGATGCACCTGCTATGTTTTTCATGAGGCACTGCTTTTTATGTGTTTCCCTCCCCGCCCCCATCTTTAGAACATTTAGGCATTAAAGCAAATTTCTGGTGAGCAATGGAATTCACAAAGTTGGACATTCCACTGTTTCTGAAATAGAAAAGTGGGCGGAGGCAAGAAAAACCCTGGCAGCTGGATATACTTGGTGGCTGGATCCCTGGGTCTCCGGCAATGCTGCCTGCATGGGGTTGCATGGAATACGGAGGGGCGTGGTCTCAGGGCAGAGGGGTCCTCAGCCAGCAGCAGGCCTGCCTCACGACACGTATTCCAGGGAAATGATGGTCCATGGCCTCATCCCCTTTCCTGGCAGGGCCGCCTGGACCCTCCACCCGTGTGGCCCAGTGTGGATCACCCCTGCCTGTTGTGGGGTGGGGTGGGGGTGCCAGGCTCCTGAGAGTCCCGGATTGTGGCTTCTTATCAGCAAAACACCCAAACGGCGGTGTGTGGCCGTTATAAAGAGCATCACTAGCCATGCGTAACCCCAGTGGCAGCTGCCAGGAAAATGCAGAAGCCCCTCTGAGCACCCCCTGAATCCGCTCACGCTGCACCTGGGCCAGAAACCACAGAACAGTCCCGCCCAGCAGAGGCTGGGGCCTCCCTCGCACCCACACTCACCAGTGCGGTGGCTTGGCCACCTCACACTCCGCTGGGCCGCAAAACATGTAGTAGGCAAAAATAGGGCCGGTTCCCCCAGCTCTGGGACATTTAGAGGATGTTACTAAGTTTACAGCAGTATTTTGGCCTTGAAAATAGCAGAGCATTGTAGTGTGAACAGATGAGAGTTACAGGCTGACTGTAGAATTTTGTCACCCACTCTGAGCTCTCATTCAGGCAGAGGTGCCAGATGTCATTCTCCAACATGCTCCGCCCAGCACACCCCCCAGACCAGCTTCTTCCCCAGAGAAACCAACAGCTGAGATAACATTTCGGATCCACTTAAAGTGGCTTTCTCTGAAGGCACATTCTGTGGCAGCAAAACAGAATGACAACCACGTCGTTACTCACACACGAAGCCCCCTCCACTACGTGGGATCCAGCTGGAGATCTGGCGCAGTGAGTCTTTGGAACGCCCCGGAACATGTCACGAAACTGTCTACCCCAAACCAGGCTGTGTCCCTGTGACCTTGGGGCAGACAGCACGGGCCAAGGTGCTGCCGGCGCCAGCTTGTCAGACCATGTCGCCAGGGCTTTGCACCCTAGTTTACATTTTGTTCTTTTTAAACAACACGAAAAGAAAAACAAGCTTTATGAATCAATTTTGCAGCTGCTGAGGGCTTAAGAGATCTAGTGTCAAGCCAGTTAAAAAGTTCCTGGGGACATTTTAGGGAACAAGAAACTCTCAAATGACTTGTTCTCTTCAAAAAACAACTCAGAATTAGATGCCGTCTGGACACGAACCGGGGGCTTTGTTCGTTGAATGTGGCGCCCTCTGATTTGGTTCCGATTGACGGCGTGTACTGCAGTCGTCTTGCGCAGAACCGACCTGTGGTCAGCTGGACCCACTGTGGTGGGCGGGTTCAGTAAGCTGGGACCCGGGGCAGGCGGATGCTCTCTCTGCCCAACCAGCTTTAGCGTCTCCTCTGGAGTCAGGAGGGGAAGGTGGAGCCCTGGTTACGGATCATGGTTATGGTTACGTTCACCGAGGAGACCAAAATCACCATGGACAGCAGGATCCGCACGAATGGCATTCCCGCCCCACACCCAGTCCAGCCTGCCAGGGGACCCTTCTTACCTGGGGGCCTCTTTCTGCAGGTGTTTGTGGTGTTTTTTGGTTTTTGTTTTTTGAGACTGAGTCTTGCTCCGCCACCCAGGCCGGAGTACAGTGGCACAATCCCAGCTCACTGTAACCTCTGCCTCCCGGGTTCAAGCGAGTCACATGCCTCAGCCTTCCATGTAGCTGGGATTGCAGGAATGTGACACCAGCCACCATGCCCAGCTAATTTTTTTTTTTTTTTTTGAGACAGAGTCTCATTCTGTTGCCCAGGCTGGAGTGCGGTGGTGTGATCTTGGCTCACTGTAACATCAGCCTCCCGAGTTCAAGTGATTCTCTGGCCTCAGTCTCCCAAGTAGCTGGGATTACAGGTGTGCACCACCATACCTGGCTAATTTTTGTATTTTTAGTAGAGATGGGATTTCACCCTGTTGGCCAGGCTGGTCTCTAACTCCTGACCTCAGGTGATCCACCCATCTCAGCCTCCAAAGTGCTGGGAGCACAGGCGTGTGCCACCATGCCTGGCCAAGGTGCTTGTGTTTTGTTGTCTCCCAACTTCCTTGACAAAGGCAGGGCAGCCCCTTTCAGCCCCAGGAGGGCCTCTTCACCTCCCATCAGGGCAGGCCCAGCCTGGTGGCCACACGGGTGAGAAAGGGAGGCCCTAGCAGCCCGGTGCCATCAGCAGGAAAGAGGGCACAGCGAAGAGAACTCAGGCTCCTGGCAGTGGGGGCGGCAAGGCAGTGACAGCAGGAGGGGACAGCAAAGGAGACAGCATCGTGGAGCTCCCGCATGCATCACACTTAGGGACCAAACGCGGAATATCAGAAACACACTGTGATGCTCCTTTGCAGAAAGATTCCTGTGCGTTCCACACAGGGCCTGTGGCCGGCTAACTCTCACGTCCCGGTTTGTGCGTTGTGGATCAGGAGCCAAGAGCCTCCCCAGTGCCAGCTCTCTGCTGCAGACCCCCAGTCCCACCTGCAGGTGAGGGCTTCGCCTGCACAGCGTTCTGCGCCGGGGAGCCCACCGACTTGCCGCCCCTCCTGTTCGGCTTCTGCAACTTTCTTAGCCACCTGTGCGCCCTTGGGTGTGGCTAAGCTCTTAGACCTCAGTTTCCTCCCGGAGCAACTCCTGCGGTGGTGGTGCGGATGAGAAGAGATGGTGCAAGTAAAGCGTTATTGGCACAGGGTAGAGCTCCAAATATGACAGCAGCTATTATTATCACAGCAGAAACTGTGC
Source organism: Ateles fusciceps (assembly GCA_036589455.1). Taxonomy (NCBI): domain Eukaryota; kingdom Metazoa; phylum Chordata; class Mammalia; order Primates; family Atelidae; genus Ateles; species Ateles fusciceps. The sequence goes on along the minus strand of JAZHEH010002317.1, from coordinate 4,842,298 downwards.
CTGAGAATCAGGAAGACATTTGGTGCAAATTAACCTCTCTCAATCTCAGAGTTTGAGCAAGAGTTAGCGTTTGCTCAAATAGGGGTCTCTCCTAGTTTTTACGATGAGCTCTCAGCAAGTATTTGTGGAATGATGGAGTGAATGAACTTGAAGCCTCCGTGCTCCTTCCCTCCCTCCCTCCCTCCCTCCTCCCTCCTTCCTTCCTTCCTTCCTCTTTCTTTTCTCTCAAGACAGAGTCTTGTTCTGTTGGCCTGGCTGCAGTGCAGTGGCACAATCTCAGTTCATTGCAACCTCTGCCTTCTGGGTTCAAGTGATTCTCCTTCCTCAGCCTCCCGAGTAGCTAGGACTACAGGCTGCACCACCACACCCAGCTAATTTTTGTATTTTTAGTAGAGACAGGGATTCACCATGTTGGCCAGGCTGGTCTCGAACTCCTGACCTCAGGTGATCCACCCTCCTCTGCCTCCCAAAGTGTTGAGATTACAGGCGTGAGCCACTGTGCCCGGCCGCTCCGTGCTCTTTCATAGCTGACTTAGCTTTGGAATGAAGGCGAATGGCAGGTCCTCACCGGGCCCTAGTCACGGTGGGCAAACTTCCCCTGTCAAGCGACAGGGAGTAAATATTGAGGCTCCTGGGGCGAGAGGGGCCTCGGTACTGACTTCCCAATCCTGCCATTGTAGTGCAGAAGCCCCCAGGGACAACACAGAAAAGAATGCCTGTGGCTGGCTGCCTCCCAGCCCAGCTTTACCTATGGACCCCGACATTTGGATTTCGTGATAATTTCCACATATCATGGAATATTATTTGTCTTTTGTTTCTTTTTTTTTTTTCCAACCATTTAAAAATGTGAAACCTATTCTTAGCTTGGAGACCTGCACACGGAGGCAGCAGCCTAGATTTGCCCCGCAGGGTGTAGTCCACCACCTGACCTCTGCCTTGTAGGCCAAGGGTACTCATTCCCACTCATTTCTACAGATACTGCAAATCTGTACCAAACACCTGACCAACACTCTTCAAAAACATGCCAAGGTCATGGCGGGCAAGGAAAGACGGAGAAACTCTTACAGACCAGAAGAGAGAGAACCATGACAGCTAAATGCAGTGTGGACACCTGGACCCATTCCCGAACAGAAAAAGGACACGAGTAGGAAAACCGGTGAAATCCAACTCAAGCCTGTGGTTTAGTTAATAATGTTGCACCAACCGTTAATTTCTGAGTTTTGGGCGGGGCGCAGTGGCTTATGCCTGTCATCCCAGCACTTTGGGAAGCCGAGCTGGGAGGATCACTTGAGCCCAGGAGTTCAAGACCTGCCTGGGCAACATAGGGACACCCCGTCTCTACAAAACATTTTTTTTTTTTTTTTTTTGAGACGGAGTCTTGCTCTGTTCCCAGGCTGGAGTGCAGTGGCGCAATCTCGGCTCACTGCAACCTCTGCCTCCTGGGTTCAAGCGATTCTCCGCCTCAGCCTCCCGAGTAGCTGGGACCACAGGCACGTGCCACCACGCCTGGCTAATTTTTTTGTATTTTTAGTAGAGATGGGTTTTCAATGTGTTGGCCAAGATGGTCTCAATCTCTTGACTTCGTGATCCACTCGCCTCAGCCTCCCAAAGTGCTGGGATTACAGGCGTGAGCCATCACGCCTGGCCCTCTACAAAACATTTTTTTTTAAATTAGCTGGGCATGGTGGAGCATGCCTGTGGTCTCAGCTACTCGGGAGGCTGAGGCCGGAGGATCTCTTGAGTCTGGGAGATGGAGGCTGCAGTGAGCCGTGATTGTACCACTGCACTTGAGCCTGGGTGACAGAGCAAGATCCTGTCTCAAAACAAACAGGCCGGGCATGGTAACTCATGCCTGTAATCCCAGCATATTGGAAGGCGAAGGTGGGCAGATCACAAGGTCAGGAGTTTGAGACCAGCCTGGCCAACATGGTGAAACCCCATCTCTACTAAAAATACAAAAAATTAGCCAGTCGTGGTGGCAGGCACCTGTAATTCCAGCTACTCGGGAGGCTGAGGCAGAGAATCACTTGAAGCAGGGAGTTGGAGGTTGCAGTGAGCAAAGATCATACCACTGCACTCCAGCCTGGCAACAGAGCAAGACTGTCTCAAAAAAAAAAAAAAAAAAGAAAGAAACACACAAAATTTCTGAGTTTTGGTCAGTATATCAGGGTTGTATAAGATGTTCACATTAGGGAAACTGGGTGAGGGGTCCAGGGAACATGGCACTATCTTGGCAAGCCTAAAATTATTTCAAAATAAAGTTTTAAAAAATGAAATCTGTGGCCCCCTTCTGACTCAGTCACCCCTGAATCATTTCCACAATCTGCCCTGTGCCTTTCAATTCTCGAACAAATGCTCCTGCTGGCGCCACGGCACCTGGGTCCCCTTGCTGGCTGCCTGACCTGCGAAGACCCAGCCCTCTGCTGTGCTTCGAGGTGATGCAAACAAAAAGGTCTTTTTTTAAACATCTGTGTCCTCAAGCTGTGGCTGCCTGAGACACTGGTGTTTTTGGCTTGAGCATGTTCTTTGGGGATTTGGCCAGCAGTTTCCCTGTGGGCAGCTATTTCCAAATTGACTGTAATAAATAGATGCCGGGTGCGGGGGAGTTGATGGCAGTTGCCACCCCTGCTCATATGTCATGGAACCACCCTCTGCTAGCTTAGCTGGAAGGAATATTTAAAAAAAGAAAGAAAAGCTGGTTGATGCAGCATTGTCCAGCGGCGGCAGCGTGATGCTTACTGGTGGGACAGTTAGCTGTGGGTCTCAGCACCCTGAAGCTCGTGTTCTCCCGGGTGTGCCGATGCCAAGACAGACTCCCATTTGTCAGTGCCCAGGCGAGAGGCATCAGGCTCAGGAAGGCCGTTATCCAGCACTGGCGTCACCACCCTCCCTGAGAGTGTGAAATTGCACGTAGTGCCCTGAGGCAAAGGTGGGGGCATCAATATCGATGCTGCCCTGACTCAAGAGGGCCCGGACCATCGCTTGCGCCCCCTCCCCATGTACTCTTGTTTTTTTGCTTGGAAGTCACAAAACACATCAGTATAAACATCATACTTATTTTTGCGTATCTCACTTTTTAAAGCTGGTGAAGTTGTCTGGGGGGGAACAAATTTCACGACCACGGTGAATGCAAGCTCCGCTGAGCACTTCATGCCACCTGGGTGTGCTGCTGACTGCGCCAGCCCACTGGCCAGACTGGCTGCCCTGGAGAGGGGACAGTGGCTGGTCCCCTGGCACCTGTGAGAGGATGGGGAAGTGGGGCACATTCGGCCCGAATGCGAGGGTGGCTGCCATCCCCTTCCCCCAGAAGCGTCTCATTTCTTCCTTTATAACCTGACAGCAATTTGGGAGGCCAAAGTAGGGGGATCACCTGAGGTCAGGAGTTCAAGACCAGCCTGGCCAACATGGCAAAACCACATCTCTACTAAAAATACAAAAATTAGCCTGGTGTGGTCGCGGGTGCCTATAGTTCCAGTTACTTGGGAGGCTGAGGCAAGAGAATCACTTGAACCTGGGAAAGGAGGTTACAGTGAGCCGAGATCATGCCACGTCTCTCCAGCCTGGGTAATAGAGACAGACTTCATTTAAAAAAAAAAAAAAGTCTGAGAGAGATGGACTTCATTTATTTACTCACTCATGAATTCAACAAACGCTGACTGCGTGCTGGGCGCTGTGTGAGGGCTGCCTATGCAGGGTGAACGAGAGAGTGACTGTGGGCTTTACGGGGCTTATGGTAAACAAACACATTAACGTAGCATCGCAAACCGTGCTCAGAGCCAGGAGGGAGAAGCGAGAGGGCATCCCCAGAGGGGAGTGGGTTTCCATGAGGTGGTCAGGGAGGGCCAGGTAGAGAGCGGAGAAGGTTCCAGAGGGGGCCAAGGGAGCCCAAGCTGGGAGCTGCAAAAGAGCCAGAGATGTTCTGTAAACCAAAGGTTTGTACAATCAACCCTGGGGAGACGCTGCAGGCTCCCGACAAGGCATCTCGAATGACCTCTAGTGTTCCTTTACCACTGCCATCGTACGCTTCTTCCTCTTGAGTCTGAGTAGGAATGTTTCATATGGGAAGTGGGTAGGTGGCCACGTGCAGTGGCTCACACCTGTAATCCCAGCATTCTGGGAGGCTGAGGCAGGAGAATCGCTTGAACTCAGGAGGCAGAGGTTGCAGTGAGCCAAGATCATGCCACTGCACTCCAGCCTGAGTAACACAGCAAGACACTGTCTCAAAAAAAAAAAAAACAAAAACAAAATTCAGCTGGGTATGGTGGCATGAGACTTTGGTCCCAGCTGCTCAGGAGGCTGAGGTGGGAGATCACTTGCGTCTGGAGAAGCTGAGGTGCAGTGAGCCGTTTTGCACCACTGTGCTTCAGCCTGGGCAGCAGAGTGAGACACTGTCTTAAAATAAGAAGAGAGGGACAGCTTGAATTTGGTGTCAATCATGATCTTTGGTTTGCTACAATAGAAACTGACTCTGCTTAGCTTAAGTGGAAAAGGACTTGATTTCAAAGCTACCAGGCAACCCACAGAATCGGTGGAGACCCTGGAGTAGCAAGCCCTGGAGACGAGTGGGAACCAGAGGAGGCCAGGACGCCCTAATGGTGCTGCCACCCTGAGCACTTGATCCTCCGTCCTGTTAACCTTTCCAGTGGCCACTCGGCTGTGAGTCATTTCCTCAGTGTTCCTACCTTCCTCAAAACTCAAAGTCAAAATCAAACCCACAGTGAGATCCCACTTCACCTCCACTAGGATAGCTGAAAATTTAAAAAGACAATAACAAGTGTTGGCGAGGATGTGGAACAGTTGCCACATTGCCGGTGGGAGTGTAAAGTGGTGCAGCTGCTTTGGGAAGCAGCTTGGCAGTTCCTCAAAATGTTAAACATAGATTACCAGATGACCCAACAGTTCCCTTCCTAGGTATGTAGCCAAGAGAAGGGAAAATATTCATCCACACATAAAGACCATTATGTACCCCCATGTCCATAGCAACATTAATCATAGCAGCCAAAAGGTAAGACCAGGCACAGTGACTCATGCCACAGATCACAGATCCCAGCACTTTGGGAGGCCAAGGGAGAACTGCTTGAACCCAGTAGTTCGAGACTTCAAGACCAGCCTGGGCAAGTGAGACTTCATCTCTTAAAAAAAAAAAAATGGCGGGTAGATCACCTGAGGTCAGGCGTTCAAGACCAGCCTGGCCAACATGGTGAAACCCCGTCTCTACTAAAAGTACAAAAATTGGCCGGGCGCAGTGGCTCACGCCTGTAATCCCAGCACTTTGGGAGGCTGAGGCGGGCGGATCACAAGGTCAAGAGATCGAGACCATCCTGGCCAACATGGTAAAACCCCGTCTCTACTAAAAAAATACAAAAATTAGCCGGGCATGGTGGCCTGCGCCTGTAGTCCCAGCTACTCAGGAGGCTGAGACAGAAGAATTGCTTGAACCCGGAAGGCGGAGGTTGCAGTGAGCCGAGGTTGCGCCACTGCACACGAGCCTGGTGACAGAGCAAGACTCTATCTCAGAAAAAAAAAAAAAAAGTACAAAAATTAGCTGGGCATGGTGGCGGGCTCCTGTAATCCCAGCTACTCAGGAAGCTGAGGCAGGAGAATCGCTTGAAGCCGGGGGGGCGGAGTTGCAGATTGTGCCACTACACGCCAGCCTGGGTGACAAGAGCGAGACTCCATGTGAAAAAAAAAAAAAAAGTCTGGGGCACAATGGCGCATGCCTGTCATCCCAGCACTTTGGGAGGCCAAGTGGGTGGATCACTTGAGATTAGGACTTCGAGACCTGCCTGGCCAACAGGGTGAAACTCCATCTCTACTAAACATACAAAAAATTAGCTGGGCATGGTGGCTCATGCCTGTAATCCCAGCTACTTGGAAGCCTGAGGCACGAGAACAGCTTGAAGTCGGGAGGCACAGGTTTCTGTGAGTCAAGAGCGCGATTGCACTCTCAGCCTGGGTGACAGAGCAAGACTCCATCTCAAAAAAAGAAAAAAGAAAGAAAAACAAAAGGTAGAAACAACCCAATATCCATGAAAGAACGGAAAAGCAAATTGTGGTATATCTATACAGTGGAATATTATTTAACTATAAGAAGAAATGATGTATTAATACATGCTACAACATGGTGATCTTTGAAAACAGGATAAGTGAAAGCAGCCAGACCTAAAAGGCCACATATTGTATGACTCAATTTATGTGAAACCATAGAGACAGAAAGTGGATTCGTGGTTGCCAGGGGCTGTGGGGGAGGGGGAGACAGAGAGTGACTGTTTGATGGGTACAGGCTCTTTCTTTTATGGATGATGAAATGTTCTAAAATTGATTGTGGTAACAGTTACACAACTCTGTGAATATACTAAAAACCACTGAATTATATACTATAAAAGGGTGAATTTTATGCTGTGTGAATGACATCTTAATAGAACCATTATTTTAAAAAATCAGCTGGCTAGACCATCCACCGTCCACGCCTAAGGTTGGAACTCATGCCCAGGACTTAACTGGGCCTCTACTTAAGAGAGAGCAGGCCCCCTTTAGCTCCCTGTGGCGGGGTGGGGAGGGGATTCTTCCACCCGAAAAGGCTCACCCAGAACTAGGAGGGTGTTCAGAGGCTGAGCAGGCGAAATCACTCCACATGAGGAGAGTACGGGAGAAGAAATCCGGAGAGCCTTCTAGATCCCCGGCCTAAGAATGTACCGAGCCTGTGTCTAGAGGGATCCCAACTTCACTCCAAGCCACGGGTCATGCCAGACTTTCTGCATTTAATCATTCAGTGTTAGAAGATCGGCCGGTCACAGTGGCTCACGCCTGTAATCCCAGCACTTTGAGAGGCCGAGGTGGGTGAATCACTTGAGGCCAGGAGTTCAAGACCAGCCTGGCCAACATGGTGAACTCCCGTCCCTACTAAAAATACAAAAATTAGCTGGGCATTGTGGCACAAGCCTGTAATCCCAACTACTCAGGAGGCTGAGGTGGGAGTATTGCTTGAATCCGGGAGGCGGAGGTTGCAGTGAGCCAAGATCACACCACTGCACTCCAGCCTGAGTGACAAAGTGAGACTCAGTCTTAAAAAATAATAATAATAATAATAATAATAATTTGGGATCTTATTGAGCTCCACCAGCTTCGTGCTGCTAAATGCTTACCAACCAGCTCTGGGTGGGGAAGAGGGGAGGGGCGTAATGTATAGCACTTGCCAATTTCCACAGTGTAAATATTCCCATTAGAGCTGATTTCAAACTATCAGCCTTACGATGTGTGTGGAGTGGAGAAGCCCAGGATCCCCAGTCAGGAAAGCCGAGTTCTGGCCACACTCTGCTAGGTGGCTGGGAAGCTACTGAATTGTAGTTTCCTTTTCTATAAAAGGAGGGGAGGCGGCCTTGATGGTCTGTTTCGTGCTCTGCTTCACAGCCTTTCTGTTCCTGTGTCAGAGGAAGGGTCTGCATTTCATTCTGTGGTTGGAGCTTTTTCCTCAAAGCTTTGCCTCGTTACTAGGCCTGGCTAATGACCTGCTCCCTAAACACCAGAGCACCTCTGTTTATGAAACCACAGGCTGCTGCCGCTACTACAAGTTGCTAGGCTGCAGAGATTCACCCAGACTGGGCCTGCACGCGCCTCACAATTACACATCTCTGTTCCAGAGATGGAAACCTCCTCCACCCCGCAGTGGTGAACAAGCCTCCACCCCAAAGGAACAGCAGCAGGAGTGGATGGAGACTTGAATTTAGAAAGCCAGGAAAAGGGGAATCGTTCGACTTCAGTCCCTAGCATGGGTCATTACATAGTCCTGATGTTTAGTCATTATGACGCTTATAACGATGACGTGAGCAAATGCATGTGTCCTTTACAAATACAGTCATGTGTCGCTTAACGACGAGGTATGTCCTGACAAACGCAGTTAGGCGATTTTTTTCCTTTTTCTTTGAGAGACAGTCTCATTCTGTCACTCAGGCTGAACATGATCACAGCTCACTGCTGCCTTGAACTCCCGGGCTTAAGTGATCCTTCCACCTCAGCTGGCTGAGTAGCTGGGACTACAGGGGGCGCTGCCACACCTGGATGATTTTTTTTTTTTTTTTTTTGGTAAAGACTGAGCCTGGTTATGTTGCCCAGATCGGGCTTGAAGTCCTGGCCTCAAGTGGTCCTCCCACTTTGGCCTCCAAAGTGCTGCTATTACGGGTGTGAGTTGTGGTGCCCGGCCCTGGCAATTTCATGAGTGTGCAAACATCATGGAGCATGCTTACACAAACCCAGAAGGTATCACTACTGTACACCTCAGCTACGTGACAGAGCCTCCTGCTCCTAGGCCATACACCTGCTCAGCCTGAGAATCCCATACTCTACTATACTCCATTCTCTAGGCAATTGTAACACAATGGTAAGTGTTTGTGTATCTAAACACTTCCTTTTTTTTTTTGAGACAGAGTCTCGCTCTGTCGCCCAGGCTGGAGTGCAGTGGCACAATCTTGGCTCACTGCAACCTCTGCCTCCCAGGTTCAAGCAATTCTCTGCCTCAGCGTCCTGAGTATCTGGGATTACAGGTACGTGCCACCACACCCAGCTAATTTTTTTTTTTTTTTGGTATTTTTGGTAGAGACAGTTTTCACCATGTTGGCCAGGCTGGTCTTGAATTCTTGACCTCGTGATCTACCCCCCTTGGCCTTCCAAAGTGTTGGGATTACAGGCGTAAGCCACTGTGCCCGGCCGAAACACTTCTAAGCATAGAAAAGGTACAGTAAAAATACAGTGTAAAACATACAAAATGGTCCATCTGCACTGGCACTTACCGTGAACGGATCTTGCAGGCTACAAGTTGTCTGGGTGAGTCAGTGAGAGGTGACTGAATGTGAAGGCCCAGGACATCACTATCCACTACTATAGACTTTACAAACGTTCTACACTTAGGCTGCATTAGATTTGTTTTAAAAATAAAATTAGAGCCGGGTGCAGTGGCTCACACCTGTAATCCCACACTTTGTGAAGCTGAGACGGGTGCATCACCTGAGGTCAGGAGTTCAAGACCAGCCTGGCCAACATGGTAAAACCCCATCTCTACTAAAAATACAAAAATTGGCTGGTGTGGTGATGGGTGCCTGTAACCCTAGCTACTTGGGTGGCCGAGGCAGGAGAATCACTTCAACCTGGGAGATGGAGGTTGCAGTGAGCCAAGATCATGCCATTGTACTCCAGCCTGGGCAACAAAGCGAAACTCCATCTCAAAAAAAAAATAAAAAAGTTTGGTTGGGCATGGTGGCTCACACATGCAATCCCAGCACTTTGAGAGGCTGAGGCAAGCAGATCATTTGAGCCCAGGAGTTTGACACCAGCCCGGGCAACAAAGTGAGACCCCCATCTCTACAAAAAAAAAAAAAAAAAAAGAAAGAAAAAAAAAAAGTGTGGTGGCATATACCTGTAGTCCCAGCCTCCTCAAGAGGCTGAGGTAAGAGGATGCCTTAAGCCCAGAAAGTAAATGCTGCAGTGAGCCATAGTCCTGCCACTGCACTCCAACCTGGGCAACAGAGTGAGACCCTGTCTCAAAAAATAAAAATAAAAAATAGCTGGGCATTGTGGCACACACCTGTGGTCCCAGCTACCCCGAGGCTGAGGTAGGAGGATCACTTGAGCCTGGGTCGAGGCTGCAGTGAGCCAGGTTGGTGCCACTGCACTCCAGCCTGGGCAGAGTGAGACCCTGTCTCTAAATAAATAATTACGGGAGCAAGACCCTGTCTGTAAATTAATGAATGAATTAAAGTAATTGCGCTATGACGTGAGGATGGACCCAATGTCACCAGCAACGTTGCAGTTTTCTGGGACCACTGTCGTATATGCAGTTGTTGACGGGAATGTTATGTGGCACACGACCCGCTTACTGTGTGCCGATGCTGTTCTACGTGCTTGACAGATAGTGTGCGTAATTTTCATAAGAACCCTATGAAATGGGTATAGTTATTTTCATCCTCATTTTACAGATGAGGCACAGAAAGGTTAAGACATTTGACACAGCCATACCTAACTCACTCACTTCTGTGACCCTGGGATCATTCTTTTACTCTGTTTTAGGCTGGAGTGTAGAGATGCGATCTCAGCTCACTGAAACCTCTGTCTCCCGGGTTCAAGCGATTCTCCTGCCTCAGACTCCTGAGTAGTTGGAATTACAGATGCCTACCACCACGCCCAGCTCATTTTTGTATTTTTAGTAGAGACGGGGTTTTGCCATGTTGGCCAGGTTGGTCACCTCAGGTGATTTGCCCGCCTGCCTCGGCCTCCCAAAGTGCTGGGATTACAAGCGTGAGCCACTGCGCCCAGCCTCTCTTTTACCCTTTTAGCATATCTTGAATAATACTAAACATTTGTAGAGGACGGGTGCGGTGGCTCATGCTTGTAATCCCAGCACTTTGGGAGGCCAAGGGAGATGGATCACCTGAGGTCAGGAGTTCGAGACCAGCCTGGCCAATATGGTGAAACCCTGTCTCTACTAAAAATATATAAATTAACTGGGCGTGGTGGTGGGTGCCTGTAATCCCAGCTACTCGGGAGGCTGAGGCAGAGAATCGCTTGAACCCAGGAGGTGGAAGTTGCAGTGAGCTGAGATCGTGCCACTGCACTCCAGCCTGGGGAACAGGGCAAGACTCTGTCACCAAAAAAAAAAAAAACCAAAACAACAACAACAACAAAAATTTGTTGAGAGCTTGACTTCCAGTTTCTGGTAAACAATTATTCAGACTAACTCTCAAAGTAACTAAAAATGGTAGGAAAAGTATTTGGAAATATCCTAGAAGCCACCATGTCCTGACTTGTAAGAAAGAAGTAAGATAGTGAAAAATTAGTCCAAAATTGAAGGAAAAGAACATTGAAAAGTAATCTGGCAAGGAACCCACTTTTACTTTTGCCAGTCCTAGCATATTTCAACTTGACCTTGAATGATTTTATGGGGCAAAGGCCAGAAAATGAAAGTCCACGACTCACACTAAGTGGGAGATCTTTCCCACGATAATTTGGGCCCCGTAGGACTCCACCCACTGGTGGTATGCTGGTAAATGTTTAAATACCAGCTCTGGCTGGGGCTGGGGAAGGAGGGCCCAGATGTATAGATTGTTTGCTTATTTCCATGTTGTAAATACTCCCACCGCAGCTGATTTCCAACTGTCAGCATGAGGTCACTGAACACAAAGCTGGGAAGCAGAAACCTGTAAACCACCTGCAGCACATCCCCAACTCCACCCTCAGACTACAAGAAGTCAACCAGTCTTGAACAACTGTGCGGCCAGTATTTGCATCACCTGTGTGGTCAGGGACTCACAAAGCCTGAACTTGGATTAAGGTCGTCCTGCACTAGCAGTGTCCTGAGGAGCCTGGCAGAAGCAAATATATAAATTATCTCGAGGGGAAGGCCTCAAATTATCCCTCTGAATAAATTTTAAAATAGTGTCCAGCATGGTCAAAGAGAACCAGGCATATAACAAGGAAACACGACACCATGAGGAAGACCTAGCAGAAGACACCCAGAGACTTCAAATATTAGAATCATCAGACAGAGGCGGTAAAACAACCGTGCTTTGTTGAAAGAAAGAAGTGTAAAAATACCTGCAGGAAATAGGAAACTACTAAAAGTGACATACTAGCTTGATGAAGGACATTTGAAGAAAGCGTTACAGTTTTATCAGAGATCAAAGTCACAAATACCCTTAGGGGCCAGACAGGTAACACAAATAAGTAAAGTGGCTATGAGTGCACTGGTGACCTAGAGAACACTATCGGAAAGGTACAGGGTCCCTCAGCTCTAGCTGATGGGTGCCACATGGCACTGGGGGTCCAGTTTGCAAAGCTGTTGGTTCTGGATCCCTCCCTCCCTCTCTCTTTCTCTTTCTCCCTTCTCTCTCTTTCTTTTCTTTCTTTCTTCTTTCTTTATTTTTTTGAGACAGGATGGCACTTTGTTGCCCCGGCTGCAGTGCAGTGGTGAGCTCTTGGCTGACTGCAGCCTCCACGGTCTGGGCCCAAGCCGTCTTCCCCCTCAGCCTCCTGAGTAGCTGGGGCTGCAGATGCACACAGCCACTCCTGGCTACTTTTTGAATTTTTTGTAGAGACGGGGTTTCACCATGTTGCCCAGGCTGATCTCAAACTCCTGAGCTCAGGTGATCCACTCACTTCGGCCTCCCAAAGTGCTGGGATTACAGGTGTTAGCCACCACGCCCAGCCTAGATTTCTCTTTATTGTGATCAGATACACATAAAATTGACCATTGTAACCATTAAAAGTGTACAATTCAGGGTCATTAAGTACATTCACACTGTTCTGCAACCATCACCATCTCATTCCAGAACTTTCCTATCACTCCCAAAGGAAACCCCACGCCTGTTAGCAGTCACTCCTATTCTCCCCTCCGCCTTGCGCCTGGCAACCACCAATCTGATTTCTGTCTTTATGGATTCACCTAGTATTAGATATCACACGTAAGTGGATTTATACAATATTTATCCTTTTGTGGCTGGCTTCTTTCACTTAGCATGTTCAAGGTTCACCCATGTTGTAGCATGTATTCATTCCCTTTTGTGGCTGAATAATGTTCCATTGTGTGGACAGACATATTTATCCGTTCATCAGTTATTATTTGACATGATATTTTCCTATTTTAAATTTTAAGATATATTTTTTAAAAGTTCCGTGTGGCCCAAAGCACATATCTCTGTGATCTCATATCTCTGTGAGATCTGTTTTATGACCTGCTGTTGCATATTTTCCCAGAAAATCCTCAGAACGATTCTCTGAGGTATTTGTATTTGTTCCTTTTTTGTTTTGTTTTGTTTTTTTGAGACGCACTCTTGCTCTGTCACCTAGGCTGGAGAGCAATGGCATGATCTTGGCTCCTGCAACCCCAGGTTCAAGTAATTCTCCTGCTTCAGCCTCCAGCCTCCAGAGTAGCTGAGATTACAGGTGTGCACCACCACGCCCAGCTAATTTTTGTATTTTCAGTAAGACAGGGTTTCACCATGTTGGCCAGGCTGGTCTCGAACTCCTGAGGTTGTGATCTGCCCACCTCAGCCTCCTAAAGTGCTGGGGTTACAGGTGTGAACACCGCGCCTGGTCTTTTTTTTTTTTTTTTTTTTTTTTTTTGAGACAGGGTCTCACTCTGTCACCCAGGCTGGAGTGCAGTGGTGTGATCTCCAGTCACTGCAACTCTCCGTCTCCCAGGTTCAAGCGAGTCTCCTGTCTCAGCCTCCCGAGTAGCTGGGATTATAGGTGCCTGTCACTGTGTCCGGCTAATTTTGTATTTTTAGTAGAGATGGGGTTTCAGCATGTTGGCCAAGCTGGTCTCGAACTCCTGACCTCAGGTGATTCGCCCATCTCAGCCTTCCAAAGTGCTGGGATTACAGGAGTGAGCCACTGCACCCAGCCTAATTTTGTATTTTTAGTAGAGACGGGGTTTCGCCATGTTGTCCAGGCTGGTCTCGAACTCTTGACTGCAGGTGATCTGCCCATCTCGGCCTCCCAAAGTGCTGGGATGACAGGCGTGAGCCACCGCGCCCGGCCGGTATTTGTTCTTTTCTTCATTATTCACATCAGGAGCTTGCGTTTCAGAATAGTAGAATAAATGCCTAGGAAAGGCCTGCAGTCTCTCCATTTCCTCAGTAGCCGTTTTCCCCAAGACCAAACCCTCAGGGGAAACTGGTCTAGAGTAGCGACAGCTTAAGGCTGCAACCTTCAACATTCCCGGACTCAGTTTCCCCCAGCTGTGAAATAGCAGGCCCAGGGCATGACATTTGGGCCACTCTCGGTCTCCCACTTCATTTCGGGCGCGCGTTAGCTCTGGTCCAGCCGGTTCCGCCGCAGCTGAAGACCAAGATGCGGCACCCAGGTAACCCTGATCATCGCAGATTCCTCTCCGGGGCTCTGTTCTGAGGCCTCAAAAGTCCTCCTTGTAGATGGGACCAGTGCCTTGTACCCGCTAGGGTCGTTTGGGCAGCAGCAGCTCCTGGTCTCACTCAGTCCGGTATTGAAGTCAGGAGTGGCTTAAGGGGAAATCGTGGTCCTCTGGTGAACCCCAAAGAAGACCCCCTCGCTTTATTTCTGAGGTGGTGGGGCAGGAGGAAGAGTCCCTGTTACGATGCTGATCATCATCGAGCTTTTCCTGAGCAAAAAATTCTTTAGGACGCATGGTCGAGAGTCTCTCGTGGTCTGCCTGGCCCCAGGCACCTTCCTACGAACCCGGTGTTCCAAAAGGACAAGGCCTGGGGTAGGCGACGTCCTAGCTCGCATTCGAACAGGGCCGCGGGCCAGCAGAGACGCGCGATGCCCAACTCTTTCCAAGAGCACCTCGCGTCCCGAACCGGCGCCTTCAACTCAGAGAAGTCAAGAGCCCCGCAAGAAACTTCCACGACCGCACCCGCCGCCGCGCTCCGGGGGCCGGGCAGGGGGCGGCCAAGCCGGCTCCCCGGGAAATGCGCCCCCGCGCCCCGCAGACCGGCGGCCTCCCGGGGACCCCTCGGCACCTGCGGCCTCCGAGGAAGGGTCCGCGCGCACGTCCGCAAGCCCGCCCCCGCCGCGCGCCCGGAGCCGAGGGTCGCAGCGTGCTCCTCGCCGCCTCCCTGGGAGAGCGTAGGGGCGTCCCCCCTGGGGGGCGCGGGAGGCCCGGGGGCGCTGCCCGGTGGCCGCGGCGCCGGAGGCCGCACTGCCGCCGGCAGCGGCGCGGCTCCCCCTGCTCGGTGCAGCTGCCGCCCGGCGCTTGCGCACTGGGCCGGGCGCGCGGCGGCCCCGGGCTTTGTGTGTGTGTGTATGTGCTGTGTGTGTGTGTGTGTGAGTGTGAGAGTGCGAGTGTCTGTGCGCCAGTGAGTGAGCGGCGGGCGGGCGCGAGTGTGGCCGCCGCGGAGCGCGAGCAGGACCCTGGCGGGCGCGCTCCCCCAGCCTCCGTCTCCCCCGCCGGAACCATGTCGGGCAGGTCGGTTCGAGCCGAGACCAGGAGCCGGGCCAAAGATGATATCAAGAGGGTCATGGCGGCGATCGAGAAAGTGCGCAAATGGTAAGCGGAGGCGCCCGCCGCCCGCCGCCTCCCCGGCCGCCCAGAGCCCGAGCGCGGCTCCAAAAAAAACCGCGGGGCGCAGCGCCCCGGCCGCCTGCCCCGGCCCTGCCCCGCCGCGGGCCCCGGGACTTGGCGAGGGCGCGCGGGCGGGCGGTGCGCGAGTCGGGTCACCTGCGCCAGGCGGGGGCCGCGGCCGCTGCCCAGGTGCGCTCGCTCCTGTAGCCCACCTGGCGCGGCGGCGGCGGCGGCGGCCCGGAGGCGGCGGGCGCCGGGGCCCGGCGGTTGGAGCGGCGGGCGGCCCCCGCCGCGGCGCTTGGCTCCCCAGGAGGGGGGCTCGGGGCCGGCCCAGAAGCCATTTCGTTTTGTGCAAGTCACATGAAAGCGGCTTCCGCGCGCCGGGGCCGCGATGCCGGCGGCGGCGGGGAGAGCGCGAGCTCCATTGTGCAGGCTCCGAGCGGGCCGCCGCCGCTGTCTCCTCCCCCGCGCTCACTGGCCCGCGCCCCGCCGCCCTCCGCCGGCCCCGGCCCGCCCGGCCGCCCGCTCCCCGCCTCCCGGGCCCGGCGCCCTCGAGTCTGCGGAGTTTGCAGAGCGCGAGCCGTTTAAATTTAGCGCTTTGGGCTGCCTGGAGCGAGGGCTCTCGGCGACCAGGAAAGATGGGGCGAGCGCCGGGAGCCAGCGGCCAGGGGCGCGGGGGCGCCCACGTCCCACCCGGCTCTGCGCGGCGCCCCGGGCGGGGGGCTCGGGCCAGCCGATGTTTTTTGGCCACAAGCCGTTGGTCCTGGGCCGCGGCTGCCTTTCCACACCGGGAGCTCGTGTTTGTTTTGCGGAGGGAGCCGTTGTTTTTGTTCTTTGCATGGGGGAGAGGAGGACTCGGCGGCGGCCGCGCGTGGTTTTCGGTCTCCGGTTAGCGTCCGCCCGGCGTGGCCGGGTCGTCATTTAGGAGCTCGAACCTCTCCGCGGCCTCGTCGGGGTCTGCTAGGAATCGGCCCCTGGGCCAGGCCCGAGGCGCGAGCAGATCGCCAGGTTGGGTCAGACTTGTTGAAAACTCCCTGCTCCCCTGATTTCAACTTTATTATTTTTTTCCCACGCCTTCACCGGGGGCCCGGAGGGAGAGGAGACGCTGCGATGCTGGCCCCGAGTGTCAGCGCCCGCGGGCTCGTCCCGACCCTTTATTTCGAGCCTGCGAAGCCGGGCAGGCCCGGTTGCAAGAGATGTTTACGTTTAGGGCTGTCGTTTCTCAAGTAGTGCCTCGGTCTCTAAAAGCCACTGGGGGCGAGCCTCCGGTGTGGCGGTGTCACAAGTTAGCTGTCCTTTCTGAGTCAAACCCAACAAAAAAGGCAAGAGAAAAATCAATAAAGTCCACGTGCTCCCGGGCCTCCTATGGAAAGGGCTGGCTGCGATGGCCGGATGCCCGGCCGTGGGCTGGGTTTGGCTCCAGTGGGACAAAGAATTTTCAGAACCGTGAGAAGGGGAGGCTTTCCAAAGTTGAGATCCAAGTCGTCGGTGTCTCGGGAGCTCCCCCTGGTGCGCAGGGCACCCGGTGCCCGACTGGAGCCATTTAAAAATGGCAGAAACAGCTGCAGGCCAACACACACGCTGGAAAACAACCCGCAGCCCCCTCCACTGTGGGATTCCCCCGTGGGAACCCTGGAGTGGCTCTCCTCCTCGCCTCAGCCCCTGTGCGAAGAAAGAACTGGTGTGTCTGTGCCTGGGTCCCTTCTGTCGCCGGCCTGGAGGTTGGGAAGCAGCCGGCAAGCCGCCTTCCTCTGCTCGGGGAGGCGTGGTGGGGCCTCCTGCCCCAGGTTCCCGGCAGGGCAGAGGCTCCTGCACCCTGACAGCTGCTCCCGCAGGGCGGCCAGCTGCTCTGCAGGGAGGGCAGATGGAGAGATGGGGCTTTCCACCCCGTGGGCCCCAGGGCGGCCAGCCTGGAGGCCTTCCAGCCCACTGAGCCTGCAGGGACCAAGCCTGTAGTTGGGGCTGAGGGAGGGGGGGCTGTGCCTCTGCGCCTCCCTGAGTTTGGGGAAACAACACATCGTGTCCTCTGAAGACCTCAGGCTTTGGGATCTCGCGGTCGGGCTTCCAGTTCACTTCCTTGCCGTGACCTTGGGCGTATCATTGTCACTTCTCTAACCATGGTGACCGTGGCTCTGTGCGTTGCCTCCGGGTTGCCTCGAGTTGTTGAGGACCAGTGAGGTCACGCCTCCAAAGCAGCGAGCCACGGGCGCAGGAGGAGCAGTTATTCAGGGTTGTCCCTGTTGTAAGGTGGACTTTGTAGAAACTTGGCTTTCTGATTTTTTTTTTTTTTTTTGGCCCCTTCTAAGTGAAAGCCTTGGACTTACTGCCCAGGTTTCTCCGGCCCCTGAGAAGCCATAGCCCACCTTCTCCGTGCCTTTGGATTGGGTATTTGACTCAGCCCACGAAACTTTGGGTTGTTTATTAATTGTGTGGCCACCAACCATGCATTTCACCACTGGCGGAGAGGTGGGGTTGCCAGGTTTAAGCAGATAAAAATACAGCAACCCAGTTAAATTAGAATTTCAGATAAACAATGAAATAATGTTTTAAAAATAAATGTTTTTGCGTATAAGTATGTCTCATGCCATATTTGGGACATACTTATTCTAAAAAATTATCTGTTTATCTGAAATGGAAATTTAACAAGGAATCCTGTATTTTTTTACCCAGAGGGGGAGTTGAGGTGTCTGGCAGACCATCTGGCCCCGTGAGCCTTGGGTGAGTTTCTCGTCAGCCCTAGTGACCCCTAAAATTACCCCCCCCCCCCACACACCGTCCCCCTGACACTACCCCCACCCCCCCAGAAAAAGCTGTGGCCTTCCTCTCCTTTCTCTCTTTCTGTCTGGTGTTTCAGCAAGACAGGCCGGTGCAGTGTGAAGTGAGCAGAAGATGGCAGAGGGAAAACAAAATGGTGGGCCTCTTTTGGGAAACTGGGCCAGGGTTCGGAGACCCTGTGCTGGAGGAGGAGAGAAGGGGCCCGGGAGATGGTGGGAGAGGAAGGCCTGGGCTGCAGCGTAGGCTTGGAGGCACAGTGCGGTGGCTCACGCCTGTAATCCCCGCACTTTGGGAGGCTGAGATGGGAGGATGGCTTGAGCCCAGGAGTTCGAGACCAGCCTGGGCAACATAGTAAGACTCCCTCTCTTTTTTATTTTTATTTTTCATTTTTTTTGAGACAGAGTTTCCCTCTTGTCGCCCAGGCTGGAGGGCAATGGTGTGATCTCAGTTCACCACAACCTCTGCCTCCTGGGTTCAAGCGATTTTCTTACCTCAGCCTCCCAGGTAGCTGGGATTACAGGCTCTACTTTTAGTAGAGATGGGGTTTCTCCATGTTGGTCAGGCTGGTCTTGAACTCAGGTGATTTATGCCTCAGCCTCCCAAAGTGCTGGGATTACAGGCGTGAGCCACCGTGGTCTTAAAAAAGAAAAAGAAAAAAAAGGAAAAGAAAAATTAGGCCAGGCGTGGTGGCTCACACCTGTAATCCCAGCACTTTTGGAGGCCGAGGTGGGTGGATCACCTGAGGTCAGGAGTTTGAGACCAGCCTGACCAACATGGTGAAACCCTGTCTCTACGAAAAATAAAAAAAAATTAGCCGGGCGTGGTGGTGCACACCTGTAATCCCAGCTACTCGGGAGGCTGAGACAGGAGAATCACTTGAACCTGGGAGGCAGAGGTTGCAGTGAGCCAAGATCGCACCACCGCGCTCCATCCTGGGCAACAGAGAGAGACTCCATCTCAATTAAAAAAAAAAAAATTAGATAGGCATGGTGACCCTTACCTGTAATCCCAACTACTTGAGAGGTTAAGCCCAGAGGGTCACTTGAGCCCAGGAGGTCGAGGCTGCAGTGAGCTACGATCGTGCCACTGCACTCCACCCTGGGTGGCAGAGTGAGACCCTGTCTCAAAAAACAAAAACAAGGCCAGGCACGACAGCTCATGCCTGTAATCCCAGCACTTTGGGAGGCCAAGGTGGGCAGATCACCTGCGGTCAGGAGTTCGAGACCAGCCTGGCCAACATGATGAAACCCCATCTCTACTAAAAATATAAAACTTAGCCAGGCGTGGTGGCGGGTGCCTGTAATAACAGCTACTCAGGAGGCTGAGGCAGGAGAATCGCTTGAACCCGGGAGGCGGAGGTTGTGCCACTGCACTCCTGCCTGGGGGTCAAGAGCAAGACTTTGTCTCAAAACAAAACGAAACAAAGTAGGCTTAGGCCTGGGACCCTCAGTGCCTGGTCCAAGGGTTCCCTCAGCGACTTGCTGTAAGGACTGAGAAGGGTCTGTACCCGGAAGACCTGCCGTCTGTCCCAGGAGAGGTGGAGGTTTGGGCCTGATGCCTCCCTCACCTCAGCTCCTCTGGAGGTTTCATCATGAAGACCTTCCTACTGGGCACATGGCAGGTCAAGCACATCTGGGCCTAGCTGGGGTGAGGCCAGCCATGGGCCAGGCTCCTGAGGAGGCAGGGACTAGCCCTGAGGAGTGAGTGCAGGGAGAGGGGATTAGAGCTTTCCTGGAGGGAGTCAGCAGGGTCCCCTTGGGCAGTGGGTAACGCTAAGATGGTCTTGTTGGCGAGCCCTTGGACCTGGACCCAGGAGAACATTGGAAATTGGCCTTAGCCTAGAGAATCTGAGATGGATGCTTGTAGTTTACTGTGCTGGGGAGGAGCATTTGGGGCTGTGTTCCTATTGCTGGGACCTCAGTTTGGCCTTTCCTTCCAGGAGCCCAGGTGTGACGGGAAGAGAGAGGTGCTAAAGTCAGGGTGAGGTTACGGGGCTGCCAGGGCAGGAGGCGCGGGACACCCCCGGGGCCAGCTTTGCAGCAAGTTGAGCTGCGGCCTGGGGGTCGTGGTGATTTCTGGACCTGGTGTCTATAGGTGTCAAGAGTGAGGGCATCTGAGGGGGCCAGGGCCCATCTGGGGCAAGCTGCCGCTCCCTGGGGCATGTGGGCCCAGGTCGTGTTTTCAAGAGTAACCAGAAGTCTGGATTTTTATGGGAAGCTGTTTTGTTTTGTTTTGCTTGTTTAAGTTTGGCAGCAAATTCAAAATTGTTAAAGTACTGTGCAGGCCAAACAAAACAGGCCTGTTGACCAGTTGTTTGCCACCCTAAATATAAAGCGGGGCCCAGGCGTGGTGGCTCACACCTGTAATCCCAGCACTTTGGGAGGCCGAGGTGGGAAGATCACTTGAGCCCAGGAGGTCGAGGCTGCAATGAGCGATTGCACCACCACACTCCAGCGTGGGCAGCAGAGTGAGACCCTGTCTCAAAAAAATAAAAATAGGCTGGGCACAGTGGCTCAAGCCTGTAATCCCAGCACTTTGGGAGGCCAATGCGGGCAGATAACCTGAGGTCAGGGGTTTGATGTCAGTCTGGCCAACATGGTGAACCCCCATCTCTATTAAAAATACAAAAAATTAGCAGGGCGTGGTGGCAGGTGTCTGTAATCCCAGCTATTCGGGAGGGAATAATCTCTTGAACCTGGGAGGTGGAGGTTGCAGTGAGCTGCGATTGTGCCACTGCACTCCATCCTGGGCCACAGAGCAAGATTCTGTCTCAAAAAAATTGAAAAATTAAAAAAAGTGATGAGTATAGCTTAATACCCTCATTGGGGGAGGGGAGCAATGCCCTTTTATGGGGAGGGTATGTTCTGTGGTGATGGTCTTGGGAGGCAGTTGTGGGAAACCTCAGCTACTCTGCTGAACCTGTGTGCCCAGCTGATGTCTATGGCTGTGAAATCCCATGTCCTCCCGGGCGCTCACTCGGTGCCTTAAACCTGAGCTCCACGATCCCTCCTGGGTGGCTGCTTGGCTGATCGTGGGTCCAGCCCAGAGATAGAGTTCTTAATGTTCTTGCCTCTGTCCCAAAGCCCCCTCAATGTCCATGCCTAGAAATACGATAACTCGGGAACTCGGTGAAGAGGTCGCCAGTCGGGGCAAAGAGAGGCACAAAAGCCTAGCTGCATTCAGCTCGCAGCGGCCTCAAGCCTCTTTGGGAAGCAGCTGCAAACTTGCATCTTGGCACATTTGCGGCTCCAAAGCCCAGATCTCCGGCACACTTTCTGCCCTGAAAGGTGTCCTGTGTGTTACAAGTCAATTACTTTTTTTTTTTCCCCAAATACAATCAAACCTTGAATGGGTTGATTTACTGGGAAGCTGGTCCAGGGCTCATGAGTAGTGAATGGCTTTGGCCAGTCTGCATGGGGTCCTGGCAGTTTGTCATTCTTCCTCCAGCTTCTGCTACCCCAGCGCTCCTTAGAATGGATTCTTGGTTTTCATGGGCAACAGAATAGCAGGAGGTGGTGTCTGGGGTCCGAGCCTGAGTCTGATTCTCTTCTGCCACTTCCTGTCTTCTGTGAGACCCCAAGTTAGTGGTGTAACCTCTCTGGGTATCCTGTTTCTGTATCTGTAAAAAGGGTGACAGTACATCCCCCTCTCACAGCCTGTTGGGAATCCCCAGGGGGGAGAGGGGTGTATAAGTAAAGTGCTTGGTGTAGAGCCTGGCATGTAATTGCCAGGGCACACAATGGCTATGGTGTTGGTTGCTCTAACAACCCAGCTTCTTCCCGGGAATACCCCATCCATTCTGGACCCCTTCTGATCGCTCAGAATGGAGGAGGGGAAAGGTGGGCATCGTGGTTTGTCTGCTGTGCCCACAGGAGGCAGAAAGACTGGCTGGTGGACTTAGATACCTGTCTTTCCTACATCCTTTCTGGGTGAAAAGGTGCAGGGATTGGGGGCAGAAAGGCTGCACTCAACAGCTGTGCTGGGGGAAGGGTCTGAGTGCTGACTCTGGGAGATGAGTTCACCTTCACCGCCCTGTGCCTCAGTTTCTTTATCTGTCAAATGGGGCAGTTGCCATTTCCTTTTTTTTTTTTTTGAGACAGAGTTTCATGCTTGTTGCCCAGGCTGGAGTGCAATGGTGTGATCTCAGCTCACCGCAACCTCCACTGAGGCAGGTGAAATGATTCTCCTGCCTCAGCCTCCTGAGTATCTGAGATTACAGGCACGCGCCACCACGCCCGGCTAATTTTTTGTGTTTTTTTTTTTAGTAGAGATGAGGTTTCACTGTGTTAGCCAGGATGGTTTTGATCTCCTGACCTCAGGTGATACAACCGCCTCGGCCTCCCAAAGTGCTGGGATTACAGGCGTGAGCCACCGCACCCGGCCGGAAGTTGCCATTTCCTGCCAGGAGAGCTGGCACAGTACTTGGCACATAGAAGGAACTAGGGACAGCCATTGGTATAATAAGAAAGCCGTCCATAGTGTCCTCTGGCAGGGAACATGTGGGACCTGAGCAGGCAGGGTTTTTGGGGGTGAGGTGTCTGTGGTTTTGGCTGTCTGACCTTGAGTGTGCTCTGGCATCTTGTAACCCCTGTGGTGATGGGGTGGGAGTCCTATAACCTGTCACACCAGCATGTGAGGGCCACGTGCACAACAAAGGGGTGACCCAAGGCTGAGTTTGGTCAGAGAGGCCAAAAAAAGGTACCAGTCAGCTCATGGACAGAGACGCTCCTGCCGCACAGAATTATTGGTTCTGGGAAACTTTTGTCACCAAAATTGCTGAGGACTCAGGCAACTATGTTGCCTGTGCCAGGAGTGCGCCTGGCCTGACAGCCCCTGGTGGGTCCATCAAATCCGGCAGCCTCCTTGCTGAGCCATCAGTGGCTCCTTGGTGGCCTCACACGTCTCCTGAGATGGCAGAGCCTCGAGTTCAGAGCCTGGGTTCCAACCCCAGTCCGGCTTCTGAGGGGCTCTTTGGAGCCTCAGCGCCCTCAGGGGTGTGGCTGCTGGGCCTTTGGGGCTGTAAGGGACAAGTGCAGGGGGTCAAGGACAGGAGGTGGCTGGCTGTAGCAATAATTGGAAGATGACGGTGGCTCAGAGCGGAGTGGCAGTGGTGGAGGAGAGGGTGGTCATTGTTACCTTGAAAACCAGTCCCATTTCCTTCTGTGGCTTGTAAGTTTCTCAGTCTCATCCATAAACCTGCCTCTCACAGTGGAGTCTGGGCTCAGTCCTTCAGGCGTTTGTAAAGCAGCTGGGCGACCTTGCAGACAGGGTCACTAGGAGCCCTGATCCAGGAGTGCGGGTCCCCTCCCGCCCAGCTGCCACCCACAGATTCAGGCCGTGCACCCTCTTCGGGCCGAGGTCACCACTCCCTGGCTCTCCTTGGCCACAGCAAAGGGCATTCCTCCGGCAGAGTGTGGGCGGCCCCGGCCTGCCTGCTCCTGCCTCCACTGACCTCAGACACATCGCCAGGAGGGCAGGAGGGAGCCCCGGGGTGTCCTTGGCGATGACTCCACCCTCCACAAGAGGAATTGGCCCACTGGCCTGAAGACCTCTCTGCTGCCCAGAAGGGTGAGGGTGGCCCAGTCCACTGGCTGGGTGGCATCGGCAGTGACTCAGGAGGAACCTGGGCCTGACTCCTGCCACCCATAGGAGTCCTTGTAATGGCAGCCCCACCCTCACCCTTTTTGGCAACAACCTGGAGAGGGCAACCACCTTATGTGGGGTCACGGGTGGAGAAGCCAGGCTTAGTTGGGGATGTGGCCTGCTCAGGGGCTCCAGCTAGTGAGGGTGGAGCTGGGATTCAAGCCCTCATTTGTGTGAGCCAGAGCCTGCTCTCAGCCCCAAGGGAGTGTGGCCTGTGTCCCCTGCGATGAACAGGCTCTTCCTCATCCTCCTCAGGGAGAAGAAATGGGTGACCGTTGGTGACACGTCTCTACGAATCTACAAATGGGTCCCTGTGACGGAGCCCAAGGTTGATGACGTGAGTATGGGGGGCTGGTCCCTGGGGTGGGCCGTCCATCTGTGTTCTCTCCACCACAGGGAGGGGGGTTGTCCGCTGCCACCAAGAGCCCCTGGGAGTAGAGGACCCAGCTTAGACCTGGGGAGGCTGCTGGACCCACCCCCACCCCTCCTACTCCAGCCCCCAAGTCTGGCCCTCAGAGTTGGGGCGGGGGGGGCATCCGCAAGTTGTGTCTTCTTCTTCTTCTTTTTTTTTTTTTTTGAGACAGAGCCTCGCTCTGCTGCCCAGGCTGTAGTGCAGTGGCGTGATCTTGCTCACTGCAATCTCGGTCTTCTAAGTTCAAGTGATTCTCCAGCCTCAGCCTCCCGAGTAGCTGGGATTACAGGCACATGCCACCATACCCGGCTAAATTTTTGTATTTTTAGTAGAGACGGGATTTCACCATGTTGGCCAGGCTAGTCTCAAACTCCTGACCTCAGGTGATCCACCTGCCTGGGCCTCCCAAAGCACTAGGGTTACAGGAGTGAGCCACAGCGCCCAGCCTGCAAATTGTGTCTTCTGGGCTGAGCGCCCTCCCCTAGGTATTGCACTGTGGTTCAGGGCAGGTGTAGTGGTGCCCACAGATAGGCAGGTTCTCCTCACCTTTGTGGTTCTGTTCCTGAGCCCGTGACCATCTGCCAGGCCCTGGGTTGATGCCTCACATGCGGCATCTCAGTTATTTTTCCTACTCAGCCTGTGGAGTTGATCTTTTTAACTCCCCCTCTGTGCAAGTGAGGACACAGGCTCAGAGAGATGAAGCCACTTCCCTAGAGTCACACAGCTAGCGTCAGAGCCGTGAGTGGAGCTCAGGCCTGTCTGACACCAAAGTGCTTGTTCTCTCTGCGCTTGGAGGAGTTGCTGGTGACTGCAGCTGCTGATGACAGGGGGCCCCTGGGTTAGGAAATACTGGTGCCCGGATCCGGGGTCTCTAGGAGGGTTCCAGGAGGGGGTGGCGCCATCCCGACTTCCACCACTAGAGGGAGTGCGAGGCGCTGTCCTAGTTCTTGGGGGAGGGCTTGATGGCTGGCAGCTGCCCCAGCTTTGCAGACAAGGCTCTCCAACTTCTTGGCTCCCAGGCCAGTTACCTCCTGGCCTCATTTCCATCCCAAATCAAGAACAGTCTCCCCAGAGGCCTTTGCCTGGGCCGTTCCCCCTGCCTGGACTGCCTTCCCAATTTCCTCAAACTCAGTCCTTCTACCCGGGAAGATGGCGCAGCTAACGCACATGACTGCCGTCACTCCTGGCACTGATGTGAGCTCATGATTGGTAAGTTTTGGGTGGGGGAAAGCATGTGGGGGGTCCAGCTTCCTCCAAAGAGACGGGGCTGAGTTCCCTCCCCATCTGCAGTCTTGGGTCTCGGGGCAGGGCTATGGCTCCATTCCTTCTTCACTCCCTGATTACAAGCTCACCCCTGCACTTGGGCCTTTGCAGTCCCTTCTGGTTCTGGCCTGGGGTCCTGGAACCACCAAGGCTGCTTCCCCCAAAAGGACTGAGACTTGGTCTCTCTCCGAATCTCCCTGGGAAGAGCGCTGCAGGCTCCTCGAAGGCAGCTCCTGGCTCTGGCCCATGTCTGCGCCTTGCCCGCCATTAGGTGTAGAAACGCCGGTTGCATTTGAGAAGATGTGGTCCCTGCTCTCAAGGAATTTCTAATCTCGTTGGGGGAAGATAATTATAGAATAGCATGAAACAGATATCAGGGAAGTGCCAAATGGAATATGATCAAGGAGAAAACGTAAGCTGTAGGCCATCGGAAAGACGGGGCAGCTGTAGGCTTCAAAGGACTGTTGGATTTGGAGTCAGACAGCTCAGGCCTAATTAACCTGTGGTGTTGGGCAGTTGACCCCACCTTGCTGGGCCTTAGTCCCCCTCTTTTGAGGAATGGAGCAGTGACATCCAACTCGCGGTTTCTGCAACAGAGCAAAAGCAGTATATCACCACGGAGAATACTTAGCACCGAGCCGGCTGTGCAGTCGGTGCCGAGAAATGCAAATTCCCTCTTCATCTGTGAGCCGTGATGTGCCATGTGCCACTCCCCCCACCCTTTCCTTCTAGGGTGATGGGTCTGGGCCTGGCTGAGCACCTTGAGAACATGCAGGTTCCCCGGGCCCCACACCAAGCAGCTGAGTCTCTGGGGCTGGGATTCTGCCTTGTAGAGGGGATAGCTTTTTATCATTTTTAACAGCCAGTATCTACATGGTTATATCCATTTTTTGCTTTAGAACTCTTGAAAATTTCATCCTTTTAAATAGGTAAAACATGTTACAAAATTCAAATTCTAAACAGTTTTTTAATTAAGACAATTTGCATATCATAAAGTCATTTTTTTTTTTTTTTTTTGAGATGGAGTCTCGCTCTGTCATCCAGGCTGGAGTGCAGTGCCACGATCGCGGCTCACTGCAACCTCCGCCTCCTGGGTTCAAGCATTTCTCCTGCCTCAGCCTCCCGAGTAGCTGGGACTACAGGCACGTGCTACCATGCCCAGCTAGTTTTTTGTATTTTAATAGAGATGGGGTTTCACCATGAGCCACCATGCCCGGCCAAGAAGTCACTTTTTTTTTTTTTTTTTTTTTTTTTAAGAGACAGGGTCTCTGTTGCCCAGTCTGGAGTGCAGTGGCAGGACCAGAGCTCACTGCAGCCTCTACCTCCTGGGCTCAAGGAATCCTCCCATGTGTGCCCTCTGAGTAGCTGGGACTGCAGGCATGCACACCTGGCTTGCTTGCTTGCTTATTTATTTATTTATTTAAATAGAGACAGGGTCTGGCTATATTGCTTAGGCTGGTCTCAAACTCCTGGCCTCAAGCCATCCTCCTGCCTCAGCCTCCCAAAGTGCTGGAATGACAGGCATGAGCCACTGCACCTGGCCAGAAGTTACTCTTTTAAAGTATTCAGTTGAGTTAGTATATTCACAGAGTTGTGCAACCGTAATCACTGTCATTCCAGAACGTGTTCATCACCCCACAAAAGGAGCTCATACCCATTAGCAGTTACTCCCCCACCCACTTCACCTGCCCCTGGTAACCACCAGTCCACCTTCTTCTGTCTGTCTGCTTCGGTTCATCTTCAGATGTTGCTCTTTCACTGCCTGTCTATTATAAATCTGCCCTCATCCCTGCATGCACCCCAATCCCCACCCCAGTTCTCGTCCCTGGAGGCAACCAGTATTGCCCGGTTTTGTTTATCCTTCTAGAGGGAGCCTTCGCTCGCAAACATGCGTGTAAATACACGCACACGCAGACACACACGCACACACACACAGGAGCGAGCACACATACGCACCCTTTGTTCACCACTGGTGGTGACGCTCACACACCCTGCATTTTTCTTACATACATCTTGGCGATATTAACATATTTTAATCTGTGAGTATTTTCAGATCATCCCATGTTAGTCTGTGAAGAACCACCTTATTCCATGTAATTGTTGCATCAGATTTCATTGAATGAATGTACCACGATTGAGTCTCTTCCCGTTGAGCCCGGGTTGTTTCTAACACAATTCTATTCCGTTTGTTAAAAAAAATAATAAAAACAAAAATGAATGGCCAGGTGCGGTGGCTCACACCTGTAATCCCAGCGCTTTGGGAGGCTGAGGCAGGCGGATCATGAGGTCGGGAGTTCAAGACCAGCCTGACCAACATGGTGAAACCCCGTCTCTACTAAAAATACAAAAATTAGCCAGGCGTGGTGGCATGCACCTGTAATTCCAGCTACTCGGGAGCTGAGGCAGGAGAACTGCTTGAACCCAGGAGGCGGAGGTTGCAGTGAGCCAAGGTCACACCACTGCACTCCAGCCAGGAGACAGTGCAAGACTCCATTTCAAAAAAAAAAAAAAAAGGAATGGCACAAAAAGCATCCCCATCCTCCCTCCTTCCTCCCGGGGTCTTCCCTCTTAACTACTCCTGCGCTTTTGTGCTGGAGGTCGGGCAGTACACTTTGAGAAAGGCTGCCCCAGGAGGCCTGCAGCTGGCGGAAATGAGTGACCCCTGGCTCACCTGGCATCACTTTGTGCCTGGTCTGGGCTGATGGTGGCCTCTTCCCCAGATACTCTCCCTAAAGAGGAGGCAGGTCCTGCCAGCCAGGGCATTTCCACACTGCTGCTGACAGCCCCAGAAACAGACAGGCTGATTTCCCAGGGTGCCAGAGCTGGGCCAACCTCAAAACCCTCCCTGCTGCGGGGCCCTTTGATTCCAACGTGGGTGGGACCCAGAGCTCAGTCCCTAATGGGATGTGTTCAAATCCAGGCTCAGGAAAACCCTTCAGAGGCCTGGGGGCTCCAGGAGGCTCTGACGGAATAAAATATTCACACCACTCTCCAGGGGCTCTGAGCACGTGTGTGCACACACGCAATCTGGTGACTTGGTTTCTGCTCCATTTTCCCCTGCAGAAAAACAAGAATAAGAAAAAAGGCAAGGACGAGAAGTGTGGCTCAGAGGTGACCACTCCGGAGAACAGTTCCTCCCCCAGGGATGATGGACATGCACGGTGAGTGCCCGTGGCCTGCCAGCCTCTCCTGCCCGGCCCGGGGCCCTGGCCAAGCACTCGGTCGTGTTTTTGTTTCTCCAGCAGGTTCGTTCACATTCCAGGCAAGGGGTAGGAGGGCTGGGCAGGGCCCGGAGGCCGCTGTGCCAAAGAGAAGACTCAGCAGAGGAGAGGAAGTTTCTTTTTCCCAGCGTACCGGGCCAGGAGACATACACTAAGCCAGAGACATAGAAATTAGACCCTCTCCTCACCCGGGGACAAGAACCTCATGGGAGATGTTTCTCTCAGCCTCGTGTACCCAGGAAGGTTGTTTGGGTGTTTCTTTCTCCCCCTCATATAAATTAGATAAATGCCTGTGTTTCCCATTGTGCTTTGGCTGCTGAGACTCTCCAAACTGGATTTCTTTCTTTTTGTTTGTTTGTTTTGGCTTTCGTTCTTTTTGAGACAGAGTCTTGCCCTGTTGCCCACGCTGGAGTGCAGTGGCGTGATAGCGGCTCACTGTAAGCTCCGCCTCCCAGGTTCAAGCAATTCTCCTGCCTCAGCCTCCCGCGTAGCTGGGACTACAGGCATGCGCCACCATCCCTGGCTAATTTTTGTATATTTTAGTAGAGACGGGGTTCCACTATGTTGGCAAGGCTGGTCTCGTACTCCTGGCCTCAAGTGATCCACCCGTCATGGCCTCCCAAAGGGCTAGGATTACAGGCATGAACCACCATGGCCAGCCTCCACACTGGATTTCTGACTTCATGTTAATCCCACCAGGACCTTGGGAACTGCCCTTCCACGTCCACAGCCTAACTTCCTTTGCTGTTTAATTTCAAATGTTGTAACTTAGCCAGGTACAGGAAACACGCACCTGTAGTCCCGGCTACTCAGGAGGCTGAGGCTGGAGGATCGCTTGAACCCGGGAGTTCAGAGCTGCAGTGTGCTATGATCGTACCTAAGAATAGCTGCTGCACTACAGCCTGGGCAGTACCGCGAGACTCCATCTCTTCAAAAGGCAAAAAAGCCAAACAAGTTGTAACGTAGGTCCGCCCACCGAATCCAGGCTGGTGCTGTCTGCCGTCGTTTCCCGTTGCTGGTGTCTGTTTCTGTTTTGACCTTTTTATTTGAGACGAAAGGTGCGAAGCATACGCGTAAGGCTCCATGAAACGTTCCCAAACTGCACACACCCGTGTAACCGCCCAGTCAAAACGCAGAATGTTCCCAGCCAGTCCCCCGTGTCCCCTGAGGGTCCCTCCTGGTTGCCTCCATCCATCAAAGGAAAACGCCCTCAGAGATTCAAACCTAAAGGTCCTTTTTTTTTTTTTGAAGCAGAGTCTGACTCCTGTCTCCCATACTGGAGTGCAGTGGTGTGATCTCAGCTGACTGCAGCCTCTGCCTTCTGAGTTCAAGCGATTCTTCTGCCTCAACCTCCTGAGTAGCTGGGACAACAGGCCTGTGCTGCCGTGCCCAGCTGATTTTTTTGTACTTTAATAGAGATGACGTTTCACCGTGTTGCCCAGGCTGGTCTCCCAACTCCTGAGCTCAGGCAATCCGCCCACCTCAGCCTCCCAAAGTGCTAGGATTACAGGTAGGAGCCACCGCGCCCATCCCCAAAGCTTCATAAAAATTGAGTTGGCTTCCCATGTTTGGAAATCAGGAAACCTGCATCCTGCCATTCCTTGAGAAATCAGATCTGACAGCCCCGTTGCCGTGTGCTCCCTCGAGGCAGGGGCTGCCTGAAGCCAGAGCCGCCTTCCTTTATGACGAGTGTGGCACCTCCAGGCCCACCTGGCTCAGCCACCACCTCTTTGTCACCTGGCTGGCCCGCTAGGACTAAGAGCCTGCAACCCCTGCCTTTTCTCTCTCTTGACCTTAATTTCACTGTCTTTGTACTTTTGACCATTGAAACCTTTGGTAGAGCCTGGTGGTAGTAGATAAACAACTAAAGAAGGAACTGGGAAGGAATACTGGTTTGCTGGAGTTTCTGATCTCCCCCAGACCCAGTGCTGTCTTGTTCTGGGGGAAGGAAGACCAGCAAACTTCCCCATGTGCCAAAACCACCTGTCTGGAAAACAGTCACCAGTTCCAATGGTGGGCAGGAGGGCTGACAGGCTTCTGGACAGGCTTTAGAAAAGCACAGTGGCGGTGGCTCATGCCTGTAATCCCCCACACTTTGGGAGGCTGAGTTAGGAGGATCCTTTGAGCCCTGGAGTTTGAGACCAACCTGGGCAACATAGGGAGATGTCATTTCTACAAAAAACAATAATACGTTTAAGTTAGCTGGGTGCGGTGATGCACACCTATAGTCACAGCTTTTCTGAAGGCCGAGGTGGGAGGATCACTTGAACCTGGGAGTTGGAGGCTGCAGTGAACAGTAATTGCACCACTGCATTGCAGTCTGGGCAACAGAGCAAGACCCTATCTCTTAAAACAAGAGATATATTGGCCGGGCGAGGTGGCTCACGCCTGTAATCCCAGCATTTTGGGAGATCGAGGCAGGTGGATCACAAGATCAAGAGTTCGAGACCAGCCTGGCCAACGTGGTGAAACCCTGTCTCTACTAAAAATACAAAAATTAGCCGGGCGTGATGGTGGGCGCCTGTAATCCCGGCTACTCAGGAGGCTGAGGCAGGAGAATTGCTTGAGGTTGCAGTGAGCCGAGATTGCACCACTGCACTCCAGCCTGGGCAAGAGAGCGAGGATGTGTCTCAAAAAAAAAAAAAAAAAAAAAAAATCCAGGTTTGTGGCCTGGACGAGCTCTCCAGAAAAATCTAAAATGCTGAACAAACCAGGTCCCCAACATGGGAGCCCTGTCCACTTTCTCATTTCCATTTTAGTGCATGTGCTGCCAAAACCAAGTCAGACAGCAGAGCGTGTGACTGGGGAGGTCACGGAAAGGTGTGGGCCGGCCGAGTTTTCTGGAAGGCTTCAAGTGGGAGGATGTGTACAGCAGGAGATGAAGAGAGAGGGTGGTGCCCTGGTCCCTTTAGTCCACAAGACTCAGCTGGAGTTAGCCCAAGTATTGGGGTCACGCTGTTACTAGGCTACCAGCCTAGGCCCAGACGTTAAACATTAGTGCTTATTGTCATTAATTAACACCACCTCAGGAGCCTATGGGGCCAGCGTCTTGCTCGAGTGCTGGCCGTAGGAAGGTAGTTCAGATTTTCTCGGAGGAGAAATTGGGGAGCACACATCCTTTTTAAGTTCTAGAATTCACAAGAGGATGCTTTTGTGTAATGCGCACCCCAGAGTCCAGTTAAACTCAGGTCCAGGTTACCCGGGTGGGGCTGCCTGACTGCCTGGCCCTCCTCGGCAGGTTGAGATAGAGGAGGGGCATGGGGCTGGGAGCTGGGCAGATGGGTCCAGCTAGTGGCTCTCCTGCTCCCAGCCTCGGTTTTCCCCTCTGGAAAGTGAAGGCGGTAACGGTGCCTCTCCAGTGGGTTGTTGGGAGGATTAAACGAGGTGACCACAAATGCCGTTGCCCAGTGCCTCGCGCCTGGCAGGCACCTGAGTCTGTTGGGGTGTCTCTGTCTCTTTCTCATTCTTACAAAAGTGGTCGTCACCCCAGGTGCAGCATGGCCCAGAAAGCCTGCTTCTTATTGCGTCGGCTTTGAAACCTCCACTTGGGTCTCTGCTGTTTGAAATGACTCTCCTGGGTCTGACATAGTGGCTCAGGCCTATGATCTCAGTGCTTTGGGAGGCCAAGACAGGAGGATCACTTGAGCCCAGGGGTCCAAGACCAGCCTGGCAACATAGTGAGACCCCATCTCTACAAAAAATTTAAAAATTAGCCAGAGACAGCGGCACATACCTGTGGCCCCAGCTACTCAGGAGGCAGAGGCAGAGGATGGCTTGAGCCCGAGAGTTCGAGGCTGCACTGAGCTCTGATTGTGCTGCTGTACTCCAGCGTGGGCGACAGAGCAAGACCCTGTCTCTAAAATAAAAAGTACATAAATGGCTGGGCGTGCTGGCTCATGCCTGTAATCTCAGCACTTTGGGAGGTCGGGGCAGGCAGATCACCTGAAGTCAGGAGTTTGAGAGCAGCCTGGTCAACATGGCGAAACCTTGTCTCTACCAAAAAATAATAAAATAACAAAAATTAACTGGGCATGGTGGTGTGTGCCTGTAATTCCAGCTACCTGGGAGGCTGAGGCATGAGAATTGCTTGAACCCAGGAGGCAGAGATTGTAGTGAGCCGAGATCATGCCACTGCACTCCAGCCTGGGTGACAGTGAGATTCCATCTCAAAAAAATAAATGAGTGGCTCTCTGTGCCTGAGAACGGGGTACAGGACAAGGGTAGGTACACCCCAGGCCCCAGCTCTGTCCCCAGCCCAACTATGAATGCCATTGCTCAGTTACCCCTTCCCTTTCTTCTTTGTGTTGTGAAGGGTTTTGTTGTCAAGAACAGTAGAGAGAGGAATAGGATTCCCCTATACCCTCCACCCTGATTTTCATGAATACGATGCCGTATTTGCCTCATCTCTTTTCTGCGTGGCGAATGTTTTAATTAAAAGATAATTCACATATTAAAATACACTGCTAGTGGCTGGGCACAGTGGCTCACACCTGTAATCCCAGTACTTTGGGAGGTCGAGGCAGGCAGATCACCTGAGGTCAAGAATTCGAGACCAACCCAGAACATGGTGAAACCCATCTCTACTAAAAATACAAAAATCAGCCAGGTGTGGTGGTGGGCGCCTGTAATCTACTTGGGAGGCTGAGGCAGGAGAATTGCTTGAACCCGGGAGGCGGAGGTTGCAGTGAGCCCAGATTGCACCATCGCACTCCAGTCTGGGTGACAGAGCAAGACTCCGTCTCAAAAAAAAAAAAAAGTAAAAATTCAAGGCGTCCTGGCAGTAGCATATAGCTTGCACGGAAGCATTTTCTGGTAAATTTCCCGGCCTCATGACATTCAAGTCTGCACCTAAATCACAGCATACATTGCTAAAAACATGACATTTCTGTACACCCACTGTCCCATGATCACTTCTAACAAAATTAACAACAGTTCCTTAATAGCTTTTAAAATCCAGACCATATTCAGATTCCCCAGTTCCAAAGTGCTAAAGCTGGCACGTTTGAAACAGGATCTGAATAATTTCCATACATCATATTTAGTTGAGTCTCTTAGCTTTCTTTATTCTACAACCATCTCCCCCTCCTCTTTTTATTTTTTAATAAAAATGATACCGACTTTAAGGGAGGGGGCCACGTGTCCCGTGGAATGTGCCACCCCGGCTGCCTCTCTCCCTTTTATTTCCTATCAAGTGGAACTTGGCTCCAGCCTGGATGTGTTCATGAACGTCTTGGCAATCATGCCTCATGGACCATGCCGTGTCTTCCATATTGCTTCCCAGCCAGAAACACAAGGCATCTGGTTTCTACACCCAGAATGAGGCCTCAAATGTCCCCCCAAGGTTTTAAATATGTTAGGCCACCATCCCCAGCTGGCTGCCTCCAGACGCAGGGTACACTTGGCTCAGTGTGGGGAAGGTCAGGCCAGCGCCAGAATTCTTTGCCCCCCCTGGACACATGGGACAGCTGTGGTGCTTGGAGGGGGGTGGGGGGGCTGGAGGGGTCAGCTCAGGGGTCCCAGGAGGAGGAGTATCCAGACCCCTCCTGGATGGCCAGGCAAGGCGGCTCACGGCTATAGCTCCAGCACTTTGGAGACCAAGGTGGGCGGATCACCTGAGGTCAGAAGTTTGAGACCAGCCTGGCCAACATGGTAAAACCCCATCTCTATTAAAAATACAAAATTAGCCAGGTGTGTTGGTGAGTGCCTGTAATCCCAGCTACTTAGGAGGCTGAGGCCAGAGAATCGCTTGAACCCAGGAGGCAGAGGTTGTAGTGAGCCAAGATTGAGCCACTGCACTCCAGCCTGGGTGACAGAGCAAGATCCATCTCAAAAAAAAAAAGGATAACCAGATCCCTCCCTGGGAGAGCTGCCGTGGGGCTCTGGGCATTGAGGCACAGGGGGGCAGAGCCCCCCAACCCGCCTGTGCTTGGCAGCTGTGGGATTTCATCCTGTGGTTCTGTTCCCACCCCCGACAGACGATAACAGCAACCAGAGCTCCATCGCAGATGCCTCCCCCATCAAACAGGAGAACAGCAGCAACTCTAGCCCCGCTCCGGAGCCCAACTCAGCTGTGCCCAGCGATGGCACCGAGGCCAAGGCAGACGAGGCCCAGGCTGATGGGAAGGAGCACCCAGGAGCTGAAGGTACGTGGCCTCCGGGGGCAGGGCTCTCACGGCCTCCCTGTAACCGCCTTCAGGCAGTCTGTGGCTAGGTGTTAAAGGAGGCCCTGCCATGTGCCAGCCCCAGCAAAGATACAATGAAGAGAGGTGACACCTGGAGTACATGTCCTGTACCATGTAAAGACCATGTCTTGTGGGGCAATTAAAAAATCAGAAAGGGTCGGGCACAGTGGCTCACGCCTGTAATCCCCGTGCTTTGGGAGGCTGAGGCAAGTGGATTGCCTGAGCTCAGGAGTTCGAGACTAGCCTGGAGAATATAGTGAAACCCCGTCTCTACTAAAAGTACAAAAAATTAGCCGGGCGTGGTGGCGTGTGCCTATAATCCCAGCTACTCGGGAAGCTGAGACAGGAGCATCGCTTGAACCTGGGAGGCAAAAGTTGCAGTGAGCCAAGATCATGCCATTGCACTCCAGCCTGGGCAACAGAGCAAGACTCCATCTCAAAAAAAAAAAAAATTAGGCCAGGCTAACGCCCTTCGGCCTTAGCCCACCTGCACCCAAGTGAATAAACAGCCATGTTGCTCACACACACACACACACACACACACACACACACACACACTCAAATTAGGCCAGGTGCAGTGGCTCATGCCTATAATTCCTGCACTTTAGGACTGCTTGAGTCCAGGAGTTCAAGACCAGCCTGGGCAACATGGCAAGACCTCATTTCTACAAAAAAAAAAAAAAAAATTAGCCAAGTGTGGTGGCACACACCTGTGACCCCAACTACTCAGGAGGCCGAGGTAGGAGGATCACTTGAGCACAGGAGGTGAAGGCTACAGTGAGCCGTGATCACGCCTCTGCACTCCAGCCTGGGTGACAGTAAGACCCTGTCTCAAAAACAAGTAAATAAATAAAAATCAAACCATTGGCCAGTAATGGTGGCTTACACCTGTAATCCTAATGCTTTGGGAGGCTGAAGCAGGAGTATCACTTGAGGCCAAGAGTTTGAGGCCAGCCTGGGCAGCATAGCAAGGCCCTGTCTCTACAAAAAAATTTCAGAAATGAGCTGGGCGTGGTGGCATGTATGTGTGGTCTCAGCTACTCAGGAGGCTGGGGCAGAGTATCCCTTAAGCCCAGGAGTTGGAGGCTGCAGTGAGCCGTGATTGCGCCACTGCACTCCAGCCTGGGCGACAGAGTGAGACTTTCTTTCAAAAAAAAAAAAAAAAAGAACAGATGGTGGAGTGATTGTGAGAGTGTGTGTGTGACTGTGTACAAAAATATATATGTGTGTGTTTATTTTAAGTCTCTACAGAAAAGTTGAAAGAATAGCATAATACCGTCCTGGACGGCCACCTGCTGGACTTGGCAGTTGTTGGCTATTGGGGTTTCTTTGCTTTGTCTGTATTTTTTCTGGGACCATTTGAAAGTAAGTTGCAGGAATTCACAGGACATTTCATCCCTAAACATGGCAGCACACGTCTTTTAAAAATAAAGACATTCTGGGCTGGGCACAGTAGCTTATGCTTATAATCTTGGCACTTTGGGAGGCCAAGGCAGGAGGATCTTTGAGCCTAGGAGTTTGAGACCACCCTAGGCAAGAAGATGAAACCTCATCTCTACAAAAAAATACAAAAGTGAGCCAGGCGTGGTGGCCCACAGCTGTAGTCCCAGGCTGAAGTAGGAGGACTGACTGAGCCTGGGAGGTCAAGGCTGCAGCCTGGGTCACAGGGTGAGACCTTCCTAAAACAAAAAAAGACATTCTTACAGAATTACAAACACTGTTATTGCATCTAAGAAAATGAGCGACATTCCGGATGGTCTAACATGGTCTAACATATTTTGGTCTAACATCGTCTAATATGGTCTAACATATTTTGAAGGTGAGGTGAGAGCTTATGTCGGGCAATACATGGTGGGTGAGGGTGACCCTGGGCACCTGGAGAGAGAAGCAGTGGCTGAGCGGATCTGGGGGAGGGCAGGCCAGGTCTGGAGCGCGTTGGACACCCATGAGGAGCTGGCGAGCATGGAGCGTGGAGTGGCTAATGTGGCCAGCCTGCAGGTGGGGCGACCCCAGGGCTTGGGGTCTTGGGAGCAGCCAGTGTGGTTCCAGGAGAAGGACCATCCCCTGCTGCAGAGCTGATCCGTGTACGGAGGCTCTGGGCTGGTGCTGGGGCCCCAGTCACAGCTGCACTCTGCTTCCTGCCCCCAAAGAACTCGGAGGTCAGCAGGGAGGACAGACACAGGAACCCAGGATTCATTGGCAGAGTTGCAGACTCCATCCAGCACGTGCTGTGAGGGTCTGGCCATACAGAACCCAGCAGTATCATTTTTTAAATTTGAATGTGATGTCGAAATTTAAAAATTGAGCTTAAAATGGGATTGATTTCTAGCTTCTTTTGAAAAATCAGCTTTGACGAGACCAGAGCTGCTTTTTCCTAGGGCGGTTACTAGCTAAAGCCGAAGAGACGCTTCCCCTCTTGTCACTCCAGACCAAGACCTAAGGGCACTAGGCCTGTATTAACGCATGGCCACTGTTTTTCTTACTGTAGATTTTAAAAGGGAAATTAAGATATTTCTTGGTGTTTTTGTGTGTGTGGTTTTTTTTGTTTGTTTTTTTGAGATGGAGGCTTGTTCTGTTGCCCAGGCTGGATGGAGTGCAGTGGCACGATCTCGGCTCACTGCAACCTCCGCCTCCCAGGTTCAAGCGATTCACCTACCTCAGCCTCCTGAGTAGCTGGGACTACAGGCACGTGCCACCATGCCTGGCTAATTTTTTGTATTTTAGTCGAGATGGGGTTTCACCATGTTAGCCAGGATGGTCTCGATCTCCTGACCTCAAGATCCTCCAGCCTCAGCCTCCCAAAGTGTTGAGGTTATAGGCATGAGCCACCACGCCCGGCCTATTTCTTGTTTTTTGTTTGTTTGTTTGTTTGTTTGAAATGGGATCTCACTCTGTCACCCAGACTGGAGTGCAGTGATACAATCTCAGCTCACTGCAGCCTTGAACTGCTGGGCTCAGGTGATCCTCCTGCCTCAGCCTCCCCAAGTAGCTGGTACCGTAGACGTGTACCACCATGCCCTGGTAATTTTTGTAGTTTTTTGTACAGATGGGGTCTTGGTATGTTGCTCAGGCTCATCTGGAACTTCTGGGCTCCAGTGATCCTCCCACTTTGGCCTCCCAAGTGCTGGGATTACAGATGTGAGCCACTACACCCAGCCAAGATGTTTCTTGAAGCTATTTCTCTATCAAAAATGGGAGGTGGAAAGTGGAAAAGAAAAAGTCTGGAGAAAGCTTTTTTTTTTTTTTTAAGAAAAGTGGGAAAGTGCATATTTGAAAAGAGTATTTATTAACCTTTTATCTGTGAAGCTTATCTATGTCTGAATCAAACAGCCCACTTGACCCATTTGTGGTACTGTGTGGCCCCTGAATGGGCTTTTGAGTTCATAGTCACTACTGTGATGGACGCAGTAAAAAAGGGATTTGGGGGGGGGGGCCTCCAGGAAGGCTTCCTGGAGGAGTTGCTGTCTTGACCTGGTATTAGAAAGGTGGCTCATGCCTGTAATTCCAGCACTTTGGGAGGCCAAGGTGGGTGAATCGCTTGAGCTCAGGAGTTCAAGACCAGCCTGAGCAGCAAGGCGAAACCTTTTCTCTACAAAAAATTTAAAAATTAGCTGGGTGTGATGGTGCATGCCTATGGTCCCAGCTACTTGGGAGGCTGAGGCAAGAGGATCACTTGAGCTCAGGAGTTCGAGATTAGTCTGGGCAACATGGCAAAATTCCATCTCTACAAAAAACACAGAAGTTAGTGGGGCTTGGGGGCATGCGCCTGTAGTCCCAGCTGCTTGGGAGGCTAAGGTGGGAGGATCGCTTGAGCCTGGGAGGTGGAGGTTGCAGTGAGCATGATTGTGCCTCTGCACTCCAGCCTGGATGACAGAGCAAGACCCCATCAAAAAAAAAAAAGGAAGAAAGGAAGAAAGTGTGGTGTGGCAGGACCACAGAGCTCAAAACAGGGAGTATGGGAAAGAAAGCTGGAAACACAGGAGTTTGGAAAGCCTCCCTCACTCAATGGGGTGAGCAAGTGGCTCTTCAAATATGCTGGAGAGACCAGGTGAGGTGGCTCACACCTGTAATCCTAGCACTTTGGGAGGCAGGCTGATTACCTGGGGTTAGGAGTTTGAGACCAGCCTGGCAGACATGGTGAAACTCCATTGCTACTAAAAATACAAAAAAATATCTGGGCGTGGTGGTGCGTGCCTGTAATCCCAGCTACTTGGGAGGCTGAGACAGGAGAATCGCCTGAACCTTGTAGGTGGAGATCGCAGGTTCACGCTATTCTCTGTATCGGCTATAATACTTCCCGTTCAAGTCTGTGACTGTGCTATCATTTATTTGAACAGCCCCTTAGTGATGGTCACTTAGTTGTTCCCGTCTTTCGTTTTGTACATGCGGTCCTGCAGGGGGTCTGGTACCCTCATCTCTGCGTCTTTGCCCAGGTGCAGGTGGCTCTGCAGGCTGCATCTCTGGAAGTGGAAGTGTTTAGTCAGAGGCTGCACGCACTCAGAATGGCATAGGTTCTGCCTGGTTTTCCTCCCAAGAAGTCATGGGTAGAAGACACCACTGGCACAGGGCTCAGCACCCCTGGCATTTGGGGCCGGATCATTCTTTTTTTTATTGTGTTTTTGAGACAGAGTCTCACTCTGTCGCCTAGCCCAAGTGACGCAGTGGTGCGATCTGGGCTCACTGCAACTTCCACCTCCCGGGTTCAAGCAGTTCTCCTGCCTCAGCCTCCGGAGTAGTTGGAACTAGAGGCAGGCACCACCACACCTGGCTGATTTTTGTATTTTTAGTAGAGACAGGGTTTCACCACGTTGCCCAGGCTGGTCTCGAACTCCTGACCTCAGGTGATCCACCCACCTCAGCCTCCCAAAGTGCTCGCATTACAGACGTGAGCCACTGCGTCCAGTCTCGGATCATTCTTTATTGAGGGGGCCATCCTGTGCATTGTGGGACATTGAGCGGTTTCCACCAAAATGTTTACATTTGTTAAGCAATGTCCCCCACGGTGGGGCAGGGTAACATCACCCCCTGCTGAGAGCTAGTACCCTAGTGCCTTCACCAGGTACAGTATGTGCCATCCCCCTCATCCTCTCTCCTGGCCCCCTTGTTCTCAGCATCG
Organism: Ateles fusciceps; assembly: GCA_036589455.1. Lineage (NCBI taxonomy): Eukaryota > Metazoa > Chordata > Mammalia > Primates > Atelidae > Ateles > Ateles fusciceps. The sequence continues at coordinate 4,802,658 of JAZHEH010002317.1, read as the reverse complement.
CCCACCAGGCTTCCCCTGGCAGATGGCTCTGCAGGTAGAAAGCAGAGGGGGGTGGGATGGGGGCTGTGGTCACATCCCGGTGGACACTCCCCAGCTGTGTGGCCTTGGGCAGGCAACATCACCTCCGCACACCCTCCGGCTTCTTTGTTTGTAAAATGGGACGACCAGGGTCAGGAGGCTAAGGTGGGAGGATCGCTTGAGCCTGGGAGGTGGAGGCTTCAGTGGGCCATGATCGTGTCTCTGCACTCCAGCCTGGGCGACAGAGTGAGACCCTGTCTCAAAAGAAAATAAAATGGGATGAATAGAAGCTGCCTCCCTCGCCGGGAGTAAAGGGGGTGAGAATGCCAGCAAAGTGCTCAGCCCGGAGCTAGAGCTTAGGAGGACGATCTGGGAGCCTCCGGGTTGCCTCATCCGCCCTTCCATCAGGGCAGCGATTGCAGGGGTGCCAAGGACAGACGTGGGCTTCGTCTGCAGCCACGTTTCTGCTGCTTTCCCGTCCCGGTTTCTTTCTGGCTGTGGCCTTGTTTCTCCCATGTTTGGCGGCTGTGTCCCCTTTGCTCTAGAAGACCGATTGGAGCTCCGCAGCAGGATTTGGTTTTGAGTTAGCGTGTCCAGTTAGGTGCTACTCTCTCGCCGCCACCACCAGACGCTAAATTGGCAGGACCCAGGTGGGGAGCCACACCAGGTTCCTCTCTGGCCACCCCAGGCCCCTGGGCCTGCAGGGCTGCCCTGCACTGCTCAGCCAGGACCCACCTGCCCGCTGCCCGAGCCGCCCATGGGAAGGGCACAGGGACAGACCCATGTGGCCTTCCCAGGTGGGTGCACACTGTCTGCCGGAACAGGCCAGGTCGGCCACCAGCTGTTGACCTTGCTTTGAACTTGTTTACTGCTGTGTGAGTTCAGGGAATGACATAATTCCTGTCCAAGCTCCCTGGACTAAATTTAGGCCCCAGGAAAAGAATTTCCCCTGGGTGAGTTCCAGTACTGCGGTGCTCAGAGAATCGGCTGCTGCCCTGAGCCCTTGAATGCTCTGTGGGTTCCAGGGCCAGTTCCCACCAAGCTCTGGGGCCTGGCTCTCAGGGGAGGCCTCTGCCAGGCACCTCTCTCCCAGCACGGGTCAGTGTGAGTCTCTGGTAACTGGGCACTTCATGATTTCTAAGCCTACATCCAGGGCCACCACCTTCCCCCCCCCGCCACTCTGCAGAGCCTGCTGTGCCGGACAGAAAGGGGCTGTGGTGACCGTTGCAAAGCCACACATGGGCAACTTTTCTAGGTCAGTAAGAACTGGAAATGTTTATGTTAAAGCAAACGTGTATTATGAAAGACAGTATAACATTAATATGATTTCTTTCTTTTTTTTTTTTGAGATGAAGTCTCACTCTGTCACCCAGGCTAGAGTGCAATGGCGATTTTTGGCTCACTGCAGCCTCCGCCTCCTGGGTTCACGTGATTCTCCTGCTTCAGCCACCTGAGTAGCTGAGATTACAGGCACCTGTCACCATGCCAGGCTAATTTTTGTATTTTTAGAAGAGATGGGTTTTTGTTGGCCAGGCTGGTCTCGAACTCCTGACCTCTAGTGATCTGCCTGCCTTGTCCTGCCAGAGTGCTGGGATTACAGGCATAAGCCACCACACCTGGCCTCTCTCTTTTATTTTTATTTTTTTTTCCAAGGCAGAGTCTCTCACTCTGTCCCCCAGGCTGGAGTGCAATGGCACGATCTCAGCTCACTGCAACCTCCACCTCTCGGGTTCAAGCTGTTCTCCTGCCTCAACCTCCTAGTAGCCAGGATTACAGGCATGGGTCACCACACTCAGCTAATTTTTGTATTTTTAGTAGAGATGGGTTTCACCAGGTTTGTCAGACTGGTCTCGAACTTCTGACCTCGTCATTCACCCACCTCAGTCTCCCAAAGTGCTGGGATTACAGGCGTCAGCCACTGTGCCTCGCCTGACCCCTCTCTTTAAAAAAATAAATAAACTAGAAATGGGATTTCACTATATTTCCCAGGCTGGTCACAAACTCCTGAGCTCAAGCGATCTTCCCACCTTGACCTTCCAAAGTGTTGGTATTACAGGTGTGAGCTACTACACCTGGACAATTTTTTTTTTTTTAATTGAGATGAAATTCACATGAAATTAACCATGGTAAATGAATAATTCACTGAGAGTACACTCACAAGGGGTGTGCAACCACCACTTCTGTCTGGTTCCAAAACATTTTAACCACCCCAAAAAGAAACCTTGCAGCCACCAGCAATCATCCTTCACTTCTCCCTTCCCCAGCAACACTGGGTCCCCCACTCTGGGCAACCAGTAAACTTTCTGTCTCTTTTATTTATTTATTTATTTATTTTTAAACAGACGGGGTTTCACCATGTTGGTCAGGCTGGTCTTGAACTCCGACCTCAGGTAATCCGCCCACCTTTGCCTCCAAAGTGCTTGTATTACAGGTGTGAGCCACCGCGCCCGGCCTTTTTTTCTTTTTCTTTTTTTTTTTTTTTAAAGACGGGGCACTTTCTGTCTCCATATATTTGCCTATTCTGGACTTTTTTTTTTTTAGACCGAATCTCGCTCTGTTGCCAGGCTGGAGTGCAGTGGTACAATCTCGGACTGCAGTCTCTGACTCCAAGTTCAAGCAATTCTCCTGCCTCAGCCTCCAGAGTAGCTGGGACTACAGGCGCGCACCACCATGCCCAGCTAATTTTTGTATTTTTAGTAGAAACAGCGTTTCACCATGTTGGCCAGAATGGTCTCGATCTGTTGACCTTGTAATCTGCCCACCTTGGCCTCCCAAAGTGCTGGGATTAGAGGCGTGTGCACTTTTCGTATAAATGGAATCATACACTCTGTGGCCTTTTGTGTCTGACTTCTCACTGAGCATGATGTTTTCATTTCTGTTGTTGTTGTTTTGGTTTTGGTTTTTTTGAGAGAGTCTCACTGTGTCGCCCAGGCTGGAGTTCAGTGGCACGATCTCATCTCACTGCAGCCTCCGCCTCCTGGGTTCACGAGATTCTTCTTCCTTAGCTTCCTGAGTAGCTGGGACTCTAAAGTGCGCTCCACCATGCCTGGCTCATTTTTGTAATTTTTTAGTAGAGACAAGGTTTGGCCATGTTGGCCAGGGTGTTCTCCAACTCCTGACCTCAGGTGATCCACTCACCTTGGCCTCCCAAAGTGCTGGGATTACAAGTGTGAGCTACCATGCCCAGACTGTTTTTGGTTTTGGTTTTGGTTTTGAGACAGAGTCTTACTCTGTCGTCCAGGCTGTAGTGCAGTGGCGCAATCTCAGTTCACTGCAACCTCCGCCTCAGGGCCAAACGATTCTCCTGCCTCAGCCTCTGAATAACTGGGATTACAGGCAAGCACCACCACACCTGTCTAATTATTGTATTTTTAGTAGAGACAGGTTTTCACCATGTTTGCCAGGCCGGTCTTGAACTCCTGACCTCAAGTGATCTGTCTGCCTTGGCCTTCCTAAGTGCTGGGTTTTCAGGCGTGAGCTACTGTGCCCGGCCAGGGCTCCTAATCTGAGAAGTGGCAGTGTCACCCTGCACAGCCTTGCTGGAAAGGAGGGCCTTGCGGTTCCGCTCCCCGCCCTCTGTGCTCTGGCCCATCCCAGGCCCTGCACTGTTTCCCTTCGTTCCCGCTGTCCCAGGCCCTGCACTGTTTCCCCCTCGTTCCCATCGTCCCAGGCCCTGCACTGTCTCCCCCTTGTTCCCATCGTCCCAGGCCCTGCACTGTTTCCCCCTTGTTCCCGTCGTCCCAGGCCCTGCACTGTTTCCCTTTGTTCCCATCTTGCCTGCTTGCTTTTAAACCTCAGTGTGGGTTATTTTCCTCTTTGTTATTCCTCTGCCTCAGAAACTCCAGCAAGGAAGTCTTGGTTGCACAAGCGTTTTTTAGGTCTTTAGGATTAGTTTAGTGTGCCTTTTTTTTTTCTCCCACATTGGACATTTGTACAATTTTTTTTTTTTTTTTTTTTTGTTGAGACGGAGTCTTGCCCAGTCACCAGGCTGGAGTGCAGTGGCATGATCTCGGCTCACTGCAACCTCTACCTTCCGGGTTCAGGCGTTTCCTGCCTCAGTCTCCCGAGTACCTGGGACTGTAGGTGCATACCACCACGCCCAGCTAATTTTTGTATTTTTAGTGGAGACGGGGTTTCACCATGTTGGCCAGGGTGGTCTCAATCTCTTGACCTCGCAATCCGCCCACCTCAGCCTCCCAAAGTGCTAGATTACAGGCGTGAGCCACTGCACTTGGCCAATTTAGTGTGCTTTTTAACATCAGGGTAATGTGGTGTCGGTGCCTTGGGTAGGATTTTTGCTGCCCCCTTCACAAGTGTCTGGCCCCGTGCCCAGTAAGCTTTAGGAAAAACCACTGCCTCCTCCCAAACTCCACCTACCCCCCTGCCCCACCCAGCCTGCCCCTTCCTTCTGCTGAAAAAACGTGGGGGTGGAGCAGCAGGAAGACTGAGGCATGAGGAATCACCCGAATAACTGGGTTCATTCAACAGGCGATTGCCTGATGGAATGGTGTGCAGCCATCTTGTCAGCTCTGATATTTAAAGAATCTTTAAAGGCACAAAAACTCCTCCGAAATACCATGTGATCCCCATTTGGGAAGAGGAGAAAAATTGTATGCATGTAGGGAGAAAAAACTACAAAGATGGGAATAAATCCTCTAAAGCATTAGTGGGGTGGTCCCTGGGTGGTGACAGGTGATTTTTAACTTTATTTTTTTTCTGTAATTTTCTGTTCCTGCAATGATCAGTCATTGCTCTGGCAATCGAAAAAATACCTATATTATTAAGAGATATGTTTACAAAAGGTCAGTTACCTCTGATGTTCCCCAGGAGGAGAAGGCAGTCTCTTTAAAGGAGGAGGACGAAGCCACCTTGGCTGCGGGAGAGAGGAATTGACAGCCATGATTGTTGGTGCGCACTGCGGCCGCCAGGGGGTGCTGGGTGCACGCAGCACGGAGACTGCAGCCTCCTCCGTTCACCTCCCAGGGCCCCTGGCAGCTAAGTATGCAAAAGCGGGTTGCAGACCCCAGGGCCTGTGTGTGGCCTGGCTGCTGGAAACAGCGCCACTGAAAAATCAACAAGAGACTCCCCAGGCCCCCAGCTCATTGTAGCCTTCAAAGAAGACTGGCCCCAGAACTACCCGGTTCAAGGTATTTTTAGTATTTGGCCCGTCTGGCCCCGCCTCTGACGTGTTTGCAAACCGCTCCCGTCGTCTTGCTCTTCCCCGCAGACGCTTCTGATGAGCAGAACTCACAGTCCTCGATGGAACATTCGATGAACAGCTCAGAGAAAGTAGACCGGCAGCAGTCTGGAGACACGGGTCTGGCCACAGAGACGTCTGCAATCTCTCAGGTACCTTGCTCGAGGTCTCAGAGGGGCAGCCAGATCGGCCGTGAGCCCATTGGGTTGGGGGTACGTTGAAAGGCGTTTCGTTGTTGTGTTTTGTTGTTTTGTCATTGGACTGTTGAAACTGTCATTTGTCCGCTGGGTGATGTCCATGAACACAGTCCTGTGCCCTGCCCTGGGCTCCGGGGCTGAGGGATAATGCTCCTTGTCGCCTCTGCCCTCAAGGAGCCTCTGGGTCGGAGGAGGAGGAAGGACCTTGAACCCAGCTTCAGCTTCCGCGTTTTGTCTGTTCGGGCTCACAAGCATTGCCTCATCTCAGTGACCCCCAAATCAGCGCGCTTTAGAGCTGAGAAGACAAGACGTTGGAAACCTAAGTTGGGGGGGCATCCTGTGGAATGGTGCCGCTGACCCCACTGGCGCGGCGCAGGTCCCTCTCCAGGTCAGAACTGTGCTGGAATCTGGTCTGAATGAGTCAGTGCAGGTGCAGTGAGCCCGGTGGTAAAGAGCAAACCTCCCAGAGTCGGGCCCAAGTTTGAATCCCAGTTCCCAAAATGGGATCACAGAGCTGTCTTGGGGCCACCGTGAGGATTCGATGGGAGAACGTGGGTAAACACTTAGTGTAGAGTGGACACAGAAGATACTGAAGCGTCATTGGCCACGACCACTGTTAGGATTTTTCACTGTAAATCCTCTAGACTCAGCTGGGCATCGTGGCGGCTCACGCCTGTAATTCCAGCACTTTGGGAGGCCAAGGTGGGTGGATCACCTGAAGTCAGGAGTTTGAGACCAGCCTGGCCAACATGGTGAAACCCTGTCTCTATTAAAAATACAAAAATTGGCCGGCATGGTGGTGTGTGCCTGTAGTCCCAGGGGCTGAGGCAGGAGAATCACTTGAACCTGGGAGGCGGAGGTTACAGTGAGCCAAAATTGTGCCACTGCACTCCAGCTGGGATAACAGAGCAACGCTCTGTCTCAAAAAAACAAAAATCCTCTAGGCTCTTGTTTTTTTGAGACAGAGTCTCACTCTGTCACCCAGGCTGGAGTGCAGTGGCATGATCTCAGTTCACTGCAACCTCCACCCTCTGGGTTCAAGCGATTCTCCTGCCTCAGCCTCCCAAGTAGCTGGGATTACAGGTGCCTACCCCTATGCCTGGCTGATTTTTGTATTTTTAGTAGAGATGGGGTTTCACCATGTTGGCCAGGCTGCTGTCAAATCCTGACCTCAAATGATCCACCCACCTCAGCCTCCCAAAGTGCTGAGATTACAGGCGTGAGCCACCACGACTGGCCACTTCAAAATCTTTAAACCCTTTGATCGGCAGCTCCGTTTCTAAGAACTCACCCTGCGGAACCCTCCCCACATGCCTTAGCACAAAGGAGCTGCTTAGAGGAATCTGGGGTCGCGGGCACGGTGGCTCATGCCTATAATGCCAGCTCTTTGGGAGGCTGAGGCAGGTGGATCACCTGAGGTTGGGAGTTCGAGACCAGCCTGACTCACATGGAGAAACCCCATCTGTACTAAAAATACAAAATTAGCCAGGTGTAGCACACCTGTAATCCCAGCTACTCGGGAGGCTGAGGCAGAAGAATGACTTGAACCCGGGCAGCGGAGGTTGCAGTGAGCCAAGATCGCGCCACTGCACTCCAGCCTGGGCAACAAGAGTGAAACTTCATCTCAAAAGGAAAAAGAGAAATCTGGGGTCTTGTATGAGACAGGCTAGGGTGCAGCTGTTTAGAAGAGCATGGTTGGGCCTTCCAGGTTATGATAAACATTCTTGCAGGGTGCAGTGAGAAAAGCAGGCTGCAGAACCGCAGGCGTAGCATGAGCCCATCTGGTTAAAAACAGTAGAAGCCAAAGCCTGGTGATTTATAGCAAGACCAATGTTGTCAGCTGGGATCTGTGGGCCTCTTGAGCTCAGTGGAGAAAGCTCAGCTTGAAACTTTGATCCACACCCTGAGAGTATCCAGTGCTCCCCGACAGTGCCTGGAAATGCTAGGAGTCCCCCAATCTCACATCACCCCCACTACCCCTACTCTTGCTTCCAGGAGACCCAGACCTGAAATTGGGCCTCTTCCATCATTTTCACAGACACACATACTGTTCTACGGAGCTAGGTGTGTGGGTGAGATGGAAGATGTATTCCAGTAAAGCAGACAGCCTGACATTTCAAGCAATACATTTTTGACCAGGCACAGTGGCTCGCATTTGTAAGCCTAGCACTTTGGGAGGCTGAGGCAGGTGGATCAGTTGAGGCCAAGAGTTGGAGGCCAGCCTGGGCAACACAGCAAGTCCCCATCTCTCCAAAAAAAGCAAGAAAATTAGCCAGGCGTGGTGGGGCATGCCTATAGTCCCAGCTACTCTGGAAGCTGAGGTGGGAGGATCGCTTGAGCCTGAGAGTTAAGGCTACAGTGAGCTATGATCATACCACTGCACTCCAGCCTGGGTGACAGAGTAAGACCCTATTTCAAAAAAATAAATACAGGTCCGGGCGTGGTGGCTCACGCCTGTAATCTCAGTACTTTGGGAGGCCCAGATGTTTGGGTCACAAGGTCAGGAGATCGAGACCATCCTGGCCAACATAGTGAAACCCCGTCTCTACTGAAAATACAAAAATTAGCTGGATGTGGTGGCGTGCACCTGTAATCCCAGCTACTCGGGGAGGCTGAGGCAGGAAAATCACTTGAACCCAGGAGGTGGAAGTTGCAGTGAGTCGAGATCACGCCACAGCATTCAAACCTGGCAACAGAGTGAGACTCTGTCTCTACATACATACATGCATACATACATGCATACATACATATATACATACAGAAAAAAGGAGAGAGTACAGACAGGCAGCCTTCCTGACTCCCTGTGGTCCCTGCTGCCAGCGTCCCCCAGAAGGGGCTTATATAACCATATCTGCAAGTCCATCGCACGTCCTATTCCCTTGCAACATTTATCTCTGAGCACCCACTGTGCAGAGGCTGTACCTAGTCCCTCGCTGCCATGATGGGGCTGACAGTAGGGCCAGGATAAGCAGACACAAGCAAGTCACAGAGTCCCACTAAGTGCCACAGAGAGTGGAACAGGGTGACATGAAAAAGCAGAACAGGGGCCAGGCGTGGTGACTCAAGCCTGTACTGATGTTAGATCACAAGGTCAGGAGTCCGAGACCAGCCTGGCCAACATGGAAAAACCCCATCTCTACTAAAAATACAAAAATTAGCGAGGCGTGGTGGCAGGCGCCTGTAATCCCAGCTACTCAGGAGGCTGAGGCAGGAGAATTGTTTGAACCCGGGAGGCGGAGGTTGTGGTGAGCCGAGATCGCACCATTATTGCACTCCAGCCTGGGTGACGAGCAGGACTCCGTCTCAAAAAAAAAAAAGAAAAAGCAGAACAGACCGTGGGTAGAGGGCGCTGTAGCTGGCGTCAGCAGTGCCGACATGAAGGAGTGCCCAGGGCTGGGACGGCGGGCTCTCCAGGCAGGGGCAGACCAAGATGCACAGACCTCAAGACAGGAGCCAGTTTGAAGAACAAAAGAGAGGCCGGGGTGGCCAGGGAGGTGAGAACCTGGTGGGGGAGGAAGACAATGGTCAGATGCGGGAAGAAGTGAGCCAGGCTGGTCACTAGGGCCTTCTCGGTCCTGGTGAGGAGCTGGGTTTGTTCAGAAGTCAGTAGCAAAGTGGTGGAGTGCTTTGTATTTTGCGTGTGGTTTCTGTCGGAGGAAGGTTGCTGGGGCCACGCCACTGGCCACAAGGAGGCTGTGACATCAGCCAGGCCAGAGGCCAGGAGGGTGCAGGTGGGGGAGGGGCTTCAGGGGGCTGTCCAGGCCTGGGCTTTCTCCCAGGCTTATGGGGAGCGCCAGATTAGGATGGCTGTGGCCAGGAGTTCGGTCTCAGGTGACAGGTTACGTTTGAGATGCCAAGACGATGTATGATGGATGAGTGAGTGTTAAACCTTTCTTGGGGTCCTGGGTTTCTTGGGAATTCAGTGACAACTACAGACCCTTTCCCCCAGAATAACACACACACACATGTGTATACCCAGCAGATGCTGAGAGTCCAGGCCAGGCATCATGCCCAGTCCTGGAGGACAGGGGTCTGCGTGGCAGAGTGGGTCTGGGCCTTTGAGATACAGCCTTAGAACTTGGAGAGATTGCCAGGCACCATGCCTCACACCTATAATCCCAGCAGTTTTGGGAGGCTGAGGTAGGAGGATTACTTGAGCCCAGGCATTTGAGACCAGCCTGAGCAACATAGCAAGACTTCATCTTTACAAAAAACTTTTTTAAAAAATTAGCCGGGCATGGTGGCACATGAGTGTAGTCCCAGCAGCTCAGGAGGCAGAGGCGGGAGATCTGTTGAGCCCAGGAAGTTGAGGCTGCAGTGAGCTAGGATGGCTACCGTACCCCAGCCTGAGCAGCAAAGCAAGACTCTGTCTCTAAAAAAAGTAAAAACAAGTTGAAAAAGCTGGCGCAGTGGCTCATGCCTATAATCCCAGCACTTTGGGAGGCCAAGGCCGGCAGATCACCTGAGGTCAGGAGTTCGAGACCAGCCTGGCCAACATGGTGAAACATGGAGACATGGTGAAACCCTGTCTCTACCAAAAATACCAAAAAAAAAAAAAAAAAAAAAAGCACACCTGTAATCCCAGCACTCTGGGAGGCTGAGGCGGGCAGATCACCTGAGGCCAGGCATTTGAGACCAGTCTGGTCAACATGGTGAAACCCCATCTCTACTAAAAATACAAAACATTAGCCTGCATACCTCTAATCCCAACTTCTTGGGAGGCTGAGGAAGGAAAGTCACTTGAACCCAGTCGGTGGAGGTTACAATGAGCCAGTATCACGCCACAGCACTGCAGCTGGGGTGACTGAGCAAGACTCCATCTCAATGACAACAAAAGAACTTGGAAAGGTGAACTTGAAACTATAATCACCCTAGCAGTTAATCACAGATGGGAAGATTGATGACAGGAACTCCTGGTCCAGTCTGAATGAGCGGAAAGGCCTGGAGTCCCAGGCCGCAGTGTAGGAAACGCTCCTGGGTTACCAGCCATTGGCATGTGGTAGGGGCAGGCAGGGGCCAGGGGACACTGGGCTCCCTGGCTCCAGGAGGAATGCAGGTGTGAGAGTCTCCATAGGTCCTTGAACCCTCTGGAGTCCACGCTTGGGCCTCGGGTCCAGAACCGCTGGTCTGAATCACAAAGCCGCCCTCCCCCCGGTTCCTTCCTGGGCTGACCTTCGGCCTCACACCTGGCCTCACGTGCTCTCCTGGCATATTAACCTGTGTTCCCCTTTTCTTCTCTCCCCAAGGATCTGGAAGGAGTGCCACCCTCTAAAAAGATGAAACTAGAGGCCTCTCAACAAAACTCCGAAGAGATGTAGACGATGCTTGAAAGCCTCCGATCCATGTTTCATGGAAGGTACATCAGCAATTAATTCTAGAGCAACTTTGCCCGAGCAATTCCTCTTGGGTGTGAACAGAACTACTAACGTTTCAAGTTTACTAAGTGCAAATCCAAGAAGACCCAGAACGGTGGAACTTCTCAGACACTGAAGAACTCTCTGCTGTGAAGCAAAACACTCAAACCTTTAAGGGACTGTCCTTGGGGAGGCAGGCGGGGCGGCAGCTCAGGAGTGTCTGCACACTGTCTTCGGAAGCCAGGATTCCATTTGTGTTGCTGCTGTATTTTTTCCCACTTCTCTATGTAACGATATAAGCTATTGGAGGGTGGTACCGATCAGGAACGCTTTCCGGCGGGGCTTTTCACTGTTCAACCGATTCCTTCCGCTTTCTTTTTTTGTGCCTTGTGCCCTTGAGGTGACCTCTGGCATGTGTCCTGGTGGCTTTTGCATCTCCCCCTCTGCAAAGTGCCCTTGTGGTTTGGTTCGGGCGGCAGCTGCCATCCTTCTCCACCGCTCTCCTCCCTGCCCCAGGACTTGATTACAGCAGGCAGGGTGGAGGAGGGGGAGCTCCTTAACCCACCTGGTTTTCAGGTACACGGGACCTTACGCACGCCCCAAGCATCAGGCACCAGGGCCCCAAGGACGCGCAGCTGCCAGGCATAGTCCCCAAGGGCTCGGCTCCTTGGTCCAGGCTGGGCGCTCGCTGTGCCCTCCTTTCCTTGGGGCCTTTAGGGCTGGGCATCTCCAAGCCCACCATGGCCTAGATAGACATGCAAAGCCCTTGGAATTTTCTGGCACTTCCTCTCTCTTGCCGTCACCCCCACCACCACCCCATCACTGCTTTCTCCCAGACCTCTGGATACAAAATGGCTTCTCTGGCTGACTGCAGGCTGTCTCCTGAAGGCACTGAGTGCGCCAGGGAGGCTGGGAGCTGGCGGCAGGATTAGCTGGTGCTGAACTTTCTCTCATAGGACGTCGCTTGGATTTCAAATCCACAGTCACCTGCTGCCCTTCGCCTCCCCTGATGCCCCAGCCCACGCCCCGAGAGGCAGGATCGCAGCGGTTAGAATCCACGTGCTTTCCCATTCATAGGCTGTTCTGACTCTCAGAGCCAACAGCTGGACCATGTTTCATCCGCAGAACGTGCTGTCGGTCCCCACCGGGGGAGCAGGCCTTGAAATGGCTGGGCCTTCAAGGCCACAAACAAGGCGTTGAGGAATTGGAAAGATTTGCACACCCTCCAGGAAGGAGAGATGCAGTCTCCCCTCCCTCCCAGCCCGCACCTGCGCTGCCACGGCTTCCTCTTCACTCAACGGGACGCCCCGAGGACGAACTGCCTAATCGTTTGGTTCTGAGGCCTGGTTTGCTCTTAATGAGTATATGGACTCCTCAGACCTTAAACCTTTTCCTAAGCTTTCTTTACTGCACTGGAGTTCTGACTCCCTTTGAGTTGTATGTTACTGGGGGGGTGGGGGGTCACGGGTTTTGTTTTCTGGGGCTAATTGGTGCATATTCAGGTACCACCTTTGATGTGTGGATCTTTCTCCTGACCATCACGGGAAGTGTCTGCCGGATTCCATTTTCTAAGAGTTTCTTAGACTAGCTTATTTTTTTTAAGGGATCCTGTCTATTTCCTGCACTTCAAGAAGAATCAAAATGTTCCTGAATTTCAAATACCTCATGCAAAATGTCTCCTGAAATAAGGGGAAAATAAAAAACAACTTTGAAAATCTTAATGTTGAAGTTAGGAATGCCGAAAGGTTTCTGTCTTAAAAAAAAAATTCCTATACTTACCACTTTTGCCCCGTAGGCAGTCGGTTTTGTTGAGAACTGCGTACCTCACGCGGCACCTCTCCACGCATCTCAAGGCAGCGTGACCTCCAGATCCCGTAGAGTCACGTTTTTCTTTGCAGCGAAACTCCATCTTGGTGAGAGATAAATTTGGATATTTATTTCCTTTTCTTTTTTGGGAAACAAGAGGCCACAACCAAGACAGTTGAAGGAGAATGAAACAGACACACCCACAGAAGCAGAGGCGTAGGTGGCCCTGCCACTCGCCGCAGCCTCTCTGGACAGGCAAGGGGAGTTGGCACAGGTGAGGACTCAGACGACGTCCACCGTCCCGAGGCTGTCACTAGTTTTTCTCTGAAGTGCCTGAAGGTAGGAATGGGCCGGCAATCGGGACCAGCTGGGCCCCGCCACGGCCATGCCAGGCAAAGCGCCAGCAGCCCTGCACTCCACGCTGGCCAAGAAGGCCTTCCACGCAGAATGACGAGACTGCAAAAATCCCATGTGCTTCCTTCCCTGGCGCAGCCGCTCCTCCGAGCCGCTGCCCCCACCCACCCTGCACCCCTCGCCCTCCCCCCCCACCACAGAATCTAAGACCTTTCAGCTTCGAGCCAGGGACAAGGGATCCCCAGCAAAAGCCTTCCGTGGACATCAGGCCCCGTGGCCTCAAGGGCTCCCAGGGCAAACCTAATTCCCCTCAAAACTTGAAGTCGGGGGAAGCTGCGGCTACACATTCCACAAGTGCTGGCACTTACACCCACAACCCGGAAGGCTGTGGACCCATTCCTCTAGGGCGGTGACCTGCCATTAGCAAACGGTGTCATGGTTTGGAATGTTCATTATCGCCGAGGACCTGGTTAGAGGCGTAAAGACCTTTTTCACCGTTACCTAATTTTGCCCCCAAGATTTTTTTTTTTTGGTGTGTTGTACAGCAGTATAATTTTTCACTTATTTATTCCATCAGTAGATATGGTTTGTACAATGTACAATGGTTTCATTTCAGAAAATAAAAATTTCAAATCCTGAATACCTTTGTTGCGTTGTAAATAGGAGTCAAGTCAGATTGATGGTGACAGTGTCCCTCGCTGGCTGCTCCAGCCTCTCCCTGTACAGCCATGTGGCCCTGATTCTACAAGACACATGAGTTCCTTGCATACAGGAATTGCTGCCTTCCACAGTCATGAGAGCTGCCATTATTAAGCACCAGCTGGATGCCAGGCAAGCCACTAGTCGCTCCTTTCTGTGGGCAGGTATTGTCAGCCACCTTGTGCAGGTGAGGAAGCAGCAGGACAGTCCCTTGTGGGGCTCTCATACCCGGTCAGGACCCCAGGTTAAAAGCCACACCTGAGGCCAGGTGCGGTGGCTCACACCTGTAATCCCAGCACTTTGATTACAAGAAGAGCGGATCACTTGAGGTCAGGAGTTAGAGACCAGCCTGGCCAACATGGCAAAACCCTGTCTCTACTAAAAATACAAAAATTAGCCAGGCATGGTGGCACGCACCTGTAATCCCAACTATTTGGGAGGCAGGGACAGAAGAATCACTTGAACCTGGGAGGCGGAGGTGGCAATGAGCTGAGACTGCACCACTGCACTGTAGCCTGGACAACAGAGTAAGACTCTATCTCAAAAAAAAAAAAAAAAAGCCACACCTGATCCCTCTATCCTGAGTCCTGGGTTCCAGCAGGGATATGTTTTCGGCTTCCCTGTCTGAGGAGGCTCTGGCTTGTGGTAGGGACTCAGGGGCGTCAGAGCGTGAGTGGACTGCGACCTTGGCTTGACTTGTCCTAACGGCCTCTAGTGACTTACATGGTGGGGCTAGAACCAGACCTTTCCCAGGGCCCTGTCCCTCTCAGCCCAGACTCTTTCCCCCCAAGTTGACTTCCCCACCTCTGTCCAGCCTCACCCGGCCCTGGGTCAGCCCATAAAGGGAGCTGGCAGGGGTGGGGGTGTCAAGTCAGCGGTCTGGGCCAAGCTGCACTGCGCTTGGCCTGGCCTGCAGGCAGATGCTCTCTCCCGTTTGTTCTGTCTGGCTCTCCTCCCTAGTGGTTCCTTTCGAACATGTTCCAGTGTTTTTAACAGAACTGGTTGCTTAGCTAAATAAACTCCTGATATGGAAAGTTCAGCTTGACAAAACACAAATCATACAGGCCTTGTTTGCTTAAGGAAAAAAAAATGCCTGAGCTGGCACACATTCCCGTGCTTCCTTTCTGTCCCCCCCTGCATGTCTGTTCCCAGCTCTTGCTCTCTGGATCAGCGTCACTCCCTCGTCTCTCCTGCCCCTCCCCCACCTCCCATGTCTCCACCCGCCTAGATCACTGTTTCTCAGTTTTTTCCATGTAACTTCCTCTGTGTCTCTCACTGAAGCGGCCTAATTTCCTCTCCCCACCTCCCTTCCTTGAGGAGCAGTCATGCCTAGGAGCTAGAAACGTGGGCTTTGAGGCATTGGTTGAGCTGTGCTGGGCCCTGGACAGCAATGACTCAAACTTGACCCTTAACCCCAGGCAGGTAAGTGAGCCCCACTGCATTACGGTGCCGACCACAATTTGGAATTAGGGGATACAGACATTCCGATGGGCAGGGGCCAGGGGATCTCCTAGGACACCAGAGGAATACCAGGCATGGGGCTAAGCAGCTTGTTTTCTTTTTTGACACAAAGGAGTGGCTGGACGCTTCTGAGCCAAGGCTCTGCTAGACTAGGGATCATGTTGCCAATGAATAGCATGGATTGGAAAAGACCAGCTGGAGGTGGGAGCAGGGCAACTAGGGAACTGGAACAATAGGCCAAGCAGGGGGCCAGCAGTTGGCAACAGGGCCCACGTGCCCCCCAGGCAATGTGAAGGCGGTCAGTAGGCAGGGAGGTGGGGTGGGGAAGGGATATGTTTGGGAAGGTAGGCAGAGAAGGCTCAGGTCAAAGTTCCAAGTCTATGCCAAGGCAACAAGTGTCACAGAGGTCCGTGGTGGGGCCGAGGATGGACTGCAGACCCTAAAGGCCAAGTCCAACTTCGTTCTCTCTGAGTGAAGAATGCATGTTTCCTCCAAAGCCTCGGATTAAACATCCATTGACCTTGTCTATCCAGTTTTGTTTCCCCTCTTCTTCTCATAGGGGTCGCCCTCCCTCCCCAGATCTTAAGTGGGGCGGTTACCTATCCCAGGGTGGCCCTGTGACCCAGTCCTATCCAATCACCATGGTCCCGCCTCCCGGCTGCCCCAATTGGTTCAGGGATGAGCACGTGGCCCATAGTGGCCCAATGAGAGTCAGCCCTGAGGTTTCTGTGGGAACTGGTGGGAAAGAATTTCTGCTTGAGCATCTGGAGTTGCTCAAACGGGGAGGCCTGCGGCCGAGGAGTCGGCCTGAGAATGAAAGCAGCACAGGAAAGGGTTGAAAGACAGTGAGTATGTGCTTTCCGAGGGCAGCATTTGAGCCTTGGCCCCAGCTGGCCCCGAAGCCAGCACTCCCCCCTGAACGTCTCAATTTTGTGAGCCAATAAATCCCCTTGATGGTTTAGGCAAGTTTTCACTGAGTCTTACCCCCACATGAGCCCCCACTCGTCCATATGGACCTGTTTTGGACCAATGAGGCATCCCCATCTGTAGTCTTCAACATGAGGAGCGGCACCACTCCGAGCAGTGTGACCTCAGGCAACTATCTTAACCTCTCTGGGTCCCCTGTTTCTTCATCTGTATGATGGGGAGAATAATAGTGCCTACTAAGGTTGTTGTGAGGATTAAATGAATACGTGTAAAGCACTCAAGGCAGGCCCTGGCACATGGTGAATCTCAAATGTTAGCTGCTGCTTTATAATTATTATCCTCACCAACCTCTAGCTTCAGAAGACCAGTTCCAAGGGCAAGAGGCACAGGGAAGAGCAGAACGGCCCACCCCTGCTTGCCTTGGCTTTGCCCTCAGTACACTTTACTCTCTGAAGACCTGCCTCTTCCCCAAGTGATTGACACTGGAGTCATCGACACAGCAAACCCCAGATGCGACACAGCCTGAGTCAGGCCTTGTGGGATAAGCCCACCCGGGAACAGGAAGGAGAGACGTGCCTGACTGAGCAGAGGACTAGAGGTCAGACAACACGTCCCTACCCTGGGCACTGGCTGCTCAGTCATTAAAGCAGACCCAAATAGCTTCTGGCCGGGGGCTCAAAGGAACAGCCTATTAGAGACTCATTTTTCCAGTCTCTCTTCCACTGTTGTTGTCTCTCCACGGGGGGGGTTGGGGGAAGACTCAGGGTGGCAAGGACCAGGATCTGCTGCCAAGCCTGTGGGTCCTGTCTCCCTCTGGGATGCCCCTGGGACTCTGGTGCCCATGGATGCACTGGGTGACTTGAGGTCAATGGCTTTCTCTCTCCAGACCTAGGCAGAAAAAGCAATCTGCTTTGCTTCAGAGAACCTCAAGAGGCTCCTAATCCTGCTCTTTTCTCCCTCTGGGCTCCCCTCTGTGATGAGCTCATCTGACCTCCTGGTAACCCCAAAGGGTAGTTTAGAGCAGGGAATCAGCCTCCCGATTTATAAAAAGGATAACTCAGGCCAGGGAAGCGACTTGAACAGGGTCCTGTAGGGACTCAGTGAAGGAGGCTTCGGAACCCAGCCTGTCTTCCAGCAGACCAGGAATCAGCAAATCTGGCTGACCACCTGTTATTTATTTATTTATTTATTTAGAGACAGAGTCTCGCTCTGTTGCCCAGGCTGGACTGCAGTGGCACAGTCTCAGCTCACTGCGACCTCTACCTCCCGGGTTCAAGTGATTCTTGTGCCTCAGCCATCGGAATAGCTGGGATTACAGGTGCATGCCACCACCCACCTGATTTTTTTTTAAATAAAGCTTTATTGGAACAAGCCATGATCATTCATTTACATATTGTTCCTGGCTGCTTTCACTGTACAACAACAGAGTCGAGTACAGATGCTTTTCCATTTACAGTGGGGTTACTTCCCAGTAAGCCCATAAACTCGCCTGTGGTCCCAGCTAACTTGAGAGGCTGAGTGGGAGAATAACATAAATCTGGGAGGTCGAGGTTGCAGTGGACCCTGGTGGCCGCTGCACTGCAGCCCGGGTGACAGAGTGAGACCCTGAATGAGGGTCCCGAGCTACTGGAACCACACAGGTGCCTGCCACAATGGGCAGCTAATTTTTTTATTTTTGTTTTTGGATTTTTTTGTAGAGATTGGGTTTTGTCATGTTGCCCAGGCTAGTCTTGAACTCCTGGCTTCAAGTGATCCTCCTACCTTGGTAAGTGTTGGGATTACAGGCATGAGCCACTGTGCCCAGCCCTGAATTTTTAATCAACATGTAAGGGTATAGCTCAATGATTTTTCACCCACTGAACACACCTGCGTGACTTGCACCTGGGTCAATAAACAGAACAGCACTAATCCCGAGTCCCCTTCTGTTGGAAATAGACGCTCGGTGTTGCAAAGAAAAATTAGCACTGAGACAAAGAATCTTTCAGCAATGCAATTTTTACTTCCTGGACTGCAGGAAGGCTACCCTCTGTAGCCATCTTGCCACGAGAGTACCTTCCTATCCCCGTCTAGTCATTACCCCGCTAAGTGTGGCTGATACCCTGACTTCTACCTGCACCAATTTCTGGCTTATTTTCGAGCTTTGCATTCACAGAATGATGTAGTATGTGCTCTTGTGTGTCTAGCTTCTTTCATTCAACACAGTATTTGTGAGATTCAACACTGGTGTGTGAGAGCGTATGCCATTCATTCTCATTGCTGGAAAATACTCCATGGGGTGAGCGCACTACAATGTGCTATCTATCTATCCATTCTTTGGACATTTGAGATATTTCCAGCTGATGGGGTGGGGAGAATTATAAATTCTGGAGGATTGCTTGAGGCCAGGAGTTCAAGGCCAGTCTGGGCAACATAGCCAAACCCCATCTCTACAAAAAACTTTAAAAATTAGCCAAGCATGTGATACACACCTCTAGTCCCAACTACCCAGCAGGCTGAGGTGGGAGGATCGCTTGAGCCTAGGAGTTGAAGAGTGCAGTAAGCCAAAATTGTGCCACTGCACTCCAGCATGGGCAACAGAGCAAGACCTTATCTAAAAAAAAAAAAAAAAAAAAGGAAAAAAGGCCTGGCACAGTGGCTCATGCCTGTAAATCCATCACTTTGGGAGGCCGAGTCAGGCAGATCACTTGAGGTCAGGAATTCGAGACCAGCCTGGGCAACATGGTGAAATTGTCTCTACTAAAAATTCAAAAGTTAGCCGAGTGGCCGGGCGTGGTACGCCTGTAATCTCAGCACTTTGGGAGGCTGGCCAAGGTGGGTGGATCATCTGAGGTCAGGAGTTCAAGACCAGCCTGGCTAACATGGTAAAACCCCGTCTTTACTAAAAATGTAAAAATTAGCTGAGTATGGTGGCAGGGGCCTGTAATCCCAGCTACTCGGGAGGCTGAGGCAGGAGAATCACTTGAACCCAGGAGGCAGAGGTTGCAGTGAGCCCAGATTGCGCCACTGCACTCCAACCTGGGTGACGAAGTGAGACTCTGACTCAAAAATAAAAATTCGAAACCCACACCCATCTGTTTCTTCACCCTTCTGAGCCTCATGTTTCCTGTGTGCAAGACGAAGGTAACTGTCCCTGACCTGCCCACCTCCCAGGGTTGTGTGGGAACCGATTAGATCTGGACCTGTGAGGAAAACTGTACAAACCTTTGAGGACTGTTCAGTCATGAAGCTCTTCTACCCACATCCCCTACATACAATTAGGTGCTCGCTGCAGAGGCATCGGGGTCTCTGGCCAGAGGCGACATCTGAAGCAATCAGGATCCTGTTCGGTTTTTCCACATCCGACCTGCCGCCGGGCCAGGGCAAGAGAGCCACGCGCGGCGGATGCACCGGCCCTGAACTCTTTCCCGAGTAAGTCCCCAGAGGTAACTGCTGCCTTTCAGTTTCTGCACTTGTTTATTTTCAAAGGGACGTTGCCAGACCGCGAGGCCACCCTGCCCTTTCATGGTTTGTTTTATGCAGATTTCAGGAAGAGAGAGAAGAGTTAAAGGGACCAGATACAAAGTCTTCTGCGAGCAAACAACGGCAACAGGCCCCAGCTGTTAGGTTTGAGGGGCATATGAGGCAGGGGACTGAACTGCAGAGTCGGGCCAGAGGTCCCCTTGCTCACCCCTGAACCCCAGGAGCCTTGAGAGTACTAACCGTGTTAACAATAACTGCAAATATCCCACATAGGATGCTAGAATAACTGGACATCTGTGTGCCAAAATCATGAATGTATACCTTGCACCTTATCACAAAATTCACTCAAAATGGATCAGAGACCAACATGTAAAACACAAAACTGAGAATCCTAGGGGAAAAACAGGAGAAAATCTTTGCGACTTTGGGGTTAAGCAAAGCTTTTTGCTAAAGACACTGATAAGAGATTGAAAACACAAGCAGACAGATTGGCAGATAATCTTTGCAAAACATATATCTGATAAAAGACTTGTATCCAGAATATAAAAAGAACTCTCTCTTTTTTCTTGTTGTGTTGTGTTTTGTTTGAGATGGAGTCTCATTTCGTCGCCCAAGCAAGAGTGCAGTGGGACGATCGTGGCTCACTGCAACCTCTGCCTCCCTGGTTCAAGCTGTTCACCTGCGTCAGCCTCCTGAGTAGCTGGGATTACAGGCATGTGCCACCATGCTTGGCTAATTTTTTTTTATTGCATTTTAGGATTTGAGGTACATGTGAAGAACATGCAAGATTGTTGCATAGGTACACACATAGCATTGTGATTTGCTGCCTTCGTCCCCATCACTCTATCTGGCATTTCTCCCCATGCTATCTCTCCCCAACTCCCCCACCCCCCGTTGTCCCCTCCCCTATTTCCCCCCGACATACTCCAGTGTGTGATGCTCCCCCTCCCTGTGTCCACGTGTTCTCATGGTTCAACACCCACCTGTGGGTGAGAACATCCAGTATTTGGTTTTCTGTTCTTGTCAGTTTGCTGAGAATGATGGTTTCCAGGTTCATCCATGTCCCTACAAAGGACATGAACTCGTCATTTTTTATTGCTGTATAGTATTCCATGGTGTATATGTGCCACATTTTCCCTGTCCAGTCTATCATCAATGGGCATTTGGGTTGGTTCCAAGTCTTTGCTATTGTAAACAGTGCCGCAATGAACATTCGTGTGCATGTGTCCTTATAGTAGAACGATTTATAATCCTCTGGATATATACCCAGTAATGGGATTGCTGTGTCAAATGGAATTTCTATTTCTAGGTCCTTGAGGAATCGCCACACTGTCTTCCACAATGGTTGAACTGATTTACACTCCCACCAACAGTATAAAAGTGTTCCTATTTCTCCACATCCTCTCCAGCATCTGTTGTCTCCAGATTTTTTAATGATCGCCATTCTAACTGGCGTGAGATGGTATCTCAATGTAGTTTTGATTTGCATTTCTCTAATGACCAGCGATGATGAGCATTTTTCATATGTTTGTTGGCCTCATGTATGTCTTCTTTTGTAAAGTGTCTGTTCATATCCTTCACCCACTTTTGAATGGGCTTGTTTTTTTTCTTATAAATCTGTTTTAGTTCTTTGTAGATTCTGGATATCAGCCCTTTGTCAGATCCATAGATTGCAAAAATTTTTCCCATTCTGTTGGTTGCCGATTCACTCTAATGACTGTTTCTTTTGCTGTGCAGAAGCTGTGGAGTTTGATTAGGTCCCATTTGTCTGTTTTGGTTTTTGTTGCCAATGCTTTTGGTGTTTTGGCCATGAAGTCCTTGCCTATGCCTGTGTCCTAAATGGTTTTGCCTAGATTTTTTTCTAGGGTTTTTATGGTGTTAGGTCTTATGTTTAAGTCTTTAATCCATCTGGAGTTAATTTTAGGGTAAGATGTCAGGAAGGGGTTCAGTTTCTGCTTTCTGCACATATCTAGCCAGTTTTCCCAACACCATTTATTAAACAGGGGAATCCTTTCCCCATTGCTGGTTTTTGTCAGGTTTGTCAAAGATCAGATGGTTGTAGATGTGTGGTGTTGCCTCTGAGGCCTCTGTTCTGTTCCATTGGTCTATATCTCTGTTTTGGTACCAGTACCATGCTGTTTTGATTACTGTAGGCTTGTAGTATAGTTTGAAGTCCGGTAGTGTGATGCCTCCGGCTTTGTTCTTTTTGCTTAGAATTGACTTGGCTATGCAGGCTCTCTTTGGTTCCATATGAAGTTTAAGGTGGTTTTTTCCAGTTCTGTGAAGAAGGTCATTGCTAGCTTGATGGGGACAGCGTTCAATCTGTAAATTACTTTGGGCAGTATGGCCATTTTCACGATATTGATTCTTCCTAACCATGAACATGGAATGTTTTCCATCTGTTTGTGTCCTCTCTTATTTCGTCGAGCAGTGGTTTGTAGTTCTCCTTGAAGAGGTCCCTTATGTCCTTTGTTAGTTGTATTCCTAGGTATTTTATTCTCTTTGTAGCAATTGTGAATGGCAGTTTGTTCTCTGATTTGGCTCTCTAAAAATATGAAATGCTTCACAAATTTGCATGTCATCCTTGTACAGGGGCCATGCTAATCTTCTCTGTATCGTTCCAATTTTAGTATATGTGCTGCCAAAGCGAGCACAATTTTTTTTTTCAAACAGAGTCTCACTCTGTAACCCAGGCTGGAGTGCAGTGGCGCAATATCTCGGCTCACTGCAACATCTGCCTCCCGGGTTCAAGTGATTCTCCTGCCACAGCCTCCCACGTAGCTAGGACTACAGGTGCACGCCACCATACGTAGCTAATTTTTGTATTTTTAGTAGAGATGGAGTTTCATCATGTTGGCCAGGCTACTCTTGAACTCCTAACCTCATGATCCGCCCACCTCCCACCTCCCAAAGTGCTGGGATTACAGGCGTGAACCACCACACCTGGCCCAATTTTTATATTTTTACCAGAGATGGGGTTTTGCCATGTTGTCCAGGCTGGTCTCTGACCTCAAGCAATCTGCCCATCTTGGCTTCCTAAAGTGCCGGGGTTACAGGGGTGACCCACCATGCCCAACCTTTTTTCTCTTTTTTAGCTTTCTTTTTTTTGTTGTTACTGAGACAGGGCCTTGCTCTGTCACCCAGGCTGGAATACAGTGGTGTGATCATGGCTCACTGCAGCCTCAGCCTCCTGGGCTCAGGTGATCCACCCACCTCAGTCCCCCAGGTAGCTGTGATCATGCCACTGCACTCCAGCCTGGGCAACAGAGCAAGACCCTATCTCTAAATTTTAAAGAATTGCAAACATCTGGATGTAAATATTTACAGTGGTCTTATTCATAACCACCAAAAACTAGAAACAACTAAAATGACCTTCAACTGACAAATGTATAAACACACGGTGGTACATTCATAAAATGAAATACTACGCAGCAATAAAAAGGAATGGACTACAGATACACTCAGGAGCAGGGCAGAATCTCAGATGCATTATGCTAAGTGAGAGAAGCCAGTCTCAAGGCCACTTTTTGAAGGATTCTATTCCAGAAAAGGCAAAACAGTGGGAACAAGAAACAGATCGGTAGTTGCCAGGGACTAGAACAGAGAGAGGGGCTGACTACAAAGGGCAAGAGGCAAGAGGGAAATGGCAGTGAGGATCGGCATTGGAACCGGGGGTGTGTGTGTGTGTGTGTGTGTGTGTGTGTTTGTATATGTTTCTATATATATGTGTGTTTTTGTTTTTGTTTTTTTAATTAGTTTTTGAGATGGAGTCTTACTCTGTTGCCGAGGCTGGAGTGCAATGGCACAATCTTCGCTCACTGCAACCTCCGCCTCCTGGGTTCAAGCCTGCCTCAGCCTCCTGAGTAGCTGGATTACAGGCACGTGCCACCACGCTGGGCTAATTTTTGTTTGCATTTTTAGTAAAGAGGTTTAATCATGTTGGTCAGGCTGGTCTTGAACTCCTGACCTCAAGTGATCCACCTGCCTCGGCCTCCCAAAGTGCTAGGATTACAGGTGTCAGCCACTGCGTCCGGCCGTGTGTATATTTTTTAACAGATGAGGTCTTGTCTGTCATCCAGTCTGGAGCGCAATGGCACGCTCACAGCTCACTGCAGGCTCGAACCTCTGGGTTCAAGGGATCCTCCTGCCTCAGCCCCCTGAGTGGCTGGGTCCACAGGCTCACGCCACCATGTCTGGCTAATTTTTTATTATTTTTTTTGTACTGACAGGATCTTGCCATCTTGCCCCAAGCTGATTTCCAACTCCCGGGCTCCAGCAGTCCTACCCTCTCGGCCTCCCAAAGTGCTGGGTTTACAGTTGTGAGCCATTGGTGCCTGTCCTGTCCTATACCTTTTTATTTTTTTCTTTTGACAGAGTCTCACTCTGTCGCCCAGGCTGGACTGCAGTGGTGCAATCTTGGCTTACTGCAAACTCCGAGTCCCAGGTTCAAGCAGTTCTGCCTCAGCCTCCCAAGTAGTTGGGATTACAGGCGCATGTCACCACGCCCAGCTAATTTTTGTATTTCACCATGTTGGCCAGGCTGGTCTCAAACTCCTGACCTCAGGTAATCCGCCTGCCTCGGCCTCCCAGAGTGCTGGGATTATAGACGTGAGCCACCGACCCCACCCCTGTCCTGTATCTTGATTGTGGTAGTGGTCACTTGACTGTATATGTTTGTCAAAACTCCTGGAACTGTACATTAAAAACAGAGAACTTTTCCAGGTGCAGTGACCCATGCCACCACTTTGGGAGGCCGAGGCAGGTGGATCATTCGAGGTCAGGAGTTCAAGACCAGCCTGGCCAACAGGGCAAAACCCCGTCTCTGCTAAAAATACAAAAATTAGCTGGATATGGTGGCACATGCCTGTAGTCCAGCTACTGGGGAGGAGGAGGCAGAAGAATCCCTTGCACCCAGGAGGCGGAAGTTGTAGTGAGCCAAGATCACGCCACTGCACTGCAGCCTAGGTGACAGGGTGGGACTCCATCTCAAAATAAATAAATACATAAATGAATAAAGAGGACAGTCAGGCTGTTCACGGTGACTCATGCCTGTAATCCCAGCATTTTAGGAGGCTAACGCAGGAGGATCCCTTGAGCCCAGGAATTCAAGACCAGCTTGGGCGATGTAGAGAGACCCTGTCTCTATAAAAAAATTAAATAGCTGGGTGTGGTGGCTCACGCCTGTAATTGCAGCACTTTGGGAGGCCAAGGAGGGTGGATCACCTGAGGTCAGGACTTCAGGACCAGCCTGGTCAACATGGTGAAACTTGTTTCTACTAAAAATACAAAAATTAGCCGGGCGTGGTGGTGTACCTGTAATCCCAGCTGTTTGGGAGGCTGAGGTGGGAGAATTGCTTGAACCTGGGAGGCGGAGGCTGCAGTGAGCTGAGATTGAGCCACTGCACTCTAGCTTGGGCAACAGAGCGAGACCCCATCTCAAAAAAAAAAAAAATTAAATAATATAAAAATAAAGAGGACACCAGCTAGGCATGGTAGCTCACGCCTGTAATCCCAGCACTTTAGGAGGCCGAGGCAGGTGGATCACCTGAGGTCGGGAGTTTGAGACCAGCCTGACCAACATGGGGAAACCCCATCTCTACTAAAAACAAAATTAGCCAGGCATGGTGGCATATACCTGTAATCCCAGGGCTGAGGCAGGAGAATCCCTTGAACTCGGAAGGTGGAGGTTGTGGTGAGCGGAGATCGCTCCATTGTACTCCAGCCTGGGCAATAAGGGCAAAACTCCGTCTCAAAAAAAATAAAAAAATTAAGAGGATAGTTGCTCCTGAGCTCATTGCTTGCTGTTATGTGGAAATAGGGGCCCAGTGTTGTCAGGTGTTCTGATAGTTCAGAAAAATTCTAACTTTTCTTTCTTTCTTTCTTTTTTTTTTTGAAAAAGAGACCCACTCTGTCACCAAGGCTTAAGTGTAATGGCATGATCTTGGCTCACTGCAACCTCCGCCTCCCAGGTTCAAGTGATTCTCCTGCCTCAGCCTCCCAAGTAGCTGGGACTACAGGTGCGTGCCACCACGCCTGGCTAATTTTTGTGTTTTTTTTTATTTTATTTTAAACAATCTTTTTTTTTTTTTTTTTTTTTTTTTAAGGACGGGGTTTCACCATGATGGCCAGGCTGGTCTTGAACTCTTGACCTCAGGTGATCCACCCACCTCAGCCTCCCAAAGTGCTAGGATTACAGGCGTGAGCCACCGTGCCCGGCAATTTTTGTATTTTTAATAGAGACGGGTTTCACCATGTTGGCCAGGCTTGTCTCAAACTTCTGACCTCAAATGATCCACCTACCTCGGCCTCCCAATGTGCTGGGATTATAAGCATGAGCCACCTCACCCGGCCAATCCTGACATTCTTATGTCTTTATAATATGAAATGTGACGATTTTTACAACAGTAGCAAATCATTCAAAATTTTACTAAACTGTCTAGATGTTAGTTTTTACTATGGTAAAAACATGGTCACCCCTTTTGCTCCCAAATCATCCTCAAAGTACAAGAGAACAAGAAACAGGAGGAGAAAATCCATATTTAGTAAAATAAGACAACACCTGTAGCCCCAAACCTACAGAAGCAGATCCCAGTGAAAGCAGGTCGGTCCTCTCCTGGAATCCCAAAAAGTCTCAGGAATTGGAGGCTTCAGTGCTGCCATAAGGAGGGGACATCCAGGTTCTCATCCCCATCCTGTGCAGTCTTGGGTGACTAGCTCTCTCCCTCTCCACGTTTAGCTCCTGGAGAAATTAAATCAAAGAGGCTCCAGAACTGGGGGATGGCATGGAATGAGTGCAGGGAGTGAGTGAGTTGCCAGAGGCTGAGAGCAGAGAGATTTAGTGGCAGTGGGCAGAGCAAACAGCAAAATGACTGCCCTCTTCCCTGACCTTGCTCCAGAAACTGAGCAGCCAGACACACATTCCCAGAAGGCAATTGGAGGTCCTCCCTTGGGCAATCAGAACCACCCACAGAGAAGACCTCCAGATACTGACATTTAGAAGCCTCTGACCAGAGAGCTGCCTGGCCACCCACTGGCTCACTCGCTGACAGGCCAGGATGTACACACCGATCCTATCAGTCATCCTCATGGGCTCCTTTCCAGACTTGTGAGGAAAGCTTCCAACATGAAGAGGGAGTTCAAAACAAACTAAGAGAGAGAGAGAGAAAAAAATATATATATAAACAATTCAGGGAGCAAAAGATAACTTCAAATAAACTCAAAATATTCTTCTGGGAGAGATAAGAGACAATATTGCATACATGAACCAAGAGCAGGATGCTGTCACTATTAAAAAAAAAAAAAAAGTAACACTCAGAAAGTAAGAAAGACCTCTAAGAAATCTTTTTTCTTTCTTTTCCTTTTTTTTTTTTTTTGAGACGGGGTTTCACCATGTTGACTAAGCTGGTCTCGAACTCCTGGCCTCAAGTGATCCACCCACCTTGGCCTCCCAAAGTGCTGGGATTACAGGCGTGAGCCACCGCGCCCGGCCTAAGAAATTTTTCTGAAATGAGGTATAATTTTTTTTTGAGGGGGAGTCTCACTCTGTCATCCAGGTTGGAGTGCATGGTACACTCTCGGCTGACTGCAGCCTCTGCCTCCCAGGTTCAAGCAATTCTGCCTCAGCCTCCTGAGTAATGGGGACTACAGTTGCATGCCACCACACCTGGCTAATTTTTAAAAATTTTTTAAAATTAAAAAAATTTTATCCTATGACTGTATTTCTAGTTATTTATTTTTGTATTTTTTTTAAGTTTTAGTAGAGATGGTATTTCACTGTGTTGCCCAGGCTGGTCTCAAACTACTGAGCTCAGCCAATCCACCTGCCTCAGCCTCCCAAAGTGCTGGGATTATAGGCGTGAGCCACCGACCACACTCGGCCAATTTTAACTTTTTAAGTTAAAAATGTGTATATACATAATACATGTGTATTTTGGAAATTAGAAAATACAGGCTGAGTGTGGTGGTTCATGCCTGTAATCCTAGTATTTGGGGAGGTCAAGGTGGAAGGATTGCTTGAGCCCAGGAGTTCAAGACCAGCCTGGGCAACATAGGGAAGCCCCATCTCTACAAAAAATTAAAAATTAGCTGGGCGTCGTGGTGCCCACCTGTGGTCACAGCTAACTGGGAGACTGCCACCCCCACCCCAGACTGGTTTTGAGGTGGGAGGATAGCTTGGGCAGTGGAGGTTGAGGCTACAGTGAGCCGTGATCACACCAATGTGACACAGTGAGACCCTGTCTCAAAAAAAGAGATAAAATATAGGTAAACATAAAGACAAAAATAAAAACAGGGCATGGTGGCTCACACCTGTAATCCCAGCACCTTGGGAGGCTCAGGCAGGAGGATCACTTGAGGTCAGGAATTCGAGACCAGGCTGGGCAGCATGGTGAGACCCCATCTCTATAAAAAATACAAAAATTAGCAAGGCAGAGTGGTGTGCGCCTGTGGTCCTGTTATTTGGGAGGCTGAGGTGGGATCACTTGAGCACCGGAGGTTGAGGTTGCTGTGAGCCATGATGGCACCACTCCACTCCAGTCCAGGTGACAGAGCCAGACCCTGTCTCAAAAAAAAAAAAAAAAGTGGCTGGGCATGTAAACTTACCAAGAAGACAAGTCTTCAGATAGAAGAAGGCAACTCAAAGGATGAACTTTCAAACATTTGCAACCAGCACTGGGAACAGTAGTAGGAGGGAAATCTAGAACTCACGCCTGACAGCTGCCAGACATCCAGCCCATTTTTCCTTACAGACATTTGGAAAGAAGTTAGTGTGGCCATTTTGGTGAGAGCCCTCTGTTCCCTTCAGGAGGTCTTGTCAGGAGGAGGGTGGGAGAAGGGTACTCATCCCCCACCCAAATCTGGAACTGAAACTAGCTTCAAAGCCCAGTGCAGAGCCAGCTCGGTGGCTCTCGCCTGTAATCCCAGCACTTTGGGAGGCCAAGGTAGGTGAATCACTTGAGGTCAGGAGTTCCAGACCAGCCTGGCCAACATGGTGAAACCCCGTCTCTACTAAAAATACAAAAATTAGCCAGGCATGGTGGCAGGTGTCTGTAGTCCCAGCTACTCAGGAGGCTGAGGCAAGAGAATCCCTTGAACCTGGGAGGTGGAGGTTGCAGTGAGCCAAGGTTGCGCCACTGCGATCCAGCCTTGGGTGACAGAGCAAGACTCTGTCTCAAAAAACAAAACAACAATAAAACAAAGCAGAGTGCAGGAATGGCTGTGGAGGACTCTAGACGCCCTGCTAGGATTAGGATGGGTGTTTCTGGCTCATGGGCCTCACTGGCTCTCCTGCTGCACTGCCACCCCCACCCCAGACTGGTTTTGAGCCCCGGAAACTTTGACAGCTTTCTAGAGGTGTCTGTAAGTTAGGTTGTGCCATGTGAAGTTGACGTTTCTGCAGGTCAAAAGTGGTAGCCTATTGGCAATTTCTAGACACCTCTGGTCTGGACGATCCAAATCCTCCAACCTGTGGCACGTTTATTTAGTCCAGCATCCCTGCTAAGCACCTTATAGCCATTTTATTTATGTTTATTTATTATTTTTGAGACGGAGTCTCACTCTGTCGCCCAAGCTGTAGTGCAGTGGCGTGATCTCGGTTCACTGCAACCTCTGCCTCCCGGGTTCAAGCGATTCTCCTGCCTCAGCCTCCTGAGTAGCTGGGACTACCGGCGCCCGCTACCCGGCTAATTTTTTGTATTTTTAGTAGAGACGGGGTTTCACCGTGTTAGCCAGGATGGTCTTGATCTCCTGACCTCGTGATCTGCCCGCCTCAGCCTCCCAAAGTGCTGGGATTACAGGCGTGAACCACCGCGCCCCGCTATAGCCATTTTTAAATTGTCTCAAGTTTCTGAGACACAGGAATTGTTCCCCATTTGACAGAGAAGAAAACTCTGGTTCAGATATTCCCCTTTTGGAATTGTTTCGGGCGCTGGCTTGTCCGTCAAACTTAAAAAACAAAAACAGCATCCTGAGTTGAAGTTAAAAGAGCTGGGGTCTGCAGGCCACTGGGCTCAGGGGCGCTGCCACTCAACAGCTGCGCCGCGCTGCGGACGTGCACGGGCAGCAAGTTCCCAGCTCTGTGGACGCCAGGTCTTAGAAAAATCCTGTCGGTATTCAGCCACCCAGTCTTCCCATCAATACGGAGAATAATGGGGACAATAGCCACCACGCCCGGCAAAGTCAGAAGTGAGCTGCGAGGACTCGGTACCGCCCGGCCGGGAAAGCAGGGCCTGGAGGCAGAGGAGCCCCTCCCCGCACCCACCACGTGGAGCAGGCCCGGCCCGGCCCGGCCCGCGGCAAGGCTGCAGGGCTACCCGGGGCGCGGGTCGGGGAGGGGGTGGGATCAGCACGGTCCCACTCCGCCGACGCCTCTCCCAGGCCGCGACACCGGCGAGCTGCTTCGCCCGGCCACCGTGTCCCTCGGTACCCGCGGCCGCCGGGAGGGGAAGGAGGCGGCCAGGGGCAGGGCCGGGAGGCGTGGCCTCGGCCTCCCTTTTTTTTGGTCTGCCTAGCTAAGGAAAGGGTCCACTGCGCCTTTAAGGGGCCGATGCGGGCAGCCGATTGGCCCAGACGCCCCGGTGACGTCACGCCGGGGCCGGCGCCCTTCCCCTCCCGCCGCGCCGCGCGCTCGCGAACAGTCGGCGCGCGGGCCGGGACGGGCCGGCGCCCCTCAGCCGCAAGCTGCTAAAGCGTCTCCCCTGGGCTCCGGGGGATGCCGGGCCCTTCTCATGGCCGCCGACGTCTTCATGTGCTCCCCCGCGCCGGCCCCGCAGCCGGGGCCGCCCAGTGCTGCTCAAGCCCCAGGTGCCCGAGGACGACGACGACTCGGACACGGATGAGCCGTCCCCGCCGCCCGTCTCCGGTGCGGCCACCCTGGCTCGGGCCCACGCAAGCGCCGCGCCGCCGCCGCCCCGGGCCGGGCCGGGCCGCGAGGAGACTCCGCGCCGCCAGCAGATCATCCACAGCGGCCACTTCATGGTGTCGTCGCCGCACCGGGAGCACCCGCCCAAGAAGGGCTACGATTTCGACACGGTCAACAAGCAGACATGCCAGACCTACAGCTTCGGCAAGACCAGCTCCTGCCACCTGTCCATCGACGCCTCGCTCACCAAGCTGTTCGAGTGCATGACTTTGGCCTACAGGTAGGGACCCCAGCAACCTCCGGAGGCCCCCTCTTTGACAAAACAAGCGTGGAGGGGAAGGGCCACCTGGCAACCCCGTGGCTTCATGCCTTTCCTTTGGGTCTTACCCCTTCGGGAGGGTTTATGGATCTGGGGTTCCCCGCATTGCCAGAGGGGCCGGGGTCCTGGCCGCTTCCCCTGCCAGCAGTGCCCAGCGTCCTTTCGGCTTCACGTTCCCCATCCAGGCCCTCCCCTCCAGTATCCTGGGGCCACCGATCTTGGACGAGAAAGAGGTATAAACACTGGCTGAATCTTGTGTTACCCGACTCTATCGACTCTTTCCCCCAAACGCTTTGTGTGTTCCCGCATATCCAGCAGTGGTCAGGACCACCTGTTCGGGGTGTCTGGAGGCTGACTCTGCTGTTTAATGGTTGTGTAACACCTCGGAGCCTGTTTCCTCCTTTATCAAAGGGGAATGACTGTAGTGTCTGCCTCCCAGGGGCTGTTGTGGGGGATGGAGTGAGATGGGTAAATTGCTTATTCCAGTGCTTGGCCGGAGTTAGGTGTCCCTGCACCTGGAGGCTGGCCCCCTTACAACCAGTTCATCGGGAGGCCCTCCCCCATCTCGGTAGGGCCTTGGGTGCCTCCTAAGAAGACTTCTGGTGCCACAGCTGTTGGAGGTGCAGTCTGTCCTCCTGGCAAGTTGGAGGGTTTTCTGGCCGGTCCTGAAACATTATATGAGGGAGATGTCAGTGTTGAGGGCAGACATCCCAGACACCATCCTGACATGTGGATTCGGCTCTGGGCAGAGATCCCTCTTTTCCAAGTCAGGGAAAATGCCTGGCGCTCAAAGATTAAAGCACTTTTCCACTCTCTTTCCCTTCCCCAGTATCAATATTAGGTATTTGCTGCAAGTAACTGTTCTGCCTGTGCAACAGAACTGTTTTGGACGGGCAGCAGCGGCCTTAAGCCGCTCGGCCCCGCGTAAAACTCATGATAGGATCTCTGCTGAGTTGAGCGTGCTGCATTAATAACTGGACTGGCTGGGGCTGTCTTAGATCTGCTCTGCAGGCATCTCCAGAGAAGTTTCCTAGGAGACTCCAGAAACAGTGTAATAAAAGAGCAGGAATATCCTGTCCCCCGCCCCAGGTTTAAACCTGGATATGCTTGTGAGCTCCAAGCATATCCAAGTTTAAACATTATGCATTTAACTGAAGTTAAAATGCTAGATACTTCGCTCTGGATGCCCCCAGCCCCACCCCCCCACTGCCGCCATCCCAGGAATAAACGATTAGTCAACTTGTTCTTTGTTATGTTCCTGAAACACCCCTATTTCCTCTCTTGAAGGTTTCCCTGATGATCTGTTCCTGTAGCTCTTCCTCCCATCCCCCCTGTAACCGGCATATTGGTCAGTCTCTGCTGATTCTCTGGTCTTGCCAGTTTGAGCTGGCACTGAGCCTGTGAAGATGTTCTCCTTTTTAAAAAACAAATGGTGTTGAGGCTGCCGCTCTGTGCGCCCTGCAGTCTCAGATTTTGAGCACTTCCACTGGAATCAAACCCAGATGGATCACAGGATATGCTATGCCTCGGGAGAGCCTTTTCAAACAAAGCTCGAGGTGAAAGGCTGGAATGTGTCTTATTAAGAAAACTTAATCCTCTTCTTTATTTTAATATAAATGTCTACATATACAGGGAGAGAATGGATGATTGAGTCACTGGAGGCATGGGCTGGGAAGGTCTCACCTAAGTAAGCTCTGCTAAATGAAAACGAAATCAGTCTCCCCTTTTCACTGTTTGGGTAACCTAAAGGCTTATTAAACAACACCAAAGGATTTTAGTAATGGCATTTTTTTTTTCCTTTATTTCAAAAATATTGTGGCAGCCAGCCATTGCTCAGTTAACTTTCTTGATTGCAAAATGCACCATCAGTTTGGTTCAAGCTTACCTTGCACTGTTTGCTCTCTCCTTTTGCTGCTTTTCCCTGTGCCTAAGGTCGGCCCTGCTAAGGTCTACGCTGCGGCCCTCAGATGGAATCTGTCCGGTCCTTTCTCATGAAGATGCCCTTTGTCTGTTTGTGTGAGGCCGGTTTGTCCAGTCCTGAGTTTAGTTGGCAGTGTGGAACTTTGGTATGGATGACAGACAAATGACTCAAAACCAGTTGTCTGGGCTGTAGCCTCTGGCACAGAAATAAGCTGGGAGAAGGTGAATTTCTGACCCCAGCTCTCCTAGTGAGGACCACTACCTGGCTTTCAGGGAAGGAAGGTCAAGATTGGGGCAATGCTGGGTGCGGTGGCTCACACTTTAATCCCAGCACTTTGGGAGGCCGAGGTAGAGGATTGCTTGAGCCCAGGAGTTCAAGATCAGCCTGGGCAATGCAGCAAGACCCCATCTCTAAAAAAGAAAGAAAAAAAGGGATTGGGCAGGGCAGAAAGAAGACTTAACCTCAGAGCTGGTCTGGCTTCCATCCCTGTGGGGTTGGTGCCTTCTCTGCCGGCTGTCTGGGTCCTCCCCCTCCTGCCTGGGCTGAGGAAGGCCAGCTGGGTCTCCTCTTCTGTGACTGTTTCTGGCCTAGGTTCTTTCTAACTTCAACTTCCTGTCTGTCCCCTGGCCTCTTTCTAGCTGCCTAACTCTCCGTGGTACACTCTGCTTTTTTGTTGTTGTTGCTTGATTTCCTGTTAGCTGCTGCCTCCCAGCAGTTTCCAGATGAGGCTCAGCAGCTCTTTGGGGAGGAACTAAGTGCAGGGGAAGTTGTGGTTATTTTTTACCGAGTCCTGAGAAGTGGCCTAGGGATTCGACTGTGATCGGTTCTTCAAATGGCAGCAGCTTCACCTCCTGAAGGGTCTTTGCCCAGGGCTGACTTTGGGTAGGGAACAGGGTGTTTGAGGACTTGGGTGTGAATGCGCCCAGGGCATGCTGGGTAGGGAACAGTGCAGATGGGATTCCATGTCCTTCTCACTCTGTTTTGCTGAGAAGCCCTGTGGCGAAGGGTCTTGATTTGGTCCGGAAAACGTGTGCTCAATTATTGAGACATTTTAGAGAGAAGAGTTTGCCGTTGCCCAAGGCAAACCAGGTGTAAATGATGGTGGTGGGTCGGGGGCGGTTAGCATACCTTGTCTAAACACTAAGAACTCTATTCCATGGGGAAGATCAAACTTCCCTGCAAGGTGGAAGTGAGGATCAGCAAAGATAACCTCTGGAAATGCGGCTGGTGCCGGCAAATAACAGCCTAGAGGAGGGTTAACTGGCTCCGCGCAGTAATGGCGGAATTTTAGTTCTGCATCTGCATTCATCTGACATTTATGAGGAGCCTGTATCTTATCTATGAACTGAAGGAAATAGTGTATCTGACTGGAGTCTTAGCTTGGCTTTCGCATGCCTGCTTGACAAATACTAAATAGAAGCATTCTTGATTTGACCGGGTGCTTTCTGAGGCTCTACAATGGAGCTATGTACTGCAGAACATAGTCCATGGTTCTTGCCCTCTTAGCACTGTAAGGAATGTCACACATGTACATCCCCCCACGCAGAATTTTCTTTTTTTTTGAGATAGGGTCTCGCTCTGTTGCCCAGGCTAGAGGATGTGATGTGATCATAGCTCACTGCAGCCTTGACCTCCTAGGCTCAAGCAATCCTCTTGTCTCAGCCTATTGAGTAGCTGGGACTGCAGGCACACACTATCATGCCTGGCTAATTTTTTATTTTTTGTAGAGATGGGGTGTTGCTATGCCTCCCAGGCTGGTCTTGAACTCCTGGACTCAAGCAGTCCTTCCACCTCAACCTTCCAAAGTGATGGGATTATAGGAGTGAGCCACGGTGCCCAGCCCTGCCCACAGATTCTGAACACATCTAGTGTGTAGCTTTTTGTGGTTGGTTTTGGTTCCTTTTATTTGCCTTTTTAGAAACTCCTTATCTCAGGGAGCCTTGGTATGAATATTTCGGGGTTGGGGGGGGAGAGAGATGGTCTTTTTCTGTATTTAGAGATAAGCGGTTTCTGGAAAATGGGTTCTGTTTAAAAAGTGGATGTTTGAGGAGACTTATTAGGGCTTGTAAGATAACCTTGGGTTTAAGTTTCTAAGATGTAGCCCCCTACATGAATGCTTTGTATAGTAACTCTTCATTCTTGATCAAGATGGGAATCTGTGCCAGACTTAAGGAATAGTAAGGACCAAAGGTTAGAGCACTGTGTCTTCCAAATCTTGAATTTCCAGTAGAGGAACCTTCTAATGTTAGACACAGTTAACCAGTTGTAAATGGAAACCTTTCATGCAAATAACTAAATTGGTTTTTCTCTTTTGCAGTCATAACGAAGATAAGCAGTGTTTCTTCTCTTGCATTCTTCAGTCTATAACCACTGGATAGTATGCCATTGCGGAGTGTGCACTGAGGCAGGAGCTGGGGTGCAGAGATGAAAAACAGTCTCTCTCTTCACAGGCTAGGCATAGTGACTTACAGCTGTAGAACAGTTAGTAAGGGCTGTGAGAACTGTGACCAGGTTTTGTGGCAGTACCAGGGAAGGATGTCTCAGCCAGATTGAGAGAGTGCGTGTGTGTGCGCTTGTGTGTGCGTGCATGTGTTGACGTGACCAGGAGCAGTGCGGATGGTTTTCCTGACATCAGGGTTTAACGCATATCTCCCCTTTTGCTGTTAACTCTCAAAGATTATTTATTATATTACCCAACAGGAAGCCCAGTGCTCCCCGCTTTAGCAGTGCAGGACCATACATCTGTATGTAGAGGCTGGTTGGTTCATTGCCCACATGCTGGAAGGGGAGGAAGGGTTGTTAGACTTGGGGAAACAGAGTCTGGGCAATGAGGTTGGAGGAGAGGATGGAGGGAGGTTATTTTCTGGGTGGGAGAAGAAAAGAGAATTCACATAGATTTTATGTTCCACATTCTCTTTCCATTTTGAGATGGAATTTTGCTCTTGTTGCCCAGGCTGGAGTACAGTGGCACGATCTTGGCTCACTGCAACCTCCGCCTCCCGGGTTCAAGCGATTCTGTTGCCTCAGCCTCCAGAGTAGCTGGGATTACAGGCATACGCCACCACGCCCAGCTAAGTTTTTGTCTTTTTAATAGAGACGGGGTTTTGCCTCAAGTGATCCACTGGCCTCGGCCTCCCAAAATGCTGGGGTTACAGGCTGTCAGCAACTGTGCCCGGCCTCTTTGCATGATCTTAAGCAACTCACCCAACAACCCTCTCAGATAGGTAGGTGGTGGTGGAGTCCTCATTTAAGTAAACAAATAAATTAAAAACCAAGCTCAGAAGTTAATTAGCTGTGTTGCGAGAGATTAGGCAACTTGTCCGTGGAAAAGTGTCTCGAGCAAAAAAGTGACCTCCCTTATCTGCCCACAAAAGCCCGGCTGCTGTGAGAGGCGAGTGCAAGTGCCAGTTCCTCTCCAGAAGGGGGAACCCAGATGGGGAAGGGGGATGGCTCGGGCTACTCCACGTCCCTCTGTGCTGCCCTCCCTGCTGGCAGAACCCTGTGCTTCCCAGAGTGCCTGAGCATCACATGCCCCTGGAAGCCGCCCTGATGTCATTCGGCCTATGTCGTGGTGTGATCCCAGCTTACCAGAATCCCTGCTGTCTTCACCTTTGACTTCCCCACTGAGCCTAACAGTGTTGGCGCAGCGTAGACAATTCAGAATTATATGATGGATTGAAGGGGACACTCTGGGACCTGGAAGCCAACTTTATAACCTTAGCAAAATCTTTTTTTTTTTTTTTTTGAGACAGAGTCTCCACTCTGTTGCCCAGGCTGGAGTGCAATGGTGCAATCTCAGCTCACTGCAACCTCCACCTCCTGGGTTCAAGTGATTCTGCTGCCTCAGTCTCTTGAGTGGCTGGGATTATGGGTACACCACCACACCTGGCTAATGTTTGTATTTTTAGTAGAGATGGGGTTTCACCATGTTGGTCAAGCTGTTTTTTGTTTTTCTTTTCCTGCTTGCAGGC
This sequence comes from Ateles fusciceps, assembly GCA_036589455.1. NCBI lineage: Eukaryota > Metazoa > Chordata > Mammalia > Primates > Atelidae > Ateles > Ateles fusciceps. Next base: position 4,766,117 of record JAZHEH010002317.1, on the reverse strand, counting down.
TAACAAGTTAAGAGGATCCTGTTTATCTTCAGCTCTGTAGGGACAAACACAAGCTTTGTGGAACATGCTTTAGGGGACATTGGCGTGGAGTGGGACAACAGGAGAAGTGCTTTTGCTGGATGGTGTTTATATCGTGGCCTGCTTGGGCATGTGTGGTGGGCAGATTAATGGCCCCCCAAAGATGTGCACATCCTCATCTGCAGAACCTGTGACTGCATGAGGTTATATGGCAAAGGTGAATTAGGGTTACATGTGGAATTAAGGTTGCTGGTCTACTGACTTTAAAATAGGGAGATTATCTGGATCATCCGAGTGAGCCTGGTGTTATCACAAGGGTCCTTAAAATTAAAAGGGAATCAAAGAGAGAACCAGAGAGCGAGCAGTGGAAGAAGGACGTTGGTTGCTGTTGCTGGCTTTGAAGATGGAGGAAAGGCCATGGAATTAGAATATTGGCCCGTCAGAGCCTGAAAAGGCAAGGGGACGGGGCCTCCCCTAGAGCTTCTGGGAGAGCGCAGCCCTGCTGAACCTTGGTTTTAGCCCTGTGAGTCCCAAACCAGACTTCTGACCTCCGGAACTGTAAAATCATAAAGTCTGTTGTTCTAAGCCACTGTTTGTGGTAATTTGTTATGGTGACAACAGGAAACTCATCTTCACTCTTCTTCCACCACAGGAGAGCGCAGGAGCCTACCTCTGGTGTAAGATTGAGCTATGCCGTGTATCTCGGCACCAACTGGAGCATCTAGTGATAGGAGGGCCCTGGTTATAAAAAGAAAGGTTTGTGAAGTGGATCCTTGTTCCCTGGTATAGTTTCTATAATAGAGTATTGCAGAAAGTTAATTTTCCTTTTTTAAAAGGATTTATGTAATGGCCAGTGGGATCCTGAGCTCCCATTCCCTAGAATTGAATTACTTCTTGGGTATAAACTGTGCAGTCCAGATAGCCAGTGTCTTAGATGATTGCTTTCTGTATTTTGTTGGAGTTCTCTTGTCTATGATTAGAATTCAGGCTAAGGGCTGAATTCCAATGTGTTTTAGGCAGACCTCTCTGTGTGGATCAGGGGCCCTCGTGCTAGCCTGTGGAATGGGGGTGCTGATTACCTCATGCTAACTCCAGGACTGGCAGATTTCAGTGGAAACTGGTCCTGGGTTCCAGGCAGCGCTAGGTCCCCAGCAGGGGGAGATGCTCTTCTTCACTGTCAGGCCAGACGCCATGAAGAGACTGGCTTTCAGAGGCTGGCCCCTGCCTGCTTTGCAGCCTTGCTTCTGGCTGCCGCAGGCTCTCACCCACCACCCTGTTTCTTTGGTGCACAGCTCTGCTCCTGGAAGCTTCTGCATCCGCCAAGCTTGAGCTTGCTAGGGCCTGTGTTTTACATATGGACCTCGCTATGAGCTTCCTGGGACCATCAGCGCTCTTTGCCAGTTGTCTAATTGAATTAGCCCCGTAGTCTCCATGTCTGATGTTTGAGAGGGATCCTGGCTGACTGGGCCCCACAGCATGAGGCTGGCTATGGTCTGGGTTTGGCCGCCCCAGCACGACTGCTTTTTCCCTCCAGAAGTATTAATCAGGCACATCATGTTGTGTGCAGGCACAGTTCTAGCCCTTGGGAATAAAGCAAGATGGATTAGTCCTCTCCCCTTATGGGACTTCTATTCTAGTGGGGGGGGGATCATCAGCACATCAGGTCTTATATTGTGAGTGCAGGCAAGAATGGAAAGAAGATGAAAGTTAGAGAGTGCTGGGGCTGGGGAGGCTAGGCAGTTACTTTAGACTGGGCAGAGAAGTCCTCTGAGGCAGGTGACCTTTCTGGGTGAACTCTGAAACCTAAGTGGCTAGTAGGAGCCAGGCACCATGGTCGTTCCAGGCGCGGGAAGAAGCCCAGGCAGAGACCCGTGGTTCAGTGAGCTTGGTGCATCGTAGAGTTAGAAAGAAGGCCGACTTGGCTAGAATGTTGAGGGCAGGGGTGAGCGGTAAGAGGTAAGATAGAAGAGGCAAGGGGCCTGTGGGCCAGGGTAAGAAGTTAGGAGACGGTTTGGGTTGCACTGGGGAATACTGGTTTACCTCTACAGGGCTGCTCGGGCCAGTCTACAGGAGATGGGTGTAAGGAGGGCGAGAGCAGGGGCGAGGCTACCAGTTGGGCAGCTGTGGAACTCCAGCCTCGGACTGGGACGGTAGCAGTCGATGTGGTGAGGAGCTGGATTCAGGGTGGTTTCTGGACTTGCTGGTGAATTGGACCTGGCAGTTGAAAGAGAGAAAGGAATCAACAGTGACTCTGAGATTTGGCGTGAGACCTGGGGCCATTACTGAAATGAGGAAGGTTGGGGAAGGAGCGGTCCGCTATGAAGCTGGGGTGTGTCACACTGAGGACACCATAGTGCACCAAGCCCAGCTGCCCCGGGGGCTGCCCTGACAGCCAAAGGGCGGGTAGCTTCCCTGAGAAGGCCTGAGGAGGTGTCAGTGTGGTGGGCACCACAGCCATCCACTTTGCTCTGCCCTGCCTAGGTGCCCTGGGTTTCTCCTTCCCCCCTCATCTCTGCTGTCCCTCTGGAGGGGGAGGCTTTGGAGTTTGGAGCTTGCATTCTGAGTGTGGTGGAAAATGTACCTCCTGCGGGCTGTTTCTGCTCAACTGGGTCTGGTGGTGCTGGGGAAATACTGTCTGCTTTGAATTCCCCAGAGACCTCTCCAAGCCTAGCATTCTTGATGTATTTGGGAATTGACTGCACCATCAGAAAAATCTTCTAGAAAGAGGCAGTGGAGATAGGGTGATTTGGGTAACTCCAGAAGGGGGTCCAGAATCTGGAGAAAGAATTCTAGAAACAAGTTTCCGTGTCATTCACCTTTAAGTCTCAAAAGTGAGCATGAAGAATCCCTGTTGGGTAAAGGAGAGGAAAGGCTGAGGAGTGAGAAAAAGCTCCTAAAAAAAGACTGAGCAGTTCCCACAAAGAGGTGGCTGTGGGTAGAAGCAGCGGCCTTGGGGAGTTTTCAGGCATTGGAGAGGGGAAGCAGCTTCTCTGTTGAGGAATATTCTGCAAGTGGGCGAACCAGTCTGAAAGCTGGTTACTATTCCTTCCTTCTAGGCCTGCGGGCAGGGAAGGAGGGCAGCCGTGTTTGCTGTGCTCCCATGAGGCAAATTCGGTGACCAAAACAAAAAAAACAGCTTCTTATATAGAAAGTAGGGGAATTAGCCTGGTTTTCAGATATTCACCCAGTATTCTAGCTTTTTAAAGAACAGTCTGGGCCAGGCGGAGTGGCTCACGCCTGGAATCCCAGCACTTTGGGGGGCCGAGGTGGGTGGATCACGAGGTCAGGAGATTAAGACTATCCTGGCTAAGATGGTGAAAGCCCGTCTCTACTAAAAATACAAAAAACTAGCTGGGTGTGGTGGCACGTGCCTGTAGACCCAGCTACTTGGGAGGCTGAGGCAGGAGAATCGCTTGAACCCAGGAGGCAGAGGTTGCAGTGAGCCAAGATCATACCACTGCACTCCAGAATGGGCAACAGAGCCAGACTCCATCTCAAAAAAAAAAAAGAACAGCCTGAAGAGGCTGGGTGCAGTGGCTCAAGCCTGTAATCTCAGCACTATGGGAGACTGAGGCAGGAGAACTGCCTGAGCCCAGGAGTTCGAGACCAGCCTGGTCATCTGTAGCGAGACCCACCCCCCGCCCCACCCCACCGCCATCTCTACAAAAATAAAAAAAATTAGCCAAGCATGGTGGCATGTGTCTGTAATCCCAGCAACTGGGGAGGTTGGGGCAGAAGGATCCCTTGAGCCCAGGAAGTGGAGGCTGGAGAGCTGTAATCATACCACTGCACTCTAGCCTGGATGGCAGAGCATGACCCTGTCTCAAACAAGCAAGCAAACAAACAGAACAGCCTGAAGAACCTCTTTATATGCTTACATGGCCACATGGTAACCAGCCCATTCACAAATGGTCTGCCTCATTTTAAGACTGGCACTTGGGACCTGCCCAGATAGCTTGATACTAAGCTTTTTTGTTGATTTTTTTTTTTTTTTTCTTTTTTAAGATGGAGTCTCAGTCTGCTGCTCAAGCTGGAGTGCAGTGGTGTGATCTGGGCTCACTGCAACCTCTGCCTTCTGGGCTCAAGCAATTCTCCTGCCTCAGCCTCCCTAGTAGCTGGGATTACAGGCACCCACCACCATGCCTGGCTAATTTTTGTATTTTTAGTAGAGATGGGGTTTCATCATGTTGGCCAAGCTGGTCTTGAACTCTTTACCTCAAGTGATCCACCCACCTTGGCCTCCCAAAGTGCTGGGATTACAGGCATGAGCCACCATGCCTGGCCTGATACTAAATTTTTTAGAGAAAGTGAATCTATAAATCCCTTTTATTTATTGAAAGGAAACACTTTCAATGCATTCTTTTTTTTTTTTTTTTTTTTTTTTGAGACAGAGTCTCCCACTGTCACCTGGGCCAGAGTGCAGTGGTGCAATCTCAAGCGATTCTCCTTGCCTCAGCCTCCCAAGTAGCTTGGGATCACAGGTGCCCGCAACCATGCCTGGCCAATTTTTTTGTATTTTTAGTAGAGACGGGGTTTTATTATGTTGGCCAGGCTAGTCTCAAACTCCTGATCTTGTGATACGCCCGCCTTGGTCTCCCAAAGTGCTGGGATTACAGGCGTCAGCCACCGCGCCTGACCTGATAACTTAAGCTCTTTAGAGAAAGTAAATCAATAAATCCCTTTTATTTATTAAAAGGAAACACTTTCAATGCATTCTTAAAACAGTATATAATTATCTTAGCTGGCTGTTTTAAACAACTGTTTTCTAGTTGAGTAATGGGGTCTTTTAAATTGCCTCCTTTGTTCTTTAAATTATCAAACAGATCTTTCTCTGCCTTGGAGCAGAAGACTCTTGCATCCATTTGTAGTCAGACTTTTTTCTTTTTAAAGCAACTTTCTGTAAGTGTAATTTACATAGCATAAAATGTGCTCATTGTAAGTGGAAGGTTCAGTGATTTCTTTTTTAATTGTGCAGTCATCGTCACAGCCCAGTGCTGGGACATTCCGTCACCTCAGTAAGATCCCCAAAGTTCATCATGTTGTAGCACACATCAGGTATTTAGCTTGAATAGTGTGCAGTTTTTTGGATGTACCACATTTTGTTTCACTGACATGTTTTTGAGGAACCACCTAATGCCTTTGTGATTCGGGAATTGACTTCCCATTTCCTGTAATAAGCCTCTTTTATAGAATCAGCTAGGAACCTCCTTACAGGGTGAGAAGGAAATGGCTGTGAGGTATGTGGAAAGATGATTCTTGCCATTTGGGAATGTGAGCCTAGTGTGATGGAAGCCACAGGACAGCGGTGCCACAGGTTAGTGTCTACCACTTAGTTCCCCTATGTCTTGGTGCCACGAGGGTGAGGGGTGCAAGAGAGAGAGGGTTAGACTGGAGTCATGGTTACCAACCTTACTCTTCTTCATGGCTTGATTTGTATTTTTATTTTTATTTTTTTATTTTTTTAAAGATGGGGGTTTCACCATGTTGGTCAGGCTGGTCTTGAACTCCTGACCTCAGGTGATCTGCCCTCCTTGGCCTCCAAAATGCTTGGATTACAGGCGTGAGCCACCGTGCCCAGCCCATGGCTTGATTTTTTTGAAAGATGTTACCTTAGGAACAACATGCATTCAGTAATTTAAAAAGAAACAAGTTATCAGTATATGCCACAACATGGATGAATCTCAGAAACATGTTGAATGAAGTAAGCCTTACCCAGCTGGTGTGGTGACTCACGCCTGTAACTCCAGCACTTTGGGAGAGTGAGGCAGGCAGATCACTTGAGGTCAGGAATTCGAGACCAGCCTGGCCAACACAGAGAAACCCCGTCTCTACCAAAAATATAAAAAATTAGCGCCTGTAATCCTAGCTAATTGAGAGGCTGAGGCAGGAGAATCGCTTGAACACGGGAGGCAGAGGTTACAGTGAGCCAAGATCTTGCCATTGCCCTCCATCCTGGGCAACAGAGCGAGACTCTGTCTTAAAAAAAAATACCCATAAAATAAAATAAGATGGATTAATGGATGGAGAGACGGCTTAGTGGTGATAATTGTAGAATCCAGATGGTGGATACTTGAGTATTCATTGTACAGTTCTTTCAACTTTCCTGTATATTTGATAATTTTCTTAGTTATCATAATTCATAAAATGTTAGGGAAATTACATTTATTTAAAGAATGATCATCATGGCTTTATCATGGGCAAGTAAATAGTTTAAAAAAGATTGATCTACCTGAAGCTATCTTCCCAGAAATAAAAGAAAAAATATTGAAAACAGCTTTTGAAATGAAGTACTGATGCATATTCCAACATGAAAGAACCTTGGAAACTACACTAGGTGAAAGAAGCCAGTCACAAAAGACCACATATGTGATCCTGTTTATGTGAAAGGTTCAGAGTAGCAAACTCATAGAAACAGAAAGCAGGGTAGTGGCTGCCAAGGGCTGGGGGAAGGGTAAATGGATAGTCACGGCTAACGGTTTTTTTTTTCCCCTTTGAGGCTGTGATGAAAATGTTCTAAAATTAGGGTGGTGATAGTTACACAACTCTGAATATGCTGAAAACCACTGAACGCTTTTAAAGGTTCACTTTGATGGTATGTAAGTTATGTCTCAATAAGCTGTTATTGTTTCAAAAATATTGAAAACAGTTTTGATTTTCAACATTATCTTTAGCAATCTGACTTGGGAAGTGCAAGATCAGATGATCTTAGAGATCCTAAAATGTCAGTGTCTAGAAATTACATGATTCTTATCTTTACTGTGTACAGTAAGTGGATGAATGTTTGGGAAAGTGACCTCCTTGGAGTATTTCTTCTAGACTGAAAATGACTTGGGAAGTGGTTTCTCCACCTTGCACAGAGCTTGCCAAGTCACCCTCTACTGTAAAGTTAGTTTGTTAAGACCTTTATGGCCAGGTGCCTTGGCTCAGGCCTGTAGTCCCAGCACTTTGGGAGGCTGAGGCTAATGCATCGCTTGAGCTCAGGAGTTCGAGAGCCTTGGCAACATGGCAAAACCTTGTCTCTGTTAAATAAAAGAAAGAGCATTTCTTCTCTTAATATTGTTTATCTGGGTCAAGGGTCACAAACTTAAATGCTTACAAGGGTCAGGAAATAGGATATCTGTAAGGCTAAAAAGACCTTTTCTATCATTTATTTTCCTTCTTTTAATAAAGTCATGGTCATGGAGAAATCTTTCTTTTTTGGGAACACTGTAAGCATAAACTGCAGTTGACTTGGTCTCAATGGCAGGCAGTAGGGAGTAGTGGAGACTGTGGCCAACCACAGAGTGTTTGCTGAAAGGGCAGCCATCACTCAACTTTGGGTGATTCTTGCCATTTGGGAATGTGAGCCTAGTGTGATGAGATCTGACATATTTGAAAAACTGGAGGAAATCTGGATTTAAGCTTTGAATTCAGCTATTAGGTATTCTGGGGATATGAGTTTAATCTAGATTGAATCTGGTTTAGAAGTGAGTCTTGGCCTAAGAGATAAAGATGGTGTGTCGTTTGTCACAGATCAGCTCTGGCACAAGAAATATATATATTTTTTTCTTTTCTTTTCTTTCTTTTTTTCTTTGAGACAGAATCTCTTTCTGTCACCCACTGTACTGGAGTACAGAGGTACAATCTCAGCTCATTGCAACCTCCACATCCCAGGCTCAAACTACCCTCCTGCCTCAGTCTCCCTAGTAGCTGGGACTACAGGCATGCACCGCCATGCTTGGCTAATTTTTGTCTTTTTTGTAGAGTCAGGGTTTCGCCATGTTGCTCAGGTTGGTCTTGAACTCCTGGGCTCTAGAAACTCACCCGCCACTGCCCCCCAAAGTGCTGGGATTACAGGTGTGAGCCACTAAGCCCAGCCAAGATAGATTTTTTTTTTAGGTGTTCTTATGGTTTGTCTATCTTCTTGCCTCCGCTCTGTTGAAAGTCGCAGGACAGTAATCTTCTGAATACCAAATCTAAGAGTGTTTGCCTGGTAAACCCCAGAGGTATGCATGTGCCTAGGAGACAGTTAGTTACTCTGAGTTATGAGGAGCTAGGGTGATGATTTTAAATATTCTTGTCCTAGGAATGGAGGGCATATTCTCCACTTTGTGGAATTCTTGGACTATAGCTTACATTCCATTTTAATCTCTCACCTTGGCTGGGTGCGGTGGCTCACACCTGTAATCCCAGCACTTTGGGAAGCTGAGGTGGGCAGATCTCCTGAGGTCAGGAATTTGAGACCAGCCTGACCAACATGGAGAAACCTCATCTCTACTAAAAATACAAAATTATTCGGGCGTGGTGGTGCATACCTGTAATCCCAGCTGCTTGGGAGACTGAGGCAGGAGAATCGCTTGAATCTGGGAGGCGGGGGTTACAGTAAGCTGAGATTGTGAGATTGCACTCCAGCCTGGGTGACAAGAGCAAAACTCCATCTCAAAAACATAAATAAATAAAAATAAACTGTTACCCCCTCAGCATCACCACTGTATTTGACTAGGGTGATGCTGTTTGCATAGGGTAATTTTGGGATGGGGGAAGGTGCAATATTTTAAGTTATAAACAGTTGATTTGGCTGGAGTTGAAACAAAATTACAGCATTAACTTAGACTGAGGAGGCCTCTGTCTTGGCTCTTCCTTAGTTTCTGACCTGCACGTTTTATATTGTGTTATGTATCTCTGGCTTTGCTTCCCCAGTATGTGTGTTGTGTATGATGTGTGTTGGTGTGTGGGGTGTGTTGGTGTGTGTGTGGTGTGTGGTGTGTGTTGGTGTGTGGGGTGTGTGTTGGGGTGTGTGTGTTGGCGTGTGGGGTGTGGTGGGTGTTGGTGTGTGTGTTGTGTGTGGGGTGTGTGGTGTGTGTTGGTATGTGTATTTGGTGTGTGTGGCATGTGTGTTGGTGTGTGTAGTGTGTTAGTGCATGTGATGGTGTGTGTGGAGTCTGCATGTTTGGCATGTGTGGGTGTGTGGTATGTGTGTTTGCAGTGTGTATGATGTGTGTGTTGGTGTGTGTTTGCACTATCTGTTGGTGTGTGGTGTGTGTGTTGGTGTGGGGTGTGTGTGTATGGTGTGTGTTGTGTGTATGTTGGTGTGTGTCAGGTATGTGTGTGGTGTGTGTGCAGTGTTGGTGTGTGTGCAGTATTTGTGGGGTGTGTGTTGTGTGTGTTGGTGTGTGTTGTGTGTGCAGTGTTGGTGTGTTTCGAGTGTGTCTGGTGTATTTGTGGTATTTGTGGTGCATGTCTTGGTATGTGTGTAGGGGACATGGAATGTGTGTGGTGTGTGTTGGTGTGTGTGGTGTGTGTTTGTGGTATCTGTGTGTGGTGTGTATATTGGTGTATGTGATATGGTTGGCATGTTTGTGGGGGGGGGGGGTGTGGTGGTGAGTTGTCTGTGTGATGTTTGTGTGGTGTGTGTTGGTGTGTGTGTAGTGTATGGTGTGTGTGCAGTGTTTGTGTGTTGGTGTGTGTGGTGTGTTTGTGGTATTTATGGTATGTGTGTTGGTATGTATGTGGGGTATGTGGGTGTGTGTAGTGTGTGTTGGTGTGTGTGGTGTGTTTGCGGTGTATGTGATGTGTGGTAGGTGTGGTGTGTGTGCGTTGGTGTATGAGTGTTGTGGTGTGTGGTGTATGTGTTGGTGTATGTGGTGTGTTGGTATGTGTGTGGGGTGTGTGGGTGTGTGTTTGCAGTGTTTATGGTGTGGTGTGTGATGTGTGTGGTGGCGTGTGGTGTGTTGGTGTAGTGTTGGTGTGTGTGGGGTATGTGTGGATGTGTGTTTGCAGTGTCTGTGTGTGGTGTGTGTAGTGTGTTGGTACGTGTGTGGGGTGCGTGGATGTGTGTTTGTGGTGTCTGTGTGGTGTGTTGGTCCGTGTGTTGGTATGTGTGTGGAGTGTTTGTGGGTGTGTGTATGTTTGCGGTGTCTGTGTGGTGTGAGTGTGTCGTGTGTGGTGTGTTGGTATGTGTGTGGAGTATGTGTGTGTATGCGGTGTCTGTGTTGTGTGTGTAGTGTGTTGGTATGTTTGTGGGTGTGTGTGTTTGCAGTATCTGCGTGGTATGGTGTTGATGTGTCGTGTGTGTGGTGTGTGGGTGTGTGTTTGCAGTGTCTGCATGGTGTGTGTAGTGTGTTGGTATGTGTGTGGAGTGTGTGTGTGTATGTTTGTGGTGTCTGTGTGTGTGGAGTGGTGTTGGTGTGTGTGGTGTGTTGGTGTGTGTGTGTGTGGTGTGTTGGTGTGTGTATGGGTGTGTATGTTTGTGGGGTCTGTGTGGTGTGGTGTTGGTGTGTCGTGTGTGTGTTGTGTTGGTGTGTGTGGTGTATGTATGTTTGCGGTGCACACTCACATACACGTGTAGTGCTTGTGCAGCCGCTTTGCCACAGGTTCCTTAGGATTCCTGGCTGTGGCTTTTGGATCTGATTTAGAAAGGTGTTGGCAGGTAGCTTTATGGTTCTCAAGTGCCTTAGCAGAGGCCTCTAAACCAGATTCAAGGAGCATTTGTATTTATCCCAATGCAGTGCTTCCTCTGCGGAGACGTGTTTGCTGAAAAGTTGCGGAATTCTTTGAAGCCTAGGACCTTACGTTTTGGAATTTGTCCACATCTTTCAGGCCTCCTTCCAGATTTTACTCATTGTCATTTCTATATGTTCATAGTATAGATTTTTTTTTTTTACATTTTAAAATTAAAATTAACCTTTTCTTTTCAAGTTACATTTTAATTATCACAGAAAAATCAGAAATATAGGTAAAGCTAAAAGAAAAAATAAAAACTACAGCATCCAGAGATAACCTGTCAATTCTCTAGAGTTTATCCTTATAAACCTTATTTTTTTATTTTTATTTTTTGCATGGTGAGTGTGTATATTTTTTCCTTTATTTTTATTTTTGGGATGGAATCTTGCTCTGTCACCAGGCTGGAGTGCAGTGGCATGATCTTGGCAGACTGCAACTTCTACCTCCTGGGTTCAAGTGATTCTCCTGCCTCAGCCTCCCAAGTAGCTGGGACTACAGGCACACGCCACCATGGATTTTTCCGTTTAATAGAGTGTGACATCCTTCCAAATCACAAAATACTCATTTGCAATTTTTTATTTTTTAAGAACAAGTCTCACTCTGTTGCCTAGGCTGGACTGCAGATGTGATTGTAGCTTACTGCAGCCTTGAACTCCTGGGCACCAGCAATCCTCCAGCCTCAGCCTCCCGAGGAGCTGGGACCACAGGTGCACACCGCCGCACGTGGCTTCTGCAGTGTTTCTTAGTGGCTGGATAGTATTTCTTTGTGTGGATGTACTATTGTTTATTTACTCTCTCTCTGTTGATCACTGAGAATATTTCCATGGTGTTTTTGGTAACCCCTGTTGTGTTTCTGGGCCCCTGTTCCATTCATCTCTGTTTTCATACCCCCAGTTGGCTACTTTCTCTGAAAATATCTGTGCTTCCTCTTTCTTCCTGACAGTAGCCTTTACCCTGGGAAGCTTTCAGGACTCTAAAACGGCAGCAATTCCTGTCACCCTCCTTGTCCCACTGTCCCACCCTCCTGGGACAGACATGTCTGGTGGAATAGTGGTCAGCAAGTACGCAGCTGACCTGTTTATTCTGGGTCCAGGGCTGAAAGCTCCTGCACTTTCACATGTGTCCAGCAGCCTGCAGTGGGGCAGGGGTAGAACGCACGGTCAGCAACATGCCCACAGGACTGATGTCTCGGCTTGCGTGCCTTGTGACACCTCCGCTGACAGACCCCTGAGGCTGTGATGGTAGTGTCCCTGCAGTGATTCCTGCCTTTGGCTGTTTATTCTGCCTGAGGTAGGGAGAGCAAGACTGCGTGAAAGTTTTGAGTCCTCCCAGCTGGCGTGAGCTCTCACGTGGTACTGGAACGCTGTGGATACGTGTCCCTGCGAGTTACAAAACTGGGGAATGACTCGGTACGTGAAAGGAAGAGCTGACTCAACACTCTGGAAAACAATTTAAGTACTTCTTGTCAGATCGAGTCCGGAGGTGCTGCTCGCTGGCTTGGCAGCCTTGCTTCTCAGCTGCTTGCTTATGGTGCTTCCATGAGTCTGTCTGTCCTAACACTTGCGCTGTCAGTGGAGTGCTCGGCACAGGGGCTGTGGGTTGAAGGCATGAGGACTTTGGTTATGTTTTGTTTTTGACGGAGTTCTGCTCTTGTTGCCCAGGCTGGAGTGCAATGGCGCAATCTCAGCCTGCTGCAATCTCTGCCTCCCGGGTTCAAGGAATTCTCCTGCCTCAGTCTCCTGAGTAGCTGAGATTATAGGCACCTGCCACCATGCCTGCTAATTTTTGTATTTTTAGTAGAGATGGGGCTTTCACCATGTTGACCAGGCTGGTCTCAAACTCCAGACCTCAAATGATCTGTCCACCTCAGCCTCCCAAAGTGCTAGGGTTACAGGTGTGAGCCACTGTGCCTGGCCTTTTTTTTTTTTTTTTTTTTTGAGACAAGGTCTCACTCGGTTGCCCAGGCTGGAGTGCAGTGGTATGATCACGGCTCACTGCAGCCTTGAACCCCTGGGCTTAAGCGGTCCTCTTAGCCTGGCCTCACTATAGGTGTGAGCCATTGCACCTAGCCTCAATTTTAAAACCTAACCAGGGCCAGGTTCAGTGGCTTATGCCTGTAATCCCAACACTTTGGGAGGCTGACATGGGAGGATCACTTGAACCCAGGAGTTCAGATCATCCTGGGCAACATAGCAAGACCCTGTTTCTACAAAAACCAAAAGATTAGCCAGGCATGGTGGTTTACACTTGTAGTCCCAGCTACTCAGAAGGCTGAGGTGGGAGGATCTCTTGAGCTGAGAAGTTGGAGGCTGCTGAACTATGATCACTGCACTCCCGCCTGGGTGACAGAGTGAGACCCTGTCTCTAAAAAAGCCACAAAAATAAAATAAAATTGTTTAGGCCCAGTTGTGCGAAGGCCGGTGTCCCCTGCCCTGCCCTCCGTCCCCTTGCTGTGTTCTTGCTGAGAACTCCTTACTGAGGGCTCCATTTCCTGGCCCAGTGGAAGGCCTACTCCCCAGCTCCCTAACCTCCCAGGCTGGTCCCTTATCTATTGACCTAGTCTCTCTTTCCCTTTAGTTTTGGAATCTGTGGTTTTTTTCCCCTCCGTGAGAAACCTTGGCAGAAGGCCTTGTCCATGGGAAATCAAAGAACCCAGTTAGCAGCTCAGCTCTGGCCTGTCCTTGGCCTTGGCCTTGGCCTTGTACAGTACTGTGAGCCAGCAGGTAGGTAAGCTCACCTGTGCTACGCACGGCCTTCTCCAGATCCTTCTCAGAGCAGCCTACCAGAGACTGTATTTGCAGAGGAGGTGGCAGGGCCTATGTGGAGCCAGCTGCACTGCACCTGATAAGTTTGTTTGCTTATCTTTGTTTGTGTGCTTGTTGCTGGCTCCTTGGAGCTACGGGTGTGTTTGTGTGGTGTTGGAGATGGCTGACCCTGATTGGTAAAGTAGGGATAAAGCAAGCAGGGCAGGGTGTGGTGTGGGAAATTCTGTCATTTGTTCTGCCGGTGCCCCCAGTTCTTCACCGCAGAGAGATTTTCCTTCTGTTCTCTGTCCTAGAGGGCCCTGGGACAGCAACTTTAAGGTTCTTGGAAAGATGGGGAGCAGCCACCCCCTGCTAAGCAGCTCAGATAGAGGTTGGGTGTGCTGCCCTCCCAGACGACTGGAAGATTGACACAGCGGCGCTGTGTTTCAGCACTTTGTTCTTTGTTGGCTGGGATCATTGGAAATATATCAGTGAGACTTAAATGTGTCCCGGGAGCTTGAGCTGCGCAGTAGGCGACCTATGGCTGCAGAACAGCCAACTCCAGTGATGTGTTGTCTTGGAAGGGCAGCTGGCCTGCCTTCTGTCAGGTCACATGGATTGGCTGATGTTGGTTTATGTGTAATTTTTTTTCCTCCTTTTTAACATGGTGCCTCAAAGTCATCGGGACTTGAGGGTAGAAATTAGGAGGGGAGGGCACGTTTTTCAACTGGCTCCTGGGCTATGCTTGACAAAGGCATCATTGTTTTGAATAAAGTGCCAGTTGGTGTGGTTTGCGTCACTTTGGTGCTCTGAAACTGGCTTCTCTTCTTCTACCTCTGCTGCTGATCCTGGGGCTGGGCTGGGAGGAGGACCACTGTCTCCAGAGGAGAAACCGCTTCCCTTTGTGTCTCTGCTTAGCAGGAGCAGTGGGAACAGTGTCTTAGGACAGTGAGTTAACTACTGCAGAGCAGCCGGGCGTGGTAGCTCACGCCTGTAATCCCAGCACTTTGGGAGGCCAAGGCGGGAAGATCACTTGAGCCCAGGAGTATAAGACCAGCCTGGGCAACATAGCAAGACCCTCTACAAAAATTATTTTAAAAATTAGCCAGGCATGGTGGCTTGTGCCTGTGGCCCCAGCTGCTTGGGAGGATGGCTTTAGCTGGGGAGTTTGAGGCTGCAGTGAACCATGATCGTGCCACTGCACTTCAGCCGGCCTGGGCAACAGAGCAAGGTCCTGTCTCAAAAAAACAAAAACCAAACCAAACCCCAAAACAAACAAACACGAAAACCAAACTATTGCAGAGCAGACTGCTGTCTCTCGGTCTGTTGGGCATCCTGGACCCCAGCTGTTGCAGCCAGCCTTGCCTCTTGTTAATGACCCAGGGGCATTGTGCTTCCAGGCATTACGCTGCATGCTCGTGGCCTCAGCCTCACTTGGCTCTTGCTTGTTCCAGACATGAGACCACCTGTTCTGGCCAGGTTCCCCCACCTGCTGTCTCTGCATCCCCCGGCTGATCTCCCCCAACACCTTTTTGGTCCAGTGTCTGTCCTATGTGTATATGATGCTTCAGGCTACAAATAACCAGCAAGAGAGAACAGTTCCTCTGCTGAACTCCCTCAGGCTGAGGTTTTGGCTTTCTGATGCCAATTTAGGTTGCATTGTCCTACCTCTACCCCTCCTTGGTTTCCTATTTGTGTGGCTGTATGAGGAATATTCCTCATATCCAAATATCTTTGTGGAAATCCCAGCCCTGAAGGAGTTTAGGGCATTAGAACTCCATGGGGGGTAGGAAGGTGGAGGCTGCTCACATGGAGAGGTGTTTGTAATGAGAAGATGGAGACTCATTTCCTCCCCAAGTCAGGAACTCGTTTCTCTGCATTTGAATTAGTAGCTCTCCAAGTGTGGTGTGGTTATACCCGCACATCTGAAGAGCCTAAAAGGAGGAAATGCAGAGTGCAAAAAACATGTCAGGTCCCTTGCCCCAGACAGCCAAGTTCAAGTGCTTTTTTCTCAAAGCTAGAGCTGCAGTGCAGGAGGAGTGTAGACCTGGTGGACAGAGGAGCTGGATGGCTGGGTGGTGAGATGAAATGACCTTATCCATAGCGTTTGTCTTATTCAGAGACAGACTTGGGAAGCACCTCTGTGATACCATTTGAGGAGCACAGAAGAATCTGTGAATGGATCTAAAATGACTTCTTTAGGTCAGTCCTTTGAGTTTTATGGGATTAGAGTTGGCTTGCTATTAAAATGTGTTTGCAAAAATACCTAATTTGTCTTCCCCTCTCTTATTTTTTCTTTTTTTTTTTTTTTGTTGCCCAGGCTGGAGTGCAGTGGTGCGATCTTGGCTCACTGCGACCTCCACCTCCCGGGTTCAAGCGATTCTCCTGCCTCAGCCTCCTGAGTAGCTGGTACTACAGGCGCCCCCACCATGCCCAGCTAATTTTTGTACTTTTAGTAGAGACAGGGTTTCACCATATTGGCCAGGCTGGTCTCAAACTCCTGACCTTGTGATCCACCCGCCTCAGCCTCCCAAAGTGCTGGGATTACAGGCGTGAGCACCCAGCCTGTCTTCCCCTCTTTTAAGGAATAGAGAGCTTCCTTTGATATTAACCAGTTTTCTACATCACTGTTGTTTATTTTGTTAATCATCTCTTTTATAAAAATCCATCATTTTTGGCCGGGCATAGTGGCTCACACCTGTAATCCCAGCACTTTGGGAGGCCCAGGTGGGCAGATTAAGAGGTCAGGAGTTTGAGATCATCCTGGCCAATATGGTGAAACCCCATCTTTACTAAAAATGCAAAAAAAAAAAAATTAGCCGGGCGTGGTGGCGCATGCCTGTAGTCCCAGCTACTTGGGAGGCTGAGGTAAAAGAATCGCTTGAACCTGGGAGGCGGAGGTTGCAGTGAGCCGAGATTGTACCGCTATACTTCAGCCTGGGCGACAGAGTGAGACTCTGTCTCAACAACAACAACAAAAATTAACCATTTTTAATGGGAAGTGGAAATCTCTCAAATGCATACTCATTTTGCTTTCTTGAACATATTGAACACAATATAACTTTTGATTATTTAAAAACATTTTGAATATTATTTATTACATTATTGTGGTAATCTTCCATTGTTAAGGTATATTGAATTATCTGCTCAGCAGTCCTATATTCTCTCATGAGTTAGGTTTTCAAATTGAATGATCGTCTCCTCTAGGCTGTTGGCTGCCACTTGCTCAGCAGTGAGTTTCCCTTTTTGTCTGGTGTCTCCAATTTTCTATTCATTTGCATATGTTGTTAAATTGAGTGTAAAATCAGGGTAGTTAACTTAGTGAGGGTTTAGAGACTCTCCTCTGAGTCAAGTGCACAGACCTTTGTTATCTGTCTTGAATTACTTTTACTTACTTCTGGATAACTAAATTAAGCTCCAGATAATTGTGAGATAATAGTATACGTACAGACTCCTTTTACAGAATACTCCAAAGCCATTATTTACCGGTAACATCAGTGAATGTTGTTCACTGGATTAACTTGTATATGTAATAGAAATTATCTGCAAATCATGTGAAAGGGCAAAGATCCTAAACTCTTCAAAAAATTACAGTATATTCTCATTTTTGAAATGTGGCAGATAAGTAAACTCAATCAACAGGGTAGACTTGTGTCCCGGGCTAACTGAATTTTACTTTTTGCCAATTATGAGATGGACATTCACTTCTTCCCCTTTGCCAAGAGGAAATCATTTTGTGGAGGTTCTTTTCTTCCCCCTCCTTCATTGTATAGAGGTGCATACTCGTGGTCAAATATGGGATTCAGACATTTCAGAAAGACAAGAAGAAAAGAGCCTCAGAAAGGTGCTCTTGGAGTTACACCCTGTTGTTTTGTCACTTTGCTTTGTGTTCTTTTTTCTGTGCCCATGTAGGTAAAAATAGACCAGCATCATTTTCAGTAGTCTTTTGAAGAGGAAAAGCTTTAATTTTGAGAAAGTCTAATATATCTGTCTTTTTTTTTCTTTTCATGCCTTTTGTGTTAGATTTAAGAAATCTTTGCCGATCCAAGTTCTCTAAGGTTTTTCTCCTATATTCTCTTCAAGAAGTTTTATAGCTTTAGCTCTTACATTTAGGATGTGAATCATTTTAAGTTAATTTTTGTGTATGGTGTGAGGTAAGGGTTGTGACTCAGTTAAATAGTCCTTTGATGAATATCCTTGTTTATAGCTCTTCTCATTACACTTCGTAAATTATTTCCTTAAGATACATTCTTAAAAGTGAAACTACAGGGTCAAAGTAGGTATCCACACTGAAGTCTGATGTATATTGCAAGGGTAGTTTTCAAAAGTTCTATTAATTAGAAAGACAACCCCTAGAATGGGAGAACATATTGGCAAACTATATATATTTAATAAATGATGTATATTTAGAATATATAAAGAATTCTACAAATTAAAAATAACTCAATTTAAAAAAAATGGACAAAGGACTTGAGTAGACATTTTCCCAAAGAAGATATAGAAATGGCCAATAAACATGTGAAAAGATGTTTGACACCAATAATCGTTAGGGAAATGCAGATCAAAACCACAGTAAGAGGTTACTTCACAGCATTAGTATGTGGAACGTGTTGGTGAGCATGGAGATAGGATCCCTCTGCATGCTGATGGGAACGTACAATGGTGCAGCTGCTGTGGAAAACAGTCTGGCAGCTCCCCAACACATTAAACATGGAGTTACCATGTGACCCAGCAATTCCCTTCCTAAGGATCTCCCCCAAGAAAATATAGTCCCTACAAAAACTTGTACATAGATGTTCACAGAAGTGTTACTCATAACAGCCAAAAGTTGGAAGTAATCTAAATGTCCACCAGCTGATGAATGGATTAAACAATGTGATATATGCATACAATAGAATATTATTCAGCCGCAAACAAGAATGGAATGCTGACAAGTGCCACATGGTTGAGCCTTGAAAACATGATGCAGAGTGAAAGAAGTCAGTCCCAAACGGTTACATATTATATGATTCCAGTTATATGAAATACCAAACGTCCAGAATATGTGTTCATATAGAGACAAAGTGGATTGACAGTTGTTTAGGGTTGAAGTGGAATAACTAAAGAGCGTGGCCATTTCTTTTAAATGCATTAAAATTGTGATGGCAGTTGCATAGCTCTCTGAATATACGAAACACAATTGAATTGTACACTTTATTTTTTGAGGCAGGGTCTCACTCTGTTGCCCCGGCTGAGTGCAGTGGTGTCCTGATCACGACTCTCTGTAGCCTTGACCTCCCAGGCTCAAGCCATCCTCCTGCCTTGGCCTCCCAAGTAGTGGGGACTACAGGTGGACGCCACCATACGTGGCTAATTTTGTATTTTTTTGTAGAGATGGGTTTTTGCCATGTTGCCCAGGCTGGTCTCTAAATTCTGGGCTCAAGCAATCCTCCCGCCTTGGTCTCCCAAAGTGCCAAGATTATAAGTGTAAGCTACCATGCCTGGCCGAATTGTATACTTCAAATGAGTGAACTGTATGGTATGTGAACTATATTCCAATAAAGCTGTTACAAAAAGCAAGTTGTACCAGTTAATAGTCCCACTAGCGTTATTTAAGAGGGTCCAACTCCTTACATTATTCCTGACCCTGGGTATCATTATTATAATTTAAAAACTTCAATCAGCTCTATTAAGGTATAATATGTAAACAATAAAGTCACCCTTACAAGTGTACTTATCTACAGTTTTGGCAAGTTTATGCACACATGTGATCACTGCAATCAAGATACAGAACATTTCCATGACCCCAGAAGGTTCCCTCGCCCCCTTGCCAGGCATCCTCCCCTTCGCCATCTACGCACTATCACTGTGAATTAGATTAGTCTTTCTGTGTGTTTTATATAAATGGAATCAGATAGTTTGTATCCTTGTGTCTGTCTTCCTCTGCTTGGCATGTTGCTGTCTGCACCTGTAGTTAATATCCTATCGTACAGATATAGCAGTGTGTTTTCTCCATTCATCTGTTGATAAATGTGTTTGGTTTATCTTCAGTTTTCTTGTTTTCAGCTTTACCGTAGTTAACCTTTTTCCTTTTTTTTTTTTGAGACAGTGTCTCACTCTGTTGCCTAGGCTGGAGTGCAGTGGTGTGATCTCGGCTCACTGCAACCTCTGCCCTCCGTGTTGAAGTGATTCTCCTGCCTCAGCCTCCCGAGTAGCTGGGACTACAGGTGTGCACCACCACATCCAGCTAATTTTTGTACTTTTTTTTTTTTTTAGTAGAGACAGGGTTTCACCATGTTGGCTAGGCAGGTCTTGAACTCCTGACCTCAGGTGATCTACCCGCCTTGGCCTCCCAAAGCGCTGGGATTACAGGCATGAACCACTGTACCTGACCTAATTACCCTGCTTTTTAAAATTTTTGTTAATCTGAAAGGCAAAAGAAAAAAAAGGTATCTCTGGTGCTTTAATTTGCATTTCTTTAGTCTCTAGTTTTCTAAGTTTATTTATATTTGAGAACGTCCTTTTACCTCTTCTGTTTTGTTATTTTTTCTTTTTTTTTAATTGGGATGTTGGCCTTTTTGCCAGTTTTTTTTTTTTCAACTTTTTATTATAAAAGAAATCGTAACAGAGAAAAGTTGAAATAATGGTGGCGTCATCTTTGCAGCCACTGTCCCACTTAACGTTCGCCTCACTTGCTTTATGGATCTCTCTCTCCTACTTTCAGATAGTTTAGGGGGAAAATTGCAGATATTTATGACATTTTATTCCTAAAAATAAGGATATTCCCTTTCATAACTATTATGTCATTTCTATGCCAAAGAAAATGTTGATTCTATAATATGTAACGTATGGTCTATATGAAAAGATTTCCCAGTTTTCCTCAAAAATGTCTTTTGTGACAAGTTTTATGAATCAAGACCCAACCTGGCACTTGGTTTTCATCTCTGTAGCCTTTTTTCTTGTAGAAGAATCCTTCTGCTTTTCCACCCGCTGTGGCTCTGATCTTTCGAAGGGACTGGCCCAGTCGTCGTGAAGTTTGTCCCACAGTCTGCATTTGTCCTCTTGTGTGGAACGTGTTTCCCTGCTCCCTGTGTTTCCTCTAGACCACATGTGAGTCCTGAAAGGCTTTGTTAGATTTAGGTGAAACATTTTTGGTGAGTACTTCACAGGTGATCACATCAAAGGTACATACTGTCAGGCTGGCGCACTGTTGGTGGGGCTAAGTTCGGCCATTTGATTCAGACCTTGACGGCCACATCTTTTTGATCTCTGTGCAGTTAGTCGTTGGTGAAGCTTCACTGATTGTGGAGCTCCTTACACCTTAATGACTAAGCTTTTTTCACAATGCCTCCCTCAGTTTGACACTTAACTTCTAACTTTGCTTATTGATTTTTTTTTTTTAATTTAGAAGAGATTTTTCACTTAAAAAAAATTTTTTTTATAGACAGGGTTTCACCATATTGGCCAGGCTGGTCTCAAACTCCTGACCTTATGATCCGCCTACCTCAGCCCCCAAAGTGCTGGGATTACAGGCGTGAGCCACTGCGCACAGCCAACTTTTTTTTTTTTTTTTTTGAAATTGAGTCTCGCTCTTGTTGCCCAGGCTGGAGTGCAGTGGTGCCATCTCGGCTCACCACAACCTCCGCCTCCCAGGTTCAAGTGATTTTCCTGCCTCAGCCTCCTGAGTAGCTGGAATTACAGGCATGTGCCACCATACCAGGCTAATTTTGTATTTTCAGTAGAGACAGGGTTTCTCCATGTTGGTCAGGCTGGTCTCAAACTCCCGACCTCAGGTGATCCACCCATCTTGGTCTCCCAAAGTGCTGGGATTACAGGTTTGAGCCACCGCGCCCGGCTGATTTTTCACTTTCGTGTAGTCAAAACACCCATGGTACAAAGAGGTGTCTCTCAAAAACTTCCCTTTTATAAGCTCTTCCTTCCCCTTCTTTTCCTCCCCTCTTTCTTGGCCTGCTTTACTTCAGAACCTGGTGTGATAATTTAGCTTCGATTCCTGTTCTGTCATCTTTTTGGACTATAGATTCAGAAAATGACATTTGGCTCAAGTGTGAAATGTTGGCCAACTGGCTTTTCCATCGCTTCACTTGCTCTTCTTTTTCAAGGACTTGCCTGTCGCCCAGGCCAGCCCTGGGCTGGGAAAAGTAGCAGCAAAGTTGGGACTTTGATCCTAGGCTCCGCACCACTAGTGGTGTTATCTTAACTCCTCGGTCTTCAAAGCTGCAGGCCCATTTATGGTGAAGGGTTGGAAGAGCATGGGCCAGATGCCAAAGCTGTTCATATCTGGAGAAGGCCTCCTGATTCCCTCTGCTTGAAACCCTTTTCTCTATCTTCTCTTTCCCTTGGAGACTCTGCTCAGGCATCCTGATTAAGGAAAACACCATTGAGTGCCCCTCCATTGCGTTTCTGTACACTCTACACATGCCTTTGCTCACTCAAAGGAAGACCTTTTATCTTCTACATTAGCTCATGAGATCCTGAGGGCAGGGCCAGGGATGGCGTCGTCTCTGGCCCTCTATGCAGAGCCTGACACATCAGGCTTTCGTAAGTGTTGCTGGGATGTTCCACTCCCTGGCCTGCAGAGGGTTTCTGTATGGTGTGGACGCATTTGATTCCTGGTGGCGAAAGCCAGATGGAATCGCTGGCTCTTTTTTTTTTTTTAAATACAAACAGACATTTATCTTTACCTTATAAATAGAAAGGACCTTTTGTCCTTTCCCTTTGTAAACATTGCAGCTCCCCCAAAGCTGGCTTTCAGCATTCTAGGGGAATCGTTTCTTATTTCACTACTTTTTTTTTTTTTTTTTTTAAGGACAGAGTCTCGCTCTGTTGCCCAGGCTGGAGTGCCATTGTGTAATCTCAGCTCACTGCAACCTCTGCCTTCCCGGGTTCAAGTGATCCTCCTACCTTAGCCTCCTGAGTAGCTGGGACTACAGGCTACTCAGTCCCAGTAGTCCCACTACTCAGTGCACCACCATGCCTGGCTAATTTTTGTATTTTTAGTAGAGACAGGGTTTTACTATGTTGACCAGGCTAGTCTGGAACTTCTCACCTCAGGTGATCCACCCACCTTGGCCTCCCAAAGTGCTGGGATTATAGGTGTGAGCCACCACACCCAGCCTTCACTGCTCTTCATTCCCATAGATTCATAGAACTGAAAGAGATGCAGCAGCATCAGCGGCACTAGCTACTGGGTTCAGGACTCCAGCCGGGCCGTGCCCCTCCTCGGAGAGCACTGACAGGTGTTCGCCCATCACCAACACTCCTCTTTGTGTTCTCTATCTCTCACCCTCTCCCAGGTTGTCCACTCTCTAGCCTGACTAAGAGGCACTTGATAAGGGTCACTGCTGTGAAGTGTGCCTGAGAGCTGATGCTGCAGGCAGTCATCGGACCCTCGGCGGCCTTTCCTTGCTGCGGGAGCTGGGGGTGCAGGTGATGGGACAGCTGTGAAACCCCCAGCTGCAATTCCTGTGGAAGGGCTAATAAAGAAGATACTTACTTCAGCCTGTGCCGTAGCTGCTGGTGGGATGCTTTTGCATTTTCCTGGATGTACCTAATCTCACAGCTCTGGTGCTCTCCAGCTTCCCAGCACCTTTGCTCATCACCCTCTCCCCCACCCCCCCACAGTAGTTCCTCCTCTTCCCCTCCAGAGTTACAGAGACTTTAATCATGCCTTCCCACAGCACAGCAAGTCAGAGAGCCCTGAACATCTTGGGAAGCATCAGCTGAATGCATGAATTCTTTTACTGAGAACCTCCTGTCTTCTAGATAGAACACTCAGTCTGCTCTAAATACCTGGCTTCATTTCCTTCTTACCACAGCTCTGTGAAGCAGGTTTCTTTTTTCCCAAAGAAGTAAAGTTCTGAAAGGCTGCAGAGCTGGCAGGGGGTGACACTGGCTGCCTTCTCCCGGCTCTCCCGTAGCCAGTGGTGATGGGTGGTTAGAGAAGTATCTTTCCGAGTTGGCCCTGATTGGAAGGTGTGGGGTTTGGGGGGGGGACACTGCCCTCTCTCGGCTCTCCCCTGGCCAGCGGTGACTGGGTGGTGATAAAAGCATCTTTCTGAGTTGGCCCTGATTGGAAAGTGTGCCATGTGTCCCCTGTGAAGGGCAGCCTGGTCTGCGATGCTGCTGATGGAGAAAATGAATTTTTTTTTTTTTTTTGTAGAGAAAATGAATTTTTGTGGCATTAAGAAAGAATCAGATTTCCTCAGTAAAACCTGGGATAATATCTGAATCAGATATTATCATTCCTCCTTAGGAAAGGGTAGCAGGCGCTTGCACATAACATGAGTCACATTACAGTCAAAAATCAGCGTAAGTGGTTGGCTTCAAGTTTTGTTCATAATTCCTCTCTCCCTTCTTGACTCTTCCCCACCTGTAAATGCACACTGGTCCCCAAAATCTGCAGGAAGAGAAGACACAAAATCTCCTTCGAATTTGGGTCACACCCTTTCATTAGTCTGTGATCACTGCAGGGCCTGTGTTTTGGTTTCATTTGTGAGTGTGGAGGGAACCCACAGTACATCAGGGACTTTTGAGAAATCACTCTCTGGGTAGACTTCTTTTCCTGCTGTGTAGTTTTTCTTAAATTATCTGTGCCTTACAAATTCTCATTTCATTTTAGTCTATTCTTCCAGGAGGCCTTGAAACAGGGGTAAATGAAAAGAGAGACATTAGCTACTCTGACCTTGACTTTTAGTGACTAAACAGGTGCTCACCCTCACGTGAAACTATAAAAAATATGCTTTCCGATTTAGGTGGCACAATCTCAGCTCACTGCAACCTCTGCCTCCTGGGCTTAAGTGATTCTTCTGCCTCAGCTTCCCGAGTAGCTGGGATTACAGGCACCCACCACCACGCCCAGCTAATTTTTGTATTTTTAGTAGAGATGGGGTTTCACCATGTTGGCTAGGCTGGTCTTGAACTCCTGATCTGAAGTGATCCACCCGCCTTGGCCTCCCAAAGTGCTGGGACTACAGGTGTGAGCCACCACGCCTGGCTAATTTTTGTATTTTTAGTAGTGACGAGGTTTTGCCACGTTGGCCAGGCTGGTCTCAAATTCCTCTCCTGAAGCAATCCACACTAGGATTATAGGTGTGAGCCACCATGCCTGGCCCAAATTGTTGCTTTTGACAGGAAGGAAAGAAATGTAGATACATGGAATGCTGACAAAGATGTAATTCATTCATATGTCTCGGGACACAGACAGAAGGGCTGTTTGACCTCAGTTGGTTTGGCCGAGGAGATTTGCAGCATTTCTGAAATATAAAAACTGTTTCTACAGCTTGCCTTCGATTTAGTGGGTTAGGCTTCAACTCTTCTGCCCATCCCAAACTCCTCTGCTACTTGGAAAGTTAATAAGTTGACTAAGTAAACACCCATGGGAAGAGGATGAAAAGGAGAGATTTAGAATGACGACTGATTCTCAGTAGCAGATGGGAGGGGAAAGCATCTTTAGCAGGCAAAGGGAAAACGGATTTTATTTTGGAAGTTCTATTATGTGAGGAGGGTAGTACGAAGTTGTTCGTATGCTGTTTTGAATCCTCTTCCTCAAGACAGAATCCTGCGGTTGCAGTGGGTGTTACAGGATCCAGCTGTTCTTCATTTTGTCTAATGGAAGCGGGTGTGACCCCAGTGCATCCCTGCTCTGGGTGCCTCTCATTTGTATTCTTTAGGGCCAGGAACTCTCTTTCTGGGGAGGGGTACAATTCCAGACCATTAAAAGTAGAAAATAATTGGGAACAATCTTACTTAATTATCTCTTGTCTCTAAAAAGGGAAAAACCTATTTAAAGCCTATTTAGGTTTAGGGTCAGGCATGGTGGCTCACATGTGTAATCTCAGCACTTTGGGAGGCCGAGGCAGGAGGATTGCTTGAGCTTAGGAGTTCGAGACCAGCCTGGGTAGCATAGGAAGATGCTTATCTCTACCAAAAAAAAAATTTTTTTTAGCTGGGCATACTGGTGCATGCATGTAGTCCCAACTTCTTGGGAGGCTGCGATGGGAGGATCACATGAGCCCAGGAGTTCAAGGCTGCAGTGAGCTATGATTGTGTACTGCACTCCAGCCTGGGTAACAGAGCTAGACCCTGTCTCTTAAAAAGAAAAAAAAAAAGTCTATTTATAGGTCTTGGCTACCTGGCGAGTGTTACCTTATCCTTTTAAATGCAACAGATAGCTTCAGATTTCTCTGACTTGTAAGTAGGTTGTATAGCCGGCAGTGCCTTGAAATGACTAATAATGGTGATAATATCAAATTTGTTTTTTGTCAATCTTCATAGGTGCATTTCATTTGCAAGTATGATCTGTTTTCATTACCTCTCTGGTAGCCAGTTTCTAGAGTCTTGATTCCAGATGTGTACTCTGGCCAGAGAACACCGTTCCTTGATTTATTTCCTCTTTAAGCCAGATGTCGACAATTGGGTGGAGTTTTTCATTCTTTACATAAACATTTTACCTTGGTGAATATTTGAACCAACTACCAACTAATTACCTTTTTATGAAGGTGCTAGGGAAAAGCTGTATTCTTTGGGGGCAGTCATTTCCAGTACTGAATATATAGTGGAAACCTTGCCCTTTTGTCTGTGGCTTAGCCACTTGGTCAGGGAGAGGGTGGCAGTTGCCCTATCAGTTAGGTGGGGCTATGTCAAACACAATAAAATGTGGATAGTGCTTGTTGTGTTTGAGTGCCGTAACTGCGTGATTTGGTTTGTTTTGCTGTTTTTCTTTCTTAATTTCCTTTTTACATTATTTAGAACTGTTACAAAAGTATGATCAGAAATGTAAAAGAGGTACATAAAGCAAATTATAGAGAACCAGACAGCTTTAGATTTCTCTTACTGTTTACATAGGTTAAGTAGTGTAGGTAAAGTAACATTCCTTAATCTAGTATGGAGATGGCCCAATTTGAAGTGGGGTGCTGCCCACATTAATTTATTAAACACAATCCCAATCAAAATAATAGAATAGATTTTTTTCTTTTAGAATAGTTTCCTTTTGAGATTTGTCAACATGGTTGTAAAGTTCAGTTGAAAGAACAGTAGGCCAGAATTCTAAAATTGTTTTAAGAGATGATGCGTGCTAATCTTACCTAGATAGTAAAGCATATCACAGAGTCGTGATTGTTAAATCAGCATGATAGCAACACGGGATTGGACACAGGCCAGTGGTGATGGAGGGGTCACAACAGGCCCTGGTGTATGTGAAGAATCAACGTACCTTAATGGAAGTGTTGTAAGTCACTGTGGGGAAGATGAGACAATGAGGTAACTGGCTGGAATTTGTTTTGGTGAGCTGGGTAAAGACTAACTTTATTTTTTTCCCCAGATGAATCAGTTATGTGAAAAGTAAAATCATTAAAAATGTATGTACAAAACACCATAAGAAACAGAACATCCAGAAGTGGTCTCAAATATATGTATCTATGGGGAGGCGGGTGTATGATGAAGATGGACCTTTAGTTTAACGGGGAAAGATGGATTATTTAGGAAATCCTACATAAAGCAGGATCCCTACATCATCCCTGTGTGTTCATTCCACCAAATAAATCCCAGTTGACTTTATTAAACTGAATGTAGCAGGGGAAGCTGTGAAAGTTCTAGAAGAAAATAGATAAGTGTTTTCACAGTCTTAGGCTAGGAAAAGCCTTGTTAAGCACGACACCAAAAACCGAAACATTAAAGAAAGGACTTTTAGATTTCAACTATGTTAATGAAAATTAGTGTTTATCACAGCATTGGTGATAACAGTGAAGAAACATCACATCTCTTAATATAAGTGTATATCTATGGGGAAATAGCTAAGTGGATTATGATAAATATGTACAGTGAAATACTCTGTG
Source organism: Ateles fusciceps (assembly GCA_036589455.1). Lineage (NCBI taxonomy): Eukaryota > Metazoa > Chordata > Mammalia > Primates > Atelidae > Ateles > Ateles fusciceps. The sequence continues at coordinate 4,739,041 of JAZHEH010002317.1, read as the reverse complement.
TCTAAAAATGAAAACAATATAAAACTTTATTGGCATTAAGATGTCTGTGACATATAAGTGAATAATGGGTAATAAAACAAACTTGTTGCTACCTGTTTAAGCATTGTTATTCATATATATGTGTGTGTATATATATATATATATATATATATATATATATTTTTTTTTTTTTTTTTTTTTTTTTTTTCCAAGGCGGAGTCTCACCCTGTCACCTAAGCTAGACTACAGTGGCAAGATCACAGCTCACTGCAGCCCTGGAGCCTCTGCCTCCCGGGCTCAGGTGCTCCTCCACCTCAGCCTCCTGAGTAACTGGGACTGCATGCATGTACCACCACACCTGGCTAATTTTTTTTTTGAGATGAAGTCTCACCCTGTCGCCCAGGCTGAAGTGCAATGGCGCAATCTTGGCTCACTGCAGACTCCGTCACCCGGGTTCGAATGATTCTTCTGCCTCAGCCTCCTGAGTAGCTGGGATTACAGGCATGAGCCACCACGGCCAGCTAATTTTTTGTGTCTTTAGTAGAGATGGGGTAGCCAGGCTGATCTCAAACTCCTAACCTCATGATCCACCCACCTCTGCCTCCCATAGTGCTGGGATTACAGGCATGAGCCACTGTGCCAGCCAATTTTTGTATTTTAGTAGAGACAGGGTTTCACCTGGTTGGCCAGGTTGGTCTCGAACTCCTGACCTCAGGCGATCCACCTGCCTCAGCCTCCCAAAGTGCTGGGATTACAGGCATGAGCCACTGCACCTGGCCCTACTTTTTCTATCTTTTGTAGAGATGGGGTTTTGCCATGCTGTCCAGGCTGGTCTGGAACTCCTGGGCTCAAGCGATCCACCCGCCTTAGCCTCCCAAAGTGCTAGGATTATTGATGTGAGCCACCACGCCTAGCCTATTCACATTCTTTATTTGTATACATACGTAATCAGATAAATACGTATTGCCAGGACTTAAGGGCCAACTACAGAGTTAGAACAGTACATACAACTACCTTCATTTTCTTTTTTCTTTCTTCTTCTTTTTTTTTTTTTTTTTTTTTTGAGACAGTTTCACTCTTGTTGCCCAGGCTGGAGTTCAGTGGCACGATCTTGGCTCGCTGCAACTTCCACCTCCCAGCTTCAAGTGATTCTCCTGCCTCAGACTCTCAAGTACCTGGGATTACAGACATGTGCTGCCACACCTGGCTAATTTTGTATTTTAGTAGAGACAGAGTTTCATCATGTTGGTCAGGCTCGTCTCGAACTCCTGACCTCAGGTTATCTACCCACCTTGGCCTTCCAAAGTGCTAGGATTACAAGCGTGAGAGCCACTGCGTCCAGCTGACTGCCTTCATTTCTTTTCTTTTCTTTTTTTTTTTTTTTTTTAATAGATGGTGTTTCACTCTTGTTACCCAGGCTGGAGTGCAATGGTGCGATCTTGGCTCACTGCAACCTCCGCCTCCTGGGTTCAAGCAATTCTTCTGCCTCAGCCTCCTGAGTAGCTGGGACTATAGGCATGCGCCACCATGCCCAGCTAATTTTTGTATTTTTAGTAGAGACGGGGTTTCACCATGTTGACCAGGATGGTCTTGATATCTTGACCTTGTGATCCACCCACCTCAGCCTCCCAAAGTGCTGGGATTATAGGCGTGAGCCACCGCGCCCAGCCAGCTGCCTTCATTTCTAACACCAAATGAAAAAAGGGTGGTTGGGGAGTTCCTAAAACCACCCTCAGGTTCAATAACTCACTGGAAAAACAGAACACACTGAAAAGCATTATATTCGTGGTTGCAGTGTATTATAAGGAAAGGATTCAAATTAAAATCAACCAAGAGCCGAGTTTTTACTGGACTTGATTCATTCTACCCCTGTGGCTGACCTGTAGTTTCCAGCTCCTCCCAGATGTCTGGCGAAGACCTTTAGTTATCCTTTCCTCTGGAGATTGGAACTGATACCCTGTGCTGCAGGACCCCATTGTAAATCAAATTGGCAGCTGTTCTGTGGCTAAACAAAGACTCTCCCATCAGGCAGAACTAATTTCTAATTTCAGGGGCCTAGAATTCACCTCCCCAGCAGCCTAGGGTATAGGCTGGACTTCTCTTTGGGAAGGTCACTTCTTTTTTGGGGGGAGCGAGGTGGGGACAGGGTCTCACTCTGTCATCCAGACTGGAGTGCATGGCGTGATCTCAGCTCACCGCAACCTCCGCCTCCTGGGTTCAAGCAATTCTCCTGCCTCAGCCTCCTGAGCAGTTGAAATTATAGGCATGTGCCACTACCGCCCAGCTAATTTTTGTATTTTTAGTAGAGACGGGCTGATCTTGAACTCCTGACCTCAAATGATCCATCCGCCTCGGCTTCCCAAAGTGCTGGGATTACAGGCATAAGCCACTGTGCCAGGCCAGGAAGGCGCCTTCTTTACTACACAATATTATTGCCAAAATGTAACAAATTATTTTTAGGTGGTGGAATTGATGGTGACTTTGCTTTTGTTCTTTGTACTTTTCCTTATTGTTTGAATTTTCTTTCATTATGAGTGCATATATATATATATATATATTTTTTTTTAATCAATAAAACAACAAAAGCTTATAAAAGTGAAAACTAAATCTCTGAATGGGTGGGAGGGCAGACAGGGAGTCAATACAAGAAATTATAAAGAAAGACCAGTATAGGCCAGGTGTGGTGGCTCACGTCTATAATCTCAGCACTTTGGGAGTCTGAGGCGGGTGGATCACCTGAGATCAGGAGTTCAAGACCAGCCTGGCCAACATGGTGAAACTCTGTCTCTACTAAAAATATAAAAAATTAACCGAGCATCATGGTGGGCACCTGTAATCCCGGTTACTTGGGAGGCTGAGGCAGGAGAATCACTTGAACCTGGGAGGCGGAGGTTGTAGTAAGCTGAGATTGCACCATTGCACTCCAGCCTGTGTTATAAGAGTGAAACTCTGTCTCAAAAAAAAAAAAAAAACCAATGGAGGTGACTCCCCCACATATGTAACCTATATTCAAAGACCATAAAAACAAGTAAAAGACAGTGAAAATCCTAGGGGAAACATTTGCTGAAACATCACAAAACGTTAGTACCACTAATATTATAATATTGCAAATATAAAATAGCAAGGAAAACAACAGCTGGGCGTGGTGGCTCATGCCTGTAATCTCAGTACTTTGGGAGGCCGAGGTGGGCAGATCACCTGAGGTCAGGAGTTTAAGACCAACCTGGCCAACATGGTGAAAACCTATCTCTACAAAAATACAAAAATTAGCCAGGTATGATGGTGGGTGCCTGTAATCCTAGCTACTCAGGAGGCTGAGGTAGAAGAATCACTTGAACCAGCGAGGCAGAGGTTGCGGTGAGCTGAGATCATGCTGCTTTACTCCAGCCTGGGCAACAGAGCAAGACTCCGTCTCAAAAAAAAACCAAACACACACACACACACACACACACACACACACACACACACACACAACGACTGACATTTCAATGGCTGTAAATGATGTGTAGCCTGTTTACTAGTAATGTCTCAAAGCACATTTCCCAGTTTTGACATTGTGCTGCAGCAATACAAGAGCCACCACTGGGGGAAAGCTGGGTGAAGGGTAAATGGGGCTGTTTGTTCCATTTGTGTGACTTCCTGTGAGTCTATAATTATTTCAAAATAAGTTTTTAGAAAAAGTGAAGGGCATGGACAAACAGCTCAGAAAATAAGAGACACATAGCTAACATACAGGTTTTTAATTGTGAAATTTCATTAACAAATGATATAAATTGAAGTGAAACGTCAAGTTTGCCTATTGCAAATCTGGTCCCATTTCCAGTCCAGAGGAGTTGGGAACACCCTAGAGTCTGATTGGGGTTTACTTACCTGGCAAGGAAACCTAGGACTCTGGCTTTAAATGGTACCCTGCCCAGGTGTTGCTGCCCCTGCTTTAAAGTCCAGTTATGGCTTGAATCTGACAGGAAACTTAAGAACATGCCCAATAATCTCCTAAAACTCAGGAGCATGCCTCAGTATCCCAGCATTGACCCTCCTACCTGCTGTGGCCAACCCAGCTGTCCTGCCTGGTGGATGTGGTTGCTGTTTTGCTGAGGGTAGGCTGGGGCGGCCTGAGTGACAAGGCCAGAAATGGAGCCACTCTCCTTTCTTTGTTGGTTAGCAGTGGTGTAGGTATGGTGGTGTCTTGTACTTCAGCGGAAGGCCAGGACACAGCCCTCCCAGGCAGAGTGAAGTCACCATTGCAGCAGGCACATCTTGCCTGGTTTCCACTCCCTCAACTTGCACTATTTTCGGGTGGTCATGGAATGATTACTCCCTGCTTTTCACACACACAAAAGATAAACATACACCCTCACAAACAAGCTGGCACACATGTGGGCAGAGCACCTGCACGTACTCGAAAGCTGGCACACTGGAGGATACTCCTGCCTTCCTGTCACAGCCCTTGGAGCCTGCTTCTCCAACAGGACGTTCTAGAACAGAAAAAATGAAGATGCCAAGGGATCCACTGTGAGGATGCAGCAGGGCCTGAAACCCCTGGGCTTCTTCCTCTGTAGGAGGCTGTCTGCTCAGGCAGGTGGCCAACATGCACACTGCCCCTCCTGTCAGGCCACTGGCTGCGGCCCCTCCCTCGTCCCGGCTCCTCAGCGAACCTTTGTCTGTCTATAACCTGTTAGCTTTTGGCTCCTGGCAGCCTGTGGGACCAGGCCCAGATTCCAGGACCAGCCGATAGAGACTGCCCTTTTGAAGCAAGCGAATTGGACTCCTGGAAGAGTCATTCCTCCATTCCCTCATTGAAACCACCTAATAACCGTGATCCTCATATCTGGATCTGGTGCACAAAATTGACTCATTCATAAGTTTATATCTGTTTTTGTGATTAATTGTCTTCCACAACTGATTAGAAGCCCTGGAATGTCTTGTACCTGGCCTGGTCTTTTTTCCTTGTTTATTTTGAAAAAGTAATACAGTATCCCCCCATATCTGAGGGGATGTGTTCTAAGACCCCAGTGGATGCCTGAAAGCACAGATAGTACCAAACCCTGTATACACTACCTTTTTTCACTATATATATGTATATATATATACACACACACACACACACACTTGTGATAAAGCTTAATTGATAAGTTGGGCACAGTAAGAGATTAACAACAATAATCACATAGAGCAATGATGACAATCTGCGATCACAATTGCATGGACAGAGATCCATTTTTACCATAGATCTTAGCAACCTCAGCATATGATTTTTTTTTTTTATTAAGTTGAGAACTTGCCTTTTCACTTAATGAAAACACTTTAAGGCTTCTCTTGGGCATATCTGAATTACCAGCATGACTCCTCTTACGCTTTGGGGCCATTATTAAGTAAAATAAGGGCTACCTGAACATAAGCACTGTGACGCCACAACCATGGATCTGATCACTGAGATGGCCACTGTATGACTTAGCAGACAGGTGCCATTTACAGCGTGGATCTGCTGGACAAAGGGATGAGTCATGTCCTAGGCGGAACAAGTGGTATGGCATGAGATTCCATGCACGGTTTACGATTTACAGATTGTTTATTTCTGCAACTTTCCATGTAATATTTTCAGACAGCGGTTGATCATGGGTAAACCACAATACGGCAGAAAAGGGAGGAATGCCGTACATTCCAGTGTTCTGTTTCAACAATGCTAAGCAGTGACCAGTGAACACTCCAACTCACTAGACCCCTTGCTTCTCCAGCTCATCTCTGCAAAGAGAAATTGCTATGTCACTCTTACCCTTTTCTAATGTATCCATCTTGAGATCTGTTGCCTGTCTTTTCTCCTCCTTCCTTTCCTATGTGTCTGTGTGGCTATCTCTGTATATAAATGGTAGCCATACTGGGGCAAGGCGTGGTGGCTCACACCTGTAATCCCAGCACTTTGGGAGGCTGAGGTGGGTGGATCACATGAGGCCAGGAGTTGGAGACAAGCCTGGCCAACATGGCAAAACCCCATCTCTACTAAAAATACAAAAATTAGCCGAGTGTGGTGACACATGCCTGTAGCGTGGTGACACATCCCAGCTACTCGGGAGGCTGAGGTATGAGAAACACTTTAGCACAGGAGGCAGACATTGCAGTGAGCCAAGACTGCACCGCTGCACTCCAGCCTGGGCAACAGAGTGAGACTGTCTCAAAAAAAAAAAATAGGCGGGGCATGGTGGCTCTCACATGTAATCCCAGCACTTTCAGAGGCCGAGGCAGGCGGATCACGAGGTCAGGAGATCGAGACCATCCTGGCCAACATGGTGAAACCCCGTCTCTACTAAAATACAAAAAAAATTAACCGGGTGTGGTGGCATGTGCCTGTAGTTCCGGCTACTCAGAAGGCTGAGGCAGGGAAATTAGGCGGAGGTTGCAGTGAGCCGAGATTGCGCCACTGCTCTCCAGTCTGGTGACAGAGTGAGACTCTGTCTCAATCAATCAATCAATAAATAAAATAAAAAATAAATGGTAGCCACATCATATATCTTGCACCTTGGTTTTGTTTTTGTTTTTCACTTACTTAACAGTGCGTCTTGTAGGTCTTGCCTACATATTACCACATAGAAATGTGTTATTTTAAAAATTGCCCCATAGTGTTCCACTATGTAGATATGCCACAGTTTTAGCTGGTCCCCTGTGATGAATATCTAGGTTATTTCAACCCTTTGCTGCTGCAAACCGCGCTACAGTTTCATGTCCCTTTCTTCACGTCTCTGTGCCTATGTGCAAGTGGATCTGTGGAATCACTTCCTAGAGTGGGTTTGTGGGTCACAGGGATGCGCATTTATGATGTTGATGGGCAGTTGTCAGCTTGCCCTTCAGGAAGGCTCACAATTGTTTTTGCCCATCATTCTATCCCCAGCACCAGCTCAGTGATGAGAACTCTTCCCCCCCAAGAGCCCTAAAGTGATTGGAAAATAAAACAGAGGAGTCACTTTGTAGCAGCGATGTTAGCAGTAGCCCAAAGGTGGAACGACCCGTGTCCTACTGATAATGGATAAACAGAATGTGGTCCATCTATGAGTGGAGTATGATTCTGCCTTGAAAGTAGTGAAGTTCCAAGAATATTTTTCTTTCTTTCGCTCTTTCTCTCTTTCCTCTTTCCCTCCCCCTCCCCCTCCTTCCTTCCTCTCCTTCTCTTCCCCTCCTTCCCTCCTCTCCTTCTCTTCCCCCTCTCCCCTCCCTCTCCCTCCTCTCTCTCCCTCTCTCTCCCTCTCCCTCCCTCCCTCGCTCCCTCCATTCCTCCCTTCCTTCCTTCCTCTCTTTTTTCCAAATTATTTGGGAAAGAGACTTCCTCTCTCTCTCTTCCCTTCCTTCTTTCCTTCTCTTTATTTTCTCTTTTATTCTTTTGAGACAGGGTCTTGCCCTGTCACCCGGGCTGGAGTGCAGTGGTACAATAGTGGCTCACTGCAGCCTTGACCTCCCAGGCTCAAGCAATCCTCCCATCTCAGCCTCCTGAATAGCTAGGAACACAGGCACATGCCATGAAGCCCAGCTAATTTCCTAATTTTTTTATAGAAATGGGGGTCTCACTGTGTTACCCAAACTGGTCTCAAACGCCTTGGCCCCTCAAAGTGCTGGGATCACAGGTATGGAACTAGGTAATGGTGCTGGTTATAAAACATGGTGAATATTCTTAATGGCACAGAATCATCTACTTTAAAATGGTTAAAATGGTAAATTTTATATTTATTTTACCACAAGAAAAAGAGTCAGCAGATGGTGGCCAAAATATTTCCCTTTATTGTTGACCAAGTGCGGATATGGCTTGTTAAATAAACCCCAGACTGACCTTCCACCCCCACCCTCCCTCCAGGAGCAGAGGAAAGAGGGAACCACCCAGCCCAGGTTCTCCTTCAGCACTCACTGGGACACACCCCACTCTACCTGTCTGTCAGGGAGTAGGGAGAATAGGGAGGAAGCCAGGGATGTTTTTTTTGTTGTGTTGTTTTTTTTTTTTTGAGATGGAGTCTCGCTCTGTCGCCAGGCTGGAGTGCAGTGGTGTACTCAGCTCAGCTCACTGCAACCTCTGCCTCCTGGGTTCAAGTGATTCCCCTGCCTTAGCCTCCTGAGTAGCTGGGTCTACAGGCATGTGCCACCATGCCCAGATAAGTTTTGTGTTTTTAGTAGAGATGGGGTTTCTCCATGTTGGCCAGGATGGTCTTGAACTCCTGATCTCAGGTGATCCACTCACCTTGGTCTCCAAAAGTGCTGGGATTATAGGCGTGAGCTACCACACCCAGCCATTTTTTTTTTTAGCTGAGACTGAGTCTCACTCTGTTGCCCTGGCTGGAGTGCAGTGGTGAGGTCTTAGCTCACTACAACCTCCACCTCCTGGATTCACGCCATTCTCCTGCCTCAGCCTCCTGAGTAGCTGGAGTTACAGGCACATACCACCACACCTGGCTAATTTTTGTATTTTTAGTAGAGACGGGGTTTCACCATGTTGGCCAGGCTGGTCTCAAACTCCTGACTTTGTGATCTGCCCACCTCGGCCTCCCAAAGTGCTGGGATTACACACATGAGCCACCACACCTGGCCTCTCTCTGCTTTCTTTTGGAGAGAATGATCTGAGCAGGAGTCAGGAGTTCATCCCAACTGGAACCAACAAAATTAGGGACCCCTGACCCGGCCATGCCCTGCCTGTCCTCTCTGCCTGCCGCTGTTCTTACTTCCAGCTTGGTCTGTGCAAGGCTTGCAATTTCATTTCCTTCCATTCCAAAGCACTCTTTTGCCAGACCTCTGAGGAATTCATAGTTTGCTAGTTTCGTCCAAGAAAAGTTTTGAGAAAGACCTTTGTTGTACTGTGAATTTCCTGTTTCACGTCAAGAACCTGCCTTCTAGGAAGGGCAGCCGTGGCAGGGTGGTGTAAAGATTGTTCTTCATGGAAGATTTAGCATTCGTTTAATAACTCCATATTTAAAACACCTCTCATATGCCAGGCCCTGTGCTGGCGACCCTAGGCGACAGCCTTCCCACAGAGGGGGAGGAGAGGGCTAGTGAATGGGTGAGTGCAGTCCGGCTGCGCTGTTTTGATGGGGCGATGGCAGGGGTGGGTTAGGGGACAGAGGCCGGAGGAGGATTGCGGGTCTTGGGGAAAGCCAGTGGTCTCACAGAAATGGTCAGAACATGTTTCTGGTCTGCTTCTAAGAAAGAATCCGACATAATCCTAGTTAGACTCAGGGGCAGCCCAGTCACCTTTGTCTGGAATATGTTAAGCTGGTGGCGTGAGTTAGGGAAGCAGAAGTCCCCCCCAACCACAGATGCTTTCTGCTGGTGCTGCCCTGGGGGCTCTGCCAGGGCAGGCTCCCTCCACTGCCGCAGGCTCCCTTGTGGGCTTTTTAAAAGAAAATTTTAGACAGGGTCTCTGTCACCCAGACTGAGGTGCAGTGGTGCCATGATAGCTCACTGCCCTCTCCAACTCCTGGGATCCAGGGATCCTCCCAGCTCAGCCTTCCAAGTAGCCGGGATCACAGGCTGCCTGGTCTGTACTTGGCTATTTTAGCATTCATTTAATAACTCATTTGGTAACTGCACATGTTGCATCCAAAGGCACAGGCCACCACTCCCTGCTATTTTCTTTTTCGTTTTTGAGACAGAGCCTCGCTGTGTCACTCAGGCTGGAGTGTAGTGGCGCGATCTCGGCTCACTGCAACCTCCGTCTCCCAGGTTCAGGTGATTCTCCTGCCTCAGCCTCCTGAATAGCTGGGATTACAGGTGCCCACTACCGTACCTGGTGTATTTTTAGCAGAGACGGGGTTTCACTGTGGTGTTCAGGCTGGTCTCTAACTCCTGACCTTGTGTCGCCTGCCTTGGCCTCCCGAAGTGCTGAGATTACAGGCATGAGCCACTGAGCCTGGCCGGCTTTGTCTGCCTGCCTGCCTGCCTGCCTTCCTTCCCTCCCTACTTTAAAATGGTTAAAATGGTAAATTTTATATTTATTTTACCACAAGAAAAAGAGTCAGCAGATGGTGGCCAAAATATTCCCTTTATTGTTGACCAAGTGTGGATATGGTCCCTCTCTTTCTCTCTCTTTTCTTTCTTTCTCTCTTTTCTTTCCCTTCCTCCTTCCTGTCTTTCTTTTGTCTTTCTTTCATCTTTCTTTCTTTTGTCTTGCTGTGTTGTCCAGGCTGGTCTGGAACTCCTGGGCTCAAGTGATCTTCCCACCTCAGCCTTCCAAAGTGCTGGGATTACAGGCTTGAGCCATTGCACCTGGCCTCTTGTGGGACTTTTAGAACAGTTTTTCCTGAGTACTTTGTGAAGAAGGTCCCCATGGATGTCTGTCCTCTCCCCTCCTTTGAAGAGTAACAGTACACAGCCTAAGAGCTCTGCCAGGCCCATCAGGAGAGAAATCTACACAAGCCTGCCCAGCGTTTCCGGCCATGAGTTGTCCCAGGCGTCCCTTCCTTTGTAACACCTGAAGCATTCATTGCCCCTTGCCACCTTCTGAGGCATCATAGAACTGCACACATTGCCTCCTCAGATCTTGACTTGAAATTGCCATGGGGGTGGTCTGGAGGTGCGGGCGGTCGACCCTTTCTGACTGTGGCTGGTCTGTTTGGGTTTTGATTTGGACGCCCTTCTTTGTGTTCGTTGAGCACCACCTGTTGGCCACGGAGATATTACAGAAACCCGGGGTGGAGGGGTGATCTTATTTGGGAGTTCTGATCTCTGTGTTGCTGCTGAAGTCTGACCGCTGGACGTAAACACCAAAGAAAGGGAAACAATTCAGCTCACGGAGAGGAAGAAGAGGGGACCCTCAAACTAAACCTTGAGGTTTCTAGCCTGTAAGGCTAAATTTCCCTGCGTCTTGCCACTCCCCTCATTGCATGGTGTTGACGCTATTGGTGTGACACCCTTTTTGGTTGCTTTTTTTTTTTTTTTTTTTGAGGCAGGGTCTTGCTCTTTCACTTAGGCTGGAGTGCATCAGTGCCATCATGGCTCACTGCAGCTTCAAACACCTGGGCTCAAGCAATCCACCTGCCTCAGTCTCCCCAGTAGCTGGGACTACAGGCAGGTGCTACCACACCTGGCTCACACATGGAGAGCTTTTCACTGCCTGGATCAGGCTGAGTTCCTGCTCACTGGAGCCACCACAGGCCAAGCAAAAGGACTGCGTGGGCCTTGCCTCCTCTCGGCTGAGCTGGTGTTCCTTATCCACTAGGCCTTTGCTTAAATGCCACTTCCTCCAGAAAAACCTCCCCTGGCTGCTCTGGCCAGGTTGGTTATCCACCTTGTGCTCACAGCTGTCTGCCCTTCAGGACACTCAGCTCGCAGGCATGACGTGTGCCTCTGCGAAGGGCATGCTGCATGATGGGGACCTCACCGCCTCACCCGTCCCCCGACCTGAGTCTTTAGCTCTTCACAGCGCAGAGAGGGTGAGGCTTCTGCAGCTACACGGATCCCACCCTCAGGGCTGGCCTGGCACTTGGGGCCGACCTCTGCCCAGGTCTCTGTTCCTGGTATGGGCAGAGGGCACAGGTGTCACCTTTTCCACCTGTGGAGGAAGAGGAACCACATGGCAATATGGCAAATGTAAGAGAAAGGGCTTTTGAGAGTCAGGGCAGAGTTGTTAAAAACATCATGCCCAGCTGGGCGTGGTGGCTCACGCATGTAATCCCAGCACTTTGGGAGCCCGAGTTGGGTGGATCACCTGAGATCAGGAGTTCAAGACCAGCCTGGCCAACATGGTGAAACCCCATCTCTACTAAAAATTCAAAAATTAGTCAGGCGTGGTGGCAAGCACCTGTAATCTCAGCTACTCAGATGCTGAGGCAGGAGAATTGCTTAAAACCCAGGAGACAGAGGTTGCAGTGAAATGGAATTGCACCACTGCATTCCAGCCTGGGCGACAGAGCAAGACTCCGTCTCAAAAAAAAACCCACACACACACCCCCAAAAAATTGTACTCTTCAATATCTACACCTACTATGTACCCACAAAAATCAAAAATAAATTTTTTTTTTTTTTTAAAGATGGGGTTTCACCATGATGGCCAGGCTGGTCTTGAACTCTTGACCTTAGGTGATCCACCCACCTCGGCCTCCCAAAGTGCTGGGATTACAGGCGTGAGCCACCGTGCCCGGCCAAAAGTAAAATTTTTTAATTATGCCTTTTGCTGGACACGGTGGCGCATGCCTGTAATCCCAGCACTTTGGGAGGCCAAGGTGAGCAGATCACCTGAAGTCAGGAGTTTGAGACCGGCCTGACCACATGGTGAAACCCCATCTCTACTAAAAATACAAAATTAGTCAGTTGTGGTGACGCATTCCCATAATCCCAGCTACTTGGGAGGCTGAGACAGGAGAATCACTTGAACCTGGGAGGCAGAGGTTGCAGTGAGCCAAGATCGTGCCATTGCACTCCAGCCTGGGCAACAGGAGCGAAACTCCATCTCAAAAACAAAAAAAATTAGGCGGATGTGGTGGCTTGTGGCTGTAGTCCCAGTTACTCGAGTGTCTGAGGCCGGTGAATCACTTGAACCCAGGAGGCAGAGGTTGCAGTGAGCCCTGATCGTCCCTCCGCACTCCAGGCTGGACAACAGAGTAAGACTCCATCTCAAAAAAAAAAAAAAAGCCTTTCAGTAATAACTGTAGATCATTAAGATGGTTATTAATATCTTTGTGTTTGCTTTAGGGTTTACCAGTTGTGTGTGTGTGTATTTTACTGTACACAAGTATACTCTCATTTAGTCCTTATTAACACACTCTGAAGGAGAGCGTGTCATTCTCCTTGTACCCAGGACGCTGCTGTGGCTGCCACAGGTAGGCAGCAGGTATGCCATGACACAGCAGTGGCTCTCTGATGCCACAGCTGCCTGCTGTACCACCAGTGAGGCCAAGCCATCAGCATGGAGGTAGGTTAGACAAGCCTTTGAATTGGGGAGAGAAGGAAGGAAGAATACATGTGACTGCTCTGAGTCCCCAACCTGTTGGGCGGAGGCTGCTGCTCTCTGTATGTCTCTCGTGTGCTAAGAGGATGCGCTGTGACATTTTTCTGGGGGATGACATAATCTTCTGGCCTGTATTGCCCAGAACCTGGGCTCCTTGTTTGGTTGGGTGGGAATAGGCGTGAGGGTCCTGCCAGGGTCATAGCCAGGGGCGTCTGCCTTCCAGAGCAGGTTCCAGCTTCACGGAATGTTTGTTGCTCAGGCGCTTCCTGTGAAGTCTGCAGCTGTTATTGGCAGATATTGGCTTGCCACGTGGCCTTTCTGAGTGGGATTGGAGAAGGGACAGGGCTGTGGCCTGTGGTCAGATAAAACCTCCACAGCCCCCCTGTGGTAGGGGCCAGAAATAGTGCCTTGCCCATCTCAAGCCATCTGAAAAAGAGAAACCCTATGCCACTGCCCGGATACGACTCCTGGCCTAGCACTTGGAAAACTGAGCTGCCCCAGATGGCTGTGCCACAGGGAGGCTGGGTTTACAAAAACTCTTGACTTATTTAATGAAGAATTGTTAATTGAGCCCCTACTGTGTGCCAAGCCACCTAATGGTCCTCCCTAGACAAGCCGCACTGTCCACAGGGCGAGGTGCGTGTGTGCAGACACTGCTACAGAAGTGCTCCTGTAAGACTGTCCCGAAGCGGAGGAGATCAGAGAGACCCTGAAGGAATTGGCGCAACCTGGGAGAGGCCAGGCCAGCTCAGAGGAGATGATGTGGGGGCAGCATCTTGAGGGATGAGGAGGTGGCCAAGTGGAGGGACATCAAGAGTGAGGACCATGTCAGAGGCTCTGGGAGGCAGGAAGGGCCCTGCCCTGCAGCAGCTCAGGCCAGCAGGATACTCAGGTGCTTGGACTGTGAATGCCTCACGGGGGCTGGTGGCAAAGCAGGTCAAAGGAGCCTGGTTTTCACTCTGTGGTCAACAGATTCTTTCTAATTTTTAGTTATGGAAAATGTGTAGGATATGCCAAAGTAGACAGAGACTATAGTGAACCCCATAGGTCGTCGCCCACGCCAGTGGCTACACACCACGGCCAGTCCTGTCCTCTGAACCCTGACAGCGTCCCCGCCACTCCCTGCCCCATGTATCACTCTGAAGAAATCCCCCAGTGACCTGAATTCCATGAAGCCCGACCTGTGGCTGGGGGTGGATCAGTCAGGAGTTTGGTCCTGGAATGATTGGGTAGTACTTTTAAATTTCACTTCATTTTCAGAGGAACCACTGAGTCTCCCCGCTTTGCTTTACCTTTCAGTGGGAAGTTGGTGTCTCCAAAGTGGAAGAATTTCAAGGGCCTGAAGCTCCAGTGGAGAGACAAGATCCGGCTCAATAATGCCATCTGGCGGGCCTGGTACATGCAGTGTAAGTGCCACCCAGCCTGGGCGCCCATGGAGGTCAGAGCTCCATGCCCCGGAGGCCTGGGCACCCAGGGGCCAGAGTCTGCTCTGCCGACAGGAAACCCAAGCCAAGTTTCTAACAGAAGTTTAGTCTCTGCTGACAGGAAACCCAAGCCAAGTCCTAGGGAAGTGGACATTTGAGGGGTGAAATCTGAAGAGTCAGGGAGCAGGTCTAGGAAGACTCGGGCACGGGCCGTCTCTCTCCAGCCCGGGTGCCATGAACCTGGCAGCTTCTCCGGGAAATGAGTGTGCTGGGGCAGGCTTGTGTTGGGCTGGTCTTTCTCTGAGAAGCCACGCTGCTTTTCTGGCTGAGGGGTTATTGACAGATTCCTCCCCTTTCACCTGGACTCCTTTATTCCCCTGAAATCTCCTTTTCTAAGGGAAGGAGAAGGAAAGTGTACCTGGGAATTTGTCCGCCCTGGGGGAGGCGTGCAGCAGACAGGACGGTTCTCCCTTGGGTTTGGATCATGGTGATGACTCTCACCTTCTCGCTTCTCAGATCTGGAGAGCGCAGAATCCTGTGTGCCACTTTGTGACGCCCCTGGACGGCTCTGTGGATGTAGACGAGCACCGCCGGCCGGAGGTACTTGGCGGTGACCCAGGGTGGCTGAGAGAGGAAACGCACTGGCACCTCACCAGGAGCGGCTCACAGCGGGCTGGTCCTGCAGGAGAGGCTGTGGTGGGGAGCGCCAGGCCTGCCCTGTGCCATCCATGGCCTGGGGGCCAGGCCTGGGACCCGGTGGCCTCTGGCAACCCCAGGCTGCCAGAGCCTCCCCCTTCTCAGAAGGGCCAGCTCGAGGACAGAGAGGGTTAATGTCTTTCCGGTAATTTTTAAAGTGTTTGTCTATGTGTGATTATACATGCACAGGAAGTGTCTAGAAGAATATACAGAAGTCTCTTAATAGCAGGAGCCTCTGGGGGATAGGATTAGGGCCGCCAGGCGAGGGGGAGGATGTTTTCTTCACTGCATATTCTTCCACGTTGCTTTCATGTTGTCCAGGCATGTCTCACTGTTACGATATAGGTGGAATTTAGAAGGTAAGCTAATGAAAGACAGCTGTGAGACAGTCAAGTGTAATCTGGTATTAGATAGTATCAAGGGATATCATTTTGTTGGGTATGGCAATATTGTAATCAGTTCTTTATAATAAAACATCTTTGCTGTTGAGGACACACACTGAAGTATTTGTAGGTGAGGTGATTCGGGCCTTGAGATCAGAAAGTGAGGCAGGCCCAGGCACGGGGGTGCTCCTTCGCTCTAGAGCTGGAAAGCTGTCATGCAAGGCATCCACGCTGGCAGCACAAAAAGGTTGGATGCGAGGCCCCTGGAGGGCGCATTCCACCTGAAACTTCCTGGAATTGGCTGTTCATTTTTGCCCTTTGAATGTGGCAGAGGCTGTGGGGAAGGGGTATTTGTGGGGGGACTTGGGAGTTTCCGCAGCATTTCCCTGCTTCTTCCCCTGCTGGAGCATTCTGCTCTCACCCCATACTCCTGGGCAGAGCCTCAGGACCGTGCCCCCCAAGGCCTTTGGCTACCTTAGGTCTTGAAATGAAAGCGCATTATTAGCTAGAGGACCTGCTATAGCACAGAAGTGGGATTTGCTTTCTGAGTGACATGGTAGCCACTGTGGGATTTCCAGCTGGATTGCCTGAGGCCTGATCATAGTGCCAGACAGGTACACTGGTTAAGCTTTGCTAATCAAGCAGAGCCCCTTCTTTTCACTCTGCCCTGTGTCCCTCAGGCCATCACCACGGAAGGGAAGTACTGGAAGAGCCGCATCGAGATTGTGATCCGGGAGTATCACAAGTGGAGAACCTACTTCAAGAAAAGGGTATCCAGCTAGAGTGTTCAGGCAGCCAGCCGAGGGGAGGGAGGGGGGCAGAGCCCGGGTTCAGAGCCCTGGCCGAGGCTGTAGACTCCACAGCCACCCCACCTAGGCGTGGTGAGTCAAGAAGTAAATCTGAGGCCCAGCGTGCCAGACTAGCCCAGACGATGCCTGCCTAGGTCGTGTCGTTTTACTCTCAGTTTTCCCATCTGTGCCCTGGGTGGGAGTCTCCCTTGTGCAGGCATCGGCCTGGGGTGGCATGAGCAGGACTCTTCTCCCTACCTGCCTCCCTGAGAGTTCTGTATATTCTAGAGCCCTTGGGCTCTCCTAGAGCCCCTGGTGACCACCCTGTTCTGTCCCTTTGCTATAGCTACAGCAGCACAAGGATGAGGACCTCTCCAGCTTGGCCCAGGTGAGTGAGCCTGTGAGCTCTGAGGACCCCCACTGTGACATGAGACAGCAGGCACTTCGGTGGCCCACTGGGAGCCCTGCAAAAGGTGGCAGGCCATGAGCCCTCACTGGAGTCTTAGGAATGGCTCAGAAGCAGTCCAGCTCTCTCTCCTGGGTGAGCTGGAGGGAGCCGCTCTCTGAATGCCTCCATCCTGGTGCCTCACTTCCATGGAGCAGCCCCTGTGACAAATTTCCCCAGGTGACAGGTGTGGGAATTCTTTGTCCCACTGTTACCCTTTGACGCTTCCTCCCCCGTGTTGGTGTTGCATTAGGACTATGACATGCTGTACTGGCACAAGCACAGGGACGGATGGAAGACCCCCGTCCCCATGGAGGAGGACCCCTTGCTGGACACAGACATGCTCATGTCGGAATTCAGTGACACCCTCTTCTCCACACTGTCTTCACACCAGCCAGTGGCCTGGCCCAATCCCCGGGAAATAGGTAACCCAAACCAGGGCCTTGGGCTTTGAACAGCCAGCTGCTTCCTTCTCTGCCAGCCCGATCCGGACCAGGCTTCCTTCAGGGCCGTCTCTGAGCTGCTGCGTGTCACGGTTGGGGGCAGGCAGTAAGGAAGGGAAGGATGGCTGGCCTTATTTAACATCCAGGCTGCACATACTGAGTGGGTGGGGTCTGCAAAGTGGGCCTACTGGGCAGCTGCCATTCCCGTGGCCATGGTGGGAAGACAGCAGCAGGGTCTGGTCTGAGCCACTGGCACATTTTAGTACTCTTGCCTTCACAGGGGACATGTGCCGTGCCTAGGCTGAGGTGGCCAGGCCGTGACTCATGCTAAAGAAAGTCGGAAGCACTCCTGGGTGTGACCGCTCACCTCAGTGACATTCAGTCTTCAGTTAACCCCTCAGGGAAGAACACAAAGATTGAAAATTAGAACAATGTTGGAGGAGGTCTCTGTTCTCTGCTGAGCTCCTCACAGCTTCCTGGGGTGTCCATTCCCTGATACTCAATTTTACCTTCCTGGCAAAAACTTATTTTCCTGCCTTTTGAGGGTGCAGAATGGCCACAAACCCATGAGAAGGTAGAAATCCCAGCCAGCTCCTTGGAAAACTCTGCAATGTGAGCAGGGCCTGGAAGGTCTGTTCAGGCCTTTCTTCCATTCTTACATCATTGTCTGAGAAGGCAAAATGGTTCCTTTTCTCTGTGGTTCCTGCAGCACATCTGGGAAATGCAGACATGATCCAGCCGGGGCTGATGCCTCTGCAGCCTAACCTGGACTTCATGGACACCTTCGAGCCTTTCCAGGGTGAGGACCAGAGGCCGAGCGCGCGGCTGCCTGCCTCTCCTGAGATTACAGCACAGAGCAGATCGCTGCCTTCCTTTAAGAGCGAGACTTGGTAGAATGGACAAGGGGACAGGCACAGCATTTTTTTTAAACTGAACTGTTTTTTGTAGTAACTGCAAGGTCTGGAAAGTTTTTCTGGGACATTGTTCTCTAAGGAAATTGGCCCTGGGTTTAGCCATGACTGTAAGCAGTTCTCCCTCGAAGCAGCAGAGGGCAGTGATGACACAGCCAGTTCCCTGCCAAGGCCCTGCGGTTAGATGGGTCTTTGAGCCCCTGCCATGTGAGAACAGCAGAAATCCCAGGCCTGGAAGTGTTTCACAGTCCAAGATAATTGCCAGCATGTGTGGTTCCAACCAGAGTCCCCTTTCTACAGAAAAAAGATGTCTCTGAGGGTAATACCCTCTGGACATGGCATCCCCCTCGGCCATATGGGGTTTAGGGGTTTAGTCCTTGGTTTGTTTGAGTCTTTTTTTTTTAGAGACAGGGTCTTGCTGTGTCACGCAGGCTGGAGAGCAGTGGCTCAGTCATGGTTCACTGTAGCCCTGAACTCCCAGGCTCAAGTGATCCTCCCACCTCAACCTCCTGAGCATCTGGGACCAGGGGCATGCACCACCACACCCAGTTTATTTCTTCATTTTTTATAAAGATGGGGTCTCCTATGTTGCCCAGGTGATCCTCTTGCCTCTGCTTCACAAAGTGCTGGGATTACAGGTGTAAGCCACCACACCCAGCCTGTTTTAGTCTTTGTTATTTTGAGACAGAGTCTTGCTCTGTAGCCCAGGCTGGAATGCAGTGTCACGAACAGAGCTCACTGCACCCTCAATCTCCTGGGCTTCAGCGATCTTCCTGTCTCAGCCTCCCGTGTAGTTGGGACCACTGGTGTGCACCATCATGCGGGGCCTTTTTTTTTTCCCCCCCTAAGATAGAGTCTTGCTGGGTCGCCAGGCTGGAGTGCAGTGGTGCGATCTTGGCTCACTGCAACCTCTGACTCCCTGGGTTCAAGCAATTCTCCTGCTTCAGTCTCCTGAGTAGCTGGGACTACAGGCATGTGCCACCACACCCAGCTAATTTTTGTATTTTTAGTAGAGACAGGGTTTCACCATGTTGGCAGGATGGTCTTGATCTCTTGACCTCCTGATCCACCTGCCTCGGCCTCCCACAGTGCTGGGATTACAGGATGGTCTTGACCTCATGATCTGCCCACCTTGGCCTCCCAAAGTGCTGAGATTACAGGTGTGAGCCACCACTCCCGGCCGGCTTTTTTTTTTTTTTTTGTACTGATGAGGTCTCACTTTGTTGCCCAGCCTGGTCTTGAACTCTTGATCTCAAGTAAGTGATGATCCCACTTAAGCCTCCCAAAGTGCTGGGAATATAGGCATGAGCCACCATGCCTGGCCCTGTTTGAGTCTTGATTCCAGCAAATGCTGGGCACACTGAGCTCAAGAGACCCTGCTGTTGTTTTTCAGACCTCTTCTCTTCTAGCCGCTCCATTTTTGGCTCCATGCTACCTGCACCTGCCTCAGCACCTGTACCAGATCCCAACAACCCACCTGCACAGGTAGAGGAAGCTGGGGAATGGGTGGGGGAGGGGCCGGCAGACACAGGGCTGCTCATCAAAGCTTTGCTGCCAGAGCAAGGCTAATGACACAGCTACACAGTCACCAGCAAAGCACCAAACAGTGCTAGACCAGCACTAATGTGCAGAGGCACAATTCCAGCCCTGTTGACGGCATCCTTCAGCACCCATGAGGTGCGAGAGACCCTGTCGGTCCAGGTGTGCTCCTGTCTGAGGTGCCAGGTAACCTATGTGCAGCTAGCTCTGCTCCGGCTAATTAAGACAGAATTAGCTAGACAGAGAAGAGAAACACCGATTACTAATAAAAATAACATCTGTATATTTCTTTCACATTTTAGTAAGCAATCAAAAAAGTTGCTTACAAGTGCTTGGGCTACAGAGCTGAGTGAGGGACTGTTCTTTGTCCTTACGGATCCCTCATGATTATGCCCATGACCAGTTAGACACTGGTAACCTGGCACCATCTTCAAACCAGCTCCGGGAAGACTTTCTACTGCAGAGACTGGGATCTGAACCACTGATTCCTCATAGCTTTTCCCATTTAGCAAGAGGTGGCCTCACGAGCAGTTGACACGTGAAACTGTCGTCGGGGGAGCCCCAAGCAGCTGCAGTCCAGGCTGCCTCTGCTCAGTAATAGAAGATGGCAGAGACTGGGGAGACTGCTAGACTCTAGAAACAAGATATTCCCAGGCTGCTAACCAGCTGTGCCAGGGCCGCTGCCTGGTCTAAGGGCTGAGTATTTAGTTTTTAATGGAAACAAGACCCCCACAGCCACACAGGAAAACACAGATCAGTGTCCCCAGATTAGCAGCCACGGGCATGGAGACATGGCCTTTGTCCCTCTGTCCCAGCGCCCAACCTGTCCTGTTGGACTTGGCAGTGTGCAGCTCTGGAAAGGGATTGTCTGAACCAGCATTGCTTCCAAACTCCTCTGTTCCTTTTTCAGGAGAGCATCCTGCCAACTACTGCCCTCCCCACCGTCAGCCTTCCTGACAGCCTCATCGCACCACCCACTGCCCCATCCCTGGATCCTGTGGATGGGCAGGGCTGTGGACGTACCTCCCCGACTGAGGACCCATTTATCCAGACCACAGACTTTGGTCCCTCAGAGCCGCCTCAGAGTGTCCCGCAGCCCTTCCTGCCTGTCTTCACCATGCCCCTGCTGTCCCCCAGCCCCGCCCCGGCACCCGTGTGTCCCATGTTACCGATAGTTCCTCCTCCAGCCACTGCCCTGAACCCTCCGGCTCACCCGCCTTCCTGCAGCCACAGAAGTTTGTTGGAGTCAGCAAACCGCCGTCTGTCATCACCCACACAGCCTCTGCCACCCTCACCCATGATGCCTCTGCCACCACCTTCAGCCAGAGTCAGGGCCTCGTCATCACCACCCATCACCCTGCCCCATCAGTGACCCCCTGTGGCCTGACACTGTCTCCTGTCACCCGGCCTCCCCAGCCTCGGTTAACTTTTGTGCACCCCAAACCTGTATCCTTGACGGGGGGAAGGCCTAAGCAGCCTCACAAAATAGTGCCTGCTCCCAAACCAGAGCCCGTGTCCTTGGTGTTGAAGAACGCCTGCATCGCCCCAGGTGAGCCAGGTGGGAGACTCAGTGTGCGGCTCCCCCAACCCAAAGGGGATGTTTTCCTGTCCCAGAGGCTTTCAAACTTGTGACCACCACCACCCTCGTGCCCACACGTATGCACGGGCATGTGTGCACACACACACACAAATGAAACAAAAATGTCATGAAATAATATATGTGTATGATCTATTCTGTTTTCTATTCTCTATCTTTTGTTTTTTGTTTTTTTTCTTTGAAACAGTCTCACTGGGTCACTCAGGCTGGAGTGCAATCTCGGCTCACTGCAACCTCCCCTCCTGGGTTCGAGCGATTCTCCTGCCTCAGCCTCCTGAGTAGCTGGGATTACAGGCGTGCACCACCATACCTGGCTAATTTTTGTATTTTTAGTAAAGATGGGGTTTCACCATGTTGGTCAGGCTCGAACTCCTGACCTCAGGCGATCTGCCTACCTTGGCCTCCTAAAGTGCTGTGATTACAGGTGTGAGCCACCTCGCCCACCCTTTACTCTCTACCTTTTTTTAAAGTTAGTCACAACCTACAATGTTAAAACACGTGGTCCTGGCCATCACTTTCCTGGGTCTATAACATGTCTCCTTCGAGAAGTTACACAAATAAAATTTTAGGTGCCTCGATGGCTTTGTCTTCCTGTCCCCTGCAGTTGGGAACAAGCTGTCTCACTGGCAGAGAGGCAGCCTCGACTGGGCTGGCCAGGTGCTGTGGCCCAGGGCTGCAACTGAGCCTCCTCCTTGTCCTGGCAGCTCCCTTTCAGGCCAACCACAAGCAGTGATCATGACATCAGGGCCTCTGAAGAGAGAAGGGATGTTGGCCTCCACAGTGTCCCAGTCCAACGTGGTCATCGCACCTGCCACCATCGCCAGGGTGAGGAGGGCCCTGGACAGACCCCTGGTGTCCTTATCACCCTGGAGCAGCTAGCTCTTGAGCGGCCCTCATGTGAGATGACAGGTGTCCCGCCCTGCTGTGCATCAGCAGTCAGGTGTGACCTCTCTCCCATGTCACTGCAGGCTCCTGGGGTCCCGGAGTTCCACAGCAGCATCCTGGTGACAGATCTCGGCCACAGCACGAGCAACCCACCCGCCCCCGTTTCCCGGCTCTTCCCAAGCACAGCGCAAGACACCCTGGGGAAGGCCGAGCAAGTCCCGCTGCATGGGGGCAGCCCCCAGGTCACTGTCACAGGGCCCAGTGAGTATCCACTCAGGGACGGTTGGGGCATCACAAGGGAAGTAACTGGGCCTGCCGTGGATCAAGGGGCTGCTTGCTGGGCTCTCCAGGACAGAGCCTGGTCTTAGGACACACAGTGAGGTCTTGGGAGCCTGCTGATAACACAGGCTGTGAACATGTTCTGTGGATGGCAGGATGACCTGTGGTGGCACTGGCAGGGCAAAAAGTAGTGGGCACGTGGCAGTGTAGGTGGCCGGTGTGCTTGGGAGTCCCTGCTGACCACTCTCAAAGGTCTGGCTCTGAGCTGCCGTTCTCACCCAGAAAAGGGATTGAGTGGACCCTGGTGTTCCAGTCTCTGGGAATGTCAGCCTGGGGTTGCTGTGGCCACAGAAGCCGCCCGACCTTATCCGGGCACCAACATGGCCTTCCCCAGCAGGCTTCAGCCTACAAGTCTGTGGCCCATGTCCACTCTTGGGCCTTCCAGGGATGAGACAGTCAGGGCAGGACTGATTTTGCCCAGGGACCTCTGAGAAGTCAACAAACCAGGTCAGGGATGAACGGCTTGCCCGAGGCTGTGCTGCCGGTAGGGGATGCAGGCAGATGGGGCCCCTTCCCTCAAATGCCTGCCACACCAGGAAGGGAAATAGAAATGGCCCCTTTTCTTAAATAAAAGCATGGTGTGGGTCGGGGGCAGTGGCTCACATCTGTACGCCTAACATTTTGGGAGGCTGAGATGGGTGGATCACTTGAGGTCAGGAGTTTGAGACCAGCCTGGCCAACATGGTGAAACCTCATCCCTGCAAAAAAAAAAATTAGCCAGGTGTGGTGGCATGTACCTATAGTCCCAGCTACTCAGGAGACAGAGGTGGGAGAATCAGTTGAACCCGGGAGGTGGAGGTTGAAGTGAGCCCAGATCAAGCCACTGCACTCCAGCATGGGTAACAGAGTAAGAATCTCTCAAAAAAAACCAAAAGCATGGTGTAGCTGCTCCTGGAATTCTGTGAGCAAACAGTTGTCTCCCCTCCTCCCTCAGGAAGACACAAATGAGGAAGGAAAGTTATGAGTCAAGCCCCTCAAATAATCGAGGCAGAGGTTAGGGCCAACATCGCCTCTTCTCTGGAGTCTCAGAACACAGAACTTAGAGCCTGCTGCACAGCCTCATGGGGAGCTGGGGGAAGATCATCCAGCACAGAGGAAAGGAAGCGGAGCCATCTGTACAGTAAAGCAGTGGGGGGGACAAGAAGGCTGAGTCCACCTGGGCTGGGCACAGTGGCTCATGCTTGTAATCCCAGCACTTTGGGAGGCTGAGGCAGGTGGATTGCTTGAGCCCAGGAGATTGAGACCAGCCTAGACAATATAGTGAGAACTTGTCTCTATAAAAAATGTTTTTGTGGCCTGGTGTGGTGGCTCACGCCTGTAATCCCAACACTTTGGGAGTCTGAGGCGGGTGGATTACCTGACATCGGGAGTTCAAGACCAGACTGACCAACATGGAGAAACCCTGTCTCTACTAAAAATACAAAATTAGCCGGGCATGGTGCCACATTCCTGTAATCCCAGCTGCTCAGGAGGCTGAGGCAGGAGAATCACTTGAACCCAGGGGGCAGAGGTTGCAGTGAGCCGAGATGTCGCCATTGTACTCAGCCTGGGCAACAAGAGTGAAACTCCATCTCAAAAAAAAAAAAAAAGAAAAGTTTTTAAATTAAAAAATATAACAATAATAAAGAGCCCACCTGGGAAATACCTCCTAAAGTGACACCAGTGACTGGAGCATGCCACACAGGGTTGCTCCATTGTGTTCTGTGTGGGTTAAGGGTGTTTTTGTTGTTGTTATTAATTTAAAATTTTCAGGGAATGGGTAAGAAAATCCAAGGAAGCATGTGTGCGCAGTTTAAAGAACCAAGTGCCATACGTGGGTAGCAGCAAGCACCTCATAACCCTGCAGAGACCTCAGGCTGCTTCCTGGTGGCTTTGGGGGGGCCAGGGCTTCGTCCCTCAGAGGAGACTGTTCTCACCAGGTCGGGACTGCCCAAACTCAGGGCAGGCCTCTCCGTGCGCGTCAGAGCAGAGCCCCAGCCCTCAGTCTCCCCAGAACAACTGCTCAGGGAAATCCGACCCCAAAAATGTGGCTGCATTAAAGGTACCGAATGTCTCTCTCGGGTCTTGGTTCCCTTGGGAGGATGGGAGGGGAAGGGCAGAAGGATGTTAAGGAGCTGTGTCTGTCTGGAACAGAGACCTAGACCCAGCCAGAGCTGCCCCAGGCAGGGGTGGATAGAAATAGGCTTCTCCTTGTCCCTTCCCACAAACCAGCCCTGTGGGGACGGTGGGCCCACTGGAGGCTTCTGGGTAGGCCCTAAGCCCGGGAGCCGACAGTGAGTCCACCTAGTATGGCAGGTACCGCTCAGGCTGCCTGGCCCTGGAGGGGCATGGCCGCCACCAGGGCTGGGTTAGGGGGAGGAGGCCGGACTGGGTGGGGAAGCAGAGGCTTACGGCGGGCTGGGCAGCACCCAGTTCGGCCGTGGTTTCCTGCCCTGGTTGTACCCCATTTTGCAGTGCTGGTTTTCTAGGGTTGCTCGTCCTGTCCCCTCCTGGCTCCTCATTGGAGCTTTCAGCTTCTCGTTGTGCCCTCCTCCCACGTAGCTCTCTAGCCTTGGCCCTTAGGCACCCACCATCAACATAGCAGGCGAGGAGGGGGCAGGCAGCATGCCTGCAACATGCTTGTCTCAGTGACCAGCGGGTTCTCCAGCAGAACCGGCAGATGAAACACATCTCAGCTGAGCAGAAAGGCGCTTCAACATTAAGATGGGCTTTGACACACTCAACAGCCTCATCTCCAACAATTCCAAGCTGGTGAGTTGCCAAGAGCATGGGCCGTGGCAGGGCAGGGGGAGCTGGCAGGATGTGCTCCCTGCATGGTCATTGCTGGTGGCAGGCCTGCTGGTTGTGGGTGCTGCCTCCAGCCGCATGCCCCTTCTGCAGACCAGCCATGCCATCACGCTGCAGAAGACTGTGGAGTACATCACTAAGCTGCAGCAGGAGAGGGGCCAGATGCAGGAAGAGGCCCGGCGGCTGCGGGAGGAGATCGAGGAGCTCAATGCCACTATCATGTGAGCTTCTGCGCCTTGGGGCTCCAACCAGGCACCCCATCCCCATGCAGGGCCTGTCTCAGAGGTGGGACCCTAAGGCCTCATCACTGGTCGATGCCTCTTTACTGCACTAGTTCCGCTCTTGGTCACCCTCCTTCCACAGACCTCTCTTTGCACCTGGTTGCGGCCCAGCACTAGGCCAGGCCTGCCCATCTTGTGTCCCAGGGTCCTTATGGGCCACTGGCTGCTCCACAGCTCCCCCGGCTCCTGTCATTTCAGCTCCTGCCAGCAGCTGCTCCCTGCCACGGGAGTCCCTGTCACCCGGCGCCAGTTCGATCACATGAGAGACATGTTTGATGAATACGTGAAAAGCCGCACCCTGCAGAATTGGAAGTTCTGGATTGTATCTTTGGGTTTTCTTTTTGCTCTTCCTAGCCCTCAGCCAATGCACTGAAGCCACAGACCATGATACTGTAGTTACTCTAGAAAGACTTTTTAAATGGCTGTCACCAAGCTCCTCACGACAGGCAATGCTAGTGTCCATCTCAGAAGAGAGTGGTCTGGCCTGGCCTGCTGTGTGGGCTATGGCTGTTGATGGGGCTTCAGGGTGCTTTGCAGGAAAGGCTAGGGAGGTGGAACGGTGGGCTTTGCTCTCTAGGTCCTTAAGAAATCAGGACAATGCTAGAGCCACTTGCAGAAGGTGCAGGGGAAGGAGGCGTGGTCCCACACAGCCCGGCAACCAGCTTGGTCCTTGCAGCCACCGGGAGGGCGAGTGGCAGAGTCCAATTTGAAGCCTAATGAAGCATGTCCACTTGAGCACTGGGAGCTGTCTCGAGCCAAGGCCACCGTGCACTCGGCCTTCCAGGTGTCAGCACGGCTCTCGCAGGGAGTAGTTCCTTCTGGTCACTCCCCACCCTGCCACTGCTCTGCCACTGAGTAAACAGTCGGCACATGAGTTGAGTTAGCTGTGACACTGGGGCGTGGGTCTGACAGTCAGAGGAGACAGTCGTGTAGGAGGAGAGAATCCAAGTTGCAGCTGCCGGGGAGGGCAGGGCACAGCACCTGTGTATGCTGGAAGGGGCAGGTTTTTATTGTTTGTTTCTTTTTTTCCCCCGAGAAAGGGACTCACTCTGTCACCCAGGCTGGAGTGCAGGGATGCAGTCATGGCTCACCGCAGCCTCCACCTTTGCAGACTCAGGTCATCCTTCTGCATCAGCCTCCTGAGTAGCTGGAACTCCAAGCTCATGCCACCATGCCTGGCTAATTTTTGTATTTTTTTGTCAAGACAGGGTTTCAGCATGTTGCCTAGCATCTAAGGGGCAGTTTTATTTTCTTTCTCCTTTTTTTTGATACGGACTATCACTCTGTCACCCAGGCTTGAGTGTAGTGGCGTGATTTCTGCTCACTGCAATCTCCACCTCCCAGGTTGAAGTGATTCTCCTGCCTCAGCCTCCCAAGTAGCTAGGACTACAGGTATCTGCCACCACGCCTGTCTAATTTTTGTGTTTTTAGTGGAAATGGGGTTTCACCATGTTGGCCAGGTTGGCTTTGAACTCCTGACCTCAGGTGATCTACCCACCTTGGCCTCCCAAAGTGCTGGGATTACAGGAGTGAGCCACCGTGCCTGGTTATAAGAGGCAGTTTTTAAATGAAGAGATGACAGGCACCAGCCCTGGTTCCCCTGTGTTGCTATTTTACTGCCCGCCTTATCCCTGTCATTCATAGAGCTGGGCGGCATCTCGAATGAATCGGAGCCTCTTTGATAAAATGGCACACTCCCCATCATCAGGCTGAGATGGAGGTTCTGGGCACCTTCCTGATCAAAGTCCCAGAGGAAACAGGCCTTGGGCCTTCACTAAGCTGGTCTAGGAGACCCACACGCACCTTTGCATTTAACACAGAAGGCAAACACCACCTTCAGGCAGACGGCTCCTGCCTTTTTTTTTTTTTTTTTTTTTTTTTTGAGACAGAGTTTTGCTCTGTCACCCAGGCTAGAGTGCAGTGGTGCAATCTCAGCTCACTGCAACCTCTACCTCCTGGGTTCAACCGATTCTCCTGCCTCGGCTTCCTGAGTAGCTGGGATTGCAAGTGCCCAGCACCACATCCAGCTAATTTTTGTATTTTTAGTAGAGACAGGGTTTCACCATGTTGGCAAGGCTGGTCTCGAACTCCTGACCTCAAATGATCCACCTGCCTTGGCCTGTCAAAGTGCTGGGATTATAGGTGTGAACCGTCTCGCTCAGCCATCTTCTGCCCTTCCCCCTGCTCTGCGCCTCTGATGTTCCTGCCAGTGTATATAAGAACCATTTTGGTCACGTGGTTGTGCTGGGACCTGTTCCATACTAGAGACCTCTGTGTCCCTGCCTCCTGCCTGCTTGGGGCTTGGCCCTGTTGTCCAGATACAGTTAAAGCAGAGTGTTTTCATGAAGTAGAAGACACTCCTTGCCTAGAGATCTCTCTCCCTTTTCCCCAAATGATCCATTCTCTGTGTGCAGGTACTTACCAGTCCCAGGGGGAAATGAGTAGGGCAGCCCAGCCACCTTCGGGTCCGCAATCCCCAGCCCTCCTCTGTGCCTGCATTTTCTTTAACCACAGCTACAGTTCAGTATCATCATCAAGCCGCTGTTCGAGTCGTTCAAGGGCATGGTGTCCACCAGCAGCCTGGAGGAGCTGCACCGCACGGCGCTGTCCTGGCTGGACCAGCACTGCTCCCTGCCCATCCTCAGGCCGAGTGAGTGGGGCGGTGCCAGGGCGGGGGGCTTCATGCTAGTCCTGGAGGGAGGATAGCCCCAGGCTGAGGACAGTGTTGGGGAAAATCCAGACTCCACTTCGGGCAGCCAGGTGGGGGCCAGGGCACACTGCCGTCCAGGAGGCCCTCAGGAGCCCCCAGCGGGGGTAGGAGTGGGCACCAGGCTCCTGCCCTCGCGTTCTGCCAGCCTGCTCAGACCCAGCTTGCATGGATCAAGTGCCCACTATTTGCCAGGCCCTGTATCAGGTGCCTTCAGGTGTGTTTTTCTTGTTTAATTCTGATGATAACAAGCAAAGATGATCCCATATGTTAAGGTTATAGAGCTTAACATCAGAACAGCTGGCAGCCCTGTGCAGCAGAAGCAGCGTAGGATGCTCCGCCCACGGCAGCTCCTGTTCGGATTTGGGGAGGCTTCTGGAGGCAGAGGGGTGAGTGCCCAGGTCTTGGAGAAGGCCCCCGGCACTCCTCCCTGCAGTCCGGTGCGGCTGCCACTCGCCAGTACCTGAGCATTTTCACATGGGCTGTAGGTCCAAAGCTAGGCATGCAGTGTGTGGTGGGTCTGTGTCCCGCCTGTGTCTGACCCTCTCTGTCTTTCAGTGGTGCTGAACACACTGCGGCAGCTGAGCACCTCCACCTCCATCCTCACAGACCCGGCGCAGCTGCCAGAGCAGGCATCTGAGGCCATCACCAGGATTGGCAAGAGACTGGGGGAGTCTTAGCAGCTTAGTTGGCATGTGGCCGTATGAGATGCCAGGAGACCCTTCCCTGCCTATGGAGAGGAGGCTGCGCCCTCCCAACCCTTCCTGACGCTCAGCCTAGGTCCCTCCCTCCAACTCTGCCGGCCCACCGTGCCGTCGGGAGGCCTTGCTCAGGTCTGAAGCAGGTTCGGGGCCTGCTGACAGCAATAGCCCACCTTTGGGAACCCCTTGCTGTGAACTCTCTCACTCAGTGACCTCAGTCACCAATCTCCACTGCCCTTGGGGCAGACAAAAGGGAAGTGCTGGCCGTGCTGGTCTGCCCTCCTGGTGGCCTGCCAGGCCAAGCGCCAGTGAGTGGAACCCTTGGGTTGAGGGTGGCAGGGCCTGCTCCTGTCCTGAGACCCAGCCTTGTCCCTCCTGCCATGCCTGTCCATGCGCATGCCTCTGATGTCCTGCTCCACTCTCTGGCCTGCCCGTGGAGCAGTTAGAAGGTATCTTTCTTCCTCCCCCTCAACTCTGACAGCACCCAGCCCTTGTGAATGGACTTGGGCTTCTATTCAGGCTTATGCATGGCAGGCTGCCAGGGGGAAGTGCCTTCTTCAGAGACCCCCGAGGACACATGTTTGCAAAAACAATGGATATGGGACACACAGGACCAGAATGGAAGCGTGCGATGCACAGTGGCTGCTCTGGCTGGGAGGCCCTGCTGGGCATGTTTCATCTGTCCCCTTACAGTTCCATGGGGCCTTCTCAGATGTCACTTCACCACCGTGGCCCTTCTGCCATTCTTCTCCACACACCTCCAGCTGCAGCTGTGGACAGGTCAGGTGTGTCCAGTAGGAGCTTAGAACCCTGAAGTTCTAGCATCCAAAAGATCAGACTCCACGTCCTGCTGTCATCCTTGTCATCTTGTCTGATGTCATTCAGCTGGGAGCCCCAAACCAGGACAGTTCTCGGACCAAAGATGCCCCCACACTCAAAAGTCTGTCCCATCTTGTGTTTGGAGAAGGAAACAATGTTGGCGGGCAGCAGTCTGCGGTGATCCGCCCTCAGCTGTCTCTAGGCATCTCTCAGATCAGACAGCAAAGAATCTACCCAGATCTGGGCTGCGTGGAGGCATGGCTGGGCTGGGGGCCGTTCTGAGCCCACAGCCAGAGGCTGGCCCAGCCTCAATCCTCGCCTTTCTCTGGCTACCTCTGCAGGGAGCTGCAGGGGCAGGCACTCTCTCCAGCACTCAGGAAGCCCAGCCAAGGGTACCTCCTCCTGGAAAGAACGTGCTTTAAAGCCCTGCTGAGGAGTTTGGAGCCGCCAGCAGGCTTTCCAGGCACCTCTGCCCTCTCTGCCTGCAGGGCCTGGGGAGGGCTTTGAGGGAGCCTGGGAGCCATGTGAAGAGGAGCACCCCTGGGCTGCCCCCAAAGTTTAGATCCAGTTGGAGGCTCTCCCTGGCTCCTGCATGCCTGCAGGGGTTCTCCCCCGACTGTAGGCCACCGGCCAGCTGCCTGCCCTCTTATCTGTGCTTCAGCCCCACACAAGAGCAGCTCGGTGACACCACTCAGCCACCCAGAGCACGTGTTTAAAGGCTTTCCAGATCACCTTGCTGTGGGGTGAATGTAAGATGAGGCCAGGCTGGTCCTTGGAATTTCCCCTGGGAAATGCTAATAGACTCCATCCTTTACCTGGGGGATAAGCATGAAGGCATCATCCCAAAGGCAGAGACCACCGTGGTAGGAATTCCACCAAGGCCAGAAGGGAAAAAGGAAGAACCCAACGTGGCCAGCTGTGCAGGCCCTGGGGAGGGTCGTGAGTGCAGCCCCTCTCCACTTCCGTGCCTTTGTAAGACGTGTAGATAACCGCAGTGGTTGGCTGAGCCAAGAACTCTCCTAAATAAGTGGCTTTCTCCCCACCCCTTGCTGGGAAGTCATTTTTTAAAACTCCGTGGGATATAAAATTGGCCTCCTGCTGCTTCGGCCTACCTCTCCCTCTGCTGACTTAACGTTGTGATTCTGTTTCTTCAGATATTTAAGGCTGTTAGGTTGTGTGAGCCTTGAAGGGTGTGTGTGTGTGTGTGTGTGTGTGTGTGTGTGTGTGTGTGTGTTCCATCCGTCCTAGCGACTGTCTAGTAGATGCATATCTTTGGAGACATTTCTGTAACTCATTCTCTTGGTGCTCACGATTGCCATGGCCATAGGGCCACAGTGCCATATCTCTACTGCAGACATGATTGTTTCTTATTCTAGAGGTTTTCTTGTTTTGGAATCTTGCCTGATAAATCCAGCCAGACCAAGGGCCCTAGATTTGACCTCTGTCCTGGGCTCCTGGGCCAGGTGCAGGGACATCTGAGGCCACTCTGCTGGCCGCCTCCAGTGGATGCTGACCACAGGTGGGCTTCGTTTACACTCACTTCACCCTGATTCTTGTCCCCACTTGAATAAAAGAAACTTCAAAATGCTGATGCTTTAGAGAGAAGGAAAATCAACCTGGGCTGTGCACAGTGGCTCCTGCCTATGATCCCAGCACTTTGGGAGACTGAGGCTGGAGGATCACTTGAGCTCAGGAGTTGGAGACTAGCCCTGGCAACATAAAGAGACCCTGTCTCTACAACAACAACAAAAAAAAACAACACATTTAGCCAGATGTGGCAGTGAGCACCTGTGGTCCCAGCTACTTGGGGGACTGAGGCTGGAGGATTGCTTGGGCCTAGAAGTTTGCAGTGAGCTATGAACATGCCACACTGCACTCCAGCCTGGGCGACAGAGTGAAACCATGCCTTTAAAAATAGAGGCTAGGTGGGTGGCTCATGCCTATAATTCCAGCACTTTGGGAGGCCGAGGCAGGTGGATCACCTGAAGTCAGTTCACAACCAGCCTGACCAACATGGTGAAACCCTGTCTCTATTAAAAATACAAAAAAAATTAGCTGGGCTTGGTGGTACACCCCTATAATCCCAGCTACTCAGAGACAAGAGAATCGCTTGAACCCGGGAGGCAGATGTTGCAGTGAGCCGAGATTGTACCACTGCACTCCAGCCTGGGCAGTAGAGCGAAACGCTGTCTCAAAAAAAAGAAAATACAAAGTCCGAAAAGAAAAGCCAGAAGAACTGCTTGTGTACAAATCCCTGTGCTAGTTTCTGGGAAATCCCTCTACGCTGCACCTGCTGCTTTCTGTGGTGGGTGGGAGACCCCAGGGCAGGGCAGGCGCCACTGAGGGCCTTTCTGGGAGTCAGCCAGCAGGCCATGTAGCAGCTGACACCCCGAGCAAGCTGGCCTCTTTCAGTAGGTAGCAGTGGCAGCTCTGACTGTTGGTGCTGATGACAGCATTGGGTCTGGTTGAGGGGGAAGGGGCTGGAAAGCCGCAGACCCCCCGGTGCTGCACATGGTCCTGGAGCTGTCAGCCAGGGGGAGCAGGGTCAGCAGTCAGCCAGCCCTCCCATTTCCCACCTGTGGGCCCTGACCACACTCCCTTTTCTAGAAGTCAGTCCTAAGGTTTGTCTGCTCTGGCTAGGAGGATATAAATTTGGATTCTTAGAGGGCACGGCTCCCAAAATCCCAGGGTGGTGCCAGACCCCCAGTCCCTGCCCAGATAAAGTGGCACGGTGGCATGCAGCACTGCTGTCTGTTGCCTGGAAGGGTCTCAAACACCCACCCCATCTCTGTGCACAACTGTGACTGGCCCCGCCAGCAGCTGGGGCACAGGTAACTCAGAGATGGGAGCTGCAGCTGGGAGCTGGTGAGGTCTTGCTGTCATCTGGACAAGACCTTGTGCTCTCAGAACTCGTGGAGTAGAGCTGGGCCTGCCCCGGGCCAGTGGACCCCTGTATGTGGGGGGGATTGGGGTGCTGTGGGCCTGGTCCTGCACTGGCAGCCAGACCTTGCTTTGGCGCAGCTCTTTTTTACCCTTGCTCCGACGGCAGGCTTGAAGCACCCTCTCATCACCCCTGCTCACCCTCAGCTGTCCGTTTCCCTTGTCTGGCCCCTGCCTAGTCCACCTGAGGCCTCCTAGCAGCCAGCCTGGGTGTGAGTTGAGCCTCTCTGTTTTCCCTCTGGTGGGTAAGTGGCCTTTATACCTGCTCCCCATCGTTTCCTTGGGGGAGGAGGGAGAGGGCTGGGCAGCAGTGATCCAGGCAGGCAGCATGTGCAGTGGTGGCCAGCCAGGGTTCCAAAGCCGCACGGGGATGTGGCATGTGTCTCCAGGCCCTTGACATCTCTACTTTAGAGGATTTTACCACGTCTGCACACCTGTTGGGGGGAGAGGGGGACAGCAAGGAGGAAGGCTGAAGAGCTTTGAGGCTCAGCAGCATGTTTGTGGCATTTGGTGGGTGCCATGGCCTTGGGTGGCTGGACAGGTTTTTGTGATGTGAGGGACACACACGGGGCAGGTGGGAAGCTTGGCAGAGGCTCCAGGAATACTGAGGAAGCTTTTTAGGATTCCCCCACCTCCTTGCCTCTACCAGGGCCAGCCCTCTCTCCGCCCCTCGGCCACCACATGGGACTCTTGCTTGTTGGGTCTTGCAAAAATCAACCTTTTAAGAAAGGGAACTCTTAACATTGAATGTTGACTGTCTGTGTGTGCATGTGTGTGTGCACGGGTATGCCCTTGCACAAGCTTGCACGTGTGTGTTTACGTCATGGAATTTTGTGTGAAATCCCCTTCAATCGTGTAGCAGAATTCACCTCCATTTCCCAGTCACACTGTTGGTTCCGTGCTCTGAACCTGGGTGTAGCTCATTTGAAGGACTCTCTTCTGCATTTCCTAACAGGTATTTGGTGGTCTCAAGAGTTGAGATTGTGGAGGGTTGGGAGAAACTGAAGTTCTATACATTTCTATAGAGTTTACATCCTTTTTAACTATAGAGTTAAAAAGGCAGGAGAGGGCTCAGCCAGGGCCCCACAGCTCCAGGCCATCCCCCCACAGGCCTCCCATAGTGCCCCCGCTTCTCTAGCTTTCTTTTCCCACAGGCCGGGAAAGGAGAGTGGGTTCACTTGCTGTTCTGTTCACAGCAGAAGCACCATGTTCTGGTCCTTTTTCAGGTTCAGTTTATTGTGTAAATGGCATTTTTTTCTGGTGTGAGCTTTGGTGATCATGGCCGGGCTCCTTTGAGGAGATGGTTACACCTTGTGGTCTGAAGAAACCCAGAAAAGAGTCTGGTTTGGCCAGAGGCCCCCTGGCCCACGCCACCCTGAGCACGCCCCTCTGATGCTCTGCTGTCGAGAAACACGTTTCTACCAGCTGTATTGAACACTACAATGCATTTTTAAAACTATATTTGCATCCAAGACAATAAAGAAACCTTATTTTTTTTGAAAAGCCTGTGATGTGTGGCCTTAAATGCTATCCTGTTGAGCTATGGAAGAGATGGGAAAATGAAGAGATCTGAGCACAGTGATGCCCTTGGCCAGCTCGCTCCTTCTAACCTCGGGAGGGTAATCGGCCCGGAATGGAGGCATCCGGGTGAGGAAGAGACCCAGGGTGGGAGGGCAATTCTGGAGGTGTGTCCGGAAAGTCGATGGTCCTAAAGATGGGCCTTCCGGCAAAGACTGATAAGAAAGGCCCAGTGTGGTGGGTTCTGCCTGTGGCCTCGGCAGGGGCTGGTGAGTCAGGCCACTGCTCCAGGCCATGCCCAGGTGGACAGAGCTCACTGGTGCCCCTATAAACTTCCTGTTTCCTCATCCAGGACTTGGGCAGACGGCACCAGCCCTGCACGCTTGACAGTTTCATGTGAAATCACGTGTGTCTGAGTGTTGAGGAGCCTGTGGAGCTCTGTGCTTAGACAGTGCAGTCATCAGCACAGCGAGCACTAGCCCAGCTCTGCAAAGGCTTCAGAAACAGTGGTGGCCTCTGGGCACTGTGGTCCCCCTGCTTGTTACTGACCCCACACCAGAGACGGGAAAGACTAGAAAGCTGACCAGTAGAAATGTCCTGTTGTTCAGGTACCGAGAAGGTTTGGCTCATCTCTGTTTAATGTAGAAGCTTTTCTCTGCCATTTTCCTGGGCCCCGAACCCACCCACTGACTCCCTGTGCTTGGACAGAGTGACCCAGTGAGAAGAGCCAGCCCGCACAGAGCTGCGGGGTTGCTTCACAGGATGACTGCCAGGATCTGGATCTCGATGTAGAATGCAGTGGGTTGATACACAAGCTCTTGTCTGATCAAACCCCCATGCCTCCACTGAGGAGAAAAGTCTCCATGACTCAAAGCAAGCCTGGGTGTTGAGAACCGGGGGTCCTAGAGGGGAAAGGTGAGTGCCTCACAGGCTCCTTTGGGCTGGAAGGAACTCGGTTTCCACTGAGCTCAGCAACGGGTCTGTGTTCATGTTTTGAATGCAGCTCCATACTTACCTGGGATTCTAAAAGACGGTAGAGGCATGACTGGAGGAGAAAGCAGAGGTTGGGTGGGTGGGGGGAGGGAGGAACAGGGACAGGAGCAGGATGGAGTGCCGTTCTTCTGTGCGCTGGGCCATGCTCGGGCTTACACTTTGGGCTGCTGCAGGCGTGTAATGGCCTTGAATGGTTCTCAAGGTGGTGGCGTGGTTTATTCCATTTACAGACAAACCAGAGTCACATCCAAGGTAGCAAGGCCACACGGGTCAGAGAAGCCTGTTAACAGGGCTTTTCCATCCTGTAAGTGGCCTCTCCATCCACCATTCGCCAAGCCCAAATCCAGAGAATTATCCCCAATGCCCTTCCTCTCCCTCCCAATACCAAGTCCTGCCGAGTTTCTCTTCTCAGTTTCTTCTAAATACGTCACCCGCTTTTCTCCATCCCCGCTGCCATCACCTCCATCCAAGTCATGTCATTGCCCAAGCAGCTCAGGCAGTGGCCTCATCTGTCCTCCACATCCATAGCATGAACTTTCAAAAGCCCAAGTCTAGCCAGGTTGCTCCTCAATTTTTCCAGCGCTTTCCAGATAAAGGCCCAGGCCCTCATGGAGGCCCCTCCCCCTGCTTTCTTGACTGTTTTTCATTTTCTGAACATACCAGGTTTGGTTTGGTTTTGCCCTTTACAGTTTTCCCAGGGCCTATCTCCTCTGCCCAGGCCCTTCCCCCATCTCCACTCTTTTCCTTCAGGTTCTTCCTTAAACATCAGATCCCCCAGAAACCAGCCTTCATATTCCCTCCCCCACGCACAGGCATGTGCACACACACAGTCTGGCCTCGGAGCGGCTCCCAGGACACCGATGGTGTTGTGATTACGCAGTTTCTCTTCCCCCACCAGATTCCGAGCCCACCAGGACGAGGGCCTGGTGCTGTACCTCGCGCAGACCTGGCAGGAGCAGACATCCAGACAGCCTGTGGATGAACCCTCGCCGTGCCCACCCCGCTCCAGCTGCCTCTGCCCACCACCCTGGGCACCGGCGGGGGCAGGGGAGGAAGAAGGATCAGAGGGCATTGACTCTGAAGACTACATAGGTAATTTCAAAACTTCAACTTGAGTAACTGTAGATATAAGACTAGTCTCTAAATGGCACGAAAGCGTTTCATCTTGATATGGACTTGCTTCTGCAGAACATGGTTTCCCTTATTTTTGGTCAAGATCTGAAATTATATTTGTATGGGGTGGTGTGATTGAATTTATCCTGACATTTAATGAATACACTTTTTACCTTTTGAGTTCAGAAAATCTCCAGTACACACAGAAGTGGAGAACAGTATAATGAACCCCTCATCTCATCAAGAATGGCCATCATCCACTTTAATAACTGTCAACTCAGGGCCCATGTTGTTTTCTTCTGAGACCTCATGCCCACCTCCATTATTTTGAAGCACATTCCAGACACCATATGAATTTCTTCTGTTAGGTATGCTTTTCTTTTCTTTCTTTTTTTCTTTGAGACACACTTTCGCTCTGTTGCCCAGGCTGGAGTGCAGTGGTATAATCTCAGCTCACTGTAACCTCTGCCTCCTGGGTTCAAGTGATTCTTGTACCTCCTCCTCCCAAGTAGCTCGGACTACAGGTGCCTGACACCAGGCAGGGCTAATTTTTATATTTTTAGGAGAGACAAAGTTTCACCATGTGAGTCAGGCTGGTCTCAAACTCCTGGCCTCAAGTGATCCACATGCCTTGGCCTGCCAAAGTGCTGGGATTACAGACGTGAGCCACCACACACAGCCGTAAGTATGCTTTTAATACCGGTTCCAGAATTGCATATATACCTGCAATATTGGTCATTTAAAAGTTCCCAAAGGCGGCTGGGCACGGTGGCTCATGCCTATAATCCCAGCACTTTGGGAGGCCTAGGCAGGTGGATCACCTGACATTGGGAGTTTGAGACGAGCCTGATCAACAGACAGAAACACCATCTTTACTAAAAATACAAAATTAGCTGGGTGTGGTGGCACATGCCTGTAATCCCAATTACTAGGGAGGCTGAGGCAGGAGAATCACTTGAACCCGGGAGGCGGAGGTTGTGGTGAGCCGAGATCTCGCCATTGCACTCCATCCTGGGTGACATGAGTGAAACTCTGTCTCTTTTTTTTTCTTCCTGGAAGATATCACACTAGTCCAGAAACTGTTTCAAAAAAAAAAAAATGGCTTTGTGAAAAGCTACAAAATCACAGTTAGTGAGAAACCCGGGGAATGGGGCATTCTGATTGATCAGATATTCTGTTTTACTGAAAATCATTAGCTAGAAAACCCTTACTGTGTAGAGAGAGAAAAAGCTTTTTAAGATAAGAGTCTCCTTTCCTGCCTTAATGGGTATGGCACAGTGAGCAGTCTAATCTCTTCATCTAGTCTGACTGATTTTCACTCCTGGGGGAAGTACTGAACAGAGCTGGTTGGTTCTATTACAGTTTTGCAGTGAGGGTGGGCCTGAGTGAGCAGGGGTTAGTGGTCCTCCCCACCTACCCCCCCTCGCCTGTCCCACAGCCCTGATTCCAACCTGTTAGTGTCTCCCCGAGTTCCCAGCACCACCCATCAGTGGACTATAATGACCTTGTGTCAACTCTCCTGTATGTACTGAGATCTGTGTAAGTTTCTCTAGCTTCTCTCCCTCCTTTCCTTTATACTTGCTGTGTATTTACCTGACTTCCTTTTTTATTCTCCTTTGATCAAGATGTGTGTACTGGCTGGGCGCGGTGGCTCACGCCTATAATCCCAGCACTTTGGGAGGCTGAGGAGTGGGGACCACTTGAGGTCAGGAGTTTGAGACCAACCTGGCCAACATGGCGAAACCCTGTCTCTACTAAAAATACACAAATTAGCCAGGTGTGGTGGCGCATGTTTATAATCCCAGGCACTTGGGAGGTTGGGACCGGAGGGTCGCTTGGAACCCAGGAGGCAGAGGTTACCGTGAGCCAAGATCATGCCACTGCACTCCAGCCTGGACAACAGAGTGAGACTCTATTAAAAAAAAAAAAAAAAAAAAAAAGGCCAGGAGCAGTGGCTCAGACGTGTAATCCCAGCACTTTGGGAGGCTGAGGCGGGTGGATCACCTGAGGTTAGGAGTTCGAGATCAGGCTGACCAACATGGTGAAACCCCGTCTCTACTAAAAATACAAAAAATAATTAGCTGGGCCTGGTGGCAGATGCCTGTAATCCCAGCTACTTGGGGGCTGAGGCAGCAGAATTGCTTCAACCCAGAGGCAGAGGTTGCAGTGAGCTGAGATCTCAACACTGCATTCCAGCCTGGGTGTCACAGTGAGCCTCTGTCTCAAAAAAAAAAGATGTGTGTACTGAAGGTTGTATTTGAATGAGGCTCAGAGAATACAACAGTGACTTTACTGTAAATGCAATAAAAATCTGTGTTGATACCTGTGGTAGGTTGTGGTAGGTGGCTTCTGAGCCAGGAACCAGCAGAACAAGCAGAGATCAACCAGCAAAGGGTTGTGGGGGTGAGGAGGCAGAAGGGAGCTCCCATGCAGAGTCCCTTAGGGAAGAGCAGACTTCACAGGAACAGCGGCCAAGTCTCACATCGCAGAGGTGTTGTCTTTTCCTGGACCATTCCCTTTGTTCCCCCGCTGGGGCTTTCTTTTGTCAGTGATCTCTTCTGTCCTTTGCATTTTTCTCCTTTTCATTGACTCATTCCCCTCTATTCACAAGTTTCTCTTTCTCAAGTCTCTCTCCCTCTAACTAACCTTACTTTCCATCTCTGTGCCCAAAACTTGTTCTTCTGCAAACACTCTGCATCCCGATAAATGGCATTGGCATCTCCCCAACCGCTCCACAGGGAAACTCAGACAGAACCCTGGCCTCTCCCTTCCCTCCCTTCCCACATTCAGCCTATTAGCAAGTCTCCCCAGTAACACCTCCAGAATTCAGACGGCCCTGGCTTCCCCCCACCCCCATCCCGAGACGGAGTCTCGCTCTGTCGCCCAGGCTGGAGTACAGGGGTGCAACCTCAGTCACTGCAACCTCCACCTCCTGAGTTCAAGCGATTCTCCTGCCTCAGCCTCCCGAGTAGCTGGGATTACAGGTGTACAGGTACCTGCCTCCATGCCTGGCTAAATTTTATATTTTTAGTAGAGATGGGATTTCACCGTCGTGGCCAGGATGGTCTTGAATTCCTGACCTCAAGTGGTCCGCCCACTTCGGCCTCCCAAAGTGCTGGGATTACAGGCATGAGCCACCGCGTCCAGCCTGGAATGGTCTTTTAAAAAGATGCTGCTTCAACTTCCAGCAGCTTCCCATTGCATTGAGAATGAAATCTAAGGCTGGGCGTGATGGCTCACACCTGTAATCCCAGCACTTTGGGAGGCCGAGGCAGGCAGATCACCTGAGGTCTGGAGTTTGAGACCAGCCTGGCCAACATAGTGAAATCCCGTCTCCACTAAAAAGACAAAAAATTCCCTGGCGTGGTGGCAGGCACCTGTCGTCCCAGCTATTCAGGAGGCTGAGGCAGGAGAATCGCTTGAACCGGGGAGGCGGAGGTTGCAGCGAGCCGAGATCGCGCCACTGCACTCCAGCCTGGATGACAGAGCGAAACTCCATCTTAAAAAAAAGATGAAATCACAAGTCCTCATCATGAAGTGCTAGTCCCTCGAGATCTGGGTCCTGAGTGACTGCCTGGGTGAGTGACAGCGTCCTGTGCCTGGAAGTCTTCTTCTATGAAATGTGGATAATAATCACACCTCTCCTGTGGATTCCTAGAATTACATATGCTAAGTTTGTAGTCAGCACCTATAAAGGCAGCAACTTTTCTTATTCTTCATCTCTGTTCCAATTTCCAGCAAAATGTCTTGGTTTATATCAAGGCCACCACTAAGACTGGTAGGCTCAGTCAGTAACACCCTGGCAGCATTTCTG
This sequence comes from Ateles fusciceps, assembly GCA_036589455.1. Classification (NCBI taxonomy): domain Eukaryota; kingdom Metazoa; phylum Chordata; class Mammalia; order Primates; family Atelidae; genus Ateles; species Ateles fusciceps. Next base: position 4,699,026 of record JAZHEH010002317.1, on the reverse strand, counting down.
AGTTTTCTTTCTTCACGACAGCCTGCCCTCCCCTTCTCATTCATCAGATCTTGGGCTGTGAATTCTTTCTCCAAAATGTTGCTAACTGCGGTCCCATCCCATGCCATGCACACAGCTGGTATAAGTTAGAATTCCGTTATCTCCTAACAGAACTCTCCCAGCGCTGATCAAAAAAATCAGGAAACATCATCCTGCTTTCTTTTCTTTCTTTCTTTTTTTTTTTTTTTGAGATGGCGTCTTGCTCTGTTGCCCACGCTCGAGTGCAGTGGTGCAATCTTGGCTCACTGCAACCTCTGCCTCCCAGGTTCAAGCGATTCTCCTGCCTCAGCCTCCCGAGTAGCTGGGATTACAGGCTTCCACCACCATGCCCGGCTAATTTTTGTATTTTTAGTAGAGATGGGGTTTCACCATGTTGGCCAGGCTGGTCTCGAACTTCCAACTTTGTGATCTGCCCTGGGCCTCCCAAAGTGCTGGGATTACAGGCGTGAGTCACTGTGCCTGGCCAACATCATCCTGCTTTCTAACACCTATCCCTTTTTCTTTTTCCTTTTTTGTAGAGACAGAGTCTTGCTATGTTGCTCAGGCTGGTCTCAAACACTTGAGCTCAATTAGTCCACCCACCTCGGCCTCTGAAAGCACTGGGATTACAGGTGTGGGCCACCACACCCAGCCTTTCCCTCATTCCTTTTTCTTTTCCTTTTCTCTTTTTTCTTTCTCTTCCTTCCTTCCTTCTTTCCTTCCTTCCTCCTTCCTTCTTTCTTGCACTCTCTCTCTCTCTCTTTTTTGAGATGGAGTCTTACTCTGTAGCCCAGGCCGGAATGCAGTGGCACCATCTTGACTCACTGCAACCTCCACCTCCCTGGTTCCAGTGATCCTCCTGCCTCAGCCTCCCCGGTAGCTGTGGTTACAGGCACGAGCCAACACGCCCAGCTAATTTTTTTTTTTTACTTTTTTTTTTTTAGTAGAGACAAAGATTTACCATGTTGGCCAGATTGGTCTCAAACTCCTGACCTCAGGTCACCAACCCGCCTTGGCCTCCCAAAGTGCTAGGATTACAGGTATGAGCCACCACACCCAGCCCTCATTCTTTTTCAAAACTCTACCTCCCCTTCACCCCTGCCCCCAGCCAGAGCACTTCAATTTACATGTCTCCTAGAATAAGTCCCCCACCTCCATCCATTGCTCAGCATTCAGTGCAACAGTAATTTCGATCCCGTTGCTTCTGATTACACAGCCCAGGTCCCACCAAGAGGAGCTCCCTGTGGCTACTCAACCACCCTCCACACTTATTCCCTCTGTGCCCAGCCAGCATTTCCCCTCCCTGGGAGGGTGAGAGCTCTCCCTGCTGTGGCCTGGCCCACCCGCCCTGCTGTGCACCAGACCCACTGCCAGTGCTCCATTTCTGTTGCCAACATCACGTATGATGTTTCTGTCAGTACCACATTTTATCTCTCCTTTCTCAGGACAAGGACCACAGCTCATTTTATCTGTCATCTATCACAGCACACAGTTTCTGCGTCCCAGGCACGTAGCAGTCTCGCTATTTAAATCACATCTACCACTGCCTGTCCATGAGGTAGGTGCTTTATAATACCCATGCTAGAGATAAGAAATAGAGGCTTACAAGGTTATATCAGATGTACCCCAGGCGTGAGCCACTGCACCCAGCCTTATGTTATCCCATTTTCAACCTCAAAAAACTCTCTACATAGAGATTGTTGTCCTCATTTTACACATGAGAAAACCGAGGTTTACCTTTCAACGTAAGAACATTCAGCACACCAGGAGTAGATGGAGCAGAACTTCCCCAGCCTGATGAAGAGCAGCTACGAAAAGTCCACAGCTAACATCACGTTGCATGGGGAGAGGCTGGTGCTTGCCCCTACGACCAGGAACAAGAAGCGGATGACTGCTCCTTCCCCTTCAATGTTGTCAATATCAGTATTGTTCTGGGGGTTCTGGTTAGGGCAATTAGGCAAAATACAGAAATAAACGACGGCCCGGCGTGGTGGCTCGCACCTGTAATCCCAGCACTTTAGGAGGCCAAGGTGGGCAGATCACTTGAGCCCAGGAGTTCCAGACCAGCCTGGGTAACAGTGAGACCTCGTCTCCACAAAAATTAGCTGGGTGTGTGGTGCACGCCTGTAGTCCCAAGCTACTTAGGAGGCTGAGGCAGGAGAATCATTGAACCTGGGAGGCGGAGGTTGCAATGAGCCAAGATCGCGCCACTGTACTCCAGCCTGGGTGACAAGAGCGAAACTCCATCTCAAAAAAAAAAAAAAGAAAGAAAGAGGCTGAGCATAGTGGCTCGTGCCTATAATCCCAGCACTTTGGGAGACCACGGTGGGCAGATCACCTGAGGTCAGGAGTTTGAGATGAGCCTGGCCAACATGGTGAAACGCTATCTCTACTAAAAATACAAAAATTAGCCAGGCGTGGTGGCGGGCAGCTGTAATCTCAGCTACTCAGGAGGCTAAGGCAGAAGAATCACTTGAAGCCAGGAGGCAGGGGTTGCAGTGAGCCGAGATCGTGCCACTTGCACTGCACTGCAGCTTGGGCAACAGAGCAAGACACCGTCTCAAAAAAAAAAAAAGGCAGAAGTAGTGTCGAAATGTTGGTTAAGGTGTAGAGATATTGAAACCCTCATACATGGCTATTGGGAACGTGAAAGGGTGCAGCCACCATGGAAAACAGCCAGGCATTTCTTCCAGAAGTTAAAAGTAGCACTACCAGGTAGCCCAGCAATTCCATTCCTAGGTATAGACCCAAAAGAAATGAAAACGGATACTTATAGGTAAATGTTGGAAGCAGCTTTATTCACAATGGCCAAATGTGGAGACAACCCAAGTGCACCTGAGGTGATGACTGAATAAACAAAACGTGATCCACCCACACAGTGGGATGTTACTCACCATCGGAAGAAATGGTGCACTGACATGCGGCAACATCGATGAACCTTGACGAGGTCAGACGTAAGAGGACGATGCCATATGATTCTCTTTGTAGGAAATTGTGGTCCGGGCGCGGTGGCTCACACTTGTAATCCTAGCACTTTGAGAGGCTGAGGCCGGCAGATTACCTGAGGTCAGGCATTTGAGACCAGCCTGGTCAACATGCTGAGACCCCATCTCTACTAAAAATAGAAAAATTAGCTGGGTGTGGAGGCGGGCACCTGTAATCCCAGCTACTCAGGAGGCTGAGGGAGAAGAGTTGCTTGAACCCAGGGGACGGAGGTTGCCGTGAGCAGAGATCCCACCACTGTACTCCAGCCTGGGCGACAGAGCGAGACTCTCAGAAAAAAAAAAAAAATTGTGGAATAGGCAAATCTATTGAGACAGAAAGCAGATTAGTGGTTCCAGACACTGGTGAGATTGAAAGCAAGTGGGGAGAGGAGAATGTTCTGGAATTATATAGCGATGATAGGTGCACAACTGTGAATACACACACACACACACACACACTGCTAAATTGTGTAATTGTTTAACTGAAACTTTTAGAGATGAAGTAGTTTGTCTAAGGTTACGTCACCTGTGGTAAGTAGAGAACCAGAAACTGGAATCCAAGATTAGTTGCTCTTAGCACTAATGCTGTTGGGGGAAATGTTTCCAGGGCCATTGAATAGGAAATTAATAACGGTATCTTGAAGAGCCTCAGAACTGTCATTCTAAATATTCCCTCTCATTGTCAAGTACTGTTGTTTTGGGTAGTGCATAAAAGGGCTGAGAGAAATAAATTGCATTGGTTTTACTGCAAAATTGGTTATACAAGGAGTCATGCCGAGGGGCCGCTTTGCCCATTCAGCTGGGAGATCCGAAGAGCAGGTGAAGAGCTGTGAACAGTGGAGCCAGGCCTGATGTCAGAGGTCATTGAGGAGAAGCACTGATGTCACAAACCCCCTGCTACAGTAAGAAACCTAAGGGTCCCATGGTCTTTTACCCTTAAACCAAGACTTGAAAACCCTTGGCTTAAAATTTGAAATCATGTTTATTTGACTGATTTCTAAAATAATACATACTAAGTTTAGAAACTTTGGAAAATACATTAAAATATAAAGAAAATTCTTGGCCGGGCATGGTCACTCACGCCTGTAATCCCAGCCCTTTAGGAGGCTGAGGTGGGCGGATCACCTGAGATCAGGAATTTGAGACCAGCCTTACCAACATGAGTGAAACCCCATCTCTACTAAAAATATAAAAATTGGCTGGGTGCGGTGGCTCACACCTGTAATCCTAGCACTTTGGGAGGCCAAGGTGAGTGGATCACCTGAGGTCAGGAGTTCAAGACCAGCCTGGCCATCATGGTGAAACCCCATCTTTAAAAAAAATAAAAATACAAAAATACAAAAATTAGCCTGGTGTGGTTGTAGGTGCCTGTAAACCCAGCTACTCGGGAGGCTGAGGCAGAAGAATCGCTTTAGCCTAGGAGGCGAAGGTTGCAGTGAGCCGAGATTGCAGCACTGCAATCAAAAAGGAAAAACAAAAAAAAAGAAAAATTCTCACCCTGCCCAAAGATGTTTTTTGCCAAGTCTTGCTTTCTGTCTATATGTAAGACAGATGGGGACGTACACACACACACACACACACACACACACACACACACACACTTTTTAAAAAACTTTTATTTTAGGTTCAGGGGCACATGTGAAGGTTTGTTACATAGTGACATGGCTAGCCTTTGTGTCCCCACCCAAATCTCATCTTGAATTGTAATCCCCCACATGTTTAGCAAGAAACCAGGTGGAGGTGATAGGATCATTGGGGCGGTTTCCCTCATGCTATTCTCACCATAGTGAGTATCTCACTGAAGGTTTCATAAGGGGCGCTTCCACCTTTGCTCGCCACTTTCTCTCACCTGCCGCCATGTAACAAGTTCCTCTTCCGTGTCTGCCATAATTGTGAATTTCCTGAGGCCTCCCCAGACCTGAGAACTGTGAGTCAGTTAAACCTCTTTTCTTTATAAAATACCAAGTCTCCGCTACATCTTTATAGCAGTATGAAAACGAACTAAGTAAACTTGTGTCATGGGGGTTTATTATACAGATTATTTCATCGCCCAGGTATTAAGCCCAGTACCCAATAGTTATCTTCTCTGTTCCCCTCCCCTTCTCCCCACCCTCCCCTTCCCCCTCTGCCCTCCCCCCTACCCCTCAAGTAGACCCCAGGGTCTGTTTCCTTCTTTGTGGTCATGAGTTCTCATCATTTAGCTCCCACTTATAAGCGAGAACGCGCGATATTTGGTTTTCTGTTCTTGGGTTAGTTTGCTAAGGATAATGTCCTCCAGCTCCATCCACATTCCTCCAACATGTATTTTTTAACTCAAGTCATAAACATACTTTGTGACTTGCTTTTATAAATTGACATCATACTTGAAGCATTTTACCTTGCCATTAAACATTCTTTGAGAAAATGACTTTGAACGGCCATGTAATGCCGCCGTTGGGTCATTGCCTTATTTTTAATCGTTGGGGTTGTATGGCGGCCGTGAAAATGTGCCCCTCAGATTTCCCACTCTGGGGAGTATAATTGCCTGAGGGCCCAGCTGCTGTGCCCCAAAATCACCCAGCTCAGGGGGACCCTGCTTCCTGCAGGCTTCTCCCAGCTAGAGACAGCATGGCAGGGATGCTGGGGGTGGCTGGTTCCTGGGAGACCTGGGCTCGTCTGTCTGAGGATTTTCCCACATTCATGCTGAACTCTCACAGGATGGCACCCCCAACTTCCCTCCTTATTTCCTCCTGTCCTCCAGCAAGAGTCAGACCTGCCTTGTGGAGGGACAGCTCCCCCAGACCCTGGCTCCCTCCTCTTTTCCCTCCCAGGCTTGGCTCTGATGAATCTCATTTATTTATTTATTTATTTATTTATTTATTTATTTGAAACAGAGTCTTGCTCTGTCACCCAGGCTGGAGTGCAGTGGCATGATCTCAGCTCACTACAACCTCTGCATCCTGGGTTCAGACGATTCTCCTGCCTGAGCCTCCCGAGTAGCTGGGATTACAGGTGCACACCATCACGCTCTGCTAATTTTTGTATTTTTAATAGAGACAGGTTTCACCATGATGGCCAGGCTGGTCTGGAACTCCTGACCTCAGGTGATTCTCTCACTTCCACATCCCAAAATGCTGGGATCACAGGCGTGAACCACCACACCTGGCCTTGATGAATCTCTTGCATGACAAAGAATCCCATTTGGTCTCTGCTTCTAGAGGACCTGGACTAGCACAGGTCACCTCCACTTTTGTTTGCTTGTTTGGGTTTTGGTGTTATCCTTAATGCTGGTATGAACATGTACATGCACATATCCTGTCCAATTCTAGGATTATCCCCTTAGGAAGTTCTGTGAAGAAGGAATACCAGGAGGGGGTTACTGCGTGGAGACAGAATCCTTTTGTAAGGCTCTGATGCGTGTTTCAGAAGTGGTTGAGTGGGCCTCTCTCACCCTCCGGCCTGCTCACTTGTAAAGCTCTGCTGATGTGAAGGTATAAAAACCTCCTGTTTATGTGTCTTTCTTAGTTACCTCTGTGGTTGAACAGAGTTTCACGTTTACTGCCTATTTGATTTCTGATTTTATATTTAAGCTTTTCTTTTTTTGTTGTTTTTTTGAAATGGAGTCTTGCTTTTTTGCCCAGGCTGGAGTGCAGTGGCACGATCTCAGATCACTGCAACTTCCAACTCCTGGGTTCAAGTGATTCTCATGCCTCCTGAGCAGCTGGGATTACAGGTATGCACCACCATGCCCCACCAAGTTTTTTTTTTTCTCTCTCTCCCCTCTCCTCCTTCTTTTCTCATCTGTCTCTCTTTATCTGATTACCTCTTCTATTTGCATTTTCTTTTCTTTTCTTCTCTCTTTTTTTGAGACAGAGTCTTGCTCTGTCACCCAGGCTGGAGTGCATGATCTCGGCTCACTGCAACCTCTGCCTCCAGGGTTCAAGCGATCTTCCTGCCTCAGCCTCCCAAGTAGCTGGGATTACAGGCACCTGCCACCACGTCCAGCTAATTTTTGTATTTTTAGTAGAGATGGGGTTTCACCATGTTGGCCAGGCTGGTCTTAAACTCCTGACCTCAGGTGATCTGCCCATCTCCACCTGCCAACGTGCTGGGATTACAGGTGTGAGCCACCGTACCCACTTCTTTTTCCTCTCCACCTCTTAATTCTCCAGAATAGGAAAATGAATTTCTTTAAAATTGTTTTCTTACTGCTCTGTATTCCCTGTTCTTCCTTGATAAACTGGGCATGTTTAAGCTTTGACCCTGTCTTGGAAAGCTTCCCTTGAAATAAATAAATCATATTACCATTTACTGTTTTGATCTCTGTGACTCTTTTTGTTTGTTTGTTTATTTTCCTTTCCTTTCTGATTCGGTGGCACCTGATTTTTTAAAAGCCAATATTTTGGACTGTTCCCATCACACGATACACCCTGGAAATTGGTGTCTTTTTTCCTCTTTCTAGTTATGTATTTATTTTTGAGACAGAGTCTCACTCTGTTGCTAGACTGGAGTGCATGCAGTGGCTTGGTCTCGACTCACTACAACCTCCACCTCCTGGGTTCAAGCGATTCTCCTGCCTCAGCCTCCCAAGTTGCTGGGATTACAGGCATGCACCACCACAGTCAGCTAATTTTTGTATTTTTAGTAGAGACAGGGTTTCACCATGTTGGCCAGGATGGTCTCGATCTCCTGACCTCATGAGCTAGCTGCCTCAGCCTCCCAAAGTGTTGGGATTATAGGTGTGAGCCACCACGCCTGGCCTTTTTTTTTTGAGATGGAGTTTCGATCAGTCGCCCAGGCTGGAGTGCAATGGCACGATCTTGGCTCACTGCAACCTCTGCCTTTCGGGTTCAAGTGATTCTCCTGCCTCAGTTTCTCAAGTAGCTGGGATTACAGGCCCCTGCCATCATGCCCTGCTAATTTTTGCATTTTTAGTAGAGACAGGGTTTCACCATGTTGGTCAGGCTGTTCTTGACCTCCTGACCTCAGGCGATCCACCGGCCTTGGCCTCCCAAAGTGCTGGGATTACACGCGTGAGACACCACACCAGGCCCTTTTTGCCTCTCTTCTAGGTTTTGGCAGATTATCATAAAAATAAATTCTAGTGACTTGAGAGTTTGTGCTAGCTGTGTTCCAGGTAACTTAGGATTCATCGCACTCACCCCTGTGGTTGGTTCTGTCCCATGTTGCGTCTTTCGGGAAAGGCAAATATGAATTAGGTTTTTTTCCCTTGCGTAGGCTGTGGTAGGTGATCTTGATTTACATGCAAATGTCTGCCCCTAATCTCTTTCTCTATCTCCTTTTGAAATTTTTCTTGTTTCTGAGAACTGTGGGGGAAAACAGGCATCAAGTCAAACGTTGCCATATGGGTAGACCCCCTGCATCAGGCCTCAGGGGCTTGCGCAAAAAACATCGATCCTGATGAACAGGCATGCTGATACAGGCTGCAGCCTGGATGAACCTTGAGGACACCAGGCTAAGAGAAGAAACAGCCACAGAAGGCCACATGTTGTCGAGTCCATGTATATGAAATGGCCAGACAGGCAAACCCAGGGGGGAGGGAGTAGCTTAGTGGTTACTGGTGGCTGAGGCTAGGGAGGGATGGGAAGTATCTGCTCATGAGCACGAGGTTTCTTTCTTTTTTTTTTTGTAGAGATGGGGTCTTGCTGTGTTCCCAGGCTGGTCTCCAATTCCTGGGCTCAAGCGATCCTCCACCCCAGCCTCCTCAAGTGCTGGGATTACAAGTGAGCCGCCTCGCCCAGCACGGTAGAGTTCCTTTTGGGGATGATAAAATTGTTCTGGAATTAGATAGTGGTGATGTGGCACAACTGTGACTATCTTAAAAACATCAAACTGTGGTGGCTCATGCCCGTAATCCCAGCACTTTAGGAGAGTGAGGTGAGAGGAAGGCATGAGCCCAGGAGTTCGAGACCAACCTGCACAACATAGTGAGACCTCATCTATATTAAAAACACACACACACACAAAAGATACCCCAGTTGTACACTTTATGTATGTATGTATTTATTGGGACAGAATCTCGCTCTGTCGTCCAGGCTGGAGTGCAGTGGCACGATCTCAGCTCACTGCAACCTCTGTCTCCCAGGTTCAAGCGATTCACCTGCCTCAGACTCTCGAGTTGCTGGGATTATAGGTGCACACCACCATGCCTGGATGATTTTTGTATTTTTAGTAGAGATAAGGTTTCACCATGTTGGCCAGGGTGGTCATGAACTCCTGACCTCAAGTGATCCACCCGTCTCAGCCTTCCAAAGTGCTGGGATTACAGGCATGAGCCACTGTGCCTGGCCCAAATGTACACTTTAAATGGGCTAACTTTACAGTGTATAAATTATATGTTTAAAAAAACAATGTAAAATACTGATTCTGGGCCAGGCACAGTGGCACACGCCTGTAATCCCAGTACTTTGGGAGGCCAAGGTGGGTGGATCACATGAGGTCTGAGTTCATGACCAGCCTGGCCAACATGGTGAAACCCCATCCCTACTAAAAATACAAAAATTAGCCAGGCATGGTGGCGTCCATCTGTAATCCCAGCTACTCAGGAGGCTGAAGGAGGTAAATCACTGGAACTCGGGAGGCAGAGGCTGCATTGAGCTGAGATTGCGCCACTGCACTCCAGCATGGGTGGCAGAGCAAGATTCCATCCAAAACAAAAAACAAAAAAAAAAAACTGATTCCAGGGCCCAGCCAAAATTACTAAATCAGAACCTCTGGCTGTAAACCCAGGAATGTGCATTTCAACTCCCCATCAGCAGTACTGGCTGTGCACTTTGTTTAAAAATCACTAAGCATTTCAAGACAGTGATGAGAACAGAGGGTGAAAACAAGCTCGGGGCCCTCTGAGCTCCAGGCCCCATGACTGAGTAGGTCACAGGCTCGGAAGCCGCCGTCTCTGCAGCCCGGAATGACGCCTGCAAAGGACGGACAGAGCATTTGCTTAGCGGGTTTGCCTCTTCCTCCAAGGACCTGGAAGTAGGAGAGGAGAAATTAGCAACTTCAAAAGGCTTCCTCTCCCTGCAAGAGCAATGCGGTGGTTTTAGTGAGAAGAGTGCAGCGGAGTCCCCCAGCTGAGTCATCTCCAGAACTGCGGGCTTTCAGTGACAGATGGAGAAAGGCTGAGTCTGCGCGAGATCTGCGAGCGCTTCTAGGTCAGTCCATCAGTCCATCGGCATTGAATGACTCTTCTGGCAGGTGGAAGCAGAATGGGAGTTCATTAAAGGAGACCAGGTGGCTCGCGGAATTGCGGCGAGCCTGTTGCTCACGGGGGAATCCTCTGGGGTGGGGGCGCCAGGCGGACACTGAGAGTGCAGCCCCCCGTTCCTCCAGAGCGGGGATCTTGTTGCAATTGCCACCTCTCCCTGCAGTGAGGCACCTGCCACCATCTCTGCTGCTCGTGTCACCAGCGTCTGATTTGAAGTCCGATTGCATTGCCACAGTCTCATGCCCACAGCCTAGCGACGAGGTAGGCTGGGAAGGCAGGTGTCACATTTCAGCTTCTGCAACAGACAGCAGGCCCTGCTGCACCAAACAGTCCTTACCCAGAGTGGGCATGCGTCAAGCTTCTATTCAACTCAGTGCTGAGGAAATCAGCATAACACAGCTGATTCAAAGGAGGAGCTGAGAGAACTACTATCGGCCTCTCATCTGTCTGTCTGTTGTCAGTGAGGACAAAGAATGCCAGAAGCAAACAGCTCTGTTAGATGAGAAAGTGGTTAATGGCCTACATTAACACAATACAAATGTCAGTTCAACCTTTGCAGTCATCTTCTCTACTTGGTAGAGATAATTTGCATCTTATCTTTTTTCTCTAAGTTGAAAGATCCTGGGGCCTAATGAGTAATAAATAATACGTCAGACAAAGTTCCAGCGCCATCTAACAGAACTTCGTGCGGTAAGGGAGGTGTTCTGTGTCTGTGCTGTCCAGTAATGTCATGTCTAGCCCCTGCAGCTGTCGAGTACTCAAGATGTGAGTGACACTGAGGAACCTGAATCTTTTAATGTTATTTATTTTTTGAAATGGAGTCTCACTCTGTTGCCAGGCTGGAGTATAGTGTTAGACCATGATCGCTATCATAACCCTACTTAACTTGTACTTTTATATACGAGCGAATTTACTCCATCTCAATGACAATATTCCCCCACATCTAATAATATGAAAATAAAATGACAATTTGAAAACGCAAAACCCATACTACTCCCACCCCTACTAACCATTTCTTCTATCCTCCTCTTACCCCCTCTTGCCATTAATATTAACTACAACTTAGAGATTTAGGTTAAATAAGACCAAGGGGGCTGGGGGTGGTGGCTCACACCTGTAATCCCAGCACTTTGGGAGGCCATGGTGGGTGGATCAGGAGGTCAGGAGTTCGAGACCAGCTGACCAGCATGGTGAAACCCAGTCTCTACCAAACATACAAAAATTAGCCTGGCATGGTGGCGCGCACCTGGAGTCCCAGCTACTCAGGAGGCTGAGGCAGGAGAATCACTTGAACCTGGGAGGCGGAGGTTGCAGTGAGCTGAGAGCGCACCACTGCACTCCAGCCTGGGATACAGAGTGAGACTCTGTCTCAAAAAAAAAAAAAAAAAAAAAGAGACCAGGCCGGGTGGGGTGGCTCATGCCTGTAATTCCACCACTTTGGGAGGCCGAGGTGGGTGGATCACCTGAGGTGAGGAGTTCGAGACCAGCCTGACCAACAAGGTGAAACCCCCGACTCTCAAAAAAAAAGAAAAAAAGAAAGATCAAGGGACTTCAAGACCCTTAGTAAGTAAATTACACTTAATTTCTGTAACAGACCTAAGGACTGCAAGACTCTATTCTGCATCATTGAACGCAAATCAACCACTTTCATTAAGCTAAGCCCTTGCTAGATTGGTGGAATTCAAACCCAGGAAAACTTAGTTAACAGCTAAACACCCCAATCACCTGGCTTCAAGCTACTTCTCCAGCCCTTGTGGGGAGGAAGGCAGGAGAAGCCCTGGCAGGATTGAAGCTGCTGCTTTGAATTGCAGTTCAACATGACAGGTCACCCCAGGGCTGGTCAAAGGAGGCCTTGACTTCTGTCTTTAGATTTACAGTCTAATGCTTACTCAGCCATTTCACCTTTTTTCTACTTATGTTCATCAAACGTTGATTGTTTTTAACTAACCACAAAGATATCGGAACACTCACTATACCCGCCATTCCGTGCATGAGCGGGGAGAGGTGGCACCGCCTTCAGCCTTCTAATTCAAGCAGAATTAGGCCAGCCAGGAACTCTGCTAGGAGATGATCAGATCTGTGTTATTGTCCCTGCCCACGCATTCGTCATCATCTTCTTTATAGTCATACCAATTATAATTGAGGGTTTTGGCAACTGACTGGTCCCTCTGATAATTGGTGCACCCAATATGGCATTTCCCCCGATCAATAATATGAGCTCTGACCTCTTCCACGACTCTTTCCTACTTCTGCTTGCATCTTCAATAGTAGAAGCTGGTGCGGGGGACCGGGATTATCCCTTTAGCAGGAAACCCAGCACATGCAGGAGCCTCTATGTATCTGACTGTCTTCTTGCTCCACTTGGCAAGTGTTTCTTCTATTTTAGGGGCATTAACTTTAATACTACAATTATTAACATAAAGCCCCCAGCCATATCTACCATGTTGGCCAGGCAGGTCTCAACTTCTGACCTCAGGTGATCCACCCTCTTCGACCTCCCAAAGTGCTGGGATCACCCAGCACTAAGTGCAGTATAAGCCACTGCACTCAGCCAAAAAAAAAAAAAAAAATGTTTTGGCCGGGAGCGGTGGCTCACACCTGTAATCCCAGCACTTTGGGATGCCGAGGCGGGTGGATCACAAGGTCAGGAGTTCAAGACTAGCCTGGCCAAGATAGTGAAACCCCATCTCTAAAAAAAAAAAAGAAAAGAAAAGAAAAAAATGTTTTAAGTAATTTTTTTAAAAAAATAGAAGTGAGAGGCTGGGCGGGGTGGCTCATACCTATAATCCCAGCACTTTGGGAGGCCGACAATGGCGGATCACCTGAGGTCAGGAGTTTGAGACCAGCCTGACTAACATGGTGAAACCCTGTCTCTACTAAAAATACAAAAATTAGCCAGGCATAGTGGTGGGCACCTGTAATCCCAGCTATTTGGGAGGCTGAGGCAGGAGAATTGCTTGAACCTGGGAGGCGGAGGTTACAGTGAGCTGAGATCGTGACATTGCACTCCAGCCTGCATGACAAAGCGAGGCCCATCTCAAAAATAAAGGTGAGAAGGCTGGGTGAGGTGGCTCACTCCTGTAATTCCAGCACTTTGAGACGGGAGGCTGAGACGGGTGGATCACTTAAGGTCAGGAGTTCAAGACCAGCCTGGCCAACATGGTAAAACCCTGTCTCTACTAAAAATACAAAATTAGCTGGGCGTGGTGTTGCATGCCTGTAATCCCAGCTACTCGGGAGGCTGAGGCAGGAGAATTGCTTGAACCCAGAAGGCAGAGATTGCAGTGAGCTGAGATCACGCCATTGCACTCCAGCCTGAGCAACAAAGGCAAAACTCCATTTCAAAAAAAAAGAAGGAAAATAGAGGTGGGATCTCGCCATGTTGCGCAGGCTGCTCTCCAACTCCTGGGCTCAAGTGATCCACCCACCTTAGCCTCCTAAAGCACTGGGATTACAGGAGTGAGCCACAGGACCTGGCCTATTTTAAGTAATTTTAGATTTATAGAAAAGTTATAGACAGTACAGAGTTCCCCTGTACCCTTCACCCAGCTTCCTTTTACGTAGCTGTGCGCATTTATCAAACTAAGCGATTAACACTCGTACGATATTAATAACTAGACTAGCAGCTGGCTTTGAATTTTCTCCCGTTTTTCACTAATGTCTGTTTTCTGGTCCAAGAGTCAGTCCAGGTTGCCACATTCTGCTTAGTCCACCTATCTTGTTAGTCTTCAATCTGTGACCCTTTCTTAGCTCTCCTTGTTTTCTTGACCCTGACACTTTGGAAGAGTGCCGGTCAGGGATTTTGTGAAATAGCCCTTGGTTGGGCTTGGCAGGTATTTTCTCCTGATGAGACTGGGATGGTGGGTTTGGGAGATCACAGAGAGATGAGGAGGTACCTTCTCATCGTGTCACCTGAGGGGGTGTGCGATACCCAAGTGCTAGGCAACATTCACCTGGATGTTAGAGGTGGCGTCTGCCACGCATCTCCCCTGTCTCCTTGCAGTATTCCCTCTTGTGCTTTTTTTTTTTTTTTTTTTTTTGAGACGGAGTCTTGCTCTGTCTCCAGGCTGGAGTGCAATGATGTGATCTTGGCTCACCACAACCTCTGACTCCCTGGGTTCAAGTGATTCTCCTGCCTCAGGCTCCCGAGTAGCTGGGATTACAGGCGTGTGCCGCCACGCCCAGCTAATTCTTGTATTTTTAGTAGAGACGGGATTTCACCATGTTGGCCAGGATGGTCTCCATCTCTTGACCTCATGATCCTCCCGCCTTGGCCTCCCAAAGTGCTGGGATTATAGGCGTGAGCCACTTCGTTCAACCTGTGCTCTGTTCTTTAGAAGAGAGTCACTAAGTCCTACCCACCTACAAGGGGAGGGGAGTTAAGCCCCACCTCCTGGAGGGGGAATATTTGTGGACATATGTTAAAGCCACCACCATGATTTGAAGGCAGATTCTTTGAGGCTGTGCAAATTTCCTGTTTCTCCTTAAAGTTCCACCTGCTAACTTTAGCATTCTTCTGTGGATTCTGCCTGAGGCAGTTATTACTGTGGCGCTCTAATGATGATTTTCTATTTCCCTCATTCCTTCTGTATTTATGATTTATTAATTAGAATGCTGTAAGGAACATTTGTCTCATTTTCCTCTTTTATTCATCTTGTCAACCATTTATTTTTTGTGTTTTTTGTTTTGTTTTGTTTTTGTTTTTGAGGCAGGGTCTCACTCTGCCACCCAGGCTGGAGTACAGTGGCATCATCTCAGCTCACTGTAACCTCCACCTCTCGGGTTCAAGCACGTCGTGCCTCAGCCTCCCGAGTAGCTGAAATTACAGGTGTGAACCACTACACCCAGCTAATTTTTGTATTTTTGTGGAGATGGGGTTTCGCCGTGTTGCCCAGGCTGGTTTTGAACTCCTGACCTCAAGTGATGCTCCTGCCTTGGTCTCCCAAAGTGCTGGGATTACAGGTGTGAGCCACCATGCCTGGCCCAACTATTTGTTTATATCACAATGAACTTGTAGATATTTACTTTATTTTTTGAAAGGACATATGGCCATCTTTTTGCCTTATATTCCAGTTTTAGATAATGTTTCTAATATGAGTAAAGGTGTTCTGATGTAGGACAGTCAAAAGAGAGACAGAAGTCTGCCACAGTGGATGTTTTCTGGAAAGATCACCAAAACCTCGTCACTGGAGGCCAGGATATCTGGGGGCTTTAAAGCCTGCTACAGGGCTGGGTGTGGTGGCTCATGCCTGTAATCCCTGCACTTTGGGAGGCGGAGGCAGGTGGATCACTTGAGGTCAGGAGTTCGAGACCACCCTGACCAATATGGCAAAACCCCATCTCTACTAAAAATACAAAAATTAGCATGGTGGCTTGAGCCTGCCGTCCCAGCTACTTGGAATGCTGAGGCAGGAGAATCGCTTGAACCCGGGAGGTGGAGACTGCAGTAAGCCAAGATCGTACCACTTCACTCTAGCCTGGGTGACAGAGTAGAACTCTGTCTCAAAAAAAAAAAAAAAAAAGCCTACTAGGGGACTGCAGTAGAAATCCCTACAAGAGGCTGAGCGCGGTGGCTCATGCCTATAATCCTAGTACTTTGGGAGGTGAGACAGGTGGATCACAAGGTCAGGAGTTCAAGACCAGCCTGACCAAGGTGGTTAAACACCATTGCTACTAAAAGTATAAAAATTATCCGGGCAGGGTGGCAGGCACCTGTAATCCCAGTTATTCGGGAGGCTGAGGCAGGAGAATCGCTTGAACCTGTGCAACAGAGATTGCAGTGAGCCAAGATCACGCCACTGCACTCCAACCTGAGCGACAGAGTGAGACTCTTGTCTCAAAAAAAAAAGAAAAAAAAGAAATACCTACAAGAGTAAAACTGAAAAGTCCAAGACTGAACTGCCTGTCTCAGAGTCCTGACCACATCCCCCCTTACGTGTGCAAACCACACCTCTTTGGTCCTCAGTTTCCCCAGAGATAAGAGGAAGATGTCGGTGCTGGTAGACTCAAGATTAGTGGTTCTCAGACTCGAGGGTGTCTTAGAATCCCCCCGGAGGGTTCCATAAAGCCCAGATTGCTGGCTCTACCCACAGACCTTCTGATTCAGTAGGTCTGGGGTGAGACCTGAAGATTTGTATTTCTAAACTGCTGCCACAGGCTGCTGCTGCTGCTGCTGCTGGGGCAGAGACTCCACTTTGAGTCTGGGTGATCGCTAAGAAGCTTTAACAGTTTGGGACCTAACACTGATTCAAATGACAAATTCTTTGAACCTGGCTATCAAGAAGTCCCCTAGGCACTGAAAACCAGGTGGGGAGTTGTGCCCAGGACACTGTAAGATTGCTGCATGCCATACCTGGCATCGAGGGCCTGTGAGATTCAGCCACTGCCCAGGGAGGGACAAAGCCTGGGGTAAGGCGGAGAAGCCCAAGCTGGAATCTGGGCTCTACCCCTTAACAGCGGTGTGGCCTTGAGCAAGTGATTAACAGACTTCCTGCCTCAGTTTCCCTACCTATGAGAAGAGGATGGTACTTAACATGTCCTGGCATTTAAAAAATGCTCAATACATGTTTATTGCTGCTAGGATCACACTTTGTCTCTGGAGTGCAGTGGTGCTGTCCTAGCTCACTGCAACCTCAGATTCCTGGGCTCAAGCAATCCTCCCACCTCAGCCTCCCAAGTAGCACATCACCATGTCTGGCTATTTTTTTTTTTTTTAGAGATGGGATCTTACTATGTTGCCCAGGCTGGTCTGAAACTCCTGGCCTCAAGCAGTCCTCCAGCCTCAGCTTCCCAAAATACTAGGATATCTGATCCATGTTACAACCCTATGAAGCTGTGGCCATCACCAACACCATGTCCAGACGAAACTAGCCACCATGCCCGGCCAGGATCATTATTATTTTTTCTTTCTTTTTTTAAATAGAGATGAGGTCTCACTATGTTGCCCAGGCTGGCCTTGAACTCCTGGGCTCAAGTGATCCTCCTGCCTTGATCTCCCAAAGTGCTGCGACTATAGGTGTGAGCCATGGTGCCTGGCTCAGGGTCATTATTTTTTTTACTGAGCCTGTCCAGTGGGGAGAAATGATAGTGGTAGAATTGATGCCTCTTTCTAGAGCATGTCCGTCTGCCCTTTGCCACAGCTCTACCCAGCTTGGAGTTCCATTTGCTAATTTCAAGCCCCTCATCACAGATTACAAGAAAAATTCAATACAGTTTATTAAACAGATTGCAAGGGCCCTCCCTAGAAGCATTAACAACTCTTCGTATAAAGAATACCAACAAATTAACACAGCTGCCACCTCCCGCCCTCACAAGGGTATAATAAGTAAGATTTAAGCCTGCAGAAGAAAAACATTCCAAAAATACCAAGACTAATAACAATACCATAATGTTTTTCAAGGTAATCCACAAATTTCCATCTCAGCTCTCCCAGGACTAGCCCATCTGAGGGGTCACTGAGATTATTCATTGGAAAAATACACTTTAGGAATCATGGCAGAGTTTCCACATATAGCTGCCGGTCATTTTTTTAAGGCTGCTTAAGTTCCTGCCATTCCAGAAGGAATAGATGGCCTTAGGTGGTGGCCTGCTGGGCTCCAGAGGTCAATGATTTTAACGCAAGGTCCATGCATTCTGAAAACTGCTGAAAAATAGTCAGGGTGAAGCGTTTACGTTCAAAGGTGTCTGTTGGCACAGAAATGCTTGTTTCTGGTGCATCTTGAAATACGAGTTTGTCGAGTTGCTCTATGATTTCGTCAATAACAGATTTGCTGTCTACCTGACTGATCACCTTGAGATATGCCCGGATGGCTAAGCTGTGGATATTGTTTGGCGGCTGGGCGTCGGGGGATGAAACACGGCAGCGTGTAGTTCTGGGACACGGGCACCCCCTTCTCTTCCTCCACCTGTGGAATGAGGAGAAAAGGTGAGTGCTGGGTTTGCAATAACAGCTGAAAGTCTCAGCAGCGAACGTTTGCATGCCTCCTCCATGACCCGCCTGGTTGATATATTTATCTGACCAGTGTCACAACCCTATGAGGGTGTGCCACCCCCCAACCCCATTTCCAGACAAAACTGGAGCTTAGGTGGCCGCAGTCCTGAAGCCTGTGCTCAGAACCGCTGCTCCATCCAGCTGAGGCATCCCCAGCCTTCCAGAAGCCACGCTTATGTGCCCAGGGAGGTGGGAATTGGAGCACATCTGGCCTTCCATGGCAGCTCCCTGCCTTGTGGGACTCTGTGTTGAAGCCACACACGCCCCACTTATAGAGGAGAGCGTTAGTCTTGTCCAGAAAGGCCTCCGAGATGCAAGGAAGAGTTCTTCCAAACAAACCAAGGAGTCCAGACCACTCCCTCCCTTCCGTCTTCCTAAGGACTAACCATTTTTGGGTCAGACCAAATTGCTAGCAACACCGCACTCACCAACCTGAACTGCCCAGTCACCTTTGCTTGGTAACAACCTCTGCCTTTTATAAGAGGCAAGGCTGAAGTCTAAATGCCAAGGTAAGGCCAGGCTTGATGGCTCATGCCTGTAATCCCAGCACTTTGGGAGGCCAAGGTGGGCAGATCACGGGGTCAAGAGATGGAGACCATCCTGACCAACCAGGTGAACCCTGTCTCTATTAGTAAAAAATACAAACATTAGCTGGGCGTGGTGGCACGTGCCTGTAGTCCCAGCTACTCAGAAGGCTGAGGCAGGAGAATCACTTGAACCTGGGAGGCAGAGGTTGCAGTGAGCCGAGATTGCACCACCGCACTCCAGTCTGGGCAGCAGAGTGAGACTCTGTCTCAAAAAAAAAAAGCCAAGGTAGATGAGAAGGGTAATGCCAATTTTATGAATTGTTTCCAAGTTTGGGTATTTGTTCATTGGATATTGGACCAAAGCTATCTTGTCTGGGCGCAGTGGCTCACGCCTGTAATCCCAGCACTGTGGGAGCCTGAGGCGGGCAGATCAGAGGTCAGGAGATTGAGACCATCCTGGCCAATACGGTGAAAACCTGTCTCTACTAAAATACGAAAATTAGCTGGGCGTGGTGGCGCGCATCTGTGATCTCAGCTACTCAGGAGGCTGAGGCAGGAGATTCCCTTGAACCAGGGAGTTGGAGGTCACAGTGAGCCAAGATCAAGCCATAGCACTCCAGCCCGGTGACAGAGGGAGACTCCATCTCAAAAAAAAAAAAAAAAATGCCATCTTCACCTGTCTAGTTGCCCCCATCCTTCCTGGCATAGCCATAGACCCAGCTTCAGGTCTGGAGAGAGGAGCCTCTTTGGAGGGCAATGGAAGGCATTTTTAAAACATGGTTTGGAAAAGAAATCTCTACAGCACTCACGTCTTTCAGAAGTATCTTCGACAGGAACTGCAATTCCTCGACTACTTTCTGTACTTCACTTGGTTGTAGCAAATGGACAGGCAGCGTGTGGCAGGCCGGCCAGCTTCCCAGGCAGCAGAGCAGGAACAGCACAGAAGTGGCGGGGCCTGAGGAGAGAACGAAGCGGTGAGCACATGCCTCACACACCCCTGCCCACCCTGGCTCCATCCCTCCAGCCGCTGCTGAGCCATCCCTGGGGCGAGTGCTTCCAGAATCTTCCTGGTGACATAGATGATCCCCAAGACTTTGGAAGCACCAGGACCAGTGATACCTGAGTGAGAGGCCATGGTGAGAGAGAGTGAGGCGGGCTTCGGTGGGGACCCTGGAGCCAGATGTGTTAGCCATGGCTGCCCGGAGATATATAAAGGGCTGGGCCCAGGAGGAAGAGCCGTCAGCGTCCTGCCCGTGGCAAAACCACTACTCAGCTTTTCTCCAGAAAACACTCAAACTTCTGCTGGCCATGGTGGGTGAAAGGGCTAGAAGGAAATGCTGAGGTTACCCTCAAGGTGGGCAGATGCCTGACTCAGCGCAGATACGCACAGACTTCACAGGAAGGCACATGCATCTTTGCCTTTTCTTCTTGGAAGGAGCCTGTTGATTTGACTAGACAAAATGTTGAAGCCCAGCATTGGCAGACACGATCTACCACCAAGAAGCAGGTGACCTACAGGGGTTTGTTGTACTGAACCGAGCATAGAAAGTCAACACCAAGACAAAAGTATGCCCAATTGCAGGGTCTTTATTGCCGGCGGCCACGGAGGACTCGCGTCTCTCCAACCCGTGGCCCCGAAAGGAGGATGTCAAGACCTTTTATACCCCTAAAACCACCTTGGGGGGTGAGGGGTGAGGAGCGGGGGATGGGGATGAGGGGCTTCAGACATTTCTGAGGGCTAGTGGATTCTATAAATCACCTTCTGGGCGGAGATGAGGGTGAGGGGCTCTGGACATTCCAAGGGCCAGGGGACTTTTGCCACTCCGATTGTTACTTAAGTGGTTTACAGAAGTCAAGATAAGCGTTAGTTTACACGTTGTCTGGGTAGTGGATGGGAATTACAGACCTTACTTATTACAAGGTGCAGGAGCCAAGATGGTGTGGGTTTGGACTGCTTGCCTGTCACATTAGCACAGAGAGCAGTTTCAACAGAAAGCTGAGGTTTGGTTGAGGTATGCAGTTTTATGGGGCTTTTACCATGTCACAGGTTCATGGCCAGGGCCCACAGGGAATTTCTGGGGAGGAAATGCGAAGCCGGCATGAGATGCGCACAATGTGGTATCTCTGGACATTTCTGCAGCCTATGCCCACGCCGGTGTGAGGGACAGCCCCGTAGCTGCTATGAGTGCGGCGGGTCGAAGGCTCCATCTCAACTCCGCGTGGCCTTGGACGTCACTGGACTCTCTGCCATGGCTCTGCACCCTCAGGGCCCAGAACCAGAGACTGTGCTCCAGAGTTATTGGTTGAAACGCTTGTTCATATGGCCTTGAACTCCTGATCTCGAGATCTGCCTTGGCCTCTCAAAGTGCTGGGGTTACAAGCGTGAGCCACTGCACCCAGCCTCAATTTTTGTATTTTTAGTAGAGATGGGTTTCACCGTGTTGGGATGAGGTCGGTCCGGGTGGCCATAGAACCCAAGATACGCAGAGGGACACAGCCAGGAAGCCCTGCCACCCTTCACCCCAAGGCCCCCTGCAGCCACCACTGACTTTTTCTATACTTCCCAAACTGCCACAATATGGCTTTCACCACCCCAATAATTTAATCAAAATCCTCTAGCAAAGTCCATGGTAGGCATGACTTTCATCCACGGGTGTTTACTACCATAATTCTGTTGCATTGCCTGGCAAATGGATTTTGTAGATGTAGTCATAGTTACCAATCAGTTTACCTAAGATAGAGACATGATCCTGGGTTCCCTGGCAGGCCCCTATGCAATCCCATGAGCCCATAAAGCAGAGAGGAAGTCGGAGAGATTCCGAGTGAGAGAAGGGCTCACCTGCCATTGCTGGCTTGAAGATGGAGGGGGCAGCGTGGAAAGTTCGAGAAGGAAATAATCTGGTCAATAAGGAGCTTGGAAGAGGATGCTTAACCCTAGATGAGAACCCTAGCCAGCCAGCACTTTTATTTTAGCTCAGTGAGTTCCTGAGCAAAGAAGCTATCCACAGTATGCTAGGACTTTGACTTACAGACACTGAGAAAGAAAGTGTGTGTGTGTGTGTGTGTGTGTGTGTGTGTGTGTGTGTGTGTGTAATGGACAGCATCTTGCTCTGCCACTCAGGCTGGAGTGCAGTGCTGTGATCATGGCTCACTGCAGCCTTGACCTCCCAGACTCAAGTAGCCCTCCTATTCTAGCCTCCCAAGTAGCTGGGACTATAGGCCCGCATCACCATGCCTGGCTAATTTTTGTATTTTTTGTAGTGATGGGGTCTCACCATGTTGGCCAGGCTGGTGTTGAACTCCTGGACTCAAGCAATCCCACCTTAGCTTCCCAAAGTGCTGGGATCACAGGCGGAGCCACTGCACCTGGTCACATTTGTGGGTTTTGTAAAATTTTTATTTGTTTATTTATTATTATTTTGTGATGGGATCTGGCTCTGTTGCCCAGGCTGGAGTACAGTGGCACGATCTTGGCTCACTGCAAACTCTGCCTCCTGGGTTCAAGTAATTCTCCTGCCCTAGCCTCCTGAGTAGCTGGGATTACAGGCACGAGCCACCACGCCCGGCTAATTTTTGTATTTTTTGTAGTGACAGGGTTTCACCATGTTGGCCAGGCTGGTCTCAAACTCCCGACCTCAAGTGATCCACCCACCTCGGCCTCCCAAAGTGCTAGGATTACAGGCGGGAGTCACCACGCCTGGTCGCATTTGTGGATTTAAACTGCTGTTTGTTATATTTGTTACGGCAGCAATGGAGAACTAATACAGACCCAGAGACTGCATGTTGTCAGCCTTACCGGGGTTATGGCCTTCATTTTACATCACCCTCTATGGCATGAAACGTTGCCAGCCACTTCCACTTTCTTGACAACCCCTTGTTCCTCTCCTTTAACAATGTCTTTCCAACCCACTTTGCCCCTCTCCCTAGCTCCATGGTCTCCACCAGCGATCTGGATTCCTCACACTTCAGCGTCTGTCTCCTTCACACTCCAGACCTGAATGTCCACCTGAATGTCCCCACCGGCACCTCCAAATCAACATGCCCAAAGTGGGGTGAGAACAGAGCGATAGTGATATGGAGGGATTGTGGAAATGTTTAGCAGGGAAAGTACTTAACAGGTGGCTTTTTTTTTTTTTTTTTTTTTGAGACAGAGTTTCACGCTTGTTGCCCAGGCTGGAGTGCAATGGCATGATCTCAGCTCACCACAACCTCTACCTCCCAGGTTCAGGCGTTCTCCTGCCTCAGCCACATGTAGCTGGGATATAGGCATGCGCCACTACACTCAGCTAATTTTGTATGTTTAGTAGAGACGGGGTTTCTCCATGTTAGCCAGGCTGGTCTAGAATCCCCGACCTCAAGTGATCCGCCCGCCTCGGCCTCCCAAAATGTTGAGATTACAGGCCTGAGCCACGGCACCCGGCCAGAGGTGGCATTTGATTGGATGTGGGGATAGTGGAGAGTTGAGGGCAACTTCTAGGTTTCTGGTTTGGGCAACTGGATGAATGATATTTATCCGAATATCAAACTGAAAGCATCACAGGCCTAAGGCCTCTGGGGCTTAGGGAAGGTGACGAATTTCAGCTCTTTGCTTGTTGGTTGGCTGGGTTTTGTTTTGTTTTCTTTAAGAGGCAAAGTCTCACTCTGTCACCCAGGCTAGAGTGCAGTGGTGTCATCACAGCTCACTGCAGCCTCAAACTCCTAGGCTTAAGTGATCCTCCTGCCTTAGCCTCCTGTGTAGCTGGGGCTACAGGCACACAGCACACCACCTTGCCTGGCTAATTTTTTAACTTTAATTTTTTGTAGAAATAAGATCCTGCTATGTTGCCCAGGCTGGTCTTGAACTCCTGGGCTCAAGCAATCTACCCACCTTGGCCTTCCAAAGTGCTGGGGCTACAGGTGTGAACCATGCACCCAGCCTAATTCAGTTTTGTTTGTTTGTTTCGTTTTTGAGACCGAGTCTCACTCTCACTCAGTAAGAGTAAAAGTGGCCCAATCTCAGCTCACTGCAACCTCCACCTCCTGGGTTCAAGGGATTCTCCTGCCTCAGCCTCCCAAGTATCTGGGATTATAGGTGCCCGCCATACCATGCCTGGCTAGTTTTTGTAGTTTTTGGTAGAGACAGGGTTTCGCCATGTTGGCCAAGCTGGTCTTGAACTCCAGAGCTCAAGAGATTAGCCTGCCTTGGCCTCCCAAAGTGCTGGGACTACGGGTGCGAGCCACGCACCCAGCCTGATTCAGCTTTTGACACAGTGAATGGGAATGTTATGGAACACTCAGCTGAAGACACACAACAGGGCATCGGACGTGTGGTCCTGAGCGTGAAGGAAGGAACTACCAACATAAATGTGGGTGCCATCAAGGTATTGTGGCAGATAAAACTGTAAGCCAGTAAGAAATGAGCAGTGTGAGGTATGGAAGTCAAGCGTGGAGCTCTGGGACCTGCCTTCATTAACAGGACACGGAGAAGATGATGATTTAGTCTAGAACATGGAGAAGGTGCTCTCAAGAGAAAAAGAAGGCCGGATGTGGTGGCTCACGCCTGTAATCCCAGCACTTTGGGAGGCCGAGGCGAGCAGATCACTAGGTCAAGAGATTGAGACCAGCCTGGCCAACATGGTGAAACCCTGTCTCTACTAAAAATACAAAAACTAGCTGTGTGTGGTGGTGGTGCCTGTAGTCCCACCTACTCAGGAGGCTGAGGCAGGAGAATCACTTGAACCCAGGAGGCGGAGGCTGCATTGAGCCAAGATCGTGCCACTGCACTCCAGCCTTGGCGACAGAGTGAGACACTGTCTCAAAAAAAAGAGAGAGAGAAAAAGAAAAGTACCAGAAATACATGTATGTCATGGACTAAGATGAAAAGTAAGTTTCAAGAAGGAGGAAATGGTTGACATCCTCAAAAGCCATGAAGAGGTGAAATAAGACAAAGACTGCAGAGATTTACTAGACTGGGCAACATGAGCTCACAGGAACTTTGCTAGGAGAGTTTGAATACATTTTTGGTTTGATATATCGTGGTGGTTTGGGAAGTGAGGAAAAAGTGAGCACAGGCTGGCTGCAGTAGCTCACACTTGTAATCCCAGCACTTTGGGAGGCTGAGGCAGGCAGATCACTTGAGGACAGGAGTTTGAGACCATCTTGGCCAGCATGATAAAGCCCCATCTCTACTAAAAATACAAAAACTAGCCAGCGTGGTGGCGGGTACCTGTAATCTCAGCTACTTGGGAGACTTGAACCCGGGAAGAGGAGGCTGCAGTGGGCTGACATTGTGCCACTGCACTCCAGTCCAGCGACACAGCAAGACTCTGTCTCAAAAAATAAGTAAGGGAAAAAAACGGAGCCTAGAAGGAAAAAAACTGTGTCAAGAAGCGTGGATGAGAAGAAAGAGAAAAAGAGACAGCGGTGGCTGCAGGGGGACTTGGGATGAACGGTGGAAGGGCTTCCTGGCGGGTCCCTTCTGTGCATCTTGGGTTCTTTGTACCACCCAGACCTGACGTCATCCCTGAGCCTCCTAACCAATGGCTGATTTGACAGACACCCATTGGCATCTGGACCTTAACTTGTTTCAAACAGGATGTTTGATTTCCCCCTCTCAGTCTTCTCCTCCGTCGCTGCACATGGTCCACCTGTCCTCCTCCTCAAAATCCCAGGAGCCCCATCTGTGGTTCATCTCCTTGACTTATTTATATCACTATGGACTCATAGATATTTATTTTATTCTTTGAGGGCTGGGCAGGGTGGCTCACGCCTATGATCCCAGCACTTGGGGAGGCCGAGGTAGGTGGATCACTTGAAGTCAGGGGTTTGGGACCAGCCTGGGCAACATGGTGAAACCCCGTCTCTACTAAAAATACGAAAACCTTAGCCAGGCATGGTGATGCGTGCCTGTAGTCCCAGCTACTCAGGAGGCTGAGGTGGGAGGACCACTTTAGCTTAGGAGGTCCAGGCTTCAGTAACCTGCCGTGATCACACCACTGCACTGTAGCCTGGATGACAAAGTGAGACCTGTCTCAAAAAAAAAAAAAAAAAGGCTATTTTCTTCTTTGAAAGAACATATGGTCATTTTTTTTGGCCTTAAATCCCAGTTTTGTATACTTTTTCTAATAACAGTAAAGTTGTCCTGATATCGTTTAGTTAAAAAGAATGAGAGATGTTGAGGTGTTCCTCCATGTGGGGGATCAGTCAGAACGGCCAGAGTGGTGGGAAAAACTATAGGAAAAGGATGAAAACTTATTGAAAGGTCGGTTTTGCAGAGCCCTGGGGGAGAATAGCTGAAGGCAGCTGTTATCTAGCCCTGAGGCAGAGGGCGAGGAGTATGTGCCTGGGAGTGAAGGGGGAAGTTATCTTGATCAGGCTTGTTTGTTTGAAGTTGTCCAGGAACTGACCTTTGAACATCCACTGGTGAAGTTCCCTGAAAGGGGAACAATAAGTGTTAATTACCTACAGATTGTGTTTGCTCCAGGCATTGGCATTGTGCCTACACCGGATAAAAGCAAGCAGCTCCAGCGTCTGGGGCTGCCTCTCTGGCCACTAGAGCTAGGCAGTCCCCTCGCTGCTCTTACACTGCATACCCTGTGTCTGAGTACTCATTTCATCTGCTGGCCAGAGTCTGTGGGACAGACCCAGAACCTCCAAAATTCATTTGTCAGAATCTGATGCCCAGTGTGATAGTATTAAGAGGTGGGGTCCTTTGGGAAATGATTCAGTATGGGGGCTCCTCATGAATGGGATTAATGTCCTTACGAATGGGGCTTCCTGGCTGGGCGCAGTGTGGATTGCCTGACCTCAGGAGTTCGAGACCAACCTGGGCAACATGGTGAAACTCCATCTCTACTAAAATACAAAAAATTAGCGGGAAGTGGTCATGCGCCTGTGATCCCAGCTACTCAGGATGCTGAGGCAGGAGAATCACTTGAACCTGGGAGACAGAGGTTGCAGTGAGCCGAGATTGGGCCCCTGCACTCCAGCCTGGGCGACAGAGCAAGACTCCATCTGAATAAAATAAATAAAAAATAAAATGAGGTCCGAGTGCTTAAACAGTTATACAGGTGGACAGTGATAAAACCCCTGACTGCAGGCTTAGAGACCCACGCTGGCACCCACTGGCTGGCTGGAGATGTTTGACCTTAGGGTCTCTTCTCCTTTCTCGATCCGTCAGATGGGTATAGGATGACTATTGGTGGGGGAGTGCTTGAGAGGAGTTAAGAAACAGGTCAGCTATGGCGCTCACTGCCTGCGGGAGCTGCCACACCTGGAACCACCAGCTGTGATCCCATTTTACAGATGAGGGCAGAAGAGAAAACCCAGGTGGTTGGAGCCGAGCTGTCTGTGATCCGGGTGGGGGCTTTTTCCTCGCGGCAGGTGCGCGCACCTGGAGAGGCCCCGCCCCTCGCGCACGCGTCCTGGCGGTTGCCGGGCAACACGGCCCCGCGGCCATGGAGGCGTCCTCGGACTCCGAGTCTGAAGCCGGGCCTGGTACCCAGCGGCCCGGGACAGGGAGCGTGAGCGCGGCCGTGCGCGAGCACCTGCGGAAGCTGTGTCTGCGCGAGTTCCCGTGCGGCGCGGGCAGCTGGGTGCGGAAGCCGGGGGCCGGGGCTCTGGGGGGCCTGGAGCAGCTGCAGGGAGGGACGTGCCCGGGCGAGCGAGGTGGACCGAGGGGCTGGCGCAGGGGCGGGCTAGTCCCTGGGGCCTGGGATCTGCGCATTTTGGGGGCCGCCGACGAGGGGGGCGGGTGGGGCTCGGGGGTGATGGTGGGGCCCGGGCCGTGGGTACTGCCTGGGGGAGCTCAGGGCCCGTCCTGAGCATATCAGCTGACCTGGGCCCGGGCTTCTCCCTGACTTGAAGACGCCAACACCCCAGATTTCCAGTGGGCAGGCTCCTTTTGGGGTGAAAACCTTTTGTTTTGGTCAAAGAGTTCTGCAACTTTTCCCAGCCTCCGAGCATTTAATGAGAGCCCAAGGCAGCGTGAGAGGTAGCTCTGAGCCTGCAGCCTGCGACCTGGGGTCCAGGAGAAGGGGTCACTCCCAATCCCGCCTCCCGGTCTCCAGAGTCCTAGACCCTTCCCCTCCCGTGGCTTCAACCACGAGGGGGAGCCCAGGTGTGGCCCAGGAAGACCTCTTGCCCAGGCTGGAGTGCAATGGCGCCCTCTCAGCTCACTGCAACCTTCGCCTCCCGGGTTCAGGCAATTCTCCTGGCTTAGCCTCCCGAGTAGCTGGGATTACAGGCCTGCGTCGCCACGCCCGGCTAATTTTTGTATTTTTAGTAGAGACAGGGTTTCACCATGTTGCCCGGGCTGGTCTCAAACTCCTGACCTCAAGTGATCCTCCCGCCTCAGCCTCTCAAAGGAATGGGACGTTTTACTTATTTTGTATCTCCCCTCATCTATAGTTATATCCATGGCTAATAATCCATCAGAATTATTGATTACTGTCTAGATTTCTAAACTCTTTATCCCCAATCGTCCAGCTTTACGATCTGTTCCGTTTTGAGAATCTGGCATCCATAGGGGGCTGTGTCACACCTGGAGAAATCCCCTCTCTGCCACTGCAGAATAAGTCGCGATTTATTCCTCAAACTTGGCGAACATGGAGAGAGCTGGTCCCCCAGAGAGGAGAACGTGGTGAGCCCCGAGGAGGAGACGGTGGAGGCCCTGCTGGGCCTGGTCCGCAGCCCCCACTCCCCCTGGGCTCTGCTGAATGACTCCAATGCGGAAGACAGTTTCCTGAGAGAACTGGCCATCCGGAGCCCGCTGATGATCAGAGACACCTTCTTCTACTCCTACTTCCGGTCCCTGCGGGTGGTGGACAAGGAGGTGAGTGCCTGGCAGGCGGGGGTGGAGGGGGGATGTTGGGGTGGCCGCTCCCCTAGGGGAGGTTGGGGGGAGGGCACCCTTTCCACAGCGCGTCTGGGGTCCTCTGGGGGCTGGAGCCAAGGCCAGCCTGCCCTCTGTCTGCTTCATCTCCCTGGCTTGTGCGCCAGGCCCGGCCAGCTGCTCCGTCAGCCTTGTGTCTCTTCTTCCTTCACCCTTGACCACCATCTTCCATAGCTGAGTTCTGCAGTGGACCCATCTGGGCCTAGCAAAGGTTTTTCGAAGAGTCTGTTTTAGTTTTACTTGTTTAAACCATGGGGGTCAGGGGAAGGGAGAGTTGGTGTAGTTCTAACTACGTTAATTTCTGTCACCAAAAAGCCACCTCTGTCTACATCGGTAGCAGGGCCCAAGCTGGGCGAGGTGGCTCCCTGGTGCTAATAATCCCAGCACTTTGGGAGGCTGAGGGAGGAGATTCCTTTGAGTCTAAGTATTAGAGACCAGCCTGGGCAACATAGTGGGACCCCCGACTCTATAAAATTTGAAAGTGTAGGCCAGGCGAGGCAGCTCACACCTGTAATCCCAGCACTTTGGGAGGCCAAGGTGGGCGGATCATGAGGTCAAGAGATCGAGACCATCCTGGCCAACATGGTGAAATCCCGTCTCTACTAAAAAATGCAAAAATTAGCTGGGCGTGGTGGCGCGCCTGTAGTCCCAGCTAGTCGGGAGGCTGAGGCAGAAGAATTGCTTGAACCCAGGAGGTGGAGATTGCAGTGAGCCGAGATTTCGCCACTGCACTCCAGCCTGGCGACAGAACGAGACTCTGTTTCAAAAAAAAATTTTTTTAATGTAGCCAGGTACGGTGGTGCATGCCTGTAGCCCCAGCTACTCAGACGCTGAGGCAGAAGGATCACTTGGGCTCAGGAGGTAGAGGCTGCAGTGATCATGATTGCACCATTGCACTCCAGCCTGGGTGACAGAATGAGATCGTGTCTCAATCAATCAAGCAAGCGTGAGACTTTGTCTCAATAAATAAATAAATCCAGCAAGCCAGCCCAAAAATTGCCTGGAAATTTGGCCTCAGCCTTCTAAAGCCTTGGCTTTCTTTTTCCAGAGCCCCTGGGAAGCTACACAGCAGTAGGGGACGAGTAGGTGACTCACTGGTAGCGGTTTGCCAGGGACTTCCAGTGTCCGTGCATAAAGTTTCGAGTCCTGGGAACAAACTCCTGTCCTGGGCAGACTGGCACATTGGTGACCCTGGAGGAGGAAGGTCCCGCCGGGAAGGGCCTCTGATGTCTTTGAGGCCACGGGGAACTGAGGAGTCATGGATGAGTCACTGCAGCTTCTGGTCGGACCCTGCTCTCGGTGATTCCTGAAGACCTGGACTGACTTCGGTGCCCAGAGTTCACTGTGGCTCTGGGGTAGACAGAAAGAAGACAGGTTCCTGCCCCCTCATGGGCAGCTTATGGTCCGACAAAGGACACCGGTCATTGGCCTGGAAATCATGTACCACCTACAGTCAGAGGAAGGACGGAGGCTGGGAGGGGCTCTTGGATCCTGGCAGAACGATGCAGTGTGGGAACAGCCTCCGGGGGAAGCAGCGGGTGGGGAATGGAGGGGGAGGCAACTCTGATGAAGGAGCCACTGTCTTCCTACTGTGGATGTGGGTTCTGCCCCCCACGCTCCCCTCACCACCACAGCCCTCGGCTTATTCTCCCCCTCTTCCAGGTGACCCTGGTGGATAAAGACCTCCTGAAATTTCTAAAGCTGGAGGTGTTGGTACTGAGTGCCAATCGAATCAAGGAGGTGGAAGCTGCCAATCTGCCCCCCACACTTAAGGTGAAGGAACCCCGGTCCGTGCCGAGTCTTTGGGCCAGCACTGCCCAGAGGCCTTGTCCTACCCTACCCAGCATAGGTGTGGCCAGCGTGGGTGGAGACTGGGACCCAGCTCCAGGCTTTTAAAATGTAGGTCACTTTCCTCAAAAAGTTCATCATAGAATTACTGCAAGACCCAGCACTTCCATTCCTAGGTGTATCCATGAAGGAACTGAAGACAGGGACGTAGCCAGAGTCTCCTCTTCCAGAGTTCAGAGCTGTGCTACTCACCATACCGGAAGGGTGGGCTCAACTCAAGTGTCTAAAAACAGATGAATGGATAAACAAATAAATGTGGTCAGGCTGGGTGCGGTGGCTCACGCCAGTAATCCCTGCACTTTGGGAGGCTAAGGCGGGCGGATCACCTGAGGTCAGGAGTTTGAGACCAGCCTGGCAAAATCCCATCTCTACTATACAAAAATTAGCTGGGTAGCCGGGCGCGGTGGCGCGTGCCTGTAGTCCCAGCTACTCGGGAGGCTGAGGTAGGAGGATCACTTGAGCCCAGGAGTTCTGGGCTGTAGTGCGCTATGCCAATCGGGTGTCCGCACTAAGTTTGGCATCAATATGGTGACCTCCCGGGAGCGGGGGGACTACCAGGTTGCCTAAGGAGGGGGTGAACCGGCCCAGGTCGGAAACGGAGCAGGTCAAAACTCCCGTGCTGATCAGTAGTGGGATCGCGCCTGTGAATAGCCACTGCACTCCAGCCTGGGCAACATAGCGAGACCCCGTCTCTAAAAAAATAAAAAATAAAAATTAGCTGGGTGTGGTGTTGCATGCCTGTAATCCCACCTACTTGGGAGGCTGAGACAGGAGAATTGCTTGAACCTGAAAGGCAAGAGTGGCAGTGAGCCAAGATTGTGCCATTGCACTCCAGCCTGGGTGACAGAGCAAGACTCCACCTCAACTAATAAACAAACAAACAATAAATAAATTTCTTTAAAAAAAAACAGCAACAACAAAAAAAATGGGTGAGGCTGTGGATAAGAACCATGAACCCGGAAGGTTAGTGTTGGGTTTATTCCGGATCCATCCAGGGACCCTTTTGGCTTCCCCCACCGCCAGTCCAACATCACACCGCCACCCCCTGTTCCAAATGTTGGCGTGTCTTTCACGAAAGGAAAAGAAACTTCCCAAGACCTGCTGCAGGAATCTTTCTTCCTGGGTCTTTCACAGGGAGGCCGGGTGGAGCCAGGGGGGGGCCAGGTGTGAGTAATTTGTGATCCCTCTGAGTTTCTCAGGGCAGAAGGGCAGGCCTGCTCCTCAGTGCTGACTCCTGCACGGTGGTCCTGGGCCTTCGGTGTGGTCTCGCAGGTGCTGGAGCTCTACGGCAATGAGGTCAGCAGCATGGAGTGTCTGTGCGCCCACCCACCCCCCCGGCCTGCAGCACTTGGGCTTAGGCCACAACAAGCTTCTAGGCCCCTCGGAAAGTCTCCACATCACCGCCGACCACTGGTAACTCGGGAGCCCAGATGGAAAGAGAGAGGGAGGGATTAGGTCTCAGGCTTGGGGGATTCCTCCCGGTGGCTTGAGAACTTAGCTTTGCTGTTTTCTGTAACTCCCAGTTGGCTGCTAACTCCAGACTTTTGGTTTATTTCTCTGACCCAATAGCAAAATTCCACTGAGGCCCTGGGAAGGAGAACAGGAGGTGGTGGGTGTGAGGCAGAGCCTTTGCTTTGGTGCCGTATTTTATTTTTTATTTATTTATTTTTGAGACGAAGACTCACTCTGTTGCCCAGGCTGGAGTGCTGTGGTACGATCTCTGCTATGCAACCTCCGCCTCCCGGGTTCAAGCAGTTCTCCTGCCTCAGCCTCCCAAGTAGCTGGGACTACAGGCGCCTACCACCACGCCTGGCTAATGTTTGTATTTTTAGTAGAGACGGGGTTTCACCATGTTGGCCAGGCTGGTCTCGAACTCCTGACCACAAGCGATCCGCACACCTTGACCTCCCAAAGTCCAGGGATTACAGGTGTAAGCCACCTCGCCCGGCCTGGTGCCATGTTTTAGAGCAGGGTTTCTCACCTTGGGCTCCGTTGGCATTGGAGCCCCGTCATTCCTTGCTGTGGTGCTGCCCTGGGCATAGCAGGATATTGAGCGGCATCCCTGGTCTCCACCTGCAGAGCCAGGAGTATCTCCCTGCTAGTTGTGACAAGCAAAAATGTCTCCAGACAGAACCTAATGTCCCCTGAGCAGCAAAATCCCCCCATGCTGAGAACCATTGCCCTGGCACCAGGCCCTCTTAGCGCCAGGCGCCCCATCACTATCAAAGGTTCAGGCTCATTAGGAAGCCGGCAGAAGGCTCCGGTCCCAGTGGATATTCACCTTGGTCTCCTTGGTGGGCGAACGGCAGAAACCTTAACATCCTGGATCTGAGAGGCAGGAGGGGACCTGAGACCACCCAGAAAAGGCCATGAAAGGAAGCTGGGAGGGGAAGGCTTTGCAAAGCACCTGAGACGTGCAGGACTTGAGCGGCTTGGCAGCGTCTCCATGGTGCCCGTTCACAGCCCGGCAAGGGTGGACTGGGTAGAACCACCTCCCCTCTCTCCTTCCCCCAGGAACCTGGAGGGCACGCCCTTGGGGGGGGTCCAACCCTCCACACGCCTGCAGGGAAGGGAAGCTCCCTCTCTGACTCTAGTTTCCTCTTCCTCCCCTTCTCTTCTCCTCAGGGGAAGGGCAAGTCGGGGGCGCCTTACTGGGTTTGGGAGAGGCTGTGCTGACAGCGGCTCCTTGTGTTTTTTTTTGTGTCTGTTCTCAGCTGAGATCAATTTGCTTTCCAGTTTGTGGCAGCAGGAAAGTCACTCTGCCCCTGCCCTGTGTCTTGGTCTGGCCGCAGGCCCCTCCCAGCCCCCTTGCCTCCTGGGGTCCCGCCCCAGTCTGGCTTTGAGATGCCATCTCCAGCTTCTAGACCACCCAGCCCTCCAGCCTCTGGCTCCCTTCTCCCAGTCCCCAATGTCAACCCCACGCCTGCCCTGTCCAAGGCTCCCCCCACGTGACCATCCCCGGCTGTGCCATCCAGTCTGCCCGTAGTATTTGTGTAGAACCTCCTCGACACACGCAGTGCACAAGGCTTCACAGGAGCTATTGAGAGGTTTGGCCAAGAAGAGGGGGAGCCCTGTGAAGGGAGGCCAGTGGGGGCCGGTTGTGAGGGGCATCCCCATGGCTCTGACTGTGAGGGTGGCAGTGCTATGGAGAGAGGAGACGAGAGCGAGGCACTCATTCCCAATGTGGGTTAACGTGGGTCAAGGGCAGGACAGGGTGTGCAGCCCACGGATGGCAGAGTCCTCAGCTCCAGGCCCCTGTCTGTTTTGGCCGTAGGGCTGCTGGCCCCTGGTCACCTGGCTTCTTGACCCTCAGACGGTCCTGCTCACCTTCCAGGCCCAACCTTGTCTCCCCTGGACCTGGGCTTCAACGACCTGACGGACCTGCAGAGCATGCTTGCCAGCCTGAGGACCCTCCGGCACCTGCGGCTGCTGGTGCTGCAGGGAAACCCGCTGGCCCTGGTGCCCTACTACCGCGGCCTCACTGTCGACAGCCTGGCCCAGCTCTGCGTGCTGGATGACATCACCGTGTCTCCCAACGAAAAGCATCTGTTCCGGGGGCTCAGCCTCAATGGCGGTGAGGGTGCCAGCGTGCAGGGAGGGGGTGGCACGTGACAGCCCAGCCTCCACCTGGCTGTGCCCTGCCCTCCTGGGTCTGTGCACCCATCTTTCCTGCAGTTCCCCATCTGACCCAGAGCCTAGTCAGGTGTAGCCTCTCTTCTGGGTCAGACCTTTCCCAGGCTTTGATTCCTGTGATTGGGA
This sequence comes from Ateles fusciceps, assembly GCA_036589455.1. Lineage (NCBI taxonomy): Eukaryota > Metazoa > Chordata > Mammalia > Primates > Atelidae > Ateles > Ateles fusciceps. Next base: position 4,664,825 of record JAZHEH010002317.1, on the reverse strand, counting down.
TTTGGGGACAGAAGTGGTAGTGGGAGGCCAGGCACAGTGGCTCACACCTGTAGTCGTAGCATTTTGGGAGGCTGAAGCAATCACTCTTTGGGATCCCTTGAAGTCAGGAGTTCAGCACCAGCCTGGCCAACAAGTATCTCGTCTCTACTAAAAATACAAAAATTAGCCAGGTATGGTGGTGGGTGCCTGTAATCCCAGCTACTCGGGAGGCTGAGGCATGAGAATTTCTTGAACTCAGGAGGTGGAGGTTGCAATGAGCTGAGATAATGCCACTGCACTCCAGCCTGGGCGACAGAATGAGACTCCGTCTCAAAAAAAAAAAAAAAAGTGGTGGGGGCAGATTACTGAAGCTGAGAGGCGGAGTCTGCAGTGAGCTATCACCTCTCCACGGCACTCCAGCCTGGCCACAGAGCAAGGCCCTGTCTCTTAAAAAAAAAAAAAAAATAGCCAGGTATGGTGGCTCACACCTGTAATCTCAGCACTTTGGGAGGCTGAGGCGGGCAGATTCCCTGAGGTCGGGAGTTCCAGACCAGCCTGACCAACATGGAGAAACCCCATCTCTACTAAAAATACAAAATTAGCCAGGCATGGTGGCATGTGCCTGTAATCTGAGCTACTTGGGAGGCTGAGGCAGGAGAATCACTTGAACCTGGGAAGTGGAGGTTGTAGTGAGCCGAGATTGCGCCACTGCACTCCAGCCTGGGCAACAAGAGCGAAACTTCACCTTAATAAAATAAAATGAAAAAATAAAATACAACGTATAGGGAGTTGGGACGGTTATTTCAATTAGCTTCTTCATCTCCCTGCTGGCTTGAGATCGCCCCCTTGTGGCCCATGCCACAAGGTGCACCGGAGGCTGCTCCAGGTCACAGTGACATGCTAGATACTGCTAAGGTGACCTGCAGAGCAGCCCTCATCACTGCCACACACAGATCAGGAAAACAAGGCCAAAGAAGGGTGTGATGACACCCGAATCATTCCAGGTCAGCTTGCCAGAGCGGCACGTGAACCTGACTACCCCACTACGGCTCATCCCTGAGTGGTAGAGAATCCGGGGGACCCATACCTTCCCGGCCCTCTGGTTTTCTGTCTGCCCACTTACATTCCACAGGCCCCTCTGTCCTGCCCATTCCTCTCTGCAGATCTCTTGGCACAGGAAGCGCAGTTTGTGGTGACCATTGGAAACATCAGGGGGAGTTCTGGACACCTCTCTGCTGGACCCGGAACCAGGGCCCGAAGGCCCTTTCATTGCTTACAGCTATTACGTGACCTACGATTTTGTGAAAGACGAAGAAGGTGAAGCGAATGAGTACACGGACGTGCTGGCCGAGGTGCGCCCTGGGCTGTCCCCGGGAGTATGGGGGCCCTTGTGCAGGCTGAACTGTTTCGTGGACCCAGGAAAATCCTTTTAATTAATTTATTAATTTATTGAGGCAGAGTCTTGCTCTGTCACTCAGGCTGGAGTGCAGTGGTGTGATCTTGGCTCACTGTAACTTCTGCCTCCTGGGTTCAAGCGATTATCCTGCCTCAGCCTGCCCAGTAGCTGGGATTACAGGTGCCTGTCACTATACCTGGCTAATTTTTGTATTTTTAGTAGGGATGAGGTTTCACCATGTTGACCAGGCTGGTCTTGAATTCCTGAGCTCAAATGATCCTCGGCTTCCTGAAGTGCTGGGATTACAGGTGTGAGCCACCGTGCCTGGCCAAGGAAAATCCTTTTTTGTGTTTTTTAAGGTGGAGTCTCACTCTGTTACTCAGGCTGGAGTGCAGTGGTGTGATAGCTCACTGCAACCTCCCGGGTTCAAGCGATTCTCCTGCCTCAGCCTCCTGAGTAGCTGGGATGACAGGCGTGGGCTACCACCCCCAGCCAATTTTTGTATTGTTAGTAGAGATGGGGGTTTCACCGTATTGGCTAGGATGGTCTCGAACTCCTGACCTCGTGATCTGCCCACCTTGGCCTCCCAGAGTGCTGTGATTACAGGCGTGAGCCACTGCCTCGGCCTGGACAATTTGTAATGTGGAATCTGGTGATTCATGCAGGGACCTGGCTTCAGCTCAGCCTCTTTCTTGCAGCTAGAGCAATTTTCAACCATGCACAAACTCCCCTTGCCCTCTTAAAATCTGAGCCTAACAAGAGAGCCACCCAGCATTTCATAACTCAGCCCCTTGCTCCCAGCCCCATTCTGCAATTTCTACAACTCCTTCTATCTCCCTCCACATCAGCAGTAAACCCAAGGACACCATCCGACTAGGGGAATCGTGATGACACTGGTCTCCTGCTCCCACGTGGAAGTGGTTGTTGCTTTCACACTTAATGTAGGTCTTTCAGAAGAGACAAGACTGGGTTTCTCAGAGCCTTCCTGCCTCCTAGCATGGTTCGTCTGCTTACACGTGAACCTCATCTAGATATCTGCCACTGCACTCCAGCTTTGGGAGGAGTGTTAGATATCGGGAGCTGTGTTACAGACACGCCCCGGGCATCAGCTGAGCACATCTTGAAGACAGCAGCCTTAAACAAGTTCTGTCTTCCTGTAGATCGTTCAAGCCCTCTCCCAGCTTAGAATTATTAGTTGAGGAATCTCCTGAAGAGGTCATTGAAAACGTCATCGAAGATGTTGTTGAAGAGGTCACTGAAGAGGTGGAAGGGTCTCTGGAGTCTGAGGTGGAGGAGTGGGGAGAGTCGGAGTTGTCCGTCGTCTCGGTCCCTTCAACCGTCTTGCCGACGCCGAGGGCCTCTGCAGAAGAGCTGGCCAAGTTGCGGCCGCGTATAGATCCCCGGCTCTGCCCATCCCCAGGGTAAGGATGGAATAACCAGGGTAAGATGGAAACCTGAACCAGGGCAAGTGGTCAGAGCAGTAGAGTCATAAGCCTAGACCACACCTCGGCCTCCGATATTAAAAGTCCGGAGGTGGGCCAGGCGCGGTGGCTCACACCTGTAATCCCAGCACTCTTTGAAAGGCCAAGGCAGGCAGATCATGAGGTCAAGAGATTATGACCATCCTGGCCAACACGGTGAAACCCCGTCTCTACTAAAAATACAAAAATTAGCTGGGCATGGTGGTACACACCTGTAGTCCCAGCCACTCGGGAGGCTGAGGCAGGAGAATTGCTTGAGCCCAGGAGGCGGAGGTTGCAGTGAGCAGATTATGCCACTACACTCCAGCCTGGCAACAGAGGGAGAGACTCCATCTGGGAAAAAAAAAACAACAACAAAAAAAAACAGTCTAGGCTGGGCGCGGTGGCTCACGCCTGTACCCTAGCATTTGGGAGGCCGAGGTGGGTGGATCACGAGGTCAGGAGTTAAGACCAGCCTGGCCATCATGGTGAAACCCCATCTTAAAAAAAAAAAAAAAAACAGTCCTGAGGCTGAGTGACTCCTGGATCCCCCACCCCCAGGAATGGTTAAGGCCCCACTAGGCTGTTAGCTGTGCAGGGGGCATTTGGATTCAGCGTTCAGCCCTCTTTCCTGGAGGGTTGAATGCTAAATCCTTCTACTCTGACTGCCTACTCAAAGTACATCTGAGTCCCACTTCCCTGACCAGCCAAGATTTTCAGAGTGATTAAATTTCTTTTTTGGGGGGTACAGAGTCTCACTCTGTCACCCAGGCTGGAGGTCAGTGACGTGACTTCGGCTTACTACAACCTCCACTTCCCAGGTTCAAGCAATTCTCATGCCTCAGCCTATAGCTGGGACTACAGGCATGCCTGGCTAATTTTTGTATTTTTTTTTTAAAGACGGGGTTTCACCATGTTGATCAGGCTGGTCTTGAACTCCCAACCTCAGGTGATCCGCCTACCTTGGCCTCCCAAAGTGCTTGGATTACAGGCGTGAGCCACCACGCCTGGCCCAATTTTTGTATTTTTAGTAGAGACAGGGTTTTGCCATGTTGGCCAGGCTGGTCTCAAATTCCTGGTCCCAAGTGATCTGCCTGCCTCAGCCTCCCAAAGTGCTGGGATTACTGATGTGAGCCACTGCACCTGGCCTGAATTTCTTGAGTTGATTGAGAGATGAGAAATTAACAGCCCTTTTCATTTCAGCCCTTGGGTGGGAAAACCTTTTTTGGTTTCACATTTTAATCCATCTAAGATGTATTCTGGCACATCAAGTGCTATAGGGATCTTCCAGCCTATATACTGTGCTCTTTCTTGCCTGAGTCCACTCTAGCTCCATTCCTTCTTTTTTGTGCTACTTTTGTTATGAAGATTATAGTAATTTTCATAAATATTTTATTACTATAAACATATTAATATGTTACAGACCAGACTCAACAATACATTGTTATAATTATTGCCTTATATAATCCACGTCTTGCAGAGAAGAAAGGAGAGTACAAATATATTTATAAAGGTGTTTTTTTTTTTTTTCTGAGACAGTGTCTTGCTCTGTCACCCAGGCTGGAGTGCAGTGGCATGATCTCCGCTCACTGTAACCTCTGCCTTCTGGGTTCAAGTGATTCTCCTGCCTCAGCCTTCCCAAGTAGCTGGATTACAGACACCTGCCACCATGCCAGGCTAATTTTTGTATTTTTAGTAGAGACGGGGTTTTACCATGTTGGCCAGGCTGGTCTCGAACTCCTGACCTCGTGATCCATCTGCTTCGGCCTCACAAAGTGTTAGGATTACAGGTGTAAGCCACCGCCCCTGGCCAAAGTGTTTTTTTTGTTTGTTTTTTGTGTTTTTTTTTAAGCTTGTTAACCATCTTAGTTACCATTTCTGGTTCCTTTCATATCTTCCTTTAGAATTGATTTACTGTTGTGGCTCACGCCTGTAATCCCAGCACTTTGGGAAGCCAAGACGCATGGATCACTTGAGGTCAGGAGTTCGAGTCCAGCCTGCCCAACATGGTGGAACCCTGTCTCTACTAAATATACTAAATACAAAAAATTAGCCAGGAGTGGTGACGCACACCTATAATCCCAGCTACTTGAGAGGCCGAGGCAGGAGAATTGCTTGAACCCAGGAGGCAGAAGTTGCAGTGAGCCAAGACTGCACCACCGCATTCCAGCCTGGGCAATAAAAGTGAAATTCTTGTCTCAAAAAAAAAAAAAAAGAATTGATTTACTATCTGGTTTCATTCCCTCCCTCATTGATTTACTATCTGGTTTCCCCTTCCTACCCTCCCCCTCCCCTTCCCTTCTTTTTCCGCCTCTTTGTTCCTTTATCTGTTTCTTGTGGTGGGGTCTCACTATGTTGACCAGGCTGGTCTTGAACTCCTAACCTCAAGCAATCCTACTGCCTTGGCCTCCAAAAGTGCTACAATTACAGGTGTGGGCCACTATGCCTGGGCATGGTGTCATTTTCTTACTCCAGTATGCTTCATTCTCACCCCCATTTCCTTCATGTTATGGTTACATATATTACATTTCTACATGCCATAGCCCAAACTGCGATTTTATAGATGTTGTCTTATGCTATTGCATTTTATTCTAATTAGAATCAAGGACAAGAAATATATAACTATACTGTCTTTTGTATTTGCCTACATGATTACCTTTATTGGTGCTCTTCTTTTTTCATGTGAATTTGAATTACCCTCTGGTGTTACTTCCTTTCAGCCTGAATAACTTCCTTCAGGAAGTTAATGTATTCATGTATTCAACTTCTTTTCATGTTTTGTGTAAGGCAAATCTATTGGCAACAAAGTCAGTTTTTTGTTTTTTTTTAAAGACGGGGTTTCACTATGTTGGTCAGGCTGGTCTTGAACTCCCAACCTCAGGTGATCCACCCGCCTTGGCCTCCAAAGTGCTTGGATTACAGGCATGAGCCACCACATCTGGCCTTTTTTTTTTTTTTTTTTTTTTTAATAGAGATAGGGTTTCACCATGTTGGTCAGGCTGCTCTTGAACTCCTGACTTCAGGTGATCCACCCACCTTGGCCTCCCAAAGTGCTGGGGTTACAGGCATGAGCCACCGCACCCGGCCTAACAAAGTCAGTTTTTTGTTTCTCTTGATATGTCCTTATTTCAAAAGCAATTTTGAAAGATAGTTTTGCTGGGTATAGAATTGTTGGTTGACAGTTTTGGTGGGTTTTTTCTCCCTACTACCTCAGAACATTTGTTTTGTTTTATTTTGTTTTGTTTTGTTTTGTTGAGAGGGAGTCTTGCTCTGTCACCCAGACTGGAGTGCAGTGGTGGGATCTTGGCTCACTGTAACCTCTGCTTTTTGGGTTCAAGTGATCCTCCTGCCTCAGCCTCCAGAGTAGCTGGGCTGACTTCATTAATTTACTGGGCTTACCTGTTGTGATATTTCAGTCTGCAACTTGGTCTCTACTTATCTTTGAGGGAAAATGTTCTCCATCCTCAGTGATGGAATAAGTGAGGAGGTTTGTATTAACATTTAACTTGGACATACTTTAAATTTGTTGGAGTATATTATTAATTCTCCTTCATGCTGTGATCCAATTGGTAGAACAATTTATGTTAAATCCCTTCCAGAGTGGGATGCTACTTCAGGGCTGACACAGTGTTCTGAGACTAAGGCAATGCCAGTGAAGGGTCTGTGTTCTAGCCTGGGGCTAGGCTAGATTTGTTTCTGCTTTTTTTTTTCTCCAGCAGCAGGGTCTCACTTTGTCACCGAGGCTTGAGTGCAGTGGCATGAACACGGCTCACTGCAGCTTTGACTTCCCGGGCTCAAGCAATCCTCCCACCTCAGCCCCAAAGTAGCTGGGACTACAGGCATGTGCCACCTCACCCAGCTAATGTTTGTATTTTTGGTAGAAACGAGGGCTCGATATGTTGCCGAGGCTGTTCTTGAACTCCTGGGTTCAAGTGATCCTCCCGTCTTGGCCTCCCAAAGTGCTGGGATTAGAAGCGAGAGCCACCACGCTCAGCCCTTTGCTGAACTTTTAACAAATAACTCTTGGTGCCTTTCGAATGGTTTCTATCAGTTGTTCAGGGTGGTCTTGCCTCTGAAGGAGGGCCCCATTTGCCTTTTTTTTTCTTTTGCTGTCTCCTCTGCATCCACATTCCTTTCTGGCCTTCTGGTCCCCTCACCCTGCCTGGTGGCAGCCAGGTCCCCTGCCTCACTCTGTGGGCTTTGATGCTCATGGTCTCCTCGGATGTCCCCTCACAGTCCTGTCCCAGGTTCCTGGCCACAGCCCCTGGGTGACGGCACCACATCTTCATCTCTCCCCTCCCCCAAGGACCGTCCTCTTCAACACCACCCACAAGCCCTGGGCTGAGGTCATCCCGTGCAACTACGAGATGCAGCATGTGCTCAGGGACCTGGTGCCGCTGAAGGCCTTCCTGCTGGCGGGGACCACCGTGACTATCGTGGAGGAGAAGGTGGGCAGGTGGAGGCAGTGCCTGACCGCCCACAGGCTGCACCTCTGCCCCCTGTTCCTGTTCCGATTGGGCCGTCCCCTATAGGAGCCTCACTCCCTGGTTAGCTGAGGTCTCAGCACCGCTCCGGAAAGGGTGAGGGAGAGGCGACCCAGGCAGCCCCCCCCCCTGGGCCTCTGCTCACTTGAGGCCACATCCCTGTGTCTAGATTCTCTCCTGGCCAGTGGTGCTGCCTGCTGTCGACAGTCCCCTGTCTGCTAAGAAAGGAAAAGGAGAGAAAGACAAGAAAGAGAAGGAGAAAGACAGGAAGGGGAAAGGAGAGAAGAGCCGGCCAAGGTACCGGGCCCAGGTGCCAGGGAGGGCGGTCCGGCCACAGTCTCGTCTTGCCTCATCCCACCTCGTCCCACCCTCCTGGCCTCCCCCCACCAGGCACCAAAGAAGAAGAAAGAGCTGCCCAAGGAGCTCCGGCAGGACCCCCCCCATCCTGCAGGTGCTGGGCCGAGGCCTGGTGGTTCTGGAGCCCCTGCTGGTGGGGGAGCCCCTGGTGTCCACCGTGTGCAACTTTGGCGTGGTCCGTACTTTGGCATCTGACAGGCTGGCATTTGCCAGGGTACCACATCCTCCACCTCTGCCTTTGCCCTCCCCCACAGGAACCCTGAGGACGAGCAAGTGCTGTGGGCCCAGGTCACTGGATGGGGGTGGGGAGGGCTTTTCCCTGGGTCACACAGCCGGCTGCTGCTGCTGCCGCCTGCACACAGGGCCCCTCCGTGGGTTTCGGCCCAGTCAGCCTTCCCCTTGGGGTGGGCACCCACTCTGGGAGGCCCCCACCTTCCTGGACCTGTTAGAGGGAATGGAGGAGGTGGGGCCCCAGAGAAACCCCTTCTCCAGCACTTCCTCTCTTGTTTTGTGGTTCTTTCAGGATTCAAAGAAGATTAAGAAAGCTGCCAAAAAAGGTGAGTGCCGGTGGTGGTGACCAACAGCAGGGAGTGGCAGGAGGACCTGCTGAGGACCAGCTCTGGTAGAGGCCAAAGGAACAGAAGGGCGGGGGAATGGGTGCTTCTGGCCTGGGGAGAGGCCACGTCCCCGCCTTAGGATCCAATGTTAATATTCCTTCCCCTGCAGCCCTCAGACCACCAAGCCTGTGGGTTGTGACGCTGGTGGGGGAAGGCGCCTGTGGTAGAGCCACAGCAGGGTGAGGGCTCATAGCTGGGGTGGCTTGGGGTCCCTCTGCTTCCGAGGTGTCTGCCTCCAGCTTTAGGCTGTTGGGCCTCATTTGCTGTAAGAGGAGCCTGGACTTGTCCTGTGGGGAGCTGCAGAAGCATCTGAAATGGGTGCATCTCGGGTTTGAGGTTCAGAAAGAATGTCCGGCTGGGAGGGAGAGAGAAAGGAGACAGGGAGAGCCATGGGAGGCAGCTGCAAAGCCTGAGGCCCAATCATAGCCGAGCAGCCATCATGCTGAAGCTGAAAAGTGGAAACAGGCACAGGGCGGTGGCTCACGCCTGTAATCTCAGCACTTTGGGAGGCTGAGGTGGGCGGATCACCTGAGGTGAGGAGTTCGAGACCAGCCTGGCCAACATGGTGAAACCCTGTCTCTACTAAAAATACAAAAATTAGCCAGGCACGGTGGCAGGTGCCTGTAATTCCAGCTACTCGGGAGACTGAAACAGAATAGCTTGCACCCAGGAGGCAGAGTTTGCAGTGAGCCAAGATTGAGCCATTGCACTCCAGCCTGAGCAACAGAGTGAGGCTCTGTCTCAAAAAAAATAAAATAAAATACAGGTTAACCAACTTATGCAGACGTTCCAACTGTTGACCCCCCGTCACTATCCATTTTCCAAAAATCACATTCTTTACTGTCACCACCCACATCATTAGAAAGGTCTTTGAGTATTGGAAAATTGATAAAACTCATGGTGGCAGATACAATGTTATCTCATTTTTAGGGCAAATGTTATAAATCTATTGAAATACTTTCAGTTGTTTTGCCTGAAGTGCCAGAATTACAGAATTACTTTTTTTTTCTTTTTTCTTTTTCTTTTAACTGTTTCCCAGGCTGGACTGCAGCAGCGTGATCTTGGCTCACTGCAACCTCCGCCTCTGGGTTCAAGCGATTCTCCTGCCTCAGCCTCCGTTGTAGCTGGGACTACAGGCGCACACCACCACACTCGACTAATTTTTGTATTTTTAGTAGAGACGGGGTTTCAACATGTTGGCCAGAATAATCCCGATCTCCTGACCTCGTGATCCACCTGCCTCCGCCTCCCAAAGAAGTGCTGGGAATACAGGTGTGAGCCACCGCCCCTGGCCGAATTACTTCATTTTTGAGAAATATCTGCAGCCGGGCGCGGTGGCTCACGCCTGTAATACCAGCACTTTGGGAGGCCGAGGCGGGCGGATCACTTGACGTTAGGAGTTCGAGACCAGCCTGGCCAACATGGTGAAACCCCTGTCTCTACTAAAAATTAGCCGGTCGTAGTGACGGTCACCCGTAATCCCAGCTACTCGGGAGGCTGAGGCAGGAGAATTGATCCCAACTACTCGGGAGGCTGAGGCAGGAGAATCGCTTAAACACGGGAGGTGGAGGTTGCAGGGAGCCGAGATCACGCCACTGCACTCCAGCCTGGGCGACGGAGCAAGACACTCAAAAAAAAAAAAAAAGCAGCTAGTTCGTCTTGCAATTCACAGCTGCGACTTATTAAATGATCTAATGAAATGCAATTTGATTTCATTTCTCATTACGGTTAAGACCCGAAGACCGAAAACTCCCTCCAGGACGGAGTCCAGGGCTTGCATTTGGGATGGGTCAGGGCGGCCCAGAACGCCAGCCCATTTGTCTCCCGGGGATTCATGCTCCCGTTTTTGTTTTCTCAGAAAAGCCAAAAGCCGTGATTCCCATCTACGAAGGCGATTATCACCCCGAGCCCCTAACGGTGGAGGTGCAGATCCAGCTGACCCAGTGCCGCTCCGCGGAGGAGGCGCTGCGCACATTCGCCGTGTAGAGCGCGGGCAGTAAAGGCTGTTTCCAGCACTCCCGCCTCGGCGTCGGTCTCGCTGCGCGCGTCGGAGGGCGGGTGTGGCGCTGGCGTCCTGGGGAGGAGGAGCCCTCTGTCCCACGGGGCTCGTGCGGACGCCGGGACTGGGTGGGGGACGAGACACGTGCGTCCACCCGCGGGCGCTGCAGAGACTGGCGGCCCAGAGCCCGCCCTCGCCAAAAGCCCCGCCCCAAGAGCCCCACCTCCCCATAAGCCCCGCCCAAAGGAGCCCCGACTCGAGCTCCGCGCACCTGGGCACTATCCGCCCTGGCTCCGCTGCGCTAGCTCCTCTCCTCTGCCCCGGCGTCACACTCAGGTAGGTCGGGAACCCGGACCCGGACCCCGCTGCTGTGAGGGAGGCTGGGTCACCATGTGGGGAGGGGCGTCGCTAGGGCGGCCATACCTTTGCAACCCGCAGCCAGCTCTCCGGTCCCCTCCCGGGTCCCGGCGAGGACGCCGGCCCCGCCCGGGTGCGGTGCGGGTCTGGCCTTGGCCGGCCGGGCTCGGGGCCCACGGGCCGCTCGGCTTCGGTTCTCCGGGCTGGAGATAGAGGCCGGAGCCGGGCATCGTGGATCCCGCCAGCCTGGGCCGCCCGCGCCCAACGCGCCGCGCTGCCCGGGGTCCCCCGCGGGGTGGGTCCCTGTCTCCGCCAGCCCTCCAGAGACCGTCGCGTTGAGAGAATGAACCAGAGTTCGGCCCCTGCCCGTGCCGGGGCACTTGGGTCACCGAGTCCTGTGGGGGACCCTAGGCGGCTGTCGCCCCAGGCCGAGCCTCAGGACCCGCAACGACCAGGAGGGGTCGTGCGCCCCGCGGCGGGTGGAGAGCCGGGCTCTGGGGTCACCGCGACGGGGACCTGGCTCGGAGGGCGGCGGGGCGAGGCCGTGAGGCCAGCGCGTGGGGGACGCCAGCGGAGGGACGGCGCCACCCGGGCCGCGGGGGCAGCCTGGGCTGAAACCTCCCGGGACGGAACCAAGCCACCTACTGTGCGCCCTTCTCGGTGAATGGCACCGCCGCCCACCCGGGCCCCTCGCCCACAGCCCGCAGTGCTCGCACACCTGAGACCCATCTCGCTCCGACCCCGCCACCGCCCGGCATTCTGAGCACGGAGACAGCTTCCAGCTGCCCTTCCTCCTTCCTCCTCAGCTTTCCGTAGCCCACCAGGGAATAAGCGGTGGGAGTGATCTTTTACCAAACGTAGATCCTTTCACGGTCTCTGCCAGACCTTCCTGTTCCCCCGCCCCCGACCCCGCATAGATCTCCAGGGCGCTCAGAGAATCCCGGTAGGTGGCTTACGCCTGTAGTCCCAACGCTTTGGGAGGCCAAGGTGGGAGGATCGTTTGAGGCCAGGAGTTCCACACCAGCCCAGGCCACAAAGGGAGGCCACATCTCTGCAAAACAGCCGGGCCCTGCACGCCTGCAGTCCCAGCTACTGGGGAGGCCGAGGCCAGAGGATCGCTTCAAGCCAGGAGTTCTAGGCTGCAGTGAGCTATGATTGTGCCACTGCACTAGAGTCTGGGTGACAGAGACCCTGTTTCAAACAAAACCAACAAAAACCCTAGCTCTTTCACTAGCCTGGCGGGCGTCTCCTACTGTAAACCCGCTTGGGCCCCCCTGCAACCCCCAGTTTTCTCTCCTCTCACTCCTGCTCTGGAGCCGCCTGACTGCCCTGGGCCGGCAGAGCCCCCAGGTCTTCACGCAGGGTACCCTTCCTCACTCAGTTCTTGCTCAAATGTCCCTCCATCAAGGAGGGCTTTGTTAGCTACCCTTGGCTATGGGATCCATCCTCCAGCCATTTCACTGCGTTAGGCTGTAACTTCTACGTGTATCTGGTTTCTTTCTATGTGTTGTGTGCTCTCCTGTCAGGGCAGGAGCCCTATCTTGCCACTGAATCCCTGGCACCTAGAAGTTGCTTTTCTGGTAGTAGCAGCTATGGCAGTGGCCAGTGCGGCAGACTGGTCAGAGGTGAAGGGCCAAAGACTTGGCAGTGGAGAGGACTGGGGCAGAGAGAGACACCGGAGGGACAAAAATGATGAGCAACTGAAGCCTGGCTTTGCTACTGTGGACTTCGGGCAGGCCATTCTGGTGGATTCCATCTCCTCCTCTTTGGGTCCCTGGAAGAAATCAGCACTTAGAATGGGGTGGGAAGGCGGGGCGGGGTGTCTCGGAAGCCAACCCTGATACAAGGCCCCGGCGTTCCTGCTTCCCCTCTTGCTCTGTGTTCTGTCTCACCGACTCCCCCCTGGAAGCCTGATCTCTGAGGCAGGTGTGAAGGGTGTGCGCTTTGGTGGCCACGGCCACCCTGTAGTGCTGGTTCCTCTCCCAGGGAGGCAGTACACTCCTGGTCATCTTGGAGAGGCCCAACACAGAACCCCACAGGCACCAGGCTTTTTTGGGAGAGTTTGACTTCACACTTGAAGAGCCCTGAACGTCAGTTTCATGCTTAGTGAATTTGATTCAAAGCTAAACAGTCTGTGCCATTTTCACTAAAACTCATCAGGTGCTCGAGTTTCCTGGGTGAAAGGCTGGGAACGTTTATGGTGTCAGCTGTAAAGTGGCTGCAAGTCATTTTGGGAAAAACAGACCCAGGAGTCCTCAGATGATGGCAGAGGGCAAGGGCTGGCTGTGCTTGGCCCATCCTCAGGGGAGGGAGGACTCTGGAAAGAGCCTGAGGACACGCTGGGAATAAAAGGAAGCCTAGAGGCCAGCAGGGATTTAGCTGCTGGGGTGCAGGTAACTCCTGCCCAGCTCCTGGGGACAGGGACAGGGACCTGGGGCTGGGACCTGCTCAGGCGGCTCTCTCCTTGCAGGGATTGGCAATGCTCCGAAATCTGGGCTGGCTGGTCTCCTACAGCCTGGTTGTGCTGTTGCTGGGCTGTCTGCTCTTCCTGAGGAAGGAGGCCAAGCCCGTGGGAGACCCCACAGCCCGCCAGCCTTTCTGGGCTCCTTCAGCGCCCTGCCACAGTCGATGTCCACCCAACCACACAGTGGCTAGGACCTCTCTGTCCTTGCCTAGCCGTCACCACCTCTTCTTGACCTATCGCCACTGCCGAAATTTCTCTATCTTGCTGGAGCCTTCAGGCTGTTCCAAGGACACCTTCTTGCTCCTGGCTATCAAGTCACAGCCTGGTCATGTGGAACGGCGGGCGGCTATCCGAAGCACGTGGGGCAGGGCTAGGGGCCAGCAGCTGAAGCTGGTATTCCTCCTAGGGGTGGCAGGACCCACTCCCCCAGCACAGCTGCTGGCCTATGAGAGTAGAGAGTTTGACGACATCCTCCAGTGGGACTTCATTGAGGACTTCTTCAACCTGACACTCAAGGAGCTGCACCTGCAGCGCTGGGTGGCGGCAGCCTGCCCCCAGGCCCGCTTCATGCTAAAGGGAGATGATGATGTCTTTGTTCACGTCCCCAATGTGCTAGAGTTCCTGGATGGCTGGGACCCGGCCCAGGACCTCCTGGTGGGAGATGTCATCCGCCAAGCCCTGCCCAACAGGAACACTAAGGTCAAATACTTCATCCCACCCTCAATGTACAGAGCCAGCCACTACCCACCCTATGCTGGTGGGGGGAGGATATGTCACGTCCAGAGCCACTGTGCAGTGCCTCCAGGCCGCCATGGAAGAGGCTGAACTCTTCCCCATCGATGATGTCTTTGTAGGTATGTGTCTGAAGAGGCTAGGGCTGAGCCCCCACGCATCATCCTGGCTTCAAGACGTTTGGAATCCGGCGGCCCCTGGATCCCTTAGACCCCTGCCTGTATAGGGGGCTCCTGCTGGTGCACCGCCTGAGCCCCCCTCGAGATGTGGACCATGTGGGCACTGGTGACAGATGAGGGGCTCAAGTGTGCAGCTGCCCCCATACCCCAGCGCTGAGGGGTGGGTTGGGCAACAGCTCGAGAGTGGACTCTGTTGATTTTCTATCATGATGAGAAATTGATCCCTGCTGGTCTACAGGAAATGCCGACTTGGGTTTCTGTAACCCCCTCACCTTGTTAGCTCTAATTAAAAACACTGCAACCTGGCTAACTTGTGTTGAATGGGAGCCAAAGTGGTGCCAGGAACCTGTGGGGGGATTCCTGGAGGCTGAAGGAAGGAGGCTGCCTAGGGCCCCAGAAGACACATTTTCTCCTTTAGATGCAGAAAAAATGTTACTCTTCTTTGGATACAATGCAGAAAGGCAAAGAAAAGAAAGGAACAAGAGGCATGTGTTAGGAGAGTCCTGTTGAGAGCACCAGGTGAACACTCTGCATCCCTTCCCTTAGTAGTAATAGACTTTTCACTGCTTGGCCTGAGCTGTCCTCACAGGACAGTGGGGGGCAGATCAGAGAACACATTAGAAACACTTAAATCATACGAACTGGACAGGCTCCCCGCCCCCTGCCACAACTCGCATCCCAACAGAGGAACAAACAATCATTTTCACAATAAAAACAGGTTAAACGGCTACTGAACTTAAGGGCATGACAAAAAGGACTCCTCTCTAACCCAGGTTGGCAAAAATGCTTTGGGTGTGAGGTAAAAAGATGGGTGGGTAAGAGAGCAGCTGAAGAGTGGGATGAAATGTTAAACAGGGTGCAGTGCCCAAGGGCTAAGAACCAGGTCCAGTGCGAGCCTGAGACCACAGGAGGAGGCACTGACAGCTCACAAAGGCATTTTGCCTGATTGGCCAGAGCAGGACCTGCTGCCTCTTCTCAGTGCAGAGACAGTCATGCCAACTCTGGGCAGGGTGCGTCTGCCCCTGCTTTCACCACTGAGTGGGCAGACAGGGCAGTGGGCTCAGGCCTCAATCCTCACGCAGGTAGGCCTCCTGCTCTGTCTCAGCCCGCTCGTCCCCTTCCTCCTCTATTTTCTGACGGAGCTCTTTTATCTGTGCTTCTGCCAACTTGGTTTCTGCTTTCTGGGAGAGCTGGCGCACCTCCTGCACCTGCAGTTTCACCAGCTGAATGTGATTCCTGGCGGTTACAGAGGCCTGATCTGCGCCTGCAAAAGATGGGACAATCGAGTTGAGTAGCTGAGCAGGGCAGAAGGCGCATGTGGCTGTCGGCCTGGGGGTGCTGTGGCTGTCATCCGAACCCTTCCTGGGGTCACTTTCCTTGACCTACCAGTCTTCCCTCTGCAGAGAACCTTCTAGCTCTATGTTCAGGTCTGCATTTAACTAACAGTCAAAAACAGCATTTTTCTTCGGCTACCAATGGCTAACATCACAATTATTAAATGCAACTCTCACAATCTTTGTAGCTAATTTTTTCTTTTTGTTATGCTCAGTGTATGACAGAACTTTATAGCTAATTTTTAAACTACACGTCATCCATTTCTTTTTGACAGATCACGAATAAAATTGTCAAAGATCCCTTTATCACCTTTCCTAATCTTTGGAGGTAACCTCTTGGGATTTTGGGGTATTCTCATCTTTCAAAATGTGACCACACACATGTGGAATGCATAGTATTTTGTTACTATAAGTTTACATAACAGCATAAAAGGGATTAAACATGTTTTATAATTTTTTCTTTTCACTTGAAAATGTGTTTTGAGCTCTATCATTTTCCTTGCTGCTACTGTATTCATCACCTGGGTATGTGTACTTTTATCAATTCACCTACAGAACATTTTCATCTTTTCTCACTGCACTAACAAGAACTTTCAGTACAATGTTGGCAGGCAGTGGAGAATGGCAGCCATCCTCCTCTTCTGACTTTGATGAAAACACTTGATAGTTCACAATTAAGTGGGATTACTTAACCTTTATTTCATTAAGAAAATTCTATTTAGATTCAAATCATAAATGGCTACTACATTTTATTGAAGGTTTTTTTTTTTTTTTTTTTTGAGACAGAGTCTTACTCTGTCACCAGGCCGGAGTGCAGTGGCATGATCTTGGCTCACTGCAACCTCCGCCTCCATGGTTTAAGCAAGTCCCCTGCCTCAGCCTCCTGAGTAGCTGGGACTACACACTTGCGCCATCATGCCTGGATAATTTTTTGTATTTTAGTAGAGATGGGGTTTCACCATGTTGGCTAGGATGGTCTCGATCTCCTGACCTCAGACGATGCACCCACCTCGGCCTCCCAAAGTGCTGAGATTGTAAGTGTGAGCCACTAGGCCCGGTGACTGATATAAATAATTAAGTGGTCTTTCTCCTTTAACCTATGGATAGATGATCTCAAGTAGTGAATTACATAGTTTTTTACAATGCTGGACTATCATTCTGTTTGAGGGTAAATGGCTACATTTGATTTACAGCTACATTTTGAAGTGATACTGAACTGTTCTGGTGCTGCCCCAGTCCAGTCTGAGATCAGGGCTATGCAGGCATCATATAGTGGTAAGAGGCGGCTTGCCATTACTTTCTGTGCACTGGTACACTTACAATAACATAGGTATTATGGTTTTGGAATATTTGATAAAACTCTTCCATAAAACATCCTAGGCCTAGTGTCCATTTTGGGGGACATCAAAATCTTTGAATACCACTTCTACTTTTATAGTTACTGATCTTTTGTTTTGTTTCTGGAGATGGAGTTTCTCTCTGTTGCCCAGGCTGGAGTGCAGTGGCGTGATCTTGGCTCACTGTACCCTTGGCCTCCCAGGTTCAAGTGATTCTCCTGCCTCAGCCTCCCGAGTCGCTGGGATTACAGGCACCTGCCACCATGCCCAGCTAATTTTTGTACTTTCAGTAGAGACAGGGTTTTACTATGTTGACCTGGCTGGTCTTAAATTTCTGACCTCAAGTGATTCCCCCGCCTCAGCCTCTCAAAGTGCTGGGATTACAAGCTTTTTTTTTTTTTTTTTTTTTGAGATAGGGTCTCTCTCTTGCCCAGGCTGGAGTACAGTGGTACAATCATGGCTCGCTGCAGCCCTGAACTCCTGGCTCTTAAGTGATCCTCCCACCTCAGCTTCCCAAGTAGCTGGGACCACAGATGTATACCATACTCGGCTTTTTTATTTTTATTTTTATTTTATAATTTATTTATTTTACTTTAGGTGCATACTGTATCTGGCATTTCTCCCCATGTTATCCCTCCCCACCCTCCACTTCCTCCCCCACCCCCATTGTCTCTCCCCTACCCCTCTACCAACTGTCTCCTGTGTGTGATGCTCCTCTCCCTGTTTTGTTTGGTTTTTTTTTTTTTTTTGGTAGAAATAGGGGCCTAGGCTGGTTTCGAACTCCTGAGCCCAAGTGATCCTCCTGCCTCAGCTTCCCAAGTGCTGGGATTACAGGTGTGAGCCACTGTGCCCAACCTGGTCTTATACACATTCTTTACTCCTTGAGACTGACATAAAGATCATAATCTCATATAATTAAAAAAATCCATATCTGTAATGATTCTTTCTGATGTTACTTTTGCACTCTCTCTAAAAAGTCATACTTAAATCCTTGCCTAATTTTTTAGTCTTTTCGAGGAAGAAGATTTTGCCTTTCTGATTATTCCTATATAACTTCTAATACTTTTTTTCTGTTCCACTTTTTTCATTTTGCCTTTCTGATAAGTTACTGAGTTGAAAAAGCTGAATTTGCTTATTTTCAGTACTTTGTTACTGTAAATATTACCTGTGATTCATGGTGTTCGTATTAACGACATGTGGCGTAAAATTCCCTTTAAGAGCTACTTTTGGCTGCAACCTCCCAGTTCTGCTATATACTGTGCTTGTCATCACAGTTCTAAATATTTGTAAATTTCCATTTAAATTTCTTTAGCCGTAGTTTTTTAAGAAGCATGTCTTTAAACTTTGCAGACATAAGGAATTTTGTTTTTGGTGGTGGGGTGAAGGTTGGTGAATGTGATACATCAACTTTTTAAGTGATTTTGGCGTCTTTTTGTCACCTGGTGCAAAATTAACTGTGTCTTAGAAGAATATGTAGTTTTGAGAGGGGGGGCACAAAGTTTTATATTCAGTATGTATACATTTGGTCAAGTGTTTAAAAATCACTGCGAAACCAGCCTGGGAAACTTAGCTAAACTCTGTCTCTACTAAAAATACAAAACTTAGCCCAGGCATGGTGGTTGTACCCCTGTAATCCCAGCTACTGGGAGGCTGAGGTAGGGAGGAGGTCCTCCACTTGAGCCCAGGAGGTCGAGGCTACAGTAAGTTATGATCTCTGATTGCACCACTGAACTCCAGCATGGACCCTGTCTCTCTCTCACACACACATCTGATTTTCCTTTGTTTAATAACAACAACAACAACAACAAAAATCACAGACAGGCATGGTGGCTCATGCCTATAATCCCAGCACTTTGGGAGCTGAGACAGTTGCATCGCCTGAGCTCAAGAGTTCAGGACTAGCCTGGGCAACATGGTGAAAGCCCATCTCTACCAAAAAATACAAAAAATTAGTCGGGTGTGGTGGCAAGTGCCTGTGGTGCCTGCTACTCAGGAGGCTGAGACAGGAGGATGGATTGAGCCTGGGAGGCAGAAGTTACAGTGAGCCAAGATCAAGCCACTGTACTCCAACCTGGGTGACACAGTGAGACCCCGTCTCCAAAATAACAGATTACTCTAAGCTGGGCACAGTGGCTCAGCTCAAGCCTGTAATCCTAGCACTTTGGGAGGCCAAGGCGAGAGGCTCAATTGAGCCCAGGAGTTCAAAATCAGCCTGGGCAACATAACAAGACCCCATCTCTTAAAAGAAAAAAAATTAGTCGAGCCTGGTGCATGTGCCTGGGGTCCCAGCTACATGGGAGGCTGAAATGGGAAGATGGCTTGAGCCCAGGTTGAGGCTACAATGAGCTGTTATCATGCCATTACACTCCAGCCTGGTCAACAGAGCAAGACCCTGTCTCCAAAACAAATTCCATTCTATTTCTTGACAGCTTTAATTTTTTTGGTCTTCCTGACCTACAAGGGTCAGAAAATTGAGTTTTATATACATCTCTGAGATCTCCTTGTAATTCTATCAATTTTTGCCTTATGTATATGTTTCATGATTGATAATGTCTTAATTGTTCTCTGTCCTTTTTTTTTTTTTTTTGAGACAAAGTTGCCCAGGCTGGAGTGCAATGGTGCAATCTCGGCACATGGCAACCTCTGCCTCCCGGTTCAATTATCCTGCCTCAGCCTCCCAAGTAGCTGGGATTATAGGAATGTACCCCACACCCAGCTAATTTTGTTTTTGTTTTTTTTTGAGACAGAGTTTCGCTCTTGTTACCCAGGCTGGAGTGCAATGGCGCGATCTTGGCTCACCACAACCTCCGCCTCCAAGGTTCAAGCAATTCTCCTGCCTCAGCCTCTTGAGTAGCTGGGACCAGGCGTGCGCCACCATGCCCAGCTAATTTTTGTATTGTTAGTAGAGATGGGGTTTCACTATGTTGACCAGGATGGTCTCGATCTCTTAACCTCGTGATCCACCCGCCTCGGCCTCCCAAAGTGCTGGGATTATAAGCATGAGCCACCGCGCCCGGCCTAATTTTTCAATTTTAGTAGAGATGGGGTTTCTCCATGATGTTCAAGTTGGTCTCAAACTCCCAACCTGAGGTGATCCACCTGCCTCAGCCTCCCAAAGTGCTTGGATTACAGGCGTGAGCCACGGTGCCTGGCCTCTCTGTCCTATTTATTGCTTTTTATCTTGAATCTTTCCTCTGATTTAGCTAATTTTAGATAGATTTTTTTGGAATACAATATAAAAGTGTCATTTAATAAGTTTATTGTTATTGCAATCACTGATGTTTGAAATTATTCCTATAATTTTGTATTTTCTTTTTTTTTTTTTTTTTAATTAGAGATGGGGTTTTGACATGTTAGGCTGGTCTCGAACTCCTGACCTCAGGTGATCCGCCTGCCTCGGTCTCGCAAAGTGCTGGGATTACAGAGGTGAGCCACCAAGCCCAGCCCAGTTTTGTATTTTCTAATTAACAGGTTTTATTTCTTTAAACCTTTCCTGCCTCAATTGGATCTATCAAGTTTCCTTCCACTCCTAATTCTCTTTGCAGTGTTTAACGTCTGATGTCATCAATGTGCTTAGCATGTTTCACTTTCCCAAATTTAATTTAAAAACTTGTTTTACGCTCAGAACTTTTGAAAAATCTTAGTAGCTTCTTTCAAAACTCATTTTTCCTTCTTCACAGTTCTTCCAAAAAGTGTATGCAGGTGGTACTTTGAGTCTATGTCAGAAAGTATCTTTTATTCTCACATTTTGATGGTAGTTGGCTATATATAAAAATCCTAGGTTATTGATTTATTGTCACCTCTGGTGTTGCTGAGAAGATGCCTGATGTTTGATTCTACTTCCTTTGCAGGTAGTCTATTTTTTTTCCTAGTAGTTTTTGGGATTTTGTTCTGAATCTTTTTGTTATGCTGTTATGTTTATTGTTTGTTTATTTTGTTTATAAGACAGGGTCTTGCTTTGTCAACCAGGCTAGAGTGGAGTGGCCCAATCATGGCTCACTGTAGCCTCGACTTCCAGGGCCCAAGTGATCCTCTCACCTCTGCCTCCCAAGTAGCTGGGACTACAGACACCCACCACCATGCCTGGCTAATTTTTTTTGTAGAGACAGGGTTTCACCATGTTAAGGCTGGTCTGAAACTCCTGAGTTCAAGTGATCCACCCGCTCAGGCATCCCAAAGTGCTGGGATTACAGGTATGAGTCACTGCACATGGACCAGAATTTTTGTTAAAAAAGTGAAATCAGCTGGGCATGGTGGCTCACCCTGTAATCCCAGCACTCTGAGAGGCCGAGCCAGGTGAGTCACGAGGTCAGGAGATCAAGACCATCCTGGCTAACAAGGTGAAACCCTGTCTACTAAAAATACAAAAAATTAGCCGGGCGTGGTAACACACGACTGTAGTCCCAGCTACTCAGGAGGCTGATGCAGGAGAATGGCTTGAAACTGGGAGAGGCAGAGGTTGCAATGAGCTGAGACTGTGCCAATGCACTCCAGCCTGGGTGACAGAGTGAGACTCCATCTCAAAAAAAAAAAAAAAAAAAAACATAAGGCTGTGCACAGTGTCTCATGTCTGTAATCCCAGCAGTTTGAGAGGCCAAGGCAGATGGATCACTTGAGCTCAGGAGTTCAAGACCAGCCTGGGCAACATGGCAAAACTCTGTCTCTACCAAAAACACAAAGTACACCTGTAATCCCAGCTACTTGGGAGGCTGAGGTGGTAGGATTGCTTGAGCCCACAGGTTGAGGCTGTAGTAAGCAGTGAGCCGTGATTGTGCCATTTTATTTCAGCCTGGTGACACAGTGAGACCTTGTCTCAAAAAAACAAAACTCCTGTTATAACTTTGTTACCCCTTTCTATGAGTTCTAGGAAAATGTCTACTTTTTTTCAGATAATGCTTACATATCCTCTCTCTCTTTCTCCTTCTAGATGTAAGCACATCCTCCTGTTCACTGCACCTGAGAACCCACTGCCATCTTTGTATGGCACGACTATAATGCTTCCATTGTTTCCACACTTCCTTGTTTCATTCTTTGTTCTGAATCTCTGATCCCTCAGGATCACTAATAATTCTTTTTCTGGGCCAAGCGTGGTAGCTCATGTCTGTAATCCTAGCACTTTGGGAGGCGGAGGCAGGCGGATCACTTGAGATCAGGAGTTCCAGACTAGCCTGGCCAACATGGTGAAACCCCATCTCTACTAAAAATACAAAAATTATCCAGGCATGGGGGCAGGTGCCTGTAATCTCAGCTGCTTGGGAGGCTGAGGCAAGAAAAGAGAATTGTCCGAACCAGGGAGGTGGAAGTTGCAGTGAGGGGGACAGAGTGACACTCTGTTTCAAAAAAAAAAAAAAAAAGCCAGGTGTGGTGGTACGTGCCTGTAGTCCTAGCTACTTGGGAGTCTGAAGCAGGACGACTGCTTAAGCCCAGGAGTTCTGGGCTGTAGTGCACTATGCCAATTGGGTGTTTGCACTAAGTTCAGCATCAATACGGTAATCTCCCAGGAGCAGGGGATCACCAGGTTGCCTAAGGAGGGGTAAACCAGCCCACCAGCCCAGGTCGGAAATGGAGCAGGTCAAAACTCCAGTGCTGATCAGTAGCGGGATCGCACCTGTGAATAGCCACTGCACTCCAGCCTGGGCAACATAACAAGACCTCATCTCTTAAAAATAAAAGTAAAAAAAAATTTTAATTATTTTTTGTTTTTTCAGTATGATCACAGGACATTTACCTTTAAAAAAAAAATCCTTTTTTTTTTTGAGATGATAGGGCCTCACTCTATTGCCCAGGCTGAAGTGCAATGGTGTGATCTCCCCTCACTGCAACCTCTGCCTTCCAGGCTCAAGTGATCCTCCTGCCTCACCCTCCCAAGTAACTGGGATTACAGGCACAAGCCACCACACCCAGCCCTTTATATCATTTTTAGGATTTGATGCTTGAGACCATATTCTGCTAATCCTGACAACAGAAAACAAGAGTATGTTTTAATATAACAATGTTTTTTTTTTAAAGAGAATGGGTCTTACTCTTTTGCCCAGGATGGAGTGCAGAGGCATGATCATAGCTCACTGCAGCCTTGAACTCCTGGGCTCAAGCAATCCTCCCACCCCTCAGCCTCCTGAGTAGCTGGGACTAGAGGCACGTGTCAAGCTCCAGCAATCTGCCCACCTCAGCCTCCCAAAGACTGGCATAAACCCCTGTGGCCGACCCATATCAAGTTTTTTTTTTTCCTTGAGACAGAGTTTCACTCTGTCACCAAGGCTTGAGTGCAGTGGCCATCTCGGCTCACTGCAGCCTCCACCTCCTGGATTCAAGCGATTCTCCTGCACAGGTGTGTGCCACTACACCCCGCTAATTTTTGTATTTTTAGTAGGGACTGGGTTTTGCCATATTGGCCAGGCTAGTCTTGAACTCCTGACCTTAAGCGATCTGCCCACCTCAGCTTCCCAAAGTGCTGGGATTACAGGCATAAGCCACTACCTTGGCCACCAGTTTCTTAATAAGAACTAGTACTAGGATATAATTTCTGTGATTTGGCTCACAGAGTGTGGTGGCTCATGCCTGTAATCCCAGCACTTTGGGAGGCCAAGGTGGGTGCGTTACCTGAGGTGGGTGTATTACCTGAGGTGAGGAGTTCGAGACCAGCCTGGCCAACATGGCAAAACCCTGTCTCTACTAAAAATACAAAAATTAGCTAGGCATGGTGGTGCACGCTTGTAACTGGGAGGCTGAGGCAGGAGAACTGCTTGAACCAGAGAGACAGAAGTTGCAGTGAGCTGAGAACGTGCCACTGCATGCACCCTGGGTGCCAAGAGTGAAATTCCGTCTAAAAAAAAAAAAAAAAAACTTCTGTAAGCATACCTAGTTTGGAACCAATCAGGTAAGATGTTCTGTGATGGGCACCTTGGAGCACCAAGGTGCAGAGGACAAAGCACTGGCTGCTAGGAGAAGGAAAGGCTTCAGAATTCGACCCACTTGGCTCGGTGGGTCACGCCTATAATCCTAGCACTTTGGGAGGCCAAGGCGGGTAGAGTGCTTGAGCCTAGGAGTTTGAGATTAGCCTGGGCAACATGGTAAAACCCCATCATCACTATTAAAAAAAAAAAAAACCCACTCAGCTGAATCTCAGTTTCACTGCTTACTCACCATACCATGTCATCTTAGGTGAATTAATTATTTGGCCTATCTGCCCTCTAGTTTCTTCACATATAAAAAGTGCCTATGAAATGCTTACCACAAAGCCTGAAACAGACACATAATAATTTGTCCTGGTTTTGCCACTATGATTCCAGGTCTCATTTTCTCTGTACAAAAAGGTTCACACAGACTAATGATCTCAGATCTCACCCAACTGTGTAATTCTATGATTAACTGTATTACCAAAAAAAAGCTCAATTTAGAAGCAATCCAATTTTCCAGTGGTAATAGCTTGATCATTTTTCATTTTGAAGATACTGACAACCCAGCTTCTACCGGTCTGGTCTGTAGGGGTGTGCTCATTTTTTCTATTGTGGAAATAAAATGTTGGTTAATATATAGAAAATTTCTCAAAGTTAGAGCCACACAGACCATCTAATATAAAGCCCTCATTTTAGAAAACCAGACAAAAACTCAAATGGCACCTCCTTAGTTAAATAAAACCAACACAAAACTTTAACCTACCAGTTTGATATGCAGCTTCTGCTGCCATCTCTGAAAGACCAACTGCAGTCATCCAAGTGGTTTCCAGCTTCAAGTATTCTTGTTGTTTTGAAGTCATCTATATAAAACAAGCAAAGTGCTTCATACAGCATGAGAGGTATAGCCCATTTAAATGGACTTAAAGTAGCAGATTTAGAGAACAGTCACTGATTATATTAGTTAGACTTAATAATTTAGCTACCACCTAAGGTAGGTGCACTAACACAGAAATGCCTGTAACTTTTTGCTTACCTCAACTCTGGCTCCTATGATCACCTGCCACACTTCATCTTCCTCCTGTGAAGTCATTTTCCCAAGTAAACTTGTATATTGTCGGTAAAGAGAAACTAAGGTATAAACAGCCTACAAATACAGAATAAATAAGTCTGAGTAAAATAAGTGAGACATACTAGAAGGAATAGAGATATTTCCACCTGAAGGAAATTAGGTCCCATTGTAGCAAACTGGCTTTTTTTTTTTTTTTTTGAGACAGAATTTCGCTCTTGTTACCTAGGATGGAGTGCAATGGCACGATCTCGGCTCACCGCAACCTCCGCCTCCTGGGTTCAAGCAATTCTCCTGCCTCAGCCTCCTAAGTAGCTGGGATTACAGGCACACGCCACCATGCCCAGCTAATTTTTTGTATTTTTAGTAGAGACGGCGTTTCACCCTGTTGACCAGGATGGTCTCGATCTCTTGACCTCGTGATCCACCCGCCTCAACCTCCCAAAGTGCTGGGATTACAGGCGTGAGCCACCGCGCCCGGCCTGCAAACTGGCTCTTTCATACTGCTGCCTCACTGAAAAACTGCACTATTATCCTATGAAGTAAAGGTATCACTCCAGGACATCAATATTTCTATCTGTAAACTTCTGTGTTTTTAAAAGCTTGTCAACAATTCAGACACAGAGAATACAATGCAAGGGAAAACTCTAAAGCCTGAGAAAAAAAGCTGCTAGAAAATATATGTAAAATAAATGCAAAAACGAGACTTCAATAATTTTGATTAGCTATATACTTACTTTTTTTTTTTTAAGACAGAGTCTCTGTCTTGCCCGTGCTGGAGTGCAGTGGCACGATCTCAGCTCACTGCAGCCTCAGCCTCTTGGGTTCAAGCGATTCTCCTGTGTCAGCCTCACAAGTAGCTGGGATTACAGGCGCGTGCCACAACACCTGGCCAATTTTGTATTTTTAGTAGAGACGGGGTTACACCATTTTGGCTAGGCTAGTCTCGAACTCTAGACCTCAGGTGATCCACCCGTCTTGGCCTCCCAAAGTGCTGGGAATACAGGCATGAGCCACCACGCCCAGCATCCATATACTCTTTAAAAATCTTATTTTTTACAAACAGGGTGCTACATCACCCGGACTGAAGTGTAGTGGCATGATCATAGCTCACTGTAACCTCAAACTTCTGGACTCAAGTGATCTCCTACCTCAGCCTCTGGAGTAAGTGGGAATACAGGCACACAATACACCATGCCTGGCTAAGTTTAAAATGTTTTTTTGGTAGAGACGGGGCTCACTATGTTGACTGGGCTGGTCTTGAACTCCTGGCCCCATGTGATCCTCCTGCCTTGGCCCCCCAAAGTGCTGGGATTACAAACATAAGCCACCATGCCTGGCCCATACTAGTTTAGATCAGTGGTTTTTAAATACTCCTTACAGAGATGCCTCTGTTGATGGACCATGGACCCCTTTATCTGTAACTGAACCACATCAGCTTGACTCCTGTTTTACATTCTAGGCTGCCATATTTAAGATTTCACTGTAAAAAAAAAAAGGTTCCTGGAAAAAGTCTAAAAACCAGTGATTTAAATCAGGGGTCAGCAAACTTTCTTTGTGAAGGGCCAGACAATAAATATTTTAGGCGTTGTGGGCCTTATAGCCTCTGTTGAAACTACTCAAACTCTCAAAAACAGTTATTGACAATACATAAATAAATAGGCCAGGCTATGTTTCAATAAAATACCAACATGGGCATCAGACAATTTGGTTTTGAGTCATTATTTGCTAAACCATGGTTTAGAAGATCAAGAGTTAACAAGAGGAGACATACCTTAGTATATTCAGTAATAGCTTCAATTAACGCATATGTGGTCTGAGAGAGAAAGGTAGAGGTGCCATCTGTTACCAAAGACACTGCCCTCCTCATCAATGCTTCATTACTAAGGGAATGAGGCTCCGATTTCTGAAAGACACAAACATTGTCACTAGACCTCTAAAGCTCAAACAGAACTTTTTCACCAACAGGCAAGTAAAAAACCATAATTGTCATGCTGCTTAGTGTTTTAAGCTGAAACTGCACTACATTTTTGGGGGTTATATTTTTTAAGGCCTTATTTTGGCAATTTAAGACAATATAGGGAAATAATTCCAGAGTATGCTTTCTACTGATTTTCATTCTCTGCTCCAAAAAGCAAATTATTTCTTTATATATAAAATAAAATGGGGCTAGGCATAGTGGCTCACGCCTGTAATCTCAGCAGTTGGGAGACCGAGGGGGAAGATCACTTGAGGTCAGGAGATCGAGACCAGCCTAGCCAACATGGCGAAACCCCATCCATACTAAAAAATACAAAAATTAGTCGAGTGGTAGTGGTGTGTGCCTGTAATCCCAGCTACCTGGGAGGCTGAGGCAGGAGAACTGCTTGAACCTGGGAGGCGGAGGTTGCAGTGAGACAAGATCACACCACTGCACTCCGGCATGGGCGACAGAGCAAGACTCTCAAAAACAAACAAACAAAAAACTGCTATTGATTATAACCAACAGATTCATAAGATTACAATTCATTCATTAACGGTGTTAGATACTTGAGACACAAAGTCTCAATAAGACATTCTCTGCCCTCAAACACAGGTGCAGGGGCAGAGAGAGGAAGATGATGGGCTAACAGAACTAGAAAAATGAACATAATCACGTATCATGGAAGCTGTGGCAGGAGTATGTATGAGCTACAGTGGGGGCATGCAGAAGGGAGCAATCAGTTCTACGTAGAGTGATAATGGCTTAGAAAACGCTTCATAAATTTGATGAGGATTAAGCTGAGTCTAAGTGGATAGGGAAGGCAATTCTGAGCAGAATGAAGCAGTAGGGTGTTGATGGGGGGGGACCTCAGCTATTTTATTTGATTTTTTTTTAAGACAGAGTCTCACTCTGTCACCCAGGCTGGAATGCAGTGGCTCAATCTTGACTCATTGCAACTTCTGCCTCCCAGGCTGAAGCAATTCTCTTGCTTCAGCCTCCCAAGTGGTTGGAATTACAGGCATCTGCCACCACACTTCGCTAATTTTTTTGTATATTTAGTAGAGATGGGGTTTCATCATGTTGCCCAGGCTGGTCTTCAACTCCTTATCTCAAGTGATATACCCACCTTGGCCTCTGTAAGTACTGGGATTACAGGCGTGAGCCACCGCGCCTGACCTGACCTCAGCTATTTTTAAAAAGACCAATATAATCACCTGTGGCTACCCTGACTAAATACTGGCAACTGTAATGACACATCATCCATGACTCTCTGCCTTTTTCCTCCTCAGCAAAGCACTTCTTTATCAGAATCAACAAAGAAATCAGTCACTTGGCTGGGCGTGGTGGCTCATGCCTGTAATGTCAGCACTTTGGGAGGCCGAGGCAAGCGGATAACCTGATGTCAGGAGTTTGAGACCAGTCTGGCCAACATGGTGAAACTTCGTCTCTACTAAAAATACAAAAATTAGCTGGCGTGGTGGTGGGTGCCTGTAATCCCAACCACTTGGGAGGCTGAGGCAGGAGAATTGCTTGAACCCAGGAGGTGGAGGTTGCAGTGAGCCAAGATCGCACCATTGCACTCCAGCCTGGGTGACAAGAGTGAAACTCCATCTCAAAAAAAAAAAAAAAGAAAATCACACCATGTTCTGTCTTGTTTTTGATATTCAGAGTACAAACACTCAGAATCACTGTATGTTGAAAGCATCAGTCAAGAAATATTTTTGATATGAACAAATCAAGAACTTTATATTTCATTCAATCAAGTACAAAGGGAAGAATGACATCTCTGCTCACAAGAAGCTAATTTTGTCTTAATGTTCTGATAAGTCTTCATAATGTACTGTATTTTATAATGTGTGTTCACCTGTTTCTCACAACAGTCCAGTTATTATCACTTCTTTTCTACAAGCAACGACATGGAAGCTCAGAATAGTTATGTAACTTTTCTAAAAAGTCACATCTAGACCTCAAACCAAATCTCACTCCAAAGTCTGTACCCTTCCCATTCTGCTTTGCTGACTCAGGAGAGTGCCATAGGATTATCATTAAGTATTAAAATACACAATATTAAGTGGCCGGAAAGGAGACAGTTGTTGGACAGGAATAAGGAAAGGTTTTAAACAGAGGTGAGACTTGGTACTAAAGACTCCTAGAATCAGAATGGCCAGGCATCCTGGATAATAGGAAACAATGAGGAAAAGAATTCATTGGTTGCAGGGGGATGTCCAGGGATCTAGACTGGTTTGAGCAATGGCACAAGACAGATGAGACTCATTAGGGCTCTGGAGTGAACACCTATGGAGAGCCACTCTAAGTTTTTCATTTCTCATTCTGTCACTCAGGATGGAGTGCAGTGTTGTGATCCCAGCCCACTGCAGCCTTGAACTCCTGGGCTCAAATGATCCTCCCGCCTCCCAGGTAGCTAGGACTACAGACACACGCCACTACACCTGGCTATTTTTTGTAGAGGGGAGGTTTCGCTATGTTGCCCAGGCTGGTGTTAAACTCTTGGCCTACAGTGATCCTCCTGCTCAGCCTCCAAAAGTACTGGGATCACAAGACTGAGCCATCATGCCTAGCTGAGCACCCCTAGCTGAGGGGTTTTGAAGAATGGAAGTGGGATTGCTATACTAAATGACTAGAGGCCCCGGTCATGTGGCCCAGAATTGAGGTAACTGGGACTTAGGAAGTAATATAATAACTGAGAAAGGACAAATCTAAAAAAAAAAAAAAATCTTTCGAATGAAAAAACATTGTTCCAGTTGTGGCCGAAAATGGTGGTACTCAAGTGAGCGTAGTTTTAGGGCTACAGATTCATCAGCATGCAAGGATGACAACTGAAGTGAGGTACAATAAGGCAAGGGCTCATGAGTGAGCCTCAGAAGATGCTGAAAATACTTGTGATACATGGAATTAATTTTGCTTTTGTGATGAACACACACATCAGTAGCAGGAATATTTTGCTGAAATGGAGCTTGCTGGTTTCCTACCTAGTTCTTTACCATAAACCATTTAAGCTATAATTTTTAAAATGAAGTGCCCCCTTTTTTTTTTGAGACAGAGTCTTGCTCTGTCACCCAGGCTGGAGTGCGGTGGCGCAATCTTGGCTCACTGCAACTTCTGCCTCCCAGGTTCAAGCAATTCTCTTGCCTCAGCCTCCCAAGAAGGTGGGACTACAGGCGCATGCCGCCACACCTGGCTAATTTTTTGTATCTTTTTCTTTCTTTTTTTTTTTTTTTAGTAGAGACAGGGTTTCACTGTGTTGCCCAGGCTGGTCTTGAACTCCTGAGCTCAGGCAATCCACCCGCCTTGGCCTCCCAAAGTGCTGGGATTACAGGCGTGAGCCACTGCACTCAACTGAAGTGCCATTTTTTTTTTTTTTTTTGAGACGGTGTCTCGCACTGTCGCCCAGGCTGTAGTGCAGTGGTGTGATTTTCGCTCACTGCAATCTCTGCCTCCTGGGTTCAAGCAATTCTCCTGCCTCAGCCTCCCAAGTAGCTGGGACTACAGGTGTGCAACACCATGCCCAGCTATTTTTTTGTATCATTAGTAGAGATGTGGTTTCACCATGTTAGCCAGCATGGTCTTGATCTCCTAAGCTCATGATCCACCTGCCTCGGCCTCCCAAAGTGCTGGGATTACAGGCATGAGCCACCATACCCGACCAAAGTGCCATTTTTAAATCAACTACTTAATTGACAGCTCTACCTAGATGTTTCTTAGACATCTTGGAAATGACATTTCCAAAACTGAATCTGACTTTTTTTTTTTCCCTTTCAAAACCCACTCCCCTCCATCCTACTAAATGTCAACTCCATTCATTCAGTTACTAAGGCCTTTAAAAAAAATCTTGGAATCAGCCAGGCACAGTGATTCACGCCTATAATCCCAGCACTATGGGAGGCTGAGGCAGGCGAATCACCTGAGGTCGAGAGTTTGAGACCAGCCTGACCAACATGGAGAAACCCCGTCTCTACTAAAAATACAAAATTAGTCGGGTGTGGTGGCACAAGCCCATAATCCCAGCTACTCCAGAGGCTGAGGCAGGAGAATCATTTGAACCCAGGTGGCAGAGGCTGCAGTGAGCCGAGATTGTGCTATTGCATTCCAGCCTGGGCAACAAGAGCGCAACTTCGCCTCAAAATAAATAAATAAATAAATAAATCCTGGAATCTAAAGCGGTGGTCCTCAACCTTTGTGCCACCAGGGACCAGTTTTGTAGAAGACAATTTTTCCATGGACTGGGTGGGGGGAGGATGGTTTTAAGGTGAAACTGTTCCACCTCAGATCATCAGGCATTAGATTCTTACAAAGAGCACACGACCTAGGTCCCTCGCATGTGTAGTTCACTAAAGGGTTTATGCTATTATGAGAATCTAATGCCAGTGCTGATCTCACCAGAGGCGGAGCTCACGCAGTGATGCTCGCCTGCCTGCCACTCACCTCCTGCTGTGCAGCCTGCTTCCTCACAGGCCATAGACCAGTACTAGCCCAGGGGTTGGGACCCCTAATCTAGAGAATACATCCCACATCCAATCCATCAGCAACTCCTGCTGGCTATGTTCAGCTAAATTCCCCTCACCTCTCCTGCTTGCCTGGTCCAAGCCACTATCATTTCACACCTATATATGGCAAGATCCTTCTATTAGTCTTCCTAGTACCACACAGCAACTTTTTAAAACTTTTAAAATTTAGGCCGGGTGTGGTGGCTCATGCCTGTAATCCCAGCACTTTGTGAGGCCGAGGCGGGCGGATCACCTGAGGTCCGGAGTTCGAGACCAGCCTGACGAACACGGAGAAACCCCATCTCTACTAAAAGTACAAAATTAGCCAGACATAGTGATGCATTCCTGTAATCCCAGCTACTTGGAAGGCTGAGGCAGCGGAATCGTTTGAACCCAGGAGGCAGAGGTTGAGTGAGCCAAGATTGCGCCACTCCAGCCTGCCAACAGAGTGAGAGACTCTGTCTCAAAAAAAAAAAAAAAAAAAAAAAATTCCTGTGGCTTCTTTTTCAGAATAAAACCAAAAGCCTTACAATGGCCCAACTATATGGCACACAATCTGATTATCAGTTAACTCTCTGGCTTCATCTATTACTGTTTCCTCCATTCCACTCCAGCCACATTAGCCTCCTTGCTCCTCAAACATATCAGGCATACTTCTGCTTTTAGATCTCTGCTCTTCTGAGTTCCTTCTGCCTGGAAAGCTCTTCTCCTCACCAGACAGTATAATGGCTTACTTTTTCAGAACATTCAGATCTCTACTTCTCTATTCTACATTCAGAGTAGCTCCTCTTGACCACCTTTAACTAAAATAAAACAACTCCCTCCCAGTATTGCCTATTCACTTAACCTATTTGTTTTTTCTTTTTTTTTTTGAGAAGGGTCTTGCCCTGTTGCCCAGGCTAGACGGCAGTGGTGAGATCACAGCTCACTGCAGCCTCAAACTCCTGGGCTCAAGCAATCATCCTCCTGCCTCAGCCTCCTGAGTAGTTGGGACAACAGGTGTGAGCCACCACACCTGGCCCAATTTTTTTCTTTTTTTTTTTTTTTTTTTTTTAAGACAGAGTCTCCCTATGTTGACCAGGCTGGGTCTCAAACTCCTAGGTTCAAGCCATCCTCCCACCTCGGCCTCCCAAAGCACTGGGCATCAGCCACTGTGCCCAGCCCTGTTTTCTTCTTACCATGTATTACCAGCTGATAATTTTATATTTATTTATTTGCTCCTCTTTCATCTCCACAAAGCATTTTGTGAGAGCAAGAATTTTTTGTTGTTGTTCATGCTTACATTCTCAGTGCCTGGCACATAAAAGTTGCTCAATAAATTTTTGTTAAATCAAAGACTATTTTGCTGATAGACTGGATAGACTGGAATATCCTCTTATTTCTCTTTTTTTTTTGTGAGACGGAGTCTCACTGTTACCCAGGCTGGGGTGCAGTGGCGAGACCTCGGCTCACTGCAATCTCCGCCTCCCAGGTTCAAGCGATTCTCCTGCCTCAGCTCCTCAGTAGCTGGGACTACAGGTGTGTGCCACCATATCCAGCTAATTTTTTGTATTTTTAGTAGAGATGGGATTTCACCATGTTATCCAGGATGATCTCGATCTCCTGACATCATAAGCCACCCGCCTGCGCCTCCCAAAGTGCTGGGATTATAGGCATGAGCCACCATGCCCAGCCTAACTCTTATTTCTCTCTGCCCCCTTTATACAATTTGATGTGCTGTTCTTACCTGTTGGAAATGGATGTTTGGTGCCGCAAATAAAAATCAGCACCAAGACAAAGGATCGTTCAGCAACACAATTTTTACTTCCTGGACTACAGGAAGGGTACCCTTGCTAGTCATCGTGCAAGGATTAGCAATCTATTGCCGTTAGCAATCTAACGGGGGTACCTTTTCTGCAGGAAGTAAAAAGAATTGCTTTGTTGAGAGATCCTTTGTCGCAGTACTAATTTTTCTTTGTGGTACCAAAAAGAAAAATGTTATACGTAACACTACCAAATGAGACAATCAAAATGAGAATATTAATACATCTACTCAACTGTGAAAAGATCCTGGTGTTGTACAAAATATATCATCATGTGGGGGAAGGGATAGGTGCACTGGTTAAAAACTATGGTAGCCTGTCTGATGCTTCACTGCCCACTTGAGACTTCAAGAGAACACCGTACACTAAGATAAGAAACACTGCACAGGGCAGTACCTTACCTGTGCAATAGGAACCGCACACAGGGTTACTCCAAAGCCAACTGCCACCGTTTTGTGCCATGGTCTTATCAATTCTGAGAAACAACGCTTCTAAAGTTAGCCACGACAGGAACACACTGTCTGTACCTGGAAATAGAAGTCAGATTTCATAAGGCACAACTGCCAATCTGTAACAGGCTCTTGGATTTATTTGCACGGACTATAAAAAAACTCAGGCCAAGAGGGAACCTAAATGAGAATGTGGGACAGCCTTCCCGATGACAGGGCACAGTGCAAGTGGGCAAGCGGGGTGGGGGGGGGGGCAGTGGGGTGTGACGGCCTTGGGAGCCAGGCCATCACAAGCAGGAAACCGGCGACGGGTTTTGAAATTTTCAACAGGCAACACTTAAGTTTAAAATGTTGCCTCAGGTAGGGCATGGTGGCTCACGCCTGTAATCCCAGCACTTGGAAGGCCAAGGCAAGAGGATTGCTTGAGCTCAGGAGTTCAAGACCAGACTGGGCAATATGGCTGGCAAAAAAAAAAAAAAAAAAAGGCTGGGCACGATGGCTCACGCCTGTAGTCCCAGAACTTTGGGAGGCCGAGGCGGGTGGATCATCTCAAGTCAGGAGTTCCAGACCAGCCTGGTCAACATGGTCAAACCTCGTCTCTACTAAAAATTACAAAAATTAGCCGGGCATGGTGGCGAGCTCCTGTAATCCCAGCTACTCGGGAGGCTGAGACAGGAGAGAATAGCTTGAACCGGGGAGGCGGAGGTTGTAGTGACCTGAGATCTGGCCAATGCACTCCAGCGTGGGCGACAGAGCCAGATCCTGACTCAAAAAATAAAAATGTCGCTCTAAAGCTTTTTACAATAAACGATCCTGCAGGCAGGATTTAGCTCTGCATCCCTGGCCTGGGTACCAGGTGTGTCT
This sequence comes from Ateles fusciceps, assembly GCA_036589455.1. NCBI lineage: Eukaryota > Metazoa > Chordata > Mammalia > Primates > Atelidae > Ateles > Ateles fusciceps. The sequence continues at coordinate 4,630,585 of JAZHEH010002317.1, read as the reverse complement.
GACGGTCCCGCTACAAACGCCCAGGAGCCTGCAGCGCTAGGAGGTAAGCCCGGCGCCGAGATTCCCCCCGCGCCAGTTCTCTAGGCCCCTTCTGCCCTCGGGGAGGACGTCCTCAGACGCTCCCTTCCCTTCCCTGGCTCCCCCACGCCGTGTCCCTCCTCCTCTCCAAGTCTCCTCAGGGACTTCGAGGGGCTGACGCCAGCTGGCCGGAAGGCGGAGAGGCCCCATGAAGGCAGTCTAGGGTCTGGGAGACTCGTTTCTAGAAAATGGACGAACTCAAAAGAAAGGAAGCCGGGCTTGACCCAGGGGGCGGAGGCAGGACTGTTCTCAGTCATCCTGAGCGGGGAAACACGCCGCGGCCCTGCTCGGCCGACGAGGGATGAGGGTGTAAGCAAAGCGGGCGCCGTGGGCCGGGCCTCAGCGCTATCCACGTCGGTCCCTCCCTCTGGTCCCGTCCCGCTACGCGGCCGCAGCTGTACCTGAACAGTGAGGTTATGCTGCGCGACAGCCAGCTCCTCAGAGCCGCCATCCCGCGGCGGGCAGACGCCGGACGCACACGCCGGAAGTGACGTAGCTTCGTGGGCGCGGGGCGGGCTCGGCCTCCACCTGAGAGAGCCTCGCCCCATGGCCACGCCCCCACGCAAGGAAGTAGTCGGGATAGGGCAGATTGGGAGGGAGAAGGCGGGGCCTAGGGCAACGGTCGTACGGGCCGCGCCAGGCAACCAACTGCCGGAGCTTCCGCGCGGGGCGGGGCATACGCAGGGCCTGAGGGCGCAGAGCTGAGTCGGGCGCCTCGACGCTGGGGGGGTGGGCGGGGCCTCGGTTCTGGCCCGGACTTGAGGGCAGTTCCGCGGTGAGTTGGGTCGGGCGGGAGGCGGAGCGGGGCGCGACGGCGGCGCTGTCACTTCAGCACCAGGAAGTAGGTGGTCCAGCCGGCCAGCAGTAGCGCCCCGATGAGCACCGTGTAGCTGAGGAGCACGAAGGCGAGCAGCTCCCCGCAGCAGCTGCAGCACGTGGATGGTGGACGAGGCCGGCATCGCGCTGCGCGGGAGCCCTGGGAGGGTCGGCAGCTTGCAGGGCTGGCGCCTTGCAGAGGGGCGGACGGGAACACACGAGGTCCTGGCCCTCGAAACAGCAAACGAAGGCTAGGGAAGCCCACAGTACCAACCTCCCCACCAGCCTCCTGGACGCTTGCTTCTTGGTTACACTGAAGACTCCTTCTCAACCCAAACTGCCCTCGTTCTTCCGCTCTGATCTAGGCTGAGGCGGCAGAACCCGGCTCTTCCCCCGCGCCTCGCTGCTGCACGAGTCTTCCTCTAGGCCCGCTCCTCCCACCACCTCCTGCATTTTTAATGCTGTTTGTGCCGCTAATGGGCTGGTAAAGTAAAGCTTTCTTTTCCCGTCACTCAAGCTGCAGCCCCAGCTGCGGCCCTGGCTGGAAGGGGAAGGGGAGACCCATTTGGGCAGGAGGAAGGCACAGGCCCAAACCTGCCCTTCTGCGAGTTCCCTGGCCCCAAGGCTTGCCAGCAGCAAAGTTGGAGGATCTTCGCCTTTGTGGTCCAGCATGTTTGTCTCCTGGCCAGCCAGGACTGCAGGGTGACAGGTGGTGGGTGGGCATCAATCCGATCCCGGGCTCGCCTCCCCTACCGTGCTCTATGCATCTGCCCTCGCGCTGCTAACTTCCACCAGAGACGGCATCAGACAGTAAGAACCCCACACCAGCTCATCAGACAGTAGGAACCCTACCGCACCGCCACTGCTGCCCTACCCAGCCACTCCCCGCAGTGCCAGGCACTGGCTTCCCTCTCCCCCATCTCACTTACTTGGCAAAGTTTCCAGACTCTTCCACCCAGAAGCTCCGTGGTTCCCTGTCTGCTCTGGTGCCCAAGGTAGCTTGTGTGTACTCCGCGATCTCGGCAGAACTGAGATTTTCAAGCAGCGGCACTCAACAACTAGGTGTGGTCTAGAGACCAATTACAACCTCCGCGTGGTCCCTGAGCTCTCAGGGAGCTGCGCACAGGCGTTCCCAGCCCAGGCGGGGCGCTGGCAACCCTGCCCGCCCTCCGCCCTCGCCACCACAGCCCACAGGGCTCAGCTGTGGTTTCACAGACCTAGATGGGCTGAGCAGGTGGTACACTAGTGGGTATTTCAAGTCCCTTCTTGTCTTGTGTTTTTCTGAATTACTCTAAGGGGTTAGAGTGCCAGTAGTTTCGTTTCTGACACATGGAGAGCAGTCCCATCTCCTCCGAGTCTGGGCACCAGAAGAACCACTTATGACCGCCCAACTAAAACAAAAGCTGTTGTCTTAAAAGACATGCAAATGCAAGCATGCACGTGTGTGAGAACCAAGCTTAGGTGACCGAAATGTCCCGAATGCTTGATTCCGATTTACAAAGTTTCAAAGCTTACAGACTCATTATACAGAGGCAGGCACCTTTCCAATGTGACACTTCCAATTTCACCGCCTCCAAATGCGAGGCAAAAGGAGCCAGTGAAGATTTCTGCAATGAACACTTTCCCAGATGCAACAACAAAGGAAACGAAAACACAAACTAAGCTACTTCCGATTATTTTGCTTGTTGCAGTTTTTACTTCAAGGCTGTTTTCTGACCTTTGAAAGAGCAGGCAGTGTGGACATCAACCCTTTTATCAACATCATCATCCAGAAGCAAATGGCTCCTTAATTTAATCAGGATCTCTTATTATCAAATTATTGCCTTGGCCACAGTGAGGCTGAAAACAGGAGCAGAACATTATCAAGCTGCTCAGGAAGCCAGTGAGTAGTAATTACTACCCCCAAGAACTGGTCATCTTCCGTGTCCTACCTACTGGAAACGGAGTACAGCTGAGATTTATACCGTCCCCCACACCAAAATAATAGATGAACCAGACAGGCTATTAAAAATAGGCCTGATTCTGTTCCCTTTTAACTCTCACATCCTCCAAATGGATGTCTCCAGGAAGTTACACGTTCTAGCCTTTGCAGCCTCTTGTTATCACCCGATTTTGGGTGTTTTACAGCAATGGAGTAACTGAAGCTAAGAAACACTATGTGGCTGGAAATTCACACTAATCCATTTAGAAATAAAAAGAATCTGAGAAATTTTAAATAACTGCCTTTTGCTTCTGTTGTCTGACAAAAAGATATCCTCTATTTTCTATGGGATGTCATATTAAACCGTATGATTGAATATGTCAGACTCTATAGTAAATTCACAGTCCAAAGAAAATTGTCTACATGATGTCTGCATTTCTGTGCCTCACGGTCTTTATCATAGTCCCTCTTCATCGCAGTCCTTCTTACTGTCTGCTTTAGACATCCAGTTCATTTTGATATTTTAAAAAGAGTCTTTCAGCTGGTGTGGTGGCTCACACCTGTAATCCCAACACTTTGGGGGGGGGGGCTGAGGCAGGAGGACTGCTTGAAGCTAGGAGTTTGAGACCACCCTGGCCAACACAGTGAGACCGTCTCTACAGAAAATTAAAAAGATAATACATTTAATAAAAAAAGAAAAAAAAAATTATTTCTCTTGAGGCCAGGAATTTGAACAACATAGACCCTGTCACAGGAAAAAAAAAAAAAAAAAATAGCTGGGTGCATTCCTATAGTCCCAGCTGCTCATGAGACTGAGGCAGGAGAAATGCTTGAGCCCAGGAGTTCGAGGCTGAGGTGAGCTATGATTGTGCCACTGCACTGCAGCCTGGCCAACAGAGTAAGACCTCGTCTCACAAAAAAATTTCTTCTTGAATTAAACTCTGCTCAATGCAAACACTTCCTCCTGGTGACAGGCTGGTCTTTACTGAACAACTGAGAATAAGACAGACCAGCATGTCATGCTTAATCATAATCCATTTCCAGTGAGGAAAGATCTGAATGGAACAGAACTCACAATGAGGCTGTCCCAGCTTTCTCTGAGAATTACATGTGCTGTTTTAAATCATCCCTCTTTCACCATTACTCTTTTGCTCCACAATTAACAAATAGTTAATTCTCTGTTGGCTAGAATTCAACACTGTATAGCAAGACACAAAACAGTGTCTATGTAGACTTCTTTAGTAAGGGAGCTGCTGGTGTAGAACTGTCTACCCAACTAGACAAAAGTGCAGACATGATGTAAACAATCCACTCTCTCCGACAATAAATGTACCGTTCACATATCCTTTCTCAGTAAGGGCACACTCTTTTGTGACAAAGACTGCTTCAAGTATTAAATGAACTTACACAAAGGCGTACAATATATAATTATCTGCCACTTTCTATTTGGATACAAATGAAGCAATTGATGTTTTAAAGTCTTGTGCTGAATGCATTTTTAGGAGCTGACCTAGCTATGCTCTGAGCAAACAAGTGTATGAGTGAATGCAGACACATGAGACTACAACTGAGTATCTGTTCACAGGACAGAATCCCCAGCCAGGGAGACTTGAACAGACTTGAATTGAGCCCCAGGAGCCAAAACATAGAGGGGCAGGGTAGATTTCATTCTCTAAAGCAGCTGATGACTGCCTGAGGTGGAAGGTATAAACTAATCTCCCTGGGATAACAAGTATTTGAAAAAGGATTTTCTACAAGAATGGTTTTCTAAAGACATTTCCAAATACTGAATGTCAAGGCCAAATTCATTCCATGAGAAACAAATCTTTCAAATATTATCTCTGCACTCTTCATTCTTTTACTAAAGAGATTTTAAAAAGTATACAGAATTTCTCTTTCATTAATAACATTTACCATACCCATCAGAACTCCACTAATGGTCCGGGCACAGTGGCTCATGCCTGTACTCCCAGCACTTTGGGAAGCTGAGGTGGGTGGATCACTTGAGGTCAGGAGTTTGAGACCAGCCTGGCCAACATGGTGAAAACCCATCTCTACTAAAAGTACAAAATATTAGCCGGGTGTGGGGGCACACGTCTATAATCCAAGCTACATGGGAGGCTGAGGCACGAGAATTGTCTGAACCCAGAAGGTGGAGGTTGCAGTGAGCCGAGATTGCACCACTGCACTCTAGCCTGGGCAAGGGCGTGACTCTGGTCTTGAAAAACAAACAAACATTCCACTAATGAAAAAGGTGGGGAAAACCAATGTGTGGTTACTAAGTAACAACCAAAACCATACCTGGCTGGGATCCAGCAGAGCAGGGGACCAGCTAATTTTGCTAGAGGCTTGGGCAAGGGCAGCGAAGTCGCCAACCTTAGTGCCCTTCTTGGTGCCTCAACTGCTCCAGAAGCTGAGATGGAGCAGCTTAGAGGCAGGGAACACACGGATTTCCAACTTCTCCTCCAACACCCCTGCTCTCCACCACAGCCTGACAGTCTCCTGCATGAGTAGCAGCAGCTGTGACTGCTGGTCTCCAAGATCATCAAGAGATACACCTGGAGAAGGCTGAGTTCACTGGAGAGGGGGGCTGAAACAGTGTTTTCAGCTGGGTACGGAGTGGTCACAGACTGCTAGAAAAGTATATGTGGCAGTTACCGTGCAGATGAAGTGGCCACAGGCTGAAGAGGCAAGAGCTGCCCCTGCTCACTGTGGGATCAGCTGGATGGTGGGCCCATGATGGACAGGAGAGAAAATGAAAACCACAATGGAGGCATCCACCACTGCTGTCTGGAGTTAATAACGTGTGTGCTAAGAGTCTTTGAAGCTGGGCACGGAGGCTCATGCCTGTAATCCGAGCACTTTGGGAGGCTGAGGTGGGTGGATCACTTGAGGTCAGGAGTTCAAGATCAGCCTGACCAACATGGTGAAACCCCATCTCTACTAAAAATACAAAAATTAGCCGGACATGGTGGTGCACACCTGTAATCCCAGCTACTCGGGAGGCTGAGGCAGGAGAATTGCTTGAACCTGGGAGGTGGAGGTTGCAGTGAGCCGAGATCATAACACTGCACTCCAGCCTGGGTGACAGAGCGAGACTCTGTCTCAAGACAAAAACAAAAAACCAGAAAGTGTCTTTGAGTTCTTTCAGAAGCTGAATTCTCAGAAGGCTGCTCCCCAATTATCACATTCTTTCATGTCAAAAGCCCCTGATAAGTATGGAACCTATAGAGATGTAGTTGATCCCATAGAGCATAAACTTTGTTGCTGGCCAAGAAGCTCCCCCAAACCTCTTGCTTTGTAAGAAGGAAGCAAAGTTGCCTTAGTGATCAGTTAAAACAGTGACTGGTGACCGTAAATATAATCTCCCATACTTGCAGGAAAAAGAAATCTCAACTCAGTGATAAAATGATCTCCAGCTCCCAACACTTAAGCACTGTCGTAGGCCTGATGCGCCTTGAAGAAACATAGCACTGGAGATTAGGGGATGGACTTCCTCTTTTTATTTTCAGTTTTACCTCCTCAGTCTCAGCTTTAAGAGCTGGCCCCATTTGTGTGGCTGAATGGATTATCTACCCCCACCATCCTTAATGTATTTCCAGAGGTCTCTAATGAAGACCCTGAGCTTAGAAACCTCAAAACCAGTGCTTCTTTTACTCAGGCTGATTCTCTTCTATTATTCTTTCTTCAGAAGATTAGAAGCTGGGCATGGTGGCTCACACCTGTAATCCCAGTACTGTGGGAGGCTGAGGCAGGTGGATCACCTGAGGTCAGGAGTTCGAGACCAGCCTAGCCAACATGGTGAAACACCATCTCTGCTAAAAATACAAAAATTAGTCAGGCGTGGCGTCGCATGCCTGTAGTACCAGCTACTCAAGAGGCGGAGGCAGGAGAATCGCTTGAATCCAGGAGGCGGAGGTTGCAGTAAGGTGAGGTCACGCCACTGCACTCCAGCCTGGGTGACAAAGCAAAACTCCATCCTCCCACCACACACACACAAAAAAGAAATACAAAAGAGAAGGAGAAAGGAGTAAACAGTAGTATAACTTAAGAAGCTGACCCCAGGTTATATTCTGTAATCCCATGTTTCTTCTATGGGGTTTTACTTCCTTTCAGCAACTTCTTCAATGAGGCAGTTTACTCTGCAATACACTTGTTAGGTCTCTTCTCAACACCCTAGAAAGGTTTTTCCATCAGAGCCTCTATCCAACTGGTTCCATTCATTAGTTTAGTGGTGGCAATGACATATTCTGTACCTCCATCTTCCAACTGGGAAAGAAATCTCAGGGCAGCAATTTCAGCAAAGGTTACGCCCCCGAGGAAAAACACCAGTGTGACTCGGTTTTCTCCCGGTTGACCTAAAATGTAAACATTTCAGAATTAAAAACTATTTATTAGTGGTGCTTCTCTTCCCACCCCTTCAAACATTTTATCATTCATAATAAACAAGAGTCTTCATCCAGACAGTTCATCTGAAACCCAGGAACACTGATTTTAATCTCAATGTTTTTTTCTAACTCCTGAGATTCTCAACACAGAGGTTGAAAGCTGTTACCCCCTCAGGGAATAATCTGATTCTAGTGCTTACTATATACAATAGCAACGAACAAAAGAGGTAATATTTAATTCTGACTCCTATGTGCTTTACCAAGTATTTTACAAAGCCAACTGTACAATACCTGAAAACCGCACTGACAGTACATAATTATCTGCAGATGCTGGACTGGGACTTACGTTTCTTCTGCAGCCCTGTGGGCAGTGGCTGCCTCTCCTCAAAGTGGGGCCCTGGGAGGATGCGGAGGACCTCCTCGATGCTCCGCCAGCCAGGCCGGGAAAGCAGCTGAGCCAGCCGCACGCTGAGCGGGGCATAGCCACTGTACACATAGGATATGTCCGTGGGGTTCTGTGAGATTTAAAGAACAAAAGCCTGCTGATACAGAGTCTTAGAGCTACCTGACTCTGGCCTTTTGAGTAATCCAAAATTATTTGATTTGGATTTAAAGACAGATATACAGCTGCCACCCCTGCCATGCCCTGTTCTAATCCACCCCAGCGGGGCTCAATTTTAGCAGCCAGAGCTTCACTTTTGACTCAAATCTTGAAAAGCCACTCAAAGACTCTAGGTACAGATGAAAAACTGTTATTTGGTCTGACATGAAACTTCTTTTTTTTTTTGAGACAGAGTCTGGCTCTGTCACCCAGGCTGGAGTACAGTGGCGAAATCTCAGCTCACTGCAACCTTGGCCTCCCACGTTTAAGCAATTCTCCTGCCTCAGCCTCCCAAGTAGCTGGGATTACAGGTGTGCACCACCACTACTGGCTAATTTTTTGTATTTTTAGTAGAGATGGGGTTTCACCATGTTGGCCAGGCTGGTCTTGAACTCCTGACCTCAGGTGATCTACCCGCCTTGGCCTCCCAACGTGTTGGGATTACAGGTGTGAGCCACTGCATCCAGCCAGCAGGAGACTTCTTGGGGGGTGGAACTTGGCACTCCCTAGCTGAGCAACGATGTGCAATTACCTTTGAACTTAGCAATTCTACTTTTAGGCATTAATCCTACAGAGTTGCTTGCGGAACAACAGATAATAGACCAAAGTATAAACATATTAACTGCAACACTGCATGTAATAGCAAAGACTGGAAACAACCGGGATTTCTATCAACTGGAATCTGTTAAATCATTAAATAAGGTATAGCCTCAAAACCACTATGTAGCAATTTAGAAAAATTAACAAGAAGGGGAAGACGGCAGAAGACTCTTCAAGATCCTTTGTTAAGTGGTGGGTGAGTCCAGAGACAGAAAGGTCAGAACAGTGAAGACAGCTGAACTAATATGTACATGATATACATGATATATATTAGGGATCTCTATTTTCCCACTGGGAAAAGAAATCATCCAATTTTGCTCCTGACAGAGGAGACTGTCTAGTTATGAGCTTTTGTTACAAGAGGCAGCCTAATAAAGTCCCTTATGAAAAACCAAAAAAGACTGAAATTTAGAAACATTAGAATAAATAATAAATGTAAAGCAAAGTGCACCCCACTTTGGAGACCAACAGTAGAGAATATGCATTTTGTGTAAAAATGTTTGGATATGCATAGAATCTTTCTGGAAGGATAGGTAAAAAACTGGCCACAGTGGCTGCCTCTGAGGGGAAACTGTGGAAGGAAACTCACTTGACCCTGACGGCCCTGCTTTTGCACAGCTTTTTTTTCTTTGAGACAGGGTCTCATTCTGCTGCCCATGCCGGAGTGCAGCGGTGCAATCTCAGCTCACTGCAGCATCTGCCTCCCAGGCTCAAGTGATCCTCCCACCGTAACTTCCTGAGTACAGTAGCTGGGACTACAGGTGCATGCTTCACCATCTGTATTTTTTTGCATTTTTTGGAGGATCACTTTTGTATTTTTTGGTAGAGACAGGGTTTCACCATGTTGGCCAGGCTGGTCTCAAACTCCTGACCTCAAGTGATCCTCCTGTCTTGGCCTCCCAGAGTGCTGGGATAACAGGCGTGAGCCACCATGCCCAGCCATGGCTGGTTTGTTTATGAGTGCTGGACATCTCCCCTGACTCCTCTCCACTCTTGTCCGCAATATTCTATGCCCAGAGATGGACCTGTAGGTCTCACATCAACACTCTCCAATGCCTTCTCTTTGGGTCTGACCAATGCAAAGCCTCAGAGTGGACTGGAGAGTGGGCAGCAATGTGAGGACGAGGTTGTCACTGGCCAGCTTCCTCTACTGGAGGTCGACCGTAGCTTCAGCCAGAGGCCCCTCACCCCTTACCTCATCAGATGGCCCCACCACAGCTCTTCTCTCCAGGTTCCAAGAACAGCCCCCTCTCCTTGCCCTTCAGGCCTTGGCTGGCAATGGCTCCCCACTGCCTCTTACTGGTGTCCACTCTTGCCACACCTTTACCTGAGACAGGGTTTAGCTCTGTCGCCCAGGCTGGAGTGCAGTGGTGCAAACATGATTCACTGTAACTGCCTCCCAGGCTCAGCGGTCCTCCAACCACAGGCTCCCAGTCTAAAGAGTCATGCCACCATTGGCTTAATTTTTTTTTTTGTAGAGCCAGGGTTTTGCCATGTTGCCCAGGCTGGTCTCAAACTACTGGACTCAAGTGATCTGAATGCTTCAGCCTCCCAATATACTGGGGTTACTGGCATGAGCCACTGCACCTGACCCCATATCTTTTTTTTTTTTTTTGAGAGAGAGTCTCGCTCTGTTGCCCAGGCTGGATTGCAGTAGAGCAATCTGAGCTCACTGCAGCCTCCACCCTCCTGGGTTCAAGCGATTCTCCTGCCTCAGCCCCGCAAGAAGCTGGGATTACAGGCATGCACCACGACGCCAGCTAATTTTTGTATTTATATAGAGATGGGGTTTCACCACGTTGGCCAGGCTGGTCTCAAACTCCTCAGCTCAAGTGATCTGCCCGCCTCGGCCTCCCAAAGTGCTGGGATTACAGGCGTGAGGCACTGTGCCCGGCCCACATCTTTATTAAACTCTCTAGAAACTCCCCAGTTTAAGTGTATTCTCTGTTTCCTACTGGGATTCTGATGGATACCATACATGAATACATTACTTTTTCAAAAACATTAGAAAACTGTTTTTAGAAAGCAAGGCAGATGTGTAGGTTCAGAAGCGTATGTTGTCACGTGGATGATCTGACTCGTCACTAAGCATGAGGTGGAGAGGTGTGGCATACCTGCTCGTTGACATCATCCATCCAAAGGCGTAATGTTTTCCGAATAGTCGGGTAATTGTTTCTGCCCCCCCGTCTGTGGTTTCAGCAGGCCGGCCTTCTCCAGGTTGTGTAAGGTCAATATGTGCTCATAGCCGTATGTCTGCAAGGGAAGTCATTTGACCTTGATGTCAGATCAGGAAAAGGATTTCTGCAATTTTCAAAGAAGGGCACTTCCAACAAATCAATTTGGATTGTACTGCAGGACGTGCTACTGAAGTCCAGCAACGCCAGTGGACGGGCACAGAGGACAGGGTGGAGGGATGAAACCTGCCCTAAAACTGCTTCACCTGCTACTGTTAATTCAGCTCACTGTTCCAAAGAGAAATTTAAAATTGTTAAAGTCAGAATTTATGGACCCAACCTAAGTGAGCATCAAATAAAAAGATAGTACATTTATATACTGAATATAATTAGCTCTAAAAAAGAATAAGGCATATCTATACATCCTGATAAGAAAGCTCTCCAGGATATATTAAAAACAATAAAAAATATTGTGTAGATTAAGATATTAGTTCTATTTTTTAAAAGTAGCCAAGGGCTGGGCATGGTGGCTCACACCTGTAATCCGAGCACTTTGGGAGGCTGAGGCGGGTGGATCACGAGGTCAGGAGTTCAAGACCAGCCTGACTAATATGGTGAAACCCCATCTCTACTGAAAATACAAAAATAACCCAGGCATGGTGGCGCGTGCCTATAGTCCTAGCTACACAGGAGGCTGAGGCAGGAGAATAGCTTGAACCCCGGAGGTAGAAGTTGCAATGAGACAAGATCATGCCACTGCACTCCAGCCTGGGCAACAGAATGAGGCTCCATCTTAAAAAAAAAAAAAAAAAAGTTGCCAAGGTCTGGACACAGTAGCTCACGCCTGTAATCCCAGCACTGAGGTGAGCAGATCACTTGAGGTCAGGAGTTTGAGACCAGCCTGGCCAACATGGTGAAATCCCATCTCTACTAAAGATACAAACATTAGCTGGGCCTGGTGGCAGGTACCTGTAATGCCAGCTACTCAGGAGACTGAGGCAGGAGAATGGCTTGAACCCAGGAGGCAGAGATTACAGTGAGCCAAGATTGTGCCACTGTATTGTGCCACTGTACTCCAGCCTGGGCAACAGGGTGACACACTGTCTCAAAAAATAAATAAATTTTAAAAAGTAGCCAACATTTATGTAATACTTTCGATGAGCTGGGCCCCGTTCTGGTCTAAGCAATTTTATACATTACCTCAGTCATCCTGGCTCTAACCCCATGACGTAGGTATCATTATTATCTTCATTTTACAGAGATGTTTCAATAACCTGCCTAAGGTCACACAAGTTAGTGAAGAACAGAGCTGAAGGATCCAGCCAATGTCACTCTGAAGTCTGTGTACGGAAAGATTCTCTGTCTATAAATGCAAAGAATGGAGTTTGGGGAGGAAGCAAACCAGATTGCTGACACTGGTCATATCTGGGGAGGGAAATGGGGGTAGGAGCAGGGTACAGGGGATATTCCATGTACATTTTGTTCCATGTACTTCTGCATTATTTGACTCTTATACAAGAATGTATAACTTAAAAAAGACAAAAACAAAAAATTAATGAGCACTCGATTTTAATAAAAATGTACTTAACTGTGCCTGGTAATAGCAAATAAATACTACCTGAGTCATTTTCAAACAAACGGGAGAACTTTTTTTTAAATAAGAGTGGGCTTTTCCTTATTATAAAGTAACACAGGCTTACTTTAAGTAAACCTGCTAAGCAACTGTTTTAAGAAATTGGCAGAAAGTTCTTTTCCTCCATTGTATAACTGCCGAGTTAAGAACACAGGCGCTACACCCAAATTGCCTGGGTTTACCACTGGCTGTGCCACTTACCAGCCAGGTAACCTTGGGTGAGTTACCTCAACTATGTGCCTCAGTTTTTCATCCATAAAACTGGGACAATAACAGTGTCTAACTCACAGGGTGGTTGTGAAGATTTGTTGTTGCTGTTGTTGTTAACTACAGTTAACAAGGTACAATGTAGTGAAGTTAAACAAATGAATGCACATAAAGCTTTTCCAATAGACCCTAGCATAGAGTAGATGCTCAATAAATGTTAGCTATCATTACTTTTTACTTTTGTAAAAAAAGCTATGTTGCCCAGGCTGGTCTTGGCCTCCAGGATCCTCCTGCCTCAGTCCCACAAAATAGTGGGATTACAGGGGGTGAGCCACTGTGCCCAGCCTGTTAGCTATTATCACACAAATACAATAAGCAATGATGGCTTCCAAGACCAACTCCTCTAGGTGTTAAAAAATTTAAAAAACAGTGGTAACAATATACCAAAATGGCAGCTTTGAATTTTTTATTTTTTATTATTTCTTGAGACAGAGTCTCACTGTCGCCCAGCCTGGAGTGCAGTGGTATGATCTTGGCACACTGTAACCTCCACCTCCTGAGTTCAAGTGATTCTTCTGGCTCAGCCTCCCAAATAGCTGGAACTACAGGTGCACGCCATCACGCCTGGCTAATTTTTGTATTTTTAGTAGAGACGGGGTTTCACCATGTTGGCTAGGCTGGTCTCAAACCCCTGACCTCAAGTGATCTACCTGCTTCGCCCTCCAAAAGTGCTGGGATTACAAGTGTAAGCCACTGTGCCTGGCCCATGAAGTATTTTTTAAAAAGATGCTGTCCCCCTTGGCAAATTAATGATTTAAAAATATACTCACCTGGAGAATCTCTCTTTTGTAATAATCCAAAACTTTTTGTTTGAGCCCACTATTACACACGGATTGGAGGCAAACTAGTCTTAACACCTTGATCAATGAGTGCTTTTGGGCGATACAATCCTCAATGTAATTGTTGACCTAGAAATAAAGTAGCATACATATACATATATATATATATATATATATACTATACACACACACGTACGTGTACACACACATAACACACACACACACACACACACACACACACAATACCTGGTTTGGGAACTTAAAAGAACTTGATGTTTACTATTATTTTTCGAAGTCCAATAAAGCAGATATGTGGGAAAATGAGTTATTTTTTCACAATCCCTAACCCCTCTCTGAAACAGCTCTCCTAGCCCCAGCCACGTATACACCTTGGCTAACACACACACACACACACACACACACACACACACACACACACACACACACCCCAGGTGATTAGGCCAAGTCACTGGAGCCCAAGGCCACTGAGAATACAACTGGTCACTCTAAATGCCTATCTGGACCCATCTGTCTCTAAGGACACCCTTCTGAGAGGTTACCAGATGCCTAGCCCATTTCAATAATATCAACAATTTATCTAGCAAAAAGTATCAGTAATTGTTTAATGTTAGGAATTTTCATAAAGTTAATAATTTAAAATTTGTTAACACAGCTAGATATTTAAAGGAATTATATAAGAAACTCTCTCAAAAGAGCAAATACCTTAATTTAAAAATATTTGATTTCAGGGCTAGGTCTCATCTTGCCATGTATGGCAGAAAGTCTTGCACAGAATAATGGTAAGTATCTGTTACGTGATAAAATTTACACTTGCACATGTTGTATTTGTTTTTAAAAATATTTAGGTGGCTGGGTGCAGAGGCTCACGCCTGTAATCCCAGCACTTTGGGAGGCCGAGACGGGCAGATCACCTGAAGTCAGGAGTTTGAGACCAGCCTGAACAAAATAGTAAAGCCCCATCTCTACTAAAAATACAAAAATATGCTTATACCCGTTACTGGAGATAGTAGGAAAAAAAATACAAAAATTAGCCAGGTGTGGTGGCACATGCCTGTAATCTCAGCTACTCGGGAGGCTGAGGCAGGAGAATCACTTGAACCTGGGAGGCAGAAGTTGCAGTGAGCGGAGACCGTGCCACTGTACTCCAGCCTGGGTAACAGAGTGAGACTCTGTCTCAAAAAAAAAAAAAAAAAAATTTAGGCAAGGCATGGGAATCAAAGCAGTTGCTTTTCTGGCTATAATCTGATGTTTAATAAGCTTTTAATTACTTGTTAAAGAGGTTTTTTTGTCCACATACCTTATCGGTGTCTATTCCAGACATAAACTCCTGTTCCACGGTTAATTTATCAAAGAAGTCTTCAGAAGCTAAAATGAATTAATTAGCAAATTTGCAACTTAGAAATTAAACGTTAATTTACTGCAGTGGCATGCTTTCATAGACATAGCATGATTCAGAAACTAGACAGGTGGCTGGGCATAGTAGCTCACACTTGTAATCTCAGAACTTTGGGAGGCTGAGGTGGATCACTTCAGGCCAGGAGTTCAAGACCAGCCTGACCAACATGGCCAAACCCCATCTCTACCAAAAATACAAAAATTAGCCAGCTGTGGTGGCGCACACCTGTAGTCCCAGCTACTCGGGAGGCTGAGGCGGAGAATCACTTGAACCTCGGAGGCAGAGGTTACAGTGAGCCAAGATCATGCCACTGCATTCTAGCCTGGGAAACAGAGCAAGACACTGTCTCAAAAAAAAAAAAAAAAAAGAAAGAAAGAAAGAAACCAGACATCATGCAAAAAAAGCAAGCAAGCAATAAGTTCAAGTCATCACCTGAAGAAAATCTTCTAGGAAACACGAAAAACCCTCGGCCTCTGTACTCTTAAGTTACATTGAGATAGAGTTGACAACGGCCCTCCTTTGTATCCTTAGGATTTCAATACAGACCCCAGAATGAGCATCGGTATCAATAAAAGCTAATTCCTCAAGAACATTTCATTTTTATCATTAGTTACAACTCAATTTCAACTGGTTTCCACTTCCACTAACAGGAAAACAAAGGACCGATTTTCCGACACTGTGTTTTACTTAAGATTCGAAGTACACTTAATGAAACAATCTCCTACTCAGCTTTTACAGCCCTGTGTTGTAATGAACAAACTCATGTCTGCTTTAATAGACATCTTCTGAGCTCTTTCAAAATACTCAACATATACTCTCTGCACCAATTCTACATATTCAAGGAAAGAACAACAACAACAACAAAAAATCACACCATGCCAATTAAGTAATCCTTCAAAAAGGAAAAAAGCAGCCAGGCGCAGTGGTTCACGCCTGTAATCCCAGCACTTTGGGAGGCTGAGGTGGGGCAGATCACTTGAGTCCAGGAATTAAAGACCAACCTGACCAACATGGTGAAACCCCATCTCGACCAAAAATACAAAATCAGTTGGGCATGGTGGTGCATGCCTGTAATCCCAGCTACTTGGGAGGCTGAGGCAGGAGAATCGCTTGAACCTGGAGGGTGGAGGTTGCGGTGAGCCGAGATCACACCATTGCACTCCAGCCTGGGCAACAAGAGTGAAACTCTGTCTCAAAATAAAAAAGGAAAAGGAAAAAAGCTGTATTAAAGAAATTAACCATCTCAAATTATGATGAAAAACTTAAAATTTTTTTCTCTTATCTACATTCCAAATATTTTTCATATAAATGATAATGAAAAAAATTGAGTTAACAAATGGAACATTCTTTTTTTTTTTTGAAATGTAGTCTTGCTCACCCAGGCTGGAGCACAGTGATGTAATCTCAGTTGACTGTAACCTCCGCCTCCAGGGTTCAAGTGATTCTCATGTCTCAGACTCCTGAGTAGCTGGGACTACAGGCATGTGCCACCATGCCCAGCTAATTTTTGTATTTTTGGTAGAGATGCGGTTTCACCACGTTACCCAGGCTGGTCTTGAATTCCTGGACTCAAGGGATCTGCCCCCCTCAGCCTCCCAAAATGCTGGATTACAGGCATGAGCCATCATGCCTGGCTAACAAATGGAACATTCTTTTTTTGTTTGTTGTGTTTTTGAGATGGAGTCTCACTCTGTTGACCAGGCTGGAGTGCAGTGGTGTGATCTCAGCTCACTACAACCTCTGCCTCCGGGGTTCAAGTGATTCCCCTGCCTCAGCCTCCCTGGTAGCTGGGACTACAGACACGCATCACCATGCCTGGCTAATTTTTGTATTTTTAGTAGAGACAGGGTTTCACCATGTTGGCCAGGCTGGTCTCAAACTCCTGACCTCAGGTGATCTGCCCACCTCAGCCTCCCAATGTGCTGGGATTACAGGTGTGAGCCACCATGCCCAGCCTGGAACATTCTTAACTATTAACATACGTACACTTAGTTAACACAGGGAATAACACATGGTATTAAGACAGAGCTGACTCTCCCAAGGAGGCATCATGGTGTTGATGACCTAGGTGTAAAACGTTGTGTGCTAGTAGCCCCAGATGGAAACCATCATTACAAAGGATACTCACTAGTGACATCTTTGATCAATTCTGCAATTGAGGTATGGTTTGCCAGCGAGCCCCTTGCTGCCTGCATGTGTGGCAACTGGGAAACAAACTGCTTGATCTCCCCCACGGTCTTTGCATTGTGTCTTTCCTGAAAGAAACAAGACAACAGTGCCTCAGGCAGGGAAGACAGTTTATTTATGTATTTATTTATTTTATTTATGTTTTTGAGAGGGAGTCTTGCTGTCACCCAGGCTGGAGTGCAGTGGTGCTATCGTGGCTCACTGGAACCTCTCCCTCCAGGATTCAAGTGATTCTCCTGCCTCAGCCTCGTAGCTGGGATTACAGGTGCCTGCCACCACGCCCAGCTAATTGATGTACTTTTAGTAGAGATGGGGTTTTACCGTATTCATCAGGCTGGTCTCAAACTCCTTACCTCAAGTGATCTACCCACCTTGGCCTCCCAAACTGTTAGGATTACAGGTGTGAGCCACCGCACCCGGCTGATATTTTATTTTTAACTGCTCTGTTTTTTGTATTGTTCAGAGGCTGTTTCATTTATAGTAATGTGAAAGGCAGAATGGACAACAAATAAATCAGGCCAAACACAGCTCCAACATTATACAGAAAAACAGAAAAGTACATGTCACTGAAATATAGAGCTCATGGTGCCTGTCTCCCGAATTAGCACTTCTTTAGAGAAGCAGATGCCTCCGCGTCTCTCTTCCAATATACCAACTCACACACTGTGTCAGTATTTTGTGGGCATCTGGGTATTGGTGAAAGACAGTGTTACGTAGATCATACAAATTTCTGAGTAAAAAAGTAAGACAAAAAATGTTTAGATGGTACCATAAAGAGGAAAAGTTTCCTATGTAATAGAAAAAACAAAACAAAACATTTTTTCTGTTGAACCTCAGTCTTGTCTTTGACTTTGAGACAGGGTCTCTCTCTGTCGGTGAGGCTGGAGTGCAGTGCACCATCACAGCTCACTGCAGCCTCCAACTCCTAGGCTCCCACCTCAGCCTCCCGAGTGCTGGATTACAGGCACATGCCACTGTGCCCAGCTGGTTGAAAAAAAAAAGGAAGAAGTTGTTTTGTTGAGACGGTGTCTTGCTGTGTTGCCCAGGCTGGTCCAGAACTTCTGGGCTCAAGTGATCCTCCTGCCTCAGCCTCTGAAAGTGCTGGGATGACAGGCGGGAGCCACTGTACCTGCCTGAACCTTACTCTTGAGTATAGTCTATGAACAAAGCGAACCTGGCTTGGTGATGATAATATTTTTTGACAAAATGTAATAATTTAAACCAAAGGTAACTTCAGAAATATGATAATCAATTAATGAATATAATTCCTAAGAAAGATAAAATCTGGAATTACATGGCTGAGTTCCAAGCCAGCCTGGAAAACACAGGGAGACCCCGTCTCTACAAAAACAAAAACAAAACCAAAAAACTTAGCCAGGCATGATGGCATGTTCCTATGGTCCCAGCTACTCGGGAGGCTGAGGTGGGAGGACGGCTTGAGCCTGAGAGGTAGCAGCTGTAGTAGGCCGTGATTGTACCACTGCCTCCATCCTGGGGGACAGAGTGAGACCCCGTCTCAAAAAAAAAAAAATCTGGAACTACATGCTCAATGAAAAATTCATTCTCAAAAACTTCAATTTATGTTTCTAAAGTCTAAATATTCAGAGTTTATCATCTTGTTGAATTCCCATGTTTCAAAAAGAAGCCTGGGCAAGAATAAGCTAGTGACTGGGCAAGAGGAGGCAGGAAGGTGATAATGAAGCCACCAATTTAAAAGCGCTGGGTTGCTGGGGATTTCAGTCTCATTATCACTCACAGTCGCACTGGCTAAACTTGAGTTTTCAGCATGAACCACAAGTTCTATTACAGAGGAACTTTTATTTATAGTACAGATGATTTCCTCTTAAGCGAGGTAGGAAATAATTTAAAAGATGATAAAGCAAATGTTTATGATGGAAGTCTGTAAACACTTGTGCCTCCACCTACCCCCCATGCAAAAAGAGCTTTACACCACATGGGTGTGAGAAAGTTTAAAATGAAATCTTCCAATATGGAATCTGTAGTTACTGAAGATGAGAAAAGTTGCACCGAAGCCCAGCTTAATGGCTCCATATTTTTGGAGCTTTTATTCATTCCCCTCTGGGATGGGCATCTACCTGAGACCTAGAGTTTCAGAATGACACCCCAAACTTGCCTCACCTCGAAGGCTGCAGAGATGATCTTTGCTTTCTTGCTGAGCACAGAGCCCACCGCATTGAAGTTCTTATCTCGGATCTCAGCATAGAGCTCCTCTGCAGAATTCAGCTGCAGCTTCTTTGCCTCTGTGGGGAGGTCCTTACCACCATCACCCTGTTTCTTAGGTGCAAATTTCTCTGGAGGTAATTTCACATAACCTGAACAGCAACGGAAGGGAATAAGCACCTGTGTGCAGTGACTGGAAGAACCAATCAAGCGCCCAAGCACAAGACAGAGTTTCCAGCTCAGGAGACAATGTAAGACGGCAAACGACACACAGCTCTGAGCTTCTGATTTTCCATGATCAAAGTACAGGAAGTAGTGACTCTAATATTGATACCACAGTTCTAATGATCTTTGGGGCATTGATGTAAAGCACATGCAGCAATGTCCACTTCCTGAACTTATTCAGAGACTAGGTCACTTTTCCACTCAGAAAGCTTACAAGGATCTCCCTAGTGTCTCTTAGTGTTTTTTCAAATTGTAGATCATGTTCCATTAGTGGATCATGAAATCAAGCTGGTGGGTTGCAAGTAGCATCTTAAAAACAAAAACAAAACAACAGTACCCAAAACAGCACAGAGCAGAAAATACAAAAGCTGATCACATGACATTAGAGAAGCTAGTGGTGGCTTCATTTTTTTTTTAAATAAAACTTTTGTTTCAATTTCACATGCACATAGATATACATGTGTGTATGTACTGGGTCATGATATAAAATACATTACTCACTGATTCTCACTATATCTCATGATACAAAATATATTTCGCTCATATTTCTCCAAAATAGCATGGTATCCACTTCCTCTGCGAAGTAACCTTAATCTCCTTCTCCCCCACTCTGCTCCTGCCAAGTCAAGTGAGTCCCTGTTTCCCCGGAACACCCCATATGTGCTCATGAACTGCTGATGGCATGGAGCTGGTGTAACTCTGCAGTAAAGCAATTTGGCAACACGTACCAAGTGCCTTTCACCCCAAAATCCTGCATCAGGGAATCCAGGGAAAGAAACCAATCTGATATATAAAAAAAAACTTACGTATGCTGGGCATGGTGGCCCACACCTCTAATCCCAGCACTTTCAGAGGCTAAGGTGGGAGGATCTCTTTATATTTTATTTTATTTATTTGAGACGGAGTCTTGCTCTGTCACCTTGCCTGGCTAATTTTTGTATTTTTAGTAGCAACAGGGTTTCACCATGTTGGCCAGGCTGGTCTTGAACTCCTAACCTCAGGTGATCCACTCATCTCAAGGCTCCCAAAGTGCTGGGATTACAGGCATGAGCCACCACACCTGGCCACTTTTTTTTTTTTTTTTTTTTTTTTGAGATGGAGTCTTGCTCTGTCACCCAGGCCAGAGTGCAGCAGCGTGATCTCGGCTCACTGCAACCTTGGCCTCCCAGGTTTAAGCGAGTCTCCTGCCTCAGCCTCCCGAGTAGCTGGGATTACAGGTACACACCACCACATCTGGCTAATTTTTGTATTTTTAGTAGAGACAGGGTTTCGCCATGTTGGCCAAGGTGGTCTCAAACTCCTGACCTCAAGTGATCTGTCTGCTTCAGCCTCCCAAAGTGCTGCGATTAGAGGTGTGAGTCACCACACCTGGCCTGGGAGGATCTCTTGAACCTAGTTCAAGACCAGCTGGGGAAACATAGGGAGACCCTGTCTCTACAAAAACTTGAAAAGTTAGCTGGGCATGGTGGTGCATTCCCATAGTCCCAGCTGCTTGGGAGGCCGAGATGGAAGGACTGCTTGAGCCGAAAAGGTCAAGGCAATAGTGAGGTATGATCATGCCACTGTTCTCTAGCCTGGGCGACACCGTGAGACCCTGTCTCAAAAACAACAACATTGGCTGGGCACAGTGGCTCACACCTGTAATCCCAACAATTTGGGAGGCTGAGGAGGGCAAATTACTTGAGCTCAGGAGTTCAAGACCAGCCTGGGCAACATGGTGAAACCCGTCTCTATTAAAAACAAATAAACAAAAAACAGAAACAACAAAAACCCCACTTACGTATACAGATGTTTTTATAATCACACACACAGGAAAAAACCTAAAATGCCCAACATTAGAGGAATGACTCTGTCAACTAGAGTTTAAATGTACTGTGGTTTTGTTTTTTTTTGTTTTTGTTTTTTTTTGGTGAGATGGAGTTTCACTCTTGTTGCCCAGGCTGGAGTGCAATGGCATGATCTCAGCTTACTGTAACCTCTGCCTTCTGGGTTCAAGCAATTCTCCTGCCTCAGCCTCCTGGGTAGCTGAGATTACAGGTGCACACCACCACGCCCGGCTAATTTTTGTTGTATTTAGTAGAGATAGGGTTTCACCATGTTGGTCTCGAACTCCTAACCTCCGGTGAACTGCCTGCCTTGGCCTCCTAAAGTGTTGGGATTACAGGCGTGAGCCACTGCGCCCAATCTATGTTGTGGATTTTAACGAATGCATATGCTAGGAAAATGCTCATTAGCTTACCAAATCAAACTCAGGTTTGAAACTATTTGTACAACCTGATTCCATTTTTTGTTCATTAAAATAAACTACACAAGGTGAAAAAAAGACTACAAGGAAATGCACCACAAAATTAACAGCGGTTGTCCCAAGATTTGGGGCCACAGGTCCATGGGGTAGGGTTGGAAGATAATAAGGGATCTATGTTTTCTTCTATTTTTCCATTTTTTTCTTAATCAATGTTTGACTTATATTACAAAAAAAACTTGCTACAAGGAGGCTGGGAATTTAAACATATTGTCTCCTTGGAAAATTCCCTCCGACCTACCTCTCACCTGTCCTACACAGCTGTCTCCTGGGCAAACTCCAGCCCCCTTTCCCCCGCGCCAGTCCCCATCCTCAACTGCAGAGCACTCCTTTCATGCCTTCCTGGGTGGCACACACTCTGGGACCACCCCGTCTCTCTCATTTCCACCCACGACCCAGCAGAGGGCTCTCCTGAAATGAATTCCTCTGTCAATAAATAGAGTTTTACAAAGAATTAGCCATTTTTTGGACAAATAATAATAATAATAAAGACTTTTTACAATCTTATAAAAGACCTTGAGGAGGCGTGTGTAGAAACGCCTGTTTATGTCTCTCTCTCCCATTCCCTCACTCAGGTCATGCATTCATTCATTCTTGTGGTAAACTGCACATCATACAAAAATCACCACTTTGTTTTACAACGAATGATCCGGTAGCATTTAGTACATATACAACATGGTAGGACCACAGCCAGTCTCTAGTTCCAGAGTTTTTTTTATCCCAAAGGGAAGCCCTACAGCCAATAAGTAGTCACTCTCCATCTCCTTCCTGCAGTCCTGGCAACCATGAGCCTGTTTTCCCTCTGAATTTTAGGCCTATCTTTTTTAAAATATTTTTTTCAATTTTTCACTTGTTTTTTTTTTTTTTTTGAGACAGAGTCTCACTCTGTCGCCCAGGCTGGAGTGCAGTGGTGTGATCTCGGCTCACCACAACCTCCACCTCCTGGGTTCAAGCGATTCTCCTGCCTCAGCATCCCAAGTAGCTGGGACTAGAGGTACACACCACCATGCCTGGCTAATTTTGATTATTTTTCATAAAGACGGGGTTTCATTATGTTGGCCAGCTGGTCTCGAACTCCCAACCTCATCATCTGCCTACCTTGGCCTCCCAAAGTGCTGGGATTACAGGTGTGTGCCACCACGCCCAGCCTGGAAATTGAAATTTTTATGTAAATCACACTGATCCCCTTTTTTGGGATGATTCCTCAAAGGACGTTCTTAGGCTTTGGGTTTTCTTGAGCCAAAGGTTAGAAAAGTTTTATGTGTTGCCAAATGGTTTACAAAAAGGTCTGTAATCTACACTTTGAAATCATCATTAAAATTGGATCTCTGACTTCAAATATGCTTAAGTGTCCAATATACAAACAGTAGCCTCCACAAAAAATATTCTTCTCATATTACCTATTAGTGGAAACAGACATCACATACTTACTGTTCTGAATGCCATAAATTTCATCAATGAGTCCTTCATATGTCAACTGAGTGGCAAGGGGCGTTAACAAATCCACATTCCGATCAAGCAACAAGAGATTATCAAAAACAGGAAATATTGAATTCTGGCTGCCTGTAAACTCTCTCTTCATCCTGATCATCATATTGGCCACTTGCTGGAAACAAAACATTGGATGAGGTGGGGCCCTCCTGGGAACGAGCAGATTTTAAAATTCGTCTAAAACCAGAAAGACAACCAAAAAAGTAAAAAAGGAGAAAGCCGTGGAAGAGTGCATTGCTAAGAAATAAGCCGCTCTAGAAAGGCGTCTTGCTGCTGGTACCCATCCCGACACGTGCGCCAAGGGAGCTGCCACTTGCCAATGAGGCATAAAATCAGGTCAGTCTATTCTTGGGATTTGCAGTACTTATGTTCTATGAAGTCACTGTAAACACTGAACTAGCGAAGATGGTACCAGTGTTCCTGGGGGAAATGCAGAGTTAGGTTCCCATGAGCCTCTGGTCTCAACGTTTTTGTCAAATGATCAACATGGAAGCCAGTTTTATATGTGATGCCTGACTTCACATCACTGTTGATCATTCATCTTGAACTCACAGCCCCAGCTCTGTGACTTGTGCCTGAACAAAGCATCTCTGACACATGCAACGTCTCTGCCAGGCATATCACAGCCTTCTTGTGCTCAGGACACCAGACTGCACCTCAGCCCTAGGATTGAGGGCCATTTTAAACAGTGAAATCACCAAAAAAAGTACAAACGTGTGAAAAACATGACAGTGAGACTGTGAAAACGACACTTGCTGGCAGTCTGAGAGCTGAAATGGGAAGGTGAAGTCACCCTGCCTCAGATGGGAACATGTGCAGTTGGTTACTCAAACTCACCACTATGCCCACCCGTAAAAGCACCAGGAATACTGACTTGGAGGGTTATAAGTGCATTTTAATGAGGAGGCAAATTCACGAGTACAGTATTCATAAATAATTAGGATCAATTGAATTTGTGTGTAAGGAGCTTCCCGTTCCTGCTCCCTTTTGGGGTGTGAAGGGCCCCTCCTTTGCCACCAGAAAGCAGCCGGTTCTCACCCGAGCGCATTCTCCTTTCCCGAAGATCTGGGGGATCGTTCCGTACAGAGCTTGCAGGGTCATCAGCCCCTTGGCTGCGTGGTACAGGCTCGTCTGGTCGCCCTCCAGGTAGCACTCCTGTGAGGGGGAAAGGCCAAGTACTGCCAGGCCACAGAGGGCCTCCTAGGGACCCCTCTCTGTTCCTGGGACTGGGGTACAGCAACAGATAATAAAATCATTTCCGGTTATTTCACACTGTGCCAGGAAAACTGGGGGACTCAAGTTCATTTTCCAAAACTGCTGCCTGCCAGTCTAGGCCCTAAGGCTGGCAGCCCCAAGGGTGGGTGCAGTCGTGGAAGCACCTTTCCTAGGCAGAGCCAGGGCTTCCGGAAGAAAACTGTTCACCTGGCATGCTAGCTCTTCTGAATCAGCTCTTGAATAAAAGACTGGAGAACACAGACTTACACTGAGAGATGGGGTCCCATTCACTGTTGAGTGTAAACTCTGGCAGGACATGCTGGGAGAGCCACATGCTAATGCCCAGAAACACAAAAGAGCACAGGACAGAATACTGCATTGTTTTTACAAAGGATGAGGCAGATTTTCATGACAAGTGACAATCAAAAGCCACAATCTCTTGAGAAACGAACAAGTTGAACAACGTTGAGTATAATCTCATTTTATAAAATATATCTATTTTTGCATTGAAAAAAGGACCTCCAAAATACACACAAAACCACCTGGGAAGACTGCGTGCACTGGCTCATGGCTGTAATCCCAGCACTGTGGGAGGCTGAGGCAGGTGGATCACCTGAGGTCAGGAGTTCGAGACCAGCTGGACCAACATGGCGAAACCCGATCTCTACTAAAAATACAAAAACTAGCCAGGCGTTATGGCGTGTGCCTGTAATCCCAGCTACGCAGGAGGCTGAGGTGGGAGAATCACTTGAGCCCGGGAGTCAGAGTTGGCAGTGTGCCGAGACTGAGATCACACCACTGCACTCCAGGCTGGGTGACAAAGTGATAATCCAGAAAAAAAAAAAGACAGAACAACAAGGGTGTCCGTGCGGATGTGCAGCCGGATCCCTCACACACTGCGGCTGAGAGTACAGACGGCGCAGCTTCAGTGCAGACGAGCTCGGCAGCTCCTCGAAATGTTCAACCTAGAGTTGCCATATGAGTCAGCAATTCTACTCCTAGGTCTATCTACGATAAATGAAAATACACATCTACAAAAACACTTTTCTCAAAAGTATCATAACAGCCAAACAGTGGAAACAACCCATCAGGTGTCCATCAACTGATGAATGCTATCATTACAATGCAATGCTATTCAGCAGCAAAAAGAAACGAAGCCCTGACATGGGCTACGACCTGGATGAACCCCGAAAACATGACACTAAGTGAAGATGCCACACGCAAAGGGCCATGTACATATTATATGATTTCATTTCTAAGAAATCTCCAGAATAAGTTCAAAACCAGCCTGGGCAACATAGTGAGATGCTGTCTCTCCAAAAAATAAAAATAGACATAAAAGACACTTTTAAAAAATTAGCCGGGTGTGGTGGCACATGCCTGTAGTTTCAGCTAATCAAAAGGCTGAGGCTAGTGAATCACTCAAGCCTAGAGGTCAAGGCTGCAGTGAGGTATGATCACATCACTGCACTCCAGCCTGGGCAAAAGAGGGAGACTCTGTCTCAAAAAAAAAAGAAGAAAAAGAAAACTCCAGAATAGGCAAATTCATACAGACTGAACTAGATTAGTGCCTGCCAGAGGCTGGGGGAAGGAAGGATAGGGATGGACTGCTGCTGGGCATGGGCTTCTTTGAGGGGGTAAAATGTGCCATACTTAGACAGTGGTGAGAGTTGCGCAACTTTGTGAATACACTAAAAACCGTGTATTCTCATCATCAAGGAGAGAATTTCATGGTATTGTGAATTTTTTTTTTTCTTCTTGAGATAGTTTCCCTCTGTCACCCAAGCTAGAGTGCAGTGCTACAATCTTGGCTCACTGCAACCTCTGCCTCCTGGGTTCAAGTGATTCTCCTGCCTTAGCCTTCTGAGTAGCTGGGATTAGAGGCACCCACCACTATACCTGGCTAATTTTTGTATTTTTAGTAGAGACGGGGTTTCGCCATGTGGCCCAGGCTGGTCTTGAACTCCTGACCTCAGGTGATCCACCCGCCTCAGCCTCCTAAGTGCTGGGATTATAGGCGTGAGCCAATGCGCCCAGCCAGTACTGTGAATTATAATAAAGCTATTATTTAAAAATTTAACTACTTTTAATGGGAAATGTCTACATGATAAAAGACATTATAAACAAAGATAAAAGACAAGTCAGACTGGGAAGATACTTGCAGCTTTTATAATCCATAATGATCAACATCCAGAATATACAAAGAATTACCAAAAAGAAAAAATGGGCAAAGAAAATGAACAAACAATTTGCTGAAGAGAAAATCTTAAACATCAATAAACATATAAAATGGAACTCAGCTTCACAGTAATCACAAATTAAAACAATACTGTGATACTTTCACACTCATCAACTGGGCAAAAATTAATGCCTGATGTTAAGGAAATGCCAAACTTACTTTGAATGCACACTCCGATTCCATGGACAAGAGATCCCCATCGAACGGAATGAGATCTAAACTGTACTCCTCCCTATGAATAAACGATCCCAAGACACCCAGATCCTTCAACCGCTGTTCGCACAACAGGCTACGGCGTGGCACAAACAGAATGTGGAAATCTCTCGTTGGGCCTCGTCTATCTTCACTGCAAAGAAAGTAACATTTGTTAGCTTATGAGCTCCTAAGAGTCATGGACCATTTTGCTTTGTTTATCCTCACTACCTGGCACATACTAGGCAATATAAAGCTGGCTAGATAAATCATATAAATAATGACTCTCAGGTCGGGTGCAGTGGCTCACACCTGTAATCCCAACACTTTGGGAGACCAAGGTGGGTGGATCACTTGAGGTCAGGAGTTCGAGACCAGTCTGGCCAATGTGGTGAAATCCTGTCTCTACTAAAAATACAAACAATTAGGGGGGCATGGTGACAGGCATCTGTAATCTCAGCTACTCGGGAGGCTGAGGCAGGAGAATCGCTTGAATCTGGGAGGCGGAGGTTGCAGTGAACCAAGACCGTCCACTGCACTCCAGCCTGGGCAACAGAGCAAGACTCCATCTCAAAGATAAATAAATAAAATATACAAAAATTAGCCAGGTGTGGTGGTGTGTACCTGTAATCCCAGCTACTCGGGAGGCTAAGGCAGGGGAATTGCTTGAACACACAAGGCACAGGTTGCAGTCAGCAGAGATCCCACCACCGTACTCCACCCTGGGCGACAGAGTGAGCCTGTGTCTCAAAAAACTAACCAAAAACTGACTCTCAGACCCAAATTGTTACAGCCCTGCCCACTCTCTCTTTCTTCCCTGACAGAAAAGCAGCATTGAGTCCTGGCTAGTACTTTTTTAGCATTCTCTTAAACCATCTATGGGGCATTAAAGCTCTGAGGTTTACTGAAATAGGTACTTGTGTCTCACTAAAAACAAATGGTTCTTCAACCAAAGCAATGCAGCCACAAAGAGTCTTAAATTAAAATGAAAGATCACTCCTGACTCCCACCCCTACTCTCCTTGACAGTGGACTTCCAAAAATAGCCCTTATGCTTTTAAGATTTTAGGGGCTGCATCAATCAATTGTACCACAGAGTATAGACTAGGCTGGGAGCACTTCCTCTACAGACTGGATGCTGTATTAAATTTTAATCAGCTCTTTTTTTTTTGCTTATGAAATTCAAGTACATGCAGTATATTTAAAAATAACAACTGGAAGCTTATTTTTTTAAACAGGGTCATTTTTACTGACACGTTTAAACTTTTGGCTTTCCTGAAAGAACGGGGTTAGAAGATGACCCTCCTCTCAAACTGCTAAGAACAACTTCCTCAGTTTCCCATCCTCTCTTTTATATATTTAATTTTTGGGGGGGCACATAGCAGATGTATACATTTACGAGGTCTATGAGATGTTATGATACAGGCATGTACTGTGAAATAAGCACATCATGAAGAATGCGGGGGGCACATCCTCTCAAGCACTTACTGAGTTACAAACAATCCAATTACACTATTTTTTTCTTTTGAGATGGAGTCTCCCTCTGTCGCCCAGGCTGGAGTGCAGTAGCAGGATCTCGGCTCACTGTAACCTCGGCCTCCCAGGTTCAACAGATTCTTGTACCTCAGCATCACAAATAGCTGGGATTACAGGCATGTGACGCCCCACCCGGCTACCTTTTATATTTTTAGTACAGATGGGGTTTCACTATGTTGGCCAGGCTGGTCTCAAACTCCTGGTCTCAACTGATCCACCCACTCTGGCCTCCCAAAATGCTGAGATTACAGGTGTGAGCCACTGTGCCCAGCCTCACTCTGTATGTTTAAAACTATGCAATTAAGGCTGGGGCTGATGGCTCACACTTGTAATTTCAGCATTCCGGGAGGCTGAGGCGGGCAGATCACCTGAGGTCAGGTGTTTGAGACCAGCCTGGCTAACATGGTGAAACCCCATCTCTACTAAAAATACGAAAAATTAGCCAGGCATGGTAGTGCACACCTGTAATCCCAGCTACTCAAGAGGCTGAGGTAGGAGAATGGCTTGAACCCAGGGGCGGGGGGATGGAGGTTGCAGTGAACTGAGATCGAGCCATTGCACTCCAGCATGGGAAACAAGAGCAAAACTCCATATCAAAAAAAAAAAATAGGCCAGGCGCGGTGGCTCACACCTGTAATCCCAGCACTTTGGGAGGCCAAGGAGGGCAGATCACGAGGTCAGAAGTTCAAGACCAGCCTGACCAACATGGTGAAACCTGTCTCTACTAAAAATACAAAAAAAAAAAAAAAAAAAGCAATTAAGTTATTATTAACTATAGTCCTCCTGTTGTGCTATCAAATAGTAGGTCTCATTCTAGTTTTTTTGTACCCATTAACCATCTCCACCTTCCCCCAGCCCTCATCTTCTCTTTTATATTCTTCCATGCCTATCTCAGTTTTCCAAAAGACCACCTTGCACTGGTAAGAGTGAGGGTCTTCCATGAGAAGGAGCTCATACATTAAAAACATGATAGGGACCAAACTCTTTTAGACCAAACACAAGCTCTGAGATACCTGAGCACGTTTTCAGCAATTATATCCATCAACTCTAGCCTGGGTCTGACAAAAAAAATAATATTCTTGACATCAGCTGCCGGCAAACGACTTCCTTTAAGTGTGAACATTTTTTCCACTTCATGTTCCTAGGCAAACACATACACAAAAGGTTAACAAAAAGGCTGACATTTACCTATCATTTTCAGACTCAGAAATCATAAACACTCCCAGTCAAGTGCACATTAATATTTTAATATCGAAATTTAGATTCCCTCAAAGCCAAGTATATAAAGGACAAAGTTTCAGTATAAAACCACTGTTTTTTTTGTTTTGTTTTGTTTTTTTAGAGGGAGTCTCACCCTGTTACCCTGGCTGGAGTGCAGGCTCACTGCAACCTCCACCTCCTGGGTTCAAGTGATTCTCCTGCCTCAGCCTCCAGAGTAGCTGGGATTACAAGTGCCCACCACCACACCCAGCTAATTTTTGTATTTTGAGTAGAGACTGGGTTTCACCATGTTGGTCAGGCTGGTCTTGAACTCCTGACTTCAAGCAATCCACCTGCCTCGGCCTCCCAAAGTGCTGGGATTACAGGTGTGAGCCACCACGCCTGGCCCTAAAGCCATTGTTATTGCAGCAGCATTCAAATGACTCTTACATAATGAACTCTCAAAAATACCAGGTAATGGTCACATAATATAATGCTAGGATCAGTACAGAACTACTGGCCAATGGATACATGTTAATCGGGTACTAGTATTAGTGTTTATAAAGACCAAACAGCTTTGCAAAGCAATGATTAAAGAAGAAATATAAAATCCTATCATAACTGCTGAAGTACAGAATTATTATTCCCCTAACAAAACCCAAATAGCTCATTTACCTTCAATAGTGAATACTGTGCAATCAGGCCAAAGGGTCCAGTTAGGTATTCATCCCAAACTATTGCCTGTAAGAGAAGAGAAACATTCTCTTATTATAGTTAATATCAGGAATTTCAACAGTAGCAATAGAAAATAGCCTATCATAAACAGAAGGATTATTTACTTCAAACTCTGGGGATTAAAAAATTTACTCTTTGTGTTACAAGATTTAAAAAACAATAATAAAGGAGAAAAAAGAAATTAAACATTTTGGAGTTTTTTGTTGTTTTGTTTTTGAGATGGAATCTTGCTCTGTCACCCAGACTAGAGTGCAATGGTGTGATATCGGCACATTGCAACCTCTGCCTCCAGGGTACAAGTGATTCTCCTACCTCAGCCTTCTGAGTAGCTGGGATTACAGGCATGCGGCACCATGCCCGGCCAATTTTTGTACTTTTAGTAGAAATGGGGTTTCACTATGTTGGCCAGGCTGGTCTCAAACTCCTGACCTAAGGTGATCCACACACCTCGGCCTTCCAAAGTGCTGGGATTACAGGTATGAGCCACTGAGCACAGCCAAATTAAAAAAAAATTAGCTAGCCAAAAAAAAAAAAAAAAAAAAAAATTAGCTCTGAACACATTCATATCCTTAATCTAAAGAAAAATAGCATCCAGGGAAAGCAATGCTACTGTTGGTCCTGAGAAAGTTAGAAGTTAATCACTGTCCTGAACAGAAAGAAGGAACATTAGTTGGCTGTGTATCTGTGTTATGGTATTACTAGATCGAGCCATATGGAATTGTCAATTATACAAAATTAAAACCTACGATACAGGTACCACAAATCTTATTTTGACAAAGAGGATTTTTTTTTTTTTTTTGAGACAGGGGGAATCCATGATGTTATTCAGATTTCAGCATCCTTTCCTGAACTGAAACTGGACCCCTATGATTTAGCCTGCTTTCTTCTCTCAAAGGCTGCTAGCACCCTCTCTACTTCTTGGGGTTCTGCTCTCTCTAAGACTGAGGCTCCCCAGTTGGACTTTTCACAGTTGTACTGTCAGTTACTTAGGGTGATTGATTAACCCTAAGGGGATGAGGAAGAGGTGATACCATTTAAAAGAAATCCTGGCCTGGTGCGGTGGCTCACGCCTGTAATCCTAGCACTTTGGGAGGCCGAGGCGGGCGGATCATGAGGTCAAGAGATTGAGACCATCCTGGCCAACATGGTGAAACCCTGTCTCTACTAAAAAATACAAAAATTAGCTGGGCGTGGTGGCGTGCACCTGTAGTCCCAGCTACTCGGGAGGCTGAGGCAGGAGAATTGCTTGAACCTGGGAGGCAGAGGTTGAAGTGAGCCAAAACTACGCCACTGCACTCCAGCCTGGCGATAGAGCAAGACTCTGTCTCAAAAAAAAAAAAAAAAAAAGAAAAGAAAAAATTCTATAAAATTTCTGATCTAGTTCCTGACTCCCTTGTGAAAAGTGTGCTACTAGAGAAGTAATACTATTTTAGGAGATCGGTTTAAAAGCCCAAATGATTACAACTTCTCTCCTAACACGCGTGAACAGCAGGTTGTAAGGTGTTGGTGTTTCAAGAGACTTTCTAACGTACGATTTACACGGACACGTATGATCCCTGTAATGAATGGACACTAGACCATCCACATTCTTGGGCCGCCCACCCGTCCTGCGCCTCGGCAGGCAGCAGAAGAGGCACCTGACGTAAACCGGTTTATCAGGAGCCAGGATATCACGGTGGCTTACTCTGCTCTCACAAAACAATCTCGAAGCCACTCCGGCTCCAGGCTGTTCGCCCAGAGCCCCCACCCCCTTCATCGTTGCCGCCTGCACAGGCGTGTGGGTAGAAGGGCCTTGAGGCTCGTCTCCCGGGAAGCCCCGGGGACCTCCTACATCGCGAGCTCAGGCGGTCAGAGAACGGATTAAGGCAGGCCGGACCAGGGGAGGCGAGGGCGGTGTTGCTGCCTCCCGCCCCTCACCTTGCTTCCCGCGCACTTGTCCAGGAACTCGCGCAGCTCGCGACGCACCGCCTCGCGCAGCACGTTCAGGTTCACTCGCCCGTAAGATAGGTGTGCCGCCATCTTGCCCCACCACTCCCTGCCCCTGAATGTCCATCCACCACATCCACTGGTTCCAACGGGAGGGCCAGTGACGCAGTCACGTGACAACGCGTCCACGTGACCGGTGCGGCTGCGCACACCAACCCGGAAACTGGAATCGGCCGGCTTCGGCTTCTATCTCGTCTGGCCCTAGTGTCCACCTCTTTCTCTACCCCGGTGGTTGTTCAGACTCCTGCTAAGACTCAGGGCGCGTTTCAAAGCCTGCCTCACTCCAGGAGTCGTCTGGTGCTGAAAAGCGATTTTAAAGATGTGGACTAAGCCTGGGCGCGGTGGCTCACGCCTGTAATCCACTTTAAGAAGCCGAGGCAGGAGTTAATCGCTTTAGGCCGGGAGTTCGAGACCAGCCTGCGCAGACTTTGTATCAAAAAAAAAAAAAAAAGACAGCCGGGTGCGGTGGCTCACGCTTGTAATCCCAGCTCTGGGAGGCTGAGGCGGGCGGATCACCTGAGGTCAGGACTTCGAGACCAGCCTGACCAATATGGTTAAAACCCCGTCTTAAAAAAAAAAAATAAATAAATAAATAAAAAGACACTCTCTAGTCTCTTTTAAAAATCGCGAATTTGGCCGGGTGTGGTGGCTCACGCCTGTAATCCAAGCACTTTTGGAGACCAAGGCGGGCGGATCACCTGAGGTTTGGAGTTCAAGACCAGCCTAACTAACATGGTGAAACCCCGTCTTAAAAAAAAAAAAAAATTTAAAAAAAAAATCGCGAATTTTTATTTTCAGCAAAGGTGCTTGCTGTAAAATGATGTCTTAAGGCTAAACTTGGATAGAAAAAGACATTTTTTTGAGACAGGGACTCGCCCGGTCGTCCAGGCTGGAGTGCAGTGACGTAATCATAGCTCACTGCAGCCTCCACCTCCCGGGCTCAAGTGATCCTCCCACCTCAGGCGCCGGAGTAGCTAGGACCACAGGGCGCGCCTCCACCCACTGCTCAAATCTTTTAAATTATAGCAGTCACAAGGTTCTTAGCTTTGCACTAATGAAGACTGTTTGATTTGTGAGCTAAAATGTATGAATATAGGGATCGAGGGAATTTTGAGTGGACTTTTTTTTTGTAATCCCTTCCTAACAGACTTTTACAGCGACGTGGCATTTCACACAAATAGTATTGTTTCTGAAATCCAGGTCCCATCAGTTGCCTCAGTAAAATTCCATGTTACCTGTGAGTTGTAGTGAGGATCAAAGAAGGTATGAATTACATCACGTAGTCCACGTGAGAAGCTTAGCTGGGTGCCTGGAACTTAATTGCTCAATAAGCTTAGTATTAGTAGGGCATATGCTTTTCGATACTTTGGGGTGGAAATGGGCTTTTGGGATCTGGTCAGAGATGAAAATTTTCTTCTTCGAGTGCATAGCTTCCTTCAGTATCTTCTATACACTTTACATTATGAAGCACTTACCACAGAGTCTGAACATGCAAAAAGTGGTATTTGTGGATGGTGCAGAAAAGCAGCCACTCAACCAGAACTTCTGTTCTCAATCTTATTCCAACAAGGACATTTATATTTTAACAACTTAACACACATGGAAACGCTTCCATGCGTTAGTTCTCAACCTGGTTTTCAAGGTGGTTCTCCAGCCTCAAAATGAGAATTTAAAAAATAATAATTAGAGATGGTGTTTCCCTATGTTGCCCAGGCTGGCCTCAAACTCTTGGGTTCCAACTATCATATGGCCTCAGCCTCCGGAGTAACTGGGACTAGATACCTCTACTGCTCCTGACTGATAATACACAATTTTTTTTTTCTATATACAGACTCATAGCCAAGAGAATGCATCATTTTAACACCTCTGAGAATAAATGTTGTGTTCAGCAGGTTATGTTATGAGCTGTTAAATGAGGGTATAACTTACTATAAGAAGTGAAATGCCCCAGGTTAGTGAAATCTCAAGCATGCATGAGTGTACCTAAGAGGAGGATGATAAACTATCCCTAAGCAGGATCAGGATGCTAGAAAATGTTTAAGTAACAACAGGTACTTTTCCCCCCACGACCATAACTACCTAATCCCTCCGCCCCCCCCCAACAAACCTACTACAATACAACTAGCCCCCCCCCCGCCACCACGCCCCCCCCCCCCCCCCCCCCCCCCCCAACCAACCCCCCCCCCCCCCCCCCCCCCCCCCGCCCCCCCCCCCCCCGACCCCTGGGCCCGGGGCCCGGCCCCGGCCCATTCCCTACTGGGGGGGGGGGGGGGTATCCAGGCTCTATAGACCAGAGAGACATTGCTGAAGTACTACAGTTCCCCTACAAATACTGCAGACTTGTTTAGAGTCTTTTAGTCACCTAAGGTCAGTACCAAAGTTGAGAACTACTGTGTCTTAGCATATTATTTAGGTAGAAGTAATACTCTTTTTTTTTTAGAGAGTGTTGCTCTGTCGCCAGGCTGGAGTGCAGTGGTGCAATCTCGGCTCACTACAACCTCTGCCTCCTGGGTTCAAGTGATTCTTCCACCTCAGCCTCCCAAGTAGCTGGGACCACAGGCACGTGCCACCACGCCCGGCTAATTTTTTTGTATTTTCAGTAGAGACAGAGTTTCACCATGTTGGCCAGGATGGTCTCAATTCCTTGACCTCGTGATCCACCTGCCTCGGCCTCCCAAAGTGCTGGGATTACAGGCGTGAGCCACCGCGCCCGGCCTAGAAGTAATATTCTTATTTAAGGAGCAGCTGCTTTGGAAATACCTACCTGTGGGTGAATCCGTATTCATGAAACGGGTGTTAGGTGAGGCATGGTGGCTCATGCCTGTAATCCCAGCACTTTGAGAGGCCATCGTGGGCAGATCACTTGAACTCAGGAGTTTGAGCCTGGTCAACGAAGGAAAACCCCATCACTACCAAATATACAAAAATTAGCAAGTACAGTAGCATATGCCTATAATCCCAGCACTTTGGGAAGCTGAGGTGGACAGATCACCTAAGGTCAGAGTTCGAGACTAGTCTGGCCAACATGGTGAAACCCCATCTCTACTAAAAATACAAAAATTAGCTGGGTGTGGTGGCACATGCCTGTAGTCTTAGCTACTTGGGAGGCTGAGGCAGGAGAATTGCTTGAACCTGCGAGGCAGAGGTTGGTGTGAACCAAGATGGCACCACTGCACTCCACCCTGGTGACAGAGTGAAACTCTGTTTCAAAAAAACTAAAACAATAAAATTAGCCAGGCATGGTGGCATGCGCCTGTGGTCCCAGCCATTCAGGAGGGTGAGGTGAAGGATCGCTTGAGCACTGCAGGCGGAGGTTGCAGTGAGCCGAGATTGCACAACTGCACTCCAACCTGAGTGACAGTGAGACCTTGCCTCAAAACAAGAAAAGCATGTTCAAAGGCCTAGCACTCAGTTGGTTCAGTAATAATTTTTGTAAACGTCATATTGACTTTTCAGTTTCTAAGACTTCATGGATGAATAAACAGTTGGCACCATATGGTGACACATTTTTTTGTCAGGTAATGCGGCGTGATATAGTAAGGGATAACCATAGGTACATTATGCTAAATGTCTCATGAAACACTTTAAGAAGGACAGAAAGACATACCACAAAATTTTTTAAGAGACTGTGCCTTACTCTGTTGCCTAGGAGGGCAGTGGCATGATCATTGCTCACTGCAGCCTCTATCTCCTGGGCTCAAGCAATCCTCCTGCCTCAACCTACTCAGTAGCTGGGACTACAGATTTGTGTCACCATGCTTGGCTATTTTTTTTTTTTTTTGGAGAGATGAGATCTCATATTGCCTGGATTAGTCTTAAACTAACTCCTGGGCTCATGTGATCCTCCCACCTCAGCCTCACAAAGTGTTGGGATTACAGGAATGAGCCACTGATGCCCAGCCACCAATTTCTTAAAAGTCGTTTAGTAACAAGACTGCAGTAGAAATTGCTGTATGGATGTATAGGGCTTACTCATTTGACAAAACTGAGAATAATAATCAGTTTACTACCACTAGCAAAAAAGAATAACCATTTATTGGCTGGGTGTGGTAGCTCACACCTGTACTCTGAACACTTTGGGAGGCTGAGGTGGGAGGATCACTTGAGCTCAGGAGTTCAAAACCAGCTTGGGCAACATAGGGAGACTCACTCTATACAAAAAATTATAAAATTAGCCAGGTGTGGTGGCACTTGCCTGTAGTCGTAGCTACTTCAGAGGCTGAGGTGAGAGGACTGCTTGAGCCCAGGAGTTGGAGGCCGCAGCAACCTATGATTGTGCCACTGTATTCCAGCCTGGACGACACAGTGAGACCCTGTCTAAAACAAAATAAAACCAACAAAACAAAAAAGAATAAGCATTTATTAAAGTTGATACAGAACACTTGTTTGGCCAAATTTTAATACTGCTTTACATGTTTTCTGTTTGTGAAACAATTCGTATTACATTTATAATCAAAAATTTCAACTCATAACAGATTTAATATTCACCGTCAAACACACAGTTGATAATCTTGAGGGGAAAATACATCAAAGGCATATATACAATTATAGAAGTTCTTATTGTACATGTAGCATGGAAGATACATTTTATGACTTTTTACATATTCTAGAAACATTCAAATGAAGATAAATAGATTCAAACTGGTTGATAAACTGTTCTGTTGCTCTGAGGTCCTTCATTTTCTTTTTTGTGATAAGAAAATCCAAAATTATTAATGTTGAATTTCTCATCGTACATTCATCTAAAAACAGTAAAAAAAACTTGTAAAGGAAGATTGTAGATTGGTTAATTTAGGCATTTTATAGTGGCTATTGTTAACTGACTGCTGGGGATACCTGCTAGAGAAGGAAAAACAAATTGGAGAAAATTCCTCCAGTTATTTAAATATAGAAAAGAAATAAAAGGAAAACAAACAAAAATAGTTGCAAAGCCATGTGATGTTATTTCTGGCCTAGACTGTTATGTCCTAAAATGATCATTTTAAGTGTTTCCTTTTTCATAAAGGTAAATATCCAAAAAGACACATTGTGTATGTTTTTTCCCAAAATAGAGATTTTTAAAAATATATACATATAATATATAGAAGCCGAAATTATGCAAAACTAATAAACCAAACACCACAGTAGAGTAAGTGGGTGCAGCATATAGATTATAAAATGTCCCCACAGCAGTTTGGGGTTTTCCCCCTCCCTTTACCTGCTTCATGATTTTATAATCACACCTAAGTATTATCAAGCCTGAAATAAAGGCACTACTGATAACAGGTAGTGCAAAGAGCTCAGATATTTATTTTAATAAGAATAAAATACTTTAAATGAGTAGATGAAAATGCAAAATGGCACATTTTTTCAACTCATTCCAGTGTCAAAGCTTAACCAAAAAATCTAAATATACAAATGCAGCCTGGAAATATTTTAGTGCAAATATGAAAAGTAACGGCATAATTTAAAGTTACTTAAATAAGGGATTGTAAGGGTAGGGATTTTTCTGTGAGGTCTAGGGACAATAAATGTAATGGCACCTGGTGCAATGTCTTCAAACTTAAATACCAAGAAAACAAAATCTGAGGTGAAATTTCACCTACTAAATATTTATTATTCTAACTCATAAGGGGAGACTAAAGGGTAATTTGTTGAAGATCAAAATATTTTCCTAGATTTGTTGATGGGGTAAAAAGTAACGTGAGTTCTCCTGAAGTCTGCACACACAATGCTGGTGTTACGTTGTGTCAATGCGAGTGCGTCTGAGAAAGCTCAGTTCTCTACTTGAGGCTTCATCAGAAGGTCTCGTCGTCATTGCAGTTGGTGGCCCAGTGTCCAAACATCTCACAGATTTCACAGTATGGCCGTTCCTCACTCCGACTGCCATGGTGTGTGGAATGGGGAGGGTCCTCTGACATCTGTGCCTGGGTAGGACAGTCCTCTGTGTCATGAAGATCAAAGCAGTCACAAATGTCACAGAAGAGGCGAGGTTTCTTCTTGGACTGTTTCTCCTGATCATCACTATAAATGTTAATGTGTGAAATCAGAAAATTTATCAGAAGAAACTGAAAGACAAGAACACTTGCAAAGAATATAAAAATTAAGCAAGAACTAATTATGGCCAAGTCTGTGAACATCAAGTGTAATTACATTATTCCACATTTAAAGGTTTTTTTGTTTTTTTTTTTTCAGATGGAGTTGCTCTGTTGCCCAGGCTGGAGTGCAGTGGCATGATCTCAGCTCACTGCAACCTCCGCCTCCTGGGTTCAGCCTTCCAAGTAGCTGGGATTACAGGCACGCACCACCATGCCCAGCTAATTTTGTTGTATTTTTAGTAGAGATGGGGTTTTGCCAGGTTGGCCAAGTTGGTCTCAAACTCCTGACCTCAGATGATCTGTCCACCTCGGACTCCTGAAGTGCTGGGATTACAGGCGTGAGCCACCGTGACAGCCTCACATTTAAAATTTTCATGTCAAACCATTTGTAGTCTCCTCTTGCTTGCCAGATTTACAAAAATCTGTTTATGGCAAAGGAACTACAGAACAATTGTGGTTTTTTGTTGTGTCTTTTTACAATCCACTAGAGAAGCTCACTTTAAAAACATACATTTATTTTGATGAAACTAAGGTTCCAATCTGTATGGCTTTTTTTTTGAGACAGGGTCTTGCTGTGTCACCCAGGCTGGAGTGCAATGGCACAATCTCAGCTCATTGCAACCTCCGTCTCCCGGATTCAAGCGCTTCTCCTGCCTCGGCCTCCCAAGGAGCTGGGATTAGAGGCATGTGTCGCCACACCTGGCTAACTTTTGTATTTTTAGTAGAGATGGGGTTTCACCATGTTGGCCAGGCTGGTCTTGAACTCCTGACCTCAAGTGATCCACCCGCCTCAGCCTCCCAAAGTGCTGGGATTACAGCAATCCGTATGTCTTCCTATGAAATACCTGTCATAATTGTTCAAGTCATCCCCCATTCCCATTCAGGGCTGCTTCTGACATCATCTCCACCTTCATCTTGAGGTCTTGATTCTTCCTTTGAAGGTCCACTATTACCGAATTTAGGAAATCAATCTGTTAAAAAAAAAAGAAGAAAGAGAGATGTGTAAAATGACAAGAATATATATATAAGCTGGAGCATCAACAAGTCATGAAGTATATACCTTTAAGCTATGGCAGCAAAGTGTGCCGAAGAGGCCAACAGTGGCTATTAGGAACCCATGCTTTTCACTCTCCCTGAGGATAGGAATGCTGAGATTGTGTGAGTAAAGAGCTGAACTTAAATGAGGTCATGTCTAGGTGGTGAGGTTATGGCAGTTTCTTTTAACCCCTCACACCTTTCAGTATGCTTCAAATGTTCCTTACTGAGTAGATGCTACTTTATCTTTAAAAAAACATTTAAAGTACACTTCATTGAATATTTCTAGGTATAAATGGATAAACTTCATTTGTTTTTGAGGCAAATGAAATTACTCTTTTTTTTTTCTTCTCGCTGTGTCGCCCAGGCTGGAATGCAGTGGCAGGATCTTGGCTCACTGCAACCTCCGCCTCCTGGGTTCAAGCAATTCTCCTGCCTCAGCTTCCTTAGTAGCTGGGACTACAGGCGCATCCCACCATGCCCAGCTAATTTTTGTATTTTTAGTAGAGATGGGGTTTCACCATATTGGCCAGGCTGGTCTCGAACTCCTGACCTCGTGATCTGCCCACCTCCCAAAGTATTGGGATTGCAGGCATGAGCCACCGCACCCCACTGAAATTATTCTTTTTCCTTTTTTTTTTTTTTTTTTTTTTTTTTTTTTTTTTTTTTTTTTATTTTATTCTTCTTAAACATATAAATCTGTGAGTTGGTGGAGTGCTATTGATTCTTGAAAAGTGTAAGAAAATTTTTTTATTGGAAAAAAAATCTTGCATTCTCCAAAAGTCATAATCTTACATTTCTGAATATATGGGCACAAGTTTATTTTCATTCTACCACATAAAAAATATTGGCTGGGCACAGCAGCTCACACCTGTAATCCCAGCACTTTGGGAGGCGGAGGTGTGCGGATCACTTGAGGTCAGGAGTTTGAGACCAACCTGGCCAATATAGTGAAATGCTGTCTCTAGTAAAAATACAAAAAAAAAAAAAAAAAAATACAAAAATTAGCTGGGTATAGTGATGCATACCTGTAGTCCCAGCTACTAAGGAGGCTGAGGCTTGAGAATTGCTTGAGCCCAGAAGGCAGAGGTTGCAGTGAGCCAAGATCAGGCCACCGCGCTCCAGCCTGGCAACAGAGCAAGACTCCATCTCAAAAAATAAAAAATATATATGTGTCTCTGTGTGTGTATGTGTGTATATGTATATGTATATATATGTGTGTATATATATATATATATAAATCTTGCATTCTACAAAGTCACACACACACACACACACACACCAACTTTACAAAATGCATAAAAAGGTTAGTTCTTCCATTAAACTCCAGAATTCATCTAGGACTTTTCTGGTCTGTAGATTTGAAAAAGTCACATGGAAATTTCCTTCAGACTGTCCTTTATCAGCTGACTGGTAATGGTGGAGCGATAAGTAAACATGTCCTCAGGGAAAATGGAGAAGGCTAAAGCTCTCTCCAAACTGAGGACAAATAGCCTGACCCGCCAACAGGGCAGCATTCAGGTACCACCCAGAGGAAGAGCACCTGTGCCGAGCCCTGGGGCGGGGGGGGACAAGATGGCCAACAGGAGGGACTGCTCTTGTCCTGAACATTTCCTTTCAAACTAAGGGCACTTTAACTTAAAAAATTTCTTTCTTCTTCTACAAGTAATAAAAAGGTCTCATTTTTCTAAATTGAAAAATCTCACTTTACAATATTTTAAAAATATATGCATATATATATACACACACACATATACATACATATTTTACTTCTTAAAGAAATATTTGTTTTTTTTCTCCTGCTGGGGCAAGTTACAAAGCAAAGTTAGCAATCGCTCCGGTCTTTCTCCGCAGAATATCCCCAGCATCATGGAGGCCACCTCTAAAGGCAGACCTACTGAGTCTATCCTCACTTCCCAAAGTGCATTTTCTAAGTCATTCTCATGTTAAGAGCTCCATTGCAGGAGGAAGAAAAAGCCAAACAATGGACATTAGTGGGAAACCATACACACAAACACACACATGCATGTACAAAAATTAGGAAACATGAAACGAACCATTTGCTGATTGGAAGAAAAGTGTTGTCAGCAGCAGATGAAACAAACCGAAGCAGAAAGGAAAGGGGAGAGAAGACACTATTAGTTATTAAGCCCAGCAGACATAAAAGAGGACAATGCTACCCTATGGTAAGTCTGTACAACGTTGGATCATTGCATGCCCCTCAAAGGAGATGTCTGGCAACTAAAACAAATCTCAAGGTGAGTTTTTCTTTTATTTAAAAATAGAAAGTGGCTTTTGTACTTTTGAATTTTGAACATAATACATCCAAAATATATCAAAATTAAAAGATGGATGTTTGTTGCTATATACAATTATATTTACAAATACAGAATACTTTGCCTTTATATAATCCCTTTTTACAAATTTTTGTTTGTTTTGAGACAGGGTCTTGCTCTGTCATCCAGGCTGGAGCACCCATGTTGCCCAGGGTGGTCTTGAACTCCTGGGCTCAAGCAATCTGCCTGACTTGGCCTACCAAAGTGCTGGGATTTCAAGTGTGAGCTACTGTGCCCAGGCCCCTAACCCTACCTTTTTTTTTTTTTTTTTCCTGAGACAGTTCTTGCTTTGTCACTCAGGCTGAAGTGGAGTGGCATGATCATGGCTCACTGCAGCCTCAACCTTCTGGACTCAAGCAATCCTCCTGCCTCAGCTTCTGGGGTAACTGGGACTATGGGAGCATGCCACCATGCCCGACTAATTTTATTTTTTGTACACACAGGGTCTTGCTATTTATTGTTGCTCTGGCTGGTCTCAATCTCCTGGCCTCAGACAGTCCTCTTGCCTCAGCCTCCCAAAGTGTTGGGTGCTGGGAATATAGGTGTGAGCCACTACACCTGGCCCAGGCCCTTAAAAAAATGCTCTGTCACCCAGGCTGCAGGCTACTTTTGTTTTTGTTTTTGTTTTTTGAGAGATGAGGTCTTACTATGTCCAGGTTGGTCTCAAACTCCTGGGCTCAAGCAGTCATCCCACTTTGGCAACCCAAAGTGCTGGAATTACAGGTATGAGCCACTGTTCCTGGCCTAATCCCATTTTTAGTTTAAAACTAAAGTTGTTTTGTTAATGTTTGCTCTAAGAGACTGAGTTTTCAAGAAACCAGTCTTTTAAAGATTAAGATGAATAACAAACCCTTTGACAGAGCAATTCTACTTCTAGGAATTCATCTTGCAGAAATACTAATATGTAAATGATAGCTGCCCAAGATAATTACTTATAGCATTGTTTATAAAACACCCAAAGGACCAGAAACATCCCAAGGGTCACTGTCAACCAACAGCGAACTGACTAAATTATGGTAAATCCACATAATGGAACATTACATAGCTATAAAAAAGGTTAGGTACAGAACTGTTTATGTAGCATGCCATCATTTATATTAAAAAAAAAAAATGAGAGGGAAGACTGTATTAGTGCTGGCTTATATATACATTTTAAAAAATCTCTGAAAAGGAAAGACACTAGTAACAGTAATTTCTTGTTTGGGGGGTTGGGAACTGAGCAGAAGAGATAGAAGGTTTAGAGGAAAACATTTAATGTATATAATTTTTAATTCTGTTTAATGTTTGGACCAGAGGAATGTATTATCCATTCAAATGACTAACTGATACCAAAGGCATCAAATGAGAAGGAAAATAAACCAAAAGATTAAATGATTTTGAAAAATAGCAACCAAGCAAAGCAATTAAGGCAGGAACATTACCTGACTCTCCTGGGCTCTTTCATCCTCGTCTGCCTGAGTATCGGTATTACCTTATATTTGAGGAGAAAAAAATAAAATAAAACAAGTGGAGGGAAGATATATGTATATTTTAAATCACAATCTAAACTGCAGTGAAAGGGCCAGTGTTAAAAACTAATTTTCCTGTGGACTTCCCAATATACCACTTTGAGGACATGTGGATGAGTTCGTGTCCTCATGTGGGACCCTACAGGTTCTTACAGACACCAGCCCTGCCCTTCACGTGCTCTCGCTCAGGCCAGCCAACTCCCGAGTAAGAATGCCGGTCACATCCATCTGAATGTACAGTGGCGATACACCCTTCTTCACCACAGGAAACACCTCCTTCTCCTGCACTGTTGTGTACTTTAATACCCCCCAGTCTGGATAGCAGCAGGCAGCCACCACCGTAGGTTTGTGACAACATTCACAGACCACAAGAAAGCCCATTAAGTGGTGGAAGAGCTAAGGAGAGTCGGAGTCAAGGCAGCATGCGAGCTGTCTTCGGAGAGCATCTGTACTAGAAAGGGCTCCTTGGGAGGAAGCGCGGCGTTCGGAGAAGCCCTGGGCAGGCGTCCTTTACCTGAGGAGCTGCTGAGCTGCCTCTTGTTTTCTTTGAGTTGAAGCTCCAAGTTCTTTACTTTGAGCTCAAGCTTCACCTTATCAGACTCTAGAGTCTGAACGACTGAATGCAAGGACTTGGCAGAGGCGTTTTCTCCTCTGAGCACTGTGACCTGAAACACAGTTGTTTGGCTTAGGCTCCGGAGTTTGAACAGAAGGAGGCGGAGTGAAAGCTCGTGAGCCCTGGGTTGTACTCTACCTCATTTCTCAGCTTCTCCAGCTCGGCATCCTTCTCTGTGAGTAAGGCACTAGTTATACTGATGGATTTCTGCAAGGAAGCTTTTTCTTCATCTGCGTCTTTTATGAACTCGTATTCTCTAAAAGATCAAAGAGTTAAAAGTTCCACAAATCAACCGGGAGAGCGGTTGATGTACAACTTGTTCTAGAACAAACATACAATTAATGTTAG
Organism: Ateles fusciceps; assembly: GCA_036589455.1. Taxonomy (NCBI): domain Eukaryota; kingdom Metazoa; phylum Chordata; class Mammalia; order Primates; family Atelidae; genus Ateles; species Ateles fusciceps. The sequence continues at coordinate 4,586,506 of JAZHEH010002317.1, read as the reverse complement.
TTAATGTAAAAAAAAAAAAGTGTAACAGGGAAGTTTTATAGGGAGTTAAGGCCATTATGCTCACAAAATTTTACTTGAAATTTTACTTACTGTGAGGGGGAGAAAAAGTGTACCTATGCATAGACATGCCAGAATCTGCATATGATTATATCCATTTGAACTTAAAGAAACAAGTTAATAAATTTGGAAGAGGTAGAATTAAAAAGAAAAAACGGTTGTACCCTCCCCAAAATTCTACCAAAATCTAAACCCGAGTTGAATTTTGTTAATTCTTGAATAAATGATTACCAAGCAATACCAACAATTAAAATACACACATGCAAAGCAGTTATACAGATGTCATGCAGAGCAGCTTTATGCTGGACATATCAATTGGTTCTCACTAATTTCAGTAACTTTTAGCAAGTTCCAAGAATGAGTATTTAAGATGTTATGGGCCAAAACAGTAGCAAAGATTATTACTATTAGTCATTACTTTCCAGCCATAGACTCTGAAGAGGACATTAAATTAGCTCATAAAAATTAATGGTAATTACATAAAGGTAGAACAGAAAATGTTAAAATGGTTTTCTCAGGTGCAGAATGAAAGCATGGGAGCCTGGAAGGAGAAATTCAGAGCGCCTGGTTTATGTTCTTGGCCTGACTCAGCACTTGATTATCAGCAGAGGGAGGGGGGTGAGACCTTTAATGAGAGGGTCAGGGGAGTGGGAAGAGAAAGGGAAAGATGAGGGAAGAACAGGGAGGGACACCAGGACACAGTGAAAAGAGTCCAAAGGGCAGGCTAGCATGTGGTACACATGTGTACCTATTTAAAGTTGTCGGGGGGGGGGGGGGGGTTTGTTTTTGAGAGTCTCACTTTGTCGCTCAGGCTGGAGTGCAGTGGCGCAATCTCGGCTCACTGCAACCTCCACCTCCTGGGTTCAAGAGATTCTCCTGTCTCAGCCTCCCGAGTAGCTGGGATTACAGGCATGCACCACTATGCCTGGCTAATTTTTGTATTTTTAATAAAGATGGGGTTTTACCATGTTGGCCAGGCTGGTCTCAAACTCCTGACCTCAAGTGATCCGCCGGCCTCAGCCTCCCAAAGTACTGGGATTACAGGTGCACACCACCACGCCCAGCTAATTTTTATATTTTTAGTAGAGACGGTTTTACCACGTTAGCCAGGATGGTCTCGCACTCCTGACCTCAGGTGATCCGCCCACCTTGGCCTCCCAAAGTGCTGGGATTATAGGCATGAGCTACTGCACCTGGCCATACTTAAAAAGTTTTCTTATAAAAACTACATGCATTCAAGAAAAGGCTGAGAAACTGTCACATATAGAAGAGATGAAGGAGGTATGACAACTAACTGCCAGATCCTAGTTTGGATGCTGGAAGACAAAAGGACATTAGTGAGAAAACTGGTGAGATCTGAATGAAGTCTCTTGTTTCAGCTGAGAGTATGGTGCTGATGGTAATTTCTTAGTTTTGATAAGTGTGCCAGGGCTGTGTAGGCTGTTCAATTAGGGGCAGCTGGGGGAAGGTCTATGAGAACTGGATGCACTGCTTTTGCAACGCTTCTGGAAATCTAAAATTATTTTTAAATAAAAAGTTTTTTAAATGACATGCAGTGTGAAACACAAGAGGAAAATGACAAAAATACTTTAGGAAAAACAAAACTGGAGAAAAATTTCCTAGGTTAGGCCACAGGCCATACAACCTAAAGACACTGCATTAGCACAGGCAATCATCAGTGAGCCATTGTGACCTTAACAAGAAGCCAAATCACACCTGGCTCTATTCCAAGCAACTGGGAAATGCAGAGGATGTACTGCTTGTCTGTTTTGTAACCAACTGGAGGAACAGGAAACTGAGGCCCAGATTAGAAACGGCAGAATGTATGTCTGGTTAGTGAGACCCAAGATATCCGGCACACAAATTACAGAAATCTCATGATTTATGGCAAATTGAAATTCTACACAAAGATGAAAATATAAGTGTTGTATTTATCTCATTGTGTGGCTTACACTTACACTCCAGAATGAGAAGTAGTAAGAAAAGAATCTGAGACAGAAACTTCTTGAATTAAAAACCCCAGCATTACTCACGCACTGGAAATGGGTAGTCATCAGTGCGGGTAAATTACTAAGCTAGTAACACCTTGTTAGGACATGGGCTCTTGCTTAGGTTAAAACAGCAACTTACATGAAAGGAATGTACAGGCACTTTTTGCCACCAAGGAAGTAAAAACATCTGATGCCATCCAAAGATGCAATAAAGCCTGAGTTTCAGACAGGTACGGTGTCTCATGCCTGTCATCCCAGTACTCTGGGAGGCCAAGGCAAGAGGATCACTTGAGCCCAGGAGTTCGAGACCAGCCTGGTTGACACAGTGAGATCCCTATCTCTACAAAAACTTTTTAAAAAAATTAGCTGGCATGGCAGCGCATGCCTGTTGTCCCAGCTACTAAGTAAGCTGAAGTGGGAGGATCGCTTGAGCCCAGGAGCTTGAGGCTGTAGTGAGCTGTGATTGTGCCACTGTACTCCAGCCTGGGTGACACAGCAAAACCCCAGCTAAAAAAAAACAACAAAAAACCCCCAGATCTCTTAGTTTCTAGTGAACGCACTTGGTAGCTGATTCTGTTATAAAAATGATTTCAGAGCTTCACTTGCTATAAATCCAACTCAAATTTGAAAAATGTAATTTTAAATATTTTTACTAAAAAAACACCAGGATTTGGGGGTTGTCAAGAAGATATTTAGATTTTCCTATAATCAGGACTCCAGTTGGCCAAGATCCCACAAATGCTTAGTGCTGGGGAGGGAGTAAACAAACGTACAGCTGGCAGAAGGAAAAAGGGACAGGTGTCTTTTTCTGGGGCCACCAAACCAGACTCTGCTCATCATCATATACACACACAACCTCTCAGCCCCCTGCTTTCTAAGGAGGTGGCTGACAGAATGCTTCCTATACAAGTTACCAACACGTGCATAATTAAGAAAGAAATCTGACTTGTGATTTATACACCAAATGACAGGATAAGTAGCCTCTGGCAGCTCATCTTTGTGACCCATCATCATTGCTAGCTTCTAAGGCCATCTCTAAGGCTCAATTCCACTGTGCAAACCACCAGGAGGGGCTAAATTAAACCACTGTTTATGCCAACATTACTGATGTCTGAGTCACAAATCGTATTAAGCCATTAGCTGGAATGACTTAATATTACAAAAAAATCAAGAAGGGAAAATAAACATAATATGAAAGAAGGGACAGAGGGACCAGAAATTTTTCCCTCTCCATCCCCCCAGGGGAATATTTTATCCAGATTCTTTCCTTACTACTCACATAAGAAATAAATTCCAGTAATGAAGCAAATACCTTAAAGTGTTACTGGGCAAGCTTTAAAAATGCAAAATAACAAGAACCAAATATTAGAATCATGAAGAGAAATGCAAATACAGTAAGGAGACTAAATTTGCAATGAAGTTCTTTGCTGTATATAGATATAAAAAGGAAATATATGTGTGTGTTTGTGTGTGTGTGTGTGTGTGTGTGTGTGTGTATGTGTGTATATACTGCTGAGAATATTTTACAAAACAAAAGCAAGACACAGAGGGACAAAGGCAGCCAAAAAATATATACAACAATTTGGTTTGCTAAAAATATATGAAATTTATTTATTATAACGTGGATAGACTTTCTTTAGTCTTACCATTAAAGACACACAGATATAGCAAAGGAAGCAAGAGTAGGAAAGGGAAAAGAGAGGGGTGAAATGAGCATTGGTAAGTAGCGCAAGCTCGGAGACAGTCAGACAGTTAGCAACCCACAGTGAGCCGGATGAACTGAAGTTGCACGGGACCTCTTCAGAATTTGGGGGCTTTATGGTCAAACCAGTTTTTACTCCTGACAGAAATCCTGCATTGGCACCGATAGGATGAATTCTGACTCCAAAAATCCATGCCTCACACTTTGGCTTTGGAGCCCCTTCTTTGACACTAAAAAGCCTGGAGAAGGGAGCAAAACCAAACCAGCTCCCAAATCTGCATCTGGCTTCAGTTTAATCCTACAGTTGGGAGTAAATTCTGCACTTGAAAATCATGACCATCTGGCTGAAGTGATTATATAACTATCTTAACTATGTATGTTTAATGATCACTTCTGAATTCAAGTGTTGACTAAGCTCTCAGTTCTTGCATGACCAGCTACATTTAAAATACTTTACAATGTAAGTATTTGGAAGGCTTTTGAAATTAACAGTATATCAAGTTCTTTTAGTACTCAGTGCTTGGTACATTTATTTAACCATTACACATATAGACCTATATATGAATCCTTAATCAAACTGACTTTTAGAAGGCATTTAAGGGTCCCAACTATTAGCTAAAATAAATTTACATTCAAGTTTCTAAAATAGAAATAACTTTCCATAAGGGTTAATTAACAAACAAAGAACACTTCTACGTATGATAAACTAGGAGTGAAATTTTCACTCCCAGAAAAAGTCATCTTTATATTTTCTGATGAAAATTAAGAGTGATTTTTCAAGACACATTCTCCTAAACAATGAGGACATAAAACAAGAACAGAGAGAAGTAAGAGAGAGAAACTTCACAGCCCCCAAATTTGTTCCATCTTTTTTTTTTTTTTTTGAGACGGAGTTTTGCTCTTGCTGCCCAGGCTGGAGTGCAATGGCGTGATCTCAGCTCACTGCAACCTGCCTCCTGGGTTCAAGTGATTCTCCTGCCCTCAGCCTCCTGTGTAGCTGGGATTACAAGCACCTGCCACCACGCCTGGCTAATTTTGTATTTTTAGTAGAGACGGGATTTCACCAAGTTGGCCAGGCTGGTCTCAAACTCCTGACTTCAGTGATCTATCCGCCTCGGCCTCCCAAAGTGCTGGGATTACAGGCATAAGCCACCGTGCCCAGCCATGTTGCATTTTCCTTTTTTTTTTTTTTGAGACGGAGTCTCGCTCTGTCACCCAAGCTGGAGTGCAGTGGCACGATCTTGGCTCACTGAAACCTTCGCCTCACTGGTTCAAACAATTCTCCTGCCTCAGCCTCCTGAGTAGCTGAGACTACAGGCAAGTGCCACCACACCCAGCTAATTTTTTGTATTTTTAGTACAGACGATGTTTTACCATGTTGGCCAGGATGGTCTCGATTTCCTGCCCTTGTGATCCACCCGCCTTAGCCTCCCGAAGTTGAGATTAGAGGCATGAGCCACTGCGCCCGGTCCATGTTTCATCTTTTTAAGCCATGAAAAAAGTCTCATGGCTAACCATATTTTGAAAGGCATGTAATTTAGTTAAAGTTACATGATAAGGACTTCAACATTAAGCATGTCTTCTCTTTTAAAAAAGATCTATGTAAGTAATAAATAAATAAAAAGCTTAAAGTTTCACCGAGAGGAGAACCACCATAAAAATCTGATGACCTGAGTCTTCAGCCTGCACCTGTCCTTTATTAGTCCTGAGTCCTGGGATAACATGCCTAACTTCTTGAGCTTTAGTTTCATTGTTTTATTTCTTTATTTTATTTTAGAGACAGACTCTTGCTATTCTCAGGCATGATCCTAGTGCACTACAGCACTGAATACCTGGGCTCAAGCAATCCTCTCGCCTTAGCCTCCTGAGTAGCTGGGACTACAGGCATGTGCCACCATGCCTGGCTAATTTCATCCTTTAAAAATGCAAGCTCCTGGTGGCTCACGCCTGTAATCCAAGCACTTTGGAGGCCAAGGCGGGCGGATCACCTGAGGTCGGGAGTTCAAAACCAGCCTGACCAACATAGTGAAACCCCGTCTTAAAAAATAATAAAATAAAATAAAATAAAATGCAAGTTCCACCATATAGTTCACTGGGTTGTTTTGAGATTAGATTAATTTGTGAATTATGAAGTGCTATTTAAATGTAGGAGTATACTAGTTTTTTGTTTTTTTTTTAATGGAGACAGAGTCTCACTATGTTGCCCAGGCTGGTCTCGAACTCTTGTGCTCAAGTGATCCTCCCTCCTTGGCCTCCCAAAGTGCTGGGATTACAGGCATGAACCAAGGTGCCGAACCACAGCTCCCTTGCCAGAATGCCACAGGAACAAGCCCTATGGTCCCAGCTACTTGGGAGGCTGAGGCGGGAGAATCGCTTGAACCCGGGAGGTGGAGGTTGCAGTGAGCTGCGATTGCGCCATTGCACTCCAGCCTGGGCAACAAGAACGAAACTCCATCTAAAAAAAAAAAAAAAATTGAAAAAAGAGCAAAGACTTATTAAGGACATGGCAGTGGTGAAACACACATGCATTCTGAGTATACACACCACCTTAGTTAATTTCACTATGTATTTCTTAATTTAAATAAAGGAAAGGCAGCCTGAGCAACACAGCGAGACCTTGTCTCTATAAAACATTGAGAAAAAGAATTAGCCAGGTGTGGCCGTGCATGGGTGTAGTACCAGCTACTTGGGAGGCTGAGAGGTGGGAAGATCAATTGAGCCCAGGAGATGAAGGCTGCAGTAGGTCATGACTGAGCCACTGCACTCCAACTGGGGCGACAGAGCGAGGCCATTTCTCAAAAAAAATAAATTAAAAAAAGGAAAGTAAATGCATCCCTGGACCAAGGCCTAATATCCTTTAGAGTGTGGCTTATGGAACCCAAATAGCTAAATCTAAATAAATAAATAAAGCCCTCCACTCCTAAGCAACTGCCATACTGGCAGAGAGACACTGCTGTATAAAACACACACCTTAGTAGGCGGGTGGGGAAACCTCCTCTGCCCTGACAAGTGGGAATAAAATACTTCACAGGACCATGGAGAAATTACTGGTTATGCTATTCTTTAAGGTTTGTTTTTATTTTTAGTTTTGTTTCTAAGAAGCAAAAAAGCATATCACTGTTGTGGTATGCACCCATTCTGCAGCAGCCACTGCACAGGCTGTGGTTCTTAGCAGTAGCACCCTCCAAACCTGCTAGGCACCATGTAAAGCACAGACATTCTCTAAACAAAACTGCATGTTTTAAAACAGCAGACAAAGACTTATCAGCTTATAAAAGCATCAGGCTTCTACACAATTATTTCTGTGGGCCATGTTCTTCCTTATTGAAAAGTACTGAAAAAATTATACTAGTTATTAATTTGAATACCATTTGACTATCATGGGAGAATAATAAGTAACAAAGCCTTTTTAAAGAAAATAGAAACACTTAAAATGATGTTACCCATTATTAATGAACATTAAAAATATTTATTTATTTATTTTTGAGACAAAGTCTCACTCTGTCACCCAGGCTGGGGTGCAATGGCGCGATCTCCGCTCACTGCAACCTCCGCCTCCTGGCCTCAAGCGATTCTCCTGCCTCAGCCTCCCAAGTAGCTGGGACTACAGGCACGTGCCACCATGCCCAGCTAATTTTTTGTATTTTTAGTAGAGATGGGGTTTCACAGTGTTAGCCAGGATGGTCTCGATCTCCTGACCTCATGATCTGCCCGCCCCGGCCTCCCAAAGTGCTGGGATTACAGGCATGAGCCACCACGCCCAGCCTAACATTTTTATGTAATTGAAATCAGTATTTATATCCAGATCAATAACTACATGTAAGATTATAGTATTTTTAGTTACTGAAACTAGGAGGTAACAGTGGTATAACATGAGACAATCTGATTTTAGATCACCTCTGAATAAAAGCAACTCAGCATGGCTTAAAATAAAATGATTTTTGTTTAGTAATAGTGAAACTTCTGCAAATGGATTTTCTTTTTCTTTTTTTTTTTTGAGAGGGAGTCTTGCACGTTATCCAGGCTGATATGCAGTGGCGCTCTTGACTCAGTGCAACATCTGCCTCCCAGGTTCAAGCGATCCTCCTGCCTCAGCCTCCCAAGTAGCTGAGATTACAGGTGCCTGCTACCATGCCTGGCTAATTTTTTGTATTTTTAGTAGAGATGAGGTTTCACTATGTTGGTCAGGCTGGTCTTGAACTACTGACCTTGTGATCTACCCGCCTCAGCCCTCCAAAGTGCTGGGATTACAGGCGTGAGCCACCGTGCCTGGCTCAGCAAATGCATTTTCATAATTTGTCAATTACAAATACCAAACTATCACAATGCCATTTTCTGAATATAAGGAGGTCACTTGTTTTCTACTACAAGTTACCATATATATCATGTTCTGACATCTTATTAAACACACACAACAATAAACAGAAAGCTTACCTTTTTTTCATTTCTAACAACTGATTATTGAGCACAGATCTTTCTCTTCCAGCTAGAAAAAAAAACACAAAAAAAGTTCAGTTCATAACCAGGCCACAGAGAGGCATATTTCTCATTTCACATGTCATCCCCTAGGCTCCAGGACAGCTAAAGGCCACTGGCTTTCCTCACCACCAATGAAGAGGAACAAGTGGTCACTCTATCACAGGATGTACAGTTATTAATATATAAATCACAACCTCAGTAACTCCCCCCTCCTCAGGGACCTGAGAGTTAAAAATATTAACCTTGAACACAACAAAGCACACTTAAGCTTTCAAAAATGTTCATTGGCCGGGCATGGTGGCTCACACCTGTAATCGCAGCACTTGGGGAAGCCAAGGCAGGTAGATCACCTGAGTTTTGGAGTTCGAGACCAGCCTGGCCAAGATGGTGAAAGCCCATCTCTACTAAAAATATAAAAATTAGCTGGGTGTGGTGGTGTGTGCCTGTAATCCCAGCTACTGAGAAGGCTGAGGCAGGGGAACTGCTTGAACCTGGGAGGCAGAGAGCCGAGATCCTGTCACTACACTCCAGCCTGGGCAACACAGTGAGACTCTGTCACACACAAAAATACAAATTGTTAAATGAGTGAGTAAAGCACCACTGCTAACAACATTCTGGTTCCTTTACTTAAACCCCAGAGATCAAGTGTCACTAAACTGCAGAGGAGTAGGAACAGGCCACATACTCTCTATGGACCTCAATTTACTCATCCATCAATTCAACACACATTCACTGAATTGTTCTACATTCAAGCATTAGTAAAGCATGTGTTTCTTTTTTTTTTTTAATGATCCTTCCGCCGATTCACCTACGGAAACCTTGCAATTTTTACTTCCTCTAGATAGTCAAAGCATGTGTTTCTTACCTACAAAACAAAGAGGTTACAAAAGAATTTCCAGTGGTTCTTTATTATTCCATTAAGGATAAAAAACCGAAAGATTCAGGTAGTTAATCTTGTGAAGGAAGAATGATCTCTACCTCCAACCTGCACAGTTTGGCCAAATACCACCAATTTCAACTAGCTTTTTTTTTTTTTTTTTTTTTGAGATGGAATCTTGCTCTGTTGCCCAGGGTGGAATGCAGTGGTGCAATCTCGGCTCACTGCAACCTCCACCTCCCAGGTTCAAGTGATTCCCCTGCTTCAGTCTCCTGAGTAGTTGAGTTTACAGGTGCTTAGCACCATGCCCAGCTAAAGTTTGTATTTTCAGTAGAGACAGGGTTTTGCCATGTTGGCCAGGCTGCACACTGTTAATTTTTTTAAAAGGGTAAAAAAGCTCTTATGTGTGTGGTATTTTTTTAAATAAAAAGATAACACCAAAGATATGTAATAGCTTCCGAAAGCCCAGAATTTACTAGCTCACTCTCTGTAGTTATAGTCATTATTAATTATGTATTAGTTATGTTCACGCTTTGCTACGAGGTCTTATTTATTTACTTATTTATTTGTCTTTGTGTGTGTGTGTGTGTGTGTGTGTGTGTGTGAAGAACAGGGTCTTGCTATATTGCCCAGGCAGGTCTCGAACTCCTGGGCTCAAGCTATCCTCCCACCTCTGCCTCCCTAAGAGCTGGGATTACAGGCATGAGCCACTACACCCGGTGAGGTCTTATTTTTTAAATTCTTTAATATACTGGGACTTGAATGTAGTTATTATTATTATTTTGAATGTAGTTATTAAAAAAATTCTTTAATATACATAAACACATGTTCTGAACATAAATATCCCTTTACCATGAAATCTATAGAGGTTAACATACATCTTTATAGAATCTTCGATGTCCTAACCCATTAAGATATATGTTTTTGCTGTATGACTAATTCACAGAAATATTTAGAATGAAAGGAAGAAAAGAGTGGGAGGCAAACTTTAAAAAATGAAATGAGAAAGAGAACATCTGGAGAGTGGGATATGGAGATGAGAAGGGCTTTCATTTTGGTCTTTATGCCCCTTGTACAATTTATATTTATTCTTTAAAGAAGGAATCTGTTTTACTTTTATAATTTAAAAGTTAAAAAAAATTGGCCAGGCACGGTGGCTCATGCCTGTAATCCTAGCACTTTGGGAGGCTGAGGTGGGAGGATCATGAGGTCAAGAGATCGAGACCATCCTGGTCAACATGGCGAAAGCCCATCTCTACTAAAAAAAGATACAAAAATTAGCTGGTCATGGTGGCGTGCGCCTGTAGTCCCAGCTACTCAGGAGGCTGAGGCAGAATTGCTTGAACCCAGGAGGCGGAGATTGCGCCACTGCACTCCAGCCTTGCGCCTGGTGACAGAGCAAGACTCTGTCCCAAAAAAAAAAAAAAAGTTAAAAAAAAACAATACTTACAACTTGAAAATTTTCACAATGAATGGACAAAGATCATGGCAGATAACTCACAATACAGAAAATAAAAATTATTAATGACCATTTGAAAAATCATTCAACTCTACAAAAAAGTATGCAAAGATTCTCCCTCTTTCTTAGAGGGTCCATGTGCCTGAACTTCCAAGGAAGAGATGTTTGGTATTTATTATACTGATCTTTATACAAAACGATGTTTGTTGTTCTTCTGATCCAATATTGTTACCCAATCCAGGAGATAACAAGTTGCATCTAGAAGTTTTATTTCTTTTTTTTGAGATGGAGTCTCACTCTGTTTCAAGATGGAGTGCAGTGACGCGATCTTGGCTCACTGCAACCTCTGCCACCTGGGTTCAATCGATTCTCCTGTCTCAGGTTCCAGAGGAGCTGGGATTACAGGGGTGTGTTACCACGCCCCGCTAACTTTTGTATTTTTAGTAAAGACGGGGTTTCACCATGTTGGCCAGGCTGGTCTTGAACTCCTAACCTTAGGTGATCCGCCTATCACCTAACACTTTTGTAGAATGTCAGTTTGGATTCGTCTGATGTTTCCATTGGATTAGAGTCAAATCATGCACTTTTTGGCAGGAATACTACAGAAGCAATCTTGTGTCCTTCTCAGCACATGATATCAGGAGGTACACACTGTTGATTTTTGGTGAGGTTAACTTCAGTCACTTGGTTAAGGACGAAATATCTTCCATGTTTCTCCACTGGAAAGGTACCATGTTTTTCTTTGTAATTAATCTGCATTTTTGGGGAATATATTTTAAAACTATGCAAATATCCTGTTATTCAACAAACTATTGCCTACTTGTTTTAGCACAGATTGATGATTGTTGCCTGAACAAATTATTAACATGCTGGTTACCATATGGTGATTGTATGATTCCATTATTACATCCATTAAATATTTATTAGTTGGTCTTCTACCATGAGGAAGGGCTGTCATTTTCCATTCATTCATTCATTCATTCACTCACTCGAGAGTCTTACTCTGTCACCCAGGCTGGAGTGCAGGGATGCAATCTCAGCTCACTACAACCTCCGCCTCCCAGGTTCAAGCAATTCTCGTGCCTCAGCCTCCTAAGTAGCTGGGATTACAGGCATGTGCCACCATGCCTGGCTAATTTTATGTATTTTTCTTTTTTACTTGTTTTTGTCCTGTAACAAGAACCTAGTTTTAGCTGAGGTGTTTTTTTTTTTGTTTTTTGGTTTTTTTTAGTAGAGATGGGGCTTCACTATATTGGCCAGGATGGTCTCAAACTCCTGGCCTCAAGTGATCTGCCCACCTTGGCCTCCCAAAGTGCCAGGGTTACAGGTGTGAGCCACCGCTCCTGGCTTCCATTTATTTATTAATGCCAGTTTAGATTCACGGTTTCCCGTTACTCAATCTGTTATAATCCATTATATCTTTATGTATTTTTTTTTCATATCTTTATGTATTTTGATGCTCACATATTTGGTCAGTGGGAGCTCCTCAAGATGGTTCTAATGTCCTCTTCATTAATCTCCATTATTCTTTTTTTTTATCTCTTTCTTTTTTTTTTTCTAATCTCCATTATTCTTTGAGCACTTCCTTGCTTTTTGGTACACAAAGTATTCCAGGCTTACCTTATACTCTTTCCGTCCCAGCCCTGGAATCAGCCATTTCTCTATGGATTTCTGGTTCCTTTAGTGAAGAGGATTTATAAAACAAGCTCTAGGGACTAGCTGTGCTCATTGGTACTGGGTTTTGTTGCTTCTAAGCCCTGTCAATGGAGTTGACCAAAACTTAAAACTTCTATTCTTGAAAAGACACTGTTAAGAAAGTGTAAAGCCACAGATGAGGAGAAACCATTTCCAAAACCTAACCCAATAAAGAACTTGCATCTAGAAAATAGGAAGAACTCTCACAACACAGTAATGTGTAGACAAAAAAGCTAAATGAAAACTGACCAAAAGATTTGAATAGACGTTTTACCAAAGAAGAGAGACAGATGGCTAGTAAGCACAGGAAATGACACTCAGCATCATCAGTCATCAGGAGAACGCAAACTGAAACCACACTGATATACTCCATGTGCCTCCTGGGCACCCAAGCCCTCCGTCCCAGCAGTTCCCCAGTTGACAACTGGATAAATGCTTAATATTAAAAAGACAAAAACTGAAGTTTTTCTTTCTTTTTTTTTTTTAATTTAATTTTATTTTTTTTGAGACAGAGTGTCACTCCGTTACCAGGCGCCAGGCTGGAGTGCAGTGGTATCGACCTCGGCTCACTGTAACCTCCACTGCCTGGGTTCAAGCAATTCTCCTGCCTCAGCCTCCCAAGTAGCTGGGACTACAGGCGCACGCCACCACGCCCAGCTAATTTTTATTTATTTATTTTTTTTGTATTTTTAGTAGAGACGGGGTTTCACCATGTTGACCAGGATGGTCTCAATCTCTTGACCTCGTGATTCGCCTGCCTCGGCCTCCCAAAGTGCTGGAATTACAGGCGTGAGCCACCGCACCCGGCAAAAATTGAAGTTTTTCTAAGTGCTGAAAAGTATGTGGAATAACTGGAAACCTCATAAATTGCTGGTGGGAATGTAAAATAGTACTCATTTTGGAAAATGGTTTGATAATTTCTTAAAGAGTTAAACATAGACTGACCATACTAGCAATTCCACTCTTAGGTATTTACCCACAATAAATGAAAACATATGCCCTGGCCTCTTCACAAATGTTCAAAGCAACTTTACTCATAATGGCCCCAAACTGGAACAACCTAGCGTCCAAATGGATAAAGCTCTATGATATAATCCCAGACTACTGATATACATAACATGGAGAGATCTCCAAGGCATTATGCTAAGTGAAATAAGCTAGAGAGCGGGTGCAGTGGGTTATGCCTGTAATCTCAGCACACGGGAGGCCAAGGCAGGAGTATCACTTGAACCCAGGAGTTTGAGACCAGCCTGGGTAACACAGTGAGACCTTGTCTCTACAAAAAAATAAAAAAATTAGTCAAGTGTGGTGTGCACGCCTGTAGTCCTAGCTACTCGGGAGGCTGAGCTGGGAGGCTACAATGAGCCAAGATTGTGCCACTGCACTCCAGCCTGGGTGACAGAGTGAGACCTTATCTCAAATAATAATAAATAAAAATAAAAAATAGAAAAAGATTTTATCTTTGGGAGGCTGAGATGGGTGGCAGATCATTTGGGGTCAGGAGTCTAAGACCAGCCTGGCCAACATGATAAAACCCCATCTCTACTAAAAATACAAAAATGAGCCAGGTGTGGTGGTGTGCACTTGTAGTCCCTGCTACTCCGGAGGCTGAGGCAGGAGAATCGCTTGAACCAAGGAGGTAGAGGTTGCAGTAAACCAAGATCACGCCACTGTATTCCAGCCTGGGCAACAGAGTGAGACTCCATTTCAAAAAAAAAAATGAAAAAGAAACTAGATACATAAGGCTATATAATGTTTTGAATTTCCCAAATTGCCTTATGTATAATGTCTAACCTTTTCTACTGTGGTAAGGGATCATACTAAATATTTCACACTTTTAAATTTATTGAAAATCATTTCATGGTCTAACACATAACCTGTCCTGGAGAATGCTCCATGTATACTTGAGAAGTGTGTTTTTTCCGTGGCTGTTGGATGGAGCAATCTATAGATGACTATTAGGTTTTGTTGATTTGTACTGTTATTCAAGTCTTCTGTTTCCTCCTTCATCTTCTGTATAGTTGTTCTATCCATCACTGAAATGGGGTATTGAAGTCTTGAGCTATAATTGTTCAATTGTCTATTTCTCCTTTTTATTCTGTCAGTTTTGCTTTATGTATTTCAGGACTCTGTTATTAGATAAATCTATGTTTAAAATTGTTATATCTTCCTGATGGATTGATATTTTTCGTCATTCTCTGTCTCTAGTAACAATTTTTGCCTTAAAATCTATTTTGTCTGATATTAGTAGTTTCTCCAGCTTGCTTTTGGTTCCTGTTTGGATGGTATATCTTGTTCCAACCTTTTACTTTCAACCTCTTTATGGCTTTGAATCTAAATGGTATCTTTCATAGACAGCATATAGTTAGATCATGTTTTTAAAAAAATCCATTCTGCTAGTCTCTGCCATTTATTCAGAATGTTCAATCCATTTATGTTTACTGTGTTTGTGAATAAGGTTACATACTGTTTTGACTCACTGATGTGACCTACAAAAAAAAAAGGCAAAACTATTGGGCCAGAAAGAGAGAAGAGTTTTCAGGGAGTGAGAATGAATTGACTATGAAGGAGGATAAGAGAACCTTTTGGGGTGAAGGAAACCTTGATTGTGGGGTCAGTTTTATGACTGTATATATTTGTCAAACTCACCAAACTATACACCTATGAAGGGTGAATTGTATTTATGTAAATTAGACCTCAATAAAGATGACTTTAAGAAAAAGAAAGCAAGTTGGAGTAATTTGTACAATATAGCTTTTGTAAAAAACAAAAACAATGTATGCATATATGCATTTGTAAATGCTGGCATACAAATAAGGAACACCAAGGAAAAATATACCAAACCATTTATAATGCAGCTTCAATGAAATGGCAATGAGAGGAGTAATAACTTTTAGATTATACACATTTGTACTCTTTCATGTTACAAATGTATTTCTAATTTAAAAATAACATTATAATTTAAAATAAATAATTCTAACTTCTTTGGAAATAAAGAATTTATAGATGAAATGACAGGATATCTAGGATTTAGGATTTGCTTTAAAACACTCAGGGGAGAGCTGGGTGCAGTGGCTCAGGAGGCTGAAGCAAGGAGGATTGCTTGAGCCCAAGAGCTTCAGTAAGCTATGATCGTGCCACTGCACGCTAGCCTGGGTAACAAAGTGAGACTAACTCAAAAAAAAAAAAAAAAAATGCAGAGGTAGAAAGGATGAATGGGAGTATAGCTGAGACGAGTGGCCAAGAGTTAATTGCTAACAAAATTTTATACATGGAGATTCATTGTACTGCTCACTCTGCTTCTGTGTATGCTTGAAACTTTCCAGAATAAAATGTTAAAAAAGAGGCAAAAGAGGCCAGGCATGGTGGCTCATGCAGTCAGGAGTTTGAGACTATCCTGGCCAACATGGTGAAATTCCATCTCTACTAAAAATACAAAATTTAGACGGACATGGTGGCAGGCACCTGTAATATCAGCTACCTGGGAGGCTGAGGCAGAAGAATCGCACGAACCCAGGAGGCAGAGGTTGCGGTGAGCCGAGACCGTGCCATGGCACTCCAGCCCGGGTGACAGAGCAAAACTCCGTCTCAAAAAAAAAAAAAAAAGAGAGAGAGAACATCGATACATAAAAGGGAAAAAAGGGAGAGTTAAGGAAAAACACTTGAGAACAATGTTACAGTGAAAATAATGCACAAATAATCATAGTTTGGGGAACACTGGACCAGAAAATCTCTGAGAGCTCATCTATGCATAACTCTACTTTGCAAACAAACATGGTGGGTACTTTGTTTCATGTCTGTTGGTTAAGCTAAGAAAAATACTAGCTCGGGTGAAATGAAGGGCATGTAAAAGTTCCTCGTCATTACATACACAACTTCCACTTGGAGGCTCAGTAAAACCACTTGACTAAAAACCTCCAGAGAGGAGACGTGCCTTTCTGTTTTGTTTATTGTGATCTCCTCTACTTTTGGAACACTGATGGGCACACAGTAGGCACTCCATAACTGCACTGAGTGAACGAATGTGTCATAGTCAGTAAGCTGGTGCTCTCAATGGGTATGAGTTAGCAGTGGCACTCAGAAGCCAGGGTTCTCACAGAATGAAGAACTCTCTGCTCAACTGAGGTGGTTCACATTTGGGCTATTATAGTCTCTTCTTGAACCAAGCAAGTGTTCTGAGGTCCAAAATAGCAGCTCTACCTTGACAGCACAAAACACACTCCCTGCGTCTAAGAAATTCTAGTCTCGCTTCCCACACACAGACAGACTTCTGCTGCTGGAAGTGGAGAAGGTAATGGGAAAAGACAGAAGAGGAAGACTCAGTAATTTTTGTATGGCAAAGCCCTTCCAGAAAAGAAAGGAGTGGGGCAGATACAGTGATCAGCTGTGCAGATGCCCCTTTTCTAGGCAAGCTGTGTTGCCCAGTTTCTGGGACAGCTTAGCTGGTGATCCCCTCAGGGATCATCACAACTACGGAGTTACTCCGGCAGGGTCACGTTGGATGACATGGATAACTTGGACAAATCTGCACAGCCACTCCAGCTCCAGAGCTCTGGAGCTGTGGCTGGGGCTGCATCATGCCTCAATTTTTCCCACTGCCCAATCCCGTTTCTTTCTCCTCCTTTCCACAGGAGCTGCCCCAAGAGCATCCTTTAATAAGAGTCATGACACTAAACTCTCTCTCAGCCTGCTTCCTAGGGAACTCAGCCTGCAGCAGTATGCATTATGCTACCAATCTAAGTTCTATATAATGCAGGAAAGACTGCATGCCTTAGGACTGGTTTAAGTTTATATGAATATGTACATGAATTATATAAGAATATTTACATCTTCAGGCTAGGTAAGGTGGGTGGATCTCCTGAGGTGAGGAGTTCAAGACCACCTAGCCAATATGGCCAAACTCTGTCTCCACTAAAAATAAAAAAAATTAGTTGGGTGTGGTGGCAGGCACCTATAGTCCCAGCTACTAGGGCGGCTGAGGCAAGAGAATTGCTTGAACCCAGGAGGCAGAAGTTGCAGTAAGCTGAGATCTCGCCATTGGACTCCAGCCTGAGTGACAGAGCAAGACTGTCTCAAAAAAAAAAAAAACTGGCCGGGCGAGGTGGCTGACGCCTGTAATCCAAATACTTTGGAGGCCAAGGCGGGCGGATCACCTGAGGTCAGGGGGTTCAAGACCAGCCTGACCAACATGGTGAAACCTCGTCTTAGTAAAAAAATATATTTTTTTTAATTAAAAAAAAAAGTATTTACATCTTCAAATACATTCACACAGAAATCACTGTCCTTTATCAAAGAATGGTATCGGGGCCGGGTGGTGGCTCACGCCTGTAATCCCAGCACTTTGGGAGGCTGAGGCCGGTGGATCACTTGAGGTCAGGAGTTCAAGATCACCCTGGTCAACATGGCAAAACCACCTGCCTCTACTAAAAATACAAAAAGTAACTGGGCATGGTGGTGCACGCCTGTAGTCCCAGCTACTCGGGAGGTTGAGGCATGATAGTCGCTTGAACCCGGGAGGCGGAGGTTGCAGTGAGCCAAGATTGTGCCACTGCACTCTAGCCTGGGCGACAGAGCAAGACTCCGTCTCAATAAAAAAAAAAAAAAAAAAAGAATGATACTGATGGTGTGGTCACAGGGTGGGGGGTATCGTGACTGCCTTAAGCCAATACATACAAGTAGTTCTTCACAGAGCGTGCATGTATCACCCTAATCTTTACTTTTTACTCCTGGGTGCTGAAAAGACAACAGCTACTCTTCCCTTAATACTGCTAGTATCTTTAGTGCAGCTAAAGTGCATCTTCTGTTCAGATGCAAACATCCATAACTATGCAGAGGCAGAGTGGAAAAGACCTACAATCTTTGGCCTAGATTCTGTCAGTCATTTCCAGAGTGAATGACTGGAAATGACTTTCTACAAAACCCCTCAAAAGCCAGAGAGATTAAGAGGACTGGCTGGTCGCGGTGGCTCACACCTGTAATCCCAGCACTTTGGGAGCCGAGGCGGGCGGATCACGAGGTCAAGAGATCGAGACCACCCTGGCCAACATGGTGAAACCCCGTCTCTACTAAAAATACAAAAAAATTAGCCGGGCGCGGTGGCACGCACCTGTGGTCCCAGCTACTCAGTAGGCTGAGGCGGAAGAATCACTTGAACCCAGGAGGTGGAGGTTGCAGTGAGCCAAGATTGCACCACTGCACTCCAGCCTGGTGACAGAGCAAGACTCCGTCTCAAAAAAAAAAAAAAACAAAACAGGACTCTGGAGAAGTCTAGAGGAACATCTCAAGCAAGAAACTTAAAAGATGCCAAAGAGAATATACAGGCTGTAAAAAGACTTTCAGGAACTGAACATATCCCTTGGACCACTTCCTAAATGTAATAATCGTTGAACACACTTGACTGGATAAAGGATGATTCCCCCAGCACCTAAACAAATCAGAGGTTTGGCTTTAGCGATTCCCAAAGTTGTAGATATAATTATTATTTTTAAAAAATAATTACTTTATTATTGTTTATATGATACATGCTCTTTTTTAAAAAAAGAAATTCAGCAATATATATATATATATATATATATATATATATATATATATATAAAAGAACAAAAAAAAAATGAAGGAAAACTATTTCCCCAATTCTTCCACTTAGAAATAACCACAAATAGGCTGGGTGTGATAGCTCATGCCTGTGATCCCAAGCATTTTAGGAGGCTAAGGCCAGAGGATCACTCTTGAGTCCAGGAGTTCAAGATCAGCCTGGGCAACATAGTGAGACCCTGTCTCTACCAGAAAAATAAAACAAAACAAACAAACAAAAAAACAAACCTTAAAAATCAGCCAGGCAGGCCAGGCGCAGTGGCTAACACATGTAATCCCAACACTTTGGGAGGCCAAGGCGGGTGGATTGCCTGAGGTCAGGAGTTCAAGACCAGCCTGGACACCATGGTGAAACCCCGTCTCTACTAAAAATACAAAAATTAGCCAGCCATGGTGGCAGGCACCTGTAATCCCAGCTACTTGGGAAGCTAAGGCAGGAGAATCGCTTGAACCCAACAGGCAGAGGTTGCAGTAAGCTGAGATCATGCCCTTGCACTCCAGCCTAGGCAACAGAGCGAGACTCTGCCTCAAAAAAAAAAAAGTTAGCCAGACATAGTGGTATGCGCCTGCAGTCCCAACTACCCGGGAGGCTGAGGTGGAAGGATGGCTTGAGTCAGGGTAGTTGAGACTGCAGTGAGCTGTGATTATGCCACTGTACTCCAGCCTAGGAGGCAGAGCAAGATACAATCAAAAGGGAAAAAAAAGACCATAACTAACACTAGCTGAATGACATGCCAGACATCTCCATGTATATACAGAATGAGAAGGACAAAGAGAGGGAGGGGAAAAGCAAATTTAATTTTACTTTAATAGGAGGGAGAAAAAAAATGGAAGTAAACAAAATAAATTTGTTGAGAGCAAAAAAATATTTACCACAAGATGCATATGATTATAAGACATCCCAACAGGTTCACACTATACATTTGTTTTGTAAAATTTTTTAAGTAAAATATGTTTTTAAAAATGTAAGATGTTGACATCATTTCAAATTAATTCTTTTTTTTTTTTTGAAGCAGGGTCTCGCTCTGTCACCCAGGCTGGAGTGCAGTAGTGATCAAAATTTGTTAGTTACATTCTCTATGTATTTTTTCTACCTTTTTTCTTTTTCTTTTTACCCTGCAAATGTTTTAAACTTGCATTCACCAAATGATCAAAATTAACATCACCAATAATGGGACAAAGAAACAGCATATGCTGTTAAGATTCACTTGGGGTAGCTGGCTTAACAACATGCCTCCTGGCAGGACACAGTATCACTTACATAGTCTTCCTGCTAAAAATGCGTAACCTGAATATCATCAGGAAGAAACATCACACAAACTGAAAATGAGAGACTTTATGCAGCTTTAACTGGCCTGTTCTTATAAAAAATGTCAATGTCATGAAAGACAAAAACAGAGGAATCATTCCAGATTAAAGATGACTAAAGAGACACGACAATTCAGTGAGAAGAATGCATGATCTTGGACTGGATCCTGAATTTAAAAAATAAAGCTGTAAAGGACATTACTGGGACAACTGCCTGAACAGGAATAGGGTCTGTACATCGGTAATTGTGTTGTATTGAGGTTAAACTCCCTGAATTTGATGACTGCACGGTGTTTATGTAAAAATAATAAAATATGAGCATTATTTGTTCTATTCTTACAACTTTTCACAAGGTTTGAAATAATTTCCAAATAAAATATTAAAAACATTAGTATGGGCTGGGCACGGTGGCTCACATCTGTAATCCCAATTGGGAAGCCAAGGTGAGTGGATCACAAGGTCAGGAGTTTGAGACCAGCCTGGCCAACATGATTAAACCCCATCTCTACTAAAAATACAAAAATTAGCTGGGCATGGTGGCGTGCACCTGTATTTCCAGCTACTTGGGAGGCCGAGGCAAGAGAATCCCTTGAACCCGGGAAGTGGAAGTTGCAGTGAGCAGAGATTGCGCCACTGTACTCCAGCCTGGGCAACAGAATGAGACTCCGTCTCAAAATACAAAGAACCCTACAACATTAGTGTGCGCCCATAAACCCCACAGCTGTGTGCTTAGCTATCTGTTTACTTGGATTTAATGCTGACGACTAGTCCTTGTGTCCATTTCTCTTTTGCTAATGCCTTTATTTTGATTCATGTCTTGCTTGGCTCAAATTTACCATCAAATGTCTACTTTCCAGAAGGACCCACAGACACCACAGCTTCTAAGTCCTTTCATATCTGAAAACATGAACCTGCCGTCTCACCTGAATAGGCATTATCTGGATATGACAACCTTGGCCATATTTCCTGTCCCTCAGAACTCTGGATGCAGCACAGCAGAATTTTCTGGCATTGAATGTATCTGCAGTGGGCTGGTCTTTTAAGTTTTTATAAGAAATTTGATTTTTCTGCTGCCTAGGCACTTAGAATTATTTCTATATTGCTGAATTTCAATAGTCACCAGGGTATTTGTGTGTGTGTGTGTGTGTGTGTGTGTGTGGTTTATTAATTTGGACCAATTTTTCCCAGTGGGTTCCCCCTACTGGGTTTCCATACAACCCACTCTCTTTTCTGTTTGCGGATTCAGTTCTTCCTTTACTTGGGAAAATTTCCTTATCTCCTAATACTTTAAAAAAACTTTATACACACACACACACACACAACAATATACATATATGTATATATGTGTAATATATGTATATGTGCAAATAACATATATGTATACATGCATATATTATACATAACATATATGACATGTTATATATAATATACATATTTATACATATATAATACATTATATATGTATAAGTATAATACGTAACATACATATTATATAACATATGTAACATCTATAGCATACGTTATATATGTATATTGTACATATGTATAGATATGTATATGTTTATATATGTGTGTTATATATATTATACGCACATACACACACACACACACATATATATTTTTTGAGATGGAGTCTTGCTGTGTCCCCAGGCTGGAGCGCAGTAGTGCCATCTCGGCTCACTGCAACCTCTGCCTCCCAGGTTCAAGTTGTTCTCCTGTGTCAGTATCCAGGCAGCTGAGATTACAGGCGCTTGCCACCACGCTCAGCTAATTTTTGTATTTTCAGTAGAGACAGGGTTTCGCCATGTTGGCCAGGCTGGTTTCAAACTTCTGACCTCAAGTGATCCACCTGCCTCCACCTCCCAAAGTGCAGGGATTACAAGCTTGAGCCACCGCACCCAGCATATATACATACATACATATATATATATATATATATATAATTTTTTTTTTTTTTTTTTTTGAGACAGGGTCTTTCTACGTTGCCCAGGCTGGTCTTGAACTCCGGGGCTCAAACAATCTCCTGCCTTGGCCTCCCAAAGTGCTGGGATTACAGGCGTGAGCCACTGCACCTGGTCCTTTCCCCCCCGGCTTTTTATTTTTAAGAAATGTTTATAAGGCTGCTTTCTGTTTCTGATTTTTTTAGTAGTCTTGATATGGTGTGGTTTGGTCTTGAATTTGTTTCCTTAATTCTTCAATCTCCCTGTTAAACTTGCGTCATTTTATCATCTCCTCTTTGAACAGTTGTTTTATTCAAATAACTTTAGTTTTACATAACACAAAGCACTATTTTCCCTGGGTATCAGCTTCTCTTGGCCTCAATTCCTGTCTCTCTCTGGCTCTCGGTGTTCTGTTCTTTCCCTTTTCTGTCTTAGGTTATGGTATGCATACATTTCATCTTATTCCGGATGGCTCTACCTAGACCTTCCCTTTGCTCCATATGCCATGAGTTTCCCCCAGCACACTTCCTACCTTATCTGAGGCCTTTATCTTCAACCCTGTGCTACAGTTGAAAGTTAAGCATTGTAACTGACACATTTCTGTAGCCAGAGATTTCTGGATAGAGTCAAGTTTGGGATAGTTGAGGCTACACATAGACTTTGTTGGCGATCTCTTTCCTGAGATTTTTCTTCAGTGTTCTGACATATCACTCACTCTACCTGAATACAGGTAATCCCATTCCCACAGGAGAATATCCTCTGCCTTGGGGCATGTATCCCCAGCAAGCTCTTTCCACAACTGCTCTTACCACTTCTGCCACCTTCCCTTCCTAGAGACTGGAATCCAGCCTTTCCTGTGGTCAGAGATGGTTATGTGATACGATCACAGAAATGTGAACTTTCTTCCCCCAAATTAGAAGACAGAGCATGTGAGAAGCCCTTTGTGTTTCCCTGCCTTGTCCGCCCCTGCTTCCTTCCGGACAGCTCTGCGATGCTTGAGGTACAATAGCCAACTGGGGATCAGGTGGACAAGAACTACACGCCTAGGAGGGCAGCAAGCAAAAGGAAGAGCCGGCTCTGTGTGGACGTTCCTGAGGGGGACACTCGCCCTGGACTGCCCACCTGCAGACTTCTTATCACTTGGAAAAAATACCCATGGTGCCTTGTGCCTGTGAGCCACAGTTTGTTGGCTGGCCTAGCTATAGAAAATGACCACTGGCAGATGTTCCCACTGCTAGTAAAATCCTGAGGTGGTACAAGAGGGTATCAAGCCTCAGAAATTTTTCCTTGACTTTTCCTAGGCTGTCTACTCACCTCTTCAGTCTAATTTTTTCCAAACTGGACTGGGCGAAGGGACAGACAGAATTTTAGTAAAAATTCTCAGGATTTTGCTGTTCACCATTCTGTCCACTTACCCCTGGGGACACAGTGTCAGAGTCAACCCACAATTTTGTTTCCTTTTTTGGTTGCCAATTTACTTTTTATTTTTTGAGACAGAGTCTTGCTCTGTCGCCTAGGCTGGAGTGCAGTGGTGCAATCTCGGTTCATGCAACCTCTGCCTCCTGGGTTCAAGAGATTCTCCTGTCTCCTGCCTGAGTCTCCTGAATAGCTGGAATTACAGGCGTACACCACCATGCCTGACTCATTTTTGTATTTTTTATTGGAGATGGGATTTCACCATGTTTCTCAGCTGGTCTCAAACTCCTGACCTCAGGTGATCTGTCTGCCTCAGCCTCCTAAAGTAAGTGCTGGGATTACAGGTGTGAGCCCCAGCACCCAGCCTTGGTTGCCAATTTAAAAGTTTACAGCAGCATTTTGGGAGGCCAAGGCGGGTGGATCACGAGGTCAGGAGTTCAAGACCAACCTGGCAAAATTGGTGAAACCCCATCTCTACTAAAAATACAAAAAATTAGCTGGGCATGATGGCACACAACTGTAGTCCCAGCTGCTTAAGAGGCTGAGACAGGAGAATTGCTTGAACCTGGGAGGCGGAGACTGCCGTGAGCCAAGATCACACCACTGCACTCCAGGCTGGGTGACAGAGTGAGACTCTATCTCAAAAAAAAAAAAAAAGTTTACAGCATAAAGTTGACTGTCTTTGTTGGCTTCTGCTGGACACATTTTTTAATACAGAAAAACTGTGTTTGTAGCATTGGGTACTGAAGGGAGAGAGCAGAAGGCGGTGATCCCGCTTCAATTGGCCCTAGTTGCCCAGAAGTCCCCTGAGCCCAGATTAAAATTATGATGGCTGATAACCACCATTTTTCCAAACTAATACACAATAAGCTAAAAATAGCTTTCCTTTTCTAAGCATTCATGTCTGGGAATTCAGGCTCATTTAAATGGCAGGTGACTATTCATGATCAATTTAGTTGCTAACCCCAATTTTTTTGTGTAACACATCTGCTGTAACCTCTGTCAGGAAAAACTGTTCATGAAATACACTTATTGAGTCATTTAATCCCTGTCCGGTTTCCATAAGCAAACTGTAACCTCATTCCACAAATAGCCAGGGGGAGAATCAGCTCTGTTCCCATAGTGACAGCTCACTGTATTTGCTATCTTTACAAGGGGGAACACATGTGAGGTTTGGAAACAATAAATCAGACATATCAAAAGTGACTACCTAAGGTGACTATTTCTATAGAAGAGCTAGCATTATTTTTAGAATTCCCTATGAAAAGAAAATAGGGGCTAGACTATACCTGTAGTCCCAGCTACCGGGGAGCCTGAGACTGAAGGATCCCTTGAGCCCAGAAGGTTGAGGTTGTAGTGAGCTATGATAGCATCACTGCACTCCAGCCCAGGTGACACAGCGAGACTCTATCTCTTAAAAAAAGAAATGAATACTCCGTATGGTTTCCAATAATCTTAAACTACATGACTCTGCCTGAATTTACACTATATGCTTCTACCAGCCACGCAGAAAGCAAATGCCCCACTAAGTTGGCGATGAGGTTTTTGGCAACTACAGCTCTCCAAGAAAAGCTACTGTGATGGTTCATACTGAGTGTCAACTTGACTGGACTGTGGAAGCAGTCTTGATCCTAGGTATGTCTGTGAGGGTGTTGCCGAGGGAGATTAACATTTGAGTCAGTGGGCTGAGAAAGGCAGGCCCACCCTTAATCTGGGTGGGCACAATCTAATCAACTGTCATAGCAACCAGAACAAAAAGCAGGCAGATGGCCGGGTGTGGTGGCTCATACCTATAATCCCAGCACTTTGGGAGGCTGAAGTGGGCACATTGTCTGAGCTCAGGAGTTCGAGATCACCCTGGGCAATAGGATGAAACCCAGTCTCTATTAAAATGCAAAAAATTAGCTGGGTGTGGTGGCTACTCGCCTGTAGTCCCAGCTACTAAGGAGGCTGAGGCACAAGAATCACTTGAGCCCTGGAGGCGGAGGTTGCAATAAGCCGAGATAGAGCTTCTGCACTACAGCTTGGAATACAGAGTGAGACTCCAGCTAAAGAAAAAAAAAGCAGGCAGAAGAATGTGAAAAGGCTAGACTGGCTTAGCCTCCCAGCCTACATTTTTCTCCCAGGCTGGACGCTTCCTGCCCTCGAACATTGGACTTCTAGTTCTTCAGCTTTGGGACTCGGACTGGCTTCCTTGCTCCTCAGCTTGCAGATGGCCTCTTGTGGGACCTTGGGATTGTGTGAGTTAATACTCCTGAATAAACTCCTCTTTATTAGTTCTGTCCCTCTAGTAAACCCTAATACAGTTATGAAACTGGAGGTAAACGGAATCATCTTAAAAAGTGGAAAGAGCAATCACAAAGTCTCTTTTCTGTAAAACAGAAACTGGGGCTCTGGCTAAAAACAAGATACTCACCAAACACCCATGCATTCATTCAAACCTACACATGGTGCTCTATGATTCCTACTTTCTCACAGGCTGGGAGAAGCAGAAGCACACGATACTGACCATAATGCTGGGTTCTAAGGGTCAGGGCACTGCAGAGCCCGCACCTGACCACAAGGGGCAGCAGCTCACTCTGCTTGAGATCAGAGGCAATGACCATTAAGATGGGCCTCTAACAATGAGACACACTCACCAAATGGGAAAGGAGACAAGAAAAGACATAAAAGCAGACCTGTGAATGGCAAGGTTCTGAGATGCACTAGGTTTTCTAAGCAAAACAAACATTTGAGGCAGGAAAAAAAAAAGTACCAGTAGTGTTTCAAGTGCATTTTTAGAGCACCATTTGACCCCACCTACCCCACTTCTAGCTCACAGCTTTTTAAAAATCTTGAACAACAATAATCATGAAGTAAGCAGAAATAAGTTTTATTCTCAGTATAGGACAGCAGCTGGACAAACAGGCTTTCAAGTTAGACAGACACGATTTCAAATCTCAGCTCCTCCACTGCCTATCTGTGTATCCTTGGTAAGTTAGTTCACTTTTGAGCCTGTTTCCTGTCTAAAAATAATCCTACTATCTCTGAGGTAGGCTGTGATGATTCCATGAAATTATGGTAAAGTAATCAGCTCAGTTCAACAAATTATGGTGCTTCTAAATAAGGAATCAGGAGAGATTCCTAGGTCGTGGGTCAGTATTTACCTTTCCCAAGTCAATCTAGTCTCCACTGTCTCAATTTTAGAATGAAAAAGTAAATTTTTCTGTAGTACTACAACTGAAAATCTTTTAATAACATTTCTGCCAAATACTATAGCTTTATAATATATTTCTAACACAGTTGATCAATAGTTTGACTTAACTATAGAAAGCAACTAAGTGAAATTTTATAGAATTCTTGGAGATGATACAGTAAGAGAGTAACAGAGCCCGATGATTAATCAGTCTTTATTAAACTAAGGTTGCTTCTAAGTTATTTTAAATGGGTGGCTCACTCCACTTTTTTGAAATATATATTCCATGGAAAGAACGATTTGTAATCTTTTTTGGTAATCAATATTTTCCACAATCTCCATCATGAAAGCCTATCACATTTTAGTTCACACCCACATTATTTCTCCTTCTGAGTTAAATACAGAAAACTACCAGTAGCATAAGAATCCATTCCATTCTTTAAAAGGAAGTCACTTCTTCGCTCCCACCCCGCATCCCCCCTGTTCCTGTAGGCATTATTTTCTATCACTCTGCAAAGTGCCTGATTTTTACATTTTTAAATCACAAAACCTTTTCAGTAGGAAGCTAACTGAAATCTCTACTGCAAAAAAGAACAGAGCTGCTAGGATGGAGAGGAGCCCAACACAGGCAAAGAAACTGTGGGAAATTCTAAACAAGGAAGCATGATGTCTCCTGAATCCCTTCTGGTTCTGAGTGACAGAGACAAGAACTATAATCATCAGTCCAGTTAAGGTCACAGCATAAGACAAGAGGATAATCTCTGTATGTTCCTCCTATTTATGGAAACCACTCTCTCTACCAGAGATGTTCAATGAAATGATACAAGATGGGAATAGACTCAGCACTTAGCCAAAATCCTTCTCTTCCAAGTCCCTGTGGACACACTGATATTGGAGATGCCAAATGATGTGCGTGTTTCAGCTTATGACAGAAAAAAAGAACCCCTTCTGGTCAATAGGCTTTGATTCTTCCTGAACTCCAGTTTCCCACAAACTCATCAAAGGAGAGTGCAGTGACTAGTTAAGTCAACACACTCATTCTTTCCTTGGCCCCCATCAGAAGATGACATCTCTTGACTCTACTCACCGAATAATGCTGAACAAATTACTATCATCTTTGTGCTTCCGTTTCCCCTTTCACAAATGGGGATAATAATAGTGCTATTGCTTAGAATTATGGCAGGGACTGAGATGATAGCTACCATTTATTTGTGCCTGTCACATAGCAAGAGCCCATAAGTGTTAGTTACTATCACCAACAGCATCATCATCATCTGGGAGTCTGGAGAGATGTGGCATTTCTTTCACAAAATAAGCAAATTGTGGAAAGCGATAACGGAGATTTTCAGTCTAAAATTAACTCTCCAAAAAGTGCTTTCACCACAAACTGCACCATGTCAATGCCTACTCCGTACAATTACCCCAAACTACTCCATTCCAAGTCAGAATTAATGTTTGCAACATATAATGGAAAAAAAAATTCCCCTTGGAGTACAAAGGAAGAATGAATGACTACACAGCAAAAGTCTCTTAAAAATGTAATTTTAAGCTGCTGCTCTGAAGTCAGATGTGACTCACAATTCAGCACTTTGATTTAACTGTTAGAGAAGAATAAAAGGCAGAATACAGCTTCCCTTAAAATCTGTTTTGTTGCCACGTTTAACTTCTATAAGAAACCTCTGTAATTTAAATATAGAAGCAAACAGGTTGTGGTTTGCTTGTAGTTCATTCCAGTTGTAACATATATTTTATATTTACCAAAGCACACAAGGGCACGTATATGCACAGTTCCATTAGGAAAGGCGTAAGCATGTTTTCTAATTTAAAGAAAAGCAGAGTTCTACTAAAAATCAGTTGCCAACACTCACACCATATCTATATTCTTGGAATCTGTTCTTCAAAATCAATTTTGATCAAAGTGAAAAAATCTTAAGAGAAAAATAATTTTGAAATCCAAGAAGTAGTAGGAAGAGATACCGTCACCTTCTATTTAAATGTTTAGCTGTAAGATTGTCTAATAAAGATCACATTTTCTACTTGCTTGGAAGTTCCAATATTTTGTGTGTTTTTTAAAGGACTTGTCAAATTGCTCCTACCTTAAATCCTACAGCAGTATGTTTGAAAACAAAGAGACACACAGCACAAGTAACTTGGAATTCCATTTGGAATGACCCCACCACACTGAGCAGACCTCTGAGTAGCCTCTGAGCACGCTGCCAACAGCAGCAGCAGCAGCTGGCATGGCAGAGCTGAAAACCTCCGCCAAAGGGCACTGACCTTTTGATGACTTGTGACTTCGTCCCTGCTTCTCCCCAGCTCCTCAGCAAGTTTAACGTTCTCTTCTTGCAATGCTGAAAGCTGCTGGGACTTCTGAGCTGCTGCCTGCTTTAGGGTTTCTCTGCAAGGACAGTGAGTGCCGGGTTACCATAGAAACAAGACAGGCAAGGAAACTGTGGGAGACAACCAGCTTCACAGCACTGAAGAAAATATATCTGGGTCACGTGACTGATAGGATCTATAATAACAGCAGACAGTATTACCTACATGCAGAAGGGCTAAATGGCCATAACCTCCCAAAAGGAGGACTGCCACCCACAATTATTACATTTTTCAGAACCTAATAAACCCCATGCCCACCCTCCCCACCACGCAAACTTACCCCATAAAAAAGGAATTTGGCTATAAAATAAATGGCAGAGAGATGGTGAGCCACCCCGTCTTTAGGAATACTTCCCTTAAATGATTTTACTAAAACCCACTTCATTGATAAAGTGATTTAATTTGCTGCCAAGGCACTCTGTTCTAACTGCACAGATCTATAATTTGTTTTTCTCTGGAAGAAATAAAAATCCAATGGTCCCATTTACCAGTATCTGTCAGAGTCAAGTGCTGATGTAAATCTGAGTATATTTTTAGGACAACTAGAGGCAGAATGCCCAAAGGAAATAGTTTTCCAATTACATAACAGGTGTTTTATTTTGATAGTAGTCTTTCCACAATGCTAATTTATAATTGAAAAAAGCAAATAAAAATATAATACAACCTGCTAACCTATACCATGAATAACCTAGAAAATATGAACAGGATAGGTATATTTATTAAACATCTTCTTGTTCTTAAAACAATCAAAAACAGGCCGGGCGTAGTGGCTCACGCCTGTAATCTAAGCACTTTGGAGGCCAAGGCGGGCAGATCACCTGAGTTCAAGACCTGCCTGACCAACATGGTGAAATCCCCGTCTTTATTTAAAAATAAATAAATAAATAAAAATCAAAAACATATATCCTAAACATTACCCTTTATACATGAATATGTACAATATTTGATCACTAAATCTCAGTTTTATGCTGTAGAGAGTTTTGATGCAATTGTGAATTTTAAGTACGTCTGTGTTGGTTAAACTCCATTTAGCAAGCTGTCATACATGGCTGAATTCTGAATCAAGTCATCTGGGTATGAATCCATCTGCTGATGCATGAACACATCTATTTTTAACTTCAATTGTCTAATGGGTGGCAGTTCTCGGCACATTCGATTTTCTCAATTTTTAATTCTCCATCCACCTATAATATGCACACTGGGATGACCTCAGGAAGACTTAGGGAAATAAATCTACACAAAAATTCTCTTAGCACACTAATTAGGCTTTCTACAGAGATGTTTATTTAGCAATTAAAGAAAAACTGAGAAGGAATTTTAGCCTCAGCTAGTCACTCACAAAAGAGATTCATATATACAAATCTCTATTCATATATGTATGTATGTATGTACACACACATACACACATATCACAGCTAAAGTTCATCTGTCCAAGTCCATCAATCCTTGACAAATCAGATTTCCTTATGGTAAAATTATCATAAGCCAAACGTCATATTTTCCAGGTGGTCACTGCCTTCATGAGTGGCTACATGGTGTCTGCATGTGTGTGGCCTGTCAAAGTACTACACTTACACTCTTGTTCCTTCTCTCTCAAGCCCACAGAAAAGAAAATTTAAACAACGCATCAAGGAAGTAATCTAAAAGTGGCCAAAGTGGCCTAAAGCACTGACCTATAAAAACAAAATTTAGTGTTTTAAAATGTACAAAATGCCTCCATGTCCATTTTCTCACTTAATCTTCAAAGCCCAAGGAGGCTAATGTTATTTATGTTTTAACAGGAAGATTGAAGCTCTGGAAAGTAAACAGATTTGCCCCAAATCATAAAGCCAGTAAGCAGCAAAACCACAAGAATAGGAGCTACAACTGGCAGATGACTTCAGTCATGATTCAGATATAGAGCACTTCATTTTTTCTTTAGTGGGTAGTGGGTGAATTCATTTCATACAGGAAAGAGGCTCTGATAACCCAAATTCTGGAAATACTCAAAGAATGATTCTCAAAATAGCCACAAAAATATTTCCAATGGTTTTTAAAGAAGCTACTTTTCTTTTTACATGACAAGATATCTTGACACAAAAAAGACTGTAGGTTTAAAACTGAAGACAAAATAAACATTATTAATACTGACATGCAAACATTTTACTTATAAATCCATCATAAATCTATTATCATGCTAAATATATTGTAGATTTACTACTGTGCCAGGTGAGTAAAGACAAAAATTAAATTGCTTATATCCTTTTTTCCCTAAGATCCAAAATTATAAACCATGAGAAACTGTTTTGTTGTTGATCTCCAACTGAAAATAGGAGCTGGCTAACTGAAATCAAGCAAGAGCTTTCCTAAAACCAGCCTTGTAAGTGGTACACAGGAAAAGAACATTCAGTTACAAGTGTTGGTTTCCAGGGGCAAGGGCAATATTCTAGAGGGAGTGGTTCCTATTAGAACCCCTGTGGTGGCCGAGTACAGTGGCTCAAACCTGTAATCCCAGCACTTTGGGAGGCCCAGGCAGGCGCATCACTTGAAGCCACATCACTTGAGGCCACGAGTTTGAGACCAGCCTGACAAACATGGCAAAACCCCGTCTCTACTAAAAATATAAAAATTAGCTGGGCGTGGTGGTGGCGCCTGTAATCAGCTACTCAGGAGGCTGAGGTGGGGTGCTGAATTGAACCCAGGAGGTGGAGACTGCAGTGAGCTGAGACTGCTGCCACTGCATTCTAGCTTGGGCAACAGAGTGAGACCCTGTCTCAAAAAAAAAAAGAAAGAAAGAAAAAAAAGAAACCCTGGTCTATGTTGGTGCCTCTTTTCTGCAGGAACCACAGTCCTATTAGGTGAGGAGCAACACCAAAAAAGCTCCAGAGGACACACAAAATCCCATACATGCTAAACCATGGAAGAGGCAAGCAGCTGTCCATTCTCCAGCTTTGAGCCCTGAGGAATAAGACTAAGGAAAAGCAAAGTGACTGCTGCGTTTTGAGAAGCATGTTCCCATTACACAGTCCTCTTACAGCAGATGGCCCTGGAAATCTGACCAGGGAGCCACCAGTCATCAGGTGTAGGGGCTTTTTCAGCCTACTCCCCCATACCTCCTGTGCCGGCTTCCATGGAACGCTACCAACGTGTCTCCCACTGCTCCTCCCTCCCGTTAACAGTCCCGGCCATGAAGTGTCATGTCGCTGACAAGAAAGTGTGATTCCCTCACATCTGTTGGGGAAAAAAAGGCAGAGAATCCAAAGCAGCCGAAGCTTTTTCTGCCTGGGATCTGGTTCCTCCTCACCTGAATGACTGAGCTCAGGGATCAGAGGTCTGGGAAGTGCAGAAGCAGGAAGAGCTCAGCACAGGCTGGGGTTACCGAAACAGCAGCTGTAGCTACAATCTCAGCTAAGCTTTTATTAGTCAACAAAATAATTCGAAGGAGGGGGGCATAAAAACAATTTATGTCTTCATGGGGTGAAAACAACCCCACGCTAAGTGGGGGGTAGATGACATGACAGGATTCAGTGAGGACTCTGAACATTAAAGGGTGATCTCACTGGAATACTAGTAATGATCACAACAAAAGACTCCTAAGAGCTGGCGCAGTGGGTCATGCCTGTAATCCAATCACTTTGGGGGGGCCAAGGCAGGCAGATCATTTGAGGCCAGGAGTTCAAGACCAGCCTGGCCAACATAGTGAAACCCCAACTCTACTAAAAATACAAAAATATGGCCAGGCACGGTGGCTCACGCCTGTGATCCCAGAACTTTGGGAGGCCAAGGTGGGTGGATAACAAGGTCAGGAGTTTGAGACCAGCCCAGCCAATATGGTGAAACCCAGTCTCTACTAAAAATACAAAGATTAGCTGGGCATCATGGCAAATAACTGTAATCCTAGCTACTTGGGAGGCTGAGGCAGGAGAATTGCTTGAACCTGGAAGGCGGAGGTTGCAGTGAGCTGAGATTGCACCACTGCACTCTAGCCTGGGCAACAAAGCGAGACTCCATCTCAAAAAAAAAAAATTAGCAGAGCATGGCAGTACCTGCCTGTAATCCCAGCTACTTGGGAGGCTGAGGCACAAGAATCACTTCAACCGGGGGAGGCAGAAGTTGTGGTGAGCAGAGATCACGCCACTACACATCAGTCTGGGAAACAGAGACTCTGTCTCAGAAAAAACAACAACAAACAAACAAACAACAACAACAACAAAAGACTCCTAAGTAGTACTGCAGAAAATAAGAATTTTATCTAAACCCCAAGAGCTCTATTGGCCAGGTCCACTTGGCCCTGCCCCTCTATCACCTAACAGGACCCAGGAAGCTTGGTGGTGGGATTACGGCAGTGGAGGCTGGTAAGGGAGTTGCCCGTGGCAGATCCCATGCTCCCTCACCAGCTGCCCATGGGACACAACGCGGGAATTCAACCTGGTGCTCCAAAGCCCTTCAGGTTTGCAAAATGACTTGTGTCACCAGAAAATGAAATCCTAAACTGTACCTGCACCCACCTCCTGAATGAATACAACTAAACTATCACATTACAACAAATGACTTTGTTTTTCCTGTCTTGGTGACCCATCTTCTTATTTGTGTCATTTGATGTTGGCAGGCCAAGGAAATTGAAGCCTCCCCTAATGACCATAATCACAATTGTAAATTTATAAATCTGCATAAATGAAATTGTTAGAACTGTTTAAACATAATCACATAATCTACAGACCCACCACTAAAACTAGGACTGAGGAAGAAAACCACTGATACCATGAGCTGTGCATAGGAGCAGCTCAGATCAAAAAGCAGCTCACAGGAGCAGCTTAGATCAAATTTTTCCTAGGAAAATGTAAAACTCTCAGAAGAACCACACATGTGCTAGTTTAATCCAAGCTCAGTCAACAAATAGTACTGAGGATGGTGACTTTGGAACTGATGCTTTTGCTTTTGTTTGAATCTCATCTATGTATTAGGATTGGAAATAAACAAAACAAATCCTTTAAGGGTAGGGACTGTATATACTCACCTTTTGTATCCTTCCTACCTTAACTGTACCTACCATGAAATACACAGACATACTCAAATATTCACCAGGTTAATTAGCTTTAGGATTTTAGGTTAATATGGTTGATACAATGTAGTTAACAGAAGACTAAACGAAATCTACACTGTAACTATCCTTTAAAATGTCAGATAAATACCAATCTCTAATAACTACACTAGCCAAACTTGAAAAGCAAGAACTGAGTTAGCATCACCAAAGGAAGTATGAACAGTCTGTCTGCCTGAAACCACGAAACAAATTGATGTATAAACGTTAATTTTTTTTTTCCAACAGCCTTGTGTGGGTTTTAATAAACCTTAATTTTAAAGTCTTCCAAAAATGCTAGTCATTTCATTTCCATGCCAGATGATTTGATTACTCTTAAAATTGAAATACTGAAAATGTAGAAAGTGACATGCTGTTTGTTTTTCCTATAAAAAGAATTTTGAGGGACTTGCTAATAAAGGGTCTGACATTTCCAAATGTTAAAATTGGCTGGGTAGGTGTGGTGGCTCAAGCCTGTAATCCCAGCACTTTGGGAGGCTGAGCCGGGAGGATCAGTTGAGGTCAGGAGTTCGAGACCAAATGTTAAGACTGGCTATTTTGATTCTACTTGTACTTTCATAAGGCTTTCAAGTCACTTCTTTTCTTTTTTTTTTTGAGACAGGATTTCACTCTGTCACCCAGGCTGGAGTACAGTGGCATGATAATGGCTCACTGCAGCCTCGACCTGCCGGGCTCAAGTGATCTTCCCACCTCAGCCTCCCAAGTAACTGGCACTGTAGGGATGCACCACCATACCCAACTAATTTTTGTATATTTTGTAGAAACAGAGTTTCACCGTGTTGTCCAGGCTGGTCTCAAACTCCTGGGCTCCAGTGATCTACCCACCTTGACCTCCCAGTGCTGGGATTACAGGCATGTGCCACCGCACCCAGCCCAGAGTCACACTTGAATCCCCAACATGGCTCATCAACCAGTACACATTTCGTTCTGATGCTTTAACCTAGATGTGGTTCTGACCTACCAGCGGTTACTGATGTTACCTCCAGGGTATGCAACAGAGTTTGCATGCTTTACGTACTTCTCAAATCTTTTTTTTTTTTTTAAGACGGGGTTTCACCATGTTGGTCAGGCTGGTCTTGAACTCCCGACCTCAGGGGATCTGCCCGCCTTGGCCTCCAAAGTGCTTGGATTACAGGCGCGAGCCACCACGCCCGGCTGGGATCTCAAATATTTTTTAAATGATTAGCATTGTGTTCACTTTTTCAATTTAAAATAAATTCCATAATTTTTCTCAAAGGAGATAAACTTACATTTCTTTCCTGAATTCTTCCATTTTTTGATTCTCTACAGTCAGGAGTTCTTTTGATTTGTTCAGCTCTTCCACATTTTTCAAGTTGTTTTCTTTAAGTGTGTCCAACTTAAAGACCAAGAGAAAAAAACTTGATGAAATTATTTCCTTTTCCAATGACATGAATGAACAAATTATTCATGAAAATGTGTATTGAAAAGATAGATGAAATTAGTCATTTGCTAAAAAAGTCTCCTGAGTCTCAGATGACAAGTCTATTACAAATTGTAAACCTCCTCCTTACATTCAGTCTGACATATCCTGTACACCTGGCCAAAATGTCAAACTAAATTGCTACACAAAAGTAAAATTTTCTTTCATCTTGTGTACAATTCTCAGCACTTATCACTGAACTTCCTAACCAAATATGATTCATTAAAAAAAAAGAAGAAATAAAATGCAAAGTAATGACATAAGCAAGGATTATTCTTTGTAATGAAAAGAAGCCCTTTCCTTTGCCCAAAGATTAGTGATTTAGGATATGATTTTTTTTTTTCTTTTTTGAGATGGAGTTTTGCTCTTGTGCCCAGGCTGGAGTGCAATGGAGCAATCTTGGCTCACCGCAAGCTCCACCTCCCAGGTTCAAGCAATTCTCCTGCCTCAGCCTCCCAAGTAGCTGGGATTACAGGCATGAACCACCACACCGGGCTAATTTTTTTTTTGTATTTTTAGTAGAGATGGGCTTTCTCCACGTTGGTCAGGCTGGTCTCAAACTCCCAACCTCAGGTGATCCGCCTGCCTTAGCCTCCCAAAGTGCTGGGCTTACAGGCCACCGCACCCGGCCAGGATATGAAAGTTTTCAATGTCAGTACCAGATTTACATAGTCCTCA
Organism: Ateles fusciceps; assembly: GCA_036589455.1. Lineage (NCBI taxonomy): Eukaryota > Metazoa > Chordata > Mammalia > Primates > Atelidae > Ateles > Ateles fusciceps. The sequence continues at coordinate 4,550,235 of JAZHEH010002317.1, read as the reverse complement.
CTACAAAAATTATTTATTTGAATCAAAATTATTTGTAGATTAGAAAAAAATTTAGTTACCCATCTGAACTTGAAACTGAAGAGGAAAAAGCCATAACGTGGGACTGAAGAGTACTCACACCCACTTAGCCTCATCAGTGGCACATGGGGGATGCAGCCAGGTGTGGGCCTGGCACTTGGTGGAAAGCCAGAGTTGTCACTGGGATAAGTGGGGATGTGACTGATCATAGGCTCTGGCAGGTGCCTAGACCTCTAGGTGTAGAGACCCCACCAAGGATGATAGCTCATGTGGGCCTCCATTCCTCAAGGTGGCTCCTGGGCCTTGGGAAGTTGTCTCCTACAGCCAGAAAAGGGAGCCATTTCCTTTTGCCATGCTACATGCCACCAGTCAGGAGTCCCAGAAAGTGTCTTGCTCATTTTAAAACCAACATCTTCCTTTAAACACCTTCTAATATTCCAGATTAACAAAACAAGAAAAATAAAATATCACAATGGGTCCAAAAACATGGTTCATCCAACCCTGCATAATGGCTGTAACAAAGACACAAAGGAATCTGTGGTCGAAGGACACACTTTCCCCGATTCCACCGCTGCAGGTTAGACACATTCCCTAAAATCTTCTCATTTACTTCAGCTTCTAATTTTGATTAACAGCTATGTTTTTTAATGCTTTTATATTTTTAGCTTAAGTCATCGTCTCTTAGGATTGTCCCTTCTATAAATATACTTCCTTCAATGTGAAGTGTTGTTATTGACCCTATCATTACCTCCAAATGTTCATCTCCTTGGAGAAGTTGATCCTTGACCTCCACAACGAGGAGTCCTAGTTTTTACAGTGGCTCCTCAGTTTGGTCACCGCCTTCCCCTTGTTTTCCTTCTTTAATGTCTTACCTGCCTATTACTTTTAAAACCATCTGGGCCAGGCGCAGTGGCTCACACCTGTAATCCCAGCACTTTGGGAGACCGAGGCAGAAGGATCGTGAGGACAGGAATTTGAGACCAGCCTGGCCAACATGGCGAAACCCTGTCTCTACTAAGAATATAAAAATTAGTCAGGCATGGTGGTGCACACCTGTAATCCCAGCTACTTGGGAGGCTGAGGCAGGAGAATTGCTTGAACCTGGGGGGCGGAGGTTGCAGTGAGCCAAGATTGTGCCACTGCACTCTAGCCTGGGTGACAAGAGCAGGACTCCATCTCAAAAAAACAAACAAAAAAAGCACCTGAAATTCCACAGGACTTCACATAACCATTTCGGTGCATCAGTCTTAGGATTTCGATAACAGTTTTCCAAAGAAAGAAAGAGTTGGTATGAGCTGGGAGGGTGGGAGCAGGAAAATCAAAAGAGGAGGAGAAATGCTACAGAAGGAGAAATGCTACTTGTGGACGGAATCAAAATATCTTGACGTCACAGATTTGTCCCAGCTCCAAAAGTGACTCATTCAAGATGGCACAAAAGGAAATCAGTACTGAGCTGGGCCAAGAAAAGGCCTACATCAAACTCAGGCTGAGGAACGATATTTAGTGGCTCGAAGTTGGGAAGAGAAGAGAAAAAACAATGGGTGTGATGTAAGACAAAGGATACAAAAGCTAGAGCAGGCCATCAGTACCTCCTTTTGCTAGTGCTATCACTAAATAGTTACCTTAGAAACCCACGCTATGAAGGTTTTTTCTTCAATTTGTAAAGTTTGATCCTAATAAGTAATGAAGTGATACACTTTATGAAATATTATCATGGCTCTGGCATACATTTCAAACTTGTGTAAGGCCACACTTCAAAAACATAAGCAATCCTGAGTTAGTGATTAAACATTCCACGAAGTCGGTAAGCTGTTCTTTGTACAAAAAGCCATTTAAATCTGATTACTTCATTCTGTAGTTTTGCATTTGTTTGCTTGGTGTCCTCCAAGGAGGCCAGAGTCTCGGTCTTCTCTTTGGTCATCTGTTCCATTATCTGCATTGCATCTTCTGCTGTTTCAGCAGCCTAAATACAAGGAAACACTGTGAGAAATGGGACACCCCTCACCAACACCATCAGGTAAGGATCGGGCTGTGCTGTTCAGGCAGCACTCAGTGTCTGTGTAGGTAAGGGAGGCACACAGAGAGGGTGAATCAGTCACCAGTCCAGTGCTTAAACAGACAGACCAAGACAGGAAAGGTCTTTACTCTGAAGTAGAATATGCAGACCCTTTCCTGGCATTTTTCAAAGTCCACTGTTATGCAATTTGCATGTTTTCAGAACCTCTAAACATACATCTTCCGATGAAAGTTCCAAGTCATACTGGCAAGCACGCTCCCTTCATTCTGACTTATGCTTGAAAGACTATTCAGTGGTAACAATGAACACCATCCTTATGTAGCTGAATTTCTTGGAATCATATTTACTATTAAAAGTTTAAAATACTATCCTTGCTATTTCAAATCTGGGGCTTTTGAAGTCACTCAAATTTAGGTTGAGAATTTTTCAAATAAATATCGAAATTATTTGGGCACTTCTAACATACGGCTGAAGTGTTTAATGAGAAGCATTTAATGCAAGCTGTGGGCAATGAATAAAAACACAGCTATGAATAAAAAGAGGCATGTGGAGACCAATTCTCAGCTGCTATAAAAAGTAATTATAAAAAGTTAGATATGGCCAGGCGTGGTGGCTCACGCCTGTAATCCCAGCACTTTGGGAGGCTGAGGCAGGGAAATCACGAGGTCAGGAGTTCGAGACCAGCGTGGTCAACATAGTGAAACCCCGTCTCTACGAAAAATACAAAAATTAGCCAGGTGTGGTGGCATGTGCCTGTAATACCAGCTACTCAGGAGGCTAAACAGGAGAATCGCTTGAACCCAGGAGACGGAGGCTGCAGTAAGCCGAGATCATACCACTGTACTCCAGGCTGGATAACAGAGTGAGACTGCATCTCAAAAAAAAAAGTTAGATATAAAAATAACCATAAAAATAAATCAAAATATAGCCAGGTGCAGTGGCATGTGCCTATAGTCCCAGCTATTCAGGGGACTGAGACAGGAGGACTGCTTGAGCCCAGGAGGTCGAGAGCAGCCTAGGCGACACAGCAAGATTTCCACCTTTAAAAAATAAACAAACAGGCAAGCTGCAGTGGCTCATGCCTGTAATCCTAGCACTATGGGAGGCTGAGGTGGGCAGGAGGTCAGGAGTTCAAGACCAGCCTGGACAACATGATGAAATCCCCTCTCTACTAAAAAAAAAAAATTACAAAAATTAGCCACACATGGTAGCGGGTGCCTGTAATCCAAGCTATTCAGGAGGCTGAGGCAGGAGAATCGCCTGAACCGGGGGCGACAGAAGTTGCAGTGAGCCAAGATTACGCTACTATACTCCAGCCTGGGTGACAGGGGAAAGACTCTGCCTTAAAAATAAATTAATTAATTAATTTAAAAAATCCTTTTAGGCACTTGTTTATAATTTATTGGTCTAATAAAGTTTATGAAAATTCTCCATTATCCCTATCCAATTATGAGCCATGAAGATTTCTTTTTTCTTTTTTTTTTTTTAAAGACAGGGTTTTACCATGTTGGTCAGGCTGGTCTTAAACTTCCAACCTCAGGTGATCTGCCCGCCTTGGCCTCCCAAAGTGTTTGGATTACAGGTGTGAGCCACCACGCCCGGCCAGCCATGAAGATTTCAATGGAATCTTCCAACTCCAAATGGATAGACACAATGAAATAGTTAAAAGCCAAACAGAAAACTCTATATTTCAATATGTGCCAATTTCACCACTGCTTTTCTTTTTTTTCCTTGAGACGAAGTTTCACTCTTGTTGCCCAGGCTGGAGTGCAATGGCATGATCTTGGTTCCCTGCAACTTCTGCCTCCTGGGCTCAAGCAATCCTCCCACCTCAGCCTCCTGAGCAGCTGGGACTACAGGCATGTGTCACCATGCCCAGCTAATTTTTGTATTTTTTGTAGAGACCGGGTTTTGCTATGTTGTCCAGGCTGGTTTCAAACTCCTGGATTGAAGCCATCTGTCCACCTCAGCCTCCCAAAGTGTTGAAATACAGGCATTAGTCACTGTACCTGGATGACTTTCACTATTGCTCCTAAACCTTTAAGAAACCACAGTTAACTTTTTCACAAAGTTTCTCGTTAAATTTAAAAAGAAATCCTTTTTATTCACAGTTTGCAATTTTTTCAAATGGGGGAGAGACTACTTCAATGAGATACTTGGTAAAAAAAATTTCCCTTTCAGAGGCAGAGGTTATGGTGGGCTGAGATCATGCCATTGCACTCCAGTCTGAGAAAAAGAGTGAAACTCCATCTCAAAAAAAAAAAAAAAAAAACTCCCTTTCAGACTGTAACAAACAGCTTGAGACATATAAGCAACTGACTTAATGAGGTGGATTTCTGTAAGCAGAAATGAAGAAAGATGACCTAGGCCACTTGAGTTAGTGCACAATGTTAGTAAGCAGTCTGGGTGCTCAACACTTGACCTCTCACTTTACCGTAAGTGAATGAAGAGTCTCGAGCTCTCTAATTTTAAGGGTAAGCTTGCTCTTGTCTTTCCTCAAAGTACGGTTTTCATTTTGAGATTCTAGGAGATTGGCTGAAATATGGCTGTTGGTTTTGGCCAACTGACTGATCTCTTTCTGAAGGATGAAATAGCTTTCTGCCAGGGTTTCCTTCTCCTTCAGGAGCTCATCTTTTTCCAGCATCATTTTGTTTTTCTCAGCCAAGAGGTTCTGGTTGTCTTGCATCACCTGGGCTTTTTCGGCCAGGGTCACCTCGTGCTTAAGCTGAAGGTCATTCAGAATCTTGGTGAGGCAACTGTGCAGTTCCTGCAGTTCTGCCTTGGATTTGCACATGGCAGCAAAATCGCTTTTCAGAGTCTTTACATGGGCAGCGAGTTGAACTGCTTCTGCAGCCGACAGTTCCTTCTCCTCAATGATTGCTGCCACTTCTTGCTCTGATTTGGTCTTCTCTTGGAGTAGCACAAACTTCTGGGACTCCAGTTCCTCACTACACACTCTTAACTCTCCCACCTCCTGCTCCAGGAGCACCTTCCTCCCATGAAGTTTATTGCTTTCATACAAGGATGACTCATTCTCCTTTGCTGTGGCTTCCTGTTCACAGATTAAGGACTGCTGCATTTCCTGGATCTCCTCGCTTAATTTCTGACACTCTTCTTGCAGGGTCAAGCCATCTCTCAGCAAAATGTTCTTCTCGGAACAACACATGTTAAGGTCAGCATCCAATATGTGAGTGTGTTCTTTTTCTAGACTCTTTTTGGCATTTTGAGCCTCTTTCAGCATCAAAGACAGGTCGCACTTGCTGGCCACTAGCTCTTGGTTTTCCTTTTTCTCTCTTGAAGCTCCTTCTTCAGAGCATCAATATTACCAAGGAGTTTCATTTTCTCATGCATAATTATCCTTCTGTCTGCAGACTCTTGATCATATTGCGTTTTGAGGTCTCCTACGGCTTTGATGGAATTCTCTCTCTCTGCAAGTAAAACTCCACTTTGTGTTTCCAGTGCGGATTTTCCTTTCAAGAGACTATCCTGCTGCTTTTTAAGTTTAGTCATTCTCTGAGAAGCCATCTCCTTCTCAGAAGTCAGGTAAGTGATCTTCTCATTCAGGCTCATCTCAGTATGGGCAGCCTCTTCTGTGCATTTGTGCAGTTTTTCCGTGATGATTCTATCTTCACTTGAAAGTTCCTCTTTCTCTGCCAAGAGCCTTCTCTCGCAGGCAGCCAAAGTTTCTTTCTCATGCAGAAGCTGGATGCACTCGGAGTCTGTGACTGCCCGGCTGGCCTTAATTTCCTCCAAGAGCTTCGTGAGGCTTGTGTTTGTGGCCTGGAGTTGCATGGTCTCCAGCTCTGCCTTCCTCAGTGCCTTGCTGGCATCATCCAGCTGTGCGCAGAGCCCACTGGCTTCTGAGCGGAGCAGCTGTTTGACCTGGAGGGCAGCCTGGAAGCTGGCGTTCAGCTTTTCCTGATCTTGAAGCAGCATGTCCTTCTCTAACTGCAGATCTCTGTTGTTCTGAAGAACATTATCTTGTTCTACCTTTAAGGATATGCACGTGTTATCAAGATTGGACAGTTTCTCTAAAGCTGACTTTTTCTCAGCTGTGAGATCTTCAATCTCCTGTACCAAAGTTTTCTGATCTTTGACTAGCTCGTCATAAGAGCTTTGAAGCTTCTGAATGATGTCATCCTTATCTTTGGCCAAGATGAAGTTTTCGGTAATAAGTTTCTTGATCTGGTCCTCCAGGTGATCTTTCTCTTCCTGGTCCTTCTCAGTCTTAGCAATCAAAGTATCTTTGCTCAGCTGGAGCTCTTCGATGAGCGCCTGCATGCTCACCTTAGAAGCTTGCAAAGAGTCATTTTCCACGTTTATTTTCAAGAGTTCTTCCTGTGCAACATTGATTTCTTTAAGCAGTTTCTCTCTCTCAACAGCCAAAGCTTCTTTACTGAGATGTTCCTGCTCATAAAGCTTTTTAGCATCTTGCTGTTCTTCTAAGAATTTCTCCTTTGCTAAATTGAGAGTTTCATTCACTGACCACAGTTTCTGCTGGTCTCCCTGAAGTAAAGCTATTTTGGCCTCCAATTCTACAAGCTTGGATAAAAGTGAACCATTTTCTAACTTTAAATCATTTCCCTCCTGCGAAAGAAGCTGCTTCTCTGATTTCAGACCCCTCAGCTCTTCTGTCATTAGTTCAATTTCTTTTTTGGCTGATGTTAACAAATAAGTTAGCGACTACAGAAACAAAACATGGAAAGAATGGAAACAAAAATGAAATCAAGCAGACAAATGCAAGGCCAAATAACTTAATGTAACTTAAATGATAAAAGTTTTTAAATTTCTACAATAAACTTTATAGAAACTATCTGAATAACAAGGGAAAGAAACTAAACAGAGCCCACAAAAGATAATTCAAAAGTGTAGCTTTGCAAAGTGCTTCCATATCTGTTAGCTTATTTTATCTTTGAAACAACTTGTGAAATTATTCCCAGTAGCTTCCTAGAAGATAAAAATAGTAGCTTGATTTTGATATCAGGGCATAAGATTCTTTCCTGCCATTCCAATTATCTAATTATTTTGAATGCAGAAAGGATTCATAGAAGAATTTTTAAAAATACAATTAAAAGAAGTAAAAAAAGTCAGTATATTTTACTGAAAAAAGGAAGGGGCCTAAAAAAGAAAAATAAACTATTATCTTCCAAACTCACCACAGGACCTTACTTAAAAACCAGTCTAAATTCTAGGCTTTGATGACTAAAATGAATAGTTGGTGTTTTTTTTAAATTTACAGAGTTATAAGATAACCTGACCACAGGTCTACACTAGTGCTGTCTGGAACTTTCTGCAATGATATACTTTTTTTTTTTTTTTTTTGAGACTGAGTCTCGCTCTACTGTCCAGGCTGGAGTGCAATGGCGTGATCTCGGCTCACTGCAACATCCACCTCCTGGGTTCAAGCTATTCTCGTGCCTCAACCTCCCGAGTAGCTGGGATTACAGATGCCTGCCACCACGCCCAACTAATTTTTGTGTTTTTAGTAGAGCCAGGGTTTCACCATGTTGGCCAGGCTGGTCTTCCTCCTGACCTCAAGTGATCCACCTGCCTCGGCCTCCCAAAGTGCTGGGATTACAGCCGTGAGCCACCATGCCCGGCTGATATAAATGTTCTTAAGTGCACTCTCATAATGGTGACCATATGACTACTGAGCACCTGAAATGTGGTGAGTGCATGAGGAGCTAAATCTGTAATTAAAACATAACAAATTTAAATGTATTTATTTATTTTTTGTAGACAGAGTCTCACTCTGTGGCCCAGGCTGGAGGGAAGTGGCATGATCTTGGCTCACTGCAACCTCTGCCTCCCAGGTTCAAGTGATCCTCTTTCAGGCATATTCAAAAATAGAGAATACAATGTAGGCCACATATATTCCCATATTAAGGCTTTTATTTTTATTTATTTATTTATTTTTTGGGACAGAGTCTTGCTCTGTCACCCAGGCCAGAGTGAAGTGGCACCATCTCAGCTCACTGCAACATCCACCTTCCAGGCTCAAGGGATTTTCCTGCCTCAGCCTCCCGAGTAGCTGGGACTACAGGTGCATGCCACCATGCCCGACTGATTTTTTGAATTTTAATAGAGATAGGGTCTCACCATGTTGCCCAAGGTGGTCTCAAACTCCTGAGCTCAGACAATCTGCCCACCTGGCCTCCCAAAATGCTAGGATTACAGGCGTGAGCCACCAGACCTCGCTACAAATTTAAAGTTGAATGGTTTCACATGGCTGGTGGCTACTGTATTAAGCAGCACAGTTATAGACCACTGGCTCTTAAAAGTAGGGAATAAGGAGGATTTGTGGGCACCATGAACCTTATTGAGTGCACATGTAAACTTTCCTGAAAAAATATCTGTAGATTTCATTAAATTTTTCCAAAGAGTCTGGGACTGATAGAGCCACTGAAATCAGATACCAGACAACTCTGGAGGGAAATAGTCCTGGCATTTTAACTCAATGACCCTTGCACAAAACAACCAACAAAATTAGTGAGACCGGCCAGGAATGGTGGCTCACACCTGCAATCCCAGCATCTTGGGAAGCTAAGGCAGGTGGATTGCTTCCATCCAGCGATTCAAGACTAGCCTGGGCAACATAGAGAGATTCTGTTTCTACAAAAAATAAAAAATTAGCCAGGTGTAGTGGTACATGTCTTTAGTCTTCGCTACTTGGGAGGCTGAGGCAGGGGGGATCACTTGAGGCTGCAGTGAGCCATGACTGTCCTATGGTACTCAGCCTCGGTGACAGAGTGAGACCTTGTCTCAAAACACAAACAAAAAAACTGAGGAGACCTTAAAACAGCTTCTAGAATGTTGTGGTTTGCTCAGGCTGCAACATTTTAAAGGCAATACAAAAAAAAAAACCCCTGAAGTCTGCCCAGATAAAAGAAAGCACAAAGACAAAAGATCTGGGAATTGTATCTAGTGTTAAATGGCACACAAAACTGGAGGTGTTTTAGACAAAGAAGAGAAATCCTCAACTATCAGCATGTAGAAGAGGGAGAATATGGATTTCACAGATGACACGCATGGCACTCACATATCATGTCACATCCACTTAGTTAGCAGGAGGTTTTTCATGGGATTGGTTTCAAGTCCTACGTATGCTCTTTATCATTTCTAATAAACTCCTATAACACATTAAAAATAAATAAAAATGAATATTTACTTTCCTTTGAGCAATAAATGGTTAAATAGTGGGAAGGTTGAACTTCATAAAGTTACCAGAGTCACAAAATGTACTGGGCAGCCCAGCGCGGTTGCTCACACCTATAATCCCAACACTTTAAGAGGCTGAGGTGGGAGGATTGCTTGAGCCCAGGAGTTCGAGACCAGCCTAGGCAACACAGCAAGACTCCATTCTCTAAAAAAAAAAAAAAAAGAAAAATATATATATTGGGCACAGATACAATCCTGAAACCATAAAATAAAATCCAACATATGGAGTTCTGCTCTATCTACTAACAGGATGTTTCCTCCCTGCCCTTGAATCCAGCTTCCTTGTCAATAAGCTCATGGTACCTTCCTGGTGACACATAAAAGCCCCTCAGTAAGTTCTCAATTTTAACTCTTCCTAGAAGAGCTCTGTTCCTCCAACCAGGCTCTCTCTCGTCCTGATTCCTTGCTCGCTTGCTTCATGTGAGCTCTGCCTCTTGCTTTATTGTGATGTCTCTCCTAACCTAGTGCAAGGTAGCAAGAGCATGGCCAAGATTAGAGCAACAAGCAGGCAAGCAGAGCTCAGGCAACGTCAGAACCTTTGTGACAGCTGGGAAACAGGTAGTACGAGGGTGACGGCTGCACTGTCCATTCCAGGGAAGACCTGCGGCAATCACCGACCCTCAGAAGGAACGGCAGCTGGCACAAAACACTTGAAGCCATAGGAAATGTAATGTGCCACGCCGCCATGCACTCAGAAGAGTAATGTTTATAGAGGCCACCTTAACTTGTCCCACTGACTGCTGCTTTCTAAGCATCCTTCCTGCCTTGACAAAGAGCTCAGACAAGCTACAGCACAAGGCAATTCTCTCCCATCGCGTACTTTGGCTTTATCGGCTTGCTTTCTCAGCTCCTTCAGCTCCTGCAGCAAGCCACTGTTCTCCTCTTGTGCGGCCTTCAGCTTGTCCTCCGTGTCATGCAGCGTCTTCTGGAGGTTCTGTAGGATTTCTTCATGCTTGGTTTTGGTCTCAGAAGTGGCTTTCTCATACGTGGCTTTCAGATCTTGACACTGGTTGTGGCTCGTTTCCATCTTCTTTTCCTGCAGAGACCCCAAGTGAGGGAATGAGTCATCCAGCCATATGTGTACTGCCCCTTGCCTTCCTTGCCAGCAAACAGGCCCAGTGAGTCTCTCCTTACCAGGTCCAACAATTTCTTCTCCAGTTCTTTCTTTTCTTCCTCGTGCTTTTTAGCTGCTTCTTGCTGGCTCTGTTCAGCTTTGAGAGTCACATCCTCAATACTTTTTTGCAGAAAACTCGCATTTTCATTAGCCTTTGTAAGTTTGAGCTGTAATTCTTCTACATATCTATAAAAAGTTTCGATACAAGATGTCAGATTTTTCATAAGAATGTTTTAAATTTAAGAGTTATATTAAAATGTACTATTAATAACAATTGTATTAATGATTTTTACTTTTTATTTTAATTTTGAGAGGGAGTCTTGCTCTTGTCGCCGAGGCTAGAGTGCAGTGGCGTGATCTCGGCTCACTGCAACCTCCGCCTCCCAGGCTCACTGCAACCTCCGCCTCCCAGGCTCAAGCTATTCTCTTGCCTCAACCTCCTGAATAGCTAGGAGGTACCTGCCACCATGCCCAGCTAATTTTTGTCCTTTTAGTAGAGGGTTTCACCATGTTGGCCAGGCTAGTCTCGAATTCCTGACCTCAGGTGATCTGCCCACCTCGACCTCCCAAAGAGCTGGGATTATAGGTGTGAGCCACCACACCCGGCCTATATTACTGATTTTTAAAAGTTATATGTAATTAATAACATCTAAAATAGGCAAAAAATTAAATGCTTTGCCTAAAGAATCATTTTACCAATTATGATAAGTAATTATTTAGAGTAACAACTACTATAATTGTGAAGGTTTACTATTTTATGTCAATAGATCAAAAAAGAAAAAAAAAGTGTAAAAAATAAACATATTAAAGGAACTAAGGCCAGGCATGGTGGCTCATGCCTATAATCCCAGTACCCTGGGAGGCCGAGACAAGTGGATCATTTAAGGTCAGGAGTTCGAGACCAGCCTGGTCAACATGGCAAAACCCTGTCTCTTCTAAAAATACAAAAATTAGCCAGGTGTGGTGGCACCTGGATTGCAGGATTACATGCCTGTAATCCCAGCTACTCAGGAGGCTGAGGCAGGAGAACTGCTTGACTCTGATAGAGCGAGGTTGCAATGAGCCGAGATTGAGCCACTGCAGTCCAGCCTGGGCAACAAAGGGAGACTCCATTCTCAATTAAAAACAAATAAAGGAAATGGGTATTTAAAAATTTTAGCATACTAGATTACCAAAAATTCATGCTAGTGCTTCTGAAGAACAGAAGATACAAAAATCACAATAAATAACTCGAAGTTTTACTTTAAAGAGACCATGTAGTTGAACAAAAATGTATTTATAAAATATGGGACGTTGATCTAGAAAACAGACTATCAGATGAATCACAGATACAAGAGGGAAACTTGAGGGTAAGTCTAGATTTTACATTCACAAAACACCTACAAAATGGAGCTTCTGGAAGGCACTGAGCCACCACCACCTGTGCGGCGGCACCACCTTAAGGCAAGTTTGACCACAGTTGCCCAACCAAGGCCTGGCCACCACTCAGCACTGACTGAATTGTGTAGGGGTCAAAGTTTGGATATACTAATAAATAGAACTTTGCAGCCGGGCGCAGTGGCTCACACCTGTAATCCCAGCACTTTGGGAGGCCAAGGCGAGAGAATCACAAGGTCAGGAGTTCAAGATCAGCCTGGCCAACATGGTGAAACTATCTCTACTAAAAATACAAAAAATTAGCTGGGTGTGGTGACGTGTGCCTGTAATCTCAGCTACTCAGGAGGCTGAGGCAGGAGAATCACTTGAACCTGGGAGGCGAAGGTTGCAGTGAGCAGAGATCATGTGCCATTGCACTCTAACCTGGGTGACAGAGCGAGACTCTCTCTCTCAAAAAAAAACCAACAAAAAAGAACTTTGCAGATATTAACACTTTTAAGAATTAGAAGTGTAATGCCTACAGACTTCATTTATAAATCTTTGCCTTATAAATTATTTGATTTTTATATGACAGCTATTAAAAGAAAAAGATCAAAGCAACAAGAATTCCAGAATAAAGACAAGAACAGATATTAAGACAGAAGAAACTTGAGCACTGAGGAAGCACAACGCAGTTATTAAGAGCAGGAAGGGCTCTGGGACCAGACTGCCCAGATCTGAAACCTCAGGCTTCACCCCAGTAAGCCTCAGTTTCCCCTTCCTCCCTGCTTCTCTCCCTCCCTCCCTTCCTTATTTTTTAATTTTAATTTTATTTATGTTTTTTTTTTTTTTTTTTGAGACAGAGTTTCACTCTTGTTGCCTAGGCTAGAGTGCAATGGCGTGATCTCAGCTTACTGCAACCTCTCCCTCCCGGGTTCAAGTGATTCTCCCACCTCAGCCTCCCAAGTAGCTGGGATTACAGGCATGCGCCACCATGCCCAGCTAATTTTGTATTTTTAGTAGAGACAGGGTTTCTCTATGTCAGTCAGTCTGGTCTCAAACTCCCGACCTCAGATGATCCACCTACCTCAGCCTCCCAAAGTGCTGGGATTACAGGTGTGAGCCACCACACTTGACCTTATTTATTTATTTATTTGAGATGGAGTCTAGCTCTGTCGCCAAGGCTGGAGTGCAGTGGCATGATCCTGGCTCACTGCAACCTCCACCTCCTGGGTTCAAGCGATTCTCCTACCTCAGCCTCCCAAGTAGCTGAGATTACAGATGTGCACCACCACACTTGGCTAATTTTTGTATTTTTAGTAGCAATAGGGTTTCACCATGTTGGCCAGGGTGGTCTCAAACTGCTGACCTCAGGTGATCTGCCCGCCTCGGCCTCCCAAAGTGCTGGGATTACAGGCACGAGCCACCACGCCTGGCCTCTTTTTCTTTTTCTTTGAGACTGGCCTCCTTTTCTTTTCTTTTTCTTTGAGATGGAGTTTCGCTCTTGTTGCCTAGGCTGAAGTGCAATGGTGCTATCTTGGCTTACTGCAACCTCCCCCTCCCAGCTTCAAGCCATTCTCCTGCCTCAGCCTCCTGAATAGCTGGGATTTTAGGCATGCACCACCACACCCAGCTAATTTTGTATTTTTAGTAGAGATGGGGTTTCTCCATGTTGGTCAGGCTGGTCGCAAACTCCTGACCTCAGGTGATCTGCCTGCATTGGCCTCCCAAATTGCTGGGATTACAGGGGTGAGCCACTCCGCCTGGCCTTTTTCCTTAGAATGGGAATAATGCTAAATTCACCTCCTCTCACCTCATAGGATAATGATAAGAATTAGAAAGTTGTTAGCACAGTGCATAGCCCATAGTTATAGGTAATAGGTGTTTCCTGTTAAAGTAAGTTAAGGTCAGGCATGGTGGCTCACATCTGTAATTCCAGAACTTCGGGAGGCCGAGGCGGACAGATCATTTGAGGTCAGGAGTTCAAGACCAGCCTGGCCAACATAGTGAAACCCCGTCTCTACTATAAATACAAAAATCAGCTGGGTGTGGTGGCGTACGCCTGTAATCCCAGCTACTTGGGAGGCTGAAGCAGAAGAATTGCTTGCACCTGGGAGGTGGAGGCTACAGTGAGCAGAGATTGAGCCATTGCACTCCAGCCTGGGAAATAGAGTAAGACTCTATCTCAAAAAAAAAAAAATGTTAAAAATATTTTTAACTGCCTGTAATAAGATATTATTGCCATTAGTGAACTACTACCTTTTCTTTTTTCTGCTTTCTTTTTAGATGGAGTCTTGCTCTGTTGCCCAGGGTGGAGTGCAGTGGCACAATCTCAGCTCACTGCAACCTCCACCTCCCAGGTTCAAGTGATTCTCCCATCTCAGCCTTCTGAGAAGCTGGGATTACAGGCAGACACCACCATGTCCGGCTAATTTTTGTATTTTTAATAGAGACAAGGTTTCACCATGTTGGCCAGGCTAGCCTTGAACTCTTGACCTCAAATGATCCACCCACCTTGGCCTCCCAAAGTGCTGGTATTACAGGCATGAGCCACTGCGCCCAGCCTTATTATCTTTTCTTTACAAGTCACCAAATGTTCTTTATTTCTTTTTTTTTTTAAAGACGGGGTTTCACCATGTTGGTCAGGCTGGTCTTGAACTCCTGACCTCAGGTGATCCGCCTGACTTGGCCTCCAAAGTGCTTGGATTACAGGCGTGAGCCACCACGCCCAGCCAAGTCACCAAATGTTCTATAAATAATATTGTATTCCTTAATTCTGTTGTTCTTGACAAGTAAGATAGGCAAAACCTATATAAGAAGGTTAAATAGTTTATTCAAGGACACAATGAGGTAATAATAGAAAGGAACAGAGATAGGAGACTTTAAAATGTAATAATCCTAAATATTTGTCTTCCCTCCCACCTAGACCTTCCCACAGAGCCTAAGGTGGGCACTTTTATCAACAGTCATCTATACCTTTCTTTCAGACGTAATTCATCATTCATTTTCATCAACTGAGAAGAGTTATCTCCTGACATCTTCATTATTTCTGCAATGTCATTTTCCAGTTTTTCCTTTGACTTTATCAGCTGCTCTCTCGCTCATCTTTCTCTCTAAATTTTGCCTCCATATCTAAATATATAGAGAAAAAAAGAATAGCACGGCTGTGTCATAATCAACAAAAACTGACTGAGTGCATCCTTGCTCTGGTAATAGTTTCACAAAGCAATTCCTGTCCTCATAAAAAGCACATTCCAGTGAAGAAGGCAGACAATAAGAAAGATAAAGGAAAGAAATCAGAGAATTAATTAAGTGCTAAGAGGAAGAAAAATCAATGCAGGGACAGGAGCTGGGAAGGAGGTTAGAATCTTAGATGGCGCTTCCCTGAGGTGGTGACATGGAAGAGAAAACCTGAAGGAAGTGAGGGCACAGGGAAAAGCAAGCACACAGGCTCTGCGGCAGGAACACGCCTGACACGTCCAAGCACGAGCAAAGAGGCTGAGGTGGCTGGAGTGAAATGAGCAGGGAACGGGGGTCCCAGATGAAATCGGAGAGGTAATAGGGCCTAATTGTGGTAAGGACCACAGCTCTTTCCCTGTGTGGGATGGGAGCTGCTGGACGACCTTGAGCAGAGAAGCGACATGATCTGACTTCATATTAAAAGGATTGCTCTGGTTGCTGTGTGGAGAATAGACTGAAGCAGGCACGGGCAGCAGCAGTGAGCCCAGGTGGTCAGCTGTTACGATAGCTCAGGTGAAAGATGGCTGTTGGCTTGGGGCAAGGATAGCAGTGGGAGTGGTGAGATGCAACAGATTCTGGCTCTCGTGAAAACAGAGCAAAGAGGACTTAGTGTAGGTTACAGATCTCAAACAAGTACTTCATCATGTTTTTATGTCACCGTAAAGGGGCTACGCTTGAATAGTACATTTGTTATGTAACATCCTACAACTGTCTCAAATATGAGGAAGCCTACTGTATTTAATGTTTAGTCACCAGAGATGTCTTCTTACCTGCTAAGTTTTCTCTCAGCTTCTCCAAGTCAGAAGACAGCTTGGTAAACTGTTCCTCCTTTTGGTGTAACTTATTTACAGTTTCTATTTAGGATAAAGTTAGAAGTTTAATAAGCTTCATATTTACTAAGCTATCTGGATCAAATCATATGCTCAAGAGATCTGAGAACACAGGAATACTCAAAAATCCCCTTACAAATCACATTGCTGGGTGCGTCCTGAAAGAAGCAGGTCTGCTGCTCTCTCTGGCCTCCCCGAATCTGTACTTTAGAGAGGCATCAGGCCCTTTCCACTCATCTCTTTCCCCCTTCCAATTAAAACTCAATAAAGCTATTAATGATGAAAACATAAATAACACTCTTCCCAAGAATATTTACATTTTAATATAGAACAAGCCTTAAGCCAGAAGAAGAAAAAATTAATTGGGAGTTTGAGGCTTCAGGAAACCAATGGAAGCCAGTATTTCTGAGAGTGGCAGGAACTTCCAGGAGAGTGAAATTAGGCTACGGGCAGCATCTACTGTGTGCACTCCACAGGCTAGCTCCAGTTTAAGAGTACGATATTCTTTAAAGTGATCTACACAAGCTCTAGTAAGACATACCTTGCATACTTCTCTGAACGGAGACTGCCTCCTCTGAAGCTTCAGCAAACTTTTCTTTCTAAAGAAAAAGAACCAGAGATTCTGAACAGAAAGATTTCACATTGTAAAGATAAGGAGTTTCTATCAATTATAACTACAGTACTATCTACTTTTTGTTGCTGGTCTTGTTTTATTAAAACTAATATACATGAAACATGTGATGCCAATTACTACATGTGGGTCATACACATGTGCATGTATACACACAAATGAGTGCAGTTTGCATGTGTGTGTGCACACATGGGAAGGCATCACCTGCATGCACCTGTAGGCATGTTCATACTTAGGGAATTACATGCATGTGTGTGTATACACATGGTGCACGTGTATGCTTCATGTTGCTACCCCTCAAACAGCAGCCCTTCACTTCAGAAATCTGCCTGAGATGGTGAACAGAGCTCTGAAATTTGTTATTTCTGAGAGTAATCTGAGTCTAATATCTTGAATCTAGGTCAGTGTCGCTACGTTTTAAACTGAAAAGGCCGATCAGTCACTTACTGTTCAAGGATTTCTTTTCTAAACATGACAATAGGCCAAGTTAAAAATCACTCTCCTGGTTGTCCTGAGATGAACTTTGAGCTAGCTACATCAAGAGGATTGTTACATGAGTATTTCTAACTAGCTGGGATTATGAAAAGATGGCACAGGAGTCACAGTGCATCCAAGCCCACAGGCTGCCCCCTGTGCATTCCCACCGTCACACTCAAGGTAGCATGCCTTGTCCTAAGATATATGGAAGGATACTCTAACTTAGAGGGGAAAAAAAGGTAAGGTTTCCTAAAAGCTTTGGAAGGAGGGCAGAGAAACGATGAACTCAAAACATCTTCTTAAAGGACACCAGGCTGGGCGCAATGGCTCACGCTTATAATCCCAGCACTTTGGGAGGCTGAGATGGGCGGATCACTTGAGGTCAGGAGTATGAGACCAGCCTGGCCAACGTGGTGGAACCCCATCTATACTAAAAATATGAAAATTAGCTGGGTGTGGTGGTGTGCACCTGTAATCCCAGCTACTCAGGAGGCTGAAGCAGGAGAATCTCTTGAACCTGGGAGGCGGAGGTTGCAGTGAGCCGAGATAGCACCACTGTACTCCAGCCTGGGCAAGAGAGAAAGAAAAGGAAGAAAGAAAAGGAAAAGGAACAGAAAGAAAAAGAAAAGAAGAGAAAAGGGAGGGAGGGAGGGAGGGAAGGAAGGAAAGAAAGGAAGGAAGAAAGAAAAGAAAGGAAAGAAAGAGCCATACACTTTTATTCACACTGTTAATTGCACAGAAGTGTAATGAATGGGGAATAGGAAGGGATGTGGAGGATCTAGGACAGATGACCCTGCGTGGCTCATGTGCCTCTTGTCTAGTTTCTCTATAAGCCTCTGGCTTTTCTTTCCATGGTGTGTGGGTGGGCACCACTGGCACTCTTTGTGAATATCAGCCTTGTTTAAACTTGGTTTTAAAGTGCAGGAGGCAAGTAGGAAGGAACAAAGTTGAGAAAAGGTAAAATATATGCATACATATGTCATACAACTTGAGACTAAGCAAAGAGAAAACATGAGAGGGAAGGTAATTTTCTGAGGTGGAATAAACTGAGTTAGACTTCTTTGAATTTGTTTAATTAGGCGGCAAGCATTCTGCCTCACCAAAGGAGGGTGCCGATGGCCCAGGACGGCTGCTGGCCTGAGAGTCACAGATCAAGTAGGAGAAAGCACAGTTTAGGTGCCTCATTCAATATGAAACCTAACTGTGTTTGATGTCTAACCTGGAAGGGCTCTGTGTTTAGCAAAACTAAGTAGTCAATAACATTTCAAAGCAGTGCATTAACAGAGGCAAAGGGATAGATTAAAAAAAAAAAAGTTAATACCTACCTTGGCTGTTAGTTTGGGTTTGATCTGACTCCCCCTCGAGGGAAAGTTATTTACCAGCCAATAACTAATACACTCACACGGAATCAACACTTAGAAAGAGAAGGGAAACAACCACAGTATTTCTTACTGGAGGATTTTGTTAAAACAGGAAATGGCCAGAAACCCTGAGATTCAGATTCCCAGCAGGTACTTACCAAAATCTGAAGTTCTTTTTCCAAAGTGTCTTTCACTTGACTGACTTCACTCAAATTTTCCTGAAGGTTAGTAAGCTTTAGCTCTCTCCCCTGGAGCTCTCTGGTAATGCTACTAGCCTAACACATGGAGTTACATGATATAGAAGCAAATGAACAAAAGGAAAACAAAAAAGAATGAGAAGGAAAAAAAATGAAAAAAATTTATGAGAAACATAACAAAACAAAACTGAAAGGAATACAACAAATTTGGTGTTGGTTTTTAATTCTTTTTGTTGTTGATGTCGTTTTTTGTTTTTTTTTTAATCTTATCTCATTGGTTTTTAATTCTAAGAGGTCAACAACTTCTTGAACAATCAGTTCTATATATGATTTTCTAGTGGCTATGTTTTTGTTTTTGTTTTTTTTTTGAGACAGAGTCTTTTTTTTTTGAGACAGAGTCTCCCCCTGCTACCCAGGTTGGAGTGCAGTGGATCATGGATCACTGCAACTTTGAACTTCTGGGTTCAAGTGATCCTCCAGCACCAGCCTCATAAGCAGCAGGGATTACAGGCACATGCCACCACAGCTAATGTTTAAAAAAATTTTTTGAGATGGGGTCTCTGGCCGGGATTGGTGGTTAATGCCTGTAATCCCAGCACTCTGGGAGGCCGAGGCGGGTGGATCATTTGAGATCAGGAGTTCGAGACCAGCCTGGCCAACGTGGCAAAACCCCATCTCTACTAAAAATACAAATATTAGCCAGGTGTGGTGGTGTGCGCCTGTAATTACAGCTACTCGGGAGGCTGAGGCAGAAGAATTGCTTGAGCCTGTGAGGTGGAGGCTGTAGTGAGCTGAGACTGCATCAATGCACTCCAGTGTGAGTGACAGAGTGAGACCCTGTCTCAAAAAAAAAAAAAAAAAAAAAAGAGAGATGGGGGTCTCACCATGTTGCCCAGGCTGGTCTCAAACTCCTGGACTCAAGCAATCCTCGTCTTGGCCTCTCAAAGTGCTAGGATTAGAGGTGTGAGCCACTGTGCCCAGCGGCCATTTTTAAATAGTCAAAATAGACTATTTGTCTATACTTCATTGTAATTTGGAATATCAGCATGATCTAAAGCAGAAGGTATGGATGCTTACTTTCTAAATGAGCTACTTGAGCAATTTCATTTCCTAGACTTTAAAAACCTTAAGGCCGGATGTGGTGGCTCACACCTGTAATCCCAGCACTTTGGGAAGCCGAGGCAGGCAGACCTCACCTGAGGTCAGGAGTTCAAGATCAGCCTGGCCAAAATGGCCTGACTCTACTAAAAATATAAAAATTAACCAGGTGTGGTGGCACATGCCTATGATCCCAGCTACTCAGGAGGCTGAGGCAGGAGAATCCTTTGAGCCTGGGAGGCAGAGGTTGCAGTGAGGGCAACAGAGCGAGACTCTCTTAAAAAATAAATAAATAAAACAAAAACCTTAAGATGGGAATGGAATATATGTGGGCTACATTATTTTCTCTATTTTTGTATATGCTTAAAGTATTTCAACATTTAAATAAAAATAAAATTTTAAAATCCACTGGACAGGCTGGGCTGGACAGCTCAAGGCTGTAATCCTAGCACTTTGGGAGGCCGAGGCAGGTGGATCACGTGAGGTCAGGAGTTCGAGACCAGCCTGGCCAACATGGTGAAAACCTGTCTCTACTAAAAATACAAAAATTAGCCCGGCATGGTGGCAGGCACCTGTAATCCTGGCTACTCAAAAGGCTGAGGCAGGAGAATCGCTTGAACCTGGGAGGCGGCGGTTAAAGTGAGCCGAGATTGCACCACTACAGTCCAGCCTGGGTGACAGAGTGAGACTCTGTCTCAAAAAAAAAAAAAAAAAAAAATCCACTGGACAATAGTCATTAGAACTTGGCTTTCATGAAATCTCGATGCGAAAAAGTAAACATTAGCTAAATATTATCTAATTAATTTTTGTGTTTTGATTAGTATTTCGGTTCCACATGAGGAGATTTGAGAAGAATTTCCTGTAACCAGTTTGTCATCTTCAACTATGGTTAGTTAGCAATTTTTTGCTGTTTGTCAGTCCTCACCTCACCCCATTTAACTATCACAACCCTTCCTTCTTTGCCAAGAGAGCAGCTTCTCCCACAAAAAGCTCAGAACATTCAGCATCAATACCAGCGCCTCAACTAGTAGCAGGACTGCGAAAGAATTCCTCGAACCACCCTTAAAAATAAAGATGACATTTAACAAGGCTAGTTAGTAAGGAATGCAGCTGGCGAATGTTTCATGTAATTTCCTAAGCCTTGACCAAATGCACACTTGTTCAGTATTTCCCCCAGTAAAGGAGGGGACAGATTGTGTTCTCATTGTGCCATAGAAAAACTCCAAAGAGTTTTTTTGCCATGCAAAGTGCTCCAAGCTCTTATCCTTAATTTTGCTGTAAATGCTATTTATCACAGCATGTTTTTTTGTTTCTGTTTTTGTTGGAGATCGAGTTTTCCTCTGTCACCAAGTGGCACAACCTCAGCTCACTGCAACCTCTGCCTCCCAGGTTCAAGCGATTCTTGTGCCTCAGCCTCCTGAGTAGCTGAGACTACAGGCACATACCACCACACCTGGCTAATTTTTGTATTTTTAGTAGAGAGGGGCCAGGCTGGACTCGAACTCCTAACCTCAAGTGATCCACTTGCCTCGGCCTCCCAAAGTGCTGGGATTACAGGTGTGACCACCTCGCTTGGCCAACATGTTAATTTATAATAGTCAAGAAGCATTGAGTTCACATTCTGTTTTTATACATAACCCTATAGATAAGGCAATTACAGTCATGCATTGCTTAAAAGGACCAGGATACATTCTGAGAAATGCATTATTAGGCAATTCCACTGTCTTGTGGACATCATAGGGTGTACTTACACACACCTAGAAGGTATAGCCTACTACACACCTGGGCTACATGGTACAGCCTATTGTTCCAAGACTATAAACCTGTATAACATGTTACTGTACTGAACATTGTTGGCAACTGTAACACAATATTGAGTATTTGTGTATCGAAGCATATTTAAACATATAAAAGGTAAAGATACCATATCATAGTCTTATGGAACCACCTTTGTTTATGTGGTCCACTGTTGATTGAAACATCATTATGTGGCACCTGACTGTATATGGTTAGGAAAGGAGGAGATGATCTTTTAAGTTTTTTTTTTTTTTTTAATACAGAGTCTCACTTGGTCACCAAGGCTGGAGTGCAGTGGCTCACTGCAACCTCCGCCTCCCAGGTTCCGGAGATTCTCCTGCCTCTGCCTCCCAGGTAGCTGGGATTACAGGCATCCACCACCATGCCCAGCTAATTTTGTATTTTGAATAGAGATGGGGTTTTACCATGTTGGCCAGGCAGGTCTCAAACTCCTGATCTCAGGTGATCCATCCACTCCAGCCTCCCAAGGTGCTGGGATTACAGGCATGAGCCACTGCGCCCAGCCAATCTTTTTTTTTAACTTAACCCAAAGAATAGTCATCTAGATGACAATCTTTTAAGTTTCTGTTCATTCATTCATTCATCTTAACACCACAGTGTTAGGGCATTCTATATTTTAAATAGAGTATAGGCTGGAGCTAAGCTTAAAGAAGAGGTCACAGCATAGCCCAGAGATTAATAGATAAGGTACCCAGATAATAGGCAACCAAAATAAATTCACGTGGTTAAGCCATTATTTTCTCTAATCTCCTCAGATGAAACCATACTCAGAACATACTACATTATACTCAACTGGGGACATCAAGCAATTTAATTAAATCAGCAATTTGGAAGATGAATGATCTCAACTCAAAAGTAACAATGCAAAATAAGAATAACAAATGCAAAAGAAAAAAATGGAAGATGTCAATACAAACCTTGCTACTTTCAGCATTCTTTTCAATCTCTAAATGTTTAATCTGTTTCTCAGCTGCCTCAAGCTGCTGTCTAAGTTTCTCAATTTCCGATTTACCTTCGGAACTGGCTTTCCAAAGTGCATCAAGATCCAAGAGCTTTTCTTCGGTAGCCTTGAGCTGTGATGTAAAATTATCAATAACCTTGGTTTGTTCATTGCATTTGGCTTGCAGTACCTCTAGCTCCTTTACCTTTATTTCAGCTTCCTGTAATTTGTTTAACGTCTCTTCCATTTCTACGAGATGCTGGTCTTCTGCTTTGTCCAGTTTCGACTTGATGGCTTCCAGGCTGTTCTCCTTTTCTTTAATGACTTTCATCAGTTTATCCCTCAGGGCTTCCATCTCTTTAGCATGAGCAGACCGTTCAGATTCTTGTTGATTCTGCAAATTTTCTATTTCGTGTTGGTAATCTAGTCTCACTTTCTCTATTTGTGTTTTTAGCTCAGCCAATTCTGCTGTCTCTGTTCCAAGCCCTTTGCTGAAGGATATCTTCAGTTCTTCCATCGCCTGCTGGTGGGACGCGATGGCAGTCTCCAGTTTGGACTTCCACAGGGCTATCACATCTGAATTCTCTTTGTTGGCATGCTCGAGCTTGCTTTTCAATGACTCGTTCTCTTTGGAAAGCTTTTCCGTGGCAGTATACAGAGCCTTTATCTCCTTCTGATGAGTTTCTTCCCCGGGCTCCAAAATGCTCCTTCAGTGAAGTTATTTCTCTCTGGTGGTCAGTACGAGAGACTTCTAACTTTTCTTGCAAAGAGCTTATCTCTTGTAAAAGGGAAAGTGACATATCCACATCCCCAGCAGGCTTATTGGACTCCAGCCTTCTTCGGAGCTCAGCTACTTCCTGTACTCTCAATGCTAGGTCTTTCTCCAGTTCCATTATACGTGACTTTTCTGAAACTGTAGCCACCTATTAACAGCAGTCCAAAGAAGAAAAGATCATTTAAATAACAAGTCACTGACATTTTTTTTTTTTTTTTTTTCCCAAGACGGAGTTTCGCTCTTGTTGCCCAGGCTGGAGTACAATGGTGTAATCTTGGTTCACTGCAACCTCCGCCTCCCTGATTCAGGCAATTCTCCTGTCTCAGCCTCCCAAGTAGCTGGGATTACAGGCATGTGCCACCACACCTGGCTAAATTTTGCATTTTTAGTAGAGACAGGGTTTCACCATGTTGGTCAAGCTGGTCTCGAATTCCTGACCTCAGCTGATCCACCCGCCCTGGACTCCCAAAGTGCTGGGATTATAGACGTGAGCCACTGAGCCTGGACTGATGATTTTCTGAAGATATTTAATAATTATCCCATCTCAGACAGCAAACTATTATGAACGTTTACAGGTTAATACATATTTCTAATTGTGGTAATAGCTTAAGTCCAATTTAGTAGCTCCAATTCTAAAGAAGCTTAAATCAGAGAAATACCCATTAACTGGTAAGTTAAAAGAAACAGTAACTTTCAAAGTTCTCAGATAATCTGCCTCCTGAAAGACAACATTTCCTTATTTTGCCAGTTTGTTCTACCCCACTTCATCCAGGCTGCATAAATGCTTATCCATTTCATGGACATGATCTTACAGAACTGTGCCATCCGGAACAGTAGTTGTTAGTCACACATGGCTATGGAGCACTTGAGATGTGGCTAATCTGAAGCAAGGTGTGGTTTAAGGGTAAAGATTTTGAAGACTTAGAAAAAAGGAACACAACATGTCTTGTGGCCCAAGCACCGTGGCTCATGCCTGTATTCCCAGCACTTTGGGAGGCCGAGGCAGAAGGATCACTTGAAGGCCAGGGGTTCAAGATCAGTCTGAACAACATAGCAAGACCCCATCTCTGCAAAAAATAAAAAATTAGCCAAGCATGGTGGTACATGCCTGTGGTAACAGCAACTTGGGAAGCTAAGGCAGGAGGATTGCTTGAGTCCAGAAGATTGAGGCTATAGTGAGCTGTGATTGTACCACTGCACTCCAGCCTGGGAGACACAGCAAAT
The DNA here is from genome assembly GCA_036589455.1 of Ateles fusciceps. Lineage (NCBI taxonomy): Eukaryota > Metazoa > Chordata > Mammalia > Primates > Atelidae > Ateles > Ateles fusciceps. Next base: position 4,525,921 of record JAZHEH010002317.1, on the reverse strand, counting down.
CCTGTCTCTTGAAAAAAAAAAAGAAAGAAAGAAATTATATGTAAAAATGTTTAAAATAGCTTGTTTACAATGTTTATATTGATTAGATTAAATGATATTTTGGATATATCAGTTTACATAAAATATATCATTAAAACTAATTTCACTTGTGACTTACAAAAAAGTAATGTGGGTACCAGAAAATTATAAATTGTATATGTGTGGCTCGCATTATACTTCCATTGGATAGCACTTGCATAAAAGGTCTAAAATTACCTGTCAAATGTTTCAATGTAGAATGAAAGCCTCAACTGCAGAATGAATAATTAATTTACTAATCTTTTTTTTTTTTTTTTTTTTGAGACAGAGTTTTGCTTTTGTCGCCCAGGTTGCAGTGCAATGGCGTGACCTTGGCTCACTGCAACCTCCGCCTCCCAGGTTCAAGCGATTCTCCTGCCTCAGCCTTCCAAGTAGCTAGGATTACAGGCACACACCACCATGCCTGGCTAATTTTTCTATTTTTAGTAGAGACGGGGTTTCACCATGTTGGTCAGGCTGGTGTCGAACTCCACCTCCAATGATCTGCCCGCCTCAGCCTCCCAAAGTGCTGGGATTACAGGCGTGAGCCACCACGCCCGGCCTACTAATCATTTTATTAAAACACAAAGTAAGAATGATTTCTTACCTGCAATAATACATAAGAAAGTTACACAAATTCCCCTTTTTAGATTTTATAATTCTATCAGCATTTTGATGTAAACATCTTCTTCCTCTAACCCCCTAACCCAGTGGTTCTCAGACATTAGTACGCACTTGAATCACCTGGAATGGACGTCTAAAGTGCAAGTTTCTACATATTCCCACATACTTCGATTCTATCTGAGCTCCGGGGTAGTACCCAAGAATTTTCTTCTTTTAAATAAATACCCCAGGGCTAGAAAAACACTTTCTTAACCTTGTCCTTTCATTGCTAGAAATTTATTTCCCTCTGCTACCTGCTATGCAATCCATTTAGCACATAGGCTATGTGGAAAATAGCTTACAGCATAAAAACTCTTAATCTAGGAAATGAAACAAAATAATTTTAAAATAGCAGTGAGTCCAAACTTTCAAGGATAAAAACTCCTCTGATTGTCCAGGTGAGGTGGTACATGCCTATAATCCTAGCGCTTTGGGAGGCCAAGGCAGGAGGATCACTTGAGGCCAGGAGTTCAAGATCAGCCTGGGCAACATAGAAAGAACCCCATGTCTACAAAAAAATGTTTTTTTCTTTTTTTAAAACGTATGTTTATTTTTGTTTTTTATTTATTTATACAAAAAAATGTTTAAAAATTCCTCTGAATTTAAGACTCCTCTCCCGTACTGCCTTTCTTTGAGACAAAAAATAACAGATATGCTTCTTTCATTTCCTCTGCCCAGCTACAGGCTATGACACCAGTAAAGATTACAATGTCCACAAGAGAAGAGGAAAAGCAAGCACTGAGGGTCTCCAAAACTGCATAATCAAAGTAAATAAAATTAAATATTACAGAGCTGATTATAACTGTTATGCTTCATAGTTATAGACTCCTCAAGTTAAAGATGTTAATTCATTTACACCTGATTTTCTGGGGAGGGAAGAGTCCAAGAGTTTGTTACCTCAAAATGACATACAAAGCATTAATAAACTATCAGCATCTGATAGATTTTGCTAAAAAAAAATAACAAAACATTAATAAACCCCTTGCTACAAGGTCTATAGCATAAATACATTAAACCCAATAGGGCAATGATTCTTAGTTACAACAAAACAGGTAGAGAAAAATGCCAAGTAAAAAATAAGTAAAAATAATAAATAACAATGTGATTTTACCTTTCTATGGCATTTTCCTATAAAGTATAGCAATTTATTTTTCATTTCCCAAAAATCTGCCCTCATTCAAAACTGTGTGTATGTCTGCTTCTCCCACTAGTTTGAGACCATGAATTAAGTCAGAAATCATTTTTATTCTTGCTCACATCTCTACAGCACCAAGCACACTGTTTGGAAACTGGATTTATTGACTAAAAAGAATTCTAAAGTGCTTCCTAAAAAGTAACATAGGTGATGTAAAACTTACATGGGTACTTGGTTATTTTAACACTTGGAAAACCAAGAGTGAGGCTCCACAGAAGATATACTTTCGTTATGGAAAGATATAAGATATAAGCTTTTTTTTTTTTTTTTGGAGACAGTCTCGCTTTGTCACCCAGGCTGGAGTGCAGTGGTGGGATCTCGAATCACTGCAACCTCCGTCCCGCTGGTTGAAGCAATTCTCCTGTCTCAGCCTCCCAAGTAGCGGGGATTACAGACATGCGCCACCATGCCCGGCTAATTTTTGTATTTTCAGTAGAGACGCGGTTTCTCCATGTTGGCCAAGTTGGTCACAAACTCCTGACCTCAGGTGATCTGCCCGCCTGAGCTTCCCAAAGCCAAAATGCTCAGATTACAGGCTTGAGCCACTGTGCCCAGCCGATATAAGCTTTAAACTGAAATACTTAGATAAACCATGGTGTAAATGAATGCCTTCTTATCTAGAGTGGGGAAAAAAAAACATCAAAATTGTTTGCTGATGAAACTGAGACATGGGAGAGTAGTTTACCTGTTTAAAAAAAATTTATTACTTCAACAGCCATCACACTAAAGGAACTTAATCTCATTAGTCCATTGTATTTACCAGATCAATTATTTGGCTCTAAGTTAATAAGAAACAGCACCAAATTACTTTTTTTTTTTTAGTTTCACTCTTGTTGTCCAGACTGGAGTGCAATGGTGCAATCACGGCTCACTGTAACCTCCACCTCCCGGGTTCAAACCTCCCGAGTAGCTGGGATTACAGGCGTGTGCCACCACACCCAGCTAATTTTTGTATTTTTAGTAGAGACAGTGTTTCACCATCTTGGTCAGGCCGATCTCCAACTCCTGACCTCATGATCCACCTGCCTCAGCCTCCCAAAGTGCTGGGATTACAGGTGTGAGCCACTGCGACTGGCCTCATTTTTTTAAAAAACAGGGTCTTGCTCTGTCGCCCAGGCTGGAGTTCAGAGACATGAACATGGCTCACTGCAGCCTCAACCTCCTGGGCTCAAGAGATCCTACAACCTCAGCCTCCCATGTAGCCACCACACCCAGCTAATTTTTTATTTTTTGTAGAGGCAGGGTGTCACACCACCTTACCCAGACTGGTCTTGAACTACTGGACTCAGGCGATCCTCCTGTCTCAGCCTCCCAAAGTGCTGGGATTACAGGCATGAGACACCGTGCCTGGCCCACTTTTTTTTGTTGTTGTTTTCTTGCCAAATACACAGGAGAAATCTTTAGTTCAGGGGCCAACAGAACATGTTCCTTCTTCTTAAATAAAAACGTATGATTTAGAAAAGAAAAATTAATTGTCTAGATTTTTAGATTAGTCAATGAATTCTCAACATGAGAAATTTCTACAAACACTAGAAATTTTCTAAAAATCAGGATAGCAAATTTGATTAGAGACAGAGTAATTTTTTAAATTCTGAAGTTAAGGATCTGGGCAATTTAGTCACTGACAGACAAATTCATGATTTAAAAGGGTATGTGAATATATATCTTATATGTAACTGACTATTTCTTTATCTTTAAACACAAAACAACTTCCATAATAGACAGACACCATCTTGTGGTCTTTAAGAGCACAGGCTCTGGGGCCAAATGGCCTAGATGCAAATCCTGCCTCCACTATTACTATTTGCTGTTTTATCTTAGGCAAGTTACTTAACTTCCCCTGTTCCTCCCCCTCAGTTTTCTTGTCTGTAAAATGGGGACACTAATACTTCCTAACTCCTAGAGTTGTGTTGAGACTGAATACTTGTAAAGACACAATAATGTCTGGCATGAAGTTCGCACTATATAGGTGCTTTAATATATAAATAAACTAAAACATGACTAATGTCCTGGCTCCAAGGGCCAAACACAATGAGCTGGGGCGGAAAGAAGCCATTCTGTTCCCAACATACATTTCCCTCCTGACAACTGAGGTTTTTTTCGTTTTTTGTTTTTGTTTTTTTGAGATGGAGTCTCACTCTGTCGCCCAGGCTGGAGTACAATGGAGTAATCTCAGCTCACTGCAACCTCTGCTTCCCAGGTTCAAGTGATCCTCTTGCTTCAGCCTCCCATGTAGCTGAGATTACAGGCACATACCACGAGGCCCAGCTAATTTTTGTATTTTCAGTAGAGACAGGGTTTTACCATATTGGCCAGGCTGGTCTCAAACTCCTGACCTCAAGTGATCCGCCTGCCTCGGCCTCCCAAAGTGCTGGGATTAGAGGCATGAGCCACTGTGTCTGGCATTCACTGAGGTTTCAATCCCCTGAGTGACAGGAAGCAGGGAGATGCAGTGATCAGCCTTTCAAAATAAAAAGGTAACTGGGGTGAAAGTCCTTAACTCTCATTAAACAGAGCCCATATTTCCATTTCCTTCTCCCAGGGAAGAAGGCAGGAAAAGAGCTAAAGTAAAACAACAATAACAAAAAATTATTTAGAAAGCCTAATAACTAGAAATATGAGAACAAGAGGACAATTGACTGCTTGTGGCCAGCTGGAGAAATGTGTTTCATGGTATTAATATAAACAACTTCAAATACAGTTATACTCATTTGTTTATTCAGTTGTAAAGTTTCTGATCTTGATTTGGTTGGGTTACCAAAGGAATGAGTCTTTACTTTTGACAAAAGACTAAATATAAAACACCTGTTCCTACTCATCAGTCTCAGCTCATGAACACCTGAAGAGTACCAAGATCAAACTCAGGTTGAACCACTGGGTCAAGGCTCAGGCCACTATAAAGCATGTCACCTGAGGCGTCCACCATTCACATGCATGGGTCTGCTTCATTAAATAGTGAAAAGCATTACCCTAGTGTCTTCTAACTCCCTCTGGAGTTTGTCAGCTTTGGTCTTTTCAAGAGCAGGCTCTGTTCAAGCTCCTTAATGCGGGCATGCTCCAGTTTGGTCTGCGTCTGTTAGTAAAAAGGAAGAGGAAGAGAACACAACAGTGCCACCATGACATGCCAGCACGAGAGGAGAGAGAGCGGCATGCAGGCTGAGCCACCAGTACCTTCTGCCAAAGGATGAACAAAAGGGGAATGGAGAAGGGAAGAGGTGGAGGTGAGATGAGGTGGGCAGTGAGGATGAATACCATGGACAAAGGATGGTGGTGGGCAGGGGCATGGGCTAGTCTGTTCAGAAAGAAAAAATGAAAACACGTGAGGCCAGATGAAGTGTCAGAGGCATGCAGCCAAATATAAGTAATATTGATAAGTGAAGTTTATCAGCACCAATTAGAATAGTTAATATCCCTCCCTCTAAACTATCATTTTTCCCTCTACCCCACAAAGGCTACTTGACATTAATGTGTATGTAACTGACTTGATAACTTTAAAAGGTATATTGACCCTTAGAATGATCATCACTATCATGTAAATATGGCAAAGATAATGTCATAAATTTTAAAAGTGTTCAGTAAGTCCTTAGAGCAGATCCTTGCACCCTAGCATATAACCTGACGTAAATAAAGGTCAAATAATAACTCCAAAAGAAGGAATCTGGAAACTAGAGCTAAGGAAATCACGCTAGCAGCCTCTGCAGAAATGGGTGAGAAGGGTCTGAGTGAGATCCTCAGCAACATTCCTATTATGACGGGGAAAGGGCCACGGAAGCTCTAGTTTCCTTCCAGCAGTGGATTTCCCAAAGGCTACTTGGCTCCAGGGAGGGAAAAAAAGGAACCATAATTACAAAGAGAAAATTTAGTAATAATTATCCTCTATAGTCTCCATCTCTGAAGCAGGCCAGTTAAGAGGCTCAGGGCAGGAGGAAAGTTTAGCTCAAACTGGTAAGGGGTTTATTATTTTTACCTTAAAATGAAGTTGTTTTACTACTCGGATGTAAAATGGCGACAAACCAAAGGCATGAGTTTGAACTCACGTAAAAACAGCTGGTGAGTTAGTAATGTGATTTAAAACCTCTGTGAACTCACATACTCTGTTCTCCCCACTATCAGGCACTTGGATGTAGCCTGATGGGGAACACAGAGGATAATCTCCAACAGGTTTAAGTGCAGCAGAATCTTAATCAATTTGAAATAATCTGGGTCCAAATGTACCTCTTCCCACCCCCATCTCTCCTACACAAGAGGTTACCCATTATCAGAATAAGCGACTGACAAGGTCCCCACCCGCAGGGCTGCTCTCAGCAGCTGTCATTTACTTGCAGTAATTTAAATAATTTGTGGTTCTAACTGACCTATCAATCTGGACAATTATAGGCAATGACAAAATGACAACAGACTCTAAACAAGGTGACACAAAGTGGTGCAGAGCTTCAGTAGAGGGAGGAATGTTAAAGTGGAGGTTACAAACGTCTTCACTCATTCCAGTGGGACTCGGGGACCTCAATGCATTCAAGAGGTCACTTTGCTTGTAAACCAGGTATCGATGGACCATCATGGGATATTTAAAAGGTGAACAAAAATTTTTTTTTCAATTCATCACCTGCTTCAACTCTATATACTCCACAAAATAATGGAATATAATTCAAGCCCTAACTGTCTGGATAGTCCCCTTGGTCCGTATGTGCCTTGGATGGACACTGTTCAATTTCCCTGCTTTTATAAGAAAAGAATCTAATCCTGATCTACGTAACTGAGGTCACAGCCTCAAGAACTGAAATCCAAAACTACAGTAGTAGGAAACAGAAAAGGCATTAGAACCTTTCTTCTCTTGACACAGTTAAGTGTCCTCTGGGTAAAAGGTCACTATTTCCAGATAAAAAGCAAACATACATTTAATGTGATCTCCTCCCCCATTCAGAGATCTTACAGATGAGCGTGGCCAACACCTTCTTACTGATGGGTCTATATACACATTATCTAGGGTTCTACAGTGTCTCAACCTCCCTAGTAGCTGGGATTACAGGCGAGCACCACCACATCCAGCTAATTTTTATATTTTAGTAGCGGCAGGGTTTCACCATGTTGGTCAGGCTGGTACTGAACTCCTGATCAGCCACGAGGAAACTAGTGATCCACTTCCATGTCGCAGCACACAGTAAAAATGTGACACTGAACAGGACAACCCTCCTTGTAAAAATCATTTCTTTCTTAGAATAAGACACAGAGTATCCCAACAGGAAAGTCCTGGGACGGGGGACTGAAAAGGGAAGCAAAGGCTTTGTGAGAAGCGCACAAGAGAGGCGGGGGGGAAATCTCATGCAGACTGACACCGAGGGCAGCGGGAGCCTGTTTCGGAAGGAGAGAAGAGACCCAGATCACTGAAGTAGCTTCACAAAAAGGAACCTTTCAGAACAAAGACCTTTCAGAAAGTTCAGGGGTTTTTTTTTTGTTGTTTTTTGGTTTTTTTTGAGACGAAGTTTTGAGATGAAGGCTGGTGTGCAATGGCATGATCTCTGCTCACTGCAACCTCTGCCTCTTGGGTTCAAGAGGTTTTCCTGCCTCAGTCTCCCTAGTAGCTGGGATTCCAGGTGTGCGCCACCACACCTGGCTAAATTTTATATTTTTAGTAGAGATGGGGTTTTACCATGCTGGCCAGGCTGGTCTCAAACTCCTGACCTTAGGTGATCTGCCAGCCTCAGCTTCCCAAAGTGCTGGGATTATTTATAAGTGTAAGCCACAGCGCCCGGCCGAAAGTTTGTCTTCAGTTGCTTATTTCAACTGCCAGGAGGTGGTAGGAAGTAATGTCATTCTTTAAATTCCTTCTTATCCGGCAGTAAATCAAAGCAAAACATTTCCAGGTTCTTTACAACCAGCAGCACAGCTGGTAGGGTACACCAGGAAGCAATGCTCTGGAGACCACATGGCAAGGACTTGTACTGGGTGTATGGATTTGGAAGAAGAAAAGTAAAACACCTGCATACCTAGTAATGCTACAGCTAGAAGACTCTCACTTCAGTAATAACAATTTAAAACATACTGTGTCTTCACTAACAAATGCTTGCCTCTAGGTTCACAACTAAGGAAAATACTGTAGAAACAAAAGGAAGTTTGAATGTCTCATCAGCTGCACTGGCAGGCACTGGTCAGTGGCGGGGGGCACACTGAAAAGGCAGCCAGTCAGCTCTGGGACAGCCACCAGCCTCACAATCCCCTTTTTTCTGATGGGAAGCAAAATTAGACACCTTGGAAACGTCCCCAGAATTCCCATTTTACATCTAGAATGTTTTATGCTCCAGTCAGATATCATCTTTTTTGGAATAATGCCACTAAAATTAGAACACATTATGAATTAGGTGAAGAAGGCCAGGTCTCCAGACAAAAACTTCTTATCCCCCCTTTTCTGGCAAAATTATTTATAAAGCAAACATTGGTCTATTCGTTAAACACATGAATTTACGGAGCTTAGTCATTACATACAATTTCTTCAGGATATAACTGTAACTGCTTTGAAAGCCACATGCACAGAAATATTAAGGTCAATGTCCCAAGGTCAGATTACGGAGTTAGTGTTTGAGTATTATCAATAAGCATTTTAATCTGTGATCAATCTTTGTTAACAAGGGAAATATCCACACAGTTAAGTGCCCTCTTACATTCTCAGGATCTTCAGAAATCTGGCTCTTTTGCTATCAGCAAAAAAATAAAATAAATTAAACAACAACAAAAAAGAGATTCCACTAAAGTTTCAATATGTGTTAGGGTTTCGAGATAACTTTATTTGATTAATTTCAAGTAAGTTTATCAGACAGACTATACAAGCCTAGAGCTGATGTAAATTATTTTAACTGGACCCTCCCCAAGACACCATAGGCTATATTTTATATGAATTAGATGATGATATGAAATTTCTAATGAGACTTTGGGGTGTTTTTAAATGAATGAGAACAACACAAAAGTCAACTAAAGAAATGTGGCTGTATATGAAATGAGTGAAGAAGATATCTATTAAACTGTTAATGAACCGTTAAATTCTGGGCCCCATATAACTAGAACCCAGAAAATGTTCCTCTTGCTCTTGGTTAACTGTAAAGATACATTTATTTGCACAGAAATCAGAGTTGCTGTTTGGAAGTGCCTCTCAAATTTAAGCATGGTGTGGGCAGCCAACAGACTCTAAAATTGTAGTAAAACTGAGTATTTGGGAAATGCACAGTTAAGTGCAATTTTTACTAAAATATTGTAGACTAAAGAACCACAAATCTGGAAAATTTGAAAAACTGAATGATTTATATTTGTCGTATATCTAGCAATGGCTTAAAACCATCAAAATCATTTAATTCTAGTGTCTAATTTAAAAACTAATACGAATAAATAGTTAAGAAGGGATGAGAAACCTGACACTAAAGGAAAATCCATGAATTCTACAAATGTCATGGAAGTAAAAGAAGCTGAAATATAAAGTGTTCTTAGTTTTTGCTCTGCTAATTACTTTAAAAAAAAAATCAACAATTAGAATATACAATTTATTCCTTTTATAGGTTTATAAAAGGATTTATCTTGCAACTGAAAAAGCAAAGCTGAGATAAAGCAAAAAGCTTTGTTATGAATTATTTTTTTTCTTTTTGAGATGAAGTCTCACTCTGTCCCCTAGGCTGGAGTTCAGTGGCGTGATCTCAGCTCACTGCAACCTCCACCTCCCAGGTTCAAGCAATTCTTCTGCCTCCACCTCCCGAGTAGCTGGGATTACAGGCACCCACCACCAGCCCAGCTAATTTTATATTTTTAGTAGAGTCAGGTTCTCACCATGTTAGCCAGGCTGGTTTCGAACTCCTGACCTCAGGTGATCCACCCACCTTGGCCTCCCAAAGTGCTGGGATTACAAGCGTGAGCCACTGTGCCTGGCCTGTTATAGACTACTATGACAAATTTAAAATGCCTTTTCTAATCATCAGAGGAACGTAAGTAAGTTTCACTTCAGGACTGCCAGATTTATGACGATGAAATTCAGTTCATGGTTTTGAATTTTGAAGCATGAGAAAAGAGTAGTGCAAGTTTCACTCTGCCATAGAAGTGGGACACACAATCACAGGCTCAAGGACCAGCACCGTTACCACAAAGCCACCCTCCAGAACCCAACATGGCCAGAGAGGCCAGGGTTTCCCCTGCCACTTCCTCAGCTGACTGTTCTGGCCACTCATTTTAGTTGGCACATTATTTCACCCATGTTTCTGAATACTGATACCCATAAAAGTTTTAAGAGAGCTGGAGGGATTTTTACCTCAAGATCACCCTTGGTAATTGATTCTTCTTCAACCCGGAACTGAAGGTCCTCAACCTTCCTGTGGAATAAAACCCAAACAAAACACTTAAGAAAGTAAGTAATACTCTGCCTTAAAAAACAAAACAAAACAAAACAAAAATCACGTTGGGTATGGTAGCGCACTCCTGTAATCCCAGCAATTTAGGAGGCAGAGGTAGGAGGATCACTTGGGGCCAGGAGTTCAAGACCTGCTGGGTCAACATAGTGAGACCCAGTCCTTGTATTAAAAAAATAAAATCTATAATCACTACTCTGGTGAATTCAAGCAGACAGCAGCAAGAAATGCCTTAGAGACATAGCAAGTTTAAAAATGCATCTTTGTACCTTGGGAGGCCAAGGTGGGAGAACTGCTTAAGTCCAGGAGTTTGAGAGCAGCTTAAGCAAAATGGCAAAACCCCATCTCTACCAAAATATAAAAAAATTAGCCAGGTGTGGTAGCGTGCACCTGTGATCTCAACTACTTGGGAAACTGAGGTGGGAAGATCTCTTGAGCCCCGGCAGTCAAGGCTGCAGTGAGTTATGATTGTATCACTGCAGTCCAGGCTGGGCAACTGAGTGAGACCTTGTCTCAAAAAAGAAAAAAAAAAAAAAACAAAACCTGTAATTCCAGCACTTGAGAAGCCAAGATGGGCAGATTGCCTGAGCTCAGTTTGAGACCAGCCTCGGCAATATGGCAAAACCCCATCTCTACAAAAATACAAAGATTAGCCAGGCATGATGGCATGTGCCTGTAGTCCTAGCTGTTTGAGAGGTTGGGGTAGGAAGATCACTTGAGTCAGGGACGTCAAGGCTGCAGTGAGCCATGATCACACTACTGCACTTCAGCCTGACTGACAGAGTGAGATCCTGTCTCAAAAGACAGTAATTTTTTTTCTTTTTAGATGGAGTCTCGCTCTGTCACCCAGGCTGGAGTGCAGTGGCGCAATTTCAGCTCATTGCAACCTCTGCCTTCTGGGTTCAAGTGATTCTCCTGCCTCAGTCTCCCAAGTAGCTGGGATTACAGGCACGTACCACCAGGCCTAGCTACTTTTTGTATTTTTAGTAGAGACGAGGTTTTGCCATGTTGTCCAGGTTGGTCTCAAACTTCTGACCTCAAGTGATCCACCCACTATGGCCTCCCAAAGTGCTGGGATTACAGGCGTGAGCCACTGCAGCCAGCCATAAATTTTTTGACAAAAGAATAGAAGCAAATGGAACTGCTGCCATGGAATTCAGAAGGGCCTAGAAGGTCTATCACCGTCTCCTGTTTACTTGTAGCCATTTTTTAAATATGAAGAGAATTTCCTTAGTGTTTCTCTCTCCAGTGAGAAAGTAAGTGATGGTAGTGTACCCTCACTGTGACCCCTGACTACAACACTGCTTATGACTGGCATAAGCACACAGCAACATTAAATTATTACTGAATTAAGTCACTGTTATCAGAAATGACAGAAGATGGCATTAAATCCAACAGAGACAAATGTCCCATAACCCAGGGATGTTCAAATGATTTCCATGCAGACATTTTTTTCAGAGACTGTGTCTGTTCATGGGCTCAAGAAAGTTCCTTTGTTTCTGACACAGGGTCTTACTATAGTTGCCCAGCTGAAGTGCAGTAGTGCAATCTTGGCTCACTGTAGCCTTGATCTCCTGGGCTCAGGTGATTCTCCCACCTCAGCCTCCTGAGTAGCTGGGACTATAGGCATGTGACACCAGGTCTGGCTAATTTTTCCTTTTTTTCTTTTTCTTTTTAGTAGAGACAGGGTTTTGCCATGTTGCCAAGGCTGGTCTCGAACTCCTGGACTCAAAGCAATCCGCCTGCCTCAGCCTCCCAAAGGGCTGGGACTACAGGTGTGAATCGCCACGCCCAGACTGAAAGTTCCCTTTATAATAACCAAACTTAAGTCTCCGTCTCACACCATTTAACATTTTATTTCATACTGATCCCTGTAATTCTCTAATTGTTTCACAGGTGAGAATTCTGTTTTCCTAATAAGGTACTGAATTTCTCAAGTACAGGAACCTTATGTCACTCATCAGATGTAATACAATTCATAAACACTAGATAACTTGAACCTAGAAAACCAGGAAACCAGTTACAAGTGAAAACTGGTTGGGAATGACCACCACAATTCTGATACAGGCTGCCCTCAAGAGGATGTTTGGAATGCATCACGGCTCAAGAAATATGTTACATTAATCAGCTCTTGTCTTTTTTTTTTTTTTTTAAGACAGAGTCTCGCTGTCACACAGTCTGGAGTGCAGTGGCGTGATCTTGGCTCACTGCAACCTCTGCCTCCTGGGTTCAAGTGATTCTTCTGCCTCAGCCTCCTGAGCAGATGGGATTACAGGTGCCTGCCACCACACCTGGCTAATTTTTGTATTTTTTCTTTTTTTTTTTTTAGTAGAGATTGGGTTTCACCATCTTGGCCAGGCTGGTCTTGAACTACTGACCTCATGATCCACCTGCCTCAGCCTCCCAAAGTGCTGGGATTACAGGCTTGGAGTGACCATGACCAGACAATCAGGCCATGTCTAAATGATTCCAAACTTCTTTAAAAAAGTTGAATCAAAGCAGACCCTCTTCACACGGTATGGCAGAGTTCAATTTCTGCTGGATACACAGTCATTCCTTTGGTTCTAAGGGTTGATAGCAGCATGGTTATTAATAAGAAATTGTCTTCTAAGATCATTTAAAAGGAAAAGGGCACTGGGTGCAGTGGCTCATGCCTGTAATCCCAGCACTTTGGGAGGCTGAGGCGGGCAGATTGTAGATTGCCTGAGCTCAGGAGTTCGAGACCAGCCTGGGCAACACGTGAATCCCCATCTCTACTAAAGTACAAAAAAATTAGCCGAGCATGGTGGTGTGTGCCTGTAATCCCAGCTACTTGGGAGGCTAAGGCAGGAGAATCGCTTGAACCTGGGAGGCAGAGGTTGCAGTGAGCTGAGATCGCACCACTGCACTGTAGCCTTGGCAACAGAGCTAGACTCCATCTCAAAAAAAAAAAAAAGGGAAAAGGCCACACTTCCACCAGGAAACAGTCTGAGGTCACCTTTTCTCCTCTTCCAGCTGGTTGAGAAGCTCCACCTTCTCCCTGTCAGCAGCTTCCACCATTGTTCTCAGCTGGTCCATTTTGGCTTCCAATTCCAGGACATGCTGGGGAAGGCAAGGATGTCAGTTAATGGGCTATTTTTGACCCAGATACAGACCCAAAGATACTTCCCCAAAGAGCTCTGGGTTACCACGGTGGTGGGCGTTACTCTAAAACCTTACGTTAATATGCTTTCTCTATTTTAATAGGTTATTCTTGACAGCTCTCCTGGAAACAGGTGATGAAAAACCACACCATTAAAGCGATAAAGGACAATGTTAAAATAACTCTCATCTTTTTTGAAACTGAAACACATATTAAGAGTAATCCACAAACAGCAGCTGTAATCATTGGTAAGGTTCTAGTAACCAAGCTGGCCTAACACAGGCAAAAAGACCCGGACACAAAGACCAGACACTAAAGTAGAATCAAGAAGAAAACTTCATCTCTGTGATCATAGAAACTGGCACCCCAGGTCATAGCTTTCAAACAAGCACAGCAAAGAAATGTACACCCATTTCCAGTGCTCTCAAGGCTAGCTCCTCGGTGCCAAGCACCAGGCATGCTTCTCACCCTCCTCAGTGGATTTAGCAATTATCATCATCTCCACAACAAGGTCAGACTTCACCTGGTCATGTCCATCCCGGGCCAGAGCTAGCTCCTGCTCTATCTCCCCAACGTGGCTTGTGGCCTTGGCCACCTCCGCCCTCTCCAGATCCCGTTCCGCCAGCAGCTGCTCAATGTGCTGCTGCTTCTCCTTCAGGGCCTCCTGGAGGGCAGTGGTACCGGAGATCTTCCTGGCGTAACGGGAGGAGGTTTCAGTCAACTGCAAAGGAAAGTTAGAGAAGTGAAGGGCGATGATGCTGTCAGGAATGCTAGGGAGGTGTGATGCATGCATGGCGGGCATCTGCTTGGCAAAGCAAGGGCGCTGCTCCAGCTAGCAGGCTGGCCAGGATTAGGAAAGGCTTCCTCAAAAACACAAGACAGGGCCGGGCGCGGTGGCTCACGCCTGTAATCCCAGCACTTTGGGAGGCCGAGGCGGGCGGATCACGAGGTCAAGAGATCGAGACCGTCCTGGTCAACATGGTGAAACCCCGTCTCTACTAAAAATACAAAAAAATTAGCTGGGTGTGGTGGCGCGCGCCTGTAGTCCCAGCTACTCGGGAGGCTGAGGCAGGAGAATGCTTGAACCCGGGCAGCGGAGGTTGCAGTGAGCCAAGGTCGCGCCACTGCACTCCAGCCTGGCGCCTGGTGACTGAGTGAGACTCTGTCTCAAAAAAAAAAAAAAAACACAAGACAGCATGTGCCTTCTGTCTATAAATCTCACAAAGAATACATCAGTGTAAAGAGAACACATCAGCTGGGTGTGGTGGCTCACACTTGTAATGACAGCACTTCAGGAGGCTGAGGCAGATGGCTCACTTGAGGCCAAGAGTTTGAGACCTGGCCAACATGGTTAAGCCCCAACTCTACTAAAAATACAAAAAGTAGCTGGAGTGCAGTGGTGCAATCTCAGCTCATTGCAACCTCCACCTCCTGGGTTCAAGTGATTCTCCTGCCTCAGTCTCCCAAGCAGCTGGGATCACAGGCACGCACCACTACCGCCCAGCTAATTTTTGTATTTTTAGTGGAGACAGGGTTTTGCCATGTTCACGAGGCTGTTCTCAAACTCTAAAGTGCTAGGATTACAGGTGTGAACCACCACGCCCAGCCAAAGGCCATCTGCTGAGCCACTGCTGGCTCCAGACCAAGTCAGCCTTGACTTCATCTTCTGCAGTCAGAGCTGCAGCTGTCACCTGAAAGCTCTTCTCTTCATCAGTTTCCCTAGGACCTTGCTAAGACACACAGGATGCAAATGTACAGCTAGATCTTCTTCAATTAACAACTCGGCATCTTGAGAGCTACAAAAGAATCCAATCAAACCCAAATTGCCCTTTGCTGTTTCATTTAGTCAAAGTTCTTGAAATTACTTAAACATACCAGGCAGAAACTCCTGTTGTCTTTTTTAACCATTTGACCCTGACTTTCCAATTTCATTATATAGCTAAATTATACCTTCTCTTGCTAATATTTCTTCCTGAATTCATTAAATGTGTGGTTCCCAAACCATGTGCAGAGATGCCCCAGCATGAGGAGCAAACTCACCAGTACACTGTAAGAGGTTTTAAATTTTCAGAGAAACACAGCGACATCTGCAGGACACCATGCAAACTACTAGTTCTAGGCAATTCAGTCTCATCATTAGATTGTCCTATCGTCCTTTCAATAACATCATGTCTTTCAAAGCTGGGTTTTGGCTATTGCCATGACAAGAAAGAAAGTACTATGCAAAAATCAACATGCACAAGAAATGAGGTTGGTGATGAGAAATAAGATTCCAAGACTTGACTAGATGTATAGAGCCCAACAGCGGTGGACATGGTAACACTAAGTCACTGTGGTTAAAGAATTAATTGGCCAGGCGTGGTGGCTCACACCTGTAATCCCAGGACTTTGGGAGGCCAAAATGGGTGGATCACCAGAAGTCAGGTGTTTGAGACTGGACTGGACAACATGGTGAAACTCAGTTTATACTAAAAATACAAAAATTAGCTACGCATGGTGGAGCATGCCTGTAATCACAGCTACTAAGGAGGCTGAGGAAGGAGAATCGCTTGAACCCAGGAGGCAGAGGTTGCAGTGAGCTGAGATCACATCACTGCACTCCAGCCTGGCCAACAGTGAGACTCATCTCAAAAAAATAAAAAATAAAAATAAAAACAAAGAATGGGCTAGGCACGGTGGCTCATGCCTGTAATCCCAGCGCTTTGGGAGGCCAAGGTAGGTGGATCGCTTGAGGCCAGGAGTCCAAGACCAGCCTGGCCAACAAGGTGAAACCCCGTCTCTACTAAAAATACAAAAAAAAATTAGCTGGGCATGGTGGCACATGCCTATAGTCCCAGCTACTTGGGAGGCTGTGGCAGGACCATCACTTGAACCTGGGAGGCGGAGGTTGCGGAGAGCCTAGATTGCACTATTGCACTCCAGCCTGGGCAACGAGAGCGAAACTCCGTCTCAAAAAAAAAAAAAAAAAAAAAGAACAATTAGCCAGACATGGTGATATGTACCAGCAGTCCCAACTACCAGGGAGGCTGAGGCAGGAGGATTGCTTGAGCCTGGGATGTTGAGGCTGGGTAACAGTGAGACCCGGACTCAAAAGAAAAAGAGACAGAGAGCCAGATCTATGGACCTGAAGAAAAGGATCTCTCCAATGTTCCCATCATTTTGTCCTAAAATAATCTCATAGAAAATAATTTGACCCCTTATGAAAACAGATTAATACAGTAAAATGGTCAAAAAAAAAAGAATAATTTGACCCCTATGTTAGAGTAAGCAGTAGTTACACAGATTCACCAAAAACAGATGCATTTTTAAGCTTTTAAGAATCTGAAAAGGGCTATTAAAAATGCTTTCTGATTTCAAAAGATGTATTCTTGCTGGAGTTACATTTTTCAAAACTTACGTGGCAAGGACTTTCACAGCAAGCTGCAAGCAACATTCAGCACAAGGACAAGCAAAGCAGCAAAGCAGGGGCACTGCCCGCGGGCCTTAGTCATGCCCGGGAAGTGGAGGCAGGTAACGAGAAGGGAGCTTACTAGTCCTGTCCGACTGGGCCTGCTGCTCACAGAGGAGGCCACTGAGCTCATGGAGCTGAGGGAGGAGGCAGAAGGGCTGCGCTTCAGGCTGGCGGGTGTGGGTCGCCATCACTCGCCTCACTGCGTTGGCCTTGGCTTTGGCTGGTGTAGTGGAAGGGAAGCCAATCTTGGTAACTTTGTGGACAGGAGCAAACAAGCCATATTTGGGTTGACACTGAAAATACCTTTAGAGAACAACAATAAGAACAGTAACAAAAAACAACTTAATGACAAGAAATAATAACTATAACCAAAAGGCTCTCCCAGCTCCTAACTTGTGGCTGGCTGGATTCCTGAAAATTCTACCACTAAGCTGGGGTTATATACCAGCATGCAGCAGTCACATGTATGTAGGCTGACTAACAACCTCAATGATGGTTTTAGAACACACACTGGTGATACACAGAGTCAGGATTACTTACCTGTTGCTGAGGTTCTACATAAAGGAAATAAATATTTCCACCACCTGATAAACGTACAGCAGAGGAGTTTAGCAGTAGAGCAAGCCCATTTAATAAAATTGTGCCAAACAAAGGGAAAAGAAATCAAACAGGCACCTAACTTTGGCAGATCCATTAAAGTAAACATGAAGAGTCAGATGTGGTGGCTTACTCCTATAATCCCAGCATTTTGGGAGACCGAGGCAAGGGATCAGTTGAGCTCAGGAGTTCAAGACCAGCCAGGGCAATACAGAGAGACCCTATCTCTACAAAAAATTCAAAAAATTAGCCAGGTGTGGTAGTGCAGAAGGATCACTTGAGCCTGGGAAGTTGAGGCTGCAGTAACTCAAGATCATACCACTGCAATCTAGCCTGGGTGACAGGGCAAGAGCCTGTCTCAAAACAAACAAAAGACTCCAGTGATGGGTGCATCAACATCCCAGATATCACCACTAAAGAACTTACTCATGTAACCAAACACTACCTGTTCCCAAAAAAACTATTGAAACAAAAATTAGTAAAAAATACGTATTTTTAAAAATAAAAAAAAATCTACCCCTACTTAAATCAACTGTAGAGAAATATAAATACAAAATGGCTCATTAAACATACAGGAAAAATCTAGTCAAAAAAAGAAATACAAATGTCCATTGAAAATTTTTTATTTTTATTTTTTAAGACGGAGTCTCAGTCTGTTGCCAGGCTAGAGTGCAGTGGAGCAATCTCGGCTCACTGCAACCTCTGACTCCCTGGTTCAAGTGATTCTCCTAACTCAGCCTCCCAAGTAGATAGGATTACAGGCACATGCCACCACGTCCAGTTAATTTTTGTATTTTTAGCAGAGATGGGGTTTCACCATGTTGGCCAGGATGGTGGTCTCAATCTCCTGACCTCATGATCCACCCACCTCAGCCTCCCAAAGTGCTGGGATTACAGGTGTGAGCCACCACACCCTGCCAGTTCACTGAGAATGTTTAAATGTTTGTTTTCAATACAAATATGAAAAAAAAAGATAAGGTACTCTGCAAGTATAGCATTGAGAAGACCCAGAAAAAAGAAAACAGCACTGGGGGGAAAAAAAAAGTAAACATGGAGAAATATTAACTAGTAACGTCTATTTTGGGCAGACATGGGCAATGTATGACTCTAAAGGATTACAATGTTTTAATATTAAGAAAAGATGACTTCATAATCATTGCAGTTCCAAGAGATCTTTTTTTTTTTTTTTTTGAGACGGAGTTTCACTCTTATTACCCAGGCTGGAGTGCAATGGCGCAATCTTGGCTCACCGCAACCTCCGCCTCCTGGGTTCAAGCAATTCTCCTGCCTCAGCCTCCCGAGTAGCTGGGACTACAGGTGTGCGCCACCATGCCCAGCTAATTTTTGTAGTTTTAGTAGAGCCGGGGTTTCACCATGTTGACCAGGATGGTCTCGATCTCTTGACCTCGTGATCCACTCGCCTCGGCCTCCCAAAGTGCTGGGATTATAGGTGTGAGCCACCACTCCGGGCCTCCAAGAGATCTTTATCTCCATGAGTCATAATTACTGTATGTGGTAGATTAAGCCCTTTTCTTTATAATCAATTTGCTTATAACCAATTTGTCTATGTTTTATAAATGTTAATTACCACACTTTAATAATCAAGTGATGCATTAATATACCGTATACTACTAATAATACTGAATCATAGACAATGCCTGTGCCTTCAAAACATTTTGAAAAGAAGAGTGGGAAATTCTTCCTGCATCTGTGTGCATTACTATACTCCCATCCTGTGTCTGGGAGGCAAGAATGGGGTTATCCAGGCAGGGCATGGTGGCTCACGCCTGTAATACCAGCACTTTGGGAGACCGAGGCAGGCAGATCACTTGTATCCAGGAGCTTGAGACCAACCTGGGCAACACCCCGTCTCTACTAAACATACAAAAATTAGCCAGGCATGGTGGCGCATGCCTGTAGTCCCAGCTACTGGTGAGGCTGAGGTAGGAGGATTGCTTGAACCCAGGAGGCAGAGGTTGCAGTTAGTGGGGGATGGCGCCACTGCACTCCAGCCCAGGCAACAGAGGGACACCCTGTCTCAAAAAAAAGAATGGGATTATCCTTACAATGGAAGAGATCCGCTTGCCAGTCTGTTCTCCTGCCGCAGGATGGAATTCTCATCAGATATGAAGACACATTCTGCAGTTCTTTTTATTAACAAAGGTGACTAACTTCTACCACCGCCCCCACCCCAGATGCACAGGTACTCTTTCAGAAAGCAACTCCTATCAAAAGGGAGAGAAGGCCAGGCACGGTGGCTCACTCCTGTAATCCCAGCACTTTGGGAGGCTGAGGCGGGTGGACCACTTGAGGTCAGGGGTTCGAGACCAGCCTGGCCAAAATGGTGAAACCCCATCTCTACTAAAAAAAAAGGAAAAAAAAGGAGGTGAGAGAAGCCAGACAGATAACATAGTATTTCCTTTCTATTTTGAAAAATAAACAGAATTCTTGTTCAGAATCTACTCAGACACACTACATGTATTACTAAGGAGACAGTCAAAAGAACAGTCCCAATTCTAGTGTGGAGGAAAAAAAAACCAGCAGATGGGTCTCAGGAAATAACAGTGCCGCTCTTCCAAACATATCTTTCCATGTTATCACACACATGCTTGGTGAGACTGGCTTGAGCATCATCACATACAAGAGTGAGACAAGATGTTGCACAATGCCAAACAAACCTTGTTCCAGCAACAGCACCATCGTTCTTTCCAAGAGGCTCGTCTAACTCCACACCACACCATTCCCCCTTGGCAAAGTCGGTCTCCCCAAGAAACCGGACTACACCAGCCTTAGTACCACCAACCTGGAAGAAGAGAAGGTTAAAATAAAGAGATGAACATAATTCTATACCTTAATCATTTGTGGTTCCAACTATTAACTAGGTACTACATTCCTTCATTTCCACCAGCAACTAACTGCTTTGCTCTACGTTCTCTTTAACTCTAAGTTCTCTTGAAGGAAGTCTGGCAAAGAAACTTACCTGGCTGACTTATATTACCAGAGTGATTTGATGCCTAACACATTGCAATAATGAGATAGCCTATCTAATATGTAGTCATTAAGGCTGTCCACCAAGCTCATTATTCCTTTTCCTTTTGTCTTTTTTTTTTTTTTTTTTTGAGATGGAGTCTCACTGTCACCAGGCCGGAGTGCAGTGGCGAGATCTTGGCTCACAGCAACCTCTGCCTCCCGCGTTCAAACGATTCTCCTGCCTCAAGCCTCCGGAGTAGCTGGGACTACAGGCACCTGCCACCACGCCCAACTAATTTTTGTATTTTTAGTAGAGATGAGGTTTCACCATGTTGGCCAGGCTGGTCTCGATCTGTTGACCTCATAATCCACCCACCTTGGCCTCCCAAAGTGCTGGGATTACAGGCATGAGCCACCGTACCCGGCCCAGTATTTCTTTTCTTAGAAAATACTTTATCTTTTGTTTTGTTTGTTTGTTTTTTTTGGGACAGGGTCTCACCCTGTTGTCCAGGCTAGAATGCAGTGGCATGATCACGGCTCACTTCAACCTTGACCTCCTGGGCTCAGGGTATCTTCCCACCTTGGCCTCCTGGGTAGCTGAAATTATAGGTACACACCACCAAAAAGGCTAATTTTTTTGTATTTTTGGTGGAGATGGGGTTTCACCATGTTGCCCAGGCTGGTCTTGAACTCCTGGGCTCAAGTGATCTGCCCACCTCAGCTTCCCAAAGTGTTGGGATTACAGGTGTGAGCCACCACTCTTGGACCTTTATTTTTCTAACACAAATTTTCCTGCTTCAAAACAAACTTGCGGCTGGACACAGTGGTTCATGCCTATAATCTCAGCACACTGGGAGTCCCGGGCAGGAGGACTGCTTGAGCCCAGGAGTTCAAGACCATCCTTGACAACATAAGGAAGATCCCGTCTGTACAAATAATTAAAAAAATAAAATTAGCCAGGCATAGTGGTGTGCAGCTGTGGTCCCAGCTACTGAGGAAGCTGAGGTGGGAGGATTGCTTGAGTCCAGGGGTTTGAGGCTGCAGTGAGCCACAATTGTACACTGCACTGCAGCCTGGGCGACAGAGTGCGACCACACCTCAAAAAACTAAAAAAGTAAATAGGCCAGGCACGGTGGCTTACACTTCCCAGCACTTTGGGAGGCTGAGGAGGGTAAATCACCTGAGGTCAGGAATTCGAGAGCAGCCTGGCCAACATGGTAAAACCCCGTCTCTACTAAAAATACAAAAATCAGCCAGTGTGGTGGCTCACGCCTGTAGTCCCAGCTACTCAGGAGGCTGAGGCACGAGAATCGCTTGACTCAGGAGGCACAGGTTGCAATGAGCCAAGATCACGCCACTGCACTCCAGCCTGGGTGACAAAGCGAGACTCTATCTCAAAAAAAAAAACTTTAAGAACTTTAAAAAATAACTGGCCAAGTATGGTAGTTCATACCTATAATCCCAGCACTTTGGGAGGCTGAGGTGGGAGGATCGTTCAAGTCCCAAGGCTGCAGTAAGCCATAATCATAGCACTGTGCTACAGCCTGGGCAGCAGAACAAGACAATGTTTCAAAAATTAATAATAATTGACTCTTGCTATTTTCCACAGTGAGGCTCTCTGTTTCTTCACAACTATTAAAATTAATCATTCCTAGGCTGGGCACAGTGGCTTACGTCTGTAATCCCAATTTTGGGAGGCCTAGGCAGGCAGATCACTTGAGGTCCAGAGTTCGAGACCAGCCTGGCCAACATGGTGAAACTCCATCTCCACAGAAAACACAAAAATTAGCTGGATTTGGTGGCACACACCTGTAATCCCAGCTACTCAGGTGGCTGAGGCATGAGAATTGCTTGAACCCAGGAGGTGGAGGTTGTAGTAAGCCAAGATGGTGCCACCGCACTCCAGCCTGGGTGACAGAGTCAGACCCTGTCTCAAAAAAAAAAAAAAAGAGACAGAATACTAGTTCTAGACTTGACACATTTGACCTTTTAGTACTCCTGTGAGTACTAATACACAAATAGTCACCTATATATAATTGGCCTTACTGCAGTTGAGTCAAAAGAAAATAAATAAAGTTGGTCTCAGTTTTCTCCTTCCTCCCACACCACACCATTCCGAGCAGCAGTCCAACCAGCATCATGTGAGCAGGACACAGCACATTAGTTAAAGATGATGCAACCTCTTCAGATAATCTGTTAAATTCTTTGGCGGTGAGTCTAAGTTACTGTCATGACAACTGTTTTTCTAAGAGGCATCTAACAGGCTACAGGCAGTAATTCTCCAAGCTAACCACAAGCTTCATTTAGATCAGCTTTGTAAAAAGTAACCACAAACAACAAATTAGCAACGATTTCACTAAATGTAGGTAATATACATGTATCCTGAAAAAAAGTCATGTCACAAAGTTTGTCTGAAATGGATGACTACTAGTTCCTAGAACAGAAAGTTTTGTTATACTTTTTTTGCACCAAACATGGAACTCTTGACTCATATAATAGAGAACATATTTTCCCTTTCCCTATAAAAAAATCAGTAATTATTCTACAGAGATAGAAAATCACATGAAGTCCTAAAATCATTAAATGTTTTTCTACTTAATCATTCTACAATTAAAAAAAAAAGTGTTTAAGCATTTAAATGTAACTTTATAAAGTTAGGTTTTATTTCTTATGTGTTCCAGACAATACAGAAAAGTCTAGTACATGCATTTACAGTAAATAGAAGCGTTAAATAATGAATTCACAATAAAGAGAAGCCACTATTATCAACTAATATCTAAGAAATCTATGTTCTAGGGACAAATATCTATGTTATTAAAGAAAAATATTTTCAATATTGAAACAAAAAAACAAGGCCAGGTGCAGTGGCTCATACCCGTAATCCCAACATTTTGGGAGGCCAAGGCAGGAGGATTATTTGAGGCCAAGAGTTTGAGACTGGCCTGGGCAACACAATGAGACACCGTCTCTACATAAATTTAAAAATTAGCCAGGCATGGTGGTAGGTGCCTGTGATCCCAGCTACTCGGGCTGCAGGCGAGCTGTGATCATGACACTCCACTCCAGCCTGGACAATAGAGTGAGACCCTGTCTCAAAAACAAGCAAACAAAAAACCTCACAAAAAACTAAAAGACTCCCATGGCAAACACAAACAAGCATAATTCATTCTCTTTACTCTCAGAATGTTGGCATGTAACTCCTAACACTATGGTTAAAAGTCACTATTGAAAAGAGAATTACTTTAAACAAGAAACTTTAAAAAAAAACCTAGCTACTATTTTTATGTTTTAGCAAATTGCAGATTTTTAAGTTCTCATTCATTTATTCAATATATATTTCTTGATTGTTTGGATCCTTGAAAAACAAAGATAAACAGAATACAGCGTTGGCCATTTAGGGAGAAAGACAAGAAGATTCAGACAAGAAACTCCTGTAAAAAGTGTTAAATGCATCTAGAGGTTTCCACAAAATGCTGTGGGAACAGAAACAAATACCCTTCCTGTAAGCTCTTGTAAAAAAATTAAAACACTGATAAATTCTTCTGGGTAATGAGTGGGTCGGCCAGGCATGGTGGCTCACGCCTGTAATCCCAGCACATTGGGAGGCCGAGGCAGGCAGATCACAAGGTCAGGAGTTTGAGACTAGTCTGACCAACAAGGTGAAACCTCATCTCTACTAAAACTACAAAAATTAGCCAGGCATGGTGGTGCACACCTATAATCCCAGCTACTCAGGAGGCTGAGGCAGGAGAATCGCTTGAACTGAGGAGGTGGAGGTTGCAGTGAGCCGAGATCACGTCATTGCACTCCAGCCTGGGCAACAGAGCGAGACTCTGTCTCAAAAAAATAAAAAAAAAAAATGAGTGGGTCTACAAACAGAAAACAGAAACAATCCTCTCTGGACTCGCCCATCTATTTATTATCCAGTTCTCCGCCCGCCATTTAATCTCTCAGTGCCTTGGTGCATAAAGCTATAAAATGTCCAAAGAGCAGTAATGAGGGGTTGCTTCACAGGAATTTTGTGAGCAGTCTTTTTTTTTGGGGGGGATGGGGTCTCGCTACATTGCCCAGGCTGGAGTGCAGTGGCTATTCACAGGCACAATCCCACTACTGATCAGCACGGGAGTTTTGACCTGCTCCGTTTCCAACCTGGGCCGGCTCACCCCCTCCTTAGGCAACCTGGTGGTCTCCTACTCCCCGGAGGTTACCATATTGATGCCGAACTTAGCGAGGACACCCGATCGGCATAGCGCACTACAGCCCAGAACTCCTGGACTCAAATGATCCTCCAGCCTCAGCCTCCTGAGAAGATGGGACTACAGGCACATGCCACTGTGCCAAGCTATGAGCAGTCTTGTAAGGTGGCTTCTTATCTACCATATTCCAAGATAAACAGCTTATTTTAAAAGGTAAACATGGGGGCTAGTCATGATGACTCATGTCTGCAGTCCTACCACTTTGGGAGGCTGACGCGGGTGGATCACTTGAGGTCAGGAGTTTGAGACCAGCCTGGCCAACATCGTGAAACTGTCTCTACTAAAAATACAAAAATTAGCCGGGCATGGTGGGAGCATTTATAATCCCAGCTACTCAGGAGGCTGGGGCAGAAATTACTTGAACCCTGGAGGTGGAGGTTGCAGTGAGCCAGGATCACACCACTGAACTCCAGCCTGGGAAAGACTGTCTCAAAGAACAATAAATATGGCTAGCTGATATTTGCCAAATACAAACATAGGCCTCACGTAAAACTTAATTGACTGTGACATGAAAGAGCCAGCACCAGCATTTTTTTTTTTTTTTTTTTTAATAAAGATGGGGTTTCACCATGTTGGTCAGGTTGGTCTTGAACTCCTGACCTCAGGTGATCCGCCCACCTTGGCATCCAAAGTGCTTGGATTACAGGCGTGAGCCACCACGCCCGGCCTATTTTTTTTTTTTTTTGAGATGGAGTCTCACTCTGTCGCCCAGGCTGGAATGAAGTGGCTTGATCTCAACTCACTGCAACCTCCGCCTCCTGGGTTCAAGAGATTCTCCTGCCTCAGCCTCCCAAGCAGCTGGGACTACAGGCGTGCACCACCACACCCAGCTAATTTTTTTGTATTTTTGGTAGAGACAGGGTTTCACCATGTTGCCTATAATCCTAGCTACTCGGGAGGCTAGGGCGCAAGAATCACCTGAGCCCAGGAGGCGGAGGCTGCAGTGAGCCAAAATGGTGCCCCTGCACTCCAGCCTGGGTGACAGAGCAAAACCCGTCTCAAAAACAAGAAAAGAAAAGAAACAGCAATGGGGCCAGCGTAGCTGGAGCAGAGTGAGAAAGTGGGGTGAGAAGGAAGGACAAGAGGTTGGGAGGCTAAGCAGGGTCCAGGATCCAGAGTACAAGGGGCACTGCAGGTCCAAGGACGGAGTTTCAATTTTTATTTTAATGCAATGAGGAGCCCCGTTAGATGTGTTGTTCTTGGTTGCTGCCACATCTACAACACCTAGAACATTTGGTGCATAAAGGACGCTCAGGATATTTACTGATTGAATTGCAGGGTGTTAAACACAGCCTTTATAAAGCCGTCATATTTTCTCTAAGCTAAATAAATGGTCCCAGTTACTTTACTCCTTTTATGATATCATTTTGAGTCTCCCAACCTCTAACAGGTGACAATAAATAAATGCCCTTAAAAATAAATATGACAAGAGCAGATGACATGTAACAGATATCCTCTCATAAGTCTAACTCTCCCTAGAACAAACAGGCAAACGAAAGATGTGTAATTATGAATAGACGCTTTGGCTAAAAGATGAAGAAGTTATGCTTGACTTGCACTTTATATCTCGGAACTATTTAATCTCCCCTTCTGAAGGCATGTGAGATTCCACAGGATCCAGGACCCCAAGAATACAAAGACACAGGAAAGGGGTATAGTTAACTTGGTTACCTTGAAGAGTGAGCATGAGACTGCTGATTTAATATTAGCTTATACACACCAAATAAAATCATTTCAAACTATGAGCATAGATTCCCTTAAGAAAAATGTAAGTTAAAACTAAGTAAGGGCCAGGCTTGGTGGCTCACGCCTATAATCCCAGCACTTTGAGAGGCCGAGGTGGGTGTATCACCTGAGGTCAGGAATTTGAGACCAGCATGACCAACATGGAGAAACCCCATCTCTACTAAAAATACAAAATTAGCTGATCAAGGTGGTGCATGCCTGTAATTCCAGCTACTTGGGAGGCTGAGGCAGGAGAATCACTTGAGCCCAGGGGGCGGAGGTTGCACTGAGCCGAGATCGTGCTATGGCATTGCACTCCAGCCTGGGCAACAAGAGCAAAACTCTGTCTCAAAAAAAAAAAAAAAAAAAAAAACCTAAATAGATAGGTCCCTAGCTTGGTGGCTCATGCCTGTAACTCCAGCACTTTGGGAGGCTGAGGTGGGTGGATCACCTGAGGACGGAAGTTTGATACCAACCTGATCAACACGGTGAAACCCCATCTCTACTAAAAATACAGAAAATTAGCCAGGTGAAGTGGCGCATACCTGTAATCCCAGCTACTTGGGAGGCTGAGGCAGGAGAACCTCTTGAACACAGGAGGCAGAGGTTGCAAGTGAGCTGAGATCGCGCCACTGCACTCCAACCTGGACAACAAGAGTGAAACTCCATTTCAAAAAAAAAAAAAAAAAAAAGCTAAACTAAATAGGTCAAACACAGTGGCTCATGCCTGTAATCTCAGCACTTTCTGGTGAAACTGTGGAGGCTGAGGCAGGCAGATCACTTAAGATCAGGAGTTTGAGACCAGCCTGGGCAACATGGCGAAACCCCGTCTCTACAAAAAATACAAAAATTAGCCTGGCATGTTGGGGCATGCCTATAGTCCCATCTACTCAGGAGGCTGAGGCAAAATAATTGTTCAAACCCAGGAGGCAGAGGTTGCAGTGAGCCAAGATCACGCCACTGCATTCCAGCCTAGGTGACAAAGTGCGACTGTGTCTCAAAAAAATAAAAAAATGTTAAAAAGACCTAAATAGGCGAATTGATAAATAACATATGGTAGGTCCACAATATGAAATACACGCAACAATGATGAAGTACTGACACATACTACACTATGATGTCATCAGACACAAGGAAATGCATGTTCCATGATTCGACGGATAGAAGTGTACAGAAAGGGCAGACTGAGCAGCAAGTGGACCACAGATTGCCTGGGGCTGATGTTGGGAGTGGAAAAGTGACTGCCAAAGGGCATAAGGGAACTTTTAGGGTGAAGAATATGTTTTAAAGCCGCATCGCAGTGGTGGCTGAACAACTCCATACACGCCTCTCTAATCAGTGTTCAAGACATTCTTTGCCCAAACTCCTGAACATACCAATCAAACAAAAAAGCAAAAAAAACTATAAATCATTTTTAAAGTAGGCAGTTTAGGCAAATATATTCCCTGGGTCCCAAAAATATTCCATTAAAAAATATTTTTAACTGTTTAAAAACCTAAAGAAAACAAACAAAAAAATTCACCTCTGCCAGGCACGGAGGCTCACGCCTATAATCCAAGCACTTTGGGAGGCTGAGGCAGATCACTTGAGGTCAGGAGTTTAAGACCAGCCTAGTCAACATGGTGAAATCCCATCTCTACTAAAAATACAAAAATTAGCTGGGTGTGATGGTACATGCCTGTAATCCCGGCTACACAGGAGGCTGAGACAGAAGAATCGCTTAAACCTGGGAGGCAGAGGTTGCAGTGAGTCAAGATTGCGCCACTGCACTCCAGCCTAGGCAACAGAGCAAAACTCCGTCTCAAATAAATAAAAAAAAAAAGTTCATCTCTTCTATCCCTGGAGTTGATAAAATACAGAGTATTTACTCACCAGAGGCAGTCTTGCATATGGCACCCACTTGACCAAAATACTAGCAAAGTTTGCTTTTTAAATCTACAAAAGATCATAAGCTACCAAGTGTGTCAGGCTCAAGATATTTTTGTTATTATGCTTAGAGAACTCGTAGGGACAATAAAGTTGTCAAAAGTTAGGCGATGTGATCCAGTAATAAGACAACACTGGCACTCAGTCCTCAGGCCTGGTGTGGTCAAACGTCCCTCTCCCCCAAGTTCCAACGCAGTGGCATGGGCTCCTCAACATCGAAAAGCTCCAAACTCCCAAGCCTCAAGAGCCTATACAAAGTTCTCAAGGCTAGACAGATACCAAATCTGGTACCTCTGGGGTTAAGACACTGGCTCAGGTTTGCAAAAAACAAACCACTGCCCAATTACCGAGTACCACAGAGAACACTCCAAACATCGTAAAAATCAAAGCCAACATTGCAGGCAGACTGGCCACTATTAAAAGGATTTTAGGCAAAGGAATAGTATCACCAAATTGATATTTTAATTGACTGTCTCTGAATTGTGCAAAGAATAGAAGTGAGGAGAGACAAGGCAAGCGGCATGGATAGCATCCTGCAAATCCAGGTAAAGATGATGATGGCCTGACCCGAAGCAGTCAGGGCTACAGGATGGGGGCGAGGAGGATGGACAGCAAGACCAGAGGCATGGGATCTGACAGGCAGATGGATGGTTTCCTGTGTTTCTAAGCCTCAAAAGGAAATCCGGAACCCTCTCACAACTGAAAGCAAGGAGCAGGAAGAGCACTGACAACAATGACCCACTAAAATGTGACCCTGCTGAGTCTGCTGTGTACAAACAGGAAAAAGCTGCCAAACACAGTTTCTCTGCAGCAGCATGAGGTGCCCAGTATTTCCCTCGTGGACAATCCTGAAAGGTTATACCGGGTGAAGTTTAGAACTTCTGGGAAATTGAAAATTAAAAAAAAAAAAACTTGGCCAGGCACAGTGGCTCATGCCTATAATCCTAGTACTTTAGGAGGCCAAGGTGGGTGGACCACTTGAGGTCAGAAGTTCAAGAACAGACTGTACTAAAAATAATAACAATAATACAAGCCAGGCGAGGTGGCTCCTGCCTGTAATCCCAACCCTTTAGGAGGCCGAGGCGGGCCAATCACGAGGTCAGGAGTTCAAAACCAGCCTGGCCAATATGGTGAAACCCCGTCTCTACTAAAAAAATGCAAAAATTAGCCAGGCATGGTAACCTGCGTCTATAATCCCAGCTACTGGGGAGGCTAAGGCAGGAGAATCGCTTGAACCTGGGAGGTGGAAGTTGCCATGAGCCGAGATTGTGCCATTGCACTCCGGCCTGGGCAACAACAAGAGCAAAACACTAGTCTCAAAAAAAAAAAAAAAAAAAAGCCCACAAAAATTAGCCAAATGTGGTGGTGGGCGCCAGCTCCCGCTACTTGGGAGACTGAGGCAGGAGAATCACTGGAACTCACAGGGCAGAGGCTGCAGTGAGCTGAGATCATGCCACTATACTCCAGCCTGGGTGACAGAGCAAGTCTCCATCTTGATTTTAAAAAAACCTAAGACTAATATCAGAAAAAAAAAAAATTCAAATCTGCAGCAAACCTCATTGCAAAGGAATTAAGCTAAGTAAAATCCATTGCACTAGAAAAGATCTCAAGATTCAGGCAAAAGGGGCTTTTAACATAATGTGACTATCTGGAGTCTCTCAATTGTGGACCATACAAAACAGCAAATCGTGCCACTAACTACTCCATCATCAATCAAGGCAAAGGGATTTCAGGTAAACAACAGCTTCTCCAGAGCACAAACCCCTACCCAAAAGAGCCTAAGAATTCCCCAGTAAACAATGAAGAAACACTCAATGTAAATGCAAGGTCACCAGGCTCATAGGTATGAGGTTCTAAATCACTGGTAAGAGGACTGAGGAAAAATAGAAGAGATCAAATTATTAGGTGCAGTGTATACTGCTCGGGTGATGGGTGCACCAAAATCTCACAAATCACCACTAAAGAACTTACTCATGTAAGCAAATACTACCTGTTCCCCAATAACAGCTATGGTAATAAAAAAATTTAATTAAAAAAGTTAATAAGGGCCAGGCAGGGTGGCTCACACCTGTAATCCTAGCACTTTGGGAGGCAGAGGTGGGTGGATTGCCTGAGCTTAGGAGTTCGAGACCAGCCTTGGCAACATTGCGAAATTCCATCTCTACTAAAAATACAAAGAATTAACCGGGCGCAGTGGCACGTGCCTGTAGTCCCAGTCACTCCAGAGGTTGAGGAACGAGAATCACTTGAACCTGGGAGGCAGAGGTTGCAGGGAGGCAGATGTTGCAGTGAGCCAAGATTGTGCCACCATACTGCAACCTGGGGGACAGAGCAAGACTCCATCTCAAAAAAAAAAAAAGTTAATATGGTAAATGAATCTAAAAAAAGAGTTTTAACTAACTTAACAAGGTGGAAAAAAAAGCACCAGTAAAACTGGGAAAAAAAAAAAAAGGCTGGGCTCGGTGGCTCATGCCTGTAATCCCAGCACTTTGGGAGGCCAAGGCAGGCAGATCACGAGGTCAAGAGATTAAGACCATCCTGGCCAACATGGTAAAACCCCATTTCTACTAAAAATACAAAAATTCGCTGGGTGTGATGGCATACACCTATAGTCACAGCTACTTGGGAGACTGAGGCAGGCCAATTGCTTGAACCTGGGAGGCAGAGG
The DNA here is from genome assembly GCA_036589455.1 of Ateles fusciceps. NCBI lineage: Eukaryota > Metazoa > Chordata > Mammalia > Primates > Atelidae > Ateles > Ateles fusciceps. The sequence continues at coordinate 4,494,914 of JAZHEH010002317.1, read as the reverse complement.
TTGCAGTGAGCCAAGATCTCGCCACTGTACTCCAGCCTGGCGACAGAGCGAGACTCCATCTCAAAAAAAAAAAAAAATCATCAGGAAGGACATCCTTGTATACTGTTTGTGGAAACAAAAATAAAGGCTTTTTAGATTGCAATTTGGCAATACCTACTAATGATTTTAAATTATTTATACCCCTTGAATCAAATTTCTAGGAGAAAAATGGGTGCAATCTACATGCATATGATTAAATTAGGTACAGTACATCCAAACAGTATAACACCAAACAGCAGCTTAGTGTTTTAAATTAAGACCTGTATTTCCTTCCATACAAATGCCCCAAATCTACAGCTACAATCTACAAGTCTATTCGAAAAATGGTCTATTTACAATAAGAACCCACTATGTGTGTGTTTGAAATCTACATGTTATAGACAAACTTCACAAAAATAGTGTTCAACAAATGAAGACAGACATTAAAAAAAGCACATAGTGGATAAATTATAGTTATTTAAGGTTCAAACACAAGCAAAATAAACCTTGTAAATAAATATATATTTTTTAATTCTCAGGAAGATATTTTTCCCCTTTCACAGCATCAAAAAGGCCTGTATAAAAAGTGTTGAGAACAAGAAAAATCTGCTATAAGATTCTTAGTATAAGGGCCCTGGGAGTAGCTCATAGAAAGATGAAGCTTGTCAGTTCAAATATAAAAAGCTGACAAGTCACTTCCTCATACATGGTCATGAGCGAAAAATTCAGCACAGAACATGCAGTCCAAGGCATGGAGACAACCATGTTGAAACAGAACAGCTGAGTGTCAGTCAAATTGTTCAAGAACCTGACATCACATCCTGGAAATATCAAATATAGTCAAAATGCAGAATTTTAGCCTCACTTATAGAGGTTAGGAAACTAAGTTGTTAAACATCTTACTGCATTCACAAAGCCAAAATAGGGACTCAGCTTGTGTTCTTAGCACTATGCTACATGGCTCCCTTTAAAAAAAAAATCACTAAATTCAGAGGTTCTAGAATATAGAGCACGTAGACCTTGCATTTCCACTTATTAGTCAAAGAGTAACTACTGTACATTTCCTTCCTCTTCCGAACTCTAAACCTGACCATCTGAAAGGCCCAGAAATTCTTTTTTTTTTTTTTGAGAGAGAGTCTCGCTCTGTTGCCCGGGCTAGATAGAGTGCAGTGGCAAGATCTCGGCTTACTGCAACTTCTGCCTCCCGAGTTCAAGCAATTCTCCTGCCTCAGCCTCCCAAGTAGGTAAGATTACAGGTGTGTACCGCCACGCCCAGCTAATTTTTGTATTTTTAGTAGAGACAGGGTTTCATCATGTTGGCCAGGCTGGTCTTGAACTCCTGACCTTAGGTGATCTGCCTACCTCAGCTTCCCAAACTGCTAGGATTACAGGCGTGAGCCACTGTGCCCTGCCTTGGCCGGAAAATTCTTAAGTAACATCCTCTGACACCTTGAGTTTTCCAAGACATTTAAAGTAGTAGGATCTTATACACACCCACATAATTTCATTAAACCAAAAATTTAAAACCAGAAGGGAAAAAAATCAAATTTTTTATAAACACATCTAAGTTCACTTCTGAGTTTATTCTATCAGTAAAGGTCCTTTTTTTTTTTTTTTTTGAGACAGGATCTTGCTGGAGAGCTGTGGCATAATCATAGCTCCCTGCAGCTTCCATCTCCCAGGCTCAGCCTCCTGAGTAGCTGGGACTATAGGCATAGGCATGTGACACCATATCCAGCTAATTATTTTATTTTATTTTTCTTTTTTGAGACGGAGTCTTGCTCTTGTTCCCCAGGCTCGAGTGCAATGGCACGATCTTGGGTCACAGCAATCTCTGCCTCCCGGGTTCAAGCGATTCCTGTCTCAGCCTCCTCAGTAGCTGGGATTACAGGCATGTGCCACCACACCTGGCAATTTTTGTATGTTTAGTAGAGATGGAGTTTCACCATGTTGGTCAGGTTGGTCTTGAACTCTCGACCTCAGGTGATCTGCTCGCCTCAGCCTTCCAAAGTGCTGAGATTACAGGCGTGAGTTACCTCGTCCAGACTATTTTACTTTTTGGGACATAGTCTTGCTCTGTCTCCCAGGCTGGAGTGTAGTGGCATGATCTTGGCTCACTGCAACCTCCACCTCCTGGGTTCAAGCGGTTCTCCTGCCTCAGCCTCCCGAGTAGCTTGGGATTACAGGCACCTGCCACATGCCTGGCTAATTTTTGTATTTTTAGTAGAAGCGGGGTGTTGCCATGTTGGCCAGGCTGGTCTTGAACTCCTGACCTCAAGTGATCTGCCCGCTTGGCCTCCCAAAGTGCTAGGATTACAGGCGTGAGCCACCACGCCTGGTCTATTATTTCATTTTTTATAGAGACAGGTCTCACTTTGTTGCCCAGGTTCAAGTGATCCTCCCATCTTAGCCTCCCAAAATACTGGAATAATAGGTGTGAGCCACTGCACCTGGCCACAATTACCTTAATATTTACAAGTTCCTTGTCAGTATAGTGATGAGTGTTTCTGCCTGTCATATGGAGACTGGAGATCGAGTCCCCAACAGGGTGCTATATAAGAAAATTTTTAATAACAAAAGTAAATATTTACAAATTATAAACTCAATATTCTTTTAGCTAAACTGGTAGATACAACCAGAGTAGATCACTGCAAACCTATGCTCTTTCTAGACACAAACTTCACAGCCAGTGAATTTGTTGCATAGTTACCCACAAACTGAACTGATTAATTTTTCTTTTTTTTTTTTTTTTTGAGACAGAGTCTCACTCAGTCACCAGGCGCCAGGCTGGAGTGCAGTGGCGCGATCTCGGCTCACTGCAACCTCCGCTGCCCGGGTTCAAGCATTCTCCTGCCTCAGCCTCCCGAGTAGCTGGGACTACAGGCGCGCGCCACCACGCCCAGCTAATTTTTTTGTATTTTTAGTAGAGACGGGGTTTCACCATGTTGACCAGGACGGTCTCGATCTCTTGACCTCACGATCCGCCCGCCTCGGCCTCCCAAAGTGCTGGGATTACAGGCGTGAGCCACCGCGCCCGGCCCTGAACTGATTAATTTTTCTAGAAGAGTGGTCATCCCTCCAGAACAGACTGTGAGCCAAGGAGTATCATATGTGTGTATTTCTGTATTTTTCTTTTTTTTTTGTCTTTATTTCTTTAGAAGGCCAGAAGCTTTTTTTTTTTAGACAAGAGTCTTGCTCTGTCTCCCATGCTGGAGTGTGGTGACATGATCTCAGCTCGCTGCAACTTCCATCTCCCGGGTTCAAGCAATTCTCTGCCTCAGGCTCCCAAGTAGCTGGGATTACAGGTGCCCGCCACTACATCTGGCTAATTGTTTTGTATTTTTAGTACAGACAGGGTTTCACCATGTTGGCCAGGCTGGTCTTGAACTCCTGACCTCGTGATCCGCCCACCTTAGCCTCCCACAGTGCTGGGATTACAGGTGTGAGCCACTGTGCCTGGCAAGAACATTTCTCTACTCACCAATACTCTGTCTCCAATTTTGAGCTCTCTTTCTCCTTTCTTAATTGAGCCAGCCTCTGAAAGGTTGGAGATAGATTCGCTGGCAGTTTTTGTAAGGTTGCTAATTGGAGGCGTAGCTGAAGGTTCCTTTGCTGCTGGCTGTGATGGTTTTTGAGGGATGTTTGAGGGGGGTGGCCGGGAAGGAAGACACCATGCTGGCTGCAGAAGTGGACAGAGGTGAAGTAGCTCGGGAAGCGGAAGTCGTCTGCAAGCCATTAGCTTCATCTTCTGCTTGCACCTTCCTTGTTAACTTTGAAGGTCGGGTAAATATGCCCTTTAAAGGTTCACACTGGAAATATCGAACTCCGGCCACCGAACCATCATTCTTGCCTATGGGTTCATCTAAAACAATTCCAGCCCACTGGCCTGGTGCAAACTGGGTTTCTCCAAGAAACTGGATAAATCCAGGCTTATTTCCATTCACCCAAACTCGCTCCCCAACTCGAAAGTCATCCACAAATTCCTCTTGAGTCTCAGATGATGGTGTGCTTGATGCTTTTTCACTGGATATTGTTTTTTCTACTGGAGCTACAACTGAAAACAGAAGAAAGATCAGAAGAGGTTCGATTTAATATTCAAACAGACAACCTTTAACTTAAAGAAAAACTAGAGAAAGCCAACAGCCCACAAGAGTAGCCTACAACTCTTAGAGAGGTGTTCTAGTCTTAAGTGTTGTTTTTTGTTTTTTGAGACAGAGTCTCGCTCTGTCACCCAGGCTGGAGTGCAGTGGTGTGATCTCGGCTCACTGTAACCTCCACCTCCCAGGTACAAGTGATTCTCATGTCTCAGCCTCCCAAACAGGTGGGATTACAGATGTGTACCACCATACCTGGCTAGTTTTTGTATTTTTAGTAGAGACGGGGGTCTCACCATGTTGGCCAGGCTGGTCTCGAACTCCTGACCTCAGGTGATCCACCTGCCTTGGCCTCCCAATGTGCTGGGATTACAGGCGTGAACCACCGTGCCTAACCCAAGTGTTTTTGTTTGTTTTGTGTTGTTTTGTTTTAAACTAGGAGGCCAAGAATACTTGATCCTTCACCACCATCTTCAATGCTGCTAAACTCAGTGAGCTGGTGGTTGAGGTTTATTCCTTTACTTGTAATTAAGATTAGAAAAAGTTAAAATAAGAAAAAAATAAAATCAGTCATTTTTCCAGGCCTATATTCATAATTGGCCTGATTTCATTATTTCATTCTGGGGCATGGGGGCGCCTTCCTGTTGGTCCTGCATGATGAGCTGAAGAAGGTCATCTAAGGGCCACAGCCACCTCCACACACACACACCAAGGGAACCAAGAGAACCACGTAGAATCCTCAACCGTACGGACCATCGACCTTCAAGAAATTCCAATCTTTCTCCTAGCCACCACCCTGCACATCATGAGCATAATATCCATTCAGATTCACTAAGCACCACTACTCCACAATTAAGGAGTCAGTTGAAGCTGACAAAAACTAGGATCATTTGGCCAGGCACAGTGGCTCACACCTGTAATCCCAGTACTTTGGGAGGCTGAGGTAGGCAGATCATTTGAGGTCTGGAGTTTGAGACCAGGCCGGCCAACATGATGAAACCCCATTCCTACTAAAAAGCACAAAATTAGCCACGCATGGTGGCAGGCGCCTTTAATCCCAGCTGCTAGGGAGGTGAGGCAGGAGAATCGCTTGAACCTGGAAGGTGGAGGTTGCAGTGAGCCAAGATCATGCCACTGCACTACAGCCTGAATGACAGAGCAAGACACTGACTCAAAAAAAAAAAAAAAAAAAAAAGTCAGGCATGGTGGCTCACTCCTATAATCCCAGCACTTTGGGAGGCCGAGGCGGGTGGATCACCTGAGGTCAGGAGTTCAAGACCAGCCTGACCAACATGGAGAACCTCCATCTCTACTAAGAATACAAAATTAGCTGGGCATAATGGTACATGCCTGTAATCCCAGCTACTTGTGAGGCTGAGGCAGAAGAATCACTTAAACCCAGGAGGCAGAGGTTGCGGTGAGCTGAGATCACACCACTGCACTCCAGCCTGGGCAACAAAAGTGAAACTCCATCTCAAAAAAACCTAGAAAAAAATCATTAAGCTCTCCACATATAAAATTTTATGTCTTTTAATTACAAATTCTTTCAGGCTGGGTGTGGTGGCTCACACTTATAATTCTAGAACTTTGGGAGGCCGGGATAGGCAGATCACTTGAGGTCAGGAGTTCAAGACCAACCTGGCTAACATGGTAAAACCCTATCACTGCTAAAAATACAAAAATTAGCTGGGTATGGTGGCGTGTGTCTGTAATCTCAGCTACTTGGGAGGCTGAGGCAGAAGAATCAGTTGAACCCGGGAGGCAGAGGTTGCAGTGAGCCAAGATCGCACCATTGTATTCCCGCCTGGGCGACAGAGCGAGACTCCATCTCAAAAAAAAAAAAAATTCTTTCAAATATTTTCAAGACTATGAATGTATATAAAGTAATGTTTTAAAATTAAAAATCAAATTGAAGTCTCCATATAAGATAATTTATTTGCCATCAAGGAAATGTATAAAGTATTACCAGCCGTAGGTGTCTTCAGAGCTGTGCTTCCAGGCTTCAGGATCTTGGTGGGGGCCTTAAGCCCACTTGGCTTTAGCATACTCATTTTCTTTATATGTCAGAGCTGTTTCTCCTTTGCCTGTTGCCACTAACTTTCCGCAATCATTGATACAACTGTGGGTGCTATAGTAAAGTCAGTCTCTGGATTAAATCTGCAAAGAGAAATAAAAAGATTTTATAATCTATAGGAGAAAGCAGGAACAACAGGTAACTTTCACAGACTAAAGCTTTCCTTTTATTTGACAACATCCATTTCCACACGGAACCTAGAAGACTCTGGTTATTACAAACATGAAAATGCTGCTGAAATAGATTTAAAGACAATATACTATCCTCAAGAGAAGCAGTTAGCTGGGTGCCATGACCCACTCCTCACACCTGTAATCTCAGCACTTTGAGAGGCTAAGGTAGGAGGATTGCCTGAGGCCAGGAGTTGGAGACCAGCCTGATCAACACAGCAAGACCCTGTCTCTACAAAAAAGAAAATTTTTTTAATTAACCAGGAGCCTGAGGCGGAAGGATTTCATGAGCCCAGGAGTTTGAGGCTGCAGTGAGCCATGATCACGCCACTATACTCCAGCCTGGGCGACAGAGCAAGACCTCGACTCAAAAGAAACAAACAAAAAACACAAAAACAAGCAGTTAAGACACACAAAATATTTGCTTTGTTTTATATATCTAATATTCTTAGCTCAGTACAAAAACCCACACAATCCATAAAAGAGGGTTCAGAAAAATCTGCACCAAACAATGTGGGGAGGAAATGGAAGCTTTTAGTTTTTACTTTCATTTCTATATTGCTTAAGTTTTACTACAACAAGGCTGTATTAGTTGCATTTTTAAATTCACAGAATTATTCAATTTACAGTATAAAACTATATATATGTTAAACTACAGGAAGATTAAAACCCTGTAAGAAAAAGCCCTATCTGGGAAGTGATGAGGGAAAATTATCTTGGTTCTATCCAGAAAAACACAATATATTGCTGGTTTACTCAAGACCAGATATGAATCTATGACTTTTGGACTAAGGTAAAATAGCATCCTGTCATATTCTCTTCACCTCCATAGAAAGCAAGTTGAAGAAAACCTTGGGGTTTTGGAATACAGAAAAATATTTTCAGATATAATACCTAAAAACAGAACAATTCAAAGAGAAAAATGCTGCCATTTAATGACTCTCTGTCAAATGGCTTTTCTACATTTTTCTCTGCGAGCAGAATTTGGATGATAAAGCACAAACCTCACATTCTCATCCTGTGTCCCTCACAGCCAACGCTAGGCACTGGCAAAGAATCTGGCCAGGGATGACAAAGGTACCTGAAGACCACTGCAGCATATGGAACAGTGCCTTCCCCCAAAGACATGGCCACCTCGCTACCTGCGAATGTGACCTTATTTGGAAAAAGCATCTTTGCAGATTTAATTAAGAATCTTGAGATAAGATCATCCTGGATTACCTTGGTAGGCCCAAAACCCAATGAAAAGTGTCCCTATAAGAAGAAAACAGGCCCAGGTACGGTGGCTCTCGCCTATAATCCCAGTACTTTGGGAGGCCAAGGTGGGCAGATCACTTGAGGTTAGGAGTTTAAGAACAGCCTGGCAAACGTGGCGAAACCTCGTCTCTACTAAAAATACAAAAATTAGCCAGGCATGGTGGAACGTGCCTCCTATAGTCCCAGCTATTCAGGAGGCTGAGGCACAAGAATCGCTTGATCCCAGAAGGTGAAGGTTGTAGCGAGCCAAGATCACGCCACTACACTCCGGCCTGGGCAACTGAGCGAGACACTGTCTCAAAAAAAGAAAAAAGAGAAGACGAGAACACGTAGAAGAGAAGGCCATGTGAAAACAGAGGCAGAGGTTGGGCATGGTGGCACGCGCCTGTAATCCCAGCTACTCGGGTGGCTGAGGCAGAATTGGTTGAACCCCAGAGGCAAAGGCTGCAGTGAGCCAAGATCACGCACTGCACTCCAGCCTGGGCGACAGAGCAAGACTATGTCTCAAAAAATAAATAAAGATTCTGACGGACAGAGTAAGAATTGGCATTTGCCTGAAGACAGAAGTCACTATCCTGATTATGACTATAAAATTCTCATGTTCCTCACTGCCATCACCACTGCCATCAGTGATGAGGGAAAGAGGGGTCCGGGTAGAAGTCCCTATGCTAAGGCCATAGTTCTGATTCAGAGTCAGGTTTGAAACTACCTGCTTTGCTGTCAGACTCTCATCCCACAGCTTTCAAATTTCAAGCAGAGTTATTTGTTCCTGCTGCTGCCTTAGAGAGACAGAAGGGATTGGCCAAGTCTCCTTTGGACTTGACCAACAAAGGCCATGCCTATGCCCATAAAATTTGAGAAGGATGGGGACAGCCTAAGTGTAGAAATTCCCTGGGGCCTTCCCCGACTCTTCACCCTGGGCCAACATCACAGAGTGACAAGGGCCAGGTAGAACAGACAGAGAACAGACGGAGCAGGCACAGTGTCCTGGAAAACCTTTTATGGTGACAAAAGGAAAGAACAAAATGCTCCTTAAACTATTTCACTTGGGCAAAACAGGGAACTGCTGGGCTCAGGTCAAGCACTCCCTAAAGAGGAATTTTGAAAACAACCACAATACGTAACTAGGGAGCTTTCAAATCCTGCAGCTCAGTAGCATAAACTCACAAAAATCTGACCATCTCCAATCCTCAGCCTAAAACACAGAAGCATGTGGTTATTGCAAACCGAAGCCTAATCCTAAACTCTGTCTAGGACTCTGCTATCCACCAGTCCTCATGCCTCTGGTTGTTGGTCCATCTGTGTGCCTTGAATCCAATGTAGAGAACTACGACCAAGATTTAAAGAAGGGGAAAAATCTAGTCTACATCAACAAAAGAATCAGCAGCAACACCACCAATGTTGGTTTTCTTAATCTTCCAATTTATAGTTTCTTTTCATGCATTATTAATGACTGGCATGTCAGGCTTGCTTCAAAAAATCAATTCAATGAAAAACAATCAAAGTCTTTGTCATGGTGCCCACAACATGTAATGACCAAGAAGCAATATCTCTGTATAATGTTTCAAGGTCAGTGAATGTCACATTGAAACTAATCAATTCCAAAAAACATGCAAAAAAAAAAAAAAAGACATCCTTGCCTCACTGATAAGCTGGTTATATTTGAATTTTTGACACCTGTGCTCAATGAATCAGGAGATCTGGACCTAAAATGAGATGAACTACCCTTCTCTCCCACCCTCCCAACATGTAAGGACCATAACCTATAGAACATTATAACTCAGAAATAATTTTTATCTGAATTACTATCCCATTTGAGCGTTACAATACTATGAATTAGCCACTATTATTACCTCTTCTTTACAAATGAAGAAACATCGCAAAAATTAAGAAATTAACAGATGTGTTTCCTCATTTGTTAATCACCTGTCTCCTAAGGTCACTTGGCTCAGTGGCAGAGATGCGAACACAGGTATTGTGATTCCAAAGTTCATCTCTTTTCACTAAATTTAATATTGAAACTTAGGAGGTATCACACATCAAGATGAAAAACATCAGTTCTAGTACTACAAGAATGACCTATATATGTATGGCATCAAGAGTTCACACAGCACAAATACAAAACTACCTGTGTTTCAGCTTTTAGTTGTGAGGGTAGGTGTGCAATACCATATGCCCAATCAGGAATAAAGAGAATGAGGATTTAAAAGGCTAAGTGACCTTCCCAAGGTCACTCAATTAAAGAAGTGGTGGTACTCAAGGGCCAGGCACGGTGGCTCATCCCTGTAATCCCAGCACTTTGGTAGGCCGAGGCGGGTGGATCACCTGAGGTTAGGAGTTCAAGACCAGCCTGGTCAACATGGTGAAACCCCGTCTCTACTAAAAATATAAAAAGTTAGCTGAGCGTGCTAGCAGGCACCTGTAATCCCATCTACTTGGGAGGCTGAGGCAGGAGAATCACTTGAACCCAGGAGGCAGAGGTTACAGTGAGCCGAGATCACGCCACTGCACTCCAGCCTGTGCAACAGAGTGAGATGCCACCTAAAAAAATAAAAATAAAGTTAAACCATTCTCAGCTTCTCTCTTTCTCTCTCTCTCTCTCTCTCTCTCTCTCTCTGTCTCTCTTCGTAATGCTTTTCTGTTCAGGCACAGGCACAAAAAAGATACCTAAATTCAACCATAATCAAAATTTGCCAGCTAAGTTACAAATGGAAGAGTAACAAGGGAGTTGATGGTAATTTTTCTCTTTTTTTGATACAGAGTCTTGCTCTGTAGCCCAGGCTGGAGTGCAGTGGCACAATCTCAGCTCACTGCAACCTCCGACTCCCACATCTAAGTGATATATATATGAGACTGGGTAATTTATTAGAAAAGAGATTGAATTGGCTCACAGTTGTGCAGGCTGTAGAGGAAGCACAGCATGTGTTTCTGGGGAGGCCTCAGGAAGCTTCTAATCGTGGTGGAAGGCAAAAGGGGGAATGGGTGCTTCACAGGGCGAGAACAGGAGCGAGAAAGAGAGTTGGGGGAGAGGAAGTGCCACACACTTTTAAATGACCCATCCTGCAAGAACTTACTATCACAAAGACAGCACCTGCAAGAACTCACTGTCACAAAGATAGCACCAAGCCATGAGGGATCTGTCCCCATGATCCAAACACCTCCCTCTAGGCCCCATTTCCAGCTCTGGGGTTTACAGTTCAACATGAGATTTAGCAGAAGACAGATATCCAAACTGTATCACTCCTCAACTACATTATAAAATTTTCTTTTTTTTTGAAACAGGATCTCATTCTGCTGCCCTGGCTGGAGTGCGTGGCTCTATCTCAGCTCACTGCAAGGGACTACAGGTGCACACCACCACGCCCGGCTAATTTTTGTATTTTCAGTAGAGATGGGATTTCACCATGTTGGCCAGGTTGTTCTCAAACTCCTGACCTCAATTGATTGGCCTACTTTGGCCTCCCGAAGTGCTGAGATTACAAGTGTGAGCCACTGTGCCTGGCCCATTATAAATTCTTTGGGCTTACATGTCTGTCGTATACTTTCCTGTTTTCTGTAGCAAGCACCAATGGTAATTTTGTTTTGATACTGGATATACCTCAGCTGGTTTGTAGAGTCATTTAAATACTTGAGATTATTTTTCTCATTCATTTAGTGAGCATTGTTTATAAAGTGTCAGGCTAGGACACAGTGGCCTACTCTCAGTTGACTACAACCTTCACACCTCCCAGGCTCAAGCAATCCTCCTGCCTCAGCCTCACGAGTAACTGGGACTACAGGTACACGCCACCACCCCTGGCTAATCTTTGTATTGTTAGTAGAGATGAGGTTTTGTCATGTTGGCCAGGCTGGTCTTGAACTCCTGACCTCAAGTGATCTACCCACCTAGGCCTCCCCAAGTGCTGGGATTATAGGTGTGAGCCACCACACCTGGCCAGAAATGTTTTTAATAATGAAAATTGATCTAAAGCAGTTAAATACTGTCTCTGTGGCTAAAATTCACTGCAGATTGGCAATCTTCTTTTTTTTGAGATGGAGTGCTCTGTCGCCTGGGCTGGAGTGCAGTGGCATCATCTTGGCTCACTGCAACCTCCGTCTCCTGTATTCAAGCGATTCTCCTGCCTCAGTCTCCCAAGTAGCTGGGATTACAGGCATATGCCACCATGCACAGCCAGATTGGCAATTTCAAGTTTTTACAACCTATGTGTACAGGATGGCTCATTTCTACAACTGTCTTAAAGACATCCCAGTTAAAGAAGACATTTGAAAGGGCACATAATGTCTCCACTTAAATTCACAGTCAAACTTAGAAAAAACTTCTATTGTTTACATACAGCATTATTTAAGTAAAAAATGAAAAGGGAGGCTGGGCGTGATGGCTCACACCTGTAATCCCAGCACTTTGGGAGGCCGAGGCAGGCGGATCACCTGATGTCAGGAATTCGAGACCAGCCTGGCCAACATGGTGAAACCTTGCCTCTACTAAAAAATACTAAAAAAAATTAGCTGGGCATGGTGGCGGGTGCCTGTAATCCCAGCTACTTGGGAGGCTGAGGCAGGAGAATCACTTGAACCTGGGAGGTGGAGGTTGCAGTGAGCTGAGACTGTGCCACTACACTCCAGCCTGAGCAATTGAGTAAGACTCCGTCTCAAAAACAAAAAAAAAGAAAAGAAAAAAGAAAGATTTTGTTGGAACAGTAGTGGTAGCAAAAGAAAAAAGAAAAAAAAATGAAAAGGGGCCATGCACAGTGGCTCACACCTGTAATCCCAACACTTTGGGAGGCCAAAGTGAGCGGATCACTTGAGGTCAGGAGTTTAAGACCACCCTGGCCAACATGGTGAAATCCTGTCCCTACCAAAAATACAAAAAAATTAGCTGGGCGTGGTGTTACGTGCCTGTAATCCCAGTTACTACAAAGGCTGAGGCAAGAGAATCGCAGAACCTGGGAAGTGGAGGTTGCAGTGAGCTGAGATTGCGCCGCAGCACTCTAGCCTGAGCAACAGAGTGAGACTCTCTCAAAAAAAAAAAAAACAAAAAGATGGAAAGGGATAATTTACCAAGTGCTTGCACCCAGCATATAGAAACACAGGGTTTTCCAAGTTTTTATATACTTGAAGGACAGTCCTTTAGGTCGGGAGCGGTGGCTCATGCCTGTAATCCCAGCACTTTGGGAGGCCAAGGCACACGGATCACAAGGTCGGGAGATCAAGACCATCCTGGCCAACACGGTGAAACCTCATGTCTACTAAAAATACAAAAATTAGCTGGGTATGGTAGCCCATGCCTGTAATTCCAGCTACTCAGGAGGGTGACACAGGAGAATCGCTTGAACCCAGGAGGCAGAGGTTGCAGTGAGCCGAGATCGCACCACTCTACTCCAGCCTAGACAACAAAGCAAGACTTCAACTCAAAAAAAAAAAAAAAAAGAAAGAAAAGAAAAAGAAGAATTCTTTAAAAAGCTAATATTAATCCTCAGAGACTGTTTCTGAATATTTGTATGAACCAACACTTTTTCTTCCAACTCCAACTGAAACAGGTACAAAGAGCACAAGGCAAAATAATCAAAAACAGGTGGTGACAACTTCTGGATTGTGATGCATCTGACTGAGACCTCTGGGTCACAAAGAATTTATACCACTAACAACCAGTCTGATCACTACAAAATGTTACTTGCCTGGCATTGTAGATGTATTTTCACAGAAGAAAAAACATTATGTTTATTTTCAGGGAAAACTGATAGTAAATTCTATAGTAAATAGAGCCACTGACTCACCACGTACACAGTTAAAACACTTTCTACTCAACTGTGGAGTCTTCTGCCTTTAAAAGTCCTGCCAGAGGATATTCTCAATGATTTTCTCATCATTACACAATCTCTTTCAGCAAAATAAAGAAGGCCTGGGGTCAATGTCTTTACTTTTTATCTATAAGAAGTTGAAGAAAGTCAACACCAATCTAGAATATGAAAATAGTACCTCATGGTGTCTGTAGAATTGGGGCAGACATCAGTTCATCAGAAGCTGGCCAGACATTTTGAACAACCTGGCTGTGAGGTTATGATGACCTCACAAACAGGAATTCTGATGTTAGTCAGGCTGAAACCTTACCAATTTAAAGAAAAACCAGAAAGTTCTGTATCCTTGAATCTGGAGCTGGTAACTCAAGAAATGTCCTTCCTCCTAAGAAATTATCCTCCATCTGAGATTAGCAGCATCTAATCTGTTTCTCCACTGCTGACCAGCATAAGCAAGACAGGTAAGCAGAGGAAAGCACGTCCAGCTAAACAGCTGAACACCAGTCACGTACGCATATCTATACCACCTGCAAACCTCAAGTAAGCAAGTTTTTATTTTGGTTCAGTTCCAAACACTTTTCTTAGTATTCTTTACTGGAAAATTGGACTACATTTAAGAATCCTGATAACTGAGTAGGAAATAAATCATAAACTTAAAATGTTACTCTAGCCATTCTAATAAACTACTAAGTTCGCCAGTCCCATATGGACTCTGTTTACTAAGGAGAAGTGGAGACTAACATGTGTAAGTTCATTTTGAAAATGCCTGAAGAATAAAGCCTCAAGACAGCGCTGAAAATGCCTTGAAGAATAAAGTCTCGAGACAGCGCCTCAAGATAGCCCTGTGTATCTTCGTGAGGAAAAGGCAAAATGGCCAGGGTGTGGTTTCCTCCCTCGTAAGAGGTCTGGAGTTTGCAAGCCAGCACAGATTAAGAATTAGGGACATTTTATCATTTCTAAGTGCTTAAAAATTCTTAAATTGAAGGGACCTATAACAGGGACTCAGAACAATTATCTCAATTGGTAATTTTTATCTTTTGTGTTTTCTTGGGTCTCTAGAAAGTTTATTTAATGAACAGGTATAGTTAATTTCATAAGAGGAAAACATTCATGATTTTTGAGCTACAATAAGACAGCTTCAACTGAAAGAGTGAAGAAACAGACTCTACCGTGCTTTCTCCACAGAAACAAGAATGCGGGACAGCAAAGCCAGGACAGAAGTGAACACGTACGGAGAGGGTGGCTGGCTGTTCACCAATACTTTCATTTTTTTTTTGAGACCAGGCCTCGCTCTGTTGCCCAGGTTGAACTGCAGTGATGCACACATGGCTCATTGCAGCCTTGACCTCCCCCACTCCAGCCATCGTCCCACCTCAGCCTCCCAAGTAGCTGGGACTATAGGTAGACACCACCACACCTAGCTAATTTTTTTTTTTTTTTCCAGAGAAGGGGTTTTACCATGTTTCCCAGGCTGGTCTTGAACTCTTGGGCTCCAGCGAACCACCAACTTTGGCATCCCAAAGTGCTAGGATTATAGGCATGAGCCACCATGTCTGGCCTCTTTTTCTTCCTGGATTCACACCATATTCCCCAGCTCCCACTACAGTTCAGTATGATTATGTGACTGAGTTCTAGCCAGTGGAACGAGAGGAATGTGTGAGACATGTGCCACTCTAGGCCTAGCCCAGAGGAACCTGCTATATGCAATCCCCCCCATGCTCTTTCCCCTTCTAATGGCTTGATGGAGATAAGCCCAGCAACCTTGAAAGCATGTAATGAACACAACAGAATCAAAAGATGGAAGATGTCAGGCACAGTGGCTCACACCTGTAATCCCAGCACTTTGGGAGACCAAAGTGAGTGGATCATTTGAGGTCAAGAGTTTGAGACCAGCCTCGGCAACATGGCAAAGCTCCGTCTCCACAAAAAAACACAAAAATCAGCCAGGTGTGGTGGTGCACGCCTGCAATCCCAGATGTTGCAGTGAGCCAAGATCCCACCATTGCCCTCCAGTCTGGGAGACAACCAGACGCTGTCTCAAAAAAAAAAAAAAGAAGAAACCTAGACACTTAAATTGCCTCTCCCCATTTTCCCACCAGTAAATACCTATCCTAAACTTTTCCAAAACTGAAAATCAACTTATTGGTCAGGCGCAGTTGCTCATGCCTGTAATCCCAAAACTTTGGGAGGTCGAGGTGGGTGGATCACAAGGTCAGGAGTTCAAGACCAGCCCGACCAACAAGGTGAAACCCCATCTCTACTAAAAAAAAATACAAAAATTAGTCTGGCGTGGTAGCACACACCTATAATCCCAGCTACTCGGGAGGCTGAGGCAGGAGAATCACTTGAACACAGAAGGCGGAGGTTGCAGTAAGCCGAGATTGTGCCACTGCACTCCAGCCTGGGCAACAGAGCAAGATGCTGTCTCAAAAAGAAAAAGAAAAATCGACTTCAACTTATCAGTTTCAGCCACTGAAATCAGGGTGTTTATTTGGTATAGTGGCAAGCTTATTTTACGTAATATAGTGGCAAAGAGATAAAAACTTTGCTTAGAGCTTTGAATCATCTTGGCCAAGTAAACTCCTCAAATAAATTCATTTTAAGGGGCCAGGCTTGGTGGCTCATGCCTATAATCCTAGCACTTTGGGAGGCCAAAGCAGGCAGATCACCTGAGGTCAGGAGTTTGAGACCAGCCTGGCCAACATGGTGAAACTCTGTCCCGATTAAAAATACAACAACAAAAAAAAATTAGCCGGGCTTGGTGGCAAGTGCCTGTAATCCCAGCTACTTGGGAAGCTGAGGTGAATAGCTTGAACCCAGGAGGCAGAGGTTACAATGAGCCGAGATCACGCCACTGCACTCCACTCTGGGCGAGAGAGAGAGCTCCACCTCAAAACAAAAACATTAATTTTAAGGATGAACCTCCAAGATGGAAATGCTTTATACCACAAAAAGCATAATAATGTGACGAATAAAAGTACTATATTTTCATAAAAGCAAACAGACATTTTACTGGTAAGAACAAAATATGTTTTTAAAACACACAAGTTTGGCCAGGCATGGTGGCTCACACCTATAATCCCAGCGTTTTGGGAGGCTGAGGCAGAGGGATCACTTGAGGCCAGGGGTCTGAGACCTGCCTGAGCAACACAGTAAAACCCATCTCTAGAAAAAATTTTTTTAATTAGCGGGGCAATTTAAAAAGCTTAAGCAATTTACAGAAACAAGAAGTTCCACAAAACAAGCAGTTCCCAAAAACAAGAATGGTTAACATCACGTTCATACGAAAAGGAATAATATTCTTCATAATTCTCACCTGATTTCTTTTTTAAATGTCATGGTTCAAATAAACAAAAAAAAGTATGGACAGAGAGCTGGACTGGGAAGTGAGACACCTGGATTTCACCCCAGCTGGATGACCCTGAACCTCTCATGCCACCCCTTCCCTAGCTCAGTATTCCCAACTGCAACCTGAGGACACTAATTAAATGAGATCTGTTTCTAACTCCATCCCTTTACGGTTCTAGTCCTGTTTTGGGTATCAAATCCAAATTCTGTCAGTGAAAGGTCAAGGAATCAGAAGTGAAAGGAAAGATTGTGACTCTAACTTCGCCAAAGTAACAAGTACAGGTCTCTGCCATCAGTGAAGAAAGAACCCAAATCTGATAAGAGCTTGGAACAGACAGGCTCAGCATCTCCTGGCACACACAGAGCAGCATCGAGTTGCCCCCAGGAAAATCACTTCTCTATGAGTCAGACCCTTCTTCTTTCCAGTCCATTTTGCCCCATCTATAAAATGAAAATTCCACTTTATTTACTAAATCTGGAAAGCAAAGGGGAGTTGAAGAATTTGCAATGAATTTAAACTGCCAGGAGAGGGAGTTTAACACCAAGCTTCCAGAAACAGGCTGCGTGCTAGCTCCAACGTCCAGAAACCCAGGTTTCAACTTGGCCCTGCTGCACAACCCAAAGAAAATTCAGCACCAGGCGGGTGAAGTGACTTACCTGTGCACAGCTGCACTCGCAGACTTTGGAGCCCCTACCTAATTCTAAAATGCTGTATGTCCACGAAGTTAATAATGGAAGGACAGGGGAGAGACGTTCTGAGAGCAATGGAAGTCTACCTTAAGATAAAGATGTTTCTGAGGCTGATTTTCAGACAAATTTAAGAGAGAAATTCAAAGGCTATGTTCTCATATCATATTCCTGGGTTTGGGGAGTTCATTCACAGCTTAATCCTGTCCCGTGAAGTCACGGTTACGTAAGTATGCTGTGTCACTTGCTGTCCCCACCCCCAACACAGGAGATGCAGCGTAACCTGAGCTTCTCAGCTTCAGCCACTGAAAACACTTGCACAACACTGGGAGCTTTCCAAATTGACTTGTTTCCCCCTAAAGAAAGGGCAAGCTATGTGATTGTTTTTCTTCTTTCCATTTCATTCACATTCATATTTCTGTATATACAGAAGAAACTGAAAAATAAATAAGATTGAAGAGTAACTACAAATTTTCTTCAGTTCCTGAGAAAAACAGGTAGGTCAACTATTTCAACTTCACAGAAAAGTACCAAAAAAAAAAAAGTTTATGGGCCTACTTGGCCCCAATTTAAAAACATCGCATCTCCTGGATGAATTGAGCTTAAGGTCGTGGGACGGGCTTCATTTCCCACGTATAGGGTGATTCTAGAGCCAACCACCATACTCTACTGCCACACAGAAGGGCTTTGGGGCACATGGGAAATGGCTCTCTAAGAACACAGGAGACACATCAGCAGTCTCTTCTGACTGCTCTTCTCTTGCCCTCTCTTGCTTCTCTGGACTACTCCAGCTATTAGGCAGACTTTGATTACAGAATGATGACTCACAGGCATTCCTGTCTTGTTTGCATATGACTAAGTTCCATAAGATTTGACTTGTCTTCTGATCCAAAGAACCTAAAAAAGTTTGATACACAGGAAGAGTTCAAAAAACTTCTCAAGTGAGTCAACATCAAAACAAGAATCCATAAAATGATGCAAAACGATGTGATTTTCAAACTAAAGCATCAGGTAACAGTATCTTCCCCTCTAAACACTTGATGAACACAGCAGCATTAGAGGTTTCCCAATCCGGGATCCATTTTTTTTTTAAAGTGGGCCAATGAGGTTTGGGTATTGTGGTTCACGCCTGTAATCCCAACACTTTGGGAGGCTGAGGCGGGAGGATGCTTTGAGCCCAAGAGTTCAAGACCAGCCTGGGTAATTTGGTGAGACCTCATCTCTAATTATTAATTAACAAATTAATAAAAAGTAAGTCAATGAGCTGGGCACAGTGGCTCACGCCTGTAATCGCAGCACTTTGAGAGGCCAAGGCGAGTGGAACTCCTGAGGTCAGGTGTTTGAGACCAGCCTGGCCAACACGGTGAAACCCCATCTCCACTAAAAATACAAAAATTAGCCGGTAATGGTAGCAGGTGCCTGTAATCCCAGCTACTCAGGAGGCTGAGGGAGGAGAATTGCTTGAACCTGGGAGGCAGAGGTTGCAGTGAGCCGAGATCACACCACTGCATTCCAGCCTGGGGAACAAAAGCCAGACTTCATTTCTAAAAAAAAAAAAGCACTTACAGCAAGAGGAACTTGAAAATATCTGACAGGTGATACATACACAATGTATAAGAAAGCTCTGCTGGCAGAACAAGGCACTGCCCAGTCAAACTGAGAGCTCAGCACAAAGAGTTTGAAAACACGCCCACACGAAACTCAAAGCAAAATACACTACGGAGATTGAGCTACAGATGAAAAATTTAATAATCATGTCTCAAAACACAAGAAAGGAACCTGTGGCTGACAAAATTAAGGCCAATATGGCATGAGGCATCATTTCTATTTTTTTTTTTTTTTTTTTTTTGAGACAGTCTCATTCTGTCACCCATGCTGGAATGCAGTGTCACGATCTTGGCTCACTGCAACCTCCACCTTCTGGGTTCAAGCGGTTCTCCTGCCTAAGCCTCCTGGGGAGCTGGGATTACAGGCATGCACCACCACACCCACCTAATTTTTGTATTTTTAGTAGAGACAGGGTTTCACCACGTTGGCCAGGCTGGTCTCGAACTCCTGACCTCAGGTGATCCACCCACCTCGGCCTCTCAAAGTGCTGGGATTACAGGCGTGAAACTCTGCGCCCAGCTGCATATAACTGTTTCATTGGCCCATATTCTAACATGGGAAACTTTTGTTAGTCTTCTGAATAAGATACAGAACATTCCTTGTGCACATTGACACAGAGTGTCCAATAACATGATGACACTGTGTGACTGATCAGAATGTGTGCCCTAACAATAGTTCTGTGACTCAGAAAGTAAAACCACAGGGGATGAAGACAGGGAGCATCCACTCCAAGGTGGAATATCTGGTAAGCACGTGAGTGGTCCACGCGAGCGGAGGATCAGTGACAGAGACACCTAAGAGCATCGTTAGCTCTGGCCTCCCGAAGCTTGGCCCTCAACACAGGGAAAATGTGTGTGATGGCACCAAATACAGTTTGGGGCCCAGGCCGCAGAAGGGCCACTGTTTCAAATCAGTGCACTAACAAGCAAGATAAACTGGACAGAATATAAAGCAGGGACCTGGAGACACTTGGTTTCAGCATCAACTAATAGGCTGATTTAAAAGGTAAGAGAAAAGGCTGGGAGTTATGGCTTATGCCTGTAATCCCAGTACTTTGGGAGGTGAGGCGGGTGGATCACTTAAGGCCAGGAGTTCCAGAACTTCCAGCCTGGCCAACATGGTGAAATCCTGTCTCTACTAAAAATATAAAAATTAGCCAGAAGTCGTGGCGCATTCCTGTAATCCCAGGTATTCTGGAGGCTGAGCAAGGAGAGTCTCTTGAACCCGGGAGGTGGAGGTTGCAGTGAGCCAAGATTGCACCACAGCACTCCAGCCTGGGCGACAGAGCAAGACTCCATTTCAAAAAAACAAAAAAACACCAACATGGTGCCATGTGTTCACACTTCCATTCAGTTCTACATATCCACATCAAGTTCACTGCCTTGTCTATAGGACTGACTTATACCAACTCGAGTCAGGTGTCAGAATAAGAGCATTCGGTCATCTTCGAAAACATGTGCCTTTCACATGAGATTACTTAAATGTTTTATTGAATATTAAGTCATTTAGCCTGTCTTTTTTTCCATTCCTGTCATGACTTTTTATAAGCACCCAGTATTTCTTCACTGATCTCCATCCCCTGTGTAATCCCACGAGATGTTCTACCACTGCTGTACAGCTCCCGCTGCTGCTATTACCTGGATTCACAAGGGATGCACTCACTCAAGAACCACAGTCAAAAAAGTCAGAAAGATTCCAGGAGCCATAACTCGGTTTTTTTAGTCTTCTGTCACTTTACTGTGCTAGGACCACTAAGATCTATTTTCACTGATATTTCTCTACATATGTGGGTATTTATGTACACTTCATACATGATATATATAACTTTTTAAACAGGCCAGACTCAGTTTTAAAATTAACACAAAGATTTAAAAAGCAAATAGCAGCTGGGCGCAGCGGCTCACACCTGCAATTCCAGCACTTTGGGAGGTCGAGGCGAGTGGATCACCTGAGGTCAGGAGTTGGAGACCAGCCTGGCCAACATGGCGAAACCCCATCTCTACTAAATATACAAAAAAGTAGCCAGGCGCGATGGTGCACGCCTGCCAGCTATTCAGGAAGGTAAGGCAAGAGAATCGCTTGAACCAGGGAGGTGGAGGTTGCAGTGAGCAGAGATCATGTCACCGCACTCCAGCCTGGGCAACAGAGCAGGACTCTATCTCAAAAAAAAAAAAAAAGGCCGGGCGCAGTGGCTCATGCCTATAATCCTAGTACTTTGGGAGGCCGAGGTAGGTGGATCACCTAAGGTCAGGAGTTCAAGACCAGCCTGGCCATCGTGGTGAAACCCCATCTTTGAAACAAACAAACAAAAAAACCAAACAGCAGCCGGGTGTGATGGCTCATGCCTGTAATCCTAGCACATTGGGAGGCCAAGGTGGGGGGATCACCTGAGGTTAGGAGTTTGAGACCAGCCTGGCCAACGTGGCGAAACCCTGTCTCTACTAAAAATACAAAATTAGCCAGGCGTGGTGGCGGGCACCTATAATCCCAGCTACTTAGGAGGTTGAGGCAGAAGAATCTCTTGAACTCAGGAGGCAGAGGTTGCAATGAGCCAAGATCACGCCACTGCGTTCCAGCCTGGGCAACAGAGTGAGACTACATTTCAAAAAAAAAAAAAAGCAAACAGCATATCTTTAAGTAAGGATAAAGTTCGAAATACAAGTAAATATTGTAATCATTGTTTATTTAAAAGGATCAACGTGGGACTCACTCCCATAATCTCAACACTCTGAGAGGCTGAAGTGGGCAGATAGTTTTGAGCTCAGGAGTTTGAGATCATCCTAGGAAACATGGTGAAACCCTGTCTCTACAAAAAATACAAAAATTAGCCAGGCATGGTGGTACATGCCTGTGGTCCCACAGAGTGAGATCCTGTCTCAAACAAACAAACAAAAAAATAACTAAATAAATAAATGAATCAATGGGAAAAGCCCATTCAGACACTAAAGGACTGACACAAGTCAGTAAGGGTCAAAAAATTAATTGGCTCCTTAATTCAAAGGTGCTACAGAGGAGTTTTATTTCCTTTTTTTTTTTCTTTTTTTCTTTTCGGGCGGGCCAGCGGGGGAATCAAGTCTTCAACCTTTGGCACTGAGCACCAGGCACTCACCAACTGAGCTAACTGGCCGCCCTTATTTCCAATTTCTAACAGAGACAGCCCTTACAGAGCAATTTATAAAATCAGCCTGCTAACCTTAAGTGTTGATTTGAGAATATCATATAGTAAGACACTGACAATAAGCACAAAGTTTATAGTAGCTTTAAAAGTCAAGAGTAGACATATCCCTTTGAAAAATTATTCTGTGCTTGAAAATTGTATGTTTTTAAAACTTAAGCTGTATACAACATGGTACAGAATACAAGTTGTACCTAGAGCAGTTTTAAAAAGGAAAGAAGGATTAAAAACCAACCCAGGGAGAAGGTTGGGGCATAGATAATGTTTTCTTTAGAGAAGAAACTGTGCTCTAATGCAACTGCCTGCAATAATGAATGCCTCTGCACAGCTCAGTCTGAGTGACGATTTATGTTTCTACTACTTAGCACGCAGAAAATAAACAGCCTCCAGATCTTCCTCCATCTGCAAAAAAAATTTTTAAGGGAGCATGGAAAGCTCAATAATTTGAGTTATTTTGCTCATTTACATAAAAATTCTACAAAATTCCTGTGACTTTGTAACTCTAACACACACCACTAGCTTAGACACACATCTTAGGCCGGGCGCGGTGGCTCACGCCTGTAATCCTAGAACTTTCAGAGGCCGAGGTGAGGGGGATCACCTGAGGTCAGGAGTTCAAGACCAGCCTGGCCATCACGGTGAAACCCCATCTTAAAATTAAAAAAAAAAAAAAGACACACATCTTAAAAGGGGCTGAAATTATCAGGTCTCTCTAGTATCTCCCAGAAGAACTTAATGGGTCAGCAGCAGTCAATTATACTAACGTGAAAAAGAAGCAATGTGCTTAATATAGCATCATAAAATTTTAGAATCAGAAGAGACTTTAACAATCTAGTTCAACTTCCTCATTTTACCAACAAGAAAACTGATTCTAAAAAGTGAAATCACTTGTCAAGGTCATACTTACTTAACAGTCCAGGACTAAAACCCCAATCTCCAGGCTGCTGACCCTAATGTAAATTGATGAATAAATGTTTCTGAACTGTTATATACAGCAGTGAGATGAAAGAGTCAATCTCAAGGCAAGTTAAAGTTGACCTCCCAGCCAAGGTGGCTCATATCTGTAATCTCAGCACTTTGGGAGGCTGAGGCAGGAAGATCACTTGAGCCCAAAGAGTTCAAGACCAGCCTGGGCAACACAGCGAAACCCCATCTCTACAAAAAATTAGCCAGGTGTGGTGTCATGTGCCTGCAGTCCCAGCTATTTGGGAGGCTGACACAGAAGGATCACCTGAGCCTGGGAGATTGAGGCTGCAGTGAGCTGTGATTGTGCCACTGCACTCCAGCCTGGATGAATTTTTTTTTCTTGAGACAGAGTGAGACTCCATGCTACAAGGAGAGTTTTTGATGAGACCTTGTTTTTTTTTTTTAAAAAAAAAAAAAGGATTGATTTCCCTTTCCATTCTTCACAAAGGAAAAAATTAGGCATATTGTTGCCCACCCCTTAAACAGTCAGACACAGCCCACACTAAAAGTAAAAGCATACCAAAACGGTTTGTTCTGAACAAGAAAAGGGCACAAAGACAACTCTAATTTGGTTGGTTTTTCTCTTTATAAAGCTTTCTTGCTTGTAATCCCAACACTTTAGGAGGCTGAGGTGGGCGGACCACCTAAAGTCAGAAGTTCGAGACCAGCCTGACCAATATGATGAAACTCCATTTATACTAAAATTACAAAAATTAGCCAGGCATGGTGGCATGTGCCTGTAATCCCAGCTACACAGGAGGCTGAGACAGGAGAATCGCTTGAACCTGGGAGGTGGTGAATCACTTGCACTCCAGCCTGGGCAATAAGAAACTCTGTCTCAAAAAAAAAATGTGCCCTTCAATAATGGCAAGACACTCCTACTCAAATTCACTTTCTAAAACATGGTATAAAGAAAGGTTTTAATTTCCCATACTAATAAAAGTGTTTTCTCCCTTCTGATTTAAATAAAAGAATACAATTGAGGGGTTGAAGCCTATCTTCCTTTAGCAGTAGGAGATCAGGAAGACATGAGGATTACAGGGAAGAACTGTAACATTTACTGAGTTTTACACACATTAATTCACTTAATCTTCACAACCACTATATGAAGCAGCTATTATCTCCAATTTATAGGTGAGAAAACTGAACTCCAAAAAGTTAAGAAATTTATACTATCTTCCAAAAGTAACAAAACTGAAGTTTGGCTATATATATAGTTTGGTTTTTGAGACAGAGTCTCGCTGTCACCCAGGCTGGAGTACAGTGGTGCGATCTCAGCTCACTGCAACCTCTGCCTCCCGGGTTCAAGCGATTCTCCTGCCTCACCCTCCCGGGTAGCCAGTGCCTGCCACCATGCCTGGCTAATTTTTGTATTTTTATTAGAGATGGGGTTCTGCCCTGTTGGCCAGGCTGGTCTTGAACTCATGACCTCAAGTCATCCACCCACCTCAGCCTCCAAAAGTGCTGGGATTACAAGCATGAGCCACCATGCCTAGCCTTATAAGTAATAATTTCAAGACAAAAGAAAAAGATAACACGCTTGTTTCTCCAAAGAAGCTATACAAATGGTCAATAAGCACACGAAAAGATGTTCAATATTACTAGCCACCAGGTAAATACAAATCAAAATCATTACGAAATACCACACTGCACCCTCTCCAGTTTAACTATAATCAAAAAGACATAAAAGTGCTGGGGAGGATTTGGACAAGCTGAATCTTATTCATTGCTGGTGGTACAACCACTTTGGAAAACAGTATTGCAGTGCCTCAAAAGGTAGAGTTCCCATATGACCCAGCAATTCTATAGCATTCTAAGGTATAGACCCAAGATAAAAGCAAGCATATGTCTACACAAAAATGTATACACAAGAGCCAGCCGAGATGGCTCACACCTGTAATCCCAACACTTTGGGAGGCTGAGGTAGGCAGATCACCTGAGGTCAGGAGTTTGAGATCAGTCTGGTCAACATGGCGAAACCCTGTCTCTAATAAAAATATAAAAATTAGCTGGGTGTGGTGGCAAGCGCCTATAATCCCAGATACTGGGGAGGCTGAGGCAGGAGAATCACTTGAACCCAGGAAGTGGAGGTTTCAGTTAGCCAAGATCGAACCATTGCACTCCAGCCTGGGCGACAAGAATGAAACTCCATCTCAAAAAAAAAGTATACATGAATGCTCACAGCGGCAGTATTCATAAGAGACAAAAAGTGAAAAAAATCCAAAGATTCATCCAGTGATGAAGAGACTAAATGTGGTATCGGGGTATATCTACACAACAGAATATTATTCAGTCATAAAAAGGAATCAAGGGCAGATGCACGCCACAACATGGAGGAACCTTGAAAATGTTGTATTAAGTGAAGGAAGCCAGTCATAGTATATCAATCACTTTAAATGAAATGTCCAGAATAAACAAATCTGTAGAGATGACAGTAGATTTGCCATGTTGCCCAGGCTGGCATCAAACTCTTGAGGGCTGGGAAAGTTGGGATAAGTAAGGAATGACTGCTAACGGATACATGATTTCTCTTGGAGATGATGATAAAATATACTAAAACTTACTTTTCCAACTGGGAGAAAAGAAAAAAAAATGAAAATATAGTAAAACTGACAATGGTGATGGTTGCACAACTGTGAGTATACTAAAAACCACTGAATTGTATACTTTAAGTTGGTAAACTGTATGGCATATAAATTATATCTCAATAAAGCTGTTATTTTTTTAAAATAACTAATATACTTAGCAGTTTTCCTACTTACTATCTACAACCGGTTATTTTTTCTTTCTCTCTTTTTTTTTTTTTTGAGACGGAGTTTCACTGTTGTTGCCCAGGCTGGAGTGCAAGGCATGATCTCGGCTCACTGCAACCTCTGCCTCCCAGGTTCAAGCAGTTCTCCTGCCTCAGCCTCCTGAGTAGCTGGGATTACAGGCGTGCATCACCACACCCAGTTATTTTTTGTATTTTTAGTAGAGACGGGGTTTCACCATGCTGACCAGGCTGGTCTCAAACTCATGACCTCATGTGATCTGCCCATCTCAGCCCCCCAAAGTGCTGGGTTTATAAGCATGAGCCACCATGCCCGGTCTCTCTTTTTTTTTTTTAAGAGACAGGGTCTCACTCTGTCACCCAAGCTAGAGTGCAATGGCACAATCATGGTTTTCTGCAGCCTCAAGCTCCTGGGCTCAAGTAATCCTCCCACCACAGCCTCCTGAGTGGCTGAGACACACAACATCATGCCCGGATAGCTTCTGTTTTTGTAGAGATGGGGTTTTGCCATGTTGCCCTGAGTTCTAACTCCTGAGCTCAGAGAATCCACCCATTTCAGCCTGACGAAGTGCTGGAATTACAAGGGTAAGCCACCACACCCGTCCAAAAAAAATTTTTTTTTTTTTTTTTTTTTTTTTTGAGACAGGGTTTCACCATGTTGAGACAGGGTTTCACCATGTTGGTCAGACTGGTCTCAAACTCCTGACCTCAGGTAATCCACCCGCCTCAGCCTCCCAAAGTGCTAGGATTACAGGCGTGAGCCACCACACCTGACCCCCAAAAAAATTTTTTAGTAAGAAGACTGAGGCCAGGCGCTGTGCCTCACCCCTATAATCCCAGCGCTTTGGGAGGCTGAGGTGGGCAGATCTCATGAGCTCAGGAGTTCGAAACCAGCCTGGCCAACATTGCGAAACCCTATCTCTACTAAAAATACAAAAATTAGTCGGTCATGGTGGCATGTGCCTGTAATCCCAACTACTCGAGAGGCTGAGGCAGGAGAATCATTTGACCCCAGGAGGCAGAGGTTGCAGTGAGCCGCGATCAAACCACTGTACTCCAGCCTGGGAGAGAGAGTGAAACTCCATCTCAAAAAAAAAAAAAGACTGAAAGGACATACTCTAAAATATTGAAGGGATTCCTCTGGGCAGCAGCATCATTAATAATATTCTTTTTTCTGTGTTTTTGTATACATGCAAATGTTATAATTTATGCAATGAACCCACATATTTTAAGAGGAGAACATTATGTTACTAAAATGTAATAACCATCTTAAAACTAATATATAAGGAAAAAAATAAACCTAACACCCTCAAAAAAACTTCACTGGAAAACATTTTTTTCTAAAATCTAAACCTGATTCTAATACTAGATTCTCCAGATGACAACCTAAGCATGCTACATATACCTTTCAACACAAACTAGTAATATGGTTTCATGTAATAAAGATACACACTTTTCAGAAGCCCAGGCATTAAGTTTTCTTTCCCTTATGCTATAGAAAAATCACCCTGCTTATAAATTTTATTTATTCTACAGTCTTGAAAGGAAAAGTCTAAATAGCTTCCTTCCTACTTTCAAGTATTAGAACATAATGTCTCTACTAAGAAGTCATGGCCTGGGGCCATGGCTCATGCCTGTAATCCCAGCACTTTGGGAGGCCGAGGCAAGCAGATCACAAGGTCAGGAATTCAAGAGCAGCCTCTTCAACATGGTAAAACCCCGTCTCTACTAAAAACACACACAAAAAAAATTAGCTGGACAGGGTGGCACATGTCTGTTATCCCAGCTATTCGGGAGGCTAAGCCAGGAGAATTGCTTGAACCTGGGAGGCGGAGGTTGCAGTGAGCCAGGATCACGCCACAGCACTCCAGCCTGGGCAACAGAGCAAGACTCAAAAGAAAAAAAAAAAGTCATTATATGGAGTAAATCAGCCAGAAGAGGAGGCAAGAGGGCAAAAGCCTTGATTAGAAGATTTTCAGGAAAACATCCCTAGTGACTCTTAACTTTCCTAAGAAGGGGGGAAATATGCCAAATATTTCACTGCAATACTTGAGTAAAAAAAGAGATTTTTAGAATTGGGAGAAAAAAGACTCATTATAGTGCCTTCCCTTTATATATCAAACCCAAATTTTAGATGATTTGCACATCCTGAACATCTGGATCTTCTGGCCCTTGACTCCAGAGAAGATATTATAAATCAAGGACTCGGCAATTTTAAGTGTTAAAAGGGTCAGAGTTAAACTGGGATCTATCCAAGCCATACTTAGATATAAGTAAGCAAAGGAGCAAACAAACACCAATCTACTTAATTCAAGTCGGAAGTATTTTAGAGCTTGTGCTTATAGAAAACATTAGGGCAGCAAAATGTCTGCCTGTAGTCTCATTAGCATTCCTGCAAAGAGGTAGATGAGAATACATTTCCCCAGGGTAAGAGATACCAAGGAGGGTTCCCAGTAGGGACTCTGTAATATGCCTACTTCCTCTTTTCAAAGATTTTGAAAAGCATACTTTTAAGATTTTGTTGCTGAACCACAATAAATAGACAATTATAAAGCAGACCCACCCATTGAGTTAGTGCTAATGGAATCTGTCCTTCTGGAAGTACCAGATGGAGATTAAAAAAAAAAAAGCTCTTTACTTATTGTGGCCAAGATTCCTTGGTACTTGGCGCCAGGGCCAGAAAACTACCCCAGATGTCCTAGCCAAATTCAAGTTTGGCTAATTAATTACAGTCTGCCAACTTACAAACAACAAAAAAAGCTTCCCTCTGTTCCCTTCATTGAAACCTGAAGAGGTCACTCTTAATTGAAATTCTTTTTATTTTTTAATTTTGATTGAATTGTACACTTTAATATGTGTACTTTGTTTTTTGTTCTTTTTTTTGAGGCAGGATCTCTCTCTGTTGCTCAGCTTGAAGTGCAGTGGTGTGAACACAGTTCACTGCAGCCTCCCGGGTTCAAGAGATCCTCCTGTCTCAGCCTCCCAAGTAGGCGGGACTACAGTCATGTACCGTCACACCCAGCTAATTTTTTAAAGTTTTTGTAGAGAAGGGGGTCTCACTGTGTTGCCAAGGCTGGTCTCCGGACTCCAGTGATCCTCCTGCCTTAGCCTCCTAAAGTGCTGGGATATCGACATAAGCCACTGCGCCTGGCCAAAATTCCTGTATAGCACCATCGGTCATTATGGTTTCCCTTAAGAGTGCATTGTAACTCAAATGCCAACTTAAAGTATACAGATTATTTGAATTCTGCCTATATGGGAAACACACCATGTATATTAAAAGTCCTCCGGCCAGGCGCGGTGGCTCACGCCTGTAATCCAAGCACTTTGGAGGCCAAGGTGGGCGGATCACCTGAGGTCAGGAGTTCAAGACCAGGCTGACCAACATGGTGAAACCCTGTGTTTAAAAAATAAATAAATAAATAAAAAGTACTCAAAAATTTTCTGGTTATTGTGACACACGCCTATAATGCCAGCTACTCAAGAGGTTGTTTGAACCCAGGAGGCAGAGGCTATAGTGAGCGAAGATCACACCACTGCATGCCAGCCTGGGCGACAGAGCGAGATTCTGTCTCAAAAAAATAATAATAAATAATTTAAATATATATATATATAAGATGCTGTTAATAGTTTAAAGCTTCCCTAAACAGCTATCTAAAAATTCATAGCTAGGCAAATACTAACAACTGACACTGCCTTCCAATTAAGATTGAAAAGATTTATCTAAAGTTTTCTATTAAACATAAATTTTGGGTAGGCACAGTGGCTCACGCCTGTAATTCCAGCACTTTGGGAGGCTGAGGCGGGCAGATCACCTGAGGTCAGGAGTTCAAAACCAGCCTGGACAACATGGTGAAACACCATCTCTACCAAAAATACAAAAATCAGCTGGGTGTGGTGGCGAGTGCCTGTAATCCCAGCTACTCAGAAGGCTGAGGCAGAAGAATTGCTTAAACCCGGGAGGCAGAGGTTGCAGTGAGCCAGGATCAAGCTACTGCACTCCAGCTTGGGTGACAGAGGGAGACCCGTCTCAAAAAATAATAGTAATAACAAAAATAAAAAAACATAGATTTTGAACCATAAAACTTTAAGACTAAAAAGGATGGCTTTGCTATAAGGTGTGCAATTCCAGGAAAAAGCAGCTATATATGCAAATATCAATTTACAAGGTCTCCCAAGGGTAAGCAAAGATCCTGAATAGATGCACACAAATAGGAAAGCATACGTTCAATAGCATGTCTGAACATCAAGTACTGGGCTGGCCTTTGTGTCATTGCCAAAGTATTCTGTGCATTACTTAAAATAACCTAAACTGGGCCGGGCACAGTGGCTCACACCTGTAATCCCAGCACTTTGGGAGGCTGAGGCAGGCGGATCACCTGAGGTTGGGAGTTGGAGACCAGCCTGACTAACATGGAGAGAAACCCCATCTCTACTAAAAATACAAAATTATCCAGGTGTGGTGGCACATGCCTGTAATCCCAGCTACTCGGGAAGCTGAGGCAGGAGAATCGCTTGAACCCAGGAGATGGAGGTTGTGTGAGCTGAGATCGCACCATTGCACTCCAGCTGGGCATCAAGAGGGAAACTCCATCTCAAAAAATAATTATAACAATAACATGGTGCCCGGGTGTGGTGGATCACACCTGTAATCCCAACACTCTGCGAGGGCAAGGTGGGAGAATCGCTTGAGACCAAGAGTTCCAAAAAAATTTTACTGAGCATGGTGGTGTCCACCTGTGGTCCTAGCTACTCGGGAGGCTGAGGCAGGAGGCTGGTTTGAGCCCAGGAGTCCAAGGCTACAGTGGGTTATAAATTGTACCACTGCACACCAGCCTGGTGACAGAGTAAGACCCTGTCTCTAAAAAATAAAAGCAATAAAAGGCTGGGCGCAGTGGCTCATGCCTGTGATCCCAGCACTTTGGGAGGTGAGGTGGACAGATCACCAGAGGTCAGAAGTTTGAGACCATCCTGGCCAACATGGCGAAACCCTGTCTCTACCAGAAATACACAAATTAGCTGGGCATGGTGGCATGTGCCTATAAACCCAGCTACTCAGGAGGCTGAGGCATGAGAATCGCTTGAAGCTGGGAGGTGGAGGTTGCAGTAAGCCAAGATCCAGCCACTGCACTCCAGCCTGGGTGACAGAGTGAGACTCTGTCTCAATTAAATAGAAAATATAAATAAATAAAAGTTAAAAATGCTGGGGCAGTGGCTCACACCTGTAATCCCAGCACTTTGGGAGGCTGAGGCAAGCAGATCATGAGGTCAGGAGATCAAGATCATCCTGGCCAACATGATGAAACCCCATCTCTACTAAAAATACAAAAGTTAGCTGGTCGTGGTGGTGCATGCCTGCAATCCCAGCTACTCAGGGGGCAGAGGCAGGAGAATCACTTTTTTTTTTTTAATTGAAAATAAAATTACACATTTTAGGTACAAGGAGAATCACTTAAACCAGGGAGTGGAAGTTGCAGTGAGCTGAGATCACGCCACTGCACTCCAGCCTGGGGACAAAGCAAGACTCCATCTCAAAAAAAAAAAAAAGGCATAAAATTATTTCATATTTTTTCATATTTCAACAAATACATATTTTAAGGACTCCAGCCTAGAAAGTCTTAAACGTCCTGCCTCCTCCTTCCTTCTTCCTTCCTAGGATGTTTTTCTCTCTGGGCTCTACATTCCCTCACTTCCTTTAAGTCTCTACTCAAAAGTCACCTCCGCAGCTAGGTCGCCTCTTCGGCCCTATGTAAAATTTCCATTATTCTAACTCTTAGCCACAATACTTCATACTTTCCCCTCTCTGATTTTTTTTTTTTTTTTTTTTTTTGAGACAGAGTCTCAACTCTGTCGCCCAGGCTGGAGTGCAGTGGCACGATCTTGGCTCACTGCAACCTCTGCCTCCCAGGTTCAAGCCATTCTCCTGCCTCAGCCTCCTGAGTAGCCTTCTTTGATTTTTTTTTTCGTTGCCATGTATCACCTAACCTAAAATAAATTTAATTTCTGTTTCTTGTCTGCCCTCCCTACTTGAAGGGAAGTTCCAAGAGAATAGGGATTTGTCTTTTATTCACTGTTGTATCACCAGCATCTAGAATGGCACCTCGCACACAGTACATGCTCAATAAATATTTGTTGGGTGAATACCAAATGAGTCGTAGTTACAGCCCACAGACAGGTACATCATAGCCCTACAAGCTGCTTTTAGAGAAGCTGTCACACTTCAAAAATACTGCAACAGAGAACTACAGACTTGTCATAATAAACAACACTGTCTACTCTTCAAATCAAAGAAAAACACGCTTGACCTTCCACCTCATTTGTACAAGGAAGAGGAAAGAAACTGATTATTTGGATAGTGGGGCTGGACATGGTGGCTCATGCCAGTAATCTCAGCACTTTGGGAGTCCAAGTTAGGAGGACTGTTTGAGCCTAGGAGTTTGAGACAAGCCTGAGAAACATAGCAAGACCTCATCTCTACAGTGAAAAAATATTTGTTTAGTAAGGCATAGTGGCTCACGCCTATAATCCCAGCACTTGGGGAGGCCGAGATGGATGGATCACCTGAGGTCGGGAGTTCAAGATCAGCCTAACTAACATGATGAAACCCTGTCTCTACTAAAAATACAAAAATTAGCTGGGCGTAGTGGCAGGCACCTGTAATCTCAACTACTCAGGAGGCTGAGGCAGGAAAATCACTTGAACCTGGGAGGCAGAGGTTGCGGTGAGCCAAGATCGCGCCACTGCACTCCAGCCTGGGCAACAGAGTGAAACTCCTTCTCAAAAAAAAAAAAAAATATATATATATAAATATATATATATACACTCACATATACATGTATATAATACATATATTTATATATATGTATATAATATCTATATTTATATATATATGTATATATGTATTTTTAATATATACATATATATATATATTTTTTAATTAGCCAGTCATGATAGCACCCACCTGTAGTCCTAGCTACTCAGGAAGCTGAAGCGGAGGACTGCTTGAGCCCAGGAGTTGGAGGCTGAAGTGAACTAAGATTGTGCCACTGCAATCCAACCTGGGAGACAAAGTGAGACCCTGTCTCTTAAAACAAAAAAGTACTGTAAAGGAGAACTACAGGCTTGCCATGACTAATAAACACTGTCTATGTCTACTCTTCATATCAGAGAAAAACACATTTGACCTCTCACTTAGAGGAGAAAGAAGTTGATTATTTGGATAGTGGAAAGTCATACAAAGTCTCAATTTAGTTAACATTATACAAACAAAATTCTCTTGTAATGTTAACAAATATTAAACCCTCTTCCTGTGACTTTACTACACTACCTTCTGTTTTTTCCTTTGGCTTTGACTTCTATAAAGTCAATCTTAAAATTTATAAACCTTATATTTTCTTTTTTTTTTTTTTTAATTTTCTTTTTTTTTTTTTAAAGACAGGGTTTCACCATGTTGGTCAGGCTGGTCTTGAACTCCCGACCTCAGGTGATCCGCCTGCCTTGG
Organism: Ateles fusciceps; assembly: GCA_036589455.1. Classification (NCBI taxonomy): domain Eukaryota; kingdom Metazoa; phylum Chordata; class Mammalia; order Primates; family Atelidae; genus Ateles; species Ateles fusciceps. The sequence goes on along the minus strand of JAZHEH010002317.1, from coordinate 4,461,451 downwards.
CCTCCAAATGCTTGAATTACAGGCGTGAGCCACCACGCCCGGCCAAACCTTATATTTTCAATTAACTAAGAAATGGCTGGACGAAGTGGCTCATACCTATAATCCCAACAGTTTGGGAGGCCAAGGCAGGTGGATCACTTGAGGTCAAGAGTTCGAGACCAGCCTGGCCAACATGGCAAAACCCCAGCTCTACTAAAAGTACAAATATTAGCCAGGCGTGGTGGCAGGTGCCTGTTGTCCCAGCTACTTAGGATGCTGAGGTGGGAAAATCAGTTGAACCCAGGAGGCGGAGGTTGCAGTTAGCCAAAATTGCACCACTGCACCCCAGCCTGGGCAACAGAGTGAGACTCCGTCTCAAAAAAAAAAAAAAAGAATAAAAAAAATTTTTTAAATGAAAGGAAAAGAAAAAAAGAAAAATCTTAATTAAAAATATATATATAAGAAATAAACATTTACAAAGTACATGGAACTCCGCAGAATTCTGCAAGAGTCCATAACAAGAAGACCCTGGCCTTGATATATCGATTCAAGGAAGACCAGAAATCTACCTGTAAGTAATAATGAAGAACACCAGGTGACCAGTATGTGACAGATTCCAAGGTGCCTACCTTTATATGGGCCATAAGACAATCAATTCATCTCTTACACCCAGCAGACAGCACTTAAAAAGCAAGAGTCAAACATGACTGAGTTAGTTCACACCTGTTATGAGTCACATGGGATGTGACAGAGTGAATGTTAGCCACTAGGTAAAAAAAAAAAAAATTTTTAAGATAAGGACACCAGGCCAGCGCAGTGGCTCACATCTATAATCTCAGCAATTTGGGAGGCTGAGGCAGGTGGATCACCTGAGGTCAGGAGTTCGAGACCAGCCTGGCCAACATAATGAAACCCTATCTCTAATACAAAAGTGCAAAAAATTAGCCATACATGGTGGCAGCCACCTGTAATCCCAGCTATTCAGAGGCTGAGGCAGGATGATAGCTTGAACCCAGGAGGCGGAGGTTGCAGTGACCCAAGATTGCACCACTGCACTCCAGCCTAGGCAACAAGAGTGAAACTCTGTCAAAAAAAAAAAAGGATAAGGATGTCAGATTCTAAACTCCTCAATAGGACAGAAACCAGATTAGTTTATGTCATGCTCAAGTGCAAGCTGGAGTTCAAGCAATGATTTAAAAAGTAGGGAAGGAGGCCGGGCGTGGTGGCTCATGCCTGTAATCCAAGCACTTTGGGAGGCCAAGGCAGGCGGATCACCTGAGGTCGGGAGTTCAAGACCAGCCTGACCAACATGGTGAAACCCTGTCTTTATAAAAAAAAAAATAAAAATAAATAAAATAAAAAAATTTTTTAAAAAGTAGGGAAGGGCAAAATCTTGATCTTCAGGCAAAGTACCTACCCAGGGTCCCACGCAGTTTCAGTTTTAACTCTTTGAACTAGATCTAGTGGGAAGATGTACTTAACTGCTTTCTCTGAACCTTAAAAATTGGGCACAAGCAATCACCAATTTCAACTTTGCTTTCATAAAGACCAGTCTTGGGGACAGGTGCGGTGGTTCACACCTGTAATCCCAGCACTTTGGGAAGCTAAGGCAGGTGGATCACTTGAGCCCAGGAGTTCAAGACCAGCCTGGGCAACATGGTGAAACCCCATCTCTACTACAAATACAAAAATTAGCCGGGCATGGTGGCAGGCACCTGTAATCCCAGTTACTCAGGAGGCTGAGGCACGAGAATAGCTTGAACTGAGATCTCACTGCACTTCAGCCTCAGCGACAGAGTGAGGCACCCTCTCATAAATAAACAAACAAACAAACCAGCCTTGCTTTTTGCCACAGATTTCCTAATCGAATAACTAAGCAACTTAAGTCAGAATACCTGAGCTCACATGCTGGTGAAAGGTATTCTGACTTCAGGTACTTAGTTATTCGATTAGTATAGGGTCATACACCACCACTTAGCTGGTATGACCCTTGTCAAGTTACTTGACCTTTCTTTCTATGACCTCCTGTCAAATGCACATAATGACAGCACCTCACTGGGTTGGGCTGATTAAATGAAATAAAGCAAATAAAAGACTTGCCCAGAGCCTGGCCACGAGATGCCTTCAATATATGTTCATTGTTATAACTTACAGAGGAAAAAAAAGGCCCCAAGGCTGAGAAAGTGACATGCCTGGGGATTCCTGCCAAAGGTTATCATTAAATCTAAAAGTCAAACAAAAGCATTCCTGACTCTGAGACACTCTCCTGATTCGTGGATACTATCGGTAACAGTAGTGATAAAAATCAAATAATAAGAACAGTCAGAATCATAACCCTAATGACGGCGGCGGCGACAACACTTAATACTCACAGAGCTGCTAGGGCCACTGTCCTCAAAGAGGAAGAAGGCCAGGCTGCTGAATCACACACACACAATTACAGAATCTTCTCCGCCCTCTTTTTTAAAAAACAGTTCACTGGCGCCCAAGTTTTGCTAAAAACAGGTATCTAAACCGATGACGGACAACGTGTAATTTCTCCATACCAAAGAGGTGGGGCTGTGCAGGGAGGAGGGGGTGGCGCTCGGCTCCTGCCAGATGGAAAAGCCACATGAAGTGGAGAAACAGCCGGATTCAGGACTCACCCCCGAATCAAAATCCGATGTTTGAAAGCCAGGACCTTCCAATTGGGCAATCGCTAGGCTCTGCTTGTAAAATCGCCTCAGAACAAGTGTCATCCGCCTTCAACGCCAATCCCCTGCTGCGGCAGAAGGTTCGGGTTACCGGGCAGCGGTGTGATTTCGGGAAACCGGAGAGCTGTCCTGGCCACCTCCAGCCTCCCCCGGTCTCCGAGAATCACAGCCCCACTTGGGAGGGAAGCAAAAGCCGGGGCAGCAGGGGAGGCCGGGCCAGGGTGCCCTCCATGCCGGCTCGCGGGCGTCGGGCGTCCAGGGCCTGAGGAAGGAGCTCAGGTGACCCGCGCGGCGCCCAGGGCAACAGGTCCCGCCCGGCCTCGGCCTCCCGGGGGTCCTGCCGACCCCACACCCGCCCCGCGGCCCAGGGGGACGGAGCAGGACGCGAGGGAGGGAGCGGCGCCTGGGGCGGCGCAGGGGCAAGGAGTCCAAGCTCCATCTTGAGGCGGGCGGAGGAAGGGAAGGCCCGGCTCGGCGCTGACAGGGCCGCCACTCTTCCTGCTCCAGAGGGACCCCCGGCCTCCGGCGCCAGCCACCCGAGACTCCCGCGCTCCCCTCCCGGATGGCCCCGGCGCCCGAGGCTCAGCCCCGCTCCCGGACGCCGGGCCTCGACCCCCGACCCGACCCTGGGCGGGCCCCGCGCGCGGGCCGGGAGGCGGGCAGGGAGGAGGGCGCCGGGAGGGGAGAGGGCCCGCGCCGCGCTCCTCTCACCGCCTCTGACGCCGCCGGTCGCCGCCACCTGCCCCACTGCAGCAGCAGCAGCCGCCGCGGCCGCCGCCTCTCGTCTGCCGGCTCGTCGGCTCGGGGCGGGGAAGAGCGTGACGCGCCGCCGCCGCTGCGGGGCCGGGCGGGCGCGCGCCGCCAGGAGAAGACGCCGCGCGACTCCTCCCCGCGATCCGCCGCCGCGCCCGCCCGGCGGGCCCGGCCCCCCGAGCCCGCACCGGCCCTGCCGCCCGCGCCTGGCACCGCGCCGCCCCGCCGCCTCTTTGTCTGCGCCCACCGCGGCCCGGGGAGGCGACCCCGGCCCCGGCCCCGGCGCGCCAGCCGCTCCGCCCTCGGACCCTCCCAAGCCCCGGCAAGGGAAGCAAGGTGCGAGGGAAAACCCAGAGGCCTGCTCGGAGGGGCTTCTCCTCATTTCTTCTGCTAAGTGTTCCCAGAATTTGCAAGCCACACCCAAGAGCCCCATTCAGCCTCGACCTCAGCCTGCTCTTTGGGGCTGATTCATTTTGTTTGCCCTCCCCTTCCCGCCAGACCAGGGTGAGAAATCTTTGAACAGGCTGCAAGGAGCTTCCGACAGCAGGTTAAAGTTTGGAATTGGAAAGGATCATCTCTGCCCTCGCCTCCCTCCAGGAACAGACCCTGGATGAGGCATCCCTGGAAAAATGCTGAAAGGAGCTCCCTACAGCAGGTTAAGCTCGGGAGAACCATCTTTGCTCCCCCACTTCCCTTCGGGAAAGACCGCGGGTTAAAAATCCTTTGAAACAAGCCTAGGGTTTGCCCCGTTCGTTTGAGAAAAGCCTCTTTATTCGCCCTTGCTGCTTGGACGGAAGCCCTGGTTACTGTCCCATCCTTCCTCCCCACTGGGATCTCCTTTAAAAGCTTTTGAAAGTGGCAGGAGAGAAGGCTGCAACAGCCTGCTCGGGGCTGGGGGTAGCAGAGGGCGGCCAGCATTTCACTCCCATGGACCATGGCAACCCCAGAAGCTTTGCAGCCCCAGGGAGGAATTTGCAGCTGTCGGAGAAGCCCAGGATTTTGCGGTGGATAAGGGGCAAGGGCTTCCTCCTCCTTGCCAGTAGAAGAGAATAATTGGCGGGTGACCCCTCTAGCTGACCTTTATTCAAAGCACCGTGCTGCCTGGACGAGCAGGGAGAGGGAACTGCACTGGAAATGCACGAAGTTCTGAACAAAGTAAATTTGTCTCCCGGCCCCTCCTCTCCATTCATGTCTGAAATCCCCCAAAATGCTGTTACCTAATTCGACATCGCCCTAATTTACAGGCTGCAAGGTCAGGTGGTGGTGGTAGTCCTGAAATCCCATATCCATATTCCTAATGTGAAAGGCACGCCTTGCCCCCAATCTAAACAGTCTTCAGCTCTAAGTAGCAAGCTGTGGACTCATAGATGCCATAGAATAAGGCACAGACCACTGCTAATGGAGGAGCTCAGCCAGGAACACTTACGGGCTTATCTTTTCTCCTCTACTCATTCTGCTGAGCCTGTCTTTATTAATATTGTTTTGGCGCCGGGCGCGTGGCTCACGCCTGTAATCCCAGCACGTTGATAGGCCCAGGTGGGTGGATTACCTGCAGTCAGGAGTTCAAGACCAGCCTGGCCAGCATGGTGAAACCCTGTCTCTAACAAAAAATACAAAAATTAAGTGGGTGTGGTGGTGCATGCCTGTAGTCCTAGGCTGAGGCACGAGAATTGCTTGAACCTAGGAGGTGAAGGTTGTAGTGACCCGAGTTCAAGCCACTGCACTCCAGCCTGGGCGCTGGAGGGAGACTCTGTCTCAAAAAAAAAAAAAAAAAAAAAAAGGAAAATTATATAAGTTTGTTCATTGTGGAGTCTCTGCATTGATTTTGATTTTAAAAATATATATTAAATGGCTGGGCACTGTGGTTCACGCCTGTAATTCCAGCATTTTGGGAGGCTGAGGTGGGTGGATCATGAGGTCAGGAGTTCGAGACCAGCCTGACCAACATGGTGAAACCCCGTCTCTACTAAAAATACAAAAATTAGCTGAGCGTGGTGGCGAGTGCCTGTAATCTCAGCTACTAAGGAGACTGAAGCAGGAGAATCCCTTGAACACAAGAGGTGGAGGTTGCAGTGAGCCAAGATCGTGCCACTGCATTCCAGCCTGGGCAACAAAGTGAGACTCTGTCTTAAAAAAAAAAAAACCTATCCCATTATTATTTACCTTCACTGCCTCCTTCAATTGTGTGAGCAAGGCCTAGTCTCAGCCCTACTACCAGGCATTGGACTGGGTTCAGACCCTGGGTGGCTGGCCACTGTTAGGACTGAAATGTCCTCCTTCAAAGTAAACATTCATACTGTGTTTCTGGAACTAGCCACTGTGCTTTCTTACATGCCTGTCTTCTGTAAATATGAGAACAGCTCAATTGACGAGACATTGGGACGTGGAAGGGATGTTGCAGAAGTAGAAAGCAAAATAAGATCACTCACATCTTCATTTTACAAAGCGGGGAGGTGGGTCAATGCCTAGGGTGTTTTTTTATTTTTTCCAAAAAAAATAAAGGTTTAACAGTATCATTTTTTTTCTCTCCTTTTTTTTTTTTTTTTAGAGATGGGGTTTCACCATGTTGGTCAGGCTGATCTTGAACTCCCGACCTCAGGTTATCTGCCTGCCTTGGCCTCTAAAGTGCTTGGATTACAGGCATGAGCCACTGCGCCCGGCCTGGGTTCTGTTTTTTTTTTTTTTATAATATCATTAATGTAACCAATAGGGATAACTAAAAATAGTGGCAGGATTGTGTGGAGAGGAGAGGTAGTTGTGCCTTACTCATAACAGAAAGTCAATAGATAATGCCTACAGTTGATAAATAACACAAGTATATTTTTATGTTTTTTTGTTTCTGGTTTTTTTTTTTTTGTTTTTTTTTAAGATGGGGTTTCACCATGATGGCCAGGTTGGTCTTGAACGCCTGACCTCAGGTGATCCACCCATCTCAGCCTCCCAAAGTGCTAGGATTACAGGTGTGAGCCACCACGCCCAGCCTCTGTTTTTGTTTTCTTAAGACAAGGTCTCGCTCCTGTCGCCCAGGCTGGAGCACAGTGGTGCAATCATGACTCACTGCAGCCTCAACTTCCAGGGATGAGGTGATCCTCCCACCTCAGCCTCCCAAGTAGCTGGGACTACAGGCATGCACAGCCACGCCCAGCTAATTTTTTGTATTTTTAGTAGACATGGAGTTTTGCCATGTTGCCCAGGCTGGTCTCAAACTCCTGGCCTCAGGCGACCTGTCCCCCTTGGCCTCCCAAAGTGCTGGGATTACAGGTATGAGCCACCACACCTGGCCCACAAGTATATTTTTAGAGAAATGGAAGTTGGCCGGGCATGGTGGCTCACGCCTGTAATCCAAGCACTTTGGAGGCCAAGGCGGGTGGATCACCTGAGGTAGGGAGTTCAAGACCAGCCTGACCAACGTGGTGAAACCCCGTCTTTAAAAAAAAAAAAAAAAAAAAGAGAGAGAAATGGAAGTTAACACCAGAACTAAAAGCAAAAAATTAGTAGTCTCTACTAAGATTAAGAACAGGGTTAAGGTTAGGGAGGAGTGGGGTAGAAGAACTGAGAATTGTTGCTTTTTCAAAAAAATAAATAAACAAAAGAAAAGCAACAGTTCTTTTCTTTTATAGAAAATAATAACAGGGTCTTGCTCTGTTGCCCAGGCTACAGTACAGCGGTGCAATCATGTCTCACTACAACCCGCAACTCCTGGGCTTGAGTGATCCTCCTGTCTCAGCCTCCAGACTGGCTGGGACTACAGGCACATGCCACCATGCCCAGCTAATTTTTTTTTAATTTTTAGTAGAGCCAGAGTCTCTCTATGTTGCCCAAGATGGTCTCAAAATCCTGGGCTCAAGCAGTCCTCCAATCTCAGCCTCCCAAAGTGCTAGGATTACCAGCATGAGCCACCATGACCAGACTGCTTTTAATTATAAACCTGAATGTATTTTATTTTTAAAAACCATGTGCAAGGCCAGGAGCAGTGGCTCATATCTGTAATCCCAGCAATTTGAGAGGCCAAGATGGGAGGATTGCTTGAGCCCTGGAGTTGGAGACCCACCTGGGCAACATAGCAAGACCTCATCTCTACCAAAAAAAAAAAAAAAATATATATATATATATATATATATAAAATTGGCTGGACTTGGTGACTCACAACTGTAATCCCAGCACTTTGGGAGGCTGAGGTGGGCAGATCACCTAAGGTCAGGAGTATGAGACCAGCCTGGCCAACATGGCAAAACCCCATCTCTACTAAAAATACAAAAATTAGCCAGGCTTGGTGGTGGGCACCTGTAATCCCAGCTACTCAGGAGACTGAGGCAGGAGAATCACTTGAACTGCCACTGCACTCCAGCCTGCGTGACAGAGCAAGACTCCATCTCAAATATATATATATATATATATATATATATGTATAAATAAGTAAGTAAGTAAGTATGTAAGCAACCTGGGTGTGGTGGTGAGTGCCTATAGTCCCAGCTACTCAGTCCCACCTCTCCCTGCAGAGGTGGGAGGATGGCTTGAGGCCAGGAAGTTGAGGTTACAGTGAGCCATGATCTCACCACTGCACTCCATCCAGCCTGGGTGACAGAGCAAAGCCCTGTCTCAAACACAAAAAAACATTACTTTGATTTCTTTGTTGTTGTTGTTAAATATGGAGATGAGGTCTCACTGTGTTGCTCAGGCTGGTCTCAAACTCCTAGGCTCAAAGGATCCATCTGCCTCGGCCTCCAAAGTGTTGGGGTCACAGGCGGGAGCCACCTCACCCAGCTTTTTTTTTTTTTTTTTTTTTTTTGAGAGGGAGTTGTTCTGTCACTCAGGCTGGAATGCAATAGTACAATCTCTGCTCACCGCAACCCCCGCCCACTGCAACCTCTGCCTCCCGGGTTCAAGCGATTCTCCTCCCTCAGCCTCCTGAGTAGCTGAGACTACAGTCATGAGCCACCACACCCAGCTAAGTTTTGTATTTTCAGTAGAGACACTGTAGACAGTGTTTTGCCATGTTGGCCAGGCTGGTCTTGAACTCCTGACCTCAAGTGATTCAACCCGCCTTGGCCTCCCAAAGTGGTGGGATTACAGGTGTAAGCGACTTCCCCAGGTTCTATTAAAAAAAAAAAAAAAAAGAAAGAAGAAGAAGAAGGTATTAAGATCCTCAACCGAAGTGAATACAGATTATTCTCTGCAAAATGATGGGTGTTGGTGGTTTTTTTCTCCACAGCTCTTGAGCATTGATTCTGTGACAGGTTTCGGTGGTACAACAGGTTTGTTTTGTTTTATTATGTGTCTCCTTCCATCCCTACAGGAATGTGAATCCCGAGAGAGCAGGAGTTGTTGACTCTTACTTCTTGCTGTATCTGCATCCCTTGAATAATATAAGGTCCATAGTAGACTAGTTTTAAAAAGGATGCGGTATAATACTCCTATATTCTAAATAACTAAAGAATTTTTCCCGGACCGAGCATGGTGGCTCACATCTGTAATCCCAGCACTATGGGAGGCCGAGGCAGGCAGATCACCTGAGGTTCAGAGTTCGAGACCAGCCTAACCAATATGGTGAAACCCTGTCTCTAAAAAAATAAAATAAAATAAAATAAGAATTTTTCCCTGTATTTTGTCTTCTTTTTTTAAAAAGAATGATAGATGTTCATTATATAAAATTAAGGCAAGCAAAATGAAGGCAACAAAATAGGTACAATCCCACAGATCCTGAAAAAATTACTATAATATGTCTAAATTAATTCATTACAGTTTAGAAAGATTTTAAATCTCTTTGCTAAAAGACTAATAGTTCTTATCACCATTTGAGGACAATACAGCAAAAAATCGTGGTTTGAAAATATTTCATAAACTGCGCCTGTGATCCTAGCACTTCAGGAGGCCAAGATGGGCAGATTACCTGAGGTCGAGTGTTCAAAACCAGCCTGGCCAATATGGTGAAACCCCATCTCTACTAAAAACACAAAAATTAGCTGGGCGTGGTGGTGGTGCATGCCTGTAATCCTAGCTACTTGGGAGGCTGAGGCAGAGAATCACTTGAACCCACAAAGTGGAGGTTGGAGTGAGCTGAGATGGGCCACTGCACTCCAGCCTGGGTGGCAGAGCAAGACCCTGTCTAAAAAAAAAAAAAAATAGATAGATAGATTTCATAAATTGCTGTAAAGATGAAAAAGGAGACAAAACCTGTCAAAATAAGCACCCCCCCCCCCTTTTTTTTTTTTTTTTTGAGATGGAGTCTCGCTCTGTTGCCCAGGCTGGAATGCAGTGGCGTTATCTTGGCTCACTGCAACCAACCTTCGCCTCCCGGGTTCAAGTGATTCTCCTGCCTCAGCCTCCTGAGTAGCTGGGATTACAGGTATGCGCCACCATGCCAGGCTAATTTTTGTATTTTTAGTAGAGACGGGGTTTCACCATGTTGGTCAGGTTGATCTCAAACTCCTGACCTCGTGCTCCGCCCACCTTGGCCTCCCAAAGTTCTGGAATGACAGGTGTGAGCCACCGCACCTGGCCAATAAGCACACTTTTAAAATTAAAGATGTTTTGGCCAGGTGTGGTGGCTCACACCTGTCATCCCAGCACCTTGAGGGGCCAAGATCACTTGAACCGAGGAGTTCAAAACCAGCCTGGGCAACATATTGAGACCCGTCTCTGTTACTATACATTTTTATAAAAAAGAAAAAAATGAGCTCGGCGTGGTGGCTCACGCCTGTAATCCCAACACTTTGGGAGGCCCAGGTGGGTGGATCATCTGAGGTCAGGAGTTTGAGACCAGCCTGACCAACATGGAGGAACCCTGTCTCTAAAAAAAAGAGAAAAATTAAAGGTGTTATTTTTCCTCTTCTTTTTTTTTTTTTTTTTCTTTTTTTTTTTTAAGGATTTTTAAAATATATATTTTTTGAAAATATTTTGAAAGTAATTAAGATCCCTGATTGGAAGGGGGGAAAAAAATCAACACAATGAAATTTAGAAACAGAAATGCAAAAGCAGCTGCTGCATCCCGGCCCCTTCCACCTGAGGGGCGCAGCTGGGAGATGAAGCTCATTTTATGATACCAAGTGCACGCTCTGGTCAACGCAGAATCACTTAATTACCAGCCTTCTGGTGGGAAGGACCCTGTCCAAAGTCAGGGTCAGAAATAGGACAGCTCATCGTGCTTGGCTTTGTTGGTCTGGTAGTTAGACAAGGTCAAGGGCTTGTTTTCGTGAGGGAGACTTTGGAATACTCGCATGTGGACAAATTCCTCATCACCGACATGCACCTTGATGAAGTAGTTCGTCCCCGCAACCACCTGACTCCTGAAGGACACAGCCTTAAACATGGGGAACTTCTTTTCTTCTTCTTCAAGCTGGGACCTCACCTGGTCGGCGATGTTCTGGGTCTCGGCGGTGGCCGGCTGCGTGGCAGAGGGCGCCCTGCACATCATCTTGGCGGCAACGGAGGGACTCGGCGAGGGGACTGGGCCTCCTTTTTCTTTTTTTAAGTTTCTGAACCATAGTAGATAGGTCACAATTACAGTTTTGTTTTGTTTTTTTAATAGAGACAGGGTTTCACCATGTTGGTCAGGCTGGTCTCCAACTCCTGACCTCAGGGGATCCACCTGCCTCAGCATCCCAAAGTGCTGGGATTACAGGCGTTAGCCTCCGAGCCTGGCCACAATTACAGATTTAAATCTTTACTATACATGATGGTGACCACAGTTAGTAACAATATATAATTGAAAATTGGTAAGAGGGTAGATTTTAAGTGTTCTTGAGGAAGGAGACCCAGGCATCTGGGATCACCTCCCCATTGACCTCCACACTGGAATCTCTCCGGAAGACATTGTTTTCACTTAAACAAGATCAAACCCCCACCCCACGCCTCCATCCGGAGACCAGAACCCTTTCACATGTAACTCCTAAAACTATAAACCCAAGACCCTTTCATATGTGATTTATAAGGCTGTAAACCTAAGATCCTTTCACATGTAATATCTACAGTGTAAGCCTATATAAAGGCAGAGCTTCTCTTTGTTAGGGGAGCTTGGCTGTTTGGACAAAACATAAAGCCTTGCTCCTGCTTTCTAGTTCGGTGTCTGAGAGGTTGTTTCTCGAGGCTGCTCCTACTTCATTCTTACCACACAAAAAAAATTAAGGGCTGGGGACAGTGGCTCACACCTGTAATCCCAGCACTTTGGAAGGCTAAGGCGGGTGGATCACCTGAGTTCAGGAGTTCAAGACCAACCTGACCAACATGGTGAAACCCTGTCTCTACTAAAAATACAAAAAATTAGCTGGGCATGATGGTGGGCACCTGTAATTCCAGCTACTTGGGAGGCTGACGCAGGAGGATCACTTGAACCTGGGAGGCAGAGGTTGCAATGAGCCAAGATCATGCACAGCAAGAGACTCTCTATCAAAAAAAAAAAAAAAAGCTATATGTATTACCTTACATACTTAATTTTTTTTTTTTTTTTAGACAATTTCTTTCTGTGTCATCCAGGCTGGAGTGCAATGGGGCGATCTCAGCTCACTGCAACCTCTGCCTCCCAGGTTCAAGCCATTCTTCCGCCTCAGCCTCCCGAGTAGCTGGGATTCCAGGTGGCCATCACCGCGCCCAGCTAAATTTTTCTACTTTTAGTAGAGATGGGGTTTTGCCATGTTGCTCAGGCTGGTCTCGAACTCCTGGCTTCAAGCAATCTGCCCGCCTTGGCCTCTCAAAGGGCTGAGATTATAGTCATGAGCCACTGTGCGTGGCTTATTTTTTAAATTATATCTACTTTTATTAATATTGCTTCAGAAATCAGAATCCAATTGATTAGCCCATTCAACAAAGATTTACTGAAATCCTGCTTAGTCCCAAGCAGGTACTGGGGCTATAGCAGTGAAGCTCAAGTCCCTGTCTTCAGGCTACTGACTATTACTCCTCATTGGTTTACGAAATCAAGGTGGAGTAATTACAGTTCCCTGATCTCCCCCTGGTTTTATGTCAAAGGCGCCAGACCACAACCCTTGTCAACATTTGGAAATGTTAACATTTCCAAAACATTTCTAAAGGTAGGGAGCTAGTGCTGGTTCATTTCATAAAAAAATGACTGAGCCAGAGGGAGACAGAGTCTTAAACTGCAAAGAAAAGAAAGAAACAAACAAAAACCACAATTCACGATGAGGTATTCATTGACTACTTTGGACCAAAAATTAATTTTATCACTGAATCCAATTAAGACTACTGTATCCAGGCCCGGGCACAGTGGCTCATGCCTGTAATCCCAGCACTTTGGGAGGCCGAGGCAGGCGGATCACAAGGTTAGGAGTTCAAGACCAGCCTGACCAACATGGTGAAATCCCATCTCTATAAATAAAATATATATATACATATATATATATTAATTAATTAAAAAGACTGCTGTATCCACTTTATACAGAAAAGATGCTGATGGCAGTGGTTTCATAGAATGTTTTAAAAAGCAAAACTGGAAGAATACAAGTAGCTGCTAAATATATATATGTGTATATGTGTGTGTACGTATATATATATATATATATATATATTTTTTTTTTTTTTTTTTTTTTTGAACACAGAGTCCTGCTCTGTTGCCCAGGCTGGTCGTGCAATTATAGCTCACTTTAGGCTCAAACTCCCAGCTCACGTGATCCTCCTGCCTCAGCCTTTCAAGTAGGTAGGACCACAGGCATGTGACACCACACCCAGCTAATTTATTTATTTAGTTTTTCAGAGGTGGAGTCTCACTGTGTTGCCCAGGCCAGTCTTCAACTCCTGGATTCAAGAGATCCACCCTCCTCAGCCTCCAAAACTTTTGGAATTACAGGCGTGCATCACGCCCAGTGGCTATGAAATTTAAATTCATAAAACCACTTCTCAAAGTGAACCATCTTGTGACAACAAAGACTGCATTGTACACATTCAGTTAACAAAGAACAATATCAATAGCACACCACACACCATGATGTAAACTGTATTTAGGGCCTTCTAAATAGACTAGTACTTTGAGTGCCTGCAGTTTCAAGATGAGGGGGGTTGAACAAGATCACTTATAAACTTCCAACTGAAAACATCTTTAAGATTCTGTGACTTTTATCCACTAAAGCAAAACATTTGTGAAATTTGCGTTTGATGCAGCAGTTCTTATCTAATTCAACAAATATTTGTTGAGTACATGGAAAGTTGATCTTTCTTCAGCAAAAATCTAACAGACTCGGCTGGGCACAGTGGCTCATGCCTGTAATCTTAGCACTTTGGGAGGCTGCAGCAGGTGGATCACCTGAGAACAGCAGTTCAAGACCAGCCTGGCCAACATGGTAAAACCCTGTCTCTACTAAAATAGAAAAATTAGCCAGGCATGATGGCAGGGGCCTGTAATCCTAGCTACTCAGGAAGCTGAGATAGGAGAATCACATGAACCCGGGAGACAGTGGTTGCAGTGAGCCCGAGATCGTGCCACTGCACTCTAGCCTGGGCAGCTGACCGAGACTCTGTCCCCCAGAAAAAGAAAAATCACTGGGCCTGGTGGCTCATGCCTGTAATTGGCTCACAGACTTTGGGAGGCCGAGGCAGGTGGATCTCCTGATGTCAGGAGGTCAAGACCAGCCTGACCAATATGGAGAAACCCCATCTCTACTAAAAATACAAAATTAGCCGGGCTCTGTGGCACATACCTGTAATCCCAGCTACTTGGGAGACGGAGGCAGGAGAATCGCTTGAACCTGGGAGGCAGAGGTTGCGGTGAGCCAAGATTGCACCATTGCACTTCAGCCTGAGCAACAGCAGCGAAACTCCATCTCAAAAAAAAAAAAAAAAAAATCAAGCTGACTCAATTACATGTACACCCATGTTCACAGCAGCAGTGTTCACAGTAGGAAAAGGTGGAAACAACCCAAATGTCCATTGACTAATGAATGAATAAACAAATTGTGGTCTTTCCATGCAGTGGAATATTACTCAGCTGTTAAAAAACAAGAAGAGTACAGATGCATGATACATGCCTGGATGACCCTTGAAAACATTATTATGCTGAGTGAAAAAAGCCTGCCACAACAGATCACATGCTGTACGATTCTTGGCCAGGCGTGGTGGCTCACGCCTGTAATCCCAACACATTGGGAGGCCAAGGTGGGTGGATCACTTGAGGTCAGGAATTCAAGACCAGCCTAGCCAAAATGACAAAACCCTGTCTCCACTAAAAAAAAAAAAAAAAAAAAAATGAGCCAGGCATGGTGGTGGGCACCTGTAATTCTAGCTACTAGGGAAGCTGTGAGACATGCTTGAACCCAGGAAGCAGAGGTTGCAGTGAGCTGAGATCACACTACTGCACTCCAGCCTGGATAATTGATCAAGACTTGGTATCCAAAAAAAAAAATCATATAATATTTTTGTTGTTGTTGTTGTTGTCTGAGATGGGGTCTCACTCTGTCACCCAGGCTGGAGTGCAGTGGTGCACTCTTGGCTCGCTGCAACTTCTGCCTTCTGGGTTCAAGCAGTTCTGCTTCAGACTCCCAAGTAGCTGGGACTGCAGGCATGTGCCACCATGCCCAGCTAATTTTTGTATTTTTAGTAGATAAGGGGTGTCACCATGTTAGCCAGGGTGGTCTTGAACTCCTGACATCAAGTGATCCACCCACCTCGGCTGCCCAAAGTATTGGGATTATAGGTGTGAGCCACTGCATCCAGCCACATATTGTGTGATTCTTTACATGAAATATCCATAGAGTGGAGGGCAGATTAATGGTTGTCAGGCGGTGCAGAAGGGGAGAGTTAGGAGAAACTGCTTAAGAGGTACAGAGTCAGCTGGGCGGGGTGGCTCACGCCTGTAATCCCAGCACTTTGGGAGGCTGAGGCGGGCGGATCACGAGGTTAGGGGTTCAAGACCAGCCTGACCAACATCATGAAACCCCGTCTCTACTAAAACTACAAAAAATTAGCCGGATGTGGTGGCACACGCCTATAATCCCAGCTACTCAGGAGGCTGAGACAGGAGAATCACTTGAAACCAGGAGGCAGAGGCTGCATTGAGCCGAGATCGTGCCACTGCACTCCAGCCCGGGCTATAGAGCGAGACTCTGTCTCAAACAAACAAACAAAAAAGGAGAGATACAGTGTCCTCCAAAAAAAAAAAAAAAGGTATAGGGTCTCCTTTTGGGGCTGGGCACAGTGGCACAAACCTGTAATCTCAGCACTTTGGGAGGCTGAAGTGGGCAGATCACCTGAGGTCAGGAGTTCAAGACCAGCCTGGCCAACATGGTGAAACCCCATCTCTACTAAAAATACAAAAATTAGCAGGGCATGGTGGTAGTTGCCTGTAATCTCAGCTACTTGGGAGGCTGAGGTGGGAGAACCACTTGAACCTGGGAGGGGAAGGTTACAATGAACCAAGATGGTGCCACTGCACTCCAGTCTGGGTGCAACAGAGGAAGACTCTGTCTCAAAACAAACAAAAAAGAAGGTCTCCTTTTGGGATGATGGAAATAATTTGGAACTAGAGGAAAGGTGGTAGTCACACAACATTGTGAATGTACTAAATGCCACGCAATTGTTCATTTTATTTGTTTTTATTTTTAGTTTTGTAGAGACAGGGTCTTCTTCCATTGCCCAGGCTGATCTCAAACTTCTGGGCTCGAAGGGTCCTCTGTCTCAGCTTCCCAAAGTGCTGGGATTATACGCATGAGCCACCACGCCCAGCCTGAATTGTTCTTTATCTTTTTTTTTTTTTAATCTGAGACAGTCTCTCTCTCTATGTCGCTCAGGCTGGAGGGCAGTGCGCCATCTCGGCTCACTGTAACCTCTGCCTCCCGAGTTCAAGTAATTATCCTGTCTCAGCCTCCCCCCAGCAGCTGAAACTACAGGTGCACATCACTACACCCAGCTAATTTTTGTATTTTTAGTAGAGGTGGGGGTTTCACCATGTCAGTCAGGCTGGTCTCAAACTCCTGACCTCAGGTGATCCACCCACCTTGGTTTCCCAAAGTGCTGGTATTACAGGCATGAGCCACCTTGCCCAGCCAAATTGTTTATTTTTAGATGGTTAACTTTATGTTATGTGAATCTCAATAAAAAATATCAATATCAATAAAAAATATCAATATCAATAAAAAATAAAGGAATAAATTATTAAAAAAAAAAAAAAAGTAAAGTAGAGAATGCATGACAACCAGGTAAACGAGAGATTTTAGAGAAGAGATTTTTAAATTTGGAGGCAGTTTCAACCAGGTGAAGTGGCTCATACCTGTAATCCTTGCACTTTGGGAGGGTGAGGCAAGAGGATTGCTTGAGTCCAGGAATCTGAAACCAACCTAGTCAACATAGCGAGACTTCATTGCTACAAAAAAACTTCTTACAAAATTAGATGAGTGTGGTGACTCACACCTGCACTCCCAGCTGCTCAGGAGGCTGAGGCACGAGAATCACTTGAGCCTAGGAGTTCGAGGCTACAGTGAGCTATGACTGTGCTACTGCACTCCAATCTGGGTAACAGAGCAAGACCCTGTCTCTAAAAATAAATAAATAAATAGGGAGTCAGTTTGGACTAAAGTTCTTCCCCAACTCTAATATTTGATTATTGTGCAGGCTCAGCTCTTAGTGTTCTGACAACTGGATAAATCACAGCCTTCTTAGATCTATCATCTAACTCTATAAAAGAGACCAAAATGAAATTTTGGCTAGAAATCTAAAAAAACGTGTACAAGAAATATTCAGCCTCTGCCAGGCTTTTTTTTTTCTTTTTTTTTGAGACAGAGTCTTACTCTGTCGACCAGGCTGGAGTGCAGTGGTGCAATCTTGGCTCACTGCAGCCTCCACCTCCCAGGGTTCGAGCAATTCTCCTGCCTCAGCCTCCCAAGTAGTGGGATTATGGGTGTGTGCCACCACGCCCAGCTAGTTTTTGTATTTTTAGTAGAGATGGAGTTTCACCATGTTGGCCATGCTGGTCTCGAACTCCTGACCTCGTGATCCACCCACCTAGGCCTGCAAAAGTGCTGGATTACAGGTGTGAGGCACTGCGCCCAGCCCTAAATTTTTTTTTTTTTTTTTTGAGATGGAGTCTCGCTCTGTCGCCAGGCTGGAGCGCAGTGGTGCGATCTCGGCTCACTGCAACCTCCACCTCCTGGGTTCAAGCAATTCTCCTGCCTCAGTCTCCTGAGTAGCTGGGACTACAGGTATGCGCCACCATGCCCAGTAATTCTTGTATTTTTTAGTAGAGACGGGGTTTCACCATTTTGGCCAGGATGGTCTTGATCTCTTGACCTTGTGATCCATCCACCTTGGCTTCCCAAAGTGCTGGGATTACAGGCGTGAGCCACCACGCCCGGCCCAGGCCTCAATTTGTATTTGTTTATTTATTTTGAGACAGGATGTCACTCTGTTGCCCAGGCTAGAATGCAGTGTGCAATTACAGCTCACTGCAGCCTGGATCTCCCAGGCCTAGGTGATACTCTCACACCAGCTTCCTGAGTAGCTGGGACCCAGGTGCATACCACCACACTCAGCTAGTTTTTGTATTTTTTTTGTGGAGACAGGGTCTTGTTATGTTGCCCAGGCTGGTCTTGAACTCCTAGGCTCAAGCGATCCGCTTGCCTGGGCCTCCCAAAGTGCTGAGATTACAGGTGTGAACCATCCACCTGGCTACTTTTTTTTTTCTTTAGGCCTGACCTTGATCTCAGATAGCCCAAGGGATTTGCCATGACTGGAAGGCAGGAGAGAGGGAAGGTAGGGTTGCTTCCTAACAAGAGCAAAGAAAAAAAAAATAAGGAATTGATATTCAGGTTTTGACATTCAAAATAGGATTTTAAAAACAGTTTGAGATGTAATTTACATACCCTACAATTCACCCATTGCAAGTGTGTAAATCAGCTGGGCGCAGTGGCTCACGCCTGTAATCCCAGCACTTTGGGAGACCTAGGCGGGTGGATCACAAGGTCAGGAGTTCAAGACCAGCCTGGCCAAGATGGTGAAACCTGGTCTCTACTAAAAATACAAAAAAATTAGCTGGGCCTGGTGGTGGGCCCTTGTAATCCCAGCTACTTGGGGGGCTGAGGCAGAGAACTGCTTGAACCGGGGGAGGCAGAGGTTTCAGTGAGCCCAGACTGCCACACTGCACTCCAGCCTGGGTGACAGAGCGAGACTCTGTCTCAAAAAAAAAAAAGAAAAGAAAGTGTAATTCAATGGTTTTTAATATATTACATTAACGATTTTTTAGATTGTGGTAAATTGTATATAACATAAACTTTTCTGTTTTAACCTTTCCCACCACTCCCCCAGGTAGAGATGAGGGTCTTGCTTTGTTGCCCAGGCTGTTCTAGAACTCCCGCCTCGAGGAATCCTCCTCCTTTGGTCTTCCAAAGTGCTGGGGTTATGGGTGTGAGCCACTGCATCTGGCCCATTTTAACCATTAAGTGTACAATTCAGTGGCATGAATTGCATTTACACTATTGGTGCCACCCCAAAAAGGATTTTGCAGAGAAAAAAAATGGCTTGAAATCCCAACATGGTTAAGTAACAAAGAATTTTTTAAAATTCCTTTATCTTTCATTTGTCATATCAAGGACCCTGAAGGCCAGTGTTTCTACTACCATATACAGAAGAAACTCCTCTCTGACATTAACACTTAGCCACTCCAGCCTGTGTGAGAGAGCGAGACCCTGTTTACACACACACACACACACACACACACACACACATACATACACACACTCTTACACTTAGCCAGGAGGCTGAAAATGGTAAGAAGGAAGATATGACATAGAAGAAATGAAAGAGAGCAGTGTCCTTCCAGGCGCAGGAGTCAATGGGGAGAAAGGAAGAGGGACAGGTGAGGGAGGCAGCTCCGCCAACTGAGATCTCGGACAGGGAAGGGAGGTCCCCATTCCATATTTGAGAAAACTCCTGGGCAGGGTGGTGGCCCCATGCCAACATTTTTAAGATGTGTGGCAAGGTCAGAAATAAGGAAGATCCAGTTTGTGCTCCGGGACCTTCCTTAGACACTCAGCAGTGTGAATGGCTGCTGAGAGCTTTGGGTGCCTACTCTGGGACCCACTCTGGCAGTATCACGGCAGAGATTCAGAGGAGTCAGCTGTGCCGGCGATTGGAGGGGGAGGCTGACTCAGCAGGGAGGAGGACTGAGTCTTGACTGAGCCAAGAAAGAGCATATGTTAGGAGCGGACTCCAACCACTCAGACACGGAACTGGGACACGGCGTTACAGGACCCAGCTGTGGCTAACATTGCTAATTGCCTCCCCGAGATTCACCCCCTTTTGTACTAAACAAACCTCTATTTTATGTGGCATGGCAATGTGCCCAATAATTTATGCCCACTTCCTCAGGCTTCCCCTAGGAAAGGCGGCTAGAGGTGCTTCTGGGAAAAAACTTTTCCTTTCCTGATAAATGGGCACAGACATAGGTGTGCTGTCTGGGGCTGAAGCAGCCACGTTGTTACCCTGAGTTAATGAGGATGACGACAAAAGCCATCAGGCCAACGTGGCAGAGCAGAAAGACTAAGAGAACAGAACTACTCCCTTGGAAATAGCCCTATTTATCTGTAGCAAATACTTTAATTTAACGAACCAAATTAGGCCAGGCGCAGTGGCTCATGCCTGTAATCCTAGGCACTTTGGGAGGCTGAGACGGGCAATCCATCTCAAAAAAAAAAGAAAGAAAAGAAATTAATAGCTAGCAGACTGATAGGCAAGGGACTTTCTGAAGAAAATAGAAATGGCTGCTTGAAGATTTTTTTGTTTAGATGAAGTCTCACTGTCACCTATGCTAGAGTTCAGTGGTGCAATCTCTGCTCACTACAACCTCCACCTCCTGGATTCAAGCAATTCTCAGCTTCAGCCTCAGCCTCCCGAGTAGCTGGGACTACAGATGCACACCACCACGTCTGGCTTTTTTTTTTTTTTTTTTGGTCAGGGGCTTAGAAGTCTGGCTAATTTTTACATTTTTAGTAGAGACAGGTTTCACCATGTCAGCCAGGCTGGTCTCAAACTCCTGACCTCAGGTGATCCACCCACCTGGGCTTCCCAAAGTGCTGGGATTACAGGTGTGAGCCACCACGCCTGGCGCCACTCGAAGATTTTTATTGTTTTACGGTGCGTTGCGGGTAACGGTATTTTACTCCAGTTTTTTTCATAAAATGTGTATCACTTGTTAATGCTTTGTGAATTTGGCTTTGCTTTTGGGGGATGTCACGTAAGTCTTGAGTCCTGCTCCAAGGTAGACATGGCTTCAAGGGAGAAAAAGGCTATTTACAGTTTTTCCTTAGTGGTGAGTCCTTAAATGACACTTGGATCCTCTATAAAGTATATAATCCATATTTGAATACAAATGCAACTAGTATTTTTTTTTTTTATGAGGCGGAGTTTCACCATGTTGGCCAGCGTGGTCTCGATCTCTTGACCTCGTGATCCACCCGCCTCGGCCTCCCAAAGTGCTGGGATTACAGGCGTGAGCCACCGCACCCAGACTACAACTAGTATTTTCACGTAGAAATCATCTCATCATTCTGGACTTTGTCCCAGATAGGGGAGTTTATCTTTTGTTTTGTTTTGTTTTGTTTTGTTTTGCTTTGCTTTGCTTTGACACAGTCTTGCTCTGTTGCCTAGGCTGGAGAGTGGTGGCATAATCTCATCTCACTGCAACCTCCGCCTCCCAGGCTCAAGCTGTCCTCCCACCTAAGCCTTCTGAGTAGCACAGACTATAGGTACACTAATTTTTGAATTTTTTGTAGAGACCGGGTTTCATCATGTTGCCCAGACTGGTCTTGAACTCCTAGGCTCAAGCAATCCTCCCTCCTCGACCTCCCAAAGTGCCAGGATTATAGGCATGGTGAGCCACATGCCCAGCCAGGGGAATTTATCCTGTTATTCAACTTTCCTGCACCCCCTGTGTAAACCTCTAGGCTGAACACTCATGACGAACACATGAGTTATCCACTTCTCCAGTATCTCTTTATCTTCTACTCTGTCTTTGTTTTTGTTTAGTAGGGATGGGATCTTGCTTTTTTTGCCCAGGTGGGTTTCAAACTCCTGGATTCAAGTGATCCTCCTGCCTTGGCCTTCCAAAGTGCTGGGATTACAGGCGTGAGCCACTGCGCCAGCCCTCTACCTTGTCTCGTTTGCTTGTTTGAAATGGAGTCATGCTTTGTTGCCTAGGCTGGAGTGCAATGACACAATCTCAGTTACTGCAACCTTCACCTCCTGGGTTGAAGTTATTCTCCTGCCTCAGCCTCCCCAAGTAGCTGGGATTACAAGTGCCTGCCACCACGCCTGGCTAATTTTTGTATTTTTAGTAGAGATGGGGTTTCGCCATGTTGGCCAGGCTGGTCTCAAATTCCTGACCTCAAGTGATCCGCCCCCTCGGCCTCCCAGAATGCTCAGATTACAGGCAGGAGCCACTGCCCAGCCTCTAAACTGACTCCTCATTAGCATGTAAATATATTTGAGCTCTTCGATCTTAAAAACAAAATAAAACTAAACAAAATTCTCCCTCAATACATTTCCTAGACAAGCTTCTTAAACTGTATGACTGGTATCTCTGTTTCCCCTTAGCAATCTTACTTTTGCCCCCATGGCTTAGCTGAAATTGCTATAGCCAACAACATTAACAGCAATATCATTTAGTGACCTTAGTGGTATGGCTATCCTTGATGACTTTGCTGTAGTAGTTTCATCTGAGCAGTAGAGACAAGAATTTGACCCACCTGAGCTCTTAGCAGCATTTTCTTTTTTCTTTTTTTTTTTTTTTTTTTGAGACGGAGTCTCGCTCTGTTGCCCAGGCTGGAGTGCGGTAGCAGGAACTCTGCTCACTGAAACCTCCATCTCCCCAGTTCAAGCGATCCTCTTGCCTCATTCTCCTCAGTAGCTGGGATTACAGGCATGAGCTGCTGAGCCCAAACTTCTAAATCTTTATATCCAGTCCAGAATTTTTTTTTTTTTTTTTTTTTAAGAAATAGGGGCTGGAGGCCAGGCGTGGTGACTCACACCTGTAATCCCAGCACTTTGGGAGGCCGAGGCAGGTGGATCACAAGGTCAGGAGTTTGAGAGCAGCCTGACCAACTTGGTGAAACCCATCTCTACTAAAAATTAGCCAGTACAAACCACAGTGCTTTCATTATTCATGTTTTAAAAATAATAATAATAAAAAAAGAAGAAAAAAAAATTAGCTGGGCATGGTGGCATGTGTCTGTAATCTCAGCTACTCAGGAGGCTGAAGCAGGAGAATTGCTTGAACCTGGAGGCAGAGGTTGCAGTGAGCCGAGATCATGCCACTGCCCTCCAGCCTGGGTGACAGAGTGAGACTGTGTCTCAAAAAAAAAAAAAAGTAGAAAATTTGAACAGACATATGTCCAAAGATGATATACAAAGGGGCCAAGCTTGGTGGCTCACGCCTGTAATCCCAACACTTTGGGAGGCCAAGGCGGGCAGATCACCTGAGGTCAGGAGTTCAGACCAGCCTGGCCAACATGGCAAAATCTCGTCTCTACTAAAAATATAAAAAATTAGCCAGGTGTCATGGTTCATGCCTGTAATAGCTACTCGGGAGGCTGAGGCAGGAGAATCACTTGAACCCGGGAGGCAAAGGTTGCAGTGAGTTGAGATTGTGCCACTGCACTCCAGCCTGGGTGACAAGAGCAAAACTCCATCTGAAAAAATATATATGTATATAAAATTAGCCAGGCGTGGTGGTGCATGCGTATAGTCCCAGCTACTTGGGAAACTGAGGCAGGGGATCACTTGAACCCGGGAGGTGGAGGTTGTGGTGAGCTGAGATAGCGCCACTGCACTCCAGCCTGGGCAACAGAGTGAGACCCAGTCTCAAAAAAAAAAAAAAAAGAGTCAACAAGTAGAAACAACCTAAATGTCCATTAGCTAATGAGTAGATAAACAAAATGTATGACTGGGCATGGTGGCTCACGCCTGTAATCCTAGCACTTTGGGAGGCCAAGGCAGGTGAACTGCTTAAGTCCAGGAGTTGGAGACTAGCTTGGGCAACATAGCAAAATCCTGTCTCTTCAAAAAATACAAAAACATTAGCTGGGTATGGTGGTGTTTGCCTATAGTCCCAGCTACTTGGGAGGCTGAGGTGGAAGGAGTACCTGAGCCCAGGAGGTCAAGGTTGTGGTGAGCTGGGATCATGCCACTGCATTCTAGCCTGGGCAACAGAGCGAGACCGTGTCTCAAACAAACAAAAGAGCAATGAAACCGGGCACGGTGGCTCATGCCTGTAATCCCAACACTTTGCAAGGTGAAGGCTAGGATGTCACCTGAGGTTGGGAGTTCCAGACCAGCCTGGCCAATATGATGAAACCCTGTCCCTACTAAAAATGCAAAAGTAGCTGGGTGTGGTGTTGCACACCTGTAATCCCAGCTACTCGGGAGGCTGAGGCAGGAGAATCGCTTGAACTTGGGAGACAGAGGTTGCAGTGAGCTGAGATTGTGTTACTGCACTCCAGCCTGGGTGACAGAGCGAGACTCTGTCTCAAAAAGTAAAAATAAAAATAAAAATAGCAGTAAAGCATTATTATTATCATTCATTCATTCCTATGTTCTGAGTGTATCTCCCCAGAACTAATATGTTGAAATCCTGACTCCCAAGGTGATGATGTTAAGAGGTGGGGCTTTTGGGAGGTGATTAAGTCATGAGGGCAGAGCCATTATGAACTGAATTAGTTTCCTTATAAAACACATCTCAAAGAGTTAATGAGACTTTTCCAACAGGTCAGGACACAGAGAACAGTGCCATCTATGAACCAGGAAATGGCCTTCAGCGGACACTGAATTTGCTGGCACCTTAGTCTTGGACTTCCCAGTCTCTAAAACTCAGAAATACATTTTGTTTCTAAGCTACCCAATTTATGATATTTTTCTTCTCTTTTTTTTTTTTTTTTTTTTTTTTGAGACAGAGTCTCACTGTGTTGCCTAGGCTGGAGTGCAGTGGCAGAATCTAGGCTCACTGTAACCTTCGCCTCTCAAGTTCAAGCGATTCTGCCTCAGCCTCCCAAATAGCTGGGACTACAGGTGCACGCCACCACATCTGACTAATTTTTTGTATTTTTAGTAGAGACGGGGTTTCACCATATTGGCCAGGCTGGTCTCGAACTCCTGGCCTCGTGATCTGCCAGCTTTGGCCTTCCAAAGTGCTAGGATTACTGGTGTGAGCCACCACCCAGCATTTTCTGGTATTTTTCATAGCAGCCTGAATGGATTAAGACAGTGAGCCATAAAAAGGAATGAAACACTGATAAATGCTATGACATGAAGGAACTTTAAAAACATGATGCTCTTTAAAAAAAAAAAAGAAAGAAAGAAAGAAAAAAAGGCCGGGTGTGGTGGCTCACACCTGTAATCCAAGCACTTTGTAGGCCAAGGCGGGCGGATCACCTGAGGTCGGGAGTTCAAGACCAGCCTGACCAACATGGTGAAACCCCGTCTTAAAAAAAAAAAAAAAAGAAAGACAGAAAAAATATGATGCTAAGTCAAAGAAGCCAGTCACAAAAGACCACAAACTGTATGATTCCATTGCTATAAAATGTCCAGCTTGGAAAATCACAGAGACAGAAAGCATATAGTGGATGCTAAGGGTTGGGGAGAGAGGAAATGGGGACTGACTGATAATGGATGGGGAATGATGAAATATTCTAAACTCGCGTTTAGATACAGACATTCACCTTATCAGCCTGGGGCATGCAATTTACCTGGTCTCAGTTCTTTAATCTGTGCAATGGGGATAATAACACTATGCCTTCTGCTCTTATAAGGGCACAGTACTATAACAAGCTTTAGACTTTGCTATTCAGATACAGAGACCTGAAGCAGCGCAATGTTGCTTGTTATTGCTCTGGACACATTATTAGCTTGGAGATGTGAAAAATGTAAGTGGCTGGGTTTCCTGGCAGATAGTTTTCTTTTCTTTTCTTTTTTTTTTGAGACAGAATCCCACTCTTTTTATTTATCATTATTATTTTTTATAAAGATAGGGTTTCACCATGTTGGTCAGGCTGGTCCTGAACTCCCAACCTCAGGTGATCAACCCATCTTGGCCTCCCAAAGTGCTGGGATTACAAGCATGAGCCACCATGCCTGGCCTTTTTTATTTTTTTATTTTATTTTTTAGATGGAGTCTTGCTCTGTTGCCCAGGCTGGAGTGCAGTGGCACAATCTCGGCTCACTGCAACCTCCACCTCCTGAGTTCAAGCGATTCTCCCTGCCTCAGCCTCCTGAGTAACTGGGATTACAGGTGCCTGCAACCACACCCGGCTAATTTTTTTTATTTTTAGTAGAGATGGGGTTTCACCATGTTGGCCAGGCTTGTCTCAAACTCCTGACCTAGGTGATCCGCCCACCTTAGCCTCCCAAAGTGCTGAGATTACAGGCGTGAGCCACCACAAGGGGCTGAGATGGAATCTCACTCTTTCACACAGGCCGGAGTACAGTGGTGCGATCTCTTGAACCTGTGCCTCCTGGGTTCAAGCGATTCCCTGCCTCAGTCTTCTGAGTAGCTGGTATTACAGGGACCTGCCACCACAGCTGGCTAATTTTGGTATTTTTAGTATAGACAGGGTTTTGTCATGTTGGCCAGAGTGGTCATGAACTCCTGACCTCAAATGATCCACCCGACTCGGTCTCCCAAAGTGTTGGGATTACAGGCGTGAGCCACTGCACCTGGCTGAGCTTGGGCGTTCTAAAACATAAAGGCATCACCACCCCCAACTCACATATCCTGCATTAAATATAAGTTGTTTTGGTTTTTTTGTGTGTGAGATGGAGTCTTGCCCTCTTGCCCAGGCTGGAGTGCAATGGTGCGATCTCGGCTCACTGCAGCCTCCCCCTCCCAGGTTCAAGCGATTCTCCTGCCTCAGCCGCCTGAGTAGTTGGGATTACAGCCATGTACCATCATACCCAGCTAATTTTTTTATTTTTAGTAGAGACGGGGTTTCATCATGTTGGCCAGGCTGGTCTTAAACTCCTGATCTCATGTGATCTGCCTGCCTCAGCTTCCCAAAATTCTGGTGTAAGCCACCATACATGTGTAAGCCACCATACATGGTGTAAGCCACCATACATGGCCCTACTTTTCTTTGTTTTTATGAAAAAACATTTTTTTAGTTAAAATAATTTATTATTATTGTTTTTGAGAGACTGGGTCTTGCCCTGTCACCTAAGGTGGAGTGCAGTGGTGCCAATCATGCTCACTGCTGAAAACTTCTTTTTTTCTTGAGACGGGGTCTTGCTCCGTCACCAGGCTGGAATGCAGCGGCACAATCTTGGCTCACTGCAACCTCGCAATTCTCCTGCCTCAGCCTCCTGAGTAGCTGGGATTACAGGCGTGTGCCACCATGCCCAGATAATTTTTATATTTTTAGTAGAAACAGGGTTTTACCGTGTTGGCCAGGATGGTCTCCATCTCTTGACCTTGTTATCTGACCACTTTGGGCTCCTACAGTGCTGGGATTGCAGGCGTGAGCCACTGCGCCCAGCCTATTTATTTACTCTTTTTGAGACTGAGTTTCACTCTTGTTGCCCAGGCTGGAGTTCAATGGCGCGATCTCGGCTCACCACAATCTCTGCCTCCTGGGTTCAAGCGATTCTCCTGCGTCAGTCTCCAGAGTAGCTAGGACAACAAGCATGTGCTACCACACCTGGCTTATTTTGTATATTTAGTAGAGACAGGGTTTCTCCAGGTTGGTCAGGCTGGTCTCAAACTCCCAACCTCAGGTGATCCACCTGCCTTGGCCTCCCAAACTT
This sequence comes from Ateles fusciceps, assembly GCA_036589455.1. Classification (NCBI taxonomy): domain Eukaryota; kingdom Metazoa; phylum Chordata; class Mammalia; order Primates; family Atelidae; genus Ateles; species Ateles fusciceps. The sequence continues at coordinate 4,434,305 of JAZHEH010002317.1, read as the reverse complement.
CTGGGGTTACAGGTGTGAGCCACCACGCTTGGCCTATTTTTATTTTTTAGAGACAGGGTCTCACTTTTTCACCCAGGCTAGAGTGCAATGGCATGATCATAGCTCACTGCAGCCTTGAACTCCTAGGCTCAGGGATCCTCCTGTCTCAGCTTCTGGAGTACCTAGGACTATAAGTGTGCACCACCATGCCAGGCTAATTTTTTTTCTTTAAAAACAAGAAACAGTATGTCGATTTTTTTTTTTGGCCAGGCTAATTTTTAAGTTTATTTTTTTTTATTTTTATACTTTTTTTTTTTTAATAAAGACGGGGTTTCACCATGTTGGTCAGGCTGGTCTTGAACTCCCAACCTCTGGTGATCCGCCCGCCTTGGCCTCCAAAGTGCTTGGATTACAGGCATGAGCCACCACGCCCGGCCAAGTTGTTTTTTTTTTAAGAGCTGAAGGCTTGTTGCCGGGCGCGGTGGCTCACGCCTGTAATCCTAGCACTTTGGGAGGCCGAGGTGGGTGGATCACCTGAGGTCAGGAGTTCAAGACTAGCCTGGCCATCAGGGTGAAACCCCATCTTAAAAAAAATAAATAAATAAATAAAAAGAAAAAAAAAAAAAAAGAGCTGAAGGCTTGTTATATTGCCCAGGCTGCTCTCGAACTCCGGGGCTCAAGTCACCCCCTCCTGCTTCGGCCTCTCAAGTCACTGGACTACAGGCATGAGCCAACCTCAACCGACTCTATCCCTTCTTCCTAAATATCTTTTCATCTTTTGTTTTTTTGTATATGTACCAAAGTTTGCGATTAATCATGAAGGAATTTATTATTTTATTTGTAGATTTGAACTAGCTATAGAAATTATAGAACTGGGACATGAATATGGTAATTAATTTAAATACAGAAGAGTAATAAAAATAAAACTCTTCTTTGGACCATGAATTTCTCATATTGTGCTCTATATTCCCTAGAATTTTCTAGTAATGTCTTAGAATTGCCTTTTTCCCCCCCCAAGTTGGCAGAGAGACCATTTTTAATCTTAGACTTTTCGATTCCTTGCATTATTTTTGGGGTCCCCTGAGTTCCTCTATTCTTGGTTTTGTTTTGCTTTTTTTCATTTTATATTCAAGAATTTCAGCTGGGTGAGGTGGCTCATGCCTGAAATTCCAGCACTGCGGAAGGATCACTTGAGCCCAGGTGCTTGAGACCAGCCTGGGCAACATAGCAAGACCCCATCTCTACAAAAAACAGAAAAACATTAGCCGAGCATGGTAGTGTGCACCTGTAGTCCCAGCTATTCAGGAAGCTGAGGTGGGAAGATCGCTTGAGTCCAGGAGTTCAAGGCTCCAGTGAGCTATGACCATGCCGCTGTACTCCAGCCTGGGCCACAGAGAAAAAAAAAATTCTTCATGGTATATGCCTTAGAGTGGAATTGGTGAGCCATAAGGTGTGCACATGTTTTTTGTTTTGTTTTGGTTTTGTTTTGTTTGGAGATGAAGTTTCACTCTGTCATTCAGGCTGGAGTGCAGTGGCACGATCTCAGCTCACTGCAACTTTCGCCTCCTGGGTTTGAGTGATTCTCCTGCCTCAGCCTCCCAAAGTATTGGGATTACAGGTGTGAGCTACCATGTCTAGCCTTTCCTATGGTTTTCTAAGCCCACAGACACACACAGACACACACACACACACCCTCTGGCATGCATCTCCTTGGCCCAGATGGGCCTAGGTCTGTCCACCCTGAATATACCATGATCAGGCTAAAATGAATATTGCACAGTCAACTATAACGTTCATTACTCTGCTTTAGTTTTCAAAGACTGAAGCAGAGACTATCAGAAGTCCCACCCCCTCGAACCCCTTCTACCCTCTTCTTGTACCCGATCCTTCCTGCCACATGGACATCCAGAATGAAGACATTTTCTAACATCCTGTACTAAGTTCTGGCCAATCTGAAGTAGCTCATGCAACCTTTTGGAAGTGTGTGTGTGTGTGTGTGTGTGTGTGTGTGTGTATTTTTATAGAGAGGGATACTTGCTCTGTTGCCAGGCTGGAGTACAGTGACATGATCACAGCTCACTGCAGACTTGAACTCCTGGGCACGAGCAATCCTGCCTCAGCCTCCCAAGTAGTTAGGATTACAGGTATGAGCTATTGTGCCCAGTCCAGGCAGTCTTCGTAAAGGGAGAGGGCAAACATTTATCTTTCTTTTCTCCTTCCTGCTGACAGGCTGTGACATTGTGATATAATAAGAAATAGGCCAGGCATGGTGGCTTATGCCTGTAATTCCAGCAATTTAGGAGGTCAAAGTGGACAGATCACTTTAGGCCAGGAGTTCGAGACCAGCTTGGCCAACACGGAGAAACCCCGTCTCTACTAAAAATACAAAAATTAGCTGGGTGTGGTGGCATACGCCTGTAATCCCAGCTACTCGGGCGGCTGAGGCAAGAGAATCACTTGAACCTGGGAGGCAGAGGCTGCAGTGAGCCAAGATTGTACCACTACCCTCCAGCCTGGGCAACAGAGTGAGACTCTGTCTCAAAAAATAAAAAAAATATAGAAATATAAATATTGGTGTTTTTTGCCCCTGGCTTCTGGCCAGAGCTCCTAAAACCTTTGCAGTTTTTAAAGCAAAAAGTGATCGGAGCATCTTTTGTTCTACCATTTGGTCTTTGAACCTGGCTCCTGATACAGAGCTCCTAATCCCTTGGAATTTTCTGGGTGACAGGAAGACTTATTGTTCTAATGAAGCCACCCTTAGTGGGCTCTTGAACAGCTTCAGGATGGGGGCTGGTCACCAGAATGACCAAATCATGATTAGCATCTTGAAATTTTCAGCCTCACTCTCCATCCTCTGGGAAAGTGGAAAGGGCTGGAGATTAAGTTAATAATCGATCAGGCCTACATGAAGAAGTTTCCATAAAGGGAGAGTGCGGCCGGGCATGGTGGCTCACACTTGTAATTCCAGCATTTTGGGAGGCCAAGATGGGTGGATCATGAGGTCAGGAGATGGAGATCGAGGCCATCCTGGCTAACACGTTGAAACCCGTCTCTATTAAAAATACAAAAAAATTAGCTGGGCGTGGTGGTGCGCACCTGTAGTCCCAGCAACTCAGGAGGCTGAGGCAGGAGAATCGCTTGAACCCGGGAGGTGGAGGTTGCAGTGAGCCAACATCGCGCCACTGCACTCCAGCCTGGGCGATAGAGCGAGACTCCATCTCAAAAAAAAAAGGCAGAGTGTGGGGGGCTCACACCTGCAAACTTTGGAAGACTAAGGCAGGAGGATTGCTTGAGCCTCTAGAAGTTGAGGCTGAAGTGAGCCATGATCATGCCTCTGAACTCCAGCCTCAGTGACAGAGCAAGGCACTGGAAAAAAAGTCTCCACGAAAACCTCTGAACTTGCAGGCTGGTGAACACCCATGTGCTGGGGGTGTGGTGCACCCCTGCTCCCCAGGGACAGAAGCTCCTGTATTCAGATGCGTCTGCACCTTGGCCCATGTACATGTTCATCTGGCTGGCCAGGTGTATTCTTGATCACATTCTTTATAAATAAACTGCTAACTGAAAATGTTTCCTTGAGTTCTGTAAGCCATCACAGCAAATTATTGTCCCTGAGAAAAGGGGGTCATGGGAGCCTCAATTTGTAGCGAAGTCAGACAGATGTCTGAGTAAACTGGGGACCCACTACCTGAGACTGGCAACCGAAATGGGGGACAGTTTTGTGTGACTAAGCCTGTGGGGTCTGCACTAAGCTCACAGTTGAATTGTGGAACCCCCAGTTGATGCCTGGACAGTTGAAGAGTGGGCTGGTGTGGGAAAAACCCTCCAAATCTGGTGTTAGAAGTGTAGAGTGTTACAGAGAAAGCCATTTGTTGGGCTGGGAGCAGTGGTTCACACCTGTAATCCCAGCATTCTGGGAGGATGAGAGAAGATTCTTTGGGAGGATGGCTTGAGCCCGGGGAGATCAAGACCAGCCTGGGCATACTCTGGTTTCTTTTCAAATTGTATAAATCTTTCGGCTTTTACTAAAGATTTCTGTGGAGAGGAACAATTCTGAGTCTTAATCCAATTTTTTGAGGCCCTGTTTCTTCGGGGCTGATGTAAAAAAAAAAAAAAAAACAGTCTGGGCAACATAGTGACACCCTATCTCCACAAAATAAAAACAAAAAAATAAGTCAGGTGTGGTGGTGTGTGCCTGTGGCTCCAGGTACTCAGGAGGCTGAGGTGGGAGGATCACCTGAGCCCAGGAGGTCAACACTGCAGTGAGCTGCGATCACGCCACTGCGCTCCAGCCTGGGTGACAGAGCAAGCACATGTCTCAAAAAATATGGCCGGGCGTGGTGGCCCACGCCTGTAATCCCAGCACATTGGGAGGCCACGGTGGGCAGATCAGTTGAGCTCAGGAGTTCAAGACCAGCCTGTGCAACATGGTAAAACTCATCTCTACTACTAAAAATACAAAAATTAGCCAGGCATGGTGGTGCATGCCTGTAGTCCCAGCTACTTGGGGGGCTGAGGTGGGAGGATCACCTGAGCCTGGGGAAGCTGATGCTGCAGTGAGCTGTGATCAGGCTACTGTACTGGTGTCTGGGAGACAAAGGAAGCTCCTGACTCAAAAAATAAATACATTTAAAAATACATTTATTCCCCCTATACACTGAAATACAGGTGTAATGACTGGACCTAGAACCATCATGTTGACCCCAGCAGGAAACCCTGTGTCACTTTCAGACCCCTGTTATGGGTTCACTTGTGTGCCCTCCAAAGAGATAGGTTAAAGTCCTGCACCTGGGCCAGGTGTGGTGACTCACGCCTGTGCGGGCAGGTCATATGAGGTCAGGAGTTCAAGACCAGCCTGGCCAACATGGTGAAACCCTGTCTCTACTAAAAGCACAAAAATTATTTCTATGTAGTGGCTGGAGCCTGTAATCCCAACTACTCCGGAGGCTGAGGCAGGACAATCACTTGAACCTGGGAGGTGGAGGTTGCAGTGAGTTGAGATCGTGCCTCTGCATTCCAGCCTGGGCTACAAAGCAAGACTCCATCTAAAAAATAAAAAATAAATTCCATGCCTGTAATCCGAACACTTTGGGAGGCCAAGGTGGGCGGATCATGAGGTCAGGAGATTGAGACCATCCTGGCCAACATGATGAAACTCTGTCTCTCCTAAATTAAATTAGCTGGATGTGGTGGCACATGCCTGCAGTCCCAGCTACTCAGGAGGCTGAGGCAGGGGAATCGCTTGAATCCGGGAGGCAGAGGTTGCAGTGAGCTGAGATCGCGCCATTGCACTCCAGCCTGGGTGACAGAGGGAGATGCCATCTCAAAAAATATAAATAAAATAAATAAATAAATAAATAAAGTCCTGCCCCTAGCACCTCGGAATGTGATCTCAGGAAACAGGACCTTTACAGGAGTAATTGAGTAGGTTAATGAGGTGGGTCTGACTCCAATATGATGGGAATCTTCCAAAAAGGAAGTTTGGGCACAGAGACATGTAGACACAGAGAACAGACGTGGTGAAGGGAAAATTCATAAGGAGGAGGATGGGGTGATGCATCTGTAATGTAACGAACGCCTGGGGACACCAGAAGCTGGGGAGAGGAGCATGGAACAGTTTCTCCCTTGGAGGCTTCAGAGGGAGCAGGGCCCTGTTGACACCTTCGAATCAGACTTCAGCCCCAGAACTGTAAGACAATATATTTCTCTTGTTCAAATCCACCCAGGTTTCGGTAGTTTGTTATAGCAGCCCTAGGAAACTAATGCAAAACACCTACTTTTTTGTTTGTTTGTTTGGATGTTTTTGAGACCGAGTCTCACACTGTCACCCAGGCTGGTGTGTAGTGGCATGATCTCAGCTCACTGTAAACTCTGCCTCCCGGGTTCAAGGGATTCTCCTGCCTCAGCCTCCCAAGTAGCTGGGATTACAGGCACACGCCACAACGCCTGGCTAATTTGTTGTATTTTTAGTAGAGATGTGGTTTCACCCTGTTGGCCAGGATGCTCTCGATCTCTTGACCTTGTGATACACCTGCCTCGGCCTCCCAAAGTACTGGGATCACAGGCGTGAGCCTCTATGCCTGGCCTGTTTATTTTTTAAGACAGGGTTTCACTGTCATCGCCCAGGCTAGAGTGCAGTGGCAAAATCTAAGCCAACTACAACCTCCACCTCCTGGGCTCAAGTGATCCTTCTGCCTCAGCCTCCTGAGTAGCTGGGACTACAGGTATATACACCACCATGCTCAGCTAATTGTTTTGAGTAGAGACAGGGTTTCACCATGTTGACCAGCCTGGTCTCAAACTCCTGACCTCAAGTGATCCACTTGCCTCAGCCTCCCAATGTGCTGGAATTACAGGCGTGTGTGCCACTGTGCCCAGCCGTGTGTGTGTGCATGTGTGTGTGTGTGTGTGTTAGTGTGTATGTGAGACAAGGTCTTGCTCTGTCACCCAGGCTGGAATGAGATGGTAAAATGAGGGCTCACTGTACCCTCAACCTCCTGGGTCAAGTAATCCTCCAACTTTAGCCTCCTTCCTCCTCAGTAGCTGGGACTATAGGCATGAACCACCACATGTGGCTAATGTTATTTATTTAATTTTTTTTTTTGGAGACAGGGTCTCACTCTGTTGCCCAGGCTGGAGTACAGTAGTGTGACCTTGGCTTACTGAAGCCTTGACCTCCCGGGCTCGTGTGTGTGCCACCACGGCTGGCTAATCTTTGATTTTTGTAGGGTTTCGCTATGTTGCCCAGGTTGGTCTTGAACTCCTGGGCTCAAGCTGTCCTCCCGCCGGGGCCTCCCAAAGTGCTAGGAACACAGGCATGACCCAACGTGCCTGGTCTGAAGCTCTTTCATATAGATTGTTTTGATTCATCACACTAGTGTTTCTCACACATGGGAACTCACTGCTGCTGAGAATTTGTCCTTGGTTTCTGCTTGAGAAGGACTTCATTTAGAAGTTCCTTTAGGCCCGAGGCGGGTGGATCACCTGAGGTCAGGAGTTCAAGACCAACTTGGCCAACATGGTGAAACCTTGTCTCTACTAAAATACAAAACTTAGCCAGGCATGATGGGTGCCTGTAATCCCAGCTACTCAGGAGGCTGAGATGGGAGAATCACTTGAACCAGGAGATGATGGTTGCAGTGAGCCGAGATTGTGCCACTGCACTCCAGCCTGGACAGCTGAGCGAGACTCCGTCTCAAAAAAAAAAAAAAAAAAGTTTCTTTAGGCCTAGGGCGGTAGTTCACGCCTGTAATCCCAGCACTTTGGGAGGCCCAGACAGGTAGATCACCTGAGGTGAGGAGTTTGAGACCATCCTGGCCAACATGGTGAAACCCCAACTCTACTAAAAATAAAGAAATTAGGCCGGGTGCGGTGGCTCACACCTGTAATCCCAGCACTTTGGGAGGCCGAGGTGGGCGGACTATGAGGTCAGGAGATTGAAACCATCCTGGCCAAAATGGTGAAACCCCATCTCTACTGAAATATAAAAAATTAGGTGTGGTGGCGTGCGCCTGTAGTCCCAGCCACTTGGGAGGCTGAGGCAGGGGAACAGCCAACCAAGGAGGTAGAGGTTGCAGTAAGCCAAGATGGCACCACTGCACTCCAGCTTGGGTGACACAGCGAGACTCTGTCTCAAAATAAAATAAAATAAAATAAAATATAAATAAATAAATAAGCAAGCCAGATATGGTGGGGGCACCTGTAATCCCAGCTACTCCAGAGGCTGGGCAGAAGAATAGCTTGAGCCCGGGAGGCAGAGGCTGCAGTGAGCCAATTGCACCACTGCACTCCAGCTTGGGCAACAGAGCAAGACTCTGTCTCAAAAAATAAAGAAAAAGAAAAAAGACAAGACAAGACATTCCTTTAAGGGCCAGGTGCAGTGGCTTACTCCTGTAATCCTAGTACTTTGGGAGGCCAAGTCAGGCAGATTGCTTGAGCTCAAAAATTTGAAGCCAGCTTGGGCCACATAGCAAGACCTTGTTTCTACAAAAAAAATTTTTTTAATTAGCCAGGCATGTTGCCATGCACCTATAGTCCTACCTATTCAGGAGGGAAAATAGCTTCAGCCCAGGAGTTTGAGGGTGTAGTGAGCCGTGATCGCGCCACTGTGCTCCAGCCTGGGCAACAGAGCATGACCCTGTCTCATAAATAAGTAAATAAATAGAAATTGAGCCAGGCATAGTGGCACATGCCAGTAGTCACACCAGGATACTGATGTTGGGGGCGGGGATCCCTTGAGCCCTGGAACTTGAGGCCAGCCTGAGAAATATAGCAAGATGCATTTCAAGGTCAGGTATGGTGGCTCATACCTGTAATCCCAGTACTTTGGGAGGCCAAGGTGGGTGGATCACGAGGTCAGGAGTTCAAGACCAGACTGGTCAAGATGGTGAAAGCTCCTCTCTACTAAAAACTACAAAAAAATTAGCCAGGCGTGATGGCAAGTGACTGTAGTCCCAGCTATCCAGGAGGCTGAGGCAGGAGAATCGCTGGAACACGGGTAGCAGAGGTTGCAGTGAGCCAAGATCATGCCACTGCACTCAAGCCTGGGCGAGAGATTCCATCTCAAAAAAAAAAAAAAAAAAAAAAGGAAAAATATTAGCTGGGCATGGTGGCATGTGCCTTTAGCCCCAGCTCCTTGGGAGGCAGGGCAGGAGGATTGCTGGAGCCCAGGAGTTTGAGGCTACAGTGAGCTATGATCTCATCACTGCACTGAAGCCTGGGCAACAAAGCAAGACCCTTTCTCAACAACAACAACAAAAAAGAGTTGGAAGGAACCTTAGCAATCACTGAGTTCAAACTCCTAGCTTGAGCACAAATCTATTTAGATGTCAGCCAATCTCTAAAAGGTAATAAACAAGTAGGCTTTTTCAACCTTTGAATCTACTCACTTATTCAACTAAACTTTTTTTTTGTTTTTTTTTTGGAGACAGGGTCTCACTCTGACCCAGGCTGAAGTGCAATGGCCTGATCACAGCTCACTGCAGCCTTCACCATCCTCCTATCTTAGCTTTCCTTTTATTTTTTATTTTTATTTTTTTATTTTGAAGATGGGGTTTCACCATGTTGGTCAGGCTGGTCTTGAACTCCCGACCTCAGGTGATCCGCCCACATTGGCCTCCAAAGTGCTTGGGATTACAGGCATGAGCCACCATGCCCGGCCCCCATCTTAGCTTTCCAAGCAGCTGGGACCACTGGTGCATGCCACCACGCCAAGCTAATTTTGTTTATTTTTTGTAGAGACAGGTCTTGAACCTTGCTATGTTGCCAAGACTTGTTTCAAACTCCTGACCTCAACCCATCTGCTTGCCTTGGTATCCAAAGCATTGAGATTACAGGCCTGAGCCACCAAGTCCAGCCCTACTACTGCAAGGTTCTTGACTGGGGTCCATGGACCTTCTAGATAGAAATCAGGGAAATTTGACATTGACTGTAGGCAAATATTCTGTTCCTCCCACATGCCTGCTATGCCTGTCCTAATGTTTGACTCTCTAAAGTCATGAACCCTATTTGGTTTCTACTACCCCAAGAGTTCAGGATTCGTCCAAATGTTCTAAATAAATACTTAGTAGACTGGGCTAGTACAGTGAACAGAGTTGTAATTGGTTTGAAGAATCCAAGATCAGGACTGTGGTAGAACAGAAGGAAACTTGTTCCAAGCCTGTGAGAAATTTGCCCTAGGTCTAATCCCACAACCTGTTCCAATCCAGTTTCGTTTGTCATTCTCACTTATGACTGATGAACTTGCTTCCATCACGGAAAACGTTAAGAACTCACTCTGGCATGAGGTCACCCTACAAAGGAGCACTCTCAGCTGCCCGGAATGGTAGCATTCAGCAGGGACCACACCCCTTGCCTTTTCAGTAATTCCTATTACAAAATTCCAAATGCAGCATATTGTTGACAGGAAATTTTCTTTAAAAAGTATATTTCGGCCTGGGCGCAGTGGCTCACACCTGTAATCCCCGCACTTTGGGAGGCCGAGATGGGCGGATCACCTGAGGTCAGGAGTTCGAGACAAGCCTGGTCAACATGGCAAAACCCTGTCTCTTCTAAAAATACAAAAATTAGCCTGGCGTGGTGGCAGGCACCTGTAATCCTGGCTACTCAGGAGGCTGAGGCATGAGAATCGCTTGAACCTAGGAGGCGGAGTTGCAACGAGCCGACATCGTGCCACTCCACTCCAGCCTGGGTGACAGAGTGAGACTCTGTCTCAAAAAAAAAACAAAAAAGAATTCAGGCGAGTCCATAAAGTGAAAGTCAGTTTATCAGGAAAGTAAAGGAATAAAAGAATGGACACTCCACAGGCAGAGCAGCCCCAGGGCTGATGGTTGCCGATTTTTAAGGTTATTTCTTGGTGATATAATGGGTGGATTATTCTTGCCTCTCCTTTTTAGACTATACAGGGTAACTTCCTGATGTCGCCATGGCTTTTGTAAACTGTCATGGTGCTGGTCGGAGTGTAGCAGTGAGGACGGCCAGAGGTCACTCTCCTGACCATCTTGGTTTTGGCGGGTTTTAGCCGGCTATTTTACTGCAACCTGTTTTATCAACAAGGTCTTTAGGACGTGTATCTTGTGCTGACCTCCTATCTCATCCTGTGACTTAGAATGCCTAGCCGTCTAGAAATGTAGCCCAGTAAGTCTCAGCCTCATTTTACTCAGCCTCTCTACATGATGGAGTCACTCTGGTTTAAACGCCTCTGACACAAGCAACTTGGGTACTAAAAGTTGTTACAACACCCTTGCTGGTTTTGCCTGCTAATGATAATCTACAAAATTCTAAAGATTTACCTAGAGAGAAAAAAAGTAAAAAACCACCATTCAAGACAGAAGAGCAAAATGATTCCAGCAGAGAACTTGAAGGATAAAATCAACCAGGAGGAAGCTTCATTTTAGTAGAGAGTAAACGGTATTTTCACCACATAAGGAAATGTGACCTTTTGAAAAAAGAACAAGGTCATTTTGCACTTTAGTAAGGACAGTTCCTTCTTGCGGCTTACCTGCTTCCATGAGACAACAAACAGCTGGGTTTGTTTAGCAACCAGCATTGCAATTCACATTCCCTTTAAACCAAGGCAAAGATTAGAGAGAGATCCCCACCCCTGCTGCAAGTCAGTCTTGAAGGACAAGTGTTTGGTTCTTACCTCATCTACCCACACCTGGAGACCTGTCACAGCATGGGCAAGTTGAAACAGTAACTTCTTCCTCCACCCAAGTCTTGCAATACTCCAAAACAGCAAATCTTTTTTTTTTTTTTTTTTTTTTTTTTTTGAGACAGAGTCTTGCTCTGTTGTCCAGACTGGAGTGCAGTGGTGCCATCTCAGCTCACTGCAGCCTCCTGGGTTCAAGTGATTCTCCTGCCTCAGCCTCCTGAGTAGCTAAGATTACAGGCACATGCCACCACGCCCAGCTAATTTTTGTATTTTTAGTAGAGATGGGGTTTCACCATCTCTGGTCTCAAACTCCTGACCTTGTGATCCGCCCACCTCGGCCTCCCAAAGTGATGGGATTACAGGCGTGAGCCATCTCGCTCAGCCTAAACAATACCTTTTTAAAATGGGGCACCCGCTCGAGGCAACTACTTCCTGCTTTATGCCCTCCCTCCCATAAATGGTCTCTCTTCAATTCATTCAGACTTCTGCTTTAGGAATTATCTTCTTAAAACACCACTTAGAGAGCCAGGCACGGTGGCTCATACCTGTAATCCCAGCACTTTGGGAGGCAGAGGCGGGCGGATCATGAGGTCAGGAGTTTGAGACCAGCCTGGCCAATATGGTGAAAACCCCATCTCTACTAAAAATACGAAAAGTAGCCGGGTGTGGTGGCGGGCGCCTGTAGTCCCAGCTACTCAGGAGGCTGAGGCAGGAGAATCGCTTGAACCTAGGAGGCAGAGGCTGCAGTGAGCTGAGATCGTCCTACTACACTCCAGCCTGGGTGACAGAGCAAGACTCCATCTCAAAGAAACAAAAAACAAAAAAAAAAAAAAAACACCACTTTTAGGAGGACGCTCTTCACTGAAAGATCTTTAACAGACCACAGAGCAAAGCCATCCAGAGTTCTTAGCATCAATGAATACGCCACTCTTAACTGAAGTCTCTTCACCATTCTACATTTCTTGCTTGTTCCTGCTTCTGCTTTACTCATTGATTTCTCTAAAGTTCAACGTGCATTTTTGTCTATGATTCCTCCTACCTACGCTTTAAGGATTAGTTCAACGGTTATCTGTTTCCAGAAGTCTTAAAATTCCCTCCAGATGAATACTAAATCCAATCGTCCTGAGAATTCGAAGTCAGTCCATAAGTGATTCTCTCACCACCTCAAAATGGCCCAAGTACCTTGCCTTCCTCCCATGGCCGCCAGCTGAATTGTGTTGTAATTGGGAGGGAACCCTCCATTTTCTCCCAGTACTGTATAAGCTCCTTAAAGGCAGATTCCAGCACTTTTTTTTTTTTTTCTGAGACAGAGTCTTACTCTGTCACCCAGGCTGCAGTGCAGTGGCGTGATGTCGGCTCACTGCAGCCTCCACCTCCCGGGTTAAAGTGATTCTCCTGCCTCAGCCTCCCGAGTAGCTGGGACTACAGGCATGCACCACCATATCCAGCTAATTTTTGGTAGCGGTGGGGTTTCACCATGTTGGCCAGACTGGTCTCAAACCCCTGGCCTCAAGTGATATGCCTGCCTTGGCTTCCCAAAGTGCTGAGATTATAGGCATGAGCCACCGTGTTGGGCCACAGTATTTTTTTAAATGCCGCAAAGCACATTGAAGAACACTTAACACAAGTATGTCCTCAATAAGTAACTGAACAGGCTGAGTGTAGTGGCTCACACCTGGAATCCCAGCTACTCTGGAGGCTGAGGCACAAGAATCTTGATCCTAGGTGACAGAGTGAGACCCTGTCCCTCCGCACCCCCCCCAAAAAAAGAACAAATGAAGAAATAGCCCATTTTTTGAGAATCAGTGCTTTTATAGAGCTTTTGACAAGGAGGCAATACAGAGGTTAAGAACATGGATATGGGGGGTCAGGGAGACAAGGATTTAAATTTACCAGGCTGCATATCAGCTGTGTTTTAGGTATGTGTGTATTTAGCTGTACTTCCTCTAAACGAGGTTAACAATACCTACCAATATGGTGATTGTGAAAATGGGGTAATGAGCAAAAAAATATCGTAACGTGATGTATGGCATATGGCAAAGACATAACTGTTGAGATCGCTGGTACTCACAGGTGACTACTAATGCAGTGCTTCTTAAAGGGACATTTAAACAACTACTGCTCTGATTTAGGGAATTGTCAAGCTTGAGTTGAACACTGGCCTCTCAAGAACCACTTCTGGAATGTCGACAAGTTCCTTTAACCTCTCTCTGCCTCCCTTTCCTTACTTCCAAGGGGTGATAATTATTTCCCTGACAGAAATGCTGAGCGAGATCAGGTCAAAAATACTATGTAAACAACTGCAAAGGATTGCTTTTATTATGAACTTAAACTCAGAGGAAAAAAGCCAGAAGTATTTTAAATTTTATTCTTTTTCTAGCACATTCTGTGAGGGCTTTAAAAATAAATTTCTCTTTATAATTTTCCTTTCTTTTATTCTTTACAGAACAGTAAATCTGATTACTCAAGTTCTCAAAAATGAAAACTATACTGGAACGTTTCTATTTTGCTCCCCCTGTTGGCCTGAGAGCAGGATAACACTGCCTGAGACTAACAATTCAAGATGATCTAAACATTTATTTTCATGGTCTTGACTAATATAAAGATGTAATGGCATTCCATAGAAAGACCTAAACCACAGTTTCAGCTCTATCTTATATATATACCCAACAATTGAAAGCAATATGTTTATCTAATTTTTAACTATTAGGGTTCAAATCTAGAAAATTATTTTTATACAAAGGCTAGCTGCATGCCATTCATTCTTTCAAAATAATTATTTTTCAAAGATTCTGCTGCTTCTGTATTGAAGGCTGAAATCCACTGAAAGCACCCAAACTTGCAGTTTTTGCAACAACTTACTTTTCTTTTTTTTCTGAGATGGAGTTTCCCTCTTGTTGCCCAGGTTGGAGTGTAATGGCGTGATCTCGGCTCACTGCAACCTCCGCCTCCCAAGTTCAAGCGATTCTCCTGTCTCAGCCTCCCGAGTAGCTGGGATTACAGGAATGCACCACCACACCCAGCTAATTTTTGTATTTTTAATAGAGACGGGGTTTCACCATCTTGGCCAGACTGGTCTTGATCTGCTGACATCAGGTGATCCTGCCGCTTTGCCCTCCCAAAGTGCTAGGATTACAGGCACGAGCCACTGCGCCTGGCCAACGATTTACTTTTAAACTTAAAAGTTGTTATATATACTAATTTACCTGTGAATCCTTTTTTGTATTCAAAGTCTTAGATTATGCCTATGAAAACTAATTTATTAAACCTCTGTACAGTACACAAAGATGAACATACCTGTATAGCAACCATATATGAAGAATGAAGTTACAAAAAAGTAAAAGTATTACTAAAATTGATACATGTAAATCACTTATAAAAATACCCCAAATGGGATAAAGCTGCTCATCCCTGATTTTTCTCATTTGGCTGTTGGAGTTGAAATATGAATTTAAAATGGTAGAATTTTTTCTTTTAAAAAGTGATATATTAAACTTATATACAGGATAATTAGCAAAATGTAGAAAGGGAAAACAACGTACAAAAGACAGATAAAAACCATCAATCTCAACAGACAGTCACAATCCAAAAATAGTAGAAACCTTAACAAACTTATGTCTAATCCAGGTCATATTCACATCTCCCCCCAGGTTTTATCAGTGAGAATAAAATATAGTAAACTAGTGAGCTCAGTCTTTCCATTCTTTAAAATAGGCTTGACTTTGGAACACAAACCTTGGATAGATTTTTAAACTGGGAAGAACAAACAGGAAAACAATTTTATCTCCATTTAATTAGTACTAATTAATGGAACAAAGTTATTAAATAGCTCTTGGTGCTAAGTCAAGCCATTATTCAGAGGCCTTTTTGTTTTTCTGCTGGTTTCTGGGTGAGTTCTTTAACAAGCTTCTTATCTTGAGGTACATTCCAGTAGATTCTGCCATATTCTCAAATTCAAACGGCGTGATTCCAGTGGCAAATTTGCTCATGTCAGGTATAGGACTATGCATTTTAGTGGCTGTTGAAGGACTGGTGTCTGCAGGAAAGAGCTTCCGGCTGCCCCCATTGCTGATATCACAGTTTGGTATGACACTGCCATTATCAATACAGGCACCTTCAGCATCTACCAGAGCCAGCTCTGCCTTTTCCTTCTGACAAAGTGATGTTACCTCAGAATCTGGGCTGGAGGCATGTCCAGCTTCTGATTTCTTTGTAAAAATGTCTGGTACCTCAGGCTCATCCAGCGCCTGCTTTTCAGATGTTTTTCCTTCTGGGACAGGGAGGTCTAGCTCATTTGGACAAGGTGAAGAGGCAACGGAATTCCCAGTTAAAGGTGTGTCCACAGGAATGTCAGAGTCGCTGTTTATGCTCTCGGCCTGCTCGAGAGCCGCCCAGATCCGCCTCTGCTGTTCTTCAAGTTCTTCTAGAGTCAGGGCGTCCTCATCCACAGCTGCAGATGCTGTTCTGGTCTGGGGTGAGTCACTGGGAGTCAGTGGTGGGGTGCCCTTGGGGGAGAGGAGGGGTGAAGACAGGCGAAGGAGTTCCCCGAGGGAGTGGAGGAGGAATGTCAGGAGGTAATGGTGGTTGAAACTGAAAAGTTTCGCCGCTCTGAGAACCAGGTGGTACCTCCACATCTGAAGTAAGAAAATTAAGAGATACTTTAGAACTCGAAATAGCATTTGTTTTACTAAAATGTGTTATTTGAACTCAGGTGTATCCAGAAATTCAATGGCCAAAAGTAACTGGCTTAAGAGAAGGAAACAATTCTGGATTCTCAGGTGCTATGACCATCACCTGGTGCCCTTAGTTCACCTGAAAAGATCTACAGGCAGAGCTGTCAGGATCTTCTGGTGCTAGAACTTCAGCCACACCCCTTGGGAGATCTGTCTCTGTGCTGTGTGCATTATCTTAGATTGAGGAAATATGAGCAATTGCATGGATACTATAGCATTTCAAGGTAGTGGGCTCTAGCTAGAAATTCATGGCAGAAAGCAGTAGGAAATTTGATTGGAGGTGCAGGCTGGCTACTGAGTGGGTGGAAGGCTAATGGGGAGGAAGTAAGGGGCAAGGCGGGAGTACGCCTTGGGTTATTTCCCAACTTTATTTTTTTTTTGATATGGAGTCTCGCTCTGTCCCCCAGGCTGGAGTACAGTGGCGCTCACTGCAAGCTCTGCCTCCTGGGTTCAAGCGATTCTCCTGCCTCAGCCTCAGAAGTAGCTGGGACTATAGGTGCGTGCTACCACGCCTGGCTAATTTTTTGTATTTTTAGTAGAGATGGTGTTTCACCGTGTTAGCCAGGATGGTTTGGATCTCCTGAACTCGTGATTCGCCCTCCTTGGCCTTCTAAAGTGCTGGGATTACAGGTATGAACCACTGTGCCCAGACCTTTTTTTTTTTTGAGATAGAGTCTTGCTCTGTTGCCTAGGATGGAGTACAGTGGCACAGTCTCGGCTCACTGCATCCTCTGCCTCCCAGGTTCAAGCAATTCTTCTGCCTCAGCCTCCTGAGTAGCTGGGATCACAGTCATGCGCCACCACGCGCGGCTAATTTTTGTATTTTTAGTAGAGAAGGGGTTTTACCATGTTGGCCAGGCTGGTCTTGAACTCCTGACCTCAGGCGATCCACCTGCCTTGGCCTCCCAAAGTGCTGGGATTACTGGTGTGAGCCACTGCGCCCAGCCTTATTTCCCAATTCTTATCTCTAACCTAGACTGCTCGCTTTAACTGCAGGTTCACATATCTAACTGCCCACTGACCATCATCACCTATAGGTTCCACAGACACAACCTGTCCAAAACAAATGATCTCTTCCTAAAATGTGGACTGTTCTCCCATCTGCTGTTGTCACTAATGGCACCACCAGGGGTATCTGCTTGTCACCTGGGAGTACTCTTTCCTTCCACCCATCCCTAGGTCTTTGGCTCTCTGGGGAGCATGCTCTCCTGTTGGCTGCCACAGCCGCAACCTTGCTTCAGGTCCATTACCATTTGCCAGGAACATGAGAGTCACCCTGACCTCTGGATTCATCTTCCTTGTGTCTGTCCTCCAAACCGCTGCCAGATCCATCTTTTTTCTTTTCTTTTTTTTTGAGACGAAGCCTTGCTCTGTTGCCCAGGCTCAAATGCAGTGGCGCAATCTCAGCTCACTGCTACCTCCAAGCCTTGGGTTCAAGTGATTCTCCTGCCTCAGCCTCCTAAGTAGCTGGGATTACAGGCAACTGCCACCACATCCAGCCAATTTTTTTTTTTTTTGTATTTTTAGTAGAGATGGGGTTTCACCATCTTGGCTGGGCTGGTCTTGATGGGATCCACTCACCTCGGCCTCCCAAAGTGCTGGGATTACAGGCATAAGCCACCACATCCGGCCCAGATTCATCTTTCTACAACAAAGGTCTGGCCCTATAACCTTCCCATCTCCACTGGAAACCCTTCAGTGCCTGCCCAGACCCCACAGGAGGAAGTTCAATCTTCCTCCAAGGCCCTCTAGGATACAATTTCCCTACTTCCATCACGTCACCTCCTACTGCCTGGCTCAAACTCCAGCTGTCACCCTGCTGCTGACCTGACGTGCCGTGAAGTTTCACGATCCTGCATTTGCACTTCCCACTGTCTCAAACGCCCTCATCCACCTCGTCTCCTTGGTAAATCCCTGCATTCATCCCTCAAGATGCAGTTCGAAGTCACCCTATAACTTCACTCAGCACAGAAGCTCAGTTTTTCCTCTGTGCCCCATTACAGTCTGGAACATGCTCTGTGGCAGCAATATGTAATACTTTTGTTCCGTACGTATCACTGTGGGCCACCACATTTATATGAAAATGATGTTTACCCATCTACAGTCCCGCGGTGAGATGACAGTGATAGCTGGGGCAGCGATGCTTTTTTTTTTTTTTGATGGTTTGTTCATTCTTAAACGGTGACTCCATATTTGCTGAGAACCGATAGCATGTGGGCATCCATGGGACCATTGATATAGCCCCTTTTTATTTATCTCTGGACAGTCATTTGAAGCAATGGGAGTGAGAGATTTGAACCCGGAATAATCTCAGAAGGTTTAAATCCAGTAAAGGTTGGGTTGTTTCTTTCATCCAAAAGTTAGCCGCTGTTGCCAAACTGGGGAACATTCTTGGCGCAACCTCCAGCATTGCTGAATGGCGAAGAGCTCCCGCCCACTCAAAGAATTCACCCATTCTGTCTCTCGCAGTCTTAAGTCTTCTCTTGAACTCGATGATATCAGATATAACAGATAGTAATTTCATTGTTTCATCCATGCACGCTTGAGATAGGCTTGAATAGTATATACGGTAGTCATCTGAGCCTTTGTTGTCACTAATTTCACCTGATGCAGGAGCTCCTTTCCAGGGGATTTGAATTTTGTGAACCAGAATGTAAACACAAATCCTCCGACCCATTCATGACTACTGACCCAGTCAATGGCAGGGCCGGCACTGTAACCAACCAGAAGACTTGCACTTTCACTATCAGGTGCTCGGCCAAGTGTGGCCATCATTGCGCAGAATCTCTTCCAGATCAGGATACTGTTTGACCTTATTTTGTCACTTGACCCAACCACTATACCAATCAACAGATCACAGCAATGATGGAGAACAGAGCCATCTCTACTCTGGTTAGGATAATCCCCCTCTTTCACGGATTTCTTGTGGAGCGTGAGGGAATACGTTTGCTTTCCCTCCATTGTGATTCCACTTTTTTCTTCCACTGCAACTGCTTGGAATCCTTCATGCATCCCTTCAAAGAGCACAGAAACAGAAGACTCGGCACGACTGGATGGAAGAGTTGACCAAAGCTTGCATCCACAAATGATTTTGTGTTTTCTTTGATTTCTTTAACGTGTCTGATACCTGGGTGAAGCTCCGTAGAATCTGAAGGAAATTGCCGCACATTTCCATTGAGATGCTGTGACATGTTCTCGACTGAAATCTCCACTGGGGCTTGAGAGAGCTCCATTGCAGCTGATCAGTTTGAGTAGGCTCCTTTTTCTTTTCTTTTTTTTGTGAGATGGAGTTTTGCTCTTGTTGCCCAGGCTGGAGTGCAATGGAATGATCTCAGCTCACTGCAACTTCCACAGCCCGGGTTCAAGCAATTCTCCTGCCTCAGCCTCCTGAGTAGCTGGCATTACAGGAATGTGCCACTATGCCCAGCTAGTTTTTTATTTTTAGTAGAGACGGGGTTTCTCCATGTTGGTCAGGCTGGTCTAGAACACCCAACCTCAGGTGATCTGTCCGCTTCAGCCTCCCAAACTGCAGGGATTACAGGTGTGAGCCACCGCGCCCAGCATAATGCTATCTTATTAAGCTTTCTGTCCTCAGGGTCTAGTAGGGAGTCCGAACTTTACAGGTAATAAGATTTGTGAAAAGAATAACACACTCTCACTTAGAAGTGAACTCACAGGCCAGGTGTGGTGGCTCATGCCTGTAATCCCAGCACTTTGGGAGGCCGAGGCAGGTGGATCATGAGGTCAAGAGATCGAAACCATCCTTGCTAACATGGTAAAACCCCATCTCTACTAAAAATACAAAAATTAGCTGAGTGTAGTGGCATGCACCTGTAGTCCCAGCTACTAGGGAGGCTGAGGCAGGAGAATCACTTGAACCTGGGAGGCAGAGGTTGCAGTGAGCCAAGATGGTGCCACTGCACTCCAGCCTAGCAACAGAGTAAGACTCTGTCTCCAAAAAAAAAAAAAAGTCAACTCACAGCCCAGCACGGTGGTTCATGCCAGTACACTAGGAGGCTGAGGCAGGCAGATTGCTTAAACTCAGGAGTTCAAGATCAGCCTGGGCAACAAAGTAAGACCCTGGTCTCTACAAAATATACAAAAATTAGCTGGGTGTGGTGACGCATGTCTATAGTCCCAGCTACATGGGAGGCTGAGGTGGGAGGATTGCTTGATCCCAGGAGTCTGAGGCTGCAGTGAGCCATGATCGCACCACTGCATTCCAGCCTGGGTAACCAAGCCAGACCCTGTGTCAAAAAAAAAAAAAAAAAAGAAGAAGAAAGAGCCCCCAGCACAAAGCTGAACATGCCTACACAGAAGTGTGTGGCCCTGGTGACAGGGGTGCCACCACCACAAATCCCAACTTCAAAAAACAACCATGTCTCAAATGATCAACAAGGATAATCTGCTTTCTTCCACAGGATTGGAAGTGCGTGAGACTCAAATTCACTTCTTTCGAGGCTGTTTCATCTGACTAAAGATACAAAAATTAGCTGGGTGTGGTGGTGCATGTCTGTGGTCCAGCCACTTGGGATGCTGAGGCAGGAGAATCGCTTGAACCCAGGAGGCAGAAGTTGCAGTGGGCCAAGATCACACCACTGCACTCCAGCTTGGGTGACAGAGCAAGACTCTGCCTCAAAAAAAAAAAAAAAAAAAAAAAAAAGGCCGGGAGCAGTGGCTCACACCTGTAATCCTAGCACTTTGGGAGGCCGAGGTGGGTGGATCACCTGAGGTCGGGAGTTCATGACCAGCCTGGCCATCACGGTGAAACCCCGTCTTATTAAAAAAAAAAAAAAAGCTAGGGAAGTCTCAGAGAGCAAGCCCTTTCTCCTATTTTATGTTTTGGGAACGTAGATTTTCCTCAAGGCCTCTCTTTCCTGGGTGGAGGAGTGGTGTACTGGATTAGTACTATTGGAAAGAATAACCGGGAAAGCTTGGCCCAGCTCTGCTCTTCTTCCTCTTGGGACCAAGCTGCCAGAAGGGCACACACTTTCCACTGCTTGTCTCAGAGCGCTGGACCGATCAAAGGGGCCTGTCTGGATGCAGCACTGTTGGGACTGGGTGGGGCTGCTAATTCAGGAATGGGCCAGGTACTGTGGCTTGAACCTGTAATCTCAGCACTTAGGGAAGCAGAGGCAAGAAGACTGTTTGAGCCTGGGAGTTTAAGATCTGCCTGGGCAACACATTGAGACCCCATTCTACACAAAAAAATGGAAAAAAAAATGGAACTCCCCCTAATTCAGGAATGCAGCCAGCTGGCCCTTCTGGCTCTCACACCAAGCTCTGGCTTTCAATTAAGCTTTTATCAGTGATAGCGGTGATGCTCTGATCTCCAAGAATAAAACAAAGATTTACTCTTTAGTCAGTGCTCACAAAGGAGCTTCCCCCTTTCTTATGGAACTCAGGAGCATACAAATGAGTCCTAGCTTCTGGATGAAATCAAAGCCATAGGATGAAACCTACCTGAATCGAGCTCCATGTCGGCAGGGGAGCCTGCTGAGTTGCTTTCCCCTCTTCTGCTTCTTTGGACTACCCGGGCTACCATGAGATGAAGACCTTTTGCTGCCAGACTTCACACCTGGCTAAAGAAGCAACCAAACGCAACACAAGTTAGGTGGAGTAGAAAACGAATTAAACTCCATCCCTTCACTTAAATGATGTAGAAAAACAACCTGGAGCTAAGTCTAGGTAACTGGAAGTTTCGCCACTGTTTTCCTTTTGGTTCATCAGATAACAAAGCAAGGAAAGGCTGTAAGACGCTAATAAATTACAAAATCTCTCCGATACAACATTTTATAGACCACATCCTTAAAATCTATTTACCGCTTGGAAGTTAGAAGTAAGGTAATTGGCAAACACATCCTTCTGCTGACATGCCTGCATTGGTATGGAACCAAACATCCTCCATTCCTAATGATGAAAAGAGAAGGAAAAAAAACAAAACATGTGTTTGAAAAATGTCATGTTTTCAGATTTTGCTCAAAGGAGGTACAGTGGAGATCTCAAATTACATTTTTCCTTCTTATGTGACTTTTCCTTTATTGAAAATTAAGGAAAATAATGATGTGTTAAAGGAAAAAATAAACCTGCCTGCAAAATAATTAAGACTGAATACTAAAAGACTACTTGACACAATCACTTGTCCAAAAAGGTTCTACATACTGCAAGCAGAAGATGTAGGCCAGAACAACTGCTCTGGGGCCTCCCAGGCTCCAGTCTCTCTCCCCATCAAGCACTGGCACTGCTAACAGGGCCCACTTCTCCTAACACACTTACTCATGAGTTTTCTATCTTCTGTTCTTTCTCTTTCCAAATATAACACCCATCTTTAAAGATTCCACACAGCTTGTTTCTCTCTCATCGCCGATCGCACATTCAGCAGTGGTTCTCAGTAAGAATCAACCAGAACTCTTGTGAAACATATAGATCTCAGGGTCTGAATTAGTTAAGTCTAAGGGTGGGACTCAAGAATGTACATTTCTAGTGAGTATTCCCAGGGGACTCTGAAGCAGACTGGAAGCTGGACTGGCTTCCAGAAGCACTGATGGCTTGTATCATGCAACTCCGCCTGAAATGAATGACACACTGTCTTGTGTGATTGATAACTTTGTATCTGCTCACTAGACTCTAACTTCAAGTCTTTGGCTTCTTCCCTACTGTCCAGTTTCTAAAAACACCAAGGATACACTTATTTACTTTTTTTTGAGATGGAGTTTCGCTTTTATCACTCAGGCTGAAGTGCAATGGCACGATCTCAGCTCATTGCAACCTCCACCTCCTGGATTCAAGAGATTCTCCTGCCTCAGCCTCCTGAGTAACTGGGATTGCAGGCACCTGCCACCATGCCTGGCTAATTTTTGTATTTTTAGTAGAGATGGGATTTTGCCATGTTGGCCAGGCTCGTCTCGAACTCCTGAGCTCAGGTTATCCTCCTGCCTCGGCCTCCCAAAGTGTTGGGATTATAGGCGTGGGCCACTGTGCCCAGCCAAGAATATGCTTTTTAAATAAAACAGTACAATGGTTCATTGTTGAATCTTGAGACCTAAGATGGAAGCTAAAAAAGAGTTAAGTGTGGAAAAACCGTTCATATACAAAACGACAAATTTTACTTTGAGGGGAAAAAGGCAAGAATGAACAGGAAAAAGAGTTATAGTATATTTAGATTTATTATAGATAGAAACTTACTTCCCAAGCTAAGTCTGTAAAATATATCATACTGTCTCAGAACCATGCATATTTTTAAAAACTTTTAAAATTTTAGAATAGTTTTGGATTTAGAGACTCTAACCAATGTATTTGGCTCCCTTTCTTAGGGCACAAAATCAGAGAAAACTGCTGTTGATGAATATTAAGACTTCAATTAAGATTCTAGCAAGATTCTATAAAGGAAATTAAAAATGTAAACAAGTAATAAATTTATTCCTTTAAATAGTAACTGCTATGTAAGTTTGTATGTGTATATGAATTAACTAATTATTTTTTGAGACAGGGTCTCATGTGATCTCACCTCACTGTAACCTCTGCAATCCTTCCACTCCAGCCTCCCTAGTAGCCAGAATTACAGGCATGTGCCACCACCCTTGGCTAGTTTTCAAATTTTTAGTAGAGACAAGGTCTTGTTATGTTGCTCAGGCTGGTCTTGAACTGTGGGGCTCAAGCAATCCTCTTGCCTTTACCTCCCAAAGTGCTGGGATTACAGGTGTGAGGCACCATGCTTAGCCAACAAGTTAATATTTTGACCAGTCTTTAACATAGTAATATCACATCACACGATAATTTAAAAAAATCAATATACTTACATCTGGAATTCCTCTGGGAGTGGATATATTAAAACCAGGATAGTTGACCAATTTTGAGAGATCGTAAGTGACACTTTTATTCTGTTGTATTTCTCCAACTTCTGTTTCCCCATCATTGCCATCTATTACAGACCATAAAAAGTGTTAATATTGTTAAATGTCAATAGACATCTCTCCCCAGGCCAAAAGTACACCTGGAAAATGCTTATACACATGACAACAGAATTAGTTTTGAAATAGCTATAATTTTTCTAAACCATTAAGACAGAAGGTTTTTTTTTTTGTTTTTTTTTTTTTGAGAAAGGCTCTCGCTTTGTCACCCAGGCTGCTGGAGTACAGTGGCACCATCTTGGCTCACTACAGCTTTTGCCTCTCAGGCTCAAGTGATCCTCCCACCTCAGCCTCCTGAAGAGCTGGTACTACAGGCATACACAACTGCTCCTGGCTAAGTTAAGTATTTATAGCAGAGACAGAGTTTCACAATGTTGCCTAGGTTGGTCTCCAACTCCTGAGCTTAAGCAATCCACCCGCCTTGGCTTCTCAAGTGCTGAGATTACAGGCAAGCCTCCACGCCTGGCCAGAACAAATTTTTTTTTTTTTTTTTTTGAGATGGAGTCTCACTCTGTCACCCAGGCTGGAGTGCAGTGGCGAGATCTCGACTCACTGCAACCTCTGCCTCCTGGGTTCAAGTGATTCTCCCACCTCAGCCTCCTGAGTAGCTGGGACTATAGTCATGTGCCACCACACTTGGCTAATGTTTTTGTATTTTGGTGAAGATGGAGTTCACACATTGTGGCCCAGGCTGGTCTCGAACTCCTGAGCTCAGACAATTTGCCCACCTCAGCCTCCTAAAGTGCTGGGATTGCAGGCGTGAGCCACTGCACCCAGCCCAGAACAAAATATTTAAACAATGTGGGCATGTTACCTTTGCAAAAAGTAACATGAAAGGGCCAGGCGCACTGGCTCACGCCTGTAATCCCAGCACTGTGGAGGCCAAGGTGGGCGGATCACGAGGTCAAGAGATCGATACCATCCTGGCCAACATGGTGAAACTCCGTCTCTACTAAACTACAAAAATTAGCTGGGCATAGTGGCGTAGTGGTCCCAGCTACTCGGGAGGCTGAGGCAGGAGAACTGCTTGAACCCAGGAAGCGGAGGTTGCAGTGGGCCAAGATTGCGCCACTACACTCCAGCCTGGCGCCTGGCGACAAAGCGAGACTCTGTCTCAAAAAGAAAAAACAACAGCAACAACAACAAAAACAAAAGTAATATGAAAACTTAAATGTTGGAAACTTTGGTTGTTCTATGGGTTGCTTAAATGTCTATTTTGGTTGGGCATGGTGGCTTCTGTCACTAATCCCAGCATTTTGGGAGGCTGAGGTGTGCAGAATGCTTGAGTCCAGGAGATTGAGACCAGCCTGAGCAACAGGGCAAACCTGTGTCTCTACAAAAAATATAAAAATTAGCTGGGTGTAGTGGCATGTGCCTGTGGTTTCAGCTACTTGGGACGCTGAAGTGGGAGGATCACCGGAGCCTGGGAGGTCAAAGCGGCAGTGAGCCATGATGGCGCCCACTGCACTCCAGCATGGGGACTCTGTCTCAAAGGAAAAAAGGCTACTTGGGGTCGGGTGCAATGGCTCATGACTGTAATCCCAGCACTTGGGGAAGCCACGGTGGGTGAATCACCTGAGGTCATGAGTTCGAGATCAGCCTGGCCAACATGGTGAAACCCCCTCTCTACTACAAATACAAAAATTAGCTAGGCAGTTTGGGCAAGGTGGCTCATGCCTGTAATCCCAGCACTTTGGAAGGCCGAGGTAGGTTCATGAGTTCAAGACCAGCCGGGCCAACATAGTGAAACCCTGCCTCTACTAAAAATATAAAAATTAGCCGGGCATGATGGCACGTTCCTATACTCCCAGCTACTCAGGAGGCTGAGGCAGGAGAATCGGTTGAACCTGGGAGGCGGAGGTTTTGGTGAGCAGAGATTGTGCCACTGCACTCCAGCCTGGGAAACAGAGCAAGACTCCGTCTCAAAAAAGAAAAAAAATTAGCTGGGGTGGTGGCGGGAGCCTGTAATTCCAGCTACTCGGGAGGCTGAGGTGGGAGAATCACCTGGACCCAGGAGGCAGAGGTTGCAGTGAGCTGACATTGTGCCACTGCACTCGATCCTGGGCG
Organism: Ateles fusciceps; assembly: GCA_036589455.1. NCBI lineage: Eukaryota > Metazoa > Chordata > Mammalia > Primates > Atelidae > Ateles > Ateles fusciceps. The sequence continues at coordinate 4,408,464 of JAZHEH010002317.1, read as the reverse complement.
ACAAGAATAAAAACTCCATCTCAAAAAAAAAAAGAAAAAAAAAAGGCTATTTGATACTGACTTATACTACTTTAGGATGTCACTAATGCTCTAATTCTAATGCTTTTATTTCATTTAATAAATATTTATATAGTGCTCACTATGTGTCCAGATAGTTATTTTCTTTCGTTCTTTTTTTTTTTTTTTTTTTTTTTTGAAACAGGGTCTTGCTCTGTCACCCTGGCTGGAGTACAAGAACACAACCATGGCTCACTACAGCCTTAACCTCCCAGGCTCAGAAAATCCTCCCACCTCAGGCTCTTGAGTACCTGGGACTACAGGGACATGCCACCATGCCCAACTAATGTTTTAAAATTTTTCGTAGTGATGGGGTCTCACCATGTTTCCCAAGCTGGTCTTGAACTGCTCAAATGATCCTTCTGCCTCAGCTTCCCAGAGCGCTGGGATTATAAGCATGAGCCACTGTGCCTGGCCTCAGGGTATTTTCTTTTCAGTTAGTGTTTTAAACCATTCATAAATTTTAATGTCATTAATCTTTTTTTTTTTTTTGGGGGGGGGGAATTATATTTTATATTTAGATTTATTTGTAATTATTATGGGTACATACATAATAAGTAAATATTTTTTCAGTTAATCTTCATACTAAGCCTAGGAGGCACATACTATTAAAACCACTTTACAGGCTAGGTGTAGTAGGTGGGAAAACAGACAATATTCAAGTAAAACAGAAATAAAGATGTAGGGGCCAGGTGTGGTGGCTCATGCCTATAATCCCAGCACTTTGGGAGGCCAAGGAGGGTGGATCAACTGAAGTCAGGAGTTCAAGACCAGCCTAGCCAAGATGGTAAAACCCTGTCTCTAGTAAAAATACAAAAATTAGCTGGGCATGGTGGCAGGTACCTGTAATCCCATCTATTCATGAGGTTGAGGCAGAGAACTACTTGAACCCGGGAGGCAGAGGTTGCAGTGAGCCAGGATCGCGCCACTGCACTCCAGCCTGGGCGACAGAGCAAGACTCCATCTCAAAAAAAAAAAAAAAAAAAACAAGTAAAGATATAATACAAATGTATATAAATTATGATAGGGCATATAATACAAATGTATATAAATTATGATAGGGCATAAGGGAAACAGCATAGTAATAAAGACCAGCAGGACAGAATGGCAAATGAGAAAGACTCAAACTTAGGAAAGGTGGTCAGGGAAGACCTCTATGAATCTAAACCCTAGAATCTGGATGGTTCTTTGTTAAGACTTTTTATATATGTAAATCCTCAGAGAGAACAGAGCATTTTTTCAACCATGTGGTTTTTTTCTTTTTTTTTTGAGGTGGAGTCTGACTCTGTCGCCTAGGCTGGAATGCAGTAGCACGATCTTGGCTCACTGCAACCTCCGTCCCTGGGTTCAAGCAGTTCTCCTGCCTCAGCCTCCCTAGTGGCTGGGATTACAGGAGTGTGCTACTATGCCTGGCTAATTTTTGTATTTTTAGTAGAGATGGGGTTCCGCCATGGTGGCCAGGCTAGGCTAGTCTCGAACTCCTGACCTCAAGAGATCTGCCCACCTCGGCCTCCCAAAGTGCTGGGATTACAGGCATGAGCCACTGTACCCGGCCTGGTTTTCTTTCTTTTTAAAAGACAAGTGGCACCACAATATGTAAGTTATCCAGAAACTTGCTGTTTTTTGAGACGGGGTCTCACTCTATCACCCAGGCTGGAATGCAGTGCTATGAACACAGCTCACTGCTGCCTGTACTTCTTGGGCTCCAGTGATCCTCCCACCTCAGCCTCCCAAGTAGCTGTAACTACAGGTATGCAACACCACACCTGGCTAATTTATTATTTTTAGTAGACCCTATCTCAAAAACAACAACAAAAAAAACCCCAAAAACTTCAATTTTTATTTTTTACATATTTTTAAGACAGAGGTTTGCTCTATCACCCAGGCTGGAGCACAATGGTGCAATCTCGGCTCACTGCAACCTTGACTTCCTGGGTTCAAGCAATTCTCCTGCCTCAGCCTCCTGAGTAGCTGGGATTACAAACACCCACCAACACACTCAGCTAACAGGGTTTTACCATGTTGGCTAGGCTGGTCTCAAACTCCTGACCTCAGGTGATCCACTCATCTCGGTCTCCCAAAGTGTTGGGATTACAGGTGTGAGTCACTGCACCCAGCCCAAAACTATTTTATACGTTAACAAACTCCTCAGCTTAAGTGATCCTCCCTCCTCAGCTTCCCAAAGTGCTGAGATTACAGGCATGAGCCACCTCAACCAGCAAAACTTGCTTTTTTGTCTTTCCCCAACTCCCCTCCTGAAACTTGATTTTAAATTTTTATTTTTGAGACAGAATCTCACTCTGTCGCCCAGGCTGGAGTACAGTGGCGCAAATCTCGGCTCACTGCAACCTCCGTCTCCTGGGTTCAAGCGATTCTCCTGCCTCAGCCTCTTGAGTAGCTGGGATTATAGGCACCTGCCACCACGCTCGGCTGATTTTTGTAGTTTAAGTAGAGACCGTGTTTTGCCATCTTGGCCGGGATAGTCTTGAACTCCTGATCTCAAGTGATCCACCCACCTCGGCCTCCCAAAATGCTGGGATTATGGGCATGAGCCACTGCGCCCAGTCGAAACTTGCTTTTTAAAAACTCAATATTGCACAAAGACTTTGCCATGTCAGCTCATACAGATTTGTTTTACACTTCGTGTTGCAGGGAGTTTACAGCTCAGAACTACCAATTTATTTAACCATTCTTCTTTAGGGCCTTAATGTTGTCTTAGATTTTTCACTATCATATTTAGTGCTACAAAAAGATCCTTGTATACATACAATTTCTTTTGCATATGTGTGAATATCTTTCTAGAGTAGGTGTCTAGGAGAGAAGTTCTAGACTATTGGAGGTTTTCTGTATTCTACATTTTATAGGTCTCCTGACATTGAGGATCCACGTCTGTTATTACTACTGAGAAAGGTAAGAGCTTATGAGTATTGGCTGGAGAGGTGATACTCTGGTCTAGACAGTACCTGAGCAAGCCCAGGAAACCATCAGGTAATTCTATGAACTCACTGAAGTTTTAGTTCCTTCGTTGTAAAATTTACTAAGGAAACATCATCACATTTTTTAGTTGGCACACATTAAAGAAGCCAGCCATTCCTATCACATTCTGTTGTGATTCTTTCATTAAAAAAACAAAAAAACACTTCAGGTGACTTCTCTAACTTAAGATACTATACCTTTTCCATCATAGAGCGCAAGCCCTGAATTCTCCAATTCAGCCTCTTTGAGCCACCCTGGTGGGTACCCTAGCTGGCGCATCCGATAGATAAAAGGTGGAAGACTCTTGTCCGTCACACCTAGTGCATCTTGAAGTTCTTCACTAAGTAAAAATAAAGGAGGAAGAAAAATACTGACTTCTTGTTTGCATGAAACACATAATATTCTGGTATTTTAAAACATTTCTTATATTACATACCATGTAGCATGATGTCTAACAAATATAATTAAAATTTCAAGTGTTTCTGTAATGTATATTACCTAGGGCTTTGCCAGAGTATACTTATATCCTGATACTTACCCTGAAGATACACAGAACATTCCAAATGCTAGGGAAATAACAATGACATTCTACGGTAAAATGCCATTAGTACCTAATAACTCCTGGCTTGAATCTTCCAAATCTTTCTTCTACTTCTTCTGCGTGGTATCGCTGCTGGAAATTCTGATTGTTTGCTTCCCCCACAGGCATCCATATACTCTTTTCTCTTTTCACTTATTCGAGCAGCATTCCGAGGCTACATCATGACACATTTGAAAAGAATGGTGTCATGCAACTCAGAAATATTTCAGAAATTAAATAAAAATACTTATTTTTTTTTAAGATTAAGTAAACAAATTATTTTAGTTTTAATGTATGATGAACAAGTGTAAAAGAGGGTGAACATTTTAAAAAACTACGTAAGGAAGAGGAGCAGTCTATTACCTCAATATTATCATAAATTAAATCAAGTTTTTAGGATAAACTCTACAGTTTAACTCTCCTGTTTATTCATCTCAAATAGACTGTAGTATTTTAAATTATTTACTAAAAATTTTTAATGTCTTAAAATATAAACACAAATTTGAAAACATCTCAAATTAAAGGACTACAGGAAAGTAACAAAGTTCCTTCATGTCACACAATGCCATAAATGTGTTGAAAACATTAGAAAGCTCTTGTTCAAAGACTTTTCTTAACATGAGAAAAATTTACCATTGGGCAATCTTTCATTTGGTGTTCTTCAGAACCACAATTGAAACAGTGAGGCTTTGGCCTATTTGGTCAAAAGACAAAGATTTTTATACCGTAAATAAAAATATAAAAGCAAATCAATAAAATTCTATATGACAGCAGAGTGTATCAGGGAGACAAGAAAGCAAGTCAATCACAGATCACTAATATCTGCAAAAAGAAGTACACTTAAATCTCCTGTATTTAGTGATCTAAAGAGTACTATGCAGAGTCTTTTAACCAAGAACCATTCTGTTCCTGACTGATCTGTTACCTCTTTTGAGTTTTTTCAGTGGCTAACAACAGAAGAATCGAGCTAAACAGATGATCGCATTTCCATTAAGTAACATGGAAAAGAAGGCAGATGGTTTTAAGACTACAATCAAATTGGCAGCAACAATTATACCTTTCCACCCACCCCGGCACATTAGGTGAGAACCAGTGAATTTCAAGAAACATTTAAACATTTAATTTATGTGTATGGATTGAAATTCTAGCTCAATCTGTAATTAACCTTAGAGTAAACCAGCAGTAAAGAACATTAACTTTTCAAGCCCAAAGTTTATGATTTCGGTTAAAAAAATAAATAAGTAAAACAAAACAACTCCCCACACAAACCTTTTTGCCTTTACTTGTATTTCTTGCCCTTCTAGAGAAACAATGTGGCTGAAGACTTGCTGGTACCTTTAGTGAATTTTATTAAGGAATAGTTATCATGGTCTGCAAAATTTGGAAATTGTTTTAAAGGTGAACTTAGTGGCAAGATGCATAAAAGATCTTCATTCACTATGTAGGATACTTGGGTATTTCCCATCCTTCGGAAAGCTGAGGGTTTTCATTTAGAAGCGGTTGCCCCAATTTATCAAGGCAAAAATTAGTAAAATACAGGACACTTCCTACAACCTGCAGAAAACAAGTCAAAAAATATTGCTATTTAAGCAGAAAAAAAAAGACATTAAATAATCTAAGACTAACTGTTGCAACAATTTAATTTTGGATGGAATTATTAGAAATACTAACTTCCTAGTTATCAAGAAGACAGACTCTGATGTGTAAGTAGAAACTACATCACCAGTTCCCTCTTTCTCCTAGATCACCGTTTTTCCTCTGTATTGATTGGATCATGGCTGTCAGCTGCATTCTCTCCAGAATTCAAACAAAAAATGAAAACCTTGACTTTCACATTTCTCTTCAACGCCCCATTTCATTGCTTCTCTTTGCAAGACATGCAGACCCTATAGTTACTGTTTCCATTTCCTTTCTTCCCATTCACTCTCTTCTTGTCCCTTCAATTTTTTTTTCAAAAAATTCCATACAGACAAGTAGGAAAAGTGATACAAGGCACACCCAATGCATCCTTCGCTGACATTAAACAATTGTTAATAGTTTACCATTTCTGTCTGCATCTCTCTGCCTTTACAAATACACCTAACACATACACATACACTTTTTTGTTTTGAGACAGGGTCTCTGTCGCCCAGGCTGAATGAAGTGCAGTGGTGCAATCTTGGCTTACTGCAACCTCCACCTGCTGCTCAAACGATCCTCCCACCTCAGACTGAGTTTTGCTCTTGTTGCCCAGGCTGAAGTGCAATGGTGTGATCTTGGCTCACTGCAACCTCTGCCTCCTGGGTTCAAGCAATTCTCCTGCCTCAGCCTCCCGAGTAGCTGGGATTACAGGCATGTGCCACCACGCCTGGCTAATTTTATATTTTTAGTAGAGGCAGGGTTTCTCCATGTTGGTCCAGCTGGTCTTGAACTCCCAACCTCAGGTGATCTGCCCACCTTGGCCTCCCAAAGTGCTGGTATTACAGGCGTGAGCCACCACATCCGGTCAAATTTTTTTTTTTTTGAGGCAGGGTCTTGCTCTGAGCTAAAGTGATCCTCCTACCCAAGTAGCTGTGCCACTACAAACAGCTAATTTTTTTTTTTAAGAGATGGGGTCTTGCTATGTTGCCCAAGCTGGTCTCAAACTCCTGGCCTCAAGCAATCCTCCCTCCTCAGCCTCCCAAAGTGCTGGGATTACAGGTGTTGAGCCACTGTGCCTGGCTTCCCCCATTTTTTTAATGACACTGCACTCTCCCTTGAACATTTCCAGTAATGCTTCTATACCTGTCACAGGGCTGAGCTCCTGAACAATGGAGCTCTCCAATGACTTCCATGCAGCCAACTTCAATGGACAGTTCTCACTCTTCATCTTTCTTAACGTATCTGCAACAATTGACACAATTCTTCCTTCCCCCTAAAAACATCTTCCTTCCTTGGCTTCTGGGACACACTTCTCAGTTCTTTTTTCCTTCCTGGCCGAGCCTTGGTCTTCTGTGCTAGATTCTTCTTATCCCTCTATCTTCCATGTATTAGAGTGCCCTAGGGCTCAGTTCTCAATCCTCCTCTCCACTTTCACTACCCAGGTGGTTCATCCTGACCCATGGTATGAAGTGTAATGTATATGCTTACTACTTCTAAAGGTCAAGTTATTATTTTTTAATTATTGTTTTTTCACTGGGAGCATAGATTCAAGTTGGCCTGAATACATGTTCTCCTTTAAGGTCAAGTTCTGATCTGTCCTAAACTCCAGTTTTATATATGAAGTGTCAACTTGCCCGCTCTCAAGGGACGTGTAAGTGGCATCTCAAACTCACCTATTTAAAACTGCCCTGGATTCCTAGCCCCCTCCAAACCTGCTCCTCCTCTAGTCTTCCCTATCACAGAAAATACAATGACATTCTTCCAGGTGCTTAGGCCAACAACCTGAGTCACTCTGATTACTCTCTTGCTATCATATTCTATATCCAATTCATCAACACATTTGATCAGCTCCACTTCCCCAGTATACCCACATTCTAACCACCTCTCAGCAGCACCACTCTCACCCGAGTCTCAGTACCATTTTGTCTCACCTGAGTTGAATACAGTAACTTCCTAACTGGTTTTCAGCTTCCACTCATAACCAGCTACAGACTATTTTCCACACAGAATCCAGCTCTTTTAAAAAGTCAATTCATATCATGTCACATTTCTACTTAAAACCCTCTACGATTCTCATCTTACAGTAAAATCTGAAGTCCTCATTACAGCCTATTGGACAACATGAAGATTCAGATCATGTGCTGCAGACTCCAAGGGCCTGGCTTTTCTTTTTTTTGAGACAGAGTCTTGCTCTGTTGTCCAGGCTGGAGTGCAGTGGTGGAATCTTAGCTCACTGCAACCTCTGCCTCCTGGGTTCAAATGATTCTCCTGCCTCAGCCTCCCGAGTAGCTGGGATTACAGGCGTCAGTCAGCACGCCCTGCTAATTTTTGTATTTTTAGAAGAGATGAGGTTTTACCATCTTGGCCAGGCTGCTCTCAAACTCCTGACCTCAGGTGATCTGCCTGCCTTGGCCTCCCAAAGTGCTGGGATTACAGGCATGAGCTGCTGCACCAGGCCAAGAGCCTGGTTTTAAACTCTGCCCTGGCTTTGCCACTTATTCATCCACTGGCGAGTTACTTAGCTTTCCATCTGTTTCCTCACCTGTACAACTGAAGCCTAACAGTACCTTCATGAGTAATACCTGTAATGAGCTTAGAGCTTACATGCCAGGTAGTGCTCCTGTCTTGGGGCTTTCTACTTACCTTTCCTACTGCCTAGAGTGCCTTATTCAAACCACAGCCTCCGCTCACTCCCTTAATTCATCTAAGGCTGGGCTCAGAGAAGCTGTCAGTCACTATATAAACCACCTACCCCACAGCTACTCTCTAACTGCTTTCCCTGCTTTATTTTTCTTCAGGGCACTGCCTTCCCTGACTAGAAAGTAATTAAATGAGAGTTGGGACTTTGCCCTTTTCTTCATTCCTGTCTCCCCTGTAACCTAGAAGGTCCCTGCAACAAAGTAACATTCACTAAATATTTTCATATTTGTTAAAGGTCTAAATTAATAAATAAATAAAATTCCCAGTTTCTAGGCAGGTGCCACTTTAAATCCCAGAACCTTAGGGTCAGAAGGAAAATGAAAAATTACCTCATTCAAATTCAGAAATTTCTTTTTAAAGTGCCCTGATAACATCTCAGTTCCTATTTGACTCCAGTAACACTGAATTGACTTTTATAAATGAGAAGTGCCACTTCACTTCTTTTTTTTTTTCCTTCTTTCTTTTGAATGACAGTCATATCATTTTTTACATCTCTCATAAAAATTCAAGCTTTCTAAAGGTTGAGTTGAAATGTAACTTCTTGTACTAAATTCAGTCACTGGTCTTAATTCTGTCACTTGGCACTTTAAAGGGCACGGTGGCTCACGCCTGTAATCCAGGCACTTTGGAGGCCAAGGCGGGCGAATCACCTGAGGTCAGGAGTTCAAGACCAGCCTGACCAACATGGTGAAACCCCGTCTTTAAAAAATAAATAAATAAATAAAATAACTTTTATTCTTTTACAAACAGCTTTTATCCTATTTGTAGAGACGTGACATCCCTTGCAAATCTTCCTTTCAATAAAGTTTGTGGGCTCTTCATCATCCCAGTAGGCCCATATTGTTTCCAAATATACATACATACATTCATACATATATATCTATATATATATTTATCTATATATATCTTTATCTTTTTTTTTTCTCCCGTTTGGCTAATTTTTTTTTTTTTTGAGACGGAGTCTTACTCTGTCGCCCAGACTGTAGTGCAGCGGCATGATCTTGGCTCACTGTAGCCTACCTCTCCCAGGTTCAAAGTGATTCTCATGACTCAGCCTCCCCAGCAGCTGGGACTACAGGTGTGCACCACCACGCCTGAGTAATTTTGTATTTTTAGTAGAGACAAAGTTTCGCCATGATGGCCAGGCTGGTCTCAAACTCCTGACCTCCAGTGATCCATCTGTCTCAGCCTCCCAAAGTGCTAGGATTACAGGTGTGAGCCACTGCACTCAGCCACTGTTGGCTAATTTCTTAGGAATTTTTTGTAGAAATGAGTTTTCGCTATGTTGCTTAGGCTAGTCTGGAACTCCTGGACTCAAGTAATCCTCCCACCTTGGCCTCCGAGAGCACTGGGGATTACAGGTGTAAGCCACTGCACCCAGCCTAAAATTGTGGTATATTAATACGGCATAATCCTACATAAACGTGAAAACTAGTTTTCTTTCAATATTAGAGAATCCACTATTACCTTTTAAAATATTACAAGCTACAATAGCATTCTACTACATTATATTAACACTACTGAACTTTGCATAGATATTGAAAGGCTGTAGCCTAAATGGAGGTCATCCTTGTTAACTTCTGCTATTTTTCACCCACCATTTATGCCTGTCAACACTCTAAATTCCAAATTTGCCATCTGTTATATTAGCTACCTATCCCTCTCAGCTTTAGCTACGTGTAAGTTCAACAAGCAAGCTTTCTATATCTCTTCACCCAAGTTCTGGAATAAACAAAGCGGTTGGTCAATACAAAAATAAAGTTCTCCAGGCCGGGCCCGGTGGCTCACGCTTGTAATCCTAGCACTTTGGGAGCCTGAGGTGGGCGGATCACAAGGTCAGGAGTTCAAAGACCAGCCTGGCCAACATGGTGAAACCCAGTCTCTACTAAAAATAAACAAATTAGCCTGTGTGCTGGCACGAACCTGTAGTCCTACCTACTCGGGAGGCTGAGACAGGAGAATTGCTTGAACCTGGGAGGCAGAGGTTGCAGTCAACCAAGATTGTGCCACTGCACTCCAGCCTGGGTGACAGAGCAAGATTCTGCCTTGGGAAAAAAAACAAAAAGCACACTGTAATATTTAGAGGATAAAGTCCAAACTGCTATTTACCACACAGAAACATGCTATAATCAAGTGAAGACATATGACTATACTACTTTATTTTTTAAACAGCACCCAGTTGACACAGGATAGGAAACACCTATCGGCAAAATTCAAAACTGAAATGTCCACACTTACACTGAAAGCTTCCTTGTTGTTTTTCATGGCACAGGACTCTTCCACTTTATGGTCCTCTTCTAGCACAATACTGGATGGCTGATACAAAGAAAAACACATATTACAAAGGGTAACCAATTTTTAACAAGTTTACATTTCAAATCTTAAGAAGTTGAATACACTTATTTTCCAACAAACACCAATAAGATATGTAGAATTTCAAATTTGGTAAGTTTATAAATTAACATAAGAATGTTTATGAATGACATTTCTTGTGGGAGAATGGAAGAAGATGTAAAGGAGAGCTGCTTCTGAAGCATTAGCATGCACCATGACTTTTTTTAAACTAATGTTACTTATGCCACTTTCAACACTTAAACGGGCAAGGCAGATAACCAGAAAGATTAAAAATATATAGTTTTACATTACTGGTCAATACTGATAAATATAACCCTCAAGCTACTACAGAAGTTTCCCTGAATCAAAAAGAATATTCAGTATGGTCTTTATTGTTAAATGTATTTTGTTTGCTGAATTGTTAAAAACTGTATAGAATACATAAAAACCAAAGGCGATAAAAAAAGGAATCAATCAGAACATTCTGTTCTCCAAAGCCTGAGGATAAACAGCTAAAGCTCCTTATTTGAGAGCTTCTACTTACCTTAATTTTTAATTTTAAAAAAGACCTAGAAATCCTAACTCTGACTCTTCTCTCTTTTTTTATTTTTATTTTTTTTTTAAAGGAGCTGCTTCGCAGGGCTGCCCAGCCAGGGGTAGCCGAGACGAGGCAGCTCCCTCTCTTTTTTAAAACATAAATGCATAATCTAATATTCACATAGTAAAACTTCTCAGATTTCTTTGGGCACACAATTGTTCTAAAAACAAGCAGAGGGAAAAAAGGATAGCACACAAACCTGTTGGTTTTAGATTAAAAGAATCCATCTTTCACACACCCCAGAAACTCAGATTATTTTCTGGCCTAAAATTAATTTTCTGCCCAAAACCACATGTCCAAGTTAGGCAATGTAAAAAGTCTGAGCCACAGTCTAAAAGAACGTGGTGTTGCTAAACCAGTCAGACTTCAAAAAGAAAGCCAGTGGAAGGAGGGAGGTGAATGGTCTTAATCATTTCGGTTTTGATTCAAGAAGATCCTTGTGGCCCAATAATTGGCAGTGAAATGCATAACCTACTAATCTTAAAGTCTCTTAAATTTGAAATACCTGGGGCAAAAGATTAAAGGAAGTCTTTTCCACATCATTTTTCTGCTGTTCCTCAAATCGTTTTACTAAATTTGATACAAATTCCTCTATTTCTTGATGATATTGCCTGTATAAGAGGACAAAATGGTCAGAACCCAGACAGAGTAAAACATTCAACAGACTGAAGTCTTATCCATTACTATAAGATGTCAAGTACGAATGCTGTTATTTTGTTTTTCAGAAGTTTATCGAATCACTGACTCTTTGTAATACTCAGGAACATATTCCTTAAGGTAAAATTACACATTGTTGCCAAGTTAGTGAAATGATTATGATAAAGTAACACAGTGATTGGCATAACTGCCAATCAGGTGCGCAAAGAATACATGAATTTTATTTATAAATTCTATGTACTTAATTTTTAAATAGATACTACATGTAAATGGTTCAAAATCCAAAAGAAGTAAAAGGGTTACATAATGAAAAGCTCCCTTCCTACCCTGTCTCCTAGTCACCTCTTTTTTTTTTTTTTTTGAGACGGATTCTTGCTCTGTCACCCAGGCTGGAGTGTGGTGGTGAACTTTTGGCTCACTGCAACCTCCGCATCCTGAGTTCAAGTGATTCTCCTGCCTCAGCCTCCCGAGTAGCTGAAACTATAGGTGCACGCCACTACACCCAGCTAATTTTTTCATTTTTAGTAGAGACGGGGTTTCACCATGTTGGCCAGGTTGGTCTTGATCTCCTGACCTCGTGATCCACCCACCTCGGCCTCCCAAAGTGCTGGGAGCTACCTCACAGGTAGTTACCATGTAGCTAGCTCATGTAGCTACCTCACAGGTAGTTAATATGATTCTTCTGTTTTCCAGTGAGGAAACGGATGATGTAGCAAAGATCTGTGAGCCACTGTGCCTAGCCCTAGCCAACTATTTCTGCAACAGTAAGACAGTCAATATATTCAGGTCTTCCACATCCTCCTCCCAGAGATTCTTTATACACATGTAAGGAAACACCAATATAAATATGAAATTGGGAAATATAAAATCAAAATGCAAAGCAAGAAAAAATACTGAGGTCTACTTTCTCCAGCTCTCCAGGTCAAGAACCAAGCTCATCATATATTCCGTAGTGCTCAGTTCAGGAGGTGTCAAAGGAGCCCAAGACTTACTAGGATGTAACTGGGGAGCCATAATGTCTCAGACTCAATTTCCTTTTCACAGACTTGATGATCTTTCAGGTATCTTGTAACTCTGACATTTTAAAATTTCTGCAAGTGAAACACTAGGTGAATGGTGCAGAAATGAGACTGTCATGAGCTACAGTAGTTACTGATTCTAATCTGGGCATGGGAGGGACAAAAGTACTACAGGTCAGTTGTGCCCAGCACCTTGCTGCTGCTGTATTTAGCATCCAGCTTCCCCACCCTCAGAGACTTGGGTTCCACTTCTGCTGAGATAAAGTAGGTTATGGACCTGGCACTGTTCCTTCTATCTTCTTGTTCTTAGTCAGCAAAGAAGACAACAATATGACTAAGTGACTTTCGAAAGAGCAAGCAACTATGTGAGATGTCTATGACCATGCTCTGAAGAAGGGACAGAGCATGACCTGAAACCATTTCAGAACACTCTAAGCAAGCACTGCAGGAATGCACTGGGTCACCCTAAACCCAAGCATGCTGGATGGTTTGCAAAAGTCTAGTTTTGCTGTTAAAAAATAATCAAGTGAGTAGGCTCTGAAGATGGCCAACACGGAAAACTCGGTTACCTGATTTGGAAAGAAAAACGGTTAACGTCATTGTTATTGTTACGGTGGCAGTGATTATTTGTATTAGAAGCTATTTAATGAGCTCTTAGAGGTGTTCAGGTAGTTACCTCACAGGTAGTTATTACGACTATTCTGTTTTCCAGTGAAGAAACGGATGAGGCAGCAAAGATCTGTGACCTTCCCAGGTTCACAGACAGAAAGCAAGAGTCCAGGTATTCAGGTCACTGTGACCCTAATGTCTTTGCCCTTAATCATGATTTCTTTCACTTTAACTCCAGGAGCATTTTAAGTAAAAGAATAAAGATGATCTAAGTACAAATGAAAACAGCATACTTATGGAGAACATTGTTCCATAAACACATTAACTTATTATATTTAAGAAAGGAAAAAATTACTTACTTAGAAATAGCATTGTTCATAAATAGAATCTGTAATATAGGTCCATCTAACTTAGTATTGTTCACCAATATTCCACTACAACAGAAGTCAGAACATATTCTTAGAAGGTATTTAAGTAAACTTGCATACGTATATATAAACACATAACTTTCATACATTTTCTTTTCTTTTTTGAGACAGATTCTCACTCTGTCCCTCATGCTGGAGATATCTTGGATCACTGCAACTTCAGCCTCCTGGAATGAAGCAATCCCACCTCAGCTTCTCAAGTAGCTGGGACCACAGGCACATATCACCATGTCCAGCAAATTTTTATGTTTTGTAGAGAACAGGGTTTTGCCATGCTGGCCAGGCTGGTCTTGAATTCCTAAGCTCAAGGGATCCACCTGCCTCGGCCTCCCCAAGTGCTGGGATTACAGCTGTGAACCATCTCCCCTAGACTTATAATTCTTAAGTACCAAAGATCATTTTGTATTTTACACATATTGCAGTTTTCTCAAAAAAATTATACATTTTCACCAATTCTACCTACTTTAATAATAATTTTATACAGGGTCATCACTTAACATTTTTAAAAAATGTTTAACAAAAAATTAAGAACTGCAGTTAATCTTTCAATTTTCAACTGCAAAGTTTGTCTAATGTCTAGTTTCTTTACAAACTAGGGGGAGGGAAGGACTAGATAAACAAGCGAGTTACAAGAATATACTTCATTCTTTTTTTTTTTTTTGAGACAGAATCTTGCTTTGCTGCCCAGGCTGAAGTGTACTGGCGAGATCTCAGCTCACTGCAACCTCCACATCCCAGGTTCAAGCGATTCTCCTGTCTCAGCCTCCTGAGTAGCTGGGATTACAGGCATGTGCCACCACACCTGGCTAATGTTTGCATTTTTAGTAGAGATGGGGTTTCATCATGTTGGCCACGCTGGTCTCAAACTCCTGACCTCAAGTGATTCGCCCACCTTGGCCTCCCAAAGTGCTAGGGTTACAGGAGTGAGCCACCATGCCTGGTATATTTCTAAAGGAATCTAAGTGAATTTGGCTTGGAAGCATATAGGAAAGAACACTTTTAAATAGACTCCTGGAGGGCAAAGCATGTTGTAATAAATATCTCAAATCCAAGATTCTAAAGCAGAGATATAAAAAAGTATACTATTCCTGGATTTACTTTCAAATACTGCAAAAAACAGAACTAGAATGCAGCCTGGAAACTTGTAATATACCCCTTTGGTAACCTGGGGCCAGCTGAATGTCTGATTCTTCCTCTTACCTGCCTCATATTCCTTTACCTGTACAGCATGTGAAATAAATGTCTCTATTTAAAATTGTCCATATCAAGTAAAGAAATAAAATAAGAGGCTGGGTATCCCAGCACTTTGGGAGGCCAAGGCAGGCAGATCACGAGGTCAGGAGTTCAAGACCAGCCTGGCCAACATGGTGAAACCTTGTCTCTACTAAAAATACAAAAAGTAGCTGGGCATGGTGGCACACAGCTGTAATTCCAGCTATTTAGGAGGCTGAGGCAGGAGAATTGCTTGAACCCAGAAGGCAGGGGTTGCAGTGAGCCAAGATCACGCCACTGCTCTCCAGTTTTGGGCAACAGAGCAAGACCTCGACTCGAAAAAATAAAAAACTTAATAAATAAAATAAGAAATTTCAGAGACAAGTTTCAATTGGGGCAAACTTCAGGTTTTAAAAATACATAATGTTTTTATTTATTATTATTATTATTTTTGAGATGGAGCTTTGCTCTTGTTGCCCAGGCTGGAGTGCAATGGCATGACCTCTGCTCAATGCAACTTCCACCTCAGCCAGCTCAACCTCCACCTCAGCCAAGTAGCTGGGATTACAGGCACCCGCCACCATGCCTGGCTAATTCTTATATTTTTAGTAGAGATGGGTTTCACCATGTTGGCCAGGCTGGTCTCAAACTCCTGACCTCCAGTGATGTTCCTGTCTCAGCCTTCCAATTTCCTGGGATTACAGGTGTGAGCCACCAGGCCCACCAGGGATGTTTTTAAATGTTACATGCAACTGCATGATTCCTAATTGGAGTCCAGTTTGAGAAACCAGCTATAAATATACTTAGTTGAAGAAATTTGAATATGGAGTTGGTAGGGGACATGATTAAGGAAGTCATGCCAGTTTTTAGGTGTGATAATGGAGTGGTGGTCATGCATGAAGAAGTCTTTACTTTTAAAAATACATGTTGAAGGTGGGCACGGTGGCTCATGAGGTCAGGAGTTGGAGACCAGCCTGACCAACATGGTGAAACCCCATCTCTACGAAAAATACAAAAATTAGCGAAGCGTGGCGGCACATGTCTGTAATCCCAGCTACTCGGGAGGCTGAGGCAGGAGAACTGCTTGAACTCAGGAGGCGGATGTTGCAGTGAGCCAACATCACATCACTGCATTCCAGCCTGGGTGCCAAAAGCAAGACTCCAGCTTAAAAAAAAAAAAAAATTATGACTTTTATTAGGAATCCTAGTTATATTTAATACATTGAATACCTAATAAAAAATGAGTTTTTTTATTATTATTTTTTGAGACAGAGTCTCTCTCTGTCACCCAGGCTGGAATGCAGTGGCGTGATCTTGGTTCACTGCAACCTCCACCTCCCAGGTTCAAGCAATTCTCCTGCCTCAGCCTCCCGAGCAGCTGGGACTATAGGCATGTGCCACCACGCCTGGCTACAAAAATGAGTTTATTTTATTAAGCCACCCAAGACGGGGTGAAACCCCGTCTCTACTAAAAAGCACAAAAATTAGCCAAGCATGGTGGCAGGTGCCTGTAATCCCCGCTAATCAGGAGGCTGAGGCAGAAGAATTGCTTGAACCCAGGAAGCAGAGGTTGCAGTGAGCCGAGATTGCACCGCTGCACTCCAGCCTGGGTGACAGAGCAAGACTCCGTCTCAAAAAAAAGAAAAAAAAATGAATTAAAAAGTGCATGTGAAATTACACCATGGTACCCCAAAATTCTGAAAGCTTGAAAATATCATTCTTCATAATGTATACTTTAACAAATACTTTAGATTTAGTGACCTGTTAAATAAGTTTATATTTTGATACCAGCATTTAATATCTTTGTTAAAGTTAGGTGCCTAAGCTGGGCATGGTGGCTCATGCCTGTAATTTCAGCACTTTGGAAGGCCTAGACAGAAGCATCACTTGAGGCCAGGAGTTCGAGACCAGCTTGGGCAACATAGCAAGATCCTGACTCTATGAGTAAAAAAAAAAAAAAAGCCAGGTATGGTGGCTCATGCTTATAATCCCAGCACTTTGGGAGGCTGAGGCTGGCACATCATCTGAGGTCAGGAGTTCAAGACCAGCCTGGCCAATATGGTGAGACCTGGTCTCTACTAAAAAAAAAATACAAAAATTAGCCGGGTGCAGTGGCGCGAGCCTGTAATCCCAGCTACTCAAGAGGCTGAGGCAGGAGAATCACTTGAACCTGAGAGGCAGAGGTTGCAGTGAGCCAAGATCACGCCACTGCACTCCAACCTGGGCAACAACAGTGAGACTCCGTCTCAAAAAAAAAAAAAAAAAGAAAAAGAAAAAGAAAGAAAAAATAAGCTGGGTGTGGTGGTGTCTGCCTGAAGTCTCAGCTACTTGGGAGGCTGAGGAGGGAGGATCAAGGCTTCAGTGAGCACTAATTGCAACCCTGTACACGAGCCTGAGTGACAGAGTGAGATCTTGTCTCAAACAAAAACAAAAACATAAAGTCAGATGCCTAAATGCAAATCTACATACTGTAACTTTTTCAAAAGCACATTACTTTTTCTTCTAAAATGCTGTATGTATCTTACATTGTTTTTATTTATGAACACATTTTAACTATGTAAATAAATCGTCAGCTAGAATAATACTGTAATCTTTTTTTTTTTTTTTTCAGAAGGAGTTTCGCTTGTTACCCAGGCTGGAGTGCAATGGCATGATCTCAGCTCACTGCAACCCCTATCTCCCAGGTTCAAGTGATTCTCCTGCCTAAGCCTCCCAAGCAGCTGGGATTATAGGTGTCCACCACCATGCCCAGCTAATTTGTGTGTTTTTAGTAGAGACAGGTTTCACCATGTTGCCCAGCCTGGTCTCAAACTCCTGACCTCACATGATCTGCCTGCCTCAGACTCCCAAAGTGCTGGGATTACATGTGTGAGCCACTGCGCCCAGCCCATAATACTGTAACCTTTTTTTCAGGTGCTGGAATTACAGGCATGAGCCACCAGACCCAGCCAATACTGTAATCTTAATTCTAGCTTTCTAGAAACGTTTGTCAAACAGGAATAACTAGGTTAACAACTTGCCTGTTCTGAACATTAAGTCAACATTTTCTGGATTGTGTTTCATAAATACTTTCACCCAATAAATCAGCTTAAAATTTCAATCCATTTATGAGAATTCAGACCTTATCCCAGAGTATGCTGAACAAATAAAAATGATACAAAAATCCTATACACTTTTTACAAAGAAATTGTGATTAAATATTAATATCAGGATAAATAATAAGGTACAACTATGGGGTAATTTCAAAAATCTCATACCTTGGTCGAGTCAGAATATTCAATTTTCGTTTAAGTTCTTGATGTTACTACTTGTTAAGGAAGATAAGCTCTCATTAAACAATCCAGATCATAAAATTCAACTACTACTCTCATTTTGGGTGTCAGAATATTATAAACATAAAAGACCCACAGATATTTTGAGGATGACACACTTACTGAGCTTCTATTTTGTTGCAGGGGTAGGCTTTTGAAACTCCAAATTAAAATATAGTTTCTATCCTTTCGAACATATATTCTAAGACATAATCCTGAAGTTCAAGAGACTAACTGAACCAAAAACACTATTAAAACACCAGTGTTGCTGTCAAACCTTTCAACAGCCACTATGTGATAAAGTGAATGCAGTGTAACAAGCTGTTAACTTTAGATTTGGAATGAAATCTATGGATGTCCACTGTAGAATCCTTTCAACTTTTTTTTTTTTTTTTTTTGACATGGAGTCTTGCCATGTCACCCAGGCTGGAGTGCAATGGTAAGATGTCAGCTCACTGTAACCCCCACCTCCCGGGTTCAAGCGATTCTCCTGCCTCAGTCTCAGGAGTAGCTGGGATTACAGGCATTCCCCACCTCACCCAACTAATTTCTATCTTTAGTAGAGACGGTATTTCACCATGTTGTCCAGGCTGGTCTGGAACCCCTGACTTCGTAATCCGCCCGCCTCGGGCTCCCAAAGTGCTGGGATTACAGGCATGAGTCACCACGCCCTGCCTCAACATTTTGTATTTTGAAAATTCTCCTCACAATGTGGAGGAAGATGACATTCTGGAAAAAATAAATCGGGCTTCAAAAACCTAAAAAGCTGATATACCCGCTGGGCAGTGTCTCAGGCCTGTAATTCCGGCACTTTGAGCAGCCGGGGCAGGCAGATCACCTAAAGTCAGTAGTTTTAGACCAGCCTGTCCAACATAGTGAAATCCCCGTCTCTACTAAAAATACAAAAATTAGCCGGGCATAGTGGCGCGCACCTGGTAATGCCAGCTACTAGGGAGGCTGAGGCAGGAGAATGGCTTGAACCCGGGAGGCAGAGGTTGCAGTGAGCCGAGATCGCGCCACCACACTCTAGCCTGGCCCTCCCTCAAAAAAGCTGACATACCAGCCACTTTCAGGTCTCTACAAATTTTAAAAGGAAAACTACCTGAACCAAAGTTATCTACCTATGAAACTCTACGAACGTAAATAAACCTACTAGCAAATCAAGAAAAATCTGCAATCATGTAACTCAAGCCTAACAGAAACTTCTTTGGCGAGTTTTCTCCAAGGCTCGGCAAGCTCCGAGTGGAAGAATTCTAAAATTAATTCCCAATTTTAATCAAGCGATTAACCAATTACCTCAGCACACCCGGATTCCCTGAGGCCCCCAACTCTGCATCCTGGAACCACCAGCGTTTGCCCTGCTCTAAGTAGCCGGTATTTAATCACCTACAACTATAACATGACGGCACAACTTGAGCGTGGCTGCAAAATATGAAATCTGACAACCTCAAGGCGGAGGGGGACGTGGGGGCCTGTGTACAATCTGTCAGGTGAGCAGCCTGAAATAACCCTAAAACACGGCACCCGAGTGGGAGGCAGGAGCGGGTCTGGTCAGGAGACGGCCTGCCGGAGGGGGAAGAGGTCTGCGTCGAGGCGCCGGGGCAGCCTGCGCACCCCGCGCACCCCGCACCCTAGACTCGCGGCCCGCGGGCGGTTGACAATCACTTGGAATTCTGGCCCTCCTGGAATTTCCGCCCGCGCCCGCGCCCTCGGCGGGCGCTGCCCCGACCCCACGCCCGAGTGACAGGGCCCAGCGAGCGGAAAGGATATTCTCGGAGCGGAGCTGCTCGATGGTCTCCTCGCACTGCCGAAGCCGCTCCCGCAGCTCCGCGTCGCCGACCCCATTCCCGTCCTCCTCGTCACCGTCGTCGTCCTTGAAGCGAGTGTGAACGGGCTTCGGAATCGTCTCCTCTGGGTGGTCGAACGGCTCGAATAGCTCTACATCGCCAAAATACACCTCCGCCGCCATTTTGGGATGTGGAAAAGATTCGACAAGAGGCGGAGTCGATCACCAGGGCTCGGGGACCAAGGTTGGAGGGCAGCACCGCTCTCCAGAGCTTGGGCCGCGCCGAGCCACCCGCTAGGGTTTTCTCCAGACTTAGGCCGCGAAAACTGCACACGGGGTGGGGCCAGTCGCGAGAGAGCTACAACTCCCAGAATGCAGCGGGGCCAATCGCGCTCCGCGGTTGCCTGAGGGACGGCATGCTGGGACGTGTGGTTTTAAGCGACTGGTACTCATTGTCTGCATTGCATCCTGGGATTGGTCCTTTTTGAAACGTGAAGAAAGCCAGAGTCGGTTAGAATGCGGTGAAGGATTATGGGGGTAGGGCGCGGTGGCTCACGCCTGTAATCGCTACCCTTCGGGAGGCCGAGGCGGGAGAATCACATGAGTCCAGGAGTTGGAGGCCACCCTGGGCAACAGAGCGAGACCCAGACTCTACAAAAAATGTAAAAATTAGCCGGGCGATTGTAGTTCCAGCTACTCGGCCGGCTGAGGCGGGAGGATCGTTTGGAGGTCGAGGCTGCAGTAAGCCCAGATGGCGCCACGGCACTCCAGCCTTGGCGACAAAGCAACACCCTGTCTCAAAAGCAAAAACAAAACCAATATGGGGTGTTCCTGTTAGACAACTAAGGCTGAAAAATCAGAGCACGACGCATAGCTTCTCACAGATTCTGGTGTGTGTGCGCTTAATAGCAGTATTAGAATAAGGAACTCCACAGCCTGAAATGGAACTGAATGAAACTAAATATAAAAATAAAAGAGAGTAAGAGACTCCAGCTTTGCTACAGAGACGACTGTTGTATATAAGTTAGTTTATTGAGCTTGTTTCGTTTTTAATGTCAAATTAGCTAGATTCGACGACGTTAGTCTATTAAAGCTTTTTGTGGTTTCTCTTGTTCAATGACTTGTTCATTCAGTCGTATTATTTATTTACCACTTCAGTGAGCCAGGCACTTGTCGAGGACCTGAGGATGCAGAGTAACCAAAACAGAGTAATTCCTCCTCTCACGAAGACTATAGTCCACAAAAAGCAACAAAAACTTCATAATTTTAAATGTTCCTGCTCTTGGGTGGAGATGGATGTTGATGGATATTCATCAAACAAATGTGAAAAACACAGGAAGTTATGAATATTTAACAAACACCATAGTCTGTGGGAGTCAGTGCAGTCAGGAAGTTGGGGGTGGGCACATGGGAGGATGGAAGGAAGAGTGTCTTAGGTGTAAGAACCACCGTGTTGAATGAAAAGGCAGAGTGGACCAAGATGAGGCTGGAAAACTACTAGGTCAGTACTCAAAGGCCCTTAAGGAAGCCTCTCTCCAATCCCAACATTAAGAAGTTATTTACACATTTTACACTTTTTTTTTTCCTTTTGGTGGACAATGGGATCTTGCTGTATTACCCAGGCAGGGCTTGAACTCCTGAGCTTAAGCTATAGTTCTGCCTCTGCCTCCCTAAATACCGGAATTTCAGGCAGGAGCCACTGCACCTGGCCATTTAAATTTTTAATTTTATTTTTTGAGTCAAGAGTCTCACTCTGTCACCCAGGATGGAGTGCAGGGCCATGATCTCAGCTAACTGCAACCTCTGCCTCCCAGGTTCAAGTGACTTTCCTGCTTCAGCCTCCTGAGTAGCTGGCATTACAGGCGCATGCCACCATGCCTGGCTAATTTTTGCATTTTTAGGAGAGACAGGGTTTCACTATGTTGGTCAGGCTGGTCTCAAAACTCCTGACCTCGTGATTTGCCTGCCTTGGCCTCCCAAAGTGTTGGGATAACAGGTGTGAGCACCACACCCGGCCTTGGTTGTTTAAGAGATGAGGCAGAGGTTGCAGTGAGCCAGGATCACGCAACTGCACTCCATGTAAGTGGACCCTTGAAGTTCAAACCCATGTTCAAGGGACAACTATAATTTCATCTTTCAACTATTTGCATTTGGCTACCCAAATTAAAAAAAAAAAAAACTATTGAAATAAAAGATACTGTTAGGCCAGGCACTGTGGCTCACGTCTGAATCCCAGGTGGCACTTTGGGAGGCTGAGATGATGCAGATCATTTGAGGCCAAGAATTGGAGACCAGCTTGGCCAACACCCTAAGACCCTATCTCTATGAAAATCATCCCCGTGTGCTGTCATGGGCCTTTGGTGCCAGCTACTCAGGGGAGTGAGATGGATCACTTGGACCAATATACATATATTTTATACAATATATACAGTAGGCTGGGTGCAGTGGCTCACACTTGTAATCCCAGTACTTTGGGAGGCCAAGGCGGGTGGATCATGAGGTCAGTTCAAGACCAGCCTGGCCAACACAGTGAAACCCCATCTCTGCTAAAAATACAACAATTAGCTGGGCATGGTGGCAGGTGCCTGTAATCCCAGCTACTTGGGAGGCTGAGGCAGGAGAATCGCTTGAACCCGGGAGGTGGAGGTTGCAGTGAGCCAAGATCGTGCCACTGCATTTTAGCCTGGGCAACAGCCAGATTCTGTCTCAAAAACAAGAACAGTAATATATACAGTGCTGCTCTAGATTAGCAAAGAACAGACCGTACCACTCATTATGTATGGTCAGTTCCTAAAATGCTGTAGACACACAGGCAGCTTTTTCATCCACACTGCCTTACAAGGTCATGAACATTTTTAATAAGATTGATTTGAGAAGGCCGAGCTTAATTGAAAAATGTGATGATCACGAAATGATCCATAACGTCATTTCCTTAGAAGGCTTAGATTTGTCACTGAAACATGGTGAAAAGCCATTTTCCTATAGAATTACTGTGCTCCCGAAAAATGAAAGGCTTACTAAAAAACATTAAAAATCTTATAATCTGGCTGGGTGAAGTGCATCACATGCCTCCCATCACTTTGGGAGTCCTGAGGTGGGAAGACTGCTTGAGGCCAGGAATTCAAGACCAGCCTGGGCAATGTAAGACCTTGTCTCTATAAAAACTTAACAAGCTAGGTGTGATGGTGAGCACCTGTGGTCCCAGCTACTTGAGCCCGGGTGAGTTCAAGGTTGTAGTAAGCTATGCTTGAGCCACTATACTCCAGCCTAGGAGAGCAAAGAGGAAAAAACCCGATCACTTATTTTCATGTGTAACAAAAATATACCTTAACAAGCAAGTTTGTAGCACTTAATTCCAGCTTTTAAATTAAGGCTGTCAAACTTATTCCTATAAAATCTTCCCTTATTGTAACTCGCTCTCATGCTGTGATGTCTTCCAAATGATTTTCAAAGGAAAGCTAAACCTTACTAATTTGTTGTAATGAAAGTAACTTCAAGTTTTGCAATTGCCCCCTTAGCTCCAGATTTATGCTCAAACTAGTGACAAAGCATTTTCTAGGGTGGGTTCAGTGGCTCATGCCTATAATCCCAGCACTTTTGGAGGCTGGGGAAGGTGGATCACCTGAGGTCAGGAGTTCGGGACCAGCCTTGCCAATAAGGTGAAACCCCATCTCCACTAAAAATACAAAAATTAGCCAGGTGTGGTGGTACATCGGTAATCCTAGCTATTCGGGAGGCTGAGGTGGGAGAATTGTTTGAACCTGGGAGGTGGAGGTTGCAGTGAGCCAAGATGGTGCCACTGCACTCTAGTCTAGGCAACAGAGCAAGACTCCATTCTCAAAAAAACAAAAACCAAAAAAAACCAAAAAAAAAAAAACAAAACCAAACCATTTTCTGATATTTTGTAGTTTATGTTGGAGAAGACTTCAAAGGGATAATGAGCAAAAGGCATACAAATAACCTGTTATAAGGCACTTTATTAAAATAAAAGTGCTTACATCCCTTTAATGCATTAATCTATTTCCTGATTAACACATGTAATATTTGACAAATACTGTACACCGTCTGTCCCTTATAATAGGAAAACATATTATTTTAATGTTTGTTTGCTCCTCCCAATTTTTACATTTTTGCTCACCATGATATTGCCTGTAATATAGTTAACTGACCTTAAAAAAGTGGGGAGAGGAAATTTCTAGCTAGTGTTTTCTAACAGCAATTGCCAAATGCTACAGAAACCATAAAAGAAATTCAAAGAAACATCCCAGGTAACTTAACACCAGTTTTGAGAAAACCATGTTTATTATCATCACCACCCAGCTTATCTGTGCTGGATTATGAGCCAAATGGCCAGATCTTCTAAAGAACATCTACATAACATTTCTTTCATGTTTCAAGAGATGAAAATAACTGTACAAGGTTAAGTACAAAAGTACACAAGACAGCAGACACGAAAAAAATCCATGTATGAGATTTTATCCCCACCTGCAGCTTTTATATTTGAAAAGTAGAATTCATGAACTAAAAAATATTGTCCTTCTATAGTCCTGTCAAGTTTAATGGAAGTGGGTTTAACCTGATTACAACACTAACACCAGTATCACTGATCTGATATTTACAAAAATTCGGATTTTTCAATAAATTAAAGTCAATGCAACACCCATGCAAGCTAGAATGCTAGCTGTTTGGTGAACAAGGACCTGACATCAGAACAAGAAGTCTATAAAGTCCCAAACTTTACAGGTGTGATCTTTTTCAAACCGCATCCATTCCTCGCATTGAAGATGTGAAACCCAAACCCATTCCTCTTTGTGTATGGGTTTGTGATCTTGCCATTTCATACTGAGCGTCTAGATTTCTAAATACTTCTTCCTGTTGCTTGAGAGTCTTGTAACTTTCTTCATCAACTGAGCTACAACCAGCTTCATCTTCACTCTAAAGATCAGACAGAAAGCATACAATGAATTCAGATGGAAATAAATATCTCTCACTTGACACTATTATTTTTTTTTAATTTTTTTTTTCTTTAATAGTACTGTCCTCAGTAAGAGACATTATTTTTTTTTGAGACGGAGTCTCACTCTGTTGCCCAGGCTGGAGTGCAGTGGGGCCATCTCAGCTTACTGCAACCTCCACCTCCCAGGCTGAAGTGATTCTTTTGCCTCAGCCTCCTGAGCAGCTGGGATTACAGGGGTCCACCACCACACCCAGCTAATTTTTGTATTTGGAGACAGGGTTTCGTCATGTCGTAGACTGGTTTCAGACTCCTGACATCGTGATCCACCTGCCTCAGCCTCCCAAAGTGCTGGGATTACAGGCATGAGCCACTGTGACTGGCCCTAATTTTTGTATTTTTAGCCATCACGCCTGGCTGACACTATTATTAAGTTATACTTCTGGCCAGGAATGGTGGCTGGGGAGGGTTTTCAAAATGGGATTGCTTGATATTTTACAAAAAGTGGTGGGAAAGAGCCCAAAAAGGTGTCACCTGAGCAAAGACCAGAAATAAGAAAATGAGGGAAGAATAGTGCAGGAGGGCTAATAGCTAATACAAACATCCTCTGGCACATTGGAAACTCACCTTAATACCCATCAATTTCCTAAATTTCACATTTTGGTCCTTGTTTCCAAAATTCAGTTTTTCCCATATTTCAGCAGACTGGGATTTGTCCTGTTAAGAAATACTAAATTTTAAAATATGTAAAATTTATTTTTTAGGACATGAAATCTCTCAACAACGTAGCCTAAATTAAAAACAAACAGCATTTATGGCATTCAATCAATGTAAGTTTAATTATTTAAAGACTTAAGAAAGAGATAAAGCAAAGAAATATAAGCAACAGGCTGGGGCATAGCGGCTCATGCCTATAATCCCAGCACTTTGGAAGGTAGAGGTTGGCAGATCACCTGAGGTCACGAATTCCAGACCAGCCTGGCTAACATGGTGAAACTTTCTGTCTCTACTAAAAATACCAAAAAATTAGCCTGGCGTGGTAGCCCATGCCTGTAGACCCAGCTACTTGGGAGGCTGAAGCTGCAGTGAACCAAGACCACACCACTGCACTTGAGCTTGGGAGACAGTGAGACAATGTCTCAAAAATGATAAAATAAAATTAAAAAATGGATTCTTTTCCCATCACAGACCTTTTTTAACATGCAATTTTTGTGATTGCAGATAGTGTCATTTGCAATTAATGTCATTTGTCACTGCAAATAATGTACAAAAAAAAAAGTACCCCATCATCTGAAAAATCCTAAACCAAGTAGCCTCTTTTCCTTAATACTTCTATGATAATATCAGTTGTCTTTGAAAGCTTCACTTTGATCATGTATGTTTATTTCAGTATTTAATAAACTAGCAAATTAGACTATCCTAGGTTTTTTTTTTTTTTTGAGACAGGGACTCACTTCGCCACCCAGGTTGGGAGGGTACAGTGGCATGAATTTTTTTTTTTTTTGAGATGGAGTTTTGCTCGAAACTTACTCACTGCAACCTCCACCTCCCAGGTTCAAGGTATTCTCCAGTCTCAGCCTTCCAAGTAGCTGGGATTACAGGCGCCCGCCACCACACCTGGCTCAGTGGCATGATCTTGGCTCACTGTAGCCTCTGCCTCCCAGACTCACTCAAACAATTCTCCTGTCTCAGCCTCCCAAACAGCTGGAATTACAGGCTCGTATCACCACACCCAGCTTATTTTTAAATTTTCTTTTTAGTAGAGAGAGAGTTTTGCCAAGTTGGCCAGGCTGGTCTCAGCTCCTTATCTCAAGTGATGTGCTTTGCACTGGCCTCCCGAAGTGCTGGGATTACAGGCATATATCACCCGTGCCTGGGCACCCCAGGTTCTTAAAAGAAAGGTAAGCCCAAAATAATCTTTTTCTTTTTTTGAGACAGAGTCTCGCACTGTCTCCCGAGCTGGAGTGCAATGGTGCAATCTTGGCTCACTGCAACCTCTGCCTCCCAGGTTCAAGCGATTCTCCTGATTCAGCCTCCCAAGTAGTGGGGATTGCAGGCGCCCGCCACCACACCCAGCTAATTTTTGTATTTTTAGTAGAGATGGGATTTCACTATGTTGGCCAGGCTGTTCTTGAACTCCTGACCTTGTGATCCGCCTGCCTTGGCCTCCTAAAGTGGGATTACAGGCTTGAGTCAACGTGCTCGGCCAAGTAATCTTTTTCAATCCAAATTTGTTTTCCTTAGCATTACTAATTAGGAATAAATGACAGAAGAGCAGAATAAGAGAACTTACCCCTTCTTTCTTGCCCTGCCAAAGCATTTTCCTTTTTTTCTCTTGTTCAGCAAATTTCATTGGATTTACAGCTGCTGGGTTATAGTAGCTAGGTACAGCGATTCCTGTCTCTGCCAAAGCTTTAGCTTGCAAGGCTGCCATCTGAGCTGCCATGGCTATCTGAGGTGTTACTTGCGTTCCTGATGCCAAGAGGGCAGCAACATTGAGAACAGAACCTCCAGTAGCTGCAGCTGCTTGAAGAGAACATAAAAATGGGTTTTAAAACATAAGCAAATCCCGATTTACATTAACAAATGATTTATTAAAAAAAAGCTACCAATGTGTAAAAAGGCAGGATTTTCACCAAATATAAGGAAATGACTATTAGCTCACAAGTTTTTAGCAAACACTTGTTGAGTGTGTTCATCAACGGACAAATTTCTGCATAAAATCCTTGATATATATGCGCAACCACACTCCAGCCTGGGCCACAGCCTGAGACTCTGTTTAAAATAAATAAATAAAAATAAATTGGCCTGGCACAGGGGCTCATGCCTGTAATCCCAGCACTTTGGGAGGCCGAGGTGGGCGAATCACGAGGTTAAGAGATTGAGACCATCCTGGCTGACATGATGAAATCCTGTCTCTACTAAAAATACAAAAATTAGCTGTATGTGGTGGCACACGCCTGTGCCAGCTACTTGGGAGGCTAAAGATGCAGTGAGTTGAGATCATGCCACTCCACTATAGCCTGGACAACAGAGTGAAACTCCATCTGAAAAAAAAAGAAAAAAATCCCCAAAAAACAAACATCTGTAGTGATAACTACAGTGTTACATGAACAAAAATCATTTCTAATTTATCAGCAAAAATTATCCAAATGCACCACATCAGAAACAAGCTACCAAACACTGAGGTGAGAAAACACTAAAATAAACTTTTACAGTGTACTTAATGGGTAACAGAAATCACAGGTGATTTTCTTCCTATTTTTGTCAATTTTTCTACAAAAAGCACACCAAACTTCCTTAATAATGAAAAAAAAAATAGGCTGGCTGAAGCGGCTCATGCCTATAATCCCAGCACTCTGGGAGGGTGAGGTAGGAGGACTGCTTAGGCCTGAGATCAAGAATAGCCTGGGCAACAGGGCGAAAGGTCCTCACTACAAAAAATAAGAAAAAATTAGCCACGTGCGGTGGTGTGGCCTGTAGTTTCAGCTACTCGGGAGGCTGAGGTGGGAAGATCACTCAAGCCTGGGAGTCTGAGGTAAAGTGAGCTATGCTAGAGTCACCGAACTCAAGGCAGAATGACAGAGTGAATTCCTGTCTGAAAAACAGAACAAAAAAAACCATGCAAGAATGCTAATTGGGATAACCAAAGGAATTAAAAAAATAAAAAATTACCCGCAGCTATTTCTTGTTGTTTTTGTTTTTCAACCATTTCCTTTTCTCGCTGTTCTTGTAATTTCTTTGCCCTTTCCAACCTGCAAAAATAATTTCAATACATTTAAAATAACACAATATAAAATACGTAACTCTTCTCTCTATATGCGCATGTACAGAGACAAGCCAATTTCCGTAAAATTTTAAATATTTAACATCCCTCCCCCAACTGACATCTGCAGGTGAAGAAAAAGCAATCATTCATAATGGTATAAGTTACAGCTGAAGAATATTGCAACAGTGGTTTTAAACATTTTTGAATTGACTAGTCAGAAATAGGCATAGTTTTTATAGGCAGTTCCAATCAAAAAGTGAAAAGAAAATTTCATCTTGCAAGTAACACATTGAGAGCTGAGTAAATTTTAAGGTATGTTAACTAGTAAATAAATTCATAGAATTATCAAAATGTTTCTTGAGGGGAGATCAAGCCAAGATAAGGCAGCCAATCAAGACATTCGGGTAACTTTTTATATTGAACAGACCTTAGTGTAGTCTTCAATTTAATAAAAATCAAAAAGCCAAAACCAGAAGGTCAAGCAAACCTTGCCATTCTCTGTATAATTTACTAAACTGGGAGGAAAATTTGTCTGTATTAGGAAATTCTTTTTAGCAGTTGAAGAAATTTATCATTTGCAAAGGAACTGGTAACATGAAACACAAATTCATTCCAAAACAAAATGAAAATTCTTGTTCACTCTAATTAGTGTGCATATTCCTTAAATTCACTAATGAGTATGCACACCAAAGACACTGTCAAGTTTACTCTTCCTATACAACCAAGTAACAGGTAACAGTATCTTCACAATGAATTCCTTAAACTCTTTTCTTCAAAAGGATTCTCTGATTTACCAATCAAGTCAAATGCCACTACCCCCTCTTTAACATGGTGTACAGTTGCAAGGAATGAGAAAAAGATTGTTTCCGTTTTGGGGCACTATGGGTAATACAATACAATGGTAGTAAATTGGATTTAAGAATTGCTGAAATGGCTCTCGCCTGTAATCCCAGAACTTTGGGAGGCCGAGGTGGGTGATCGCCTGAGGTCAGGAGTTCGAATCCAGCCTGCCCAACATGGTGAAATCCCACCTCTACTAAAAACACAAAAAATTAGCAGGGTGTGGTAGTGGGCGCCTGTAATCCCAGCTACTCGTGAGGCTGAGGCAGGAGAATCACTTGAACCTAGGAGGCAGAGGTGGCACTAAGCTGAGATCGCGCCATTGCACTCCAGCCTGGGGAACAAGAGTGAAAACTCCAGCTCAAAAAAAATAAAAAATAAATAAAAATAATAAAAATTATTGAAATTTACATAAAATAAATTTAACAAGCTATAATTTTTATTCTATGAAACACATATGCATGGAAGGCACAGCATAGACTTGATTATGTCTTTGATAATACAAGTTTGTGAATTAGCAGTAACAATAAAATTTAGGTAACAGGCTGGGCAAGGTGGCTCTTGCCTGTAATCCCAGCACTTTGAGGCGCCAAGGCAAGAGGATTGCTTGAGGCCAGGAGTTCGAGATCAGCTTGGCCAACAAGGCGAAATCCGTCTCTATGAAAACAAACCCGGGCATGGTGATGAGCATCAGTAATCCCAGCTTCTTGGGAGGCTAAGGCATGAGAACTGCTTGAACCCAGAAGGCAGAGGTTGCAGTGATCCAACATTACGCCACTGTACTCCAGTCTACGTGACAGAGTGTTAGACTCTGCCTAAAAAATTAAAAAAATGAGGTCACTGATCTAAAAACTATTTCCTAAACAGTTTTAAATCCTGACATTTAAGACCAAAAAAGTAACAAACATAAAAGGTCTATATATGGTAGTTTCTTATTAACAAAAAAAACCCTCCAGATTTCAAGGTAGTCAAGGAATAATCTGATATTCTGAAATTAAAGGACTGTATTTAAAACTTAACCTGAAAGATCACCAAGTAATCTAAGTCAATGAATTTTTAGATGCTAGTAAAAGCTTCACTTTAAAAAAAATCCAAAAACGAAAGAATAGACTTATGACATTCAAATAAGGGCTTAAAAATATGTCAGTTAATAAAATTATAATTTAGTACAAATTAAATCCTATTTTTTAGTAAATTATTTCCTAATCTATTGGTACTAGAGTTTCAGAAAGAAGATATGTGTGACTACAACTGGTTGCATTAAAATGGCCATTGAAGATTTGGAATTAACACCATTCACTAAGGTGAATGGAAAGAAGAGGTGAGCTCACACTTTTGCTGCTGTTCAGCTGCAGTTTCTGTCAGGCTGGGTTCCCAGGGCAGCACCATCAGGTTACACTGTGATACTAGCCTGGGCAACACAGGGAGACCCCGTCTTCTCTACAAAAAATACAAAAATTAGCCAGGCATGCCTGTGGTCCCAGCTACTTGAGAGGCTGAGGTGGGAGAATTGCTTGGGCCCAGGAATGCAAGGATGTAGCTTGGGTGGGACCCTGCCTCAAAAAACAAAACAACTTAATTTTTGTAAAGAGAGGAGGAGAAAAAAAAAAAAAAAAGAGAAAATTCAAACCTAAAAAGACTTTTTCATAATACTGGAAATGCCACAAACAAGTGCTTGGATTTTATTTTGCTTTTTGCCTTTCTATGAGGCAGTTCTTTGAACAGTTTTGTAGATTTCAATTATACAGCCCTCCTGTGTGTGGTTCCACCATTATCATCTTTGAAAGAACAGAAAATTTATTTATTTTTTTTGAGACTGAGTCTCGCTCTATTGTCCAGGTGAGATCTTGGCTCACTGCAACCTCTGCCTCCTGGGTTCAAGCAATTCTTGTGCCTCAGCCTCCTGAGTAGCTTGCCTGTTACCACACACCTAGCTAATTTTTTTATTTTTAGTAGAGACGGAGTTTCACCATGTTAGCCAGGCTGGTCTCCCAACTCCTGACCCCAGGTGATCTGCCCACGTTGGAGTCCCAAAATGCTGGGATTACAGGCGTGAGCCACCGTGCCCAGCTGAAACAGCAGAAAAAAAAAAAAGTTATCTTATAGTTATCAGGAATAAAACTTACAAGATCAAATAAACTGGCTTATAATGTCTATCTGTTATTTGCCATCTTCAAAATAATACTGACAGAATACTATGGTTTCAGATATTTGTCTATTTGAGGGAGAAAAACCAAAAGGAAAGGAAAAGTCATTTTAGATGTGAAAATAGTAGTTCTTTTGCTGACAACACAAAAAGAAAAAAAAAATAATAAAATAGTAGTTCTTGAACCAGATTTGAGAGTAAAAAAAAAAAAGTTTCAAATGCAAACTTAAAATATTTGGGAGTCTAAATTTGAGAAAAATGAATTAATCATGAAGGGAAAAACAAATTGTTGTAGACATCTCCATCTTTTAATTGTGCAAATGTTTAAGATGAAAATTAAACTATTTACATAGCTCTAAATCACAAATATGCCAGTATATTTACTATTTAAGTATTTGAATCATTCTTTTATTAAAAGCATTCATCTTATCCACACAACTGAGCATCTATTTAAAGGTAAATAGGAACAAATGAAGAAATACACACCTCCTAGCTAAAGCTTCTTGGGCATCCATTGCTGTGTTTCTGCCTCTGAAGGGAGGTGGACTTGGAGTCCGGCTTAAACTTCTGCTAAATCTTCTTGGCTTTTCAATTCTCTTCTTTCTATCTCTGTAGTAAACCATATTTCACATGTCATATTATGGCCAAGTCATACTATTTTGTTAATAAGAAATCAATTACATTTACAAAGTTCAAAAATCCCAATGATACAAAAATATTTATATTTTGAGATACAAACATTTAAACATGTGTGTTACAGCTGAACTCATTGGGAACAACAGTTGTTTGTTTCCAACTCCCTCATCCCCTTTTAAGAGACAGGGTCTCACTCTGTTGCCCAGGCTGGCCTTGAGTGATCCTCCTGCCTCAGCCTCCAGAGCACCTGGGTCTACAGGCATGCCCCACTGCATCTGGTTGTCTCCCATCTTTTGCACAGTACATCCAATGTTGCAAAAGCTAGCCTTATACATTAGTCATTTTGTACTCATGTAGGTCAATATGTACATCACAGGAATTTTTCCTACCTATTTTAATCTATAGTGAATTTGTAGATGGTTTTCAAAAATAGCACTAAAAAACTAGATGTCTGGCTGGGTGCAGTGGCTCACACCTGTAACCCCAGCACTCTGGGAGGGCGAGGTGGGCGGATCATCTGAGGTCAGGAGTTTGAGACCAGCCTGGCCAACACAATGAAACCCCGTCTCAACAAAAACACAAAAATTAGCTAGGCACGATGGTGAGCGCCTGTAATCCCAGCTACTTGGAAAGCCAATGCAAGAGAATTGCTTGAACCTTGGAGGGGGGAGGTTGCAGTGAACCAAGATCGTGCCATTGCACTTCAGCCTGGGTGTCAGAGACTCCATCACAAACAAACAAGATGTCAGTGACCAAAACTGCCAGAAAAGCAAATAAAAAATCTCTTAATTGGTAAGGTTCAAATTAGTAAACTACTACAAACTAGAACCACTGACTAAAAATTGATACTGATATAAAGATCAAACAAGTGATAAACCATAAAAACCTAGTTACTGTATTTAGTATAGGTCCCTTTTAAAATGTGTACTTCAATCTTTTATACATTGACCTAAGTTGCAATAAATTAACAAAATAATATACTACTATCTTACGTAAATGAGCAGAGAAAATCATTGAACAATATAAGTTTTCCTCCTGTGCTCTTTATTGTATATTTCCTATCTCAATAAAGCCTCCTTTCAGCAATCAAGATAAATCTGAATTTTGTTCATTTACAAACAAAATCTTAGGTAGTCTGTACAGCACAGTAGGTTAAGCATATGCATAGAATTTGTATTTAGATGTATCTGAAACTGGGTCTTGGCTCTAGCACTTAATATGATCTTGGCTCATTGCAACCTCTGCCTTCTGGGCTGAAGCAATTCTCTCACCTCAGTCTCCCAAGTAGCTGGGATCACAGGTGTGTGCCATCATGCCAATCTAATTTTTTTTGTATCTTTTGTAGAGGTGTGGTTTCATCATATTGCCTAGGTTGGTTTTGAACTCCTGGGCTCAAGGGACCTGCCCGCCTCAGCAGGGTTACAGGCGTAAACTACTACACCTAGCCATCACAGGCCTATTCACACCTGCACTTCACAAGAGATTTATCAATCACATGAGAATACTTGTATTTCTATTCAAGTAGTTAGGGCTGTTCAATTGTTAGATAATGATTAAAATAATTTTAACATAATCTATAAATTCTATTTATCATGCCATAGATTTACCATAATCTATAAATCTATATAGATTTATTATAGATTTTATAAATAAATCCTATTTATAGATTATGGTAAAATTATTTTAATCATTACCTAACAAATTTATTAATATTATCTTACTGAGAGAAGATAAATGGACTCTCTGAGGGGCCTATTAAATTTTATTCAAGATGATGGTCACCTACCGACTCCTACTCCTTGTCCTACTCCTGCTTCTAGTCCTATGCCTGTGTCTTGATCTTGATCGAGAACGAGACCTAATCCGCCGTTTTCTTTCCCCTGCTTCTGGATCTTGATTTCTTCCTTTCTCTGCTTCTGGAACGAGATTTCTTCCGCTCCCTACTCCTGGATCGAGACTTCTTCCGCTCCCTGCTTCTACTACGATGGCGTCTGAAATTAAAGTGCACAAATTTTAATTATTTATAGTTATGTTGTTTCACTTATATGCATCATAAATTAGTTATCTGTAGTACTGCAATTAAGACAAGCAATTAAGTACACTATATTGTTTACAGAAAGAAGTGAGGTTTTCAAAGGAAATATAAACTAAAAATGGACCTTCATGTTTGATAACCTGTCCCAGAGAACATAGTAAAGCTATTAACATGTCAAACATGTTCAATGCATCCTATCCAAATTTATGATTCTATTTAATACTCTTTCCGCAGTATTTACAAAGCTTAAGTAAAATACTTTAGTGTTATCTACTGAAAATTTTTGAGTCTGATACCATGCATGTATTCCCCACAAACTTCTTCAAGAAAAATCCACCAAACACCATTCACAAATTGGAGTTGTGATCCAGTTTCTCAAAAATCTTTTTGTCAATACTCCAACATCAAAAAAATCTAGATTGCAGTTTAGCAGCAAACACCTATATCACATCGATAATGCAAAAAGACTGTTTACTGGCTTAAACTATACAGTTAACGATATGATTTTTTTCAGTGCAAAAGAGAATAAGTGGTTAAAAATCTCAGCTGGGTAGAGTGACTCACTTCTGAAATCCCAGCACTTTAGGAGGCCAAGGCGGGCACACTGCTTAAGCCCAGGAATTTAAAAACAGCCTGCACAACATGGCCAAAATGTCTCTACAAAAAATACAAATAAATTAGCTGGGTGTGGTGGCGCATGTCTGTGGTCCCAGCTACTCAGGAGGCTGAGGTGGAGCACTTGAGCCTTGAAGGCTGAGAGGCTGTGCAGTGTGCTGAGAGCACACCACTGCACTCTAGTTAGGGCAACACAGAGAAACCGTCTCAAAAAAGAAAATCTATGCTGGGCATGGTGGATCACCCGAGGTCAGGAGTTCGAGACTAGCCTGGCCAACATGGTGAAACCTTGTCTCTACTAAAAATACAAAAATTAGCCACACAAGGTAGCACACGCCTGTAATCCCAGCTACTCAGGAGGCTGAGAGGAGAGAATTGCTTGAACCCGGGAGGCAGAGATTGCAGCGAGCCGAGATCTTGCCACTGCATTCCACCCTGGGGGACAGACTGAGACTCTGTCTTGGGGGGGGGGGGGGGGGGGAATCTAGCCATTAACTGAATATTAGTCATCCCTTATCCCCCATTCTCCAAAACCATTTTTTCATGGTTAAGAAAACAAAGCCCAAAGCCAAAAGGAAAAAAAAAAACCCAAACAAACAAACACTCCCTATTTTTTTGGGTATTGGTGGGTCAATGAGAAGCTTTATGTAACTTAAATCTTGTTATAAGGTATTAAATTATAATACAAAATGACTTACCTTTCACGAGACCTAGA
Source organism: Ateles fusciceps (assembly GCA_036589455.1). NCBI lineage: Eukaryota > Metazoa > Chordata > Mammalia > Primates > Atelidae > Ateles > Ateles fusciceps. The sequence goes on along the minus strand of JAZHEH010002317.1, from coordinate 4,372,867 downwards.
TCTTGAGTGACTTCTGCCTCTTGATGACTTTCTTTCTTTGCGTTTGTGCCTGTCCTCACCATTTTCAGATGAATTCAGTCGCTCTCTTCCTTTATCAGAAGGATGTTCTTTGTCATTATGTTCCTCAGACTTGTGTTTCTTAGAGGATTTATCTTTGGATTCATGTCTTCTTGCCTGTTTTAAGAAGAAGTTGGTTCTTTCAGGAAAATAGTGCAACAAAGAGAGTTAGTATGGGTATCAGTAGACAAAAATGTTGTGATGCAACATTAGTAACCTTAGGAGTGTGTGGCAAAGATCTAGTTTCACATCACCCAAATGTTGCAGATATATTTACTATTTTTTCTTTACTATAAACACCCAAATGCAGTTCCTCCCCAAAATATTTTCAATACTACAATAGAAACAATGATTTTCAAAGTTGAAATACTGAAAAGCCATTATGCCAGACAAAAGAGGAATCCCTTGTTTATCTAAAATAATACAGACCATGTATATACATCAACTTCTAAATCCAGAGTACCTTATATTAAGTTTAAGTAAACAATAATAGAGATAATGACACAAGAAGTACACCAGAAATGCATTTCAATTAGGTAGCTAAGTATAATTATTACGAGGTACTAGTATTTTCAATAATTTCAAATTATTTTACACAGAGATGCAGTGTCCCTTTATAGCTATACTGCCGGCTACATCCTCTAAAAGACAGCTCTTGATTTTCCTCCCAATGTCTAAACTGTGAAGCAATCTCTTTTCATCTTGCAGTATCCCAATAGGCTTGGAGAAGTATTACATTTCATGTACCTAGGGTAGAAATGGCAACTGTATGTTTCAGTTTTAAAGAAACCAAATTAGGTATAACAATGAACCCATATGCTATCACACAATACATACTGCCCCCATATTTTAAAAAGACCAAGGCTTTCACATGTGCATTCAGAGACTCAGCTAAAATTAACTGCATGATCAAGTCTCATCCTACCAAATACCAAACTAGGAAGTGGTACATACTATAGTTCCCTACACGAAGATTTGTCAAATCCATCTTGTAACGAAAGCTTAAAATACTAAACATCTCTGAATCACTAAATTTTAAATCTGGAAGGAAACTCAGATCCTCTAATTGAATCCCTTTATGTATAACTAAACTAAGATCTTAAGTTACGAAGCTACATGTGTGAGCTCAACCTATACCCCATGTTTTTCTAATGCCCAGGCTACCACTTTTCCACCATAATAGGACACTTATGTTTCCCAAAATAGGTCACAGCATATTTCTTTCCACTGAAGATTAACGTTTCTTAAAAATAAAACTTGGCCAATCATTTTGGAACATGCATGATGATATAGCTGAAAATGATCACAGTATGTAATTTATCATTTGCAGAAAAGTAAGAGACCTGGAAACCCAAGTATTTAGTTTCATTGCCAGTTCTCTGTATGAGTTTACAAAATAAATTGTCCTTGGTTTTGCTATAAACAGACAGACTGGAAAAGTCTTAAGTGGTTAAACTTCTAAAGGTTTTAGAGTTTATTTCAAACCAGTTTCTCAAACATAACATTACTATTAATTAAAAAAAAAAACATTAAAACCCTTAACTGATTTAAGATATATTTAAGGGAAATAGGAGTTTGAATGACTAATAGTTACCTTATCATGAAGTAGCCTTATTATTTTGCTATCTGAGTCTGCAGCGTCTTCAGTTCAGTCTCTTCGCGCATTAGCACGCTGAGTATGATTTATTATAGAAATGTTATCATGTGAGCTAAACAAAATAGTCATTTTCACAAAAACTCTCCTAAATTAAAAATTTAACAGAGCTTCCATTAGGGGAAGAGGTGAAGTCCCTGCCCACATTTTTTTTTAGGAGTCCCTTGCCCAGTCCCCACAAGACTCTTCTCCCTTTCCAGCTACTACTTCTACTCTTCCTTGTTGGCTCATTCCTTGTCTTCTTAGGTGGGTGAACAAGTAACTCCTCTGCAATACAGCTGTTGCTTTTCTTTTTCCTCAAGTTTTGCTGTCACCATCACCTTTTCAGCTGTCCCTCACTCAAATCTTTATTTCAAAATTTAATACTATTACTATCAGGGAAACTGAACTAGTTTGCAAAAGAAAAGAGAACTCTTGTTATCTTTCATAAAGAAAAGCAGCCCACAGATATCTAGGGTATTGCTATGTAAAGATGATTGCTGTTTAAAAATCCTGAGCAATTGTCAGGCACCAAGAGACTCGGGACCTCAGATTAATGGAAGCTCTGTGTGACAGGCCTAAAAAAACCAATTATATTCTTCATATGAAATTTTTATTGTGAATATTTTCACAACATAATAAACTTAAGGTTTTGAAGGTACTTTTCACATAAACATCTTCTTCAAAACTGATGAATCAAAATCATGCTCATTTTATAACCCAATTAACCTTTTAAATTTCAAGTTTGGTACTTACCTTGACAATGTCATATATTCATACAAATTTTTCTACCAGACACTTTTTAAGTATTTTAAAGTACCTATTCACTACAAAGTGTTAATTACCTCTTTGCTTCTGCTCCGGCTCCTGTGTTTTCTTCCTTCATTATCTGTGAATACACACAAAGCGATTCACCATAAACAAAGCTGGAGAAACATCACATCCTGAAAAAACTCCAACGCTGGAGAAAAATTACTCCCACTAGTCTTGTTCTAATGACTAAATTTTTTTTTTTTTTTTTTTTTTGAGATGGAGTTTCGCTCTTGTTACCCAGGCTGCAGTACAATGGCTCGATCTCGGCTCACCGCAACCTCCACCTCCTGGGTTCAAGCAATTCTCCTGCCTCAGCCTCCCAAGTAGCTGGGACTACAGGCGTGCGCCACCACGCCCAGCTAATTTTTGTATTTTTAGTAGAGACGTGGTTTCACCATGTTGACCAGGATACTCTTGATCTCTTGACCTAGTGATCCACCCGCCTCGGCCTCCCAAACTGCTGGGATTATAGGCGATAATTAAATTTTTTAATGGTGGGTGGGATCATTCTTACATTAATACTACACATATGTAAAACAAATCAAGAAATCGGAGCAAACCAGGATATAAACCAGCCCAGATACATATTTTAAACAGTCATAGACCTTTAGTATTTTACATTCTGACAAGCCTATCTAGTTTCCTAATCTATAGTAAATTTATAAGGGGGTTTGGTAGAGAGAGGTAAGCCATTAACAACAACAAAAACTAAAGAAAATAAAGAGGCTGAGGCCGGGCACGGTGGGGCATGCCTGCAATCCCAGAACTTTGGGAGGCCAAGGCAGGTGGATCACAAGGTCAAGAGATCGAGACCATCCTGGCCAACATGGTGAAACCCTGTCTCTACTAAAAAGACAAAAAATTAGCTGGGCATGGTGGTACACACCTGTAGTCCCAGCTACTCAGGAGGCTGAGGCAGGAGAACTGCTTGAACCAGGGAGGTGGAGGTTGCAGTGAGCTGAGATCGCACCACCGTACTCCAGCCTGGTGACAGAGCAAGACACTGTGTCAAAAAAGAAAGAAAGAAAAAAAAAGAAAAAAGAAAATAAACAGGTTGAATTGTATTTGGTATGTTCCAACATAGCTAAACTCTTTCTTTACTAAAAATAAAAAAAATTAGCTGGGCATAGTGGTACATGTCTATAATCCCAGCTACTTGGGAGTTTGAGGCAGGAGAATCTCTTGAACCCAGGAGGTGGAGGTTGCAGTGAAACAAGATCATGTCACAGCATTCCAGCATGGGCAACACAGACTGCTTCTCAAAAAAAAAAAAAAAAAAAAAAAAATTTCCATTCAAAATATTATAATACTAAATGGTTTCAAATACACAGATGAAAATTGCATTCTGTAGGTTATCTGCAGGCACAAAGAATAACGAGAGTCCAGGCATTTCAACTTGTAAACTCAGAACTATTTTAACTTCTCAATCTTTTCATCCAACAGCAATGCTGACTTTTAAAAACAGCAAAATACTGTCTTCCACATCAGTTTCGCCTTTTTAAAAAAAGGAAATATGGAGACTTCCCAAATGTCAAACCCCTTGCTTCAGAAAAATTCTATCATTGTTAAAAAGAAAAACAAGGTTAAAGATGTTTTTGTAACTTACTTCAAAGAATAAATAAGTGCAGAATATACCAGTGTCCAGGTTACATCTCTGAAAATACTACTTTGCCAATGTTGAAAAAATAAAATTTAAACATCTTGGGGTTATTAAATACAATAACCCAAATTCAAATATGTACTCTTATCTTTCAACAGTTTTAAAATTTCTGCATTAGGACATTTGTATTTCTTCTAATTGAAAAATTCTCTAAGAATTATCAATATATTTTCATTATACATTCCTCAGCTGGGAAGAACATTTATTCTTCAACAAACTTGAGACCGGAGTCTGTCAATTAGGCTGGAGTGCAGTGGTGCTATCTGGGTTCACTGCAAACTCCACCTCCACAGTTCAAGAGATTCTCCTGCCTCAGCCTCTTGAGCAGCTGGGATTACAGGCATGCACCACCACGCCCAGCTAATTGTTGTGTTTTTAGTAGAGATGAGGTTTCACCATGTTGGCTAGGCTGGTCTTGAACTCCTGGCCTCAGGTGATCCACCTGCCTTGGCTTCCCAAAGTGCTGGGATTATAGGCTTCAGCCACCACGCCTGGCCAACAAACTAAATGTATGTCTTCTTATAGAACAGGTCTATATGTATTATACAAATGCTGGTAGTTGTTGCCAGCTCTAGAATCATACCTGACTTTCGTTTTCTTTCTCTTGACCTTGATCGTGATCTTGAATAATGATGTTTTGAAGCTCTAGGAGAAACAGATACATCTGACTGCTCTTTTTCTTATCTCTATCTGGTGATGTCTTTTCTGGGGCTAGTCCATCTCGTTCTGTATCACTAGCCTAAAAGTTTAAAGACAATGATTAAAGTTCTTACATTTAAAATGTTTTCAATTTCTTAAAAGACGGACAAAGGGACGGAAGACAGCCCCCATCCAATCAATAAATCAGAATGGCTGCTCTCCAAGTAGCTAAATATGCTTTGTACACTAATAAGCTGGAATGACTTGAAATGATGAACCTGATACCAAAGTGAGACGTACATCCTTTATCTTTAACTTTCCAATGATTATTTTTAGAACTTTTAAAAGGTGAGGTAGGAATAAGGGCTCCAAGTATTTCAAATAAACATTCAAGCAGAGAAAATATAGTCCTTTTTAGATGTGTGAACGCATTCAGCTGACTTTACCAATACTTTTCTCTTAGATTAGCATACATGTAAAACATTAAAAATGTGTTGTTAAAGCTTAGATACTCAAGACCATAAAATCTTAAAAGAGACAATGCCTTAAGAATATCATAAAATAACAAACAGAAAATTAACTTACCTATGTGAGAACCCCATCTTAATTTCATTAACCCTCTTTAATGAAAACAGCCCCTTGGCACAGTGCTGCTGCCAAATATGGTCTGCCTCTCCTCACATGTGCTCTGGGCTAATGAAAACACTGTTTCTGCTTTAAGGCATTTTATAAGTAATTATTACAATATAAATTTTACAAATTTCAACTAAAGCGGAAGGTAGACAATGGCTGGTTATCTGACCAGAGAATATGAAAATAAAATCACTGATACACCTGAGGAATTGATTACTTAAGAAGAGCTGGCAAGCTAAGGTCCTCCTCCAGTTTCTGTATGGCCTTGACCTAAGAATGGTTTCCACGTTTTAAAAGGGGCTGTTAAAAACAAGCAGGGCCAGCGCTGTGGCTCATGCCTGTAATCCGACACTCTGGAGGTCGAGCCAGGCAGATAACCTGAGGTCAGGAGTTCGAGACCAGCCTAGCCAACAAGGTGAAACCCCACCTCTACTAAAAATACAAAAATTAGCCAAGTGTGGTGGTGCATGTCTGTAAGCTCAGCTACTCAGGAGGCTGAGGTGGGAGAATGGTTTGAACCCAGGAGGTGGAGGTTAAAGTGAGTTAAGATTGTGCCACTGCCCCCTCCAGCCTGGGTGACAGAGACTGACTCAGAAAAAACAAAACAAAAAACAAAAACAAAACCAAAAAACCAACCAACCAAACAAAAAACAAGCTAGCAAACAAAAGAATGTGTCAGAGACTGCACAAGGCCCACAAAACCAAAAATATTTACCATCTGGCCCTTTACAGAAACAGTGATGGACTTTTCACTTAGAATATCAGAAGGAATCTGGATTGAATAAATAGGGAATCAAGATACACTCTTCAGCAGGAGGAATCACATAATGGAGAACTTCTTCCCTTAGGAAAATTAGTCCAGAAACATCAAGTACAATAAATGGGGGTACTGTATTTTAACAAAGTAGGTTGTGAGAGGTCGCATTACTTCAAGTATTTACTGAGGGTCAAAAATGTGCCAAAATCAATGCTAGACTTAGGGAATAAAATGATAAATAAAACAAAGGATTTACACATCAATTGTGCTGAAAGACATAAATTATGTGCTATTCCTCTAACAATGGTATAAAAAGAACAATAAGAAATAAAAAAGTAACTACCAGGGAGGCTCTCATGCCAGCATACTGTATATGGAGTTATTTCTCCAGTCTGGGTGACTTCTGAAACCATAAAATTTTTATGCTAAAGGTTTTCATCCCTTAGAATAGAGTTCAACTTTCTTATTTCACAGATGAGATCCAGCAACATTAGCTGACTCGCTTAAAATGATTCTCCATCTCCATCTCTTTGCTGTTTATTACTAACGATACCGTATCATTAAGGATGATTCTGATTTTTTCCACAATGAATACCGGACATTTTAATATATATTTTTCCTCATCATTATCCTTAAGGACTGTTTCAGACTCATCCATTACTTGCTAAGTGTTTGTACAGCTCACACCTGGTAAACAGAAGTGATCTCAAAAATTTTTAGCACTGCTATCATTTTCAGTGCATGATGATTTACTGTCAGAGACAGAATTCCTGAAGTACTGGCAAATCCCATTTACTTCTGCAGAGAACAAGACTAGAAGTGAGAACCTTCCCATGTAAAAGCTAGCGCTTAGCCTAGGCAGTAGTTGTCAGGCAATGGTTTATCTAACGTTATGCTTAACACCACAAAGCTGGGCAACAAACCACTCTGTGACACAGGCTAACTTAAACTTACATCAATCATTTTCATCTGTAAAATATGCTATGGAACAAAAACCATCTTAAACTAACTATGAATGATAGGTGGCCATTGAGGCCATGAGAAACTTTTCCTGAGGATATCTTATAGCAGCATAAGGCAGGTATCCAGGCAAAAAAACCAACGACTGAATATTAAAATTGTTCTGAAAATTTCTAAGCTTTAATTTAGTACAAATCTATGTGTATACATAAACGTTAACTGCAAAACAGCCTTCTATTCCAGCATTGGCTCTAAGAGGCAGCTACTTTAGTTTCCTACAAATTTACATTTTGTTGCAAACGCCTAATAATGGCTCGAAACAAAGTAGACATATCTTTTCCACTGCCAAGGAGGTAAGCACTGGATTGAATACTAGGCCACTTCTCCAGGGGATTGTCTTTTTTTTTTTTAACAAGGCACGGCAGAAGCAAATGCTTGAATTCACTTTTTAAAATACTGGAACCCGGGCGGGTGCAGTGGTTCACACCTGTAATTCCAGCACTTTGGGAAGTCGAGGCGGGTGAATCACCTGAGGTCAGGAGTGCGAGACCAGCCTGCCAATATGGTGAACCCCCGTCTCTACTAAAAATACAAAAAAATTCGCCGGGCGTGGTGGTTGGTGCCTGTAATCCCAGCTAATCGGGAGGCTGAGGCAGGATAATCCCTTGAACCCGGGAGACGGAGGCTGTGGTGAGCCGACGTCGCGCCACAGCACTCCAGCCTGGGCGACAAGAGCAAAACTCTCCATCAAAAAACAAAAAAACCTGGAACCCAAGAAAAATAGTATTACTCTTTAGTATATACTGAGGCCCCAAACGCTTAACAAATGAAAACAGTAAGTAAAAAAACTGGTCTAAACTCAATCAACTAAATATGGGGGGGGGGGGGGAGAGAAAATCATCTGCCTAATCCCACGCATTCCAATTGTTGAGAAGAGCAAACTTTAAAATTTTCACTACGTTTAAGTTATAATTAATATAAAAAATAATGAGATATAATTTAGTCAGCAAGAAGAAATGCAAAATCTTTACATTTTCCTTTTAACAGAATAACTAAAAACGGAGTAATCACACTGTAACGTGGATTCGTCAGAATTGGGCATCTTAACACTCGGCAGGCTTATTGTTCAGAGTAGCTAATTTACGAATTGTAGCTCGTTTGGGGTCAACGAAGGGTTTAAATTTAAAGGAACAAGGTCGGTGACAGGACTTAACTATAATGCTTCTCAGACTTCAAATTGATTACATCACGGGCCACTTCAGAAACCGCTCATCAGTCAGAATTGGTAGTAGTTCCACAACCTTATTTTAAGTTGAATTTTCACTCCCTTTCAGCAGTATCTTCCTAGCTCATTACTACATAATAAATTAAGGTTTACACTGGCAAACACTAATTGAAATTATGCAACTAGCAGCATCTCATTGGAGCGTATCAAAAAAAAAAAAGCTACAAGTCTCTCTCTTCTTCCACACTATCCCTTACAGACACCCCCTTTTTGACTCAATACTTTTCAGAGACCACTCCTGATCCTCTTTCCCAGCCCCTTTCTCCACCGCAAATTCTCAGGCCCTAAAATACTCAGTATAAATCACTAGCCAGGGTGAATAAGCGAAAATGGAGGAAGTTCAGTGGGGCGAAAATGAACGTAGCGTTGGGAAAGAGAAAAGGAAAGTTCTGGAAAAAAAAGGCACTCCCTGCGGCTCCCCCACCCCCATCAACACCGCCTTACTTCCCCCTCCCTACAGCAGGCAGCCATTATGGCGGGCGCAGAAAAAGGCCGCGGCGCCATTTTGTCCACATACACACACAAGAATAAGGCTCTGGGAACTGTTCACTCACTCTTTGGAAAGGAGCAGAAAAGTATCCCTAGCTTTAAACTCAGATTCGGTACCTACCGCCATAGTTCAGAGTCCCGGCCGCTACAGCGGCGCCTCCACTTGTCGCTTTCAACACTACCGGCCGCTCCGAAGCTTCGCCTCAGACTAAATCGCTAGCGCGAGAGACCCGGATGGCACAAAGGCGAGGCAGCCCGGTGCGTCGCACAGCTTGCTGGGAGGAAAGAGGGCGGTAACAAGAGTTTCTATAACAACGCATTTCGAATGGTGATTGGGTGTTTTTCAAAGGGGCGCGTAAGGACAGTAAAGAGGGCGGGGCGAAGAATACACCCTAGGAATACGCAGTCAGGAGAACGGAATGGGCGGAACTCAGGGTGGGGCAACTTCTTATTTCGAGTCTAAAGTAATCTTGGTCTCGCCCGGCCGCCGTAAAGGGGTTGGGTCTAGTGTTCTGCCGCCAATTTTAACTTGTGGGATGGAACCCAGAGATTAGAGGCAGTTGCGTGAGTCTGGAAGAGAGACGAGATACTTGAGTGTTCCTCTTTAGTTTCTTCAATTGCAGGTGAGGACGGGGGAGCTACGCTGTGTAGGGAACTGGGGGTGCGTTCAGGACGAAGTTGCTGCAGCCTCTGCTCAGTTCCTATTGTTCTCCCCTTGACGCCGGCAGGAGAGAGGTTGGAGTCGGTTTTTGCTGGCGGCGATGACCAGCGGAGAGCGTTTAAGTGTGGAGGCCTAACAGTGTTTCATCTTGCTGATTCTCTCCTATTCGCGCATCTATTCTGCATTTCGCCGCCAGAGTGATCTCAAAATATGTATCAAATCAGGCCATTCGTTTGCTGGGTTCCCCCACAACCCCTTGCACTGAGAATAAAATTCAGTCTTGAAGTCGAGGTTTTATTGGGCTTCACTGATCTCTCCCTCACTGTTTTCTGCCCTTGCTTTGACCTGGCAGCAGCGTCAAACGCTTCCGAGCCTCTGAGCCTTTGCACTCCGTTTCCTCTGCCTACATCGCTTTCCGCCTAAGCTTTGCGTACTTGACTTCTTGTTATTCAGGCCTCAGCTCAGATGTTACCTTCCTTTTCCAAACAAATCCTTCTTCAGCGACCCCTCACCTCATCCATCTAAGCACTGTTTCCTTAAAATCATTTGCACTTTTTGTAATTGTTTGTACATTTACTTTTTTTTGTAGAGAGGTAGCGTAACAATTAAGATACCTACTATTTTATTTTTGTCCGTTTTTCCCGCAAGAACATAGACTTCATAATGGCAAAGACATTTTGTGCTTTGTTCACAGCTGTATTCCCAGTTCCTGGAAAGGTGCCTGGCTCATAATAAGTAGGTATTCAATAAATGTTTGTTGAATAAGCAAATTTGGCAGTTCTGGGCGGTTTCTCTAGTTCACAGATGTGGGAAATTGAGACCCATAAAGATACGGACTTCAACCTGTCCCTCCTTCATTTCCTCTCTCCCACCCAAACACCAGCCACTAAAACTGTTTTCTATTATCCGAAAATGTTTTGTTTCTGTTCCCTTGTTTATGCTCTTAGGAAGAACTCTTCCAACATTTAAAAAACTATGACCTTCAATTCTCAGCCCAAGTGTTACTTGCTTCCACCAATAACAAATTAGTTAACACCTAAAACTGAATGTTTGCCATGAACCAAGCATTGTTCTGTGGAGTTTTAAAACTCAAAACATTGGGAGGCTGAAGCAGGAGGAACGTTTGAGCCCAAGAGATCAAGGCCAGCCAGGGCAAAATTGTAAGACTCTCGAAAAACCAAAAGTAAAAAATAGAAAACTCTTTCAGTTGGGTACAACTACATTAGTCCCTTGGTATTGGTATCCATGGGAGATTGGTTCCAGGACCTCCCACAGATACCAAAACCCTAGGATGCTTAAGTCCCTGTCAAAAAATGGCATAGTATTTGCATGTAACCTAGGAACATCTGCCTGTGTACTTCAAATCATCTCTACATTACTTATCTTGCCTAACGCAATGTAAATGTAATATGCCTGTAGGTGGAATCTAGGGATGTGGAACTTAGGGATATGGAGGGGCAACTGTATATATATATATATATGTATTTTTTTTTTTTTCCTAAGACGGAGTGCAGTGGGGCAATCTCGGTTTACTGCAACCTCCGCCTCCCGGGTTCAAGCAATTCTCCAGCCTCAGCCTCCCGAGTAGCTGAGATTATAGGTGTGCACCATCAAGCCCGGCTAATTTTTTTGTATTTTTAATAGAGTGAGGGTTTCGGCATGTTGGCCACACTGGTCTCTACCTCCTGACCTCAGGTGACCCACCCACCTAAGCCTCCGAAAGTGCTGTGATTACATGCGTGAGCCACCATGCCCTGCCTGTATATTCCTATTTTACAGATTAGAGAATTGAGGAACGGAGATTAAGTGCTTACCCAAGGGCAACTACCTAGTCATTGTGAAAGAGCACCAAGTCAGAAATTGTTTCTTCCCTGTGCTATCCCTCTTATAGCTATTAAAACATACTTCTAGTAGCACTTATCAAACTAATTGTAATTATTTCATTATCATTCCCCACCAGTCAAGGATTGTTTTTCTCCTTGGTGTTCTTTTCCCACTCAGACTCCAGATAATATGATTTATGTAAATCTTTGCTTGTTGAGATGCATAAATGACTCTCCTAAGGTTTCAAGCTTAGTCTTTGGTCCAGAAACCTAATTAATTTTTTTCTTTCCCCTTATCATTTTTATTTATTGTATAATAATACTATGATAGCATTAATGGACTTTTTCTGAACTTCATTTGGAATCTTATCCTGTGATATCTCAGACAATCTGGCATCTAAACCTACACTGTTTGCTGCTATATGGATTAAACTTTAATTTCAAATGAAAACTTAGTGTAATTCCAAACTAGAAACCAAAGTAATGGAAGCTCCAGGATGCATTGGTGAGATCAGAATTGTTGGTTTGTGTGTGTAAACCAATATGTTGTTCTCTGGTAATCATCATAGCTCTAGTTCCATTTATGTTATTGGCCCCAAGTGTTCAGTGGCCACAGCAGTAACAAGAAGACAAAGATGTCTGTGTATATTAATGTTAGGCTGTTGTTTTTGTTTTCTGAGTAAGCGTTCTCATTTCCCAAGGAACCAAGTTCTATGCAACAAGATAATTTGGTGTCTAATTTTATGTTGTTACAGGAAAGACAGTGGTTCCTGACTCAGGAAGACAGTCTCAGAAACATGTGGAATGATATTGAGCTGCTAACAAATGATGATACCGGAAGTGGCTACCTAAGTGTTGGTTCAAGAAAAGAACACGGAACTGCTTTATATCAAGTAAATTTGCTAGTGAAGATCTCTTCTGAAAAGGTATTGATTATTACACTGTTTCATTCACAGAAGTTTTACTGAGTGCTTAGTAGGCATAGTAGCCCACAGTAAATGTTTTGTGAATGAATACAGCACTTCCTCAGGGAATCAAGATTCAGTCTCAGATTGCTAGAAATTCACATCGCAATACCCCCTGCATCATGTCAAGATCAGTATTTTCAAAACTGAAGGATTCATAGCTCCTCTTGATATTTCATGCATACAAAATGTAAGTTGATACGAAGAATACCCACCACTTACTTACGAAATAAAATGTTAGCAATAGAGTTGAAGGCTCTGAGATTCATCCCTGAATCTATGTTCCTCCTGTTGCTACCAGAGTGAAGCACCCTGCTGAGTATGAGGTTTTTTCCATGCATTTTTTTTTTCTAGACTGCTCAGCAGGATTTTTTTTTTTTTTTTAAAGACAGGGTTTCACCATGTTGGCCAGGCTGGTTGAACTCCTGACCTCAGGTGATCCACCTGCCTCTGCCTCCCAAAGTGCTGAGATTATAGGCATGAGCCACCATGCCTGGCCTATCCATGCATTTATTTCTACATTTTAACTTTCTTCTGTCAGTAATTGCACTATTCTTGCTTCATGCCTGAAACCTTATTCTTTGCCTTCTATAGAAGGTACTATTAGCTGGGTGTGGTGGCACACACATGTAGTCTCAGCTACTTGGGAGGCTGGTATTTAATTATCATTCCCCCCCCCCACTCACTCAAATGGATTCTGACAGATAATTCGCTTAAGAAAAAAACCTAGAGCAAAAGGCAGGGCATCTGCTGGGACATTATTCCTAAAGGGTATTAAATTTGTGCTTTTGACTTTTTTTTTAAACTGAATGATGGGATTTTAAAAAGAAATTGTTCTTTATGCAGCTTTAAGCTTGTATTTGTTGGACTGTGCTGCTTTTTTTTTTGAGACAGTCTCACACTATTGCCTAGGCTGGAGTGCAGTGGCACAATCTGAGCTCACTGCAACCTCTGCCTCCTAGGTTCAAACAATTCTGTCTCCATTTCCCAAGTAGCTGGGATTACAAGTGTGTGACACTGTGCTTGGCTAATTTTTCTTATTTTTAGTAGAGATGGGGTTATGCTTTTTAGTAGAGATGGGGTTACACCCTGTTGCTCAGACTGGTCTTAAACTCCTGGCCTCAAGTGATCTGCCTGCCTCAGCCTCGAAAAGCATGAGCTGGGAGGCTGAGATTACCAGCATGAGCCACTGTGCCTGGTTTGTACTGCTTTTAATGTACCATGAATTGTGTTAAAGGCAGTATAGTCCAACAATAAAATAATTAATATAAGATAAACATTAACTGTGTTGTGAGTAGTACAAATAAATCTCATTGTATTTTTTGGCATGTAATTGTTTATTAGAGGCAAAAATTTAAAGTATAGCACAGTTTCTTTTTTTTTTTTTTAATATTTTGAGTCCTCCAAGACATCTGAAAGCACAGTTTCTATAATGAGGAAATGACGTGTTGCAGAGAACCAGCTTGGCTGGGAGACCCCCACCCAGGTAGGCTGAAGGTATTGAGAGAGGCAGACACCCAGATAGCCAACAGAGTGGATCTATCCTGGGGACCAACAGCCTGAGAGCCTGTGGGGCTTGCAGCTCTCCAGGACTGAAGGCCCCAAGCAGAGATTCATCCATGCTTTTAGTTGCTCTTTGACAGGTGATTCTTATCAATACACAGCTGTTCTACATATACACATAACTCAGAAATATCCCAGGTAGGCAGCTGTTACCCGCCTACGACTAATTATAAACTACGAGGTATCCTCCACAAAGGAGCCATGGGGCAGGGTAAATTTAATGTTTCTCAACAACATGTCTTTATTTTTTAGTATTTCTGTTTCATTCTTTCAAGACAGGGTCTCATTCTATAGCCCAGGCTGAAGTACAGTGACGTGATCTTGGCTCATTACAACCTCTGCCTCTTGGGTTCAAGTGATTCTCCTGCCTCACCCTCTGGAGTAGCTGGGATTACAGGTGCCTGCCACCATGGCTGGCTAATTTTTGTATTTTTAGCAGAGACAGGGTTTCACCATGTTGGCCAGGCTGGTCTTGAACTCCTGCTCAAGTGATCTGCCTGCCTTGGCCTCCCAAAGTGCTGGGATTACAGACATGAGCCACTGTGACTGGGCTTTATTTTTTAATATTATCAGGAGCCTTAAAACATGGAAGTGGCTCAGGCCTTTCTTGACATCAAGGCTGCTGTTGAAAAATAATAGTGTGTGTGTATAGAGTCTTGGATTCTATTAGGAACTAAAATTCTATCTATTAGCATGGGGCATATACTTAACACATTTTGAACATCTATGTTCTGAGCCCAATATTAGGCACTTGGACATAAGATGGCATCTTACTCATTCCTTTTAGGATCTTAACTTAATTTTAGGCACACAGGACACAAACAATTAAAGATATTTAGCTGTGCAGGTCAGTATATGCTAAATGCCAACTGACCAGTACAGACAGTAAATGTAGTAGGAATTCAGAAGATGGAGAGCTCATTGTGGGTTGGGCAGTTTAAAGAGCATTTTCTTAAAAAACTGTGTGTGAGCCTGGTGTGGTGGCACATCCTGTGATCCCAGCTTTTCAGAGGCTGAGGCAGGAGAATTGCTTGAGCCCAGGAGTTCGAGGCCAGCCTGGGCAACATAGGGAGACCACATCTCTTAAAAAAAAAAAAATTAAAAATAAACTGCACTTGCTTTGGGCCTTAAGAAGGGGAAGAACAGCCTAGGCAGAGAGAACAGTGTGTACAGAACCCCAGAAGATATAGTGCCGTTCCTTTTTTTTTGTTTTTTGAGGTGGAGCTTGCTCTGTTGCCCAGTCTGGAGTGCAGTGGTTCGATCTTGGCTCACTGTAACCTCTGCCTCTTGGGGGTCAAGCGATTCTCCTGCCTTAGCCTCCTCAGTAGCTGGAATTACAGGCATCCGCCACCATTCCCGCCTAATTTTAGTGCCATTCCTTGGTAGCAGTACCTTTGTGTAACCTTTTACTAGTTGATGAAGCAAGTAAAAGATAAGAAGGAGGCCAGGCGCATTGCCTCACACTTGTATTCCCAGCATTTTGGGTGGTTGAGATGGAAGGATCATTTGAGTACAGGAGTTCTAGACCAGCCTGGCCAACATAGTGAAAACCCCATTATATTAAAAAAAAAAAAAAAAATTAGCCAGTTGTGGTGGTGTGCACCTGTAATCCCAGCTACTTGGTTTGGGGAGGCAAGAAGATCCCTTGAGGCCAGGAGTTTGAGGCTGCAGTGAGTTATGATGGCATCACTGCATTCCAGCCTGAGCAACAGAGGGAGACCCTGTCTCAAAGAAAAAATAAGATAGAAGAGGGTTCAGAATGTTGGAGAATTTTCAAGAATTATACCTGGAGAAGGTGACTTTTGAAATAGTCATAAAATGAGGTGATTAGCTGTATTTTGTCAGGGAAGAATAGGACTAGTTAACATTTATTGAGCATATACTATGTGTGAGGCTCTTTTTTTTTTTAGATCGAGTCTCACTCTGTCACCCAGGGTGGAGTGCAGTGACACAATCTTGGCTCACTGCAACCTCTGTCACCCGGGTTCAAATGATTTTCCTGCCTCAGCCTCCCAAGTAGCTGGGATTACAGGCGTGCACCACTGTGCCTAGCTAATTTTTGTAGTTTTTAGTAGAGACGGGGTTTCACCATCTTGGCCAGGCTGGTCTTGAACTCCTGACCTTGTGATCCACTCACCTCGTCCTCCCAATGTGCTGGGATTACAGCTATGAGCCACCGTACCCAGCCATGTGAGGCTCTTATAAGCTCTTTACATTAATTCATGTAATCTTTATTCAGCTGAACCTTGTAGGTATTATTATCACTTTTTTTTTTTTTGAGACAAAGTCTCGCTCTGTCCCTCAGGCTGGAGTGCAGTGGCACGATTTCAGCTCACTGCAACCTCTGCCTCCCGGGTTCAAGCAATTCTCCTGCCTCAGCCTCCTGAGTAGCTGGGATTACAGTTGCCTGCCACCACGCCTGGCTACTTATTTTTGTATTTTTAGTAGAGACTGGGTTTCACCATGTTAGCCAGGCTGGTCTCGAACTCCTGACCTCAGGCAATCCGCCCACCTCGGCCTCCCAAAGTGATGGGGTTACAGGTGTGAGTCACCATGCCCAGCCTATTATCACTCTTTTACAGGGAGTGAATTGATGCATTTGCCTAAGATCACTCAGTAAGGGGAGTGAGCTTACTCAACCACTAATCTTTCCAAGTGCTTCAATACGGCTATGTGTGGGAAGCTCTCGGCAACAGAAATTGAATACTAGAGACTCTGATTTGGCTTATCTAGTGTTTTTAAAAAGGTTGACTTAGCTGCCAACATTTAAAAATTAGAACATTTCACATAAAGATCCAGCTTCTATTGATGAATTGGGAGGTATGGCCATGCCAGTGTTGCATCCCCCACCGGGCTTCCCACTGGCTGGTGTGAAGTAAATTCTGTTCTTTCCTATCTGTAGGGTTGTGGACCCTCCAGTTCACAGTTCACCACCATTCCCCAGCCTGGTGTATCCATGACACCTAGACTCTATGCCAATCTTGATTAATTCATTATGTTAATACCTGGCTCCTGCAGCATAAAGTCAATCCTGAGGAAACAAGGACTTGAACATGAGAATCCTTTGCCCTTCCTGCCCATCCTGTACTGTTTTTCTACATAGGATCCTGGATGGATTCAAGATATAACATACAAAGAAAAACTCAATGATTAGTTAGAGGGGCTAAAGGAAAAAAGCCTGTCAAGTTTTAAAGTGGGGTATTTGGGAATTTGATGATGCTATTGACAAGTATTGTTAAACTCATAAAAATATTTTAATTTTAGTCATGCGTTTCCCTCCCACAGGCCTCATTAAATCCAAAGATACAGGCATGCAACTTAAGTGATGGGTTTATTATTGTAGCAGACCAATCAGTGATATTGCTTGACAGTATTTGTAGATCACTTCAATTGCAACTTTTCTTTGGTAAGTATAATGTAATGAAATAAGATAAATTGGAAGTCAAATATATCTGCTGCCAATTTCTACTGGATTGTGACCTCTTTATTCCATTATTTCTAAGATTTCAAATTAGACCACTTTCAAGTAATTAAACTTGAGTGCTTAGGGCCTTATTTATGCAGGGCGTTAGAGTCAAAGGACACTGAGATGATCCCATCTCTCAATAAATCTATGGGGAAATACACATGTAAAGCAACAACTTAGTTTACTTGCTTATGTTAGAATACTGTGGAAAACACTAGCTCATTTGTGTTCAAAGTCCTGAATCTTGTACAGAGTTTCGGATATTTGTATGCTTTTAGAATGACTAGCTCTCTGAAAATCCTTTGACATACTTATGAATTAATTCTTCATCAAGCTACAAGGCTTCAAGTACATGCAAATGTAGACTTGAGAGTGAATTAAGGCTGGATGTGGTGGTTTATGCCTGTAATTCTAGCACTTTGGGAGGCTGAGGAGCGCAGATCACTTGAGGTCAGGAGTTTGAGACCAGCCTGGCCAACATGGTGAAACCCCGTGTCTACTAAAAATATAGAAATCACACCTGTAATCCTGGCACTTTGGAAAGCCCAGGTAGGTGGATTGCCTGAGCTCAGGAGTTTGAGACTAGCCTGGGCAACATGGTGAAATCCTGTTTCTCTACTAATATACAAAAAATTAGCCAGGCATGGTGACGTGCTCCTGTAGCTCCAGCTACTCAGGATGCTGAGGTAGGATACCTGAGTGCTAGGATTACAGGTGTGAGCCACCACACCTGGTCTTTTATCAGCTATTTCTGTCTGAAAATATGAGCTTCCTGATGGTGGGAATCTTTTGTTACTGTTCTCAGATATATGCAAAAGGTCTAGAACAATGGTTAGCATATAGTAAGTGCTCAGTAATTATTTGCTGACCGGCTGCATGCAGTGGCTCACATCTGTAATATCAGCACTTTGGGAGTCAGAGATTGACAATCGCTTGAGCCCAGGAGTTCGAGACCAGTCTGGGTAACGTGGCAAAATACCATCTCTACAAAAAAAACTACAAAAATTAGCTGGCCATGGTGGTGTGTACCTGTGGTCCTAGCTATCTGGGAGGCTGAGGCACGGGAATTGCCTGACTGGGCCCAGGAAGTCAAGGCTGCAGTGAGCTGAGGTGGTACCACTGCACTTCAGCCTGAGTAAGCAGAGTGAGACACTCTCAAAAAGAAAACAAAACAAAATATTTGTTGACTGAATAAAAGTCAATGACCTTCTTTTTTACTTTCATCACAACTGTTTTGCAGTATTTAGAAGTATCAAGTAATCATTGATTTTTAATGACAAAATTTGTATTTTTTTGTATTGAAAATAAGCATTTTCAAAGGAAGAGCATAACTTTGATTTGAAATTTTCAGATACAGAAGTGGATGTAGTTGGCCTTTGTCAAGAAGGAAAGTTTCTTTTGGTTGGTGAGAGAAGTGGCAACCTACATCTTATTCATGTAACATCAAAACAAACACTACTCACTAATGTAAGATCTTGTTATACTTTAATTTTCATTATTTAAATTCTAAATAATCTCTTGGACAACTAAAACTCTAGTGCAAACTATAACTTAACATGTGTTTTAAATTAAAATAATGATTTTTGAACAATTAAACTTTGAAGGTGTTACCACAGCTTGGATCCTGAGTTCTTGGCTCTCGTGTAAATAGAAATTAATAACAGGTCAAACAGAAATTTTCCCAGGTAAGATTTAGTAGGCTTGTGGCTCAGGGAATCACAAGGGAGCAGTGTATGGGAAAGGGATCCCAGTGCTCGCTCCCGGAAGGTCTTAGCTCTTGTCATTTTGAGGAAGCTGAGGTGAAAAAAGGAGTGACTTGTAGGCATATAGAGGCAGGGAACTTTTAGCACCTGTGAATTTTGATAGCATACTTTTTCTCATGTGTTGTATGTCTCATTAGCATGTTGAATCTCCATCCCTAGGTGTGATTTTTAGCATCATGATTAGGTTAAAATGAGGAGCTATTCAGTGAAAGGCCAGTGCTGGATTCCATCTTGTCTTCAGCTGGCTGGATCTGGTCAGATTCTTAGCAGGACTGCTGGAGTCCCGCTTTAGTAACCTTGGAAGATGGTCAGGTTTTTATTAGGAATGCTAGAGTCCCACCTTAACACTTTGGGAGAAGTAACTCCAGAAGACAGACGGTTAGATTCTTGTACGGTTGGGAATTCAGCTTGTTCAGCTAAGTCAGGAGGGAGCAGCTTTCTGCTGTGTGACTTGGGTCAGCTTGTTAAGGGAGGCAGGAAGGTAGAGGAGGGAATGCCCAGGCATATGAAGCCTTTGGGGTCTTGGTTACCATGTCTCTTGCCTGCCAGGATTCAGTTTCTTCCCTGTACTGAAAGGTATTTTAAATTAAAAGAATGTTTTTTTGAAAAATTAAGCTTTGAATGTGTTACCACAGCTCGGATCCCAAATTCTGGCTCTCATGTAAATAGAAATTAACACCAGGTCAAACAAATTTTCTCAGGCCAGGTTTAGTAGGCTTTCGGCTCAAGGAATCGCAAGGGAGCAGCCTCAAAGGTATTTAGTATGCTTGTCTAAAATAGCTTTCCATTTTAAAAGCAAGATGTTTGGAATATAGGCAGAATTATTGCTAATGATAATTGATAATTCTAGAGTTTAAAGAATAAAATCCTTGATTGCATATTTCAGTGTTTAATTTTATTATTTGAAATTAATTTGCACTTAGGCATTTGTTCAGAAAGCTAATGATGAAAATCAGCGGACTTACCAGAATCTTGTCATTGAGAAAGATGATGCAAACGAAGGTAAGTTTTCTTGCATTTTTTTGAATGACTTCTTTTTTTTTTTTTTTTCACATGGAGTCTTGCTTTGTCACCCAGGCTGAAGTGCAATGGCCAGTGGTGTGATCTTGGCTCACTGCAATCTTCCTCTCCTGGGTTCAAGCATCTGCTGCCTCAGCTTCCTGAGTGGCTGAGATTACAGTTGTATGCCACCACACCCCAGCTAATTTTTACATTTTTAGTAGAGATGGAGTTTCACCATGTTGGCCAAACTAGTCTTGAGCTCCTGACCTCAAGTGATCTCCTCACCTGGGGCTCCCAAAGTTCTGGGATTATAGACGTGAGCCACCACACTCAGCCTGAATGACTTCTGACTAATACCCAATCAAAATTCAAATTTGTAGTTAATAAATTATATGAATTCGGGCCGGGCGCGGTGGCTCACGCCTGTAATCCCAGCACTTTGGGAGGCCGAGGCGGGCGGATCACGAGGTCAAGAGATCGAGACCGTCCTGATCAACAAGGTGAAACCCCGTCTCTACTAAAAATACAAAAAAATTAGCTGGGCGTGGTGGCGCGTGCCTGTAGTCCCAGCTACTCGGGAGGCTGAGGCAGGAGAATGCTTGAACCCGGGCAGCGGAGGTTGCAGTGAGCCAAGGTCGCGCCACTGCACTCCAGCCTGGCGCCTGGTGACTGAGTGAGACTCTGTCTCAAAAAAAAAAAAATAAATTAAAAAAAAAAATAAAAAAAATAAATTATATGAATTCATTGTTATGCTACCTACATTTTTTTTGTTTTGTTTTTAGAGTGAGTTTCTCTCTTGTTACCCAGGCTGGAGTGCAATGGCACCATCTCAACTCACCGCAACTTCTGTCCCCCGGGTTCAAGCGATTCTACTGCCTCAGCCTCCTGAGCAGCTGGGATGACAGGTGCCCGCCACCACACCCAGCAAATTTTTTATATTTTTAGTAGAAATAGGGTTTCACAATGTTTGCCAGGCTGGTCTTAAACTCCAGACCTCAGGTGATCCATCTGCCTCAGCCTCCCAAAGTGCTGGGATTACAGGCATGAGCCACTGTGCCCAGCCATTTCTGTATTTTTTATACATTTTTTTTTCTATTAATCCAATTAATATTGTAGGAAACGATTTTTAAATTTTACTTCTTTTTAGAGATTTAAATATATGCTTTTCCTAAATATAATATTCTAAATTTATTTTTAAAGTTTTGAGATTTCTATAGGTTACCAAGGAGACATTATATTCTTTTAAAATGTGTTTCTGGGTTTCAGTATATTTATCATGTTTTTATTTTGACAAATGTTAACTGGGCCTTACTTTATTTTAATGTATCTGAGATTTTTGTTTCTGGCACATGAAGTTTGTTGTTTCAATAAAATTTCAAAAGAAGTTATCAGTGTTTTTGCAAATAACTTACTAGTTCTTTGTAAATAAGTTTTATCTGTGACATTAATATTTGATGATTAGCATTTAAATGATCAGACTGGTGTGGTGGCTCACATCTGTAATCCTAGCACTTTAGGAACCTGAGGTGGAAGGATCACTTGAGTCTAGGAGCTTGAAACCAGCCTGGACAACATAGAGAGACCTCCATTGCTATAAAAAATAAAAAATTAGCCAGATGTGTTGGTGTGTGCCTGTAGTCCCACCTGCTCAGTAGGCTGAATTGGGAGTATCTCTTGGGCCTGGAGATCGAGGCTGCAGTGAGCTGTTACTATACTATTGCACTCCAGGCTGGGAGATAGAGTGAGACCCTGTCTCAAAACAAACAAAAAAGAGCCAGGCTCAGTGGCTCATGCCTGTAATCCCAGCACTTTGAGAGGTCGAGGTGGGTGGATCACGAGGTCAGGAATTCAAGACCAGCCTGGCCAACTTGGTGAAACCCCATCTCTACTAAAAATACAACAATTAGCTGGGTGTGGTGGTACATGCCTGTAATCCCAGCTATTCAGGAGGCTGAGGCAAGAGAATTGCTTGAACCCAGGAGGTGGAGGTTGCATGAGCTGAAATCGCACCATTGCACTCCAGTCTGGGCAACAGAAGGAGACTCCATCTAAAAAAAAAAAAAAAATTCAAATTGACATATTTTTAAGGTAGTTTCAAATACTGTTTGTATCTGCCCGCCTGCCTTTCTGCCTGCTCCCCTTTCTTTCCTTTCTTTCCTTCCTTTCCTTCCTTCCTTCCTTCCTTCCTTCCTTCCTTCCTCCCTCCCTCCTTCCCTCCTTTCTTCCTTCTTCTGTCTCCCTCCTTCCCTGCCTCCCTCATCCCTCCCTCGCTCCCTCCCTCCTTCCCTCCTTCCTTGCTTCCTTTCTTCCTTTCTTTTCTTTCTTTCCCACATTCAAACAGACACTGGTTTAAATTTTATATCCATGTGCCTTTTAAAGAAACTGCTTCTGACTTTATTTCAATAGGTATCTATTATATGCTACTTCTTACATACAGTGGATTTTTTTATATTACAAACCTTCAGCTTTTAAAAATTCAACAAGGTAAGTAATGCATTATATGCTTATTTTTTTTGCAGCAGTATTTACTAGTTTTATTAATTGAGTAATTAGTAAATTTTTAAGTCCTCTCTTTAGGCTTATTTTCATTGTATTCAGTGATAACTGAGTATATACTTTTAAGTAGTCAGAGTACACTTATTCTCTTCTATTAGAGCTGTAAAAATATCTGAATAAATGTAATTTGGATATGGCCTTCAAGAAGTTTACAGCTTAGTTGGGGAGACAAGACATATGCTAGTACAATAATAAATGCTTTTTAATGTGGTGAATGAACCTGGAAATGGAAATGCCTACGTAGTGTTAATAGTGCAGAACAATAATGTATAATATGTTTTAAGCTAGTAGTCTGGACCATTTGTCCCTCTGAGCCAAGTGAAATTTATTTGAGGAATCGATTTGGAACAGATATTTTAACTAACATTTCATTTTATTTTATTTTTATTTATTTAATTTTGAGACGGAGTCTCTTTCTCTTGCCCAGGGTGGAGTGCAGCGGTGCGATCTCTGCTCACTGCAACCTCCGCCTCTCACGTTCAAGTGCTTATTGTGCCTCAGCCTCCCGAGTAACTGGGATGACAGGTGTACACCATTACACCTGGCTAATTTTTGTATTTTTAGTAGACGCAGGGTTTCACCATGTTGGCCAGACTGATCTTGAACTCCTCACGTCAAGTGATTGCCCACCTTGCCCTCCCAAAGTGCTGGGATTATAGGCGTGAGCCACCGTGCCCAGCCTAAATGACATTTTAAAAATATTGATATGCCAGGCCTGTGCTAGGTCTCCGGTATATGACAAGATTGAAGATATGTTGTTTTCCATAGCTTAATGATGGAGCTGAGAAAGTAAGAGCTATTCCAGACAGTGAGAAGTGCAGGAGAGCTGGAGTAGGGAGAAGATCCTCTTAGTAAGTGAGGTGGTAAGGGGAGGTATGGAGAGGCACTGGCTGGTGCCCTGACTATAACATGTCATAGTTTGTGTATTTTGGTCACGGGCAAACTTGATCTCAACAGTGTTCTTTGAACTAGATTGTATTTAATTTCATCTTGACACAAAAGATGTGTCTTGTATTATTTTATAGATTAATACTATAAATTTAGCCTGCTTTCTTTTTTAATGCAGCCATTGAGAATGTAGACTTCAGGACAGCAAAAAAGGTAAGAAAATAAAGCCATATTGTCCTCTTAAAGAAATTACATTTAATGTAAATGTGGGAGTGTATTTTTGTACATAATTGGTCTACTTCTTGATATTTTAGGAATTATGACATTTTAATAACATTTTTATTTAAAAATACATTTATAACTGATTGATATAAACTGATTTTAGTGATTTTGTGGAACATAAATATATATTACATATGACATTCTTATTGTTTTTAATTTTGCAGTTACAAGGTCAAATCAAGTCCAGTTTTATTTCTACGGAAAATTATCATACTCTTGGTTGTCTCAGTCTTGCAGCTGGAGACTTAGCAAGTGAAGTCTCCGTGATAATTGGGGTAACTGTTTTTATAAAGTTTTGTTTTTTGTTGCCTAAAGTGTTTCTCACTAAAATGTTGCTGTTTTGGTTAAATTATGAAATAATTTGTAACATATAACAAAAACAAGGAAATTATAAAATTAAAGTAATCAAAAATAACTCAATAAATAATTTTCTGTCATGGAAAAAATATTGCATTTTTACTTTCCCTAGTTTTTACCTGAATTAGTAAAACATTTCTTTTAATTCTGAGAGCAGACAAAAATGATAGAAAATAAAACCAAAAAATGCCATTGTCATAGTACCTATGACTTTGTCACTAATAGAAAAACAGCACATTATTGCAGCTGTCTTGAAATAATGTTTACACACCACTACTTCAAAATTATGGTCGTCAAAGTTTATCTAAGTGTAATTACTACTGGTGACATACAGGGACAGCTGATTCTACTCCTTTTTGTTTTTTGAGGTTTTTGTGGCCTATGTTTGTAAATGAAAAAAATTCTTTTTCAGATGGAGATTAGCAAAAAAGATGTAAATTTTTTGCCCATCCAGCTTCACAGATACCTTGAATCTTTTTGTTTATTTATTTATTTTTTGAGACGGCGTTTCGCCTAGGCTGGAGTGTAGTGGTACGATCTTGGCTCATCCATCACAACCTCTGCCTTCCAGGTTCAAGGGATTCTACTGCCTCAGCCTCCCAAGTAGCTGGGATTACAGGCATGTGCCACTATGCCTGGCTAAGTTTAAGTAACATTTGATTATTGGTATGTCACGTCCAGTAACCCTGATCATAATTTCTTTGAATTTTGGGGGAAAAATACCTAATGTTATATTCAAAGAACAGGCAAAACTCAATATAATTACAACCTTTGCAACATTTTTACTTGCCAAATATATATATTAAGAAGTAGTCAGCTGTGTGCCATGGTATGCACCTGTGGTCCCAGCTACTTGGGAAGCTGAGGCAGAAGAATTTCTTGAGCCCAGGAGTATGAATGAGGCTGCACTAGCTCTGGTGACACCTATGATCATGCCACTTCACTGCAGCCTGGACAACATAGTGAGATTACCATCTCTAAAAAAAAATCAAAGAGAGAAAAGAAGCAGTCACATTTCCACATTGTACATATCTAATTTAACATTTCACCAGGGTTTCAAATAATTTAAAATTAATATTTATAAATTTTTTTCTAAATATTTGTGGTATTTTAATGAAAATATTTATCAAAGTATATTTTCATAATACTGGAAGAGGTCTTAAAGTTCACTGCATGTCTTTAGTGCTAGTTGCCTAAATATGCCAATTCCTCAGTAAATATTTTTGTAAGGGCTGGCATGGTGGCTCACACCTGTAGTTTCAGCATGTTGAGACAATGAGGTGGGAGGATTGTTTGAGTCCAGGAGGTTGAGACCAGCCTCAGCAACATAGGCAGACCCTGTCTCTACAACAAATAATAAATTAGCCAGGTGTGGTGGTGCTCACCTGTAATCCCAGGTACTGGGGAGGCTGAGGTGGGAGATTTGCTTAAGCCCAGGAGTTTGAGACTGCAGTGAGCTGTGATTGCTTCACTGCCCTCCAGCCTGGGCAATGGAGTGAGACTCTGTCTCAAATTAAAAAAAAAAAATGGCAATAACCATGAATTCTTTTTTTTTTAATGCATAAGAGGTTTAAATGTTGCCCAGGCTGGCCTCAAACGCCTGACCTCGCCTCCTCACACACCAGGACAACTGGCCTGAGCCACCAAGCCTCCCAATAACCATGAATTCTAATAGTACACTGTTTTTTTCATTCTCTTCTGAAACCAAGAGAGGAACTGGAAGATAAAATCTAGTTAAGTTAGAATATATAAATATATTTTGAAATTAGTAACCTATAAAACTTACATGTTTCTACTTTGAGGAAGGCTCAGGTCTAGGAATGAAATTTGCATTTGATGTGCTGTGTTCATTTTTTTAGGGAACTGGTAATTATGCGTTCTCAAAATGGGAACCAGATTCTTCCAAGAAAGGAATGACAGTTAAGAACCTTATTGATGCAGAGATTATTAAAGGTAAGTTAATGAAATTGCTTTAGGCAATTATTAGTGAATTTTAATTTTTATGTCAGTGTGCTTAGGCTGACATACGGACCATTTTACCCTACCACTCTTTGAAACAAACCATAATAGTCTGATGGTTGTTCATATACAGAACCATTCTAGACATGTTACAGTTGTTACTGTTCATTTAGGGAGGTTTTCCTTTTTTTTTTTTTTTTTTTTTTTCCCAAGAAGGAGTCTGACTCTGTCGCCCAGGCTGGAATGCGGTGACGTGATCTCGGCTCACTGCAACCTCCACCTCCTGGGTTCAAGCGATTCTCCTGCCTCAGCCTTGCAAGTAGCTGGGATTACAGGCATGTGCCACGATGCTTGACTAATGTTTTGTATTTTTAGTAGAGACGGGGGTTTCACTGTGTTAGCCAGGATGGTCTTGATCTCCTGACCTCATGATCCACCTGCCTTGGCCTCCCAAAGTATTGGGATTACAGGCATGTGCCACTGTGCCCGGCTGGTTTTAACATTTTAGGGATCACCTAACAGAAATAGAGACAGGAATAAATGAAAGTGGGAACTAGTAATTATATAATTTTGCCTTTGTGTAAATATGTTAGTTTACTGTTTAGATATATGAAACATTGAAATAAAATCCTTAGACATCTTATTTTCTCTTTTATAGGTGCAAAGCAGTTCCAGCTGATAGACAATCTACTTTTTGTTCTTGATACTGATGTATGTTTCTTGTTTCTCGTTTCATGTTTTTTTCTTGATATCATGTTTTACAACAAAAATGTTGTCAGACTTACAAAGGCAAGGGTTTCAGTTAGGGTGTATTGCTATCTTCTGTGCTATGCTTTATTTCAGTACATGCATCAAAAAGTTGATCCTGAAACGTAAATTTTTTTTTTTTTTTTTTTTGAAACAGGGTTTTGCTCTTGTTGCCCAGGCTGGAGTGCAATGGGACCGTCTTAGCTCACTGCAACCTCCACCCCCTGGGTTCAAGTGATTCTCCTGCCTTAGCCTTCCAAGTACCTGGGATTACAGGTGCCCACCACCATGCCCGGCTAATTTTTTGTATTTTTAGTAGAGATGGGGTTTCATCATGTTGGCCAGGTTGGTTTCGAACTCCTGACCTTAGGTGAGGCTGGTTTTGAATTCCTAACTTCAGATGATCCATCCACCTAAGCATCCCAAAGTGCTGGGATTACAGTTGTGAACCACTGCACCTGGCCTACATGTCTTCCTAATTATTAAAAATGTACATTTCAGGCCACGTGTAGTGGCTCACGCCTGTAATCCCAGCACTTTGGGAGGCTTAGGTTGGTAGATCACCTGAGGTCAGGAGTTCAAGACCAGCCTCGCCAACATGGTGAAACCCAGTCTCTACTAAAAATATAAAAAATTAGCTGGGCATGGTGGTGGACGCCTGTAATCCCCGCTGTTGAGGAGGCTGAGGCAGGAAAATCGGTTGAACCCAGGAGGCGAGGTTGCAGTGAGCCAAGATTCCACCACTGCACTCTGGCCTGGCGACAAGAATGAAACTTCATCTTAAAAAAAAAAAAAGAAGACATGTAAATGAAATGTCTTTATTGCAGAACGTGCTGAGTTTATGGGATATTTACTCTCTAACTCCTGTATGGAACTGGCCCTGTCTTCACATAGAAGAGTTTCTTCTTACCACAGAAGCAGATTCTCCTTCGTCAGTCACGTGGTACGTTATGACTATGGCTAGTAGTCATTTCCCTTCTGTTAGCACCAGGTTTCTTGTCGTGTTTTGTTCAGATTATTTATTATGTTCTGCATTTTAAACAACACTGAAATAGTCTGACAGAGTTAAGACTTGATTTATTGTTTGGAAATTTCACTGGGAATAAGTAGACAATATGAACCTCCAAGTGATTCTGTTAGAAACTGTCACTCTGGTGAATAAACATGTGGAAATGGAATACAGTGTCTACTAAATGTACATTTTATTTTTTATGCAAGAGTGTCACTTAGTTTACTATGTCTTGCAATTGGCAAGGCATGCTTTTTAAAATTGACAGATAATATTGTATGTTTTTATTGTGTAAAAGCGTATTTGAATTATTTAAAGCTTCTTTTATCTTTTAGGCAAGGAATTACGAATCTCAAATTAATAGCTCTGACAGCTACAGCTAATAAGAAGGTATTGGAAAATTTTATATCATGCTTGTCCATATTATGTGTTAGAAAAAGCATTAGCTAATACAAAAGTCAATGTTAAATAGTACAGCATATTAGCTCTTAGTTCACACAGAAACTTGACAATCAGAAATAGTCCTGCAGAACTCTTTTTTCCCATTTAAAATAAAAAGTTATAAATCTTGACTGATTTTTTCTTTTGAGAGGAGAAACTCTGTCTCAAAATAAATAAAATAAATCATACAGTAACAAACTTATAAATGCTTACTTTTTGCATTTAGCTTTATACCATGTGTTTATTTATTTATTTATTTATTTATTTTGAGACAGAGTCTCACTCTTTCACCCAGACTGGAGTGCAGTGGTGCAATCTCGGCTTACCACAACCTCTGCCTCCAGGTTCCAGCAATTAACCTGCCTCAGCCTCCTGAGTAGCTGGACGTGCACCACCACACCTGGCTAATTTTTTATACTTTAAAAAATTAGTGGAGATGGGGTTTTGCCATGTTGCCCAGGCTGGTCTCAAACTCCTGAGCTCAGGCAACCCGCCTGCCTCAGCCTCCCAAAGTGCTAGGATTACAGACATGAGCCACTGTGCCCCACCGCTCCCCTGTGTTTTAATCTGCTCTTAATTGTGAAGTGCTGTTTTGTGTTTGCAGGTTTAAACTGATCTGCTAAATTAATTGCTCTGCTATTTTTCTTAGATGAAAAACCTCATGGTTTATTCATTACCTACAATGGAAATACTATATTCTTTGGAAGTATCTAGTGTTTCTTCTCTGGTCCAAACAGGAATTAGCACAGTAAGTTTATTTGCATTTTAAAGTATTCTTTTAACTACTTTTTTCTTTATTCAGTATCTAATAAGGGATCATTGAAAGCCTTAATAACTAAGCTAAGCATTAGTGGAACCTAGTGGAAACCTGGATAAGTCTCAGGTTTTTAATTATATTTATTAATAGAGATCCTCAAATATAATTGTTTGTCCAAGGTTAGTCATCATATTAAAAAAAAAGAAAAGAAAATTAATCAAATAAAACACCAGTCATCTGCTTATTCTTTCTTGTTTCTCTACAGGAAGTATAAATCATAATGGGAGGTGGAGGCTATTGCTCTTACATATTTATGTAACTAATTTTCATATTTATGTAACTAATTTGTGTATTTTAAAAAATATTGTAACACATTTGTTTCATTTTTTATATACACACTGTATTTTTCCAAACCATTTAGAAATTACTTGTAAATATCATGACCTGTCATGCCTAAATCTTCAGCAGGTATCTCCTAAAAATAAGGACATTCTTCTACAGTGTAATTATCACACTCAAAAAATGTAACATAAATACAGTACTATTTATTGTAAACTCTTCTAGATTCAAATTTTACCAGTTGGGCCAATTGCCTTAATGCTATTTTTTTTTTCCTTATTCATGATCTGTAGGGAGCCAGCCCTACATCACCTGTAGGTACCCCAAGTTTGGTGGCAATAAAGGAATGAGAAAAAGACAGATTAGGAGTGACAGTGGGACCAGGGGGCCATCAGTTTATTACTTTGGAGGAGGCAGTGAAGGCCCGGAGCTCTGATCATCTACACTATTTATTATTACAATCACTTTGATCTATAGGGTAGGGGTGGAGTGATGGTGGAGTGAATCAGTAAGCTGGAAGTGAATCAGTGAGCTGGAACTGGTGTGTCATTCTAAGGATTGATAACAGTGGCGGTTTGGGAGTTCCCCAAAACAAGAACATGTGGTTATTTTTAGCTTATTATTATGTACAGCTGATGGAACACGGGCCTTACAAGGAGCCTACAAGTCTGGCTATGTCATAGTGCTACAAAGGGGTTTTACATCCTTGAGCACAATATTTATAGTAACAGAGCCTAGGTCACCCTGCACCGGAACATGAGGCATGGAGAGGCTTTCCTCCTCAGAGGCCTCCTTCGGCCTTCCACAGTTTGTTGTTCCTTGTTTATATGTTACTCATAACCAGTTTAGGCACTCTGTAAGTCCTTTCTCCTTTGCTGCTTTTCCCAACAATGATCTAGTCAAGAATCACTCATCAAATTTAGTTGTCATGGTCATGTGGTAGTCTGATGTAGAATAGTTCCCTAATTTTTTTTTTTTGAGACAGGGTCTTGCTCTTTTGCCCAAGCTGTAGTACAGTGGTGCAATTATAGCTCACTACAGCCTCCAACTCCTGGGCTTGAGTGAGCCTCCTGAATAGCTGGGCCTATAGGTGTGCATCACCAGGCCTGGCTAATTTTTTATTTTTTGAGACAGAGTTTTGCTCTTCTTGCCCAGACTGGAGTGCAGTGGGCACTCCACGATCTCTGCTCACCGCAACCTCCGCCTCCCGGGTTCAAGAGATTCTCCTGCCTCATCTTCCTGAGTAGCTGGGATTACAAGGAGTACGACTAATTTTGTGTTTTTAGCAGAGACGAGATTTCTCCATGTTAGTCAGGCTGGTCTCGAACTCCTGACCTTAGGCGATTCGCCCGCCTCGGCCTCCCAAAGTGCTGGAATTACAGGCATGAGTCATCGTGCCTGCCCCAGCTAATTTTTAAATTTTTTGTAGAGAGGGGCTCTCACTTATGTTTCCTGGGTTAGACTGAAGCTCCTGGGCTCAAGTGAGCTTCTTGGCCTGGCTCTCCAAAGTGCTGAGATTACATGTGTGAGCCATCGCATCCGGCCCATTTTTTTGTCTTTTAAGACATTGACATTTTTGAAGAGTCCCACCCTGTGGTTTTGTAGAATGTCTCTCTGTTTGGATTTATTTGATTGTTTCACCATGATTAGATTCATGTTAAGCTTTTTTGGCACAAATACTGCACAGGTAATACTGTTTTCTAAACATATCATATTAAGGGGCTCATGGTATCCATTTGTCCTGTTATGGGTGATTTTAAATTTGATCATTTGGTTAAGGCAGTTCTGTTAGATTTCTCCATTTGTAAAGTGTTTTTACCTTCATAGTTAATAAGTAACCTGTGTGATATTATTTTTAGTCTGTGGGAATTTTTTTTCCTAGCCATTTTTTCCCAGTGTTTTTTTTTTTTCCTTAAATTTTTGTAGGTACATAGTAGGTATGTATATTTATGGGATACCCAGTTTTAAAATCCACTGATGGATAATTTGTGCCTGAACCAGTAGTTACTCTAG
The DNA here is from genome assembly GCA_036589455.1 of Ateles fusciceps. Lineage (NCBI taxonomy): Eukaryota > Metazoa > Chordata > Mammalia > Primates > Atelidae > Ateles > Ateles fusciceps. The sequence continues at coordinate 4,341,350 of JAZHEH010002317.1, read as the reverse complement.
TAATTATAAAATACATTGCTCTTCTATTGGAATTTTAATCATGTTTTTGTTATTATTGTAGGATACCATATACCTTTTAGAAGGAATTTGCAAAAGTGATCCAAAGTAGGTCATGTTTTATCGTGTTAAGTAATAGCTACATTAAATTTTACCTATTAATATTAAAAGCCAAGGGCATTTATAGTGAAAACTTTTTTCCAGATTGTCTGAAGACTCGGTCTCTGTGTTAGTACTCAGATGTCTTACAGAAGCTTTACCAGAAAACAGGTAAATTCTCATTTTCTTTTAAGCTTTACCCCTTAGTTAATAACTTAAATTCCCTGATTAATAAACATTTAACAAAGTTTCTTTTCCAACTTATCAGGTTGAGTCGATTACTTCACAAACACAGATTTGCTGAAGCTGAGAGCTTTGCAATTCAGTTTGGACTAGATGTTGAGGTAATCATTCATGTATTAATTTGTTCACCAAACAAGCATTTGCTCATGTGCCAAAGGCTTAGGGGGACAGACATGTAAAACATAATTGGAATTTACTATGAATAGGCCTGTAATTAAGATATGACTGAAGGCAAGTAGAGATTCATAGGAAAGAGTGACCCACAGTGGGGCAGAAAGATATCATTGAGGAGGTTGTTTTCAGGTCAGGTCTTTTTTTTTTTTTTTTTCTTGAGGTGGAGTCTTGCTCTGTTGCCTAGGCTGGAGTGCAGTGGTGCAATTTTGACTCACTGCAAACTCCACCTCCTGGGTTCAAGTGATTTTCTTGCCTCCGTCTCTTGAGTAGCTAGGATTACAGGCATGCACCACCATGCCCAGCTAATTATTTTATTTTGTTTTACTTTTTTGAGACGGAATTTCTCTCTTGCTGCCCAGGCTGGAATGCAATAGCGGGATCTCGGCTTACTGCAGCCTCTACCTCCTGGGTTCAAGTAATTCTTCTGCCTCAGCCTCCTGAGTAGCTGGGATTACAGGCATGTGCCACCATTCCTGGCTAATTTTGTATTTTTTTTTTTTTTTTTTTTATAAAGACGGGGTTTCGCCATGTTGGTCAGGCTGGTCTTGAACTCCCGACCTCAGGTGATCCGCCCACCTTGGCCTCCAAAGTGCTTGGATTACAGGCATGAGCCACCATACCCGGCTTTTTTTTTTTTTTTTTTTTTTTTTTAGTAGAGGCAGGGTTTCTCCATGTTGGTCAGGCTGGTCTCGAAATTCCGACCTCAGGTGATCCACCTGCCTCCGCCTCCCAAAGCTTTGGGATTACAGGCATGAGCCACTGCACCTGGCCTAATTTTTATATTTTAGGTAGAGATGGGATTTTACCATGTTGGCCAGGCTGGTCTCAAACTCCTAACCTCGTGATATGCCCGCCGTAGCCTCCCCAAGTGCTGGGATTATAGTCATGAGCCACTGCGCCTGGCCTCAGGTCAGGTCTTGAAGGTATTCCAGACAGATCATGGAGGGGAAGGGATTCTGGGTACAAGGTCATCATGGATAGAATGAACAGGACTTGTGATGCTTCAGGAAGTCCTACTGATTAGGTAGGACTAGAGTGTAGGTTATATGGGCAGCAGAGCAAAAGAAGATGATGGTGCAGAAGTAGGGGCCTTTGTTACCGAGGCTGGAGTACAGTGGGGCAATCACACTTTACTGCAGCTTTGACCTCCCGGACTCAAGTAATCCTCCTGCCTCAGCCTCTGAAGCGGCTGGGACTGCAGGTGTACACCACCATGCCCAGCTAATTTTTTAAACTTTTTTTAGAGACAAGGTTTTACTTTGTTGCCCAGGCTGGGCTTGAATTCCTGGGCTCAGGAGATCTGTCTACCTTGGCCTCCCAAAGTTCTGAGATTACAGTCCCAAGCCACCAATTCTGGCCAGGAGTGAGAGTTGATTTTGCAGCTGTTAGGAACCTACTGACAGTTTTAAGCAGGAGAGTTTCTTGATTAGGTTGTCATTTTGGAAAGACAGAATTGTTTGGAGAGGGGTAAGTGCATTGCAACTAAGCATCTTTCTCTAGGAGACCTGAACCTGGGCAGTGAAGTATAGATATAGGTGAAAGAGAAGGCTGATAAGAGAGGAATATAGGCTGGGTGCGGTGGCTCAGACCTGTAATCTCAGCACTTTGGGTGGCTAAGGCAGGCAGATAACCTGATATCAGGAGTTCAAGACCAGCCTGAGCAATATGGCAAAACCTGAAAATACTCTACTAACAATACAAAAATTAGTCAGGTGTGGTGGCGCATGCCTGTAGTCCCAGCTACTCAGGAGGCTGAGGCAGAAGAATTGCTTGAACCTGGGAGGTGGAGGTTACATTGAGCAAAGATGATGCTACTGCACTCGAGCCTGGGCAACAGAGTGAGACTGTGTCTCAGAAAAAAATGAAAGAGAGAGGAATATAGAGGGTAGAATCAGCAGGACTTAGTGATCAAACGGAAGGAGAGGGCAGGAGACTTGAGGTTGACTTGCTGAACTGTGGCTCATCATACACATTGGGTGATGATAGCATGATATAAAATGAGCAATAGGTGTGGAAGAGCAGGTTAGGGATAAAAGATGAAAAGTTCTTTATGAAAATTCGATGTGGGCCAGGTGTGGTGGCTAACGCCTGTAACCCAACCACTTTGGAGGCCAAGGCGGGCGGATCACCTGAGGTCGGGAGTTCAAGACCAGCCTGACTAACATGGTGAAACCCCGTCTTAAAAAAAAAAAAAAGAAAATTGGATGTGAACTGAGCATAGTGGTGCACGCTGGTAGTCCTTGCTGCTCAGGAGGCACGGGCAGGAGGATTCCTTGAGTCCAGGTGTTTGAGGCTATAATGCAATATGACTGGCCTGTTAATAGCCACTGCACCCCAGCCTGGGCATCATAGTGAGCCTCTCTCTCATCTCTAAATTAAAAAAAAATTTCATGTGAGTGGTCTGGTGAAATAGGGATGTCTGGTGGGAAGTTGAGGAGTGGCCTAAGCTGCCTCCAAAGGTGGGAGACACCAGTGTAATGGCTCAGACCAATCCAGCAAATGCAGAGAGTAAAAGGAGATCTGAGGATGTGATATGGGGGCAGTAGCATGTGAGGGATGAAGGAGGAAGGGCTATACACAGATTTGAGAAGAAATGAGAGAGGAAAACTGTAAGAATGTATAATTATAGAAGCCAAGGAAGCAGTAAGTTTTAAATGTACTGGGAAGTGATCAGTAGTTTCAAATACTACAGAGAAGATCAAGTATAAAAGCTGAAAGATGTCTGGAGGATGCAGCAATTAGGTCATTGATAATCCTTGAAAAGTTAGTTTTTGGGGAAGTAATAAAAGAGAAAGCCTGATTGTAGTTGGTTAAATAATTAATATTTACTGGCTGGGCACGGTGGCTTATGCCTGTAATCCCAGCACTTTGGGAAGCCAAGATGGGTAAATTGCCTGAGCTCAGAGTTCGAGACCAGCCTGGGCAACATAGTGAAACCCTGTCTCTACTGACATGCAAAAAAAAAAAAATTAGCCGGGTGTGGTGGTGTGTGCCTCTAGTGCCAGCTACTTGGGAGGCTGAGGAAGGAGAATTGCTTGAATCCGGGAGGCAGAGGTTGCAGTGAGCCAAGATCGCACCACTGCACTCCAGCCTGGGCAACAGAGCAAGACTTCATCTCCAAAAAAAAAAAAAAAAAGAGTTAATATTTACTAAGTCAGTGCTTGCTATTCATGTGTTTGTTTTAAAAATACACTGTTTTAAAACATACAGAATAATTCTTTAAAAATATATACACATATACATATGTAAATATAAATACATACATATATGTGCATATAAATACATATATATATGTATGTATGTATGTATTTTTTGTAAAGATGCGGTTTCACCATGTTGGCCAGGCTGGTCTTGAACTCCTGACCTCAAGTGATCTACCCACCTCAGCGTCCCAAGGTGCTGGGATTACAGGTGTGAGCCACTGCGCCTGGCTGAAAAATATATCTATATTTATATATATGTTTTGTAGAGACAGGGTCTTGCTATATTGCCCAGGCTGGTCTTGAACTCTCCTGACTTCAAGTGATCCTCCCTCCTTGGGCACCCAAAGTGCTGGGATTATAGGCCTGAGCCGCCATGTCCAGCAAGAATAATTCTGTGTATTCAGAAATGTATATGAGTTAAGAGACAAAAGAAGTAATAGAATAAGTTCTAAATACAAGAATAATGTATACTTCTGGTTGGGGAAGGAGGATAATGTATTTGGGAAGAAAACAGTGGGATCTGAAACTATTGGTAACATCTGCTTTATTTTTTTAAGCTAAGGGTGATGAGTATATTACTATTATGGTATTTATAATTTACACTATTACCTTTTTGAACATCCAAAAGATTTTAGAACTAATGTAATCCCAGCTCTTTGAGAGGCCAAGGTGGGTGTATCACTTAAGGCCAGGAGTTCAAGACCAGCCTGGCCAACATGGTGAAACCCTGTCTCTACTGAAAATACAAATATTAGCCAGGCATGGTGGTGGGTGCCTGTTGTTCCAGTTACTCGGGAGGCAGAAGCAGGTGAATTGCTTGAATGAGAAGGCAGAGGTTGCAGTGAGCCAAGATTGCACCACTGCACTCCAGTCTGGACAACAGGGTGAGACTCTGTCTCAAAAAAAAAAAGAAAAGAGAAAACAAGAATGATTATACATAATTTTGAGGTGCAATGTGGTGCTTTTATACATTTACATTGTGCGGTGACTAAATCAAGCTAAGTAACATATCTGTCACCTCACTTCTCTTTTTCTGTGGTGAGAACATTTAAAACCTACTTTTTTTAAGCACTTTTTTTCTTTTTTGAGATGGTCTTGCTTTGTCTCCCACACTGGAGTTCAGTGGTGCAATTTCAGCTCACTGCAACCTCTACCTCCAGGGTTCAAGTGATTCTCGTGCTTCAGCCTGCTGAGTAGCAGGGATTACAGATGCACACCACCATGCCTGGCTAGTTTTTTGTACTTTAGTAGAGACAGGGTTTTGCCATGTTGCCCAGGCTGGTCTTGAACTCCTGAGCTCAGGCAATCTGCCTGCCTCGGCCTCCGAAAGTGCTAGGATTACGGTTGTGAGCCACCACACCTGGCTCTTTTAGCAATTTTGAAGTATACATTATTACTAACTATAGTCATTATCGACCTCTGAAACTTATTCCTCCTTCTAACTGAAGCTTTACAGCCTTGGAACATCTCTTGACACCTCTGTATCTCTCAATCCCTTCCCCTGGGCTCTAGTTATTGCCATTCTGTTCTCTACTTTTATGAGTTTGACTGTTTCAAGATTTTACATGTAAGTGAGATCATACAGTATTTTTTTTTCTGTGTCTGACTTATCTCACTTAGCATAATGTCCTTCAAGTTTATCCATGTTGTTGCAAATGACAAATTTTCCCTTTTTTTAAATATACAGGATCTTACCATGTTGCCCAGGCTGGCCTCGAACTCCTGGTCTCAAATTATCATCCCGCCTTGGCCTCCTGAGTAGGCTGGCACTACATGCAGCTTCTAGACTGAACAATATTTTATTGTGCAAATATACCACATTTTCTTTATTCACTTATCTGTTGATGGATAGCAGCTTCTAGACTGAACAATATTTTATTGTGCATCTTTATTCAATTATCTGTTGATGGATATATAGATTTCATATCTTAGCTCATATGAAGCTGTTAGTAAGTGTACTGCTTGACATGTTTAATAAGGGCTCAACACAAATGGTTCCATACCTGCTAATAATCTGGATTATCTATCAGATACCTAAATGTTACTTTCTCTAAATCTTATTCCTGGAGCGCATGAGGATTCACCTTTTTCATAGTAGTTTGTCTTACTCAGCTTACTGTGAGAATAAGCCATCCTCTGGTATTATTGTACTTCAAATTGCTTGATGTGGCATGTTTATATTACAGCCTGTTTACAAGGTCAAGTCAAATCATATATTAGAGAAACTGGCTTTGAGTTCTGTGGATGCCAGTGAACAGACTGAATGGCAACAACTTATAGACAACGCTAAGGAAAATCTACATAAAATCCAGGTATGTTTTCCTTGTCACATACTGGAATACTGAGATTGATGTGTTGATCAACATTAGGTTGCCTTACTGTGTCTGGCATTTTTGAAACAGGATGATGAATTTGTGGTGAATTACTGCCTAAAGGCTCAGTGGATAACCTATGAAACCACTCAAGAGATGCTGAATTATGCCAAAACCAGGGTAGGTTCATTTTTTTGTATTTTGGGGTATTTTTTTGGTAGGGATAATTTGCTTTAATCTCTCATAATTCTACCACCTCAAATATATTTTTTCCTCCTATCCTTTATGTGTATCATTAATTAAAAAGTTTTTATAACAGCTTTATGGAGATAATTCATATCCTGTACAATTCACCTATTTAAAGTGTACAGTTCAGTGGTTTTTAATATATTCATTGAGTTGTGCAAGCATCATCGTCAATTTTAGAACTTTTAAACCTCTCTAAAAAAGAACCTCTATCTGAGGCCAGATGCGGTGGCCCACACCTTAATCCCAGCACTTTGGGAGGCCGAGGTGGGTGAATCACCTGAGGTCAGGAGTTCGAGACCAGCCTGGCCGACATGGTAAAATCCCATCTCTACTAAAAATATAAAAATTAACTGGGTGTGGTGGCATGCGCCTGTAGTTCCTGCTCTTTGGGAGGCTGAGGCAACAAGAATCTCTTGAAGCTGGGAGACGGAGGTTGTGGTGAGCTGAAATTGCACCACTGCACTCCAGCCTGGGTGACAGAGCGAGACTTTGTCTGAAAAAATGAACTTAAGGCTGAGTTCAGTGGCTCAGACCTGTAATCCCAGCACTTTGGGAGGCCATCGCGGGTGGATCACCTGAGGTAAGGAGGAGTTCAAGATCAGCCTGGCCAACATGGTGAGACTTTGTCTCTACTAAAAATACAATAATTAGCTAGACATGGTAGTGCACACCTGTAATCCCAGCTACTCGGGAGGGTGAGGCAGGAGAATTGCTTGAACCCAGGAGGCCGAGGTTGCGGTGAACCAAGATCACGCCACTGCACTCCAGCCTGGGTGACAGCCTGAGACTTTGTCTCCAAAACAAAACAAAGTAAAAAGTTAAATTAAATTGGCTGCGTGAGGTGGCTCATGCCTGTAATCCCAGCATTTTGGGAGGCCAAGGCGGGTGGATCACAAGGTCAAAAGATCGAGACCATCCTGACCAAAATGGTGAAATCCCGTCTCTACTAAAAATACAAAAATTAGCTGGGCGGGGTGGCACGTGCATGTAGCCTTAGCTACTCGAGAGGTGAGGCAGGAGAATCACTTGAACCTGGGAGGTGGAGGTTGCTATGAGCTGAGATCCTGCCACTGCATTCCAGCCTGACAACAGAGTGAGACTCCGTCTCAAAAAAAAAAAAAGAAAAAGAAAAAAATCAAATTAAAGAGTTTAAATGGCCAGGTGCGGTGGGTCATGCCTATAATTCCAGTAGTTAGGGAGGCAGAGGTGGGCAGGTCACCTTAGGTCAGGAGTTCAAGACCAGTCTGTACAACATGGTGAAACCCCGTGTCTACTAAAAATATAAAAATTAGCCGGGCGTGGTGGTGTCCTCTTGTAATTTCAGCTACTCAGTAGGCTGCGGCAAGAGAATCTCTTGAACCTGGGAGGCAGAGATTGCTTTGAGCCGAAACTGTGCCACTGCACTCCAGCTTGGGCGACAGAGAGAGACTCTGTATCCAAAAAAAAAAAGAAAAAAAGAGAACCTCGATGCCATTAATAGTCATTCCCCATTCCTGCAGCCCCCCAGCTTCAGGAAACCACTAATTTACCTCCTGTCTCTCTAGATTTGCCTGTTCTGGGCAGTTCAAATAAATGGAGTCATATATGTGTCCTTCATGTCTGATTTCTTTCACTTAGCATAATATTTTCAGGGTTCATTCATGCTGTGGCATGGGTCAGTGCTATATTTCTTTTTATTGCCAAATAATATCCTATTTTATGGATATACCACATTTTGTTTCTCCATTTATCAGTTGATGGACATTTGGGTTATTTCTACTTTTTCCCCCCAATTTTGTTTTTCTTTTGTTAAAAAAATACATAACACGAAATTTACCATCTTAACCCTTTTTTTTAAAAAAAAAAATTATTTTATTTTATTTTTGAGAGAGAGTCTCACACTGTTGCCCAGGCTGGAGTGCAGTGGCGTGATCTCTGCTCACTGCAGCATCCACCTCCTGGGTTCAAGTGATTCTCCTGCCTCAGCCTCCTGAGTAGCTGAGATTATAGGCACCCACCACCACACCTGGTTAGTTTTTGTATTTTAGTAGAGACGAGGTTTCACCATGTCAGTCAGGCTGGTCTCGAATTCCTGACTGTAAATTATCTTCCTGTCTCGGCCTCGCAAAGTGCCATGATTATAGGCGTGAGCCATTGCATCCTGCCTATCTTAACCATTTTAAAATTTAGTGCTGTTAAATACATTTATAATCACATACAACCATCATCCAACTCCCTAACTCTTTTCGTCTTTATGAAACTGAAACTCTGCCTATTAAACACTGACTTCCCATTGGAGGCCCTGGCAAACCATTTGCTGTCTATGTATATAATTTTGACTGGTATAAGTACTTTATATTATATGGAATCATACAGTACTTGTCTTTTGTAACTGGCTTATTTCACTTAGCATAATATCCTCTAGGTTCATATATGTTGCAGATGACAGGATTTCTTTCCTTTTTGTTTATCCATGGTCCCTGACTCTGACCCTAACCCTGACTTCTTATTTCCACATTTTTGCTGCTGTGCATAATGCTGCTATGAACATGGGTATACAGATGTCTATTTGAGTCCCTCTTTCAGTTCTTTGGAGTATATACCCAGAAGTGGAAATGTTGGGTCATATCCTGATTCTCTGTTTTTGAGACAGAGTCTCACTGTCGCCCAGGCTAGAGTGCAGTGGCGTGATCTTGGTTCACTGCAACCTCTGCCCCTCCCACCCACCACTCCCCAGCTCAAGTGATTCTCTTCCCTCAGCCTCCCGAGTAGCTGGGATTATAGATGTGCGCCACCACGCCCAGCTAATTTTTGCAGTTTTAGTGGAGACAGGGTTTCTTCATGTTGGCCAGGCTGGTCTCAAACTCCTGACCTCAGGTGATCCGCCGCCCACCTTGGCCTCCCAAAGTGCTGGGATATCAGGCATGACCACCACATCGGGCCCTAATTCTCTCTTTAATTTTTTAAGGAACCATATTAGTTTCCACAGTGACTGTGCCATTTCACATTTTCAGCCACAGTGCATGAATGTTCTAATTTCTCCACATCTTTACTAATACTTTTTGTTTTTGAGACAAAGTTTTGCTCTCACCCAGGATGGAGTGCAATTGTAATGCATTGCAGCCTCAAACTCTTGGGCTCAAGCAATCCTCCTGCCTCAAACTCTCAAGTGTTGAGATACTGGGCCAAGTGCGGTGTCTGTAATCCCAGCACTAATGGATGTAAGGTGGGAGGGTAAGTTCTTTTTTGAAACGGAGTCTTGCTGTGTCACCTAGGTTGGAGTGCAGTGATGCGATTTCAGCTTACCGCAACCTCCCCCTTCTGGGTTCAAGTGATTCTCTTGCCTCAGCCTCCCAAGTAGCTGGGACTACAGGTATGCGCCACCATGCCCAGCTAATTGTTTGTATTTTTAGTAGAGACAGGGTTTCACTATGTTGGCCAGGCTAGTCTCAAACTCCTGACCTTGTGATCTGCCCGCCTCGGCCTCCCAAAGTGCTGGGATTACAGGCATGAGCCACCTCGTCTGGCCGGAGGGTAAGTTTTGATACTGTTTATGTATATTAGTTTGTCTTATACCTAAGAAATAATTTTTAAAAAATGGATTCTTTGCTGGGCGCAGTGGCTAATACCTGTAATCCCAGCACTTTGGGAGGCCCAAGCAAGCAGATCACTTGAGGTCAGGAGTTCGAGAGCAGCCTGGCCAATATGGTGAAACCCCACCTGTACTAAAAATCTGAAAAAAAATAGCTGGACGTGGTGGCGCATGCTTGTAATCCCAGCTACTTGGAAGGCTGAGGCAGGAGAATTGCTTGAACCCATGAGGCAGAGGTTGCAGTGAGTGGAGATTCCATCACTGCACTTTAGCCTAGATGACAGAGCAAAACCCTGTCTCAAAATAATACTACTACTAATAAAGATAAAATAAAAAATGGTTTCTTTTCCTGTCATAGACCTTTTTTTACATGCAGTTTTTGTGATTGCAAATACCTATGAGTATTGTTGCTATCTATTTATTTTTATTTATTATTTTTTATTTGAGATGGAGTCTCATGTTGTACCCCAAGCTGGAGGGCAGTGGCACCATTTCGGCTCACGGCAAGCTCAGTCTCCTGGGTTCAAGGGATTCTCGTGCCTCAGCCTCCTTAGTAGCTGGGACTACAGGCACGTGCCACCATGCCTGGCTAATTTTTTTGTATTTTAGTAGACACGGTTTCACCGTGTTGCCCGGAGTCGTCTCGAACTCCTGAGGTCAGGCAATCCACTTGCCTCAGGCTCCCGAAGTGCTTGGATTACAGGCGTGAGCCACCGCTCCCAGCCAAAGCATTACTTTTTTTTAAAAGTCACTTCTTTATACTTTAATATTCATTTCACACTTAAATGCAATTTGTTAAAAAATTTTTTTGTTTTTGTTGGGCGTGGTGGTGGGCACATAATCTCAGCTACTTGGGAGGCTGAGGCAGGGGGAATCGCTTGAACCCAGGTGGCAGAGGCTGAAGTGAGCCGAGATTGCGCCATTGAACCCCAGCTTGGACAACTAGAGTGAAACTCCATCTCAAAAAAAAAAAAATTTTTTTTTTTATTCACAGAAAATCCATCTTTTAGGAAATAGCTAACATAGTAGATATTCTTCTAATTCTATTTCTTATTATTCTTAGCTTTTGAAGAAAGAAGATAAAACTGTTCTCATTTATTCTGATGGCTTGAAAGAGGTAATTACATTAGATGTATAGGTTAATATGTGGGTGAATATACCTTTATAATATGTTTTCTATTCAAGATAGGCCCATATTTTATCAAGAGCAAGTTATTTTAATACCTTAGTTTTCTTATCTGCAAAATGATAATAGGTACATACTTTATAAGGTCATTTTGGGATCAAAGGAAATAATTCCTATAAACTGTTGTGGATAGTACCTGGTACCTGCTAAACATTCAAATGAAGATAAACCGTGATGATGATTATGATGGTGCCAGAATACATGTGTGCATGCATGGATATAATTAAATTCTTAGTTCAAAGTAACTATTGTAATCCAGCTGGATTTGACCATAACAACTTTAGAAATCAGTGAGAAAACTGATTTTAAAGAGTACCTATAGGCTGGGCTTGGTGGCTCACGCCTGTAATCCCAGCACTTCGGGAGGCTGAGGTGGGTGGATCACCTGAGGTCAGGAGTTTGAGACCAGCCTGGCCAACATGGTGAAACCCCGTCTCTACCAAAAATACAAAAATTAGCTGGGAGTGGTGGCAGGCGCCTGTCATCCCAACTGCTTGGTGGCTGAGGCAGGAGAATAACTTGAACTTGGGAGGCAGAGGTTGCAGTGAGTTGAGATTGCGCCACTGCACTCCAGCCTGGCTACAAGAGTGAAACTCTGTCTTAAAAAAAAAAAAAAAAGAGTACCTATAATTAATGTGTGTGTGCCTTTATAATTGGATGTAATTGGAAATTTTTAATCTCATGTTTTGTGTGTGTGTGTGTATGTGTATGTATGTGTGCGTATGTGTGTTAAATAAAGGAAGTCCTATGGGAATTGAGTTGTGATGTGAGATAAAATGTGAATGTATATTCACATGTGAAATGTAATGATTAATTTTTAGTGTTTTTTAAATTTCAGTATTATTGCATATAAATTCAGATTATTAAATTATTTTTTCTTCAGGTGCTAAGAGCTCATGCAAAATTGACTACCTTTTATGGAGCATTTGGACCAGAAAAATTCAGGTGTGTATATTCCCTGTTAAAATTTTTTAGACCAGGCATGGTATCTCACGCCTGTGATCCTAGCACTTTGGGAGGCGGAGGCGGGTGTATCACCTGAGTCAGGAGTTGAGACCAGCCTGGTAACATGGCGAAATTTCATCTCTACTAAAATGCAAAAATGAGCCAGGTGTGGTGGTAAACACCTGTAATCTCAGCTACTAGGGAGGCTGAGACAGTAGAGTTGCTTTAACTCGGGAGGTGGAGGTTGCAATGAGCCGAGATCACACCACTGCACTCCAGCCTGGGCGACAGCACAACACTTGGTCTCAAAACAAAAAAAAATTTGTTTTAGATTATTACATAGAAATTTTGAATGTCATAAAAGCTATAGCATTCCTCTTCATGATTTGTGTTTCTATTGGGGGTGTGTTGAGTGATGTTTGAAAATACTGTCTTTCCAGCAACAAAACTGGCTGAACATCCTTGTTGTCATTCCTTTGTTTTTTTTTTTTTTTTTTTGAGACAGGGTCTTGCTCTGTTACCCAGGTTAGAGTATGGTGGCACAATCATAGCCCACGGCAGCCTCAACTTCTTAGGCTCAGTAAAAATCTAGCTATTCTGGATAAATCAACTATTTGGTTCCTTATCTTCAAAGAAGTAAACTCTCTTAAAACCATTTCTGGCTGGGTGCAGTGGCTCACGCCTGTAATCCCAGCACTTTGGGAGGCCAAGGTGGGCAGATCACGAGGTCAGGAGTTTGAGACCAGCCTGGCCAACATAGTGAAACCCCCATCTCTACTAAAAATACAAAAATTATCGGGGCATGGTGGCGCGCACCTACAATCCTAGCTACTTGAGAGGCTGAGGCTGGAGAATTGCTTGAACCTAGGAGGTGGAGGTTGCTGTGAGCTGAGATCGTGCTACTGCACTCTGGCCTGGGCAACAGAACAAGATACTGTCTCAAAAAAAAAAAAAAATTTCTAAATTGTGACTGGGCGTGGTAGCTCACACCTGTAATCCAGCACTTTTGGAGGCCTAGGTGGGCGGATCACAAGGTCAGGAATTCGAGACCAGCATGGCCAACATGGTAAAACCCTGACTCTGCTAAAGATACAGCAATTTCCATGCACCTGTAATCTCAGCTATTTGGGGAAGGCTGAGGCAGGAGAATCACTTGAACCTGGGAGGCAGAGGTTGCAGTGAGCCAAGATCATGCCATTGCACTCCAACCTGGGGGACAGGGTGAGACTCTATCTTTAAAAAAAAAAAAAAAGAAAACCATTTCTAAGTTTCAAGATATCTAAGATTATATAGATTTATATGGATTCTGTAGCTGACATTACTATTTAACAGTAATAATTATGTCCTATATAATACAAAACATTGTTTATATTGCAAGGCATTATAGAACAATTTAGTGTACAACAGCTACTCCAAGACACCCTGTAACCAGCAGCTCCCAGGTCATTCTGTGTGAGCTCAAGAGCTGCTCCAAGGCAGCCCTAATTGTTTGTCTTTCTAGCAGTAAATTTACCCAGGACTTTTTTCACTAGGCCACCCTAGCAGTGAGAGAGGTAGATCTTCATATGTGTAAGTTCATCTTTTCCATCCTATTGATTAATAGCCATAAAAATTGCATTTACTTATATTTTACTTAGTGAAAATCTCACCTCTTTAGAATGATCTGGCTCTTTTTGTAATTCCAATCTTGGCTCATGCTTGTAATTCCAGCTACTTGGGAGGCTGAGGCATGAGAATTTCTCGAACCAATGAGATAAAGGTTGCAGTGAGCCGAGATTTACTCCACTTCACTGTAACCTGGGCCACAAAGTGAGACTTCATCTCAAAAAAATAAAATACAATAAAAATGCCTGTAATCCCATCTATTCAGGAGGCTGAGGTGGGAGGATTGCTTGAGCCCAGAAATTCAAGTCCAGCCTGAGCAACAGTGAGATCACATCTCCAAAAAGCAAAAACAAGAATGAAAAATAATTATTTCTACATGTAGTGATTATCTGAGGAAGGCCCTACAAAAAGCTACATGGCTCTGGGGAAGATGACAGGAGTTGTAGGGTCTAAGATAAGAAGGAAATGTACTTTGCACTGTTTTTAACTTTATGAAGAACAAAACTAATTAAAATGCATATAAAGATATGCACTTAAAAGGTATAACCTTAATTTTTTTTTAACTAACTTTTTTCCTTTCTTTGTCTATTCAGTGGCAGTTCTTGGATTGAATTTCTAAATAATGAAGATGAACTTAAAGATATTTTTTTACAGCTAAGAGAAGGAAACCTTGTTTGTGCACAGTACCTTTGGCTTCGACATCGGGTAACATGTTTCACATTTTTTCCTTAACAGCTTTGTAGCTCCTGAGTTAGGTGATTGAATCAATGTTGGAAGCTAACAGAGCACAAGTGGGACTGGGTGATGGGGTGTTTTTTGATTGGTTCCTAAAATATGACTTGCTTTTGTTTGCAAAGGGCAAGGGGATAAAAAGACTTTGCCCATTAGCCAGGCACATTGGCTCACTCCTGTAATCCCAGCACTTTGGGAGGCCGAGGTAGGTGGATCACTTAATGTCGGGAGTTTGAGACCAGCTTGGCCAACATGGCGAAACACTGTCTCTACCAAAAATACAAAAATTAGTCGGGCATGGTGGCATGTTCCTGTAGTCCCAGCTACTTGGGAGGCTGAGGCAGGAGAATTTCTTGAACCTGGGAGGTGGAGGTTGCAGTGAGCCGAGATCATGCCATTGCACTCCGGCCTGGATAACAGAATGACACTCTGTCTCATAAAAAAGAAAAAACAAAGAGACTTTCCCCAGAAGAAATTGTCCTTCGATGATATTAAATCAGAAAAAGTACTGTGTACTGTGAGGATACAGTATAACCTTATTTTATCCAATCATTAAGAGTCTAGATTCTTGGGAGCTAAATGATGAGAACACATGGATGCATAGAGGGAAATAGCACCCGCTGGTGTCTTTGTGAGAGTGGAGGGTGGGAGCAGAGAAATGATCAGGAAAAATACCTAAATGGTTAATAGGCTTACTTGCTGGGTGATGAAATAATCTATACGACAAACTTTCTTGACACAAGTTCACCTACGTAACAAACCTACACTTATACCACAAACCTACACTTATACCGCTGAACTTCAAATAAAAGTTAACCAAAAAGAGTCGTCTAACTCCTAATTTTAGCTCAAAAGGCAACATATTATTATGTGATTTATTAGTGGGCTTTTTTTTTTTTTTAAGATGGGGTTTCACCATGATGGCCAGGCTGCTCTTGAAGTCCTGACCTCAGGTGATCCATCCACCTTGGCCTCCCAAAGTGCTAGGTTTACAGGTGTGAGCCACCACGCCCGGCCTATTAGTGGGCTTTCTAATGTAGCGTTGGTGGAGAAGATGTTGCTACTGCAGCTCAGATTGTAGGAAAAGATTTCCCCTTGAAATTGCTTGTCTCTATCCCCTTAAGGTTGGCCTAGGACATTAGATCCAAAAAGTCATAACTTGTTGTGATGCCATTAATGGCCGCATTGCTTGTTAGAATTCCTGCTGTCACCTCCAGTTAAGTTTTCCTTAGAATACTCTTTCTGCTGGTTCCTCTGCAACATGATAAATTATTTGGCACTCAATGCCGTGACATTTCATGCACTACACAGCTCCCAACTAGAATCATTTGCATAGTATAAATCTCCTTTAGCGCTCATTATTAAATCAGTAGGCTATTCCTTAAAATCACTTCCTAAAACGTCTTTGTCAAACATTTCGGAGGCTTTTAGTTTAAATTTGTCAAATATTAATTTCTCTCTCCTTACAATTTAGGCAAACTTTGAAAGCAGATTTGATGTCAAAATGCTGGAGAGCTTGCTCAACTCAATTTCTGCACCAGTCTCTTTGCAAAAACTGTGCCCATGGTTTAAAAATGATGTGATTCCATTTGTAAGAAGGACTGTGCCTGAAGGACGGGTGAGTTGTCTTAAGTATTTCCACTCTTCAGGACTTTATTTCATATTTTACATTAGGTCATTGAAGATTAAGTCACGTTAACACCAGTTAGTTGAACAGTCAGTTAACTAACACCAGTGTTAATTAAAGTGTCTCTTAAAAGACAATCATGGTGGTTCATAATGAGATTCTGTCATTTGCGACAACGTGGATGGAACTGGAGATTATTATGTTAAGTGAAATAAGCCAGGCACAGAAAGACAAACATTGTATGTTCTCACTTATTTGTGGGATCTAAAAATCAAAACAGTTGAACTCATGGACATAGAGAGTAGAAGGATGGTTACCAGAGGCTTGGAAGGGTTGTGGGGTGATCGGGGGAGAAGTGGGTATGGTTAATGGCCATAAAAGAAATATTTAGAAAGAGTGAAGCTGCGTGTGGTGGCTCATACCTGTAATCCCATCACTTTGGGAGGCTGAGGTTGGTGGATCACCTGAGGTCAGGAGTTTGAAACCAACCTGACCAACATGGTGAAACCCTGTCTCTACTAAAAATACGAAAATTAGCCGGGCATGGTGGCATGTGCCTATAATCCCAGCTACTTGGGAGTCTGAGGCAGGAGAATTGCTTGAAACCCAGGAGGTTGCAGTGAGCCAAGATCAAGCCATTGTACTCCAGAAGGAGCACAAGTGAAACTCTGTATCTTAAAAAAAAAAAAAAAAAAAAAAGAATGACTAAGACATACTCTTTGATTGCACAACAGAGTGACTATAGTCAGTAATAACTTAATTCTACATTTAAAAATAACTAAAAGAGGCTAGGTGCAGTGGCTCATGCCTGTAATCCTAGCACTTTGGGAGGCCGAGGCAGGTGGATCACGAGGTCAGGAATTCGAGACCAGCCTGGCCAATGTGGTGAAACCTCGTCTCTAATAAAAATACAAAAATTATCTGGGAATGGTGGCGAGCACCTGTAGTCCCAGCTACTCGGGAGGCTGAGGCAGAAGAATCACTTGAACCTGGGAGGGGGAAGATGCAGTGAGCCAAGACTTGAACCATTGCACTCCAGCCTGAGAGACAGAGGAAGACTCCGTTTCAAAAAAAAAAAAAAAAAACTAAAAGTGTAATTGGATTATTTGTAACACAAAGGGGATGGGTACCCTATTCTCCATGATGTGATTATTTCACATATCATGCCTGTATTAACACATCTCATGTACTCAACAAGTATGTACACCTGCTGTGTACCCACAAAAAAAAAAAGAATTGTAGATAAGACGTTTATGGACAAAATAAATTTCTGAAGGAATAAAAGAAAATCATGGAGGTTTTTAGTTACATCAGTGATTATCCATTAAGAATTTTGTTTTTAAATGATCTTTTTCAGATAATTCTTGCAAAATGGTTGGAACAAGCAGCCAGGAACCTTGAATTAACTGATAAGGTAATGCTGATTTAATTAACAGTAAAAAGGCATTTTTTACACTTCCAACAGCATAAAACATTGTTTTGAACTGTCTGTAATATTTTTTAAAGGCAAATTGGCCAGAAAATGGACTTCAGTTGGCAGAGCTATTTTTCACAGCAGAAAAACCAGATGAGTTGGGATTGGCATCTTCTTGGCATTGGATTTCCTTGGTATGATGTGGAAAACAGATTTTTAGTAATGAAACAGTCAATTTACCTGAAAGGGTTTATCTGCATGTATGTGAAGTATCTGGAAATACATCATCTTCTTAAACTTGCTGTTTTTTTCTTCCTTTGTTTTGTGCCTTTCACATCCACATGAAGGAAAATTGGATTTTTTTTCTTTCTGATATTTGTGTTACAACTTCAACCTATTTTATTTATTTATTTTGAAACAAGATCTCACTCTGTTGCCCAGGCTGGAATGTAGTGGTGTGACATTCCAGCTCACTGCACCCTCAACTTCCTGGGCTCAAGTGATCTTCCCACCTCAGCCTCCTAAGTAGCTGGGACTACCTATGCACATCACCACACCTGACTGATTTTTGTGTTTTTCATAAAGACAAGGTTTTGCCATGTTGCCAAGGCTGGTCTTTAACTCCCAGGCCAAGCGATCCACCCACCTGAGCCTCCCAAAGTGCTGGGATTATAGGTGTGAGCTATGGTGCCCAGCCCCCTCAACCCATTTTTTTGTTTGGTTGTTTGAGATGGAGTCTCACCCTGTCGCCCAGGCTGGAGTGCAGTGGTGCAATCTCAGCTCACTGTAACCACCACTTCCTGGGTTCAAACAATTCTGTCTCAGCCTCCCACGTAGCTGGGACTATAGGTACCACTTCCGGCTAACTTTTTTGTATTTTTAGTAGAGTCAGGGTTTTAACAAGTTGGTCAGACTGTTCTTCAAAATCCTGACCTCAAATTATTCACCCTCCTGGGTCTCGCAAAGTGCTGGGATTATAGGTGTGAGCCATTGCGTCTGGCCCCCCTCAACCTATTTTAATGAACAGTTTTTCTCTGTTGAACCAACCAGAAGGGGGAACTATATAAATATTCTGCTAAGTGGTATAATTGGGATTTTCTGCATTAGCAGCATTTGACAGTCCTTTGAAAAATAAATCTTGGCTTGGCACTGTGGCTCATACCTGTAATCCCAGCATTTTGGGAGGCCAAGGCGGGTGGATCATTTGAGGTCAAGAGTTTGAGACCAGCCTGATCAACATGGTGAAACCCATCTCTGGTAAAAATACAAAAAAAATAGGCATGGTGGTGGGTGCCTGTAGTCCCAGCTATTTGAGAGCCTGCAGCAAAAGAATTGCTTGAACCTGGGAGGCAGAGGTTTCAGTGAGCCGAGCATGACTCCATCTCCAAAAAAAAAAACAAAAACATTAATCTTTTCTTTTTTGAGACAGTCTTGCTCTGTTGCCCAGGCTGGAACCTCCCACTCCTGGGTTCAAGCAATTCTCTTGCCTCAGCCTCCCAAGTAGCTGGGATTACAGGTGTGTGCCACTACATCTGGATAATTTTTGTATTGTTAGTAGAGACAGGATTTTACTATGTTTGCCAGACTGACCTTGAACTTCTGACCTCAAGTGAGCCGCCCTCTCGGCCTCCCAAAGTGCTAGGATTACAGGCTTGAGCCACCTCACCTGACCTAGTATTAGTTTTCAAAGGTTATATCTATCAAGTCAACTTTTCTATATAAGAGCTTTTTCCTCTTGTTGTAAAACATTGTTTTTATCTTTTCCCTGTTGGTTAACTTTTATCAATATTGAAAGTTGTGTTCCTTGTATATAATTTTAGGAAATGTTATACCTTTATATCTGGTTGTGATATATAATCTCTATAGATAGATGGGATACTGGCGCTAGCTAAATGATGCTGTGTACTGTGTATACTTGGGTTCTGAAAAAGTATTATACTAATATTCTTAATTTTTCTAATTTTTTTTTTAAAGAAAATTTCAGATTCTGATCTGTACTAATTTAGTTTAAATTCTACAAAATTTAGGGCATAAGTTGGTTTAAAGTTGCAGATTTCCTCTTATGTACATAACCAGGGTCATTTCTTATTTTATCTGAAAGAATTCTGATTCCATTTCCCTCTCACACTTTTCTTTTATATCCGTAACAACTTTAACACTTTTGTTTTAGAAGGATTATCAGAACACAGAGGAAGTATGTCAGCTAAGGACTTTGGTAAATAACTTGCGAGAGTTGATCACGTTGCATAGGAAATACAACTGCAAATTAGCCCTATCTGATTTTGAGAAGGTAAAGTCCAGGGTCATAAGAATTATTTTGTATATCAAATTATGGGTAGAGTCTGTGTTTATACCATCTTTCTTTTGGCATCCAGGAAAATACAACCAGCATAGTGTTCCGAATGTTTGATAAAGTGCTGGCCCCGGAGCTTATTCCCTTTGTCCTAGAGAAGTTTATAAGAGTTTACATGAGGGAACATGACTTGCAGGAGGAGGAAATTCTCTTGCTGTACATAGAGGTAACTTTTCCTTTAGATCTAGTCTTATTTCTTGGATCTATGCGGTGTAGCACTGTAGTAAATATTTAACTCTTTAAGGAATGTCATATGCTTTATCAGTTGGACTCATGCAGCATGTTGAATTGGTTAAGAATGTGAGTTATCTGCTCAGATGTGCTTTACGACCAAACAAAAAAAAAAGAGAATGTGGGTTAATTGTGCTCATTAACCCTCTTGAGCAAAAGGGGATATATTAGGACTGTAAACTCAGAAAATCTGAGACAGGTCTCAGTTAATTTAGAAAGTTTATTTTGCCGAGGTTGAGGACGCAACCATGACACAGTCTCAGGAAGTCCTGATGACATGTGCCCAAGGTGGTCTGGGCACAGCTTGGTTTTATACATTTTAGGGAAACATGAGACATCAATCAGCAAATGTAAGAAGTACATTGGTTTGGTCTGGAAAGGTGGGACAACTTGAAGCAAAGGCAGGAAGACTCCAAGTGGGGGGGAGCTTCCAGGTCATAGATAGGTGATACACAAACGGTTACATTCTTTTGAGTTTCTGATTAGCCTTTCCAAAGAAGGTAGTCAGATACGCAGCTATCTCAGTGAACAGAGGGGTAACATTGATAGAATGAGAGGCAGGTTTGCCCTAAGCAGTTTCCATCCTGAGTTTTCCTTAGCGATTCTGGGGGCCCAAGATATTTTCCTTTCACAATACTTTCTTCAAAGGGCTATTGTGAGATCATAGCAGCATGAGCTCAGTAAATACTAGCAATTATTTCTTGTGGACATTATTAATGTGCTACAATAATCTTATTTGTAGATTCTTCAAGAATGTTTCATTCTTAAATTTTCTGTACCATATAAAACTAAAGGCTAATGTTTTAGCAGTTTTGTATTTTTAGACCATTGTTCAACATTCATGACTAATTAGAATTTTTAGGTTTTTTTTTAACTCGTCTATCAAGACCATATATCTGTATCTAGCTGTATGTGGCATTAATTTTTTAAAAACATACATGTTTATGCCTTTTTAGGATTTACTGAAGAGATGCAGCTCAAAGTCCACATCAAAGTCCACATCACTCTTTGAAACAGCATGGGAAGCAAAGGCCATGGCAGTAATAGGGTGTTTATCTGACACTGATGTAAGTAGTCACCATTTGCATTTCGCTTTTGAAAGCTTTTTTGTCTTCATAAAAGTGACACATACTTGTTTTTGTCTGAGATGGGGTTTGTCTCTGTTGCCCAGGCTGGAGTGTAGTGACATGATCATGGCTCACTGCAGGCTCAACCTCCCTGGCTGAAGGGATCCTCCCACGTCAGCCTCCAGAGTAGTTGGGACCATAGGTACATGCCACTACGACTGGCTAACTTTTGTATTTTTTGTAGAGACGGGGTTTCCCATGTTTCCCAGGCTGGTCTCGAACTCCTGGGCTCCAGTGATCTGCCCTCTTTGTCCTCCTAAAGTATCTGTTTTTGTTAATTTCAGAAAATAAAAAGTGAATGTTTTCTCATTTCCGCCCCTAGGAGAACCTCCGTGCACAGTTGCATGCATATCTTTCCAGGCTTTTCTGTGGTTATGCAAACATGGAGACTTGACTTTTCTTTTTCAGTTATTCCCTGCATTGTGAGACATTTTTAAATATGTCGTAACGTGCCTTTATTTTAACTTGGCACTGTTATTAGTTACCCCTGTAAAATATAAATAAAATAATGAAAACTGTTTTTAAACCAGAGACTGAGGCTGGACACAGTGGCTTAAGCCTGTAATCCCAGCACTTTTGGAAGCCAAGGCAGACAGATCGCATGAGCTCAGTAGTTTGGGACCTGCCTGGGCAATGTGGCAAAACCCTGTCTTTACAAAAAAATACAAAAATTAGCTGGTGTGGTGGTGCACACCAGTAGTCCTAGCTACTTGGGAGGCTGAGGTGGGAGGATCACCTGAGTCCCTTAAGTTGAGGCTCTACTGAGCCATAATTGCACCACTGCACTCCAGCCTGGGCAATGGGAATACAACCCTGCCTCAAAAAAAAAAAAAAAAAATCCCATACATTGTCGAGACCCTGGAAAGCAATAAAGCTGTATTCTTAGCTTATAGTAGACAAAATACTCTTCTGAATTTTTCTGAATAGTCAAATTGTTCTCTCTATGTGAAAACTCAAGAACTATATGGTTTTCCAGTGAGTGGATGAAATATTCTCAAACTACCATGTGGTTGATGTAAGAGCTCTGCTCATTAAACTGTGCTGTTCACTTACATGCATCATAAACCTGAGGGCTGTTTCTTGTCCATGCGTGCATCTCTTTGTAGCTCATATTTGATGCAGTGCTCAAGATCATGTATGCAGCAGTGGTTCCTTGGAGTGCAGCTGTGGAGCAGCTGGTGAAGCAGCACCTGGAAATGGACCATCCCAAGTAAGATTACAGTCTACCAAACAATGATTTTGTGCTTTGGAGAAATGTTGTGTTTTGAGTTGACATTCATTTATGTTTTTATATTGTTTACTGTGTCCCTTACAATCCATGTTAATACCGATAAATTTGCCTTCAGAGTCAAGTTATTACAGGAAAGTTACACACTAATGGAGATGAAAAAACTTTTACGAGGCTATGGAATAAGAGAGGTGAATCTCTTAAACAAGGAAATAATGGTAAGTACACTCTTTGAAAAGTCTTTTCTCTTCCTTTCATTTCTAGGGCAACATGGGAAATTTAATGAGGATTTTATATTCTAGGAGGCTAATAGAGCCAGGTTTTTTCACTGCATTACTTTTGTTAGATATAATAATAATAAGGTGTTCAGTTGTTTATGAGAGTATTGAAGACACCAAATAGTCAAATGAAGAAGCTAAAGAAGAAAGATGACAGGACTGTGGAATGATCAGAATATAAATCATGTTTTAATCTTTAATACAATTTAGTTTTTTGCTGCCCTTTTTTTTTGACACGGAATCTGGCTCTGTCACCAGGCTGGAGTGCAGCAGGCGTGATCTCAGCTCACTCAACTTGCCTTAGCCTCCTGAGTAGCTGGGACTACAGGTACACGCCACCACACCCAGCTAATTTTTGTATTTTTAATAGAGACAGGGTTTCGCCGTGTTGGCCAGGATGGTCTCGATCTCTTGACCTTGTGATTCACCTGCGTTGGACTCCCAGAGTGTTTGGATTATAGGCAGGACTCACTGTGCCTGACCTGCTGCATTATTTTAATTTTTTGGCCACTTTGCTCTTACAGGCAAAAGATTTCTTGGTTCTCTGTGAGTTTTCATAACAAAGAAATATGCATATTGTCTGTTTCAGGGGGTGGTTAGATACATTCTCAAACAAGATGTCCCATCTTCTTTAGAAGATGCTTTAAAGGTGGCCCAAGCATTTATGTTGTCTGATGATGAGATCTACAGTCTAAGAATTATTGACCTGATTGATAGAGAACAGGTTTGTAAGTTTTATGTTGTCATTTCATATGACTTCTTTGTTTGTTTGTTGGTTTGTTTTTTTGAGACAGGGTCTCACTTCTTTTCCCCGGCTGGAATGCAGTGACCGGGTTTCACCATGTTGGGCAGGCTAGTCTCAAACTCCCGACCTCAAGTAGTCTGCCTGCCTCAGCCTCCCAAAGTGCTGGGATTACTGGTGTAAGCTACTGCACCCAGCCTATTGTGTTTTTAAGTGTCATTATTTTTATATAATTCTATAATCATAGCAGTGCCTAGGAATTAAATCTTCAGTACCTAGGATCATATTTTATATTTTAAATTTATTTGATTGTTTGCTGTCATTAAAAATGGATTTTCAGCATCAGGATGGTTAGCTGATGCATGCAGGGCTTAAAACGTGGATGGCAGGTTGATGGGTGCAGCAAACCACCATGGCACATGTAACCAGCCTGCACATTCTGCACATGTATCCCAGAACTTAAAATTAAATAAAAATGGATATTCAGATTATTAAAACATTGACCCATAGTCTATTTTTCCAAATGATGTATTTTCATCTTTAAGTAGAAAGGAAAGAGGAAGTCCACACTGTCCTTTGCAAATACCAACTGTTTTTTCTTTCTTTCAAACCCTTTTTATAGGGTGAAGACTGTCTCCTTCTGTTGAAGTCTTTGCCTCCTGCTGAAGCTGAGAAAACTGCGGAAAGAGTCATCATATGGGCACGATTGGCGTTACAAGAAGAGCCAGATCACTCTAAAGAGGTGGGATTTTCACTAAGTAAAATATAAGTAAATCCAGTTTTTATGGCTATTAATCAATAGGATAGAAAAGATGGACTTACACATAGGAAGATCTACCTTTCTCACTGCAAGGGTGGCCTAGTATAAAAATTCCTGGGTAAATTTACTACTAGGAAATAAAAAACAACTGTGGCTGCCTTGGAGTGGCTCCTTAAGCCCACACAGAATGACCTGGGAGCTGCGGGTTAGAGGGTGTCTTAAAGTAGCTGTTGTACATGAAAGGTTTCTATAATGCCTTGCAGTATAAACAATGTTTTTTGTTATATAGGACATAATTGTTTTCAAATCATAATATCAGCTAAAGAACCAATATAAATCTGTATAATCTTAATTGAAACTTAGAAATGGTTTTAAGAGTGTTTACTTCTTTGCAGATAGGGAACCAAATACTTGATTTTTCCAGGATTTTAGTTGGAATTTTACTGATTTTTAATTTTTCTCCTTTTTCAGTATTATGTATAGGAGATGAGGTGTTGATATGTTGCCAAGGCTGGTCTTGAACTCCTGAGTTTAAGTTCTCTTCTAGTCTTAGCCTCCCAAGTAGCTGGGATTACAGGCATGTACCCACCATGCCCAATAATTAGGTTTTCTTTTCTTATTTTTTTTTGAGACGGAGTCTTGCTCTGTCGCTTAGGCTGGAGTGCAGTGGCTCGATCTCGGCTCATTGCAACTGATGCCTTCTGGGTTCAAGCAATTCTCCTGCCTCACAGGCATGCACCACCACACCTGGCAAATTTATGTATTTTTAGTAGAGATGGGGGTTTTACCATGTTGGGCAGGCTCGTCTCAAACTCCTGGACCTTGAGCGATCCCACCTCCTCAGCCTTCCAAAATGCTGGGATTACAGGCGTGAGCCACCACACCTGGCCAATAGTTGGATTTTTAAACCCCTAAGGGTAGATGCCTTCCATCTTCACTCAGTCTATTTCAATAACGTTTTTTCCTTTTGGAAAATGTTGTCGTTGTTGTTTTTAAACACCTAATATTTACTATGCAATAGGTGTTAGGTTAAATATCTACTTCATGTTCATAATGAAGCTATAAAGTAGTTCCTACTGTTGTCTCCTTATATACTAAGTTCAAAAACTAAAATATTAAGGGAAATTCCTTTTTCCCAAGGTTGTTAGAAAGGAGCAGAACCTCAGCTCAAACTGTCTAATGCTGTAGTCTGTATTCTTAACTACCAGCTTGAACTGCTCCCATTATGAAAATATTTGAATATTTTTTATTGCCAAGGCTCTTACTAAGCGTTTTACATACATCATGTCTTTTAATTAAAGCATCTCTTTTTTTTCCTTGTCTTAAAAAAACTTTTTTTTGAAATAATCACTGAAAGGTAGTGAGTGATTCTTCATTAGACTTCTGTTCTCTAGGCCATTTTTTTAGACTTTTGTTCTGTTTAACTTTTTCCAAATGTTTTTTCAAATAGTAAATAACTCTAAAAGAGAATAATGATCTGTTAATCATAATGTAGCTGAAAGGTTATTTGGGAGAGTTGCGTATTCTTTGGTATTTATAAATCATATACCCAGGAGTTTATACTGGAGTTTTTCATGTCTACGCCGTATAAGGCTCATTAATGATTCATTTCTCAGCTGCCCAACTCCTCCCCTGATTGTCTTTTCTGCTGTTGTGGTTTTTATGTATTTGTATGTGATCTACTGAAGTGACCAGAAAAGAAAGTAGATTTTCTTTTCTTTTCTTTCTTTCTTTATTTTTAGGGCAAGGCCTGGAGAATGTCTGTAGCGAAGACATCCGTGAACATTCTTAAGATACTGTGTGACATTCAGAAAGGTAGCTTTTACCTCTGTTTTCTCATCTCAGTTTTGTTCCAGAGCTCATCCTCTTCAGAAAGAGGCATCAGTGACAACTGTCACCACACCCACAGTTTTTGTGGTTCTTACTGTCTTTATTGATCTTACCTATTTTGCTTCATGAAAAGTCTTTCTTCCTTTATTTCTTTATCAGCAATGTAAGAACAGACGCATGCAAAATCAACCTATCGTTTGTTTATATGCTTCAGTTAGTATTTAGTGCTGGCCTAGATTTCCTTGGTGTCTGGCACTCATTGCTTATTTTTCTCATTTATCACTTGGTTATATTCGGAGGGAAAGCCATTTGAACTAAAAGTTAAATAAACAGTTAAGAAAATAACTTTCCAGGGGAAAAAAACTGTAAAGAAGAAGCTACAATTTATTTCAGAAAAATGACTTTTTCTTGTGACCCATAAACTTCTGTGTTCTACCTCCTGAAAGAATAATTAGCTGGGCGCGGTGGCTAACGCCTGTAATCCCAGCACTTTGGGAGGCCGAGGCAGGCGGATCATGAGGTCAAGAGTTCGAGACTAGCCTGACCAACATACTGAAACCCCGTCCCTACTAAAAATACAAAAATTAGCCAGGCATGGTGGCGTGCGCCTGTAATTCCAGCTACTTGGGAGGCTGAGGCAGGAGAACCGCTTGAACCTGGGAGGCGGAGGTTGCAGTGAGCCGAGATCTCACCATTACACTCCAGTCTGGGCAACAAGAGCAAAACTCCGTCTAAAAAAAATAATAATAATTAGATTTTTTTCAAATTAGATTTCTTTTGTGCTTAGTTATTGTATCTCAGCATCTGAAAAGAACTACTGAAGACTTGAGATGAGAGAACCAAAGCTAATTAAAATTTCTTTTTTTTTTTTTTTTTTTAAGAGACGGGGTATCACCATGTTGGTCAGGATGGTCTCAACCTCCTGACCTTGTGATCCATACGCCTTGGCCTCCCAAAGTGCTGGGATTACAGCCGTGAGGCACCGCGCCCGGCCTTAAAATTTCTTTTTAAAGTTCTGATAATAAGAGAATTTGTATGTTTGCTACAATTTTTAAACATTTAATTACAGATAATCTGCAGAAGAAAGACGAATGTGAAGAAATGTTGAAACTATTTAAAGAGGTTGCTAGCTTACAGGTAAACATGTTGAGCCACATTAAACATTATTACTTGACCAATCAGTGCATTTGTCCCTTGTTAAAGTTTTCTGCACAGCAGCTCACGCCTGTAATCCCAGCACTTTGGGAGGCTGAGGCAGGTGGATCATGAGGCCAGGAGATTAAGACTATCCTGGCTAACATGGTGAAACCCCGTCTCTACTGAAAATACAAAAAATTAGCTGGGTGTGGTGCCACATGCCTGTAGTCTCAGCTATTTGGGAGGCTAAGGCATGAGAATCGCTTGAACCTCGGGGGCGGAGGTTACAGTGAGCCAAGATCACACCACTGCACTCCAGCCTGGGAGTCCATCTCAAAAAAAGTTTTCTCCACTAGCCTTAGGGACTGGAGATACTGGTTTTCCTTCGCTCTCTCTTTTTATTTCTCTCACAGCAGTTGTATTGAGATATAATTTACATATCGTACAATTAATCCATTTAAAGTATACAATTCAATGATTTTTTTGGTATGTTGCATTATTATTATTTTTTTGAGACAGAGTCTTGCTTTGTTGCCCGTGTTGGAGTGCAGTGGCGCCATCTTGGCTCACTGTAGCCTCTGTCTCCTGGGTTCAAGAGATTCTCGTGTCTCAGCCTTCCAAGTAGCTGTGACTCCAGGTGCATGCCACCATACCTAGCTAGTTTTTATATTTTTAGTAGAGACGGTGTTTTGCCATGTTGGCCAGGCTGGTCTCAGACTCCTGGCCTCAAGCACTCCTCCCACCTCAGCCTCCCAAAGTGCTGGGACTACAGGCATGAACCACCATGCCCAGATGCATTATTAATTTTTAATTGTGGTAAAATACATATAACAAAATTTTTCATGTTAACAATTATTTTGTTTGTAATTCAATGGTGTTATTTACCTTTTCAATGTTGTGCAGCCATCACCTCTATCTACTTTTTCTTTCTTTTTTTTTGTTTTTAAATATATATTTTATTGTACTTAAGGTTCTAGGGTACATGTGCAGAATATGCAGGATTGTTGCATAGGTACATACATGGCAATGTGGCTTGCTGCCTCCATCCCGTCACCTATATCTGGCATTTCTCCCCATGTTATCCCCTCCCCAACTCCCTACCCACTGCTGTCCCTCCCCTAGTCCCCCCTCAACAGACCCCAGTGTGTGATGCTCCCTTCCCTGTGTCCATGTGTTCTCATTGTTCAACACCTGCCTATGAGTGAGAACATGTAGTGTTTGATTTTCTGTTCTTGTGTCAGTTTGCTGAGAATGATGGTTTCCAGATTCATCCATGTCCCTACAAAGGACATGAACTCATCATTTTTTATGGCTGCATAGTATTCCATGGTGTATATGTGCCACATTTTCCTTGTCCAGTCTATCATTGATGGGCATTTGGGTTGGTTCCAGATCTTTGCTATTGTAAACATTGCCACTATGAACATACATGTGCATGTGTCTTTATAATAGAATGATTTATAATCCTCTGGATATATACCCAGTAATGGGATTGCTGGGTCAAATGGAATTTCTATTTCTAGGTCTTTGAGGAATCGCCACACTGTCTTCCACAATGCAAATTGACCTAATTTACACTCCCACCAACAGTGTAAAAGTGTTCCTATTTCTCCAGATTTTTTAATGATCGCCATTCTAACTGGCGTGAGATGGTGTCTCAATGTGGTTTTGATTTGCATTTCTCTAATGACCAGTGATGAGCATTTTTTCACATGTTTATTGGCTTCATGTATGTCTTCTTTTGAAAAGTGTCTGTTCATATCCTTCGCCCACTTTTGAATGGGTTTGTTTTTTTCTTGTAAATCTGTTTTAGTTCTTTGTAGATTCTGGTTATTAGCTGTTTGTCAGATCGGTAGATTGCAAATTTTTTTCCCCTTTCTGTTGATTGCCAGTTTACTCTAATGGTTGTTTCATTTGCTGTGCAGAAGCTCTGGAGTTTAATTAGATCCCATATGTCTATTTTGGCTTTTGTTGCCAATGCTTTCAGTGTTTTAGTCAGGAAGTCCTTGCCTATGCCTATGTCCTGAATGGTTTTGCCTAGGTTTTCTTCTAGTGTTTTTATGGTGTTAGGTCTTATATTTAATTCTTTAATCCATCTGGAATTAATTTTAGTGTAAAGTGTCAGGAAGGGGTCCAGTTTCTGCTTGCTGCACATGGCTAGCCAGTTTTCCCAACACCATTTATTAAGCAGGGAATCCTTTCCCCATTGCTTGTTTTTGTCATGTTTGTCAAAGATCAGATGGTTGTAGATGTGTGGCATTGCCTCCGAGGCCTCTCTGTCTACTTTTTCATCACCCTAAGCAGAAACTCTGTAGCCATGAAACAGAAACTCCCCTTTCCTCTCTTCCCCCAGCCCCTTGGTTATCTCTACTTTCTGTTGCTGTGAATTTGTTTATTCTAGCTATTTCAAACAAGTAGAATCATATAATTAAGAGTGTAAAGGAGTCCTGTGATCTAAAAATTTGAGACCTGCTATATTAGATAATAGCTTCCTCTGTGAAAATCATCTGGAGGCCAGCCGTGGTGGCTCACCCGTGTAATCCCAGCACTTTGCTCCCCAAAAAATAAATAAATAAATAAAAGCCGTGGTGGATGGATCACAAGGTCAGGAGATCAAGACCATCCTGTCCAACATGGTGAAACCCTGTCTCTACTAAAACTACAAAAATTCACTGGGTATGGTGGTGCGCGTGCCTGTAGTCCCAGCTACTCGGAAGGCTGGGCAGGAGAATCTCTTGAACCCCAGGAAGCAGAGGTTGCAGTGAGCCGACATCACGCCACTGCACTCCAGCCTTGTGACACAGCAAATCTCCATCTCAAAAGAAAAAATTAGAAAAGCATCTGGAGAGTGATCATAGGTTAAGTTCTTTGTGTTTTTATTAAGTTTGAAGGTTAGAGGTGTTTTAAGGCAGTGATTTTGATCGTGGCAAAGTCATGCGCATATATCATGCTCCCGTGTATCATGCTGGGTTTGGTGCATGTCTGTAGTCTTTACATCAAGCTTGGAGATGACCATTGTCTTCATTTTGAAAAATGTGCACAACCTAAAGCTCAGCAAGCTGCGTAACTTGTCCAAGGTCTTCCTGCTGATCTCTGGAGGCATATTCAGGTAGTTTGGCTTTAATACCATTGCTTATTCTAACTAATTTTTTAAAAAATTTGAGACAGGGTCTCGCTCTGTTGCCCAAGCTGGAGTGTAGTGACATGATCCTAACTCACTGTAACCTTGAGCTCCTGGGTGCAAGTGATCCTCCTACCTTAGCCTCCAGAGTAGCTGGGATTACAAGCACTGGTTACCACTCCTGGCTAATTCTTTTGTCTTTTCTTTTCTTTTTTTCTCTTTTCTTTTCCTTTCCTTTCCTTTTTTTCCCTCCCTCCCTCTCTCCCTCCCTTCCTTCCTTCTTTCCTTCCTTCCTTCCTTTCTTCCTTTCTTTTTCTCTTTTCTTTCTTCTTCTTTTTTTTTTTTTAATGAAACAGGGCATCACTGTGTCACCCAGGCTGGAATGCAGTAGCATAATCATGGCTCACTGCAGCCTCAACCTCCTGGGCTCAAGGGATCCTCCCACCTCAGCCTCTCAAGTAACTGGGATTACATGCCCATGCTACCACACCCAGCTAATGTTTTTGATTTTTTGCAGAGACAAGATTTGGCTATGTTGCGCAGATTGGTCTCCAACTCCTGGCCTCAAGCAATCCTCTTATCTCAGCCTCCCAAAGTGCTGGGATTACAGGCGTGAGTCACTGCACCTGGCCTCTTGCTTATTCTATTTTATTACCATCTCACTATCATTAAACAGTTAAAATAAGATTTTTAAAAACTAAAAAAAATACGTACCCTGTAAAATTCAAAATCTATTGACTATACACAGATTCTACATTACTTTGGAAGATGCACATTGAGAAATCCCTTAAAAAGAAGATGTGGAATCACTCCTATTTTGTTTATTTTTGTTAGTTTTTCCTTTTTTTTTCTTAAGTTTTGAGACAGGGTCTTGCTACATTGCCCAGGTCTCGAACTTCTGAGCTCAAGCAATCTCCCCACCTTAGCCTCCTAAGTAGCTGAGATTATATGTGTGAGCCCCCGTGCTGTCAGTTCATTTTTGAATAGATTAAAGATGCATATGATATGTAATTCAAGGCTGGGCGTGGTGGCTCACGCCTATAATCCAAGTACTTTGAAGGCCAAGGTGGGTGGATCACCTGAGGTTGGGAGTTCAAGACCAGCCTGAGCAACATGGTGAAACCTTGTCTTTAAAAAAAAAATAAAAAAATAAATGATATGTAATTCAAAATGTTTAAAAGAAAAATGGTTAAAATGATAAATTTTGTTTTTTATGTTTTATCACAATAACAAATAAGCGAGGTATGGTGTCTCATGCCTGTGATTCCAGCTACTGGGACGCTGAGGCAGAAGGATCACTTGAACCCAGGGATTCGAGACCAGTCTCCTACCCTGACACTCCAGGTGTCCAGTTTCCCACAATGGATGAAGCCACTGTACCGTTTCTTGTGTATCCTTCCAGAGATATTCTCTGGCTATCCAAGCACAGACATGTGTGTGTTTTCTAATAAAGAGGTTGCTGTGAAACTACCATGGCATACATTTACCTGTGTAACAAAGCTGCACATCCTGCACATGTAACCTTGAACTTAAAATAGAAGTTGAAAAAAAATTATTATTTTTTGAGATGGAGTTTTACTCTTGTTACCCAGGCTGGCGTGCATTGGCACGATCTTGGCTCACCGCAACGTCCGCCTCCCGGGTTCAAGCCATTCTTCTGCCTCAACCTCCTGAGTAGCTGGGATTACAGGCATGCAAAACCATGCCCAGCTAATTTTGTATTTTTAGTAGAGATGGGGTTTCTCCATGTTGGTCAGGCTGATCTTGAACTCCCAGCCTCAGGTGATCCGCCCTCCTCAGCCTCCCAAAGTGTTGAGATTACAGGAGTGAGCCACCCTGCCCAGCTATTTTTTTGTTTTAAAGAGGTTGCTGTGACATAGCATGAAAGGTCTTCAGCAACTTGTCTAATAAATAGTAGTGGGTTCTCATTTTTGCTTCTGTAGATAGTACTTCTGCATGATGCAGTCTCTTCAGAGAAAGATCAGTACTATTTTTGGGAGGAAAACGTTGGTTTGAAATTGTTATCACATCTTTTTCTGTTTCTTTGTTTTTTGAGACGGAGTTTTGCTCTTGTTGCCCAGGTTGGAGTGCAATGGCACAATCTTGGCTCACTGCAACCTCTGCCTCCCAGGTTCAAGCGATTCTCCTATCTCAGCCTCCTGAGTAGCTGGGATTACAAGCGCCCACAACCATGCCTGGCTAATTTTTGTTGTTGTTGTTGTTTTTGTTTTGTTTTGAGATGGAGTCTTGCTCTGTTGCCCACACTGGAGTGCCGTGGTGGGATCTTAGCTCACTGCAACTTCTGCCTCCCGGGTTCAAGCAATTCTGCTTCAGCTCCTGAGTAGCTGGGATTACAGGCACGTACCACCATGCCTGGCTAATGTTTTGTATGTTTAGTAGAGATGGTGTTTCGCCATGTTGGCCAGGCTGACTTCAAACTCCTTACCTTGGTTGATCTGCTCATCTTAGCCTCCCAAAGTTCTGGGATTCCAGGCGTGAGCCACCATGACTGTCCTCATGTCATATTAATATTGATTCTACCATAGGTTTTGTTATGCAGCCACCAAAAACAGTATTTATGATGTCTATAAAATGACAGGGAAAAGAGGAGATTACATGTTGTTAACTGGAAAAGTTAATATATGAAATTATACAATATAGCCATAAAATGCTAATGAAAGGATTATCCAAAAAATGGACAATGCTTATTAGGTTAAACTGGTCCAATGAGGTGACAGGGCATAGTTTTATACCCCAGGAGACAGTTGCCATGTCTGGGGACATTTTTGATTGTCTTAACTGGCGTGGGGGAGGGTGCTGCTGGCATCTAGTGGGTCGAGGCAGGGATTGTTGCTAAACCTTCTGCAACGTACAGGATAGTCTCCTCCAACAGGGAATAAATCCAGCCAATGCCTTGCCAAGATAGAGAAACTCTGCTTGAAAGTACAGCATCAAAGCAAAGAGCCTGACTCATGCCCACTACCTCTTGCTGTTCTTCCTCTGGCTTCAGTGGGATTTTTTGTAGTGGCACAGAGAAATAAATGATAGGTCTGGAGTTAGCTACAGAAAAGAGCAAAGCTGAGTTCTTTAAGCCTCTAGAGTAGAATCACCCAAACCTAATATTTAATCCCTTCCTCTTTCTATTGAGGACTTTCCCACAACAAATAACTATCTGACCAAAAAAGAGTAGTCCTGAAATTGAGAAACCCTGGGTTAAAGTGATGTTTCCTTATTTTCCAAACTTTTAATAATATTTTGTAACTAGAAAAATAAAATATTTATTTTTAATCTACGAAGGAGTAGTCTTTGAGGGAGAGGTGATAAAGAGAGTTTTAGGCTGGGCGTGCTGGCTCATGCCGTAATCCCAGCACTTTGGGAGGCCAAGGTGGGCACATCGCTTGAGGTCAGGAGTTCGAGATTAGTTTAGCCAACATGGTAAAACCCATCTCTACTGAAAATACAAAAAATTAGCTGGGCGTGGGGGCATGCGCCTATAATCCCAGCTACTTGGGAGGCTGAAGCAAGAGAATCGCTTAAGGAGGCAGAGGTTGCGGTGAGCTGAGATTGCACCATCGCACTCCAGCCTGGGTGAAAGAGTGAGACTCCATCTCAAAAAAAAAAAAGAGTTTTAAAAAATAATGACCCAGTCATAAAAAAGAATGAAGTAATGTCCTGGCCAGGCGCAGTGGCTCGCGCCTGTAATCCCAGCACTTTGGGAGGTTGGAATGGGCGGATTACGAGGTCAAGAGATCTAGACCATCCTGGCCAACATGGTGAAACCCCATCTATGCTAAAAATACAAAAATTAGCTGGGCGTAGTGGCATGTGCCTGTAATCCCAGCTATTGAGGCAGGACAGTCACTTTAATCTGGGAGGAGTAAGTTTTGGTGAGCCAAGATCGTGCCTTTGCACTCCAGCCTGGGTGACAGAATGAGACTCCATCTCAAAAAAAAAAAAAGAATGAAATCATGTCCTTTGCAGCAACATAGATGCTGTTAGAGGCCATTATCCTAAGTGAATTAATGAAGGAACAGAAAATCAAATAGCACATGTTCTCATTTGTAAGTGGGAGCTAAGCACTGGCTACTCATGGACATGAAGAGCAAAAATAGAAACTAGGATAGGCCAGGTGCGGTAGCTCACACCTGTAATCACAACACTTTGGGGAGGATGAGGCGGGAGGACTACTTGAGCTCAGGAGTTTGAGATGAGCCTAGGCAACATAGTGAGACCTCATCTCTACTAAAAATAACAAAAATTAGCTGGATGTGGTGATGCGTGCCTGTAGTCCCAGCTACTTGGGAGGCTGAAGCGAAAGGATCATGTGAGACTGGGAGGTGGAGGGTGTAGGAGCTGTGTTTGTATCATTGCACTCCAGCCTGGGCAACAAAGTGAAATCTTGCCTTAAAAATGAATGAATGAATGAATGAATGAATAGATGAAAACAACTGGGAACTCTACTGGGCAGAGGTAGGGTGGGGAGGAGGGCAAAGGTTGAAAAACTACCCATCAGGTGCTATGCTGGGTGATGGGATCAGTGGTACCCCAAGCCTCAGCATCACACAATATACCCAGGTGACAAACCTAGACATGTACCCCTGAATCTAAAATGTTGAAATTATAGGGCTGGGTGCAGTGGCTCACGCCTGTAATCCCAGTACTTTGGGAGGCCGAGGCGGGCGGGTCACCTGAGGTCAGGAGTTTGAGACCAGCTTGGCCAACATGGTGAAACCCCATTTCTATGAAAAATAAAATAAACCGTCGTGGTGGCGTGAGCCTATAATCCTAGCTACTCGGTAGGCTTAGGCAGGAGAATTGCTTGAACCTGGGAGGCGGGGGTTGCAGTGAACCGAGATTGCACCGTTGCACTCTAGTTTAGGCAACAAGAGCGAAACTACGTCTCAAAAAAAAAAAAGTTGAAATTATAAAAAAAAAAAAAACTAATAAAAATGATTATTTTAAACAATAGATTAAACAGACTTGGGACTTTGTCTTGCTTACCTTTATTACAGGAGAACTTTGAAGTCTTTCTTTCATTTGAAGATTATAGCAATAGTTCCCTGGTAGCAGATCTCCGTGAGCAATACATTAAAGCTCACGAAGTTGCACAGGTGAAACATAAACCCAGGAGCGCCCCAGAGCCCATAGCTGCTGAGGTGAGGAGCCCAAGCATGGAATCAAAGCTACATAGACAGGCGCTGGCCCTGCAGATGACCAAACAAGAGCTGGAGGCAGAGCTGACCCTGAGAGCCTTAAAAGACGGGAACATCAAAACAGCACTGAAAAAATGCAGGTGACAGTCCAGATCCCTGAACTGCATAGCTTCTCTGAAAATAACAATTGTGGCTAGGTGCGGTGGCTCACGCCTGTAATCCCAGCACTTTGATAGGCTGAGGCGGGTGGATCTTTGAGGTCAGGAGTTTGAGACCAGCCTGGCCAACATGGTGAAACCCCATCTACTAAAAATACAAAAATTAGCCAGGTGTGCTGGCAGGCACCTGTAATCCCAGCTACTTGGGAGGCTGAGGCATGAGAATCTCTTGGACCTGGGAGGCAGAGGTTGCAGTGAGCCGAGATTGCACCACTGCACTCCAGCCTGGGCAAGAGCGAGACTCAGTCTCAAAAAAAAAACAAAAACGGGTTGGGTGTGGTGGCTCACATCTGTAATCCCAGCACTTTGGGAGTCCAAGGCAGGAGGATTACTTAAGCCCAGGAGTTTGAGACCAGCCTGAGCAACATAGTGAGAACTCATCTTTACCAAAAAAATTTAAAAATTAGCCGAATGTGGTGGCACACACCTGTAGTCTCAGCTATTTTGGAGTCTGAAGTGAGACGATTGCTTGACCCTGGAGGATCCAGTGAGCCATGACTGCGCCGCTAAACTCCTGCCTAGGCGGTAGGGCTAGACCCTGTCTCAGAAAAAAAGAAAAGAAAAGAAAAACTACACTGTAAACCTTGAAAACATTTGAAAGACAATTTATGTGTTGATGGTGGTGGTGATGTATTAATCCAAGAAAGGCACATGCGTTTACTTTCAATGTGAGTATTCTAACTACAATACTTTCTTTCTTCCAAAGAGACTTGTTTAAGTATCACTGCAATGCTGACACTGGGAAATTGCTGTTTCTGACGTGTCAGAAACTTTGTCAGATGTTGGCTGATAATGTCCCAGTGACGGTGCCTGTGGGACAGAACCTTCCTTCTATGATACACGATCTAGCGTGCCAAGCTGCCACCATTTGCAGTCCAGGTGATAAGATTTATAATATAAATAGTTGTATCCTCCCTGGTTCATGTTGTACTTGTCTCCCAAATGCTGTCTCTTTACCATTGGACTTCATGGTAATCAGTTTAGAGATAGCATCTCTATTTAATGAAGGGATGCTTATAATTGATTCTCTTTGAGGATTATTGTTTGAAAGTATTTCAAAATATTAACAATGTCATTTTTGACTATTGACATTACTCATTTTCATAAGATTATGAAGTTCCTTGCCTCTCATATCTGATTTTATTTTAAAGCCAAGTTTGAGAAAAAGGTTTAACGGACTTTTTAGGGTGGTCAAAGCTATATGGAGACCTTTGTATCTACATTGTGGCCTTCCTTAGAATTTTAAATGGTAATTATTAAAAGATTGTTTTCATTATCCTGAAGACATAGAATATGAGTTTTATGATTTTTCTCTATTTTCTTTCAGATTTTTTACTAGATGCTTTAGAATTATGTAAACATACTTTAATGGCTGTAGAGCTTTCCAGACAGTGCCAAATGGATGACTGTGGAATCCTCATGAAAGTAAGTTACTTTTGAGTTTTTTCCTTTAAACAAATCTGTGGCAACTCATTATGCACCTATTTTTCTTTTTTTTTTTTTTTTTTTTTTTTTGAGACAGGGTTTTGCTCTGTCACCCAGGCTGGAGTACAATGGCATAATCAAGACTTACTGCCCCCTTGAACTGGGCTTAAGCAATCCTCCCACATCAGCCTCCTGAGTAGCTGGGGCTGTAAGTGTGTGCCACCACCTCCGACTAGTGTAAAAAAAATTTTTTTGTATAGACAGGGTCTTATCATCTTGCCCAGGGTGGTTTTCAATTCCTGGGCTCAAGTGATAACCCCACCTCAGCCTCCCAAAATGCTGGGATTTCAGGCATGAGCCAATGCACCTGGCCCATTTTTTATTCATTTGCAAAGTTTATGAAGATACTGAATCCACCTCTTATATTTTCTTAGCCTAGACTGGAACATAGCATAAGGGCATGAGGTCACTTCTCTGTTCCAGTCATGTTATTGGCTTTAATTTGCACTATCTTTCAAAAGACAGGGCCTCCAATGAGGCCTCCCTTGACATTGTCCTCTTAGAGTTTAACTTAAAATTAAATTTTTTTTTTGGAGATGGAGTCCCGCTTTGTCGCCCAGGCTAGAATACAGTGGTGCAATCTTGGCTCACTGCAACCTCCACCTCCTGGGTTCAAGCAATTCACCTGCCTCAGCCTTTTGAGTAGCTGGGATTACAGGTGTCCGCCACCATGTCTGGCTCATTTTTGTATTTTTAGTAGAGATGGGGTTTCACCTTCTTGGCCAGGCTGGTCTTGAACTCCTGACCTCATGATCCACCACCTCGGCCTCCCAAAGTGCTGGAATTACAGGCGTGAGACACCATGCCCAGCCTTTAAAATGAAATTTCTATAAGCCATAGACCAGAAGAAACACAGTACGTGATTGTATTTGGCCATCCAAGCTGTTTGGCTCTAGGCCAGATGTGATGGCCTCATGCCTTATAATCCCAGCACTTTGGGAGGCCGAGGTGGAAGAATTATTTGAACCCAGGAGTTCAAGACCAACCTGGGGAACACAGTGAGACCTCATCTCTATTGTAAGTTTAAAAATTAAAATAAAGACCAAGTGTGGTGATTCATGCCTATAATCTTAGCACTTTGGGAGGCTGAGGTGGGTGGATAACTTAAGGTTGGGAGTTTAAGACCAGCCTGGCCAACATGGTGAAACTCACGTCTCTACTAAAAATACAAACACTAGCCAGGTGTGGTGTCGTGTGCCTGTAATCTGAGCTCTCGGGAGGCTGAGACAGGAGAATTGCTTGAACCCGGGGGGCAGATGTTGCAGTGAGCCAAGATTGTACCACTGCACTCAGCCTGGGTGACAGAGCGAGACTCCGTGTCAAAACCACAACATAAGGGCATGAGGCCACTTCTCTGTTCCAGTCACTTTATTGGCTTTAATTTGCACTTTCAAAATATTAGGCCTCC
This sequence comes from Ateles fusciceps, assembly GCA_036589455.1. NCBI lineage: Eukaryota > Metazoa > Chordata > Mammalia > Primates > Atelidae > Ateles > Ateles fusciceps. The sequence continues at coordinate 4,302,922 of JAZHEH010002317.1, read as the reverse complement.
AAGAAGGCCGAGATTGCCCCATTGCACTCCATCCTGGCCATAGAGTGAGACTCTGACTCAAAAATAAATAAATTAAAATAAAATAAAATGTTTGGCTCTCATAGATCTGATTCTGGATTCTGCTTGCTGAAGATGGTTACTTGTGTTGTGCAGCAAACTGACTTCTCTCTTTTTGTATGACTTGGCACCTAGGCTTCTTTTGGGACACATAAAGATCCATATAAAGATTGGTCTTACAGTGACTTCTTCAGTGAAGATGGAATTGTTCTTGAGTCACAGATGGTGCTGCCGGTTATTTATGAACTGATTTCATCTCTTGTGCCTCTAGCTGGTAAATCTTATTTGTGTCATTATTTTCTATGTATTTCTGCCTTATGTAAATTTAAACTGTAGAGGTTTGGAACTAGAACTACACATAGTAATGTGGGTGAATCTTAGAGGCATAATGTGGAGCAAAAGACCCAGATGCAAAAGAATAAGTACTGTATGGTGTCATTTATACCAAGTACAAACAGAGGCTAGGACTAAGCTGGTGCTGTTTGAAGTCAGGGCAGTGATTACCCTTAAGGGTGGGAAAGGGGAACGAGGGGGTAGCTGGGAAGCTGACGGTGTTGTTTCTTGTTCTTTTTTTGTTGTTTTTTTGAAACGGAGTCCTGCTCTGTCACTCAGGCTGGAGTGCAGTAGGGTGATCTTGGCTCACTGCAACCTCCACCTCCTGGGTTCAAGCGATTCTCATGCCTCAGCCTCCCAAATAGCTGGGATTATAGGCTCATGCCACCATGCCTGGCTAATTTTATATTTTTAGTAGAGATGGGGTTTCACCATGTTGGCCAGACTGGTCTCAAACACCTGACCTCAAGTGATCTGCCCGCCTTGGCCTTCCAAAGTGCTGAGATTACAGGCATTAGCCACTATACCCGGCCGATGTTCTGTTTCTTGATGTGGATGCTGCTCCTTCAGTTTATGGACATTTATCCGGTTATACACTTAGCTGTGCATTTTACTGTGTGTATTTATTTATTTTTAAAGCAGCAATTTCCTTTAGAATTTTTTTATAATAGTGGGCCTGGCATAGTGGCTCACGCCTGTAATCCCAGCACTTTGGGAGGCTGAGGCAGGTGAATCACGAGGTCAGGAGTTCACGACCAGCCTGGCCATTATGGTGAAACCCCATCTCTACTAAAAATATAAAAATTAGCCAGGTGTGGTGGCATGCACCTGTAGTCCAAGCTACTCTGGAGGCTGAGGCAGGAGAATCGCTTGAACCTGGGAGGCAGAGGTTGCAGTGAGCCCAGATTGAGCCACTGCACTCCAGCCTGGGTGACAGAGCAAGACTCTGTCTCCAAAAAATAAAAGAATGTTTTTAAAATAGTGAAATATTTACACATCTATGAGTGTATGTGCTGTATGAGAGTTATTTTATTTAGTTTTGTATACATTTAAGGGGTTCAAGTGCTATTCTGTTACGTGGGTATATTGTATAGTGATGAAGTCTGGGCTTTTAGTGTGGCTATCTATTTATTGTTATTTAACTTATTTGTATCTTTTGTAGAAAGCAAGAGATATCCCTTGGAGTCTACCAGTTTGCCATACTGCTCCATTAATGAAGGTATTTGACATCAGAAATGTATCGCATTCTATTAAGATTTCTTTCTTTCTTTTTTTTTTTTTTTTGAGATAGGTTCTGTCTCTGTTGCCCAGGCTGTAGTACAGTGGCACGATCTCTGCTCACTACAACCTCCGCCTCTCAGGTTCAAGCAGTTCTCCTGCCTCAGCCTCCCAAGTAGCTGGGATTACAGGCATGTGCCACCACGCACGGCTAATTTTTTGTATTTTTATTAGAGACAGGATTTCACCATGTTGTCCAGCCTGATCTCAAACTCCTGTCCTCAGGTGATCCACCCACCTTGGCCTCCCAAAGTGCTGTGATTACAAGCATGAGCCACCACAGCTGGTTTCAAGACTTTTTAATAGAAAGAAATGGTGGTATGCGCCTGTAGTCCTGGTTACTTGGGAGGCTGAGGTGGGAGAATCTCTTGAGCCCAGGAGTTCAAGGCTGCAGTGAGTTATGATGGCACTACTATATTCCAGCCTGGGCAACAGAAGAAGACCCTATCTCTAAAAAAACAAAATCCCATAGTAGTAGAAATTTCTTTGAATTCTAAATATGAATGTGATTTAATATCCTTAATGTAATTGTTTAGTTATTTTTATATTATTCATCTAAAAGTTCAGTAGATTGTGATTTGGCTTAATAGTGTTAACGTCTATGAATTTGTTTATAAATTTTTATCTTTCAAATGGAGAAATGGTTTTTATTCAGCTAAAGATACAAACATCTCAATTAATATAGACAAGTTACAATCAAAGTATCTCATTAGCTAGTGGGCTTAGTTTCTGGTTTAACTCAGGCCTTATGTTAACTTCTCATTAACTAACTTTGAGAACAAACTCCATGACTTATCTGTATTGAAGAAATAGGCTGTCTCTGAAAACGGTTTTCAATAATATGATCTTTCTTTGTTTAAAAAATCTAAATATTAAAATCCTTTATCACTCTGCAGGAGATGGGCTTGTTTTACCTGTTTTAAATTCGATCACTGCCCTGCTTCAAAATCTTCAGGAATCTAGCCAGTGGGAGCTGGCCCTAAAATTTGTGATTGGTTCATTTGGTACCTGTCTTCAACACTCTGTGTCAAACTTCATGAATGCCAGTTTGAGTGAAAAGGTATAGCTTCAAGAACAAATACTTTGACTTTGGGTGAATATAGATGTAAAAGCACTAACAAAGGAATCTGGAGTCCATGTTTTCCTATTGTCTTTGTAGCAAAGAAATTGATAATTCATCAGATTTAAGAACATTTGTTGAGCATCTACTAAGATTCCGGTATGGAAAGAAGGTGCCTGCACACATTTTCATACTCATTCTCTTTTTTCTTTTCTTTTTTGACACTAAGCTTCCCTCTTTTTGCCCAGGCTGGAGTGCGATGGCAGGATCTCGGCCCACCACAACCTCCGCTTCTTGGGTTCAAGTGATTCTCCTGTCTCAGCCTCCCGAGTAGCTGGGATTATAGGCATGCACCACCATGCCCAGCTGTTTTTGTATTTTTAGTAGAGATGGGGTTTCTCCATGTTGGTGAGGCTGGTCTCGAACTCCCGACCTCAGGTGATCCACCCGCCCCAGCCTTCCACAGGCGTGTTCCACTGTGCCTGGCTCATACTCATTCTTTACAACAGCCCTGAGAATTTCCATTCTACAAATGTGGAAACTCAGATTCAGGGAGGTGAAATAAGTTACCCAAAGTTTTATATTGTAGTGGTAAGTCTTCACTCTCCAAGCTCAGTGCAGTTTCTACTGTACCACATTTGGTCAAAATATCTGTGTGTTGTTCGTTTTGTTATCACCTAAATGGCCAAATTATTATAATTACTTCTGAGAGCGTCATTGAAGAGATTCTAGAAGACTAACTGGATAACTGTTTTAGCTGGGCCTCAGGTGGAGTTGTCTTCATTTCTACTACTCTGTTGATATGTATTAAATGCTGGTTCTTTTTAAATGAACTGTATTGAGGTATAGCTTTCAAAATTAAAATGCACATGTTTTAAGTGTATCAACCAATGTATTCACCTTGTCACCAACACCACAATGAAGACTTAGGGGTATTTTTAATACTTCCTTTTTCCTCCCTCCAGTCAGTCCGCTACCCCTAGACACAGCTTTCTATCACTATAGGTTAAATGCTCATACTTTTTGGATATAATGATGAATTTTCAAAGTTCCTTAATATTTGAAAAAGTTTTCAGAATGATACATAGAACTGGACCTAAATATTTTTTTGTTTTTTTTTTAAAAGTTATTTGGAGAGACAACATTAGTTAAATCAAGGCATATTGTTACAGAATTGAAAGAAAAAGCTGTTATATTTATCAGGAAAAATGCTACAACACTACTGCACAAAGTAAGTATTTGTTCTTAGTGAAAAAAAATTTTTCATTTTTTGCCTTTTTCCTCAGTTAACTGACATATGATTCAATAGTTTATGATTCATTACAGTAGTGTTTTACTATTCAAAAACTTAAACTGTATTATAGCTAATAGTGTTGTATTTTTTATTATGGTAATTGACATTCTATAGAGATTTCATGAAATAATAGTCAATCTTTTCCACTGTTGTCTCTTGATTTTAGTTACTTCTATTTATATTTATCTATTTTTTACAGATTAGTATTTTTGCTGTCAGCCAGGCTGGAGTACAGTAGTACAATCATAGCTTGCCACAGCCTTGAACTTCTGGGCTCAAGTGGTCCTCCTGCCTTAGCCTCCGAAGTCACTGGGATTACAGGCATGAATAACTGTGCCACATTCTGTAGTTATTTATTTATTTTTATTTTTATTTATTTTTTTGAGACTGAGTCTCGCTCTGTCGCCAGGCTGCTGTGCAGTGGTGCAATCTCGGCTCATTGGAACCTCCGCCTCCTGGGTTGAAGTGATTCTCCCACCTTAGTCTCCCGAGTAGCTGCGATTACAGGCGCCCACCACCACACCCAGCTAATTTTTTTAATTTTTAGTAGAGATAGGGTTTCACATGTTAGCCAGGATGGTCTTGATCTCCTGACCTCGTGATCTGTCTGCCTCAGCCTCCCAAAGTGCTGGGATTACAGGCGTGAGCCACCTCGCCCGGGCATGTGGTTATTTATTTTATAGATGAAAGCATTCCAATGATCCTATTACTTATTTCTATTTCAGAAATCCTGATTTTCCATTACCCTTTATTTTTTAAAAGATTCTACTACACTTTCGGTGAAAAAATAGTTGTTTTAGGCATTTAATTTTCATTTGTCAGATTACTTTCTTAAAAAAATGTTGGTTTTTTGGAGACACAGTCTGACTTTTTCACCCAGACTGTAGTGCAGAGGTGCCATCATAGCTTACTGCAGCTTCGAACTCATGGGCTCAAGCAACCCTCCCGCCTCAGCCTCTGAGTATCTGGCGGCGCTGCTGCTGCTGCTGCGCCACCATGCCTGGGTAACTTTTAAATATTCTGGGAGAGACAGATTTCACTGTGTTGCCCAGGCTGGTCTTGGATTCTTGGCCTCAAGCAATCCTTCCACCTTGGCCTCCTGAAATGCTGAAAGTACAGGCATGATACTGTGCCCGGCCCCCAAAATTTTTAATTTGGAGATAATTTTAAAGTTTCAGGAAAATTTTAGCAATAGTACAAGGATCTCTGATATACCCTTTATTGCTTTATCATTCGCTGGCATGCTCTCTCTTTCTCTATTTTTCTATTTATATATAAAATCATTTTACAGTTTGTATATACTTTTTCTGACTATTTAAAAATAAGTTACATACATTATGGCTCTTTACCCCAGACAACATTTCGGTGCCCTGTAGAATTTGTAGTTTCTTTCCTTACTCTTCGGATAGTGATAAAGGACATTAAACTTAAGCAAACACATTAGAACTATGTTACTGTAACTTTTCATGAAACACTTGTTCTTCTGTAGTGTTTGTAATTCAATTTAATGATAAACCTTGAGACACTTAATTTAAAAAGTTTTTTAAATTATAAATTAAAATTCTTCCTCTTTATTTGTATTTCTGCCCTTTGTGAACAAAGTTAATTCTGTTTAGATTATGAAGAGTTTGCTTCTTTTGCTGCTTTCTTCCTGTAGGTATTTAATTGTCGCTTGGTAGATCTTGACCTGGCATTGGGTTACTGCACTCTCTTACCTCAAAAAGATGTGTTTGAAAATCTCTGGAAGCTGATAGATAAAGCGTGGCAGAATTACGACAAAATCTTGGTATGTTCTAAGGAAGCACACTTTCAATTCTTGAAGTATTCAAGATTTGGTGGGAGAAATGAAATTGGCTTTGCCACCTGGTCTTAAAGATTTAGTAGAAGAAATGTTGAGCTAACTCGTGATTTCTACCAACTTCTCCTTGATTGGTGACATACTGTTGCCTGTATATGCAAGCTATGAGCATTGTTCAACCCAAAGAATTAGTTTTTTTATTTCCTTTTTTTTTTTTTGAGACGGAGTCTTGCACTGTCACCTGGGGTGGAGTGCAGTGGCATGATCTCAGCCCACTGCAACCTCTGCCTCCCAGGTTCAAGGGATTCTCCTGCCTCAGCCTTCCAAGTAGCTGGGATTACAGGCTCCTGCCACCATGCCTGGATATTTTTTTGTATTTTTAGTAGAGACAGGGTTTCACTATATTGGCCAGGCTGGTTTCAAACTCCTGACCTCATGATTTGCCCTCCTCAGCCTCCCAAAGTGCTGGGATTACAGGCTTCAGCAGTTTTTTTATTTCTTAAAATCTGTTTACAGCCTTAGAACGTGAAATCTTATTCTGGTGTATTTGAAACCCTAGACCTACCTATGAATCTGTTCTTTTTTTTTTTTTTTTTTTGAGACGGAATCTCACACTGTCGCCCAGGCTGTAATGCAGTGACATAGTCTCCGCTCAGTGCAATCTCTGCCTCCTGGGTTCAAGCAATTCTCCTGCCTTAGCCTCCCTAGTAGCTGGGACTACAGGCGTGCGCCACCATGCATAGCAAATTTTTTTGTATTTTAGTAGAGACGGGGTTTCACCATGTTGGCCAGGACAGTCTCGATCTCCTGACCTTGTGATCTGCCCACCTTGGCCTCCCAGAGTGCTGGGATTACAGGTGTGAGCCACCACTCCCGGCCCATCAGTTCATTTTTGTTCGTTAAGTTTAATAGATAGAGAACTTCTTTTGGATGTTGTGTTAAAATTTGCCTTTTTTGGGGAGTTTGCTTGCCAGATAACTAAAATTTGGCCTTTCATTATAAAAGAAAGCCAGGCTAAATGTATGGCATTATACAATAAACTGGATTGCCTAAATATTACATAAGAAGTAATGACTGTGTACAAAATAATATGTAACATTCTACACAGTTATCACAAAGGAAGTTATGATTTTTATTGTTGGGTTTCATCTAAAAGGTATTAGAATATATTTATGATTTAACTTTAATTCTATTTTAATTTTTTAGGCAATATCTCTGGTGGGCTCTGAGCTGGCAAGTCTCTATCAGGAAATAGAAATGGGGCTTAAGTTCCATGAACTCAGTACTGATGCCCGGTGGGGCATTCGTCTTGCTAAACTTGGTGTGAGTATTCTTTGTACTCCTATCATTGATTCTGATAATTACCTGGTTGGAAAATTTAAAACAACAAAGATCTTCTTGTCCTTTACTTTTGGGAAGAGAGTGTCTGTGTACCGCCTTATACATTTTATTAAATACACGCTTTGGTGCTTCCAGATAAATAAGAAACTTTTTGCCTCATTTCCTTTTGTCTGTATTTTTAAGGAAACTAAAAGTGGCCTGACATTTTCAGCTGCTTAACTGTCTCATTTATAGGTATATATCTAGTATCAATCGACATTTATGCTATTTCAGGCATAGCCTTTAGCTTCGTACTTCTGTTTGCTGCTGTTGTTAAAGATAATATTAAAATGTATATACAAGTATACCATGCTTCAAGAACACCTAGTAGAGGAAAATAAATCGCCTTTATTTTTGACAGTGCAAAAGAACAGACAAGCAAAACCAAGTTTTCTTTTTTTTTGAAACAGGATCTCATTCTGTCACCCAGGCTGGAGTGCAGTGGCATGATCATGGCTCACTGCAGCCTCAACCTCTAGGGCCTAAGCTATCCTCCCACCTCAGCCTCCTGATTAGCTGGGGCTACAGGCGTGCACCACCACACCCAGCTAATTGTTTTGTATTTTTTGTAGAGACAGGGTTTCACCATGTTGGCTAGGCTGGTCTCAAACTCCTGACCTCAAGTGATCCACCCATCTTGGCCTCCCAAATTGTTGGGATTACAGGCATGAGCCAAAACCCTGTTTTCTTTACCAAAAATATAAAACATTTTATTTGCAAACAGTTGATTTATCAGGAAGATAACCAGTACAGAAATGCTGTATGTTTTGAAGCTTAATTCTTCTGCGGTAATGGAACTGGTGTTGTGTTTACATTAAGAATCAAACTTTTCAGACGAGGCAATGGTTAGGATGGCTAAGAGGAGTTTTGGAACCATGTACACCTCAAATCTCAGAGTGATGGCTGGGTTGGATAGTGTGAAGTTGGAGGAGCTATAGACAAATGTTTCTTTATAAAAAAGATACTAAGAAGGCAAGTCATTATGTTGCCCTTATTCTGATACATTTTAGTGTAGAGGGTTTTTTTTTTTAATTTGTTTTGTTCTTTTTATTTCTAGATTTCTTTTCAACCAGTTTTCAGGCAACATTTTCTCACCAAGAAAGACCTCGTTAAAGCTCTTGTGGAAAATATAGATATGAACACAAGCCTCATTCTGGAATATTGCAGGTAATTCTTTAAACATTAACGGTATTTTTGCTGTTAAACTGGTAATCCTTATTTCAAGAACACAGTAATAATGATGATTATTTTATGAGGTCCATGGACCTCTGATATTTTCTTTTGCTCATTCCCAAACTGAGTAAATATGAAGTCAGATTGGAGTCTCTTATGATATCACCATTTAAATTCACCATTTAGTGTTTCCCAAACTTGCCTCCTGATAAGCATCACCTAGGGCACTTGATTACAAATGCAGATTTCTAGGGCTCTCTGGCAGTTCTGACTCAGTGGGTCTGAACTGAGCCTAGGAATCATTGGTCTTTAATAGGAGCTGAGGTGATTCCTATGATCAGAAAAGTTGGAGAATATTCTTCTGAGTAATTAAACTGCTACATCAGGTTAACTAGGAGCAAAGGAATCTTAAACTAAAAGTTAATGAAAAGTATGATTTAGGGAGAATTTCTAATTTCCTATTAAAAACATAAAATTATTTTTATTTTGTTTTATTTTTTTTTCTTTTCTTTCCAAAGAAGAATATTTTTATTTTATTTATTTATTTATTTATTCTTTCTTTTTTTTTTTTAAAGGGGGTGGGACAGGAATGGGCTTGGGGACCTGGCACGCTCCACCGAGATGGAGAGACGCCAACTCCCCGGCCCCTGCACGCTGGCCCCCCTTTTATTTATTTATTTTGAGACAGAGTCTCGCTCTGTCACCTAGGCTGGAATGCAGTGGCCCAATATCGGCTCACTGCAACTTCCACCTTTAAGTGATTCTCTGGCCTCAGCCTCCCAAGTTAGCTAGGATTATAGGCATATGCCATCACGCCTGGCTAATTTTTGTATTTTTAGTAGAGACAGGGTTTCACCATGTTGGCCAGGCTGGTCTCAAACTCCTGACCTCAAGTGATCTGCCCGTCTCGGCCTCCCAAAGTGCTGGGATTGTAGGCGTGAGCCACTGCGCCTGGCCAAGAATTTTTGGAAGTAAGATTAAATGTGTTATTTATAGATTCAGCTTACTTTGATGAGTAGGGATAAATGATTTATAATTTATATCTCAGATGTTTCTATCTGGTAAATATAGGGACTCGTTTTCTGGTTTCAGATCTGTCACCTCATTTAATTTTTACAGTTCTTATTGCATATGTTGCCAGTTGATATATGAGAAAACAAACCCATATTACATGACCTGCTCAAGGTCAAATTATAAATGACTTCTTCTAAAATATTACGGGTGCTATAACCCCCATCTGATTTGTAACAGATTAATGGAATCTGAGTTACTGAGAATGAAACTCTTGGTACATTTCCTGCACCAGGCAGGCATCTATTTCTTTGTCTCCGTGGATGGTGAGGAGTAGCGTAAAGACCGTGGCTGTCACTATCCTGTACCTGCAAGTCAAGGACTATAGGCTGCCCATAGCTCTAAGGAGCACTAATTTAAAGAGTTGTTTGAAGTAACAAAACGATGTCATTCTTCAGTTTGGCCTGTTATAAATCCAGGACAGAGTACGCACACTTTTATATTTTTTATTTAACTTGAACTTCTGGTAGATTCTTATGTGATATCCTATGGTACAGAACACTTTTTTGAAATTTAAATAGCTATAAAGTCAAGTTCATTTCATAATTATTCTATGTACATGGCATTGATGATTTGTATTCATATGGTAGTGACACTTTTGCCTCAGGCAGTCTACCTGAATAAATTTAGATAACCTTTAGAATATCAGAGAGTGACTTCAAAAATGATGGTACTTAAGCCTCTTATTGATATTTTAGTTACTCTGTATAGCAAATTAAACTATCACTGTCTTATTAGTAGGGTCTAAAAAGGCATTTCAGTTGTTACTTTGTCTATAGTAACCAGATTCTTTTTTTTTTTTTTTTTTTTTTTTTGAGGCAGAATCTTACTCTGTTGCCTAGGCTGGAGTGCAGTGGTGCAATCTCGGCTCACTGCAACCTCTACCTCCTGGGTTCAAGCAATTCTCCTGCCTCAGCCTCTTCAGTAGCTGGGATTACAGGCACGCACCACCCTGCCTGGCTAATTTTTGTATTTTTAGTAGAGACAAGGTTTCCCCATGTTGGACAGGCCTGTCTCGAACTCCTGACCTCAGGTGATCTGCCTACCTCAGCCTCCCAAAGTGCTGGGATTATAGGTGTGAGCCACTGTGCCCGGCCTATATAAGCTGTTTAACCAACCCCTTATTGGTGGATTGTTGAGTTGTTTTCAGTTTATTTGTTTTAATTTTTGTGGATACACATTAGGTTTATATATTTATGGAGTTCGGAGATATTTTGATATAGGCATGCAATGCATTATCATTACATCAGGGTATATAGCGTATCTATCACCTCAAGCATTTATTATTTCTGTTACAAACAATCCAATTATACTCGTTTGGTTACTTTAAAATGTACAATAAATTATTGTTGACTGTAGTCACCCTGTTGTACTATCAATTACTAGGTCTTATTAACCATTAACCATCCCATTTCCCCTGTCCCCTCACTTTCCTTCCCAGTCTCTGGTAACCATCATTCTACTTTCTGTCTCCATGAATTCAGTTGTTTTAATTTTACCAAAAATAAGTAAGAACTAAAGTCCTACTCATAGCTTGGGAAAAAGAAAAAAAGTAAGAGGTTTTGAAATTTGCCTTTGTGTGCCTGCTTTATGTCACTTAACAGAATGACCTCTGGTTCCGTCCATGCTGTTGCAAATGACAGAATCTCATTCTTTTTTCTGGATGAATAGTACTCCACTGTGTTTATGTACTACATTTTCTTTATTCATTTGTCTGTTGATGGACGCTTAAGTTGCTTCCAAATCTTAGCTATTGTGAATAGTTGCTGCAATAAACATGAGAGTACGCATCTCTTTGATACATTGATTTCCTTTATTTTGGGTATATACCTAGCAGTGGGATTGCTGGATCATATGGTAGTTCTATTTTTAGTTTTTTGAGGAACCTCTAAACTGTTCCCCCATAGTAGTTGTACTAATTTACATTTCTACCAACAGTGTATGAGGGTTCTCTTCTTCTCTGCATTCTCACCAGAATTTGTTATTGCTTGTCTTTGATAAAAGCCTTTTTTTTTTTTTTTTTGAGATGGAGTTTCGCTCTTGTCGCTGGGGCTGGAGTGCAATGGCACCATTTCAGCTCACTGCAATCTCTGCCTCCTGGGTTCAAGCAATTCTCCTGCCTCAGCCTCCCGAGTAGCTGGGACTACAGGCGCACGCCACCATGCCTGGCTAATTTTTTTGTATATTTTAGTAGAGACGGGGTTTCACCATGTTGGCCAGGATGGTCTCGATCTCAACCTTGTGATCCGCCCGCCTCGGCCTCCCAAAGTGTTGGGATTATAGGTGTGAGCCACCGCACCTGGCCTGGTTTGTTGATTCATTAAAAATTTATGTATGTATGTTATGTTTTTGAGACAGAGTTTGCTCTTATTGCCTAGGCTGGAGTGCAATGGTGCGTTCTTGGCTCACCGCAACCTCTGCCTCCTGGGTTCAAGCAATTCTTCGGCCTCAGCCTCCAAAGTAGCTGGGATTATAAGCATGAGCCACCACACCTGGCTAATTTTTATATTTTTAGTAGAGATGGGGTTTCACCATGTTGGCCAGGCTGGACTTGAACTCCTGACCTCGTGATCCACCCGCCTTGGCTTCCCAAAGTGCTGGGATTACAGGTGTAAGCCACCATGCCTGGCCAAAATTTTATTATTTATTTTTTAAATTTATTTTTTTTGTGTTTTTGAGACAAAGTCTTGTTCTGTCACCTAGGCTGGTGTGCAGTGTCATGATCTTGGCTCACTGCAACGTCTGCCTCCCAGGTTCAAGTGATTCTTGTGTCTCAGCTCTCAAGTAGCTGGGATTATGGGCGCATGCCACCACTCCTGGCTTACGTATTTATTTATTTAAAGACAGAGTCTCACTCTGTCACTCAGGCTGGAGTGCAATGGTGCAATCTCAACTCACTGCAACCTCCGCCTCCTGGATTCAAGTGATTCTCCTGTCTCAGCCTCCTGAGTAGCTAGGATTACAGGTGCACTCTGCCACACCTGGCTAATTTTTTGTCTGTTGGTATAGATGAGGTTTCACTGTGTTGCCCAGGCTGGTCTCGAGCTCTTTAGCTCAGGCAATTCACCCATCTCGGCCTCCCAAAGTGCTAGGATTACAGACGTGAGCCATTGCCTGGCCTAATTTTTGTATTTTTAGTAGAGATGGAGTTTCACCATGTTGACCAGGTTGGTCTCAAATTCCTGATTGGTGTGTATTGAATGCTTCTTTTAGCACGTTTCAGTTGGACTGCGATGCGGCTCTTCAGCTCTTCATTGAAACGCTGCTCCACAACACGAATGCCAGCCAAGGCCAGGGAGATGCAAGCATGGAGTCTGCAAAGCAACGGCATCCCAAACTCCTGGCCAAAGCCCTCGAGATGGTTCCTTTACTGACGAGCACTAAAGATTTGGTCATCAGTCTTAGTGGAATACTACATAAGGTAGACACACAGTGAAATGAATCGGGTCATCTCAGTCATTTCTCCCACCCTTAGCTAATTATATACATTTAGTAATAAATTGGATGTATAAGTCTATATTTTTATCAACTTTTCATTTGAAATATTCTCTAGATTTCTATATTTTTAATACAGTTAAATACAATTTTCCTATTTTTCAAAATAGAAATAGCTTTTCTTCCCTGTATTTTTGAAAACCTTACACATTCTTGGCCAGGCGTGGTGGCTCACGCCTGTAATCCCAGCACTTTGGGAGGCCGAGACGAACAGATTACCTGAGCTCAGGAGTTTGTGACTAGCCTGAGCAACATGGTGAAATCCCATCTCTACTAAAAAATATATAAAAAATTAGCCAGGAGTGGCAGCTTGGTCATGTAGTCCCAGCTACTCAGGAGGCTGAGGCAAGAGAATTGCTTAAACCCAGTAGGCAGAGGTTGTAGTGAGCTGAGATCACACTGCTGTACTCCACCCTGGGCGACAGATCGAGACTCTCTCTCAAAAAAAAAAAAGAAAACCTTACACATTCTTTGAAGAGATTGGAACTAGAGAGAAATAAATAAAACAAAACAGGCAATTTCTCTATAACCTCACTCCCTAGAGATAAAAATGTTAACAGTGTGGTGTAGTAACTATCCTATACTATTCTGTGACCCTCTTTTTTCACCTAACATGTTGTCATTACATGTCAGTACATATACATCTATCTCAAAAGAAACAATTTCTTTTCATAGTCCTTCAAGAAATGTCTTTTTTTTTTCTTTTCTTTTTCCTTTTTTTTTGAGACAGAGTCTCACTCTGTCACCAGGTGCCATGCTGGAGTGCAGTGGCACAATCTCGGCTCACTGCAACATCCGCCTCCCGGGTTCAAGCAGTTCTCCTGCCTCAGCCTCCCGAGTAGCTGGGACTACAGATGCATGCCACCACTGCCAGCTAATTTTTTTGTATTTTTAGTAGAGGCAGGGTTTCACAATGTTGGCCAGGATGGTCTCGATCTCTTGACCTTGTGATCTGCCCGCCTTGGCCTCCCAAAATGCTGGGATTACAGGCTTGAGCCACCGCGCCCAGCCTCTTTTCTTTTTTTCTTTTTTTGAGACAAGGTCTTGCTCTGTTGCCCAGGCTGGAGTGCAGTGGTGTGAATGTGACTCACTCAGCCTCTGTGTCCTGGGCTCAAGTGATATTTCGGCCTCAGCCTCCCAAGTAGCTGGGATTACAGGCATGTACCATCATGCCTGGTCATTTTTGTATTTTTGGTAGAGACGGGGTTTCACCATGTTGTTCAGGCTGGTTTCTAACTCCTGGCATCAAGGGATCCTCCTACCTTGGCCTCCCAAAGTGCTGGAAATACAGAGGTGAGTCACCATGCCCAATGAAACGTTATTTTTGACAGATGCATAATTACTATTCCACTATATGGATAAAGCATGCTGTATTTAAACAGCCTTTTTTTGATAGACATTTAAATTGTTTCTAATTTTTTTTTTTTTTTTTTTTTTTTTTTTTTTGAGACGAGTCTCACTCTCGCCCAGGCTGGAGTGCCGTGTATGATGTTGGCTCATTGCAACCTCCACCTCCCAGTTTCAAGCCATTCTCCTGCCTCAGCCTCCCAAGTAGCTGGGACTACAGGTGCATGCCACCACTCCTGGCTAATTTTTTATTTTTAGTAGAGACAGGGTTTCACCATGTTGGCGAGGCTGACCTTGAACTCTTGACATCAGGTGATTTGCCCGCCTCAGCCTGCCATAGTCCTAGGATTACAGGCATGAGTCACCTCGCCTGGCCTTTTTTTTTTTTTGAGACAGGGTCTCACTGTTATTCAGGCTGGAGTGCAGTGGTGTGAACATAGCTCATGGCAGCTTTGACCTTGTGGGTTCAAGTGATCCTTCCACCTCTGCCTCCCAGGTAGCTGGGACTATAGGTGCATGCCACCATACCCCACTAATTTTTTTAAAAGTTTTTTGTAAATATGAATCTCACTATGTTATCCTTGCTGGTTATTATAAATTGTTACAATTAATATCTTTATACATATTTTTATGCTCTTGTTTGATTTGGTTTTTATTTTTTTGAAGAAGAAGTGGTCTCACTATATTGCTCAGGTTGGCCTCTAACTCCTGGGCTCAAGTGATCCTCCTGCTTCAGCCTCCTGAGTAGCTGGGACTACAGGGACTATACCTGGCTTCTGCTGAGTGTTTGTTTAGGAGGTCTTCTGAAAATTGGAATGTTTGGTCAAGGGGTAGTTTGATGGAGAAATGAAGATAAATGGCAGGGAAATAAAATTTCTTTTTTTGTTTTGAGACTGAGTTTTGCCCTTGTTGTCCAGGCTGGAATGTAATGGTGTAATCTCAAATGATTTTCCTGCCTGTCTCCCAGATAGCTCAGATTACAGGCACGTGCCACCACACCTGACTAATTTTTTATTTTTAGTAGAGACGGGGTTTCACCATGTTGGCCGGGCTGATCTTGAACTCCTGACCTCAGGTGATCCACCCGCCTCGGCCTCCAAAGGGCCGGGATTACAGGTGTGAACCACCATGCTTGGCCCCAGAAATAAAATTTTAAGCCTGCAATACATTTTTCAGTTTTATATTCTGCCTATAATTCACCAAAAATTACATAGATTGCTCAAATTTTCTAGGTACGATATTTTATCTTCCCACTTTGTTCAATGTTGTTTTTCACGTGACTTTTGTTGGCATTTACAAAATAGGCCAGCCTGGGGAACATAGTGAGAACTTGTCACTACAAAAAGTTTTTAAAAATTACCTGGGCATAATGTTACATGCCTGTAGTTCCAGGTATTTGGAAAGCTGAGGTGGGGAGGATTGCTTGAGCCTGGGAGGTCAAGTCTGCAGTGAGTTTTGATTGCACCACTGCACTGCAGCCTGGGTGACAGAGTGAGACTCTATCTCAAAAATAAAATAAAAAGAAAAATGTAATGGTGTGTGAGTAGAAAGAAACAAAGGAAGACTTCCTTGCTTTGCTTTTTTTTATTACTATTTTTTTTTTATTATTTTTTATTTTTTTAAGATGGGGTTTCACCATGATGGCCAGGCTGGTCTCGAACTCCTGACCTCAGGTGATCCACCCACCTCGGCCTCCCAAAGTGCTAGGATTACAGGCATGAGCCACAGTGCCCGGCCTGCTTTTTTTTTTTTTTTTTTTTTTTTTTTTTGAGATGAAGTCTTTCTCTGTTGCCTGGGCTGGAGTGCAATGGCATGATCTTAGCTCACTACAACCTCCACCTCCCGAGTTCAAGCGATTCTCCTGCCTCAGCCTCCTGAGTAGTTGGGACTACAGGCACGCACCACCACATTGGCTAATTTTTATATTTTTAGTAGAGATGGGATTTTGCCATGTTGGCCAGCCTGGTCTCAAATGCCTGACCTCAGGTGATCCACCCGCCTTGGCTTCCCAAAGTGTTGCGATTAGAGACATGAGCCACCATGCCCGGCCTGACTTCCTTTCTTTTTATGTTTATATATATATAGATGTCACACAATTTATTCTTGCACTATAGTATATAGTTGGAGCTAAAACAAAATCCTTTGAGAAACTTGTTGGGGGCCCACAGTTTTAGTCATGTCATTTCTAAGAAAAGGATGAGTTTCTTTCTGTTCTAACTTTCCCATCATAAATTGAAGATATGGAACTTTAATTTCAAAATCTTATATAAAATTTTGTCCATATGCCTACTCTATGTTTTTAGTACCTTAAGAATTTCTTTTATTTTTTGAGACAGAGTCTGGTTCTGTTGCCCAGGCTGGAGTGCAGTGGCATGATCTCAGCTCATTGCAACCTCTACCCGCCAGGTTCAAGCCATTCTCCTGCCTCAGCCTCCCAAACTGGGACTACAGGCGCCTGCCACCACACCCAGCTAATTTTTGTATTTTTGGTAGAGATGGGGTTTCACCGTGTTGGCCAGGCTGATCTCGAACTCCTGACCTCGGGTGATCTACCCGCCTTGGCCTCCCAAAATGCTGGGATTTCAGGAAGGAGCTTCCTTCTTTATTAAAACAATACTACCTTGTGTGGCTTTTAAAACAGCCTTTGAGACTTTTTTTTAGCATGTATGTTTATCCTCACAGGTAATTTTAGAGGTGAGAAAACTGTAGCTCATTTTTAAGGTAGTAATTAATCTAAACATTGTAGTGCAATGAGATTTTTATATTTGTAATCTGTGCTGATGAATGTAATTGAATAAAACTTCAACATGGCAAAATCTTAACAAGTTTTGATATATTTTTGTTTTTATACAGTTGGATCCCTATGACTATGAAATGATTGAAGTTGTCCTGAAAGTTATAGAACGAGCCGATGAAAAGATAACCAATATTAATATTAATCAGGTACAACATATATCAAAGATGTAAAAATCATCTTTCCGCTTTTTTGGATCATAAATCGTATCATTATCCAGGGCCTTTACAGATTATCTGTTGAACTCCTTTTAAACTCTGTGGTTTAGTTTAGGTTTTTGAAAATCTTTACAAAGGGAAAAAGATTTTTATGGCATTCATATTTTATCACTTATCTTCCTCCTGTTTTTACTGTTTTGAGGTGATTTAAATAACCTCTCCTGCTGTTTAAGAGTATGAAGTCACTACAGAACTAATTGTGAAGAATTAAGGAAACATTTGCCTTGTAGGAAGTGAAAAAGGCCATGGGGCTGAGAGTTAGGTCAGCTTTGTGTATTAATGGATTGGTCCAAGACATACTCAGTTGTGTCTCAGTACTTTCATTAACTTCATTATTTCTGAATTTTGGTTGTAGTAGCCTTTATACTTTTTAATTTGACTTTAGAAATTAATATTTTAGAAATATTTTAATATTATGTTAAGATTTGCTATATAAGAAAATATATCAATTCAAAATGTTATACAAGGTTGTCTAACATAAAATATAAACGTAAGAAAGATAAGGGTATAGAGAATTAATTTAGATCTGTAGCTTCTGTATTTAAAATGAAATCAAATATTTTGAATTATATCTTAAACTGTGTGAAGAGCAGATAGTGAACTGTCAAGCTGTCGTTTACCATTTACCAATGGTTTCTCCTCATATGATTTCTTTGATGATCATACATAAATTATGGTTCAGAAGAATAACATTAAAGGGAGTACTAGAAAAGGTTTTGATCGTCTTTCTGAAAACAAGATGGTCTCGGGAATGGAAACTTTCGATGATATAGTGTTAGATGATTTTATGACAGTTTAGGACTCGGTTACTCTAACTGGACAAAAGTTTATATTTTATTTTAATATAGGCATTGAGTATTCTAAAACATTTGAAGTCATACAGAAGAATTTCTCCTCCCGTGGATCTAGAATATCAGTATATGTTGGAACATGTCATAACTTTGCCATCAGCCGCCCAAACTAGACTGCCTTTTCACCTGATATTCTTTGGCACAGCACAGAACTTCTGGAAAATTCTCTGTATGGTTTTTTTTTTTTTTTTTTAATAAATTTTACTGGATAGCTAAAATTTTTTCAAAATTTTTTACAAATCATACTCTCCTTGTTTCCTTTCTAGCTACAGAACTCAGTGAGAATCTTTCCCAACATTGCTTTTAATTTCTAAATTAATGAAGGTAATTGATTAAAACTTTGTAAGACGTTTCTGTATCCTATAATTAATTCTGACCCTATGTAAAAGATTTTTATGCTGCTTTCATGTAAGACCTTATATGTGAATATGTGCTTCAGCCATAACCTTCCTTTTCTTTGAAGTTCTCTCTGGACACTCTGTATGTGTCTACAGCAAAACATGTTTTTGAAAAAAAACTGAAGCCGAAGCTCCTGAAGTTAACACAAGCTAAGTCCTCAACACTGATTAACAAGGAAATAACTAAGATCACGCAGACCATCGAATCCTACTTACTCTCTATAGTCAATCCGGAGTGGGCTGTAGCTATTGCCATCAGCCTTGTCCAGGATATTCCTGAAGGTAAGAGCTCTTCTTTTAAAATTGTAGTTTAAAAAAAATATACTCCTTCTGCATTTTTAAGTAGAAGCAGGATGGTAGTTTTCAAATGTATGTGCCCGCTCTCTGCACTATGGTGGTGCAGAAATGCTGAAACACTCAAGTGCAGTGGTCATGGGGCAGGGAGGCAGGCACCTTCCAACTTGCCTCTTGTGCCTTCTTTGAGGTGTGACCTTTGCCAGGAATAGGCAGTGATTGGTACTTCTTAATATCCAATCACACTTTCAGTGATGAGTCCCTACATAGTCTCACATAACCAAACAGATAACACAAGCACAGGCACTTCCTGCTAAATTTTTTTTTCTCTTTTTTGAGACATAGTCTCACTCTGTCGCCTAGGCTAAAGTGTAGTGGTGTGATCTTGGCTCGCGGCAACTTCCCGCCTCCTGGCTTCAAGCAGTTCTCCTGCCTCAGCCTGCTGAGTAGGTGGGACTACAGGCACGTGCCACCATGCCCAGCTAATTTTTTGTATTTTTAGTAGAGATGGGGTTTTGCCATCTTAGCCAGGATGGTCTCAGTGTACTGACCTTGTGATCCGCCTGCCTCAGCCTCCCAAAGTGCTAGGATTATAGGTGTGAGCCACCACACCCAGCTCCTACGTTTTTGGTTGTAACAAAAGTTGAAAATGACTTTTTAAAAAATGCTCAGGTCTGGCCAGGTGCAGTGGCTCACGCCTGTAATCCCAGCACTTTGGGAGGCTGAGGTGGGCAGATCATTTAAGGTCAGGAGATTGAGACCAGCCTGGCCAACATAGTAAAACCCATCTCTACTAAAAAAAAATACAAAAATTAGCCAGGCGTGGTGGCAGGTGCCTATGATCCCAACTACTCAGGTGGCAGAGGCAGAGAATTGCTTGAACCCAGGAGGCAGAGGTTGCAGTGAGCTGAGATTGTGCCACTGCACTCCAGCCTGGGAGACAGTGAGACTCTGCCTCAAAAAAAAATGCTCAGGTCAGGAACTGGTTAGAAAATAGGGTGTATTCATAGAATGAAATATTATGGGGCTGATTTGGAAAGATATCCAAGATATAAAGTGAGAACAGCAAATTATCCTAGAGTACATATGGTATTACCCATTAGGGTTAAGATACATATGCATGCATGCATGAACACAGACACACACACAAAACTCCTGGAAGGCATGTAAGAATCTAGAGAACAGGAATGGAATCTGATGAAAGGGCCTCTATGGACTTTTTTTTTTTTTTTTTTTTTTTTTGACACGGAGTCTTGCTCTGTAGCCCAGACTGGAGTGCAGTGGCGTGATCTCAGGCCAGTACAACCTCTGCCTCCCTGGTTCAAGTGATTCTCCTGCCTTAGCCTCCCAAGTAGCTGAGACTGCAGGCGCCTGCCATCATGCCCAGCTATTTATTTATTTATTTATTTTTGAGATGCAGTTTTGCTTTTCTTGCCCATGCTGGAGTGCAATGGTGACTCTCGGCTCACCACAACATCCACCTCCCGCTTCAAGCAATTTTCCTGCCTCAGCTTCCTGAGTAGCTGGGATTACGCCCATACCCAGCTAATTTTGTATTTTTAGTAGAGATGGGGTTTCTCCATGTTGGCCCGGCTGGTCTCAAACTCCTGACCCAGGTGATCCACCTGCCTCGGTCTTCCAATGTGCTGGGATTACAAATGTGAGCCACTGTGCCCAGCCATGAGTATGCCTTTTTGTAATTTTTAAAAACGTGCTAATTTGACCATAATACATTTTCTCAAAAAGATTAAGATTTGCCTGTAAATTTTTTTTAGGTTCCTTCAAGATGTCTGCTTTGAAATTCTGTCTTTATTTAGCTGAGAGATGGCTACAGAATATCCCATCACAGGTGTGTCTGAACTATCAGATTGATGGCTTCTCTTCCTTCCTAATTAAATTGTACTAGCTTAGTTTACCTTCTCATGCTGCTGTGGTGCCTAAAATGGAAAAGAAGACCAAGGTTTTATATAGATGCTTTAGGAACAGAACTGAGGAAGGGGGGGGATTGTGATCAATAAAAATGGATTCTTGACTTTAACTGAGACTTATAAAGTAAGGTTTTCTTTTTGCTTGGAATTGTTTAAAAGGATGAAAAACGTGAAAAAGCCGAGGCTTTGTTGAAGAAGCTTCATATCCAATACCGGCGATCAGGCACGGAAGCTGTGCTCATAGCCCACAGGCTGAACACGGAGGAATATTTAAGAGTGATCGGAAAGCCAGCACATCTCATTGTCAGTCTCTACGAACATCCTAGCATCAATCAAAGAATTCAGAATTCACCTCGTGCAGATTATCCTGGTGAGGACAAAACTATTTTTTTTGTTGTCCAAGAAAAGCTATGATTTTGATTACCAGTTTTATGTACATATGTATGTGTGCTTGTATGTTTCTTATATGTGTATATATATACACATACACATGTAAGTATTCAATATAAGTATTCAAAACTTGAGTTTTTCTTTTAATCCTTTATTTTGAATATCTTAGATATTCATACAGCAGCTAAAGAAATAGCTGAAGTCAATGAAATTAATTTGGAAAAAGTCTGGGACATGTTATTGGAAAAATGGCTTTGCCCTTCAACAAAACCTGGTGAAGTAAGTACTTGCTGGCCAAGGGTATCTGTTGTTGAGCATGCACCCATGGCTTCTCAGAGGCTAAATATCCCACACAATACAACCTTCTAATTAGGAGCACAGATTTTTCAAAAAAGGAACTTTTTGGTTTGTTTTTTAAAGGTAGAACCTTGCTCTGTCATCCAGGCAAGTGCAGTGGTGCAATCACGGCTCACTGCAGACTCAAACTCCCGGGCTCAAACAGTCCTCCCACCTCAGCCTCCCAAGTAGGTGGGACTACACGTGTGCATCACCATGTGTGGCTAACTTTTTTTTTTGGTAGTGGTAGGGTGTCATTATGTTAGCCAAGCTGGTCTCAAACTCCTGGCCTCAAGTGATCCTCCTGCCTCGATTTCCAAAAGTGCTGAGATTACAGGCATAAGCCACTGTGCCTGTCTGGAACTTTTGTTCATTTTATTACCCTCTATTATCTGATGTTTTAATGAGGTTGTTTACTTTTTTTTTTTTTTCGAGACAGTCTTACTCTGTCACCCAGGCTAGAGTGCAGTGGCGTGATCTCAGCTCACTGCAACTTCCACCGAGGTTCAAGCAATTCTCCCTCCTCAGCTTCCCAAGTAGCTGGGATGACAGGTGTGTGCCACCATGCCCAGCTAATTTTTTAATTTTAGTAGAGATGGGATTTCACCATGTTGGCCAGGCTGGTCTCAAACTCCCGACCTCAGGTGATCCACCCGCCTCACCTCCCAAAGTGTTGGGATTACAGGCGTGAGCCACCACACCTGGCTGGAGATTGTTTACTTTTTGTTTAAATACTGTATTGTAGCTGTTTTACTTTTCAGTTGATTTCAGATGCTATCTGTATGAAAGAAGTGGCCTGTTCTTTTAGTCAGATTTATGCGATTAACTTTTTCTTTTGAAATAATATAAAATGTATAAAGTACAAAAATAGTAAAAAAAAAAAAAAAGGAATTCCTACATATGCCTTTCACCCAGATCCATAAAACTTTTAACATTTTGCCATATTTGTTTCATCTCTCCTCTGTAATACTCTCATAATATTTTTCTGAACCATTGGAGAATAAATAGCATGTGGCCTGCCCCCTTTGCCTCCTGAATATTTTAAGGGTACATTTCCTAAGAACAGGATTTTATCTTACCCAACCATAATATAATTATCAGAATCAGAACTTTAATGGTGATATTATAATTGAATTTATCGTCCATTTTATAGTTACACCAGTGTCCTAATTATTTTTGTTTTATTTATTTATCTTTGGAGACAGAGCCTTGCTCTGTCGCCCAGGCTGGAATGCAGTGGCTCGATCTTGGCTCACTGCAACCTCTGCCTCCCAGATTCAAGTGATTCTCCTGCCTCAGCCTCCTGAGTAGCTGGGACTACAGGCACATTCCACCACGCCAGACTAATTTTTTGTATTTTTAGTAGAGATGGGGTTTCACCATGTTAGCCAGGATGGTCCCGATCTCCTGACCTGGTGATTCACCTGCCTCAGCCTCCCAAAGTGTTGGGATTACAGGCGTGAGTCACCACGCCTGGCCCTAATAATGTTTTTTGTTTTTGTTTTGAGATGGAGTTTTGCTCTGTTGCCCAAGCTGGAGTGCAATGAAGGGATCTCGGCTCACTGCAACCTCCGCCTCCCTGGTTTAAGCGAGCCTCCCAAATAGCTGGGATTACAGGCATGTGCCACCTTGCCCGGCTAATTTTTTGTATTTTTAGCAGGGACGGGGGTTTCACCATGTTTTTTAGGCTGGTCTCAAACTCCTGACCTTAGATAATCCACCCACCTCGGCCTCCCAAAGTGCTGGGATTACAGGAATGAGCCACCGCACCTGGCCTCTAATAATTTTTTTGTATCTGATGGAGTCTCACTCTGTCACTCAGGCTGGAGTGCAGTGGCACGATCTGAGCTCACTGCAACCTCTGCCTGCCGGATTCAAGCAGTTCTCCTGCCTCAGCCTCCCGAGTAGCTGGGATTACAGGCGTGCGCCACCATGCTCGGCTAATTTTTGTATTTTTAGTAGATATGGAGTTTCACCATGTTGACCAGGCTGGTCTCAAACTCCTGGCCTCATATGACCCTTCCACTTCGGCCTCCCAGAGTACTAGGACTACAAACATGAGCCACCGCACTCGGCCTCTAGTCTCTTTTAATCTAGGGCAGTTCTGTGACTTTTTCTTGTCTTTTATGATATTGACATTTTTGAAGAATGTAATCCAGCTGTTTCATAAGCTGCCTTCCGATTTGGGTTTGTCTAATAAGGCCTCATGATCAGATTCGAATTATGTACTTTTAGTAGCATGCCACCATGCCCAGCTAATTTCTTAATTTTAGTAGAGATGGGATTTCACCATGTTGGCCAGGCTGGTCTTGATCTGCCAACCTCAGGTGATCCACCTGCCTCAGCCTCCCAAAGTGCTGGGATTACAGGTGTGAGCCACTTTATCCAGCCACAATTAAGTTTTTAGTTAGCAATTTTTATATCATTTGGCATTTGATTCAACAAGGATTTTTGAAGTATTTACCAAGAGCATAGATTGTTCTTCAGTGGAAACAGGAGTTAGAAGCATTTCTTGGCCACATGGAATATGTGACTGACTCTTAGAAACTAGCCTTTACAGATGTTTTAACTTATATGTAAGTTCAAGGTATACACTAAAAGTTCCTCGAGGCCAGAAACTGCATGTATACATAGCACCTACCTAGCACAGTACTTTGTAAGTCCCAATAAATACATACTGAATTCACAAATGGCTCATTTAAAATTCATGGAGTCTTTTCCTTTTAAAAATTATCTAGGTGACGGGCACAGTGGCCCTGTAATCCCAGCACTTTGGGAGGCCAAGGTGGGCAGATCACCTGAGGTCAAGAGTTCGAGACCAGCCTGGCCAACATGGAGAAACCCCCGTCTCTACTAAAAATACAAAAAAAAAAATTAACTGGGCATGGTGGTGCGTGCCTGTAATCCCAGCTACTGAGTAGGCTCAGGCAGGAGAATCGCTTGAACCAGGGAGTCGGAGGTTGCAGTGAGCCGAGTGCTACCGCACTCCAGCCTGGTGACAGAGCGAGACTCCATCTCAACCAAAAAAAAAAATTATACTGGGCTGAGCAAGGTGGCACATGCAAGTAATCTGAGCACTTTGAGAGGCCAAGGAAGGAGGATGTTTGAGGCCAGGGGTTTTAGACCAGCCTGAGCAACATAGCGAGACCCTCATCTGTACAAAAATTTTAAATATTAGCCAGGTGCCATGATGTGCACCTGTGGTCCCAGCTACTCGGGAGGCTGAGGCAAGAGGATTACTTGAGCACAGGAGATTGAGGCTGCAGGGAGCCGTAGTTGTGCCACTGTATTCCAGTCTGAGTGACAGAGCAAGACCCTGTCTCCAAAAACAAAAATAAATAAAAATAAAAATTATCTAATGCATGTAAGCTCCAGGAGGACAGGAACATTTGTATTTGCTCAGGCAATCCATGTACTTAGAATTGTGCCTATCATATAGTAAGTACTCAGTGAATATTTGTTGAGTGAATGAATGTGAGTAAACTCATCATTTAAGCAAAAAAATCTTTTCATAAAGTAATCGTTTACATTATAATTTTTCCATGTAAACATAATCTTGTATATTAGGTTTTTTTATCTAATAGATTTTCAGAGAGATGAATGAATGTTTAATCATAAACTTTTTAAGTTTTTGACCTGTTTTTCCTATTTTTTCCAAGAAACCATCAGAATTATTTGAACTTCAAGAAGATGAAGCCCTACGAAGGTACTCTTTTCCTTTACTTATATTCACCTATGTTGCGGTGCAAAATAGGAATCTTACCGTACATTTTTCAGCAGTTGATTTTTTAGAGGGCTTTCTTGATAAACTCGGGTCAGAACTTATGAAATGAATCAGTCCATTGATACATGGCTAGGAGTCTCTCCAGTGGAAAACATCAGAGCCAGCCAAGATCTAAAATTTCTGAACTCCTATGAGGGCTGAGGGTTCCTAGCATACCTTTAGGTGGAAGGTACCTCTCAAGCAGAAGAAAACTCTTTCTTAACTAGGACTTTGGCTCCAGACCCAGAGTTTGGCCCCTATATTAAATATAAATATAGGCACCTTTATATTCTCTTACCATGCTAAGCTGAGTTGGTTCGGATACAGGCCACCAGATTCCTTTTGCCCTTCTACCTAGAAAGTCCCATTGATTTTATCTAATGTGCTAGGTCTGATTAGTCATGGCTTGCATTCTTGAGAAGACTCTTATCTGGGCCCAAGTCAGAACAAATGTAGCAAGCCATTAATGATGCCTGGCACAGGCATGGATAGGGAGCATGGTGGCTCACATGCCAGCCAGCTTTTCCTAAACCAAAAAACTGGTTTGATCTTCCTAGCCTATGACATTTTGGGCTGGATGATAAAAAAAAAAAGAAAGAAAGAAAAAGGGTCTTCCTAGCCTAAACCAAAAGTAGGCCAAGTGGCCTTGGAGGCCCTATGTCCAGCCTCAGCGTTGGAGAGCTGATAGAAAAGACGGAAACACAACCCCAAGAAATGGATTTCTTCTGGTTTGGAGCAGAAAGCTGTCCTAACCACCCATGCCCTCTTTCCCTCTGGACTCCCACCTCGGCCTCATTTAGTCTTTTTTTTTTTTTGAGACAGGGTCTCACTCTGTTGCCCAGGCTGGAGTGCAGTGGTGTAATCTTGGCTCACTGCAACCTCTGCCTCTGGATTCAAGCAATTCTCTTGCTTCAGCCTCCCAAGTAGCTGGGATTACAGGCACTTGCCACCAGGCCTGGCCAATTTTTGTATTTTTAGTAGAAACAGGGTTTCACCATGTTGATCAGGCTGGTCTCGAAGTCCTAACCTTGTGATCCGTCTGCCTTGGTTTCCAAAGTGCTAGAATTACAGGTGTGAGCCACCTCGCACAGCCTCGTTTAGTCTTTTAAGGGAGGGGGCATCTTTGTTCAAATAAGAGGTAGCTCCTGGTATGTCTCACTGAACTAGCCACATGGAAAGTCTTGGAGGGAGCGATTTAAAGAGAGAAGAGAAAAAGGAAATCCCAAAAGGCTACTTAATGCAAAATTTATAATGTGCTGCTTTTTCCACTAAAAGATCTGCCCCACCCCCTCCTCCAGCTGGCCTAATTCATCCTTCCTTCCTGGAGAGGGGCCAGCTTGCCCTGGGTCTAGAGGTTGAAATGGGCTGCTAACAAGGTCCTGCATACCACAGAATTTCCCATGTGTAGCATTCAAGGGGCTTTACAGCTATGGTTTATATTAGTTTCTTAAGTAGAATTTAAGGGTTCAGAGATTGACTAGCTATTCTATAGATGAGGAGGCTGAAGCCTGGCATTTGTTGCATGTATTATCATCTTTAGCAACAAAAGAAATCAAGAAAAGATTAAGCAATCTTTAAAGCAAAAATGTCTTTCTGGTTTGCCTTTGGGTTGTCTAATGACCTTTCCATGGATGGAAAGATAAGTCTGTTGTTTTGGTAATCCATCACTAAATTAAAAGATAAATGTAATTCAATTTTTTTTTCAGAGTGCAGTATCTCCTTTTGTCTCGTCCAATTGATTATAGTTCAAGAATGCTGTTTGTATTTGCAACATCAACTACAACTGTAAGCTCTGGAAACTTAATCTAGTCTCTTCTGTGCATCTCAGCTTAACATTTTTTTCCTGTTTGTTTACTATGCTTGATTGCATTAACAGATAATGATTCAGATAATATTCACATACATATGTACTCAGTCTATCTCATCTCCTAAGCAAGCATTGTCTTTTGCACCATGCTCCGTTTAGTGCTGGCCTCTGTAACATCTGCTTAGCTTGCTGTATGGTGCACTTGTTGACAGTTTCTGTGGGCTGTTTGCATTCACAGTGGTTAACTCCCAAGTCAGTCCACATTCCTGAAGCCAGGAGCCAAGCACACTGGCCATGAACAAGTCTCCACCATGGCCTTATCTGGCTGCGTGCTCTGATCAGACCATCCCCCTCTGCCCACTAAACGTTAGCTAGACTGAACTTGCAATTTACCCTTATGGCAGCATGACCTTTGGCTTCAGGCTCTTGCATATAGAAATGTCCTCTGAGGTAGTTGGAGCAGAGAGAGGAGAAGGGAGTGGAGCCAGTAGCAAATGATTCTCAGATTAAAAGGAGGAAGTCTGAGGTGCTGATTGTAAAGTCCCATAACAGGAAGGAAAAAGCCTCTCCTTATTTTCTCTGCATATAAAAACTTAGGACCTAAAAATGGTATTCCATGAAAGGTGGCTAGTGCAGCTCACAGCTCAGCTGTGTACGTGCTTTTCCTTGCAATGTGCCTTATGTGTACGTCCCATTAATTAGTATTAGCATGTATTCAAATATGAATTCACATTAATATGATATATAGTAATCTCTCCGTATCTGTGGGAGGACTGGTTCCAGGACCCCCCGAGGATACCAAAATCTGAGGACGCTCAAGTCTCTTATATAAAATGGTGTCGTATTTGCATGTCACCTGTACACATCGTTCTGTATGCCTTAAGTCATCTCTGGGTGACTTATAGCACAATGCCTGCAAGTCACTTCATCCGCATGGATTCAGTATAGTACGTGGCATGCAGCAAATTCATGTTTTGCTTTTTAGAACTTCGTGGAATTTTTTTTTCTTGAATATTTTTGATCCACTGTTGGTTGATTTCCATGAATGCAGAACCCATGGATACAGAAGGCTGACTGTGGATTCAAAAGTTGAGGTTTAGTAAAATTAATTTTTACTGCTTCATCAAGAACATTCTGGCTGGGCTTGGTGGCTCATGCCTGTGATCCCAACACTTTGAGAGGCCAAGGAGGAAGAATTGCTTGGGCCCAGGAGTTCAAGACCAGCCTGGGCAACATAGCAAAATCCCGTCTCTTGGAAGGAAAAAAAATTTTTTTTTTTTTTTTTGAGACGGAATCTCAATCTGTTGCCCAGGCTGGAATGCAGTGGCACGATCTTGGCTCACTGCAATCTCCACCTACCGAGTTAAAGTGATTTTCCTGCCTCAACCTGTAATCCCAAATAGTTGGGATTACAGTCGCATGCCACCACACCTGGCTAATTTTTGTATTTTTAGTAGAGACAGGGTTTCGCCATATTGGCCATACTGGTCTCAAACTCCTGACCTCAGGTGATCTGCCCGCTTCGGCCTCCCAAATTGCTGGGATTATAGGCATGAGCCACTGCACCTGGCCCATCAGGGACATTCTTAAGTGAAAGTTGTCTTTGGTTTTCAATACTGCCAAGGCACACCTGTGAATACAAGGGCTGCAACAACAGTTGGGGGCCCTGCCTCGATTCTGCCTGCAGTTTCACCCACCATTGCTTTTGCACAATTAGTGCAAATATCAACACAGTGTAAAGGCAAATAACATCTTAGTATCATGAAAACAGCTGTGACCCTTTCCCTCCTGAAGGAGTCTCAGGAATGCCCCTCCAGGTGTCCGTGGGCTACATATTAAGAACCACTTATTATGCACAATGCGTTCTACAACTGCAGAGATTGACTTTATATTTTAAAATAATTACATTGTTTATGTTGCCTATGTTGAAACTCATTTACCCAACTACAATGTGCAAGTGTTAAACTCTCCAAACCTTTTTTGGTTTTGCAGACATTAGGTATGCATCAGTTAACTTTTGCCCACAGAACTCGAGCTCTTCAGTGTCTCTTCTATTTGGCTGACAAGGAAACTATAGAATCCCTCTTTAAAAAACCCATTGAAGAAGTGAAGTAAGTAGAAATGTTTAAATTGTATTAGGAAATAAGAAACAGGTAATTTTTCGGAGCTATACCTTTTAAGCCCTGAATTCAGAAGAGTGTAGTAGAGTAGCTATGTGAATACAGTTCTGTTGCCTTGAATATCCTTGACTTTTTGGCAAAGGGAAAATAGGCCTTTGAGAACATCTTGTTTCCATCGTTTCTTGGAGCCATTTAGAAACTGAATGTTTTCCTTATCTTGTTCCAGTTGATTTCTATCTAATGTTATTATATATTCAGTGAATATATTTAGAAGTCCAAAATGGACGTTTAAAACAAACTGGCCTAATATTTCCATATGGTGGTTTTTATTTTAGATGTAAATGTGGCCTATGAGAATGATTCTTAGAAGCGTTTCTGTTTTCCAGATCTTATTTGAAATGTATAACTTTTCTGGCATCATTTGAGACTTTGAATATCCCCATCACATATGAGTTATTTTGCAACAGTCCTAAAGAAGGAATGATTAAGGGCCTATGGAAAAACCACAGCCACGAGTCCATGGTTGGTACACCTCACTGCTGCATTCCCAATTACCTGCCCCTACTCAGATTCCTGAAAGATAAAACCAGGAAGTTTTTGTTTTTTTTTTTTTTTTTTTTTTTTAAGACAGAGTTTTTCTCTGTTTCCCAGGCTGGAGTGCAGTGGTGTGATCTCGGCTCACTGCAACCTCCGCCTCCCAGGTTCAAGCGATTCTCCTGCCTCAGCTTCCTGTGTAGCCAGGATTATAGGCACTCACCCACCATGCCTGGCTAATTTTTGTATTTTTAGTAGAGACAAGTTTTCATCATGTTGGGCAGGCTGATCTCAAACTCCTCACCTCAGGCAGTCCACCCACCTGGGCCTCCCAAAGTGCTGGGATTACAGGCGTGGGCCACCTTGCCTGACCCAGGAACAGTCTTTATCCCTGAACAGCTCTACTGCTCTGAGACCTTTCTACTCTTCTGTACCAGCATGTGATAGATAAGGCAATGTGGAAGGTCCGTTTACCTCTTTTGTCTTCAAGTCCACCGGCTAAAGTCATCCCTGGCAACGAGAGAGTACTTTTATGATCCTTCCCACGGTTTATCTGTCCTTATCTGGACAGGGAGACGAGACTGTCTGGTAGAGAGTGGATATCGTTTCTCTTCCTCTTAGTTGTCTATGGGAATTTAGTCTCTGAGGCAGTTGGAGGCGAGGGCAGGAAGATTTTTTTGGTCCAACAGGCAAATTTTTTCAGTAGAAGAAAGAAAGGGGGGAGACATCTGAGGTGGTGTCTGTGAGTCCATAACAGCAAGAAAAAGAAGAATCTCTTTTTGTTGTTTCTTTCATTACAAAGATGGGGGCCTTCAATAGGCATTCACAGATTAGAAGCATATTTTGTATTAAGCTGCCCCACTTTTCCAAAGATGTATTGATTTACTGGTGTCTTGGAGCAGCATGACTTTTTTCTTCTTCTTCTTTTTTTTTTTCTCTTTTTGGCTTTAGGCAGTAAGATTGGTGACTGAGCTTTGTTTAGAATACAAAATCTATGACCTGCAACTTTGGAATGGATTCTTGCAAAAGCTTCTGGGCTTCAATATGGTAAGTAAGACTCAGTGCCCCCAACTGAGTATATCTGAAAGCTTTTGCACAGCATCCTCTAAACATTCTGGATTCATACTTGTTATGGAACAGATTTATGCTGAAAACACAGTCACTCTCACTGAGTTCGTGCCAAATTTAAAGAACTTGGTGTTAGGCCAGAGAGTGCAAAATCAAAAAGGACATAAATTTCACTGGAAACAAATGGAAGGTTCCCTAGCCTTTTTTGATATT
Source organism: Ateles fusciceps (assembly GCA_036589455.1). Lineage (NCBI taxonomy): Eukaryota > Metazoa > Chordata > Mammalia > Primates > Atelidae > Ateles > Ateles fusciceps. The sequence goes on along the minus strand of JAZHEH010002317.1, from coordinate 4,271,922 downwards.
TATGAACTTGTAAGTGAACTTCTCTGGCCGTTATCATGGAAGATAAAGTTTTACCAGTACTTCTTTTGGAACTTTAAGAATCCGGTATTTCACATTGAAATTTTCCATTTTGGTGGTCTTTAGAACTTTTTTATTTTTATTTTTTTACAGATTGCTTATCTAAGGAAAGTTTTAAAAGCGATTTCCAGTATCCATTCTCTATGGCAGGTATGTAGTTTTTAAAAATAAATTTTATTGAATTTAATCCTTATACTTTCTGGCCTTGTGACTAAAATTAAGCAGTCAACTCCTTCGTAAAGAACAGAACTGAGCCAAGTACAGTGGATCACTCCTGTAACTCCAACGCTTTGGGAGGCCAAGGCAGAAGAATCACTTGAGCACAGGAGTTTGAGGCTGCAGTGAGCCATGATTGCACCATCACACTCCAGCTCCAGCCTGGGTAACGGAGCTAGATCCTTTCCTTAAAATAAAGAAAGAAGAAACAGAACTGACTGGCTGCAGGATGATGTTTCATTAAACTTGTGCCTGGACCTGTAATACTCAGCTCATATCGCCTCCTGAAGAGACCACTTGCCTGAGTTCTCCAGGCCTCATGAGTCACATCTTCGTTTATGCTTGCAAGACGTTTTGGCTCCACTCTGACTTTTGTCACCATATAGTTTATTTTAATTACATGTGGACTGCCCCTGACAGATTTTGAAGATCTTTAAAGTCAGATACCATGGCTTGTTTATTTTTTCTAAATTTCACATAAGCTGTGCGCCCATATTTATTATTTGTTTAATAAGTTAGGATAATATAGAAATATACTGAGTAAAACATGAAAATTCTCTCTTACTATTTCCCTTCATAATTATCTCCCTGAGAGAATGACTGCTTACAATTTTCTGTGTATTCTAGAGGTTTCCTGTTATACAGGCACGTATGCATATGTGTGCATATCTACAGTGTATACATTTATGCACACATAAATGCAATCACATTCTAAACAAAGTGTTATTTTCACATAATAATGGTCTCTGGAAATTATTCCATATCAGCACATATACATCTATCTAATTGATTTATTGAGCTACAGTTCATGTGTAAAATTTATCCTTTTAAATTATACAATGCAATAGTTTTTCGTATATGCACAAAGTTGTACAGATATCCCCATTATCTAATTCCAGAACATTTTCCTTTCCCCAAATAGAAAACTCATATCCATTAGCAGTCATTCCCATTCCCCACTCCCTTTAGCCCCCAGTGACCACTAATCTACTTTCTGTGCATGGATTTGCCTATTCTGGACATTTCGTATCAATGGAATCTCCTGCTATGTGGCATCCGTGTCTGGCTTCTTTCACTCCGGCATCATGTTTTAAGGTTCATCCACATTGTAGCATGGACCAGAACTTCATTCCTCTTTATTGCCAAATAATGTTCCGTTGTATGGATATACCACTTTTATTTATCCATTTGTCAGTTGATAAACATTTGGGTATCTGATTTTGGTCGTTATAAATAATGCTGCTATGAACATTTGTGTGTAAGTTTTCACATGAACATGTTTTTATTCCTCTTGAGTGTATACCTAGGAGTAGGCTTGTTGTGTCTTCCGGTAACACTCTGTTTAGCCTTTTGAGGTATTTCATTATGTTTAATGCTTGATTATTCTCCATAACATGTAGTAAAATGTACCCGAAGTTATTTAACCACTCCTCTATTGATGGAAGTTTACTTTTTTTTTTTTCTTTAAATATATAGAGATGGGTGTCTTGTTATATTGTCTAGGATGTTCTTGAACTCCTGGGCTCAAACAATCCTCCTGCCTTGGCCTCCCAAAGTACTGGGATTACAGGTGTGAGCCACCATGCCTGGCCAATGTTCTTTCCTTATTCACCTTCTTGAAATTCTTTCTCTTGTCCCCTTCCTCCTTCCCTGTGACCCTGGCACATAACTGGCTAAGGATTAATTTTATTTTCTGAGTTGGGTTCTGACTTTTTGCCAAAAGAAACAATGAATCAGCCCGGGTTGTATAATGAGATCCCGAAACGTACAGTTATGAAGATCATTATGCTAGAACCTTCATCATCTCAAACAGGGAGATACCAGCTTATGATTTTAGTCATCTGGAATGACTAAACTATATAATATAAACTATATGTAATATAAACTATAAATGTACAGTTTTGTGATCATATAACAGTGGCCTCTGGAGAGTTTTCGTATCAGCAGCACATAGCGATCTATTTAATTTTTTTGTTGAGCTACAATTCACTTGTAAAAGTATACAATTACTTTTACAAGTATTATACTTTTGAAAGTATACAATCAAGTAGTTTTTGGTGTATTCATTAAATTGTACAACCATCATCATTATTTAATTTTAGAACATTTAGACTGCAATTTAAAGAGAATTCATAATATCCTTTTTGAGACAGAGTCTTGCTCTGTTGCCTAGGCTGGAGTGCAGTGACGCGATCTCAGCTCACTGCAACCTCCAGCTCCCGAGTTCGAGCAATGCTTCTTCTTGCTGGGATTACAGGTGTGTACCACCACACCTGGCTAATTTTTGTATTTTTAGTAGAGACGGGGTTTCTCAATGTTGGCCAGGCTGGTCTCAAACTCCTGACCTCAAGTGATCCACCTGCCTCGGCCTCTCAAAGTGCTGTGATTATAGGTGTGAACCACCGTGCCCGGCCTAGACTAAAAATTAAAGAGAGTTTGTAATATCCTTAACATGAATATCCCAAACATCGACTTGTTTTCACAGGTTCCCTACTTCAGCAGAGCGTGGCAGCGTGTGATACAGATACCACTGCTTTCAGGTATTTCACTCTCCTCTGAAACATTCACTATCGCATTTTATAGTTGAGTGTGTGCGTATCATGGTTATTTGTTTTATCTTCAGCCTCTTGTCCTTTAAGTCCGGATCAGCTGTCAGATTGTTGTGAGAGTCTCATTGCTGTTCTTGAGTAAGTAATATATTTGTTCTACCAAAAAACAAAAAATAAAGTTTGTTGCTTATAAGATTCCTTTCTGATAGATATCTCTTATAAGGAATTCCTTTTGTGAGGAAGTTAAGCATAACACTTGTTTTTATAATAAAATATCTTGATTGTTTTTACAATGTCTTCTTCCCATGTGTGGTGCGACTAGTAAACTGAGCATTCTCTAAAATGAGTGCATACTGTTTATATGAGCATAGAGTACCTTTGATGACTACCCTAAGTCATGCAGTGTTGTCACACAGATTTTGAGTCTTCTGGCTGTGTGCGGTGGCTCACGCCTGTAATCCCAGCACTTTGGGAGGCCAGGGCAGGTGGATCACTTGAGGTCAGGAGTTTGAGACCAGCCTGGCCAACATGGCGAAACCCCGTCTCTACTAAAAATACAAAAATGAGCTTCCCAACATGGCGCAGTCGATTAACATGGAGCTGAATCTGCTGCAGCTAGAAATGCTCAAAAACCAGCTGGACCAGGAAGTGGAGTTCTTGTCCACGTCCATTGCCCAGCTCAAAGTGGTACAGACCAAGTATGTGGAAGCCAAGGACTGTCTGAACGTGCTGAACAAGAGCAACGAGAGGAAAAAATTACTCATCCCACTGACAAGTTCTATGTATGTCCCTGGGAAGCTGCATGATGTGGAGCTCATCGATGTGGGAACTGGGTACTATGTAGAGAAGACAGCTGAGGATGCCAAGGACTTCTTCAAGAGGAAGATAGATTTTCTAACCAAGCAGATGGAGAAAATCCAACCAACTCTCCAGGAGAAGCACGCCATGAAACAGGCTGTCATGGAAATGATGAGCCGGAAGATTCAGCAGCTCACGGCCCTGGGGGCAGCTCAGGCTACTGCTAAGGGCTGAGAGTTTTTGCAGAAATAGGGCAGAGGGACACCCTTTGGGCGTGACTTCCTGGTGCTGGAGAGGGAAGGGTCTTGTGTTTAATACCAATAAATATGCCAGCTGGGCAGAAAAAAAAAATTACAAAAATGAGGTGGATGTGGTGGTGGGCACCTGTAATCACAGCTACTTGGGAGGCTGAGGCAGAAGAATCACTTGAACCCTGGAAGTGTTGGTTGCAGTGAGCTAAGATCATGCCATTGCACTCCAGTCTGGGCGACAGAGCGAGACTCTGTCTAAAATATATATATATATATATATATATATATATTTTTTTTTTTTTTTTTGAGTCTTATGAGAATTTAGAAGCCTATCTTTTGGCATCTGTAGGCTTTCAGACATAATCATGGTAGCAAACAGTAGTCTTTGTTCCCGTGGGTAGATTCTTTTATTCCATGTAGAATGCCATCAAAGACTCCTGTTACTCATTTCCTAAGCATATGTCATGTACCAGCACTTTAGTGTTTAAAATTATTGAAAGCTTGGACAGGTAGATGACTATGGAAAGCTACAAAGGCCAGTATAATCTAGTGAATCTGACAGATTATTAACTAATTAATATGCTTTCTCAAAGATGTCCAGTCTCAGATGATCTTGACCTGATCGGAATTGCCAAGCAGTATATCCAGTTAGAACTTCCGGCTTTTGCATTAGCTTGTCTGATGCTCATGCCCCACTCAGAGAAAAGACACCAGCAAATTAAGGTATCGTGCACATGATTCCTCTGGGCTGCGAAGGAAATAGAAGGTCTCATCTTGCATGTCCCTTGCAAAAGGTTGCATTTTCATTTCAGCAAACCTGTAAAGCATGAATACATGAGATATGAGTAAGGCTTGTCTGGGGGCTTAGTGGGAGGTAAGACTGGAAGATAGATTAAGGTCCAGCTAAGGGATGTCTTACAAGGGGTTTGGGCCTTATTCTCTATCAGTGGGGAAACAAGTGATTATTTTAGAACAGCAAGCAAATGATGAAGCAAGTATTTTAGAAGGAATAACCCATTAACCCATGTAGGCTTGGTCAGAAGAGAGGGCAAGAAGGGAAACTTGGGAAGCTGTTGCATTTGAGTAGAATTTTATCTCACTTGATCTCTTCATAGCAACCTTGTGCATAGGCAGGGAAGGTTTGAGGGTTAAATACCCACGATGGGGTCTGGTAATGAACAAGACAAGAAGGCTACAAGGAAGGCAGCTGACTTAGCAATTGAATGTGGGAGATAAAAGAGAGGGAGAGTCAGATTTTATGTGTGGGTGCCCATCAGGAGGAGCCACGAGCATGTTGGGGACGGAATTTTAAAATAACTCTCATTTCCTTTATAATATAGAACAAATAGAACAAAGCATTTTGGAATGTTTTATAGTTATTTTCCCTGCAGGTAGGCATGCCAGTAGATAGAGATCAACATGCATTCATGCCCTTTTTTTTTTTTTTTTTTTTTTTTGAGAGAGTCTCTCTCTGTTACCCAGGCTGGAGTGCAGTGGCACAATTTCAGCTCACTGCAACCTCACCTCCTGGGTTCAAGTGACTCCCAAGTAGCTGACATTACAGGCTCCCACCACCACACCTGGCTAATTTTTGTATTTAGTAGAGTTGGGGTTTGCCATGTTGGCCAGGCTGCTCTCAAACTCCTGACCTGAGGCAATCCACTGGCCTTGGCCTCCCAAAGTGTTGGGATTATAGGCGTGAGCCACCGCGCTTGGCTCAACATGCTTATTTTTAATTTGTCATTTGGTCTATTAATTACATTTTTTAAAGCCATCTGTGCCTGTCTTTAACTTTTTCCCCTTTTCATCATTCATACACTCGTCCCTTGATGGCATTCAGCGTTTCAGTATTTAAATAGATTCCTTTTGGCATTTTAGAATGACAAAATATCTGATCAATGGCTCTCGCTGTTGGAATAAGTAATAATACTTTGCTATTATTTCTGCTTTGATTTTTCTCTAGAATTTTCTAGATTCATGTGACCCACAGGTTATTTTAAAGCAATTGGAAGAGCATATGAACACAGGCCAGCTAACAGGATTGTCACATCAAGTAAGAGACAGTTTCATCTCCTTTTTGCTATGAAAATTTTGATACTAGAAGGTAATCATTTTTCCAAACCAAGATTAAGCTGCAAACTGCTATGTCTGTTTGTTATGTATAGAATTATTTTGCTTTTATTAAAGCCTCAGTAATTTTTTTTTTTTTTGAGACGGAGTCTCGTTCTGCTGTCCAGGCTGGAGTGCAGTGGTGGGATCTCGGCTCACTGCAACCTCCGCCCCTTGGGTTCAAGTGATTCTCCTGCCCCAGCCTCCTGAGTAGCTGGGATTACAGGCGCGTACCACCATGCCCGGCTAATTTTTGTATTTTTAGTAGAGATGGGGTTTCACCATATTGGCCAAGCTGGTCTTGAACTCCTGACCTTATGATCCACCCGCCTTGGCCTTCCAGAGTGCTGGGATTACAGGCGTGAGCCACGGTGCCTGGCCAGCCTCAGTAATTTTTTTAAAAGGCAGGGACCCTGACTTTTGTTGACTGCCGTGCTCCATGGAAAATTTGTAGCCTTAAGTGCTTTTGATTGAAAATAGATCTTCGGCCGGGCGCAGTGGCTCACGCCTATAATCCCAGCAGTTTGGGAGGCCAAGGCGGGTGGATCACAAGATCAAGAGATCGAGACCATCCTGGTCAACATGGTGAAACCCCGTCTCTACTAAAAATACAAAAATTAGCTGGGCATGGTGGTGCACGCCTGTGGTCCCAGCTACGCGGGAGGCTGAGACAGGAGAATTGCTTGAACCCAGGAGGCGAAGGTTGCCGAGATTGCGCCATTGCACTCCAGCCTGGGTAACAAGAGCGAAACTCTGTCTCAAAAAAAAAAAAAGAAAAAGAAAACAGATTTTCTTCCTCATAAAAAGTCTCAAAGTGCACAACAACAATTATTTATTGACTGATACTGACAGGCCTCCTTTCCCTCTTCAACCCCTCAAAAAGGAGGTGCAGTCACAATGCAGTGCTAATTGGGCTTCAGATTGTCAGAAATGTTTCAATATTGAATAAAGGCTTGGAATTTAACACATCTAATGATACCTGTCCTTTTATAGATTAGAAGTCTGATTCTGAATAATATCATCAGTAAGAAGGAGTTTGGGATTTTGGCAAAGACCAAATACTTTCAAATGTTGAAGACGCACATGATGAATACCAACAATATCACTGAACTAGTACACTATTTGGCAGATGACTTAAGGTAAGTTAATTTTCAAAACAACTTATTGTGGAATTTCCTTAAAATCTATCTTTATGTTGGAGGAAAATGTCAAACAATTATAGAGCTATTTGGTTGTAATTAAAAGTTCAAAATATTAAATCTCTCATTACTGCATATATCAAAAAGTGAATCATTTAATAACCCAATTTCTTAGAACATGACCTTAGAATCTGACAAACAGGTCATCTGAATCCCCAAATCGAGTGTCTCACAGTCCTGCTCTAAATCCTACATTACAATTTTATGTCTTAGACACTTGCTCAGAACATTAATGACTTTATGTAACACATCATTTTTGCTAAGCCTGGTTATCTAATTTTCCAGCACCCACAAGTTTAGGAATAATAAGCTTCTTGGGATAGAGCTGGGGGCGGATATGGAAACTGAACAGGAGAAGGAAGAAGTGGGCCGACACTAAAGAAAGGGAAGTTCAAGCCTGCAGGACGCACCGGATCCGTCCCTGCATGTGGTCTAGCCGTGCTGGCGCTTGAGAGGTCTTTCTTTCTCGTTACCACTCCATGGATTTCCATCTGCTCGTTTATCTCTTGTGATCCAACCGTAATTAGATATTCTTATTTTTGAGCAAGTATTTTTTGAGTTATAATTGATACATATAATAAGCTGGACATATCTGAAGTCTGCAGTTTAGTAAATTTTGACATATGTGTACCTATGAAGCCATCACCACAATCAAGAGAGTGAACATATCACCTCCGAAAGGTTCCTCATGCCCTCTGTGAAGTTGATTACACGAATTAGGTTATTCTTGTAATATCCAAATACATCAGAGTAGAGGGGCCCATGGAAAAAGCACTCACAGTACAAAAGATTTCTCTAAAAATGTAATTCTGGCCACGTGGGTGGTTCACGCTTGTAATCCCAGCACTTTGGGAGGCTGAGGCAGGCGGATCACCTGAAGTCAGGAGTTCGAGACCAGCCTAGCCAACATGTTGAAACCCCATCTCTACTAAAAATACAAAAATTATCCAGGCATGGTGACGCATGCCTGTAATCCCAGCTACTCAGGAGGCTGAGGTGGGAGATTCGCTTGAACTGGGGAGGTGGAGATTGCAGTGAGTGGAGATGTAATTCACTGCAAGCCTGACTGCTGAAACTGTCTGTTGTAACCTAAGACCAGTTTTGTCTATAGCTGCTGAGATAATTTGCTGCATTTCTAGGACTAATTTTGCTCACCACTGTCACCCACCAGTCAGCTTGCCAGCTCCCCAAACCCTTACCTAATGCCTGTAAGCTTTCTTAAAGAACAATATGTGGCCGGGTGCGGTGGCTCACGCCTGTAATTCCAGCACTTTGGAAGGCCGAGACGGGTGGATCACTTCAGGTTAGGAGTTTGAGACCAGCCTGGCCAACATGGTGAAACCCCCTCTCTACTAAAAATACAAAAACTAGCTGAGTATGGTGGTGGGCGCCTGAAATCCCAGCTACTCCAGAGGCTGATGTGGAAGAATTGCTTGAACCCGGGAGGTGGAGGTGTGCAGTAAGCCAAGATCATGCCATTGCACTCCAACTGGGCAACAAGAGAGAACTCCATCTCTTTCTCTCTCTCTGTCTCTGTCTGTCTCTCTCTCTCTCACACACACACACACACACAATATGTAACATGTCTCTTTTTCATAGAGATTGGTCTCTACATTTTGATTTTGACTTCAATGCCTCTTTTTCGTTCTTTTCTTTTTGAGACAGGGTCTTGCTTTGTCACCCAGGGGAGTGCAGTGGCACAAATATGGCTGACTTCTGCCTCAACCTCCTGGGTTCAAGCGATCCCCCTACCTCAGCCTCCCAGAGTTGCTGGGATTACAAGCACCCAACACCACACCTGGCTAATTTTATGTTTTTTGTAGTGACACGGTTTTGCCATGTTGCCCAGGCTGGTCTCAAACTCCTGGACCCAAACCATCTGTACACCTTGGCCTTCCTAAGTGCTGGAATTATTGTCACGAGCTGCTGTGCCTGGCCTAACACTTCTTTTTCTTTTTGATTCTGTAGTTTAGATGAAGCTTCAAGTCTTGATAACTGAATATTCAAAGCACTACGGGAAACCTGTGCCTCCAGATGCTGCTCCCTGTGAAATTCTGAAGGTAAGGCTAACGGAGAGTTCTTAGGTTCTAACTTGACACTGTTTATATTTGTAGGCTATTGAAATCAACCAGCCTTTCCTTTCTTTTTTTCCAACCAGCCTTTTCTAGTGTTCGGGAGATAAATGTGTTTTTATGTGTAATTGTAGTTTTTATATTTTACTTTTTGTGTTAGAGAGTTCTAAACTAGAAATCAAGAGGCCACAGTTCTAATCTCAGCTTGTCCCTATAGGCAACAAGGCCTAGTGTGAGCTTAGTCTTCAGATCTGGACCCCATGGTCTCTCAGGTGCTTTCTAGCCTTACCATTACTCATAAGGTGGTGTTTTTAATATTGAAGTGGGTGAAACCTGATTTCTAAAATGTGTTGATTACTGTCATGCTTGGGATTAACTGCTTTTTAAATTAATTATTCGTCTTTAATTACCTAAAACATATGTTCACTATAGAAAAAGAGGAGTTGACCGGGCATGATGGCTCATGCCTGTAATCCCAGCACTTTGGGAGGCTGAAGGGGGTGAATCACATAAGGTCAGGAGTTCGAGATCAGTCTGGCTAACATGGTAAAACCTCATCTCTACTAAAAATACAAAAAAAATTAACCAGGCGTGGTGGCAGGCAAGAGGCAGGAGAATCACTTGAACCCAGGAGGCAGACGTTGCAGTGAGCCAAGATTGCGCCATTTCGCTCTAGCCTGGGCAACAAGAGCAAAACTTCATCTCGAAAAAAGAGAAGTATAGAGGAGCCAAAAATAATGATGATAATAATACTAAACTGATCTCCAAAATCTCACTCTCCAGACAGAGGATCACTGTTAACATTTTTGTTGTACGTTCTTCCAAGTTTTTTGTATATAAAATGTGCACATAATTTATTTTACTCCTATTTTGAACTTAAGTACCAGGTAAAAGTTTTGCTTTGATCATGTTTTGGTAGTTTTATTTTTTACTTGCCATTTTCCAGATCAGAATATTTTGGAATATTTTGGTAGCTTTAGTAAACCTAAGTATAGTGGCTTATTTCTTCCTTTGGTCCAGATCAGGCATATTAGAATAAATCCGCATTTTGTTACCTCTCATTAATAACTTACAGGGCTCACCTCCAGTCGCTTGTGCTCAATGGCATAAGATTACTTTTTTTCCAGAAAGGGAGAATATTGATTCGGGAGACAAATTCATGGCCTTTAAAAATTGTTTCTCTCTCATCTGCCTAAAATGCCAAATAGTTTTATATGTAGATTTTTATCTCTTCACTTAAGTCTTTAAGTTCTATACTTTATTTGACCATTTTCAATTTGAAAAACCGACGTAAAAATCACTTCTGTGTTTCTTCCCATTTAGATGTTTCTTAGTGGATTATAGTAAAATCATTGAACGTTTTTTGCAAGAAGGACAAGAATTTTGGAGTCTGCTATTGATGGACCATATGTATTACAGTTTTTAAATTGTGCTATTATAGTTATTACAGTTTTAAAATTGTGTATTATACCTATTTGTCCAACATTGCCCCACATGTAATAAATAAAACGCCTAATATGAGCATAATTGCCCCATAAAGAACTCATGTCCTGAATTAATAAGTCTTTTCATTGCCAGTTACTTGTGCAATTTATAGAGACTATCAACTTTTTGTACCACATGTGAAGGAAACAAAGTACAAAAATAGTTTGCTGTCTCCAAGAAAAGTGAGTGCTTGGCCGGGCACAGTGGCTCACACCTGTAATCCCAGCACTTTGGGAGGCCAAGGCAGGTGGATCACGAGGTCAGGAGTTTGAGACCAGCCTGGCCAAGATGGTGAAACCCCATCTCTACTAAAAATACAAAAATTAGCTGGGCACAGTGGCGGGTGCCTGTAATCCCAGCTACTCAAGAGGCTGAGGCAGGAGAATCACTTGAACCCAGGAAGCGGAGATTGCAATGAGCCAAGATTGTGCCACTACACTCTAGCCTGGGCGACAGAGGAAGACTTCATCTCAAAAAAAGAAAAAAGAAAAGTGAGTGCTTATAGCCTTTTCTTCCATTTAAAAAAGTAAGAATAACAGTCTTTTTAATGTTATTCTAAGAAAACATTGGTATAATTCTAAGAAAACATTGTATCAGTCATTGGCCAGTCAGGAAAATAAAAGCCACTCTAGATATGCCAAGCAGGGAAGAATTTCATGCCAGGGATTAGTTATAAAGTTCTTCAAAAGACTGAAAGAGCAGAAGGGAGATAGCAGGGGGAGCCAGACAAAAGGAAAGAAGGGCTTTGCAGCCATAGATCAGAAGCTGCTCCTGCCTCTGGCTTAGAGCCCTGAGCCCATGCTTGTCACTGAGTTGTTGGAGCTTCTGCAGCCACTGCAGTGCTCAGAAGCCCAAGGAGTCTATCCGCCATTGCTGCTGACAAGTTACACTATGGCTGCCCAAGCTGCCAAGCCACCACCAAAAGAAGAAACATATCGCCAGACATGGTGGCTCACACCTGTAATCCCAGCACTTTGGAAGCCGAGGCGGGTAGATCACAAGGTCAGTAGTCAAGACCAGCCTGGCCAATATGGTGAAACCCTGTCTCTACTGAAAATACAAAAATTAGCCGGCGTGGTGGCACGCACCTGTAGTCCTAGCTACTCGGGAGGCCGAGGCAGAAGAATCTCTTGAATCCAGGAGTCCGAGGTTGCTGTGAGCCTAGGTCGCGCCACTGCACTCCAGCCTGGGTGACAGAGCAAGACTCTATCTCCCCCACGACAAAAAAGAAGAAGAAACATCTCTGCACTTTCTCCAAGCTTCTAATTCGTACACCGGTGCCAAGAAATAGCAGAACCAAACTGGAAGCCACCTGGCTAAATGTCTGAGAGCGGTGGTCCGTAGCTATAAATCCCCAGCGGTGCAGCAAGTGGCCTAGAAGGGCGTGTGGAGTGAAAAGCCAGCACACAGAAGTGTTCATTACACCTGTTATTCTGCCTTTGTAGTCTTTTGCCATACTTGTGAATAACTTAAGTGGATTTGATATTACTGGATCGTTTGTCTTTGTTTTGCCAGTTGAAGAAAAGATTTCTAAAAAACTCTATATAACATCATGATTAAACACAGGTTTTGGAGTAAAATAAGTCTGGATTTGTATTCTGGTTCTATCACTTACTAGCTGTGTGGGCATGAGCAAGTTATTTAATTTCCCACAGTCTTTATTAAATAAATAAATAAATAAATAAAAGAGAGAAACAAGGTGGTCTTGCCCTGTCATCTAGGCTGGAGTGTAGTGGTATGACCGTAGCTCACTGTAACACCAAACTCTTGGGCTTAAGCGATCCTCCTCTTCAACCTCCTGAGTAGGGATTACAGGGACACACCACCATGACTTCCTGATTTTTAAATTTTTTTGTAGAGACAAGATCTTGCTTTCTTGCGCAGGGTCTTGCATTCTTGCCCAGGCTGGTCTTGAACTCCAGGCCTCAAGTAGTCCTCCCACTTTGGCCTCCCTAAGTGCTGGTATTACAGGCATGAGCCACCTCTCCCGGCCTAATTTATCACCATCTTAATTCCCTCAAAATGAGGACAGTAAAAGTATCTACCTTCTAGTGGCAAGAGGTTTGAATCAGTTCATATAAAGCATCTAGGCTGGGCACAGTGGTTCATGCCTGTAATCCCAGCACATTTGGAGACCGAGGTAGCAGATCACAAGATCAGGAGATCGAGATCATTTTGGCTAACACAGTGAAACCCCATCTCTACTAAAAATACAAAAAAATTACCCAGGCATGGTAACACATGCCTGTAATCCCAGCTACTTGGGAGACTGAGGCACGAGAATCATGTGAACCCAGGAGGCAGAGGTTGCAGTGAGCCAAGATTATGCCACTGCACTCAAGCCTGGGTGACAGGGCAAGACTCCATCTCAAAAACAAAAATGCATCTAGCACAGTACCCGTAAGTGCCAAAAATGCTCTATGATTATGTAGGCTTCTGTTTAACTAATTGCAAGTTTCTAAATTGCAGGTACAATAATAAAATTATTTTGTACTTTGAAGGTGTTATACTAAATGTTTCTGAACAGTAATTAGTTTAAAATGCAAATTACTTAATTTGCAGTGATATTTTTAATTACATTTGACCTATATTTAAAACATAGTCCAATAACTATTTACATAGGTCTTAGACTTCTCATAAGGATCATAACAAATAAGAATAGCTGGGCTGGCTGGATGTGGTTCATACCTGTAATCCCAGCACTTTGGGAGGCTCAGGGTGGTGGATCACCTGAGGTCAAGAGTTCAAGACCAGCCTGGCCAATATGGTGAAACCCTGTCTCTACTAAAAATACAAAAAATTAGTCAGGCGCGATGGTGGGCACCTGTAATCCCAGCTACTTGGGAGACTGAGGCAGAAGAATCTCTTGAACCCAGGAGGTGGAGGCTGCAGTGAGCTGAAATGAAGCCATTGCACTCCAGTCTGGGCAGCAGGGTGAGACTCCATCTCAAAAAAAAAGAAAAAAAAAAAAGGAATAGCTGGGCTGAGCATCATGGCTCACAGACGCTTGAGACCAGCCTGGTCAGTGAAACCTTGTCTCTACTAAAAACTAAAAAAAAAAAAAAAAATTAAACCAGCCATGGTGGTGTGTGCCTGTAGCCATAGCTACTTAGGAGGCTGAAGTGGGAGGATCACCTGAGGCCAGGAGGCAGAGGTTGCAGTGGGCCAAGATCGTGCCACTGCACTCCAGCCTGGGTGACAATAAAGCCCTGTCTCAAAAGAAAAGAAACAAAAAAATAATACAAATAAATACAGCATAGAAACAATACAAAGGGTTTTTTTTTCTCCCCCACTAGAGATGGAGTCTTGCTCTGTCATCCTGGCTGGAGTGCAGTGGAAAATAGAAAAATTAGGCAGGCGTGGTGGCACGCACCTGTAATCACAGCTACTCGGGAGGCTGAGGCAGGAGAACTGCTTGAACCCGGCAGGCAGAGGTTGCAGTGAACTGAGATCTTGCCACTGCACTCCAGCCTGGGTGACAGAGCGAGACTCTGTGTCAAAAACAAAAATGCACACCACCATGCCTTGCTAATCTTTGTGCTTTAGTAGAGTCGGGGTTTCACCACATTGCCCAGGCTGGTCTTGAACTCCTGAGTTCAAGCGATCCACCTGCCTTGGCCTCCCAAAGTGCTGGATTATAGATGTGAGCCACATGCCTAGCCTGTCTGATTTTTTTTTTTTTTTGAGACGTAATATCGCTCTGTCGCCAAGCCGGAGTGCAGTGGTTTGAGCTCAGGTCACCGCAACCTCCACTTCCTGGGTTCAAGCAATTCTCCTGCCTCAACCTCTCGAGCAGCTGGGACTACAGGTGTGTGCTACCATACCCAGCTAGTTTTTGCATTTTTAGTGGAGACAGGGTTTCACCATGTTGGCCAGGATGTCTCAGTATCTTGACCTTATGATCCGCCTGCCTCAGCCTCCCAAAATGCTGGGATTACAGATGAGCCACCATGCCCGGCCACCTGTCTATGATTTTAAATGAGGAAAACATGTTCTTAGCCCATCCAAAACTCCAACCAGTCTTCCAAATAACACTAAAACAAAACATTTAACATGACACCAACAGTTTGCAGAATAAAACCTGATTTTTTTAAATGCCTATAAATTAAATAGTGGATTAAGTTCGTGTATAATAAAAAAACAAAATTAGACTGCGTATGTTGATTCAATTTTCTTTCGCCCCAAGAAATGTATATTGTAATCGAACAGTGAAATAACGCTGGCTGGGTGTGATGGCTCGAGCTTGTAATCCCAGCACTTTGGGAGATCCAAGTGGATGGATAACCTGAGGTTGGGAGCTCAAGACCAGCCTGACCAACATGGTGAAACTCCATCTCTACTAAAAATACAAAATCAGCTGGATGTGGTGGCATGCCTATAATCCTAGCTACTCGGAGGATGAAGCAGGAGAATCACTTGAACCTGGGAAGCGGAGGTTACAGTGAGCCGAGATTGCACCCCTGCACTCCAGCCTGGGCAACAAAGTGAGACTCCATCTTACAACAAACAAGAAAAAAGATGTCAAGAGGCGTGATGCTCAGCCCCAAAGGAAAAGTTAAAAAACAAAAAGTTGCATGATGGTTGCAAATAACACTTAACAATATAAAATGAGGCACAACTTTATTCATTTATTTATTTTTAGATGGAGTCTTGCTCTGTTGCCCAGGCCGGAGTTCAGTGGCATGATCTCAGCTCACTGCAGCCTCCGCCTCCCGGGTTCAGGAGATTCTCTGCCTCAGCTTCCTGAGTAGCTGGGATTACAGGCATGCGCCACCATGCCCAGCTAAGTTTTGTATTTTTAGTAGAGACAGGGTTTCACCATGTTGGCCAGGATGGTTTTGAACTCTTGACCTCAGGTGATCACCTGCCTCAGCCTCCCAAAGTGCTGGGATTTCAGGCGTGAGCCACTGCGCCTGGCTACGATGAAGTGAAACTTTAAATCTCACAGGAGAATTTCCGTCATACTCAGTTGAAATAGTCAAAGCCCACCCAGAATCAAGGGAGGGGGCATAGCCCCCACCTCTTGTGGAAGAAGCATAAGAATTTGTGGCCATTAAAAAAAAATTGGTTTTATTGTGGGAAAATACATATAATATTTACCATCTTCACCGTTTTAAGGTGTACAGTGGTATGTGGCCATTTTAAAAAATCACATGAAGTTTTTAAAAAGCAAGATGTGCGAAGTAGTGTGTATAAATATACACAATCTATTTGTAGCTCTTTCAGTCTTCAAATGCGAAACACTTATAACAGCCACCTACTCCCAAGTTCCTCAGTTATGTCTTATCAAAACAAAGTGTTTTTCTCACTGATCACACATTGAAGTATTAGTCCCAGAAGAGGTATAAAAAGGTTTGCTATGTATAGTCTGCATATTTTGGAGTTTGTTTTGAAACAATGGCTCCAAGTGTCCGGCAAAATTACCAATCTACAAGAATACAGTTTAAGTGCCTAGTTTTGTTAAGTAGTGAATCTATTAGAAATCAATTGACGGCTGGGCGAGGTGGCTCACACCTGTAACCCCAGCACTTTGGGAGGCTGAGGTGGGTGGATCACTTGAGGTCAGGAATTCAAGATGACCAGCCTGGCCAACATGGTGAAACCCTGTCTCTCCTAAAAATACAAAAACGGGCTGGATGTGGTGGCATATGCCTGTAATCCCAGCTACTAAGGATGCTGAGGTAGGAGAATTGCTTGTACTCAGGAGGTGGAGGTTGCAGTAAGCCAAGATTGCACAACTACACTTCAGCCTGGGCAACAGAGGAAGACTCTCAAAAAAAAAAAAAAAAAAGTCAGGCGCGGTGGCTCACGCCTGTAATCCCAGCACTTTGGGAGGCCAAGGCGGGTGGATCATGAGGTCAGAAGTTCGAGACCATCCTGGCCAATATGGTGAAACCCCATCTTTAAAAAAACAACAAAATGGTTGATTGTCAAGTCAATCAGGAAGAACCTGAGTACCCACTAGGTGCATAGCACTATTCTAGGTTCTTTGGAGAATACTAGTAGAACACACAGTCTGTGCAATTGCAATAAGAGGAATACAAATGCATATAGGAGTAAGTGCCAAGTCCCTGTTGTGGTAGGCCAGTGATTCTCAAACTCTGCTGCATGTTAGAATCTTCGCTACACATTCAGATGACCTGGGTTTTTTTTTTTTTTTTGGAGATAGAGTCTTGCTCTTGTTTCCCAGGCTGGAGTGCAATGGTGCTATCTTGGCTCACTGCAACCTCTGCCTCCCGGGTTAAAGCGATTCTCCTGTCTCTTCCCAGATATATGGAATTATAGGCACTTGCCACTACGCTCAGCTAATTTTTGCATTTTTAGTAGAGATTGGGTTTCATCATGTTGGTCAGGCTGGTCGCAAACTCTTGACCTGAGGTGATCCACCCACCTCGGTCTCCCAAAGTTTTGGGATTATAGGCGTGAGTAACCACACCTGGCCCACCTGGGGATATTTTTAAGATCCCAATGCCCAGATCACGCCCATACCAGTTACATATGACTCTGGGGTCTTAGAGTTGGGTTTTAGTAATTTTTTTCAGACTTACCAGGTAATTTATACAAATCACCTGGGGGAGCTTTCTTAAGTTTCAGATTTGGGTTCACAGATCTGGGTTGGGGTTCCAATTCTGCAATTCTTTTATTTTTATTTTTTGTTTTTAATTCTTTCATTTTTTTAAATAGGATCTGGCTGTGTTGCTCAGGTTGGAGTGCAGTACAGGCCTCCCGTGTAGTTGGGCCTAGAGGCCCATCCCCAGCCAGATTCTGCGTTTCTAACAAGCACCGGGTGATACCAACCCTGCTCATTCACTGATCATACTTTTAAAGTAACAGGGATCTAGACTAGGGGTTGGCAAATTATGGCCCATGGTGACCAAATTAATTTTTACCTTCTTAAAGGTTGAACTCTTGACCTTGAACTCTTGAGCTCAGGTAATCCACCCACCTTGGCCTCCCAGAGTGCTGGGATTATAGGTGTGAGCCACTGTGCCCAGCTGAGTAGTTTCAGTAGAGACTGATATGGTTTGGCTATGTGTCCCCACCCAAATCTCATGTTGAATTGTAATCCGCCGTGTTGGGGCAGGGACCTGGTGGGAGGCGATTGGATCATGTGGGTGGTTTTCCCTTTGCTGTTCTCATGATAGTGAGTTTTCATGAGGTCTTGTTGCTTAAAAGTATGTATACTTCCCTGCTCTCTCCTCCACCATGTGAAGAGGGGGTTTGCTTCCCTTTGTCTTCTGCCGTGATTGTAAGTTTCCTGAGGTCTCCCAGTCATGCTTCCTGTTTAGCCTGCTGAACTGTGAGTCCATTAAACCTCTTTTCTTCGTAAACTTCCCAGTCTCAGGTAGATCTTTATAGTAGGGTGAGAATGGACTGATACAGAGACCATGCAGCTGGCAAAGCTAAAGTATTTCCTTGTCTGGCTCTTTACAGGAAAAGTTGCCTTCTCTTGGTCTAGAGAAGCACTGTCCAATAGAAATGTCATGCAAGCATATATGGCACTTTACATTTTCTAGTAGACACGTTATGCTTTAAGGGTTAATTCTTAAAGCATAATGGAATTATGGAATTAACTTGAGCTGTTTTGCTGAAGGTTTTACAAGGCACCGCTTCTGGTCAAGGCATGAAACAGTGATTAAGGAAACATAGAGATTATAGTGCTGTTTGTAGCCAGGGGTTTGAAGTTTGGAGGTGGTTTGTACCAGCTTGTCAATGTTATTTATAACAATTAAATTGATTATTTGCTTCTGGTCTTGGTGAGAACAACTCCACCAAGAGGGTCCTGCTGTTGAGGCTTTCTGTGGCAGGAATACGCCCACGTGACAAAGTATGAAAAAACCTGAGATGCCATGTTGGACCCTGATTCCAAGATGCTCTATACACATATCTCTGGTGCTTTGGGTCGGGGGATAGTGTGTCCAGCCACAGCCCCTAGAAAGGGAGGATTGTGGGAGCCCGCACCTGGTTCTCCAGAGCCTTTGCTGTGAAATACCCATTGGCCAGGACACATGTTCTTAATTTAATGCCATTGCTATATTGAATCGTTCTCTGGTAATAAATGAGATTGGTTAGAATTGTCACTTTGGGTACTGGGACTGTCTTTTAGCCATTGAACCCTGTTGAAACTGTCACTGTTAATGCACATATTATGAAAAGCAAAATAATGAAATTGATTTTAATTACATGTATATATGTGTGTGTGTGTGTGTGTATAAATATAATTGTTTTCCTCTGGTCCTTGATCCAGGATATTTTAATGATGTATTTTACTTACCCCAGTAGCATATCCAGAATATATTGACATGTAATCAATGTAAGAAATTAATAGATATTTTACACTTTTTTTTCACACTTATTCTTCACACTCCAGTGAATGATTTAAATTTACAACATATCTGGCCAGGTGTGGTGGCTCATGCCTGTAATCCCAGCACTTTGGGAGGCCAAGGTGGAAAGATCGCTTCAGCCCAGGAGTTCAAAACCAGCCTGGGCAATATCATGAGACCCCCGTCTCAACAAAAAACACAAAAATTAGCTGGGTGTGGTCATGCATGTCTGTGATCCCAGCAACTTGGGAGCCTGAGGCAGGAGGATTGCTTGAGCCTAGGAGGTCGAGGCTGCAGTGAGCTGTGATCGTGCCACTGCCTCCAGCCTGGGTGACAGAGTGAGACCCAGTCTCAATAAATAAACAGTTTATCAAGATCAGAGTGAGATGAAAAGAGAAAGAAAATAAGTAAATAAACAAACAGTTTGGGCTAGTGACATTTCAAGTACCTAATGGCCATATGTAGCTACTGGCCACTGTATTGGCCAGTGCAGTGGAGACCAGGATGACCCATAGTTGTACATCCACTTTCCCTTCTTGAGCCCATCGCTTCCCTTCCTGGGGCATTGTTAATCCCAGTGTTCTTTAAACACGCAGTGCCCCAGTCAACCACAGATCTCTATCAATCGATTGGAATTGTGTGTCAGATGAAACTGGTTTACCTTCCTGGTGTAGACAGCTTCACAATAAGTCAGGGAAGTGCAAAATCAGATTTGACTCTATTGGTCAATGGATTTTCTCTGGAAGATGTGGCTGGAACATTCTAAAAGGGAGAAGAACAAGAAAAGGCACAAAGCTGGAACCGTGGGGCAGGGTGAGAGGAGGGAGAAAGCACGTTGGCACCTTGACACCATAAACAGGTGATATTTTTAGGCAGGGAAATAACAGAGTGAACTTGATGTTTTAGGAAGATGAACTTGACAGCTGCGGGTAGGATGAATTGGCTAGAAGGATTGGAGGCACTCCCAGATGAAGAACTATTTAAATTCCCCAGGAAAAGTTACATGTATTTATTTCTACTTTTTTTTGGTGCTTATCGCCCATCATTCCTCCTTTTTGAGATTGAAGTGTAAAGGGCTGTTTTGAGCCCTGGTTTGTTGATTACTCAGTCTACTCATTAATCACCAGAGATTTGTCCATGATTCTAGTTGTTCCATTTCCTTTAGGCGATAATAACTTTGCGTTATGAATGGCACCTTCATCAAATTAAGAGAAAATGAGAAAGCAGCTTTATGATTACAACTTTGAGACCAACTAAAAGAAAATAACTGACTGGGCATGGTGGCTCATGCCTATAATCCCAACACTTTGGGAGGCTGAAGCAGGCAGATCACCTGAGGTCAGGAATTTGAGATCAGCCTGGCCAACATGGCGAAACCCACCTCTACTAAAAATACAGAAATTAGCTGGGTGTGGTGGTGCGTACCTGTAATCCCAGCTACTTGGGAAGCTGAGGCAGGAGAATTACTTGAACCCGGGAGGCAGAGGTTGCATTAAGCCAAGATGGTGCCACTGCACTTCAGCCTGGGTGACAGAATGAGACTTCATCTCAAAAAAAAAAAAAAAAAAAAACCATAAATACATAAAAAGAAAATAAAAACTATTTGTTTAAATATAAATATTGGTGAAATATTTTTCCCTTTTAAAAAGTAATGCAGTGTAAGGTATATGTGAGTTATGTAACAAGGTTTTTATTGTTGTTGTTGTTTGTTTTGTTTTGAGATGGAGCCTCACTCATGTCACCCCAGACTGGATTGCAATGGTGCAATCTCTGCTCACTACAACTTCTACCTTCCCAGTTCAAGTGATTCTCCTGCCTCAGCCTCCCAAATAGCTGGGATTATAGGTGCCCACCACCACACCTGGCAAATTTTTGCATTTTTAGTAGAGATGGGGTTTCATATATTGGCCGAGCTGGTCTTCAACTCCTGACCTCAGGTGATCCACCCACCTCAGCCTCCCAAAGTGCTAAGATTACAGGTGTGAGCCACTGCAAGCCACCACACCTGACCTGTTTTGTTTTTAAGAGATAGGGCCTTGCTCTTTCACCCAGGCTGGAGTGCAGTAGAACCATCACAGCTCACTGCAGGCTCCACCTCCCAGGCTCAAACGATCCTCCCACCTCAGCCTCCCAAGTGCAGTGGCTCATGCCTGTAATCCCAACACTTTGCGGGGGCCGAGTCAGGAGGATCACTTGAGCCCAGGAGTTCAAGACCAGCCTAGGCAACATCGAGAGACCCTGTCTCTACAAAAAAATTTAGAAATTAGCCAAACGTGGTTGCATGTGCCAGTAATCCTCACTACTGAAGAGACTGAGGTGAGAGGATCACTTGAGCCCAGGAGTTCAAGGACTGTGCCACTGCACTCCAGCCTGGGTGACAATGCAAAACCCTGTCTAAAAAACAAAACCCAGTATTTGGGATGATGAAAATGTTCTGGAACTACATGGAAGTAGTGGTTGGCTACACAACATTGCAGATGGACTAAAGAGTCCATTAAACTGCCAATGAATTGTTCAGTTTAAAATTATTATGTGAATTTCACCTCAACTGAAAACAAAAATAATGCAGGACTTCTGCTTTGGGGATGGAATAGACATTTTTTTTTCTATTCATTTTGCTAAGTACAGTTGTAAACCCTGGACATAAGAAGACTGAAAGGGGGAGAAACAAGGGAGACCAGCCAGGGACCTCAGGACCTGGGAGATGACACTGGTGTGTTCCCTGGATTTTCTTGTGGCTTCACGCATCCCAGACATGGAGCTCAAGAAGCCAGCAACCCAGAAACACCAATGGACACAAAAATCTCTCCAATAAAAACTTTTCCCTCTATCCAAAGGACCAGGAGAGAGTCAGCTTAGCAGATAGTAACTGCTCTGCTCCAGCCAAGCACCACAGAAAACACAGTGGGCACCTGTATTAGTCATGGTTCTCTAGAGGGACAGAACTAATGGGAAAGATGTATATATAAAGGGTGGGTTATTAAGGAATATTAACTCACAATCACAAGGTGAGGTCCCATAATAGGCAGCCGTCTGCAAGCCAAGGAACAAGGAAGCCAGTCGGAGTCCCAAAACCTCAAAGTAGGGAAGCCCACAGTGCAGCCTTCAGTCTGGTTGAAAGTCCAAGAGCCCCAAAGCTGAGGAACTTGGAGGCTGTTCGAGGGCAGGAAGCACCCAGCATGGGAGAAAGATAGAGGCCAGAAGACTCAACCAGTCTAGTCTTTCCACGTTGTCTGCACTTTTCCTGGCAGCTGATTAGATGGTGTGGTGCCCACCCAGATTGAGGGTGAGTCTGCCTTTCCCAGCTCACTAACTCGATCTCCTGGCCGGGCATGGTGGCTCAAGCCTGTAATCCCAGCACTTTGGGAGGCCGAGGTGGGCAGATCACGAGGTCAGGAGATTGAGTCCAGCTTGGCCAACATGGTGAAACCCCATCTCTACTAAAAATACAAAAACTAGCTGGGCATGGTGGTGGGCGCCTGTAATCCCAGTTACTCCAGAGGCTGAGGCAGGAGAATCGCTTAAACAAAGGAGTGAGTCAGAGGTTGCAGAGCCGAGATCGCGCCATTGCACTCCAACCTGGTGACAGAGTAAGACTCCCTCTCGGAAAAAAAAGTTAATCTCCTTTGGCAACACCCTTACAGACACACCCAGGAACAAATACTTTGCATCCTTCAGTCTAATCAAGTTGAAACTCAGTATTAACCATCACAGCGCCCCTATGCCAGTAAAGGCGGAGGGGGAAGCCTGGACTTCCACACTTGTTCGACTGCACCAGGTGCCTCAGCCTCCCCTCCCAGCTGCAGTCGAATCAGCAGAGGCACAGCAGGCAGCCAGAGCTTCCACCTCCACCCAGCATAAAACTCCTTAAACTGTAACTTAAAATGAGTGAATGTCACAGTGTGTGTATTATATGGCAACAAGCTGTTGAAAAAAACTAATGCATGGGTGAAGTTACCTGGAAGGTTACACAAGAACCTTCTGTCATTGTTTCTGGGAAGGGGACAGAGATTTGATTCGAGAGAGAAACTTTTTGCCCAGTATGTGGTTCCCACAGTTGATAGTTTTGTCAGGAATTTAAAAAACTATTTGTAAAAATACTTTATGTGGTAAGAAAAACTTAGGTTCATGACATATGTTTAAACAGAAGTTTTAAAATGAGCTGGGCTTGGTGGCAGGCACCTGTAATCCCAGTTACTCGGGAGGCTGAGGCAGGAGGACTGCTTGAGCCCAGGAATTGGACACCAGCCTGGGAAATATAGCGAGATCCTGTCTCTACAAAAATTAAAAATTAGAAAAAAAAAAGAAAAGAACAGGAATCTGGGTGGAGGGTAGGAAATTAGCCAGGCATGGTGGTGTGCATCTGTAGTCCCAGCTACTTGGGAGGCTGAGATGGGAGGCTCACTTAAGCCAGGAGTTCAAAGTTATAGTGAGCTATGATTGAACCATTGCACTCCAGTCCGGATGACAGAGAGACCCTGTCACCAAAAAAAAAAAAGTATGAGCCAGGTGCAGTAGCCCACAGCTGTAATCCCAGCTCTTTGAGAGTGAAGATGGAGGATGACTTGAACCCAGGAGTTCAAGACCAGTCTGGGCAACATGGTGAGAGCCTGTCTCTACAAACTTAGCTGGATGTTGTAGTGGTGCGCACCTGTAGTCCCAGCTACTTGGGAGGCTGAGGTGGGAGGATTGCTTGAGCCTAGGAGGTCAAGGCTTTGGTGAGCTGTGATCATGCCACTGTACTCCATCCAGGACAACAGAGACCCTGTCCCAAAGAAAAAAAGATATATATGGGAAATACAAACACTCAGGGTTTGATCAGTTCCTCTGGCAGATGGCATTTTGTTTATTTCTATACATCACTTTGTTCATGATTTTATAGAGTCATGATCCTACTGCATATAAAATTTTGTGATTTATATTCTTTTATCTGCCACTATAAACTTTTAAACATATTATTTTTAATGATCATGTTTTATTTCATTGACAGCCGTAAAAAGACCACAGGCTTGCGAGCCGTGCAAGCTCAGGTTCTAATTCTGCCTCTTTTATGAGTTTATGAGGGACTGAATTTTGTAATCTCCCTGAGTCCCTTTTCTTATCCACAAAATGGGGATAATATACCGGCTTCTGTGGTTTCTGTGAGAATCAGATAAGATGATAGATACAGGACAATCCCTAGCCCTTTGCAAATCCTCAAAACTCTTAGATCATCCCTTGGAAATGTTCTGCACACTTAGACTGTGCTAATATTTTTCACTACAGTTTTTCCATATTTGGCATAATTCCCTTAAGATACATTCGCAGGAACAGATTTGCCAGCTCCAAGGGAATGAAGGGAACATTTTAAAGCCTCCAGTTGCAAATTGCCAAACTGCATGCATTTCAAAAGGTCTTCCTCAAAAATCTCCATTCCCACCAGCAGCGGAGTCACATCCACTTTACCATGTCCTCCCAGCATATAATAGTCTTACTGCTGAAACTATGTTGCTCATCTGATAGGTTAAAATGGCATCTCACTATTCACCTTGGTGTTTCTTTAATATTTGTGTGAGTGAACTTTAGAGAACCAGTTAGAAAGCTGCAGTCACAAATGGAGTCTGGAATTGTCCTGGGCGTTAAGTGTGCAAGGCCCAGAAGGGATCAGGTGGTGGCACTAGAATGTAACAGATGTGATGGACTGTCACGCTGCATTGACTCTGGAGCTAAGCTAAGAAGGAATGTTTCGCAATGCCCACGTTGGTTTCTTGTCAGAATAAAGTTCTGATACATAAAGGGTTAGCTTTCAACACGTTGGAGAAGTCACTTTTTTGGACCATAACTGTATTTGAACTTGTTTTATTATTTATTTAGAGACAGAGTCTCATCTGTTGCCCAGGCTGGAGTACAGTGGCATGATCTCAGATCACTGCAACCTCTGCCTCCCGGGTTCAAAGAAATCTTCTGCCTCAGCCTCCCAAGTACCTGGGATTACAGGCACCTGCCACCACAACCAGCTGTTTTTGTTTTTTTTTTTTTTTCTGAGACAGAGTCTCACTCTGTTGCCCAGGCTAGAGTGCAGTGGCTTAATCTCAGTTCACTGCAACCTCCATCTCCGGGTTTCAAGTGATTCTCCTGCCTCAGCCTCCCAAGTAGCTGGGACTATAGGCATGTGCCACCACACTTGGCTAAATTTTGTGTATTTTTAGTAGAGACAGGGTTTCACCATGGTGGCCAGACTGGTCTCGAACTCCTGACCTCAGGTGATCTACCTGCCTCGGCCTCCCAAAGTGCTGGGATTTCAGGCGTGAGTCACCATGCCTGGCCTAAATTTGTTTTAAAGTAAGATTAAATATACAATTAGCCAGGACTGGGGCCAGGAGCAGTGGCTCATGTCTATAATCCCAGAGCTTCAGGAGGCTGAGGTGGGAGGGTTGCTGGAGCCTAGGAGATGGAGACTAGTGAGCGATGATCACACCACTGCACTCCAGCCTGGGCAGCAGAGCAAGACCCTGTCTCTAAAAAAGAAAAAAGAACAAAAAAACAGCCAGGATCCTTCTTGTCATTGTGATATTTATTATATTTCTATTAGCTGTGATTGTGATGATCATTATTATTATTCTACCCTTGTCTCCATACAATTTTCCATTTTCCATACTGTTGCCTAAGTATACTTTTTTTGTTTTTAAGATGGAGTTTAGCTCTCTTGCCTAGGCTGGAGTGCAATGGTGTGATCTCAGCTCACCACAAACTCCACCTCCCAGGTTCAAGCGATTCTCCTACCTCAGCCTCCTGAGTTGCTGGGATTACAGGCATGTGCCACCATGCCCGCTAATTCTGTATTTTTTTTAAGTAGAGATGGGGTTTCTCCATGTTGGTCAGGCTGGTCTTGAACTCCCAACCTCAGGTGATCCTCCCACCTTGGCCTCCCAAAGTGCTGGGATTACAGGCGTGAGCCACCTTGCCCAGCAGTATATTCTTTTTTTTTAAACATGCACATGGGAAACAGTATATTCTTAAAATATAAGCCAGATCTTGTCATTGGCTGGCCTCAAACTTCTCACTGGCTTCTCATTTCACTTAGCATAAAACCCAACTTGCAGAAAACACTTGCCCTTCTGTTCAAATTAGAAACAGGGGTCCTCTCCAGAAAATGGATGATAAAAAAGTCCCTCCTTTGGACAGATCTAATATAAAAAGGCACCCCTTTAGGGAAGGTCAAAGTTTTTTAAAAGCACTGGATTTAAACGCTGGATTTTGTTTATGGCTCAGTGCTGCCTGCCTGTCCACACTGTGGCTTATAAGGTCGGTAAGATTTAGTCCCTGCCTGCTTTTCCAGCCTCAACACCTGCCACTCCTGCCATCTCCCAGACCAACCTTCTGTCTAACCTACCCCAACCAGCCCAGCTAGTTGCCACCTGACGTCCCCAGTCTCTTGCTGTGACATCACTCTATTCACCGTTTTCACACTGTCCTCCGGGATTATCTTTGTTGATTTGTTTACTGACTAGCTCACTAGAATATTGGCCGGGCGCAATGGCTTATACCTGTAATCCCAGCACTTTGGGAGGCCAAGGCAGGTAGATCACCTGAGGTCAGAAGTTCAAGACCAGTCTGGCCAACATGGTGAAACCCTGTTTCTTCTAAAAATACAAAAATTGGCCGGGCATGGTGGCTCATGCCTGTAATCCCAGCACTTTGGGAGGCCGAGGCAGGTGAATCATCTGAGGTCAGGAGATCGAGACCAACCTGGCCAATGTGGTGAAACCCTGTCTCTGCTAAAGTCCAAAAAATTAGCTGGGCATGGTAGCAGATGCCTGTAGTCCCAGCTACTCCGGAGGCTGAGGCAATAGAATCACTTGAACCCAGGAGGTGGAGGTTGCAGTGAGCCGAGATCATGCCATTGCACTCCAGCCTGAATGACAGAGCAATACTCCCGACTCAAAAAAAGGGACCTTACCATGCTGTTCAGATCCCCCCAGCCCCAGGACATTTCCTGGCATGTAGCAGACTCTTAAGTAATCATGAAATTAATGAATTTCAGCTATGCGTTTTCAGGGTAAAATCCCTTCCTTGGATGTTTCATGATCACATGAACAAATGACAGCACCTCATTACACATTAGAAAAATGGGGAAAGTTAGGAACTGCTAAATACATGAAGACACTCTATTTAATTTTCAAGACTCAAGGACCTCCTTCCACCATCTTTTGCCTGGAATGAAACAGCCAAATTATTTTTCTCTATTTAGAGTAGAGAATTAATTAGTGGGGTGTTCTCATTTCACTTGGTAGTGATGGAAAACCTGGCTCAATGAGACAAAAGATATTCAAGATTCTTTCTGCTATTTCTCCTAGGGCCCAGAGATTGGGAATACATTATCTGTGCTTATATAAACACATGGATCCCTCCCTTGGGTAGTTTTTAAGTTATGTTTAAGTAAAAGAATGGGACTGAATAATTTTGTTGATTGTTTCTCTCCAGATGGGGGTAGCCGTGTAAGTATAAAGATGTGCTTAGGGTGACTAATAGCTTCTTTTTTATGCAATACTGGTGTCCCAGGAAGAACAGACCAGTGACCCCAACTTTTTTTTTTTTTTTTTTTTTTTTTTTGCATGCGCCTCAGTGGAAACTTTTGAGCACAAACTCCCAATATCTTTCCATGTATATTACTTTGGTAGAATTTTTTTTTTTTTTTTTTGAGACAGAGTTTTGCTCTTTCACCCACACTGAAGTGAAGTGGCATGATCTCGGCTCACTGAAACCTCTGCCCCACCCCCCCTGGGTTCAATCGATTCTCCTGCCTCATCCTCCATAGTAGCTGGGATTATAGGCAGCTGCCATCACACCTAGCTAATTTTTTGTACATTTAATAGAGATGGGCTTTTGCCATGTTGGCCAGGCTGGTCTTGAACTCCTGACCTCAGGTGGTCCACCCATCTCAGCCTCCCAAACTGCTGGAATTACAGGTGCAAGCCACCACGCCTGGCCCAGAAATATTAAAAAGAAAAAATAAAAGTAGAATTTCTAGTGTTTTCTTCCTGAGCCCAATGAATTGATCTGTGCACACCACCTGGAAAGCTATTGGGAGAGACAACTTTATCTTACAATACTTCTAATATTCAGGTGTAATTTACATGTGATAAAACATACATATACAAATATCTTTTTTTTTTAAGAGTCTTGCTCTGTCACACAGGCTGGAGTGCAGTGGTGCCATCATAGCTCACTGCAGCCTCAAATGGTTGGGTGCAAACCTCTAGACTCAAGCAATCCTCCTGCAGCAGCTAGGACTCCAGGTGTGCACCACCATACCTGGCTAATTTTAATTTTTTTTTTTTTTTTTTTTTTTTTTTGTAGAGATGAGGTCTCACTACGTTGCCCAGGCTAGTCTCGAACTCCTGGAGTCAAACAATTCTTCTGCTGATGCCTCCTTATGTGCTGGGATTATAGGTGTGAGCCACTATACTCAGCCACACAAATCTTAAGTGTGAAGTTGGGTTACCTTTTTTTTTTTTTGAAACAGCCTTACTCTGTCACCCAGGCTGGAGTGCAGTGGTGCGATCTTGGCTCACTGCAACCTCCACCTCCTGGCTTCAAGCAATTCTCCAGCCTCAGCCTCCCTAGTAGCTGGGACTACCGGCACATGACACCACACTTGGCTAATTTTTGTATTTTTAGTAAAGATAGGTTTTCCCCATGTTGGCCAGGTTGGTCTTGAACCCCTGACCTCAGGTAATCCACCTGTCTTGGCCTCCCAAAGTGCTGGATTACAGGCGTGAGCCTACGTGCCCGGCCTGAACTGACTTCTTGATATGTCTTTAAAAAAAAAAAAACAGCTTTCTTGAGATACAGATCATATACCATACAATTCACTCATATAAGTCTGCAATTCAGGCCAGGCAATGTGGCTCACAATTGTAATCCCAGCACTTTGGGAGGCTGAGGCAGGTGGATTACCTGAAATCAGGAGTTTGAGACCAGTCTGGCCAACATGGTGAAACCCTGTCTCTACTAAAAATACAAAAATTAGCTGGCTGTGGTGGCGCATGTCTGTAGTCCTAGGTACTCAGGAGGCTGAGGCAGGAGAATTGCTTGAACCCAGGAGGTGGAGGTTGCAATGAGCTGATGTGCCATTGCACTCCAGTCTGGGCAACAGAGTGAGACCTGTCTCAAAAAAAAAAAAAAAAAAAAAAAAATTAACTGGTGTGGTGGCACACACACTTTTTTTTTTTTTTTGAGTTGGAGTCTTACTCTGTCACCCAGACTGGAGTGCAATGGCGCGATCTCAGTTCACTGCAACCTCTACCTCCTGGGTTCAAGCAATTCTCCTGCCTCAGCCTTTGGAGTACCTGGGATTACAGGTGCACACCACCACACCCAGCTAATTTTTGTATTTTTTGTAGAGATGAGGTTTCATCATGTTGGCCCGGGTGGTCTTGGATTCCTGACCTCAAGTGATCCTCCTGCCTCTGCCTCCCAAAGTGTTAGGATTACAGGTGTGAGCCACTGCACCCAGCCTGTGGCATGCACTTACAGTCTCAGCCACTCGTGAGGCTGAAGCCAGAGGATTGCTTAAGCCTGGGAGGTCAAGGCTGCAGTGAGCCATGATCTTGCCACTGTATTCCAGCCTGGTTGTTAGGTTATATAAACTAAATGAATAAATAAAGTTTGCAATTCAATAGTGTTTAGTATATTCACAGATACATGTAACCATCATCACAATTTTGGGACATTTTCATCACCTCTAAAAGAAAACCTTCAGCTATTGTCCCCTAACCCCCCCACCCCAATTCTTAAGCAACCCCTATTCTGCCTTCTGTCTCTGTGGATTTGCCTATTCTAGACATTTTCTATAAATGGAACCATACCATATGTGGCCTTTGTGTCAGGCTTACTTCTCTTAACCTTTGCAAGGTTCATCCATGTTGTAGCAGGGATCAGAGCGTCATTCCTTTTTTATGGCAGAATAATGGTCCATTGTGTGGATAGACTGCATTTTGTTTATCCATTCATCCATCAAATAACATTTGGGTTTGGATGGGGGAGAAAACAGTTTTCTACTACTACACGCTCAACACAGAACGCTTCTGTCACCAGATGTTAGGGGTTTTTTACCACAGTAAGCAATTCTCCACTTCTCTGCAGACACCGACTTGCACTCTCTACCTGGAGATAGCATAAGATCCCACTGGCTACCAACTGAGTCCCACAAGACTGCCCCCCCATTTGAGATGCCAATCACAAGTGGTGAGTTCCTAGGTTTTTCGCAACTTTTACTCGGCTACAAATCAGAGGTTCTCATGTCCCTGTATTTGGTTCTATAATTTGCTAGGGCAGCTCATGGAACCCAGGAAAACAGGTTACTTACTAGATTATTACAAAGGATATATTGATGGCCGGACAAGGTGGCTCATGCCTGTAATCCCAGCACTTTGGGAGGCTGAGGCAGGCTGATCACTTGTCAGGAGTTTGAGACTAGCCTGGCCAACACGGTGAAACCCCACCTCTACTAAAAATACAAAAATTAGCCGGATGTGGTGGCAGGTGCCTGTAATCCCAGCTGCTCGGGAGGCTGAGGCAGGAGAATCGCTTGAACCAGAAGACGGAGGTTGCAGTGAGCCAAGATCAAGCCACTGCATGTCAGCCTGGGCAGCAAGCAAAACTCCATCTCAAATAAAAAGAAAATTAGCTGGGTGTGGTGGTGGATGCCTGTAATCCCAGCTACGGGGAGGCTAAGGCAGGAGAGTCGCTTGAACCCATGAGGCGGAGGTTGCAGTGAGCTGAGATCACACCATTGCACTCCAGCCTGGGCGACAGAGCAAGACTCCATCTCAAAAATAAGTAAATAAATAGAAATAAAAATCAACAAAAAACGACTCTCTGGCCAGGTTTTTTCACTCCCTGCCTTGTATCTGGGATACAGTTGTTTGCAGGTTTCCTGCAGTTTCAAGTCTTTGCTCCCATTCTCTCTTTATGGCATGATAGTTACTTAATATCCAAGTTCCTTGAATTACTTGAGGCCATCTCATTTAATACAAATATACATATATGTACGAGCATTAGGATATTCCTTATATGCAAAGAGCTAATGTCATGAATCAGGAGGAAATGTTATTACTTCAAAACCAAATTATTGCCAACTCATGTTTTCTAATGTTATTTATATAGACTTGGTAATTTTGTTGTCTTAAAAAGGGTGCATTACTCATAACCCATGCTATATTTCACATCTCAAAAGAAGAAGTGGTAATTTGCAAAACTTCTTCCTCTCCCCCTCCCCCATGATATCATGTGCCTTGCAGTTGGTGTTTTGGTCAGATCTAAGAAAACTTTCATCATCGAACAGTATGAACACATGTGCCAGTGAATCTCTGTCTTTTTTAATGACTCATAATCAGCCACAGGGTACCACATTTAGGGTGACAGCTCTACCATTCACGAGTTTGCCATGTAAACACCAGATTCCTGCATGCTGAGCTATTGATGGGTGGTCTTTTCTAAGGAAGGTACGTTCTTTTGGTTCAGTCTAGATTACTGGTGGGATTTTTCTATGATTTCATTTTTACTTCTGTGCTTTCGGGAAGGAAAAGAGAAGCTGACAGCAAGGGTGAAATGAAATGCAAGTGATAAAGGTTGTAAGAATAAAAAAGGTGATTTTTGTTGGCTCTGTTTTTGTTGTTTTGAGATGGAGTTTCACTCTTGTCACCCAGATGGGAGTGCAGTGGCATGATCTCGGCTCACTGCAACCTGTGCCTCCCGGGTTCAAGCATTCTCCTGCCTCAGCCTCCTGAGTAGCTGGAATTGCAGGTGCCTGCCACCACACCCAGCTACTTTTTAGTAGAGACAGGGTTTCACCATGTTGTTCAGGTTGTTCTTGAACTCCTGACCTCAAGTGATCCACCTGCCTTGGCCTCCCAAAGTGCTGGGATTACACGTGTGAGCCACCGTGCCTGGCCAAAACAACAGAAATGTATTCTCTCACAGCTCTGGAGGCCAGAAGTCAGCAGTCAAGGTGCCAGCTTCATGATCCGCCTGTCTTGACCTCCCAAAGGACTGGGATTACAGGCATGAGCCACTGTGCCCAGCCGATGTTAGTTTTTTAGATTTTCAAACCAGAACCTAGCCCTCTGCCTGGGATCCTGAGGTTTTAGCAATGTTAAACAATCTCATGTACATTTTTTTTTTTTTTTCTGAGATGAAGTCTCACTCTGATGCCCAGGCTGGAGTGCAGTGGTGCAATCTCGGGCATGATCTCGGCTCATTACAACCTCTGCCTCCTGGGTTCAAGTGATTCTCGTGCCTCAGCCTCCTGAGTAACTGGAATTACAGGCACACATCACCACACCCAGCTAATGTTTTTGTATTTTTAGTAGAAACAAGGTTTCACTATGTTGACCAGGCTGGTTTTGAACTCATGACCTCAAGTGATCTGCCCACCTTGGCCTGCCAAAGTGGTAAGATTATAGACAACCCACTGCACCTGGCCCCGGCTAAGTTTTGTATTTTTAGTAGATATAAGGTTTCACGATATTGGCCAGGCTGGCCTCTAACTGCTGACCTCAAGTGATCCACCTCAGCCTCCCAAAGTGCTGGGATTACAGATGTGAGCCACTGTGCATTGCCAGTCTTGTACATTTTAATTATCCCACTGATTCCATAGAAAAGTTACAGAATCAACAGGTTTCCAAAGTGGATTCGAGCAGCTGGAAGAGAGATTCTCAATGGTCATTTCTTCCTCTTTCCTTTTACTTTCTTTGCAGCTAGGTCACAGGCAGACCCCACAGGCCCCTGGCAGTTGTGTAGTTTTAACTCAATGTCCTCATCTTGGCAGTCCTTTGGAAAGTCAGCAGGATTTTGTGTTTTGTTTCCTTTTATTTTAGCACACTTACTCATTGTTTTGGAAATATCTCACATTCCAGGCGATTTAAGACTTTTTTTTTTTTTTTTTTTTTTTTGAGACAGGATCTCGCCATGTCACCCAGGCTGGAATACAGTGGTGCAATCTCAGTTCACTGCAGCCTCCACTTCCTGGGTTCAAGCGATCCTCCCATCTCAGCCTCCCAAGTAGCTGGGACTACAGGCATGCACCACCACACCCAGCTAATTTTTTTGTTGTTTTTTGTGGGGGGTGGGAGGGAAATGGAGTCTTACTCTGTTGCCCAGGCTGGAGTACAGTGGTGCTATCTCAGCTCACTGCGACCTCCGCCTCCTGGGTTCAAGTGATTCTCCTGCCTCAGCCTCCCAAGAAGCCGGAACTACAGGCATGTGCCACCACGCCCAGCTAATTTTTGTAGTTTTAGTAGAGACAGGGTTTCTCCATGTTGGCCAGGCTGCTCTTGAACTCCTGACCTCAGACGATCTACCTGCCTCAGGCAACCAAAGTGCTGGGATTACAGGCGTGAGCCACATCTGGCCAACACCCGGCTAATTTTTGTATTTTGAGTAGAGATGAGGTTTCGCCATGTTGGCCAGGCTGGTCTCAAACTCCCGACCTCAGGTGATTTGCCCGCCACGGCCTCCCAAAGTGCTGAGATTACAGGTGTGAGCCACTATGCCTGGCTTTTTTTTTTTCTCAGACAAGGTCTCACTCTGTCATACAATGGAGTGATGTTGGCTCGCTGTAACCTCCATCTTCTAGGCTCAAGCGGTGCTCCCACCTCAGCCTCTCAAGTTGCTGGGACTGCAGGTGCCTGCAAACATGCCTGGCTATTTTTGTATTTTTTGTACAGGCACGGTTTCATCATGTTGCCCAGGCTAGTCTCGAACTCCTGGGCTCAAGCAGTTTACCTGCCTGGCCTCCCAGAGTGCTAGGATTTCAGGTGTGATCCACCACACCTGGCTGATTTAAGACTTCTTGACTAAACAACTCACCTCTTTCTAGATAAGACCCACTGAATATGTGAATTTCCAGCTAAGTAGGAAAAAAAAAACCCCAAGATGTGACGAAAAGAGGAATGTATTTCCATAGCCCTATTAGAAATTCTCAGAGAGATAAATCTGAATTCATTTTCATCCTGGCTAATTTCCTTCAACATTTATAAACAAGTATAGCACCTTAATCAGCATGGGCACAAGACCTATTTCCCTTAATCCATCAGCTGCAAACAGGCTTTTACTGTAGGTGACTTCAGTAATTTATTTTCATAGTTTACACATTACACAATGACTTCAATCTAAGAGCCAAGAAATATAGTGAAAGCAAGATCAATTCCAACAACACTTGCAAAGTATTAATCTTAAGAGACTGAGTCTCACTCTGTCACCCAGGCTGGAATGCTGTGGTGCTATCTCAGCTACCGCAACCTCCGCCTCCCGGGTTCAAAAGATTCTCCTGCCTCAGCCTCTCGAGTAGCTGGGATTACAGGCGTGCACTACCACACCTGGCTAATTTTTGTTTTTGTTTTTTTTTTTTTTTTTTTGAGGTGGGGTTTCACTCTTGTTGCCTGGGCTGGAGTGCAATAATGTGATCTCAGCTCACTGCAACCTCCATCTCCTCAATTCAAGCGATTCTCCTCCTTAAGCCTCCAGAGTAGCTGGGATTACAGGCGACCGCCGCCACACCCGGGAATTTTTGTATCTTTAGTAGAGACAGGGTTTCACCATGTTGGCCAGGCTGGTCTCGAACTCCTGACCTCAGCTGATCTGCCCACCTTGGCCTCCCAAAGTGCTGGGATTACAAGCATGAGCCGCTGCACCTGGCCTTCTTTGACTTTCTTACCTGTGTCTGTTGCCACAAAGGATCCAATCAGAATTCTTCCTCTCTTCCACATTTCTTTTTCTTTCTTTCTTTTTTTTTTTTTTTTTTTTTGAGATGGAATTTTGCTCTTGTCGCCCAGACTGGAATACAATATCTTGATCTCAGCTGACTGCAGCCTCCGCCTCCTGGGTTCAAGTGATTCTCCTGCCTCAGCTTCCTGAGTTACTGGGATTACAGGGGCCTGACACCAAGCCTGGCTAATATTTTGTATTTTTAGTAGAGATGGGGTTTCACCATGCTGGTCAGACTGGTCTTGAACTCTTGACCTCAGATGATCCACGCACCTTGGCCTCCCAAAGTGTTGGGATTACAGGCGTGGGCCACCATGCCCAGCTTTTTTTTTTTTTTTTTTTTTTTTTTTTGAGACAGAGTCTCGCTCTGCCACCCAGGCTGGAGTGCAGTGGCACGATCTCGGCTCACTGCAACCTCCGCCTCCCAATTCAAGAGATTCTCCAGCCTCAGCCTCCCAAGTAGCTAAGATTACAGGTGCATGCCAGCACACCCAGATAATTTTTGTATTTTTAGTAGAGAAGGGATTTCGCCATGTTGGTCAGGCTGGTCTGGAACTCCTGACCTCAGATGATCCGCCTGCCTTGGCCCCAAACTGCTAGGATTATAGGTGTGAGCCACCGTGCCCGGCCTTCTATACTTTCATAGTACATCTTGTATTTTCTTCTTCACAGCATTTGTCATGATGTTAGGTAAAAAACTATTTGCACAATTATTTATTGAACATCAGTCTCTCCCACCATACTATAAGCTCCATGAGGACGGGAACTAACGGTCTCTGGTTATCATTTTCCCAATACCTGACCCACAGTAGGTACATGATTTGTTGAGTAGATGAATAAGTAATTTCCATATGACTTGATAGCGGAGGCAAATGCAAATCCAGGCACACAGACTGGAACCTAGGAGACAGTTAAACAAATAATGGTCTTTTTTTTTTTTATTTGAGACAGAGTCCCACTCTGTCACCCAGGCTGGAGTGCAGTGGCGCAATCTTGGCTCTCTGCAACCTCCACCTCTCAAGTTCAAGCAATTCTCGTGCCTCACCCACCCAAGTAGCTGGGATTACAACAGTGAGCCATCAGGCCCGGCTAATTTTTTATTTTTATTTTTAGTAGAGATGGTGTTTTGCCATGTTAGCCAGGCTGGTCTCAAACTCCTGACCTCAGGTGATAGGCCTCCCTTTTCCTCCCAAAAGTACTGGGATTACAGGCATAAGCCACCACACCTGGCCACAAATGGGGGTCTTGAAATACATTCCCAGCATCTCCGCAAGGGCATTATGAGGGAAAGCACAGCTCACACCATTTGGGATCCTTCTGGTATTCTCTCTTCTTATATTTATATATTTTTTAGAGACAAGGTCTCATGGTTTCCCCCAGGCTGGAGTGCGAGTGGTGTGATCATGGCTCACTGCAGCCTTGACTTCCCAGGCTCAGGCAGTCTTCTAACTTAGCCTTCCAAGTAGCTGGGACTACAGGTGTGTATCACCACATTCATTTAATTTTTTATTTGTTTAGAGATGAGGTCTCACTATGTTGCCCAGGTTGGTTTCCAACTCGAGATCTCAAGTGATCCTCCTGCCTCAGCCTCCCAAAGTGCTGGGATTACAGGCATGCACCACTGCACCAGACTCCTCCTCTGGTATTTCTTGAGCTTCTGTTTCACATAGCCTTGATCCTCTTGCTGTTCGTCATGACTCTTGTTCCCAGACTTCTTCATTAAGACAGATGTTTGCAGAATAAACACACCAATGAACAAAGACAGCTACACAACCCCTAAAGGGAGGCTGCCTGGCTGCTAGAACAGACCAGATCATGCCCTTGAATGAAATACAAATTGCTCTAATAATGCTGGGGTGGGGGCAGTGGTCGACAGAGAACTCACCTAGCTGTGTCACCATCTTCTAGAAATGACCCTCCAAGTAACCGTGTCCTTCAGAGGTGACTGGTTGCCAATCCAGTACAGAAACTGAGTCTTGATCAGTTTAAGCCATTTGTGGTGATATCACTCTCCTTGCCAAGACCATGTTATAGGCATGGAAAACTGATGTCATTCTGGCCAGTAAGGTATTGGAGAAGTCTTCCAGGGATGCTTTTCAGAACATTTTCTTCACTTTTAAAGAGGACCTTTTGGTTTGGCACTTCCTCAAAAAATTAAACATAGAATGATCATATGACCCAGCAATCCCATTTTTAGTCACATGCCCAAAAGAGTTGAAAGCAGGTTACTGAAATACACCTACCGGCATGCACATAGCAGCACTATTCACCATAGCGAAAAGGTGGAAGCAACCCAACAGCCCATCAGCTGATGAACGAACAACATGTGGTCTCTCTGTACATCAGAATATATTAGTATTTGGTCATAAAATGGAATGAAGCACTAACACAAGCTGTCCCATGGAGGAACCTTGAAAACGTGATGTTAAGTGAAAAAAGCCAGGCACAAAAGGCCCTGTAGGGTATGACTCCATTTCTGTGAAATGTCGGAATAAGCAAATACTTAGAAATAGATTAGCTGAGGGTCAGGAAATGGGGAGGACTGTTTTTGATGGGTATGGGGTTTCCTTTGGGTGTGATGAAAATGTTTTGGAACTAAGTACAGGTAGTGGCTGCACAACACTGTGAATGTACTAAATGCCACAGAATTTTCACTTTATCTTATTTTTATTTATTTATTTTGAGACAGAGTATTGCTCTGTCGCCCAGGCTGGAGTGAAGTGGCATGATCTCCGCTCACTGCAACTCCACCTCCCAGGTTCAAGTGATTCTCCTGCCTCAGCCTCCTGAAGTGCTGGAATTACAGATGTGAGCCACTGCATCCAGTTAGCATTTTTCACTTTAAAATGATTAGTTTTTCATTTTTTTTCTTTTTTCTTTTTGCTAACTAGAATAACCAGTTTAAAAATCATTAGTTTTTCAAAAGGACGTGGCTGGAGATGAGTTTTTTTTTTCTTCCTTCCCCGCCCCCTCTGGAGATGAATTTTTTAAAAAATAAAATAGTGATTTTTATGTTATGTGAATTTCACCTCATTTTTTTTTTAAGGATTTAGAAAATTCTTATAAGACTAGAAGGTTTGGAGTGGCCCAGCCTCTTTGCATTGTGAGGAGACAAGCAAAGAACAAACCGGCATGCAGAGGATGGAGGGTGAGAGGGTAGAGGGAGCTCAGCCCTGCCATTGGCCCATTCAGGAAACTCTGGACCTCTTTCTATTACTTGTAGCCAAAAGCACCCTAATTGATACAGATTTCAAGGTTCTGAAAAGCAAGCCAAGGCGTTAGTTTTATCCAATGAGAACAAAAATCCCAAGACTGACAGTGGCCCCCTTCCCATCCCTACATGTCCCTCACTGGACAGAAATGATGACACAATGTGTTGCTACAGCAAAAGTTAAAGAAATGAGGTTTTTCATCTTGACTGGGGCGGGGACAAGGTCTTAGTAGCGCAGGCTAAAGTGCTGTGGTGCAATCACAGCTCATGCAGCCTCGAACTCCCTGCCTCGGCCTCCTGAGTAGCATGTGCCACCACACCTGGTTAATTTTTGTTTTTTTTTTTTTTAGAGACAGGGGTCTCGCTATGTTGCCCAGGCTGGTCTCAAACTTCTGGGCTCAAGGGATCCACCCGCCTCGGCCTCCCAAAGTGCTGGGATTACAGGCATGAGCCACCGTGCCCAGCTGAGCTTTTTCATCTTGTAGGTAAATAACTAATGATGAATTCTCAAAAGTATTTACTTCTGAGGGTTAGGCAAGGATTGTGAGTGTGTGTGTGTGTGTGTGTGTGTGTGTGTGTGTGTGTGTGTGTGTGTATGATTCCCAAGATTAACTCAGGTCTCATATTCCCAGTTATCTCTAACCAGCCTTAGTGTTTCAAAAAACAGGACAGACTGGCTTTAGGTGCAATATTAAAATAATTACAGGCTGGGCACAATGGCTCTGGGGGACAGAGGTTGAAGTGAGCTGAGATTGTGCCACTGCACTCCAGCCTGGGCAACAGAGTGAGACTCTGTCTAAAAAAAAAATATATATATATACACACACACACACACACACACACACACACATAGGTAGGTAGGTATGTAGGTAGGTAGGGTAGATGATAGATAAGATAGATAGATAGATAGATAGATAGATAGATAGAGATACACAAAAAAAAGTTGGCTGGGCGTGGTGGCAGGTGCCTGTAATCTCAGCTACTCGGGAGGCTGAGGCAGAAGAATCACTTGAACCCAGGAGGTGGAGGCTGCAGTGAGCTAGGATCGTGCCATTGCACTCCAGCCTGGGCAACAAGAGTGAAACTCTGTCTCAAAAAAAAAAAAAAAAAAAGTCAGAGAAGAGTTTTCTTCTCTCCTTGCTATTGGCCAGTTCTGTCAACTTGCACTTCAACGACTTGAAGTGTCAGCTTCTATCTGTAAGATGGAAATAATATTACCTGCTTTAATATGTAATAAACTCATGAGAACAATTTATATCCTTTGCAATCCATAAACTACTATTCATATTAAAATTTTATAGTAAATTCTCACCTATTTTTTAAAAATTGGCCAGATGTGGTGCCTTATGCCTATAATCCCAGCATTTTGGGAGTCTGAGATGGGCAGATTACTTAAGACAAGGAGTTCGAGACCAGCCTGGCCAACATGGCAAAACCCCATCTCTACTAAAAATACAAAAATTAGCCAGCCGGGCATGGTGGTGTGCACCTGCAATCCCAGCTACTTGGGAGACAGAGGCAGGAGAATTGCTCAAACCCAGGAGGCAGAGGTTGCAGTGAGCCGAGATCATGCCACTGTACACCAGCTTAGGTGACAGAGTGAGATTCTATCTCAAAGAAAAAAAAAAACTGCAACAGTTTAATGACATGGCAGCCACCTATCTTTAGGACATAGCTTATGGGAATAAGTACATGACGACATGGAGCAGCCTCACGCTACAGAGTCTGTCAACTGTAGAGTTCATGCATTTATGTTCTCCAAAAGCTCAAGCCTTTAAACACTGTCTACAGCGTCTACAGTGTCTATTTTCTTTTGTTATGAGACATTTCATTTGTTCTTTTGATAAATATGTACTGAGTTCAAAAAAAGGGAGAATTGACAGCTGTTCATGATAAGGAAGTGTTTAGGGGAAAGCAGTCGAACTGGGCACTGTCACTGAGGTCTTCAAAGAGCAAGTGAGGCCAGGTGCACATTCCAGGGACACTTCTTAAAGCACAGTGACAACTCATTTGTTTTTAACTTAATGTTTATAGGAAAAATAATATGTGATGACAAATGATTGTTATCAGCCCACAAAGGCCAAAGCAGGGACAGTTCGTACAAACATCACTGCAGTTTGTCGTGTCTAGTCTTTCCTGAGCAGTGCCAGAAGAGAAGTCTGTGGCTCAAATACGGTGTCACATGACCATTTGGCCTCAGTTGACTGGACCAGTTATTGTCACCTGTACCCAGGAAGTAATCCACAGGCTGGCCAGAAGCCCGTGAAGTGACCTGGTACAAAAGCTTTGATCAAAAGGGCACGGTATACTTGAACGTAGCTTCCTATAGCTACTGAAACAGATCACCACACACTTAGTGACTTAAAACCACAGAGCTGTCGGGCACAGTGGCTCACGCAGTTAATCCCAGCACTTTAGGAGGCCGAGGTGGGTGGATCACCTGAGGTCAGGAGTTCGAGACCAGCCTGGCCAACATGGTGAAACCCTGTCACTACTAAAAATACAAAAAAATTAGCCGGCATGGTGGTGGGTGCCTATAATCCCAGCTATTCGGGAGGCTGAGACAGAAGAATCACTTGAACTCAAGAGGCGGAGGTTGCAGTGAGACGAGATGGTGCCATTGCATTCCAGCCTGGGCGACAGAGCAAAACTCTGTTTCAAAACAAACATTCTATCTGGGTGTCTGCCTTAATATAAAAAATAAAAATAAAAAAAAAAAAAACAAAAAAAAAAAAAAAATCAAAACAAACAACCGCAGAACTTCATTCTCTCACAGTTCTGGAGGCCAGAAGTCCAAACACAAGGGGTCGGCTGGGCCACGCTACCTCCAAAGGCTCTGGAAGAGTATCTTTCTTTGCCTCCTCCAGCCCCTGGTGGCTCCCGGTTTTCTTTGGTTGGTAGCTGCATCACTCCCATCTCTGCCTTTACCTTCATATCACCTTCTCTGTGTGTCTCCTCTATGTGTGTGCATGTGTGTTTTCTTTTTTGAGACAGAATCTCGCTCCGCCGCCCAGGCTGGAGTGCAGTGGCAACCTGCACCTTCTGGGTTCAAGCGATTCTCCTGCCTCAGCCTCCTGAGTAGCTGGAACTACAGGCGCCCACCACCACATGCAGCTGATTTTTGTATTTTTAGTAAAGATGGGATTTCATCATGCTGGCCAAGCTGGTCTTGAACTCCTGACCTCAGGTGATCCTCCTGCCTTGGCCTCTCAAAGTGCTGGGATTACAGGCATGAGCCACCATGCCTGGGCACCTCTGTGTATTTTATAGAGACACTTGTTATTCGATTTAGGGCCCATCCAGATAATCCAGGATGACCTCATCTTGAGATCTGAAATGTAATCATGTGCCAAGACCCTTTTTTCCAAAATGAGGTCACATTCACAAATAAGCCTCCTGGGGTTAGGATGTGGACATGTCTTTTGGGGGGAGCCACCCTTCAACTCACTGCAGTTGGCTAGTGACTACCGGACTCCTATCCCCTGCCCACTGGGACGGTCATTGCTGGACAGTGGCAACAATCCAGTGGGGTCTTCTCTCAGAAATTGACACCGCCACTGGAGTTGTGCAGAGGCCGGAAAGAGGACAGTTGGTAGAGACGATGGATAAGGAAAAGCCAGGAGGTGAGGAGGAAACCAAGTCAGAAGTCAGAGCCACAGTCAAGGGAGCAGTGCCACGAGGATGGTGCCAAGGCCTGAGCTTGTCCCGGCAACCACACTTCATCGATTTGAAGAGGGACCTTTCCCCCGCCCCACACACACGTTTTGACATTTTGGAGTGTGTCTAACAATAGACAGTGTCTTCCTTGCTGCTTTTGATCGGGCGGCAGCCCTGAGGTTGCTGGCGTTGCCCAAAGGTAGGTGAATTCCAAGAGCGTCATGATCCCCACGTGCAGAGCAGGCGTCAGTGGCTTGGGAACACTGCGGGGCCCTCTTCACTCCTAAGAATCCGGGGGTCAGATGCATTCGGCCACATTCTTACAGGCGGAGTCAGAGGAGGCTGCCCTCCGTGGTGGGTGAGCCAGCATAGGAACTGTGCCAAGGGCCAGTAGGTTTTTTAGAGACTCTGAACTCCCTGCCTTGAGGACAGGAGTGGAGGACAACAGCAGGCAAAAAACATAGACCTTAAAGTGCGTGCACTGGAAAGAGATCAGAGAGCCACATTCAAAATGTTGAGGTGTTGTAGGAGTATCCTCATCAACCAGTTTCTCTGACATCATCCTTTTTACTTTATTTATTTATTTGGTCTCGAACTCCTGGATTCAGCGATCCTCCTGCCTCGGCCTCCTGAGTAGCTGGGATCACAGGTGCCTTTTTACTTACAAAAAAATTTTTAATTGACACGTAGAAATTGTATATATTAAATCTTAATGTTTTAGTTAAATAAAAAAAAGAAATAAAAAAAAAGAAATTGTATATGTTTGGGCTGGTCGCAGTGGCTCACGCCTGTAATCCCAGCACTTTGGGAGGCTGAGGCAGGCAGATCACCTGAGGTCAGGAGTTCAAGACCAGCCTTACCAACGTGGAGAAACCCAATCTCTACTAAAAATACAAAATTAGCTGGGTGAGGTGCCACATACCTGTAATCCCAGCTACTTGGGAGGCTGAGGCAGGAGAATTACTTGAACCCGGGAGGCGGAGGTTGCGGTGAGCGGAGATCGCATCATTGCACTCTAGCCTGGACAACAAGAGTGAAACTCTGTCTCAAAAAAAAAAAAAATTGTATATGTTTATGGTGTTTTGAAATAGGTATACATTGTGGAATGGCTAAAATGAGCTAATTAACATATGCATTATCACTCATTTTTTTTGTAACAAGAATATTTAAAATCTACTCTTAGCAATTTTCAAGGACACAATCCATTGTTATTGACTCTTATTTATTACAGAAATGGGATCTTACTATGTTGCCCAGGCTGATCTTGAACTCCTGGCCTCAAGCGATTCTGCCTCGGCTTTCCAAAGCCTCTGTGCCCAGCCATCATTGACTACAGTCACCATGTTGTACAATGAATCTCTTGAACTTATTCCTCCTGTCTAACAGAACATTTGTACCCTTTGATCAACATCTCCCCAACCCACCCACCCACCTCCAGCCCCTGGTAACCACCATTTCACCATTTTACCCTCTGCTTCTATGAGTTCAATTTTTTTTTTTTTTTGAGATGGAGTCTCGCTTTGTTGCCCAGGTTGGAGTGCAATGGCGTGACCTCAGCTCACTGCAACCTCTACTTCCCAGCTTCAAGTGATTCTCCTGTCTCAGCCCCCTGAGTAGCTGGGATTACAGGCATGTGCCACCACTTCTGGCTAATTTTTTATATTTTTAGTAGAGACGGGGTTTCACCATGTTCATCAGGCTGGTCTTGAACTCCTGACCTCATGATCCGCCCGCCTCTGCTTCCACAAGTGCTGGGATTACAGGCGTGAGCCGCTGCACCCAGCCATGAGTTCAGCTTTTTAAGATTCATATGTAAGGGAGATCCTGTAGTCTTTCTGTGCCTGTCTTACTTCACTTAACAAAAAGTCATCCAGGTTCATTCAAGCTGTGGGAAATGACAGGATTTCTTCTCTCTCTCTTCAGCGAAGTGGTGTCAGCATAGCTCAATGAAGCCTTGACCTCCCCAGGCTCAGGTGAGCCTCCCACCTTAGCCCCCGAGTAGCTGGGACTATAGGCATGCATCACCATGCCCAGCTAATTTTTGTAATTTTTTTTTGTAGAGATGGGGTCTCGCTATGTAGTTCAGGCTGGTCTCGAACTCCAGGGCTCAAGTGATCCACTCACCTCAGCCTCCCAAAGTGCTGGGATAACAGGCTTGAGCCACTGCCCCTGGCTTGTGTCTGTCAGTCAGCATACTGTTTCAAGCTTCATCCATGATGCAGCATTCCTTGTCTTCAGTACTTCATTCCTTTTCATGTCTGAGTAGTATTCCTTTGTGTGGATAGACTGCCTTTTGTTTATCCATTCATCGGTTGATGGACATTTGGGTTGGGTTGTTTTCACTTTCTGGCTGTTGAGAATAGTGCTTCTGTGAATATATGTATTCAAAAATGTGTTTGAACACCTGTTTTCGATCTTTTGGATATTTTCCTAGGAGTAGAGTTGCTGGGTAACATGGCACTTCTCTGTTTAGCTGACTGAGAACCTGCCAAACGGTTCTGCGCAGCGGCTGCGTCATACTACGTTCCCACCAGCAACGCACGAGGTTCCAGTTTCTCCACATCCCCTCGCCAACACCCCTCCTCCCTTGCAGTTTCATTTCATTTTATTTATTTATTTGGTTTTATTTTGAGACAGGGACTCTCCCTGTTGCCCAGTCTGGAGTGCATTGGTGCAATCATGGCTCACTGTAGCCTCCAACTCCTGGGCTCACGCCATCCTCCCGTGTCAGCCTCCTGGGTAGCTGGGACAACAGGGAAGTACTACCACACCCAGCTAATTTTTAATTTTTATTTATTTATTTGAGACAGGGTCTCACTCTGTTGCTCAGGCCGGAGTGCAGTGATATGATCCAAGCTCACTGCAGCCTCAAACTCCCAGGCTCAAGCCATCCTACCACCTCAGCCCCACAAGTTATTTTTTATTTTTATTTTTGTAGAGATGGGGTCTTGCTATGCTGCCCAGGCTGGTTTCAAACTCCTGGGTTCAAGCAGTCCTCCCATCTTGGCCTCCCAAAGTGCTGGGATTACGGATGTGAGCCACTGCACTTTGCCCTGTGGAATTTTTTTTTTTTTTTTGAGACAGAGTCTTGCTCTGTTGCTCAGGCTGGAGCATGTGGCATGATCTTGGCTCACTGCAAGCTCTCAGGTTCAAGGGATTCTCCCGCCTCAGCCTCCTGAGTAG
The DNA here is from genome assembly GCA_036589455.1 of Ateles fusciceps. Taxonomy (NCBI): domain Eukaryota; kingdom Metazoa; phylum Chordata; class Mammalia; order Primates; family Atelidae; genus Ateles; species Ateles fusciceps. Next base: position 4,227,058 of record JAZHEH010002317.1, on the reverse strand, counting down.
CTGGGATTACAGGCATGTGCCACCATGCCCAGCTAATTTTTGTATTTGTGGTAGAGACGGGGTTTCACCCTGTTGGGCAGCTAGTCCGGAATGCCTGGCCTCAAGTGATATGCCCACCTTGGCCTCCCAAGTGCTGGGATTATAAGCATGAGCCACCACACCCAGCTGCCCCATGGAATTTTAATTCCACAGGCCGGGCTCATTGTCTCACACCTGTAATCCCAGCACTTTGGGAGGCTGAGGCAGGTGGATCACCTGAGGCCAGGAGTTCCATACCACCCTGGCCAACAAGGTGAAACCCCGTCTCTACTAAAAATACAAAAAAACTTAGCTGGAGATAGTGGTGTGCACCTATAATCCCAGCTACTAGCAAGGCGGAGGTGGGAGAATTGCTTGAACGCAAGAGGTAGAGGTTGCAGTGAGCCGTGATCATGCCACTGCACTCCAGCCTGGGCAACAGAGTGAGAATTCAGCTCAAAAAAAAAAGTTCCACAGATAGACTGTGTGTTTGTTTATGCACTGTGGCCCTTTGGAGGACAGACCTGTGTCTGGAAACATTTGCAGGGAACACAGACTCAGAATTTATAAAATTACTGCTGGCTCACCAAAAACACAACAGCTAGCCCTTTGGGCCAGTAGGCTACCAGATTAAAGACTCAGATTGATCTTATTTTATTAAAATTTATATATAGACAGATACAGAACATTTTATTGGGTATATTAATGTGTTCATATTATTAATTTTTTTTCTTTTTTTTGAAACAAAGTATCACTCTGTCGCCCAGGCTGGAGTGCAATGACATGATCTCAGCTCACTGCAACCTCCACCTTCTGGGGTCAAGTGATTCTCCTGCCTCAGCCTCCCGAGTAGCTGGGACTACAGGCACGTGCCACCGTGCCTGGTTAATTTTTGTATTTTAGAAGAGATGGGGTTTACCATGTTGGCCAGGCTCGTCTCAAACTCCTGACCTCTGGTGATCCACCCACCTCGGCCTCCCAAAGTGCTCGAATTACAGGCGTGAGCCACCATGACTGGCCTTTTTATTTTTATTTTTTTTTAACTGGGGGAGAGCAAGAGATGTGAGGTTAATATCTGCAGCTGGTTAGCCAACACGCCTCCCATCTCCCCCAGGGATTTTTTTTTTTTTTTTTTTTAGATAGGGTCTCACTTTGTTACCTAGGCTAGAAAGCAGTGGCTTGATCTCAGCTCACTGCAACTTCCACCTCTCAGGCTCAAGCGATCCTCCCACCTCAGCCTCCTGAGTAGCTGGTACCACAGGCACACACCACCACACCTGGGTAATTTTTTTTTTTTTTTTTTGTAGAGTTGGGTTTCACCATGTTTTCCAGGCTGATCTTGAACTCCTGGATTCAAGTGATTTGCCCACCTCAGACTCCTAAAGTGCTAGGATTGCAGGCTCGAGCCACTGCACCTGGGCCATATACCTAATTTTATTTTAGATTACTCCAGGCAAACTTAGTCCTGCAAACTTTACCTGTGCTGTAAATATTTCAGGCTTGCAAGTCATGCAGCTTCTGTCCCAACTACTCAACTCTGCCTTGTAGTGACAAAGAAGCCAGAGATCATATGTAAATGAATGCAAATACTCTAGGGTGAGAGGACCGAGGCCCCTGGGGTCCACACTCTAAGGAGACACTCATCTCAGGTCCTGAAAATGCAGGGGGTGGTGCTGAGAGTGAGTGAGTGTGTCAACCTCTCCCTAGTCCTGGCCCTGTGAATAGCTATGTTCCAATAAAACTTTATTTATAAAAGATTTTATTTATTTTTTTAAAAAACTTTATTTATAAAAGGTGTCAGGCTGGTTTGGCCTGTGGGCTGTAGTTTGCCACCCCTGGTAAAGCTTTTCTTCATCTGACTCCTCTTTTCCAGCTCCACCCACATCAGTCTCCCCAACCCCTCCCTACAAGTAACAGATATTAACAACCAGTATGCGTTCTCTATGCTTTCCTGTGTCTGCATAAAGTCCTCTACGTATAGATATTTTTTGTTTCATAAAAATGGGAGACAATGTACACATTTTTTGTATCATGCTTTCCACACTTCACAATAATTTGTGGAAACTTTGCCGGTCAGAGGCATTGCTTCCTTTTAATGGCTGTATGATATTCCATAGACTGGAAGTAGCATAATTCATCGTGCCTTTTCTTTTTGATCACTCTCTTTGTGCCCAGCTTTCTGCCACATGCACATACAGTGCTCCAATACACATTCTTGTCCTTAAGTATTGGTGTTTTTATTTCTTTGCACAGATTCTCAAGAGTGGGATTAGCAGGTCAAAGGGTATGTTTAGTTTCCATTTTAACAGATGTTGCCAAATTGCTGTCCCAAATGGCTGTAAAACTTCACATGTCTGAGCGTGCCCTTTTCTCCAGATTCCTGCCAGCATTTGAGATTTTTTTTTCTCGTTTTAGCTTGATAAATGAATCAGTTTAATCTGAGGAATGTAAAGTGATATCTCATTGCTGCTTTCATTTGCAAGTGTCTGACTCCTGTAAATTTGAGGGTCTCTTCATACTATTTGTTACCCATTTGGTCTTGCTCCTCCACAAATGGTCTATTTATAGTCTAAGTCCATTTCTGTAATGGTTGTTTCTCTTTTCTGGACAATTTGTAAAAGCTGTTTATATAGTGTCCATTTGGCTTTTGGCTTTCATCTACAAAGTGATCAAGAGGTTTGGTGCCGGGGGCAGGCTGCCAAGGTCACATCTTGACTGCGCCCTGACTGGCCACATGACCTCAGCAAATTATTTACCTTCATTATTTAACCTCATTGTACTCAACTATAAAACAGTGATCATCATCATGGTAATTCCTCCTTCATAGCGCTGTTAGAGATAAATGAGTTAATGTGTGCCAAGTACATAGAATTCAGCCTGGCACACAATAAGTCCGTCAATAAAAGTTGGTGACTATTATTTGTATTACAAATATTTTTTCAGCTCCATCATTTGAATTGGTTTTATTTCTGGTATCCCTTGTCACACAAAATGTTTCAGTGTTTATATGATCAAATATATCTGTCTTTTTTTCCCTCTTGCTTCTGAGTTCCCAGGCTTGGTTAAGAAGGTCTCCCTGTTTCCTTTATGACTAATTTTCCTTGCTCTTAAAATCAGAGATGTAGGATCTATTATTTTCCTCACTGAAGTACACTGTCCTCTCGACTCCTTGATCTCTCTCCCCTCCCCTTCCCTCCCCGTTCCCCCCTCTCCCATCCCCTCCCCTCTTTTCTTTACTTTCTTTTCTTTTCTTAGCAGGGTTTCTCAGTTGTCCAGGCTGAAGTGCAGTGGCACGATCTCAGCTCACTGCAGCCTCAACCTCCCATGCTCAAGCATGGGAGCTCACCCTCCCAAGTAGCTGGGACTACAGGTGTGCACCACCATGCCTGGCTAATTTTTGTATTTTTTTTTAAGAGATGGGGTTTTGCCATGTTGTCCAGGCTGGTCTCAAACTCCTGGGTTCAAATACAGCCATGAGCCACCACACCCATCCCTCCTTGATCTATTTCATCCCTAAAAGAAAAAAAAAAACGATTTTTCTATACACTCACAAAACTTCTGACACCAAATGTATGAGGTTTCCACACCAAGCAACTCTCCAATTCTCCTTGGACACTGATTGGGTGTCCTACAATTCAAGTCAAATCTGACATTGTCAGCTGGGCACAGTGGCTCACACCTGTAATCCCAGCACTTTGAGAGGCTGAGGCGGGCAGATCACAAGGTCAAGAAATTAAGAGCATCCTGGCCAACAGCCAACATGGTGAAACCCCGTCTCTACTAAAATACAAAAAATTTGCTGGGCATGGTGGTGCACACCTGTAGTCCCAGCTACTCAGGAGGCTGAGGCAGGGAAATTGCTTGAACCCGGGAGGCGGCAGTTGCAGTGAGCCAAGATGGTGCCACTGAACTACAATCTGGTGACAGAGTGAGACTACGTCAAAAAAAAAAATCTGACACTGTCAGCCTGGAGTTAGCATCAGATCCTACAAGTGAAAGGGCCTAGTCTCACAAGGTGACTTCCATCCACTCCAGACCCCAATCACAAGTCCCAGGTTCCCACCTCTACTTTTTTTTCCTTTCCAAGTTGTATTTTAGGTTTGGAGGGTATGTGTGCAGGTTCTTTCCCATGGGTAAATTGCATGCTGCTGATGTTTGGTGTACAGATTGTTTGGTCACGAGGGTCATGAGCGTGGTACCTGATAGGTAGTGTTCGGATCCTCACCCTCCTCCCCCACTTCACCCTCCACTAGGCCCTGGTGTCTGCTGTTTTCTTATTTGTGTCCACGTGTACTCAATGTTTAGCTCCCACTTATGAGTGAGGACAGGTGGTATCTGGTTTCCCGTTCCTGTGTTAGTTCACTTAGGGTGATGGCCTCCAGCTCCATCCATGTTGCTGCTGCTGCAAAGGACATGTTTCATTCATTCTTTTTTTTTTTTTTTAAGGTGGGGTCTCACTCTTGTCACCCAGGCTGGAGTGCAGTGGCACAATTATGACTCACCTCAGCCTCGACCTTCCTGAGCTGAAGCGATCCTCTACCTCAGCCTCCCGAGTAGCTGGGACTACTGCATAAACCACCATGCCTAATTTTTTGTTTTTTGCTTTTTGCTTTTTTGTAGAGACAGGGGTCTCACTATTTTGCCCAGGCTGGTCTAGAACTCCTGGGCTCCACTGATCCTTCCACTTCAGCTTCCCAAAGTGCTAGGATTACAGGCATGGGTCACCATGCCTGGCTGATTTCATTATTTCTTATGTCTGCATCGTATTCCATGGTGTATATATACCAGATTTTTTTTATCCGATATACCTGTGCTTCCAACTGATCAGATAAAAATTAAGAGTTCCCACAGCCCAATCCTCAGGTTCAGTAATTTGCTAGAATGGCTCACAAAACTTGGGAAAACACTTTACTTATGTTTATTGGTTTGTCATGAAGAATGCCACTAAGAGGCCAGGCATGGTGGCTCACGCCTGTAATCCCAGCACTTTGGGAGGTCGAGGTGGGCAGATCACCTGAGGTCAGGAGTTTGAGACCAGGCTGGCCAAATGGCAAAATCCTGTCGCTACTAAAAAATACAAAAATTAGCTGGGTGCGGTGGCAGGCGCCTGTAATCCCAGCTACTTGGGAGCCTGAGGCAGGAGAATCACTTGAACCTGGGAGGCAGAGGTTCAGTGAGCTGAGATTGTTGCATTGCACTGCAGCCTGGGTGACAGAGGAAGATCCTGTCTCAAAAAAAAAAAAAAAAAGAATGCAACTAAGAAACAGCCACGTGGAAAGAGATGCATGGAGGATAGTATGGGGTGGGGAGTGTGCAGAGCTTCCATGCCCCCTCTCGTGTGTCCCTCTACCACTTCAATGTGTTCACCAACTCAGAAGCTCTCCGAACTCTGTCCTCTAGGGATTTTGCGGAAACTTCATTATGGAGGCATGACTGACTAAATCATTGATCACTGATCATTGATGAGCCTAGTGGCTCATCCCTGTAATCCCAGCACTTTGGGAGGCCGAGAGAGATGGATCATTTGACCCCAGGAGTTCGAGACCAGCCTGGGCAACATGGTGAAACCCCGTCTTTACAAAAAATACAAAAATTAGCTGGTGGTGTGCAGGTATGGTCCTAGCTACACAGGAGGCTAAGGTGGGAGGATTGCTTGAGCCTGGAGAAGTCGAGGTTCAGTGAGCTGTGATTGTGCCACTGCACTCCAGCCTGGGTGATAGAGCAATGCCTTGTCTCAAAACCAAACCAAACCAAACCATTGGCCATTGATGATCAATAGTCAATTTCCAGCCCCTCTCCCCCTCCCAGAGGTCAAGGGGTGGAGCTGATAGCTCTGGAGATTAAGACTAAAAATTCGCAAAACACGATCCCCTGTCACTCAGGAAGTTGCAAGGGCTTTAGAGGCTCTGTGTTAGAAACCAAGGGCAGAGATCAAATGTATATTTCTCCAGTCACATTCCCCTTCTCCCTCACCCCAGTGAGATGAGAACTTTTGAGCACTTTTGCTTCCGCTCTCTTCCATTTCCCCTGCCCATGTTCCCTGATGAGACTCATGAAATACATCTATTCCCCACCCAACTCTCTGAGGTTTGGCTGAGATAATCTAGTATTTCTTGTAGTTTATCTTACGGGATATCCGTTTGGTTTCAATAGTCCTCTTTTCTAAGGGTCCTTCTCTATTACACAAATCCCCAGTCTATCCTGTTCCATTTTGATTCAAAGTATCATCTGCCTATGTTCTTTTTCTTTTTCTTTTTTTTTGTGTGTGTGTGATGGAGTCTCGATCTGCCACCCAGGCTGGCGTGGTCTCAGCTCACTGCAACCTCTGCCTTCCAGGTTCAAGTGATTCTCCTGCCTCAGCCTCCTGAGTAGCTGGGATTGCAGGCATGCACCACCACGTCTGGGTATTTTTGTGTTTTTAGTAGAGACGGGGTTTGGTCATGTTGGCCAGGCTGGTCTTGAACACCTGACCTCAAGTGATCTGCCCGCCTTGGCCTCTCAAAGTGCTGGGATTATAGGTGTGAGCCTCCGCACCCGGCCTTGCCTATGTTCTGAACATGTTTTTCTCTTTTTTTTTCTTCTTTCCCCTTCTTGAGTCGTCTTTTCAGGGCTATTTGCAGTTTAATCAGGTCTTTTCCAAGTAGTGCCTATCAGATGGAGTGTGCCCTGTGGTTATTCTCTCTGAATTTTTTTTTTTTTTTTTTTTGAGACCAGGGTCTTGCTCTGTTGCCCAGGCAGGAATGCAGTGGCACAATCACGGCTCACTGCAGCCTCAATCTCCTGGGCTCAAGGGATCCTCTCAACTCAGCCCCCCAGGTAGCTGGGATTACAGGCACACACTACCACCCTTGGCAAATTTTTTTGTATTTTTTTGTAGAGACAGGGTCTCACCATGTTGTCTAGGCTGGACTCAAATCCCTGAGCTCAAGTGATCCTTCCACCTCAGCCTCCCACAGTGTTGGGATTACAGGTGAGAGCCACCACACCTGGCCTGATTTATTGAGTATCCTTGAAAATCTACCTTTTGCTTCAATTGAAAAAAAATTTATTTTTTGAGATGGAGTGTGGCTCTATTGCCCAGGCTAGAGTACAATGGTGCAATCTCGACTCACTGCAACCTCTGCCTACTGGGTTCAAGTGATTCTCCTGCCTCAGCCCCCAGAGTAGCTAGGGTTACAGGCACCCACCACCACACCCAGCTAATTTTTGTATTTTTTTTTTTTTTTTGAGATGGAGTTTCACTCTTGTTGCTCAGGCTGGGGTGCAATGGCACGATCTTGGCTCACCGCAACCTCCGCCTCTCGGGTTCAAGTGATTCTCCTGCCTCAGCCTCCCGAGTAGATGGGATTATAGGCATTCGCCACCATGCCCAGCTAATTTTTTGTATTTTTAGTAGAGACGGGGTTTCTCCATGTTGGTCACGCTAGTCTCGAACTCCTGACCTCAGGTTATCTGCCCACCTCAGCCTCCCAAAGTGCTGGGATTACAGGCGTGAGCCACCATGTCCCGCCAAAAAAAAATATTGTGAGAACAGAATAGGGGATTCTTAGATTTCTGTCCTTTCTCTCTTCTCTGTAGATAAGAAGTATAGATTGCTCTCATCTTTCAATAATTTAGATGAAGTCTGATTCTAGTCTAAGATTTTCTTTTCATGAGTAGCTTCTTTCTCTACTCTGACCCTTGTAAATTGTTTGTTTTTTTTTTTAATTTTTCTGAATTTTTACCAGAATGTGCCTCCAGAAGAATCTCCTTGGTGCAGACAGAAACTCAATAAGCTTTTAATCTGCAGTCTCAGATCTTTACTAATTTTGAAGAACTTTGCTTCTATGATTTGTCTGTTGCATCGTCTCCTTTTAGAACTCCTATTACGTGCATTAGTTCTTCGGGAGGGGGCTACACTCCAGCTCATATTTTCTCATGAGATTTCTGTCTCTTTGTAATGTTGCTTTGTTTTGAGATCTTTCTTGTACTTTATCTCCCAGACTAATTTGGGTCTCAGTGGAGGCCCTACTGGATTTTAATTATTAATGGAGTTTCTTAGAGCTAAAATAATCATGTATTTTAGCTCAGAAAGGTCATTTCTTTCTTTTATTCCTTTTTTTTTTTTTTTTTTTTTTGAGATGGAGTGTCACTCTTGTAGCCCAGCCTAGAGTGCAATGGTGCAATCTCGGCTCACTGCAACCTCCGCCTCCCAGGTTCAAACAATTCTCCTGCCTCAGCCTCCCAAGTAGCTGGGATTACAGGTTTGTGAGCCACCACACCTGGCTAATTTTTGTATTTTTAGTAGAGATGGAGTTGCACCACGTTGGCCAGGCTGGTCTCAAACTCCTGACCTCAGGTAATCCACCTGCCTCCGCCTCCCAAAGTGCTGGGATTACAGGCGTGAGCCACTGCGCCCAGCCTGAAAGTTCATTTCTATGCTGTATTTGGATTTCCTCAAGTGTTCTTGTTTATTACTGCTTTTAGTTCACAGATGCCCCTGTCTGCTTCAGCGTTGTGGGTTCTGATTGCTCTATCGGCTCCTGTATCTGGTGCTAGGGCCCCTTCAGTGGGTGGTGAATCCTCTTGGTCAGGCACTGGGTCAGTCAAGTTCAGTTGTTGATGCTTTCCTACCTGTGGTAAGTTCCCAGGTAGAAATAGGCAGAACAGCCTCTACTGCCGTGGGCTTGAGATATAGGAGCTGGTAGAATTCTGCTTGGGCTCAGAAAACAGTACCCCAAAATGAAGCCCTCATCCGAAGCCTCAGAAGCAAAAGCTTTTCTGACCCTCCCCTGTCCTTCTGCCTCGAAGTCCTGTTCTTCCCCCGAAGGCTAGCCATAGAAAATAGAATTCCTCTTCTCTAAGGCAGGTCATAGAAGCCAAAACCCCTTTTCCAAAGCCAGCCATAAAACCTAAAAATATGACTCTAAGTTCCCCTCCATCTTTCTGTGTCAAAACTGGCCATTGAAACATGATCTGACCTACCTTGTTTCACTGGAGGTCGTAAGACCCCATTCCAGAGCGGGTCCTGCCCCATATCCTGAAGGAAGGAACGCTGCTCAGAGAGGTCAAGAAGAATCTATACAGACAGGCCTTGCTGTCCCTTCACACTGAGGCCCACTTAGTCCAGCCACATTAGGTCATTTTTTTTTTTTTCAATGGAGTCTCGCTCTGTTGCCCATTCTGGGGTGCAGTGGTGCAATCTTGGCTCACTGCAACCTCTGCCTCTCAGGTTCAAGAGATTCTCCTGCCTCAGTCTCCTGAGTAGCTGGGATTACAGGTGCGCACCACCACAACTGGCTACTTTTTGTATTTTTATTAGAGACAGGGTTTCAGCATGTAAGCTAGGCTGGTCTCGAACTCCTGACCTCGTGATCCACCCACCTCAGCCTCCCAAAGAGCTGGGACTACAGGCGTGGACCACCACGCCCAACCTAGGTCATACTCCTTTTGTCCAGTCATATTTCTACGCAGCTGTTCATAGTTTGTTAAACCTAAGCATAAAAGTAGACAATTTCCCCTGTAACTTTTGGTCTTCCTTCAAAAGTCTTCTGTATCTACATGTTAAATAAATTTATATGCCTTTTCTCCTATTAATTTGCCTTTTGTGAGTTGACGTTTCAGAGGACCTACATTTTGGTGTAGCGAGCAGGGTCACTAAGGCTGCTCTGCTCTTCTGGAAGCCGCAGAGAAGGGAACCCAGGAACCAGGTCAGCTGCCAAAAAGATGAGAATTTCTTACCAGGTAGGGTCCCAGCCTCTCTCTCTGTGCAGTATCATTGGGTGAATGGTAAAAATCACTGTTGATCACTTCTGCAAGGTTTTGATTAATGGGAGTAAAATATCTGTGGGTGGCCAGTCTTGATATCTGGTGTGTCTTTTCCTTCCTTCCTTCCTTCCTTCCTTCCTTCCTTCCTCTTTCTCTTTCCTTCCTTCCTTCCTTTCTCTCTCTCTCTCTCTCTCTCTCTCTCTTCTTTCTTTTTCTTTCATCTTGCTGTGTTGCCGAGGCTGGAGTGCAGTGGTGCAATCTCGGCTCACTGCAACCTCTGCCTCCCAGGCTCAAGCAATTCTCGTGCCTTAGCCTCCAGAGTAGCTGGAATTACAGGCTCGTGCCACCACACCCAGCTAATTTTTTTTTTTTATTTCTTTTATTTGTAGTAGAGACAGGATTTTGCTATGTTGGCCAGGCTGGTCTCAAACTCCTGGCCTCCAATGAGCTGCCTGCCTTGGCCTTCCAAATTGTTGGGATTACAAGTATGAGCCACTGTGCCCAGTCTGGTGTCTCTTTTCTTCTTTTTTTTTTAAGAGTTGAGGTCTCACTCTGTTGCCAGGCTGAATTGTTGCGATACAGCTCACTGCAGCCTCAAAATCCTGAACTCAAACAATCCTCCTGCCTCAGCCTCCTGAGTAGCTGGGACTACAAGCGTATGCCACTTATGCCCGGTTAATTTTATTTTTGTTTTTTTGTAGAGATAAGATCTCACTATGTTGCCCGGGCTAGTCTAGAACTCCTGGGCTCAAGGTGTCCTCCTGGCTTGGCCTCCCAAAGAGCTGGGGTTACAGGCATGAGCCACTGCACACGACCCCACGGTTTTCTCCTTATTTTACTTATCTATTGGTGCCTAATAAATTAGCTCAAGATGTAATAGCCTAAACCATCTCTGGTGGCATCTAGGAGTCAGGAATTCAGGTCTCTGCTATACATGTCTGGGACCTCAGCTGGAAGGCCCAAAGGCTGGGGCCATCTGAAGGCACAGTCATGTTTAGGTCCAGCTCTCAGGAAGGCTTCATAATTTACAGTTTTCAGCGAACAGTGAAATGCAGGGCCCTGGTTAAGAAATAATGAAGAATGTACTGGGGAGTAGAGATGGAGAGTGATTAGTACTGGAAATGGAATGTAGTGACGTTCACACAATTCTGTGAATATGCTACAGACCCCTTTCACTGGGTGAAGTTTATGGTATATGCATTATATCTCAATCAAGCTGTTTAAAAATTATGAAGAATTTCAAGATGGTGATAGCAAGAGTATTGAAATGGGCCAGGGGCCCTTCTCAGCACCCAGCCCTGTGCCTGATGCTGGGCCACACGTCTGTGAAGCTTGTTCACTGGCTGTCAGCTGAGGGCCTAGTTCAAAGTATCAACCAGAGCAGCCCCACAGGGTCTCCCCGTGAGACCTGGGCTTCCTCCCAGCATGGCGGGCCAAAACAGAGAGACAGAAAGAGAGAGAGAGACACACACACAGAGAGAGAAGCCAGTATCTTTTTCTTTTTTTGAAACAAGGTCTCACTCTGTCACCCAGGCTGGTGCAGTGGTGTATGATCATGGCTCACTGTAGCCTTGAACTGCTGGACTCAAGCAACCCTCCCACCTCAGCCTCCTGAGTAGCTGGGAGCACAGGCACACAACACCATGCCCGGCTAATTTTTTAATTTTTACTTTTCGTAGAGGCAGGGTCTCCCTATGTGAGCCAGGCTGGTCTTGAACTTCTGGTCTTGATCTCCCACCTTGGCCTTCCAAAGTGCTGAGATTCCAGGCGTGAGCCCCGGTGCCCAGCCCACTACCCCTTTTATGCTTAGCTTTAAAGAGACATGATATCACTCTACCACATTCTACTCATTAAAAGAAAGTCAGGCCGGGCGTGGTGGCTCATGCCTGTAATCCAGCACTTTGGGAGGCTGAGGCAGGTGGATCACGAGGTCAGGAAATCGAGACCATCCTGGCCAACATGGTGAAACCCTGTCTCTACTTAAAAATACAAAAATTAGGCCGGGTGTGGTGACTCATGCCTGCAATCCTAGCACTTTGGGAGGCCGAGGTAGGTGGATCACCTGAGGTCAGGAGTTCAAGACCAGCCTGGCCATCATGGTAAAACCCCATCTTAAAAAAAAAAAAAAATACAAAAATTAGCTGGGTGTGGTGGCCCACATCTGTAATCCCAGCTACTCGGGAGCCTGAGGCAGGAGAATCGCTTGAACTCAGGAGACTGAGATTGCAGTGACTGAGATCACACCATGGCACTCCAGCCTGGTGACAGAGTGAGACTCCTTCTCAAAAAAAGTCAATAAGTCTGGCCTGCATTCAAGGGGGAAGGAAATTAGACTCTGTCTGTTGAAGAGAGGAGTTTCAAAGAAGTTGTTGATATATTTGAAACGACCACATGGATCTCCATATCCAGGCTAACTGCTGCTTCGTGGTCTCCTGCCCAGCACATAGGAGAGAAAACCCCATGTGAATTTTCTGGCCAGGCGCCAACAGAAACTAAGGCTGCATTTACACTATGGGGCCCAACTCTGGAAGAACAGGCAGCCTAAAACCAGATAGGGAAGGAAGTCTTGTCCTGGGCTTCTCCCCCACTCTAAATTCCCTTTCTGTAATTTTTCTAACCCTGTTGTGGCATTTCTTCATTTTAAAAACTAAAATCATGACTCTAGAGATAGATATATCGGTGTTTGCTGGGGGCTGGGGAAGGGGATGAATGGGGAATCAATGATTGCCAGTGGGTTCAGAGTTTCTTTTTGGGGTGATGAAAAAGTTCTGAAATTAGATAGTGGTGGTGATTCTACAAACTTGTGGATATACAAAAAATGAGTGAATTGTATACTTTACGGGTGCAGTGGCTCATGCCTGTAATCCCAACACTTTGGGAGGCTGAGGCGGTTGGATCACCTGAGGTTGGGAGTTCAAGACCAGCCTGACCAACATAGAGAAACCCCATCTCTACCAAAAATACAAAATTAGCTAGGCATGGTGGCACATGCCTGTAATCCCAGCTGCTCAGGAAGCTGAGGCAGGAGAATCACTTGAACCCAGGAGGCGAAGGTTATGGTGAGCCGAGATCACACCATTGTACTCCAGCCTGGGCAGCAAGAGTGAAACTCTGTCTCAGATAAACAGAGTGAATTTGGCTGGGCGCAGTGGCTCACACTGGTAATACTAGCACTTTAGGAGGCTGAGGTGGGAAGATTGCTTGAGCCTGGGAATTTCAGACCAGCCTAAGCAACACAGCAAGACCCTGTCTCTATAAAAAATACAAAAATTAGTACCCATTTTTTCCCATTCTTCTATATCTATAAAAGAAAACAAAATTAGTTGGGTGTGGTGGCATGTGCCTGTAATCCCAGCTACTCCGGAGGCTGAGGCAGGAGAATCACTTGAGCCTGGGTGGCAGAGGCGGCACTGAGCGGTGATTGCACCACTGCACTCCAGCCTGGGTGACAGAGCAAGACCCTGTTTCAAAAAAAAAAAAAAAAAAAAAAAAAAAAAATGAGTTTATTGCTTCTTGGCCTCTTGGCTAAGATCAAGAGTAGCATTTGCTTTTAGGAGTTTTCTGCTATGGTCTGAATCTGTTCCTTCCTCCTCCCAAATTTACGTTTTGAAATCCTAATCCCTTAAATGATAGGATTGGGAGGCAGGGCCTTTGGGAGGTGATGGGGTCATAAGGGTGCAGCCCTTAGGAATGGGATTCATGCCCTAATAAAAGAGGCCCCCAGAGAGTTCCCTTCTCCCTTCCGCTATGTGAGGACACAGAGAGGAAATCTGTGCACCAAGTGGCAGGTCCTCAGCATCCTCCCCCAAACGCTGAATCTGCGGCTGCCTTGATCTTGGATTTCCAGCCTCCAAAACCATGGGAAATGCACTTCAGTTGTTTGTAAGCCATGCAGTCCAAAGCACTGTGCGTCATGGCAGCCCGGGCGGACTAAGACAGTGTCCTCGGCTGAATTGTGATTGGGAGCTCAGTGGCACGGTCCTGGGGGAGCTGTGTCGTGTCTTGGTTTCTCAAAGAACCGCTTGGGTCACTAGGACTCCATTCTGCATTTGGAGCTGTCTCCTGCCCAAGGACGCCTGGTCATCACGGCCAGCGTGTAGCCAGACACTGGGGGACGTCCCTGTGGCCACCAGAATTGGGGTTTCTCAGGCTTTGCTTTCGCAATGAGTTGGTTCTCTGATTGCATTCTGTTTCACTCTGTTGGTAACAGAGGACTGACCACAGTCAGTGGTGATGACAGGGGGAGCCTTGGCTTAGCCCTTGGCGAGAGAGACCTGCAGGGGATTGGCAGAAGTTTGAATTTGTGAGCCCAGTCCTGTCCCTTCCAGACCCTCCAGGCACGTGTCTAAGAGAAAGTCTCCTGCATGGAAGAAAGTCTTCTATAGGCAAACGTGACCTTTTGTTTTGTTTTGTTTTGCTTTATTTTTCATTTTGAGACAGAGTCTCACTCTGTTACCCAGGCTGGAGTGCAGTGGTGCAATCTCAGCTCACTGCAACCTCTGCCTCCTGGGTTCAAGCAATTCTTGTGCCTCAGCTTCCTGCGTAGCTGGTAGCTGGGACTACAGGCACACACCACCATGCCCGGCTAATTTTCGTATTTTTAGTAGAGACCGGGTTTCACCATGTTGGCCAGACCGGTCTTGAAATTCAGACCTCAAGTGATCCACCTGCCTCAGCCTCCCAAAGTCCCGGGATTACAGGCATCAGCCACCAGCCCCAGTTTTGCTTAAGAGTGAATTTTATAGTAGGTAAATTAATACCTCAATGAAAAAAAATCAGAAGCTCTAAGAGCTGAAATAGTCGTAAGCCTCTCTCAGTTCCTTTGGGTTCTCAGAACCCACCCAATGAGTGGTCAAGCCAGAATTTCAACCCAGGGACATCTGATTCCAAAGGCTGTTTTTCTGCACCTCTGCCAGGCCGCAAGTGAAGTCCACGTAGCCTGAGAGTGACAGCCATGCTGAGGGGTTTGAACTTTTTGTTGTTTTTGATAATTGAAGGGTTTTGAGGCCGAAAGAAACATAATTCAAGACCGGGCATGGTGGCTCACACCTGTAATCCCAGCACTTTGGGAGGCCGAGGTGGGTAGATCATGAGGTCAAGAGATCAAGACCATCCTGGCCAACATGGTGAAACCCCATCTCTACTAAAAATAGAAAAATTAGCTGGGCGTGGTGGCACACGCCTATAGTCCCAGCTACTCAGGAGGCTGAGGCAGGAGAATCACTTGAACCCGGGAGGTGGAAGTTGCAGTGAGCCAAGATCATGCCACTGCAGTCCAGCCCGGGCAACAAAATGAGACTCCATCTCAAAAAAAGAAAAAAAAAAAAAAAGAAACATAATTCAGTTCTTGTTTTACAAAGATGGAGCTGGGTATGGTAGTTCATGCCTGTAATCCCAAAACTTTGGGAGCCCAGGGCAGGGAGGATCATTTGAAGACAGGAGCATGAGACCAGCCTGGGTAACATTAGGAGACCCCATCTCTTAAAAAAAATAGAAAAAGCAAAGAAAGGTAATTCTTAGGAGCTTTGTGTGAATATTCTTTGTTAGACATAATAACAGATAATATTGCAGGGAGTTTTTTTCTGGGTTGGCTATAATAATTTTTGCAGTTTTGTTTAAAAAATGTTTTGATATAGGCTGGGCACAGTGGCTCACTCCTGTAATCCCAGCACTTTGGGAGGCTGAGGCAGGCAGATCACTTCAGGTCAGGAGTTCTAGACCAGCCTGGCCAATGTGGTAAAACCCCATCTCCACTAAAAAAAAACCAAAAAAACAAAAATTAGCCAGGTGTGGTGGTACACGCCTGTAATCTGGCTACTGCGGAGGCTGAGGCAGGAGAATCACTTGAACCCAGGAGGCAGAGGTTGCAGTGAGCCGAGATCATGCCACTGCACTCCAGCCTGGGCGACAAAGTGAGACTCGGTCTTTAAAAAAAAAAAAAAAATTGAGACAGCTCATGGACAGCAGGGGAAAAGAAAAAATAATTTGAAACATTAAAAAAATTTTTTTTGGCCGGGAGATGGTTTCACTCTGTCTCCCAGGCCAGAGTGCAGTGGTGCAGTCATAGCTCACTGCAGCCTCGACCTCCTGGGCTCAGGCAATCCTCTCACCTCAGTCTGTTCAAACACTTCAAAGTGTTGTGATAACAGGCATGAGCCTGGCCTGAAATCTTGACTAAAACGTCAGTGTTCAGCCTCTGTGGGAACACTAGAGACCAGTGTGATTTTTTTTCTCTCATTCTCTTTTAAAGTTTTTTAATTATTTTATTTCATTTAATTTCATTGAGACAGGGTGTCACTCTGTCACCCAGGCTGGAGTGCAGTCATAGCTAACTGCAGCCTTGACCTCCCTCCCCACCCTCAGCTCAAGCGCTCCTCCTATCTCAACCCCTCCAGTAGTTGGGACCACAGATGTGCACCACCGTGCCTGGGTAATTTTTTTTTTTTCGGAAGAGACAAGATTTCACTATGTGTTGCTCGGGCTGGTCTCAAATTCCTGAACTCAAGGGATCCTCCTGCCTTGGACTCTCAAAGTGCTGGGATTACGAGCGTAAACCACCTCGCCTGGCCAAAAAGATGTTTTTTTTTAATGGATTCTGTGATTTGTTTCCATCATTAAACAAAAGGTCAACGGAGAGCGAAGCGGCAGTTGGGCAATGTTTGCCTATGAAAAGTCAATCTATCCTTAATGTTATTCTACTTAGTCTGAAGTGGAATTTCTCTGCCGTGCAGCACAGCAGGCTTTATGTAAAATTCGATTCAAATTTATAGGTAATAAGTGGTTTTTAAATAAACACATATGATATTCCAACTGAGCTCTGAAACCTCTGGCTGATGGAGGCATTTAAGGAAGATGGTCGGATGCTATAAGAGTCAGCTCAGGCCATAGCACAGTTCTGCAGACCGAGGGGCTTAATCCACAGAACCGACTTTCCCACAGTTCTGAAGGCTGCAAGTCTGCAGTGCAGTTGTTGGCAGCGTGGTTTCTTGGGAGGCCTCTCTCCTTGGCTTGCAGATGGCCGTCTTCTCCGTGTCCTCATTTGGTCATCCCTCTGGGTGTGTCTGTGTCCTGACTCTCTTCTCATAAGGACATCAGTCATTCTGGATTAGGGCCCACCCTAATGACCTCAGTTTAACTCAATTACCCTTTAAAGTCCCTGCCTCCAAATACAGTCACATTCTGAGATACTGGGGTTCTTCTTCTCTGTAATTTTACCTTTTTAAGAATATTATGTAAGTAAAATTAGATAGTATGTAACTTCTTGAAATTTACCTTTTTCCAGCCTGGGCAATATGGCAAAACCCCATCTCTACAAAAATGCCATCATGGTGCCACTGCACTCCAGCCTGGGTGACAGAATGAGACAAAAAAAAAAAGCTTGTTTTTTCCCCACTCACCTTTTTTTTTTTTTTTTTTTTTGAGACAATGTCTTAGTCTGTCACCTAGACTAGAGTGCAGTGGCACGGTCTAGGCTCACTGTAACCTCCGCCTTCCAGGTTCGAGTGACTCTCTTGTCTCAGCCTCTGGAGTAACTGAGATTACAGGTGCACAACACCATGCCCAACTAATTTTTAAAGTATTTTTAGTAGGGACGGGGTTTCACTGTGTTGCCCAGGCTGGTCTCAAACTCCTGACCTCTGGTAATCCACCTGCCTCGGCCTCTCAAAGTGCTGGGACTACAGGCGTGAGCCACCACACTTGGTCTCCACTCAGCATAATTCAATATTTTAGATCCATCCAAGTATGGCTGAGCAAGGTGCTGTAATCTCAGGACTTTGGGAGGCCGAGGCGGGCAGATCACCTGAGATCAGGAGTTTGTGACCACCCTGGCCAACATGGTGAAACCCCATCTCTAAAAATACAAAAAAATAGCCAGGTATGGTGGTGGGCACCTGTAATCCCAGCTACTCGGGAGGCTGAGGCAGGAGATCTGCTTGAGCCCAGGAGGCAGAGTTTGCGGTGAGCCGAGATCATACCACTGCACTCCAGCCTGGGTGACAAGAGTGAGACTCCGTTTCAAAAAAAAAAAAAAGATCCATTCAAGTTGTTGCCTGTATCAATAATTTATTTATTTTGTATTGCTAAGTAGGATCCCATGCTATGGACGTACAAGTTTGTTTAACTATTCACCCATTGAAGGACATTTGCAGAACATTCTCTTAAAACTAAGCAGCCAGCCATGGTGGCTGACACCTGTAATCCCAGCATTTTGGGAGGCCCAAGTGGGCGGATCACCTGAGGTCAGGAATTTGAGACCAACCTGGCCAATATGATGAAACCCTGTCCCTATTAAAAAAAAAATTAGCCAGGCGTGGTGGTGGGCACCTGTAGTCCCAGCTACTCAGGAGGCTGAGGCAGGAGACTCACTTGAACCTGGGAGGCAGAGGTTGCAGTGAGCCAAGATCATGCCACTGCACTCCAACCTGGGCAGCAAAGTGGGACTCCCTCTCAAAAAAAAAAAACAAAACTAAGCAATACCATGCGCAGTGGCTCACTTACAAGTGATCTGCCCGCCTCTGTGGCTCGCTTGAGCCCAGGAGTTCCAGACCAGCATAGTCAACATGGCAAAACCCCCTGTAGTCCCAGCTACTTGGGAGGCTGAGGTGGGAGGATCACCTAAACCTGGGAGGTTGCAGCTGCAGTGAGCTGTGATCTTGCCACTGCACTCCAGCCTCGGTGACAGAGCGAGACCCTGTCTCAAAACAAACAAGAAACCAAAAAAAAAAAAAAAAAAGTGAAAGTGTTACAGATACAGCTGAAGCCACCCTCCATTCCATTTCGCTCCCTGGGATTCCTCTGCAGAAGTAATTTTTATCTTGAAGTTTAGTGTACATTCTTCTCATCCATCCATTTGTATGTGTTATTACACATTGATGTTTCCAAAAACAACGTATGGCTTTGTTTCATGTTTCAAGTATTTAGAGAGATGTTACCAGATTGCATGTATCTTCTGGCAACGTGCCTTTTCTCTAGATATTATGCTCAAGTTTCAGTCCTGTTGATACAAGTAACTCTGGTTCATTTTTCTTCACTGCTGTAGAGTATTTCATTGAGCACCTGTATCTGTTCCCCTACTAATGGACATTTCCGTTGTTTCTTGTTTTTTTTTTAACTGTAACAATGTTGCTATGGTCATCCTTTTTTTTTTTTTTTTTTGAGATGGAGTTTTGTTCTTGTTGCCCAGGCTGGAGTACAGTGACACATCTTGGCTCACTGCCACCTCTGCCTCCTGGGTTCAAGCGAGTCTCCTGCCTCAGCCTCCTGAGTAGCTGGGATTACAGGTATGCACCACCATGCCCTGCTAATTTTTGTAGTTTTAGTAGAGATGGGATTTTGCCATGATGGCTGGTCTTGAACTCCTGACCTCAGGTGATTCACCTACCTTGGCCTCCCAAAGCGCTGGGATTACAGGCGTGAGTCACTGCGCCCAGCCATAATGACCATCTTTGATCTGCCTCCTCATGAAGTGGTACCTTCTTTAGAAAGATAAGAACCTCTAACAAGGAAGAAAATGGTCAACCTGCAGTGAGATTTGGAGAAGGGAAACAGCATTTACACAGCATCCACTAAGTTCTAGGCATGGAGCCAGGCAGCTTAAGTATATGATCACAGTCTCGGCTTGGGAGGGGCCTGGGGGCCTAATGAACAGCCTGTACAGCCTAGGGCAGCCTGGGAAGTTCTGGAAATACTGACTCCAAGCAGGTCAAAGTATTTGCCCTACTTTTTTTTAGTTAAAGTTGCCTGTCTCTCACTTTGCATGTTCCCAGAACTTGAAAAGCAAAGACTCTGGAGTCAGATTGCCTGCATTTGTTCACCTGGTTCATCATTCACCAGTTGTATTAACTTGGACAAGTTATTCAAACTTTCTAGGCTTCAATTCCCTTATCTATGAAGTCAGAAATAGCACCTAGCCTATAATGTTATTGAGATGATTAAATGAGATCATCTATGAAAAACACTTAGAGCCGTGTCTCACAGACACCACAGAGTCAATCTTAGATATAATAATTGATGATGGCTGGGTGTGGTGGCTCACACTTGTAATCCCAGCACTTTGAGAGGCCAAGGCAGGAGGACTGCTTAAGCCCAGGAATTCGAGACCAGCCTGGGCAACACAGTGAGATCCCATCTCCAAAAAAATAAAAATAAAAATAAATTAATTAAATTAAAAATTTTTTAAAAATAATAATTGATGGCTATCAAATTATGAATACAGTATCTCTCCAACTGTGTATATATCTTTGCATTCATGTTGCTTTACCAAAATCCAAACCAGGCAATATCATTTTCCTTTTTAAAATTTAATTAATTAATTTTTTTTTTGAGATGGAGTTTCGCTCTTGTTGCCCAGCCTGGAGTGCAATAGCGTGATCCTGGCTCACTGCAACCTCCGCCTCCTGGGTTCAAGCGATTCTTCTGCTTCAGCCTCCTAAGTAGCTGGGATTACAGGCATGTGCCACCATGCCTGGCTAATTTTTTATTTTTTTTATTAGAGATGGTGTTGTACCATGTTGATCAAGCTGGTCCCAAACTCCTGACTTCAAGTGATCCACCCACCTTGGACTCCCAAAGTGCTGGGATTACAGGTGTGAGCCACTGTGCATGGCCTATGACGTATTTTGTTAAGAAACCAACTGTTTTTCAACCTGAGGACCAGTTGGTCAGTCACTTTCTCTTCAGAGTTGCAGTGAGAACATCCTGTTCCTCGCACCTGCCGATGGATGTGAACCCTTGTCTGGGTGTGGCCAGAGCTCCAGGTGTACCAATATTTGTTAAGAGCCCACAAGTGCTTGCCTTTCATGGGACAGGGCCGTGGGATTGTGGACTCTAGGTCAGGCCCGATGTTTGAAATGCCACACACAAACTCCTTCTCCCCTGAAGAGACAGAGGGGGGCCAAAGGTTAAATTTGAGCCCAAAGATAATCCAGCACCGGTTGCAAAACCCCCGTCTCCTCTGTCACAGCAGATAAGAAACAGCGAACAGAACTTCACGGCCAGGTACCAGCTTCAGCCAAACCTGCCAAGGAGTATTTCTTTGCCCTGAGCTTATTAAGCAACATACAAGTAACAGAGACTTTAATTCTCCAGGAAGACCTTCCAAGGGGCTCTAGAACACACATCTGGAGGTCCACAGATGAATGGGCCTGGGGCAGAATGAACCCCATCGCTTCCTGAAAGTCGATTAATTGCCTCTGTTCTTTGGAGACCACAGTTTCGTAGCATGGCAGATCATTCATTTATTTATTTAATGATTTTTAGACAGAGTCTGGCTCTGTGACCCAGGCTAAAGTTCAGTAGCTTGATCATGGCTCACTGCAGCCTCAACCTCCCAGGCTCAAGCAGTCCTCCCACCTCAGCTTCCCAAGTGGCTGGAACCACGAGTGCCTGCCACCATGCTTGGCTAATTTTTTTTTTTTTTTTTTTTTTGGTAGAGGAGGGGTCTTGCTCTATTGCCCATGCTAGTCTCAAATTCCAGGCCAGGCTCAGTGGCTCACGCCTGTAATCTCAGCACTTTGGGAGGCTGAAGCAGTCAAATCGCTTGAGCCCAGGAGTTCAAGACCAGCCTGGGCAGCAAAGCTCAATCCTGTCTCTACAAAAAATACAAAAATTAGCTGGGTGCAGTGGCATGCGCCTGTAGTCCCAGCTGCTCAGGAGACTGGGGTGAGAGGAACACTTGAGCCTGGGAAGGCGGAGGATGCAGTGAACTGAGATCACGCCACTGCACTCCAGCATGGGTATCAGAGTAAAACTGCGTCTCAAGAAGAAAAAAAAAGTGCCGAACTCCTGGCCTTAAGTGATCCTCCTGCCTCAGCCTCCCTAAGTGCTGGGATTACAGATGTGAGCCACCTGTAATTTTGGAAGCAAGAGAATTGAGATAGACTCCACTGAAAGCCCAAACATGCTCATGAAATAGAGGGTGATCTAAAATGTTATCCAAGGAACACCTGACAGATAGCACGTCTTCGAACAAACAGTAGCTGAAAAAATACTCTTGTGTGACCACCGAGACCAAGATGGCCTAGAGACTCTGCCTTCCTAGGAATGTCCAGGCCAAGGAGCCAAGCTGGCTGTGCCTTGCACCTTCTGGGGCCTCCTATAGTTCTGCCGGGCCACGCCTGCACCCCCGTGCCACCACGGTTCACCAGGCCCCACCCCACAGCCACCCAGTGCCCTTGCAAGAGGATGGGGACATTCCCACCTACCCAGCCACCCCAGGACCCCCCCCTGGGCCCAAGCTTGGGGTGGCTGAAGAAACTGTGAGCCCCTCTGTTGTTAGGGGAGGAGGCCCCTTCCCCTGTGGCCCCCAATAATTGTATGAACAAACGACAAATAAAATACACTCTATGGCCGGGCGTGGTGGCTCATGCCTGTAATCCAGCACTTTGGGAGGCCAAGGTGGGCGGATCACTTGAGGTTAGTAGTTCGAGACCAGCCTGGCCAACACAGTGAAACCCAGTCTCTACTAAAAATACAAAAATTAGCTGGACGCGGTGCTGGGCGCCTATAATTCCAGCTACTCAGGAGGCTGAGGCAGGATAATTGCTTGAACTCAGGAGGCAGAGGTTGCAGTGAGCCAAGATCGTGCCACTGCCCTCCCGCCTGGGTGACAGATTGAGGCTCCATCTCAAACAAAAACAAACAAGCAAACAAAAAAACTCCTTTATGCAGCTGCAGTGCGACTACTGACTTCATGACCCTTTTAGTGAAGAGTGATATGGAACCAACAAGTTCTCTCAGGTGAGAATCTGGGAGGCGCAGGCGTTCAGAGCTTGAGTCACATTCATGGTTAGGAGCTGGGCAAAGGGTCGGGCACTGGTCCTTAAGCCCAAGCCTGGCTTAATCCTCTCTTCCATAAGATGTGCTGTCTTCTCTCCAGTTCCTTCCTCTTTCTACTTCTAATGTTTTGCTCAAGCCCATCTGAAGTGTGTTTCAGGTCCTCGCATCCCTCAGCACCCTGAAAGCAAGCATAGTAAGCCACTGTGTCACTGTAATGAGGGGAAAAGGTGGAATTGCCTTCTCAGGAAGTTTGCCAGTAACACGAACAGCCCCAGCCTCAACCATCAAAGAATTTCTTCAGGCCAGGCGCGGTCGCTCACTCCTGTAATCCCCAGCACTTTGGGAGGTTGAGGCAGGCAGATCACCTGAGGTCAGAAGTTTGAGACCAGCCTGCCTAACATGGTGAAATCCCTATCTCTAGTAAAAATAAAAATAAAATTAGCTGGGCATGGTGGCATGCACCTGCAGTCCCAGCTACTCAGGAGGCTGAGGCAGGAGAATCACTTGAACCTGGGAGGCGGGGTTGCAGTGAGCCGAGATCGGGCCACTGCACTCCAGCCTGGGTGAGAGTGAGACTCTGTCTCAAAAAAAAAAGAATTTCATCAGAATTTCAGTTCCGATTTGAAGACGTTACCAATTTGAACCAAAAGATGGGTGTGCAGATGGCAACCGTAGCCCTTGGTTGGTAAATGGTTGATTTCTAGCCATTGGTGTCTCCACCGAACACCACCCGTGTCCAAGGCTCCTCGGATGACAAATTCCTCAGCTCAGTCTCTGATTACAGAAGCAAAGTGGGGGAAAGAAAGGGGTCAGGTGGTCGACAGACCATCTGTAAAGACAACCGCTGTAGTTAGCAACAAGGCCAGCGGATCAATAGACTGTAATCAGGAAGCATTTTGAAAATTAAACCCAACGTCATTTGAAGGTGTGTCTGTGCCAGAATACGGGGCACCATTAGATCCTTCTGTAACCACCCAGCAGGTTTTCCTTGCCCACTACCCAGAGCTGATTTATCAAGACAAGGGAATTGCAATAGAGAAAGTTTAATTCATGAAGAGCTAGCGTATGGGAGACTGAAATTTTATTATTACTCAAATCAGTCTCCTCAAAAACTCGAGGATTGGAGGGGGGAGATTTGAGACAAGGCTTTTGTCACCTAGGCTGGAGTGCAGTGGCATGGTCCCAGCTGATTGCAACCTTGACTTCCTGGGCTCAAGCAATCCTCCCACCTCAGCCTCCTGAGTAGCTGGGACTACAGGTGTGCCTAGCTAATTTTTGCATTTTTGTAGAGACAGGGTTTTGCCAGGTTTCCAGGCTGGTCCCAAACTTCTGGACTCAAACACTCTGCCTGTCTTGGCCTCCAAAAGTGCTGGAATTATAGACATGAGCCGCTGTGCCCAGCTGGATTTTTTTTTTTTTTTTTTTTTTTTTTTGAGATAGAGCCTTGCTCTGTTGCCCAGGCTGGAGTGCAGTGGCACAATCTGAGCTGACTGCAACCTCCGCCTCCTGGGTTCAAGCGATTCTCCTACTTCAGACTCCCAAGTAGCTAGGACTACAGGCTTGTGCCACCATGCCTGGCTAATTTTTATATTTTTTTAGAGATGGGGTTTTGCCATGTTGGCCAGGCTGGTCTCAAACTCCTGACCTCAGGTGATCCACCCGCCTCAGCCTCCCAAAGTGCTAGGATTACAGGCGTGAACCACCGTGCCCAGCCTGGATCTGACTTTTTAAGGATAACTTTAAAAAAAAGAGGTTCAGAAAGTGAGGAGTGCTGATTGGTCAGGTTGCAGATGAAACCATAGGGAGTCGAAGATGTCCTCTTGTCCTGTCAGTTCCTGAGTGAGGGCCACAAGTCCAGATGAGCATTTATCGATCAGGGTGGTGCCAGCTGACCCATCAAGTACAGGGTCTGCGAAAGAGCTCAAGCACTGATCTTACATTTAACAATAGTGATGTTAGGCTTGGCGTGGTGGTGTGATCTCGGCTCACTGCAACCTCCACCTCTGGGTTCAAGTGATTCTTCTACATCAGCCTCCTGAGTAGCTGGGATTACAGATGCGCTCCACCATGCCCGGCTAATTTTTGTATTTTTAGTAGAGATGGGTTTCACCGTGCTGACCAGGCTGGTCTTGAACTCCTGACCTTGTGATCTACTGGCCTTGGCCTCCCAAGGTGCTGGGATTACAGGCATGAGCCACCACACCTGGCTGTTAGTATTCTTATCTATAGTTTTAGCATAGTGTTTAAGTGAGCAGTGCAGGTCAATATGAGTCCTAGGTTAAGGAGTGAAAGTCCTAGCTTCAGAACCCTTTGTAGAGACAGGGCACAGTGGTTCATGCCTCTAATCCCATTTCTTTGGGAGGCCGAGGCAGGAGGATTGCTTGAGCCCAGGAGTTTGAGAGTAGCCTGGACAATAAAGTAAGACTCTGTCTATGAAAAAAATAAAAAATAAAAAAAATAAGCTTTTGTAGAATTGATCTTAAGCTCTGAGGGATCCAGGTGAATGGCTCCAAGAACCAATCAGACCTGGGGGGTCACACAGAGAGATTTGGGTCAGAGGTTGTTGGACAGACATATTGGGATAGACAAGAATGGCATGATCTCAGCTCACTGCAATCTCTGCCTCCTGGGTTCAAGCAATTCTCCTGTCTCAGCCTCCCAAGTAGCTGGGATTACAGGCACCCGCCACCACGCCCAGCTAATTTCTTTGTATTTTTAGTAGAGACAGAGTTTGACCATGTTGGCCAGCCTGGTCTCAAACTTCTGACCTCAGGTGATCCACCCACCTCTGCCTCCTGAAGTACTGGGATTACAGGTGTGAGCCACTTGCGCCTGGCCAACTTTCCATTTCATTTTGTCTTTCTTTTAACTGAAAATAATCCTTAAAGTCTCTAAATTAGACTAAATTCGTTCTTTTAAAATCCATATTCCCATGCCTTTTTACCAAGAACACATAATTTTTATTTTTAGTGTAAGCAATGTTAATTACATACCAGGTGCAAAGCCCAGGCCACAGGGCAGACTGTAGATAAAGTCTGACTCTTTCTAGCACAGCTAGGAGGCATGGCTAACTCCACACGTCCCCAGGCCTTATCTAGTCTCAGGGCTCTAAAGCAGGTAAGTTGAATGTATTAGTGCGTTCTTGCACTGCTGTAAAGAAGTACCTGAGACTGGGTAACTTATAAAGAAAAGAGGTTTAATTGGCTCATGGTTCTGCAGGCTGTACAGGAAGCATAGCAGCCTCTGCTTCTGGGGAGGCCTCAGGAAACTTACAATCATGATAGCAGGCAAAGGAGAAGCAGGCATGTCTTACATGGGTAGAGCAGGAGGAATAGGGAGGGGGAGGTGCCACACACTTTTAAACAACCAGATCTCATGAGAACTCCCTACAAAAAAACTCAAAACTCACTATCACAATGACGGCATGAAGCAGGATGGTTTTAAACCATGAGAAACCATCCACATGATCCAATCACCTCCCACCAGGCCCCGCCTCCAGTGCTGGGGATTACACTGCAACATGAGATCTGGGCAGGAACACAGATCCAAACTGTATCATGGAACAATTACAAAAGTCACAGAAGCTGTGTTTATGACCTGAAAGCATCTAGCCAAAAACAGAGGTCAAGAGTTTGAGACTAGCCTGGCCAACACGATGAAACCCCGTCTCTACTAAAAATATAAAATTAGCCGGGCATGGTGGCGCATGCCTGTAATCCCAGCTACTTGGGAGGCTGAGGCAGGAGAATAGCTTGAACCTGGGAGGCAGAAGTTGCAGTGAGCCAAGATCATGGCATTGAACTCCAGCCTGTGAAACTCGGTCTCAAAAAGAAAAAAGGGGGAAATTGCAATAGAGAAAGTTTAATTCATACAGGGCCGTCTGTATAGGAGACCAGAGTTTTATTATTACTAAAATCAGAGAATTTAGGGATCAGGGTTGTTAAGGCTAATTTGGTGGGTAGCGGCTTGGGAAGTGGGGGAGTACTGATTGGTCGGGTTGGAGATGAAATCATAGGGGTCAAAGTGAGTTTTCTTGCTGTCTTCAGTTCCTGGGTGGGAGGAAAGAACTGGTTGAGCCAGATTGCTGGTCTGGATGGTGTCAGCTGTGCATCAGGACGCAGGGTCTGCAAAATATCTAAGGCACTGATTTTAGGTTTTGCAACAGTGATGCTATTCACAGGAGCAATTTGGGAAGTGCAGAATCTTGCAGCCAGAGGCTGCGTGGCTTCTAAACCATAATTTCTAATCTTGTAGCTAATGTGTTCGTCCTGCAAAGGCACTCTAGTCTTCAGGCAGGAAGGGGGTTTGTTTTGGGAAAGGGCTGTTACTGTCTTTGATTCAAAGTTAAACTACAAATAAGTTTCCTCCCAAAGTTAGTTTGGCCTGTACCCAGTAATGAACGAGGACACCTTGGAGGTTACAAGCAAGATGGAGTCAGGTCAGATCTATTTCACATCATAATTTTCTCAGTCATATTTTTTGCAAAGGCGGTTTCACCCTCACTCCAAGTAAGGCATTGTGGGGCAAATAAGAGAATGAACCTGGAAAGGGAAGGGGGCTCAAAGAATCAGAAATCAGCATGATCTTGCACCCCTGATTTTATGGCTCTAGACTTAGGGATAATCTCTTGATGTTGGAAAGAGATTGTTGGGGAACAGCTGTGAGGAAGTCCTGCTCTACAAAGCAGAGAGTGAACTCATGAATCTCGTGACCCCAAGAAGTGGCAGCCCCCAAAATAAAGAAACAGCTGCAAGACAGGTTTACAGGCGGTAATGCAAAATAGATGCATATATGATTATGACCACCTTTTTCAATGCACAGACACACAGATGTACATACATAAATTCTCTCTTCCTCTTCCTCTCCTTTCACACACACACAAACACACACACAGCAAATATAGAAGATATTTTCCTTTTTTCGTGTGTGACAAGAGTCTCACTCTGTCACCCAGGCTGGAGTGCAGTGGCGTGATCTCGGCTCACTGCAACCTCTGCCTCCCGGGTTCAAGTGATTCTCCTGCTTCAGCCTCCAGAGTAGCTGGGATTACAGGCGAGCGCCACCACACCTGGCTAATTTTTTTTGTATTTTTAGTAGAGATGGGGTTTCACTATGTTGGTCAGGCTGGTCTCGAACTCCTGACCTCATGATCCACCTGCCTTGGCCTCCCAAAGTGCTGGAATTACAGGCATAAATCACCGCACCTAGCTAGAAGATACTTTCCAATGGCTCAGCCTAAGTATCAGAATCTCCCTCCCTCCCTCCCTTCCTTTCCTTTTCCTTTCCTTTCCCTTCCTTCCTTCTTTCTTTCTTTCCTTTCTTCTCTCTCTTCCTCTTTCTTTCTTTCTTCTCTTTCTTTCTTTCCTTTCTTCCCTTCCCTTCCCTTCCTTCACTTCCCCCTCCCCCTCCCCCTCCTCTCCCCCTCACCTCCCCCTTCCCTCCCTTTCCCACCCCTTCCCTTCCCTCCCTTTCTCTTCCCTTCCCTCACCCCCATCTCTCTCTCTCCTCTGTTGCCCTGGCTGGAGTACAGTGGCCTGATCATAGCTTGCTGCAGACTCAAACTCCTGGGCTTAAGTGATCCTCCCACCACAGCCTCTCAGGTAGCTAGGACTGCATGTGTGTGTGCCACCACACCTGGCCAAATTTTTTAAATTTTTTGTATAGATGGAATCTTGCTATGTTCCCCAGGCTGGTCTTGAACTCCTGGGCTCACGTGATCCACCCGCTTCGGTCTCCCAATGTGCTGGGATTACAGGGGGTAAGCCACTGTGGCTTGGTGTGTGTTCTTACAGTCTGTGGTTCCATGCACAAGTACACAGATGTACGGACTTTAAAAGAAAATGGAGATCATATCCTGTTTAGAAACTTTTTCATTTAACAGAGTGTGATCTTCATCTCAAGTCTTTCACTGTATGGCAGGCACCACGCTCATCGTGCTGGCCACATTGCTCCTCGCTATAGTAGGTTAAGTTCTGATTCCCAAAAGCTATGTTCACCTGAAACCTTAAAATGTGACCTTATTTGGAATAAGGGTCTTTGTAGGTATAACCAAGGTAAAGATCTCAAGATGAGAGCATCCTGGATTAGAGTGGGTCATAAAGACAGGCATCTTTATGGCTGAGCATGCTGGATCACAACTGTAATCCCAGCACTTTGGGACGCTGAGGCAGGCAGATCACTTGAAGTCAGGAGTTCAAGACCAGCCTGGCCAACATGGCGAAACCCTCTCTCTACTAAAAATACAAAAAATAGCCAGGTGCGGTGGCAGGTGCCTGTAATCCTAGCTACGGAAGAGGCTGAGGCAGGAGGATTGCTTGAGCCCGAGAGGCGGAGGTTGCGGTGAGCTAAGATTATGCCATTGCACTCCAACCTGGGTGACAGAGCAATACTCTGCCTCAAAAACAGACCAAAAAAAAAAAAAAAAAAAAAGATAGGTGTCTATATGAAGAGGAGAGGACGCAGAGGGGACTGCCATGTGGAGACAGAGGCAGAGGGTGGAGTGAAGCGTCTTCAAGCCGAGGAGCATCCAACAGTGCCTGCAGTCTCCTGAAGCTCGGAGTGAGGCATGAGACAGGTTTTCCCTTAGCCTCCAGATGGAAGCAGCCCTGCCAGCACCTTGATTCTGCCCTTCTAGCTTCCACATCTGTGAGAGAACACATTTCCATTGTTCCAAGCCACCCAGCCACAGGAAATGAACACACTCTCACCAACCTAATTCTCACCTTGGGGCCTTTGCACCTACCATTCCCTCTGCATGGCGTGTCTGCCCCCCCAGACTTTTGCATTGCTTCCTCTGTTTAGTCATTCATGGCTCAGCTCAAGGTCACTGCCTCATAGAAACCATCCCAGTCACCCCAGCCCTAGTTACTTTTTATCCCCATTGTCCCATTGCATCAGAGTCGTGACACCCATACCCATCCCAAGGCCCCTTTTTACTCCTGCCTGCCTCCTCACCTCAAAAGGCAGCTTGATGAGGACTCTGGCTGCCTTGTTCCTTGTTCTATCTCCACCACCCAGAACAGCACCTGGCACACAGTTGGTGCTTAATACATAAAACTGATGGAATGGGGCCGGGTGCAGTGGCTCACACCTGTAAACCCAGCACTTTGGGAGGCTGAGGCGGGCAGATCACCTGAGGGTCAGGAGTTAGACACCAGCCTGGGCAAGATGGTGAAACCCCGTCTCTACTGAAAATACAAAAATTAGCCAGGCATGGTGATGCACACCTGTAATCCCAGCTACTCAGGAGGCTCAGGTGGGAGAATCGCTTGAACCCAGGAGGTAGAGGCTGCAGTGAGCCAAGATCACATCACTGTACTCCAGCCAGGGTGACGGAGCGAGACTCCTCTGTCTCAAAAAACAAAAAACTGATGGAATGCCTGAATCAGTGAATGACTGTGAGTTGTGGAGGTCCGAATGCTCCCAACCACCTCATCCCCTGAAAGAATCGGAGATTCACAACCAGGCTTCCCACTGACTCATGCCTCCGAGGCTGGGGGAGTCCCTATTTTCCTCTGAGCTCATCCCTGACAGCTCTTCCTCTTTAAGGTGATCCTTGCTTTTGGCTTTTTACTTCTACATGTTGCTTAATGATATAGACAAGCAAACTGCTCTGAAAGCACAGAAGTAATTCCAGAGCGTCCACCTTTCTTCATTGACTTCATTCACCCAGAGCTGGGAGCCTGTCTCTTATCTGTGTTCATGTCAGGAACTTGAAGCAAGCCTCGTCTTGCCAAAGAATCAAGGAGTGACAGAGTTGGAAATGAAAGCGTAACAGAAACTTGGACTGATCACAGACTCAAACCAGTACATCTCCTTTTCTTCTTCGAATTGGGAACTGAAACAATTCCATAGGAAGCTCACTCTTCCCCCTCCTACAGAAAAATATTCGTCTGGCTTGATTCCCTTTTCATATTATTATTATTTGAGACGACATCTTGCTCTATCACCCAGGCTGGAGTGCAGGGGCACCATCTTGGCTTACTGTAACCTCCGCCTCCCGGGTTCAAGCAATTCTCCCTCCCCCAGCCTACCCCAGTAGCTGGGACTACAGGCACCCACTACCACGTCCAGCTTATTTTTCTTGTATTTTTACTAGAAACGAGGTTTCTCCATGTTGGCTAGGCTGATCTTAAACTCCTGACTTCAGGCGACCCATCTGTCTCAGCCCCCACAAAGTGCTGGGATTACAGGTGTGAGCCACTGCACCCAGCCTTTTTTTCCAATTTAGTGCACAAATACTAACAGCAATGTTCACCAAACTCTAATAAAATGTAAGTGCTCTTGCAGTCATATCTGTACTATCCTTCCAAATTATTTTTAATCCCAGCTCTTTATTTGTCCAGACACAGGTGTAATTTCTGCTTAGTTGTTTCATGATGTCGCTCAGTGTCTGTGTGTCTTTCTTACTTTGCAGTGTAGAGCAGTTTTCTACCAGGACATAGTTAACAACCCATAAAGGTCTCTGCTTAAGTAAGAAGTCCACTTCTGTGAACCATAACCCAGACAGCAACACCAGACCGTGTCTCCTATCAAAATTTATTGAAATGGTAGATTTATGGGAAGTACAGAAACACAAGCAAATGAACCGGGAGGAATTACCCCCCGCCAACCATTGGGCAGCAGCACATTGCCCTGTTAATGGTAAAAGTAAACAGAGGTGGGAAACAGCTTTCTATCCTGAAGGGCTTTTAACTGCTCAGCCCTCCAATTAGTATAAACAAGAGAGGAATGGATTAGTCGCTGGTTGACAAGCAGCAATGCCATTTCCTTTCCTTTCATAACACTGTTTAGCTCAGTCCCTTCTGGGGCTAATCCCCTGTTACACCTACTGGAAACACAGATATTAACCAAAGCATGTGAGTCTCTTCGCTGAGTCAATTTCTGCTAATGCTTGGCTGAAAGATAAATTGGTCCACGGAAGCCAGGTGACCTACTATTGGCTTGTTTAATGATGCCTGGGCTCCCTCCAGGAGCAACATAACTCCCCTCCAATCTCAGCTCCCCTTATCCCTGCTAGAGCCCACAGGCAGGCTAGATATCACCCCAGGAGCTGAGAACCCTCACAGTCTCAAGCAGGTGAGGGAAGAAGGCCAACAAGTCACAAGTGGATCTCTGGCTCCAACTCTGCTCAGCAGAGATGCTGACAATTTGCCCATCTTTGGTCCTGCAAGCATGAGAGATCAAGCAAAAGTTTCAGATGCCTAGAAGCTTTACTCTCTGTTCCCCCAAGATTCCTGCGGTCACACCTTGTAACCAGCCTCCCACTTGTCTGCCACAGTTTCCCTAAATCAGGTTCTCTGAATCTGGAAGTTCCAGGAAACCTTAGGCCGAGTCCAGTGACGCCACTCCATGCAACAGCCCACCTGTTTCTCCAGAGATCCTGGTTCTTGGTGACAATGTCCCTTCTTAGCATGGTTATTTAATGAGACGCTGGGTCCAGATAAGAGGGGCTCCCTGGCTCTCCGGAGTCAGCCATTAACGCCTCTGGAGCCCCTCTGGTTGTGTTCGGATCCCCCGTGAGCTCCACGCTGGTGCTGCGGTTATTATCTGGTTCACCTGTCGTCGTCCTCCGGAGGCAGCGGTTGATCAAAGTGGAGAAGAAGTTGGGAAAGGATGGGCTAGAGAAGTAGTACACCACCGGGTCCAGCATGCTGTTCATGTAGGTGAAGCTGAGAGTGATGAAGAACGCCAGGTCCACCGAGCGGTACGCTTCACAGTCCTGTGTGCCCAAAGAGTGCAGAAGCCAGTAGATGCGGATCCGCACAGCCACGCTGGGAAGGAAGCAGATGACGAAGACGATGGCCACCACCGTGATGAAGGTGATGGCTCTCTTGATCTTGGCGTGCCGATCCATTTGTCTCTGCCGCAGGCTCCAGATAATTCTGGCTGAGCAGAACAGGATGATGCTCAGGGGCAGAAAGAACTCCAGGAGGAACATGGCTCGTGCCACCGGAAGTTCTGGCAGATACTGAAGCTGCTGCACAGATATGCATTGCCATTCTGGATCAGCATCTTGTTGTACAGGAGGTGGACTGTCAGGCCGATAGTGATCCCCCACAGAAGGCAAGAGATGATGGCTGCTGTCCGATTGGAGATCTTGTTGAGGACGTGGTGGGGATGGACCACCCGGAAATACCTGTCCACTGCCACCACTGTGAGGAAGATGATGCTGCCCTGGCGGTTCATGGCCAACATGAAGAGCATCAGCCGGCAAGGGATATCCCCGAACTTCCAGTCCCAACGCCTCACATAGTTGTCCATCAGGAACGGCAGGCAGATGATCAGGAGAAAGTCAGCTACCGCCAGGTTGAACAGGAAAATCCGGCTGGATTTCCAGGACTTGAGGTGGAAACAGAAAATCCACAGGGCAAGGCCATTGCCCAGAAGCCCAAAGATAAACTCCAGCCCCAACACCGGCGGCAACACATTGGAAATAAACTTATCTCGGAACACACAGCAGTTCTTCTTGTCTATTTCCAGAAAGTGATCCGGCGGGTACTGCCGATTCATGAGTGCAGTTAGTTGGTCTGATGGAGCGCCTCACCGGGTGAATGCTCCAGCAAGGAGGCGTGTGTCTGAGTGGTGAACGTGTGGTTCCACCGCCTGCCTTTATGTCATGTCAGGGTGTTGAAATAGATGACTGAATGGTTACCAGGAAACTATGAAATCCCTTAAAAAAAAAAAAGGGCCAGCAAGGCTCTTATGCAACCTGCTGTTTGCATAAACAAGTAATAAAAATCCCCTGGGCAGACAGGAACCCACGAAATTTGTTAAATGTAAAGGATAAGCTTAGGCAAGCCGACTGTCATTTGAAAATTACTGAAACATGAAGGATATCCCTTTGGAAGGCTGGGTGCCTCTATGCTAATTGAGTACTCAACATTGCAGAATTAATTCACCGTCATTTGCTTTGCTTACATAATAAAACAACAGCAATAGCAATAATAATTTTCTGTGTCAAACAGTGAGGTTTTCCAGAAACACTAAGAATTAGCATGAAAAATGAACAGGCATATGACATAAACAGGAGCAGACATATGATTTCTTTGGAAGTGTTGAGAAGACAGTAGTCACCTGTTTGATGACAGACGGGTTGAATTTGACCACTTTTTCTATGCCCTCTCTCTGTACAAACATGGATTGCTTTTCCACACCAGAACTCTGCCATTTTTCTCCAGTTAGGAAAAAAAAAAGGCTGCTTGAAGTATAATATTTCATAAGATGTTTAAAAACTTGAGCCCAGTTTCAGTGGCATGTTAAAATAAGTTGGGTTTTTTGTTTGTTTATATTAGATTTTGATATGCTTCTGTGCTCAAGTGATTTATTTGTAAGTATGTGATTTTTTTTTTTGCAAAGTTTGTGCTACCAATTTTTTTTCTGTGTCGTTGTTCACGAAGAGGCATACCTTAGGATAGAGCATGGGCTTAGTACCCTATAAGCTCACTGTTCTAGATGGCCCAGGAAACTGGTCAGTAACAAACTTGGCTGCAGGTCCCTGGAACAAACAAAAAAACTGGATGAGGTCTCTAACTTGTTTTATGTCCTTGGGAGCTTAGTATGTGATTTTTTAAAAATGAACTTTATTTTTTAGGGTAGTTTTAGGTTCACAGAAAAATTGAGCAGAAAGTATGGACAGTCCTTATACTCTGTCTCCACACACACAAAACCTCCCCAACTAAGTACGTAATTTTTTTTTCTTTTTTGAGACGAAGTCTCACTCTGTCGCCCTGGCTGGCGTGCAATGGCGCAATCTGAGCTCACTGTAGCCTCTACCTCCCGGGTTCCAGCGATTCTTCTGCCTCAGCCTCCCAAGTCGCTGGGACTAAAGGCACGTGCCGCCATGCCCGGCTGATTTTTATGTTTTTAATAGAGATAGTTTCACTATGTTGGCCAGGCTGGTCTCTAACTCCTAACTTCAAGTGATCTGCCTGCCTTGGCCTCCCAAAGTCCTGGGATTACAGATGTGAGCCATCACGGTTGGCCATAAAATGTAAATTTACTTCTTTAGCTGCAAACCCAGGTTCAATAATAGGAGCTTATAGACTCTTCACAGTAAACTAGAGTCAGGATGACCTAATATTAGATTCCTATAGAACTACAAGTACCTGATTATGATCCTGGTGAGATGAAGATGATGATGAAGAAGATGATGGTGATGACACCTACATTATAGAGATGTCATATGTTGGACCCCATGCTCAGTGCTTTTACAGTCAGTCGCCTGTTTCACCATGACTGTAGTCCATGAGGAAGGTATTATTATTATTGATTCTGATTTCAAAATGAGGAAAGTGAAGCTCAGAGAGGGTGATAAAATATTCAGGGCCACCCAGCTCTTAAGAGCATAGCTTGAGGCCAGGCGTGGTGGCTTACACCTGTAATCCCAGCACTTTGGGAGGCTGAGGCAGGCAGATCACTTGAGCCCAGGAGTTCAAGACCAGCCTTGGCAATATAGCCAAACCCTGTCTCTACAAAAAATACGAAAAATTAGCCAAGCATCCTAGCAGGCACCTGTAGTCCCTTGGGAGGCTGAGGTGGGAGGATCACCTGAGCTTGGGAAGTCGAGCCTGCTGTGAGCCAAGATCACGTCACTGCACTCCACCTGTGTGACAGAGTGAGACCGTGTCTCAAAAATAAAAGAAAAAAAAAGAGCAGAGCTTGGATTTGGATCTGACAGTGACTTCAAAGCCTGTGTCCCTAACCATTATGCTATACTGCCTCTTACTATGTTATTGCTTTGTCTGTAAGGTTGAAGGTCTTGCTCAGAGTGTGGTTGGGATGGAGGTTGTACTATTCAGGCCTTAGTGAAATGATTGGTATTTGTTTCTTGTCCTTGCTGCCTGTGAATACTATGCTTCCTTCCTGGAATGAATGTGAATACCATTCAATAACATTCATAAATTAATCCTAAGGGCCATTATTAACTAAGAGTCAGAAAAATCAGTCGTAGTTATTTCTAGAAGCTGAAATTTGCAAGGGACTCTCCCTTTCTAAGTTTCCCAATTTCATAATATTTTGGGTTTTTTATTTAAACAACAGTCATGGATAAAATTAGAAAAGAACAACCAAGGCTGGGCACAGTGGCTCACGCTTGTAATCCCAGCACTTTGGGAGGCTGAGGCGGGCAGATCACAAGGTCAAGAGTTCGAGACCACCCTCAATGAAACCCCGTATCTACTAAAAATACAAAAAATTAGCCGGGCATGGTGGTGCGTGCCTATAATCCCAGCTACTCAGGAGACTGAGGCAGGAGAATCGCTCTAATCTGGGAGGTGGAGGTTGCAGTGAGCTGAGATCACGCCACTGCACTCCAGCCTGGCCAACAGGGCAAGACTCTGTCTCAAAGGAAAAAAAAAAAGAACAACCATAGGCCAGGTACAGTGGCTCACGCCTGTAATCCCCATACTCTGGGAGGCTGAAGTTGGCCGATCACAAGGTCAGCAGTTCAAGACCAGCCTGCCCAATATGGTGAAATCCCATCTCTACTAAAAATTCAAAAATTAGCCAGGCGTGGTTTTGGGTGCCTATAGTTCCAGCTACTCAGGAGACTGAGGCAGGAGAATCGCTTGAACCTGGGAGGTGGAGCTTACAGTGACCAAGATTGCGCTACTGCACTCCAGCCTGGGCGACAGAGCAAGACTCCGTATCAAAAAAAAGAAAAAAGAAAAGAACAGCCACAGATGTTAAGTCTGCATAACAGCCTGGAGCTCTGGGTGTGTTCTGGCTCTCTCATTAACTAGCTGCGAAACCTCAACCTCTCGCCTCCTCGTGAGCTCATGAGGAATTAGATGATCTTCGAGCTTCCTCCTTGCTCTCACACTGCATGATTCTAAACCAAAGTTCGAGACTCCTCGGGCGGACTCTAAACTGCAGCCTCGTTGGATCCTGGTGCCTGCGATGGAATTTCCGGTCTTCCCACTGCACAGTGGGCATGTTTTGTCTTGCTTGTGTCCTTCTTTTATGTGTTTACTATTTTTTTTCTTACGAGTGCATGAGTTATACAGAAACTTGTTTAATGAATCATTGCAAGAGCGAAGGCAATAATCCCACCGCATTTTGTAGAAACTCCACTTAAAATGTATGACTCACCCAGTTGAATCTCCATGCCTGGTTATCTTATGACAACTTGAATATGTGCCACTAAACTGGATTGCACCACTGTAAAAATTAATAGTAACAGTATTGCATTGTACTGAGAGATTTGCATACGTGATCTCCTTTAATCTTCACGAAAACCCTGTGATAGATGTGTTATTATTGTCATCATCATCTCCATTTTACAGATTGAGCAACCGAGGCTTCAGGACGTTGAGTAATTAACTATTTCATGTCTTTGAACTAAGCTGGGATTTTTGGTTTTATTTATTTATTTTTTATTTAAATAGAGAGAGGGTCGCACTGCGCTTCCCAGGCTGGTCTCGAACTCCTAGGCCCAGGTGGTCCTCCTGCCTCGGCCTCCCAAAGTGCTGGGATTACAGGTGTGAGCCACCACACCCAGCCATAGGATTTCTGTTTTAATTATCTATTGCTGCATAACAAATTGCCACAAAACGTAGTGGCTTAACACAACCTCCATTGTGTCATCTCTCGTGGTTCTCTGGTTCGGCTGGCCTCAGCTAGATGGTTCTCATTTGGAGATTCTCAGATGGCAGCTGGGCTAGAGTCATACAGATGCTTAAGCAGGACACTGAGACACCCAGGCTTCTCTCTGTCTCCACAGAGCCTTGACACCTCTCTACATGGCGTCCCTGTGGCCTCTCTGTGTGGCCCCTCTATGTGGCATCTACACACAACCTCTTTACGACGTAGTCTGGACTTCGCAAATGGGCATACTCAGGGCTTCTGAGACAGGCAGACCTTCTTAATGCCTGGACTTGCAAACCCTGGATCATCACCTCCACCAGATTTGATCAGGCAAAGCCAATCACACAGCCAGTCCACATTCCACCAGGAAGTGCTGCCTAAGTGGGGGAGCACCAGGAGGCACAGCGCACTGGGGTTATTCTGGGAGACTCACCACTGCAGAGTGTAGATAACACTGAGTTGGGATGACACTGAGTTGGGAACCTTCCAAAAAAAATACCAAAATTAGCTGGGCACGGTGGTGAGTGCCTGTAATCCCAGCTACTCGGGAAGCTGAGGCAGGAGAATCACCTGAACCCGGGAGGCGGAGGTTGCAGTGAGCTGAGATAACGCCATGCACTCCAGCCTGGGCAACAGTGCGAGACTCAGTCTCAGAAAAAAAAAACAAAAAAAAAACAGAGCTTGAGAGAGAGAGAAAGAAATCTGAAAGTCTATTCATGAATCTTTTGCCATATTAAGGGTTAGAACAGACAATAGACCCTTCACTCCTCTGCTGACCTCATGGCTTCACCTCTTACCAGGTGGTCACAGCCCCAGCCTGGACTTTTCATTCCTGCCCTATTGGTCTTCCTGCACTTCCCAAACAGTTTGCTCTTTCTCACCTCTCTATATCCGCCTGGAATACCCTTCCCCACTGTGTCCCTGGTAGCTTCCTGTCCATCCCTCAGAGCCAAGTTTGCAAGCTACTTCCTCTGAGAAGCCTTCCCCCATCCTCTAAGACAGGAGTGAGGGCCCTGGATTCTCCTGTGGGATCCTGTGTGAAAGTGGCAAACACAGGGTCCCACAGGATTCTTTTATTATTTTATAATTTTATTATATTTTATTTTATTTTTGATACAGAGTCTTGCTCTGTTGCCAGGCCGGATTACAGTGGCATGATCTCGGCTCACTGCAACCTCCGCCTCCCGGGTTCAAGCGATTCTCCTGCGTCAGCCTCCCGGGTCGCTGGGATTACAGGCACCTGCCACCACGCCTGGCTAATTTTTTGTATTTTAAGAAGAGACAGGATTTCACTATGTTGGCCAGGCCGGTCTCAAACTCCTGACCTCTGATCTGCCCACCTCGGCCTCCCAAAGTGCCGCCAGCATTACAGGTGTGAGTCACTGTGCCTGGCCAACATTTTGGTTTTAATAAAGGGTAAGGAAACCCATTCTGAGAATAAACCAAAACTGAAAGTTTTACCATGGTTAGCACAAATAAAAGATACCTCTTTTTCCACATCATCCCTATAGACTACCTGGCCTAATAGTTCTTCCAGCTTTCATGTGACTTTTCCCGAAAGACTCTAGAAGGAGTAACAAGGAGGAAGGATCCCTTGAACCCAGGAGTTTGAGATGAGCCTGGGCAACATAGTGAGATCCCATCTCTACAAATATTACAGAAAAATTAGCTGGACATGGTGGGGCGTACCTGTGGCCCCAGCTACTAAGCAGGCTGAGGTGGGAGGATCACTTGAACCCAGAAGTCGAGGCTGCAGTGAGCCATGATTGCACCACTGCACTCCAGCCTGGGCAATGCAGTGAGACCCCATCTCACCAAAAAAAAAAAAAAAGAGAGAGAGAGAGCAAGACATGTAAATCAATCATTTTCCTGTTTCAGATAATTTAAACAAAATGTTGTAAACAAAGCTATACTCCCCTTCTTTACATCTTCCAAAGAAACTTCTTTCTAAGATGTATTTTTCGTCACATTCTAAGAACTTAAAAAGGGAAGCAAATTTAGAATCAAGGCTGTGTTTCCGTTTGGGTTTCATTTTTCTCTCTTTCTGTTTGTGTTTGCTGTGTTTTTGTTTGTTTGTTTGTTTTTGGTGAGAACCTCTGCCTGCTTGCCATGCAGTTCTGGATATTTTAGCTTTTTTTTTCCTTGGAAGGCAAAATTATAGGGTTCCTTTGACCTAGAACCACATACAGGACACAGATTTGCTTTAGATCCATTTTTATTACAATGAAGCAACAAAGGAGCAGCAGCCTGGGGAACAATTCTAAGAATAGAACTAAAAGCAGAAGTGTGGGTTTTCACAGATTCCTATCAGGAGGATGTATGACTCTTTAATGCTGATACGAATTCTTGCCTTCGCTCTTCACCAGGTAACTGAAGGGCAGGGGAATTCAGGCGTGAAAACAGAGCAGCGACTTAAGGGCTCTAAACCCCAAAGGAAATTGCTTCTTTGCCTCCGTTTCTTTATGTGTAAAACGTATTAATATCATAAGTCATAATATTGAGCACTGACTGCCAGGCTCTGTGCTTAAGACTTTACATGCACTTAATCATTCATTCATTCATTTAACAAACATTTACTGAGCACCTACTATGTGCAGTTCCTCTTCTAGGCGTTGGGTATATAACAGTGAACAAAGTTCCGATGCTTCAGGAATGTACCTTCATTTAATCTGCCCGGTGACACATTGAAGTTGTATTATAGTTATCCCTGTTTGACAGACGAGGAAAATGAAGCTACAAGTGGTTAAGTAAAATCTGCCAGGCTGGGTGCAGTGGCTCATGCAGGTAATCCCAATACTTTGGGAGGCCAAGATGGGAGGACTTTTTGAGGCCATGAGTTTGAGACCAGCCTGGGCAACACAGTGTGTGAGACCTCGTCATGGCTATACTCCCAGCTATTCAGAAGACTGAGGTAGGAGGATTGCTTGAGCCCAGGAGTTTGAGGCTGCAGTGAGCAATGAGCATGGCACACGCTCCAGCCTGGGCAATACAGCGAGACTCTGTGTCTAAAAAAACAGTCTGCCCTAAGATCACAGGTCTAGTACATGCTTGAGCTGAGATTCAAACTTAGATGCATCTAACACTCTGTAGCCCGTATTTTTCACCACTAGGCTGTGCAGTGCCTCTGAAAAAAGGAATAATAGGGACAGCCTAAAGGGTTGGGTTTTTCTTTTTTTTTTTTTTTGAGATAGAGTCTCACTCTGTCATTCAGGCTGGAGTGCAATGGCGCAATCTCGGCTCACGGCAACCTCCACCTCCTGGGTTTAAGCGATTCTCCTGCCTCAGCCTCCTGAGTAGCTGGGATTACAGGCGCCCACCACCACGCCTGGCTAATTTTTGTATTTTTAGTAGAAATGGGATTTTGCCATGTTGACCAGGCTGGTTTCAAACTCCTGACCTCGGCCCTCGGTCTACCAAAGTGCTGGGATTACAAGTGTGAGCCACCACGCCTGGCCTTACAGGGGTGTTTTGAGGCCAAAGAACTAGAAGTTGGCAAAGTTCTTAAGTGGGGAGAGTACCCTGGACATTTGAGAGAGTATAAATGAAGGAGTTGAGAACCACATTCACCACTTTGCAGCTTGAGAAAGGAGCTAGAGTTGGCCTGGAATGTTT
The DNA here is from genome assembly GCA_036589455.1 of Ateles fusciceps. Classification (NCBI taxonomy): domain Eukaryota; kingdom Metazoa; phylum Chordata; class Mammalia; order Primates; family Atelidae; genus Ateles; species Ateles fusciceps. The sequence goes on along the minus strand of JAZHEH010002317.1, from coordinate 4,186,318 downwards.
CACCCTAATTCAGGACAGGGGCAGCTTGTCATTTCAGAGTCCTCTGTTTTGAGGGGTCCAGGTACACATTTGGGAAACTCCTGTGCATGAGGGAGTCTTGCAATAAGAGGACAACACTGATATTCACACAGAACACGTCTAGAAACTATATTCCATGAAAGGATGAAAGTTCTTAACTTCTCTGTCCCCAGCCCCCAAAACACTTTACTGTCACACAAGAGTTGGCTAATGACCCTCTGGCAAAAATTACACAGTATAGTGCCTGCCACCAAATACAAATTCAGCAAATACCTGGAGAATAAATAAATGAATAATTTCAATTCGCAGTCACATAACAAGTCGTCAAAAGCAATTGCACTGGACTCAGCACATGGCACTGGAGGAGCCAGGGCTGGGGACAGTCCCTCAGCACCTGCTGTGAAACACAAACATGTGAAGAAGGTCAGGGCAGATGGTTTTGCTCTTGTTCTTCTTGGGTTACTGGGAAGTCACAACAATCACAAAGAAATGTACAGAGGGACCCCAGTAAAGACGAAAATTAATAGGATCAATACATTCCAATCTAAAGAGCCTCATTTGGCCTGAAATAAAAAGTATTGACTTAGTCTGGTTCCTATTTCCCTAGATGAGGACTGATTTAAGCTCAGAGGATAGGAAGTATTGCTATCTGCCCCCCACCCCCTGATAGGAAATACTGCTAACTGCCCCCCCCCACCCTCTAAGAGAGAGAACATCACCCATTTAAACACATATACCCATTTACTTAGCGGTTTAAAATTACATGGGGGAGACCGGGCGCAGTGGCTCACTTCAGTAATCCCACCACTTTGGGAGGCTGAGGCGGGCGGATCACCTGAGGTCAGGAGTTTGAGCCCAGCCTGGCCAACATGGTGAAACCCTGTCTCCACTAAAAATACAAAAATTAGCAGGGCCTGGTGGCTGGAGCCTGTAATCCCAGTTACTCAGGAGGCTGAGACAGGAGAATTGCTTGAACCCAGGAGGCAGAAGTTGCAGTGGGCCGAGATCATGCCACTGCACTCCAGCATGGGCAACAGAGCAAGACTCCATCTAAAAACAAACAAAAAAAATTACATGGGGGCTGTGCCGTTCCTAATTCCCTCCCAACACACACATGCTCCACTCCAGGCACATTCAGTTCCCTACCACTGTAATCAGATAAGAAAATACAACCAACTCACTTCCATCAATGGAACCTCCCCAAAAGGTACAGTTACGTGAATTTCATTTCCGACAGAATGAGAAGGATGCAGCTCATGTGTGTGAAGCCATCTTGCAGTAGAAAGGGGGGTGGCAATTTCAAAGCCCCTGACCCCTTAGCATGAGTTAATTCTAGGTCACCACTCTGTCTTCCTCCACCTTGCTGGTCTGTTTGTTCCGTGCCACCCAACGCATTTGGGGATCCCACTGCCTGTCAGACAGGGTTTGGAAACTATTTGCCACACCGATGGAACTCTTGCGACCGAGGTTCGAAACCAGCGTCTCTTCCAGCCTGTGTGTTTTTGAGTGTCCTGGCTGCTTGGGTTTCAGACTGCAGATTTTGAGCTTGTTATAGAATTTGGGAAACGAGGGGCTTGAAAAATAATACACCAGGGGATCCAGCATGCTGTTCATGTAGGTGAAGCTGAGGGTAACGTGCAGGACCACATGGACAGATGGATCGCAGGCACTCGAGGGCACCGTCCAGAGGAAATAGAGCCTGGCGGACACGCTGGGCAGGTAGCATGTGATGAACACAACCGCCACCACCATGATGAACCGGGTGGCCCTCTTCATCCGAGCCTGTCTGGCCAGCTGCTGCCTCTGCCTCAGGCTCCAAACGATCTTGAAGGAGCAAAATAAGATGATGCCAAGGGGCAGAAAGAACTCCAGCTGGAACATAATATCATGCCAGCCGTTGGCTGACTCCATGATGAAGCTCTCACAGGAGACGCCTGTGTCTTGCACACAGAGATGGTTCTCCAGCAAAAGATACAGCGTTCCCAGGATGACCAGGGTCCACAGGGCGCAGACGATGCCAGCCGCCTTCCGGTTGGAGATGGTGTTCACTGCGTGGTGGGGATGGACCACTTTGAAATACCTGTCCACCGCCACCACCGTAAGGAACACGATGCTCCCGGCCCGGTTCATGGCCAAAGTGAAGAGCCCCACCCGGCAGGGAATGTCCCCAAAAGCCCAGTGTCTACGTCTAAGGTAATAGTCTGTCCGAAAAGGCAGGCAGATCATGAGGAGGAAATCAGCCACGGCCAAGTTGAAAAGGTAAACAGTGCTCGGCTTCCAGGTCTTCATGTGGAAGCAGAAACCGCACAGGGCGACCCCATTGCCCAGCAAGCCCAGCACAAACGCCACGATGAGCAGCGGCGGCATCACCTGGGAGATGGCGTCCCCCTCGATGTGGCAGCACGATCCGTTGTACATGGCGGGGACAGAGCAAGTGTCTGGGTGCGGAGCAGCCCAGGGAGTCCCCACAAAGGCACAGATGCTTATCTGAGCGTTACCACTCACCTAGCTGCTGCGTGTCTGACTTCACCGCCCAGGATGCGGGTCCTGCGAGTGTGGGTTGGATGCTGCCACAGCACCGAGAAGAGAAACTTCAGCCAGGAAATGAGAGACCCAGGGAGGTCCTTTCTCTGGAGCCTGGCTCACAAGCAGCCTGCCTCTCCCAGAGGCCAAGCTTGCAGCCGGATGAAGCTTGGAAATGCATGCAATTTAGCCAAAGTGGTCATTTCTGGGAGGCGGCGGGCTGCGGGGGTCCAAGGAGCTTCAGGCAGTAGAGGAGCCATTGGGTCCAGCTCCAGAATAATTCTTATTTTCAGCTTCGCCCTTCCTCCTCGGAGTCCGAGCTGGAGAGCACACAGAGCTGCCCAGAAGGCAAGAAAAAAGCTTGTTTGTCCTCCCTCCTGGTGGAGAAATCCAAACATTTCCTGGAGTCGTTCTGGGTCCCTGCCTTTGCTTTCCTCCCCTAACCTTTGCCTGACTGCGTCGTCCTCTCCCCTCATCCCACGGGGCACTCCCATGCGGTGCCAGAGAGGGGAGGCTTTGCTCTGCAGCTCCTCCGGGCCATTTCCTGTGCCCAAAAATACCACGTTCAAAAATTGGAAGAGTCTGCGGAGAAAAGAGTTCTAATCATGATACTTGATGGGTGTTAGAAAAATTCCTTGACGGGAGTCACCTTTCCTCCCCTCTATTCCCACCTCCCCGCCCTTTGCAACCTTCCGTGAACCCAAGCGGCCAGTTGCACAACCAGCAAGACCATGAAATAGATCCAAAGCCCACTTCTCATATGTCTGCCTCCATGAAACGGCCTCTTTGGGAGCCGGTTCCCCCTCTGCTGGGAAGCAGAGCGTAGAACTTTTACAAGATTTGGCTCTGAGTTTCCATTGGCTGCTGGAGAGAGCCAAACACCATGAGAGGTATGTTTTTAATTTCAATTATGTGCTGAGCCCATCAATTAAAATTGCCCCCTGGGAGCGGATGAGGACTGGAGGAGTTGGTTAAGGAATCCATCTCTAAAGCAATCGTGAGTAAAATTAGACTTCACCAAAAACTGGAGTCTTTGCTGAAATGTCCTGTCCTTTGGCTTTAACGATTATCAATCTGCCCTGTGCCTTTCAGCTTCCAGTTTAGAAAATGGGGTAAAAGCGTGGCAAGGTGGCTTGCACCTGTAATTCCAGCACTTTGGGAGGCCGAGGCAGGTGGCTCACTTGAGGTCAGGAGTTTGAGACCAGCCTGGCCAATATGGTGAAACGTCATCTCTACTAAAAATATACAAAATCAGCTGGGTGTGGTGGCATGCATCTGTAATCCCAGCTACTCGGGAGGCTGAGGCAGGAGAGTCACTTGAACCCGGGAGGTGGAGTTGCAGTGAACCAAGACTGCGCCACTGCCCTCCAGCCTGGCGACAGAATGAGACTCCGTCTCAATTAAAAAAAAGAGAGAAAAGAAAATGGGGTGGAAAAGAGGGGGGTGCATTGAAAGAATGTGTCTGTCTTCTAGGTGCACATTGAAGCTAAATTCTTCCCAGTGGATGCGGGACTCCAAATGTGTCCAGCAACATTCTCCCCTGCCTCGCCCTAGCACAGACTGCGGTCACTTCCCACCTCAACTGTTGAAACAATTTCCTAACTGGTTTCCCTTCCTCTCATCTATTTCCTGTAAGCCGTCTTCTACATAACAATCTGATTTTTCTTTCTTTCTTTTTTTTTTTTTTTTGAGATGGGGTTTCCCTCTTGTTGCCCATGCTGGAGTGCAATGGCAGGATCTTGGCACACCACAACCTCCGCCTCCCGGGTTCAAGCGATTCCCCTGCCTCAGCCTCCTGAGTAGCTGGGATTACAGGCATGCGCCACCATGCCCGGCTAATTTTGCATTTTTAGTAGAGATGGGGTTTCTCCATGTTGATCAGGCTGGTCTCAAACTCCCAACCTCAGGTGGTCCACCCACCTCAGCCTCCCAAAGTGCTTGGATTACAGGGATGAGTCACCGTGACTGGCAGCAATCCGATTTTTCTAAAGCATAGATATGATCATATACCTTTTCTCACTTAAAAATCTTCACTAGCTCCCTTCAATCTGCCAAGGTGCCAGAATGATGGCCAGTGGACCATATCTGGTTCAAAACCCAGCCTGGCTTGGCCCATATGTTTTTAAAACCTGGCACCATCTCGTAAAAACCTGCATGTCTGTTGTCTCTTAGAACACTGGAAGATCTGGCCACCCTGGACCAACACTCCCACATGGCAAGAATCGGCTGGAGCCGAGAGTGGCTGTCCCACATAGACAGAGAATGAGCGCTACTGTTTCCCACAGTCCCCACCACTCCCTATTGCCTTACATCTGGTTGGCTTTCCTCATTAGCATGTCTAGCCTCTGTGGGATTTTGAGTTTGTCATGTCTGCTCTAGGTTAAAGGTCACATTCCTTGGATTGATGTACAAGGTCCTTCACAGGAGGTTCCCGACCTACCTTTCCAGTATCATTTTCCTGCCACTTTCCTCCTTCCACCCTACTGGCTAGTCTCATAACTTCTAATAAATAAGCATGTTTGTCAAACATGTACCTCCAGTTTCCCCCACAATCCAGGAGTTCTTTGAAGAAAAAGTTCATACTCTTGGCCAGGATGACTAACTCCTACTTTTCTTTTTTTTTTTTTTCCTTCTTTTTTTTGAGACAGGGTTTGGCTCTGTTGCCCAGGCTGGAGTGCAGTGGCACGATCTTGGCTCACTGTAGCCCCAACCTCCCAGACTCTCCCCTTAGCCTCCTGAGTGGCTGGGACTACGGGCACATGCCACCATGCCCAGCTAATTTTTTGTATTTTTTTGTAGAGATGGGGTTTTGCCATGTTGTCCAGGTCTCAAACCCCTGAGCTCAAGTGATCTACCCACCTTGATCTCTCAAAGTGCTGGGATTACAGGTGTAAGCCACCGTGCCAAGCCTAACTCCTACTTTTCATGAGAGCTCATAGTAACCACTTTCATTCTGTGGGCCTTTGTGATTCTGGGAGAAGGTGTAATCTAACAGGGGTAACTATGGTAGGCTACATACCCCAAGGTGAGTCTAGAGGGGTAATCCTGAGTACTTCATGTGCTTAGCACAGATTTTTTAACAAATGGAAAATATTCTTCATTTTACGTTCTCAGATACTGTTGGGGATTCTTGTAAACACAAATACTTCCCTTTTTCCCACATGACTAACACCTGTCTTTCTAACTCCTTTGTCTTATTAAATCACCTTCCTCTCTTTTTTTTTAGACTGTAGAATTAGCTGGAAGGCAGAGGATTAAGGAAGAAAAAATTGGTATCTATTCCTCTGAAAGTCTATTGGTTTTTCGGTTTGTGTGTTTTGAGACAGAGTCTGGCTCTGTCGCTAGGGCTGGAGTGCAGTGGCGCAAATGCAGCTCACTGCAACCTGTGCCTCCGGGGCTCAAGGGATCCTTCCAACTCAGGCTCACAAGTAGCTGGGACCACAGGCATTCGCCACCACACCTGGCTAATTTTTGTATTTTTTGTAGAGACAGGGTTTCGCCATGCTGGCCAGGCTGGTCCCAAGCTGCTGGGTTCAAGCGATATACCTGCCTCAGCCTCTCAAAGTGCTGGGATTACAGGTGTGAGCCACTGTGCCTGTCCCAAAATTCTACTGTTTTTTCACAAGCAATCTGATCTTATTCTATCCCAGGGCTTCAGGAAGATGCTGCCTTTCTCTTCTTGGACTTCCTGCTCAAGATCATGCTCCAGTGCCCTATTCTTTTGTGTATCAAATTTAAATCTATCTAGGCTGGCACAGTGACTCACGCCTATAATCTCAGGACTTTGGGAGGCTGAGGCAGGCGGATCACTTGAGGTCAAGAGTTCGAGACCAGCCTGGCCAGCATGGTGAACCCTCATCTCTACTAAAATTACAGAAATTAGCCAGTCATTGTGGGGCGTGCCTGTAGTCCCAGCTACTCCGGAGGCTGAGTCACAATAATTGCTTGAACCCAGGAGGTAGAGGTTGCAGTGAGCCAAGATTGCACCACTGCACTCCAGTCTGGGCCACAGAGTAAAACTCTGTCTCAAAAAAAAAAAAAAAAAAAAAAAAATTGTCCAGGTGCTTGTAATCCCAGCACTTTGAGAGGCTGAGGAGGGCGGATCACCTGGGGTCAGGGGTTCAAGACCAGCCTGGTCAACATGGTGAAACCCCATCTCTACTAAAAATACAACAATTAGCCAGACATGGTGGCAGGCGCCTGTAGTCCCAGCTACTTGGGAGGATGAGGCAGGAGAATTGCTTGAAGCCGGGAGGCAGAGATTGCAGTGAGCCGAGGTCATGCCATTGCACTCCAGCCTGGGGGACAAGAGTAAGACTTTGTCTCAAAAATAAATAAATAAATAAATATAAATCTATTGAAAAATTAATTCAAAATAGATCCAAGATCTAGATGTAAAAGCCAAAACTACAAAACTCTTCGAAGAAAAACATAGGGGAAAAGCTTAATGACATTGACTTTGGCAATGATTTTTGGATATGACACAAAACACACAGGCAACAAAAGAACAAACAGATAAATTGGACTTCATCAAAATTTAAAACCTTTGTGTCTCGAAGGACACTCACTATCAACAGACAAGGTGAGGTCAGGTGTAGTGGCTCACACCTGTAATCCCAGCACTTTGGGAGGCCGAGGCACATGGATCACTTGAGGTTAGGAGTTTTAGGCCAGCCTGGCCAGCATGGCGAAATCTCGTCTCTACTAAAAATACAAAAATTAGGTGGGTGTGGTGGTGCGCACCTGTAGTCCCACCCTACTTGGGAGGCTGAGGCAGGAGAATACCTTGAACTTGGCAGGCAGAGGTTGCAGTGAGCCAAGGTCACACCACTGCACTCCAGCCTGGGTGACAGAGTGTGACTCCATCTTAAAAAAAAAAGGCAAAACAAAACCAGACAAGGTGATATGGCTTGGCTGTGTCCCCACCCAAATCTCATCTTGAATTACCACAACTCCCAAGTGATGTGGGAGGGACTCAGTGGGAGGTAATTGAATCATGGGGTGGGACTTTTCTGTGCTATTCTTGTGATAGTGAATAAGTCTCACAAGATCTGGTGGTTTATAAAGAGGAGTTTCCCTGCACAAGCTCCTTTTCCTTATCTGCCACCATGTGAGATATGCCTTTCACCTTCTGCCATGATTGTGAGGCCTCCCTAGCCACATGGAACTGTGAGTCCATTAAACCTCTTTCTTTTGCAGATTGCCCAGTCTTGGGTATGTCTTTATCAGCAACATTGAAATGGACTAATACACAAGGCAATCCATGGGATGGGAGAAAGTATTTGCAAACCACATATATGTGATAAGGGATTAATATTCAGTATATATAAAGAGCTCTTACAAATCAAGTACAACAACAATAAAAAAAAAATCCAATTAAAAAATAGGCTGGGAGCAGTGGCTCATGCCTGTAATCCCAGCACGTTGGGAGGCCAAGGTAGGAAGATTGCTTGAGCTCAGGAGTTTGAGACCAGCCTGGGTAACATGGCAAATCCCGTCTCTACAAAAAAATAGAGAAATTAACCTGGCATGGTGGTATCCACCTGTAGTTCCAGCTACTCAGGAGGCTGAGGCAGGAGGATTGCTTGTGTCAGGAGGTTAAGGCTACAGTGAGCTGAGATTGTGCCACTGCACTGCAGCCTAGGTGACAGAGACTGTAGCTCCAAAAAGTAATAAAATAAAATAAAATGGGCAAAGAACTTGAACAGTCATATCTCCAAAGAAGATCTACAAATGGCCAATAAACACGCTTGCCATTAAGATACTCAACAATATGACTAATCACTAGGGAAATCCAAATCAAAACCACAAGATATCACTTCACACACATTAGGATGGTTGTCATTAAAAAAAACACACACAGAAAATAAGCATTGACAAAACTGTGGAGAGATTGAAGCCCTTGTGCATTGTTGATGGGAATGAAAGATGGGGGAACTATGTGGCAGTTACTAAAAATATTAAGATCCGGTAATTCTATTTCTGGGTATATACCTGAAAGAATTGAAAGCAGGGACTTGAACAGATATTTGTACACTCACGTTCATGGCAGTATCGTCACAATAGCCAAAAGGCTGAAGCAGCTCGAGAGTCCATCAGCTGACGAACAGATAAACAGAATGTGGTCTATACACACAATGAAACACTATTCTGTCTTAAAAAGAAAGGAAAGGGTCAGGTGCAGTGGCTCATGCCTATAGTCCCAGCACTTTGGGAGGCTGAGGCGAATGGATCTCTTGAGCCCAGGAGTTAAGAGACCAGCCTGAATAACGTAGTGAAACCCCGTCTCTACAAAAAATACAAAATTTAGCCGGGCATGGTTGCGGGCACCTGCAATCCCAGCTACTTTGGAGGCTGAGGCAGGAGAATCGCTTGAACCTAAGAGGTGGAGGTTGCAGTGAGCCAAAATTGTGCCACCGCACACCAACCTGGGCAACAGAATGAGATCCTGTCGAAAAATACATATATATTTATTGAAGCAACCTCTAAAGTGCTTTTCTAGATGATGCAGGACACCTAAAATGAGGAAGAGGTTATCTGTCGCCTGGAGCAGAGTGTTGAGCCGGAGAAATAAGACAAGCACGGTAGTTGCCCCTTCTCTGCCGGGGGGGGGCGGTCCAAGACCCCAGTGGATGCCTGAAACTGCAGATGGCACCCAGCTCTACGTGCCCTGTGGGTTTTGGATCTGGGAACCAAGGCAGCTACTAAGTGACCACCAGGTGAGTAGCGTCTACAGGGTAGATATGCTGGGAAAGAGAGGATTCACATCCCGAGCGGGGATGGTGAGAGACTTCACCATGCTCCTCAGAATGCTGTGCCATTTAAAACTTACGTTTGTTTCTGGAGCTTTCCACTGAATATTTTTGGGTCGTGGCTGACCACAGGTAACTGAAAGCCCCGGAAAGCAAAACCACAGATAAGGAGGGCCTAGGATACATACCAATAAAGGAAAACAAATAGATGACATGGTTTAAAGCAATATTTTCCAAAACGAATCATACACACCACACACGATAAGTGAAATGATATTAGGTGATACAGAGTAATGTATACACATATTTTATTTTATTTTGTTTTATGAGACAGGGTCCCACTCTGTTGCCCAGGCTGGTGTCAGTGGCATGATCTTCTCTACTGCAGCCTCAGCCTCCTGGGTTCAAGTGATTCTCCTGCTTCAGCCTCCCAAGCAGCTGGGACTATAGGCACGTGACACTGTACCCAGCTAACTGGGTTTTTTAAATTATTTTTTGTAGAGACAGGTCTTGCCATTTGCCCAGGCTGGTCTCAAACTCCCAGGCTCAAGTGATTACTCCCACCTTGGCCTCCGACAGTGCTGGGGTTACAGGTGTGAGCTACCACACCCAGCCATGGATTTTAATTTTATAGGTATAACTCCACTTTAGGCCAGGTGAGGTGGCTCACGCCTGTAATCCTAGCAATTTGGAAGTCCGAGGTGGGAGTACTGCCTGAGCTCAGGAGTTACAGATCACCTGGGCAACATGGTGAAACCCTGTCTCTACTAAAAATACAAACATCAGCCGGGTATGGTAGTGGGCACCTGTAATTCCAGCGACTTGGGAGGCTGAGGCATGAGAATTGCTTGAACCCAGGAGGCGGAGGTTGCAGTGAGCCAAGATTGCACCACTGCATTCCAGCCCAGGTGACAGAGCGAGACCCCATCTCAAAAAAAAGAAAAATTTCTAGGAGAAAAAAAGAAGGAACAGACATTTCCAGACAAAGTGAAGAGCACGGGGCAAGTAAGACTGTAGCACATCTATGGAACATTTGAGGAGTTTGGAATTTGGAGTCCATACCAAGGAATCACAAAGAGCGGGCTGTTTTCCAGGAGACCTTGAATTCAGTGGCAGAAGGAGACAGAAGCAAGTGGCACTGTAAAGGACTGTGGGAAAGCCTGAAAGAGAGAAAAGGAAAGCCCATTGTAGTCATGTAGGAATTCTGCAAGCTCAGGGCCTTTGTATGCTGTTTTCTCTTTCTAGAGTTTTCCGTGGTGAACTGTCTTGGTGATGTTGTCAGGGAATGAGGCCCTTCAGATAACTGAAGCCCACTCTCTTAAGCAGCAACAGGTTAAAAAACAGTTTCCCATTCTCATCCTCAGATTCCACATCAAAGGGAACTCTTAGCACTGTCAGTTCAAACCATTACCATTATTCCCGCTGATTCCAGGCCCACGCAGAATCTGCCGTCTACAGATTGTACGTCATACATGTCTCCATGCACATTTCTGCCATTCTGGCTGGCCTAAGGTCTTGGAGGTAAGCAACTGCCTCCTGATGGGCCCCCTGCCTCCAGTCTTGCTCCTCCTCTGGTCCATCCTCCAAAACCCACATCTGATGATGTCACTCACCTAGTTTAACACTCCGGTGCCTTCTCGTTGTCCTTAGCAGGGAATTCAACATGGCAGACAAGGCAGTGCACGAATGGGCCTCAACACCTCCAGCATGAGTCATAACCGCGATGGTATGCAAAGGCCATCTTCCAGGGAGCCCTGGAGACACTCTGCCTTTGCTCCTAGGGCTGGCTAACTGCTCTTTTGTAGGCCTCAGCCTAGACCAGCATCTTTCAATAGAACTTTCTACCGTGGTGGAAATGTGCTGTAATAGGCACGCAGCCACTGAGCTCTGGAAATGGAGCGATAGGAACTGAGTTTTTAATATTATTTAATTTTAGGCCAGGCGCGGTGGCTCACCCCTGTAATCCCAGCACTTTGGAAGGCTGAGGTGGACAGATCACTTGAGGTCAGAAGTTCGAGACCAGCCGGGCCAACATGGTGAAATCCCATTTGTACTAAAAATACAAAAATTAGCCGGGCATGGTGGCAGGTATCTAGTCTCAGCTACTCAAGAAGCTGAGACAGGAGAATCACTTGAACCCAGGAGGTGGAGGTTGCAGTTAGCCGAGACCGCAACATTGTACTCCAGCCTGGGCAACAAGAGTGAAACTCCATCTCAAAAACAAACAAACGGGCTGGGCGCGGTGGCTCACACCTGTAATTCCAACACTTTGGGAGGCCGAGGCAGGTGGATCACTTGAGGTCAGAAGTTTGAGACCAGCCTGGCCAACATGGTGAAACCCTGTCTCTACTAAAAATACAAAAATTAGCCAGGCATGGTGGTGTGCACCTGTAATCCCAGCTACTCAGGAGGCTGAGGCGGAGAATCACTTGAACCCAGGAGGCAGAAGTTGCTGTGAACTGAGATTACACCAGTGCACTCCAGCCTGGGTGACTGAGCGAGACTCTGTCTCAAAAAAACAAACAAACAGACAGACAAAAATACACTGTGTGTATGTATATTTTTGTCTGTTTGTTTGTGTATATATATAATTTAAGTTTAGTTAAAATGTGCCAGCCTGGGCTACAAAGTGAGACCCCCCCATCTCTACAAAAACTGGGAAAATTCAGCTGGGCATGTTGGCACACACCTCTAGTCCTAGCTACTTGGGAGGCTGAGCTGGTAGGATTGCTTGAGCCTGAGAGGTCGAAGCTGCAGGGCTGTGATTGAGCCACTACATTCCAATCTAGGTGACACAGAAAGGCCCTGTATCAAAAAAAATTTTTTAATAAAATAAAATAAATAAATAAATTGTAAAAGCCACATGTGGTTTGTGGCTACCATATCAGAAGCTCAGTAGACCTCACTTCCCCCACAGCTCCGAAGCCTGTCTGTGATTCTCTTTCTCTAGTCTGGGTCAGGCCTGCTTCTCTGGGCTGTTTCAGCCATCCTCACACTTACCACGAAGCATCGTAGTGATTTACATGTGTCTCTCCAGTACGTAGCCCGATGTCTGGCACCCCAAGGGATACTCAATAGGTATGTCTCAGATAAATAAATGAGCTAGCCAATGAATGATTCCAGACTTCTGTAGCTTCCTTCTTCTCCTGGCTGTGAGGTGACACTATTGCACAGAAAGGATGGATTGAGAAACTTGGGGAAACACTGCCGGGCGGGGACACACTGCCGGGCTGATCTGGCATGAGCTTGAGGCCCCTGGGCGCTGTTGTGCTCCCTACTCTGTTGTTTTATAAAGAAAGCAGTTTGCTTTATATGTGACCAGGGTGAGAAGTGAATATTCCTGCCTGGGTTCACTCAACAGGTAGTCGGGGAGGAACAGTCTATGTGTTATAAACTCAAGGGCTCTGTTTCCCCCCAAACTCCTTCCCCAGCCAGGATCCTGATTTCGTCATTGTCTGAATGACAGTATCTGAAATCACGGTGTCAGCAGGACTGTGCATTCTCTAAGGGGGCTATCGAAGACTTTGTTCCTTTCCCTTCCAGCCTCCAATTGGCCATCAGCATTCCTGGGCTTGTGACCGCCCCCTCCAGTCTCTGCCTCTGTGGTCATGTGGCCTTCCCCTCCCATGTGTCTCTCCTAAGGACATTTATCATTGGATTTAGGACACAGTAATCATGAATGATGTCATCTAGGGATCCTTAACTGAATTACATCTGCGAAGATTCTTTCTCCAAATACAGTTATTTTCATAGTTTCTGGGGGACAGGACGTGAACATAGATTTTTGAGGAAGGCCACAATTCAACCCACTACAGTAACTTTTTTTATTTTTGAGACAGGATCTTACTCTGTCGCGAAGGCTGGAGTGTAACATGGCTCACTGCAGCCTCTAACTCCTGGGCTCAAGCAATCCTCCCGCCTCAGCCTCCCGAATACCTGGGACTATAGGTGCGTGACGCCACATCTGGGCAATTTTTGTAGATGTGGGAGCTGGCTATGTTGCCAGGGCTGGTTTTGAATTCCTGGGCTCGAACTCCAGGGCTCAAGTGATCCTCCCACCTCAGCCTCCCAAAATACTGAGATTACAGGCATGAGCCACTGCGCCTGGCCTACAATTACTATTTATTTATTTATTTTTGAGGCAGAGTCTCATTCTGCTGCCCAGGCTGGAGTGCAGTGGTGCAATCTCCGCTCACTGCAACCTCTACCTCCTGGGTTCAAGTGATTCTCCTGCCTCAGCCTCTTGAGTAGCTAGGATTACAGGCATATGCCAGCACACCTGGCTTTTTTTTTTTTTTTTTTTTTGCTTTTTTTTTAGTAGAGACAGGGCTTCACTGTGTTAGCCAGGCTGATCCTGACCTCCTGCCCTCAGGTGATTCACGTGCCTCAGCCTCCCAAAGTACTGGGATTACAGGTGTAATTCACTGTGCCCGGCCTACAGTGACTTTTCAACGTTGAGTTCTAGAGTTCCTCTCCGATTTCAACATGCCTTCTCGGGAAGTGAGGAGGAATTACTGACCAAATTTAATGTTGCAGTGATTAATCGTATTTGTTGGTTTGTTTGTTTCTGACTGAAGGGGCTACAGCCCAGGAGAAGAGTGGGACGGAAAGATTAAGGGGAAAGATGAGGATTGCCTCACACAGTGACCCAGGTGTCACGTGGACCAGGCACCGGCTCTGACGGGGAAGTTCCCACCATTTCAAAATGACTTTTAAAAGTTTCAGGCTGCTGCTGCAGCCCCAGCTAAGGTTAAAGCCAAGGAAGAGTCAGAGGAGTCAGACGAGGATATGGGATTTGGTCTGTTTGACTAATCACCAGAAAGCAACCAACTTAGCTAGCTTTATTTGCAAAACAAGGAAATAAAGTTTTCTTTAAAAAGTCAAAAAAAAAAAAATTGCAGGGTGGGCACAGTGGCTCATGCCTGTAACCCCAGCACTCTGGGAGGTCAAGGTGGGCACATCACTTGAGGTCAGGAATTCAAGACCAGCCTGACCAACATGGTGAAACCCTTTCTCTCCTAAAAACACAAAAATTAGCTGGACATGGTGGTGCACACCTGTAGTCCCAGCTACTTGGGAGGCTGAGGTGGGAGAATCGCTTGAACTGGGGAGGCAGAGATTGCAGTGAGCCAAGATCATGCCATTGCACTCCAGCCTGGGTGACAGAGTGAGACCTTGTCTCAAAAAAAAAAAAAAAAAAAGAAGAAAATTGTAAACAATGGTTTCTTCTATATATAAAGTGCAAGAAAAATTAAAAAGGGGGCCAGGTACAGTGGCTCATGCCTGTAATCCCAGCACTTTGGGAGGCCGAGGCAGGCTGATCACGAGGTCAAGAAATTTCATCCTTGCCAACATGGTGAAACCCCATCTCTACTAAAAATACAAAAATTAACTGGGCATGGTGGCACGTGCCTGTAGTCCCAGCTACTCAGGAGGATGGAGTAGGAGGATCTTTTGATCCCAGGAATTCAGGTCCAGTCTGGGCAACATATTGGGACTCCACCTCTAAAAATACCTTTTTGTTTTAGGTGGGGTCTAGTGGCTCACACCTGTAATACCAGCACTTGGGGAGGCTGAAACGGGAGGATTGCTAGAGCCCAAAAATTCAAAACCAGCCTGGGCATTAGAGTGAGACCTTGTCTCTAAATAATATATATATATTTTTTTTTTAATAAAAATAAAAATAAAATAAAAATTTTAAAAGAATGCCTGTAATAGTGTTTTTTTTTTTTTTTTTTTGAGATGGAGTTTCATTTACTCTGGTTGCCCAGGCTGAAGTGCAGTGGCGCAATCTCAGCTCACTGCATCCTCCACCTCCCCGGTTCAAGGGATTCTCCTGCCTCAGCCTCCCAAATATCTGGAATTCAGGCACCTACCACCACGCTGAGCTAATTTTTTTGTATTTTTATTAGGCATGGGGTTTCATCATGTTGGTCAGGCTGGTCTTGAACTCCTGACCTCAGGTGATCCACCCACCTCAACCTCCCAAAGTGCTGGGATTACAGGTGTGAGCCTCTGCACCCAGCCACTGTAATAGTATTTTGTTTTTAATTTAAAAAATTTTTTGGCTGGGTGCAGTGGCTCACGCCTGTAATCCCAGCACTTTGGGAGGCCAAGGCAGGCGGATCACCTGAGGTCGGAGTTCGAGACCAGCCTGACCAACATGGAGAAACCCCGTCTCTACCAAAAATACAAAAAATTAGCCAGGCATGGTGGCAGACACCTATAATCTCAGCTACTCTGGAGGCTGAGGCAGGAGAATCACTTGAACCTGGGAGGCGGAGGTTGCAGTGAGCCGAGACTGGGCCATTGCACTCCAGCCTGGGCAACAAGAGCAAAACGCCGTCTCAAAAAAAAAAAAAAAATTAAAAAAAATATTTTTTTTTTTAAAGACGGGGTTTCACCACGTTGGTCAGACTGGTCTCGAACTCCTGACCTCAGATGATCCACCCATCTTGGCCTTCCAAAGTGCTGCGATTACAGGCGTGAGCCACCACACCCAGCCTGTAATAGTATTTTTTAAATGAAGTAAAATTGTAAGTAACTGAAATGTTTACCAGTGGGGGAATGAGAAAAATAAATTATGGTGATTTTATTTAATAAAATATTTACACTTGTTAAATAAAATACATACTTGTTAAAAAGGATAATAGCATTCACGAGTGGGGAGGGCGGGATTGAGGGCGGGAAACAAATTACAGTAACAGCATTCACTTGTATAACATTTGCCTTTGGACAGGTCCTGTTCTAAGCACTTCTGCTATGAGATGCAGAATTAAAAGTACTAACCCAGAAAGATGTCCAAGATATGCAGTTCAGCGGAGAAAAAGAACTACCACATTGCAACTTATGTAGTATAATCCGATTTTTATAAATTAAAATGTAGCAGGACAATCCCCAGACGAAACCTCCCGGACACCAGATTTAAAGAAGAAAGTGGCTTTATTCGGCGGAGAGCATTGGCAGACTTGTGTCTCAAGAACCTAGCTCCCCTGGCAAAGAAAATCCTAGCCCTTTTAAAGGCTTACAATTCTAGAAAGTAGGTGAGAGGGTCGTGATGGATGGAGTGTGTGACCAGGTGGGGGTTTGAGCAAGACTGAGCGAGAACAATGGAGGGCATTTCCCCATATTACGCCTGAGATCTATAGAAAGGAGTGCGATTAAGGGTGGGCGTTTTAATCTTTACCCTCCAGGCCTGATCAGCAGTGCCAGCCAGCCTTGCCACTGACCTCATGCCTGCTGTGTTTCAACTTCTACTTCTTCTGCCTCTGAGACAAGAGACAGGAAAGAGGGGTCTCTTCCCTCAAAAATATGATGTTTGTTTCCTCAGACATTGCTGGTAGGAGAGTAAAAAGTTCATTTGCTGTAGGAAAGTCTGGCAGTTCCTCAAAAAGTTCAACATAGAATTGCCACATGACTCAGCAATTCTACTCCTAGATATATGCCCAAGACAACTGAAAACAGAGACTCCAATACTCATAGATGGATATTCATAACAGCACTCTTCCTATAGCCAAAAGGTGAGGTGCTGGCTTATTTTATGTGTTAACTTGGCTGGGTCATGGTGCCCAGATTTGATTGAATACTATTCTGGATGTTTTCTGTGAGGGTGTGTTTTAGATGGGATTAACATTTAAATGTGTTGACTTTGAGTAAAGTACTCTGCCGTGTGGCTGTGCCTCACCTGATCAGTTGAAGGCCTTAGGAGAACAAAGACTGAGCTCCCCTGAGCAAGAAAGAATTCTGCCAGCAACGTCAGTTATTCCCAGGGCGTCAGCCTGCTGTCCTACCCTTCAGATTTGGGACTTGCCAGCCTCCCTGATTGTGTGAATCAGTTCCTCAAAATAAATGTGTTTCTCTGTAGAAACAGAAAATTCTGTGGTCCTGTTTCTCTGGGAGAACCTTGACTAGGACAGGTAGAAACAACACAAATGGTCACTTGTGAATGAATGGATGAACACATGTGTGGTATATAAATACAATGGAAAATATTATTCAGCCACTAAAATGCTGAAGGGATGAAGCACTTTTAATGGCTTAAATAATTCTTTTATAAAAAGGATGCTTCATGTTACAAAGTGTATCAGCCTCATAATCATTTTTCTGGCTGGGCGTGGTGGTCACGCCTATAATCCCAGCACTTTGGGAGGCTGAGGAGGGCA
This sequence comes from Ateles fusciceps, assembly GCA_036589455.1. Lineage (NCBI taxonomy): Eukaryota > Metazoa > Chordata > Mammalia > Primates > Atelidae > Ateles > Ateles fusciceps. The sequence continues at coordinate 4,168,863 of JAZHEH010002317.1, read as the reverse complement.
GATCCCCTGAGACCAGGAGTTCCAGACCAGCCTAGCCAAAATGGCGAAACCCCATTTCTACTAAAAGTACCAAAAATTAGCCGGGCGTGGTGGTGGGCACCTGTAATCCTAGCTACTCAGGAGGCTGAGGCAGGAGAATCGCTTGAACCTGGGAGGCAGAGGTTGCAGTGAGCTGAGATCATGTCATTGTAATTCAGCCTGGGAAACAAGAGCAAAACTCCGTCTCAAAAAAAAAAAAAAAAAAACCCAGGCTGGGTGCTGTGGCTCATGCCTATAATCCCAGCACTTTGAGAGGCCAAGGCGGGCAGATCACCTGAGGTTGGGAGCTCGAGACCAGCCTGACCAACATGGAAAAACCCCATGTCTACTAAAAATACAAAATTAGCCGAGCATGGTGGCGCATACCTGTAATCCCAGCTACTCGGGAGGCTGAGGCAAAAGAATTGCTTGAACCCGGGAGGTAGAGGTTGTGGTGAGCCGAGTTCACGCCATTGAACTCCAGCCTGGGCAACAAGAGCAAAACTCCGTTTCAAAAAAAAAAAAAATTCATTATTCTAAGTGAAAGAAGTCAAGACACAAAAGATCACATAAGTATGATTTCATTTATATAAAATACCCAGAATAGATAGATCATAAAGATAAGACTCAGGTTAGTGTTTACCAGGGGGAGAATGAGGAGTGACTGCTTAATGAGTCCAAGGTTTGCTTTTGGGGTGATGGAAATGTTTTAGAAGTAGATAGAGGTGGTGTTTGCACACTATATGGACATACCAAATGCCACTGAATTGTTCACTTTAAATGGTTAATTTTGAGTTATTGTGCTATTGTGTTAGTTACGTGAATTGCAACTCAATTTTACAAATTATATATATTTATACATACTACATTTTAAAATCTGGAATATAAGAATTTGTACTCTGGAGTTAAGCTGCCTGGTTTAAAGCTAATTCTGTCTCTCACTGGGTAGCTGTGAGATCTTAGGCAAGCTATTGCACCTCTTCGTTTCCTCATCTATAAAACAGGAACAATATTACGCCATTCTAATACGGAGGAAAAGTGAGTTGATCTATGTAAATTGCTTGTAACAGTGTCCAACACACAGAGGAGGTGCTATGTAAGTTGTAGCCACTATTACTATTATTATTATCATTATATGACCAAACTGTCACAGCACTCTGGAGAGGGAGAAGCCTTCATTTTTTCCTGTATATGCTTCTGTATTGTTTGAATATTTTTCAAGAAGCATGTAATATTTTTATAACAAAAGATGCAATAAAATGCATTGTAATAAGACTCTCAGAGTGTCTGGGGCACAAAATTAGAGTCAAGCTGATCTTCTGCCAGTGCTTTTAGTCCACTGAAAATTGACCTGTGGTGGGTCACCCCAGCTTCAACCAATGAGATGTTTTTATTCTGATACTTCTGATACTCTGGGTCCCTTATATGAGGGGGTCCTTGGTTTGACTAAGCAAAGACAGATTTTACTGCCTGACATAACAAAGTGCTCATCTCATCCCGATAAAATTGTATCGTTTTTATTTTATTTATTTTTTTTTTAGAGATGGGGTTTCTCCATGTTGGCCAGGCTGGTCTTGAACTCCTGACCTCAGGTGATCCGCCCATCTCGGCCTCCCAAAGTGTTGGGATTACAGGCGTGAGCCACCGTGCCTGGCGCTTTTTTTTTTTTTTTTTAAGACAGAGCATCGCTCTGTCACCCAGGCTGGAGTGCAGTGGCACAATCTCGGCTCATTGCAGCCTCTGCCTCCCGGTTCAGGTGATACTCCTGCCTCAGCCTCCTGAGTAGCTGGGATTACAGGTGTGCACCACCATGCCCAGCTAATTTTTGTATTTTTAGTAGAGATGGGATTTCACCATGTTGACCAGGATGGTCTCAATCTCCTGACCTCGTGAACTGCCTGCCTAGGACTCCCAAAGTGCTGGGATTAAAGGCGTGAGATGCAGAGCCCAGCCTGTATCATCTTTTAAAATTAGTCCTCCTCGGCCAGGCGTGGTGGCTCATGCCTGTAATCCAAGCACTTTGGAGGCCAAGGCGGGTGGATCACCTGAGGTCGGGAGTTCAAGACCAGCCTGACCAACATGGTGAAACCCCGTCTTAAAAAAAGAAAAAAAATATTAGTCCTCCTCTACATTGAATATTTATGGGCCTCTTGAGACAGAACTGGTTGTGTCCCTTGTCAGTCCTGTGTTGCAAGAGCAAATGACCTTATTAAACGTCTAATTTTTGGAGAGGCAGAACAGGTTGGTTTTCATTAACTTCTGTGGTGCCTGCTCCTCCCTCTTCATCTCAGTCCCCTAATCCTTCTCCCTTTGAGCAGGGCTTCTGGGATCAAGAGTGCACATGATGGCCTGTTTACATGTTGTTTTTGTCATCCCAGCCTCCAGGCACTCTCCTTTGGCATTAGCATCCCGATTGTCCTTGGGCATCACATTCCTCCCTCACCATCCATCTCTGAGGTTTGGAGGATTTGAGATTTGGTTCCATCCCTTGGCTCTAAAAATAGGCACGTGATCAGGTCTGGTCAATCAGATCATTCTATCCTTGTGGCCACTGTGATTGGCCCAGGGATGGGCACATGACTCAAAATGCTAATGGAACATTCACCTGAGTTGTTTGCTAGAACTATTGGAAAAGATCATCTCTCTTCTGGGATTACTAAACTAATAGAAAATAACCTAAGTATCTGAGGAGTATGAAGAAAGCATAGGGATGGAGCCAAAAGATGAAAAGAGATAGTTACCTTAAAAAAAAACAAAAAAACTTGTAAATTTGACATAATTTCAAATTTACAGAATAGCTACAAGAATAGTATGAAGAAATTCCCACGTATTTACCCCAGAATCACCAATCATACACACTTTTCCCATTTGCTTTATAATTCTCTGAGAGCAAGAGTGAGAGGCTCTAGAATACGTTGTTTTATCTCCAGGATCCAACTATTCTTGAAACTGAGATCTAATCCCATATTCCTATTTCTTTTTGGAGAGTTTTTTTTTTTTTTTTTTTTTTTTTTGAGAAGGGGTCTCACTCTTTTTGCCCAGATTGGAGTGCAATGGTGCAGTCTCGGTCACTGCAACCACCACCTCCAGGGTTCAAGTGATTCTCCTGTCTCAGCCTCCAGAGTAGCTGGGATTACAGACGTGCACCACCACGCCCAGCTAATTTTTGTATTTTTAGTAAAGACAGGGTTTCTCGCCGGGCGCAGTGGCTCACGCCTGTAATCCCAGCACTTTGGGAGGCCGAGGCGGGCGGATCACGAGGTCAAGAGACACCATCCTGGCCAACATGGTGAAACCCCATCTCTACTAAAAGTACAAAAAATTAGCCGGGCATGGTGGTGCGTGCCTGTAGTCCCAGCTACTCGGGAGGCGGAGGCAGAATTGCTTGAAACCGGAAAACGGAAGTTGCAGTGAGCCGGGATCGCGGCACTGCACTCCAGCCTGGCGACAGAGCAAGACTCTGTTTAAAAAAAAAAAAAAAAAAAAAAAGACAGGGTTTCTCCATGTTGGTCAGGCTGGTGTTGAACTCCTGACCTCAGGTGATCCACTTGCCTCGGCCTCCCAAAGTGCTGGGATTACAGGCGTGAGCCACCATGCCCGGCCCTACTTTTTTTTCATTTAAAAAAAATTATTTAAACCACTTCGAACATCAGAGACCCAAGAAGAAGGTGCTATCTTGCTAAGAGAGCAATTCTCGAAGGATATCCACAAGACAGAAAGGTGACAAATAAAAATTCTCTTTTCAGAAAAAGAATACATGTTTTCAACTTAGACTAGAGCTAACAGGTGAAAACAGACTAGAGCTAATAGGTTCTGATGGTATTTCATACAGCCTGGGAATACATGGAGCCCACTTCACTTTTCAGTTCCTATCTGTGGGGGGCTTCAATCCATTGGCATATTAGATTCGGTTGTATGTATGGCATATGTCTGGGAATTTATTGCTAATATTATTATTATTGTTTTCATTTTTAGAGACGGGGTCTTCTTCTATCACCTAGGCTGGAGTGCAGTGGCACGATCATAGCTAGCTCACTGCAGCCTTGAACTCCTGGGCTCAAGCCATCCTTCTAGCTCAGCTTTCCAAGCTACTGGGACTACAGGCTCATACCACTGCACCTGGCTATTTATTAATATAGAATTACAAGACTTTGACATTTTAATTACTTAAACAAATTAGACAGATTGGACATTAGCCTTATGCTGATTCTCTTTGGATTAGACCTTTTTCTAAATACCCCAAAATGCTTTATTCTGTGGGAGAGAAGGAATCAAGTGACAGCCATAGTCCATAGTGAGCAACCTTATAGATGTATTGTAAGTAATTAATTGTAAAATTTGACAATTACAAATTGTTTTAGTGCTTTACATCCCCATAATTATTTTGGGGTTTCATCAGAATGTAGATTTATTTATGAGAATGTGCAATGCAAGGGCACAGCATCTATTGTGTGTCACAGCAGAGGAAAACTGTTCAGAAACACTGGGTTACAACAGGTCTTAATCAGTCCTAGGAAGGACTGTTCAACCCCTAACTCTATGTGTCCTTCAGGACTAATTTGAGAAATAAACTCCTTTTCAAACTGGCTTATACATAAGTAGAAACTTGTTAACTTTCATAATTGAAAGAGTTAGAGCTGACTTCAGATGTGGCTGCAATTAGGGGGTCAAAACGCTCACCATCTCTCAGCTGTGCTCTCTTCCATATTGACTTCATTTTCAGGCCGTAAGGTGGCAGGATGGTTGTCAACAACTCTAATGTGCGTCCTCTGAGACTCAAGTCCAGCGGCAAAGAGAGAGCTTTTTTTTTTTTTTTCCAGGCTGGAGTGCAGTGGTGTGATCATGGCCCACTGCAGCCTCAATCTCCCTGGCTCAAGCGATCCTCCAGCTCAGCTTCTCAAGTAGCTGGGACCACAGGCGTGTGCCACCACACCTGGCTAATTATTTATGATGGGGTCTCACTGTGTTGCCTATGCTGGTCTTGAACTCCTGGGCTGAAGCAATCCACCTGCCTTGGCCTCTCAAAGTGCTGGGATTGTAGACGTGAACCATGGTGCTCAGCTGAGAGCTTCTTTTTATTTTGTATTTTTTAAAAATTTTTAAATTTTTATTTTTTGTCTTTCATATGATTTTATTTTCTTCCTTCAACCATAATAATATGATATCCAAATTTTGTCTTAACTGGTGGGTCTGTAAACACAGGCTTATCCATCCCACTTACAGGCAAGGCAAATGCTGCTTCGTGAAATGGTCCCACCATGGACCCTCTGGTCATTCAACCCAAGTCGCCCCCTTGCCTGGCTTTATCTTCACTATATTGTGCGGCCACTTCATTGAATCTCATCCCAGACTTTAACTTTTCCATGGCTTCCATGATTTTGCCATGCTTTTCACATAGAATGTGTCTGACCTTCACTGCATTGCCACCACCTTTGGGACCTTGAGCCTTCTTGTCAGCACTGTCACTCCCAGAGGCTGCTGCCCCTTTCCCCGCTTCCAGAACCACTTTTTCCTTTGGGCGGCACCTTGGAAACCTGCTGTTGAACTTTCTTCTTTTTTATTTTTAAAATTTATTTATTTATTTATCTATTCTTATTTTTAGAGAGAAGTTCTCACTCTTTCTCCCAGGCTAGAGTGCAGTGGTGCAGTCTCAGCTCACTGCAGCCTCTGCCTTCTTTGTTCAAGTAATTCTCCTGCCTCAGCCTCCTGAGTAGCTGGGACTACAGGCGTGCACGCCGCCACAATGGGCTAATTTTTTTTTTTTTTTTTTTTTTTTTGAGACAGAGTCTGGCTCTGTTGCCCAGGCTGGAGTGCAGTAGTGCAATCTTGACTCATTGCAACCTCCGCCTCCCTGGTTCAAGCAATTCTCCTGCCTCAGCCTCCCAAGTAGCTGGGACTACAGCTGTGTACCACCATGCCCAGCTAATTTTTTGTATTTTTTGTAGAGACAAGGTTTCACCACGTTGCCCAGGCTTGAGAGCTTCTTTCTAGAGCTCCTGCAAAATCTGCTGAGATTCACTCTGACTGATCTACCCTTGAATCAGTTTGTCACTGTTATCAGCAAAACACAATGTGCTGATTGGCTTAGGGTCACACACACGTTCCACCTCTGGATGGGGATGATTGGCTGAGGCCTGGGTCACACACATTCCGCCTCTGAATGGGGAGTTGTGAAGGCCCAACAGGACCACATGGGGGGTGGGGCGGGGAGAGATGAACCCTTCCAATCAAAACATATCTGTTATTGAAGTGGATGCTAGAAAGGCAATCAATCAATAGTCATTTCACCCCAAGTGATCATCTCGAAAATGTGTGGAAAGAACCAGGTCAAAGAAAATGTCTGGCTCAGGACCTGTCCAGCCCCAAGAGTAGAAAAATGAAACCCATGATTTCTTGAAAATCTAGACTAGGTTGTAATAAGGCATCACATGTTTCAGAAGTCACTTCTAACTCAAGCAGCCCAGAGCAAACCCATTCATTCATCCTCTTCAACAGAAGTCTTCTCAGGAAGTGAGTCTTCAAATTGCCTTCCTCCATGCTTCGCCTGAGTGGCCAGTCTTGCAACATCGCTTCCCCATCATCCTTCAGCCCGGTCTCACCTTTGTCTCTTTACCATCAGGCATGCTTTGCTTGACCACAGGTTTCTCCGTTGTGTTAAAGGAAATACCTGGCTTTCTGCTATTATCAATTAGAAATGCATTCTGCGGTGCAATAGAAAGCCTTGCTGCACTGGTTTAAACAGATAGGGGGAGCACTTGTCTTTCACAATAGGAACCTCCAAACAGAGAAAGTCAAGAGCTGATATGATGACTCAGCGATGCTGTCAGAAACCCAGGCTGTTTATATGTGTCCAGTCCATAGTTCTTAGCATTCAGATCTTCATTCTCAGGGGTGTGCCTCGTGGTTGCAAGACGACTGTGGTACTGTTAGCCTTCTTTTCTTTTCTTCCTTTTTTTTTAAAGATGGGGTTTCACCATATTGGTCAGGCTGGTCTCGAACTCCTGACCTCAGGTGATCCGCCCACCTCAGCCTCCCAAAGTGCTGGGATTACAGGTGTGAGCCCCCGCATCCAGCTTGTTAGCCTTATTTTCATGGTCCATTTAGAAAGAAGGGGAAAACGAAGGGTTGTTTTTTTTTTTTAATGTGCCGACTTGACTTTTTATTTGGGAAGTTTTGTTTTGTTTTTGTTTTTGCTTTTTTGAGACAGGTTCTCATGCTGTTGTCCAGGCTGCAGTGCAGTGGCACGATCACAGCTCACTGCGTCCTCAACCTCCCAGACTCAAGAAAGCACCTTAAGCCTCCTGAGTAGCTGGGGCTATAGGTGTGTGCCACCACACTTGGCTAAATTTTGTATTTTTTGTAAAGATGGGTTTTCACAATGTTGACTAGGCTGGTCTAGAACTCCTGGGCTCAAGCGATATGCCTGCCTCAGCCTCCCAAAGTGCTGGGATTACAAGCATAAACGACTGCACCTGGCCTGTGAAGTGTTAAGTGATAAAAATAAATAAATAAAAGTGTCGAATATTTTATTTCACTCATTAATTAGTAAGGGAATCAGTAAGATGTTAAAACCAGTTCAAAAAACTTTAAAAAGTCTATACATGGGCTGGGTATGGTGGCTCATGCCTGTAATCCCATTGGGAGGCTGAGGTGGGTGGATCACCTGAGGTCAGGAGTTCAAGACCAGTCTGGCCAACATGGTGATATCCCATCTCTACTAAATATACAAAAAATTAGCTGGGTGTGGTGGCGGGCACCTGTAATCTCAGCCACTCGGGAGGCTGAGGCAGGAAAATCACTTGAACCCAGGAGGCAGAGGTTGCAGTGAGCTGAGATCGCACCATTGCACTCCAGCCTGGGCAACAAGAGTGAAACTCTGTTTCAAAAAAAAAAAAAAAAAAAAAAAAAAAAGAAGGCTGGGCCTAGTGGCTCACACCTGTAATCCCAGCACTTTGGGAGGCCGAAGCTGGAGGACCACCTGAGGTTGGGAGTTCAAGACCAGTCTGACCAACATGGAGAAACCCCGTCTCTACTAAAAATACAAAATTAGCCAGGAGTAGTGGTCCATGCCTGTAATCCCAGCTACTCGGGAGGCTGAGGCAGGAGAATTGCTTGAACCTGGGAGGCAGAGGTTGCAGTGAGCCGAGATCGCACCATTGCACTCCAGCCTGGGCAACAAGAGGAAAACTCCGTCTCAAAAAAAAAAGTCTGTACACATAGAGAATCATATTGATATACATGCATACATAAGCAATCAGGAACGCGGAGATGAATTTCCAAATAGCTGGGAAACTAGTCAATATCAACAGAGAATTAATTGCAGCTCCTCTAGATGCAATCATTTGCATTTCTACGGACAAGAACTGTTTGCATTACTATCAGTTTTCTGCAACTTTTAAAGTTGTAAAATAGGGCCAGGTGTGGTTGCTCTCACCTATAATCCCAACATTTTGGGAGGCTGAGGCGGGCAGATCACCTGAGTCAGGAGTTTGATACTAGCCTGGCCAACACAATAAAACCCCATCTCTACCAACTAAAAATACAAGAATTAGCCAGGCGTGGTGGTGCATGGCTGTAATCCCCGCTACTCAGGAGGCTGAGGCAGAAGAATTGCTTGAACCCAAGAGGTGGAGTTTGCAGTGAACCAAGATGGTGCCACTGCACTCCAGCCTGGGCAACAGAGCGAGACTCCATCTCAGAAAAACAAAATTTGTGAAATAGCTAAAAGACAGTGAAAGATGGAGATGGCACTAAGGGATGTGGTAGAAGGACAGCCAGTACCCTTTTTTGCCCATTTCAAAATCTTTCACAGTGCTTCTGTTATATTCGAGGCGAGATTAAGGGACCAGCACCAAGACAAAAGTATGCCAAATAGCAGGGTTTATTAAGCCGGGCGACCACGGAAGACTCGCGTCTGTCCAACCGGTGGCCCTGGATGGAGGGTGTTAAGACCTTTTATACCCGTAAGAATCACTTTGGGAGTCAGGGCGAGAGGCGGGGGTGGGGGTGAAGGGACACAGACATTTAGGGGTTTTCGTAAATCATCTCCCGGACAGAGAGGAGGAAGCGGGGCTCTGGACATTCCAAGGGCTTGAGGACATCTTGCCCCCTCGATTGTTACCTAAGTGGCTTACAGAAGTCAAGATAAGCGTTAGTTTGCACATCTTCTGGGCTGTAGTGGAAATAACAGATTTTGGTTACTTATTACAAGGCACAGGGACCAGGATGGAATTAGCTTGGGCTGCTATTCTAGTCACAAAGGCTGACAATTCTGGCTGTTACTGATAAGAAAGGTAGATAGTTTACAGAGCAAACTAGCAGTTTTATGTACAGAAGCCAAAGGCCAGCAGTTATTGTGAGGAGAGTGGGGCAGCCGTTACAACTTATTTTAAAACATAGCTTTATCTTTTATAAGATGGTGTTGTTCAGGTTCTAACTCTAGGCCAGCTATAGCACACTTCCTGATGAAAGTGATGCCTTTCTCAGGAACTTCTACCTATGGCTCCTTCACAAGACTGTGCCCTTTTGTTGCAAGGGAAGCTGGGAAATTGAACATCTTCAGCTGGACACACTGTGCCAAGTAAAATGGAATTCTGTTAGTAAGAAAATTGGCCTCACCTACACACCCACTTGATGTGTTAAGGGTGCTAGATTATTTAATAATTTTTAGCATATGTGATTATGAGTCTTCCTGTAGCGCACATCTGTTGTTTTTGATATCTTAGCATCACTCTCTTTTCTGGTAATAGTATCTCAGTTTTCTTCTGGCACATATCCTCTCACCAGTCTCCAAACTCAGGTCCAAGGACGGACACGTGACTCAGGGCTTGATTAGTCAGGATGGTTAATTTAGGAATGGATATAACTCGAGCCAGGCTAATCAGAGTCAACTTGGATTTTCATTGCACCAAAACTGTAACTTACACTAGAAAATAATAACACGTCTGAAAGATATTTAATCAATCTACTTGGTGCACAAGTGGATCCCTGTACCCTTTGCAGTAATTCCACTGCCTCTCCCAAGAGTCTGTGACCACTGGGATGTTTCTTTTTTTCATACATCATTCCTCCTTTTAGTACCTGACAGCTGAAAGACTGTGGAGTATGATAGGAATGCAAATCTGGGTTTAAATGCCACCTGTGTCAGGTAGAGTCCACCCAGAAAACAGAACCCCATCCCAGTATGTAAAACAAAGAATTTAAGGCAGGGAATTGGTTACACAAGAATGGAACTGTTGAAAAGCTAAACAGGTGGTGAGACAATGCAGAATTAGCAACAGCAGGAAGCCATCACCACCCCTAGGCTAGAGACTAGATCCCGGGAATGTGCTGTTTTAGGAATCGAGGGACTGTGATCCTCTAACAATTCAGAGGGAGACCCAGTTACTGCCAGAAATGCCGCTGGAGGGGTGAGGAGGGGTGGATGGCAAGGAGGCCAGCTGCCATGGCTGCCTCCCATTGGCTGATCATAGCTAGAAGCTAGGAACAAGGAAGCTTGAGACAGTAGTCTACAGAGGTCAGCAACCCTTTCCATACAAATTAGGGCAGGAAAACTTGAAGAGGGAAACTGAAGACATTGCTCTATTATGCAGGACTGGTCACCCATCCATTTTTCATCACATTCAAGATGCCATTGTTGGTTAGATGCACCATAATTTGTGCATTATTAAGAAAGAGAATTGCTGCCAACTAGATGAGGACACTATGCTAAGATTCCATCCATTGCAATGCAACAACAAAGAGATGTTGATGCCCGGGCACGGTGGCTCACGCCTGTAATCCCAGCACTTTGGGAGACCCAGGCTGGTGGATCAGCTGGGCTCAGGAGTTTGAGACCAGCCTGACCAACGTGGAGAAACTCAGTCTCTACTAAAAATTCAAAATTAGCCAGGTGTGGTGGTGCATGCCTGTAATTCCAGCTACTCAGAAGGCTGAGGCAAGAGAATCGCTTAAACCCCAGAGGTGGAGTTTGGGGTGAGCTGAAAGTGTGCCATTGTACTCCCTGGGCAACAAGAGCGAAACTCCATCTCAATTGAAAAAAAAAAAGAGAGAGAGAGAGATGTTGAAATGTGAAAAATATGCACCTTAAGGTCAATAAAACTATTTGCTGTGTGATCTTAAGCACATGTGAACCGAATTCATGTCCCTCTTTGAGCCTTGATTTCAACATCTGGAAATTAGGGACAGTTATGCCTACTTCACAGGGTCTTTATTTTGTTTTTGTTTCTTTCTGAGACAAGGCTCATTCTGTTGTCCAGGCTGGGCAGGGCACACCTGTAATCCCAGCACTTTGTGAGGCAGAGGCGGGAGGAGCACTTGAGTCCAGGAGTTCAAGACCAGCTTGGGCAGCATAGGGAGACCTCCCTCATCTCTACAAAAAATTTAAAAATTAGCTGGGTGTGGTAGCGCGCGCCTCTGGTCCTAACTACTTTGGAGGTCGAGGCTGCGGTAAGCCGTGATTGTGCAACTGCACTCCATCCGGCCTGAGTGACAGACTGAGACCCTGTCAAAAAAGAAAGAAGAAAGAATAGAAAGAGGAAAGAGGAAAGGAAAGGAAAGGGAAAGGAAAAGGAAAAAGGAAAGGAAAAGGGAAAGCAAAGTGGAAAGGAGAGTGAGTTTCTCGGCCAGTCGTGGTGGCTTGTGCCTGTAATCCCAGCACTTTGGGAGGCCAAGGCGGGCAGCTCACCTGGGTCGGGAGTTCGAGACCAGCCTGGCCAACATGGAGAAACTCCGTCTCTACTAAAAATACAACATTAGCCAGGCATGGTGGCACATGTTTGTAATCCCAGCTAGTCGGGAGGCTGAGGCAGGAGAATCGCTTGAACCCGGGAGGCTGAGGTTGCGGTGAGCCGAGATCGCGCCATTGCACTCCAGCCTGGGCAGCAAGAGCGAAACTCCGTCTGAAAAAAAAAAAAGCAACCAAACGCTCTATCTGGCTGAAATCTCCCCGCAGAGGAGTGACTTATGCAGTAGCTGGAGGTTAGTCAGGACTCCAGGATGCACTGCAGACACCTGGGCGATGATCCTTGGGCTCATTAATAGGGAGTCATTTCTGACTCAGGTGCACTCTCTTGCGTTTTCAAGTCGTTTTCCCCTCGGCGCGCCCATCTCTAGGATTGATCCTCTCCGACAGGTGAGGAGCACCGCCTACCGGCGGCCCGCCTCTCAGCCGCTTGGCCACGCCCCGTCTTCCGGCTTCTCGCGACATCCGCCCAGCGGCGGCCGGAGTCTCGCGATAAAGGCTTATTGTCTCGCGGGAGCGCGGCTGGCGGACGGGCTCTCGGGCGGCCCTGGCTAGGGGGGGCGAGTTGCATGTGTCGCTTCAGCTGGCGGTAGCGGCGGGAGCGGAGCCGGCGGGGCCTGTGCGACCGCCTGGGTAACGACCCCAAGTGCTTCTCCAGCTCCTGAGAAGCTTGTAGAGAGTTTGGGGGAAGCTGAGATGCTGCCTGGCGGAAGGGGGCCGGACCGGGCGTCTCCACACCTCCGCCCACAAGGGCCCCTTCTGGCGTTCCGGGGTCCCCTGTTCGCCTCAGACCTGGTCGCGCTTGTCCCCTCAGTGCTCTTACATTCTGTCCCCGTTTTCTCTCCTCATCCTCCTTAGGGTCTGGTCACCCCGCCACCTCCCATGCCCTTTCTGACTCCCCAGGCCCCTCCCGTGGCGTTTAGCTGCCCCCACACCCTACACTCCGGGCTCCTCTGGTGACCCAACCCTGGTTCCGAGGCGCTTCCAGCCTCTTTCCATTCGGCACCTTTGTAACCTTCTCTCTCACTGCAGTTTCCATCCCTCCCAGATCACCCTCAGACCTTTTTGCTCCCGTGTCTGCCGAGGGTAGCCAGCCCTTCTTTCCTTCCCCATTGCTTCCTTTTTTTCACTAGTGAGCCCCTCTGTCCCGTCCTTCATGGTCGATTTGCTGCTTCCCTGTAGACCTGTGGACCGAGGAGATGTTGTGCCTAGGATTGCTCATATTTTATGAATTGAATGTAGCTTGTACCCCCAACTCAGCAACAGAATTGAAACAGCTTTGGGGTGGGGGAGATTTCTGTTGAGAGGAATACTGCTCCTCTGGGGTCTTGCTTCTAAAGTAGTGAACGTGTGTTGTTTTCCTTGCTTACAGATTTTTGAAATGGCTGCTGACATTTCTGAATCCAGCGGGGCTGATTGCAAAGGAGACCCAAGGAACAGTGCCAAATTAGATGCCGATTACCCACTTCGAGTCCTTTATTGTGGAGGCAAGTGTTGGTAGCCACAGAAAGACTTACTCACTATATTTTTATGCATTATAATACTAGTTTGACATTTGGTCGTATTAAGCTTTTTTCTCCATCTGTCTTTTTCATTTGGTGAATTTGTACTTGGGGAGAGGAGTCCGGGGAGGAGGAGGCGTGAATTAACAGTTTCCCAACCTGAATGATTTGTGTCTGGCTACTCTGTCTGAAGAAGCTTACAGTCCATTTGGAATGGAGATGTGTAGCTAGGTTAGTTCAGAGGTCCTGAAGGTGTGTGCTAGTCTATCGAAGGAGGGCTTCTTGGCAGATCCTGAGTTAAGGATGGCAAGGACTGGATGAGAAAGTGGGGACGGCGTCCCAGACAAAGTGAATGACTATGTAAGAAAAGCTTGATGGTTGTCTGTGCAGAAGCGAGTGGCTTTGAATCTGGTGTACGGTACAGAGCGGGTGCCGGTTAAGGAGTGGGAGAAGGTGAGGTTGGAGTGTTGGGTGGTAGGACAGTCAGGAAAGTCTTCTTGGTTTGAATCAGGATATATGTATTAGGTTTAATCAAGATCTTTTTCACTTTTGAGTGTTTTTCTTCATTTTCAATATAGAAATATTTGTGAATTGTAAATGCATATTTATTTGCATCTTGGAAAATTTCAGAAAAATTTGAAGATACAGGACAGTAAAAGGGCACAAGTAAATATTTTTTCAGTAAATATTTCTCAGAACTTACTGTGTGCCTAGTGATGTTTTAGATGCTGGGGCCTGAATAGTGAATAAGTTGGAAAGATCCTTGTTCACGTGGACCTTATGTTCTGTGACTGGAGTAGAGACCTCATCTGACATTTAAGTACCATGGAAAGAGAAATGGTGTCATTGAGTTCAAAAATTGTAACAACTCATTATGTGTTGAGTATCTTTGATAGTGAAATTAACTTAGCACACAGTACCTCAGCAAGAGAGTAGGCAGTAGAACTTTTTGTAGGGCTCATTGAGTTTTGTTACGAATTGGTCTTACTTGGTTATATTCTTTGCCTTGGGAGTTACAGAACAGGGCTTTCATTCTGACTCCAGCACTTACCAGGTATGTGACCCTGGGCAGGTTACTTGATTTCTCTATTCAAGTAACTTTCCCAGGGTCCTTTTCTAAGGTCTGTAAAATGAAGATAATGATTACATCTTAAGTCAGATGAGTTGTATAAAGCTCCTGGTACAGCAACTAATGTGAGAATTCAGTTCATGAAATGCTATTATTATTATTAGAAAAATATACTACTTTGGTTTCTTCATCTTTGTATGGCAGATGCGGTAGAGAGCTATTATACCCTATTTCATCAAATTTAAGAGTTCATGTTTTATAAGGTGCACTATTATTTTAGTTTCCAGTAAGAAAAAATGATACCAGTTAAATAGACATGACATAATTATAAGATGTATCTTTGTAAATTAGCCAGGTGTAGTGGCAAGTGCCTGTAGTTCTAGCTACTTGGAGGCTGTAGTGGGAGGATCACTTAAGCCCAGGAATTCGGGGCTGCGTGAGTTATGATCACATCATTGCATTACAGCCTGGGTGACAAAGCGAGACTGTCTCTTTAACAAAAAAAAAAAAAGAAAAGAAAAAGTTAGCCGGGCGCGGTGGCTCACGCCTGTAATCCCAGCTCTTTGGGAGGCTGAGGCGGGCGGATCACCTGAGGTCAGGAGTTCAAGACCAGCCTCACCAATATGGTGAAACCCCGTCTTAAAAAAAAAAAAAAAGAAAGAAAAAGTTGAAGTTTAGAGGCTTAATTTTTATTTTATTTTATGTTTTTGAGATGGAGTCTTGCTCTGTTGCCCAGGATGGAGTGCAGTGGCACGATCTCGGCTCACTGCAACCTCTGCCTCCTGGGGTTCAAGGGATTCTCCTGCCTCAGCCTCCCAAGTAGCTGGGACTACAGGGTTCACCACCACGCTCAGCTAATTTTTGTATTTTTAGTAGAGACAGGGTTTCACCATGCTGGCCAGGATGGTCTCGATCTCTTGACCTGGTGATCCACCTGCCTTGGCCTCCCAAAGTGCTGGGATTACAGATGTGAGCCACCGTGAGGCCAATTTTTTTTTTTTTTTTGGACAGTGTTTCACTCTTGTTGCCCAGGCTAGAGTGCAATGGTGTGATCTCGGCTCACTGCAGCCTCTGCCTCCCTGGTTCAAGTGATTCTCCTCCTGCCTCAGCCTTCTGAATAGCTAGGATTACAGGCATACACCATCAGTCACACCTGGCTAATTTTGTATTTTTAGTAGAAATGGGGTTTCTGCATGTTGGTCAGGCTGGCCTCGAACTCCTGACTTTGGGTGATCTGCCCGCCTCAGCCTCCCAAAGTGCTGGGATTACAGGCATGAGCCACCGTGCCGAGCCTTAACCTATAATTATATAGTTATATCCTGAAAGTATGGCTAAACAGCTGTGCCTATGTTTGAACTTGAACAGTGAGGAATATAGGGCTCTAGCTAATCAGGGAGATCTTTGGTGGAAAGAACCCTGAGCTATAATAGACTAGGCTGGACAGAACCACCAGATTCCAGTTTTCTTCTGCCACATACCACCTTCGTCACTGGATGAACTATTTAACTCTTTTAGTGCCCCGTCTATAAAATAGTGATTGTGTGGTAGCATGGTAGAACGTTAGTAGGATAAGGTGAAGGTAGATCATTTTCAGCTGTCTGGTGATGCTCAGTTGCTTGTTTACTTCGTGTAATCTCAGTGAGTGCTTAACAGCATGAGCGTCAGAAACAGGCAGGTTAAAATTCTGTTATCCAGATGGAAGTGATTACATACCTAAGCCTCATTTTCAGCATCTGAAAATAGATACGGTACTTCTTATCTTACAAGGCTGTGACAATTAAACATAGTAATGGATAGAAGGCATAGCAAAGCATTTGGCACATACTAGGTGCCCAGTGTGTGGTAACTGCTGTGATTACATGGTATACCACCTTCCTCTCCCTCAGAAATCTCAGGATATTGAACACATTGAACTACTCCATTCTAAACCTTAAAAATAAAAACAAAATAAGCAGTTGACCCAGTGTTAGAATTATAGTTAAAATTGGGAAGCCGTTTCATTTCTTCTAGTTCATTATAGCCTGTACAGGCTCTGACACCAAATGACAAGATTGAACCAAGGTTCCTTCTGGCTTCACACTTTCATGATCTTAAGTAGCATGACATGAAAAAGCCTTGGCAACATAGTGAGATTCTGTCTCTACAAAAATAAACTTAGCTGGACATAGTGGCTCACACTTGTAGTCCTAGCTACTTGGGAGGCTGAAGCAGGAGGATTACTTGAGCTGAGGAGTTCGAGGCTGCAGTGAGTCATGGACACACTCCAGCCTGGGTGATAGAGTAAGACCCTGACTCTTAAAAAACAAACAAACAAACAAACAAAAATATATATATATATTGTAAAAAGATGGTAGTAAAAGTGCTACTGAAGTTTATAAACGTGTCCATATGAATAAAAAGTGGTGGCTGTTTTGATAAAACTATCAAAAGAAATAACCAGGCCAGGCACAGAGGCTCACGCCGGTGATCCCAGCACTCTGGGAAGCTAAGGTAGCTGGATTGCTTAAGCCCAGGAGTTTGAGACCAGCCTGGGCAGCATGGTGAAACCTTGTCTCTACAAAAAAAAATACAAAAATTAGCTGGGCATGGTGGTGTGCACCTATAGTCCTGGTTTCTCGGGAGACTGAGGTGGGAGGATTACTTGAGCCCCAGGGGGTGGAGGCTGCAGTGAGACATGATTTCACCACTGTACTCCAGCCTGGGCAACAGAGCAAGACCATATCTCAAAGAAAAGGAAAGAAAGAACCAGTTTTCTTCAAACTCTGTTGTATGGGGAATTGTTCCTGTCAGCTTAATTTGTTCGACCCGCTGAAATGGTTATGGTAAGACCTCATTATATACAAAATAGCATAATTTGATGTTCCATCAACTGACAGAGACACTCTTTACATGAAAAAAATCAAGATAGTATCATCGCAAATAACCATGTGCCTCTTACCTCAAAAACACTGAAGAGTAGCATTTGGAAAGTGGTACAGAAAACTTACAGGAAAAATGTAAAAATGAAGCATTTTCTCAAATACAAAAGTAACGATAAGCCTTGTGTATGTGTGTACATATAGGTTTAACATTTCAAATCTGTTTTCTTCTTATTTCCTCAGTCTGTTCATTGCCAACAGAGGTAAGTCCTTTTTTTTTCACCTTACGTATTTGAAGTTATCCTTGATTTTAAAGCTACCTTGAGAACTTTGTTTTTTTATTTTTCATTTTTGGTCATTTGATAGTAAAGCTTTAACCTTTTATAGAGAACTTTGATTTAGGATAATTTTATGGTCTTATAAACTCTTTCCTAAATTTAGACCTTGAATCATACATGTGCATCTTTTGCACATGGCTGTGCAGTTTGGATTTTTGCATGGGACTTATGAATAGTCAGCTAATAAAATAAGAGTAACCTTAATGCCAAAATCTACATGAATGAGCAGAGGAAAGAAAGAGCACTAAAAATTATGTGTAAGACTTTCTAAGTCAGGCTCCATGAGCCAGTCATGAAAATGAGACACTTATGTACTCAAAGCAAGAAATGGAGGAAGAAGAAATAAATTGCTACTGTGAAGAGGTACCTAACCCTTTGTAATTTTTAATTTCTTATGGGACATATCGTGGTTGAATACATACTTTCTATGGATAAGAAGTCAGGTGGGAGTAGTTTGTTTTATCCTTCTTTGTATTAACAAGTATAGGGAGTGATTTTTAATTACAACGTATTGGTTGACTGAAAATGTTTGTTTTGACTCAGTTCTTTTTTTTCTCCTAGTACTGTGAATATATGCCTGATGTTGCTAAATGTAGACAATGGTTAGAGAAGAATTTTCCAAATGAATTTGCAAAACTTACTGTAGGTATGAACATTTTTTTTCTTGCATTAAACTTCTGTACCTGAGATAAATGCATGTATGGCATTATTCCGAAGATACAAAAGTCCCCCTTTAGTAGGATATTACAGAATTAACATTTATTTCTGTTAGCTGTTTAAGTTCTCTCTGAGATAGGGTAGGTCTGAATATCAACTTTCTTATGTAAAAAGAACATGATTTAGGGGCAAATATATATTGACTTTTATTGTAAGCATACTATATGCTACACACAGTTTCAGGTTCTGAGGATGAGCCAATAAATAAAAGATTTCCTACCCTTGTGGCAATTACATTCTAGAAAGGGAGACAAATGCAATAAGTAAAACATTTAGTATGGAGACAGTAATAAGCAGGAAAGAGGGAGATAAGAATGGGTGGGGAAGGAATTTGAAATTTTAGGTAGTACCCAGAGATTTTGCTGAAAAGGTGGCAGTTGATTAAAGACCTTTGGAATTGAAGGAATGAGTCATTTGAATATCTGGCAGAACATTTCTAGGCAGAGGACACAGCCTGAGGACAGGCCCTGAGCAGAAGCTCTCCTGGTATATGCAGGAAACCTCAAGGAAGCCTTTGTATCTGGAGCTAATTGAAGGACTGGAGAAGAGTTTAATATGAAGTCAGAGTGGACCACATCGGGCAGGGCATTGTGGGCCAAGTCTTGGCTTTTGGTCTGAGTTGAGGAGCTCATGGAGGAGTTTAAGCAGAAGAGTGATAAGGTCTGACTTGTTTCAGCAGCATTACTTAGGCTGCTCTGATAGGAACAGACCAAAGAGGCCAGGAGTGGTGGCTCACACCTGTAATCCCAGCACTGTCGGAGGCCAAGGCAGGTGAATTGCCAGAGTCCAGGAGTTTGAGACCAGTCTGGGCAACATGGTAAAACCCTGTCTCTACAAAAAAATGCAAAAATTATCTGGGCATGGTGGCACATGCCTGTGGCCTAAGCTACTTGGGAGGCTGAGGCAGGAGGATTGCTTGATCCTGGGAGATTGAGACACTCCAGCCTGCGCAACAGAGCGAGACCCTGTCTCAAAAAAAAAAAAAAGTCCAAAGAGGGCACAGGCAGAAAAGCAACGGGAGACCAGATAGGAGACTCTTGTGATGACTTAGATCAGAATGGTAGTGGGGAGGTGGTGAGAAGTGGTCAGATAGGAGTATATTTTGAAGGTAGGGCTGACAGGATTTTTTATTTTTGGGTGTGGGGTGTAAATAAAAGGGGCATCTGGGTTTTGATTTAAGCAACTAGAAGAATGGAGTTGCCATTGCCGGAAATGGGAAGACTGTGGAGGAACAGAATTCCTCAATTTGCTCATATTGATGGCTTCTCTTGCAAGATTGGTAAAAATGAAGGCAGTAGCTGGAAGAAGAGAAAGCCTGTCTGGGAGCAAGCCTGCTCAGACACCCAGTGCTACCCCCCACTCATTGCTCCTTGACTTTCAGGTGATTTCTGTGACGCACAGAACCCTAACTTGATTAAGTCCCTTTTGGCTGGTAGCTACTCCGTCACTGTCAGTGGTTGGATAAGAACCCTCAAGTCTGTTGTTATATTCAGTCTACATGGTTGGCCCTGAACGGGACCTTCCTGGGGTAGCATCTGACTGAGGGGGTAGAGAGCTCTTCTCATCCAGGACCAGATGTTAACAAAATTAGTATGTTTAGGTGCTAGAACACTCCTGCAGAACTGAAGTGTTTTATGTTCCTTTCCTCTGGCTCAAAATCTCAGCCCTCACATATCAAAGACCGTTTTCTCTTCTGTTACTGTACACTTACCATAATGACTTTAAAACTAGACTGGAATAGGAATCAGCAGTTTAATCAGTTGCTTTACAAATGTCATGCTCAGCTGTTGGTAAGATGCCTTATTTGTATATGAGGTTGCTCAAAGGTGATTCCTTTTTTTTTAAACAACATGAAATAATGTTCATGCTTTTGTGTTTCATTTTTATATCTAGAAAATTCACCCAAACAAGAAACTGGAATTAGTGAGGGTCAAGGAACAGCAGGGGAAGAAGAAGAGAAGAAAAAACAGAAGAGAGGTAAGCCCTTAATTCATATCTTGATTTGTACAATCATACCTTCCCTGTGATAGAAGATGTAAGTAATTAAAAGGGTTCCCAATGCTAGGCACAATGGTGGGTGCCTGTAGTCTCAGCTTCTTGAGGGGCTGAGGCAGGAGGATCGCTTAAGCCCAGGAGTTCAAGGCCGTAGTGTGCAATGATTGTTCTTGCAAATAGCCACTGCACTCTATTCTGGGCAACGTAGTAAGACTTCATCTCCTACAAAAAGGGGAAGGTTCCCAAAGTGAATACCATGTACCTGTTACTGTAATTTCCCATGTATATCATACAGAGGGGCACATACTCATAGTCTCAGGAACATGGTTGGATGTGGTATGATTTGGGCTTTGTTAGTAAGTTGGACCTAGGAAAACACGCTTATTTGCCCTGTTTGTATATAAGAAACAGCCAGCCAGCTAAAATTCCTGTGTATTCTATTTAAGTAGAGTGAGGACATTTATATAAAAGATTTTATCTTCTGATAGCTCAGTTGAAAACTGTTTTACAGTTGTTGCATACACTTAACTCACTCCTTCTCAAACCAACTGCTCGTGCTGTGGATCCTGTACCCACCTGTTTCTTCATTTATTATTCTCCCCTGTGACTAAAATTCACTTAAAAATATTTTCAGGACTTTGCGTCTTAAAAAAAGAAACTCTCTCCAAAGCTCATGTCTTTCTTTACCTTATCCCCTCTCCTTTCCTTAGCCAGATTTCTTTACTAAGGCCAGACTCACTATCCTCCCTTCTGTTCTGTGGCTCACTGTTCACTCCTCAGTCTACCTTAACCTGACTTCCTGGCTACTGCAGTTCTTCTGATAAGGGTCAGCAGTGGCTTGGTTATTGCTAAATAATAAACGTATATGCACTCCCTCTTTCCTGAAACATTATCCCTCCTTGGTTTCTGTTCCTCCTAGCTCTCCTATCACTCCTCCTTAGTCTTCTGTGCAGACTTTTATTCCTCTGTCCTTTAAAAGTTAGGTGTTTTTCAGGATTCTGTCCTAGGCCCTCTTACCTTCTCACTCTGCGTGTTCTTGTTGGATGATCTATCACATCCTTAACTTCTGCTGCCCACTATAATGGCCAGTGTCTCTAGCCTATAAGTATGTTTGGTCCCAGAAGCACCTCAAACACTGTACTTTGGAAATTAAGCTTACTGAGTCTCAAGTCCCAAATTGACTTTCTTTCTCCATTTTGGTTAGTAACGACACGGTTTCTTCAGTCCTCTAAGCTAGAACCCTGAGAACCATCTTACATTCTCTATCTCCCTTTAGTCAGTTCTAGATTCTGTTCTTTCTCCTTTCTCCTCTCCTGCCTGTGCCTAGTGGCCATTACTGTTGGCACTGCTTTGGTTTAGATTTTAATTTTTGCCTCTGTAGAGCTCATACAGGGCCTCTGTAGTGGCCTTTCTGTCAGTCTTACTCTTAACAGATATCCGGTGATTGCTATATGTTTTGGCTTCATCTGCTATGTAGTCATAAGCATCCTTCAATCAAGACAAGTGAAGTTCCCAAATATAACGCCTTTTCTTATCTCTGTACTTGTTTCCTTTCCCTGGAATGTTCTTTCTAATGCCTCTCCAGCTTTTTTCCCTTTACCTGGACCTTTCCTTATTCTTCAAAACTCCACCTAGATGTTACTTCCTCTAGGAAACTTTCTGTGTCCTCTGGAAGCAGAGTAAGTTATTCCTCCACAAAGCTGTCATAAAGCCTTATTCTTGGATCCTATTATTGTATATATCAGGTTGCTGTAATTTTTTTTTTTTACTCCCTTCACTGGACTGAGAGACTCTGGAGGGCAGGAGCTTTGTTTTGTTCATCTTTGTGTCCTCAGCCGTTAGCCCAGTACTGGGCACATAGTAGGTACTTAATAAATGTTTATTGAATGAATACATGCATGTATTTATTAATTTTGTATTAGAGAAAAAGAAACTTAAACCTTTTGAAAATTAATAAAGACAGTATGCTGTTATTATGTAAAAAACAAAACAACTAATGCTAAGTTCTTTCCTAATAAAGGTGGAAGGGGTCAAATAAAACAAAAAAAGAAGACCGTGCCACAAAAGGTTACTATAGCCAAAATTCCCAGAGCAAAAAAGAAATATGTGACAAGAGTGTGTGGCCTTGCAACTTTTGGTGAGTTCAGGCTTAAGTGTGTTTAAAATGTGTGAACTATTTCTCTCTCTCTCTCTCTCTCTCTCTCTCTCTCACACACACACACACACACACACACACACACACAAACACTTCACAGGTCTGTTTTTTGCTAGGAGGATAAATTTTGCATTTCTAACTATAGCTTCAAAATCAAATTTTGGAGAAATGTCAAAATCTTTTGTAGAGGGGACTTTTTACTTTCTGGAATTCCTGCTTGGGCATATTTGATGTAGGATGAGGAGGGCTGGGTAGGATTCCCTTTGAAGCCAGACAGTGCTGCTCCTCTGTCGTCTGCATGTGTGGTGGCAGAAGGTTGCAAAATGGCTCATCCCCTCTGGGAATGACAGCAGAGGGTGAGGAAGGTGGCTGAATGTACCTGCTTTAGAGCGCCTCCGTTCCTGGAAGCCTTGAATGAGTAGTGAAACTGGGTGGAAATCTAATCCATGACCCCTTTGTAAGACAATGCAGATGCCTTAAAAAAAAAAAAGAAAAGAAAAGAAAAAGAAAGGTCCGGTGTGGTGGTTCACACCTGTAAACCCAGCACTTTGCAAGGCCAAGGTGGGTGGATCACGAGGTCAGGCGATCAAGACAATCCTGGCTAACATGCTGAAACCCCTTTGCTACTAAAAATAGAAAAAAATAACCGGGTGTGGTGCCATGTGCCTGAAGTCCCAGCTACTCAGGAGGCTGAGGTAGAAGAATCACTTGAATCTTGGAGGTAGAGGTGCAGTGAGCCAAGATTGCGCCACTGCACTCTAGCCTGGCAACAGAGCAAGACTCCGTCTCAAAAAAAAAAAAAAAAAAAAAAAGCCAGGCATGGTGATGGGCATCTGTAATCCCAGCTACTCAGGAGGCTGGGGCAGGAGAATTGCTTGAACCCAAGAGGCAGTGAGCCAAGATTGTGCCACTGCACTGTTCCAGCCTGGGTGACAGAGTGGGACTCTGTCTCTCAAAAAAAAAAAAAAAAGTGAGAAACATTCAGTGGACCTCTTTATAAATATTAAGGTTGTTTCTCTTCTGTAAATTTTTCTTTTTTAAAAGGAGTTTAGAAGAACTTGATTCCTACTTGGAAATACATATGTAATGTTTGCAATTAATGTGTCCCTGTACTGGGCACGGTGGCTCACACCTGTAATCCCAGCACTTGAGGAGGCTCAGGTGGACCCATCACCTGAGGACAGGAGTTTGAGACCAACCTGGCCAACATGGTGAAACCCCGTCTCTACTAAAAATGCAAAAATTAGCCAAGTGTGGTGGTGCATGCCTATAATTCCAGCTGCTCGGGAGGCTTAGTCAGGAGAATTGCTTGAACTCGGGAGATGGAGGTTGCAGTGAGCCAAGATCGAGCCACTGCACTCCAGTCTGGGCGAAAAGCGAGACTCTATCTAAAAAAAACAAAAAAGTGTCCCTGGATTTATTTTGGTCTTATATGAGTTAGGGATAGTATAGATGATTCTGTTTTTATGTATTAAACCTTGCTTGACCTTGAAAGTGTAAATTCCATTGTTAAGATCTCTGCCTATGGTAGTTTGTATTGTTCTGAAAGGAATATAAAACCCATTAACTATCTGTTTTATGAATTTAAAATGCAGATTAAATCTCAAAATGGAAAAACATCTTTGTACAGTTTCAATTACAGTTCTTGCTCTTTCTTTTTTTAAAAAAATAGAAATTGATCTTAAAGAAGCACAAAGATTTTTTGCTCAGAAATTCTCCTGTGGTGCCTCAGTAACAGGGGAGGATGAAATTATCATTCAGGGAGACTTTACAGATGACATAATTGATGTCATTCAGGAAAAATGGCCAGAGGTGAGTACGTGGAATACATACATCTCTAGAAATAAGTTTTTAAAGCAGATTGCTTCAATTTTTTCTTATTTGCAACCACAACTCATGAGATATAATTACTTGTGTTTTATAGGTAGATGATGACAGCATCGAAGATCTTGGAGAAGTGAAGAAGTGAATTTGAAAATTTGTATTTAATGGCCTGAACTGAGAGTTGATATGGCCAAAGGGAGAGAGGCCTTTTAAAAAATATATATATATATATATTTATTCTACAGTGAAACTGTAGACTGCCCTCGTCCTTGGCATTTTTACTGTTCTGTACAAGGCTGCTTGTTTTTTTATTGCCAAAGTCAAATAAACAGGGGAGACTGTCATTGCTCATACATGAATAGAATTTAGTCAAATAAAAAATTCTGGTCATTTGGTACTGACTTTTCTCTTTCTTTCTCTTTTTTTTTTTTTTTTTTTTTTTGAGAGGGAGTCTCGTACTGTCGCCCAGCTGGAGTGCAGTGGTGCAATCTCGGCTCCCGGGTTCAAGTGATCCTCCTGCCTCCGCCTCCCAAGTAGCTGGGATTACAGGCACCCACCACCACGCCTGGCTAATTTTTTGTATTTTTAGTAGAGACGGGGTTTCACCGTGTTGGCCAGGCTGATCTCAAACTCCTGACCTTGTGATTTGCCCGCCTTGGCCTCCCAAAGTGCTGGGTGTGAGCCACGTTGCCCAGTCTGACTTTCTCTTTATCTCTTTTTAACTTTATTTTTTGAAAAACCCAGTAGACTTTTTGTGGGGAGCATTTTTGTTGATTATTTTACTGATCTAAAGCTGAGTGATTTTTTCAAAAGAGTTTGAATTTGGCTTCCTCACCAGTAATATGTCTCCTTGCTTCTTTGATGTGATAGTTTTGAGATGTGTGAGAATCTAATAGATTTGTGGTTGAATTTGCTTTGTTGTTACAAAGTCCACCCGATGGGCACAATAACATACTGTTGGTAGGAATTGTTCGAGCTACTCTGGAGATTATTTGGTAAAGTATACTCAAAGCCTTAAAACCATGTATGTGCACTGTTTGAACCAGTAAGCCACTTCTTTGACATTAGAAGACATTAGAAGAAATAATCAGCCTTGCATAAAACATGGATGAAAGTATTCATCACAATATTATTTATAATAAAAAAATTGCAAATGTTATAAATGAACAATTGGAAAATGGTTAAAGAAGTGATGGTGCATTGTGTGGTAGAATATTATGCATATGTTTAAAGAATCATATTTTCTAAGATTACTTGGAAACATGTTTGGTAATGTCAAGTGGGGGCATCCCAGACATTTATTTTAGAAATTTATCATCATAATTTTAGACTTTTATCATCATCATTGTTGTGAGTGGAAGGCCATTCAGAGAGGCTAGAGGTTCTTATTCTGGCTATAAATTATGTGAGTAAAATTCTGCTAACCAATTAAAAATGTGCACCCATTTTCAATATATCATCCTGGAAATAGCAGTTGAAACATGTCTTCTCACAAGAGAAAAGTGACAGTTTTAATGATGCATTAGATGAATTTAAACTTTAAGTCAGGTGCCGCAAATTGGAAAGAAGACTTGTGGTGTTTTAAATTTCTGTGGACGCTTTTAAGAAACTTAGAACCCATGAAACCATTGTGTATTGCCATGCAAATTACAATCTTGAATGAGTGTTTTTTTTTAAATAAAGTATTAGAAAACGTGTAATAAAGATGTAAAATTAAAAAATGAAATTCTGCATTAACTGAATTTTACTAAATAGAACTACTGGTGAAGGCACATTTATCCATTGAGACTATCTGGTATGTATTACGTATGTATTCTGTTGGTGCTGGAAGATGTCTGTGTGCCTGTATCAACGTGACTTCATGTAAAGTTTCTTCATGTTCACAGTTCTTAGCAAATGCAGTTTCAATCTGTAGATAGCCAGCAGTGGATGTTACTACAGGAAAATGCAGGATTAAAATTGTCCTTATTTATAACGTGTCTGAATCATTTTTTTAAAACTGAATTTAAAATGCAACATGGTCTAATCACTGATTAAAATGTACTAATTAATTATGGCCAAGCTGCTTTGACACACCTCTGTAATCCCAGCACCTTAAGAGACTGAGGTGGGAGGATCACTTGAACTCACAGACAGACCAGTCTGGGCAACCTGCCAAGACGCTGTCCCTACAAAAAATACAAAAATTAGCCAGGCATGGTGGCATGTGCCTGAATTCTCAGCTTCTTGGGAGGCTGAGGTGAGAGGATCATTTGAGCCTGGAAAGTTGAGGCTGCAGTGAACCAAGCACGTCACTGCGGTCCAGCCTGGGCAACAGAGGGAAACCTGGTCTCCAAAAAAAAAAAAAAAAAAGTGTTAATAGTTTAAAAATTGACTTTATAGATTCTTATAATCTAATTTTAGTAAAAAAGTGAACCTTTAAGCAGCCTTATAAAAGATTTTCCATGATTAAGCTGGCAACTTTTAATGCAAATACTTTTTGCATGTAGTTTTGATAAGTATTTCGTTCATTTTAAAAAATGGATGCTGACAAGTGATACTTGTTTTTATTATTACATAAAAGCCAGTCTGGTAGCTTTCTCTTAGTTTAAAAGTTGACAAATTACTTTTTTTTTCTTTTTTTTTTTTATTTATTTTTTATTTTTTTATTTTTATTTTTTGAAGATGGGGTTTCACCATGATGGCCAGGCTGGTCTTGAACTTCTGACCTCAGGTGATCCACCCACCTCGGCCTCCCAAAGTGCTAGGATTACAGGCGTGAGCCACTGCGCCCAGCCTTTTTTCTTTTTTTTTTAAGACGGAGTCTCACTCTGTCACCCAGGCTTGAGTGCCATGGGGTGAACTCAGCTCACTGCAACCTCTGCCTTCCAGGTTCAAGCGATTCTCCTGTCTCAGCCTCCTGAATAGCTGGGATTACAGGTGCATGCCACCACGCCTGGCTACTTTTTGTGTTTTTTAGTAGAGATGGGGTTTCACCATGTTGGTCAAGCTGGTCTCCAACTCCTAACCTTGTGATTTGCTCGCCTTGCTCTCCCAAAGTACTGGAATTACAGGTGTGAGATAAATTACTGTTTTAAAGATGAATTTTACCTTTTAGTTCCTGTCCTTATTTTTTACTAAATTCCTTTAAGAAATCAAATAGGGAGATTGGGAAGAGTTCATTCAGAACTTCAGTTTGGATTAGACTGTGAGTATAAAATCAGATGCAGTGTAATTCTTCTAGCTTTCACTTGTGTCATTTTTTTTTTTTTTTTTTTTTTTTTTTTTGAGACAGTTTCGTTCTTGTTGCTGCCCAGACTGGAGTGCAATGGCATGATCTCAGCTCACCAGAACCTCCACCTACAGGTTCAAGCGATTCTCCCGCCTCAGCCTCCCCAGTAGCTGGGATTGCAGGTTTGTGCCACCACGGCTGGCTAATTTTATATTTTTAGTAGAGGAGGTTTCTCCATGTTGAGCAGGCTGGTCTCGAGCTCCCGACCTCAGGTGATCCACCCACCTCGGCCTCCCAAAGTGCTAGGATTACAGGCATGAGCCACCATGCCCAGCCCACTTCTGTCATTTTTTTAAAAGTTATATATTCTCTTTAAATGTTTGTTTTAAAGAAAACCTGTGGGGAGCGAGAGGTAAAATTACTGAGATTTTTAATTTGCACCTAGTCATAATGCTTGTACCATATTCAGTTATTTATGAACCATAATCAAGCCTAATTTCTTACTAGCCTCGATACAATTGTATTTATTTTTGAGACAGGGTCTCACTGTGTTGCCCAGGTTGGAGGGGAGTGGCATGATCACAGCTCACTGCAGCCTTGACCTCCCAGGCTCAAGTGATCTTCCCACTTCAGCTTCCAGAATAGCTGAGACCACAGGCACATGCTCCCATACCCGGCTAATTTTTACATTTTTTATAGAGATGGGGGTCTCCCTATGTTGTCCAGGCTGGTCTCAAACTCCTGAGCTCAAGCTGTTCTCCCACCTCAGCCTCCCAAAGTGCTGGGATTACAGGTGTGAGCCACTGCACTCAGCCTGTAATGTATTTTTACCTGAGTGTTACACATGGTTGTGGTAAACAGTGGCACTTGAGGACTTCTTAGAAAAATACTAAGTCCTACAGTGGTGAAACCTAAGAAGCATATGAGTTAAAACGCTCCTCACCTCAAAAATTGACCTTCAACCCACATTCCTTTACATCTTATAACCACCAAGACTTACTGTACAGTCATCTACTCTAGACTGTTTTGAGCAACTATTCAGAATTTGCTTTATTTTTTGCATTTCTCTGATGATCAGGGGAAGTAGACCACCTTTTTGTGTTTATTGGCTATTTGGTTTTTGTTTTTGTTTTTTGAGTCAGAGTCTCTTTTGATCAGGCTGGAATGCAGTGGCATGATCACAGCTCATTGCATTCTACATCTCCCATCTCAAGTGATCCTCCTGTCTCAGCCTCCTGAGTAGCTGAGACCACAGGTGTGCACCACCACACCCAGTTAACTTTAAAAAAAATTTTTTTTTGGCCAGGTGGAGTGGCTCACGCCTGTAATCCCAGCACTTTGGGAGGCCAAGATGGGCCGATCACTGGAGGTCAGGAGTTTGAGAGCAGCCTGGCCAACATGGTGTAACCCATCTCTACCAAAAAATACAAAAAGGTAGCCCGGCATGGTGGTGGGCACTTGTAATCCCAGCTACTCGGGAAGCTTAGGCAGGAGAATCGCTTGAGCTCCCCAGGAATCAGAGGTTGCAGTGAGCTGAGATCGTGCCGTTGCACTCCAGCCTGGGCAACAAGAGGGAGACTCTGTCTCCCAAGAAGGAAACGAAAAAAACAGCGTTTTTTAGAGACGGGGTTTCACCATGTTGCCCAGGCTGGTCTCAAACTCCTGAGCTCAAGAGATCCTCTCACATTGGCCTCCCAAAGTGCTGGGATTACAGGCCACCATGCCCGGCTTTCTTGATTTTAAATTCTAAGACATTGCCTTTGTCTCCCAAACATGAACCTATCAGTAAAGCTTCAAAGTAAAAGACCTTAATTTTGTTTTTCCATTTTCAGATTGTCTTTTTTGAACACAAGGGCATGCTTTGCTATTTCGTATTTAACCAAAAAGTAAAATTGAAACCCTGTAAGACCGTATTTAGTACTCATCTTACTGTCTAATGGGTTAAGCAGTCAGGGATGGGCAGCCAGGGCTGAAGTGTGATAAACCTTATTTTTTCCTAGTCCAGTTCCCACATCT
This sequence comes from Ateles fusciceps, assembly GCA_036589455.1. Taxonomy (NCBI): domain Eukaryota; kingdom Metazoa; phylum Chordata; class Mammalia; order Primates; family Atelidae; genus Ateles; species Ateles fusciceps. The sequence goes on along the minus strand of JAZHEH010002317.1, from coordinate 4,139,417 downwards.
TAGGAAGAGTGAAAGGTGGTTGAAGAGGTGACTATGGGAGGACAGGTGAAAAAGCTTAGATTCAGCCCAGAATATGGTAGATTTTGTCATGACAGAGTACCATGGTTCTTCTCATTGCTTTTCAGGAGCCCCCCAAAATACATTTCTTCCTCTTTATCTGCGATTCTTGGTTTAAAGTATCAAAGGTGCTAGGGTGGCTGTTATCCCCAAGGGCTAGGCTCTGCCTCCACGCATGCGAGTGTCAGGTCCTGTTCTTAGAGTCAGGTACACAGGAGCGAGTACGGCCGAGCTCACGGTTATTAGGGGGAAGATGGAAGATACGGAAGTGAGCAACTCAAATGTCATAAACCAGGATGCTGGGGGCGGCGCAACAGCCTTTATTCCCTGGGTAATGGTGAGGAGCCGGTTCTTCCAGGCCTTCTAGCGCTGGAGCCTCGGGCGTGGGCAAAAAGCGTCCTACTCAGCCTGGGCCAGTTGGGAGCCCCCAGTCTCCGAGATGGAAGAACAGTGCCCACTAGCGTGGTGGGGCTGCGGCGCGGAAACCCTGGGGGGAGCCCTGAGCCCCGGCGGGTGCACGCTGCGTGGGCGCCGGGCAGACGGTTGGGGTGCGGGGCGGGGGCCGGCCGAGGGCGCGGGGCGCCAAGGCTCCGGGCTCGCCCCAGCCGCTCGGGCCGGCGCACCGATGGCGTTTCTTAAGGTGACGCCGTCCATAGCGGCCTTCTCCGCGGGCGGAGGAAACCCCTATGAACCCTTCGGCCGCCTTCCTCGTCCGGCGCCAGGTGAGCTGCGGTTCCTCCCCCGGCGCGGCGTCGCGCCGCGGGAACGGTGCACTGGCTGAAATCTAGGTTGCTTCTCGAGAACGGTGTCTGCTTAAAATGTGAAACAATACACTGTACATAGAGGAAAACGGCGTCGACCGTTTCCTTAACCCAGTAACACCTTGTTATTTAGTACAGGCCAAAGAGTAGCGCGTACCCGGTGCTTACTGTTTAAGGAGGACGATTGGCGTCTGGGGGAGCTGCGTTCCCATACACCTCGCTGGGTGTCCTTAATTTACACACCCTGGCGAGTAGAGGAAGGAGCTCTCTCACAACTCCACTGTACAGAAAAGTCTGGAAGTGGGCTTGCCCCAAGTTCGCGTCCGTCAGTGTAAGACGACCTGCTTTTGTATACTCGGCTTACTGCCTGCTTTCCTGGAGTGGAATATGCGCTCGTTGCTTGGCGTGTGTCAGGTCTCCATATGCAAGCCTGGAGCCTGAAAGTCTGAAGTCGTGCTTGCCTCGGCTGAAGTCTCCCACCCGCTGCCTGCGTTCACCATTGTCCCTGATCGCCCAGCGGAGCTTGCCACAAGCCCCTCACCCAACCCTGCTATCTTAACTGTTCTTATGATAATGTTAATACCTCTCACCCAAGCCTGCCGTTGTAACTGAACTTGTATACTCCTTGCCCCTGCCCCCCCACTCCTGTAACTGAACTTACTCTGCAACACCCCCGCCCCCCCAAAAAACTACCCAAACCTATAAAACCAACTCCTATCCCACTGCCCTTTGCTAATGCCCTTTTCCGCCTTAGCCCACCTGCACCCAGGTGAATAAACAGCCATGTTGCTCACACAAAGCCTGTTTGGAAGGTCTCTTCATTCAAAGCGCGCATTTTTTCAACAGTGTGCTGGGGCCCAGCCACTGGCGCTCAATAAATTATTTGTTGAATGCATGAATGAGGGGCTAACCCAACACTGGAATTCAAGCTTTGAGACTTGAAATCCCTTGACTCCAAATTCCATTTTCCGTGTTAAGACTAGTACTAGGTCGGGCACGGTGGCTCATGCCTGTAATCCCAGCACTTTGGGAGGCCGAGGTGGGCGGATCACGAGGTCAGGAATTCAAGACCAGCCTGGCCAACATGGGGAAACCCCATCTCTACTAAAAATACAAAAAATTAGCCAGGCATGGTGGCAGGTGCCTGTAATCCCAGCAACTCGGAAGGCTGAGGCAGGAGAATCGCTTGAACCTGGGAGGCAGAGGTTGCAGTGAGCTGAGATCGTGCCACTGCACTCCAGCCTGAGTGATAGAGCGAGACTTCGTCTTAAAAAAAAAAAATTGCTGTTGCTATCATTTTACAAGTGAAGAAACTAATGCTTAGAAAAGTTAAGTAACTTGCCCAAGGTTATGTAGCCACTAAGTGGCTAATTCTGGGATCACAATTTGGTCAGACTTTAAAATGCTGTATACTTAAAAGGAATTATTGTTTTAATAGATAATAGTGTTAGGTATAAAAATGGCATCATGGTTATATAAGAAATATTCATTTTTAGAGATCATACTGAAGTATGTAAGGGTGAAATGGTACTTTTTAATCAATAATGAAAAGAAAAGGAAATTGAATCAGCTGTAGCAAGATCTTGATAGTGGTAGAACCTAGGTGCTGAGTATATGGGAGCTTATTGTACTGTTGTCTTTGGGTACACGTGAAAAATTTACTTATGGAATTTGGCTTTTAATTAGGTATGTTGTATCTGGATAACTTACAATATTAAATTGTCCTTGATTGATTGAGTATATATAGATGCCTTAGATGTTGTAGTTGTCATAAGTATTGAACACTATAATTTTCTTTTTATAGACTAAAATTCCTGTTTTTTGTTTTTTGTTTTTTTTTTGAGACACAGTCTCACTCTGTTGCCCAGGCTGGAGTGCCAGTGGCGTGATCTCAGCTTACTGCAGCCTCTGCCTCCTGGGTTCAAGAAATTGTCCTGCCTCAGCCACCTGAGTAGCTGGGACTACAGGCGTGTGCCAGCACGCCCGGCTAATTTTTGTTTTTTTAGTAGAGATGGGGTTTCACCATGTGGTCCACGATGGTCTCGATATTTTGACCTCGTGATCTGCCCGCCTCGGACTCCCAAAGTGCTAGGATTACAGACGTGAGCCACCGTGCTCGGCTTAAAATTCCTGTTCTTTAGTAAGAATCATTTACATTTACACAGTAACTATTTCATGGTTGTTTTTTTTTTTTTTTTTTTTTTTGAGATGGAGTTTTGCTCTTGTTACCTAGGTTGGAGTATAGTGGCACTATCTCGACTCACTGCAACCTCCACCTCCTGGGTTCAGGCAATTCTCCTGCCTCAGCCTCCCAAGTAGCTGGGATTACAGGCACGTGCCACCACACTGAACTAATTTTTGTAGTTTTAGTAGAGACAGGGTTCCACCATGTTGGCTAGGCTGGTCTCAACTCCTGACCTCAGGTGATCCGCCCACCTTGACCTCCCAAAGTGCTGGGATTACAGGCGTGAGCCACTGCACCTGGCCACTATTTCATGTTTACCTGTACTTGGTTACTCTAATTGCTGGGGCAAGGTGGGGGATAATGTTACTGACTGGCAGAGAAAAGCGTTTTTGGCAAAGGGTAAAAAAGTGCAGAAATAGGTTTATTTGCTTACCCAGTGGGTTTTAGAAGCAGTCCCACTTTTTAGGCATGGTATGTGTGGTGAGACAGAAAATTGTAGAGAGGTAGAGTGCATGGTGGGTCTTAACTAGAGCGTATTTTAAGTATACATAATCTTTTGATGCCATGTTATTAACTTAAAACTTAATTGAGGCCGGGCGCGGTGGCTCACACCTGTAATCCCAGCACTTTGGGAGGTCAAGGCGGGCGGATCACGAGGTCAAGAGATCAAGACCATCCTGGCCAACATGGTGAAACCCTCTCTCTACCAAAAATACAAAAATTAGCTGGGCGTGGTGGCGCACGCCTGTAGTCCCAGCTACTCAGGAGGCTGAGGCAGGAGAATTGCTTGAACCCAGGAGGCGGAGGTTGCAGTGAGCCGAGATTGCACCACTGCACTCCAGCCTGGCGCCTGGTGATGGAGCTAGACTGTCTCAAAAAAAAAACAAAAAAAAAACTTAATCGAACTACTTAGAATTGGCAGCAAAAGAAGATACACTTATTTGGAAAATGGACTTTGGCTGATTTGTTATTGATTTCATTCTGTTTTGATGTGAAACCGCTTTCTATGTTTAGAACATTGGGTCAGAAGTTGAGATTTCCACTATCGAGAAACAACGGAAGGAGCTGCAGTTGCTCATTGGAGAGCTGAAAGATCGCGATAAAGAGCTCAATGACATGGTTGCAGTGCACCAGCAACAGCTTCTTTCATGGGAAGAGGATCGGCAGAAAGTGTTGACACTGGAAGAACGTTGCAGCAAATTGGAAGGTCAGAAATACATTCAGTGACAGCAGTTACGCACTTCTGTGAGCTAACACGTCGATGGGCTCATGGGGGAAGACAGAGAGGAAGTAAAGACTGCAATCCCTGCTGTCCCCAGGTTTAGTCTCAGTGGAGACAGGAGGACTTTGTAAACAGCCACAATGGGATAGACACATACAAGTAAAGTAGGGCAAGCAAAGTAGTCCAGTATAAAAGGGGGCTGGACAGAGATCCAGTTAACATGGGGTGAGCGCCAAGGATGAATCTGAAGTTTTGAGCAAGAACATGAGGGAAGATGCCATATGACTAGCCATTTCTCCAGAACTAACCTGAAAGATTTTGCGCTTTTGGTATTTAATTTGATCTTAAGTTCCTAAAATGATCTTTTTTTTTTTCTTAAGACAGAGTTTTGCTCTCTTGCCCAGGCTGGAGTGACAGTGGCTTGATCTTGGCTCACCGCAACCTCCGCCTCCCAGGTTCAAGCAATGCTCCTGCCTCAGCCTCCTGAGTAGCTGGAATTACGGGCATATGCCACCATGCCCAGCTAATTTTGTATTTTTAGTAGAGATAGGGTTTCTCCATGTTGGTCAGGCTGGTCTTGAACTCCTGATCTCAGGTGATTCCCCCTACCTCAGCCTCCCAAAGTGCTGGGATTACAGACACGAGCCACTGAAAATGGTCATCTTTTAAAATTGTAGCTGTCTGGCCAGGCACGGTGGCTTACACCTATAATTCCAGCACTTTGGAAGGCTGAAGCAGGCAGATCGCTTGAGCTCAGGAGTTCCAGACCAGCCTAGCCAACATGGTAAAACCCCATTTCTACTAAAAATACAAAAAATTAGCTGGACGTGGTGGTGCAGGCCTGTAATCTCAGCTACTCGGGAGGCAGAGGCACGAGAATCGCTTGAACCCAGGAGGTGGAGGTTGCAGTGAGCCATGATTGCGCCACTGCACTCCAGCCTGAGGGACAGAGCGAGCCTTGTCTCAAAAAAAAAAAAAAATTATAGCTGTCTCAAAAATGGTTGCAAAAAGTTTATTTGATACCATAATTTAATTCTGTCATTCCTTTAGTGCCGCCCTAAATCTGAATGTTCTGTTGAATCTAGATTGTGAATAGAATGCATTAGAAGAGAAAACACTAGATCTGTGTAATAGAAAGATAACCTTGTAGCACATTTCTTTTTACTTAACATTACTCAAAGGATTCTGTAAATGTGACAATCCAAATTTATCATTTTTGGTGGGGCTCAGTGACTCACACCTGTAATCCCAGCACTTTGGGAGGCTGAGGCAGGCAGATCATTTGAGGTCAGGAGTTCAATAACAGCCTGGTCAACATGGCGTACCTCATCTCTACTAAAAACACAAACATTAGCTGGGCATGGTGGTGCACAACTGTAGTCCCAGCTACTCAGGAAGCTGAGGCAGGAGAATTGCTTGAACCTGGGAGGTAGAGGTTGCAGTCGCGCCGCTGGTCCCCAGCCTGGGTGACAGCAAGACTCTGTGTCAAAAAAACCAACCTCCCCCGAAAAGAAAAAAACTACCCAATGTATGATTTTTTTCGTTTCTTTGATGACCATCTTATTTTACTCTGACCATACCCACACACATATATACACACAGTGTTTAAAATGGTTGCTCATTAAATGCAGTATAACATCTTATAGCTCTTACATAAACACGTTAAAGAACAAAGATAAAACATATAACATATATAACCCACATTATATGTAGCCATCAGTATCTGGTTTTAAAATGAGCAAGATTTGAATGTGCACTTCCTGGAAAGAGGAAAACTGAATGACCAACAAATACATAAAATGTTCCTATTCTCGGTAATTAGGGAAATGCAAATGAAAACCAAATTGAGATACTATTTTACCTTTACCAGCCTGGCAGAAATTGCTGGGTGCTGGTAAAGTGTGGTGCCAGGGAACGCTGAGACGCTGCTGGTGGGAGTCAGTTGTCACTGCTAGCATGCAAAATCATTTGACCGTGTCTAGCGAAGCTGAAGCTGTGCATATCCTACAGCCCAGCAAATCCACTTCTAGGAATATTCTCACCCTTTAATAGACACATGAGTCACCTAAGGGTCTTGTTAAAATGTAGATTCTGATACAATAGGTCTGGGGCCCCAGGCGATGAATTTCTAACAGACATCCCAGGCGATGCTGCTGCCGCCTTGGTCCAGGGACCACATTTTGAGAAGCAAGGCTCTCAAGAAACTCTTGCAAATATGCACCAAGGGATATGTGTAAAAAAGGCCAGGTGCAGTGGCTCAGCCTATAATCCTAGCACTTTGGGAAGCCAAGGCGGGCGGATCACCTGAGGTCAGGGGTTCGAGACCAGCCTGGTCAAAATGGAGAAACCCTGTCTCTACTAAAAATACAAAAATTAGCCAGTCATGGTGACTCATGCCTGTAATCCCAGCTACTCAGAAGGCTAAGGCAGGAGAATCGCTTGAACCCAGGAGGTGGAGGTTGCAGTGAGCCGAGATCGTGCCACTGCACTCCAGCCTGGGCAACAGAATGAGACTCCTTCTAAAAAAAAAAACAAAAGATTGCTGGGCGTGGTGGCTCACCCCTGTAATCCAAGCACTTTGGAGGCCAAGGCGGGCAGATCACCTCACCTGAGGTCAGGAGTTTGAACTCCTGGTCTTGAGACCAGCCTGACCAACATGGTGAAACCTCGTCTTAAAAAAAAAAAAAGATGCATGTAAAAGAATATTCAGAGCAGCATTGTTTATCATAGCTGCAAAGTGGAAATAACCCAAATCACCAACAGTAAGTAGAAATAAGCTTTGGTGTAATCATTCAGTGGAATATTAGGTAGCAATGTTAGTGCACAAACACAAGTTACACACAACTGAGTGAATCTCAGAATCATAAGCAAAAGAAGTGAACAGAAGAATTCACAGAATATTATTCCTTTTTTTTTTTTTTTTTTTTGAGACAGAGTTTTGCTCTTGTTGCCCAGGGTGGAGTGCAATGGCACGATCTCGGCTCACTGCAACCTCTGCCTCCTGGGTTCAAGCGATTCTCCTGCCTCAGCCCCCCAAGTAGCTGGGACTACAAGCATGAGCCACCACGCCCAGCTAATTTTTGTATTTTTAGTAGAGACAGGGTTTCACCATATCGGCCAGACTGGTCTCGAACTCCTGACCTTGTGATCCGCCTGCCTCGACCTCCCAAAGTGCTGGGATTACAGGTGTGAGCCACTGCATCCGGCTATTATTCCATTTTAATATGGTTCAAATTAAACTATAATTTTTAGGGATGTGGTCATTGGTAACACTATAATGAAAAGCTAGGAAGTGATTAGTCTAAGATCGGGGTCATAGTTGGGAAAGTGGAAATTGGAGATTGTGTTCCGGAAGTGACCTCCAGGGGCTTCTAGTTGCTCTCAGCTCTGTTTCTTGTTTAGGTATGGTATTGTGCATTTCATAATGAAAGGTTTTAAAAGAAGACTGCCTTGTTAAAAAACTCTCCAGCGCATGTTTCCTTTTTTTTTGCTTTTTTAGCCAGAGTCTTGCTCTGTTGCCCAGGCTGGAGTACAGAGGCGCGATCTCAGCTTACTGCAACGTCTGCCTCCTGGGTTCAAGCAATTCTCCTGCCTCAGCCTCCTAAGTAGCTGGGACTACAGGCGTGCACCATCACACCCAGCTAATTTTTGTATTTTTAGTAGAGACAGGGTTTCACCATGTTGGTCAGGATGGTCTCCATCTCTTGACTTGGTGATCCACCCGCCTCGGCCTCCCAGAGTGCTGGGATTACAGGCGTGAGCCACTGCGCCCAGCCCGTACTTTTACTTTTTAACCACTGATTTTGAAAATAAAGCATTTTGGGGGAACTCCTCTTCGGCTTTGGAGCCCCCCCCTCCCTCACATCTGTCTCTGTAGGGAGGAGGCTCTTCCTTCTGCCTTCTCTTCTTTCTTGCTTATTAAACACTCTGCTCCTTAAAACCAAAAAATAAATAAATAATAAGAATACATTTTAAGCTGAAGGTCTGACTACAGATTATTGATGAAATTTCCCTCAGGTGAACTACATAAAAGAACCGAAATAATCAGATCACTTACGAAGAAGGTAAAAATCCTTGAATCCAACCAAATGGAATGCCAAACGGCTCTCCAAAAGACCCAACTACAGCTTCAGGAAATGGCTCAAAAGGCAACACATTCTTCTCTTCTCTCTGAAGACCTTGAGGTTAGGTTTATTTTTTGATAAGCTTCACTAGTGCAAATTTCCTTTGTGTTTCAGTTATTGAAAAATTAGTTTTAAATGTTTCATTAAAAATGCATGTGAGTCACTTTTCATTTAATGTGAAGAATAAAAGAATTAAAGAAAATTGAATTTAAAAAAAATTTAAAAAAAGGAAAAAAAAGGCATGTGAGGCCATGCACGGTGGCTCGGTGGCTCACACCTGTAATCCCAGCTCTTTGTTTGGGAGGCTGAGGTGGGAGCATTGCTTGAGCCCAGGAATTCAAGAGCAGGCTGGGCAACCTGGCAAATGCCCATCTCTATAAAAAGAAGAAATACAAGGCCGGGCATGGTGGCTCACCCCTGAAATCCCAACACTTTGAGAGGCTGAGGTGGGTAATTACAAGGCCAGGAGTTCAAGACCAGCCTGGCCAATATGGTGAAGCCTCATCTCTACTAAAAATACAAAAAAAAAAAAAAAAAAAAAAATTAGCCAGTGTGGTGGCAGGTGCCTGTAATCCCAGCTACTCGGGATGTGAGGCAGGAGAATCACGAACCCAGGAGGCAGAGGTTGCAGTGAGCTGAGATCGCGCCACTGTACTCCAGCCTGGGTGACAGAGTAAGATTCCATCTAAAAAAAAAAAAAAAAAGAAAGAAATAAAAAATGACCCGGGTGTGGTGGTGCACTGCTGTGGTCCCAGCTATTTGGGAGGCTGAGGTGGGAGGATCACTGGAGCCTGGGAGGTGAAGGCTGCAGTGAACTGTGATTGTGCCACTACATCCCAGCCTGGGTGACCAAAAAAAAAAAAGAAAGAAAGCATATGTAAGCCAGGCACAGTGGTGTGCACCTGTAGTCTCAGCCACTGAGGAGGCTGAGGCAGAAAGATCGCTTGGGCCCAGGAGTTCAAGTCCAGTCTGGGCAACACAGTGAGACCTCATCTCAATAAAAAACAACAATGACAAACAACCGATGCAAAACGCATACCTGCGTGTATGAAGGTATCTATACTCATCCACCCCTCGTAGTTTTGTGTTTATCCTACAGTTTTGGTTAGGTGCACAGCACTATCCTGTCTTACAGGCTGAGCTTCAGTACAACGCTTTTTAATTGTTAGACCATTTGGTTTAGTAGCATCTACCATTTAATCAACAATGGGTTATTTTAGAAAGCTTTCCTCAAAGATGAGATGGGTATCATCAAGTTTTGGTGCCTCACTGATGTTTTCTAAATTATTGTGTCTTTTTTTTTTTCCTTCTTAGTAGAGACAGGGTTTCACCATGTTAGTCAGGCTGGTCTCGAATTCCTGACCTCATGGTCTGCCTGCCTTGCCCTTCCAAAGTGCTGGGATTACAGGCCAGCTGTGAGCCATCCCAACAGGCCTTTTTTTTTTTTTTTACATGGAGTTTTGCTTTGTTGCCCAGGCTGGAGTGCAATGGTGTGATTTTGGCTCGCCACAACCTCTGCCTCCCAGGTTCAAGCAATTCTCTTGCCTCAGCCTCCTGAGTAGCTGGGATTACAGGCATGTGCCACCACACCCGACTAATTTTGTGTTTTAGTAGAAACGGGGTTTCTCCTTGTTGGTCAGGCTGGTTTTGAACCTTTGACGTTAGGTGAAATGCCTGCCTGGGCCTCCCAAAGTGCTGGAATTTTAGGCGTGAGCCACTGCACCCGGCCAATTATTGTGTCTTATCTCATAACGTTAGTGGCATATTGGGAATAAAACATGTAAGACTGATTTTTGAGCCTGGCATGGTTGCTCATGCGTGTAATCCCAGCACTTTGGGAGGCCAAGGTGGGCAGATCACTTGAGGTTCAAAGTTTGAGATCAGCTTGGCCAACATGGTGAAACCCCATCTCTACTAAAAATTCAAAAATTAACCAGGTGTGGTGGCAAGCACCTGTAGTCCCAGCTACTCAGGAGGCTGAGGCAGGAGAGACACTTGAACCTGAGAGGCAGAGGTTGCAGTGAGCCAAGATCGCACCACTCCACTCTAGCCTGGATGAGAGAGCCAGACTCCGTCTCAAAAAAATTAAAAAGATGGATTTTTTTTGGTTTTCCCTTCTAACTAGTCAGTCATCAGATATTTTTTGAGTTCATGCTTTATAAGAGGCACAGAAAGCCAACTTGTTTTTTTGTTATATCCTTCATTTTCTTATTTCTTAATGATATTTAGTATAGGTCTTGGTAATATAATGAGTCTTAATTCAAAATAGTATAGATTTTTATTTTATGGTTTTTGAAGAATACTATTCTAGATAGTTTCCAGGTACAAAATAAGTAAAAACTATTCTAGAATATGTACTGATAGGTTGGATGAAAAAGTGGAAGAGATCTTTTCAAATTAATAAACTATTTATTTAGAGCATTTGTTTGTTTGTTTTGAGATGGAGTCTTGCTCTGTTGCCTAGGCTAGAGTGCAGAGGCGTGATCTTGGCTCACTGTAACCTCCACCTCCCAGGTTCAAGCAATTCTCCTGCCTCAGCCTCCAGAGTAGCTGGGATTACAGGTGCCTGCTACTGTGCCTGGCTAATTTTTTTTTTTTTTTTTTTTTTTTTTTGAGATGGAGTCTTGCTGTGTCGCCCAGGCTGGAGTGCAGTGGCACAATCTCGGCTCGCTGCAACCTCTGCCTCCCAAGTTCAAGTGATTCTCCTGCCTCAGCCTCCCGAGTAGCTAGGACTACAGGCACGCATCACCATGCCCAGCTAATTTTTTGAATTTTTAGTAGAGATGGGGTTTCACCATATTAGCTAGGATGGTCTCGATCTCCTGACCTTGTGATCCACCCGCCTTGGCCTCCCAAAGTACTGGGATCACAGGTGTGAGCCACCACGTCTGGCCTAATTTTTTGTATTTTTAGTAGAGATGGGGTTTCATCATCTTGGCCAGGCTGGTCTTGAACTCCTGACCTTGTGATCCACCCACCTTGGCCTCCCAAAGTGCTGGAATTACAGGCATGAGCCACCTCGCCTGGCCTACTTAGAGCATTTTTAGGTTCACAGCAAAGTTGAGCAGAAAGTAGAGAGAGTTCTCAGCCGGGCTCGGTAGCTCACGCTTGTAATCCCAGCACTTTGGGAGGCTGAGTTGGGCGGATCACCTGAGGTCAGGAGTTCAAGACTAGCCTGACCAATATGGTGAAACCCCATTAAAAAAAAAAAAAAAAGAAAGTAGAGAGAGTTCTCATACACGCCCTGTATCCACATGCACACAACCTTTCCCATTATCGACCTCCACACCAGGGTGGTACATTTCTTATAACTGGTGAATCTTCACAGATACATTATTGTCACCTAAAGGTTACAGTTAACATTAGGGGTCACTCCCTGTGTTTATATTCTATGGGGTTTTGACAAATGTGTAATGACATATTATCCTCTACAGAATAGTTTCACTGTCTTAAAAATCCTCTGTGATCTGCCCTTCAGCCCTTCCTCCCCCTTACCCCTGGTCACATGAATCTTTTTACTGCCTCCATAGTTTTGCCTTTTCCACAGTGTCATATACTTGGAATCCTGTAGTATATAGCCTTTTCAGATTGCCTTTTTTCACTTAGTAATGTGCATTTAAATTTCCTCCTGAAGGTATCTTTTTAAAAGTCTGATTAGTATGGTGCAGTGGCTGACGCCTGTAATCCCAGCACTTTGGGAGGCCAAGGTGGGAGGATCACTTAAGGCCAAGAGTTCAAGACCAGCCTGGGCAACATAGTGAGACCCTGTCTCTACAAAAATACAAACATAAAAATTAACTGGGCATAGTGGTGAGCACCTGTAGTCCTAGTTACTTGGGATGCTGAGGTGGGAGGCTCACTTAAGCCCAGGAGTTCAAGGTTACAATGAGCTGTGACTGCACCACAGAACTCCAGTCTGGGTGACAGAGTGAGATCCTGTCTCTTAAAAAAAAAAAAAAAAAAAAAAAAGCTGGGCACAGTAGCTCACACCTATAATCCCAGCACTTCAGGAGGCCAAGGCAGGCAGATCACCTGAGGTTGGGAGTTGGAGACCAGCCTGACCAACATAGAGAAACCCCGTCTCTACTAAAAATACAAAATTAGCTGGGCGTGGTGGCGCATGCCTGTAATCCCGGCCACTCAGGAGGCTGAGGCAGGAGAATCACTTGAACCCGGAGCAGGAGGTCGCAGTGAGCCAAGATCACACCATTGCACTTCAGCCCGAACAATAAGAGCAAAACTCCATCTCATTAAAAAAAAAAAAAAAGAAAAGACTGAGTGCGGTGACTCACACCTGTAATCCCAGCACTTTGGGAAGTCGAAGCAGGCAGATCACCTGAGGTCAAGAGTTCGAGACCAGCCTGGCCAACATGATGAAAACCTTTCTCTACTAAAAATACAAATATTAGCCTGGCATGGTGGTGTGTGCCTGTAATCCCAACTACTCAGGAGGCTGAGGCAGAAGAATCACTTGAACCCAGGAGATGGAGGTTGCAGTGAGCAGAGATCATTGTGCCACTGCACTCCAGCCTTGGGCGACAGAATAAGACTCCGTCGCAAAAAAAGAAAAGGCTGATTGTTATTTTTCTCAACTAGTACAGACATTGTATACACAATAATTATATCAGGTATAGCACCATGTTTTTTTAAATAACTGATGAGTAGGAATACCCCAGTATGAAGTTCTTTCAACAAAGAATATTTTTAAAATTCGTAGAATTCCCTAATGCTATGCTACTTTATCTCAGCAAGGGAAATCTCTTACTAATACAGTTTTCATACAGTTCTCATTCATTCATTTTCCTTTTTTTTTTTTTTTTTTTTTTTTTTTTGAGACAGAGTCTCGCTTTGTCATCCAGGCTGGAGTGCAGTGGCGCTCTCTTGGCTTGCTGCAACCTCCACCTCACTAGTTCAAGCAATTCTTCAGCCTCAGCCTCCTAAGTAGCTGGGATTACAGGCACCCGCCACCACTCCGGGCTAATTTTTAAAAATTTTTAGTAGAGGCAGGGTTTCACCATATTGACCAGACTGGTCTAGAACTCCTGACCTCAGGCAATCCGCCCACCTCAGCCTCCCAAAGTGCTGGGATTACAGGCATGAGCCACTGCACCTGGCCATTCATTCATTTTCTTCCCTCTTCCCATCCTAAAATTACACATAAAAGATATTAGGAAATAGACACGTTTACAAGCATCACCAACATAATTCAGTAGGGCAAATACAAGTACTGAGAGGATGGTAGAATTAATAGAGAAATACATATTTGTATTCCTTTTCGACGATTGCTTTCTTAGCCCACTTTATTACTAAAACAGTGGGCTTTATTACTTAGCCCACTTTTTTACTAACTCTTTTGTGTTACTAAAAAGAGTTAAACAAGGAAAAAACAAAATAGAGAGATAAGCACAGATTGTGGCTAGTAAGAATAGTGAAAGCTTTAAAAGGATTCAAGTAGTGTCGTCTGTGTTGTTTTCTTGTAGGCTAGAAACGAAAGTCTCAGCAACACGCTAGTGGAACTTTCTGCTCAGGTAGGACAATTACAAGCTCGAGAACAAGCTCTCACGACAATGATAAAGCTAAAGGTAATCAAAAATAAGAATTCCTCCATTTGCCAGAGTGCTTGGTAGTTTATATTCATATTCATTGTCTTACCTAAGTCTCTGGCATCCCAGAAATGGGAAGCTACCAGTGTTGCTCTTGTTTTTCTTTGTTTTGTTTTGTTTTGAGACAGAGTCTCACACTGTTGCCCAGGCTGGAGTGCAGTGGCGCAGTCTCGGCTCACTGCAGTCTCCGCCTCCTGGGTTCAAGCAATTCTCCTGCCTCAGCCTCCCGGGTAGCTGGGACTACAGGTGTGCACCACCACGCCCAGCTAAATTTTGGATTTTTAGTAGAGATGGGGTTTCACCGTGTTGGCCAGGATGGTCTCGATCTCCTGACCTTGTGATCTGGCCACCTCAGCTTCCCAAATGCTGGGATTATAGTCGTGAGCCACCGCGCCTGGCCGCTCTTGTTTTTTTAAAACACCCATTTAGAAATGAAGGAAACAAGTTTAAAATGATGTTTCCAAGCATGAAAAAGGAGGCTGCTTCTGGTCTTCTATCTCCAAGGCCCATTTCATGGGTTGACATATCTGAATTAACTTGTTTTCTCCCTGGGTACCCATTATTAGGTCTCATAGAGTTACTGGCAATTAGATTGTGTGATAATTTGTGTGTGTGTGTGTGTGTATGTGAGTTTTGCTCTCATTGTCCAGGCTGGAGTGCAATGGCATGATCTTGGCTCACCATAACCTCCGCCTCCAGGGTTCAAGCCATTCTCTTGCCTCAGCCTCCCAAGTAGCTGGGATCACAGGCATATGCCACTATGCCTGGCTGATTTTGTATATTTAATAGAGACGGGGTTTCACCATGTTGCCCAGGCTGGTCTCAAACTCCCGACCTCAGGTGATCCACCTGCCTCGGCCTCCCAAAGTGCTGGGATTATAGGCGTGAGCCACCATGCAAGGCCATTTCTTTTTTAGTGGAGAGAAGAACCAATCACAATCAAGCAGTTGATATAGTCACCAACATGCAATATACAATGATACACAGTCTGCTGCTGTAACGTGTCTTTGACAATTGGTATTTAGGGGAACGATGCTGGTATAAAGAAATGCTCACGCTAATAAATATGTGATTTTTCTCAGCACATTGTTTTGAAGTGATTGGGGCAAGTGCTCTTAAAATTAAAGAGAAAATATTAAAATGTACAGTCATGTCTTTAGTCAAGTAGTAGTCAGTTTCATGGCTTCAGCAACATCTCTGGTTTCCATCATAGCAAACTCTGGCAAAGCTGTATGACTGAAGGTGCTGCCAAAGCAGTTCACCCCCATTAAAACAGTGGGTGCATTAGGAAGGCTGTGCTCCTGGAGGCCGGGCACAGTAGCTCACGCCTGTTAATCCCAGCACTTTGGGAGGCTGAGGCAGGTGGATCACTTGAGGTCAGGAGTTGGAGACCAGCCTGGCCAACATGGTGAAACCCCTGTCTCTACTAAAAATACAAAAAAAATTAGCTGGGTGTGGTGGTACTCGCCTGTAATCCCAGCTACTCTGGAGGCTGAGGTGGGAGGATTGCTGGAAGCTGGGAGGTGGAGGTTGCAGTGAGCCGATATTGTGCCACTGCACTCCAGCTTGGACAACAGAGTGAAACTCTGTCTCAAAAAAAAAAAAAAAAAAAAAGACCTCTGTAATCCCAGCACTTTGGGAGTTCAAGGGGGGGCAGATCATGAGGTCAAAAAATTGAGACCATCCTGGCTAACATGGTGAAACTAAAAATTAAAAAATTAGCTGGGCATAGTGGTACAGACCTGTAGTCCCAGCTACTTGGGAGGTTGAGACAGGAGAATCACTTGAACCCCAGAGGCGGAGGTTGCAGTGAGCCAAGCTCATACCACTGCACTTCAGCCTGGAGACAGAGCAAGATTCCATCTCAAAAAAAAAAAGAAAGCTGTGTTCTTACCTAGAGATTTTATTTGATGAAAATGGTTTCTATTAGAAGCAGATGCCCTCCAGGACATCCTTATCAAAGGAGGAAATAGGAGGCCCAGGTTTAAGGCTGATAGAGATTGACTATCATAGGTCTCTCCTGGCGTTAACTGCACTGTGTTCCAGTACTTATCAGGACTTTTATTTTTCGATACTGGCCTGGTCACAAAGTTCCATGGGTTTTTTCATGGCCTGCCCCAACCTGATTATTCTAGAAGTACTCCTAGTGTGAGATGTACAGACAATATGGTTTTTCAGGAGTGCATTTATGATGCTGTACCAGAAACACTTATACCTCAGCAGGGGGAAAACCTCTTAATAAGAGTTATTCCAGGTGAGTGGGGAAGGGATAGAACTTTTACTTATTTTTATACTTTTAGGTGTTGTTTGAGTTGCCTTTCAAGAAGCAGATACCTTTTTTTAATAACTAAAACTGCCTCGACAATGAAGAGATTCTAATGTGGTAGGTTTGGAATGTTGTTGTGGAGTCTGCTGTTTTAACAAGCTGGAAAATGGCAGGGAATTGTGGGCCACTAGACCTCCCTGTAATCCAGAGGATGACTTTCCCATCCAGGGCCCACCAACCCTCTTGTTGCTGTTATAGTTTCTTAGGTAATAGAACGGTCTGGCTCTAACTTTCTGAGACAGTAAGGGATAGTGGCTCAGTACGTACTGTGTGAGGCAGCCAGCTAGGTTCAAATGGTGGCTCCACCATTGACTAGTTGTGTGACCATGGGCAAGGAACTAGCCTTTCTGTTGACCCATCTGTCACTTGGCAAGAACAGTGGTACCTCCCTCACAGAGTTACTGTAAAGATTAAGTGAGTTAGCCTCTTTTCCGGCTGGGACCGTGGAGGGTATAGAAGAGAAGAAGAAGAAGGAGGTTCCTGCTGTGCCAGAAACCCTTAAGAAAAGCGAAGGAATCTCGCAGAGCTGAAGATCAAGCGCCTGAGAAAGAAGTTTGCCCAAAAGATGCTTCGAAAGGCAAGGAGGAAGCTTATCTATGAAAAAGCGAAGCACTATCACAAGGAGTATAGGCAGGTGTACAGAACTGAAATACAAATGGCGAGGATGGCAAGGAAAGCCGGCAGCTTCTGTGTACCCGCAGAACCCAAATTGGCATTGTCATCAGGATCAGAGGTATCAATGGTGTGAGCCTGAAGGTCCGAAAGGTGTTGCAGCTTCTTCGCCTTGGTCAGATCTTTAATGGAACCTTTGTGAACCTCAACAAGGCTTAAATTAACATGGTGAGGATTGTAGAGCCATATATTCCATGGGGGAACCCAAATCTGAAGTCAGTAAATGAACTAATCTACAAACGTGGTTATGGCAAAATCAAAAAGAGGCGAATTGCATTGACAGATAATGCTCTGATTGCTGGATCGCTTGGTAAACCTGGCATCATCTGCATGGAGGATCTGATTCATGAGCTCTATACTGTTGGAAAATGCTTCAAAGAAGCAAATAACTTCCTGTGGCCCTTCAAATTATCTTCTTCACGAGGCAGAATAAAGAGGCGGAATAAAGAAAAAGACCACCCATTTTGTAGAAGGTGGAGATGCTGGCAACAGGGAGGATCAGATCAACAGGCTTATTAGAAGAATGAACTAAGGTGTCTACCATGATTATTTTTCTAAGCTGGTCAGTTAATAAACAGCACCTGCTCTCAATTGAAAAAAAAGATTGAGTTAATATGTGGAAAGTACTTAGAATGGAACCTGTCTCACAGTAAGAGCTTAGTAAGGGTTATCTTTTCTTCTTGGTTAATTGGAATTTAAGAATCTAGGATAACTGTTTTCAAATTTTGTTTTTAGGACAAAGATATTATTGAGGCAGTCAATCACATTTCAGACTGTTCGGGTAAGTTTAAATTGCTAGAGCACGCTCTGCGCGATGCCAAGATGGTGGAGACTTGTATTGTGAAAGAAAAGCAAGATTATAAGCAGAAATTGAAGGCACTTAAGATTGAAGTTAACAAACTAAAAGGTAAGGAGGAGACCTACATTTCAGATACTAATGTATTATCTTGGAAATACATTTCTTTCTTTCTTTCTTTTTTTTTTTTTTGAGACGGAGTCTTGCTCTATAGCCCAGGCTGGAGTGCAGTGGCACAATCTCGGCTCACTGCAACCTCCGTCTCCCAGGTGTAAGCGATTCCCCTGCCTCAGCCTCCTGAGTAGCTGGGACTACAGGCACGCACCACCACACCCGGCTAATTTTTTTGTATTTTTGTAGAGATGAGGTTTCACTATGGACAGGATGGTCTCGATCTCCTGACCTCATGATCTGCCCACCTCGGCCTCCCAAAGTGCTGGGATTACAGGTGTGAGCCACCACACCCAACTGGAAATATATTTCTTCATTTGGGCTCACTTAATCTTATGCTTGAGAGTAGATCAATTTCTAGCCTTAGGAATTTCATTTATATAGGCCTTATTCATTTCATTTATATAGAATTATGCTCCAATTTTTATCTTATAAATAACAGAGTTGGGGAAAACTGCATAATGTATCATATTTTAAAGTAATCCCACCTTAGTTGAGGTTCTTGTACCATTATCGATTGCTAATACGTGCTTTGTGGCAGACAACATCAGTATCTCAGTGGCAGACAGTCCTAGCATTTATTAAACCCATGCATCTAGAGGCAAATGGGAGTTGGCTGACTGCGGTTGGCACTGAGCTGCTCATCTGGGCAGTTCTGCCTCACACGTTTCATCTTCTCCTTGCCAGCAGGCTAGCCTGGGGCATTTTTTCCCACGGTGAGGGCAGAAACTTCTGATTCTGAAATTATAAATTTTTATTTTTGCCGATTTATTTATTTTTGACAGAATCTCTGTCGCCCAGGCTGGAGTGTGGTGGCGTGATTTTGGCTCACTGCAACCTCTGCCTCCCGGATTTAAGCTATTCTTCTGTCTCAGCTTCCCAAGTAGCTGGGATTACAGGCACCCACCTCCATGCCCATCTAATTTTTTTATGTTTAGCAGAGACGGGGTTTCACCATCTTGGTCAAGCTGATCTTGAACTCCTGACCTCGTGATCCATCCACCTCAGCCTCCCAAAGTGCTGGGATTACAGGCGTGAGCCACCACACCCAGCCTTCTTTTTTTTTTTTTTTTTTTTTTTTTGAGACGGAGTCTCGCTCTTTGTCCAGGTTGAGTGCAGTGACATAATCTCAGCTCACTGCAACGTCCACCACCTGGGTTCAAGCGATTTTCCTGCCTTAGCCTCCTGAGTAGCTGGGATTACAGGTGTGCGCTACCACACCCAGCTGATTTTTGTATTTTTAGTAGACACGGGGTTTCATCATGTTGACCAGGCTGGTCTTGAACTCCTAATCACAAGTGCCTTGTCCGCCTTGGCCTCCCAAAGTGCTGGGATTACAGGCGTGAGCCACCACACCCAGCCTTCTTTTTTCTTTTTTTTTTTTTTGAGACGGAGTCTCGCTCTTTGTCCAGGTTGAGTGCAGTGACATAATCTCAGCTCACTGCAACGTCCACCACCTGGGTTCAAGCGATTTTCCTGCCTTAGCCTCCTGAGTAACTGGGATTACAGGTGTGCGCTACCACACCCAGCTGATTTTTGTATTTTTAGTAGACACGGGGTTTCATCATGTTGACCAGGCTGGTCTTGAACTCCTGACCACAAGTGCCTTGTCCGCCTTGGCCTCCCAAAGTGCTGGGATTATAGGCAGGAACCACTGCTCCCGGAAGATTTTGATTTTTAAAAGATTGCTCTATGTATACTGGGTTGTCACAGGAGAGATAAGGCTGGCGCAGGGAGGTCAGCCAGATGAGAGCAAGTGAAGCCTCCAACCAGGGTCCTTGCCAGGCTATGAAACAGATTTTGCCTATAGATCTGACAGGACTGTCAGATTAATAGGAAGGGGCCACTGAGGACATGAGGTTAGGCATAGGAGGAAACTAGTATTTAGTTGAGGACTTTCTTTTTCTTCTATGGTGAAGAGGACCTCAACGAAAAGACGACAGAAAATAAT
The DNA here is from genome assembly GCA_036589455.1 of Ateles fusciceps. Taxonomy (NCBI): domain Eukaryota; kingdom Metazoa; phylum Chordata; class Mammalia; order Primates; family Atelidae; genus Ateles; species Ateles fusciceps. The sequence continues at coordinate 4,119,549 of JAZHEH010002317.1, read as the reverse complement.
GAGCAACGAGAAGAGATCATTCGCCTCAAGCAAGAGAAAAGTTGCCTGCACGATGAATTGGTTTTTACAGGTAAAACAGATGATTGAATGTATTTGTAACCTAGACTTGGTATGATGACAGGCTAAAGGAATTATACCTCTCCCCCCAACAAAATAAATTTTTTTTGAGACAGGGTCTTGTTCTCCTGCCCAGGCTGGAGTGCAATGGTGCGATCTCGGCTCACTGCAACTTCTGCCTCCTGGGCTCAAGCAGTTCTCCTGCCTCAGCCTCCCGAGTAGCTGGGGTTACTGGTGTGAGCCACCATGCCTGGCTAGTTTTTGTATTTTTAGTAGAGATGGGGTTTCGCCATATTGGCTTTGGCTAGGCTGGTCTCGAACTCCTGACCTCAGGTGATCCACCCCCCCCCCACCCCCCCCAGCCTCCCAAAGTGTTGGGATGACAGGCGTGAGCCACTGTGCCCAGCTTTTTTTGTCTGTTTGTTTGTTTGTTATTTTCTGAAACGAAGTCTCACTGTGATCCAGGCTGGAGTGCAGTGGTGTGATCTTGGCTCACTGCAACCTCCGCCTCCCAGGTTCAAGCAATTCTCCTACCTCAGCCTCCTGAGTAGCTGGGCCACCACACCTGGCTAATTTTTGCGTTTTTAGTAGAGATGGGGTTTCACCATGTTGGCCACGCTGGTCTCGAACTACTGGCCTTAGATAATCTGTCTGCCTTGGCCTCCCAAAGTGCTTGCATTACATGCGTGAGCCACCTCGCCTGGATGTTTTGTTTGTTTTTAACACCCTTTACAGATCGATGGGAGACCAAGCAGCAAGTGTTAATGCTGGCATCCTGTTCCCAGTCACTGTTTCCTCTTCTGTAAAATGAGCTACTCTCCCAGCTTGAGTGTGTGACTCTGCTTCTCACTAAAAATATAACATAGATGCACAGATGCTCCTTGACTTACAGGGTTACATTCCAATAAACCCCTCGCAAGTAAGAAATGCATTTAATGAAGCCAACCTACCAACCAGCATTGCTCAGCCTAGTCTGCCTTAAACATGCACACAACACTCGCATTAGCCTGTGGTTGGACAAAATCATCTCACACAAAGGCTGTTTTGTCATAATAAATTATTTAATAGCTCATGTAATTTGTTGAATACTGAAAGTGAAAAACAGAACGGTTGTATGGGTGCTGAAAGTATGGTTTTTTTTAAAATGAATGCATACCTCTAGAAAAAGGGGGTTTGAGGGTAGGTATCAGTAGACCAAAAAGTGTTCATATGATTTTCTCTTTGGAACTTTACCTCTAAGTCAATGACTTTCCTAACACAAACCACTGAAGGGGAAGCCCAGTACAATCATCTTGGCTGGCAGGGATGTAACAAGCTGTCTATGTCGGTCATTCTCAGTTGGGAGTGGAGAAGGAGGCCTTCACCATTGGAAGTCTGAGATACCGGGGGGTAGGTAAGGAATATGGCAGGGAATGGAATGTAGTTTTTCTGTAAATTAATGGGAAAAACACATTATTACATTTAAGAATTTTTTTCCACTGGGTGCGGTGGCTCACACCTGTAATCTCAGCACTTGGAAGAGGGCCAAGGAGGGCGGATCACGAGGTCAGGAGACAGACCATCCTGGCTAACACAGTGAAACCCCATCTCTACTAAAAATACAAAAAATTAGCCTGGCATGGTGGCACACGCCTGTAGTCCCAGCTACTTGGGAGGCTGAGGCAGGAGAATCGCTTGAACCTGGGAGAGGCGGAGGTTTCAGTGAGCCGAGATTGTGCCACTGCATTTCAGCCTGGGTGACAAAGCAAGACTCCGTCTCAAAAAATAATTTTTTTCCCAGAGGCAAGATCTCACTCTGTCACCTAGGTTGGAGTGCAGTGGTGTGATCACAGCTCACTGTAGCCTCAAACTCCTAGACTCAAGGAATCCTCCTGCCTTGGCCTCCCAAGTAGCCTGGTTAAATTTTTATTTTCATTTTTCAGAGAAGGGGATCTCACTATGTTGTCCAGGCTGGTCTCTAACTCCTGGGATCAAGTGATCCTCCTGCCTCGGCCTCCCAAAGTGCTGGGAGTATAGGTGTGAGCCACCATGCCCGGCCTAAGAAGTTTTAAGTAAAATGAAATTCTTAATTTTAATTGCTTGTGATTAAAGATGGAGGAAAAGTGCAGTATTCTGCCACTAGAGGTCACTATTTTCACCATTTAATGATAAGCCGTTATGCTTCTAAAGATACCGCGTATTTTTACAGTTGCATTCAAACACTCCTTGGATCAGCATTTGTGTCCCAGGCACCCTGCTATATGCTCGGAAGCTCATAGGCCCACAGAATTTACTACTGTACAAATGCTATGGATAAAATGCTATGGGAGGTCAAAGGAAAGATCAAAGCTTAAAGGATATGTTAGTCTCTTTTGGTTAATCACTTTTTACCCATCCACTCTACTATGTATTACTAAGTAAAATACACGGAATTTGTTAGCTAATATAATAAATCGATTTTGTGAAATATTTTAATTATATCCTAAGCTGGATATGATATTCTTTACCCAGGCTGAAGTGTACTGGTACTGTAATATTGGGGTTCAGGGTGCCCGCAGCATCCCTGAGAGGACATTTCTCCAGGTTCTTGGTCTCCTGCCCTCTCAAGAATGAGAGAGGGGACCACAGCGCAGTGCGCAGTAAATGCCAGAAGGAGAGAGAAAGAAACAGCTAACTCTCGCACTGAGTGAGAGAATCCAGAAAGATGGAATCCAGGAGAGGAAAGCAGCTTCCACACTGAGAGGAAGGGAATAGAGATGGAGATTTGGACGGGAAGACAGGCTTCCACTAAGGGAGTGTTCGTGGAAGGGGACTCCAGAGGGAAAATCCAGGAGCGAGAAAGATGACTTCCATGAAGGGAGTGTTCGTGGAAGGGGATCCAAACATGGAGTCCGAAGGGATGTGGAAGAAGGGGAATTTTTTTGTTTAAATAATTTATTTATTTTACTTCAGGTGCATACTATATCTGGCATTTCTCCCCATGTTATCCCCTCCCCACCCTCCCCTCCCTCCCCACCCCCCCATTGGCTCTCCCCTACCCCCCCCACAACTGTCTCCTGTGTGTGATGCTCCTCTCCCTGAGTCCACGTGTTCTCATTGTTCAACACCCACCTATGAGTGAGAACATACGGTGCTTGGCTTTTTGTTCTTGGGTCAGTTTGCTGAGAATGGTGGTTTCCAGATTCATCCAAGTCCCTACAAAGGACACAAACTCATCATTTTTTATGGCTGCGTAGTATTTCATGGTGTATGTGTACCACATTTTCTTTGTCCAGTCTATCATTGATGGGCATTTAGGTTGGTTCCAGGTCTTTGCTATTGTACACAGGGCTGCAATGAACATACATGTGCATGTGTCTTTATAGTAGAATGATTTATAGTTCTTTGGGTGTATACCCAATAGTAGGATTGCTGGGTCAAATGGTATTTCTATTTCTAGATCCTTGAGAAATTGCCACACTGTCTTCCACAGTGGTTGAACTAATTTACACTCCCACCAACTGTGTAAGAGTGTTCCTATTTCTCCACATCCTCTCCAGCATCTGTTGTCTCCTGATTTTTTAATGATCGCCATTCTAACTGGTGTGAGATGATATCTCAGTGTGGTTTTGATTTGCATTTCTCTAATGACCACTGATGATGAGCATTTTTTCATTTGTTTGTTGGCCTCATATATGTCCTCTTTTGAAAAGTGTCTGTTCATATCCTTCGCCTACTTTTGAATGGGGTTGTTTTTTTCTTGTATATCTGTTTTAGTTCTTTGTAGATTCTGGATATTAGCCCTTTGTCAGATGGGTAGATTGCAAAAATTTTTTTTGCCAGTCTGTGTCTTTTGATTGGGGCGTTTAGGCCATTCACATTCAATGTTATTATTGTTGAGTGTGAATTTGATCCTGCCATTTTGTTACTGGCTGGTTTTCTTTCTCATTAGTTGACTCATTTTCTTCATTGCATTTTTGGTCTTTGCCAACTGGTTTGCTTTTGCAGTGACTGGTACTTTTTCCTTTCCATGCTTAGTGTTTCTTTCAGGAGCTCTTGTAGGGCAGGTCTGCTGGTGACAAAATCTCTCAATAATTGCTTGTCCATAAAGGATTTTATTTCTCCTTCACTTATGAAGCTTAGTTTGGGTGGATATGAGATTCTGGGTTGAAAGTTCTTTTCTTTAAGGATGTTGAATATTGGCCCCCACTCTCTTCTGGCTTGTAGAGTTTCTGCCAGGAGATCTGCTGTGAGTCTGATTGGCTTCCCTCTGTGGGTGACCTGACCTTTCTCTTTGGCTGCCCTTAGCATTTTTTCCTTCATTTTCAACCCTGGTGAATCTGACGATTATGTGCCTTGGGGTTGCTCTTGTTGAGGAATATCTTTGTAGAGTTCTCTGTATTTCTTGAATTTGAAATTTGGACTGCCTTGCTAGGCTTGGGAAGTTCTCCTGGGTTATATCCTGGAGTGTGTTTTCCAGCTTGGATTCATTCTCCCCGTCATACTCAGGTACACCGATCAAGCATAGATTAGGTTTTTTCACATAATTACGTTTCTTGGAGGCTTTGTTCGTTTCTTTTCACTCTTTTTTCTCTTGTATTGCCTTCTCTTTTTACTTCATTGAGTTGATCTTCAATCTCTGATATCCTTTCTTCTGCTTGATCGGTTCGGCTATTAAAACTTGTGTTTGCTTCACGTAGTTCTCGTGCTGTGTTCTTCAGCTCCATCAAGTCATTTATGTTCTTTTCTAAGCTGGTTATTCTAGTTAGCATTCGTCTAACCTTTTTTCAAGGTTTTTGGTTTCTTTGCATTGAGTTAGAACATGTTCCTTTAGCTCTGAGAAGTTTGTTATTATCCACCTTCTGAATCCTGTTTCCGTCAATTCTTCGCACTCCTTCTTGGTCAAGTTGTGATCCTGTGTTGTTGAGGAGTTGTAATTCCTTGAAGGAGAAGAGGTGTTCTGGTCTTTGGTGGTTTCATCTTTTTTGCGCTGGTCTTTCCCATCTTTGTGGATTTACCTGGCTGTGGTGTCAGAGAGCTGCTTGATGAGGTCGCTTGTCTGCCTGTGGGGGCGCTATTGGGTTTCTAGGGACTCCTTCAGGTTACTAGGGAAGCTTCCTGTGTCTTTTTTGTTTATGCTGGGAGATTAGGCCCACCTCTTCCGCTGACCTGTAGGCGCTGCTGGGTTGTTGAGAACTCCGTCCTGTTGCTACGTAGGCTTCCTGTGTTTTTTGTTAAAACATGTAGCCCAGTCTCACCCCTCTAGTGGTGGGTTGTGCCCTTCCTCCACTGGGCTGGATCATTCAGGGTTCCTCTCAGACTGTGGCACCGGCTACGCAACCCACTAGAGTCAGAGCTTCAGCCCTCTGGGGTTTGTGGGGGGAGGTTAGAGACCTGCCCAGCCGCACCTGGCAGTCTCCCCCTTTCAGCTTTCTCTCTCCTGTCATGGGGTAGGGGCCGCCCAGCTGCTCCCGCTTACAGCTCCCTCTCTCCCGGGCGTGGGGAGGGGGCGATAGCTCAGTCTGCAGACTCTTACTCAATTCCGCAGTTGTAATTCCCTGCGCTTGACTAGCAAAGATCCCCTGTTCTGTGTATTGCTGAGGCTTTGGGGGAGCGCCGTATCTGGACGGGAGCGCCAGAGCTGGAGCCTCCAACTCGCTGGTCAGATGCACTTTCTGGGGAAGCAGCTCCCCTCCCCGCCTCGGTCTGCCCTGAGTGGGCTTTGCTCACCCTCGGACCAGACCCGCTGAAGTGCACCTGGTTCCTCAGTTGGAGCTAGGAGATCTCTGGGTTTCCGCGTCTCTTCACTGGGTGTTGTGCCCTGGAGTTGTGTCTAATCCGCCATCTTGGATCCCACCCCCTCCCAAGGGGCTTCTAACCTGGGAGGAACCTCCACCTTCTTTAAGACCCCAGGCCAATCAAAGGAGTTCCTTAGAACTTCCGCTGGAGTGATTGACTCTTAGTTACTTCCCATGCCCGTGAAATTCAAACATAAACCGTTAAATCTCCCAGATGGAGAGAGATGGGAGGGGGGCATGGCTCTAGGAGGTTCTTGCCCTTAAAACTACGCCCCCTTGTGGACCCGGAAAGAGAACATGTTCCCTCAGTACAGTCACGGCTCGCTGCAACCTCAAACTCTGAGGCTCAAGTGATCTTCCCACCTCAGTCTCCCAAGTAGCTGGGACTACAGGCACATGCCACCACACATGGCTAATTTTTAAACTTTTTGTACAGATAAGGTTCCACTATGTTGCCCAGTCTGGTCTGGAACTGCTGGGCTCAAGCGATCCTCCTACCTTGGCCTCCCAAGTGTTGGGATTACAGGCATGAGCCACTGTACCTGGCATCCTAAATTGATTCCTTAAACATCTTCTCAGTTAAAGACAATCTCACACCATTGTCTGAAAACAATTTTTGTATGTTTTATTCTTCATTTTCAAAATATAGACTATTGGTGGATTTGCGTGTTTTGATTATAAAAGTGAATAAAGCCTAAAAAATAATTTATTTATTTATTTATTTGGTAGAGATAGGGTCTTGCTCTGTTGCCCAGGCTGGAGTGCAGTGGTGTGATCATAGTTCACTGCAGCCTCGACTGTCTGGGTTCAAGTGATCCTGCCACCTCAGCCTCCTGAGTAACTGGGACTATAAGCATGTGTCATCACACCTAGCTAATTTTGTTTTTTTTATTTTTTTATTTTTAGTAGAGACAGGGTCTCGCTATGTTGCTCAGTCTGCTCATCTTGAACTCCTAGCCTCAGATAATCCTCCTGCCTTGGCCTCCCAAAGTACTAAGATTATAGGCATGAGCCACCATGCTTGGCCTAAGCCCAAAAAAGAATTTTTAAAGGTATAACGTGATAATATGCTATCAGATGGTTACCATATTTTTTTGGAGATGGAGTCTTTCTCAGTTGCCCAGGCTAGAGTATAGGAGTACAATCTTGGCTCACTGCAACTTCCACCTCCTGGTTTCAAGCAATTATCATGCCACAGCCTCCCGAGTAGCTGGCACATGCCACCACACCTGGCTACTTTTTTGTACTTTAGTAGAGATGCGGTTTCACTGTGTTGCCCGGGCTGGTCTCGAACTCCTGAGTTCAGACTATCCACCCTACTCAGCCTCCCAAAGTGCTAGGATTACAGGTGTGAGCCACTGCACTCAGTCAGATGTTAACATGTTTTATTTGAAGTTGGACAATGTCTTAAAGTTTTGCTTTTAAGTTCAAAACTTTTTTTTTTAGTTGAAAATGTAGTTCTTTACATAGGCTGAGAGACATGTTTTGTTTGTACGTAACTTGGAGTAAGGAGTCCGCAAAGAGAACAATGATACTAGTTTACATTTCTTTTTTTGAGACAGAGTCTTACTCTGTTGCCCAGGCTGGAGTACAGTGGTGTGATCTCAGCTCACTGCAACCTCTGCCTCTCGGGTTCAAGTGATTCTCCTGCATCAGCCTCCCAAGTGGCTCGGATTACAGGCATGCACCACCACACCTGGCTAATTTTTGTATTTTTAGTAGAGACAGGGTTTCACCATGTTGGTCAGGCTGGTCTTGAACTCCCAACCTTAGGTGATCTGCCCGCCTCAGCCTCCCAAACTGCTGGGATTATAAGCATGAGCCACCACACCTGATCACCAGTTTACATTTCTGTGGGTCCTGACAGTCCTGTAGGTGAGCTCTTGTAGACTTGAGTGTCTGCCTCAGGTCTCCCACGCAGTAAAAGGCAGAGTCTTGATCAGAATTCAGCAGGTTCCAGACGTCTAAGTCCCTTCCCATTGTTTTATCTTAGGCTGCTTGTTCAGGCAAATAGCAGCAGAGAGTTCCTTACCTCTTTGTTTTCTGTGGCCAACTTGTGAAAATAGGCAGACCCACTCCACTTTGATCTCTCAGCTAAACACAGCCATAGAGAAAACTATCTAAACTAGGGAAACATTTATATTTACAGTGACATTGCCTCCTATGCAAAAGGAGATTATTCTAAAATCAAGGCAACATTCAAATATATATAGTTATATTTTTCTCTATCTCTGAACACCGCCCCTCTCACCCCTGACAACACCACTGGCCAACATTAAAATATATTAAAGTTACTCTGAGGGCCAGATAAACTAGTTGGCTTTTGTTTAAGGACCATGTTGTATCCAAAACAAGTATCTTTTTTTTTTTTTTTAAGAGACAGTGTCTTGCTGTGTTGCTCAGGCTGGTCTCAAACTCCTGGGCTCAAGCGATCTTCCCACCTCAGGCTCCCATAGCTGGGATTACCATAAAACAGGTTTCTTTAAACATTAGGAGTACACCTAGCTTGTCAAGATGCTGTTAATGGCCAGGCGCAGTGGCTCATGCCTGTGATCCCAGCACTTTGGGAGGCTGAGGTGAGCGGATCACGAGGTCAAGAGATTGAGACCATTCTGACCAACATGGTGAAACCCTGTGTCTACTAAAAATACAAAAATTATCTGGGCGTGGTGGCATGCACCTGAAGTAGTCCCAGCTACTCGGGAGGCTGAGGCAGGAGAATTGCTTGAACCAGGGAGTCAGAGGTTGCAGTGAGCCAAGATCGCACCACTGCCCCTCTAGCCTGGCAACAGAGCAAGACTCAGTCTCAAAAAAAAAAAAGATGCTGTTAACATGAGAGGTGTGTAGAATTGAGACCCACTGAGTCAGATGCACTATGGATATTACTTCCACTGTTAAAATGTCTCGGTTTTGGCCAGGCACAGTGGCTCATGCCTGTAATCCCAGCACTTTGGGAGGCCGAGGCAGGCAGATCACATGAGGCCAGGAGTTCAAGACCAGCCTGGCTAACATGGTGAAACTCAGGAATTCAAGACCAGCCTGGGCAACATAGTGAGACTCCATCTCTATTTTTAGAAATATTTTATCTTTTAAAATTTAAAAATACGTAATTAAATAAAGTAATATGTAGTAAGTATAGAGATTTAGAAATCACTTTCATTCTATCCACCACAAAAGGAAAGACAAATAATTGTTCTTAATTCCTGAATCTACAAATCCCTTCTTTTTTTTTGAGACAGAGTACTCACTTTGTCATCCAGGCTGGAGTGCAGTGGCGCAATCTCAGCTCACTGCAACCTCTGCCTCCCAGGTTCAAGTGATTCTCCTGCCTCAGCCTCCCAAGAGGCCGGAACCACAGGCATGCGCCACCACACCCGGCTAAATTTGTATTTTTAGTAGAGACGGGGTTTTGCCATGTTGGCTAAGCTAGTCTTGAACTTGTGACCTCAGGTGATCTACCTGCCTAGGCCTCTCAAAGTGCTGGGATTACAGGCTTGAGCCACCGTGCCCAGCCCATTCTGCTATTTTTAAGTTCAGGAACAACAACAAAGATGTTAGCTCTTTAAAAAGTGAAAAACCTAATATCAAAATAAACTTTCTAGGTGTTAAAATTAAAAAAGCAAATGTTAGCTGAGCATTAAATTGTTGGAAATGGAGAGGTTTGTGTTGATACAGCTGTTGAAAAATGTTTAATAATACTTGTTCTTAAATAGTAGAGAGAGGAAAGAGGAAAGACGAATTGCTTAATATTGCGAAGTCAAAGCAAGAACGCACAGATTCAGAACTGCACAATCTGAGACAGGTACGTCCCCAAACATCCTTCTCTATCACGTAAGAAATGCTTGTAAACAAATAGCAAATTAGGAAAAATGTATGCCTGTCAATTTTGTTTAATTGGTGGTTTGAAATCCTAACTACATTAGTCGTATATCATGTTTAGTACAGCAGATGGGGTCTTGCCTGTAGTGATTAAAGGTTGGGAGGCCAGCTATCCTACCAAATCTCAGAGCTAACAAAGGAAAATTAAAAGCAGACACATTTAGCATATTTCTCTAGTAACTATCTGATCTGTTTTAGGATTTGTGAACTGTTTCAGGGAAAGTGCCAAATTGTTGGTTCAGTTTAGTTTTATTACATTTCATACTGATTTATCAATATCTATGACAGATTTATGTAAAACAACAGAGTGATCTGCAGTTTCTTAATTTCAATGTGGAAAATTCTCAGGAAATAATACAGATGTATGATTCAAAGATGGAGGAATCAAAGGCTCTAGACTCCAGGTAATCTTAGCAAGATGCAATTAATATGATCTTGTATTGTATTCCATCAATCAGTAATTACTGTGCACTTACTATTGGCCAGTACCAACTACTATTCCCCATATGGTAGGAAATAAATGTGGCCAGGCGCAGTGGCTCACACCTGTAATCCCAACACTTTGGGAGGCCTAGGTGGGTGGGTCACCTGAGGTCCGGAGTTTGAGATCAGCCTGGCCAACATGGTGAAACTCCATCTCTACTAAAAATACAAAAATTAGCTGGGCATAGTGGCTCAAACCTGTAGTCCCAGCTACTCGGGAGGCTGAGGTACAAGAATGGTTTGAACCCAGGAGGTGGAGGTTGCAGTGAGCCAAGATTGCGCCACTGTACTCCAGCCTGGGCAACAGAGTGAGACTCGGTCTCAAAATAAGTAAATAAATAAATAAAAATACAAAATTAGCTGGGCATGGTCACGGGCACCTGTAATCCCAGCTACTAGGGAGACTGAGGCAGGAGAATTGCTTGAACCCAGGAGGTGGAGGTTGCAGTGAGCCGAGATCGTGCCACTGCACTCTAGCCTGAGTGACAAGACCAAAACTCTGTCTCAAAAATAAAGTAAAATAAAGTAATGTGTGTGAGCTAATAATGCTTGTCATAATCCTCAGTTGTAGGAAGACCTGATCTAAGAATTTTAGGCGTGATCCTGATTTAGTCACTGGATAGAAGTAAATTTTTTTAACCTGATTTGTCCTTCTTTTGGGTAGAAGGCTTTGAGCTAGAGTAGACACTACAGAGATGAATCATTCATTCATTCATTCATTCTCCATCCATCCATCCAGCATCCCTGTTTAGACACTGGGCCTAGGACTTGGGCACATGTAGATATATAGGACACGGCACTTTCCTGAAAGAAGTAATGCCAAGGAATGCAGTGATCACTGAGCAGGAACCCCACTCCACTGAGGGTGATCTGTGCCCTTAACTGGATTTTCCTGCTTACCTCATTAATGGGAAACATCTTCCCTTCCCTACAACAAGCAGTGTGGGAATTAAATTAGTTTCTGTAAAATTAAAATATAAATATATAAAGTGTGGTTTAATTTAACAACCATGTAACTGTACCACAGCTAAACTTAGTCTACTTTTCTAAGCCAAAATGTTACAAGAAGTCTTTGAAAGGGAGAGGGTTTAGGGCAGCTCCCCATGACTGCTTGGAAGCACGGAGGCTGGACTGGGTTGCAGCCGCAACTTGCCCTGCGAGAATGAGAATGAGAATGAGTTCAGAGCAGCGGGGCTTAGTAGCTGCAGCATTGCAATGATTGCCCCAGGCATGTGGCCTGTGGCTGGGGCCCCCTGCTTTCCGCTACACTTGTTGTACTGTCCTTTGGGGCTCTCTGTGGGGTTTGGGGCTGTGGCTCTGGGTCCCAGCTGCTGCCACTGCCAGCAGACACCAGACTAACTCAGAGTTCTCTTGCAGGCAGAAGCCCCAAACATACTGGCTCTTTCTCCTTTTTTCTTTTTTTGAGATGAGGTCTTGCTCTGTTGTCCAGGCTGGAGTGCGGTGGCACGGACTCAGCTCACTACAGCCTCTGCCTCCTGGGGTCAAGCAATCCTCTCGCCTCAGCCTTCCAAGTAAGTAGCTGGGCCCACAGGTGTGCACTACCATGCCCGGCTACTTTTTTTTTTTGTAGAGACGGCATTTCATTCTGTTGCCCAGGCTGTCTTTCTCCTTTTTGACCCTCATTGCCTCTGGGAGGTACTAGATGAGTTGAGGTTATTTCTTAAAAGCTTAAAATGGACTGGGTGCCGTGGCTCACACCTGTAATCCCAGTGCTTTGGGAGCTAAAGCCAGAGGATTGCTTGAGGCCAGGAGTACAAGAGCAGCCTGGGCAACATAACAAGAATCTGTCGCTACCAAAAGAAAAATTTTTAAGCACAAAATAGTTTGTGCCATTATGGAAGGAGAGAGTTGTATTTTCTAAGGCGTCAGAATGATGCAGATTAGAATACCTGAATACAAGTGACATGAAAAATTTTAAAGGAAGATTTATGAAAAGGTTTTGTCACATTTCTGTAGTATTTTTTTTTTGTCATGTAGACAGTAATGCAATAAGAGGTAAGGATGGAAAAGGGAATGTGGGCTTGGTGGTCAGAAAGGCTTCCAGGAGAAGATCGGGCTGGAATTGGGCTCTGAGGCTCAGATAAATAAGTCTCATTGGGATTTAGGTCTACTGAGTTTCGGGGGAAATATTTAGAATGATAGCATCAAGTACATCTTATAACTTCCATTTTTTAAAATAATGCCACCATAGCAGAGACATGTGTTTATCAGACCTTGAAAATAACTACCCAAAAGTCGATGTTAAGAGGGAAAAAAATCCGAAGTCACTGTTTAAGAACCAGAAATTTGAAGCCATGTTGGTTCAGCAAAATAGGTCAGACAAGAGCTCTTGCGACGAATGCAAAGAGAAGAAACGGCTGATCAATACTGCCTTTGGGGGAGAAAAGTGTGATTACGCTGTCGTCCATATTTACAAAAGACTTCGTAGAGAAACGCAAGTCTTGGCCTCTGGGAGGAAAAGCCCAGATTGAACCTGAAAACAAAATTACACTGTGCAAGATCCATGCAAAATCACCAAAATGTCACGGAACCGGGGTTCAGAACGAAGAAAAGCAACCCTCAGAAACGCCCACTTTATCTGATGAGAAGCAGTGGCACGATGTCAGTGTTTACCTGGGCCTGACCAGCTGTCCAAGTTCAAAACAACCAGAAAAGCTGGACGTAGAATGTCAAGATCAGATGGAAACGTCCGAAATCTCATGCTGCCAGAAAAATGAAGCCTGTCTGGGTGAAAGTGGCATGTGTGACTCCAAGTGCTGCCACCCAAGTAACTTCATAATTGAAGCCCCAGGCCACATGTCTGACGTGGAGTGGATGAGTATTTTCAAACCTTCCGTAATGCAGAGAATTGTCCGCCACAAATCTGGGTGCACGTGTTCGGAAAGCATCTGTGGGACAAGACATGATTCCCTGGCAAGGTGAGTAATGTTCACCTCTGTAAACATCCAGGGAGCATACATGCCAATATTTAGAAATATAAAGGGTTACAGAAGCATCATACCGACTGTTATTCCAGAAGCAGCGTTTGCTAACAGAAATCTTACTTAGGACCAGCAGTTCACCTTTTTCATCACAGCGCAGACTGTGGAGTCTTTGATTGTAGAGACTGTATTAGATTCCAGGGACGAGTTTATACTGAGGATGGCTTCTGAGGCAATGGTTTTGTTTGAAAACAAAACCAGTTGTTGTGACTTGGGCAAATATGTTTTATTAAAAAGCCAACGGGTGGGTCGCTGCAGAGTGGAATGCCACCCCGGAGCATTCCTCACCCCAGAAGCCATTCTGAATTGGCAGGCCGACCAGTTGTGGTCCAGATGGCATTACCTAGACCCCATAGAAAAATTTCTCTTGGTGCGTTGTGGTGGCTCATGCCTGTAATTCTAGCACTTTGGGAGGCCAAGGCAGGAGGTTCACATGAGACCAGGAGTTTGAGACCAGCATGGGTGATATAGTAAGACCCCCATCTCTATACTTTTATTTTCTTTTTTTGTTTTTTTCTGTGTGTGTGTGTGTGTTTTCTTTTTTTATCTTCACACATTTTTTTTTTTTTTTTTGAGATAGAGTCTCTCTTTGTTGCCCAGGCTGGAGTGCAGTGGCGCAATCTCAGCTCACTGAAACCTCCGCCTCCTGGGTTCAAGTGATTCTCATGCCTCAGCCTCCTGAGTAGCTGGGATTACAGGCACACACCACCATGCCCAGCTAATTTTTGTATTTTTAGTAGAGACGAGGGGTCTCACCATGTTGGCCAGGCTGGTGTTGAACTCCTGACCTCAAGTGATCCCCCTGCCTCAGCTTCCCAAAATGCTGGGATGACAGGCATGAACCACCATGCTCAGCCTCTACACATTTTTTAAAAATTATTTTTAAATTAGCTGGGCATGGTGGTGTACACCTGTAGTCCCAGTACTTGGGAGACTGAAGCAGGAGGATCACTTGAGTTGAGGAATTTGAGACTAGCCTGGTAACATAGTGAGGCTATATCTCTACAGAAAATTTTTTTTTAATTTGCTGGGCATGGGTGGCAAACACCTTTACTCCAAGCTACTTGGGAGGCGGAGGTGGGAGGATCACTTGAACTTAGGAGTTTGAGACTGCAGTGAGCTATGATTGTGCCACTGCACTCCAGCCTGGGCAACAAAGTGAGACCCTATTTCAAAAAAATTTCTCATGGCTCTTTTTTTTTTTTTGAGATGGAGTCTTGCTCTGTTGTCCAGGCTAGAGTATAGTGGCACGATCTCGGCTCACTGCAACCTCTGCTTCCCCAGTCAAGCTATTCTCCTGCCTCAGCCTCCCAAGTAGCTGGGATTACAGGTGCCTGCCACTGTGCCTGGCTAATTTTTGCATTTTTAGTAGAGATGGGGTTTCACCATGTTATCCAGGCTGGTCTCGAACTCCTGACCTTGTGATCCACCTGCCTTGGCCTCCCAAAGTGCTGGGATTACAGGTGTGAGCCACCGTGCCAGGCCTCTCTCTTTTTTTTTAATTGAGAAGAGGTGTTGCAATATTGCCCAGGCTAGTCTCGAACTCCTGGGCTTAATCTTTTCACCTCAGCCTTCTGAACTGTGGGGATTACAGGTGTGAGTCACCAACACCCAGTATCTCTCAGCTGTTATCCAGGGTCACTTAGTATATTTACATATCCAATTTTGTCTGCCTTGGTGTTCATTCAATTCATATCTGTTTGGGACTTTACATTGCCCAGACTTTCTTAATTTTTGAAAATCATTCAAGAAAGAGGATACTTGTATTTAACAGGCTGGTAAGTTACTGGTTTTTGTTTTGTTTTGTTTTGAGACAGAGTCTTACTCTGTCACCCAGGCTGGAGTACAGTGGCTCGATATCAGCTCACTGCAACCTCCAACTCCCGGGTTCAAGCGATTCTCCTGCCTCAGCCTGCCTAGTAGCTGGGATTACAGGCATGCACCACCATCCCTAGCTAATTTTTGTATTTTTAGTAGAGACAGGGTTTCACCATGTTGGTCAGGCTGGTCTCAAACTCCTGACCTTGTGATCCACCTGCCTCGGCCTCCCAAAGTGCTGGGATTACAGGCATGAGCCACTGCGCCCGGCCTGGTTTTTTTAAGAAAAGAAAATGGATTAGTAATTAGCATATGCTGCTTTATTCAGGCTTGTCTTATTGTTAGAATCGCCGAATCTCGTGTTTGAGTGGCGCCATAATAATGTCTGCTAGTTTTAAATAAAGCATAGCTCTTTCATCTTAAATTACAGAAAGGATGAAGTTTCCACATTGAGAGCCGTATCTTAATCATTGCATTGGCTTTTATAGGAGCTTATGATTACAATTTATTTCTAGCACTTAATTATGTGGAGTATCCTTTGGCTCTTTTATTTTGTTTATTTCCTTTGGCCCTTTTAGAAACTTGAATCATTTAAAGGTCATACAGATAGTCATTCTTCCAGGTGCAAATTATTTTTAAAAGTTGATCGTCACACTAAATGTCATCTATTCATATTTGGGTTTTAAAGATCTTCTTTGGATAATTGCAAGTATCAGGGCCCAACTGCCTATTTTTCACTACTGAACAAGGACACTCATATATTAAAGGAAAAGCTTATGTCAGATAGTTTTAAGAGCATAGAGGATTAAAGTTAATGTATGAAATAAATTCAAATTTACATTCAGAGTTTCTTTCAAGGCCCTTTTGACCTCACCGACTTCAAACGATTGAAGTGATTGCCTGTTCTGCCAGCAGAGACGGATGCCAAGATATCACATGACAAATATGTGATTAAGTAGAAAAGATAATTATGTTTTCCTATTTTTCCGTAGATTATGAGAACTTGTGTACCTACTTTATTATCTAACTAAAATGTTCACATTTGTGCCAGTGTTCCATTTGACAAGCAGAGGTTTACCCGTACAAGGAGAAACTGTGGGCAGCCTGTTCTCACTTCGTTATAGGTTCCATGGGAGGAAGCAGTTCTAGTGCCTCTGGTCTGTTCCAGAACAGCTTTTGCTGTCAAACTCAGGTGGATTGCCTGAGGTCAGGAGTTCGAGACCAGCCTGGCCAACATGGTGAAACCCCATCTCTACTAAAAATACAAAAATGAACTGGACATGGTGGCGCACGCCTGTAGTCCCAGCTACTCGGAAAGCTGAGACACAAGAATCACTTGAACCCAGGAGGCGGAGGTTGCAATGAGCCAAGATTGTGCCACTGCACCCCAGCCTGGGCAGCAGAGTGAGACTCAGTCTCAAAAAAATAAAAAAGTCACTGGCCAGGTGAGGTGGCTCATGCCTGTAATCCCAGCACTTTGGGAGACCAAAGCAGGAGGATCTCTTGAGCTCAGGAGTTCAAGGCCTGGGCAACATAGTGAAACCCCATCTCTAAAAATAATAATAGTAAATAAATAAATAAAAATACAAAGCCATTAACAAAAATCAGTCTTTTTTTTTTGAGACAGAGTCTCACTCTGTCACCCAGGCTGCAGTGCAATGGTGTGATCTCGCTCACTGCAACCTCTGCTTCCTGGGTTCAAGCAATTCTTGGGCTTCACCCTCCCAAGTAGCTGGGATTATAGGTGTGAGCCACAACACCTGGCTAATTTTTCTGTATTTTTAGTAGAAAAGGAGTTTTTCACAAACTAAAAACCTAAAATTTTCACAAGTATAACCTTATTCTATGTTGTTTTTTTTCTTCCTTTTTAGAGATAGAGTCTCACCGTCACCTAGGCTGGAGTGCAGTGGTATAATCTTAGCTCACTGCAGCCCCTAACTCCTGGGCTCAAGTGATCCCTGCTCAGCCTCCCAAGTAGCTGGGACTACAGGCATGAGTCGCCCAGGCTGGAGTGCAGTGGCACGATCTTGGCTCATTGCAACTTCCGCCTCCTGGGTTCAAGTGATTCTTCTGCCTCAGCCTTCCAAGTAGCTGAGATTACATGTGTTTGCCACCACGCCTGGCTAATTTTTATATTTTTAGTAGAGATGGAGTTTCACCATGTTGGCCAGGCTGGTCTCAAACTCCTGACCTCAAGTGATCCACCCGCCTCGGCCTCCCAAAGTGCTGGGATTACAGGCATGAGCTACTGAGCCTGGCCTAAGATACTTTAAAGCGCATTAGTGATCTATATATGATACAGAGATATATATAGATATATATGATCTATGTATAATACATATATATTAGTGATCTATATATGATACAGTTTTAACAATCTGCTTTTGTTTGGTTTCCTTACTCATAGTGAGCTAATTGCCATCCAAGATCCCCACTCTTTGGGCTCTTCAAAAGCTGTCTTGAGAAAGGATGAGACAGAGTCCCCTTCTGAAAAGAAGAACTCACCTAAGAGTTTGTTAATCTACAAAGAGGCACCGACACTCAATGAAAAGGTTCGTATTTTGCTTAGAAATCCCCAGCTTCCTCAAGCCAGACCTCTCACAAACAGGCCTTTCAGGCTTCTCTAGTAACATTGTTAGCTTCCTTATTTTGGCTATTCCTCCAGTTTTTAAAATTCTAGGATTTTAAGATGCTTTTTAAAGGAAATCCTTTTATTTATTTTATTTATTTTTTGTTTGGTTTGTTTTGTTTTGTTTCTTTGAGACAAGGTACTGTGTCACCCAGGCTGTAGTGCAGTGGTATAATCATGGCTCACTGCAGCCTCAACCTTCTGGGCTCAAGCGATCCTCCTGCCTCAGCCTCCCAAGTAGCTGGAACTACAGGCACATGCCACCACACCGCCCAACTAATTTTCTTATTTTTTGGTAGAGACAGGGTCTCAATTTGTTGCCCAGGCTGGTCTTGAACACCTGGGCTCAAGTGATCTTCTTGCCTCGGCTTCCCAAAGTGCTGGGATTGTAAGTGTGAGCCCCTGTGCCTTTTTTTTCTTTCAAAATAAGTTATATGTGTGTGTGTATGGCAACTTGATACATGTTTATTGTTAAAAAAAAAAAAAGGAAGAAAAAAGAAAAACAGATCAAAAGAACAATACAGATGCCAGGCGCGGTGGCTCACGCCTTCGATCCCAGCTGAGACAGGCGGATCACGAGGTCAGGAGTTCGAGACCAGCCTGGCCAATATGGTGAAACCCTGTCTCTACTAAAAATACAAAAATTAGCGGAGCGTGGTGGTGTGCACCTGTAGTCCCATCTATTCAGGAGGCTGAGGCAGAAGAATCACTTGAACCCAGGAGGCGGAGGTTGCACTGAGCTGAGATCGCGCCACTACACTCCAGCCTGGGCAACAGAGTGAGACTCCGTCTCAAAAAATAAAAACAAAAGAACAATACAGAAATGTACACCCCGAAAATATCACCCAACTGCCTGATCTCAGCTGCCCCTTCCTCTACACAACTCCTGGCAGTGTCTAGAGAGACCCAGGTGACGTGTCGGTGGGCTTGCTTACAGATTTCTCTATCTGCAGAGACATCTATACAGATTAATGTATGGTAAATGGAATTTCATTACATAAGAAAATGTCTGTGTTCAGTGACATGAAGTACAGTGCTTCATGCCTATAATCCCAACACTCTGGGGGGCCAAGGACTAGTGTGGGCAACATAGCAAGTCCCTGCATCTATTTTTTATTTCAATAAAATTTTAAAAACATAAAAAAGGAAAATATCTAATATTGATGATTTGCCAAGATACCAGAGTGGCAAACTGAAATCTTAATCCCACTAATGAGAAAGTTCTAGGCTATGGCCAGGCGCGGTGGCTCACACCTGTAATCCTAGCACTTTAGGAGGCTGAGGGGGGTGGATCACTTGAGGTCAGGAGTTCTAGACCAGTTTGACCAACATGGTGAAACCCCTTCTCTACTAAAAATACAGAAAAATTAGCCAGGTGTGGTGGCTCACACCTATAATCCCAGCTACTCGGGAGGGTGAAGCCCAAGAATTGCTTGAACCCAGGAAGCAGAGGTTGCAGTAAGCCAAGATCACACCATTGCACTCCAGCCTGGGTGACAGAGTGAGACTTGTCTCAAAAAAAGAAAGAAAGAAAGAAAGTTCTAGGCTGTGGACTACATTAGAGCCCAGGGAGGAGGCTTTTCCAACACTGGCCTGTGTGTGGTTATCCTTCAGCAGCATTACTCTGAGGATTCAGGAACTACAGCAGGGATGGATGCTTTTTCTTTTTCTTCTTTTTTTTTTTTTTTGAGATGAAGTTTTGTTCTTTTTTTTTTTTTTAATACGTTCAGAGAAACTCCTCTAGTAACAAACTATAGAAATGATCCCTGAAAGTGCAGTCTTTGAAGTTTTGCTCCTGTTGTCTAGGCTGGAGTGAATGTTTTTGCTCCTGTTGTCAATGGCACCATCTTGGCTCACCGCAACTTCTGCCTCCCAGATTCAAGCAATTCTCCTACCTCAGCCTCCCAAGTAGCTGAGATGACAGACATGTGCCACTACATCTGGCTAATTTTGTATTTTTAGTAGAGACGGGGTTTCTTCATGTTGGTCAGGCTGGTCTCCAACTCCTGACCTTGGGTGATCTGCCTGCCTTGGCCTCCCAAAGTGCTGGGATTCCAGGTGTGAGCCACTGCTCCCAGCAAATGCTTTTTCTTTAATGAAAGGCTTAGAGTAAAAATCTTTGGCCAGGCATAGTGGCTCATGCCTGGAATCCCAGCACTTTGGGAAGCCAAGGTGGGAGGATCGCTTGACCCAGGAGTTCAAGACCAGCCTGGTTATATAGTGAGACCCTGTTTCTATATTTAAAAAATATATATTTTTTCCTCTCCTTTTTTTTTTTTTTTTTTTTTTTGAGATGGAGTCTCACCCTTTTGCCCAGGCTGGAGTGCAGTGGTGTGATCTCGGCTCACTGCAACCTCCACTTCCCAGGTTCAAGTGATTCACCTGCCTCAGCCTCCTGAGTAGCTGGGATTACAGGCATGCGCCACCATGCCTGGCTAATTTTTTGTATCTTTAGTAGAGATGGGGTTTCACCATGTTGGCCAGGCTGGTCTCAAATTCCTGACTTCGTCATCAGCCTGCCTCAGCCTCCCAAAGTGCTGGGATTACAGGTGTGAGCCACCATGTCCCACCTTCTCTCCTTTCTAAAAAGAGAAATTAAAATGTGTTTACCATGTGATTCCAAATGATGAACAGGAGAAATAAGCATTAACTCAACAAATTTATTATTATTATTATTTTATTTTATTATTATTTTTTGAGATGAAGTCTCACTCTGTTGCCAGGCTGGAGTGCAGTGGCGCAGTCTCAGCTCACTGCAACCTCTGCCTTCTGGGTTCAAGCGATTCTCCTGCCTCAGCCTCCTGAGTAGCCGAGACTACAGGTGCGTGCCACCACATCCAGCTAATTTTTGTACTTTTAGTATGTTGGCCAGGATGGTCTCGATCTCGACCTTGTGATCCACCTGCCTTGACCTTCCAAAGTGCTGGGATTACGGGCATGAGCCACTGTGCCTGGCCTATTATTATTATTTTGTAAGATGGGATGGCTCTGTTGCCCAGGCCAAAGTGCAGTGGCATAATCTCAGCTCACTGCAGCCTCCGCCACCTGGGCTCAAGCGATTCTCCCACGTCAGCCTCTTGAGTAGCTGGGACCACAGGCATGAGCTACCACACCTGGCTAATTTTTGTATTTTTAGTAGAGATGAGGTTTCACCATGTTGGCCAGGCTGGTGTTGAACTCCCGACCTCAGGTGATCCACCCCCGTCAGCTTCCCAAGGTGCTGGGATTATAGGCGTGAGCCACCGCGCCCGGTCTGATGAGTGTTTTATTAGCATAGTGCAGACAGGAGGTAAATCTGGAGAAGTAATTAAGGAAGGATATTCTACATAGACATAAAGAAAAGTGTCTCTCTGGGACTGAATAACTGTCTAGAACTTCTCTACGGTGGTTTAGCATGTGAAAAGATGCACAACATTGTTAGTCATTAGGGGAATGCAAGTGAAAACCACATTGAGATACCACTTCATACCTATTAGAATGTCTGGAATTTAAAAATTGACCATAGCAAGTACTGACTAGAATCTGGAGCAGCTGGGGCCGCCATACGCTGATGGTGGGAATGTAACTGGTCTAACCACTTTGGAAAACATCTGGCAGTTTCTTAAAATGTTAAATATACCCCAGCACTTTGGGAGGCTGAGGCGGGAGAATTGCTTGAGGCCAGGAGTTTGAGACCACCGTGGGCAACATAGCAAGATCCTGTCTCCACAAAAAAATTTAAAATGAGCTGGGCATAGTGTGGTTCATGCCTGTAGTCCCAGCTAGTTGAGAGCCTGCGGTGGGAGGATTACTTGAGCCAAGGAGTTTGAGACTGCAGTAAGCCATGATTGCACTACTGCATTCCAGCTTGGGTGACAGACCAAGATCCTGTCTCTATAGAAAAAAAAAAAAATTAAATATACACCTACCATATGACCTAGCCATTCCATTCCTAGAGAAATGAATAAAATATGTCTATACAAAGACTTACTATACATGAATATGCAAGCAGCTTTATTTGTACTGGCCAAAATACCAGAAACAACCCAAATGTCCATTCTCAAGTGAATGGCTAAACCATTATGGTAACAGGTTGGTCCAAAAGTAGTTGCTATCTTTGCCATTACTTTTTTTTTTTTTTGAGATTGAGTCTTGCTCTATCGCCCAGGCTGGAGTGTGGTGGCATGATCTTGGCTTACAGCAACCCCCGCCTCCCGGGTTCAAGCAATTCTCCTGCCTTAGCCTCCCAAGTAACTGGGATTACAGGAGCATGCCACCATACACCAGGCTAATTGTATTTTTAGTAGAGATGGTGTTTCACCATGTTGGCCAGGCTGGTCTCTAACTCCTTTTAATGGCCTGCCATTACTTTTCATGACAAAGACCACACTTACTTTTGCACCAACCTAATATATCCACACAATAGGACACTTCGAAGCAACAAAAAGGAATTATTTATAGACACAGTAACATAGTTTAATCTCAAGAGAATTACACTGAGCGAAAGAAACAAGAGGGCCACAAAAGTTTGAATGCATTTATAGAAAATTCTAGAAAATGCAAACTAAGGCGGGTGTGGTGGCTCACGCCTATAATCCCAGCACTTTGGGAGGCTGAGGTGGGCAGATCACAAGGTCAGGAGATCGAGACCATCCTGGCTAACTCGGTGAAACCCCGTCTCTACTAAAAATACAAAAAATTAGCCAGGTATGGTGGCAGGCACCTGTAATCCCAACTACTCGGGAGACTGAGGCAGGAGAATCGCTTGAACCTGGGAGGCAGAGGTTGCAGTGAGCCGAGGTCGCGCCATTGCACTCCAGTCTGGGCAACAAGAGCAAAACTCTGTCTCAAAAAATAAAAAATAAAAAACTAAACCAGTCTAGCCCCCTTTGATAGCAGTTGGCAGTGACTCACTTTCATGCTAAACTTCAGATCCCAAAATTGAAATTCTTATTAAATTTCAACTTTGGGATCTGAAGTTTAGCATGAACTTATATTTAATAAGAATAAACAAAGGCATATACCCACATATATATAGATGTATAGATAGATGGTGACGGACCTGGGGCTCAGCACGCTGCTGCCCATCAACCATGAGAGTCTCACTGGCAGCGCCATGAATATATATATGTGGGTATGTACCTTTGTTTATTCTTATTAAATATAAGAATATATAACATATACTTATATTTTATATATATATACTACATATATATATATATTGCTATTTTTTTTTTAGATGGAGTCTCACCGTCACCCAGGCTGAAGTGCAGTGGTATGATCTAGGCTGACTGCGACCTCTGCCTCCTGGGTTCAAGGGATTCTCCTGCCTCAGCCTCCCAAGTAGCTGGGACTACAGGCACCCACCACCATGCCCGGCTAAATTTGTATTTTTAGTAGAGACAGAGTTTTTATCACATCGGCCAGGCTGGTCTGGAACTGACCTTGTGATCCGCCCACCTTGGCCTCCCAAAGTGCTGGGATTACAGGCATGAGCCACCGCACCTGGCCACATACCCACAAACTTTTCAAGGTGTATAAGCCTTTAATGTTGTCTTATTTTGCAAGTATCTTGACATTTTAAATACAGCCTTGACAAGTTGGTTGAGGAGAGCTAACCCATGCCTAGGATTCTTTTATCATATGGATGTTACTTCATTAGCTGTAGTAAGTTCTGTTTAAATCAAATTATTTAACTGGGTAGGTTCTAAGAAATAAAAGGGATACAGTGGCTCACATCTGTAATCCCAGCACTTTGGGAGGCCGAGGTGGGTGGATCACCCAAGGTCAGGAGTTCAAGACCAGTCTGTCCAACGTGGTGAAACCCCATCTCTACTAAAAATACAAAATTACTGGGCGTGGTGGTACACAACTGTAGTCCCAACTACTTGGGAAGCTAAGGCAGGAGAATCACTTGCACCCACGACGTGGAGGTTGCAGTGAGCCGAGGCCCTACCATTGCACTTCAGCCTGGGCAACAAGAGCAAAACTCTGTCTCAAAAAGAAAAAAAAAAGAAAGAAAATGAATTAATTTAGTTATTCTTATTCTACTATTTGATGTCCTGCTTTGCTTTGTAACACCTAAAGACAAACAAATACTCACAGGTGATAGGGTGTGGTGGCTCAGGCCTATAACCCCAGCACTTTGGGAGGCCAAGGCAGGAGGATTACTTGAGGCCTGGAGTTCAAGACTAGCCTGGGCAACATAGCAAGACCCCGCCTCTACCTCCGCCAAAAAAAAAAATAGCTGGGTGTGGTTGCACACACCTGTGGTCCCAGCTTTCCAGGAGGCTGAGGCAGGAGAATCACTTGAGCCCAGAGGGTTGAGGCAATCAGTTGTGATCATGCCACTGCCCTTTAGCCTGAGCGACAGAGCAAGAGAAAAAAAAAAAAAAAGAAAGAAATATTCCTAGGTAGTTAGCGTTTGTGTTTGTAATGTGTTTAAACCTAAACGTTTAAAGGTGCCTCTTAATTTCCTGTAGGTTTCAACTGTGTTGCCCTCCCAGGATGAATTCTCACCCACGAGCAAGCTCCAGCGTTTGCTGGCGGAATCTCGTCAGATGGTGACGGACCTGGAGTTGAGCACGCTGCTGCCCATCAGCCATGAGAATCTCACTGGCAGCGCCACAAATGTATGCGTTTAGTTTTCTCTTGACTACATTTGTCACATCCAAACACACCACTGAGCACTAGTGTGCAAATATCACCGGCAGGACGGCTGTTCCGTTAGAGGGAGAGTTTCTGTGTCTCTGGGGGAGAAAAGGGAACACACTTGTTTTAAGGAGGAAAAAGTTACACTCAGATGTCACTGGACCCAAACTTCCTCTTTCTAATGATCTGGGGCATATGAAGAGAAATTCTTGGGGATTTTTTTGTGGGGGGGGGATGGAGTTTTGCTCTTGTTGTCCAGGCTGAAGTGCAGTGGTGCGATCTCAGCTCATTGCAACTTCCGCCTCTTGGGTTCAAGTGATTCTCCTGCTTTAGCCTCCCAAGTAGCTGGGATTACAGACACCCCCACCACCTGAGGCTAATTTTGTTTTTGTTTTTTTTAATTTTGTATTTTTAGTAGCGACAGGTTTTCACCATGTTGGCCAGGCTGGTCTTGAACTCCTATCCTCCAGTAATCCACCTGCCTTGGCCTCGCAAAGTGCTGGAATTACAGGCATGAGCCACTGCGCCCAGCTGGGAAATTTTTAAAAAACAAATTTTATTATAGAAAATTTCAAATGAGCACCAAAGTATAAAGAATGGCAGTCACTTTCCTTCAACCACTGTCAATTTTATCTTACCCCATCCACACACATTTTCTTCAGAAGCATGTTAGAACGAATCTCAGCATCATATCATGTCACTCATAAATATTTCATGATGTCTCTCTAACAGATATGGACTTTTAATTTTTTTGAGACTGAGTTTCACACTTGTTGCCCAGGCTGGAGTGCAGTGGCGCAATCTCAGCTCACTGCAACCTCCATGTTACTGGGTTCAAGCGATTCTCCTGTCTCAGCATCCCGAGTAGCTAGGATTACAGGCACCTGCTACTACACCTTGCTAACTTTTGTATTTTTAGTAGAGATAGGGTTTCACCATGTTGGTCAAGACAGACTGAGTTTCACACTTGTTGCCCAGGCTGGAGTGCAGTGGCGCAATCTCAGCTCACTGCAACCTCCATGTTACTGGGTTCAAGCGATTCTCCTGTCTCAGCCTCCCGAGTAGCTAGGATTACAGGCACCTGCTACTACACCTTGCTAACTTTTGTATTTTTAGTAGAGACAGGGTTTCACCATGTTGGTCAGGCTGGTCTTGAACTCCTCACCTCAGGTGATCCACCCACCTTGGCCTCCCAAAGTGCTGGGATTACAGGCGTGAACCACCTCACCCTGCCTAATTTTAATTTTATTTGTTTATTTTTGAGACAGAGTCTTCCTCTGTTGCCCAGGCTGGAGTGCAGTAGCTATCCACAGCCATGATCACAGCCCACTGCAGCCTCAAATTCCTGGGATCAAGCAATCCTTCCACCTCAGTCTCCCAAGTAGTTGGGACCACAGGCACATACTGCCCCTCCCACTACATTTCCCAGGCTGGCATTGAGCTCCTAGCCTCGAGTAATCCTCCTGCCTCAGCCTCCCAAAGTTTTGGGACTATCAATATGAACCACTGTGCTCAGCTTATTTATTTATTTTTAGAAACAGTCTTGCTCTGCCACCCAGGCTGGAATGCAGGGCCAACTTGAACCTCCAGCTCCCAGGCTCAAGTGATCCTCCCACCTCAGCCTCTTGAATAGCAGGGATTACAGGTACACGGAACCATATCCAGCTGATGTTTTTATTTTTTGTAGAGACAGGGTCTCACAATGTTGCCCAGGCTGGTCTCAAACTCCTGGGCTCAAGCAATCGACCTACCTCATCCTCCCAAAGTGCTGGGATTACAGGCATGAGCCACTGCGCCTGGCCTGCCTTCTCTTTTTTCTTAACAGTTTCTTTTAAAAAGCAGAAATTTTAAATTTTGATTACTTCCAGCTTAACAGGTTTTTTTAAAGTGGTGTTTTCTGTGTCCTGAGAAATCTATCCCAAGGTTGTGATTCTTTTCTCCTTCTAGAAATGTTCTAGTTATGTTTAGGTCTGTGGTTCATTTTGACTTATTTTAGTGTGGGGGATAAAGTTAGAATCAATAGGTTTTTTTCCATACACGTACCCAGTTCTAGCACTTTGTTAATAAGACTGTCTTTCACCACTGAATTATTTTTGCCGTTTTTGTTGAATATCAATTGAGTGTACATGCTAGGGGCTGTTTCTGGACTCCGGTCATTTCAATTGATTTGTTTGTCTTTCCTTATATTCATACCACATCATATTGATCATTATAACTCTATAGAAAGTGTTGAAATTGTGGAGCATGCATTATTGACTTTTTCTTTGTCAGAATTGCTTTGACTATTCTAGGTCTTTTGCAGATCCATACCAATTTTAGAATCAACTTGTCTATTTTTTTAAAATGCCCTGTTGGTATTGTGGTTTTCTTTCTTTTTTTTTTTTTTTGCGACTGAGTTTTGCTGTGTCGCCCAGGCTGGAGTGCAGTGGTGTCATCTCGGCTCACTGCAGCCTCCGCCTCCCAAGTTCAAGTGATTCTCCTGCCTCAGCCTCCCGAGTAGCTGGGACTACAGGTGTGTGCCGCCACACCTGGGTAACTTTTGTATTTATTAGAGGTGGGGTTTCACCGTGCTGGCCAGGCTGGTCTGAAAATCCTGACCTCAGATGATCCACCTGCCTCGGCCTCCCAAAGTGCAGGGATTACAGACATGAGCCCACACGCCTGGCTAGAATTGTGATTTTCTTCAATCCATAGATTCAAGGACAATTGAGGAAAACTGACATCTGTAAACAGAGTATATCTCAATTTATTTTGGTCTTTCTTCATTTCTCTCGACCATATTTTGCATTTTCATTGTAAAGGCCTGGTATGTCTTTTGTTAAATTTATCTCTAACACAGGTTGAGTATCTTTTTTTTTTTTTTAGGCAGAGTTTCGCTCTTGTAACCCAGGTTGGAGTGCAATGGCACAACCTCAGCTCACTGCAACCTCTGCCTCCCAGGTTCAAGCGATTCTCCTGCCTCAGCCACTCGGGTAGCTGGGATTACAGGCATGTGCCACCACACCTGGCTAATTTTTGTCTTTTTAATAGACAGGGTTTCACCATACTGGCTTGGCTGGTCTCGAACTCCTGACCTTGTGATCCACTTGCCTCGGCCTCCCAAAGTGCCGGGATTACAGGCGTGAGCCACTGCACCCGGCCTGGGTTGAGTATCTTTTATCCAAAATGCTTGAGACCAGAAGTGTTTCAGATTTCAGATATTTTTTGATTTAGGCGTATTTGCATTATATACTTATAGTTGAGCATCCCTGATCCAAAAATCCAAAATTTGGGTTTTTGTTTTTGAGACAGTCTCGCTCTGTCGCTCAGGCTGGAGGGCAGTGGTGCAATCTCAGCTCACTGCAACCTCTGCCTGCCAGGTTCAAGTAATTCTGCTTCCTCAGCCTCCCAAGTAGTGGGGACTACAGGCATGCACTACCACATCCAGCTAATTTTTGTAGAGACCCAGGTTTTACCATGTTGGCCAGGCTGGTTTCGAACTCTTGACCTCAGGTGATCCGCCCGCCTTGGCCTCCCAAAGTCCTGGGATTACAGGCATAAGCCACTACATTCAGCCAGATTTTGGATTTATAGACTAGGGATAATCAACCTGTATTTTGTTTGTTGATACGGTTATACATTATATTTTAAACTTCATTCTCAAATTGTTTATTAATGTACAAATAACTACAGTTGATTTTTGTAAATTGCAACTTTTCTGAATTCATCTATTCTAGTAGAGTTTTTGTAGATTCCTTAGGATCTTCTACACAATCATGTAATTCGCTCATAGAAATGGTTTCATTCCTTTTTCCAGTATTTATGCCTTATTTCATTTTCTTCCCTTATTGCTCTGGCTAGGACCTCCAGATCAGTGTTGAATAGAAGGAGGGGAGCAGACGTCTTTGCCTTGTTTCAGGAAATACTCTCTGGTGGCATTTCTTGCTTAGTCCGTCTTCAGATTAGCATTTTGTTAGATTCAGAGTTCCCTGGAGCAGTTTCTATGTGACGCAAATAGATCCAAAACTAGAACATTAATCATTTTAGAATCAACATGCTCATTGCCATGAGCCTAAACAGGTAATTGCAGAAATTACCTTAAAGAAGAACAGACTCCCAAAATAGAAATTTTTCTAAGTATACAGTGTGTGCCATATAATGTTTTCAAAGTGGAAACTGTGCTGGACTCTGGTGTTTCTTAGGAAGATTTCTTCTTCACAAGCTGTCTCTGAGGCATTTGTGAACCCTTGCATTTATATCGGGGCAGAGGAAGGTTTTCAGTGACAAAACTGTTTTGGTGCTTAGCTCTCCCTTTAAATGTATGCAGTGAGGCTGTTTCTTCCCCTGTGTCTGTGGAGGACTTTAATGACTTTTCTGGTTATTCTTTGGCAGCTATTTCTTTAAAATATGTATTTTTAATTGAGATATAGGCCAGCCATGGTGGCTAACGTGTGTAATCTCAGCACTTTGGGAGGCCAAGGCAGACAGATCACTTGAGCCAAGGAGTTTGAGACCAGCCTGGGCAACACTGGGAAACCCTACCTTTACAAAACAAATGTTTTTAATTAGCTGGACACACTGGCATGTACCCGTAGTCCCAGCTACTCAGGAGGCTGAGGTAGGAGAATCACTTGATCCTGGGAGGTCGAGACTGTAGTGAGCCATGATCTTGCCACTGCACTCCAGCCTGGGTGACAGATAGAGACCCTATATCCAAAAAGAAAGAGAGAATTCACATTTTATTATTTACACACAATTCACCCTTCGAAAGTATACAATTCGTGGTTTTTAAAAATAATATTTGGGGGGGGTGGGGGACAAAAAAATTTTAAAAAATTCATAAAATTGTGCAGCCACTACCCCTATCTAATTCTAGAATATTTTCATGACCCCTAAAGGAGACCTCATGCCCATTAGCAGTCAGTCCCCATCCTCTTCTTTCCATAGCTACTGGCTACCACAATCTACTTTCTGTCTCTATGGATTTGTTGGGCAGATAATTTTAATCCAAATTTGTTGAATAGAATTCATGGGATCCATGACCTTCTATGAAATAAAGATTACATGCCAGTTTATTTTTATTTTAGTTTATTTTTGAGACAGAGTCTCACTCTTTCCTCCACTTCCCAGCTCAGCCTCCTGAGGAGCTGGAATTACAGGTGTTGGCCACTATGCCAAGTTAGTTATTATTATTATTATTTGAGATGGAGTCTTCTCTGTCTCCCAGGTTGGAGTGCAGTGGCGCGATCTTGGCTCACTGTAACCTCCACCTCCCGGGTTCAAGTGATTCTCCTGTCTCAGCCTCCCAAGTAGCTGGGTTTACAGGCATGCATCACCACGCCCAGCTAATTTTTTTGTATTTTTAGTAGAGATGGGGTTTCACCATGTTGACCAGGCTGGTCTGGAACTCCTGACCTCAGGTGATCCGCCTGCCTCGGCCTTCCAAAGTGCTGGGATTGGAAACACACTGCTTTTGTATCTCCTACATGGCTCAGTTCACCTGGGTATGGCTCATCTAGTGTTTCTGGTGGCCAAAACTGCACATAAACACAAACCTCACATTATGCTCAAATTGTTCACTAACATATCACATGTGTTGGAACAAATTCACATTTTCTTTTTTTTTTTTTTTTTGAGGCAGGGTCTCGCACTGTTGCCAGTCTGGAGCGCAGTGGCACGATCTTGGCTCACTGCAACCTCCGCCTCCTGGGTTCAAGTGATTCTCCTGTCTCAGCCTCCTGAATAGCTACGATTACAGGCACCCACCACCACACCCAGCTAATTTTTGTATTTTTCATAGAGAATAGAGACAGAGTTTCACCATGTTGCCCAGGCTGGTCTTGAACTCCTGACCTCAAGTGGTCCTCCCAACTTGGCCTCCCAAAGTGCAGGGATTACAGGCGTGAGCCACCGTGCCCGGCCCAAATTCACATTTTCCAAACAAGCATTATAGCAACAGATGGCTCCTCCTTGTCCTCATGGCTTCAGGCTGTTCTCTTAACCTCTTCTTTAGGGTTTTATGTCAAATTCCTGAGATATAATCAAGCACTCCCTCGTTTTGTCCTGCTAGTGTGGCTATGTGTGTGTGCGCATGCGTGCATGTGCATGTGTGTATCCGTCTCCATCAGCATGCACGTCAGGTACCTGACAGGTGACTGCATCCATCCCTCCCCGCTCACTGTGAGCGCCTCAGGATCCTTCACCTTGGCACCCTGGCTGCAGCACCCAGCACCTGCCACAGGGGGCTCTCAGGACCTACCTTGAATGGAACTGATAGGAATGTGCGGAAAAAGACAAAGCTGGCCAGGTGCAGTGGCTCACACCTATAATCTCAGCACTTTGGGAGGCCGAGGTGGGAGGATCACTTGAGGCTAGGAGTTCAAGTCCTGCCTAGGAAACATAGCAAAACCTTGTCTCTACAAAAAAAATTTTAAATTAGCTGGACATGGTGGCATATGACTGTAATCCCAGCTACTTGGGAGGTTGAGGCAGGAGGATTGCTTGAGCACAAGGTGAAGGCTACAGTGAGCTATGATCACACCACTGTACTCCAGCTTGGGCCATAGAGTGGGACCCTCTCTAAGAAAAATAAAATAAAATTAGCCAGGCACAGTGACTCACACTTGTAATCCTGGCTCTTTGGGAGGACCACATAGGAGGATTGCTTAAGCCTGGGAGTTCGAGACCAGCCTGGGCAAGTTAGCGAGACCCCATTACTACAAAAAAAAAAAAAGTTAGCCAAGTGTAGTGGCTCACACCTATAGTTCCAGCTACTCAGGAGGCCAAGGTAGGGAGATCTGACTTTGAGCTCAGGAGTTCGAGGCTACAGTGAGACATGATCATACCATAGCACTTCAGCCTGGGCAACAGAGCAAGACCCTGTCTCAAAAAAATAATTTTTTAAGAATTTTTGAGCTAGAAAGAACCAGAAGCGATAACTAATTCTAACCTTACATATTGCAGGAAGGGGAAAAATGACTGAATTTCTTACTCAACATCCTACAGCTAGAAGCAGAAAAACATTTAATTGGAAAAACTGTTGGCTCCAGACATTTTCTGGTGCATTAACTGATTCTAGAGATGTTGAGAAGACAGAATTAAAAAAACAGGGATTTACTTGGCAACACACTTTACAAACTCCTCCCCCCCATGCCTTTGTACTGAGTACAGCTAGGTACAGAGAAAGCAAATAATTTTGTTTAAAAACTCTTAATTTCTGCCGGGCACAGTGGCTCACGCCTGTAATCCCAGTACTTTGGGAGGCCGAGGCGAGCGGTTCACGAGGTCAGGAGATCGAGACCATCCTGACCAACATGATGAAACCCTGTCTCTACTAAAATACAAAAAAATTAGCTGGGTGTGGTGGCACATGCTTGTAATCCCAGCTACTCGGGAGGCTGAGGCAGGAGAATCACTTGAACCCAGGAGGCTGAGGTTGCAGTGAGCCCAGATTGTGCCACTGCACTCCAATCTAGGAGACGAGCAAGACTCCATCTCAAAAAAAATAAATAAAATAAAATAAATATTCTTAATTTCTGCAATAAGGAAGCAGGGTAAAGTTCTAAGCAGCCTGTCTGCTTTGCCAGGGCTTTGCCATCTGTTGCTACAGACAAGGGTCGTAATTCAGAGCCTTGCTGTGAGACAGGCACTCTCCCAGGTTGCCAGGGAGCATGAAGTGATTCAGTCCTCCTGGCGAGGAAATTGGCAATGTTTTCTAAAAATCACTGAAGAACTGACGCTTTGACGATGCAGTGTCTCTTTGGGAATCTCTCCCACGGATACTTCTGCATGTGTATGAAATGGCATAGGCACGTTTTTCTTTGCAGCATTACTTTACAATAGCAAATGATAGGAGGCCACCCAGTGTCCAGCAAAAGGGAACTGAGGGAATAAGCTGTGGTCTACCCATATGATGGAGTTCTGAGCAGCCGTAGAACAGAATGAGGTGCTCTGCAATGTGGAAATATTTCCGGATTTATTACTAAGTGAGAAACGTGGAAGACACTGAAGGTTCAGATGGCATTCCACATACCTAAGAAAGGGGATGGTCAGGAGCAGTGGCTCATGCCTGTAATCCCACAACTTTGGGAGGCCAAGGTGGGAGGATTGCTGAAGTCCAGGAGTTCAAGTCCAGCCTAGGCAATATAGCTAGACCCTGTCTCTACAAAAAAGGTTTTTAAAAACATTAGCGGGGCATGGTGGTGCACACTTGTGGTCCCAGGCACTCAGGAGGCTGGGGCAGGAGGATTGCTTGAGCCCAGGAATTTGAGGCTGCAATGAGCTGCGATTAAGCCACTGCATTCCAGCCTGGGCGATAGAGCAAAATCCTGTCTCAAAAAAATAAAAAAGAAGAAGAAGAAAAGAAAGAGGATGGCAATAAGAATATATATTTGTACAAGGACACAGTGGAAAGATGATATAAATTTACCAGTAGGAGGCATGAGGGATGACATGGAAGTGGGACTTCTCAGTTTACACCTGTTTTTATTATTTTGATTTTTAAACTATTCAAGAAAAACTCCAATAATTTAAAAATAGACAAAGGAGAAAAAGGGAGAGTAGGAGGAAGCACAGCTGAACACATTGCCTTGCGGTGGCTGGCTTCCTCCTTGCCTCAAGGGAGTGGGGAGGGGACCCTACCGTAAACTGCCTGGCATTGTGCCTGCTGCGTGGGCCTGGCCGTTCTGATTGCTGGCCTGAGATGGTTGGTGTTACCTGTCTCAACTCTTCACCTTTCTTGTGACAGGCTGATAAAGGCTGCAGATCCCTTTTAGACACTGGGGTCTGTTGGGGTAGTTGGGGGCTAGGGGGAGGGATAGCAGGGGGTGGGGGAGATTGGGGAGGGATAACATTAGGAGAAATACCTAATGTAGGTGACGGGGGGGATGGAGGCAGCAAACCACCGTGGCATGTGTATACCTATGTAACAATCCTACAACATCTGCATATGTACCCCAGAACTTAAAGTAAAATTAAAAAAAAAAAAGAAAGAAAATAAAGACAAAGTAGCATGTTGAGATTTTCTTGCTACTGTAGTGAGGGTAGTGAAGAGATCCTATTTCATGGAAAATAGCACCTGCAGGGCTCAGAGTCCTGGCACATGAAAGTGTTTGGTGCCTCATGTGCAAAAAAAAAAAAAAGGAATGAAGTTTTTAAACGAATAAGATAAAATTAAAAAACATAGCATGGTGGCCAGGTGCCGTGGTTCACACCTATAATCCCAGCATTTTGGGAGGCCAAGGCAGGCGGATCACCTGAGGTCAGGAGTTCCAGGCCTGCCTCGCCAACATGGCGAAACCCCGTCTCTACTAAAAATACAAAAATTAGCCAGGCATGGTGATGTGCCTATAATCCCAGCTACTCGGGAGGCTGAGGCAGGAAAATCGTTTGAACGTGGGAGGCGGAGGTTGCCGTGAGCTGAGATCGTGCCACTGTATTCCAGTCTGGGTGACAGAGCGAGACTCTGTCTCAAAAAAAAAAAAAATCAGATGGTAAAATACATGGGCAATTTGCATAGAGAGGAAGCAGCATGAGTAAAAGCACAGAGGCCTGAAGCACCCTTGGGTGACCCTGAGGAACTGTGAGGGATCCTGGCGTGGCTGGAATGCAGGCCACGCAGGCAGGAGGAGGTGAGGAGGTGGGCTTACTTACAAGCCAGGAGTCACCACGGAATGCACCTGGGTCTTTCCAGGTATTATCTCCCCTTCATTCGTCCCCTTCACCTCTCCCCCTCTCCCCTCCTTTCTCTTTTCCCCATCCGGACACCTAACAAGGCTAACGAGGCAACTCAGCACTTAGAGTTGCTGATGCTTAACTACTGACCACTGTTTTCAATAGGGCTCACTTAGGGCTCACTGCATTGGTTGCCTGTGTTAGGGCTGACAACGAGCCAGTTATATCTGGGCATTAGCTGATGCCCAGTGTTAAGCTATAACACATATGGTAAAGCAGACAGAGAAGTCCTTCCAGATCAGAGACAAAGGAGACCCTACAGGTGAATGGGAAGTCAAGAAGACTTTGTTGGATGGATGGATGGCAGTTGTATTCAGTCACTTCATTATATTTTATTCATTTCCTAAGGTTTTATTTATTTATTATTTTCTGAGACAGGGTCTCACTCTGTCACCCGGGCTAGAGTACAGTGGCATGATCATGGCTTACTTCTGCCTCAAACTCCCAGGCTCCAGTGGTCTTCCCACCTCAGCCTCCTAAATATCTGGGACTAGAGTGCGTCACCATGCTGGCTAATTTTTTTTTTTTTTTTGAGATTGGGTCTAGCTCTGTCTCAGACTGGAGTGCAGTGGCTTGATGGCAGCTCACTGCAACCTCTTCCTCCCCAGTTCAAGCGATTCTCCTACCTCAGCCTTCTGAGTAGCTGGGATTACAGGCTCGAGCCACCACACCCAACTAATCTTTGCATTTTTAGTAGAGACGGGGTTTCACCACGTTGGCCAGGCTGGTCTTGAACTCTTGACCTTGTGATCCGCTGGCCTTGGCCTCCCAAAGTGCTGGGATTACAGGTGTGAGCCACTGCGCCCTGCCTAATTTTTTTTTAGTATATTTTTTGTCTCCCTGTGTTGCCCAGGATGATCCCAAACTGCTGGGCTCAAGCGATCCTCCCCCGTCAGCCTCCCAAAGTGCTGGGATTACAGGCCACTGCGTGCAGCCCTACGGTCTTTTTTAAATTGACAAAGAATAATTGTATATATTTATAGTGTACAGCGCAATGTTATAATATGTATATAACGTCATGGAATTACTAAACCAGCTGTATCTGTCACCTCACATATTTAACATGTCTTTGTAGTGGAAAGACTTAGCATCTATTTATTTAACAATTTTTAAATATATAATTATTATTGGCTGGGCACAGTGGGTCATACCTGTAATCCTAGCCCTTTGGGAGGATGAGGCTGGAGGATCACTTAAAGCCAGGAATGGGCAACAATGGGAAACCTGTCTCTATAAAATTTTTTTTAAACCACAATACATTGTTATTATCCATAGTCATGGTGCTGTGCAATAGATCACTAAAACTCTTTCCTCCTGTCTAATTGAAACTTTGCGCCTTTCACCAACAGCTCCGCTTTCCCCATCCACTCCCTCCAGCAGCCCCTGGTAACCACTATTCTACTCTATGCTTCTATGAGTTCCACATTTTTTAGATTTCACATGTAAGTGAGATCAGACAGCATTTGTCTTTCTGTGCCTGGCTTCTTTTACTTAGCCTAATGTCCTCCAGGTTCATCCACATTTTTGTAAATGAAAGAATTTTGTTTTTTGTTTTTGTTTTTGACGTGGAGTTTCGCTCTTGTTGCCCAGGCTGGAGTACAATGGCTCAATCTCAGCTCACCGCAATCTCCGCCCTCTGGGTTCAGGCAATTCTCTTGCCTCAGCCTCCTGAGTAGCTGGGATTATAGGCATGCTGCCACGCCTGGCTCATTTTTGTATTTTTAGTAGAGACAGAGTTTCTCCATATTGGTCAGGCTGGTCTCAAACTCCCAACCTCAGGTGATCTGCCTGCCTTGGCCTCCCGAAGTGCTGGGATTATAGGCATGAGCCACGGAGCCCAGCCAGATTTTGTTTTTATGATTAAATAGTATTCCATCGTGTGTATATACTACATTTTCCAGATCCGCTCATCTGCTGATGGGCACTTAGGTTGCTTGCACATCTTGGCTGTTATGAATAGTGCTGCAGCGAACATGGAGTGCAGAATCTCTTCATCTAACGTCTCTTTTTGAGACAGGGTCTCACTGTGTTGCTCGGACTGGAGTGCAGTGACATGATCTTGATTTACTGCAACCTCTGCCTCCTGGGTTCAAGCAATTCTCCCACCTCAGCTTCCCAAGTAGCTGGGATTACAGGAGGGCACCACCATGCCCAGCTAATTTTTGGTAGAGATGGGGTTTCACCATGTTGGCCAGGCTGATCTCGAACTCCTGACCTCAATTGATCCGCCTGCCCTGGCCTCCCAAAGTGCTGGGATTATAGGCGTGAGCCACTGTATCCAACCTCGTCTCATCTAACGTCTTTTTAAGGCATTTGTGCTATATTTGTGTTTAGTCTTCTTAAGAATTTTCTAGTTTCTCTATCCTGGATACTAATCTAGGGGTTGTTTTCTAGAACTTGGAGGTCCCAGAAGAGTCAGCTCAAAAAATACCTTTGTCAGTTACTGAAGGAAACAAAAGGCAACTTCAGTATCCCTCATGATCGTGGGTAAGTCACCTTTGCTTATCTCACCCTATATCTCAATTAATATTTAATAAGTAACTTGGGAACATTGATAATGTGGATCAAGGCCATGCATTTGACCTGCAATACTTTCTCTTTTGCTCGACCGATTTATACATACCTTCTAAATTTAATCAGAGTAAAATGTCAATTACCTTCGAGTGAAATGCAGATCAAAAAGTTCTTGTTCTCCTGCACTTCATCCTGGGAACAGAGTGAGACCTTTTCTCTTTTAAAACAAGTTATTATTCTCAATACCTAGAATTTTAAATCTAGGGAATGAATACATAGACACAGCTTTAAAAATCAGAATCTGATATGAAAAGATGCTCAACATTGCAGAATGCAAATCAAAACCTCAATGCGATACCACCTTACTCATGCAAGAATGGCCATAATTTAAAAATCAAGAAATAATAGATGTTGGCGTGGACGTGGTGAATAGGGAACACTTCTGCACTGCTGGTGGGAGTGTAAACTAGTACAGCCACTATGGAAAACAGTGTGGAGATTATCCTTAAAGAACGAAAATTAGAACTACGATTTGATCCAGCAATCCCACTTTCGGGTATCTACCTGGAGGAATAGTCATTATATGAAAAAGACATACACACATGTTTATAGCACTACAATTCGAAATTGCAAAAATACGGAACTGGTGCAGATGCCCGTCAATGAACTGATGGATAAAGAAAATGTGGCATGTGGGCAGGGCGTGGCGGCTCACGCCTGTAATCCTAGCACTTTTGGAGGCCAAGGCAGGTGGATCACCTGAGGTCGGGTGTAGGGCTGTTGGTCCCACAGGGTCGTGGGGGTGTCCTTTATGCTGTGCTGAGATGCAGGATCTGAGAAGTAAAGAGACAGGACACTGAAGAACTGGTGAAAAGCAGCTGGACTTGGGGGGCCACGCCACTTATGAGCAGAGACTGGCGAGGCCCCAAATGCCCAGAAGCATTTGTATGTATTAGGTACAAGCAAGAGGAAGGGTTGTAAGTGAGGTCATCATCTATAGGCTTAGTGATAGGGCATACATAATCACGTGAGTCAGTCGAGGGGGCCACCCCATTATGTCACCTGGGCAGAGAGGTGGGCCGTGCACAGTAGGGGGCTGTGCCATGCGCAGTAGTAGAGGGTTGTGTACAGAAAAGGGGTCCACCCCCATTAGGTCACTGAGGCAAGGAGGTGGGCTGTGTGCAACAGGTGTCGTCGGCAACACTTCTTATCTGGGGGCTGGAGACTTCAAAGGGTTTCTAATAGAAGGGTACTGTAAGCCAATGCAGTGGGAGCTGACAGACTTGTGCTCTTCTCTTAAGATATTTATGGGAGGATGATTTGAGCTAGCACAGAAGCAAGAAAGGACTGACTGGGTGTACAACTGCTGTGACTTGTCACACCAGAGGGGTTCTTCTCCCTCGGTTATTTGCGGAATTTCAGGCCTGAGGCCTACTTTCCACTGGAACTGAATGCAAGGTGTTACAACTCCTTTATCAGGAGGAGAGGCTCTTGCTCCAAGCCTGCCATACAGCGTATGCCCTTTCAGGCAGGGACGCCACCGCCTGGGTCTTTGGTTCTTGTCCTGGTCTGGCTGTTTTCTCATGTACTGCTTCTGTTCTGTGACTGCTCTAGGCATTCCTCCTACTACAAACTGCTATATGGTTATATGGAAGGATTACATAAATCAGCACTAAACATGTCGGTACAGCTCTGACTACATCCATTATATTATTATATAGAAAGATTATATGGGACTAAGTATGATTATATATATAAAGCTAGATATAAATAAGCAGTGAATTATACTTCAGGCACTAATTGTGCCTGGGATCTGCACAGTTCTCCTTCCTCGGTGCTCATGGTGGGGGTGTTACCCACAGTCGGGAGTTCGAGACCAGCCTGGTCAACATGGTGAAACCCTGTCTCTACTAAAAATACAAACATTAGCCAGGTGTGGTGACACACGCCTGTAATCCCAGAATTGTGCCACTGCACTCCAGCTTGGGCAACAGAGTGAGACTCTAGCTACAAAAAAGAAAAGAAAAGAAAATGTGATATGTGTGTACCATGGAATACTACTCAGCTGTAAAAAGGAATGAAATAATGTCATCTGCAGCAACCTGGATGGGATTGGAGACCGTCATTCTAAAAGAAGTAACTCAGGAATGGAAAACCAAACATCATATGTTCTCACGCATAAGTGGGAGCTAAGCTATGAGGATGCCAAGGCATAACAATGATACAGTGGGCTCTGGGGACTCAGGGAAGGATGGGAGGATGGGTTAGGGATAAAGACCACACATTGGGTGCAGAGTACACTGCTCGGCTGATGAGTGCACCAGCATCTCAGAAATCACCACTAAAGTACTTCCAATCCACGTAACCAAACACCACCTGTTCTCCAAAAACTATTAATCAAATAATTTATTAGAAAAAAATTATAGCTGAAAAAAAATCAGAATCAGTGTTTCAGTATTTCTTCTGAACGTCTGTCCAGAAAGAACTCTTTTTTTTTTTTTTCAGCTCACTGCAACCTCTACCTCCTAGGTTCAAGTGATTCTCCTGCCTCAGCCTTCCAGGCAGCTGGTATTACAGGTGTGCACTACCATGCCGACTAGTTTTTTTGGTATTTTTAGTAGAGACAGGATTTTGCCATGTTGGCCAGGCTGGTCTCCAACTCCTGAGCTCAAGTGATCCACCCGCCTTGGCCTCCCAAAGTGCTGGGATTAAAGTTGTGACCCACCACGCCTGGCCAAGAAGTCTTTACATGGGGTGAAGCTTTATAAAAGTTTCACATAGGGTAAAAGCTTCATAAAAACGTTTATTGACCCAGTAAGCACTTTCTGGATTTGTGTTTACTTCTATCAAAGCTGCATTTCATATACAGTGTGTTCAGAACCCAGTTTGATAAGCTAAAGGGTACAGGCATTTCCGATCTTTTCAAGGTAAGCATAATAGCGTATCAAAGACTCTGGGAAAGCAGGAAGCCTGAGCAGCAGCATCCCCACCCTGCTCCCTCCTCTTCTCTCCCTCTCCCTCTCTCTGCTGAGTTTTCATACTTATAATATTTTGCATGTCCTTATGTTGATGAGAATCAGGACGTATAGTTAACATTTTAGACGCCAGAACTTATAGCACACTCTCCAATGTTAATTGATTGTATTTTATTAATGTCGTGTTTTCTTCATCCAAAAGCAGATTTCTTATCTATGTGGAAGGCAGAAAGCAGATGCTAATACCGAATGAATACTTAACTGTAAAAGTAAAAGAGGATTGTAGTTCTTCATAAACAACACTTAATTCCAACGCGGAGCAGAATCAGAAAGGTTAATTTTTAAATATCTACACTTTGTTTATTTTCAAGTTAACCATTTTTGTGCAGAAGAAATATTTTCATGTGTAAGAAATTAGACCTTATTGTACATATACAAACTTGGAATTATGCTAAGAATGAAAAAGACGTCTCTATAAAGATACAGACCGCAGTTAAGTACTAGAGAAGCTCTTTAAAAGTGTAAAGGTCAAATAGAGAAAGAACCCCTGCATATAACGTGCTGTTTTAACTCTCTGATTTTAAAAAATCTGTGCATACAAATTTAAATTATAAACAATAGCTTATCAGAGTCAGGTCAAAATACTTGAGAAATAGTATTCTCTCATGGTTTTAGCTCTTGACTTTGCTGTGTAAATAGACATAAAGTGCTTTGAAATAAAATGTGACTGGAAAATAGCTCCTTGGTTACTCAAGGTCCTTCTGTCCCAAGCTGAGCAGAGCCCCATCTTCCTGGGTCTATAGCAGTCCCACCTACTTACACAAACAAAAGCTTGCTGGCAGATCGAGTTTTATATGCATTTTAGAAAATCCTGAAGACTAAAGCACTTCCGTTTTAACTTGTAAAGAATTTAATTTTTTAAATAATATACTATGTGCCTCTGTGTCTTTTCTGAAAGAATTGATCAGCTTCAGTCAATAAAAGATATTTTTAATACTAAAGAAAAAATATGTTTCCTTGGTTTCTTTTTATTTCACAGGAGTAAAATAAGGAAGGTCCATCGCTTTAAACTGAACCTGGCAAGTTAATTTCCTCAGGAATGGGAATGTGTTTTTTTAAGCATTGCAGATACCAAAGTTCTGTTGTGCTGAATAAATGCCCCTTTGTTAACAGGTTTCAGTGTTACTTCAGAGATGATTTTCATGAGCAGGGGAGAGCCACCCCATTTAGCCTTCTTAATGAGGGTGCTGAAAGGAGAAGTTGGGTGAGGTTTGGTTCTGCTCTTTATCAATGCGCGCTTTCTCCCTCAGGCTGGGCCATCCAGAGCAAAACTGAGAAAGGTATAGTTGATTCTGAACCACCGCCTGCCAAGCAGAAACCTAAAATGTCCCTTGGGAGGCTGACTTCCAATCTAAGAATCAAAATATTAAATTTTCTCCTCCTTCTTATGATAGGTTCATGGCTGCATATTAACTTACCTAGTGAAAAGGCAACACTGAATAGATGCTAAATAGGAAAATTTCAGGGAACTAAAGGATTTGAAAATAATTAAACAGGCTGGGCACGGTGGCTCACACCTGTAATCCCAGCACTTTGGGAGGCTGAGGCAGGTGGATCATGAGATCAAGAGATGGAGACCATCCTGGCCAACATAGTGAAACCCCGTCTCTACTAAAAAATACAAAAAATTAGCTGGGTGTGGTGTCTCGTACCTGTAGTCCCAGCTACTCGGGAGGCTGAGGCAGCAGAATTGCTTGAACCTGGGAGGCGGAGGTTGCAGTGAGCCGAGATCGCACCACTGCACTCCAGCTTGGTGCCTGGCGATAGAGCGAGACTGTGTCTCAAAAAAAAAGAAAAAGAAAAAAAATAATTAAACATTATTTTATGGCTAAATGTATTTTAGCTCATAGAATTATAGTACCTATAACACCCAACACCTCTTGTATCCCACCACCTTATTGTTCTATATGAAATTCAACAATGAGAAATCTTGGCCGGGCGCGGTGGCTTATGCCTGTAATTCCAGCACTTTGGGAGGGCAATGCAGGTGGATCACTTGAGGTCAGGAGTTTGAGACCAGCCTGGCCAACATGACGAAACCCCGTCTCTACTAAAAATACAAAAAATTAGCTGGCCGTAGTGTTGTGTGCCTGTAATCCCAGCTACTCAGGAGGCTGAGGCAGGAGAATCGCTTGAACCCAGGAGGCAGAGGTTGCAGTGAGCTGAAATCGCTCCACAGCACTCCAGCCTGGGCAACTGAGCGAAGTTCCATCTCAAAAAAAAAAAGAATGAGAACTTTAATATTAGCAATGTATCTAGCTCAACTTAAGTTATTTCATTTGTTTTTATGGCTAGATAGTATTCCATTGTGTGTGTGTGTGTGTGTGTGTGTATAAATATAACTTTTTTTGAGAGAGAGAGTTTCGCTCTGTTGCCTAGGCTGGAGTGCAGTGGCTCAGTTTCAGCTCACTGCAACTTCCACCTCCCAAGGTCAAGCAATTTTCCTGTCTCTAGCCTCCTGAGAAGCTGGGATTGCAGGTGTGCACCACCACTCCTGACTAATTTTTGTATTTTTAGTAGAGACGGTGTTTTACCATGTTGGCCAGGCTGGTATGGAACTCCTGGCCTCAGGTGATCTGCCCGCCTTGGCCTCCCAAAGTGCTTGGGATTACAGGCGTGAGCCACCGCACTTCATCCACTCATCTGCGGATGGGCGATTAGATTGCTTCCACCTCTTGGCTGTTGTGAACAGTGCTGCAGTGAACGTGGAGTGCATATACCTCCTCCCCTAAGGCTTGAGCAGTTTCTGTTAGAGAGGCAGTCTCCTTTTCTCTGTACTTTAATGGATGCAGAGAGGCAGTCCCATAGCATATTTGAAATAGTTACAAGATAAAACTAGATTTAGCATTTATGTTTTATCACCAACATTCTTAAGATCAACACATCCGAAGAGGAGGCAGATGAATTATACTACAATCAGCCTGCCAGGAATGATCTCAACATTGAAAAGACTGAGCTCTTTTAGGGGTATTTTTAGAATCCATGAACAGATTTTTTAAAAATTATTTTACTTTTAGCGACAGGGTCTCATGCTATCACCCAGGCTGGAGGGCAGTGGCACCATCATAGCTCACTGTAGCCTCAAACTCTTGGGCTCAAGTGATTCTCCTGCT
The DNA here is from genome assembly GCA_036589455.1 of Ateles fusciceps. Classification (NCBI taxonomy): domain Eukaryota; kingdom Metazoa; phylum Chordata; class Mammalia; order Primates; family Atelidae; genus Ateles; species Ateles fusciceps. The sequence goes on along the minus strand of JAZHEH010002317.1, from coordinate 4,076,922 downwards.
TCAGCCTCCTAAGTAGCTAGGACTACAGGCATGTACTACCATGCCTGGCTAATTTTTTTTTTTTTTCAAATGGAGTCTCACTCTGTCACCCAGGCTGAACTACGGTGGCATGATCTCAGCTCACTGCAACCTCTGCCTCCCAGTTCAAGAGATTCTTCTCCCAAGTAGCCTCTTGAATAGCTGGGACCACAGGCACAACCTACCACACCTGGCTAATTTTCGTATTTTTAGTAGAGACAGGTTTTTGCCATGTTGGCCAGGCTGGTCTTGAATTCCTGACCTCAGGTAATCTGCCGACCTCGGCCTCCCAAAGTGCTGAGATTACAGGCATGAGCCACTATGCCTGGCCAAATTTTTTATTTTTCATAGAGACAGTGTTTCACCATGTTGACCAAGCTGGTCTCGAACTCCTGGCCTCAAGCAGTCCTCTCACCTTGGCCTCCCAAAGCTCTTGGCCTATGAACAGATTATTTATGTATTTATTTTGAAGGGATGGGGTTTCACTATATTGCCCAGGATGGTCTCGAACTCCTGAGCTCAAGTGATCTGCCCACCTTAGCCTCCCAAAGTGCTGAGATTATAGGTGTGAGTCACTGCGCCTGGCCAGTGAACAGATTTTTTTAAACAGAAATAGAAATACCCAGCCGGGCACAGTGGCTCACGCCTGTGATCCCAGCACTTTGGGAGGCCGAGGCAGGCAGATCATGAACTCAGGAATTCGAGACCAGCCTGACCAACATGGTGAAACCCCATCTCTACTAAAAATACAAAAAATAGCCAGGCGTGGTGGTACGCGCTTATAATCCCAGCTACTCTGGAGGCTGAGCCAGGAGAATCGCTTGAACCTGGGAGGTAGAGGTTGCAGTGAGCCGAGATCACACCTCTGCACTCTAGCCTGGGTGACAGAGTGAGACTCCGTCTAAAAAAAAAAAAAAAAAACCCAAAGACAAAATACTTTGAATTAAGATAATACATAAACACTAAAAACAGTTTTACCCCAAAAGTACCAATAGAATGCATAGAATTTCTTGGCTGTGTGTGATAGGGTTAGCTCCATACATTTCAGGAAGGAGGCTGAAGACTGAAACCTTGCTACGTTCTGGCAAACTGATTCTGGAGTTTTATTCTGTGGCTTTCTGTGGTTTCACACCTGTAGCCGGGTGGTGAGTTTGCAATGGTGTACCTTTGTTTCTCTTGAATCATTTGATGACGATTTTGTTAGGACACATTGCAGGAAAGTGCATTATCCAAAGCCTTCAACAGAATAATCTTAGCAACTTCCTGTGTGGTAGAGAACAGAGCGAATAAGATCAAAATAAGAAACCAGACACATTCATCAAGACTGAAGTCGACAAGGAAGTTTCTTTTTTTTTTTTTAAAGACGGGGTTTCACCATGTTGGTCAGGCTGGTCTTGAACTCCCGACCTCAGGTGATCCGCCCGCCTTGGCCTCCGAAGTGCTTGGATTACAGGCGTGAGCCACCATGCCCGGCCAACAAGGAAGTTTGAAAACCAGAATGGAGCCAGGCACGGTGGCTCACGCCTATAATCCCAGCACTTTGAGAGGCCTAGGCTCAGATTGAGGTCAGGAGTTCGAGACCAGCCTGGCCAACATGGTGAAACTACCTCTCTACTAAAAATACAAAAATTAGCCCGGGCGTGGTGGCAGGCACCTGTAATTCCGGCTATTCAGGAGGCTGAGGTACAAGAATCACTTGAACCTGGGAAGCAGAGGTTGCAGTGAGCTGAGATTGAGCCACTGCACTCCAGTTCTGGGCAATAGAGCAAGACTCTGTCTCAAACAAACAAACAAACAAAAAACACCCAGAATGGTCTCTGAGAGATGTTGATTGAATGAAGAGTGTACATGAATCAGTCCTCTAAAGGATGACGTCTGGGTTCTCAGCCAGATGCATGCTTAAGAAACCCAACGAAAAAAGAACCAAAGAATTTCGAGCACACAGTAGGTGCTTTGCTGGCTACTGGAGACACAACAGTGAGCAAAGCAGACAATCTAGTGGTAGAGACAGACCAAGAATCCCATAAATAGGTCATGAAAGACTGGTTAGTGCTGTGAAAGAAAACTTTGAGATATGATGACAGCTTATCACAGGGACTCAGGTGAAGGGCAGAGTGTTCAGGGAACACTTCCCTGAAGAAGTGACACCGGAGCCAAGAGTTAAAGACAAGTGATGCTAAGTAGAGCGAACAGGAAGCAGAAGAGAATTCCAGGCAGTAGGAACAGCATGTCCAAAGACTGAGGTGGGAGGGAGCATGACGCATCTGGGACCTGATGGGCCAGGATGGTGCAAGATGAAGCCAGGGACAGAGGCTGGGGCCAGATCACGCATACGAGTCAGTGAGGCAGTGCAGGTGTGGCAGCATAGCATGCTGGCCAGATGATGTAAACACTCCTGCTGTCTTGGATTTTCCTAAAAACGAGGTCTTATTTGTATTCCAAATGCTTAGCTTTCGTAATAGGGGCGAGCAGGAATTCAACAGCCCTTGAGATACACCAAATCAGGACCCTGATTCTGATGGCATGAAGAATCTCAGACCCAGAGCAGTGCTTCCTGCCTGTAATGCCAGCACTTTGGGAGGCTGAGGTGGGAGGATCACCTGAGCCCAGGAGGTTGAGGCTGCAGTAAGCCATAATCCAGCCACTGCACTCCAGCCTGGGTGACAGAGCAAGACCCTGTATCCAAAAAAAAAAAAAGCCAATCAGTGACAGGGCCAATACTAGACCTGCCTGAAGATATTAGAGAGAGAGATGAATCAGAACAATTAGGAGTGGGGGAAGTTTGGGCCAGGCGCTGTGGCTCATGCCTGTAATCCCAGCCCTTTGGGAGGCCTAGGTGGGTGGATCACCTGAGGTTGGGAGTTTGAGACCAGCTTGACCAATATGGTAAAACCCTGTCTCTACTAAAAATACAAAAATTAGCCAGGCTGTGGTGGCACATGCCTGTAATCCCAGCTACTCAGGAGGCTGAGGGAGGAGAATCGCTTGAACCCAGGAGGCGAAGGTTACAGTGAGCTGAGATCGTGCCACTGCGCTTCAGCCTGGACGACGGAGGGAGACCCAGTCTCAAAAACAAACAAAAGAGTGGGGAAGTTTGCATCCTTATGTCCCCAGTAATGCTCTTCTGTGAAATAAGCTGTATGTTGAAGTATACCAAAAGATGGGGGTATTTGTTTTTTGGGTTTTTTTTTCTTTTTCTTTTTCCTTTCTTCTTTCGTTCTTTTTTATTTTTCTATTTGTTTACTCAGTTTTTCAGCTCTTCATTTCACACACATTTATTGAACACTGCTCTGTGCCAGGTGCCCTGCTAGGCACTGAGTATATAAAACTGAGTAAGATAGAGTGGCCCTCTAATAGCTCAAAATCTTACCTACAAGCACATAAAATACAATTCCTTAGAAATGTATTAGGAGAGTGCTCTCGGGTCCCAAACAGCAAGCCCGAGGTAGTGCAGTGATGAGTCATTGGCCACAAAATGTAATACAAATGGCATGGGTGTTCAGAGCACTGGCTTTGAAATCAGGCACATCTGGGTCTGGATCCCAAATGCACAGTTTACCAGTTGCGTGAACAACCTGGGCTAAACTCTCTGAGCCCGAGCTTGTTTGTTGGTCTGTAAAAATATCATCAAGAGGCCAGGTGCAGGGCCTTCAGCCTGTAATCTCAGCACTTTCAAGGTGGGCAAATTCACTTGAGCTCAGGAGTTCGAGACCAGCCTGGGCAACATAGCAAGACTCTGTCTCTACAAAAAAAGTTTAAAAATTAGCTGGGCATAGTAGTGTGTGCCTGTAGTTCTACCTCCTTAGGAGGCCGAGGTGAGAGGATCACTTGAGCCGGAAGGCAGAGATTGCCATGAGCTATGATTATGCCACCGCATTCCAGCCTGGGTAATGGAGCCAGACCCTGTCTCAATAAATAAATAAATAAATAAATATAAAGTTGTTGATGCTTTATTATTTATTTATTTATTTTGGGACAGGGTTTCACTCTGTTGCCCCAGGCTGGAGTACAGCGACGTGATCTCAGCTTACTGCAACCTCCGCCTCACAGGTGTAAGTGATCCTCCCACCTCAGTCTCCTGAGTAGCTGGGACTACAGGTGCGCCACCATGCTGGCTAAGTTTTTTGTATTTTTTGGTAGAGATGGGGTTTCATCGTGTTGCCCAGGCTGGTCTCGAACTCCTGAGCTCAAGTGATCCTCCTGCCTCGGCCTCCTAAAGTGCTCAGATTACAGGCGTGAGCCACTGTGCCCAGCCTCATCGACAACTTTAAAGAAGATTAAATGAGACACTGTTTAACAAATGTTGAGCCTGGTGCCTGGCACAGTAATAGGCTCTATGATTATTTAAAGAGCCTGTTGCTAATGGGAAGTCACTGTGGCAGATGCGCTAGACCCAGCGGGGCTGTTGCCTGGTTGAAAAGGGACGCTGTGTATGCGTGAAGGGTCACAGGAGAACCACTTTTGTTCCATGTGGAAATAGGAGTGTGATAAACAGCTGGAGTACAGCAAAGAAGCCCCTTTACTGTGGTCTTTATTTCACCACAGCTATTAACCAAATTGCAGAGGATTAAAAACCCTTTACATATAAAGGGTTTAGCCTAGTGCCTGTCAAATAATAAGCATTTAATACATATTAGCTATTGTGGTTTTATTGTTATTCTGGTAAAGAAGGTTTTTAGTGATTGGAATTAGAGAAAACAGGATTAATTTCTCCTTTTGGTGGAGTGAGAGAGCCTTGGCAAATGTACATTTTGGGGTCAGCTCTAGCTCTTGGGCTGGAGAGTGAGGAATCAGGTTAAAGGAAAGGGTCCCTGATCTCAGACAGGTGACAGTCTGACCAGGGAGACAAGGGTCAAGCTCATGTGGGCATCATTTTCCTTCTTACAGGTAGGTGATCCGTCCCCCTTCAAAAGCAAGGGATCTTTATGCACGATTCCACATCTGCATTCTGATAGGAAAGGGAAACAGCAGAAACAAAATACTCATCTGAGAGCTGCGCTTAGGGAGGACTCTGGGCTTTTATTTTTTTACTTCAGCCTTGTGACCAGTAATTTTAAGGGGAAGCCAATAACAATAATGTTTTTTAAAAAACCTCATGCCACCCCCGGCGGCATCTCCTTGGTGTACTTTGTCGTTCAGATCCGCTCGCCTTCTGTCCCAGCCTAATTCCGCCTGGCCTCAGCCCCCATTGTCCCTGGCGCTGGCGAGGTGTCCGGTTGCGGAGCCGGCTGCGTCTCTGGAAATGCATCCTGCATCCCCGCGTGGATAACAGCTGCAGCTATGTCGGAGATACACAAAGAGGGGAGAGTGTCATTGTGTGCCTTTTGACACATACATTAAGACCAAAAAGGAAAAAAAAATCATCTGTGCTGCCACCGACCAGACTCATGGAGGCCAGATTTCTCCAATTAACCAGATCTTGCCCTGGTGTAGACAAGACTTAGTGAGTTCGGGGAAGGAGAGGGGGAGGGAATTGGCCGGGGTCCCTACCGGAGTGAGGGATTCCGCCTCCCCTCTCCCCCTCCTCTGCGGGTTTAGGGAGGGGATTGGAGGTAGGGAGGAGCTGGGGGGCGTTTGGCCTGTGCCCCAATCTGGTGAGTGGGGTGGGCTTGGAGGCGTATGGGGGGCGGAGCGTGTGCCGGGGTCGCCGCGGGTCGGGTGGTGGGAGAGTGCGGGGGGGGGGAGGGGCGTGTCCCGGGGTCGCGGGGGGGGTGGGGTTGGAGGTGTGCGGGGGAGGGGCGCGCCCTGGAGTTGGGGGCGGGCACGGCGTTTGCGGGCGCAGTGGGCGGGGCGCGCGGCGGGCGGGCCGAGGCGGGCTCCTCCCCGGCGGGCGGGCCCGGGTGCGGCGCGGCGGCCTCGAGGTGCCTAGGCAGGGGCTGCCGGGCAGTGAGGCGCGGAGTCGCGCAGACGGAGGCGAGCGGGAGCGGTCGGTGGCGGCAGGATGAACAGCATCAAGAACGTGCCGGCGCGGGTGCTGAGCCGCAGGCCGGGCCACAGCCTGGAGGCCGAGCGCGAGCAGTTCGACAAGACCCAGGCGAGCGGGCGGCGGGCGGCGGGCGGCGGGCGGGCAGGCGGGCAGGCGGCGTCCCTGTTCACTCACGCGCGAACCTCTGGGGCCCGGGAGGAGCCGGGCAGCGGCAAGGGACCGCGCGGGAGCAGGGCCTGGGTCCGCCTGGGCGCTCCGAGAGCTCCGCGGCCGCCCCCTCCGGCCTCCGCCGCCCGAGCCGACCGGCGCGCAGGTGAACCGGAAGCCGCGCTCCCCGCTCCCGCCGGGCGCTCGGGCCCAGAGGCGCCGGGGCTGAGGGGGCCGGGGACGGAGATGGGGTCGGGGACGGAGGTGGCGTCGGGGACGGAGGTGGGGCCGGGGTTAGGTGTGCGCGGGCCCAGCGCGCGGGGTGCCGAGGGGGCCGGGGGTCCAGGTGCTCCCGGGGCCGGCGCGTTCCGACTGTGGGTCTCCGCCCTTCCGTACCGCTTATTGCCGGCTCCTGCCGCGGTCTCCCACCCCCTGAAACTGATGCCCCCCACGGGCAGTTTCCTTAAAGGAAATTCCTTAAACTCTCAGTTTCCTTCTCTCGTGAGTGGTTTCCCCAGGGCTGCACAGTCTCCTATTATTTGCTGGGTGAAAAGCTTCTCGTATGTCGCCAGACTTGTTTGCCGGAGCGCTGCCCACGTATAAATAGGTGCACACCCCCTCATTAAACACCGGCGCCCGACAGACAGAAACTTCCTGGGGCTCCCTTCCTGCGCCTCCCACGCCTGCGTCTCTTCCAGATGATGCCTATCCTGGGAAGATTTTAGAAATTAAATAAGGGCGCGGGTGTGCGTTTTGTACTTGTGTTTGTGCCGGGGACCCGCGATGGAGACGTTGCTGCGTTTCTGGTTTCCTGTTGCTTTGTATTTAACAAACTCTTTAAGTGTTCTTAGGCTTGGGGGATGGGCGGTGGAGGGGGGCATTCTTGTTTATTTGCCAAAATAAGTCAACCAAGACTGAAATGGCTGAAAAATTTTACTCCAGAGATAAAGGAAGCCAGAGGACCCCTCCCACCCCTATCTAAAGCAGGTTGGTGACATTTGCATTTGGGGCTATTTGCAAGTTCCGTCCCACTTGTCCTTGCGGAGAGCCGTGACTTCTGCGGTTGCCTTCACATCTAATTAGCAAATGCACTTTACAACAGCTTTCGTTTTGAAATGAGAGAGAACGCAGGAGGAGACCTTATAGTCCTTGTGCTTGGGATTGACCCTGAAAGCGATGATAAATCCTGAGGATATCAAGGCTTTAGAAATGCGAAGTGCTGGAACCCACCTGGCCGCAAATTATCAATTTATCCTTGTGATCATCATCACCATCATCTGGTTCAGCCCCGATAGCCCTTCATTTTAAAGTATGGCTTTAATTTAAAGTCGCCAATACGTAGTTAATTGTGCCAGGAACTTGTAGATCATAGAGGGAAAACTTTAGTTGGATGACAGATCTGGATGTTGTAAGAAACTGTTTATTCACTGAGTTTTAGATTTTTCTCGTGCTCTTGAGGTATAAAGAGGTCTGACTTGCTACATGGAGGAGATGGAATGTGAAGGACCAAGTTCGTTGATCTTAACGCTTAAATAAGAAGCCAAGGGCAACCTTCTTGAGTGTCAAAGAGAGAATCTGATACAGGACCACACATTTTGGTGGTTTGTTTGATACACAGGAAGGTGGATTTTTTTTTTTTTTTTTTTTTTTTGAGACAGAGTCCTACTCTGTTGCCCAGGCTAGAGTGCAGTGGCATGATCTTGGCTCACTGCAACCTCCGCCTCCCAGGTTCAAGTAATTCTCCTGCCTCAGCCTCCTAAGTAGCTGGGACTACAGGCACGCGCCACCACGGCCAGCTAATTTTTGTATTTTTAGTAGAGACGTTATTTCACCATGTTGGCCAGGCTGGTCTTGAACTCCTGACCTCAGGTGATCCACCTGCCTCACCTCTGCCAAAGTGTTGGGATTACAGGCATGAGCCACGGTGCCTGGCCAAAGGTGGATTGTTTTATTTTATTTTGCTCTGGGTTTTTCTCAAAGGCTTAGAGGGTCATACACAATGAATAACTTTGTAATGGGTGAATCTCACAGGACTCACCCATTCCAGGGTCCTTTTTCTGGAAAGATGGAGTTTGTGTTCATTGTCTGGGTTTGCTCATCTTCACAGTGACTTACTGAGGAATGTAAGAATGAGGCTTTGTACGTGGTTAATATTTAATTAGATCATTCCCAGAAATAATCGAGTGAGCCAGCATCCAGGCCCCGTGGTGGAAAAGGACCTGGATCGCTGAGGTTGCTACTTCCGTGTCTCCTTTGGGACAGAAAATAGCACATCCAGTCCAGGGACCTGGCTTCCTTTGTAATACGCTGCCTGTCTTGCATTGACCACAGCACTGTGTGCTGTGCGGGAACACTAGGCTGGCTTAGAATTTAAATCTTCACTCGCCTGCCAGCCTCCTTTCCTCCCCTGGGCTCCCGGGTCAGGAGGAGGAGAATTGCTTTCGTGTGAGCTTTTTTGACAGGACACACCCTGTTTGCAAATGTCTCCGAGGTTAGCACTCAGGAGTTTGAAGGGAGGTGATCATGTGCCTGCTGGGAGCTGGTGCCTGTGGTTGTTGCGTGGTATGTGTGTATAATCCCAGGAGAGTGTCCAGAAAACCAGTGTATGCTTGTCTTTCCCATGACTTTAGACCCTTTAAAAAAAAAAAACCCTTTTCAAAACAGAGGTGACAAACTTTATTGTCTTTTTGCTGTTGTATTCTGAATTCAGAATACTACAACCCACAGCATGCCTGTATTTGGAACCTGAAAACTGCCTGTATCATTTAAAAGAGGGTGTGGTGTCATAAAGGCACTAGTAAGCAAGTAGACCTAGGCTCTAGCCTGTGTCCCTGGGCAAGTTGCAGATTAACTCATAAACCTGTGTCTTTGTCTGAAAAAAACAATACAGATCGTTCCATCTATCTTATAGGGCTGGCGTAAGGTATAAGAGAGAGACTGTGTGGTAGCTGGAACCTGTGAACATGTTAATGACTGAGTAAGCCATTGTAGATGGAATTAGGGTTTCTCGTCAGCTGAGATGGTCCTTGAGATGGGGCGATTCTCCTCGGTTACCAGGTGGGCGCAGTGTAATCACAAAGGTCTTTAAATGTGGAGGAGGGAGGCAGGAGAGGAGGTCGGAGGGAGGCAGCGTGAGAAAGACTCCACTGCCTGCTGCTGGGAAGGAGCCACTAGCCAAGGAGTGTGGGCGTCCTCTATAACTTGGAAAAGGCGAGGAAATTGATTCTTCCCTTGAGCCTCCAGGATGAAACACAGCCTTTCTGACACTTTGCTTTTAGTCCTGTGAGACCCGTTTTAGACTTCTGACCTCTAGGACTGGGAGATGATAGATTTGTGCTGCTGTAGGCCACTGAGTTTGTGGTGATTTGTTACGGCAGCCGTAGGAACTGATACATCCAGTATGTAAACATGAAACAGCACCTAGGGCATAGCAGGGGTTCAGCAGATACTCAGCCACCCATCTTTCTCCCTTCCCTCTCCTGCTGAAAAGTTTAAAATCTAGAGAAGAAAGCATCTTTGAAACTATTATGGAGAAGAACGCAGGAGTTCTTGAAATGCTCACGGTGAGTCCTGCCTTTTCCTGATCTATGAACCCTTCTGCTTCACCGGGCCTCAAGTTTCCCCTGCAGGCCAGAGGATGGAGATCAAGCCCAGAAGATTCCTCTCAGGTTAAGATGAGAGAAACTCTTTACTACATTGCAAGGTCTCTGGCCACTGCTCAGTTAGCCAAGCCTGGCGGGTGAGCATTAATTGTAGACATAAAACTACCCAGGTGTGAGGGGTTCCTGTGGGGGCAGGGGTTGTCTGGGGGAGCAATGTGTGAAAACAGTTCATAGATCCAATTTTCCAGCTCGGTGAGATACATGCTCAGCATCCCCCATGAAACCAAAATCCTGTAAACAGTAACATTTATTGACATCTGGGGCTTCTCAGCCCCGGCGCAGAGTAGAACAGGGCTGCCCAGTAGGAACCAGAGGCAAGCCATGTGTGTACTTTTAGATTATGTAGTAACTACTAGAAAAGTCAACAGAAACAAGTGAAATTAACTATAATTACATATTTTATTTAACCCAGTATATCCAAAATATAACCCTTTCAACATGTAATCACAATAAAAATTATGAATGGGGGTTGGGTGTGGTGGCTTATGCCTGTAATCCCAGCACTTTGAGAGGTTGAGGCAGGCGGATCATGAGAACAGGAGATCGAGACCATCTTGACTAACATGGTGAAACCCTGTCTCTACTAAAAATACACAAAAAAAGTTAGCTGGGCATGGTGGCATGCACCTGTGGTCCCAGCTACTGGGAGGCTGAGGCATAAGAATCACTTGAACCCTGGAGGCAGAAGTTGCAGTGAGCAAGACTCCATCTCAAAAAACAAAAATGTGAATGGGATAATTTACGTTCTTTTTCTCCTACTAAATCTTGGAAATAGGTGTGTACTGGACACTCAACAGCTCATCTCAGTCTGGACTCACCTTTCCAATACTCACAGCCCCACTAGCCAGCGGCTGCTGTTCCAGACAGTACAAGTGTTAGAATCACCTGGCAGTTTGTAGAAAAGGGCAATGTCTAGGTGTCTAGGAGTGATTTGTCCGAAGTGTGGCATGGGCATTGAGCTGGTTCTTTCTGGGCATGCGCACTTCTGTTCGTGCCGTGACATCCTCTGCTTGGTTCCACCCCATCAGCCCACATGGTGATGCCCTCGTGGTGATGCCCAGCAGGCTGCTGACTTTCTGACCCCTGGGCTGTACATCTCCCTGGCGGAGCTGTTCCAGAGGCTGCTTCTTGGTCTAGGTTGGGGTTCGAAGGGGCTGCCCATCCCTAACCTCCCCTCCCTGTCTCTGATGTGCTTTGACACCCATGACACATTCATGAAGGCCACTTGCTGTCTTATCATTTAGCCTGTACCTGTAGCTTTGGGGTATGCTCCAGGAAGGTTTGAGTCATCTTTGTCCCCTCCAAGAGGTGGAGAGATGCGAACTGCAGCCATGTGTGCAATGGCAGGGCAGTCAAGAGCAAGGCTCCAGGTTCAGCTCCTGGCTCTGTCCCTTTACAGCTCTGCCTCAGTTTCCATATCTACAAAATGGGGGGCAATAATAGTACATTCCTCCCAGAGCAGTTGTAAAGATTTTCGGGCATTCGTAGTGCCTGGCCTGTAGTGAATGCCATTTGTAGTGAATGTTCACTGTTATGTTGTGTTCAGAAGAGCAGGTTGGGCTGAAGAGAAACAAGCTCCCTGTTGGACTCTGCCCAGTGCCCTTAGATTAGCTGTAAGCAGGAGCCTTGTGTGCTGGGGCAGTTGGGGAGAGAAGTGATCTGCACAGGGCTTGGGGGACTCAGCCAGGTGGGGAACAGTCCTTCCCTGGAAGAGTAAGCCCAGAGGTGCCGCATCACAAAGGCTCTCCAGGGTGGGAGGATATTCTGGGGTGGGGGACAGCCCCAGGAGGTGTGTGCAAAGCCAGCAGGAGCCTTGCCTGGCAGAACTACTCGCCCTTCTGAATAGGGACAGGCACAAGAGGCCCCTTCTCTGACCTGGCCCGGACTCCAGCCTCCGAGCCAGCGCTGCACCGGTCATTCGTGAATGAAACCTAGCTGGCCACTGGATCCCAGTAGCTTAAAGTGGAAAGCCTCTGAGTGGAGTCCAGGCCTGCTTGGCTGAGGGACAGGGACGCCCAGCCGGCTAACCTGAGACGCCTTGGCTGCTCTGTCGGCGACACCCTTACCCGTCCCCCGCCCCACTTGGTAATCTGCGATGCTTGAATATCACCTCCTCTGTGCAGCCACCAACTGCCGTCCTCCTGCCCAAGCCTCACTGTGCTGCCCAGTCCTTATGACATTATTTGCACTGCTTCCCCCGTCTGCCCCTGACACGCTGTGGCTGGCCCAGCAGAGCAGGAGGAAGCAGACAGACGTGGGGGTGGGCGCATGTGAAGACCAGGCTCGCCTGAGAAGTGGGAATGTGTCACCACCTCGCCGAGCTCCCTGAGCAACTGCTCAGACCTGCACCGGCCACCTAGCCTGGGGTCCTCAGGCTGGGCTTCGTAAGTGGCTGGATGAGTGGATGCCCAGGGGCCCGTGGTCTCCCTTCTTTGATGCTGTCCTCTTGGTGAGGCCTGAACGGCTCATGGCTATCCACTCTAGGGAATGACTGAGTCCTGGAGAAAAGTTTAGTTGGGGCGGTATTATTTTTTCTCTTGCTAAAATAAACATGATCCTCAAACTGCAGTAGGTTCGTCTCCCTGGGGGTGACTCAGCCCCCTGGCTTTGGGACAGACGGGTTTGTGGAGTGATGTCACCAGGGCCCAGAACAACAAAACTGCACGAGCTGGCTGCCTGTCACTTCCAGAGCCAGCCTGGCATAGGGGTGATGCAGGAACAGTCCTCCTACACCTGGGTGTTACCCACACAGCCTGGGGCAGAGGTGGCAGGGGGTCAGGCTACAACATCGTAACCAGCGTCCTGGGGAACCTGGGCTCTCATGCCCCCCTTTGGAGCTTTCCTAAATGATGAAATGACAGAGAGGCCAGGACCTAGCAGGCCTGAGTGCGAGTGAGGGGGAGATACAGGTGAAATAGAGCTGAGCAGTTGCCCCTGACTTCCTGTCTGCCGGAGCTGACCCAGCTGTACACCTCGCTGCTTTGCATGTGGCCGTATCCTGGCCTCCTCAGCTACAGAAACCCTGTGTTTGCTCTCATCAATGGCCTTTGAGGGGGGCAAATGCATTTGAATGAGCTCTCTCTGTCCTTCACCCAACTCTTTGGAAATGCTAAAGCAAAATAACCCGCCACTCTGCCAGCATCCAGTGCCCTAGCTCTCTGAAGAACGTTCTCGTCCCTGCCAAGTGCCGCTGTTAGGCGTCATGATAACAGCACAAGGAGGCTTACGTCTGATTCATTTCAGGGTTGATTTTAAAAATAGAAATTGTTTTATAGTTACTTTTACTATGCAGCTCTAGTGGATAAATTATTAGCGGGAGAAGGAGAGACTCACTGCTCTGAAGTCGTCCAGTACTTGTGTTTGAAAGAGCTCTTGTTCCTTGAGTGTACCCTTCCATTTGCCCAGTGGGGATTTGCTGATAGCCAGATGTTGGTTTAGGCCTGGAGAGAGAACAGGAAGGATGTCCCTGTATTCAGGGGTTGGAGGTGGGGACAGTATAAATTGGTGGACAGACAACTCGGGAGCCTCCTGGGCCGCAGGGTGCTGTGGGCTTGGCGTGTGGGGTGGCCACTGCCCGGAATTCTCCCAGCTCATTTGCCTGGCTTTGCTGACAGTGTCCATTCCTGAGATCTGTTTCCGTCTGGAGTCCACATCAGGCCTGGGCCAGGAGCCTCTCAGGAGTGTCACTTGCCTCACCCTGATCTCCCCCTCTCCTGAAACAGCATTCACTGAAATGCTTGCTGGGGTGTGCCCCATGAGTCTCAGCTCTGGGTCGCTCACAAGCCAGCAGGCCCTGTCTGGCCTGATTGTTCCTGGAAGCAGGGCAGGTATATCCTGAGGGCTTGGGCTCCCCAGGCCACTGGACTGAGCTGCAGCCCACAGCCCAGAGGCAGATGCCCTCGCCCCAAGGGATGGGGGCACGGGGAGGCCCCTTGGCTCTGCCAGCCCCAAGGCCTTTGTTACCCGGGGATTTGAACTACTCCTGATCCAGAGCCCACTCCCCAATTTGGAGGCATGTTAGAGGCCCTTGGGGTGTGCGATTCCTGTGGTGGGACGATAAGGATATCTGTGTTGACACACTTCTCCCCGCACCCGGCCCTACCCCTGCCCCCAGAACTGTGAAGGCCATGCAGCCCAGGGCCACCTGGGAGGGGCCTCGGGGTCCATCTCCGACCCCGCAGACTGCTGTGGGTCCTGCTCACTCTTAGTAGCTGGGGGTCCTCGGGCAGCTGTTCGGGCCTCCCTCCTGCTGCAGGTTTAACCCTGGAGGGTTATGCAAGGACTGAGTCAACATGGAAGGTGCTCAGAACAGCGCCCAGCATGCAGCATGCGCTCAGCCACATTTTTATTATTTATGACCTTGGGCAGGTGGTTAACCTCCTTCAGCCTCAATGTCCTCCTTTGTCCGCCTGCTCCGAGGTTCCTTATGAGCTTGAATGAGGTAACACCAGAACAGTGCTCTCTGCTCAGGGCTCAGCACAAGCCTGAGCTCAGTAAAAATGACTTTATTAATAGGTTATTGAGAACTGTCTGCTGGCCTTACGGCATACAGTATGCTCTTACCCCGCTTGGCGATGCCGGCGATCCTGAGTGTATCCACAGAGCCTCACCTGGACCCTGGGCCCCTGGGTACTCCTGAGCTTTCCCCACTCTCTGCCCTTAAAGGTCAGGCCCTTCCTGCTGCTGGCACTGGGCAGGATAATAGCAGACTCAGAGAGTTGTGAGCACGTGGCTCCTGGGGCGTGGGTGTGGACTCCGAGGATTTTTCCAGACCGGAAAAGCTGCTGGGTCTGTGGAGGTAGGCAGGAGCTGACCTCACTCTGCCCGCTCTGCTGTCTCCGTGGACCCTCCAGCTCCCTTTCCCAGGGTGTCTCATGGCTGCTGTGGAACTCTCTATTATTGTTGTGTTTTGTATTTTGTTTTGTTTTGTTTTGTTTGAGATGGAGTCTCACTCTGTCGCCCAGGCTGGAGTGCAGTGGCACGATCTCGGCTCACTGCAGCCTCTGCATCCCGGGTTCAAGCAATTCTTTGCCTCAGCTTCCTGAGTAGCTGGAATTACAGGCACGCACCACCACGCCTGGCTAATTTTTGTATTTTTAGTAGAGACAGGGTTTCACCATGTTGGCCAGCCTGGTCTCGAACTCCAGGCCTCAAGTGACCCACCCGCCTTGGTCTCCCAAAGTGCTGGGATTACAGGCAAGAGCCACCACACCTGGCCTATTATTTTTATTTTACTTTTTAGAGACAGGGTGTCTGTCACCCAGGCTGGAGTGCAGTGGTGCTGTCATGGCTCACTGCAGCCTGGAACTCCTGGACCCAAGCAGTTCTCAGCCTTCCGAGTATCAGGGGACTACAGCCGTGCACCACTACACCCAGCTAAGTTTTAAATTATTTTTGGTAGAGATGGGGTCTTGCTAGACTGACCTTAAACTCCTGGGCTCAAGTGATCCTCCCACCTCAGCCTCCCAAAATGCTGGGATTACAGGTGTGCACCACTGCGCCCGGTCCCCTGTCCCTCTCCATTATCGCTTCTGTCCTGCTTCCTCCAGAGACTTCCCCTGTTGTGCCCAGCAGTGGGAAGAACTGCATCCCCCCTCCTCATGCTCTCGTGCGACACGTTACCTCTGGCATCCCCTGCATAGCCCTGGCCCCACAGCCACTCACAGCTGTGCAGAAACTGCTCTGCCAGGCTCTACGTGAGGCCCCTTCTTGAGAGCTGGATGGGAGCTGTGGGTGCTAAGTAGCAACAGACCCCAGGGCAGCCCCATGTGTCCTTATGATCTTCCTTTCTCTAGCACTGGACTTTTCCAGCCTGACCTGAGGTCCATGATCAATCCCTTCCACTCCTCAAAGGCTGCGCTCCCCTGAAGGAGTATCTCTGTGGCAGCTGACCTCTAGCCTCTGGCCTGTGTCAGAGCTGCTGGGGTTGTTCTGGCGCACGGGGCACAAAGGCAGGCTGGAGAGAACCCAGGGATGGGCCTGGGCAGCCCTCTCCCTCCCCCTGGCACTCTGTAGTTTCCCCACCTTCAAAATGGGAGAACCACATTCATCCAACTTGGCAGGTATGAGGATGGCATGCTGAGAACCTCGGGACCCAGAACCAAGTATTGGTGGCAGTTGGACCTGCCTCGGGACTGTAAGCCTCAGAGCAGAGCTGTGTCAAGGATGCCTGGTGTGGATTTCACCAGAGTGAGCCCGAGCGCCCGCACCACTGTGGCCCCCTCAGACCCCTAGAGCCACTTTGTCAAGGGAGGGCCAGCAGCAGGGAGGCAGGGGGAGTAGGTGGGACATCACTGGGACCTGTCCAGGCTTCTCCTGGGCCAGGGCTTAGCTGCTACTGCCTGGTCAGAGCCGAGGCCCACAGAGCGGCCACAGACTCCCACTGTGCAGGCACTGTGCCTCCTTGTGTGGCGCCCCAAGCCTGGTGCACACATCTGCCCGCCTTGAGACACAACGGGGCTGTGTTCCCAGAGCCAGCCGGCACCCTGCCCGGGAGGGCCCTGCTGCCACGGATCCTGTCCCCTGCCGCCAGTGCGGGGAGCAGGCAGCACCGAGGCCCAGGCGCACAGCAGACCATGCCCCATGCCATGTGCCCAAGACATGCACCGTCACACTGCATTCCTGGGTCTCTCTCCTGCCATGAAAGCCATTTGTGTGCCAGGCACCGTTGAGGAGCTGGGGTTCAGCAGCGCCCATTGGCTCATCTTCCCCCTCATGTTGCTGACTGCTGGGTGAGGGGAGAGGGTGATAAATAAGGAAACACGCCCCCTGTCTGAGGGCGCCTGGTCCTCAGAGACCGTCAATCCAGGAGGTGCAGATTTCAACAGGGTGACCGCAGGAGGGTGTGAGGGTGCCAGGTGCGGGGAGCTGGAGCTCTGCTGTGTGGGCATATGGAGCCTAGGGCCACGGGGTGGCTGCACCTTGGCCTCACTATGTCTTTCCTTGCAAAGAGGAGAGGGTGGCCCATTCCCCCAGAATGTGTTCTCTGCTTCTAGGGTCCATATCTCAGCCCCATCCTGGGGTTTCCTTATATCAGAAGAAACCCCGAATGTCTGTGTCCACAGCCTCTCCCGCCAGGTCTGCATGAGTCAATTTGGCTCCACCCTTCCTGCCAGGAATCTTCTGAACCAGGTGGCAGCTCAGGTGTCGGCAGCTGGGGATGGGGTTACACAGCCTGGAGACAGACATGCCTGGCTTGTGACAGACAGCTGCTTGCCTGGCTGCTTGGGGGATGAGCTGGGCAAAGTCACAGCCCTGCCTCCTGCCCCCAGGAGCCCCTCCTGATGGAAGGAGCTGCCTGGAGCTGTTGAGAGTCACTAGGGACACAGGTCGTGGAGTCACACAGACCTGGCTTTGAACCCTGCCTTTGTCCTAAGTAGCTGTACAGACAAGTATGTAAGCGTTCTGTGCCTCAGTTTCCTCACCAGGAAAATGGGATCATTATCATTTCCCTGGGCTGTTGCTAGGAGGCGAGTGCCCCATGCCTGGCAGGGGCTGGGCACTCAGGATCCTTACCGTCATCGCTTCTGTCATGGGAAGTGTTCCACCTCGGTGGGGGGCGTGACATAGCCACGGCTTCTCACAGTTGGTGGATGTGTTTGTTCAAGGAAGGAGCTGAGGGCTGGGGGTGAGTGGCTGGGCAGCCCTCAGGGTCAGGCCCAGCAGAGCCTGTGTGCTTTTCCTCAGGTCCTGGTTCCTTGAGATGGGACTGCAGCTCCTCCCCGACTACAGGGAGCAGGGCTCAGGACACCTGCCTGGGAGGGTCCAGTACAATGGGCCCTGTGTATGAAAGGGGGCCAGCACTGTGCTAGGGGCCGGGGGTGGCCCAAAGGCTGCCTGGCCCAGTCCCCCCAGGCCCCATCTGAGGGTCCCACCAGGAAGGGCCCCTCAGCTCCCTGGGCTGGCTTTTCTCACAGAGGAAATTCCACAGTAGACCTTAATTGGATGTCCGCTGCTCAGGTGCTGGGTGCGAGAACACGGTGTCCAGGGAGAAGGCGCAGGAGCGCTGCACTGCCCCGGGAGCCAGCTCCCTGCCCTGCAAGGCCTGCCTGCCTCAGACCAGCCTGTGGCTTGGGCCCAGCTGCTCTTGCTGAGGCTGGGGGCTGGGGAGAATGGTTGGCCTGGAGCTGCCTGTCCCATCTTGGTGTCTGCATCTGTCGAGGTCCTGTCCCTCCTGCCCATGGCCTGGGGAGCTCTTCTCAGTCCGTAAACATTGGTGGTGGGGGACAGAGGCTTAGCAGACCTGTTCCCCACATGAGAAACCCCACGGAGCCAGGGCCAGCTGGTAGTGACAGTACCACCATGAGCCTCCCTCCAGAGCACAGTCACGTCCAGGAAGCCTTCTCGAAAAGGAGGCAGGAGCTGGGGGTGGGGGAGGGGACGAGACTGCTGTAGGTAGAGCCGGGAGGGGTGCTGAGGTTCTGGCCTTGGCTGAATGTGAGGGTCTCACTTGGGCAGCTCCAGATGACAGCTGCAGACCCCACTGCTGCCTTCCTCTGCCCCTGGCTGGGCTGCAGGTGGCAGCAGGAGCTTGACAGAGGTTGACAGGGCAAGTCTCCACCCAGGAGAGAGGCAGCATATGGGGCAGTGGGCCACAGGCCCTGAGGTCAGCCTCGGTTTTGTGGGGAATGCCTCCCGAGAGAGTGGGGACGATGTGACGTGGACTCTTTGTGGGGTGCCGCAAAGGTCAGGTGGGCCCCAGCCTGGGGCTCCAGTCTCGGCCGCTCTCCCCCGGGGGGAAAGTGGGCCGGAAGACGCCACATTGGGTTACAACCTGGGGCTCAGGGCACTGCATCTGCCAGGAGAGCCATGTCGTGCCTGTTTTGGGCAGGGTGGCCTCCTGGAGCCATAGCCCAGCTTTGGTCCTTGTCCCCTGACTCCTGGAGCTCTTGGTGTTCACTGTAGACCAGCTGTACCAATCAGGCACAGCGAAGTCCTTCAGCGGCTCAGGTTGAGGGATTCCTGCCTCCCCCGTCGCCTCTGCTGGCCTGGAACCCAGGCAGATTCCTGTTTGGTGTTACACTTTCTCCCTTGGGGTGGTGTCTCCTGGGTGGCTGCCTGGGGGCTCTGAACACTGCTCCTTTGTCCCTCACAGGCCATCAGCATCAGCAAAGCCATCAACACCCAGGAGGCCCCTGTGAAGGAGAAGCATGCCCGGCGTATCCTTGGCCAGCTTCTGGGCCCAGGAGTCGGGGTGTGGATGTGGGAGTAGCATGGCGCTGCAGGTGGCCTGTGGTGAGCTGTGCCGGCGTCACAAGGTCCCTCGCTAAGCCCAGGAAGTAGGGTCCTATGTGGCTTGTGTCATCACAGAAAATGCCACCATTGGGCCTAGTTAAGGTCTCCTTGTCTTGCCCTAACTCCTGTCCCCTTGGCTGGACACTGGAGCTCTGGGCTGATGGGCACATGATCGGGGGCTGGCCCTCTTTGGGCGGCTCTGGCCTCTCTCAGCTGTGTTTGCCGAGCCTCTGAGCTCCCCCACGCTCTAGTCTCTGCTTCCGTACTTGGCCTTGACATTGCAGGCATCATCCTGGGCACACACCACGAGAAGGGTGCCTTCACTTTCTGGTCCTATGCCATCGGGCTGCCACTGCCCAGCAGCTCCATCCTCAGTTGGAAATTCTGCCATGTCCTCCACAAGGTCCTTCGAGACGGGCACCCCAATGTGAGTGGCAGCTGTCCCCCTCACTCCCCCGAGGTGGGGCACTGTCCCGCTGACGTGTGGGCTCCAGCCCTGTTCCTGTCCCCTAGCTCTGGGCTGTTCCTCCCGCTCGGGTGGGGAGTATGTGTCTCAGGGCCCTACCCTAGGGTTCTGGACCCTCACCCTCTCCCCCTGTTCCCTGTGCTGCAGGTGCTGCACGACTGCCAGCGGTACCGCAGCAACATCCGGGAGATTGGTGACCTGTGGGTAGGTCCAGCCCAGTCCAGGCCCTGCCTGGCGTCGGGGGTTTCCTGAGCATGCGGGCCTGAGCAAAGGGCAGTTCCCTATGGGTAGCTCCTTCTGGGTGCTTGGGTTTTCCCAGGGGCGACAGTGGGGGGGGGGCAGCAGTGGGGCCTGCTCGGGGAGATGCCACCTGCCTTTGAAGGCCTGGCCCAAGGTACTCCACACACATAACCCGTGGGCCCTCCAGCTCTGAAGTCACCCGGGCCCTTTAGTCCTCATGAGTTGGGAAATGTGGCAACACCACAGCCTGGGCACCTCAGTGGTGGTTAGAGAGCCCGTAGTGGGGCACAGGCCTCTGGGCTCCCCTAGACCTGCTGCTAAAGAATCAGGACCAGCCGGGCGTGGTGGCTCACGCCTGTAATCCCAGCACTTTGGGAGGCCGAGGCAGGCAGGTCACGAGGTCAAGAGATCGAGACCATCCTGGCCAACATGGTGAAACCCTGTCTCTACTAAAAAGTACAAAAAATTAGCCGGGCGTGGTGGTGCTTGCCTGTTGTGCCAGCTACTCGGGAGGCTGAGGCAGGAGAATTGCTTGAAACCAGAAAATGGAAGTTGCAGTGAGCCGGGATCGCGCCACTGCACTCCAGCCTGGCGACAGAGCGAGATTCTGTCTCGAAAAAAAAATAGTTGTTTAAAAAAAAAATTTAGGACTGGAGGTCTGCATTTTGAGCACACTTGCCAGATGACTCTTAGATGCAGTAAGGCCTAAGAGCCCTGGGGGACCTGTGTTCTGGATGAGCTGCAAGACCTCAGGAGTTAGAGGTGTCCTGGTGGGCAGAGGGCCTTGGCCTGATTCTCTCTGGAGCACTGCAGGGCGCTCATCTGCCCTGGGCAGCAGGGACACAGGAGCAGGCCAGGCCCTGGAACGGGGGACCCACAGGGAGGCCTGACCGAGGCGTTACCCAACCCAGAACCACTGCACTGACTCACGTCCCTTGAAGCGAGGAAAACATTGCCCATGGTGCCAACTGCAGATGCAGGCCCAGCTGGCCTGGTCTCAGGGGCCATGGGGCTGGAGGAGGGAGGGGGGCAGGGAGGATGTGTCCAGGCACCCGTCGGGATGTGCCTCTGCCAGCACCAGCACTTTAATAAAGCGTCCCCCTCTCAGAACTGGCCTGCTGCCCTGGACAAAGAGCTCTCTTCTCACAAGAGTTTCTTTGGCAAGAATGACAAGGAGGAAGATGAAGGGAAAAAGCTAGAGACAGAGAGGGAGGTTGGTGGAGGCCGGGGGGAGACGTTTGTTGAATGAAGAAGTGCCCGATGGCGGGTCACTCTCATGCCCAGGTCCTTTAGGAGTCTTGGACGTGTTCCAGAGCAGTGGCCCCTTACCCTGGCTGTCTTCCCACAGGGACATTTGCATGACCGGTACGACAGCTGGTGAATGTCTACACCAAGCTGCTGCTGACCAAGATCTCCTTCCACCTCAAGGTGGTTTCCTCGGGGGAGTCATGGGGCCGAGGGACCCGTGGGCTTCTCCCGCTGTGACATCATGGCACATGTTGGGACATCGAGGGTGGGATCTGTCCTATCTGTGAGTCTTTCCACTAACTTTGTTCTGACTGTGACTAAAGGGGAGACAGGGAGGCCAGGGCGTCCTGAAGCTCCCAGAACACTTCAGCCATTTCTGTGGACGTGGGCACAGGCCTCCCCAGTCCTGGGCTTCCTCAGTCTCTGCTGTCCTGGCTGGGTGCTCCCCCTCCTCCCAGCCCCCTCCACCGCCCTCTGCTACCTATGTGGACCACAGCCTGGGTCTGCCAGGAGCAGGGCCCAGGGACCCAGCATGGGGCCCCCTGGTTCAGTGGCAGCTGGGTGGGGGTCTCTCCACAGCACCCCCAGTTTCCTGCGGGCCTGGAGGTGACAGATGAGGTGTTGGAGAAGGCAGCTGGGACTGACGTCAACAACATGTGAGTCACTCTGCATGGCTACCTGGCACTTGCCCTTGGCTTCTCCACTCCTTCCTACCAGGTTTCACACCCAGGCGTCTGCAGGGGACAGTGGGGTTGAAGAATGAGGTGGTGGCCTTATTTGTTGATGCTCATGCTCCCAGGGAACAGAAGTTGAAGTTAAAGGGGTGGGGTGTACTTGAAGGACTGTTGTCCTGGCAGAGGCACGCTGACACCAGAACCACGGTGTCTGCGGTGCCCCCATCCCTACTCTCCACTGGGCAGTCTCAGGACAAGTTGGTGGGCCCACCCACCCTTCTCATCCCTCCCCCACTTCTCTTCCGTAGCTTCCAGCTCACTGTGGAGATGTTTGATTACATGGATTGTGAGCTGAAGCTTTCTGAATCAGGTGAGCCATCCAGAGTGGGGATATGGGGGTCTGAGTGTATTGCTAAGTCCCCAGAGGTGGGACGAGAAGAAGAAAGAGGACATGAGTGATCAGACCAACTTACTATGAAATGCCCCTGGCCAGGCGTGGTGGCTCATATCTGTAATCCCAGCACTTTGGGAGGCCGAGGCAGGCAGATCGCTTGAGGTCAGGGGTTCAAGACCAGCCTTGCCAACATGGTGAAACCTTGTCTCTACTAAAAAAAAAATAAAAAATCAGCCTGGCGTGGTGGCACGACACCTGTATTCCCAGCTACTCTGGAGGCTGAGGCAGGAGAATTGCTTGAACCTGGGAGGCAGAGGTTGCAGTGAGCCGAGATTATGTCACTGTGCTCCAGCCTGGGCAACAGTGTGAGACAGTCTCAAAAGAAAACAAAAGAAATGCCCCTGCTCCTCCTGGGGTCCATGCACCTCCAGGGACAGGTAATGGGGCCTCCTGGCACCTCCAAAGCATGGCAGGCTCTAGCGGTTACGTCCAGGACACATGTTCAGCCATCCCTTTCACCCAGTGAACGTCACTCCATCAGCCCCAAGATGGGGAGGGTGAGGAGGTGTGCACAGGAGTCACCTTGCCAGGTTCCTGCCCCAGCCTTGGGCCACCTGCAGAGCCTACTTGGAAGAGAGGTGGTTTGGGTCATCCTGCCCATTTTCTGCTCTAGAAAGCCTCTCAGTCATCGTCAGACTTCCTAGCAGAGGAACCCGGCAGCTGCTGGACAGGAAATCTCAGAGAGCTCAGCTTTTAGGCTGAAGAAGTGATTGTTCTGGGTGGCAGCTTCAAAACAGCCCATGGGTGACTCAGTGCTCTCCATCAGAGGGCAAGAAGCAAATGCCTCCTTGAGGGAAATTGGGAATTAGAGGCAGTTTGGGCAGCCCCCGCCCCGAATCCCCAGGTCTGGCCTCTGCAGCTGGGCAAGCCTGATGGGCATTCAGTTCCAGGGGGTGAGAGGTAGGCTCAGAGTTGGACCTTTGTGCTGGGGGAAAAGCCTGCTCAGGATCCAACATGGAGAGCAGGGGCAGGTGTCCAAAGGTGTTGGCCCCAGCTATGCTTCAGGACAGAGCTACCAGGCTGTGTCCTGGTAGAGATGTGCTGAGCCTGAGCCTTTCAGCACAGAGGCCACCAGGCAGGAGCCAGGTGCCCTCGGCATGGGAGAAGGTCAGTGTGGGCAGGCAGTGGCCCCCACAAGGGGAGTGGAGAACACTCATAGGCACGCTTCCCACCTGGTGACTGAAGCACAAAGGAAGGTGTACCGACATCTGGAGAAACTCCCAGATCTCCAGAGGGGACAGGTGCAGGGGCTTCCCTGCCTCAGGGTCTGTGACAGCGAAGAAACAGAAACATCCTAAAGACGCCTCAGTGGAGGCCTGGCTGCATCTCGCTGTCTGTGCATAGCAGAGAACGGAGGGCGGTGGCGAAGAGAGAGATGTGTCCGAATCTGTGGTGACCGGGAAGATCTGGAAAACATTCTGCCGTGTGAAATCAGCAGATTGCAGAACAGCATGTACATACGTGTTTCAGATCCAAAGCAGTACTGGATGTGTACTGTAATTTTTTACAAGGAAAACACACTTAGCATGACTTGTAATTAAAAATTAATTTTTTTAAAAGGCAAGGGGCAGCACTTTGTGTCTTCCTTCTTGCCCCTCCCCACCCAGGCTCTCTCCTGTCACTGCAGAGGTTTGCAAGTGGTCCCACCACAGGCAAGGCAAGAGCAGGACCTGAGGGGTCGGGGCACAGGTCTGTGCAGCAGGGGCCAGCTGTCTGCTCTTTGTCATTCTTCTCTCTGCCCCGGAGAAGCTGCCAGCCGAGGAGGAGGCAGCCTCATGCTTGCCCTTTGTCCCCTTCCACTTGGTAGTTCTGATACAAGGCCCCATGGTCAGGAGCAGGGGAAGGGGGTCCCAAGGGCAAGCAAGGCTTCAGGGTCACTTGAGGTTTGCAGAGCCAAGTCCTGACCCCACTGCCCTGTGACCTGGAAGAAGCCCTGCCTATTCCCACATCTGCAAAGTGAGGCATTTGGGGTACTCCATCGTGAGCCTCCTTCCTGCTCTAACATTCAGCACAGGTTTGAGGCCCGTGGGCATGGAGCTGTCCGTCACCGTTGTCAGTCAGGCACCTTGTCTGGAAGCCCCTGCTGAACTGGGCTGGAGCTCCTTTGCCCTGACCTTGCTGTCGCCCTTGACCCCCTTCATGGGAGCATCTTGTCTGGACCTGGGGCAGCCACCAGCACATGAGGCTCCTGTCTTGGAGGCAGGGGGCACACTGGTGTGTGGGAGCTGGCCGAGGGCCCTGCTTTGAGGCTGGACCACCTCAGGCAGCTTGCCTGGCTCCCAAGGGCTCACACTCTTCCTCCCACCCCTCTTCTGCAGTTTTCCGGCAGCTCAACACAGCTATTGCTGTATCCCAGATGTCTTCAGGCCAGTGCCGCCTGGCCCCGCTCATCCAGGTCATCCAGGACTGCAGCCACCTCTACCACTACACGGTCAAGCTCCTGTTCAAGCTACACTCTTGTGAGTGGCCCGAGGTGGCTGTGTTTATGTGGCTTAGACATTCACTGTCCAAAAGGAAAATGGAGACATTAGAGATTTATTCATTTAAAAATAGCAGTAGTAAACCCACTACCCATTAATAGAAATAACATACATTTTTATGAAAAAATCACTATTTTACCGAACAGAAAATTTAGCGAGGGGCGTAGTTTTCATTTTTAGGACCCTGAGTGCCTGGCTTGGGCAAGACGGAGGCCCCACCTGCTCCCGGGTATCTCCCCACCGGGCGCACCGGAGGTGTGAGCGCAAAAAGGCAAAAGGTGTCTCGGGTGTTCAGGAGAGTTTTGATGTCACCAGCCCCTTGAAAGGGTCTCATTCCTTGACCACATTTTGAGAACCACTGTATTTAGTGTCAGCCCGGGACGATGGTGTTTGGGGAAAGCGGCTTTCTAGTGCCTCCCGAAGCCGGGTATGGGTCAGGTGAGATGCGGCCGCACCGCCGTCCTTTCATTCGCTGTTTGCTTCTCTAGCTCTGTCTGAACTGAGCCCTCCCACGGGGTCTCTCACAGGTCTCCCCCCTCCCAATGGGAGAGCGGGCCTGGCCCAGTCTCGGGTGATCCCTGATCTAGAATAGTTTGTAGCATGCAGAGGAACAAGGCAGGGCAGGTGAGCCCCCGAGCAGTGTGCAGGGAAGTCCTGTTACACTTGTGCCACTCTCCAGGTCTCCCTGCGGACACCCTGCAAGGCCACAGGGACCGGTTCCATGAGCAGTTTCACAGGTACTGCCTGGGGTAGGGCCACGATTGAGGCTGGCGGGGGGAGAGGCTCTGTGGCCCCTCCCTGAAGTTCCCACCGTCTTTCCCCTGCAGCCTCAGGAACTTCTTCCGCAGAGCCTCCGACATGCTGTACTTCAAGCGGCTCATCCAAATCCCCCGGCTGCCTGAGGTACCTCCCTCCAGAGGGCTCCTAGGCTGCCACCGCTGGTCTCTGGGCCCTACACAGGCTCTGGAGATGGCAGGAGAGCTTCCTGATGGGGGGACAGCTGAACAGGTCACACCTGCCGCCTGCAGGGACCCCCTAACTTCCTGCGGGCCTCAGCCCTGGCCGAGCACATCAAGCCGGTGGTGGTGATCCCTGAAGAGGCCCCGGAGGACGAGGAGCCGGAGAATCTCATTGAGATCAGCACGGGGCCCCCTGCAGGGGAGCCAGTGGTAAGCCGCCTGTCTCCCCCAGCCCTCCCCCTTGCCCACTGCCCAGCCTGGAGGGCACAGGTGAGTGGGGTACAAGGGTCACCGTGTTTTGCTGTGGCAGGTGGTGGCTGACCTCTTCGATCAGACATTTGGACCTCCCAATGGCTCTGTGAAGGACGACAGGTGAGGGCCAAGAAGCCGACTGGGCTGGGGGTGGCTGGAATTGGCCTTGGCTGAGCTGTACTCGGACCTTTTGGTCTGGAAAGGCCATGGGTGGGGAACGTGAACCCATGAGGTGCCCAAATCCTGAGTGGCCACTGAGGAGAAGACAAGTTCCTGTGCCCGGGTCTGTTGAGTTTTCTGGTTGACTTAACTTGAACCCCAGGACCTCTGTCCCCAGGGACCTCCAGATTGAAAGCTTGAAGAGAGAGGTGGAAACGCTCCGCTCTGAGCTGGAGAAGATCAAGCTGGAGGTGCTGGGGGTGGGGTCGGGTGGGGGCCGGGCCCCTCCCAGCCCAGGCAGGACCCCACATCACCCCTCCTCCCACAGGCCCAGCGGTACATCTCACAGCTGAAAGGCCAGGTGAACGCACTGGAGGGCGAACTGGAGGAGCAGCGGAAGCAGAAGCAGAAGGCCCTGGTGGACAATGAGCAGCTCCGCCACGAGCTGGCCCAGCTGAGGGCTGCCCAGCTGGAGGGCGAGCGGAGCCAGGGCCTGCGAGAGGAGGCTGAGAGTGTGTGGGGCCTCGGCCACAGGGTCCAGGGGTGCATCCCTAGCCCTTGCCACCCCACACTGGGCGTCACTGCCTCTCCTTTGCCCATAGGGAAGGCCAGTGCCACGGAGGTGCGCTACAACAAGCTGAAGGAGAAGCACAATGAGCTCGTCCACGTGCATGCAGAGCTGCTCAGGAAGGTAGGCTCAGCCTGTGCTCCATCGCGGCCAGTGGCAGGGCCTCTCAGGGATGGTGGCAGAGCATGAGCCCTTCCCCTGCCCGTGCAGAACGCAGACACAGCCAAGCAGCTGACGGTGACGCAGCAGAGCCAGGAGGAGGTGGCGCGGGTGAAGGAGCAGCTGGCCTTCCAGGTGGAGCAGGTGAAGCGGGAGTCAGAGTTGAAGGTATGTCCCCTGTGGCACAGGGCCCCGCCCCGGCATCCCCAGCCCACTGCCCCAGTGACATGCTGTCCTGTCCCAGCTGGAGGAGCAGAGCGACCAGCTGGAGAGGCTCAAGAGGGATCTGGAGGCCAAGGCCAGGGAGCTGGCCCACGTGCAGGAGGCCCTGAGCCACACGGAGCAGGTACTTCTGGCTTCGATGTGGGTGGCGGGGTTCTGGGGCCAGTCCTGGGCAGAGTCAGGTCCCCTTTCCCATGAACGGGCCATACCTGGGTGCCACTCACTGGTGCTGGGATGCAGCCCTCACCCAGACCCAGGGGCTACAAAGGAGATAGGACCTACCTGGTCCTCAGGGAGCCCTCAGTCTGACGGGGGTGGTCACTAACCCCCGATGCCCAGTCTGTAAGCGTGGGGGGCAGAGTGGATGTGGCCTGGGAGCCCTGTTCACATGCCCAGTGTCCATGTCCATCCACAGAGCCAGTCGGAGCTGAGCTCACGGCTGGACACACTGAGTGCAGAGAAGGATGCGCTGAGCGGGGCTGTGCGGCAGCGGGAGGCAGATCTGCCTGGCGGCCCAGAGCCTGGTGCGTGAGACGGAGGCGGCGCTCAGCCAGGAGCAGCAGCGCAGCTCCCCGGGAGCAGGGCGAGCTGCAGGGCCGGCTGGCGGAGAAGGTACGGCCTCCCCCAGGTGCAGCAGCACCGCTGAGCTCGCTCACTGCTGGCAGCTAGCAATCTGTCTCTGTTCTGCCTGTTCTGGAGATTTCACGTAAAGGGGATCATATACCATGCGTCCTTTTGTGTCCGGCTTCAACTCAGCATCGTGTTTTCAAGGGTCTCCACATCGTAGCCCCTCGTTCCTTTGGTGGTTGAACTATACTCCGCCGTGTGGACAGACCACATGGTGTTGATCTGCTCCTCACTTGGTGGACATGTGGGTTGCTTCCACTTTCTGGCTGTTGTGGGCGTTTGAGCACAGGTTTCTGCGTGAACATTTGCTGTCACTTTTGGGTAGATAGCTAACGTACGTGGAACCCAGTGGACCTGCTGGGTCTCATGGTGACTGTTAACTTGTTGAGGAACTGCCAGGCTGTTTTCCACAGTGGCTGTACCATTTTACCTTCCACAGCAATGCATGAATCTTCCAGTTTCTCCACAACCTTGCTAATGCTTATTACTGTCTTTTTATTTTAGCCATCCTAGTGGGTGTGGAGTGGTTTCTCGTGGCTTTGATATGTTTCCCCTGATGGCAAAGGGTGCTGCAGTGCTACATATCTTTTCACGAGCTCACTGGCCATTTGTGTATCTTTGGAGAAATGTCTTTTAGATCCTTGAGCCCATGATTTAATTGGGTTATCTTTTTATTATTGAGCTGTCCACCCTGGGAGGCCTCTCTCTAGAAATCACCACCACCACCCCCCCCCCCCCCCCGCCGCCCATCGCCCAGTGAGGGTCTCAGCTGGGCCCCAACTGGCTGCCCATGGGTCGGTCCAGAGCTGGGGCACATTCCTGGTCTTGGGAGCGTCTCTGAGCTGCCCTCTTCGCCCCCACTGCCAGGAGTCTCAGGAGCAGGGGGCTGCGGCAGAGGCTACTGGACGACCAGTTTGCCGATGCTGCGGGGCACTGCTGCCGAGGCTGCGGGGCATCCTGCAGGATGCCGTGAGCAAGCTGGATGACCCCCTGTACCTGCGCTGCACCAGCTCCCCAGGTAGATGGGAGGGGCCCTGCCTCCTCCCCCGTCCCCAGCCCTGAGCAGCGGGCTGCTGGGGCCTCACCCCTCCCTGTACTTGCAGACTACCTGGTGAGCAGGGCCCAGGAGGCCTTGGATGCCGTGAGCGCCCTGGAAGAGGGCCACGCCCAGTACCTGACCTCCTTGGCGGGTGAGTGCAGCCGGGGCAGGGCGGGGTCTGTGTCCCAGTTCCAGCACCCGTGTCCACCTCTTGCCTTTTGGGAGGTTTACAGACAGCAGGCACCTCTCCAGGAAGCCAAGCAGATGTCTCCTGCCCGCTCCCACCTAGGAACCCAGGCCTGCCCTGTGGGCAAACAGGCTTTTGTCTTTGGGGCTGGGGCCACCATGTGTCTGCAGCTGGCAGGTCACGGAAGGGCCCAGGGCCACATACGCTGCCGTGTGGTTCCCACTGCCTTCTGGATGTTGTCTGGCCGAGCCCTCCTTTCCTCCTCCTGGGACAGCTGGCCGGCCACGATGGTCCCAGTGCTAGTGTCATCCTCCCCCCAACCTCGGCCCCACCCATCTGCACAGATGCTTCCGCTCTGGTAGCAGCCCTGACCCGCTTCTCCCACCTGGCTGCGGACACCATCGTCAATGGCGGTGCCACCTCCCCACCTGGCCCCCCACTGACCCTGCTGACCGTAAGTGGGTCCCGGGATGGCAGGTTCTGGCTGCCTCACTGGCTTGTCTCCCGTGGGGTCTTTGTGGGGGACTGTGTGGGGGGCTCTACTCACGGCCCTTTCCCACCCCCAGGCCTGATAGACACCTGCAGGGAGTGTGGGGCTCGGGCTTTGGATCTCATGGGGCAGCTGCAGGACCGGCAGGCTCTGCGGCACATCCAGGCCAGCCTGGTGCGGACTCCCCTGCAGGGCATCCTGCAGCTGGGCCAGGTGAGGCGCAGCTGAGTGTGGGTTTGGGGGGCTTGGGCCTGCCTCTGATCTCTGCACCCCCCCTCTGGGTTGGGCTGCACAGGTATTTGTGCGTGGAGCCTGCGGCCTCAGGACACAGGGTGGGGACCATGCACCCTCCTCAATCCCTCTGGCCCCCAACCTCCATCCCAGGTCCTGTCTGACTCCCATCCTCTGCAGGAACTGAAACCCAAGAGCCTAGATGTGCGGCAGGAGGAGCTGGGAGCCATGGTGGACAAGGAGATGGCGGCCACGTCCGCAGCCATAGAAGATGCCGTCCGGAGGATTGAGGTGAGCACAGGATCTGGGGACTCCCCTCGTTCTTGTGGAGATTTGGGGACTTCCGGCCCCAACTGGGCTGGGTACAGGCTGCACCCACTCCTGCTCTCAGCCTCCAGGTAGGAGACCCGAGAGGGCTGGAGGCATCCCCTGGCTTTCCCGGGACCACAGTCCCCTCCTCCCAGCCAGCTCACGGCTCTGTCATTGGGTGCAGGACATGATGAACCAGGCGCGCCACGCCAGCTCAGGGGTGAAGCTGGAGGTGAACGAGAGGTGAGGCCCCTTCGTACCCTAGGCCCAGCGTGGGGTGGGCTCCCCATGGCCCCCTGCGGTTCTGCCCCCAACTGTTCCACTCATGGGAAAGGAAGGCCTGGCTCGGAGTAGACACGCCCTCCCCACCTGCTGAGCCCCACTGTGGCCAGGCCCACCCTGGTGTCGTGTGGGCCGTCCTGCCGAACAGCAGCCAAGTCTCCCCTTTCTCCTCTGCCTCCCCCAGGATCCTCAACTCCTGCACAGACCTGATGAAGGTGAGGGGGCTGCAACCCTGGGGTGGGCTCTGCACCTGGAGGGCCACCAGTCACTGCTGTTTTGGTCTCGGCAGGCCATCCGGCTTCTGGTGATGACATCCACCAGCCTGCAGAAGGAGATCGTGGAGAGCGGCAGGGTAAGGGGCCCACTGACAGCTGGGCACAGTCCACGAGGGGCCTGGCCCTCCCAGCCCAGGCCCACCTGGGCATGAGACCCCCAACCCCCTACCACAGGGAGGCCTCAGGGCCGCATCTGACGGCCAAGGGCCCCTGGGGACCCCTTTCCACCTTCGGTGTCCATGACTGGCACATCCTGCCGTGTTCTCTCATCGCCACTAGGGGGCAGCCACGCAACAGGAATTTTACGCCAAGAATTCGCGCTGGACTGAAGGCCTCATCTCGGCCTCCAAGGCTGTGGGCTGGGGAGCCACACAGCTGGTGTAGGTTGCCCGGGGGAGGGTGGGACAGGGGGGCTGCTTTCTGCCAATGGGAGTAGTTTTCGGGTCAGCAGAGTGCTGGGAGTAGAGGGGGTGTGGGGTGGCTCCGGCTGTCCACGGGGTCAGAGACCCTGGCCCTGACTGGCCCTCGCCCCTCAGGGAGGCGGCTGACAAGGTGGTACTTCACACGGGCAAGTATGAGGAGCTCATCGTCTGCTCCCATGAGATCGCGGCCAGCACGGCCCAACTGGTGGCGGCCTCCAAGGTGAGCCTGTGCACCAACAGTGACACACTGGGCTCGGCCTGGGGCTCCTTAACTGTTGGCTGTGGCTGCCAAGCTCAGAGCTGCTGCTGCCCTGAGCTGGGAGACCTGGGCCCACCCTGACCCCTCACCCCTCAGGTGAAGGCCGACAAGAACAGTCCTCACCTGAGCCGCCTGCAGGAATGTTCCCGCATGGTCAACGAGAGGGCCGCCAATGTGGTGGCCTCCACCAAGTCAGGCCAGGAGCAGATCGAGGACAGAGGTGAGTGCGGGGTGCCAAGGGGAGCTGCCGGTTCCTGAGGCTGAATACCCAGATGTTCACCTACTTGTCCTCTGGCCATAGACACCATGGACTTCTCTGGCCTGTCCCTCATCAAGCTGAAGAAACAGGAGATGGAGACCCAGGTAGGTCCCCCACGGCTACCCCATGACCTCTGAGCTCATCCCTTGGGTGAAGCCTGGACCGGGAGATGGCTCCGTGGGGGAGGCTGCACTGGGCTGGGCTGAGCAGGCCATGCGGCTGCAGGTGCGTGTCCTGGAGCTGGAGAAGACGCTGGAGGCTGAACGCATGCGGCTGGGGGGAGCTGCGGAAGCAACACTACGTGCTGGCTGGGGCAGTGGGCAGCCCTGGAGAGGAGGCGGCCAGCCGGCCCAGCACTGCCCCCCGAAGTGTAGCCACCAAGAAACCGCCCCTGGCCCAGAAGCCCAGCGTGGCCCCCAGACAGGACCACCAGGTGCTGTGAGCACTGGGGTTGGGGGTGGGGCATTCCTGGAGGGGAGTGTCATCCCTGGCCCGAAAGGGCACATGGTGCACATCCCTGGAGAAGTCAGGAACCACCGATAAGCCCTGGTGACACAGCATGCAGGGAGGGGCTTGCTCAAGGGAGAGGTAGGGCCCCGGGAGCCTGGCCATCACCACTGAGCCCCTCACCTTTGACTCCTGCAGCTTGACACAAAGGATGGTGTCTACTCACCTCAACTCGTGAACTACTAGGCCCCCCAGGGGTTCAGCAGGGCGGCTGGTAGACAGACCTGGGCCTCTGCAGCTGCCCTGACAGGGCCGAGGGGCCTCGCCCTCCACCCGGGGGCTCAAGCCTCCCACCCCACTGCCCAGATCAGCGTCCTCAAGGCCCCTGGCCCTTACTGAGCCTGCAGGGGCCGGGGCCATGTGGGTGGTGCTTCTGGATGTGTCTATCATCTGCAGAAGGAACTTTGGGGTACAGCCAGGACCCAGTAGGCCTGAGCCTCAACTCTTCAGGAAATAGCGTTTTTAATATTCTGAGCTAAAGCTCTTCTTCCTACGTTTCTAGTCAGCACACTGGGAAGCGGGCCACCGCGGGGCTCCCTGCCTTCTGGACTAAGAGCCTGAGGTGATGGATGGATGGAAGGTGCACAGCCCGTGCCAGCTGACGGGACTGGGGTCCACCATCCTGCCTGTGGCCTTTTTGGGCACTGATTCTACCAGGCCCTCCAGCTGCGAGGCCTCCGCAGACCCAGCTCTGGCTGGGTTGGAGGAATGTCACACATTACTCCTCAGGCCTGGCCCTCAGGCCTCTGTGATGGGAGCCCCCAGGAGGTGGTCAGATGCTGGAAGTGGCCGCTTTCTGGGGAGCGAGGTGAGACAGTGGCCCAGCCCTGCCTTAGCTCCTGGAGTTCCATTTCCTGCTGGAATCTGCAGCCACCCCCATTTCCTGTTTTCCATTCCCCCCGTTCTGGCTGTGCCCCACTGCCCACCTAGGGGGGGGGTGGTTTCCACCCCTTCGGAGAGTGGGACCTTGGCCCTAGGCCCTCCAACTCAGCCAGAAACCCAGCTGCTGGACCAGGGCCCTCAGGGAGGGGACCCAGCAGCTACAGCGAGCTTTGCCTGCCCATCGGATTTGAACAAATGTGTCCCCCTTGAGCCCGAGGGGAGTGGCAGGAGGGGTGGGACCAGGCTGGGAGGACAGATCAGCAGCTGCCATGCCCTCCTGTCCCCAGCCCCTTTAGCCGTTCACCCTGTGCTCTGGAAAGGCTACCAAATACCGGCCAAGGTCAGGAGGAGCAAAAATGAGCCCGAAGGACCAGCCCCTCGGCTTTGTTAGCCTTTCCTCCTGTTCAGGTGTTCTGTTGGCAATAAAATGCACTTTGACTGTTGTCACTGATGCCCCAGAGGGAGGGGCTGTGCCTGGCTCTTCAGTCCTCCAGGGACATGTGTTGTCAGGCCCTGGCCAGGTGCTAGGCTGGGGACCCCATCATCATGTCTGCATTTAATCCTAGAGCACTTGGGACTGAAGAGCACGGCTGTCACTGGCTGTGCGTGTCCGCCTTCCATCTCTGGGAGATTATGGCCTCGAGGCCCTCCTTTTTACACAGATCAAGAGCTAGCTGCCTCCACAGAGGCCACCCTCCTCTCCCCAGCCTTGATGCCCACAGCCTCCCTGGGGCTTGCAGCAGTTGCTGACCCCCTCAGCGTGTCTGAGACCATGCCTTAGTTGACAGTTCCTAAGTTAAGGTGGGGACCCTGACTCCCAGCTGGCCCGGACTTGAGCCATGGCCATACACAGCCTTTCTACTTACCGGAAACTCAAGGGCGTTTAGTCCCGGGTGTGTGGCAGCCTCACTCAGTCACCCACTTTCTGCAGGAGCACATGCCAGAGGGAAGGCTGAGGTGGGTGGGCTCACCCTGTCCTACCTCCTGCCAAGATGACTGGTATTTATGGAGAAACAGAACAGGGAAGGTCCTCTCCCCTTGGCTGGCTCCTGTATGGCCTCAAATGAGCCTCCCACCTGTGCCCAGGTCTCCTGGAGGACGAAGTGGGGCCTTTTGGCTGGGGCTGTGTATCCAGGGGTGCTGTGCCAGGTGGCTAGGACCATATGTGTGAAAGGGCTTTGCAAACTGACCATGAGGGCCGAGACAGACCCTGTTCCTGGGTCTTGTTTATATAGTGAGACGGCTTCAGAAAACACTAAAAGAACTGATTCTCCCCCCAGATACAGACCAGTGAAAGTCTGCAGGCACTGACGATACTTGACAGATCATTCTTGAGTCCTCAATGACCAAACCCTTTTTTTTTTTTTTTCTGGGAGACAGCCTTGCTCTGTTGCCCAGGTGGGAGTGCAGTGGCATTGACTCACTGCAGCCTCTTCCCAGGTTCAAGTGATTCTCCCTCAGCCGCCCAAATAGCTGGGATTACATGCGTGTGCCACTACGCCTGGCTAATTTTGTTTTTTGTTTTGTATTTTTAGTAGAAATACGGTTTTGCCATGTAGGCCAGGCTGGTCTCGAACTCCTGACCTCAAGTGATCCGCCAAGTGTTGGGATTACAGGTCACTGCGCCCAGCTGAAACCTTTAACTGGAGAGGCCGCCTCACACATGCCGGGCTAGAAAGCAGGAGCCTGGGGTCTGGTCTGGCTCCCCCTGCCCTCTTGGATCCGCCACTGCCCCTCCCTGGTCATCCTTGTGAACGGGCCACACAGCGGGAGGAAAGCTCCCCACAAGGCAAGGTTCATGAGCCACAAAACTCTGAAGTCCAGCATCCTCACTCAAGTGGACAGCAGATTTGGCTGTAAGCTTCCTGGCAGCCACAGGGAAAAGAGAAACTATCACTTTTACTTTAAGGCAAACAGGCTTCTCAGGAAATGCTTCCCTCTTCCTCACAGAAAAACCACAGAAATTTCTGCCGCACATTCCCATAGACTACGATGTGCCAGGAATGGCAGCTTCTAGAGACAGCAACGGGAGCTTGCACTCATCTCAGTTCCTGAAGTCCCTCACAGGGGCATCATGACCCAGATACACAGCTCAGCTGCGGTGGTGAAGACGCAGGCATACAAACACAGGCACGCAGCTTGGCCAGGGTGGCAGGCACACGGGCGTGGGCACACAGCGACGCAGGCACATAGCCAGAGCGGCGGGCACACAGGGACACAGACATGCAGCTCAGCAGGGACGGGGGGCCCTCAGGGACGTGGGCATACACCTCGGCCGGGGCGGCAGGCACACATTGACGCAGGCACATAGCCCAGCCGGGGTGGGGGGCACATGGTGGACACGCAGACGCAGGCACACAGCTCAGCTGGGACGGAGAGCACAGGGTACAGTTCTGTAGCTGTCCAAGGAGGCAGGGCTGGCAGGATCCCCACCTCTCAGCCTAGAGAAGGAAGCAGCACCCCACTGGGCTTTGGAGTGGGCAGAGGCAACTGTCTTCTCAAAACACCTGCTGGCAAGCCCCCAAAGCAAAATGTCAGAGCCACTAAAAGTGAGGTTTTTCCTCACTAAAACCCACCACAGAACATGCTAATGCAACTGCTTTCTCAAAACACCTGCTGGCAAGCCCCCAAAGCAAAATGTCAGGGCCACTAAAAAGTGAGGTTTTTCCTCACTAAAACCCACCACAGAACATGCTAATGCAACTGCCTTCTTAAAACACCTGCTGGCAAGCCCCCAAAGCAAAATGTCAGGGCCACTAAAAGTGAGGTTTTTCCTCACTAAAACCCACCACAGAACATGCTAATGCAACTGCCTTCTTAAAACACCTGCTGGCAAGCCCCCAAAGCAAAATGTCAGAGCCACTAAAAGTGAGGTTTTTCCTCACTAAAACCCACCACAGAACATCCTAATGAGCTTACACCATTCACACAGCACATGACGGCAACCTCAAGGACAAAGTGCAGGCACAGCCTGAGCCCTGAGGTCACCTTCAGTCCCCTGCTTGGACAGTGGCTGTGATCCTGAAGACATGCTCTCTTATGCATAGGACATGCTTTCTGTCCGTCACTGCTGTTTATGAGACTCTGGTGACAAACCAAGAGGGTAAGAGGCCCCGCCTTGAGCCAGGGATCCTGGACAGGCAGACATTTTTTTTTCAGCTTCAAACACAGACATCCCAGCCAGCTTCCCTGCTGGAGGTTTCATCGCCGATGTTTCAGAACCACACATCGTGAACATCCACATCCCCAAGTAAATAAATGACAGGCCTGTTATTAATAACTCTCTATTTATTAAAAAGGGTCCTACAGCTTTACAGCCACAGCACCAGACACGGCCCTGAACAGCGATGGCAAGCCCAGCCAGGGGCCCCTTCACAACGCATTTGGCTGCGACCGTGGCTGGGCTGTGGCATCCCTGACAGCGGCTGGTGGCGGAGGTATGGGGGCGGGTGGCACCGCTCACTGGAGATTCACAGAACATGGCAAGCCTGCCTGACTGGCGTGGCGGTGAATCATCCTGTACAACGTCATTTCCTTTAAGAAACGGTTACAGTAGAGTTCGAGTCCGAGAGCAGGAATGTACAGTCATTGAGGACAAAAGGCAGTGGCCTGGCCCGTGGCCCACTGGGACAGACCCCGCTTCAGTTCTGCCTTGTCACCCTGGTGGCTAGGCACAGGTCAGGGCCCTAGATGCCTGACAAGTGACAGGGGAGGGACGACCCAGAAGGTCCATGGGTAAGCACCTGGGCCTTTTCTGTCAACAGATGCCGCTGCCCCCTGCTGGGCCCTGGGCCTTCAGCACACGTGGCACGTGAAGATGAGGTTCCACGGGGGTGGGGAGAGAGCAGGTCCAGGTGGTTGGAGCACAGCCCCCACCCCCTCAATCCCGTGGGGTGGGCTTTCTCCAAATCCCTACCACCACCTGCCCCAAGGCCCAGCTACCAGCCAGCCAGGGGCAGAAGATACTGGCTAAGGGTAGCCTGGGTCAAGGCAGTCGGACGTCTTGACCACATGTAACAGGGCAATGAACTTGGACAAGCCCTTCAGAGAGAGCAGAGCCGCCGGGGGCCCGCGCCCAGCCCCTAGCAGGTGTGAGTCCTGGCACCTGGGGAACTAAGGCACAGCACGGGACACCCGAGGGTGGGAAATCGCATCTGCTTCATCTGCATTTCAATCTGCTCAAGACAGTATTTGCATTTTTTATAAAATTTCCCTGAATGGTCTTGGGAGTGTCAAAAAAGTTTTCTTTTTCAATATAAAACAGGAAAATCACACATGTAGTAAAAAATATTGGGGATTATTTCTTCATAGAAACCTTCGGGGCCGGCTTGAGGCAGGAGGAGAGCAGCAGCTGGGGACACGATTTGCTGTGCAAAGTCCCGCTCGTGCGGTCCCCTCCCACACCGGTGGCCATTCTCCGGCCTCTGGACTCGGCAGTGGGCCCAGTGCAAACTTTGCTTGTGGCTCTGAAGCAAGAGCAGCAGCCAGGTCTGGCAGTGACTGCGATGACCTCTCCCCAACACATCCAGTGAGCAACAACGCAGCTGCAGGTGGTGGCCCAGCCACAGCACTCTTCAGGCTGGCTGGCGCCCACCCGCCCTCACCAGGACTGCAGCGGCCACTGGGTGAGACACACACGACTGTTTTTTGAAAATAAAATAAGTATCATGAACCATGCTCATTAAATAAAGCTGCAATGGGAGGACCACAATTCTAAAAGGGAATGGGGGAAGAGGCTTTGTTTCTTCCCAAACATGAGTTCGTCAACACTAAGATACTTAGACATCATACGGAGAATGCAAACCGATGCGACGCGCGGGTGACAGGCGGCGACCCGGCACACACAACTGCCTCGGTGCCCAAAACCTGGGCTTCTACCACTCACCACTGACCTACAGTTCTAAAACCAGATGGACACGCTGGCCCAGGGCCCTGGAGCCCTTGGCACAGAGCAGACCTCCCCAGCCTCCCTCCCGTCTGCAGAGCGCAACACAGCAGGCGGAGGGAGGTCTCCCAGAAGGACGGCGCCAGTGCTCACTGGAGGATGAAGCCCGGCTGGTGCGGAGGCAGCCGGGGCGGGGGTCTCTGGGGGAGAGGTGGTGGATACGGGGACACGAACTGTGCAGAGAATCCTTGCTGAGTGGGGGAGCCCCACGCGGGGGGGCAGAGGCGGACACTGTAATCCTGGGTATGGCACGGCCTGTCCCGAGGCCATGGCCGCGGTGAACGGGGTGGCTAGGGCGAACTGCAGGCACTGGGGGTGGTGGTGGGGGCATGCGCCGAGGCGCAACAGTGGGGGAGGGGCCCACTGGCCTCTGGGGCAGGGTGGGGAAGGGGGACAGTAGGTGCCTGCTCGGGCAGCCTGGGCGGCAGCGGGGCCAAAGCCTGCGGGAGTCTCTGCCCCTTCAGCACCATCTCCTGGAGCTTCTCAATTTTCACCCGTCGCATGTGGGCCAGTTTCCGTTTGCTCTGATAGACATCAATGAAAGAATCCAGAGGAAGTTCTCCATCCAGAAACTTCTCTGCCATGTTCTGAAAAAGGCAGAAACCTGGTTACAGCAACAGCCAAATGGGGAGGCGCTCCCCTTCATGTCTAGGCACAAGGACAGGCAACGCCCAGCTGCTTCCAACACCGCGCCCCCTCTAACCACCAGAGGGCCCCACTCCCACTCCAGATCCCAGAGGTCATGGGCTCAGGCTGACCTCAGCACGAGCTGCCACCAGGCGGAGCGGAGGGCAGTCCTACTGCGCACACCACCACCAGCGCGACAGGCAGAGGCCCAGGAGGAGGTGGCCTTTGGGCGAGGGTCCCGACTCCTGGGTCCCAGGCCTCTTGAGCCCGCTGGAGTCCAACATCCCCTTGCCTTCACCCCCGCCGCACCCTGACTGACAGACTCGCCCTGGGTGGGTCAGCAGGACAGAAATGCCTGTGCCCGCCAGGCCCCCCCAAGGCCTCACAGTTCATCAAACCCAGCCCTATCTTGGCAAGATCCTGCCAGCCCAGCCTGCAACAACTTCATAACATTCGACGTTGACTTGTTTCCTTATCACCTGGCGAGGCCCAAGGCTTTAGTGCACAGCTGGACCTGTCCCAGCGGCTCTGTAGCCCCCAGCACATCCACGAACCATGGCACGTGGTAATTTGCCGACTGGCCCCAGGGGCTGGGGTTCACAGGGTGGCATGCATGCCCTCTCGGCCCTCCCTCAGCCCTGCCCTCACTCCCCCTGCTGCTCCCCTGGACCCCCTGCCTGGCACTTTCCCCAGCCCACAGGCCAGGCTTCCTGCTGGCATGCAGCCCGCACATCTAGGAGGCACCACCTCCTGACTGTGGCCATGCAGCACTCCCGGTCCCTGGAGACAGTGGGCCCGTTGACTGCCCAAAGTGACTCAAGGATTCCACCGAGGCTGGCTGGCTTTACCTCGGTGTCTTCCTCAATCTTGGCCCCTTCTGCTTGAAGAAGTGCTAACAGGGTCTCCAAGGAAGCACTGCTAGACTGTCTGTCTGGAAGAGAAGCAAGAGGCATGAAAGAGTGAGGGGTGTCCAGGTAAAGCTCTTCACGACGACGCCCACACAGACCGCAGTAGGATCGAATCTTCCTTTCCCAGGAAGCTGATGCCTGAAAACCTACAAGGGAACAAGGGCACTGAGCCAGTGCCTGGGGCCAACATCCCATGTCAGAGCACGCTGGGTCACCGGCTGCCCAGAGCCAGCTGCTTCCAAATATGGAGCAGTGACAGGGCCATCATGCCACTTTGTATTTCCTTTACGTTTTTAGTGATAACTTACATCAAGTGTACACATCTTAAGTGTGTAACTCAAATTTCCATGTGTTTAACCCCAACCACCACCCCCCTTAATCCAGACACAGAACGTTTCCCACCGGGCACCCTCATGCCCACTGCACCCACCAGGTAACCCCTACGCTGGCCTCTACTACAACAGAGGAGCTCCGCCTGGTCTTGAACTGACATCCTGCAATCAGGCAGTACAGGACATACTCTGCTGGATCCTTCCACTCAGCGCTGCGTCTCTGAGACCCTGCTCTGGTCTATGTATCAGTTCGTGTCTGTTCAATGCTGTGTAGTGTTCCATTGTATAAGTATACTTTTATTTGCCCATCACCCTGTAGATGGCCATTTTGATTGTTTCCAAATTTTATTTTAAGTAAGGTAATAAAGATACAACATTCTTGTACCTATCTTCTGAGAGACATGAATGTCCACTGCTTTTGGGTGAACACTCAGGAGCAGAGCCGCTGAACTGCAGCATACGCACACTCCTCATTTTAGAAGGTGCTACCCAACAACTTTCTCCAGGTGAAATGAAAAAGGAGCCGGTTGTAGTGGCGTGCGCCTGTAAGTCCCAAATGACCCACGGACACTCCTACCAGCAACAGACGCGTGGCACCTCACCAGCACCTGCGACTGCCGGTCTTTTACTTTAGGTCATTCTGGTTTGGGTGTGTGGCAGTAAATTTTTAATAAAGTTAATGGAGAAAATGACAAGATGATAGCAATAGTGACAGACATCACTGCTGCAGAAGGTGATTTTTTCACCCAATTTTTTTTTTTTTTTAAGGGATGGGGTCTCACTCTGTCACCCAGGCTGAAGTACAGTGATGCAATCACAACTCATGGTGGCCTCGACCTTCAGAGTAGGTGGGACTACAGACGAGCAGCGCTACTCCTGGCTAATTTATTTCATTTCTTTGTAGAGACATAGTCTCGCTCTGTCACCCAGACTGGAGTACAGGGGTGCAATCATGGCTCACTGCAGCTTCAACCTCCAAGGCTCAAGCAATCCTCCCTCCTCAGCCTCCAAAGAAGCTAGGACCACAGGCGTGCGCCACCACACCCAGCTCCAACTTCCCTTTATCTAAATGTCCCTTTGATAGCTATCAAAAGCACTCAGGATGCTCAACAATATTCAATTCTGAAGTCTCCTCCTAGTGGCTGTAAATTAAAGTGTGCCATTAAAATAAAGTGTTCCAGTGATGTATTTTTCACCCTTAACAAACAGCATAAGACAAATGGGCAAACAGCACAAGAGATTTGTTGAATATCGTAATTCAGAAAACTGCCTTCTTTCTATGCTGTTTAGAGAAGGTGGAGTCTTGAATTTTAAGAGTGGTTAAGTCTCCTCTTCTAAACTGGAGACTGCTGAACTGGCTGGGTTCCTCCTAATCCCCAACCCCTTTTCCAGTAACTGCCCCGAGGTGCCCACATTGCTGCCATCTACTCCACGCTGCAGACCCTGGGAGGTGTGCATGGACCTGGGCTGACCTCGGCAGCCACCGCCACTGCAGGGCCACTGGGAGGAGAGGGCAGTCCTGCTATGCACCCCGTCCTCCAGAACTGCAAGTGCAGAGAGGCTGCAGGTCTGGGGCTTCCATATTCTATACATAAACTGGTCAATACAATGGCTCACGTCTACAAGAGCAGCGCTTTGTGAGGCCGAGGAGGGAGGATGGCTTCTTGAGTTCAAGACCAGCCTGGGCAACACAGCAAGATGACCTCTCTACAAAAAAATGAAATAAAGTAGCTGGCTTGGGGTAGCGCACACCTGTGGTCCCAGCTACTCAGGAGGCTGAGGCGGGAGGATCACCCAGGAGGTCAAGTGGCTGCGGTGAGCCACGGTCATGCCACTGCACGCCAGCCTCAGTGACAGAGCAAGACCCTGTCTCTAAAATAAATAAATAATATACATATTTCAATGACTCTACTTCATTGCAGTGGAGTCACTGTCTTAATCTGAAATTTTTCCATAATATTTCTCTGCTGGCAGGGCAATAGCTTGAAAATGTGTCCTTCTCTCAACTCTTTATTCTTGAATGATCACTCATAAAGTTACCTAATTTGGTCTTCTTTATCTGATAGGCTTCAAAGAGAACCTGGAGTTCCTGGTATTTCTGGGTCAAGTGTGCTTTCAACGTGTCCAGCTGGGGCTGGTACAGAAGAGTTTCCTTCTGCCAGGCTCCGGTTGCTGGCAAGTGTCATTTCTTTGTCAAGCTGAACATTCTGCGTCTGCAAGGAACACACAAGATGATGAGAAACGAAAGTCTATCAGTTCCTAGGCAGCCCCGGAGGTCCCCGCGCGCACCCCGGGAGCCCGCTGCATCTGCTGCCGCCTCACTGGTCTCCACGGCTGGCACTGCATGCCAGGCAGATGCTACAGACCCGGAGCCAAGCTCCCTGGTTTCTCATTTGGATGCTGCTACCCATCGTAAAGAGTGAGGCTGACTTCCTTCCAGCACGTTTCCAGGACAGGCTTTGTCCTGTGACTCCATGCAGAGCCCTCCCTGCCGGGGCTGCGCTGTGACTCAAGTTCCTTACTACGGGCATTGTGCTTGCAGAAATAAACAAGCTGTCACAATTTAGAATTTGATTTTTTTCAAAACAAGTTTCTGCTGCTCCAGAGGAAGTTAAAGAATCACTTTTATCAGCAGGAGACCAGTTGGCATGATGTCAATACAGGCTTCATAAGCTGGCTTAGAGGTCCAACCAGCAAGCTGAAGAGACCCTGGGGAATTAACTGTGTTTCCAGCCACCCTGGTTCTCTCCATGCCCATCCCAGCTCTTAGGAGCCTTCTATCATCTAGCTGTTGGTGCATGAGCAAAGCCGACCAAAAGCTGGGGGAAGGGGAGACGTATTTTGCCCAACGGGGGTTTCATTTTGTCCTTTCAAGCAATGACAGGCTACACTGGTAGGCAGAAAAGAATCCGTCTGCCCAGAACTTAGGGGAGAAAGAAAGACGTGGAACGTCTGAGAAAAAGGCAAAAAACTCCTAGCAAAACTTAGCCAGAGTATGTTTAAAGAAAATAAAAACCACAAACGCATCGGTATCCTAGTTCCCCCTTCCACTCACTCATGATCGGCTTCCTCTGCCACAGCCTAGCCACCACTGCCCTCCACTGTTTCAACAGCACTCGATTCCTTACCCAGTGTGTGTCCCCGTTTCTCTTTAAGCAGCTCTTCTTCAACCCCACCCCAGGCATCTCATTTTCTCCTTAATATTTTCTACCACCCCCACCCCAGTCTATTTTTGCTGCTGCTTCCTTCCTCTTGGTAGCTCGAGTATAGATTCCTGGCCATGCTGCGGTCCCCACCCCCAGTCATACCCACTTATTGCTGTCATAGTTCCCAGTGCGCTCACAGAAGTGCACACGTACCACACACACAGGGAAGAGGCTCAGGGAATCGGAACAAAGAAAGAAGCCCTTGGATCCCTGCCTCAATGAGGAGATCCCTAACCCCAGTAGGAGGCTCCTTTCATTTCAGCAGACAGTGATCTGCATCTCCAGACCAACAGCTTCACACAAGACCCTAAAGATCAGGCTCTGCT
This sequence comes from Ateles fusciceps, assembly GCA_036589455.1. Lineage (NCBI taxonomy): Eukaryota > Metazoa > Chordata > Mammalia > Primates > Atelidae > Ateles > Ateles fusciceps. Next base: position 4,033,941 of record JAZHEH010002317.1, on the reverse strand, counting down.
GAAAACCGACAGGATTTACATGACAGTGGAAAAGCAAACCTCTCTCCAGATTATAAAGTAAAGCCAACAGTGGCCCCGAAACGTGGGCGGTAGAAATGCTTTCATCTCTTCCTGATGCTTTTAGCAAAAAGGAGAGTCTTGGGACTGGAAAGACCCAGTTTCACTGGGGTTCCTGGTAAGCAGTGGGGCTCCCGTCACCCGCTTCCCCACCCACAGGGCGGCTCTCCATGGGCTTTCTATGTCAGGCCCTGCAGAAGCGTCTTTCCTTCCATTGTTAAGCCATTTAAAAGAACAAACAAAAACCACTGTATGGCCACTCTGGAAAACAGGCACTTTTTAATGAGGCTAAATCTGTAACTACCCTATGACCCAGAAATTGTGCTCTTGGGCATTTATCCCAGACAAATGAAAACTTATGTTCAACAAAAACCTGCACATGACTGTTGAGAGCAACATTTATTCCTAACAACTAAAATCTAGACGCATCCCAGGTGTCTTTCAACAGGTGAATGGTTAAACAAACGGTGGGCCAGCCAAGCCACGAAATACCACTCAGCAATAAAAGGAACACACTTGACTGGCGGGACTCATAACGCTCCAGGGATTCACACTAAGTGAAAACAGCCAACCCCAAAGGGCCATCCACCCACGACCCCGTGCACACAACACCCTTGAAATACAAAATCACAAAAATGGAGAACAGATTAGCGGCGTGTGTGTGACTATAAGATGGCAACGAAGGGTTAGGGACTGAGCCGACCTGACGTTCTGTGTCCTGGCAGTATCAGTGCCCCGAGCTTGGTGCTAAGAGTGCACTGAATTTCACCAGATGTTACCGCTGGGGGCGGCTGGGAAGAGGACACAGGATCTCTCTGTATTATCTCTTACAACTGCATGTGAAACTATCAGCATCTCAAAATAAGTTAACCATAAATACAACCACTAGCCACTGCTGAGCTGGCTTTCTCCTGCTGGTGTCACCTGACGGATCAGGAGGGGCAGGTGTTCCAGGCTGCACTCAGGCCCCACAGCTCTGTGCACTCCAGCACTCTTACTTCAATCAATTCTTTGTTCGATAAACGTTTGCTGGGCAAGTATCATCTGCCATGCCCAGGTTTAGGCACAGGGAATTCTGAGAAACAGGAGTGCTCCCAACCTCAAATAAACTGAGTCAGCAAAAATGACCCAAACTCATCAGCCCTGATCTGTGAGGCCCCAAATGGCCTGGTCCCCCGCCGTCCCTTCCCGGTCAGTTCTGAGAGAGCAGGTCCCTGACCATCCTGCCTACACCAGCAGCCACCCTCTGTCAGCACCCACATCTTCCATGGTGTCGTAACTGTCAACAGTGAGGATTAAAAATCTGTTGTCTCAATCACTGTCTGTCTCCCAACACTGAATACAGATGACACACTTGTCGTCTTCAGCATCCCAAGCACTTTGCACACATCTGCCACTCAGTGAAGATCTGCTGAATGAATCAGAGAGCACCCCCAACCCTAAAAAGCCAAAACTCACTCAAAGCCAAGCCTGGCAAATATGGGAGGTAACAAACTGGAGGAATTAAAAATGAGCTACATTTGTCAAGCGCTGAGTGCCTCCCATCCTTTATGAAGTAGAGGCACTCACTTCAGAAAGTCACTAGAGACTGAGTCTAAGTGAGGGTCTCACACTGGACCTCACAGTAATTTTGAAACAATTTCCTCAAAAGTCCTCAGTCAAGGTAGCACACAGCAAGTGCAGGTCTCCCCCACAACCACTAGAAAAGGCGCACTCCAGGCAGCACCGACATTCCAGCAGGCAGCGTGGACTACTACACGGTAGTCTCAGCCTTGGCTGTGCCTTACCATCCCCGTTTATTGGGGAGTATGGGGGCTGCTGTTAAAAATCTCAATGCCCAGGCTGGGCGCAGTGACTTACGCCTGTAATCCTAGCACTTTGAAAGGCAAGGCGGGTAGATCACGAGGTCAGGAGATCGAGACCAGCCTGACCAACATGATGAAACCGCAATCTCTACCAAAAATACAAAATATTAGCCAGGCCTGATGGTGTGCACCTGTAGTCCCAGCTACTTGGGAGGCTGAGGCAGGAGAATCGCTTGAACCCGGGAGGCGGAGATTGCAGTGAGCCAAGATCACGCCACTGCACTCCAGCCTGGGAGACAGAGCAAGACTCTGTCTCAAAAAAAAAAAAAAAATCTCAATGCCCAGACCAACTCCTACCCATCAAGCTCTTCAGGAGGGGGCCGAGGTATGGATATTGTCTTCAAAGCTCCCCTGGTGATACATACCGCTCAGCTGAAAACTTTTGCTTTAGTTTCACCATAAAAATGCATCTACAAAGAAAATCTTATTTCCGCAGGGTTTAAGTCAAGTCAAAATCATTTGTCCTACATAATAGAAAGTCCTAGAAGAGAGGAACACAAGGAAGCATGAACTATAACAAAAAGACAACTCATTTTTCCACATTTCTGGGTTCTGGGAAAAAAAAGGCAATTTGTTTTGTGATTTTTTTAATATCCTTTGGATATTCAGATGTTTTTATATATAAATACGATAAATTCTTTTTTTTTTCTTTTTGTGAGACAAGAGTCTTACTCTGTCACCCAGGCTGGAATGCAGTGGCATGATCTTAGCTCACCACAGCCTCTGCCTCCTGGGTTCAAGAGATTCTTATGCCTCAGCCTCCCCAGTAGCAGGGATTACAGGCATGCACCCTGCCTGGCTAATTTTTTTGTTTTTTTTTAGTAGAGACGAGGTTTTGCCCACATTGGCCAGGCTGGTCTTGATCTCCTGACCTCGTGTGATCCGCCCACCTCAGCCTCCCAAAGTGCTGGGATTACAAGCATGAGCCATCAGGCCCAGACAAATACAGTAAATTCTAAATGGCCACCCCAGAGCATACCCACAGCACTCTGCAGAACAATGGCAGTGGGGACAATGGCCCAGATGCAGGTGCTGAAGGTGGATGTCTTTTCTTAAGCATTGGCTAAAACTCTTCAGCACTCATAACCTGCCCAGAACACACCCTGGATGCTGCATTCAATGCAGAAACTCTTTCTTCAATCTTTCCGTTGTTCCAGTTGGGAATAAAAGCGGAGGAGAAACACCAGCCTTGTTCATTTGCAAAGCAAAGGCAAGCTGGCCAGGACAGGCCTGGGAGGCCTCCACGGGCACAGCACACACCACTCAGCAAGGCCCAGATGGCAGCCACTCCGGCCACATACGCCCGACTCTCCACCCCTCTGAGACTGATTCCAGCCTCAATGTCTGTGACCAAATCTGCACAGTAAATCTGAGAATGCTTAGAGAGGTATTTTAGGAACCAACAGACTGAACCAACAAAAATGTAAGTTGCCACTGTCTTTGTCTTCATGGTAGGCACCGACAGATACCTGAAATTGAAAACAGTGCTGCCAACCTCTTGATCGTTCTCATGATCCTTTTCTTAACCATAGAAAAGTCTTTTCAGGAAATAATCTCTCTGTGGTAAAGAAACATTCTTATAAATTTACTCAGTTTCACTTCAGTTTCCACTTCTTCTCATAAGTGAAGAAAAATGAGATGCCCAATAGCAGCATTTGTAGTAGGATCCGGCTTGTAACAACTTATTTCTGTCACCTATCTGTGCATGAGTGCAGAGGGCTCCCTGGAAGCATGCTCACCCCAGGGTAACAGCAGCAGCCCCCGAGTGGTATTTTTTTTTTTTTACTTTCCGATTTCCACTTTTAACTATCACAGTGCTTGATTCATTATGGCAAGCACACATAACTTTGTAGTAGAAGGGTTTTTTTTTAGTTAAAAAAGTATCACATATACTTATCTAGGCAGAAATGCGGAGGTCTCTCTCTCTGGGATGCTTACATTAATATATGTAGCTCTCTCAGAACACGCAGTCTGGCTCGGTGCGGTGGCTAGCGCCTGTAATCCCAGCACTTTGGGAGGCCGAGGCGGGCAGATCACTTGAGGTCAGGAGTTTGAGACCAGCCTAGCCGAAACAATGAAACCCCGCCTCTACTAAAAATACAAAAAAAATTAGCCAGATGTGGTGGCAGGCGCCTATAATCCCAGCTACTGGGGAGGCTCGCACGAGAATCACTTGAGTCTGGGAGGCGGAGGTTGCAGTGAGCCGAGATTGCGCCACTGCACTTCAGCCTGGGCAACAGAGTAAGACTCCATCTCAAAAAAAAAAAAAAAAGAATACCACATACTATCTCAAATGCACATGTCATTATTTATTTGGGTTGGGGGAGTGTGGTAGAAAATAAAGTCAACAAGAAAGAAAAGAGATCTACACTCCCCTTTGCACATGCCATGGCTGCAAAGGAGAGGCACCCAGGGGCAGAGGTAGGGACAGGAGACCGCCTGCACCTCTGTGGCCAGCGCTGGGTCAAGGGTGTAGGTTTCCGGTGGATGCTTTCCAGACCAGACACTTCTACAATGTGAAATTCTGATTCCAGTTGGCCAGAGTCTAGCTTCTTCATCTGTAATTATAATTGTGCCTTTCTAAACACAAAGGCAGACAAATCTGCCCCACATTTCCAAGCTAAATCTTCTTCATGAAAAGATACTCATAGCAGTTCTTTTTTACTCCTTCACACTATAATATAATCCTTATAAAAACTAAGTAAGTGACATGACTGAATTAGGTTAGCCAACTTACACGGATCAATGGGAATCCTTAATAGCACCGGAGTCCTTTAAATGCTCGAAATCCAGTGTGTACCTGGAATCTGGGCTGTGTTAGGATAAAAACAAAATATGCCCGCATCTACAGCATTCTCAGAAGGCACAGTATTTATGCAAAGTAAAGAAATCACATTTTATTTAACAAGCAAACTTTATTGGAATTTTTAATTTTTTGAGACAGGGTCTTGTTCCATTGCTCGGGCTGGAATGCAGTGGTGCAATCATGGCTCACTGCAGCCTTGACCTCCTGAGCTCAAGCGATCCTCTCGCCTCAGCCTCCCAAAGTGCTGGGATTACAGCCGTGAGCCACTGCGCCCAGCCACAAGCAAGCATTTTGTTAAACACCAAGCGTTAGGTCGAGAAAGATAAAATGCTCTTCCCGCCAAGACTCTGCTCACACTGGCTATTTAGCCTGCAACGCCCTCCTACCCAAATCTCTGCCGCAAACTCCACCCTAACCGAAGCCTTAGCAATGGCAGAGCCTTTTCTCAACTTCCCCCAGCCCCACCACCACCACGTGGAGCTAGACCCTCAGTGGTGGGCATCCCCCTGAAGCCGTGCTTATTGAGATACAGTTCACACCTCCTACAATCCATCTACTGGAAGCATTCCACTCAAGGGGGTCTCATATTTCACAGAGTACACCTCGGGCTTCACTGTATTCACACGGTATCCCTCTGTGTTTTTTTGTTCATCTATTCATTCACTCACGAGAGAGCCACGTGAAGATGGGGGCAGCACGATGTGGTCACAAGCCTGGGACGCCAGCACACAGAAGGGAGAAGCAGCAAGGAAGAGTCCTCCCCTAGAGCCTCCAGAGGGAACAGGGCATCCTGATTTTGGACTTCTGGCCTCCATAACTGTGACAGAGTAAGTTTCTGTTGTTTTAAGCCGCCCAGCTTTTGGTCATGTTACAGCAGCCACAGTTAACTAGTACAGTGCTAGAATCTTCCACCCGTTCTTGAGAACCACTGTCTATCCTGCTCTGTGCCCCAGCAACCAGCTAGACGAACTATACCAACCCTTCACTGGGACACTCACCCTCAGGTTCTGGTTGGATTCAGCAATGAGGATCAGGGGCAGGAGGAAGATGAAAAGGGACGGCGGGGATCCGAGTGTTCCCCCAGGCCTGGCTGAGGAGGGGCTGTAGCTGGGCCAGCTCCTCTCGCCCTCCCTTCCTCCAACGCAGCCCTCTCCTCTGCCCCTCCTCAGGCCTGGAAGTGAGCAGGACATGGCTGTTGCTAATCCTGCACCAGGCTTTGGGGGTCTCCACACTGCCCTCTCCTTGTAGAGAATCCCTTAATTCAACGCCTTGCCAATCCCTCATGCTAACTGTGCCATGTCTTGCCAGAAGCCTGACTGAGATAGCTGGAACAGTTTACCCCACGAAGTGAAATGATATTTAAACCCACATCTGCTCTTTTGATGGTGGCCATAAAGGCCCTTAAGAGCAGAAGCATGTCTTAATCATTCCCCTGTGCCCAGAACCTAGCATAGCAGCCAGGCCAGCACAGGCACATAATAGCTAAATACTTGCTTGGCTGGGTGCAGTGGCTCACGTCTCTAATCCCAGCATTTTGAGAGACCGAGATGGGCAGATCACCTGAGGTCAGGCGTTCGAGACCAGCCTGGCCAACATGGTGAAATCTTGTTTCTACTAAAAATACAAACATTAGCCAGGCATGGTGGTGCACGCCTGTAATCCCATGCAGGAGAATCACCTGAACCTAGGAGGCAGAGGCTGCAGTGAGCTGAGATCACGCCAATACACTCAAAAACAAAAAACAAAAAAAACTTGTTCAATTTCATCCATAAGAATCTTCACGGTTGGGGCCTCGGGCCACTAACTGTCAGTCATTGTGAAAATCCTGCTAAGTTTTTTTTGAAGATTAGCCTTTCTGAATGTTTATATTATATTCGTAAATAGTAACGTCATGGGTTGATGCTTATTATTACAAACAACCAGATGTCAACTGGGAAACTAGTTGAATTCCTAGCTTACTATCGCAGTGATAATGGTCTGGCAGTGAAATGTAAAGGGAAAAAATTAAGATGATGACACTGACAGCTGGAAAGCAAAGCTACCCATTACTGGGGTGAAACGTGAGGCACACAACACACATGGAGACACACACAAGCTGGCTTTGTGCAACTTTTCTCTTCAGCTGAAATTCAGCCCTCTCCCACTTAGAAAGCAGGTCAGAATGTTACAGTACGTTATTGTCATGAGAGCCTGGAAGCCACTATATTTACACATGTGTAATTTACACACGAGCGCAGCTCACACCTGTCATCCCAGCACTTAGGAAGGTAGAGGCAGGAGGACTGCTTGAGCCCAGATGATCAAGACCAGCCTAGGCAACAGAGTTGGACACCATTCTCCACAAAAAGGAAAAAAAAAATGACAAAAAACAAAACAAACAGAAAAACCCTAATTCCCAAGCTTCCATACCTACAGCTCATCAGGGCCACAACAATATGCCCAACACAGTGGCTGGCCCATGTCCGTTCGTTCATTCATACAAGAAATACTTGGGAAGCACCTCTGTGTGCCAGGCTTGGGGGAGACACCATCATCACAGGGAGTCTGGCTCAGAGTCTCAGTAAGCCCACCCTCCCACATAAGGCACTGAGTATTGTGTACCACCCAACTCCGGGGGTTGCCATTCACTTTGTACTGCAGCAATGCAGCCCCAGACTGCATCTGCTCTTCCAGTAAAAGGCTCAAGAGAAAAAAGGGAAAAAATCAAAACAGATGTGATATTAACAACTTAAGTAAGACAAGTTACTGGTGCAGATCTGAAAACTTTGCTCTTGTCAGCATCTTCTAGATTTCCACAAAATTTGCTGACGTTTGTTGAGCATGCCTAGCATGTGCCACCTTCTCTTAGTTCTACTGTCTCCACTCTATCCTCTCTGTGACAGTGACACAAACTTGTCCTCATTTTACTCAAGAAACAGGAAATACAATCTTAGGAAGGTTAAGTGAGCTATCAAAGTTACAACTGCCAGTAACTCCCTCCAGACTGCAATCTTACTGCTGTGCAGTGGCTCACAACTGTAGCCCCAGCTACAGGGAGGCTAAAGCAGGAGGATCACTTGAGCTTAGGAGTTCAAGGCCAATCTGGGCAACCTAGTGAAACCCTACCTCTAAAAGTAAATTATTCGGGGTATGGTGGCTCATGCCTGTAATCCTCTGGGAGGCCCAGGCAGGAGGACTGCTTGAGACCAGCAGTTGGTTGGAGAATGGCCTGGTTAATAGAGTGAGACCCCATCTCTACAAACAATTAAAAACGAGCCAGATGTGGCAGCACACATCTGTGGTCCCAACTACTGGGGAGGCTGGGGAAGGAGGATTGCTTGAACCAGGAAGGGCAAGGCCGCAGTGAGCTATAATTGCACCACTGCACTCCAGCACAGGATCAAATAGAAATTTACTAGTTTACTATTTCTCTATTTTCAAGTTATAACAACAATCATTTAAGGTTCAATCCTATTTATAATCTTTTTTTTTTTTTTTGAGACAGAGTTTCACTGTCACCCAGGCTGGAGTGCAGTGACGCGATCTCGACTCACTGCAACCTGCAACCTCCCAGGTTCAAGGGATCCTCCTGCCTCAGCCTCCTGAGTAGCTGGGATTACAGGCACGCACCACCACGCCCAGCTAATTTTTGTATTTTTAGTAGAGCCGGGGTTTCACCATGTTGGTCAGGCTGGTCTCAAACACTTGACCTCGTGATCCACCCGCCTCGGCCTCCCAAAGTGCTGGGATTACAGGCGTGAGCCACCGCACATGGCCTATAATCTTTTTTAAGAACCTTTTATTGAAGATACTTTCAAAAGCAAAAGTAGAGAGATGAGTACGATGAAACTATGTATAACCATCTCCTAGGTTCGACAATTAGCAACATTTGCCCATCTGGCTTCATCTGTACTCCCGCTTTTTTTTAAATGTAGTTTAAAGCAAACTTCAAGCATCATCATCATTTACCCTTAAAAATGTTATAATACTTCTAACAGGCAAGAACTTTTAACCCTAGCTACAATGCCATAATCACGTTTAGCAAAATTAACAATAATCCTTTAATATCAGCCTCTGCATGTGTTGGCTCGATTTTTTTCTATAAGGAGCTTTTTGCCTCATCTATTTGACTATGTGAAATATAGTTTATACACGAAAAGCAGGATAAATGCTTGGTTCTTTCCTCTATTTTTCTTTTTAAACCAACTTTTGGAAGACTGAGTTCATGCCTGAGCAACAGCCTCCAAAAATGACCAAATAAGCTTTTTGGGAGTATCATTATCAAGTAATGAAAGCTTTATCTCTGACAGAAGGCTGGTGGTCCTGGGGCGCCACTGCTGCCCTGCTCTCCAGTAGCATATGTCTAAGATCCATCCTGTACATTTGTGGCCCCCAAGCTCAGCTGGCCCTTCTCAAAGGAATACTAGTTACTCTTGGTGGGAAATTTGATTTTTATCTTTTCCTCTCCAGATAAAATTAAATACAAAGTTATCTATATAACACAAAGAAAAAGAATGAAACAAATCTTAGCTTTTGTACTATTCTACTAGTAGAAATGTTCTCAAATGGCATTAAGACCTTAAATACAGCACGCTTATGGATTAGGCTTGATAAAGAAAGGCTGGCGTGCATTCAGCTAGGTTAATTGCATCTCTTTATATTTTACTATACTTGATTTATCCCACCAACTAATTTCAAGGGTAAATTTCATCAAAGTAACATGCAATTTGAATTTGGGCTTTACATTAGAGGCTAGGTTATTTAAAAGCCCAAATTCAAGTTCATTCAGTAAAAAGATATTTCCAGTGATAAACTAATTTCACCAGTCTCCACCTGAATTCAGGCCTTCGGGTGAAGCCTGTAATCCAAGCCTACAATATCCCACAGATGTGCTGTAAACACATTAATCTGGCTTAATTCAATTCCAATCTTCGGTTTTATTGGGGGGGGGGCGGGAAACAGTTGCAGACTTAGACTATTTATCATGTTGATAAAATTAAAAGATCTGAAAATACAGAAATACAGTTAAAGAATCAGAGAACATTATGAAACAGTCCTAAAATATGACAATCCTGGCTGGGGGCTGTGTGAAACCATCTCCAAGGCTACAGCCCACTCAGGAAGGAAACTTACCAGCTGCTTATCGAATGTTCCACCAAATAACTTACTCAGCACACAGAACCTCTAACTTCCAACTATTAGATTAATAAAGAAAGCTATTTTTGATTGGAGACATCAAAATCATTATTGAGGGAAAACCTGCTTCCCTCCAAAAGGAGCAGACAGTGGGATCTAGACTTAAACGATCCCCCTCCATATGTAGCTGATGTGAATCTAAAAATTGGTATGTCTAACTGCAGCTAACCACAGAAATACAAAAAGCTAGGCTTGAAAATAAACGGACTATTCCTAGGGAAAATGGAAAGCGACACACTTGACAGTTTCTGTGGCTAGCAGGCATAACTTACCAGGGTTGGGTTTTGGTTTTTCCTAGATTATTTTTTTTCTTTTTTTTTGAGACGGAGTCTCACTCTGTCACCAGGCTAGAGTGTAGTGGCACTATCTCAGCTCACTGCAACCTCCACCTCTTGGGTTCAAGCAATTCTTCTGCCTCAGCCTCCTGAGTAGCTGGGACTACAGGCACGTGCCACCATGCCCAGCTAATTTTTGTATTTTCAGTAGAGACAGGATTTCACCACGCTGGCCAGGATGATCTCGATTTCTTGACCTCATGATCCCCCTCACCTCAGCCTCCCAAAGTGCTAGGATTACAGGCGTGAGCCACTGCACCCGGCCAGAAGACATATTTTCTAATACTCAGAGGAAAAACAAGCTCTCCCTTCTTCTTGGACTTATTATGTGGATAATAGTGTCAGTAAATAAAGAAATATAATAACAGGTGTGAATGGTTCTGGTAACTGGCACAGGCTATAAAATATCCCCCTATCTAGTCCACACCTAATTCACGAGCAAGTTTTCTTTCAAGAGAATCAATTTATATTAACTAATGCTTTCCAAAGCACTCAGTTGACAGTTTTTGTAGAAATAACTTTCTCTTTTCACTCACGGTTCATTGGCTGCCCCAGGATTTAATGAAATCACAGCATTACTATACCCCAAAACCAGAATGAACGGATCTGGAAGCAAACACATTTGACCCTTTATGAGATTCCGGTGTGGAAGCAGAAATGTCCAGACACCTAGTCATGACCACATGACCATGAGGGGTGTCAGTTAATAGCTTCTACTTCCCTCCCATCCCAAAAAAAGCAGCTTATGGAAGACAGAATTCCTAAAGTCTGATTTTCTTATTAATAGTTTCTGGCCAGGACCAACAACCAAAGCATTCATTTGTTTAGGAAGAGCTTAGGTTTGTTTCCCCCCACCCATCTCTATTTCCTTTTTACCACAATTTCTGGAAATTCACGTCTGAGAATTTTTTGGACTCGTCTTTACACAGGTGCAAATAAGAAAGTGCCTATCCAGGTGGATCCTTTGATTTATATTTATTAAGACTGTATCTTTTGACAGTTTTGTTTTTACATTTAAAATATATCATGACATGAACTTTCCAACACCTGACTCAGAATTTGGTTCAACAGATAAAATTTAACTCTCACATGACTCCAATTACTCATCTTCTATTCTGTTTAAATGAGAAAACGCTATTCTAATAACGGAAACTTTTTTTCAGTCTGTGGGTAGAGAAAGGGATTAGTCAAAGAGAATCTGTTACTTGAGAATATGCCACTGAAATTTCATAACAAAAAAACTATATAATCACATCTCATGGAGGGGATCAGATATTCTACCTAAAAATTGCCTAGATACTTAAGACTTACTAAAAAAAAGTTAAATGTTCATCACTTTAACAAATTTGTTTTCAACAGATTTCAAACATGTTAATTGCATTATAATTTATAACAGCAAAAAAGTGCCTAAATATCCAATAAAGGAATGGTTACATAAATGACATATTCACATAATGAAATATCATGTAGCTGTTAAAAATCACGTCACGTAACAATACTCTCATTTAAAAAGAAAATGCCCAGAGTATAACTTTAGGTGAAAATCAAACAAAAACTCTACATACAGAATCACCCCAAAAGAGGAAAACAAAGAAAAAAACCTAAATGCTTAGTTAACAGTGTTTATCTCTGGGTAGTGGTATGATGTGATTATACTTTTCTTGTTTATGGTCTTCTGTATTTTCCAAGTTTTCTATAATAAACATGAAAAAATATTATTTTAAAGGTTTAATTAGTTGAGATCAGAAATAAAACATACTATTATACTTCCCTGGCTTCTTAAACAGAGTACATGAAACTAAGATAGCTTTCCTTGATGATGCAGAATTGTCATTACGAATATCAAGTAACTACGGTGCTGTCTCTGATACAGCAATACCCTTGGGCTATGAAAGCAGACGGATATGTTTCTTCCCTAAATAAGCATTTGCCAAAACATGCCCCAGGGACCCAGTCCTGTGAGCCTTTCTAAGAGCTCTGCAATCAAGTGTGATGAGAAATACTGTGTAGGCTGCCCCGTCTGGAGCTTCACCACACACCCTAGCAGAAGAAACAAACAAAACAAAAGCCCTCTTGGCCAGTGTGGTGGCTCAAGCTATAATCCCAACACCTGAGAGGCCAAGGCAGAAGGATTGCTTGAGCTCAGGAGTTTGAGACCAGCCCAGGCAACACAGCAAGACCTCATCTACACTAGACATCAAAAAAGTTAGCCAGGCATAGTGGCAAGCGCCTGTAATCTCAGCTACTCGGGAGGCTCACTTGATGGAGGCTGCAGTAAGCTATGATCACGTCCACCACACTCTAACCATCTGGGAGACAGAGCGAGACCCTGTCTCAAAAAACAAACCCCTCTTTAATTCACAGGGTTTCCCCAAATTGATTTACCATGGAACTCTTTTTAACATGCACAAAATTAGAGACCTATGGGAAACACTACCCTAATCAAACGGCCTCAAAATGTATTCACAGTAACAGCTTCCATTTACTGGGTTCTTTTTCCTGCCAGGCATGGTAGAAAACAGTTTATAAACATTATCTTATTTAATTCCCAGAATAACTCAGTAAGGATGGTATTACTAACTCCCATTTTAAAGAGGAGGAAACTGGCATTTAGGAAGGTTAAATACTTGCCCTGAAGCTTCCTAACAACCCGAAACCCGTCTTAACTGCGATGCTTCAACAGTCGACTTTCCAATTTTTGTGCAGCCTTGTAACTTTTGCCTCTTCTTTCTCTGGCACTTATTTCTTGATGATGTTATTGGTTCTTCTAGTTTTTCCCTACAGTCTTTTAACATTTGCCACTGGCAGATAAACCACATGACTAAGTGAATTACCATTTGAACTGTGCGCAAAGCAAGATTCACAGGCTCTGCTGTGTGTCCAGCATATGTCCTTGAAGTTGGTTATCTCGGCTGCCCAAAGATCATTTTTATCAACCATCTTTCAGCCTCCTCACTCACCTCTCAGCTTTCTAATCTCATCCCCCTCAAATCTATCCTTCCCCTGGTTGCCAGAATCATCTACATAAATGGCGAGTGTGACCAACCACAGCACTCCCTGGCTTAAATCCTCCAACGGCTCCCTGCCTAGAGGATCAAGCCCAAGCTCCTTAACAGGGCAGATGAGGCCATCTGGTCCCTGAATGCCTCTTGGGCCTCAGCCCCTACTACGCCCTGCCCTGGTTCCTCCAGCCATGCTTGTAATATTCCTGTGCGCAGGCACACAACACACTCTGTCCTGGCTGCTTCCCTAGGTGCCTTTGCTCCTCCCATATGCCTGGGAGCCCTTCTCGCTCATTACCTGGCTAACTCTTAACTCATTCTCTGAATCACAACTTATGAGTCATTCACCTCCAGAAAACACTCCCTGCTGACTCCCCCACCTTCCAAAGGCTTACTGGATCTCCCCCTACCAGTGTATAGGCCTCACTACTGTTTCCCGTGTACCCTGTACACCTGCACGATCCTAAATGATGAAAACTATGTGGCTTACCGGTTTCACATCCCCTAAGTGGCATACCACAGGTGCTCTGCAAAGGTTGGGTATATGAATAAACTTCCTTGACCTCAGTCATGTTCACATTAATGAAAACTGCTACCTGATGGCAAACATGTTAGCCCACTTTTTAAAAAGTTTTTTTAGAGACAGGGTCTCACTATGTTGCCCAGGCTGGTCTCAAACTCATAGGGCTCAAGAGATCCTCCCACCTCAGCCTTTGGAGTAGCTGGACTTACAGGTGTGAACCACCACACCCAGCTCTGATGACAAACATGAATTAGCACTATGTCCCTCTACTATCCTAGGCACTGGGCTGCAGATATAAATATAATCTCGAGGTGCCATTAGTTAACCTTGGAGATAATTGATTTGAAAGAAACATTAGCTATAACGCTGCTTGAAATATAACAAATTACTCAAATGTTCACTTTTCACATAAACTCTTTGACAAAGTAATGGACAAGCTTCCTCACAATTCCATGACAAATACTTTGAAAAGTTTTCCCTTGACATAACATAATGGAACCTAGAGACAGCAAAGTTAGGTCACCTTTTTACTTTCATTCTTCCCTTAGGAGAAATTTTACAAAGACCTTTCCTCTGCTTTTGTATCATTGAGACAGTCTTCCTGGATAATGATGAAAACTCACATAGCTAGGGAAGGAAATAAAGCAATGAGAACTCTTGTCTCAGCATGTTCTGAGTGCCAGGGATGACCTACGAGTGGCTGACACATGGTCTTCTAGAGCACCTCCCACTGCACACCTGGCATGAATCCCCATAGCCACATTCTGCTACAAATACTGTAATCAAAGCCAAACGGGCAACAAGGCTGGCCTTCCTCAGCTCAAGAGCACAACCATTCTGCATTCGACAGACCAGTGAGGGTCAAACAGTGCAGTCTACTGGGTTCCTCTTCCGGCCAGTCTCTAACAGGACGTTAGGTCATCTGACTTGTTTCTCTTGTTTCTCCCCCTTCCTTCAATTGCACTTCTTTCCTTCTCCTAACCCACTAATAGCTCCTAGCGGTCTTTCAAACTTTTATATCGTCCTTGATTTCCACAAGCTCTTGGAGGAGAGTGGCTTGAATTTCTTTTCTCTTTTTTGAGACGGAATCTCGCTCTGTTGCCAGGCTGGAGTGCAGTGGCACGATCACAGCTCACTGCAACCTCCGCCTCCCAGGTTCAAGCGATTCTCCTGCCTCAGCCTCCTAAGCAGCTGGGACTACAGGCGTGTGCCACCACGCCCAGCTAATTTTTGTATTTTTAGTAGAGACAGGGTTTCACCATGTTGGCCGGGATGGTCTCGATCTCTTGACCTCGTGACCCACCCGCCTCAACCTCCCAAAGTGCTGGGATTATAGGCATGGAGTGGTTCGAATTTCTATCTCCAAGCAGAGCATTCCCCCTGAGCTCCAGAACCGTACTCCAACTGCCTGCAGGACAGAACCCTGCCTGTCCCTCACACTCGGACTAACCCAGCCTCAATGACGCCCTCCCTCCTGCACCCCACTGCCCCTCCCCTCCCCCACTCACCATGGCCCCGTCTCCTACTCACTTCCACTTGAAGCCCAGTTAGCACCACTCACTCAGCAGCACTAACCAGGCACATCCTGGGTGCCAGGCACTGTGCTGGGTGCCAAGGACAAAAGAAAAACATGACAAAATGCAGCCTCCAAGCCAGTGAAGTACTCATTTAACTTACAAAATGTGTGTCAAGTGCCAAAGGAGAGGTATACAAAGAAGCTCAGGGACCATGTGTTTGTGACTGAGGTGGGGAAAGCACTCGGCAGGTCAGCAGGACAGGGGACATGAGAAAGGGAGTTCGGCCAGCTGGTCTGAATCCCTCTCCCAGAGCCCTAGCTCAAATCCTAATTTCTTCCTAACCCCTACTTCCACCGCCAACCCGGTCCTGCCATTCGAGGCGTCTCCCCATGCCAACCCAGCTCATGCTCTGCTGCCAGATTAACCTTCCTGAAGAGCAGTCTCATCCGACTGCTTCTCTGCTCCAAAATGGTCACGAAGCTCCCTGCTCCCTAAATTAACCACCACGGAGAGCACACCCTGACACTCTCCCTCACCAGCCCTATTTCTTGTCATTTCTCTACATACAAGCAAATGCTATCTGGCCAAAGTAGACAAGAACTTGTCAGACAACCCGTCCCTGCTTTCCTGCCTCTGTGCCTGTGTCACTTCCTCCTGAGCCCCCATTTTTGTCCATCAAAGCCTACTTAGAGAAATAAATCTCTAATTCAATCAGTGGGCATGGGGAAGAGCACGCTGAGGGCAGAGCACACAGGGGGGGGGCTTCTGCCGGGTTGGCAGCATTTACTTCCTTGGCTGGGTGGCAGATACACAATGTTCCTTATTCTCTGTGCCCTCTGGGAGACATTATTCTATTTAATAATTTATTTTCTTAATGCTTACCTATCAAAGTCTGTCTCTTTTGTTTTGTGGGGGACCTAAGTTTAAAAAAAAAAACAAAAAAAACAAAATCTGTCTCTTGTATCAGAAACCTAATCTAGCCAGAGAGCTTTCTTCATCTGAACTTCAATGTCATTTATAATTCACATCTGGCCTTTTTCTTTTTTTTTTTTTTTTTTTTTGAGACAGTCTCACTCTGTCACCCAGGCCGAAGTGCAGTGGCATGATCATGGTTCACCACAGCACCACAGTCTCAGTCTCCCAGGCTCAGACGATCCTCCCACCTCAGCCTCTTGAATAGTTGGGACTATAGGCGTGAGGCACTATGCCTGGCTATTTTTTTTTTTTTGTAGAGATGGAGTTTTGCCATATTGCCCAGACTGGTCTCAAACTACTGGGCTTAAACAATCCTCCCACCTTGGCCTCCCAAAGTACTAAGATTACAGGTGTGAGCCACTGCACCCAGCCTGGCCTTTTTCTTACTCTCTTTTTTAAAAAATTGTGGTATAGTATACATAAAATTTTCTATTATAACAATTTTAAAGAGAACAGCTGACAGCTGAGTGGCACTGAGTACATTCACAGTACTGTGCCACCATCACCACCATCCATCTCTAGAACCCTTCATCTTCCCTAATGGAAACTCTATTCTCTCTTGTATTGCAGATATTTCTGTATTTAGTTTATTTCCAATTTATAATCTAGGGATTATGCTCTATTTGTATAGCTGTCCTTTATAATGCCCTGCACACAGCAGTGTTCAACAGCTGTGGAACTGAAATGGAATCTTCCATTTGGGCATCAAGGAGACTATGCCTTTTAGCTAGCAATAACTATTTACCAAGTGTTCACTGTGCTAAGTACCATATTAGGCATTTTACATACTTATCTCATTTTATCTACCCAACAGTGCTATTAAAAAGGTTATTGTTATTTTCTCCTTAATTTCCAGTGAGGAAACAACAATTTAAAAGACTAAATACTTGTCAAAGGTCACACTGACGGTATCAAAAGCCAGTTCTGACTCCGACCACTGTGCAGTGCCACCCCCACTGCACTTTTAGCAAATGCAAAAGAGCAATGAAATGGATCAAGTTTCATCTAACCCAGTCTACATATTCTCAAAATTGCTTCTTAAAGAAGGGGAGCTGGCATCAACTGAATGTTTCCCCTGTACCAATTCTGTTGTGACAAGTGCCCTGAAAGATCGCCGTATTATAATCCTTCCTTTACAGCTGAGGAAACTGAAGCACAGGGTTTAAGTCAAGAAGGTCATACAACTCAGCTCCGTGCTTTCCATGAAATCTTGATGCCTTACTTAGAAAAAAATAAATGATATACAATCGAATTTCAGAACATATTCCTAGGCACAGTAATTTTTTACTCAAGTAAAAGGTCCATGAAAAAGAAGATTTAAACGTAAAAGCTGAAGCCTTTCCATGTACATAATGATTATCCAACACGGATGAAAAACTCCAGTAGTAGCATACTCCAAGAGTGCAAACCTTGGCTTCTAAAACACAGTCTCACCAGCACTCGGAGCGTGTGTGCAGGAGGCAGTCCCTGGATTTAAAGCAAGGTCACTACGTTTCAATGAGCCATTATGATTCATGCGGTAGCTTTCAGCCCCACACACAAATCACACCCGAACACGCCTTAGGGAAACAGCTTCAGTCCAGACCAGAGCTCTTTACTTTCCACAGAACAATCTGTCTTTCAGACCCTCAGCATTTTTGCATGGGGGCATGGGCATTTTCATGCCATGGAAACAAAGATCCCCAATTTGAATCATTAGTGGAATCTTTAGTTAGCAGCAACCAATCAGCATTTCCTCAGAAAGCACAGTGGAGAAGTGACTCAAGAGGTCCGGTTTAGTTGCCTAATCCCGTAAGAGACAGTTCCTTTTAAGGGAGTGCCCTGCAAGTCCGATGGGGTTAATGTGGACAGATGAAGGCACATTCCACTGCCATGTAAAAATAACTTTAAATAAAAATACATGCATATGAAACGTCACCCAGCAGCACAAGCAAGAGCATACGATCACAAAGGATATGCTACATTTAGGGACCTGCATAAGGAACAGGAGGAACAGGAAGAGAGAAACTGACACACAGGCCCAGAAAATGAGGACCGGAGCTCTGAAATCATGTTCACTACTTAAACTGCACTGAAACTCACACATCACAATTAAAACAATGTAAGTGAAGCATAATAAACAGCTGCACTTAAACCTGACAGTGAATGCCTTCAAAACCTAGCCACATTTTCCAGCCTCCACAAAATATCCCCCTCAGGCTTAAGAAGTCTTACTCTACAATTTAAAACACTCCTTCTGCCAATTAAAAAAAAAAAAAGGAAAGAAACCCTTCGGTTCAGGTTAAGAGATTCTATGCTGTGAAAGGTCTATTTTATTTATCATTTCATCCTATACTTACTCAAATACATAATCATTTTGACCACAGAAAGGTAAATGGCTGGGCACGGTGGCTCACGCCTGTAATCCCAGCACTTTGGGGAACCAAGGTGAAAAGATGGTTTAAGGCCAGGTATTTAAGAGGTAACATAGCAAGACCCCATCTCCACAAAAAACAAAAATAAAAAATTAGCTGGTGGCGGCTGGGTGCGGTGGCTCATGCCTATAATCCTAGCACTATGGGACCCCGAGGCGGGCAGGTCACCTGAGGTCAGGAGTTCAAAACCAGCCTGGCCAACATGCTGAAACCCCATCTCTACTAAAAATACAAAAAATCAGTGGGACATGGTGGCGGGCGCCTGAATCCCAGCTACTCGGGAGGCTGAGGCAGGAGAATCGCTTGAACCTGGGAGGCAGAGGTTGCAGTGAGCCGAGATCAGCCACTGCACTCCAGTTTGGGTGACAGAGCGAGACTCTGTCTCAAAAAAAAAAAAAAAAAAAAAAAGCTGGTGTCGCCAGGCATCAGTAGTTCTAGCTACCTGGGAGGCTGAGACAGGGGGATCTCTTAAGCCTAAGAGTTTCAGGCTGCAGTAAGTTATGATCTTGTCACTGCACTCTAGCCTGGGGAAAAGCGAAACTCTGTCTCTTAAAGATTCATTAAAAAAAAAAAAAAGGCGGGGGGTGGGGCAGGCATGGTGGCTCACACCTGTAATTTCAGCACTTTGGGAGGCTGAGGTAGGCAGATCACTTGAGGCCACGAGTTCGAGACCAGCCTGGCCAACATGGTGAAACTCTGTCTCTACTAAAAATACAAAAATTAGCTGGGCATGGTGACACACACCTGTAAGCCCAGCTACACAGGAGACTGAGGAACGAGAATCACTTGAGGAGGCAAAGGTTGCAGTGAACGGAGATTGCCCTATTGCACTCCAGTGTGGGGGACAGAGAAAGATCCTTTCTCAAAAAAAAAGGAAAAGGTAAATGTTTCTTAGGCTAACTGCAAATCATAATTTACTCAACATTCTTGAAATGGGATCCTAATAACTTTCAGGATGATCTGGTATTGACTGTCAGTCATCTTTCATGAGAGAACTATTAATACAAGTGATTATTAACTATTGCAATTATTTTTTATTGAGCCCTACTGATGAGCTGTGTTAAGTACTAACAGGCACTAACTATCTCACCTGATCCTCACATTAGCTCTATGAAATAGGTATTATTGTCATATTATCCTTGTTCAACAGCTACTAAGACAGGTGCAGTGACTGCCTGCAATCACACAGCTGGGGAAATGGCCATGTCCAATCTGGAGTGCGTGATTCCAAAGCCAGAATGTTCTTTAACACGCCATCACCAATGTTCCATTTGGTCAAAAGTGAACAGTTCATAAAATATTTTCTTCTATTGTGTCTCACAATCACCCCCAACATAAACCAATGCACAGCTTCACCACATGAGCGAAACCACCATGACTAAAAATTTCAGCTGTTCACGTTACAGCCATTCCCTGAGAAAGGCAACACATAATACCAGGACAACAGGATCCACAGTGATCCTCACTAGATGAGCTAAGGTATTTTGGCTTTCAAGTTGTTTCCTTGTTTTCAAAGCACTACACCCAGAAAAGCAAACTACTGCTGAGTAATTTCACGGGAACTATGCAGGCTAATCAAGTGGAGTCGCTCAGTCCTCAACCCTTCTATTGGTATTTCGGTGTAAAGGTCACTTTTAAGCAAAAAAAAAAAAAAAAAAAAAATCCTGCCAGATGAATTTACCTTTCTCTTTAAAAAACAATCTTCAGGTTCTAAGGTAGAGGAAACAGGTGAGGCTGTCCTAACAGCCTCCAAGTGAACCGGATGAACTTGACTCTTTCTACAATCTTCCCCTCCACTAAAAAGGCAGGTTATTTCTATTAACGTTCCACCAATAAAGCTACAGTACTCTGTTCTTACTGCAACAGAATAGTCACATAACCAAAATAACTTGTAGGCAGTGTTACACATTAGAAAAATATACCTAGCATTTTATTATTAAACCAGAAAACCCTGCTGACAATCAACAAAAGGTCTCCCAGCAACTGAAAAGCAGAGAAACTAAGCAAAGATTTTCTTTCTTTGGAGACATGAAACTCATTCAGCTAAGAAAGATGGATTTTGTCACTTATTATTCCCTAAAATGGAAGGTCCCACATGGAGACCATAAAGGAGGTAAACTGCATCTCAGAGCCACGTTACATGTGCCAAGTTACAAAGCCCATGAATACAAGGGGTGTATTAATGGAAAGACTGATACCATCTTACTACAGTGGCCTCTCTGTAGCTCTGGACAATGATCTGTTGAGGGTTTTCCAGGGATTTTGAATGTGCAACCTCCATACAAGCTCTCTTTTAAGGGGGCTGGCTTGGTGCTGAACAATCCTGCTTCGGAAAGAAAGCCAAAAGCCCCCACACGGGCTCCTGGGTGAGAGGCTCAGCACTGTAGGCGTGGGAAGACTCAGACTTAGGAGTGGTAGGTGGGCCAGGAAGAGCTGGGATTAGCCTGGGTCCACCTGCGTGGAGCAGACCCAGACCGTAAGATCAGACTTTCCGAGACTGAGTCCAAATGGGTTGAGAGAAGAGGAGCCCACACTGCAAATCTGCAAGGATGAAGTCAGTTACCCAAGAGCAAAGCACACCTCAAGGTAGGGAGGCAGATAACCAGAAACAAGGGCTGGCTGGCACATGCCTTCCAGGGGCTGGGCAGGGCTTAACTCTCAGACTTGAGGGTTGGCAGCCAGCCCCAAACCCCTATTTTATCTTTCTCCTGAAACAGCTCCAGGAACCTTCCTTAGTCCCAGATACGTGGGACACTGGTACAAAGCCAGCCACACAAAATTTCCCACCTTCTTTTCTCCGTGGAGGGGGCAACCCTTGCAGAAAAAGGGATCCTGTCGCCACCCTTAGGCCCATCCACGAACCCTGGGATAACTCTGCTAGGGCCACTTCAAAAGAATTCAGACTCCAGGGGGCGCTCGGGACCCCTCAGACATATGGAATCTTCAAACCTTTCCCTGGCTATGATATGAACATGGCCTCCAGCCTCCAAACCCTGGGGGCCCTAGTCCAATCCTTAAAGCCCCCTAGAACCACCTCCCAGACTCCGCTACAGACCCTCAGCCTCCCGAACCCATCTTGGAACCCTCAGCCCTCACCTAAGAGTCCTATTTGGCTAGTCCATTCAGTCCCCCAAAACCTACTCTGATCCCCTATAACTGCCTCAGCCCCCCTGGATGCCCCCAACTTTTCCTCTCAAAAGAAATCCCCCAACCCCTACCAGACCTAGCTCTTGGTCCCCCTCAGCCACTCTTAATCCTTGCCTCCGACTCAGACCCATTACTCTGCCCCTGCCAAACCAATCCCAGATCCCCCCAATTCCCTCCTCTTCCCCCCAGACCCACCCATAGCACTCTAGTCCTCAAATTCCCATTTCAGGCTCCCTAATCTCCACTTCAGACACAGCCTTGAGTCCTCAGCCCCCCCAAAACCTTGTCTCAGGACCCCCAGTCGGCTCCCCCAAGCCCCGTGTCAGGACCCCTTGCCCACCTCCCCCCTAGTCTCGGTCCCCTCAGTCCCTCAAATCCCCTCCCAGGCCCTCCATTCCTGCCTAAGCACCAGTCATGGTTCCCCCGGCTCCCGAACCCCGCTCCAAGCGCCCCCATTTCTAGCCCCAGTCTCTCAACACGACCAGAGGCGCCGCGGTCGCCTCTGCCTCCGGCCACCGTTCGAGGAACGAACCCCGCTGAGGCCCCACAGCTGCTGCC
This sequence comes from Ateles fusciceps, assembly GCA_036589455.1. NCBI lineage: Eukaryota > Metazoa > Chordata > Mammalia > Primates > Atelidae > Ateles > Ateles fusciceps. The sequence goes on along the minus strand of JAZHEH010002317.1, from coordinate 4,011,567 downwards.
TCGAGTCCCGCTCGGCTCACCTCCTCCATCTTCTGCACCATCTCCGTCAGCTGGCCCTCGTCCTCCAGCAGCTCGTTGAGCTGCACCAGCGACAGCCCGGCAAACCGGGCTTCGCTCCCCGGCGCCAGCCATCCCCACGTCTCGGCCGTCGCCGCCGCCACCGCCGCTCTGGCCGCCAGGCTCCGCGGACCGGAAGCGCCGCCCTCAAGGCCCGCCCCCCGGGGGGGGGGGGGGCACCTGACGCCAGCCCTGGGTCGTGACGTCATCGCCGTGCGGGCGGGCGGACGTGACGTAGGAGTTGTGGCTCGCGTGGAGTGTAATGTATAGGGGACAATCGGGGCTTTTAAAGGGAGGGAAAGAGCCCTGGGGTTGGGCTGTGACGCGTGAGCGCATTAATGACATCACCGAGTCACAGGAGAGCGTGCCATGAGGTCATAAGAGCCTTTTTCCTCCAAGAAAAGAGATACCGCGATCCAAGGAAAGCCGACAGTGGGAAGGAAGTTACTGCAGCCTGTGTGAGCCCAGCCCGATGCAGGGAACCCAAAAGACGGGGACTTCATGGGGAAACAACTTTAGGTGTCATTGGTTCCTTGGAATTGTGGAGCTGCGACGTCATTCATTTAACAAACGTGTTTTGAGACCTACTATGTACTGGGCATTGAGTATACAGTTCTGAAGAAAGCAAAACCGACCCCTGCTTACATGGAGCTAACAGAATGAAAGAGTACACAAATAAAACAAGAAATAAGTAAAATAATTTACAAATTGGGACATCACAAGAGAATGCACACTCAGAGAAGATCTTTAGGGTAGTAAGAGATGGCACTTTCAGAGAAGGTGGCATCTAAGGAAATCTGAAGGATGTGAAGGGAGGAACCAGCCACCATTCCTGTAGGAAGCTCAAGGCAGCAAAACCAGCACGTGCAAAGGCCCTGAGACAGGGCTAGCTTGGTGCGTTCAAGAATGGGCAGAAAGCCAGAATAGTTGGAGCATTATGAGCAAGGACCCACTGAGTGACCCCTTTGCATCACCTCAGAAGAAGGTGCCCAGACATCCAGCTGGACCAACCTGTGCTCTTTAGAAACAACACAATTTAGGGTGCAATTGCTCAGTCTCCCAGCTATCGGGAAGCCTGCGAACGCATTATCCTACTTTGGAATCTGCTGCAGTTCTATTTGGAAGAAACCTAAGGCTGAGGTTAACCATGACAGCCCCCTAATTTTACACAGAAGGAAACTGAGGCCTGGGAGGGGGAAGTTTTGGGGTTTTTTTTGCTTTGTTTCTGAATATCAAGTAATTGGCAGGTCTCCTGGCTCCCAGTCTGGCATCCACCACGCTGGCATCATAACACACTGACCTCGCTGCATAACTCAGCCCTGAACACAGTCGAGGCATTCAGTAAATGCTTATCGGCAGACTTAGGGGCTTTGTGTATGAAGCTGATGCTTCTGCAACTCCATGGGTAGAACATAAGGTCTGAGTAGTCCATCCATACATTAGGCTGGGCTCTGCCGACCTCTTCTCTCCTTCCAGTCCCTTGTACTAAGAACTCATGTTTGTAGAAAAATGAAGAAAGTTAGAGGAAGTGTTTCTTTTTCTTTTTTTTTTTTTTTTTGAGATGGAGTCTTGTCTCTGTCTTCCAGGCTGGAGGACAGTGGTGGGATCTTGGCTCACTGCAATCTCTGCCTCTCGGGTTCAAGTAATTCTCTTGCCTCACCCTCCCAAGTAACTGGAACTACAGGCGTGTGCCACCATGTCCAGCTAATTTTTGTGTTTTTAGTAGAAATGTGGTTTCACCATGTTGGCCAGGCTGGTCTTGAACTCCTGACCTCAAGTGATCTGCCCGCCTCAGCCTCCCAAACTGCTGGGGTTACAGATGTGCGCCACTGCACCCAGCCAAAAGAACTGTTTCATGTGATCCATGAGCTAAAGGTTTTATTGAGCTCAAAACGACATTCAATAGTTTTCTTCCTTTTAACTTGTTACACTTGGTGAAGAAAGATGGCTCTAAGGAGGAAAGGACACAAGCAGGAAGGAGATGTAGGAAGCTGGTGTTTCTTTTTTCCTTTTCCCTCCAGGAGAAGAATAGGCCTGCCAAAACTGAGAATAGTAGCTCTATTTCCAGGAAATCCTCTCTATGAGGCTTAAGATGTTCAGAAATTTCTCATAGTCCCCACAGAAGGTGAGAATAAGGTTAGGAGTCAGTGCACTCTAGAATATAGAGGAATGACGTGATTTAACCAAGAACATACCCCAAGAACAAAACTCTCTTCAGAATGGCATACCCATCTATAGTGAACTCTAAAAGTATTCAGTGTAAACAAGGCTCACTTGCCGCCCTTGCCCAGTCCTTTTTTTCTTTTTTTTTTTTTTTTAAATAAAAAAAGCAGAGCTTTATTATTCTCAACAACAGCGGCAGTGGTCTCTGTAGGACAGGGGAGTGAGTTCTGTTGACTGATAGGCATAGGTGGCTCCTACTTGCCGGCGGTGAGCAGGTTCCGCAGGACCGCGATGACTGAGTCCCCGAGCAGGAACATCTTGGAGATGTAGCGATCTTTGTTGACTGGCTTGGACTTCTTGCCCTTGCTGCTCTTGGGTACCTCAGTCCACATCTTCTTCACGTTCTCCAGCATCATGTTGCGGTGCCTATCGAAGTCCTTCATGTGGCCCAGGAGTTTCTTATTGTTGCGGCAGTTGATGAGCACTTGGGTGTTGTTCTTGATGGACTGAGTGAGCACAGAGGGTGGACCCGAGTTCAATGCCTCCTCCTCTCGCTTCTGCAGCTCCTCCAGGGTCATCTCATTCTTGGGCTTGTTGAGGAGGCTCATGTTGGTCACTAAGCTCTCAGTTCAATCCCGTTTCCTCCATGTTGCTGCTGCCTGAGGAGAGAAAGAGCGCCCAGTCCTTTTATAACTCTTCTCAGACCTGCTCTCTGCCACCAACCTATGGGAGTCAGATACCACTTCCTCTGTTAAACAGTGCAAACCACAGAATCATCTTTTCTGCTACTCTGAAAACTTCTTGTCACTCTTTTTTTTTTTTTTTTTTTTGAGACAGAGTCTCACTCAGTCACCAGGCGCCAGGTTGGAGTGCAGTGGCACGACCTCGGCTCACTGCAACCTCCGCTGCCCGGGTTCAAGCATTCTCCTGCCTCAGCCTCCCGAGTAGCTGGGACTACAGGCGCGCACCACCACGCCCAGCTAATTTTTTTGTATTTTTAGTAGAGACGGGGTTTCACCATGTTGACCCAGGACGGTCTCAATCTCTTAACCTCGTGATCCGCCCGCCTCGGCCTCCCAAAGTGCTGGGATTACAGGCGTGAGCCACCGCGCCCGGCCCACTTCTTGTCACTCTTAAAGGGAGTTGAGAGAAGAAAAGAAAATGTCAAAGCTTCCTTGCATCAGTGTCAAACCTGTCAATTTAATGCATGGATGGATTTGCACGTCTTTTTCTATTTTTTGCTTGGCTGATATTTGGGTTTCTTTACACACCTACATCTGCCTGTAATGCTTGTGGGTTAACTAAGATTTTGCTCTGGTGAATCAAGGGCAATGTATGTATGTGCCAGGACTTCACTCTCAATGGGAGCATTGTTGCCGTCTGAGCAATGAATCTCCCGTTACACAATATTGGGAATTGTTTGGCAAGCATACTTAAAACACACACAAACACACACACATAACCTTCGCATAGTTGAACCTGAAAATCTAGCCTTGGGATTAGAATTCTTTCTTTCCCATGGGCATGGGTAGATTTATTCAGAAATATTTTGCAGTTTGAGATGCTGGGAGAAAACATGTTGGTAAGAAGGTGTCCATAGCATAGCACACATAGCTATGAAACTATGTATGTGCACTAGAGGAATTGTTCCCCTAGGTGTCAGGTGGAACGGCCGTGCCCCTCTGGGGGATTCACAGTCTGATGTCACCACCATGTCAGTGTCATGTACTAATACCTACATGTCCAAAATGATCTACATACTAGTCACCCTGAAAATAGAAATAGTTTTAGATACAGTCTCTGCTTTGGAGAGCAACAGAAGAAATACAAATATAGAATAGTATTTTCTAAATTATATTTAGGGTTGATGTTATTTTAGTGTGTTAAAAAGGTAGGGGGCTGAGCCTGGTGTCTCACACTTGTAATCCCAGCACTTTGATAGGCCAAGGCGGGCAAATCGCTTGAGGTCAGGAGTTCGAGACCAGCCTGGCCAACGTAATGAAACCCTGTCTCTACCAAAAATACAAGAATTAGTTGGGTGGTAGCACACACCTGTAGTCCCAGCTACTTGGGAGGTTGAAGCAGGAGAATTACTTCAAGCTGGAAGATGGAGATCTACATAGAATGGTCACAGGAGCGGAGGGCGAATAAATGACCATTATTATGAGAACTTAAATGTCCAACATCATGGGAATGGTTAAGTAAATTGTCATAGATCTCATCAGTGGTATATTTTCAACCATTAAAATAAGATACACAAAGACTATGAAGCTACGTGGAAAAACCAACATGAGTTAAGGTTCAAAGGCAAAATATAAATGTGGGCTGGGCATGGTGGTTCACACCTATAATTCCAGTACTTTGGGAGGCCAAGATGGGAGGATCCTTTGAGGGCAGGAGTTCAAGGCCAGCCTGAGCAACATAGGAGGACTCTGTCTCTACCAAAAAAAAAAAAAAATAGACTGGCACAGTAACACATGCCTGTGGTCCTGGGAGGCTGAGGTGGGAGGATTGCTTAGACCCAGGAGGTTGAGGCAGCAGCAAGCTGTTATCACGCCACTGCACTCCAGCCTGGGCAACAAATTAAGACCCTGTCTCTGTCTCTCTCTCTCTGTATATATGTATACATGTATATCACATATATAATGTGTATACAGACCGTGATTATAATTATAATGAACAAGCTATGTTTCTATAGGACAAAAACTTGAGGGTAAGAAAATGATTTTTTGTTAGTGGACAAGTTAGTAATTTTTTTCTTTTATTTGTATTAAGCTTACAACAATGCTTGTGGATTGAAGTTGGTTGGTTTTTTTTGCTTTTCTTTTTTGAGATGGAGTCTCGCTGTGTCACTCAGGCTGGAATGCAGTGGTGCAATCTCAGCTCACTGCAGTCTCTGCCTCCCAGGTTCAAGCAATTCTCATGCCTCAGCCTCCCGAGTAGCTGGGATTATAGGCACATGCCACCACGCCCAGCTAATTTTTGTATTTTTAGTAGAGACAGGGTTTCAACATGTTGCCCAGGCTGGTCTTGAACTCCTGACCTCAGGTGATCCACCTGCCTCAGCCCCCAAAGTGCTGAGATTACAGGCGTGAGCCACCGTACCCAGCCAAGGTTTGTTTGTTTCTAACTAAAAGGAAGAAAACTATTGTAACTAATGTAAATGTAGTTGCTCACAACCTCAAAAAAAATTTATTAATATCACTGGAAAAACCCAAATGATCACCAACAAAAATAATAAAATCCCGCAAACCCAAATGTATGTGCTGCAGCAACCTACAATCAATAAAAATGTATTTGGTAATATGCCATGAAACAGAGCATTGCAGATTTTCACAGCCTGATTTTCACTAAACTCCCTGCTACAGTGTTACTGAAAATTCACTTTTCTTAAAACTATTTACTTAAAAGAAGAAGGAGGTCTTCATCTTGCCTTTTTATTCTCTCAACAAAAGTGCTTCTGTTTGGCATCATTATTTTATATTTAAAAAGAGGTGGCAAAACTATTTTTACCTCTTGCGTTGATGAACCCAGCCAGGAACAACAATTGCAAGACCACTTAACTTTTAATTCACTTATGAGTGATTCCTCCGGTCATCCCTAGAGAGGACCCTTTCAAGTCCCAGAACCTTGCTTTCCTCACCAAAATAGCCTTCAGAAAGTGGCCTTGCAATATTTTTGCCTAATTTGCCTTGACACTGCAGATAAACCACAGAGGCAACAGTCTGTTCTCTGCATATATGTGTAATAAGCCTGACAGTTTCAAGAAGATTAGGTTCATCCACCAAGACATTAACTCAGCTCTAATTTTCACTTCCAACCCTGACAATGCTGAGAAACCTTACAGCTAAGCAGTGGTTATAACACTTGAGTTGGTTTACACATAGGTAAAACTACAGAGACAGGATTTCCAGGCATTGGGTTTGCAAATTCTCTAGAGAGAAACTAGAAACTGAAACCCTCTCAAGGTTTTTTTTTTTTAAGAAAACTTATAGGTTTTTGTTTGCTTGCTTCTTCAGTTACAAGAGTAATTTGCATCTTGAATTTCTTAACTGGGTCATGGCTTATTATTCTCTATTCCTTTTGATAAATTTGAAATATTTACAAAATATGTAAGTTAACATCCAAATACTTAAAAATATTTGTTTACTGAAAAACTGTCTAAACAGTGAGAAGTGTGTAAACTGAAAAGTTAACAACAAACCCTATTGAACTCATATCCCAGAGGTAGCCACAATGATCAGTTTGCTAAAATTTTTTTAAAAAATAAACATGTACAGGCTGGGTGCAGTGGCTCACGCCTGTAATCCCAGAACTTTGAGAGGCAAAGACAGGTGGATCACTTGAGGTCTGGAGTTTGAGATCAGCTTGGCTAACATGACGAAACCCGTCTCTACTAAAATTACACAAGGCTGAGACAGGAGAATTGCTTGAACCTGGGAGGCAAAAGTTGTGGTGAGCCAAGATTGCAACGTTGCACTCCAACCTGGGCAACAGGAGTGAAACTGCTTCTCAAAAAAAAAAAAAAAAAGAAAGAAAAAGAAAAGAAAAAAAAAAGTAGCTGGGCATGGTGGCACATGTCTGTAGTCCCAGCTACTTAGGAGGCTGAGTCAGGAGGATTGCTTGAGACCAGGAGTTGGAGGCTGCAGTGAGCTATGATCGTGCCAATGCTCTCCAGACTCGGTGACAGAACGAGACCCTGTCTCAAAAATAATAATAAAATGCCATAAAATGAAATTCAAACAGTAGGTAAGGGGTCAAACAAAAACCTAAAACAACTTCTTGTGTTTCCTTCCAGAATTTTTTTCAATGCTTATTCAAGCAACTATATTCATATCCACCCTCCCCACCCACTCACTTCTTTTTTTTAAAGCAAGACAGATCACACTGTACTTATATGGAACATGTCACTTTGAAATCATATAGCTAAGGACAAATCAATATGACTCCTTATTGACATTAGCTGACCCACAGCTGGTTCCAAAAACTCCTGAAACCCTTTCTTTTTTTTTTTTTTTTTTTTTTTTTTTTTGAGACAGAGTCTCACTCCATCACCTGACGCCAGGCTGGAGTGCAGTGGCGCGACCTCGGCTCACTGCAACCTCCGCCTCCCGGGTTCAAGCAATTCTCCTGCCTCAGCCTCCTGAGTAGCTGGGACTACAGGCGTGCTCCACCACACCCAGCTAATTTTTTTTTTTTTTTTTTTTTTTTTTTTTAGTAGAGTCGGGGTTTCACCATGTTGGCCAGGATGGTCTCGATCTCTTGACCTCGTGATCTGCCCACCTCGGCCTCCCAAAGTGCTGGGATTATAGGCGTGAGCCACCACGCCCGGCTCTGAAACCCTTTCAACAGGTGTTGCCTGAATTTACCTTTCCCCTAGTAGTGCTGAAAAAGTAATTTTGGTGGTTTTTTTTTTTCCTTTTAATTCCATGCAGGGTTTTTTCTTTCTTTCTTTTTTTTTCACAAGTGAAGATTCAGCAGAAGGTGTTAATCCAGGCACTAAATCTGGAACATTCTAATCACTGTGATATTTTGCATGTCTCATCTTAGGCAGAAAATGTGTGAAGATGCCAGTTTATTCTACTCATACCTTGCGGTCCTCTCGAGGTGATTCTGCATATGCTAATGATCTTACATCAGCTCACACCTCAGTCACCTCCACCTCTTCACCTCCTGGACCTGTTGCCCCTAACATCAGTGCTACAGAAAGCCACCTAGCTTACGCTCTTCTTTCAAGAAGGGGTGCCTTATCTGATGCACTCAAAATCTACTCCCTCCTCCCAAGCCTTTCTATTTATATAACTGCATAATGTTTAATTGTACAAGGAAGCTATGAATCCTTCTGTATTCATTTCCTCTGCTGTGACAATTGACCACTCACTTAGTGGCTTAAGCAACACACATGTATTCTCTTACAGTTCTGCAGGTAAGATGTCCAAAATCATGAAGTCCTAAAGTCAAGGTGTTGGCAGCACTGGTTCTTCTGGAAACTGAGGGAGAATCAGCTTCCTTGCTCTTCTCCCAGCTTCTAGAGGTCTCTGTCCATCTCTGCCTGTCTTCGCATTATCTCCTCTGACACTGACGCTCCTCCTTCCCTCTTAGGAAGCCTTTTGTGATGACATTGGCCTCACCTGGAGAGCCCAGGAGCCACTCCCACCACAAGGCCCTTCACTTAATCACACCTGCAAAGACCCTAGTGCCACACTAAACAATGCTGACAGGGCATGAGGATGTGCATGTAATTGGGGAATTATTGTTTAGTCTTACACGCCATCCTCCTTTACAAATAAATAAATTAGAACAAAGAAACTGAGTTCTCTTGGCCACCTAACTATTCATCCTTTCTCCCCAGGGGCGACCACTGTTAACACTCCTTGGTGTGAATTTTTCCAGACTATTTTTATTATCTAACATATATACATATGAATGCACAACAGATTTATTTAGTACTGTTTGGGTTTTGTTAAAAATATGGCATCCTATTCTGCAACATGCTGCTTTCTCTGTTTTGAAATTCATCGCTATTAATACACATAAAACTAGTTCAGTCTCCAATTTTTAAAAACTACTTCTTACTGTGGTACAATATACATAAAGTTTATCTTTTTTTTTTTTTTTTTTTTGAGACAGAGTCTTGCTCTGTCGCCCAAGATGGAGTGCAGTGGCTTGATCTTGGCTCACTGTAAACTCCGCCTCCCAGGTTCAAGCGATTCTTCTGCCTCAGTGTCCCAAGTAGCTGGCATTACAGGCGTGCACCACCAAGCCCGGCTAATTTTGTATTTAGTAGAGACGGGGTTTCTGCATGTTGGCCAGCCTGGCTCAAACTCCTGACCTTGTGATCCGCCCTCCTTGGCCTCCCAAAGTGCTAGGCTTATAGTCGGGAGCCACTGTGCCCAGCAACTTTATCATTTTAACCATTATTATTATTATATATTTTTTTGAGATGGACTCTCTCTCTGTCATCCAGGCTGGAGTGCAGTGGCACGATCTCGGCTCACTGCAACCTCCGCCTCCTGGGTTCAAGTGATTGTCTTGCCTCAGCCTCCCAAGTAGCTGGGATTACAGCACCCAGCTCTTTTTTTTTTTTTTTTTTTTTTAGACAGAGTTTGCTCTTGTTGCCCAGGCTGGAGTGCGATGGCATGATCTCGGCTCACTGCAACCTCTGCCTCCTAGATTCAAACAATTCTCCTAACTCACTCTCCTGAGTAGCTGGGACTAGGCATGTGCCACTATGCCTGGCTAATTTTTTTGTATTTTTAGTAGAGACAGGTTTTGCCATGTTGACCTGGCTGATCTTGAACTGCTGACCTCAAGTGATCCGCCCGCCTTGGCCTTCCAAAGTGTTGGGATTACAGGCGTGAGCCATCACACTTGCTGTTTTATTGTTTTCTGGTGTTTTTTTTTTTTTGGAGACAGAGTTTCGCTCTTATTGCCCAGGCTGGAGTGCAGTGGCTCAATTTCAGCTCACTGCAACCTCCACCTCCCAGGTTCAAGTGACTTTCCTGCCTCAGCCTCCCAAGTAGCTGGAATTACAGGCATGTGCCACCACTCCTGGCTAATTTACATTTTTAGTAGAGACGGAGTTTCACGTATTGGCCAGGCTGGTCTCAAACTCCTGACCTCAGGTGATCCACCCACCTTGGCCTCTCAAAGTGCTAGGATTATAGGCATGAGCCACCACTCCCAGCCCCTGCTGTATTTTTTAAGTGCCCATGAGGGGCTGAGCACGGTGGCTCATGCTTGTAATCCCAGTACTTTAGGAGGTTGAGGCAGGCGGATCACTAGATCATGAGTTCAAGACCACCCTAGCCAACATGGTGAAACTCCATCTCTACTAAAAATACAAAATTAGCCAGGCATGGTGGCACATGTCTGTAATCCCAGCTACTTGGGAGGCTGAGGCAGGAGAATCACTTGAACCCGGGAGGCAGAGGTTGCAGTGAGCTGAGATCCTGCCACTGCACTCCAGCCTGGGCAACAGAGCTAGACTCCATCTCAAAAAATAACTTGTGCAAATCCTCTAACCTGTCTGTGTTAATTTCCTTATCTATAAAACGGGGGATTAATAATAAGTATGCCTATAATGGTTTGAGGATCACATAAAATGATATAGCATTTTCCACTGTTAACGAATACGTGCTGTAAGAAATCTATGATATCAGCTCCACATCACCGTTTAAGGCTCCCTCTTTCAAAAAATCTCACCTGCATGCTTTCATTTATTCATCTTTTCATAAATTTACTGAGCATCTACTATAACCGAAGCACTGTTGTAAACACCAGGAATACAGCAGTGAACCAAACAAGCAACACCTTTGCCCCCATGAAGTTTACATTCCAATAAAGAGAAAATAGATGTCAATCACCTAAACTAGTTATATAACCAGGATAGTTTCAGGTAGCAATACAACCAGATCATATGCAGCCCTTTTTATTATAGTGACACAGTTAGATTTTATTTTGAAAACAGTAGGAAACAATGGAGAGGGTTGGTTTTTTTTGGTTTGCTTTGTTTTTTGAGATGGAGTTTCATTCTTGTTGACCAGGCTGGAGTGCAATGGTGCGACCTCGGCTCACTGCAACCTCCACTTCCTGGTTCAAGCGATTCTCCTGCCTCAGTCTCTCAAGCAGCTGGGATTACAGACGCACATCACCACATCCGGCTAATTTTTATATTTTTAGTAGAGACAGCGTTTCGCCATGTTGGCCAGGCTAGTCTCGAACTCCAGACCTCAAGTGATCCACCTGCCTCAAGTGCTGGGATTACAGGTGCGAGCCACCATGCCCTGCCAATGGAGAGTTTTAAGCAGGGAAATGACAATTCACATTTTCAGGTCCCTCTATATCTCAATAAAGCCACTTTTTTAAAGGTCCCTTTGGCTATAAGTGGGGAAGGGGTCATGCAAGACCGGCATTGCTTGTGACAGTGCTGCCATTTCCCCCACCACTGGGCCATCATTTGCTATCTGCTTGTTTGTATTCTTTTTTGTAAGCTGCCCAAAACCTTTGCCACCTGCGTTTGACCTGTCTCTGCCAATTAGCTGTAAACTTGAGGGTCAGGAAAACCAGACAGTCTTTTCTTTCTTTCTTTCTTTTTTTTTTTTTTGAGACAGAGTCTCACTTCATCACCCAGTCTGGAGTGCAATGGCGAAATCTTGGCTCACTGCAACCTCTACCTCTCAGGTTCAAGCGATTTTCCCACCTCAGCCTCCTGAGTAGCTAGGACTACAGGCGTGTGCCACCACGTCTGGCTGATCTTTGTATTTTTAGTAGAGATGGGGGGTTTACTATGTTGGCCAGGCTGGACTCAAACTCCTGACCTCATGATTTGTCCGCCTCGGCCTCCCAAAGTGCTGCGATTACAGGCGTGAGCCACTGTGCCTGACCCAGACAGCCTTCTCTACAGGATCTGATAGCACAATTTGTGTAAACAGGAACTTTTTTTTTTTCTGAGACAGTCTCACACTGTCGCCCAGGCTGGAGTGCAGTGGTGTGATCACGGCTCACTACAGCCTCAACTTCCTGGGCTCAAGCTACTCTCCCACCTTAGCCTCCCAATTAGCTGAAACCACAGGAACGGGCCACCACACCTGGCTAATTTTTAAATTTTTTTTGTGGAAACGGATCTTGTTATGTTGCCCAGGCTTAGAGAGGAACTTGATTCATGGTGGTAAGTGATGATGTACGGTCTTTTTTCTGTTTTTAGAGACAGGGTCTGGCTCTGTTGCCCAGGTCGGAGAGCAGTGACTTCATCATAGCTCACTATAACCTCAAGCGATCTTCCTACCTCACCTTAGCCTCCCAAAGTGCTGAGATTACAGGCGTGAGTCACTGCGCCTGGCCTGATGTGCAGTTTTAACACGTAACTCCGTAGTGCCGGGTGCGATGGTTCACACCCGTAATCTCAGCACTTTGGTAGGCCAAAGGGACGGATCGCTTTGAGCTCTAAACACTGAGAATATAGCAGTGAACGAAACAGGCAACACCTTTGCACCCATGAAGTTTATATTCCACTAAACAGCAAATAGATGCCAATCAAGTAAACGAGTTATATAACCAAGATAATTTCAGATAATAATAAAACCAGATCATATACAGCTGTTTTTATTATCGTGCCACAGTTGGATTTTATTACAAGAATAAAATGCAATCATTTCAGCCTGGGCAACATGGTGAGACTCCATCTCTACTAAAAATACAAAGAAATTTATTTTTTTGTCTTTTGTTTTGTTTTTTTTTTGTTTTTTTCTTTTCTTCTTTTTTTTTCTGATGGTGTTCAATTTTTTTTTTTTAATACGAAAAAAATTACCCAGGCATGGTGGCGTGCACCTGTGATCCCAGCTACTCAGGAGGCTGAGGTGGGAGGATCACTTGAGCCTGGGAAGCGGAGTTTGTGGTGAGCCAGGATCACACCACTGCACTCCAGCCTGGGTGACAGAGCAAGGCCCTGCCTCAAAAAAAAAAAAAAAAAAAAAAAAGAAGAAGAAGAAGGAGGAGGAGGAGGAGGAGGGGGAGGGGGGAGGGGGAGGAGGAAGGACCAACCTAGCCGGAATAACTTGGGGTCATTGAGAGGAGGAGCAAATGACAGTACTTTGCTTCTGGGACCTCAATTTTCTCATCTGAAAAATGGGACTAATTTCTATCTCCACTACAAAACCAAGGCTTTATATTGACAGAAAAAATGCATGTAGCGGATCATGCCGCCTTGATAAGCCAGGCCTTGGTGGTCGGTTTGCCGTGTGTCGTTCCCCTGACGCCTGATCGGGCTCAACAGACAAAACAAAAACACCAGGCGCCCTTTCTAACCCCCTTCTCCTGCTGTCTCAGTTGGAAGGGTGTTTGGGTTGTTTTTCTGAATTCGAAATATTTCCTTTGTTCCAGGAGAGAAAGACTGCTAACCAGGTTGAGTTATTCCTCTTCCCTGAGAGGCAAGTTCTGGAAGCTGTCTGAGGTTGCAGCTTGCTGCCACTGAGTAGCTGGGCAGCATTCCTCCCCTGGCCTGTCTATTTTAAACCACACAGATAACTCAGGAGGCGGAGGCAAGACAGCAAAGGCTGACCAGTGGGTGAAGGACATCTGGCAGGAAGGGATGGCAGCAAGAGGACAGGCTTTCAATGGCCCCCCACTCTAGAGCCTGGGAGGGTGAGGAAGGGGCTTCGGCCCATGGCAGCCCCCATGTGAGGGGAAGGGAGGAGGCAGGCACGCTGATCAAGGCATCTCCCCCCACTTACTCATTCATTCATTCATTCAGCAAATATTGGCTTCTTCAAATCTGCAGGTAGTCTTTCGTGGGTTCTGGACCATTCTCGGCCATTAGGGATTCAGAGGGTTCCCATGCCAGGCTCTCTTGCCTCTCTGTCTGCAACTCCAAACAAATATCTGATGACATTTCTCAAAGAACCTTCCAAGTCTCCTCTTCTCCTTTTGGTATTTTCTATCTTTTTGTCTCTCTGTGTTACATTCTGGATAGCTTCTGTGTTTTTGAGACAGGGTCTCGTTCTGTCACCCAGGCTGGAGTGCAGTTGGGCCATCTCGGCTCACTGCAACCTTCACCTCCCAGGTTCAAGCGATTCTCCTGCCTCAGCCTCCAAGTAGCTGGGGCCACAGGCGTGTGCCACCACGCCCAGCTAACTTTTTTTTGTTTTTTTAGTAGAGATGGGGTTTCACCATGTTGGCCAGGCTGGTCTCGAACTCCTGGGCTCAAGCGATCTGTCCTCCTTGGCCTCATGCCAATTATAATTGGAGGCTTTGGAAACTGACTTGTTCCCTTAATAATTGGTGCCCCCGACATAGCATTCCCCCCGAATGAATAATATAAGCTTCTGACTTCTACCCCCATCCCTCCTACTTCTACTCGCATCATCAACCTTAGAGGCCGGCGCCGGTACTGGCTGAACAGTTTACCCACCCTTAGCAGGAAATATATCACACCCAGGAGCCTCTGTAGATCTGACTATCTTTTCACTCCACCTAGCAGGTGTTTCTTCCATTTTAGGGGCCATTAACTTTATTACAACAATTATTAATATAAAACCCCCAGCTATAACCCAATATCAAACACCTCTCTTTGTCTGATCAGTCCTTATTACAGCAGTTCTCCTACTTCTATCCCTTCCAGTTCTAGCTGCTGGAATTACAATATTATTAACTGACCGTAATCTTAATACTACCTTTTTTGACCCCGCTGGTGGAGGAGACCCAATCTTATACCAACATTTATTCTGATTCTTTGGACACCCTGAAGTATATATTCTCATCCTTCCTGGATTTGGAATAATCTCACATATTGTAACATATTACTCTAACAAAAAAGAACCATTCGGTTATATAGGAATGGTATGAGCCATAATATCTATTAGCTTCCTAGGATTTATCGTATGAGCTCACCATATATTTACTGTGGGAATAGATGTAGACACACGTGCATACTTCACATCAGCTACTATAATTATTGCTATCCCCACTGGAGTGAAGGTATTTAGCTGATTAGCCACACTACATGGTGGTAACATCAAATGATCTCCTGCAATGCTATGAGCTCTGGGTTTTATTTTCCTCTTTACTGTAGGCGGACTTACAGGAATTGTACTAGCCAACTCATCACTAGACATCGTCCTGCACGATACATACTACGTAGTAGCCCACTTCCACTATGTCTTATCTATGGGGCCGTATTCGCTATCATGGGAGGCTTTATTCACTGATTTCCACTATTCTCAGGCTATACACTCGACCATACCTACGCTAAAATTCATTTCACAGTTATATATTCGTAGGCGTAAATATAACCTTCTTCCCACAACACTTTCTCGGTCTATCTGGGATACCCCGACGATACTCAGATTACCCCGATGCATACACCACATGAAATATCATCTCATCCGTGGGCTCATTCATCTCACTAACAGCAGTCATCCTAATAATTTTCATAATCTGAGAAGCCTTCTCCTCAAAACGAAAAGTCTTAGCCATCGAACAACTATTCACTAACCTAGAATGACTCTATGGATGCCCTCCTCCCTATCACACATTTGAAGAGGCTACATATGTAAAATCTTTAAACGAAAAGGAAGGATTTGAACCCCCAGAAATTGGTTTCAAGCCAACCCCATAGACCCTATGACTTTTTCAATGAGATATTAGTAAAATAATTACATAACTTTGTCAAAGTTAAATTATAGACTAAACCCTATATATCTTAATGGCCCACCCAGCTCAACTAGGATTACAAAATGCTACATCACCCATCATAGAAGAACTTATCGCTTTCCACGACCACACTCTTATAATTATTTTCCTAATTAGCTCGCTAGTATTATATATTATCTCCATAATACTTACTACAAAACTAACCCATACCAGCACCATAAATGCCCAAGAAATCGAAATAATCTGAACTATTCTACCTGCAATTATCCTTATCAAAATCGCCCTCCCATCCCTACGTATTTTATATATAACAGACGAATTTAACAAGCCCTACCTAACCCTCAAAGCAATCGGCCACCAATGATACTGAAGCTACGAATACTCAGACTATGTGGATTTAGCCTTTGACTCTTATATTATACCTACATACTTTCTTGAACCTGGTGAATTCCGACTTCTTGAAGTAGATAACCGAACAACCCTACCAACAGAAGCAGATATCCGCATATTAATCTCATCACAAGACGTCTTACACTCATGAGCTGTCCCATCACTAGGTGTTAAAGCAGATGCAATTCCAGGACGCCTAAACCAAGCCATACTAGCCTCTATACGACCAGGCCTGTTTTACGGACAATGTTCAGAAATTTGCGGGTCAAATCACAGCTTTATACCTATCGTCCTAGAATTCATCTACTTCCAAGATTTCGAAGTATGAGCCTCATACTTATATATTGTATCACTGTAAAGCTACCCAGCATTAACCTTTTAAGTTAAAGATTGAGAGAATCCCTCTCTCTACAGTGAATGCCTCAACTAGATTTATCACCATGACCAGTGGTAATTCTATCAATAGTCATAACCCTGTTCTATATTATTCAATTAAAAATACTGAATTTTACTTTCTATATTACCCCACTATCAAAATTAACAAAAATACAAAAACATAAAACAACTTGAGAATTAAAATGAACCAAAATCTATTTGCCTCCTTCAATGTGCCAATAATCTTAGGAATCCCCCTGATCACATTAATTATTATATTTCCCACTATATTGATTACACCCCCTAATAAACTAACCAGCAATCGAGCTCTCCTCCCTTCAACAACTACTAATTCAACTCCTACTCAAACAAATAATAATAGTACATAGCATTAAAGGACGGACCTGATCCCTCCTACTTCTAACCCTAATTACCTTCATTACCCTAACCAATCTTCTCGGACTTACACCCTATGCATTCACACCAACTACCCAGCTATCAATAAATATAGGCATAGCAATTCCCCTATGAATAGCCACCGTACTAATAGGACTTCGATCTAAAACAAAAGAATCTCTAGCTCACTTCCTACCTCAAGGAACACCCGCTCCACTTATCCCCCATACTAATTATCATTGAAACAATCAGCCTTTTCATCCAACCAATCGCACTAGCCGTACGGTTAACAGCTAACATCACAGCAGGCCATCTATTAATACACCTACTAGGAGACACCGCATTAACCCTCTCGTCTATCTATTTATCTTCCTCCGTAATCACAGTTATCGTTATCACTTTACTAGTTACTCTAGAATTAGGTGTAGCCCTAATTCAAGCCTACGTCTTTACACTTCTAGTAAGCCTATATCTACACAATAATTCATAATGACACACCAAACACACGCCTATCACATAGTCAATCCAAGTCCCTGACCATTAACAGGAGCCCTATCAGCCTTCCTACTAACCTCTGGCCTAATTATATGATTCCACTTTTACTATTCCCTTCTCCTAATCGCAGGACTATTAGCCAGCACAATAACTATATTTCAATGATGACGTGATGTAGTACGAGAGAGTACATACCAAGGTCACCACACCACACCCGTCCAAAAGGGTCTCCGATAAGGAATAGTCTTATTTATTATTTCAGAAATTTTCTTTTTTGCTGGCTTCTTCTGAGCATTTTATCACTCTAGCCTTGCCCCAACCCCACAAACAGGGGGGCACTGGCCCCCAACAGGCATCTTACCCCTTAACCCTATAGAAGTTCCACTCCTAAACACAGCTATCCTACTAGCATCAGGGGTTACAATCACCTGAGCACACCACAGCCTAATAGAATCTAACCGAGAAGAATCGATTCAAGCATTAGCCATAACCATCGCACTAGGTATTTATTTCACATGCCTACAAATATCAGAATACTCCGAAGCTTCCTTCACTATCTCCGATGGAATTTACGGCTCAACATTCTTCATAGCCACAGGCTTCCACGGCCTCCACGTAATAATTGGAACTACATTCTTAATTACCTGCTTCATTCGCCAACAACTGTATCACTTCACAACCAACCACCACTTCGGCTTCGAAGCCGCTGCATGATACTGACACTTCGTAGATGTAGTATGACTATTCCTCTATATCTCCATTTATTGATGAGGATCTTACTCCCTTAGTATAAATAGTACTATTGACTTCCAATCAATAAGCCTCGATAAACTCGAGAGAGAGTAATAAACTTACTATTAACTCTAATAACGAATATTCTTTTAGCCTTACTACTAATCACCATTACATTCTGACTCCCACAATTAAATATATATACCGAAAAATTTAACCCTTATGAGTGTGGATTTGACCCCACAACTTCAGCACGCCTACCCTTCTCCATAAAATTCTTCTTAATCGCCATCACATTCCTATTATTTGACCTAGAAATTGCTCTACTATTACCCCTACCATGAGCAACCCAAACAAGTAACCTAATATTAACAATTAACATAATCCTTGCTCTTATTGTTATTATAGCAGCAGGATTAGCCTATGAATGAATTCAAAAAGGACTAGACTGAATTGAATTGGTATATAGTTTAATTAAAATAAATGATTTCGACTCATTAGATTATGATAAATCATATTTACCAAGTGCCTTTCCTATATATTAACATTACACTAGCATATACCATATCTCTACTGGGACTGGTAATCTACCGATCCCACCTAATATCATCCCTACTATGTTTGGAAGGCATAATATTATCACTATTCATTATAATTACACTCACAACCTTAAATATGCACTTTATATTAATATACATGCTACCTGTCATCCTTCTAGTGTTTGCCGCATGCGAAGCTGCAGTGGGCCTAGTCCTATTAATTTCTAACCTGTACGGCTTAGACTATGTACAAAACTTAAATCTACTCCAATGCTAAAAATTATTATACCTACAATTATGCTACTTCCAATAATTTGACTTTCAAAAAATCACATAATATGAATCAACATAATAACCTGCAGTCTACTAATCAGTGCTCTCACCCCCCTGCTCCTATACTTACCAAACAACCCATGCAACCTATCATCAACCTTCTCCTCAGATCCACTAACATCACCCCTATTAACTCTAACAGCCTGATTACTACCCCTAATAATTCTAGCAACCCAACAACATCTATATAACAACCCCTTTATACGAAAAAAACTATACATCTCAATGCTAATTTTTCTACAAATCTCCCTAATCATAACATTTACAGCCACAGAACTAATCTTATTTTATATTCTATTTGAAACCACTCTAATTCCCACTCTAATTATTATCACTCGCTGAGGGTACCAACCAGAACGTATCAATGCCGGCTCATATTTCTTATTCTACACACTAACAGGATCCCTCCCATTACTTATTACACTCCTGTACCACCTAAGTAACTTAGGATCACTAAACATGCTAATAATAATTAACACCAAAGAAATAATATTTTCCTGAACTAGCAACATTATATGATTAGGGTGTATGATAGCCTTTATGGTCAAAATACCCTTATACGGTCTTCATCTATGGTTACCCAAAGCCCACGTTGAAGCCCCAATTGCTGGCTCAATAGTACTAGCAGCAATCTTACTAAAACTTGGTAGCTATGGCATAATACGAATTACTCCTATCCTTGGCCCCCTGACAGAAAAAATAAGCTATCCCTTCCTAGTCCTCTCCTTATGAGGCATAGCCATAACCAGCTCTATCTGTCTACGACAAACCGACCTAAAATCACTTATTGCATATTCCTCTGTAAGCCATATAGCCCTCGTCATCTTAGCCATCCTAATTCAAACGCCCTGAAGCTTCACCGGCGCAATAATTCTTATAATTTCCCACGGACTTACCTCATCCCTACTATTCTGCTTGGCAAACTCAAACTACGAGCGGATCCACAGCCGAACTATAATATTTACCCGAGGTCTCCAAACACTATTCCCCCTCTTAGCCCTGTGGTGACTTCTGGCAAACCTTGCTAACCTTGCCCTTCCACCCACCATTAACCTAATAGGGGGAATTATTCACAATCTTGGCCGCCTTCTCTTGATCTAATTTCACTATTATATTTACAGGGTTTAACATACTAATTACAACCTTATACTCATTATACATATTTACCTCAACACAACGAGGACCACTAACGTATAGTACTAGCAATGTAAAACCACTATTCACATGAGAAAACATACTAATACTAATACACATGGCACCAATCCTCCTCCTCACTCTTAACCCCAAGGTGATTATGGGGCTAACACCCTGTAGCTATAGTTTAACCAAAACATTAGATTGTGAGTCTAACAATAGAAGCCTACAACTTCTTATCTACCGAGAAAGTATGCAAGAACTGCTAATTCATGCCTCCAAGCTTAACAACTTGGCTTTTTCAACTTTTAAAGGATAGTAGTTATCCATTGGTCTTAGGAACCAAAAATATTGGTGCAACTCCAAAAATAGGAGGGGTTGGGCCTCAACACAGCCTCTGGAGAAGGATGGGCAGGAAATCCCTCATAGGAAAGGTCGACCCTTAAAGCCCCAGTGAACCTCTAGAAGGAGGGGAGGGGGAGAAACCTCTAATAGAAGAGGTTGAACCCCCACCCCACTACCTCCGAGATGGGAAACGTTCCAAGTAAGACAAGAAAAATAGAGTCAAAAAGTGATGCAATTCCTTTTAAGAGTCCCTTAAGGCTCATGTTAAAATATTAGAAAGATAATGAAAGAACAAAACATCAAAGAAAGCAGCAAATGATAAAATATTGTTTTATTTGGACTCGAGGGCCCATCCTTAAACCCGCAGGCTTCTGTCCAAAATGTAAGTCCAATGAAGAGAGATTTGTCAGCTCTCACTGGAACACGTTAGTGATAAGAGCCCTGCCTCCCGGGAGGAGACGGACTATGGTCTTTGTTGGAGACAAGGAACTGTCCTCCTTTACCCCTTAAAAACTGGAGGGAACAAGCCAGAAATCGACTCCTCTGAGAGAGAAAAAGTCCCTGTTTCTCAACAACCCGCGCCCACCAACACGTAAGAACCTCTAAATCATCTTCCTCCGTTCAGTGCCCCCCACCACCCCACTCAAACAGCTGCTGCCGCCTCAGATCCCGTTCCAGATCCTTCCCCTGGTCATGTTATTCTTCCTCCTTACAACCCTGATTCTTCAGAATGATCATCCCTTGAGCCTGCCCCCTCCCAGCCTATTAAGCATGAAATGAAGCAATGCCAAAAACCTACTCTCCTTTGTTCAAAGTGCTCTCATAGGAACCAGCCATACAAGAAGCACCCTTCTACGCAAACATAAATTTACTGTACTAAAACATCCTTTGTCTAACTGCTCATTTTTCCTCACAACTCCAAGACTTATTTCTAACATAGGAGGTGGAGGTTGCAGTGAGCTGAGATCGAGCAACTGTACTCCAGCCTGGGGGACAGAGCGAGCCTCCCTCTCAAAAAAAAAAAAAAAAACAAATCTGTTATGTTATTTTTTAGAGCCTTCTATTCCCTGTAAATGTTTTCAAGCTTGATGATTTTGTTGTTGTTGTTTTTTAGAGACTGGGTCTCTCTCTGTCCCCAGGCTGGAGTACAGTGGTGCAATCATAGCCACTGTAGCCTGGAAATCCTGGACTCAAGGGGGCCTCCTGCCACAGCCTCCTGAGTATCTGGGACTTCAGGTGCACGCCACCATGCCCAGTTAATTTTTTTTTTTTTTTTTTTTTGAGATGGAGTTTCGCTCTTGTTGTCCAAGCTGAAGTGCAATGGCGTGATCTTGGCTTACTGCGATCTCCGCCTCCCGGATTCAAGCGATTCTCCTGCCTCGGCCTCCTGAGTAGCTGGGATTACAGTCACATGCCACCACGTGTGGCTCATTTTTTTGTATTTTTAGTAGAAACAGGGTTTCACCATGTTGGCCAGGCTGATCTTGAACTCTTTACCTCAAGTGAGCCACCCGCCTAGGCCTCCCAAAGTGCTGTGATTACAGGTATGAGGAGCCAGCATGCCCGGCCCAGTTAATTTTTTAAAAAATCATTAGTAGTATGGAGCTATTGCCATGTTGCCCTGGCTGTTCTGGAACTCCTGACCTCAAGCAATCCTTCTGCCTTGGCCTCCTAAAGTGCTGGGATTACAGGCGTGAACCTGGCACACAGCCCGGATGATTACTTTTTTAAACCATTGAGCATAACTGTTTAGCATCTGTGTTGGGTGATTTCAGTGTCTGAGGTCTGTGTGAGTCTGTTTCTGGTGCTTGTTTCTTCTGGCTCCTGTTCACATGCTCTTCTTTCCTTATGGGCCATGTATGTTGGTAACTGCCCTTGAAAAATTATGTGTGGGGGAATTCTCCGAGGCCTAGAAGGAAGGAGCTCTCCTCCTCAAAGAGAAGATGTTCACCTGCTTCTGCTGCACTCTTACGGCACCGCCAGTCAGGGCGACCGACCTCAGATCAAGTTCCCTGCCTCAGTTCTCTGTCCCTGTAGCTGATGTGTATCCATGGGCAGGTAGGTCAGTGGCAACAATCTTTCAGGAATTATTTATTCTCTTTCTTCCTTTTTCTTTTGCTGGTTTGCGTAGCATCAAGGAAAACTTTGCTGTCCCGAGTTTGGGGTCAGTGATATCCCTCAGTGTTTATCCAAGTAAATGTTTAGCAATCAGCTACCTGGAAATACTTGGGAAAAGTTACTTCCCAGGTGTTTATTTTCATGAATGCTTTTGACTTTATTTCTCTCAGTATATTCATGATGTAGATATTTTGTACATAACAAGGTTAAGTGACTTGTGTATGTTCTATGTAAAACAGAGGCAGAACCAAGGCTAGGAAAGCAGCGAGTCCATCAACCAACTTGAGAGGGCTCATAGGAAGTTCACCAACACCTTGAATGAGAATGACTGACTCCGAGGGATTCAGAAAATGAAGGAATCAGAAGAATGTGTGTGTGTTTTTTTTTTCCTGGGGAAAGAAAAAGAACCTGGGCTGGGTGTGGTGGCTCATGCCGGTAACCCCAGAACTTTGGGAGGCCAAGGTGGGCGGATCATTTGAGGTCAGGAGTTTGAGACCAGCCAGGCAAACGTGGTGAAACCCCATCTCTACCAAAAATACAAAAAAAATTAGCTGGGTGTGGTGGCGCACGCCTGTAATCCCAGCTACCCCAGAGGTTGAGGCAGGAGAATCACTTGAACGCGGGAGGTGGAGGTTGCAGTGAGCCGAGATTGTGCCACTGTACTCCAGCCTGGCTGACAGAGTGAGACTCCATCACAAAAAAAAAAAAAAAGCAAAGGACATAGCGTGGAAAGGGGGAAGAAAGAGTGACTTCACAGTGGAGAAACTGACCAACGTGACCGCAGCAGGTGATCAAGGTCAGCATCAACAGTGACAGGTTAAAATGATTGTGCGCACCTTTGATAGGATTTGATGAAAATGACATCCTCCCCAAAACCCATCACCCATGTCTAATCATGAGGAAAATATCAAACAAATCCCAGTAGAGAACAACCTACAAAATTCCCAACCAGTGCTGCTCAAAACAGTCAAGGTCATCAAAACAAAACGTGTCAGAGAAACTGTCACAGCCAGGAGGAGCCTAAGGAGAAATGACCACTAAATGTGATGTGGGGCCGGGCACGGTGGCTCACACCTGAAATCCCAGCACTCTGGGAGGCAGAGGCGGGCGGATCACCTGAGGTCAGGAGTTCAAGACCAGCCTGGCCAGCATGGTGAAACCCTGTCTCTACCAAAAATACAAAAATTAGCCAGCCTTGGTGGTGCACGCCTATAATCCCAGCTATTCAGGAGGCTGAGACAGGAGAATTGCTTTAACCTGGGAGGTGGAGGTTGCAGTGAGCTGAGATCATGCCACTGCACTTCAGCCTGGGTGACAGAATGGGACCCTGTCTCAAAAACAAATAAATAAATGTAACGGGGGGATTATGGTTATGCGACGGGTTTTTCTTGCCCTCTGCTCAGACAGAGTTAATTTACCAAGACTGGTATTGCCACAGAGAAAACGCACTGCCAGTCAAGTGGAAGATGGGCATTTACTATTCAAATCAGTCTCCCTGGAAATTTGGAGACTAGTGTTTTTTAAGTATAATATGGTGGGTAGAGGGCTAAGGAACTGGGAATGCTGATTGGTTGGGTCAGGAATGAAATCATAGGAGGTCAAAGCTGTCTTCTTGTGATCCTCAGCTCCTAGGTGGGATCACAAGGTCTGCTGAGACAGTTTACCAGTCTGGATTATGCCAACTGGTCCATCAGAATGTATGGTCTGAGAAACACCATGAACACCAATCTTAGGCTTGATGATAGTGATGTTATCTCTAGGAGCAATTGGGGAGGTTGTGAATCTTGTGACCTCTGGCTCCACGATTCCTGAGCCATAATTTCTTTCCTTCCTTTTCTGTCTTTTTCTTTCTTTCTCTTTCTCTCTCTCTTCTTTCTTTCCTTCTTTCTTTCTTTCTTTGACAGGGTCTTGCTCTGTTGCCCAGGCTGGAGTACACTGGTGTGATCTCCGCTCACTGCAAACGCCACCTCCTACATTCAAGCAATTCTCGTGTCTCAGCCTCCCGAGTAGCTGGGATTACAGGTGCACATCACCACACCTGGTTAATCTTTGTATTTTTAGTAGAGATGGAGTTTCACCACATTAGCCAGGCTGGTCTGAAACTCCTGACCTCAAGCGATCCGCCTGCCTCGGCCTCCCAAAGTGCTGGGATTATAGGCATGAGCCACCATGCCTGGCCCTGAGCCATAATTTCTACCCTTGTGGCTAATTTGTTAGTTTCACAAGGGCAGTTTTGATCCCCAAGCATAGAGGGGATTGTTTGGGGAAGGGCTATTTTCATCCTTGTTTTAAGATTAAACTATAAACTAAATTACTCCCAAAGTTGGCTTGGCCTATGCTCAGGAATGAACAAGGACAGCTTAGAGGTTAGAAGGAAGAAGTGATCAGCTATGTCAGGTTATTATTATTATTATTATTTGAGATGGGGTTTCAATCTTGTCACCCAGGCTGGAGTGCAATGGCGTGATCTCAGCTCACTGCAACCTCTGCCTCCTGGGTTTAAGCAATTCTGCCTCAGCCTCTTGAGTAGCTGGGATTACAGGTGCCTGCCTCCATGCCCGGC
This sequence comes from Ateles fusciceps, assembly GCA_036589455.1. NCBI lineage: Eukaryota > Metazoa > Chordata > Mammalia > Primates > Atelidae > Ateles > Ateles fusciceps. The sequence continues at coordinate 3,986,778 of JAZHEH010002317.1, read as the reverse complement.
TAATTTTTGTATTTTTAGTAGAGATCGGGTTTCACCATATGGCTAGGCTGGTCTCGAACTCCTGACCGCAGGTGATCCACCCACCTCAGCCTCCCAAAGTGCCAGGACTACAGGTATGAGCCACTGCGCCCAGCCCAGATTTTTTTTTTTTTTAAACTGTCATAATTTGGCAAAGGCAGTTTCAGGATCCTGAAACGGAACAGGACATTGGGGAAAAACTAAGGAAATTGAATATAGACTTTAGTTAATAACAATGCATTAAGATTGGTTCATTAATTGTGACAAATGTATACCACACTAATGTAAGATGCTAATAGCTAGGGAAAATAGGGGAGGGCTATATGAGAACTCTCTGTACTATTTTTACAATTTTTCTGTAAAACTATTCTAAAAAATAAAGTAGAATAAAGTGGATGTAAAAGAAAAAAAAAAGGCCAGGTTTGGTGGCTCACGCCTGTAATCCCAGCACTTTGGGAGGCCAAGATGGGCAGATCACGAGGTCAGGAGATCGAGACCAGCCTGGCGAACATGGTGAAACCCTGTCTCTACTAAAAATACAAAAATTAGCTTGGCATGGTGGCGCATGCCTATAATCCCAGCTACTGGGGAGGCTGAGGCAGGAGAATCGCTTGAACCTCGAAGGCGGAGGTTGCAGTGAGCCGAGATCCCACCACTGCACTCCAGCCTAGTGACAGAGCGAGACTCCGTCTCAAAAAAAAAAAAAAAGAAGGCTGCTGTGTGCAGAATGAATTAGAAGGCAGCCCTGCAGGTGCTAAAGTGGCTTGGATATAGGTGGCATGAAGGGATGGGGAAATAGGCTCCAACACAGGAAGTCAAGCTGACAGGTTGACAGGTCATGGGGAAAGGGAGGAGTCAGATACAACACAGAGATTTTTCAATATGAGCAACCAGCATACGGTGCCATTAACTCAGATGCACTTGACTAAGAGGAAAACAAGTTTGGGAGAAAATCTCGAGGCTGCATTTCCACCACGATGAGTCTGAGATGAGTCAGAAAGGAGCCATTGGGCCAGGCGCAGTGGCTCATGCCTGTAATCCCAGCACTTTGGGAGACTGAGGCAGGTGGATCACTGAAGGTCAGGAGTTCGAGACCAGCCTGGCCAACATGGCAAAAGTCCATCTCTACTAAAAGTAAAAAATTAGCTGGGCAGGGTGGTGCGTGCCAGTAATCCCAGCTACTCTTGTGGCTAAGGCATGAGAATTGCTTGAACCCAGGAGACAGAAGTTGCAGTGAGCTGAGATTGTACCACTGCACTCCAGCCTGGGTGACAGAGCAAGACCCTGTTTCAAAAAAAAATAAAATAAATTCCTAGAATATTTGAAGAGCAAACAACATGCTAGAAAAGCCCATACAGGCCAAATAAATGAAGATGGAGGAGACCAGCTATGGTAGTGAGAAATCAGGGGAGACTGCCTGGAGGTGGTGGTGCATGAAGATGTCCAATCCGGATGTCCCCAAAGCAGCCATCTTCCTGTTCTGGAGAAGCCAGTCCTCAACCAGAGCCAGCACACATCAGTCACCGCTAAGGTCTCATGGCCTCCAGCCAGGCTCATTTGAAAATAATCTTCCCTTTCTTTAGGCCATTGATTGTCCAGAAAAGCCAAATCATTAAGGGCCAGAGGTCAGGGAATTATATCTGGCAGCTGACCAGGCCTTGTCAACACAGGGCCTCCGGCAAGGCTGGTGTTACTGCCCTGAGTTAGTCCTTCCCAGGCAGGGTGTGCCCAGCATGGACCTAGCTCCAGGGGAGGTGAAGGCCTCTATTGGACGTCTGCGTGGGCCTGTGCTGCTGCCCCAGGGTCCTTGCTGACCAGTGCTTTTTGCTCCATGCAGAGCAGAAAATTCCTTGAAGCGTTTCTCAATGCATCCTCCACTTGCAAGGTCCTTCAGCTATAAATAACAGCAAAACATGCTGAATAAGGGTTGCAGAAGGTTCGGTGATAAGACCGTGGCTGCAGCCTCTGCAGGCAGCATTTTGGCATCTACAGAGTGGGGTGAGCCCAGGCCTGGCTGCCCAGGGTGTTGGGGGAGCCACTTCTCTGGGTCCTCGTCCAGTACCTTCTCCACACTGAGCCTGGAGGATCAATCAGGTCACGCCCTGGTCAAAACCCTTCAATGCCCCCAGTCTTCATGAAATAAAAGTCAGTCACCTCGCTGTGGCCCCCAGGAGCCCTCACCTTCCTGTCCCCCTCCTCTTTCCTCCCTTGGGTTCCCCCTGCTCTGTCCCCTGGAACCTAGGAGGCGGTTGTCTTGCCTCTTGCTGCCTCGAGGTCTTCGTACTTCACAATCATTTGTGGGACCCATCTCTTCCCCTTACTTATTTTTTTCTCCTTAATGAGGTGAAATTCACATACATGCACTTAACCTTTTTTTTTCTTTTTTCTTTTTGAGACAGTCTCACTCTGTCGCCCAGGCTGGAGCGCAGTGGTGCGATCACGGCTCACTGCAGCCTCCAACTCCTGGCCTCAGCGATCATCTCCCCTTAGTCTGTGAAGTAGCTGGGACAATAGGCATGAGCCACCACGCATGACTAATATTTTATTTTTTGTAGAGATGGAGTCTCCCTCTGTTGCCCAGGCTGGTCTTGAACTTCTGGGCTCAAGCGATCCTCCCGCCTCGGCCTCCCAAAGTGCTGGGATTACAGGCACGAGCCATTACAGTCATGAGCCATTGCACCGGGCCACTTACCCATTTTAAAGTGTACAAATTCATTGGTATTAAATGTATTCACAATAGTGTGCAACCACCAGGTCTCTCTAGCTTCAAAACTTTCTCGTCACCTCCTAAAAACACCTGTATCCAGTAGGCAGTCACTCCCCATTCCTCCCTCCCCATGCCCTGGTAACCTCTAATCTGATTTCTGTCCCTATAGATTTGCTTATTCTAAATATATCATGTAAAAAGAATCATGCGGTATGTGACCTTCCCTGCCTGGCATCTTTCATTTGCATGATGCCGTCAAGGTCCCTTTATGTCGTAGCATGAACCAGGACTTCAGTTCTTTCTGCAGCAACATACTAACCCCCACTAGGCAGATACCACGTTTGCAGTTTGTTTATCCATTCATACATTGCATTGTTTGTACTTTTTGTCTTTATTTCATTATTATTATTTATTCACTTTTTGCGATAGAGTCTTGCTCTGTCACCCAGGCTGGAGTGCAGTGGCATGATCTCAGCTCATTGCAGCCTCCACCTCCCAGGTTCCAGTCATTCTCCTGCCTCAGCCTTCTGGGTAGCTGGGATTACAGGTGCACGCCACACGCCCGGCTAAGTTTTGTATTTTTAGTAGAGACACGGTTTCACCATGTTGGCCAGGCTGGTCTCGAACTCCTGACCTCAGGTGATCTGCCCGCCTCGGCCTCCCAAAGTGCTAGGATAAGAGGCATGAGCCACCGCACCCAGCCTATTTTATTGTTTTTAGAGACGAGGTCTCACTCTGCCATCCAGGCTGGAGTGCAATGGCACCATCATGGTTCACCGCAGCCTCAACCTCCTTGGGCTCAGAGGATCCTCCTGCCTCAGCTACCCAAGTAGCAGGGACCACCGGTGTGTACTACCACACCTGGCTAATTTTTTAATTTTTGTAGCAATGGGGTCCCACTATGTTGCCCAGGCTATTCTCAAACTCCTGGCCTCAAGCGATCCTCCCGCCTCAGCCTCCCAAAGTGCTGGGATTACAACCATGAGTAACTGTGCCCAGGTCCATGTTCAGCTTTTTGAGGAAGTGCCAGACAGTGGTCGGGGTCATTGTTGCCTCTCCCTCCTTGTCATTCAGGGCTCAGCTCCCATGTCACCTCCTCAGAGCACCCCAGCTCAAACAGTGTCCATGTCCCTCTCCCCAAATCACTCTCTTGTCTGCCGCCATCTTTTCACTATGTGGGGTTTAGTATCCAGTAGGACATAGGTGATCTGAGACCTCTTATTCTCCACCGAGACCCACAGCCTAGCACAGTGCCTGGTAGACGGAATTTCTCAATAAATGCTTGCTGAATGACTGATCTCAGGTAGTCAAAGATAAAGAGCTGTAACAATATGAGACACTGACATTGTCATCTTAGGTCGCTGTTAGGACCTCCCTCCAGGTGACTCACCTGTATTTATTTATTTATTTTAGATAGAGTCTCACTTTGTCACCCAGGCTGGAGTTCACAGGCACGATCTTGGCTCACTGCAACCTCCGCCTCCTGGGTTCAAGTGATTCTCCTGCCTCAGCTTCCCTACCACGCCCAGCTAATTTTTGTATTTTTAGTAGAGACGAGGTTTCACCATGTTGGCCAGGTTTGTGTCAAACTCTGACCTCAGGTGATCCGCCCGCCTTGGCCTCCCAAAGTACTGAGTGAGATTATAGGCGTGTGCCATCACGCCTGGCCAACTCACCTGTTTAAATGGTCAACTTCCTCCTCTGAGGAAAGAATAAAAAGCAGTAAAGTGAAACCATTGGCAATGCTTCTTTCTCAGCCCTTTCCTGTTAGTGACTCAGGCAGGCAGCCTTCGTTGACAATTGCAAAGGAAAAAAAAAAAGCAAACAAAAAAGGCAAAGGTGGAAAAGAATTTGGGTGGAGATTAGATAAACATATACACCTGTCCGCAGTCTACAGAAAAGGTTAAGGGCTCCAGTGCAGAGTTCAGGCTCAAGCTGCCTGTGTTAAGCTCCCAGTGCTGTGCCACTTAATTCTTGCAGGTTACTTAATCTTACTTTTCTTTTTCGTATTTTTTTCTTTTTTTTTTTTTTTGACAAGGAGTCTGTCACCCAGGCTGGAGTGCAGTGGTGACATCTTGGCTCACTGCAACCTCCGCCTCCCTCGTTCAAGTGATTCTCCTGCCTTGGCCTCCCAAGTAGATGGGACTATAGGCGCCCACCACCACCACTCCCGGCTAATTTTTTGTACTTTTAGTAGAGACAGGGTTTCACCGTGTTAGCCAGGATGGTCTTGATCTCCTGACCTTGTGATCTGCCCACCTCAGCCTCCCAAAGCACTGGGATTACAGGTGTGAGCCACCATGCCCAGCCTCATTTTTCTTTTTTGAAAAAACTGCATTAACCATAGTAGCTGCCTCGTGGACTTGTTGTGAGGATTAAATGCGTTAAAGTGACATAAAGCGGGCCGGGCATAGTGGTTCACACCCGTAATGCCAGCGCTTTGACAGGCTGAGGCAGAAGGATCACTTCAGACTAGAAGTGTAAGACCAGCCTGGGCAATATAATGACAACCCTGTCTCTACAGAAAATCTAAAAATTAGCCAGGCATGGTGGCACAGCCTGTAGTCCCGTAGGAGGCTGAGGCAGGAGGATTGCTTGAGCCCAGAATTTCAACGCTTCAGTGGGCTATGATGGCACCACTGCCCTACAGGCTAGGCAACAGAGCAAGACCCTGTCTCTAAAAAATAACAATAATAATAAATGCAATAGTTAATGTTATGTATATTTTACCACAATTTAAAAAGCAAACGTTGGCCGGACACAGTGGCTCATGCCTGTAATCCCAGCACTTTGGGAGGCTGAGGCAGGTGGATCACATTAGTGAGACCAGCCTGGCCAACATGGTGAAACCCCATCTCTACTAAAAATATAAAAATCAGCTGGGTGTGGTGGCACATGCCTGTAATCCCAGCTACTCGGGAGGCTGAGGAAGGAGAATCACTTGAACCCATGAGGTGGAGGTTGTGGTGAGCTGAGATCGTGCCACTGCACTCCAGCCTGGGCCACAGAGTGAGACTCCATCTAAAAAAAAAAAAAAAAAAAGGCAAACATTAAAGAATTAACCTTGGCCGGGCGTAGTGGCTCACACCTGTAATCCCAGCACTTTAGGAGGCCGAGGCAGGCAGATCATGAGGTCAGGAGATCAAGATCATCTTGGCTAACATGGTGAAACCTCATCTCTATTAAAATACAAAAAAATTAGCCAGATGTGGTGGCCTGTAGTCCCAGCTACTCGGGAGGCCGAGGCAGGAGAATTGCTTGAACCCAGGAGATGGAGGTCACAGCGAGCCAAGATCACGCCATTGCACTCCAGCCTGGACGACAGAGCGAGACTTGGTCTCAAAAAAAACAAAAACAAAAACAAAAAAAACCTCCTTCTGAGCTCCCTCTGCCAAAACAAAAAATTGAAAAATATTCCGTATTATTATTTGAAATGATAATGGCTTCCTTACCTGGGGCCGGAACAAACGGTCAGCGGCCATGGCTGTCAGTGCTGGATTCCAGAGTTTCTTCTCTGTGGAATTGTCTAGAATGCCAGGCCCCTGTTTCCGGCTGGGCTCATTGAATAAAGGGGGCTAGGGAGGGAGGAGGTGGAGGTGCCCCGGTGGCCGCTCAGGTCGGGGCCAGGTTCTAGGCTTGCTGTTGGGTGGCTTAATGACTTCTATTTTCAGTCAACAGAAGTCAGAACAGCTGCTTTCCATTTCTCCCAGGAAGTCTTCCCGGGACACAGCAGCACTTACCACGCCAGGGTTTGTTTAGTTTGCTTACAGTATCCCCTCCCCCACCCCTGAAGAAAATTCTAGTATTCAGAAATGTACACAGAACAATGTAACAAGCACATGGCACCCACCGCTCGGGACTAGCCATTGCTAACGATTTCCTCTCTTTGCTTTGAGTCTTTTTTTTTTTTTTTTTAAGAAATATGGGCTTTATTTATTTATTTTTTTTGAGATGGAGTCTCACTCTGTTGCCCAGGCTGGAGTGCAGTGGTGCAATCTCGGCTCACCACAACCTCTGCCTCCCAGGTTCAAGCGATTCTCCTGCCTCAGCCTGCCGAGTAGCTGGGACTATAGGTGTGCACCACCACGCCTGGCTAATTTTTGTGTTTTTAGTATAGACGGGTTTCACCATGTTGGCCAGACTGGTCTCGAACTCTTGGCCTGAAGTAATCCACTCGCCTCGGCCTCCCAAAGTGCTGGGATTACAGGCATGAGCCACCATGCCCAGTCAAGTCTATATTTTTATTCTTAAGAAGTAAAGCACTGGGCCAGGCACGGTGGCTCATGCCTGTAATCCCAGCACTTTGCGAGGCCGAGGCGGGCAGATCTCGAGGTCAGGAGATGGAGACCTCCCTGGCCAACATGGTGAAACTCCGTCTCTACTAAAAATACAAAAATTAGCTGAGCGTGGTGGTGCACACCTGTAATCCCAGCTACTTGGGAGGCTGAGGCAGGAGAATCGCTTGAACCTGGGAGGCAGAGGTTGTGGTGAGCCGAGATTGCACCACTGCACTCCAGCCTGGGTGACAGAGCAAGACTCTGTCTCAAAACAAAAAAAAAGTAAAGCATTGCATATCTTCATGCTGTTGCTTCCAGTCCCCAAACTCACACATGACTTGGTTGTGCAGCCTTCCAATCTATTATTATTATTGTTTTATTTAGAGAGAAGATCTCGCTTTATCACCACCCAGGCTGGAGTGCAGTGGTGCAATTATGGGCTCACTGCAGCCTCAAACGCCTGGGCTTAAGCGATCTTCCCACCTCAGCTTTCGAAGTAGCTGAGACTAGAAGCACATGCCACCAAGTCTCGCTTTTTTTCTTTTTTTTTTTAGTTTTTAGGAGAAATGGGGGTCTCACTATGTTGCCGAGGCTGGTCTTGAACTCCTAGACTCAAGTGATCCACCTGCCTCAGCCTCCCAAAGTGTTGGGACTACAGTTGTGAGCCACAGTGCTCAGCATTTTTTTTTTCTTGAGACAAGGTGTCACTCTGTTGCCCAGGCTGGAGTGCAGTGGCGCAATCGTGGCTCACTTCTGCCTCGACCTCCCAGCCTCAAGCAATCCTCCCGCTTCAACCTCCTGAGTAGCTGAAACTACAGGCAGGCACCACTGTGTCCTGCCTCACGCCAATACTTCTTATTGGCTAATTCTTAAATTCCTCATTGTTAATCCCAGTGGATCGACGGTCCTCAACTCAGGGACCCCTGACAGAGGAATCATAAAATACCACACATTTCCCACAAATCGCATACAATGCTTTATGTGCATGGGGACTTTTCTGGGGGAGAGTTTCTAGAATTTTCATTGAATTTCCAAGGAGTTTATGACCCCAAAAGTTCTGGAACAAAAGCCTGAAGAGCCAGGGCCATCAGGCTTAACCCTTCCGCCTGCTGTTTCCGTTTTCTCAGGCGTGGTTTTGAACCTCCCGACACAGGGCGAGATTGACTCAGACCAGTCCAGATGACAGGGGAGCTGCAGCAGACAGCAGGGGGCATGGGGAAGGGGCTCTGCCCCGCAAGGTTCTTCTTGCACATCTTCACCTGAAGTCATCACCAGGGTCCCTGTGGGCGCCTAGGACCCCAAGACACCTCAGGGACCTCTCATGGCTCAGCAGCTGCACCAGCCATTGCACTTGGGCTGGGTCCAACCTGGCGAGTTGAAAACTGAAATACACTCTCCAGATGAAGGCAGCAGCAGGGAGCGTGGGGACCTGGGTTCCAGCCTTGGCCATTCTGCTAACTACATTTATAACCCTGCAGTCATTTTTCTTCTCTGGGCCTCAGTTTCCCTGTCTCTTAAATGACGTGTTTGGACTGTGTTCATAGTTTTCACACGATGTTACCATGTGTCCAAGAGTTCAATCATTCCTTTCTTTTTCAAGTTTTGTAGAGACAGAGTCACGCTCTGTTGCCCAGGCTGCAGTGCAGTGGCACAATCATAGCTCACGGCAGCCTCAAACTCGTGGACTGAAGCGATCCTCCCACCTAAGCCCTCTGAGTAGCTGGAAGTACAGGCATGGGCCTCTATGCGTAGCTCAAGTATTTCTTTAATGGCTGTTTACTGAGCACATACTATGTGTCAGCCACTGTTCTAGGCACTACAGGAGACAGCAGTGACCAAGACAAAATCTAATGTGGGAGAGAAACAATGACAGAGTAAACAAATAAACAAAATGAAGTAAAAAAAATAATTGCTGGCCGGGCGCAGTGGCTCACGCCTGTAATCCTAGCACTTTGGGAGGCTGAGGTGGGTGGATCACCTGAGGTCAGGAGTTCAAGACCAGCCTGGCCATCATGGTGAAACCTGATCTTTAAAAAAAAAAATAATAATAATTGCAGTGGCCGGGCACAGTGGCTCACGCCTCTAATCCCAGCACTTTGGGAAGCCGAGGCAAGCAGATCACGAGGTCAGTAGTTCGAGACCAGCCTGACCAACAGGGTGAAACCCCGTCTCTACTAAAAAAATCCAAAAATTAGCCAGGCGTGGTGGCGGGTGCCTGTAATCCCAGCTGCTTGGGAGGCTGAGGCAAGAGAATCCTTGAATCCGGGAGGTGGAGGTTGCAGTGAGCTGATATTGCGCCACTGTACTCCAGCCTGGGCGACAGTGAGACTCCGCTCAAAATAATAATAATAATAATAATAATAATAATAATAATTGCAGATAGGCAGGGCTATGAAAACAGTAAAATGAAAGTGGTATGCTGGTGAAATATTTAACTACTATCTCAAAAAATATATATATATAAAAACAGAGATGTATATGCACAAAAGTTTATTATTCACAAAGTAACAGCTGCAGATGAACGTACTTCTAAGTTTAAACTGCCTCAGTAACATTTTTTTTTTTTTTTTTTTTGAGTCTGAGTCAGGGTTTTGCTCTGTCACCCAGGCTGGAGTGCAGGGGCACAATCATGGCTTGCTGTAGCCTTGAATTCCCAGGCTCAAGTGATCCTCCCACCTCAGCCTCCTGACTAGCCAGGACTGCAGGTGCATGCCACCATGTTTGGCTAATTTTTAATTGTTTTGTGGAGAGCTGAAGTGGGTAGGCCAGACAGTGGCTCATGCCTGTAATGCCAGCACTCTGGGAGGCCGAGGCAGGTGGATCACTTGAGCCCAGGAGTTTGAGACCTGGGCCACAGGGCAAAACCCCATCTCTGAAAGAAAAAAAAAATGCAAAAATTAGCCAGGCATGGTGGCATGTACCTTTAGTCCCAGCTTCTCAGGAGGCTGAGAGGTGGGAGGATCACTTGAGTTAGGGGAGGCAGAGGTTGCAGTGAGCCAAGATTGTACCACTGCACTCCAGCCTGAGCAATGGAGTGACACCCTATCTCAAAAAAATAAAATAGACATAAACCTGAGGTAATAAACCAGAGGCAAAGGACTTGTTTCATTTGGCCTATTTGTGGTTATTAAAGTTTGAATTTGATGCTTGCAGTACACATGGAGATTGCACAAAAAGATGTGGTTTGCTGACTTCCCTTGAAAAATGGGAAGGCCTGTTCGGTCTCCCATTTCCTCGTGGTGAGAGTTGGCCAGTCAGAGCAGCCAGTGACCCAGTTAAAGGAGGAATCAGGTCTCCAGTTCACCACCATTCCCACGGCTACCTAATGTCACCCAGCTGGTTCCACCTCCTCTCCTATGGTCTCCATGTGGAGCATGTACACTACTGAGTGCACCAGCCCCTGAGAGTTTTTTTGCTTGTTTTTGAGACAAAATTTCACTCTGTCACCCAGGCTAGAGTGCAGTGGCACGATCTCGGCTCACTGCAAACTCTGCCTCCTGGATTCAAGTGATTCTCCTACCTTAGCCTCCCAAGTAGCTGGGATTACAGGCGCCCACCACCACGCCCAGCTAATTTTTGTATTTTTAGTATAGATGAGGTTTTGCCATGTTGCCCAGCCTGGTCTTGAACTCCTGACCTCAGGTGATCTGCCCACCTCGGCCTCCCAAAGTCCTGGGATTACAGGCGTGAGCCACCACTCTTGGCCTGTTTTTTGTTTGTTTATTTGTTTTTTCCTGAGGCAGAGGATCCCTCTGTCACCCAGGCAGGAATGCAGCGGTGCGATCTTGGCTCACTGCAACTTCTGCCTCCTGGGTTGAAGTGCTTCTCCTGCCGCAGCCTCCCAAGTAGCTGAAACTACAGGTGCATGCCACAATGCCTGGTTAATTTTGTATTTTTAGTAGAGACGGGGTTTCACCATGTTGGCCACGCTGCTCTCGAACTCCTGACCTCAAGTGATCCATCCACCTTGGCCTCCCAAAGTGTTGGGATTACAGGCGTGAGCCACTGCGCCCGGCCTGATAGAAGGTTTTGAACATAGTGGTGTGAATGTGAGCTCACCCTCATAGCCAGGCACCCTTGTGCAGGCCACAACCTGGGAAACTGTGCCTGTCCACCCTGATGAGGAGAATGGACTCTGAGCCTGTCACCAGCTGTGGATGTTTCCTATGGTAAGGGAAGCCTCAGCCCAGCTCGGGGGAGAAAGCAAATGTGGGAGGTTGAGAGGAAGGCGAGGTTAGATGCCTGGCATACCCACCGTGCAGTGGGCAGGGGACCGTCACTCCTGTGACCCAGGGGGAGGATACCTGGCCTCAAAGAGCCTATCTTCAGTGTTCTCCAACTCTGCAACTGATGAGCAACACCTCTGGATCCTGGGCCTCTGTCCCTGAGGAGCTGTCAGCGCTGACTTTGATCCTAGTCAGGTGAACAGCCTCCTCCCAACACGCATGGTGGGGCAGAGTCCACCGAGACCAGCCATTTAGAAGACTCATCAGCTACCTGATGCCCTCATTCAGCTTCCAAGACCAGCTCAGGACAGGGAGGGGCAGTCGGAGATAGGGGATGGGCCATAACCAGGGCTCTGCCTCGTGGGGAAAGGCCCAGGCTGAAGAGCTGGGAGAAAGCAGCAGGGTGCTGGTTGTAGAATTCTCTGTGCTTTTCAAATGTTTCCAATTTAAAAAACAAAACAGGCCCAGGTGCAGCGGCTCATGCCTGTAATCCCAGCACTTGGGGAGGCCAAGATGGGACGATCCTTGAATCCAGGAAGTCAAGTCCAGCCTGGGCAACATAGCAAGACCCTGATACTACAGAATTATTTTCTTCTTCTTCTTCTTCTTCTTCTTCTTTTTGAGACAGAGTTTTGTTCTTATTGCCCCTGCTGGAGTGCAGTGGCATGATCTCGGCTCACTGCAAACTCTGCCTCCCGGTTCAAGCGATTCTCTTGCCTCAGCCTCCCGAGTAGCTGAGATTACAGGCATGCACCACATCCGGCTAATTTTGTATTTTTAGTAGAGGCGGCGTTTCTCCATGTTGGTCAGGCTGGTCTCCAACTCTCGGCCTCAGGTGAGCCACCCACCTCGGCCTCCCAAAGTGTTGAGATTACAGGCGTGAGCCACCAAGCCCAGCCAAATTTTTAAAAATAAAATAAAAACAAAAACAGCCCCTCCCCCGAGATGCCAAGGATGAGAAGGCCTCACCAGACCCTGCCTCCAGCTGGGACAGCTACCCAGGACCAGCATAAAATTTGCAGATCCAGTACAAAATGAAAATGTGGCCAGGCATGGTGGCTCATGCCTGTAATCCCAGCACTCTGGGAGGCCAAGGTGGGTGGATCACTTGAGGTCTGGAGTTCAAGACCAGCCTAGAGTTCCTGACCGACCAGACTAAGGAGTAGGGAGAAGATGGAGGCAGTGCCAGCTATCTGGGCACACAGTCTATGCCACTGTACGAGGCCCCGTGCTTGTAAGGCCCCACGCTTGACTTTATGCTCTGGTTGCCCTCTTGAAATTCTTAATTTTTGAACAAGGGAATCCTGCATTTTCTTTTTTGAGACAGGGTCTCACTCTGTCACTCAAGCTGGAGTGCAGTGGCATGATCTCAGCTCACAACCTCCACCTCCCAGCTTCAAGCAATTCTCCCACTTCAGCCTCACGAACAGCTGAGACCACAGGTGTGCACCACCACACCCAGCTAATTTTTTGTATTTTTAGTAGAGATGGGGTTTCACCATGTTGCCCAGGCTGGTCTTAAACTCTTGGGCTCAAGTGATCTGCCTGCCTCAGCCTCCCAAAGTGCTGGGATTACAGGTGTGAGCCTGGCCCTGGATGCTGATAATTCAAAACAAAAACAAAACCAGAAAATAACAAGTGTTGGAAACTGCAATCCTCGTGCATTGCTGGTGGGAATGCAAAATGGTGTAGCTGCTGTGGAAGACAGTCTGGCAGTTCCTCCAAAGGTTGAGCATAGAGTTCCCATGGGACCCAGCAATTCCACTCCCAGGCATCTACCCAAGAGAGGTAAAAGCAAACTTCCACAAAAAACATGAATATGCCCAGCAGCACTATTCACAATAGCCCAAAGGTGGAAACAGCCCAAATGTCTATCAATGGATGAATGGATAAACAAAATGTGGCAAGCCATACGATAGGCTATTACTCAGTCATAAAAAGGAATGAAGTGCTGGTCATGCCACAACACGGCTGGACCTTGTACAGCTGATGAGAGAAGCCAGACATGAGAGGGCACGTAGTATAGTGTTCCATGTACGTGAAGAAGCCAGAAGGGCCAATCTATAGAGCCAGATTTTAGATTGCTGGTGGCCAGGGGCTATGCGGAGAAGAACTGGGGGAGTGACTGTTCATGTGTATAGGGCTTTCTGTCAGCGTGACGAAAATGTCCTGGAGAATCATGACGGTTACACAACATCATTAACGTACTAGATCTCCCTAATGATAACTTTTATGTTATCTGCAAGTTGCTGCAATAAAAACAATTTTAAAAACGTTAGGCCAGGCTCGGTGGCTCACATCTCTAATCCCAGCACTTTGGGAGGCTGAAGTAGGTGGATTCTTTGAAGCCAGCAGTTAGAGACCAGCCTGGCCTACCTGGTGAAACCTTGTCTCTATGAAAAATACAAAAAGATTAGCTGAGCATGGTGGCGGGCGCCTGTAGTCCCAGCTACTCAGGAGGCTGAGGCAGGAGAATCGCTTGAATCAGGGAGGCAGAGGTTGCAGTGAGCCAAGATCGCGTCACTGCACTCCAGCCTGGACGACAGAGAGAGATCCTCTCTCAAAAACAAACAAACAAAAAACAAAAGAAAACATTATATCTCTGGCCCGGTATGGAGGCTCACACCTATAATCTCAACACTTTGGGAGCCTGAAGTGGGAGGATTGCTTGAGGCCAGGAGTTCGAGACCAGCCTATTCAACAAAGCAAGGCCCTGTCTCTACCAAAAAAAAAAAAAAAAAAAAAAAATTAGCTGGGCATGGTGGTATGTGCCTATACCTGTAGTCCCAGCTACTCTGAGACAGAGAATAGAAAGAGGACATTAGTGAGAAAACTAGTGACACACAAATACAGCTGGCAGATTCACTGATAGTGACTCTGAAGGCTAAGGTGGGAGGATCGCTTGAGCCCAGAAGGTTGAGGCTGCAGTGAGCTGTGATCACACCTCTGCACTCCAGTCTGGGTGACAGAGCAAGATCCTGTCTCAAAACAACCAACCAAACAAACAACACTCCTGTCTTAAATGTCATGTGGGACCCTGGGAAAAAGAGGACATTAGTGAGAAAACTAGTGACACACAAATACAGCTGGCAGTTTCACGGACAGTGACGTGCCGTGTGGGTTTCCCAGTTGTGACAAATGTACCCCAGTACTGCGGGATTTTAAGAGAAGGACAAACTGTGAGGCACATACGGGAACTTTCTGTATTGTCTTGAGACTTTTCTGTAAATCTAAAATTATTCCAAAATTAAACATTAGTTTTTAAAAAATCCTATGTACCTTCTAAAAAGCAGCTAGCTCGGTCTCTGGAAGGTTCTTTTGTCTCCCAAGGCCAACTTTTGGGTGTGGGTTTACAAATCAAGGGGTTGGAGCTGACTCCATTCTCAGCCTGCGAGTGGAGGGATGAGAAAAGATGGGAAATGGGAGAGGAGCTTAGACTGGAACAGGGCTGGGCTGGGGGCAGGAAGCCCCTTGGCAGGGACTTTGCAGAGCAGGAATGTCCAACACTGAAGCTGCAAACTAGAGACCACAGGCCGAAGACCACCCCACACGCGTGCTTGTTCATCCTCGATTTTGTCAGACCAGCAACATGTGAGATCAGCTGTTTTTTATGTATTGAGCTCAATACATAAAAAACAGCTGATTTTGCATGAAAATTGGAATTTCCAACTTTTCTGGAAACATCTGAAGTTATGTTAAGTCTCCAAACACTTAACCTCTTGCTTCCTAAAATCAAACAGAAGTCCTGAGGTTAATTCTAACCAGGGTTGCAAGTTCCCCTTTGTACCAGGCTGAGTGGTGGCCCCTGAAAGATTCCCTTGTCAAACCCCCGAACCTGTGAAGTGACCATATTTGGAAAAAAGGGTTTTTGCAGATGCAGTGAAGTCAAGGATCTCCAGACAAGAGCAGCCCAGATTACCTAGGTGGCCCCTAAATCCAATGACAAGTGTTTTTATAAGAGAAAGGAGGGCTGGCCAGGTTCAGTGGCTCATGCCTATAATCCCAGCACTTTGGGAAGCCAAACAGGCAGATCATCTGAGGTCAGGAGTTCCAGATCAGGCTTGCCAACATGGTGAAGCCCATCTTTATTAAAAATATAAAAATTAGCCAGGCGCGGTGGCTCACGCCTGTAATCCCAGCACTTTGGGAGGCTGAGGCGGGCGGATCACAGGGTCAGGGTTCGAGACCAGCCTGACCAACATGGTGAAACCTGGTCTCTACTTAAAAATACAAAAATCAGCCTGGCGTGGTGATGTACACCTGTAATCCCAGCTACTTGGGAGGCTGAGGCAGGAGAATTGCTTGAACTGGGAGGGGAAGGTTGCGGTGAGCCAAGAGTGTGCCATTGCACTCCAGCCTGGCTGACAGAGTAAGACTCTGTCTCAAAAAAAAAAAAAAAATACCAAACATAGCCAGGTGTGGTGGTGGGTGCCTGTAGTCCCAGTTACTCGGGAGGCTGAGGCAGGAGAACAACCGGAACCCGGGAGGTGGAGGCTGTAGTACACCAAGACTGTGCCGCTGCACTCCAGCCTGGGCAACAGAGCAAGAGTCTGTCTCAAAAAACAAACAAAAAAAATTGAAATACTACTCTACCAGTTGGCACAAAGCCCTCCTCCTGGGACCCCAGACTTCTTCACAATTCAGCAAGTAAGAACAACCACAGCGGTCTTCCTGTGTCCGGGCCTACCCTCCCCCGCTGACTGAGCTGTCCTGCTGGGTAATATTTCTCTGCTGCAAGGACTGGGGTGGGGTGTTGGGTGCCTGGACCCTGAAGGAAAAGAACAGGTGGCATTTGCTGGGCCTCAGTTCAGCTGTCCCGGGAAGCACAGAAGCCCCTGGGATTTCGAGGAGACGTGTCTATCCCCTCTGCGCGATCCCCGTGGAGACAGACAGGAATGTCTGCACCAGAGACCCTGCGATGGGAGGAGCGCAGATGGGGCTCCTGGACATTGGGGGAGGCCCTGGGCCACCCAAAGTCTCTCTGCAACTCCACCAGGGAGGGCCGAAGGAGAGCTGTGGTCTAGTGGAAAAACGTAACCGGGTGATGAGGTAGCTGGCCCAAGCAGAGGTCAGAGGTCAGGGGTCAGAGGTAGTACACTTTATTGACCCGGTTCTCCCAACATGTTGCAACCTCCGGCAAAGCCAGACCCTGGGCTTTGCCACCATCCCATCCACCAAAGAGAGAATAGAACGCATCTCATGAACATCCACAGGGCCTCCAGACAGCAGAGTGCAGGAGCGGGCATGGGGAGGGAGGCTGCCAGCTGGGGGGTGGGCAGATGAGGGGCAAAAGCGCCGGGTGCCAGGCTGGGGGCACCCCGGAGGCCCCGCTAGACCTGGCCAGCCCCTCACTCTCCCAGTTGAGGTTTTGTGTGGTTCACAGTGAGACTGGCTTAGATTGGCAGCGGGTGATGGCAGACAAACAGCCTCCACACTCCCACCTGCCCTGGCCTGACTCACATAGCTGGCAAGAGGGAGAGACGGAAAATCCCGCTCCCCGTGTCTCCCTCTGGGACAGGGAAGCCCCCTTCTCTGGAGGGGCAAAGGGGAGAGGCCTAGTCTCCTGATATCTCCCAGGCTACTAAGGAAAGGCCATTCACTCCTGGCTCAGAAGTTTCTAGAACATCTTGGTGAATGTGCCCGCCATTACTCCGAATTAGAAAAAGGTTTCTGAAATCTAGGAGTTGACTGGGGTGCCTCAAACCAAGCAGTAAAAACCCTGGTAAGATCTAGGTTTAAAGGCAGCTCTACCTTTGCTTAGGAGGCGGGGGAGGTCCGTGGAGGGGTTGGCTCAGGGCAGCAGGGGTAGGGAGTGCCCTGGGAATGGGATGGGGACCAGGGGCAGGATGCAGGAAGCGGTGATCCATGGGATATGGCAGGTCGCCCTCCAGTGCTGCAGGCCTGGGCTCAGAGGGCAGCTGGGGGCCACCGGGGGCCTCTGTGGGCACATCTGCCGGGCAGGCAGGGCCTCTGCCCCCACCAGGAGAAGCAGGGGCTGCCCATCAGGCCTTGTGACTGCTGTTGGCCACAGGCTCCTTGTGGCCGGCTGTGAAGTCCGAGGCAGGCTCAAGCCCCAGCATCTGCCGCTGCACCAGCTTGGCGTAGAGGCCTCCCCTGGGCCAGCAGCTGCTGGTGGGTGCCCTGCTGTACCACGCGGCCCTTGTCCAGCACCACAATGAGGTGCGCGTGCTCCACGGTGCTCAGCCGGTGCGCGATGATGAGAACCGTGTGCTCTGCAGGTTGCCATGGATGGCCTGCTGGATCTGTGGGGACAGTGGGGGCCTGGCTTGCATGGCACGGACGCCCCACCCCCAACCGCGCTCCACGCCCCCACCTATGGGCTGATGCTTAACCTCTCTGAGGCTCAGTTCACAAAGGATGGCCAGCTTCCCGGGTTTTTCTTGAAGGGAGACAGAGCTCAGGGCCAGACACAGGGAGGCACTTGGTGAATGGGGGATCAGGCCTACCCTTGCCCTCCGGTCTTCTGACCCCTCCCTTCCCCCTCCTTTTAAATTTTTTTTAGACTATGTCTGGCTCTGTCACCCAGGCTGGAGTGCAGTGGTGTGATCTCGGCTCACTACAACCTCCACCTCGCAGGTTCAATCAATTCTCATCCCTCAGCCTCCCGGGTAGCTGGGATTACAGGTGCGCACTATCATGCCTGGCTAACTTTGCTTTGTATTTTTAGTAGAGGTGGGGTTTCACTATGCTGGCCAAGCTGGTCTTGAACTCCTGACCTCAAGTGCCCAGCTCCCTCCTTTTTTTTTTGATTTTTGGGACAGGATCTCGCTCTGTGGCCCAGGCTGGAGTGCAGTGGCGCAATCACAGCTCACTGCAGCCTCAACCTCCTGGCCTCAAGGGATCCTCCTGCCTCAGCCTTCCAAGTAGCTGGGACCACAGGCACACACCACCATGCCCAGCTAATTTTTGTATTTTTTTGTAGAGATGGGTGCCCCACTATGTTACCCAGGCTGGTCTTAAACTCCTAGCCTCAAGCCATTCTCCCTCATTGGCCTCCTAAAGTGCCGGAATTATAGGTGTGAGCCACCACACCTAGCCTCTGTTTATTTTTCTTTAAACCAAAAATTGGTCTAAAAAATAAAGCCACTGGAAGCAGTGGCTCACACTTACAATCCCAGCACTTTGGGAGGCCAAGGCAGGTGGATCCCTTGAGCTCAGGAGTGTGAGACCAGCCTGGCCAACAGGGTGAAACCACATCTCTACAAAAAATGAGCCGTGTGTGGTGGCATGCACCTGTAGTCCCAGCTACTCAGGAGGCTGGGGAGTGGGGGGATCGCTTAAGCCTGGCAGAGCTGTGATTGTGCCACTGCACTCTAGCCTGGGCGACAGAGCAAGGCCCTGTCTCAAAACAAATGAAAACCAACAACAAAAATAAAGCCTATTAATTTGTACAAACAATCCAAACTCCTTACTAGAGGCTGAGGAGTTTGCCTCCCTGCGACTTCATCCTTCCCTCTCTCCGTTCAGCCCCCACCTGCCAGCCACAGTGATGTTTTGGCTTTGCACTTGTCAAGCTCATTCCCCCACTCTGGGCCTTTGCACCTGCTGACCCTTCCTCCGGGCACGCTCTTACCCCTAGAACTCCCCCACTGGCTTCTTTCCTTTCATGTCTCAACTCAGATGGCACCTGATGGCCTTGGTTCTAATGGTGAGAACCACAGAACTCTTGGCACATGATGATGCCGTGCAGACCTCTGTGCTAAGTGACCCATCTCTAGCTGGCTTCTAGCAGGAGAAAGCTGTATCCCTGGGATGACCACAGTCCCCATTCAAGTGCCTGCCTGACAAAGCTCAGCTTGGCCGGGAGAATTCGAAGTTTGTTTTAGTCAACACCTGCTGACTGGCCCCAACCTCTTTTTATTGGAGTGTTTACTTAAAAGGGCTTACAACTGTGACCCCTTCCTCTGTCCCTCTGACATGTGCATGTGATCTCCTGCATCTCAGAAGTGTCTTTCTTAAGGACCCGAAAGCCATTCCCTTGAAATGGCCAGCTAGACACAGGTAGCCTCCTGGCTGTCCACTGGACTTGCTGTTAGTTTTCATGGGGGCCCCTGCCCGCTCCCTCCCTACCCCCTCAGTCTCCCTTTAAAATGCCCCTCACCACCAAACTGGGATGGACATGGCTCCTTCCCCCACTGTCAGGAGTTACTGCAGAAAATCTGCTTCCACGGCTTTTGCTAGTGCCCAGCTGTGTTTATCTTTGACAACGGTGACCCCTCCCAATCTCCTGGTGTCCCAAGACAGCTTCATCTGCTTTGCAGCACAGGCCACGGGGTGAATGCACGCTTCTTTCCTGGTTTCTTATCTGCCTTCCCCCACTGGAATGGAACCACCATGGGGACAAGGGTCTTTGGTCAGCCCACCAGGATAACCCGAGTGCCCAGAACGGTGCCTTGTGCCTGGGAAGAGCTCGGTAACTGTCTTTAATAAATGAATCAATCCATGGATAGACTGAGGTCACCAGTCATCTACAAATACCTGACTGGGCCCTCCTGACCAGTGAGAATGAGACTCACAGGGGGAAGCACCAGCTCAAGGTCACACAGTTACAAACTGCAGGACAGAGCTGCGAGTCTAGGTCTCCCCATTCTGTTTTGTTGTTGTTGTTGTTGTTGTTGTTTTTGGAGAGAGTCACCCTCTTGTTGCCCAGACTGGAGTGCAGTGATACGATCTCAGCTCACTGCAACCTCCACCTTCTGAGTTCAAGCGATTCTCCTGCCTCAGCCTCCCAAGTAGCCGGAATTACAGTCATGTGCCACCATGCCTGGCTAATTTTGTATTTTTAGTAGAGATGGGGTTTCTCCATGTTGGTCAGGCTGGTCTCGAACTCCCAACCTCAGGTGATCCACCCAAAGTGCTGGGATTACAGGGATTACAGGCGTGAGCCACCGCACCCAGGCTTTTTTTTTTTTTTTCAGGTGGAATCTCGCTCTGTCACCAAGGCTGGAATGCAGTGGTACAATCATGGCTCGACTCACTGAAACCTCTGCCTCCCGGGTTCAAGCTAATCTCCTGCCTCAGCCTCCTGAGTAGCTGAGATTACAGGCACCTACCACCACACCAGGCTAATTTTTGTATTTTTAGTAGAGACGGGGTTTCAGTATGTCGGCCAGCTGATCTGCCCGCCTCGGCCTCCCAAAGTGCTGGGATTACAGGCGTGACCCACCGTGCATGACCCGGGTCTCCTCATTCTGACGGCTTATCTTGTCCCACCCCATACAGCTCTGCCTAGATCCTCGAGGCTGGGCCCAGAGTGGCCAGGCCCTGGGGCTCCTCCTCCCTGGCTCTGCACTCTCAACACCAGGAATTCACCAGGCCAGGAGGCTGACAGCCTGGGAGAGCCCCTGGGGCTTCTTCTCAGCACCCATCTGCTGGGTGATGGGGGTTCTGGCGGCCTGGAGCCGCTCCTGTCCCGGCACTGCCCGCCACCCTGTGACTCACCAGGTACTCGCTCTCGGCATCCAAAGCACTGGTGGCTTCATCCAGGATGAGGACCGGGGGGTTCCGCACCAGAGCCCGGGCCATGGCCACCCGCTGCTTCTGGCCACCAGACAGCTGGGCACCCTTCTCCCCCGTCTCTGTATGGTGGAGGCACAGGGACAATTTAGCACGGGGTGGGGCCAGGCAGCCCGGGGGAAGAGTGAGAGGTTCTGCCCTGCAGCCACGGAAAGGGCTGGCTGGAACCTGCAGCTTGAAAGCTCATGAAATGATGTCCCCTCCGCCCGACTCATAAGGGGCATGCAGATTAAGCCTACGTGCATACTGCTATCAAGTTACCAATTTTCACCCATTCATTTGGCAGAAACCCAAACATCTGATAGCACGCAGTGCAGGTGAGGCTGTGGGGTGACAGGCCCTCGCCCATCCTCCTGGAGAAGTGGAGGCGGAGCCAGCCCCAGGCCTGCAGTGAGAGCTGCAGCGATAACCCCGGTCTATGAGTCTGAGCAGTGCAAAGCTGTGTGTCATCGCCACAGATGTGCGGCCTGAGGCCCAGCAAGCCCACCTGGACCAGTTTTCCCCATGGATCAACTTCCTCCCATGCACAACACAGTCACAGGTCATGCATGACTCACAGTGCTATTACTGCAAAAAATAAAAACAAATCGACTCAAATGTCCGTTAATACCATCAATAGGAAATTGAGTCAATTATTATTATTTTAGAGACAGGGTCTCACTCTCTCACCCATAGTAGAGTGCAGTAGTACAATCATTGTTTACTGCAGCCTCAAACTTCTGGGTTGAAGCGATCCTCCAGCCTCAGCCTTCTGAGTAACTGAGACTACAGGTGCATGCCACCACACCTAGCTAACTTAAAATATTTTTCTGTAGAGGTAGGGTCTCACTATGTTGCCCAAGCGGTTCTCAAACCCCTGGCCTCAAGCAATCCTCTTGCCTTGGCCTCCAAAGTGCTGGGGTTATGGGTGAGAGCCACTGCACCTGGCCATGCCACCAGCTCTTTATTATTTCATTTTTCCTTCCTTGAGATAAAATTGACGTAACATAAAGATAAGCATTGTAAAGTGAATAATCCAGTGGCATTTAGTGTATTCACAATGTTGTACAACCACCACCTCTATTTAATTCTAAAACATTATTTAAAAATAATATATATTTATTGGGCTGGGTGCGGTGGCTTACGCCTATAATCCCAGCACTTTGGGAGGCTGGAGCGGGCGAATCACAAGGTCAGGCGTTCGAGGCCAGCCTGCCCAATATGGTCAAACCCTGTCTCTACTAAAAATACAAAAAATTAGCTGGGTATGGTGGTGCACACCTGTAATCTCAGCTACTCGGGAGGCTGACACAGGAGAATTGCTTGAACCCAGGAGACAGAGGTTGCAGTGAGCTGAGTTCACGCCACTGCACTCAAGCTTGAGTGACAGAGCAAGACTCTGTCTCAAAAAATATATATATATCAATTAATTATTAGAACCACTTAAGTTCAGATTAATGAGTTAATTTTTTAAAAAATTAATATATTTGGTATGCTATTTAAAAATTCTTTTAAATTGACAAGTAAAAATAGTTCATAATTAATGGTGTACAACATGATGTGTTGAAATATGTACACATTGTGGAATGGCGAAATCAAGGCAGTTAACATTATCTCACGTGTTTATCACTTTTTCTTTAGTAAGAACACTTAAAATCTACTGTCTTAGCTATTTTCAAGTACACAGTACACTGTTATTAACTATAGCTGACCAGGCACGGTGGCTCATGCCTGAAATGCTACCAATTTGCGAGGCCAAGGTGGGCGGATCACCTGAGGTCAGGAGTCTGAGACCAGCCTGGCCAACATGGTGAAAACCTGTCTCTACTAATAATACCAAAAAATTAGCTGGGCATGGTGGTGGGCACTTGTAATCCCAGCTACTCAGGAGGCTGAGGCAGGAAAATCACTTGAACTTGGGAGGCAGAGGTTGCAGTAGGCTGAGATTGTGCCACTGCACTCCAACCTGGGTGACAGAGTCTGTCTCAACTTAAAACAACAACAACAACCACATCAACAAAAAGCCAAGCACAGGGGCTCCCGCCTGTAATCCCAGCACTTTGGGAGGCTGAGGCGGGCGGATCACCTGAGGTCAGGAGTTCGAGACTAGCCAGGCCAACATGGTGAAACCCCGTCTCTATTAAAAATACAAAAATTAGCCAGGTGTGGTGGCGCCTGCCTGTAATCCCAGTTACTTGGGAGGCTGAGGCAGGAGAATTGCTTGAACCCGGGAGGCGGAAGTTGCAGTGAGCTAAGATCATGTCACTGCAATCCTAGCCTGGGTGACAGAGCAAGACACCGTCTCAAAAAAAAAAAAAAGAAAAAATTTTTTACCCTTTGATCAACATCTCCTCAATCCCCTATACATTATATATATTTAATTATTGAAAAGGGGCTATTCATGTGGTTCAAACATCTAAAAATACAGGTTGGGCATGATGGCTCATGCCTGTAATCCCAGCACTTTGGCAGGCTGAGGCAGGAGGATTGCATTTGAGCCCAGGAATTTGAGACCTGCCTAGGCAACACAGCAAGACCCCGTCTCTACAACAAAAATACAAAAATGGGGCGCAGGATAGCTTGAGCCCAGGACGTTGTGGCTGCAGAGAGCCATGATCACGCCACTGCACTCCCACCTGGGTGACAGGCAAGACCCTGCCTCAGAAAAAAAAAAAAATCTAAAAATATATAAAACTATAAATAACAAAAAGTTTAAGTCCTTTCTCCACCTTTAGTTCTGTCCTGCTCCCACCAAAACTTCTTTCATTAGTTGCTAACATGTCCTTGTTGACTTTCTTCATGCAAATATGAGCATGTTATTTTTATCTCCCTGATCCTTTAATAGGAAAAAAACAGCTCCTTAAAGTCTGCACCTGCTCTTTACACTTAGCGTCACATCTCGGTGAGCTTTCCACACTGATGTATGGAGCGCTGCCTCCTCCTCTGCCTTCACCACCTCCTCCTTCTTCTACTTCCTCTTTTTCTCAGCAGCATAATATTCCAGTGTATGGGCTTCTATAATAATTTACTTAATAAATACTTTGCTGAGTTGGAGCACAGTGGCTCATTCCTGTAATCCCAGCTCTTTGGGGATTGCAGGAGGATTGCTTGAGCCCAGGAGGTTGAGTCTAGCCTGGGTAACATAGCGGGATCCCATCTCTATGAAAAAAGAGCAGGTGGCAGAGGGCAGTGCTTAACTCAGAGGGTCATGCCCCTGAGGGTGACCCTGTGGGCCCGGGAGAGCGGCCACCCCCAGCTCCGCACCTGTGCTGTAGCCGTCCTGGAGTTCCATGATGAAGCCGTGGGCATTGGCCTTCTGCGCGGCCTCCACCACCATCTCGAAGGGCACGGTGGGCAGGCCGTAGGAGATGTTGTCTGTGATGGAGCGGGCGAACAGCACGGGCTCCTGGCTCACCAGGGAGATCTGAGGAGGAGGGAACATGGGGCATGAGAGGCCAGGAATGCGTTCATCCAGCTGTCCCCCAGTAGCAGCCTTGCTGCCCGGGGCCTGAGATGCCATCAGTCTCAGGCCTGAAACCTGATCAGGGCCCAGCAGCTGCACTGAACTGCCTCTCTTCTTCCCCAACGGCAGACTCCTGCCTGTACCCCGAAGCCCTCAGCCTCCCCTGATCAGCCAACTGGGGCCTGCTATACGTGCTGCTCTGGGATAAGCCAAGTTCTCTGACCTCTGAGAGAAAGCTCACTGGCCGTTCCTGTCCTGGAAAAAAGAAAGAACATTCTATATTCTTATAGAATGTTGCTCTGAAGAAGTCTGCCCACCTCAGGAAGCAAGAGGCCACAGCGGGGCTCAGGCGACACAGACCACCCTGGCGGTTGTCCCCTCCCTTCTAAGAAAACAATTTAAAGGAGCTGTTGTCTCTAGATTCCAGTTTCAGGAATCTGTGCCTACAAAAATAATAGTATGGCGAGGTCTGATGACTCATGCCTGTAATCCCAGCACTTAGGGAGGCAGAGGCGGGAGAATTGCTTTAGTCCAGGAGTTCAAGACCAGCTTGGGCAACACAGCAATCCTGTATCTACAAAACAAAAAATATATATATAGTTGGAAGATATTATTGCAACACCATAAGTAGCAAAAATTCATTTGTTAATTAATTAAAATGGAAATAATCTAGGTGTCCATAAATGGGGACTGGTTAAATAGTGACAGTGCATCCTTAAAACTGAATTGCAATAGATACATATATACAGCATGATTCTATTTTTGCTTAAAAAATTATATACATGTGCCTTCATATATTAGTAGATTTATATAAAGACAGGAAACTGATTGAAAAGGATATTTACTACACTGTTAACACTGGCTACCTCCATGTGGTAGAATTCAAAAATCCTGTAACATGTCTTAGTTATAAGATTCATTACAACTATGAGATATGATTAGTTTGTAGCATTTTACTATTTTATGTTTATGGAAATTAACATTTTAAATTTACAGAGACAGGCGGGCATCGTGGGTGGTTCACACCTGTAATTCCAGCACTTTGGGAGGCTAAGGCAGGAGGATGGCTTGAGCCCAGGAGTTTGAGATCAGCCTGGGCAATATAGTGAGATCCGTCTCTACAAAATAATTTAAAAGTTGGCCAGGCACAGTGATGTACATCTATAGTCTCTTAGGAGGCTGATTTGGGAGGATTGCTTGAGCCTGGGAGGTCATGGCTGCAGTGAACCACGATCATACCACCACATTCCAGCCTGAGTGACAGGGTGAGATCCTATCTCAAACAAAAAATATGTAAATAGGCCGGGCACTGTGGCTCACGCCTGCATCCCAGCACTTTAGGAGACTGAGGCGGGTGGATCACTTGAGGTCAGGAGTTCGAGACCAGCCTGGCCAACATGGTGAAATCCCGTCTCTACTAAAAATACAGAAAATTAACCGAGTGTGGTGGTGTGTGCCTATAGTCCCGGCTACTCAGGAGGCTGAGGCGGGAGAATCGCTTGAACCCAGGAGGAAGAGGTTGCAGTGAACCAAGATCATGCCACAGCATTCCAGCCTGGGTGACAGAGCGAGAGTCTGCCTTAAAGAAAAAAAAAAAGAAAAGGAAAAGAAAAGAAAAAGTGCATAAATAAATAAATAATTTAAGAGAGGTTATTCACAAAGAAGGAAAATCAAATGGCCAATAAATATATGAAAAGGTGTTTAATATCTTCAGTCATCAGGAAAATGCAGAAGACCACAGTAAGCTACCACTACACTCTCACCAGTTAGCAGAAATTCAGGACTGACAATGTTGGGTGTCTGAGAATCGAAGCATGGTACTGACTGCAACGTGTGAACAGTTCTGCCCAGGGGCCTCTTCTAAAACTTTGGTGAGCAGCAGCCTGGTGGCCCCACACTTGGCACCACTTCACAACAATCTACCTCTGGCCATACACACATGGTGTGGGCAGATTTCACAACCCATGGCCCCCACCACCAACTAGAACTTGGCTGGGAGTTCTCAAATCTCTGTGCCAACCCTCAGGCTTTCACATAATTTATGCTGATGATGTAAATGGTGCCCCCTTGTAGTTTATATTTCTTGGACAGTGCACAACCTGAGCAACCATCCAGGGAATCCCTGCTCTTAGGACTCTCCCTTCTAAGAAAACAATTTAAAGGAGCTGTTGTCTCTAGATTCCAGTTTCAGGAATCTGTGCTTAAAAAATAATAGTATGGGCAGGCCTGATGACTTATGCCTGTAATCCCATCACTTAGGGGGGGCAGAGGCAGGAGAATTGCTTTAGTCTAGGAGTTCAAAACCAGTTTGGGCAACACAGCAACCCCGTATCTACAAAACAAAACAGGTGTTACAGTTCCTTTCCTGAAAGGAGTACCAAAAACTGTCCAGTCATGAATAGTCTATTTTGAGTACTAGAGATGACCTAAATGTGGAACAACTGAAGCTGTCCTTCACTGCTGGTAGAATGTAAATTGTAAAATGTAAATTGGTACAACCACCTGGGATAGCTGTTGTAGCAGAAACTACTGCAGCTGGGAATATACATCCACCATCACCAAGCTTTCTATCCTTCGGATCGTACCTTGGGAGAACATACCCATGCACGCCAGAAGACATGGACAAAATTGTCCACAACCCACATTAGTATTTTTGGTAATGGTAAAACAAAGCAAAGCAAAACAAAACAAAACAAAAAAACCGTGAAAAACAGGCTGGGTGCAAAGGCTCACACCTGTCATCTCAGCACTTTGCAGGGCTGAGGCAGGAGGATCACTTGAGGCCAGGAGTTTGAGATCAGCCTAGGCAACATGGTGAGACCACATGTCTACAAAAAAATAAAATTAGTTGGGCATGGTGGCATGCTCCTATAATCCCAGCTACCTGGGAGGCTGAGGCAGGAGGATGGCTTGAGTGCAGGACTCTGAGGCTGCAGTAAGCTGTGATTGTGCCACTGCGTTCCAGCCTGGACAACAGAGGGAGATCCTGTCTCAAATATATATATATGGAAACAACCCAACTGGGCACGGTGGCTCATGCCTATAATCCCAGCACTTTGGGAGGCTGAGGCAGGCAGATCACCTGAGGTCAGGGGTTTGAAAACAGCCTGGGCAAAATGGTGAAACCCTGTTTCTACTAAAAACACAAAAATTAGCTGGGCATGGTGGTGCACCCCTGTAATCCCAGCTACTGGGAAGGCTAAGACAGGAGAATCACTTGAACCTAGGAGGGGGAGGCTGCAGTGAGCCGAGATCACGCCATCGCACTCCAGCTTGGGCGACAGA
Organism: Ateles fusciceps; assembly: GCA_036589455.1. NCBI lineage: Eukaryota > Metazoa > Chordata > Mammalia > Primates > Atelidae > Ateles > Ateles fusciceps. The sequence goes on along the minus strand of JAZHEH010002317.1, from coordinate 3,959,286 downwards.
GCAAGACTCTGTCTAAAAAAAAAAATAAAGGGAAACAACCCAAATGTCCAGAATGCATAAATAGTTATGATAAACCTTTGTACAGTGGGTTATCACCGGCAATGAAAATGAATGAATTCTATACCCAGCCTCAACCTGGATGACTCACAATGTCAAGTGGGAGACACAAGACAAACTCATCCTCACACCAACCACACTTTAACCAGATGAAGTTCAGAGCAGGCAGCATAGAGCTATGCTGCTCGGGGGGTGCGCACAGAGACGGGAGAACCAGCGAAAAGCAAGAACATGAAGACGCCCAAAGTCAAGACATTACTTCTTGGGGGAAGAGAAGGGACACATGGCAGGGGGGAGCAGAAGGTTTCTGGAGTGCTGGAATGTTCTATTTCTTTTTCTTTTTTTTCTTGAGACGGTCTCACTCTGTTGCCTAGGCTGCAGTGCAGTGACTCAATCTCGGCTCACTGCAACCTCCACCTCCCGGGTTCAAGTGATTCTCGTGTCTCAGCCTCCTGAGTAGCTGATATTACAGGCACGTGCCACCAGACCCAGCTAATTTTTATATTTTTAGTGGAGACGGGGTTTTACCATGCTGGGCAGGCTGGTCTTGAACTCCTGACCTCAAGCAATCTACCCACCTCGGCCTCCCAAAGTGCTGGGATTACAGGTGTGAGCCACCACCGCTGGCCAAGAACATTCTGTTTCTCCAGGAGGGCATTGTTAATTGGTGATAATTCTTTGAACTGTCCATGTATCTCTAGTGCCCTCTTCTGCACCTATTACAGCTCATAAGAAAGATGGTTAGATGCAGAAAGGGCGCAGGAGTGCGGCCCAGGCCCGTCCACATACCACACGGTGCAAGTACTTGTGGTCGTAGGCACCGATGGGCTTGCCGTCCAGCAGCACCCGGCCCCCTTCCAGGGGGTAGAAGTTCTCCAGGATGTTGACACAGGAGCTCTTTCCACTGCCCGAGGGCCCCACCAGGGCTGTCACCTTGCCGGGGGGACAGGCTGAAGGAGACATTCTACAAAGAACACACAGGCACAGTGTGGATCATTGGCTCAGGTCCCAGGACGGGATGCCCTGGCCTTGGACACAGGTGGGTGCCCTTCCCAGCCCAACCCATGTGCCTCTGCCTCGCTTGGGCACTGCTGGCCCCTGAGTGTTCTCCTTTCTAGGACACTAGGACTTTGAAGCATCTTTAGATTTGCTGTTTCCTCTGTCTGGAATGTTCTCTCTGCAGGGAGCCCCCTGGTGAGGTCTCACCTCAAATGTCGCCTTCTCCAAGAAGCCCTCCTAGATGGTTATCACCAGTCCCATGGACCATTCCTACCACAGCACCCTGACCTATTTTCTTTATAGCACTTATTATCTGGAATCATTCTGTTAAGGACCCGTCTTCCCCCAACTGGAGCCCAAAACTCCTTGAGGGCAGGGAACTTGCCTGACATATTCCCGGCTGCAGTGGCACAGCCTGGGGTGCAGGAGGTGCATGAGAAACGGGGTGAGGGAAAGGCCGATTCTGGCAGGCCTCGAGCCACACCCTCACCTGCAGGACCTGGGTGTGGGGCCGAGTGCGGTAGGTGAAGGTCACGTTCTCAAAGTCCACCCGGCCCTCCAGGTGCTCGGGGGCCAAGCTGCCATCGTGTACCATGGTCGGCTGCCGGTCGATGAACTCAAACACCTTCTCAGCAGCCCCGACTCCCTGCATCAGGCCGCTGTAGACGGAGCCCACAGACTGGGGAGAGGAGACACACGTTCCTGTCCCACCGACACCCAACTCCTGGGACCCACCCCTGGTACTAGAGAGATGAAGCGGGTACAGAGAGAGTGAGGACATTGCAGCAGTTCTGGGGAGAGGGGCAGAAGGCCACCTGGCCACCTGCTGGTGCATTAGATAAGACAATAGGAGAGGTTGGGCCAGCAGCATCACCACCAGCTCTCCAGGCATCCAGCCAGGTGGGTGCCATCATCCCCCACAGGAGCAGATGGAAGCGAAGGAACCGGCAGGGGTGCAGTACAGTGGGAATCCAGCCTTGGTCTTTCAATTGCCATAGCACAGCTCTTTTTTTTTGAGATGGAGTCTCACTCTGTCGCCCAGGCTGGAGTGCGGTGGCACAATCTCAGCTCACTGCAGCCTCAGCCTCCCAAGTCAAGTGATTCTCCCACTTCAGCCTCCCGAGTAGCTGGGATTATAGGTAATTACCACCACGCCCAGCTAATTTTGTATTTTTAGTAGAGACGGGGTTTCACCATGTTGGCCAGGCTGGTCTCAAACTCCTGACCTTAAGTGATCTGCCCACATCAGCCTCCCAGAGGGCTGGGATTACAGGTGTGAGCCACCGTACCTGGCTTGATTTCAATTTTTAAAATGTGTCTTAATGTATACTATACATAAATACATTTTCCTTGGATAAAAATATATGGAATATGAATATAAATTATAATAACAGCCCATTTTCTTGAGCATTCTCTTTTCATTTTTTTTTTGAGAGGAAGGTCTCACTCTGTCACCCAGGGTGGAGTGCAGTGGCTCGATCTTGCTCACTGCAACTTCCGCCTCCTTCCAAGGTTCAAGCGATTCCCCAACCTCGGCCTCCCGGGTAGCTGGGACCACAGGCATAAGCCACCACCACGTCCAGTTAAATTTTGTATTTTCAATAGAAACGGGGTTGCACTACCAAGGCTGGTCTCGACTTCTGAGCTCAAGGGATCTGCCTGCCTCAGCCTCCCAAAGTGTGCCCAGCCGAGCACACACTATATATTAAGAGATAGGTTCTAACCTATCTCTTTTCACTGATGAGGAAACTCAGGCACAGAGGGCTCAAGTAACTTGGCCCAGGTCACACAGCCTAGAAATGGCAGAGCCAGGATTTGAATCCAGGCCTGTCTGTCTCCTGAGTTCAGGCTCTTAGGTGCTGAATGTCCTCATTGGTGAAATGGGGGTGATATCAGCAACTGTGTCCTGTTGCTGTGAAGACAACAGCAGGTACTAAACACTCAAAATCCCAGAGCTGGCCAGGAGCGGTGCCTCATGCCTGTAATCCCAGCACTTTGGGAGCCCGAGACAGGCAGATCGTTTGAGGTCAGCAGTTCAAGACCAGCCTGGCCTGGTGAAACCCCATCTCTACTAAAAATACAAAAATTAGCTGGGTGCGGTGGCATGCGCCTGTAATCCCAGCAACTAGGGAGGCTGAGGCAGGAGAATAGCTTGAACCCGGGAGGTGGAGATTGCAGTGAGCCGAGATTGCACCACTGCACTCCAGCCTGGGCAACAGAGCGAGACTCCGTCTCAAAAATAATAATAATAATAATTAGCTGGGCATGATGGCATTAGCTGGGCATGATGGCATTAGCTGGGCATGATGGTATGTGCCTGTAATCCCAGCTACTCAGGTAGCTAAAGCAGGAAGATTGCTTGAGGCCAGGGGGTCAAGGCTGCAGTGGCTCATATCACACCACCGCACTCCAGCCTGGGTGACAAGGCAAGACTGTCTCAATAGTAGTAACAATAATAACAATAAAAAATAAACAATACTGCACTGAACATCTCTGGACATACATCTTTGCCCACTGCTGTGAGTACTCTTGAAGCATGGATTCCCAGGGGCAGAGTCACTGCTGAGTCAAATAATAGGGCAGGTATGATTCTCCCGCAGATGCAATGGCCTAAATAGCAGATGCTGGGAACACCCCACCAACATCCTTGTTGCGTGGTGGTACACACCTGCAGTCCCAGCTACTCGGGAGGCTGAGGCAGGAGAATCGCAGCATGCAAAGGCCCAACCTCTTACTGCCTGCAGGCTGCAGGCTTTTTCGTGGGGAGTGGGGCAGACGAGATTTAACACCCTCATCCCAGGCTGGGACCTGGAGCAATGGCTGGTGGCAGCTTGGGTGTAAACACCCAGCCCCTTGGTCCTCAGATGGGATGACTCTGGCACTAGTGCCCTACCCTGTCCACCAGAGGGATCCCGCCTCAGTTGCCCACCACGGTACCTGGCTCCATCACCCACTCTGCTGACTTCCTTCCTTCCACATCTCACTTTCCACTCCCAGCCCCGTTTCCTGGGATCACCTCCCAAACACATCAGTTGCAACCCAATCCCATCTCAGGATCTGTTTGTGCACAAGTCAAAATTGAGACAATCTAAAACACCCTCGCATTTCCGAAGCACTAGTCTGGAAGTAGGCTTCCTCTCAGGAAGTCAGACGCGGCTGGCTCTGAGCCCCGGTCCCCCAGCAAGCGTGGTGGGCGAGTTACTTCACCACTGAGCTTCAGTTTTCTTTTCTGAGAAATGGGAATTTCCACATCACTTCAACTTCTCACAGAGCTGTTAAGACCATTTCCTGAAATCACCTCTGTTCCTAAAGGGCACTGCTGTCACTTGTTGGTAGTATTAACATTCTTTCTTTTGTTTTTCTGAGACGAAGTTTCACTCTGGTTGCCCAGGCTGGAGTGCAGTGGCGCGATCTTGGCTCACTGTAACCTCCACCTCCCTGGTTCAAGCGATTCTCCTGCCTCAGTCTCCCAAGTAGCTGGGATTACAGACGTGTGCCACCATGCCCAGCTAATTTTGTATTTTCAGTAGAGATGGCGTTTCCTGTTGGCCAGGCTGGTCTCGAACTCCTGAGCTCAGGTGATCCACTGGCCTTGGCCTCCCAAAGTGCTGGGATTACAGGTGTGAGCCACTGTGCCTGGCCCTTTCTTTCTTTTTGGGACAGGGTCTCTCTCTGTCACCCAAGCTGGAGTGCAGTGGCATGATCATGGCTCACTGCAGCCTTGACTTCCCAGGCTCAAGTGATCCTCCAGCCTCAGCCTCCTAAGTACCTGGGATTACAGGCATGCGCCACCATACTCAGCTAATTTTTAAATTTTTATTTATTTCTTTTTTGAGACATAGTCTTGCTCGGTCACCCAGCCTGGACTGCAGTAGTGTGATCTCGGCTTACTGCAACCTCTGCCTCCAGGGTTCAAGCAATTCCCCTCCTAAGTAGCTGGGATTACAGGTACCCACCAACATGCTTAGCAGATTTTTGTGTTTTTAGTAGAGACAGGGTTTCACCATGTTGGCCAGGCTGGTCTCAAACTCCTGACCTCAAGTGATCCACCCACCTCGGCCTCCCAAAGTGCTGGGATTACAGCGTGAGCCACCGCGCCCAGCCCGGTATTATCATTCTTGATATGACCACGCTGTCTCCCCTACTTACCTTAGAGAGAAATACCACATTGCTTGGAGCCCCCGGAGCACCCCTACCCCGTTAAGATCCCTCTTCCCCACACCCCTCCCTTCTCTCCGGATCCCCAACACACGCCCCTCACCTCCATACAGTCTCCCAGGACAAACTCGTAGATGATGAAGGCGATGAGGTTGCCGCTGGTCATCTGGCCCGAGATGACAAGGTGGCCCCCGTAGTAGAGGATGCTGACCTGCACCACCAGCAGCGTGAGCTGGGGCAGAGGGACAGCAGATGTGGGTCGGGGGGCCTTAGATCCCCTACCATCCCCCATTCCCCACCCCATCCCAGGCTGCAGGGGGAGGTGAGGGCAGACCCAGCCACAAACTGAAATGCCAGCCATTGCCAGGGGTGTCTTCCAAGGCCTGTCATTCATGCCTGCCCCTGCCCCAAGCATTTCCCTACAGAGGCCTCCAGCTGGAGCAGGCTGTGGGCTTGGCTGCAGAACAAGGCTTTCTTTGTGAGGCCCTGGCACACACATGCCACCCCCCAGGCTCTTCAGCTCGGCCATGCGGGAGCTATTCGTCCTCCTCATGAGGAAGAGCATGACTCAGAGAGGGCATGTGCCCTGGCTAAGCTCACACAGCGAGTGGGGTAGAGGGGGATGATGAGCTCTGTTTCCTCCCCCCAGTGGGGTTTTGTGAAGAAGGGGCTGTGTTGGGGGCGCCTGTGCCTTTCTCCTGTGCCTGGGGGGTGTCTGGGAGGGGAGTGGAGTCTGAGTGCCCATGGCAGCCCACAACCCCGCCAGGGGCTCCATTTGTCCTCCCCATGCCCGGCCAGAACTAGGCTGCTGTCTGGACCACCGTGCTTTGGTGGAAGCTGCAAAGGCATCTTTGTCCTGCAGGCGGACAAATTGCTAAGAGGCTCCACCAGCTGGGCTGGCCCTTAGCCCCTCCTCTCCTCCTTGGCTGGTGCTTTTGGGAGGTGGTGGCCCCAGGAGGACCCAGATATCCTCTGTCCCCTGGCTCCCCTGTAGACCACTGGCTCCCTCCTCCCTCTCACTCCAAACCCTCCTCATTCCTCCCCCAGCTATGCCCTGACCTTCCCCACCTCCCACGTGTGGCCAGTGGGGCAAGGACACGATCCGTGCTCCCCCATCCTCCAAGGAGGGGTTGTGACTCACCCCAGGGAGCGTGCCAGACACTGTTGGGGGTGTGTGTGGCTATGATATGAGACCTGCCCGAAAGTGGCCTAGGGACCTGCTGACCCTGTCTCAGCAAGGCTGTTTCCCCAGCTTGGAAAAGAAAGCTCCCACCCTGCCACCCCACACCCAGGTGAGAGGGGAGAGAGGAGGCTGCATTGCTTCCTGGAAAGCTTGGAAAGATTCTCAGCTGGAAGAGGTGGCTCACACCTGTAATCCCAGCACTTTGGGAGGCCAAGGCAGGCGGATCACATGAGCTCAGGAGTTCGAGACCAGCCTGGCCAACATAGTGAAAACCCATCTCTACTAAAAATACAAAAACTAGCCAGGCATGGTGGCAGGTGCCTGTGGTCCCTGCTGCATGGGAGACTGAGGCAGGAGAATCACTTGAACCCAGGAGGCAGAGGTTGCAGTGAGCTGAGATCGCGCCACTGCACTCCAGCCTGGGTGACAGAGCAAGACTATGTCTCATTAAAAAAAAAAGAAGAAAGATTCTCTGGCAGCTTGCTGCTAACACACAGGGCTGATGTCCTAGCTCGAGGGCTTCCCCCATCTTTGCATCCCATCCCTCCACAGCCAGAGCTGCCTGGGCCCAGGGGCACGTACCCCGCTGCCCCAGACGTAGTACATGTAGGCGGCCGCCTCCTTCCTGTTCAGCTTGTACACCTGCTGCAGCTTCCGCAGGTACACCTCCGCCTCCTCCTCCTCATTGGCGAGACTCCGGACGGTCTTCATGGCACTGATGGTCTCCTCGGCCGTGTTGCTCGCTCTGGCCAGGGCATTCTGGACCTCTTTGGAGAGCCTCTATGAACAGGAGGGGGACAAGAAGAGGAGACCCCAAAACAGCCTCACTATCTACTGGAGCCCCCAGGCTTCTCTGGGTTTTCCCGCGCTTCGCCGGCACCAGGTCTATGCGAGAGGTTCCTGGGACAAGAGACAAGATCTAGCTCTCCGCCCATCTCCTTCTGGCTCAATCTGACACACTCAGATAGTCAACTCCAGAGACCCTCTTGGGGTTTCAGGTCCTGAAGGATGGGGGGTGCTGATCATGAAGTCATCCCGAGTATTCAAAAGAGGTTATTCGTGGCCAGTTTTTTGGTAATCCTTTCAGAAAAGGGGCCACAACACCTCACCCAGTGCTGACGTAAGAGCAGGGATGCCCTGGATGGTTGTTCAGGTTGTACACTATACAAGAAACACCAACTATTAAAGGGGCACCCTTAACATAATCAACGTAAATTATGTGAGAGCCTGAGGGTTGGCACAGAGATTCCAGAGCTCCCAGCCAAGTTCTAGATGGGGCCATGGGTTTTGAAATCTGCCCACATCATGTGCATTTAACCACAGGCAGAGCTCAGAAGTGGCCTCAAGTGTGCAGCCACTAGGCTGCTGTTCACCAGAGTCCTGGAAGAGGCCCCTGTGTGGAGCTGTTGACACTTTGCAGGCGTCCCCCATGCTCTGATTCTCAAGCCAGCCAGGAAGGCTGCCTGAGAGGCCAGGACAGGAGTGTGCACTGGCGTGTCCCATGACCACGTGTCACAGCCCAGCCGCAGGAAGCATGCAGGGTACCCTGGGAGGAGCCACACCTTGCCTGAGTCATGTCTGGCCACAGGCAGTGTGTGTGGCTTGTGGAGCTGACTCGCTGGTTACTCACAACACATTCAGGTATGGGGTGGAAAACCCAAACAGAGCCTTCCTGAGGCCTCCCTTAGCTGAACTCAAAGGCGGGGTCTGGGGGCTGAGGGGGAGCTCCAGGGTTTCCTGCTCTGTCCCAGGGGCCGGTGGGAAGGCTGGAAGCAAGGGGGTGGGGAGCAGAGTGCTGGAAATGGCTCAGACTCCAATGAATAGATTTCCTTTCTCATCTCAGTGAGGACAGCGGGGAGGCTCGTGACCTGGAACTTCAGGAAGAGGACCCTCCTGTGTGGCTGGAGAAGGCTGTGGGGGAATGGCCTTACCGAGACGGCCGCCTTTGTTACCCTGGTCTCAGGTCACCGACACCAAAGCCTCCAATGGAGCTGTGACAGTGACTTACCTGGCACCACGTGGAGACCATCATGCATCCAGCCCCTGCTCAGAAGTACCCCCTGTGGGCCTGGATGACTGCAGGAGGGCTGCCTGCACCTGTCACGGGGTCACAGCCCTGCCTGTTTGAACCCAGGCTGTCTGTGCTTAGGGTTCGAGGGCACCTGCTCATTCGGGACGCAGGAGGTGGGTAAGGCCAAGCCTGACTCATGGGCCTAGCTCTGAAGCAGAGGCAGTGCTGGGGGGTGGCCAGAGGGGACGGGAGCCTGCCCCGTGACAGCATCACGGTGGGCCCGCACTGCCCCTACACACGCACCAGGTACGTTCCAGCCTGGGGCCTCTGCACTGGCTGTGTCTTTTGCCCAGCATGGACCTCCCGAGACACCCGCCTCCTTCAGACCCTTGCTCAGATGTCCCCTTCTCAGCAAGACCTATTTAACTTGTATTTATTCATTCATTTTAGAGACAGGGTCTCGCTCTGTCACCCAGGCTGGAGTACAGTGGCATGATCACAGCCCACTACAGCTTGACCTCCTGGGCTCAGGCAATCCTCCCACCTCAGCCTCCCAGGTAGCTGTGACCACAGGCATGCGCCACCAAGCCCATATAATTTTTAAAAGTTTTTTGTAGAGATGGGGGTCTTGCTACATTGCACAAGCTTGTCTTGAACTCCTGGGCTCACGAGGTCCTCCCGCCTCTGCCTCCCAAAGTTCTGAGACTACAGGCATGAGCCACCAGGCCCAGACGGCAAGTCCAATTTAAAATTACAACCACCCTTGATGCTCCCAATCCCTCTCCTCCTCACTTCATGTATCTCCTTAGCACTGCCCATCTTTTCTGTATTGTGGATTCTCATCCTTTGTGCTGTTGGTACCTAGTATCTGTCTCTGCCACTAGAATACAAGTTCCACGAAGGCAGGAGCCTTGTCTGTTTCACTGATGTATCCCAGTGCCTGGGACCTAGCAGGTGCTCAATAATTACTTATTGGATGAGCGAACAAATGAATGAATGAATGCAAACACAGCCTCAAGACCAGTCCTCAGGCTGTGTGTGATGGCTCACGCTTGTAACCCCAGCACTTTGGGAGGCCGAGACAGGCAGATCATGAGGTCAGGAGATCGAGACCATCCTGGCCAACATGGTGAAATCCCGTCTCTACTAAAAATACAAAAATCAGCCTGGTGTGGTGGCGCGCGCCTGTCATCCCAACTACTCGGAGGCTGAGGCAGGAGAGTCGCTTGAATCAGGGAACCAGAGGTTGCAGTGAGCCGAGATCGTGCCACTGCATTCCAGCCTGGCGACAGAGCGAGGCTCCGTCTGAAAACAAACAAACAACAAAGAACAAGTCGCCCGCTAGCCCTTAGTGGCCCTGGGCCCATCCTAAGGGGACGTTTGGGGGCTGCCAGGGCACACAGCCCCCAGCAGGACGAGGCGGGCCTACCTTGTAGTACTTGCCATAGGCGTTGGAGGCCATCATGATGATGGGGAAGCCCATGAAGGTGACCAAGGAGAGCTGCCACGAGAGGCTGAACATGAAGACCACCACGCCCGTGACCTTGACCGTGTTCCGTAGGAAGATGTTGATGTTCTGGGAGACGAGGTCGCTGACCATGGTGGTGTCCGAGGTCAGGCGGGAGATGAGGTCCCCCTGGAACACACGTGGCTCAGCTCCCCACCGCAGCAACCCAGGCCTTGGGGGGTGGCAGCGGGGGACGCTTAGGGGCCTCTGAGACAGACACTGGGAAGCCGGGCTCCCTACCTGTGTGCGGGGCTGGGGGTGGGAGAGAAGAGCAGATACCCCTCGAGGGCTACTCGAGCCAATCCCAGTCACCAGCATCTTGCTTACGCTTCATGACATCCCACTGTTGAGAGCCTCAGCGGAGGAGGCTGGGGCTCTCAGAACAGGAAGTGCTCGCTTAGAGTCACACGGCCTGTCCGTTACTGAGCCAGACTTCAAACCCATGTTTCCTCCCTACCACTGGCAGGAGGGTAACTCCTTTTCCCTTCGAGAGAAGTAAAATCTGGCTGGTGGCGGGCAGAAAGCACAGACACTTCTTACCTAAGTTGGAGACTGAGTGAAGAGCTTTGTAAGGACCCCACGGGGTGGCTACTATCAATGTTCCCATTTTACAGACAAGAAAACAGAGGCTCAGAGAGGTGAAGTTTGTGAGTGGAGGAACCAGGGCGTGGGCCCAGGCTGGTGTGTCTCAGAGCTTGGATCTCGGTGGATACTCTATCGTCTTTCCTGTTCTGGTCCCTGGCCCCACCCGCTGACCCCCATGGGAGCGGGGTCTCTGCCAGGCATGGGTAGTGCTGCCCCTGGTGGTTTCCATAGGGCAACGGCAAGCAAGGCCTTGGCCCCTGCAGGGAGCTCGGGTGGCCTGGCCAGGGCCTCACAGAGGCCGCAGCCCACACCAAAAACCTCAGTGAGCAAGCAAGCTCCCAGGACACAGGCCAAGCCCGGGGGTGTCCCAGCCTGAACTAACAGCGGGAGGAGAAGGCAGAGGGCCGAGACCACCCACACGCCCATTTCATTCCTCAGAGCCAGGCAAGCCCGCCGGGGCGGAGCCAACCCCCAGGACACCTAGGGCACTGGGAGGACCAACCTGTGCGATTCTCATCAAAGAAGCTTGTCTCCTGGGACACCAGTGAGCGGAACAGACAGTTTCGAAGGCGAATGTTCAAGTCTGGCAAATATGAGGGGTAAAAATGCCGCCCCGAATACCTGCGGCAAATGAGCTAATTGCAGATAAGAGATGTTATAGCACGACGTCCTTCCAGACCAGTGACCATACCCGGCTGCCCCCTCCCGCTGCTGGCAGGCGTGGGAGCCCCACTGCAGCCCCGCTCCAGGGCTGGCACCCCTGTGGGGTCCCCCCTCATTCCCAGCAGGAGTTCCCCACAAGGTGAGGGCAAAGGGGACAGTGGTGGGGCAAGAGACCCAAATGTGCCAACCAGACCCTTCTCCCTTGCAGAACAGCTCAGACAAAGCTGGTACTGTTTTGGGATCAGATTCCTGCTTAGAAAACAGCTAGGGAGGGTGAGTGGGGAACCCTGAGCACTGAAGCCCTTTTCAGGGACCAGAGGGTGTGGTTCTAGGGTGCTCTAAATCAGTGTGGAAGCCGGTTCCCAGGGAGACCGGCTGAGGCACAGGCCCACCAGGGGTATTTCCAGGGCTCTCTGGCCCCTGTCTTCCTTAGAACGGGCCCTCCCTTCCCTCCCTGGTGTAGGCCGGGGTGTGCAGGGCAGGGCGTGGGGTTGAGCTGGCTACCTGCCAATGGCCAGCAGGCACACAATGATGACAGCCGTGCTGAACTGATCCATGCTTTTCTGGATGACGATGCCATCAATGGCGCGGCCTGTGTAGTAGGGCAGGAAGGTCTCTCCTGTGGGAGGCAGGGCAGCCTCAGTGGCGTGTGCAGCCAGGAGAACCTGCACCCTTCCTCCCGAGGCTCCAGAAGCCCACATGCCCGACCCTCTGCCCGCTCCACCGGTGGGTTTTCCTCCCTCGGCACACTCCTGCTGCCCATTGTGGGGCCCCAGGGTGCCTAATGCCCCCTCCTCAGAGAACAGGGAAGCACTGGGCCTTGCATCCGCACAGCCTGGCTGTTCTTATTTATAGGCTACCAGGCATCGAGCCGCGGCTCCCACAGGATGCTTCTTTCTCTTCTTTTTTAAAACAGGGTCTTGCTCTGTCACCCAGGCTCGAGTGCAGTGGCACAATCATAGCTCACTACAGCATCAAACTCCTGGGCTCAGGTGATCCTCCCATCTCAGCCTCCTGAGTAGGGAATACCAACATGTGCCAACATGCCAGGCTAATTTTTTTTTTTTTTTTTTTTTTTGTAGAGACAGGGGTCTTACTATGTTGCCCAAGCTGGTCTCAGCCTCCTGGGTTGAAGCAATCCTCCCACCTTGGCCTCCCAAAGCACTGGCATTATAGGCATGAGCCACCACTCCCAACCTTTGTTTCATTCCCTTTGGAGCAGGCCCTGGGATCACCCCCATTTTACAGATGAGAAAAGTTAATTTAATTTGTTTTTCTTTCTTTTTTCTTTTTGAGACAGGGTCTTATTCCCGTCGCCCAGGCTGGAGTGCAGCCTCTACCTCCTGGGCTCAGTTGATCCTCCCATCTCAGACTCCCGAGTGGCTGGGACTACAGGCACATGCCACCACGCCTAGCTAATTTTTTGTATTTTTTTGTAGAGATGAGGTTTTGCCATGTTGCCCAGGCTGGTCTCTAACTCCTGGGCTCAAGTGATCCACCCATCTCAGCCTCCCAAAGTGCTAGGATTACAGGGCTGGCCACAGTGCCCAGCTGACAGTGAAGCTGAATGAGAAGACTCGCCCAGGCCACATGGCAATCAGTGGCTGACTGATGCCAAACTTGATTTCATTCTTCTCACTGGGTTCAGAGTCCAAATTCTAGAACCTCAGAAGACGTTGCAATTCTGGTTCCAAGCAGTGCTGGAAATGGCCACCCCACCCCCTCCTGGTGCGGCACCTGACGCCTTGCCGGGTGCTTTCCTACCCATTTGCCTGTGTTTTCACAACAATCCTGGGGTGGAATGGGAGACTCAGAGAGGCCGAGAAATTTACTCCAGGTCACACAGCAAGTAAGGGAAAGGCTGAGACTCAAACCTAAACTGGCTTCCAATCTGGGGGCTCTTTCTTTTCCCCTTCCTGCTGTGGTCTGAATGAATCCCCCAAAATTCATATATTGAAACATAATCGCCAATGTGATGGTGATTAAGTCATGAGGGCAGAGCTCTCCAGGATGGGATGAGGGCCCTTTTCAAAGGGCTTGTGAGCCTAGGTCTGCCATCTCTCACCCTTCCCCCTTCTGCAGTGTGAGGGTACAGCAACAAGAGACCATCTTGGAAGCAGAAAGTGGCCCTCATGACACCAAAGCTGCCAAGACCTTGATCTGGGACTTGCCAGCCTCCAGAACAGTGAGAAATCAGTTTCTACTGTTTCTAAATGACCCAGTCTATGGAATTTCGTTATAGCAGCAGAAGAGACTCCCCGCCAATAATCCGGATTGCCCACTCTCCTCTTATGGAAGTAGTGGTGTCACCAGACCAGGCCCTTGTTCATCCCAGGACCTGTTTCCACTGAAATTCCTTCCATGAGCAAAGCCATGAGCAAAGCCAGGGTTGGGACTGGGCCTACAGTAGGTGCTCAATAAAGGTTAGTGAATGAACCCCAGGCAGGTCTGGCTAGGGCCGTCTGACCTGGCTCAGACGCTTGGACAGCAAGACTTTCTGTGCAGTTCTGGTGCCCTCTGCTGGGGCCATGAGGTGGCAGTCTAGAGGGCCTGTGTCCCCACAGTCCTCGACCAGATGGGGTCTCCAGCTGAGGCTGCGGAGTTCCATCCAGCCTGAATGTCTGCCTCAGTTTACCCATAGAAAAGAAGAACGTACTGGTGAGCTGTGACAACATTTTGATTCCAGCAAGCACCAATGCTAATAATCGCCTTACTGGGTACCAGGTGCTGTGCACACCATGCCTGAAACTGTCTTGCCAAATCTGCACAAGAATTACGTGAAACTCTCCAATGCACCAGCAAGTACTTAGTCCTGCTTTCAGACCGTCTCCGGAAACGGACCACTTTCACTGCCTCTACTTTCCCGACCCTGGTCCGAGTCATTAACTTCACGGGGGACTCTCTCAGTAGCCTGCTCTCAACTTTGCTGGTATCAGCCTGTCCACACAGCAGACAGCAGGATCCTACTGGAACTAATTCAAACCTTGTTGCCCCTCAGCTCAAAACAGTCCAAAGTCCCCGTCTCATCCAGTGAGATTGTAAAAGCCAAAGTCTTTACAGTAGCCTGCAGAGACCTGCATGACTGAGCTGCTAGCAGTGACCTTGTGTTCTCCCTGCCTCATCTCATTCCCTCTGCTCTAGTTAACTGGTTTCTGCTCTTGAACAGAGAGCACCTTTCTACCTCAGGACCTTTGTACGGGCTGGTCCTCTGCCTGGAGTGCTCTACCCCATACATCTTTTTTTTTTTTTTTTTTTTTTGAGATGGAGTCTCACTCTGTCACCCAGGCTAGAGTACAGTGGCACAATCTCAGCTCACTGCAACCTCTGTCTCCCGGGTTCAAGCGATTTTCCTACCTCAGCCTCCCAAGTAGCTGGGATTACAGGTGCATACCACCACACCTGGCTAATTTTTATATTTTTAGTAGAGACGGGTCTCGAACTCCTGACCTCAAGTGATCCGCACACCTCAGCCTCCCAAAGTGCTGGGATTACAGGAGTGAGCCACCGCGGCTGGTCACTTACCCCAGATGTCTGCTCCCTTACCTTCTTCAAGTCTCAAAGGCCACTCAGTAATCCTATAGGTTTGGTATGATTACTCCTTCCATTTGTAGAAATGCATTCTTTATACAGAAGAGGAAATCGAGGCTCAGAGAGATTAAGTCACTTGCCCAATTTATACACTTGGTTTGCCATGAAATCCATATTAAAAAATCTTAGGCCACAGAAGCTGGCTCACACCTGCAATCCCAGCACTTTCAGAGGCCAAGGTGGGAGGATCACTTGAACTGGGGAGGTCAAGGCTGCAGTGAGCTATGATTGCTCCACTGTACTCCATCCAGCCTGGGTGACAGAGCAAGGCCCTGTCTCAAAAAAAATGAGAACTCTAATTTAGTTGTTATTTATTTATTTATTTATTGAGACAGAGTCTCACTCTGTCACCTAGGCTGGAGTCCAGTGGCACGATCCAGGCTCACTACAACCTCCGCCTCCCAGGTTGAAGGGATTCTCCTGCCTCATCCTTCTGAGTAGCTGGGATTACAGGTGTGTGCCACCATGCCTGGCTAATTTTTGTATTTTTAGTAGAGACAGGGTTTCGCCATGTTGGCCAGGCTGGTCTTGAACTCCTGACCTCAAGTGATCCTCAACCTTAGTCTTCCAAAGTGGTAGAATTATAGTCATGAGCCACCACACCTGGCCTCTAAAGAACTTTAATTTAATAAGAGACACTCAACCGTCAAACTCATATATTTTCTTAATGGGTTTTTTGTTTTGTTTTGTTTGAGACGGAGCCTCACTCTGTCACCCAGGCTGCAGTGCAGTGGCACAATCTTGGCTCACTGCAACCTCTGCCTCCCATGTTCAAACAATTCTCCTATCTCAGCCTCTCGAGTAGCTGGGATTACAGATGCCCACCAACATGCTAGGCTAATTTTTTGTATTTTTAGTAGAGACAGGGTTTCACCGTGATAGCCAGAGTGGTCTCGATCTCCTGACCTCGTAATCTACCCACCTCGGCTTCCCAAAGTGCTGGGTTTACGGGCGGGAGCCACCATGCCTGGCCCTTTTTTGTTTTTTTAAGATTCCGAGGGTACAGAAAAGTTGGGCACTGCCGAATGCTTGTTGATTGAAAAATAATGATTAATTATCATGGTACCTAATTTTTCTTTTTGAGATGGGGTCTTGCTATGTTGCCCAAGCTGGTCTCAAACTCCTGAGCCAAAGCAACCCTCCCTTGGCCACCCAAGTAGCTGGGATCACAGGTATGTGCCATTGTGCCTGGCCCTAACATTGATTAAGTGCTTACTTTTGCTAGGCACCAAGCTTCCTCTCACTTCATTCTCACAATACCCCAACAAAGCCCTCACTTCAGGATGGGCAAGCGAGTGTTGGCCGGGTTAATAACTTGCCTAAAGTTATCAATGAAGTCAGGGGCCTGAGCTCAAGTCTTAGCCCTGACTCTTGATACAATCCTGCAAGCTGGGAAAATCTGCTCAGCAGTGTTTGAGGACATCTGCATTCCCCAAGCACACGAGAGCTGATGGCAGGGCCCCAGCAGGCGGGGTAAACAAGGTCATGGCATGGAGCACCATGAACCTGCACAGGCAGGACAGTCATTCATACTTTTGTTCATTTATTCATTCAGTGAGCCCGTCTGTGCCAGCTACTGGGATCCAGGGTGAGTCAGATCTGGCCCCTGCCCCTGAGGGGCTCAGGACCTGGGAGGGGGAGGCAGGAAGGCGAGTGCATGATGGGGTCTTGCCATGTTGGCCAGCTTGGTCTTGAACTCCCGGCCTCAAGTGATCTTCCTGCCTCAGACTCCCAAAGTACTGGAATTATAGGCATAAGCCGCTGTGCCCAGCATGAATGCATAGTTTTTTTGTTCTTGTTTTTGTCTTTTTTGAAACAGAGTCTCGCTCTGTTGCCTTGGCTGGAGTACAGTGGCACGATCTCAGCTCACTGCAGCCTCCACCTCCTGGGTTCAAGAGCTCTTCTGCATCAGCCTTCTGAGTAGCTGGGATTACAGGCGCCTGCTACCATGCCCAGCTAATTTTTGTATTTTTAGCAGAGATGGGGTTTTGCCATGTTGTCCAGGCTGGTCTCAAACTCCTGACCTCAGGTGATCCACAGGCCTTGGCCCCCCCAAAGTGCTGGGATTATAGGCATGTGCCACTGTGCCCAGCCTATGAACGCATAATTTTTTTTTTTTGAGACAGAGTCTCAGTCTGTTGCCCAGGATGGAGTGCAGTGGTACGATCTCAGCTCACCGCAATCTCCACCTCCCAGGTTCAAGCAATTCTCCTGCCTCAGCCTCCTAAGTAGCTTGGATTACAGGCGCCTGCCACCACACCCAGCTGATTTTTGTATTTTTAGTACAGACAGGGTTTCACCATGTTGGTCTCAAACTTCTAATCTCAGGCTCAGGCGATCTGCCTGCCTCAGCCTCCCAAAGTGCTGGGATTACCACCGCGCCTGGCCTGAATGCATCATTTTTACGTCATCAAAGCTATAACTGAGGCGCAAAGTTGCCACAGTTGGCAGAATCTAAGGTGGCTCCTAAGTAGGGACTTTTGGGCCTCCCAGCATGAGCAGGAGAATCTGCCTGGTTAAATGGAAAGGGGTCACCCCAGTCCTCACAGCCACTAGTGCTTACTGGGAGCTGCCTATGTGCCAGGAGCTGTCCAAGGTATCTCACCCATGGGGATTCACTGACTCTCCCAAGCCCAGTAGGAGGGTACTACTATGCCCATGTCACAGAAGAGGAGGCTGAGACTTAGAGGGGTTAAAAAACTTGCCTAGCCTCACACAGCCATTGAGGGGATGGGACTGAGAGGGTGGAGGTGGATCATAGGAGGACAGGGCTGCAGAGTCAGGGCCAGCCCTGGGTTCGCCTGTCCTCTCTGAGAACATTCTGGCATTGTCATTGCATTGTCACCTTCCCAGGCTCTGTCTCTGTCAGTTAATTTTTTTTTTTTCAGACAGAGTCTCGCTGTGTCACCCAGGTTGGAGTGCGGTGGCGGAATCTTGGCTCACTGCAAGCTCTGCCTCCCAGGTTCAAGCGATTCTCCTGCCTCAGCCCCTGAGCAGCTGAGACTACAGGCATGCGACACAATGCCCAGCTAATTTTTGTATTTTTAGTAGAGATGGGGTTTCACCATGTCAGCCAGGATGGTCTCTATCTCTTGACCTCATGATCCATCTGTCTCAGCCTCCCAAAGTGCTGGGATTATAGGCATGAGCCACCATGCTCAGTCAGTTAACATTTTTATTTTATTATTTTATTTTGTTTTTTTTTTTTTTTTTTGAGACGGAGTCTCGCTTTCTTACCCAGGCTGGAGTGCAATGGTATAATCTCGGCTCACTGCAACCTCTGCCTCCCAGGTTCAAGTGACTCTCCTGCCTCAGCCTCCCACATAGCAGCGACTACAGGTGTGTGCTAACACATCAGCTAATTTTTGTATTTTTAGTAGAGATGGGGTTTCACCATGTTGGTCAGGCTGGTCTCGAACTCCTGACCTCAAGTGATCTAACCACCTCGGCCTCCCAAAGTGTTGGGATTATAGGCGTAAGCCACTGTGTCTGGCCTAAAATTTTTAAAACTCATAATAGCTAATATCCCTGAGCACTTACCATGACAAGCCAAGCTCTGGACTTATTCCTTCTCCTGTTTTTTTTTGTTTTGTTTTGTTTTTTTAAAGACGGGGTTTCACCGTGTTGGTCAGGCTGGTCTTGAACTCCTGACCTCAGGTGATTCGCCCGCCTTAGCCTCCAAACTGCTTGGATTACAGGCGTGAGCCACCACGCCCGGCTCCTTCTCCTATTTTTTGTAGAGACAGAGTCTTGCTCTGTTACCCAGTCTGGAGTGCAGTGGTGCCGTCATGGCTCACTACAACCTCAAACTCCTGAGCTGAAGGGATCCTCCCACCTTAGCTCCCAAGTAGCTGGGCTATAGGTATGTATCACCACGCCCAGCTAATTAAAAAAAAAAAATTTTTTTTTTTTAGAAATGGGATCTTGCTGTGTTGCCCAGGGTGGTCTCAAACTTCTAGGTTCAAGTGATCCTCTAGCCTTGGCCTCCCAAAGTGCTGGGATTAGACATAAGCCACTGCACCCAGCTCTCCTGTTTTTTTTTTTCAGCATCTAAAATGTCAGGAAATAAGGACTCCAATAATCCTCATTCCACAGAGGAGGGAAGTGAAGCTCAGAAAGGCTGGAGAACTCGTGTAGGGTTGGAAGCAGGACAGGGATTTGCGCCTAGGCCTTGTTGCCCCCCAGAACCTGTGGCGCTCCAACCCTGCAGGGCCACCTTCCCACCCTGTTGCTGAGTGTTGCTTTCAAACTGTTTGGACCAGACTCACAGGCACAAATACATTTCACATCATCAACCAGGCCACCCTTGCATGTAAGCACACACAACTAAAATATTAATAACAGTTTCACAAATCAACGTTGCATCTTACCACAAACAACACACTCTGATGTTTTCTTTTTTCTCTTTTTTTTTTTTTTTTGAGACAGAGTTTCACTCTTGTCGCCCAGGCTGCAGTGCAATGGCATGATCTTGGCTTACTGCAACCTCTGCCTCCCAGGTACAAGCAATTCTCCTGCCTCAGCCTCCCGAGCAGCTGGGACTATAGGTGCCTGCCATCACACCTGGCTAATTTTTATATTTTTAGTAGAGACGGGGTTTTACCATGTTGACCAGCTGGTCTCAAACTCCTGACCTCAGGTGATCTGCCCACCTTGGCCTCCCAAAGTGCTGGAAATTACAAGTGTGAGCCACCATGCCCAGCCCACTCTGATGTTTTCTAGTCTATCCTCTGACGATCCCAGCTCTAGGAATTTATCCTACAGATCCATCCACATTCATGTGTAATGTATATGGACAGAATTATTCATATTCAGGCCGAGCACGGTGGCTCATGCCTATAATCCCAGCACTTTGAGAGACCAAGGCAGGTGGATCGCTTGAACTCAGAATTTGAGACCAGCCTGGCCAACATGGTGAAATCCCATCTCTACTAAAAATACAAAAATCAGCCAGACATAGTGGTGTGCACCTGTACTCCCAGCTACTTGGGAGGCTGAGGCAGGAGAATCACTTGAACCTGGGAGACGGAGGTTGCAGTGAGCCAAGTTTGTGCCACTGCACTCCAGCCTGAATGACAGCAAGACTTCGTCTAAAATAATAATAATTATTATTACGATTCATGTTCAGCGGAAAAGGCTCAAAATAACCCAAGAGTCAAACAATGGGAGACCAGCTAAATAATTTGTGGTATAGACACACAATGGAATATTATGCACCCAAATAAAACAATGAGGTACTAGCTGGGAAAACTCCAGAACATATTGTTAAGTGAAAAGGGCAAAACATAAAACAATGTGGGTGAGACAATGTCTGTTCTTCTGATGTGCTTGTAGCTGCATAAGGAAAAGCTGGGAACACACACAAGAAATGAGTAAAGGAATTTAAAAAAAAATGAGTAAGGAAGAGTGCTTTCCTCACCACCTGGTGGTTTCCGGATTCTTTTCCTGCAGCTAGCCCTGCACAGGATGATCAGGGTAGTCAGGGTAGAATTAGAAGTGAAACGCAGCCAGGCACTGTGGCTTGCGCCTGTAATCCCAGTGCTTAGAGAGGCCAAGGTGGGAGGATCACTTGAGCCCAGGAGTTCGAGATCAGCCTGGACAACACTGTGAGATCCCACCTCTAAAAAAAATTTTTTTTAAATTATGTGGGTGTGGTGCACATGCTGTAGTCCCAGCTACTTGGGAGGCTGAGGCAGGAGAATCACTTGAAGCTGGGAGGCGGAGGTTGCAGTGAGCCGAGATTGTGCCACTGCAGTGCAGCCTGGGCGACAGAGCAAGACTCCGTCTTGAAAATAAACAATCAATCAAATAAATAATAAATTACATTACATTACATTACATTACATTAAATACAAATGGGTTCTCACTGTGTTGCCCAGGCTGGTTTTGAACTCCTGGGCTCAAGTGATCTTCCCATCTCCCCCTCCCAAAGTGCTGGGATTACAGTTATGAGCCACCATGCCTGTCCTATTTTCCTTTTCATATCAGTTTGATGTCCGAACCACATAAATAAAATGTTTAAAATCTAAGGCAGTCATACCCACCTAACTTGATTTCCTAGTGGCCGCCCGGCCCTGAAGTCCTTACTTACCCAGAGCTGCCACGATGAGGAAGAAGGAGGCAGCCACGAGGAAGGCCACGTCGGGCTTGGTGTAGGAGAGCAGCTTCTGCAGCGTGGCCCCAGATGCCTGCTCAGGCGGTGGCTGGCCGCCCCCAGGGAAGCCCTCAGCCTCGGTGGCGGCCCCTGGCTCCAAGGCCTGGGTGCCCGGCTGCACGGTGGACAGCAGCCACCAGAGCAAAAAGGATGCAGCCAGTGAGATGTACGTCCACACGAACAGGGCCCAGAACCAGGGGGTCCCCGGATGGGCCTGCGCACTTCCGAGAAGAGCAGCAGCTTCACCATGGCGTAGATGCCCACAAAGAGGCACACGAAGATGATGACCAGCCATGAGGCCCGCAGCCGCCGGGGCCCCAGTGCACTGTTCGTGGCCACGCCAATGGTGGCCCCCAGCAGCAGGCAGCTGCGGTACAGGCAGGCCGCCCAGAGGTCCAGCACTGAGTCAAAGATGTTGAAGTGGCGGATGTCCTCCAGCAGGCTGCGGTCCAGGTGGCTGAAGACATAGATGGCCGTGGTCATGCAGACATCCACGCTCATGAAGGCCAAGGTCACCACGACTGCCTTCCACAGCCGCATCCTGCTGGCTGGCGGCGGGTGCCAAGGGCCAGGTTGTAGCTCACGGGGGCAAGGCCATCATCGTCCACGGGGCGAGGCCAGACCTGTAGGGACAACAGCGAGCATCAGGGCAAGGGTTCAGGTTTGCCACTCGCTGGCTGTGTGACCTCGAGAAAGTCACTTGACATCTCTGAGCCTTAGTTTTCTCATCTGTAAAATGGCAATATCAACTTCCTGGGGTGCTATGAAGATTCCACTCCTTCAAGGAACACTTACTGAGTGCCCACTGTGGCCAGGCTCTGTTCTTTGTTCTTTGTGTCATGAACAAAAATAACAAAGATAACTGCTCTCCTGGAGATGACGTACTCATGCAGGAGACAGATAATAAGGAAATGGGCCTGGTGGGGTGGCTCATGCCTGTAATTCCAGCACTTTGGGAGGTGGAAGTGAGTGCATCACCTGAGGTCATGAGTTCAAGACCAGTCTGGCCAACATGGCAAAACCCCATCTCTACTAAAAATACAAAAATTAGCCAGATGTGGTTGTGCGCACCTGTAGTCTCAGCTACTCAGGAGGCTGAGGCAGGAGAATTGCTTGAACCCGGGAGGTAGAGGTTGCAGTGAGCTGAGATCACACCACTGCCCTCCAGCCTGGGTGACAGGGCAAGACTTCATTGCAAAAATAAAAATAAAAAAGATAATAAGGAAATGATATGTGTTGAGAGATAAGGAGGGCTGGCCGGGCATGGTGGCTCATGCCTATAATCCCAGCACCTTGGGAGGCCGAGGCTGGAGGATCCCTTGAGGCCAGGAGTTTGAGACCAGTCTGGGCAACAAGGTGAGACCCTGTCTTTAAAAAAAAAAAAAAATTAGCTGACTGTGGTAGTATGCTACTGTAGTCCCAGTAGCATGGGAGGATCACTTCAGCCTGGGAGTTCGAGGCTGCAGTGAGCTATGATCATGCCATTGCACTCCAGCCTTGGTGACAGAGCAAGATCCTGTCTCTAAGAAAGAAAAAAAAAGTTTAATTAAAAAAAGGAGATAAGGGTTACGGCGGAAAACAGAGGTGGGGTGAAAAGAATAGGGGTGAGGGAAGAGAGAGATCAATTTTATTTTATTTATTTTTATTTAATTTTTGAGATGGAGTCTCACTCTGTCACCCAGGCTGGAGTACAGTGGTACAGTCTTGGGTCACTGCAACCTCTGTCTCCCAGGTTCAAGCAATTCTGCAGCCTCAGCACCCCCAGGTAGCTGGGACAACAGGTGCATGCCACCACACCCAGCTAATTTTTGTATTTTTAGTAGAGACGGAATTTCACCATGTTGGCCAGGCTAGTCTCAAACTCCTGACCTCAAGTGATCTGCCCACCTTGGCATCCCAAAGTGCTGGGATTACAGGCGTGAGCCACTGCGCCTGGCCAGAGATAATTTAAAAGGGGGCCAGAGAAGACCTCACTGAAAAGGTAACTCCTGAGCAACACTTGAAACAGGTAAGGAAGTCTGCCAAGTGACTATCTGGGGAAAAGCACTTTGCACAGGTGAAAGAAACCTGCCAGAGACCTGAGGCGGGAGTGTCTCTTGGGAAGGCCCCCATGAGGTCAGAGAGGGTGGGGAATTTCTGGAGGATTTTGCAGCCATAGTGAGGACGAAGCTTAGACAAGCAGAGTTCAATAAACTGCCGCTGTTTTTACTACCACTACTATTACTAATTTCTCTGAACCTGTTTCCTCAACCACAAAATGTGAGCATGAGGTTCAATGTTTCAGTTCTGGGCAGAGTGCCTGGTGCATAATCGCTGCTGATTGTAATCAACCGTATACAGTGTGTGCTTAATAAATGTTGGTCCACTTTTCCCCTCTCCACATCAGGCCTTCCATCTCTGCAACCCCAAATAAACTATTTTAGTCTAAGAGGGAATTTGACGGCTATGGGGGTGGCTTGCAAGCTGCAAGGCAATCCAGAAACCTTGGCATCTGCTTGGAAGTTTCCAGGATCTTTTCCTCCCACCCCAGGTTGGCCCTCGTGCCCAGCCCTAGGTCCCTATGGTTTTCTGAATCTTGATGTCTGCTTTATCCAAGGCACCTCCTGGCACTGGGTCCCTCAGGACTTACCCCGAGTTGCAGGGACACCCGGGAAGTGGGCCTGAGTTTGTCGGTGGGTCTAGTCCAGGGTGGGATTAGGACGGGCTGGGGTGTGTCACTGGGTGCTACCTCCTGTCTCAGGTCCAGTCCTTCCTCCCCTGGGCCTTTTGTTGTCCCATCTGCAAAATGGGCTGAGCTCTAGATCCCCCAAGAGGAAGGGAGAGGCGCTGGGTGTCAGGAGGGATGACTGTCGTGACTGGGAAGGGGCCATCCTGAGAGAGATCCTCTCCCCTAGGCTCTGGTGCCCAGGTGCCCAAACCGGTCATGCTGTGGCGTGACTGGAACCTCAAACAATCTCATGAGGCCAAGTTTTCTATATTCCCATTTACAAGTGGGGAAACCAAGGCACAGAGAGACAAAACCACCTGATCCAGACATTCGGTCAACAAGGGCCCAAGCCAGGACTTGAGGCAGTGGGTGCAGGACCCCAGCGCCTGCCTCTCCACCTGTGCACTGCGTGCCTGCACACAGCAGGTGTCTAACAACCACAAGCAGACAGAGTATACCACTGCACTTCCTCTGAGCCCTGCCCTGCGCCATGTGCTTCAAATCCAGGTGGCTTCACCTATTTCATCCTCACAGCAACTTTGTGAGGGCACTTTCATCCATCCCACTTAGCAGATGGAGAAATAGACCCAGAGAAGCGAGGAATTTGCCCAAGATTACACAGCTTCTGAATAGCAGAGCTGGGATGTGAACTCAGAGGTGTCTGGGCCCAGAATCTGTGTTCTTCACCCCTAAACTAAGAAAACTTTCAATATAGAAAATGCTACCAGGGGGCCGGGCATGGTGGCTCACGCCTGTAATTCCAACACTTTGGGAGGCCAAGATGGGCAGATCACTTGAGCTCACGAGTTCGAGACCAGCCTGGGCAACATGGCGAAATCCCATCTCTACTAAAAATACAAAAATTAGCTGAGCATGGTGGAGCACACCTGTAATCCCAGCAACTCGGGAGGCTGAGGCAGGAGAATCACTCGAAACGGGGGAGGTGGAAGTTGCAGTGAGCTGAGATTGTGCCACTGTACTCTAGCCTGGGTGACAGAGGGGGTAGGGCGGAGGCCTCCCTACTGCCCTGGGAGGACCTTGTGGTCATCAGCGTCATTTTACAGCTGGGGAGACAGAAGAGGTTAAAAAGAAAAAAGAGTAAGAAAAGAAACGGCTACCGGGAAGTGTTCATCTAAGGAAAACAGTCCACAGTAGAGGGGGGATGGGCGGCAGAGGTGATGAGGCTGCCGAGGCTAATTGCTGGCAATGACAGCAGCTGGTGTGAGCTGACACTGGTCTGGCACTGCTCCAGGCACTTACATGCATCAGCACTCACCAGAACCCTGTAAGTAGGTCCTATCATTATCCCCATTTTACAGTTAGGAAAACTGAGGCACAGAGAGGTTAAGTGACCTGCCCCGGGTCACACAGCTAGGAAGTGATGGAGCTGGGATGTGAACCCGTCCATTGAGTTCCAAAATCTGTACTCTCAACTCCAAAGCTCTAATCCTTTAAAACAGCCTCTCCAGGCAGTAGGCACAACCCCTGCTGATGCTGAGAAGGGGTCTGAGATGCAGAGGAGGAAACAGAGTGGGGGGAAATAATGACCCCCAAGCCCAGGCCCTGCTTTCACCTTGTGCCTCTGGACACATTGAAGCCCATCGCAGAGATGAGAGTTGCTTAGTCAGCAGCTGACCCTCCAAAGATGGTCAGGGCTGAGGAGGGTCAAGGGCAGGGGGGAAGTGGGTAGAATGGTTGGACACCCTCAGCCCAGGTCCTCGCTCCATCCTCAGCCCTGCCTAAGTTGCCCACACAGCCTCCTGTCTGCTGCAATGCAGAGGCCTTGGGGGAGCGAGCGAGTGGGTGAGCTCCAGTCAGAGCCCAGGGAGTGAAGCTCCTGGCCCGGTGCCATTCCAGGCCTTCCAGCCAAGCCACTGCCGGCTGCACCAGGTGCTGCCAGCCGCCTCAGCTGCTGCTCTCCTCGTGGTGGGCACATGGGGCCCCTTAGTCCCCAGAAAGGGGCTGGGGCTCAGAAATGGAATAGGAGGCAGATCAGCAAGAGACTCGAAGGCTGGACAGCAGCCCAGGGCCTTGGCCGGCTCTCCCAACTTGACTCCCAGCCTCTGGGGGAATTCATTCCCCCAGCCCCGACAGCCCAGGGTACCAGTCATGCCCCCCCACCCCCAGGAACCTATTTATCTTCACCCAAATAAACAAAATTTTAAACACCCATATCACACACTACCAAAGCCATATTTTGCAGATGCGGAAACTGAGGCTCAGAGAGGGTGAGGCTGAGGCTTGTCTCAGGTCATCCAGCAGGCTGAGGCACAGCAGTGCTAGCTCCTGGGTCCCTGCCCCCACGAGCTGAGTCCTTCTACCCCAGGCTCCCAGCAGAGTGGAACCAGCCCTGGGTCGGGTTACAGTCCCCAGTGGGGACAGTTTACTCCGTTATTTTTAAAGCCACTGAGCAGAAGCATGACCACCAGCCAAGGCTGCTTAGAGGCCCATCCCCCGCTCTCCATCTGCCTGACTCAGAGGATGCGCTGGGCTTGGCCAGGTGGAGCTGGAGGACAAATTGTGGGCACATGTGTGACCTGCTTGGCCCGAGGGACAAGGACAAGGTGGTGGCCAGAACAGGCCCCAACCAGAACCCGACAAGGCCTAGGAAGACAGGGGTGGCTCACCCTGACTCCGCGCACTAAGGAAGGGCACAGGATGAGCAGGTGGCCCTGTCCCCACCAGGGGTCTTGTCAAAGGCTTTTCTTCCCAGGAGAGAAGATGTTGGTTGGGGTATCTCTAGGCATCAGCTGCAGAGAAGGCCAGAAGACAATAGATAGCACTTATTACGATGCTGCAACAGAGACCCTTCACTGGGCCCTACTAAGTGCCTGGCACCTCCCAACGCAGCCAGGCCTCCCCACTGTCCTGGGAGGACCTTGTGTTCATCAGCTTCATTTTACAGCTGGGGAGACAGAAGAGGTTAAGTGACTTGAAAAAAAGGACAAAGGCAGGATGGAGACCCACATGTCACTCTCGGGGTGGGGGTGGGGGGGCCCTGCCCAGGCTATTCAGGGACTGGAAGAAAAGGGTCCAAAGAACTTGAGTGGCCCAGTGGCCTTGGTTCACCCCTGATATGGTAAGCTTTTTAACCTGACGTGGGCCCAGCCCTGGATAGGCCCACTCCATTCACTGCTCAGCAAGCACTGGCTGACTGAGGCCCGCTGGGTGGGAAGGCATGGCTGTGGGGGTCTCTGGCTGGGGGGCAGGACTGGGCTGGGTCTACATGGGTCCATCCTGATTCCAGCCCTGCTGAGCCTCCTATACCCGACGTGGGGCCCAGCCTCACGGTGGGACTTGAGAAGCTGTCTCAAATGCTTTCGGCTCTAGGGGAGGCAAAGTGAGGTGTGAGGTGCCCTCCCTCCACGCCTCCTCTCCTCACCTGGCCCTGCCCCATCTGGAAAAGGGGAATGGAAGCCACCCCATCTCAGGGGGTAGGGCAGAGGCGGGGATCCTGTCAGCCCAGCTTAAAGCTGTCTCCGTTAATGTCAGGCCGGGGGAGGAGGCCTTTTTTAACAGAGGCCCAGAAATAAAGGAGGCTCCCGTGGGAACCCACAGGCCTCACTGCCAGGGTGGATGGCAGGGAGCAGCGGCAGTCCATTAGCCAGCTGGGGAGACTGAGGAAAGGGCTTTGCCCAGGTCAGCAGGCTCAGGCCAGCTCCCCAGGCCTCTGCCAAAGCCCTGGTGCTAAGGATCCCTGGGAAGCCCCGTCATGGACGGTGGAAGCCCTCAGAAGGCGCGCCAGCCCTGTCCTGGGGGGATGACAGCCATCCCGGGATCCCCCTTACACCTCCCACATTTACCAAGAGGCAGCGGCGCCCGAGGGGTTAAAAAAAAGAAAAGCAACATTTGCCCTGTGAGCACGGAAAAGATGCTGCAGGGATGGGGGCTGGGAGCTGCGGCAGCGGGCGCCGGGAGGGCTCAAGGGAGGCTCCCACCTTCAACCGAGATGTCTACTCCCACCGAGGCACGGGTGCCCAGACGCCCCCCAACCCGTGCCTGGCCGGGCACCCTGGTCTGGAAAGGTCCCGAAACCAGGGGTCTGGGATTCCTTGTCCTTACCTGTTACGTGGCACCAGGTGAGCTGTGGGAGGGGGCGCGCAGCGGGCTCGGGTCTAGGGTGCAGGTTCTGCGCTGCTCATTGGAGACTGCGCCGGACGTGTTGCTCACTCCGCTCCTCCCGCCGCTCCTCCCTGCCTCCCGCCCGCGCTGGCCGCTGCAAGGTCGGGGCTGAGTCTGGCGTGTGGCTAGACCGGCTGACGGGGCGGGGCCTCAGGGACAGAGGGGGCGGGACCTCCTGGAGGGGGCGTGAATCCTGGGGCAGGGACCGGCGGGTCCCCCGGGGAGGGGCGGAGCCTCAGGAGGAGTGGGCGGGCTTTCTCAGACGGGACGGGGCTTCCGGGGGAAAGGGGCTGGGGGAAGCCTCCGGGTTGGCGAACCATGGGAATTGGGTGGGGAGAGTGGGGCGGGGCCTCCTCGGGGCGGGGCCAGAGCTGGACGCCTGCACACCTGGGGCAACTCCACCCATATCTGGCCAGCCTGGCCCTTCACACAGCGTGCTCCTCACCTGGGGGGCCACAGCACATCCTGAGGGACGGAAATGGCCTCACCTGAAGGAGGCTCCTTTTTAACCGATCTTTTTCCCTGGAGGGACAGCCAGTCCAGGAGGGTGGGTTATGATCCTCATTCATTCACACTCATTCTTTGCTTTTCTTTTTTCTTTTTTTTTTTTTTTTTTGAGACGGAGTCTTTTTCTGTCACCCAGGCTGGAGTACAGTGGCACGATCTCGGCTCACTGAAGCCTCTGCCTCCTGAGTTCAAGCGATTCTCCTGCCTCAGCCTCCCAAGTAGCTGGAATTACAGGTGCGCACCACCACGCTTGGCTAATTTTTGTATTTTTAATAGACATGGGTTTTCGCCATGTTGGCCGGGCTGATCTCGAACTCCTGACCTCAGGTGATTCGCCCGCCTCGGCCTCCCAAAGTGCTGGGATTACAGATGTGAGCCACCGCGCCGGGCCTCATTCATTCATTCTTTCATTCATTCACCCAACAAACATGTATCCAGTGCCTACGGTGTGCCATACGCCCTTTTAAGCATTCAAGATTAAACAATTAACAAAACAAGATCCCTGCCCTTCTGGAGCTGACATTCCAGTGAGAGTGGTCAGACAACACATATAAGCAAATCAGATATATTGGAAGGGAATATATTTATGGAGAAAATTAGAGCAGGATTGGGGAACCGGGGCATTAGAGAGGGGATGCAGTGATATGTCCTCAGTGACTGCCAGGTGCTGGAAACACAGCAGTGTGTGAAAGACGGAAAACTCCCAGCCTTCACGGCATGAAGGGGACAGAAAAACATCAGCAAGTAAGTGCATAAGACCATTCAGGGACTGAGTGCTATAAAATTTAAATAAAACTGTGTAAGTGAAAGGTGAGAAGGCGTGAGCCACGGGGAGATCTGGGGGAAGAACATCCGAGGACACTAAGACCTGCAAGTTCAAAGGCTCTGAGGTGGGAACCAACTTGGCCACCTGTGGACCAGAAAGGGTCCATGTGGCCTGAACCATGGAAAGTGAGTGGGAGAGTGGACTTATGACCCAGAGGGGCAGCAGGTGGGGGTGAGAACTGCTCACAACCCCGGATCGATCAGAGGCTTTTTTTTTTTTTTCTGAGACAGGGTCTCATTCTGTAGCCCACGATGGAGTGCAGTGGTCAGTTCTCAGCTCACTGCAGTCTCCACCTCCCAGCTTCAAGTGATTCTCCTGCCTCAGCTTCCCGAGTAGCTGGGATTACAGGTGGCCACCACCACGCCTAACTAACTTTTGTATTTTTAGTAGAGACAGGGTTTTGCCATGTTGGCCAGGCTGGTCTCAAACTCCTGACCTCAAGTGATCTGCCCTCCTCCGTCTCAAAGTGCTGGGATTACAAGTGTGAGTCACATGTGCCCAGCCCCAAACAGAGGCTTTTTAGAGCACTCTCTGAATTGGAAGTGGATCCTCTGCTACTTGGTGGGACAGCTCCTTTGGAGAGGAATTTGTTCAGAACTTACAACATTCTATTTTTTTTTATCCTGGAAGGAATTTCCTCTACAGATAGACTTCTGCAGGGAAGCTAAGGTACGAGCTTAAAGGTAGTTACTACAGTAGCAAAAGTCTGGAAATAACCTAAATACCCTTCCATAGGGAACTGGCCAAATAATTAGAGAACACCTGTTCAACAGAATACTCTCTAGCCGGAAAAAAAAAAAAAAAAGAAGACACCGAGTTATATAAAGGCATGGAATGACCTCCTAAATGTGTTGAGTAAAAACCAAGGAGACAATGAAGTTGAATCATGTTACTGTTTGTGCAAAAACAAAGGCAAATCTCTAATTGTACTTAAAGAGGATATCTTGGATGAACTGTCCAAAAGCAGGAGTCACTCAGAGCTGGGCTCTGTCATTTATGCTGTGTGAGCTTAGAGAGGTGACTTTGCCTATCTGAGCCCGTTTTCTCATCAGAAAAATGGGGTAATAAAGATACCAACTGTATCAAGTATTGTAAAGGCAAAATGTGACAAAGCCAGTGAAGGTAGCCCCTGGCACATGATAAACTTTCAGTAAAGGAGAACAAGGATTATTTTTAGGAGAGATGGGATAACTGAACCTTTATGTACCTATTAGCATAGTATAGCAAAAATCAACGGGAGTTGTCAGAAATGTGAAATAGACAGAAACAAGTTGGCCTCATCACGTGCCATTTTTTCACATGGATGTTGCTTTCCAGTGATCAAGTTTGCAAGGTCTCCAGTTTCTCATTCCTCTGTACTTTTTTTTTTTTTTTTTTTTTTTTTGAGACAGAGTCTCACTCTGACACCCAGGCTGGAGTGCAGTGGCGCAATCTTGACTCACTGCAGCCTCCACCTCCCAGGTTCAAGCGATCCTCCCATCTCCGTCTCCCACGTAGCTGGGATTACAAGTGTGCACCAACACGCCCGGCTGACTTTTGTACTTTTAGTAGAGATGGGGTTTCACCATGTTGGCCAGGCTAGTCTCCAACTCCTGATCTCTGGTTATCCACCTGCCTTGGCCTCCCACAGTGCTGGGATTACAGGCATGAGCCACTGCACCCAGCCACTCTGCACCTTTGCATAGCTTGTCACCTCTGCCAAGGATGGGCTTCTCAAATCCTGGCCACTGCATCCCTTTTACGTATCTGGCCCGCTCTCTTTGCACTTGAAACAACCTTAGAATGAGAGCTTGGTGAGGCAGGGAAGGTAAGTTGCAATGTCAGGTGCACTGCGGGAGGCTGTCGGCCTTGGGACAAGGGGAGGGTGGAACAGGTGGGGCACAGGTGAGGGGGCCTGGTCACTGCCTTCCCAGCATCCTTTCCACCTCTGCCCCTGTTGTGTGGCAGCCAAGTGGCCTGAGCAGTCCCGTTCCATCTCTAGCCTAGTCACAGAAACTGGCTCCGGTGAGTTGGGACTAAGAAATATTGTATGAGTGACTGCTAATGGGTACGGTGTCTTTGGGGTGAGGAATGTTCTAAAAGTTGACTGTGGTGATGGTTGCACAACTCTGTGCATATACTAAAAACTGTTGAATTATACACTTTAATTGGGTGAATTGTACGGTATGTAAAGTATATCTCAATAAAGCTATTATTACCCAAAGAAGGCCAGCCAATGTAGCCTATGCCTGTAATCCCAGCACTTTGGGAAGCCAAGGTGGGAGGATCACCTGAGCCCAGCCAGGGCAATATAGTGGGACCCCGTTGCTACAAAAAATTTAAAAAATTAGCTGGGTGTGATGGCACATGCCTGTAGTCCTAGCTATTCAGGAGGCTGAGGCTGAGGTGGGAGGACTGCTTGAACGTGGGATGTTGAGGCTGCAGTGAGTTGTGATCATACCACTGAACTCCTGGGTGATAGAGACACTGTCTCAAAAAAAAAAAAAAAAAAAAAAGAAAGAAAGAAAGAAAAAACACTGCATGCCATATGCCATCAAGGAAATGCAAATTAAAACAGCAACGTGATGTCCATACACACATACTAGAATAGCCAAAATCGGGAACACTGACAACACCAAATGCTGTCCACGACGTGGAACAGGAACTCTCATTCATTGCTGCTGGGAATGCAAAACCGTGCAGCTAAGTAGAAAGGCAGTTTGCTCTTACTACATGATCAAGCACTCACACTCCTTGATATTTATCCAGAGGAAGTGAAAATTTATGTCTATAGAAACACCTGTTCACAGATGTTTATAGAAGCTTTATTATTTATTATTACTTTTGAGATGGGAGTCTCACTCTCTCCCAGGCTGAAGTGCAGTGGCACAAACTCGGCTCACTACAACCTCCACCTCCCCAGTTCAAGTGATTCTCCTGCCTCGGCCTCCTGAGTAGCTGGGATTACAAGCGCACGCCACCATGCCTGGCTAATTTTTGTATTTTTAGTAGAGACAGAGTTTCACCATGTTGGCCAGGCTGGTCTCGAACTCCTGACCTCAGGTGATCCACCTGGCTTGGCCTCCCAAAGCACTGGGATTACAGGCATGAGCCACCACACCCAGCCTAGAAGCTTTATTCTATTGAATGTTCCCAGCACAAAGAAATCATAGGCGGGGTTCAGTGGCTCACGCCTGTACTCCTAGCACTTTGGAAGGCTGAGGTGGGTGGATCACCTGAGGTCGGGAGTTCCAGACCAGCCTGGCCATCATAGTGAAACCCCATCTTTAAAAAACAAAAAAGAAAAGAAAGAAATGATAGGTGTTTGAGATGATGCATATGCCCATGACCCTGATCTGATCACTATGCATTATACGTACTGAAACATCACTATGTACCCCATGAGCATGTAAAATGATGTCAATTAAAGAAATAAACAAAAATAAAGTAAAATAAAACTTTATTCGTAATTGCCTAAACTTGGAAGCAACTATGACAGGTGGATGGATACACTGTGGTACATCCAGACAACAGAATATTATTCAGCGCTAAAATGAAATGAGCTATTAAACCAGGAAGAGTCAGGAGGAACCTTAAATCCACATTCCTAAGTGAAGGAAGCCAATCTGAAAAAGCTCTATATGATTCCTACGATGTGACAGTGCAGAAAAGGCAAAACTATGGAGACAGTACAAAGATCAGTGCTTGCCAAGGGTTAGTGAGGAGGAAGGGGTGAGTAGGCAGAGCACGGAGCGTTTTTAGGGCAGTGAAACTATTCTATATGATAATATAGATGCATGCCACATACATTTGTCAAAAACTATAGAATAGGCTGGGCGCAGTGGCTCACACCCATAATCCCAGCATTTTGGGAGGTCAAGGCAGGTGGATCACCTGAGGTCAGGAGTTTGAGACCACCCTGACCAACATGATGAAACCCTGTCTCTACCAAAAATATTTTTAAAATTAGCCGGGTGTGGTGGCGCATGCCAGTAATCCCAGCTACTCAGAAGGCTGAGGCAGGAGAAGCGCTTGAACTTGGGAGGTGGAGGATGCAGTGAGCTGAGATCATGCCACTGTAGCCCAGCCTAGGTGACAGCATGGGACTCCATCTCAAACAACAACAACAAAACAACAGCAAAACAACCCTATAGAATATGTTTATTTATTTAATTTATATGATTGTTTTGAGACAGGGTCTTGCTCTGCCACCCAGGATGCAGCGGCGTGATCTCAGCTCATGCAACCTCTGCTTCCCTGGTTCAAGCGATCCTCTTACTTCAGCCTCCTGAGTAGCTGGGATCACAGGTACGCTACCATACCCAGCTAATTTTCATATTTTTTGTAGATACAGGATTTTGCCATGTTGGCCAGGCTGGTCTCAAACTCCTGAGCTCAAGTAATCTGCCCACCTCGACCTCCAGAAATGCTGGGATTACAGGTGTGACTCACCCCGCCTGGCCAAAAAACTATAGAATATATGAATCCTAACATAACCTACCGACTTTGAATGATAATGAGGTCTCCATGTGGTTTCATTGACCATAACAAATGTACTGGCTGGTGTGGGATGATGATGGTGGGGGAAGCTGTGTGTGCTACTGGGGACAGGGGGTTATGAGAACTCTCTGCACTTGCCACTCAATTTTGCTGTGAACCTAAACTGATCTGAAAAAAAAAAAAAGAAGAAGAAAATCTATTAAAAGTGGTTAAAATGGTAAATTTTGTTATGTACATGTTATGATAATAAAACAGAATGTTCAGGCCAGGCGCAGTGGCTCATGCCGTAAATACCAGTGCTTTGGGAGGCTGAGGAGGGTGGCTCATCTCTACTAAAAATACAAAAATTAGCCGGGCGTGGTGGTACATGCCTGTAGTCCCAGCTACTCGGGAGGCTGAGGCAGGAGAATCGCTTGAACCTGGGAGGCAGAGGTTGTGGTGAGCCGAGATCTTGCCACTGTATTCCAGCCTGGGCGACAGAGTGAGACTCTGTCTCAAAAAAAAAAGGACTATTCATAGCAGCTTCATTCACAAGGTCTTTAAACTGGAAACAGTACAAATGCCTGTCAGCTGCAGAATGGGTCAATGACTTGTGGAATGTTTACTCGAGGGAATACAAAGCAGCTGAGAAAAGAACAGGAGGGCTTCTATGGGGGCTGGAATGTTCTGTTATGGATCTGGGTGCTGGTTACATGGGTTTGTCCAATGCTCATGTTGATTTTTTTGTTTTTGTTTTTTGATACAGAGTCTTGCTCTGTCACCCAGGCTGGAGTGCAGTGGCACAATCTCGGCTCACCACAACCTCTGCCTCCTGGGTTCAAGTGATTCTCATGCCTCAGCTTCCCAAGTAGCTGGGATTACAGGTGTGTGCTACCATACCTGGATAATTTTGTTGTATTTTTAGTAGACATGGGGTTTCAGCATGTTGCCCAGGCTGGTCTCGAACTCCTGACCTCAGGCGATCTGCTGGCCTCAGCCTCCCAAAGTGCTGGGATTACAAGCATGAGCCACCATGCCTGGCCTCTATGTCAATTTTTTAAATATGTGTATATATATATATGCATATACATATACATGATTACACATTCCTATATATTCACATATGCATATACATACCACTCTGGAATGAGTATACTCTTAATTCTGGAGCGTTCTAATTCTGGTTCCTGTACCCACCGAGCCTCAGTTTCCTTGTCTGTAAAATGGGGATAATAGTATCTTAAACAGTCAACAAAGATATGTGTCAGTGCTGGCTGGCAGCACACGTTGATTCAGTGCTTGCTGGTAAATATCCTTGCTGCTGCTCCCTTTGGTGACTGATCCCAGAGTGTCTGCAAGGAGGAGGGGGTCCATGGAGAGGGCCAATCTAAACTGATAAGCAGGCTGGGCTCGGTGGTCTCAGTTCTAGACCAGCCTGGCCAACATGGAGAAACCCCGTCTCTACTAAAAATACAAAAATTAGCTGGGTGTGGTGGCGCATGCCTGTAATCCCAGCTACTCAGGAGGCTGAGGCAAGAGAATGGCTTGAACCCGGGAGGCAGAGGTTGCCATGAGCTGAGATTTCGCCACTGTACTCCAGGCCTGGTGAAATGCCATCTCAATAAACAAACAAACAAACTGATAAGCAGAACACGCTCATCTTGCAAACTGCTGCAAAGGGAGAGCGGGTGAGGGTAGGGTGGGGTGGGGTGCTGTACGTGCCAGGCTTGCCTGGTGGCTGGATGGGGAGCTAACCTGCCCTGGGCCTCCTGGGGAAAAAGAGCAATTGGGGGGTCATGAACATTGAGCTGGGAAATGGATCCTTTCCTAGATAGCAGGGCCTCTCGCCATCGCTGGGCAATCAAGACGACTGTAAAACTTTAAACACCTTCTCAGCGGGCAGTTCTGGGCTGGGGAGCTGGCCCCTGAGGTCAATGAAGGTCGCTCACGGGTGAATCTCCTTCTTGGGGAAGCCTCGTAGCTTCAGGAGGCCCAGCCGGATTCCAGCAGAGTCAGTGAGAAAACGCCAAGCACAACAAAAGCCCAAATCCCACACAATCCCACCACTCCCAGAAGCCCTGTGGTGATGAACTGGGGAACTCAAGAGGGCAGGCTGTTCGGTTCAAACCCTGTATTTGTCCCTTTGTGGATGTGTGACCTGCGGCGGATCCCTGTGCCTCTCTGGGTCTCAGTTTCCCCATCTGTAACACGGTGGGGAACTGTAATAGTACCTAGCTCAAAGGTTTGCTGCTGCTGGGATGCAAGGAAATAAGGTGGGTGGTCTATCCTTGAGCAAAGGTCCGGGGAGAGAGGAGGCTCGGTCTGCAGGAGCTGTCATTTGTTGGCCGCAGTGAGACCCCGCCCACCCGCGTCCTACGGGACCACCACCGGAAGTAACGCGAGTTGGAGCGTTTTAGCGGAGACACTCGCGGGGCAATGTGAGGTAAACCAAGAGACTGTGGCGGAGGGACCGGAAGCGCCAGGCAGGGACCCGGGGTAAATGCTACATCCAAACTCAAACGCACAGGGCTGGATGGTTGAGGCAGCGGCGGGACCTCTGAGCTCTTTAAACCGTCTCAAGCCTTCCTCATGGGCTCGGCTGCTTCTCCACGACCTCCGAGCAGAAGAGGGGCCGGCGTTTAAGTCAAAGGCCTTGGGGTTCCGAGTCCCTCCTTCTTCCCATCCTGTGAAGGCGTGACCTATTTCAGCTGTCTGTAAAGTGGGGCCATTAGTCCCTGCCTCGTGGTGGGAAAACTGGGAGGCTGAACCAGGTGGCCGCCGCTCCTACCCTGGCTCGGGAGCATCTCTCTCCGCAGACTGTTTCCTGGCGAGGTGCGCCTTCGTTCTTTTCCGCCCTTTGGAACATAGAGCGGCCCCTTGGCCTCCGGTTCCGCGCCTCCCGCGGTTGGAGGCGTGCCCGGAAGTGCCCCTAAGGCAGCCAGCAGGGCCGCGGGCGCTTCACTATGGCGACGGCGGGGGCTCCGCGGCGCTTTTGCCGCTGCGCCTGTTTCTGCACCGAGAACTTGTACGTGGCGCGCTATGGGTTGCACGTGCGCTTTCGGGGCGAGCAGCAGCTGCGCCGGGACTACGGCCCGGTGAGTGGCCGCTGTCGCCCCTCCGGAGCAGTGTGCAGAGAGAGGCAGTGGAGGAGGGAAGTCCGTCCCCAGGGTCGTTTGCTTTGCCCACGGCGTGCACCGCATCCTCAAATACAAGAATGACGGCCTCTCTGTGCCTCAGTTTTGTCACTTCCCTGTGAGGTCGTGAGGAAGGAAAGGGTGCTTAGGACAGGGCCGGGCTCAGCACGCCGCCTCATAGCAATACCAGCCCGGAGCCCTGCCCTGAGCTTAACGAAGTTCCGCAGTTTATCCTCTCCGTGATCCTTTGACGTCAGGGCTCCTCTCCCCATTTTAAGCAGGGGAAACTGAGGCTTAGAGAGGGAAGGGGCTTCTTAGGGTCACACAGTCATGCTCAGTGTTCTTTCTGCTTCCAGATCCTGCGCAGCCGAGGCTGTGTCAGCACCAAGGACTTCCAGCAGCTGTTAGCAGAGGTGCCGTCCCCTGCCCCTGCACAACACTTCCTCGTTAGATTTGTTAGCATCTTGAGGGGTCTTCTCAGCCTCAGTCTGTGATCCCTGAAGGATCACTTAGGCCCTCACTTTCCTCCTTCCTGTCCCTACTCGCTCCTCCACACCTGGGTCTTGGCAGCAGGAGAGAGGAGGGGAAATGTTAAGTTGCCTAGTCATGCCCTTCTGAACAGCTCTTTGAGATAAGCACAAGCACCACCCTCATTTTGGATTGAGAAGCTGAGGCTTAAAGAGGGATCACTTGCCCAAGCTTTTACAGCAGGAGCAGATGCGATCCCAGCCACGGCTTCCAGGCCCAGCCTGGGTTCCTCACACTCCCACATACCCCGAAGACTGGCGCCAGGGCTGCTGCTCTGCTCCCTCCTTCTCCTTCTTCCCCTGGAGTCAGTGGTGGGAAGCTTCCCAGCAGAGTCCTCAGCAGCCTTGGGAACACAGAACTTGGCCATGACTGTTTCCCTCCCCTATGTGGGCCCAGCTGGTTGAGGTACATCCAGGGGTTCTTATCCCAGCCAGGCTCAGGTTGGGGCAGGCTGAAACAGGACGGATCTCCTAGAAGTCCCCTTCAGCTAACAGTCTGCAACTTGCAATTGACCCAGATGGATTCAGGAGTTTAGGCTAGACTTGGCTTCCAGGCTGGGCCCTGTCTGGCATTCCTGGGCTTCAGTTTCTTCATCTGTACAGTGGCCTCAGGAGGATGGGAGGCCTCACCTGGTAACAACCCTGTGCCACCCCAGCTTGAGCAGGAGGTGGAGCGGCGGCGTCGACTGGGGCTGGAGTCAGCCGCTAGGAAAGCCCTCATCGCAAGTTCCTACCGCCTGGCACGGCCTGAGGTGTACGACTCACTGCAGGTACGAGCCAGGCAGGGTGCTTGAAGGCTGGGTATTGGA
Source organism: Ateles fusciceps (assembly GCA_036589455.1). NCBI lineage: Eukaryota > Metazoa > Chordata > Mammalia > Primates > Atelidae > Ateles > Ateles fusciceps. The sequence continues at coordinate 3,921,291 of JAZHEH010002317.1, read as the reverse complement.
AGGAAGAGGTAGCATCCAGGGCTTCGGGGGCTGCCTGCCCCACAGCTGGTATGTTCTGCCCCCCAGGATGCATCTCTGGCTCCCGAGTTTCTGGCTGTGGCTGAGTACAGTGCATCCCCGGGCGCAGACCTCAAGGGCCTTCTCCAGCGGCTGGAGACAGTATCTGGTGAGGTCCTAACCCTGAGACCTGGCAGGACCGGGGATGGTAGCCTGGAAAACCTAGGTATTGGAGACTGGGGTCCTCCACCCACCATCTCTGCCTCCAAAAACCAAACCAGCAGGAGCTGGAAGGGTCAGTGGGACCAACCTGCCAGAAGGACATCCGCATTCATTCATTCAATACCTGCCATGAGCCTGGTGTCTTCATTCCTTCCTTCACGCCTTCCTTCATGCGCTCATCCAGCAAATAGTGGGTATTGTGTCATGGGCGGGACAGCTGGCACACTCAAACAGGGCTGATCCAAGATCTTAAAGAAGGGACCGCTGAGGCAGGTATGCACAGGTTAAAGGGACCAGTAGGGAATGGCAAAGCCCCACCCCCAGGGCTGGCAACAGGAAGGAGCGGCTACCACCTGGAGCTATGGCTCTGGGCACAGGTATGCCAAAGTCCAGTGAGGGCAAGAAATGTCCCATTTCTCCTCTTACCTTCAGATTTTCTGCTGGGCTCCCCTATGGCTAAACCCAACAAGAAATGCTGGGCAAGGGAGGCTTGCGTGTTGTTTAACCTCTGTGACTCAGTTTCCTCATCTGTAAAATGGGAGCAACAGTAACCCCTTCTCTTAAGGCACTGTGACAATCAAGTGAGTTAATCTGCATAGAGGACCTGTCACAGGACCCACAGGTGGTGTTTGGAAAGTGTTTCCTATTCTTACTAGCACTGATACCCTGGGCTAGGGGATCCTGTGGGAGACAGATAGAAGTTTCCCCCTCATGGAGCCTGTGCTTTGTTGGGGGCATGGGTGGAATGAACTCCCCCTCCCAGCCTGGGGGGTGCCCTCCTCATTGCCTTCTATGCCCTGGCAGCTGAGACTGCTGAGGCTGTTTGGCTGGTGCAGGGCCCGGGCTGTGAGGTGGCCCCATGGGGGGCACACTAGCCCTGCATCCCTGGGAACTGGTGCATCTGCCAAGAAATGTTTAGTTTCCATTCAGCCTGGCTTCTTCTCCCAGGGCCCAGCAAGAGAGAGCAGCCCCTCCTGGCCTTCCTGCTGGGGAACAGCAGTTCCCAGAGCCACTTCTGAGAGGGGTACAGACTTTGGTGGCTCATCAGGTGAAAGGAAGTACAGAGAGAGCCTGATGTTGGCTCTGTGGTCCCAACATGGCTGTCACTGGCCTTCCCCTCTCTGGGCCTCAGGACCCATCTGTGTGCTCTGGGGGCCAGCCCTGTGGACACTTGTGGAGTCTGGGGAGAGGTTCCAGGCATGAGTGCGGAGCGCGGGAGTCGGCCTCCCCTGTTCCTCACCTTACTTCTTTTAGTAATTACTACAGCCCTGAGAAGCGAGAATCTCATCCCCATGGCACAGGTGATGAAACTGAGGCTGTGGGCAGTGAACAGACGCCCAGACTCACACGGCTCACAGGAAGACTGAGGCCTAGGCCTGGCCAGCCCATGGCAGCATTCAGGCCAACAGACCGTCCCTCCTTCCACAGAGGAGAAGCGCATCTACCGGGTGCCAGTGTTCACAGCACCCTTCTGCCAGGCCCTGCTGGAGGAGCTGGAGCACTTCGAGCAGTCTGACATGCCCAAGGGGAGGCCCAACACCATGAACAACTACGGGGTGGGTGAGGCCTGGCCAGCGGGCCAGAGGAGGGGCAGCTGCAGTCAGGAGGCAGTGTGGGAGGTGCTGCGGATGGGCTGCCTGCCCAGGCTGCGGAATAAGGTCACAGTGGGATTGAGGCAGAGCGGAACCCCAGGGTTGCAGCCTCCCAGTTTTCCTGACCCCAGGAATCCCCTCCCAGGTGCTGCTGCACGAGCTCGGGCTGGACGAGCCGCTGGTGACCCCATTGCGGGAGCGCTTCCTGCAGCCGCTGATGGCCCTGCTGTACCCCGACTGTGGCGGGGGCCAGCTTGACAGCCACCGGGCTTTTGTGGTCAAATATGCACTGGGCCAGGATCTCGAGCTGGGCTGCCACTATGATAATGCTGAGCTCACCCTCAATGTGGCCCTGGGCAAGGTCTTCACGGGGGGCGCCCTGTATTTCGGGGGCCTCTTCCAGGTGAGTGTGAGTGTGTGTCCCATGGGGCAGGTCCTGGGGCAGCTCTGAGGGCCCAGGCCTGAGCCATGCCATCTGCAGGCACCCACAGCCCTGACGGAGCCCCTGGAGGTGGAGCACGTGGTAGGCCAGGGCATCCTGCACCGGGGCGGCCAGCTGCACGGGGCCCGGCCCTTGGCCACTGGTGAGCGCTGGAACCTCGTCATCTGGCTCCGCGCCTCTGCTGTGCGCAACCGCCTCTGTCCCATGTGCTGCCGTGAGCCTGATCTGGTGGACGACGAGGGCTTCGGCGATGGCTTCACCCGAGAGGAGCCTGCCACAGTGGATGTGTGTGCACTCACCTGAGCCTACTTGGACCCAGTGTGGGGGTGGCAGGGCAGGTGAGGGCTCCGTCACCTTGGGCTGGCGGCAGAAATTAACTCCTTGCAGCCTACTGCACTTCTTGGCTCAAGGCTGTGCCAGATTCTGGGTTATCCTCTGGGCAAACAGGCTGCTTTAGTTCAGGTTTGTTGGAAGTGGAGTCTGGAATGAGGCTTCAGCGAGGGAGTGAGGAAAGCAGGGGAGGGCAGGGAGCAGCTGGGCAAGGAAGTGGCTTCAGAGGAAGTCCAGCCTCAGCTGGGCCCTCGGGGGACTTCAGGCAGAGCCCACAGTGCTGCAGTGTGCCCACAGCATTGGTTAGTGACTCCTGGATGAGGGAGGGATGAGTAACTTCCCAGACACTTATCTCCAGGGCGGGGTGGCTTCCAGTGGCCAAGGAAAGCCTCCAGAGACAGCAGAGTTGTGAATTCTCAGCAGCAGAGGCATCACCCCCAGTGGACTCGGGTGGACTACCAGTAGCATCTTCTAGATGGCAGAGGGGTGAATGGCAGGGCCGGGAACCAGGCTGTCCAGGTTCCCATTCTGCTTATGCCACTTCCACACTTTGTGTGGCTTCGGGTGAGCCTTCACCTTTTGGTGCCTTGGTTTCCTCATGTGGAAAGCACCTACCTCCTAGAGCTGTTCTGAGAGTCAAATGCGCAGACGTTTATAAAGTGCTTTGCAAAGAGCCCTCTGTGTTTGCAGCTATCACTGTGAAAGAGTTACACCTTGGGGGGCCCGAGATCGGATGAATCCACAGCGACGCTTTGGGTTGCACATTTGAAAACCAGGGGGGCTTCCATACCTGCAGTCTTGAGTTCGGTCTCCCTGGGAAGGTGGGGCACTAGCCCCATGCCACGTTGCACGGATCAGATGGAGCGGAATCCCGGCTTCCCTCCGGACGGGCCTGGGGTCCATATCCGCGGCTCACTACCAAGATCTCTCTGGCCCCTACGGACACGAGTTTGTGATCCCTGAATCACTGGGTGGGTACGGCGGAAAGACTAGGGCGCCTCAGCCCAGAGCTGCAGTTTGATGGAGGGGACAGGATCAGCCGGGGAGGAGGGCGGCGCGCGCGAGGGTCCACTTCTTCCCAGGGCACCGGGGACGCGAGTGCTGCGGGCGCGCGCCGAGAGGACAGCCTTGGAAGCGGGCTAAGCTTCGGCAGACAGGCGTGAGGGGCTGCGGAGCTCGAGGGCCGGCGACAGGCTGCAGAGCACGGCCTCGCCCCGGCGACCACGCTCGCCTCTGCAGGAAGTGGGAGCTCCCGAAAGGGAACGTGGGGGCGTCAGAACGAAAGGCAGTGGCGCCGCGCTTCCCGGCCGGACAGCCTCCCGCGCAGCGCCCCGGCCGGAAGTCTCCTCGCCGCTGCTTCCTCTCCAGAAGACGCGGGGCGGGCGGTACGGCCGTAAGGTGGCCGAGGTGGGAGTGGAACAGCCCCGGGGGCATCCTTGAGGCCGCGAGGGGGCGCGGGGCTGGAGGGTAGGAGCGCGCAGGAAGGCGCCCCAGACGCCACTCGCGGCGGACGGCGGCCAGTTCCCACGGGCCCCGAGCCGGGTGCGGAGGCGCGGGGCGCCCGGGCGGGGGCGGGCCCTCAGTAGGCGCCGCTGCGGGGACTGGAGTCGGCGGAGAAGCCGGGGTCCCCAGCGGTGGGGGTGGGTAAGGGGCGCGCATTTTCCCAGGACGGTGACGGGTACCCGGCGTCGCGAGGCCCCGGTCCCGCTAGAGCCCGCCCGCGGCTGACCTGCTGGGCCCTGGCTGAAGCGCGTCCTTCCCGTCGCCAGCCCGCAGCGCCATGGCTCACGTGGGCTCCCGCAAGCGCTCGAGGAGTCCAGCCGGTCCCGGGGGCGGGGTTCGGAAAAGAGAAGGAAGAGCAGGAAGGACGCCTCAAGGAACTGCTCGGCCTCCGAATCCCAAGGTCGCAAGGGCAGCGCGGCCCCCGGGGCTGAGGGTGAGGACCACCGGCATCGGGGAGAGGAGGCGTGGCCACTTCCCGGGGAAGTCGGGGCGAGCCGGGGTCGGGACCTCTCACTCTTGCCTCTGTGCAGCCGGGCCTGAGATGTGAGGGTCGGGGCGCCCCGGGAGCCGGGAAGGGACTCCTCCGGGAAGCTCCATCTCTGCTCTGGAAAGCCCCGCAGGAGGTGCTCACCCTGTAGACGGTCTGCCTCAGGCCAGAGCAGGGGACGAAGGTTTACTTCTTCCCCTCCCAGCCTTCCAGCCTCACCTTCTCCCTGCATCACAGAGAGAAGCAAGCACAAGGCCCGGGAGGAGACCACGATCAAGTTCCTCCTCCTCTTCTTCCAGTTCTTCTCCAGCTCTCTCTTCCTCCTCGTCCTCCTCCTCTTCCTCCAGTGGTGGCCGGAAGAAGCGGGGGAAGCACAAGGACAAGAAGAGGAAGAAGAGAAGAAGAAGAAGAAGAGGAAGAAGCTGAAGAAGAAGGGCAAGGAGAAGGCAGAAGCACAGCAGGTGGAGGCTCTGCCGGGTCCCTCACTGGACCAGTGGCACCGATCAGCTGGGGGAGGAAGAGGATGGCCCAGGTACTATGCAGCCCAGAGCCTGAGAGGGAGAAGGTCCCTCCTGGAGGCCTGGCCACCACCTCCATCTTCCCTTCCAGTCCTGACAGATGAACAGAAGTCCCGAATCCAGGCCATGAAGCCCATGACCAAGGAGGAGTGGGATGCCCGGCAGAGCGTCATCCGCAAAGTGGTGGACCCCGAGACCGGACGCACCAGGTGGGGGAGCCCTTGGTCTGACTTAACACCTCGGGGTCTGGGAGTGTTGGCCTAAGATGTGTGCTCTCAGGAGGAGCGGGGCCGGGCGGGGTTGCTGCTGCTTGAAAAAAGCCAAGTGTTGGCAAAAAGACACTTGTGATGTGTGTCTCAGCCCCTTCTTCCCCTGTTGCCTAGAGTAAATGGTTGCAGAGGCTGGAAGGGCCTGGAGAACGCTCTTCAAAGGGCTGTTGTTGGCCGGGCTGAGGCTGGCAAGGCAGAGCCCACCTCGGCTGCTTTCATCCATGCCCCAAGGATGATAGAGCAGGCGGGGAATTTTGGGGACTCCTCTGCCAGCTGCTTCTGGTTCTGCTGCTCTGGCATTAGGGGACTTGCCTATTTCTTGCTGAATGGAGACCCTCCCACCCCCAGGCTTATCAAGGGAGATGGTGAGGTCCTAGAGGAAATCATAACCAAAGAACGACACAGAGAGATCAACAAGGTGGGTGTGGCCCCTCTGTCTGCCCTCCACCCCCAGCTCTGTTTGTGATGTCCTCCTCCTTCCATGTGCTTTTTTCCCCCAGCAAGCCACCCGAGGGGGACGGCCTGGCCTTCCAGATGCGAGCTGGGTTGCTTCCCTGAGGGCCCCGGCTGGCCAAGGCCTGTGGACAGTGCTGGCAGCCCGGCCTGGGCAGGCCTCAGGGTGCAATGGGAAGCCTGATGGGTGCTGGTGGCCTTTCCCCCATGGATTGGCCTCTGGCCCAGCCCAGCCTCTTCTCAGGGGCAAGGGGTGGAGGATGGGGTTACTGGCCTGCCCAGCACCCCCATCTGAAAGAGCAGTGCTTCACAGCTATTAAAGGTTCCCTGGTTTGAGACTTTCTCTGTTCTGTGGTTTTTTGTACTGAGGGGGAGGGAAGTGTGGTCCATGACTTCCAAGGAAAAACAAGAGCTCCGTGAGCTTTTGGGGGAAGCTGAGGTGTTCTCTGGTTGTAGTGAGCACAGGCCACACCAGCACCTGTGCTCTTCTCATCTTCAGGTCAGCGCACCTGGACCAGACCCTATGCCAGCTGAACCCCAAACCCAGAGAGCTGGCTCTGAAATGTGATGCACTCAGGCTTGGAGAGAGATGGCTCCCCCTGCCATGTTCACAGATCACAAAAGTGCAGAGACAAGTGCTGGGGCCGGGTGGCCTGTGTGGGAGGCCTAGCTCCTTCTGCCCAGCTGTGCTCTTCCACTGAGGCAGGGAGGTTCACAGCACCCACTTCACTGGGGGTCTGTGAGGGCAAACAGTTCCAGCCCAGGAAGGAGCTAGAAGCAGGCTAGGCCCAGAGTCAGCCCCACACAAATATGTTGGGGTCACTGGCATTACTGTTGCATGCTCCCACCCTACCACGCCCTTGGTCGCTAGTTGAGTAAACAGACCCAGAAGGAAGCCTTCCCGCTTCTTTAATTAATTGGTGTAACAGACATGACGCTGTATACAGAGCACACTCAGGCCCAATGATGCGGGGACAGCAGGGGCGGGTGGGGAAGAGTCAGGACGCCGCTCACACATGGCCCAGAGAGACAGCACACGGACAACGGGAGGGGCTGAGACATGAAGGCTGTGATGGGGCAGGCAGCAGGACTCAAACCGAGCCAGGGACGGGTGGGGGTCTCTGCTGAATCCTTCTTTAGAAATTAATCAAAGAGAAGGCAGGTGGTGGGGCCTGGGGTGGCAGCAAGGCTTAGGCCTGGGGCCTGGGGACGTGGTGGGAGGGGGACTAAGGCTTCTATTCTGTAACAGGCCTGGGGGGTGGCAGTCAGCAAGGCCTGCCTCACCCTTTGGTTATGACTGGTCAGGCCTGAGCCCTGCAGCTCAGCACCCAACACTGTAAACATTTTTGGTATTTTTAAAGGACGTTGCCCTCCCCTCTCTTAGTTTTGGAAGACTGGTGCTTCTCCAGAAGAGAATGTGCCAAAAGGAATGTGAAGGGAGGCGGAAAGCAGACCTGGATACAGAAGAGACTCTCCTGTGGGGGGTGGGCTGCCCACCTTGCCATCTATGGCTGAGGGCCGCTGGGAGAGCCCCAGGGGACTATTGCTGTTGTCCTTGGCATGGCTGGCGGCTGGGCAGGCAGGCAGGGAGCGAGGAGCGTGGGGGAGGTGCCCCCTGGGGAGAGGCTGAGCCCACTGCCCACAGGGCCTCCCGGCCTTTATTGCAGGAGGGCCCGAGACTCTTCCAGGTGCTTCTCTGGATGGCTGGTCACTGAGGCAGCAGGCAAGACAGGGTGAGGTGGGGCTGAGAGAGGAGGAGGAGGCACTGGCCACAGGGCCCCTGACCGGGGCTGTGATTGTCGGGCCAAGCAACTTCGGGGGGGGGCGGTCAGATATTGCACTTTCACTGCAACAGTTACATGAAAACTTGGTCCATAAAATAATCGTTGCTTTATACATAATGCTTGAAACAACAACAAAAGCTACATCTTAAATATGAATAAACCCTGAAGGTTCCATCCCTCCAGACATTTTTCTCTGCACAAAATAAATAGCTTTCACTCTGTATAGACCCACTTTCCCAGAACATTTACACGACCCTTTGGCTGTACATATCTACACACGGGGAAAAGTCTACATCACTCTGTGCACCTCCCCAGCCCCGTCCACGTGGCCCAATGCTGGACCCAGGTCGGCCACAGCTTCTTGGGGACGGACCCTGGTCATTGGACAAAGGCTGAGGCCAGGCAGGCTCTCCCACCTCAGGGAAAGTGGAGGAGCAGCAGAGGGGCCACTGGAGCTGGCTGTTGAGCGCCACAGCTGAGGTCACGCTCAGTGCTTCAGGGAGAGGGCAGGCGGTCAGACCCAGCATGCAGGACAGCGTGGTCCTTGCTCAGGCGAGAAATGAAGTCGTGGCTGCCTGCCCTGAAGCTGACAAAGCAAGTTGTGGCTTCTTAGATTCGGCATCAAAACGGAATTGGCGTTAAAAAAACTGAAGTGTATGCCCCACCCACTCCAGAGTAGAAATTCAGTGGGATTGCTAGGGGCCAGGTGAGGCAAGGAGCCCATGCCTCGCTGAGTGGGCAGGGGCAGGGCCCATGGGACCCAGAACCAGGCTGGACTCCGTCACAGTGCTGGTGTTTTCAATGTGGAGGGGCTGTGCTCGGTACTGAAAGAGTTAAGAAAAGGAAGCAGCCAAGGATTGCTCATTTAAAAAAACCTCATAGAAATCAGATTGAGAAGTAGAAAGGCGTAGAAATGTGGGTGCGTGGCCTTGACTGATGGCAGGGAGCAAAGAGGCGGCCAGGCCTGTCCAGCCCGCGGCCTGAGGCTGGCAACAACACTGGCCTGGACTCCAGGTGGGGCAGGTGGGCAGGGTCCGGGGAGCAGAGATTAGATACGGCCTTTTCCTCTCCGGCTTGCACGAGGCTCTGCTGCACTGGGGCCTTCAGTGTGGTTATAGGTCCTGGGTCAGCAGGTACTGAGTTTCATGCATGTCAATGGGTCTGTAGCCATAGGAGGTGGTAATGGATCTCTGCTCTCAAAATCAGTGCAAAACCAGTGAGGTTGAACAGTTGAGAAACTTGAGTTAACAACACGCAGGCTGGACCCCTGTTGGAGCTGCTACCAAATGGGAGCGGACCTGGGAGTAAGGGTGGCCAGTGGATGGGGAGGTGGCAGGCTGGGCCTGGGCCCACACCTGGCACCAGGACACTTGGAGATCCACACAGGACAAAGTGTCTGGGAGAGCCTCCCAGGCCAGTCTGAGTGGGGGACTCCTGGTCCCTCTGCCATCCTGGGGCTGGTGGTCCCTGCCAGGTTCCATAACAAGCCGGACCCGGTCAGACCCGAGGACATGAGGGCAAGGCTGGGAGCACTGTGTGGCATGGCCCATGTCCTCTGCGAGGCCCTGGGAGAAGCTCCCAGGCCCATGTCTGTGTGTGCGCCCAGGCCAGGCCTCCTGCGGGGCGGGCCGCTCTTGGCCTAGCACCATGCGAGACCCCGTGCTGCACTCATGGTGCCCTACTTGGGGGCCCGTGGCCGACCCTGGCTCCAGGGCGGCCAGTCATGGCGCGGCCCCAGCAGCCAGCTGCTCACGCTCATGCTGCGCTGGCCCCGCTAGCTCGCCATCCGCCTGGCTCTGCGTCCGCTCATGCCGGTGGCTGGGCCCGCTGGGCTGGGCCGAGATGGTGCGGAGCAGGTGGTCCGGGAGCGCAGGAGATCACCCTGGCCGGGCAGGCCGAAACTGCCCTTGCGTAGCGCCATGCGAGTGGCCGTGTTGCCGGGCGGGCCGAGCCCGGTGGCTGTACTTCGAGCTGCGCCAGGTGGGCGGCGTAGCCATCTGTGATGAACTGCAGGGGCAGTAAGGATGGCTGTCACGAGCTGGGGCTCCCTGAGCTTCCGCCTGTGCTCGCCCCCATGATGCGCCCACTCACCTGGCACTGCTGCTGCAGCTTCTTGGTGGGCCGGCCCACGATGTAGATCTGCATGGGGGATAGGCTGATGGCGCTGTAGACCGCCACGTCCTTGGTGGAGCCGTAGGCCGCGTGCACGCGCAGGTGCAGCTGTGGGGGAGACTGGCATGGGCACAGGCACCATGGCCCCTCTGCCCCCACCCCTGCCCTGGCCCCATCCTCCTGGGCCCCCACCTCAGAGATGAGCAGCTTCAAAAAGTTGGCCTTGTGCCGCAGCGGGTCGTGGACCAGGCCATCACAGAAGGACACCACGCCATGGGGGGAAGTTGTGCTGGGCCAACCACGCCACCACCCGCTGCTTCTGCATGTCGGGCCGCGTCCCGTCACGTAGATGATGAGGTAGCCCAGGTCCTGCCAGTGCCTGAAGGTGAGGGGCAGGCCTGGGTGTCTCATGGCCGCCCCTTCCTCCCTCCTGGGCCCCCCTGTCTCCTGCCCAGCCAGGGCCCACTTGGGCCATTGGAAAGCACATCTCTGATTAAGCTCAGACAGTAACAACGACAATGGTGACAATGGTGCCGCAGCAAGCCCTTGGGTGCTCGCACCGGGTGGTAGATGCCCCTGCCATGGTGCCTCTGGCTTACCAGCCTCACTTTCCAGATGTGGGAATTGAAAGCCAACATTGAGAGGTGACATCACTTGCCCAAGGTGACACGGCTAATAATTGGGGGGTGCCGGGCTCTGAACTGAGGTTCTCAAGGCCTAGTGCCCTAGCCAAGCGTCTCCCAGAAGAGGCTCCCCTGTCCTCCTCCACCTGGCTAGCGGGAGCCCCTGAGCCCACCCACCTTGCTACAGCTCCTTGGTGCCCCTCCAGGCCACTCACCGCACCACATCCACGGCCCCGGCCCGCACCTTGGGGTCGCTGCCCATGATGGACACGCTGGCGGCAAAGGAGCCGTCGATGCTGAAGACCACAAACTCTGTGCCCTTGGGCAGCACAGTGATGTAGCTGTCAGCAAACGTGTGGTCTCCCCTGGCAGACAGTGGGGACACTCATCAGAACCACCCAGAGCCCTGCCCTGCCCACCTCACCCACCCAGCGCAGGCGCGTACCTGACTACCATCTTGATGGGATAGACACCCACGCCCAGGCGGTGCGACTCAGGGATGGTGTAGGAGACACGCCCGCTGCTGTTGGTCACCAGTGTGTCCAGGTAGAGCCACTCACCCGAGGGTGGCTGCGTCATGATGTGCACATCCACCTGGGCCCGGCAGGCTGGTCACGGGCTGGCCATGTCCTGGCCTCCCCCCACCCCTTGCACCCTGGCCAGAGGGCAGCAGGGAGCTCCCCAAAGTCCCCCTGTGTTCCCCCTACCCATGTCCTTACCTTCTCCCCAGTCAGGGTGACCATGTCCAGGGGCCCGTACATAAACCTGCCCGTCAGAACCTGGGGGCCATCCTCATTGGCAAGGGCGTCATTGATCCGGTGGTTGGCCGTCGACGTTCTATGGAGGGAGCAGCAAGCCTGGGGTTAGGGTGGGGTCAGAGGGCAGCCCAGGCCTCTGTGTCCCACTCAAGCTCCGTGGGCCCAAGAGGCAGGCTCGGGCTGCGAGCTGTGTAGCCCACATCCAAGTCTGGATCAGACATATCAACGTGGCCTTGGAGAAACTAGAGAGCCTTGCTGCCTTCCCTGTCTATGAAGTGGGCTGACAGCTCCAGCCTCATGGCCTGGGAAGGTAAATAAGACTGCAGGGTTCCCTGCAACTTAGTTCCTTTTCTGGACACAGAGACTTGTGAGGATTCCACAGGGTGACAGCATGGAGCCTGGGCACCCAGGGGGCCCTCACCCGCAGCTTCACATGGGTCGCTTGCGCTGCCACTTCTCCCTTGGCTTTGAGGGGGTGAACACCGACACTTCCTTGCCATCCAGCTCCCAAGATGCTGGAGTTGTCGTGCCTCATGACCTGGAAAGAGGGGGACAGGGCAGGCCATGGGGCAGATGCCAGCCTGGGGCTTCCTGCCCTGGGAAGGAGGCCCAATGCCTGGGAGCTGGAAAGAGGAGCCTGTGGGTTGTAGGGGGCGCTCTTTAACCCACTACCATCTGCCCAGTGGCCCTCAGATCTCTGTTCACCTGATGAATGTGCAGATACGTTCCCTCCATCCCAACATCCCAAAAGGCTGAACACACCCCAGCATAAAGGTGCCTTCATCTTGCTTGCTCTGTGGTCTGATGGGGTCGGAGGGGGAGTCCCCACTGTCCCCTTGTCTGTGAAACAGGGCCCTTTCATAGGCGTTGTCACTCAGGGCCCTCCTGGGAGGCCCAGGGCCCCAGGTACCTGTCTCAGCAGGAAGGAGACCACATCCGTTGACTCCCAGTAGCTGGCATGGAATAGGTGAGGCAGGGCCACCGTGGGGAATGCCGTGAGGGCGTCAGGGCAGTACAGAGCATAGTCGATCCGCTTCTGGCCCCACCACTTTGCAGCAACTGCCAGGAGGGGGCCGTGACTGGGCTGGGGCTGTATAGTCCCAGGCAGGGACCCTGAACGGTCACCTGACCTCTCTGGCCTGCTCAGCCCAGCCCAGACCCCCCACCAGCTATAGCTAAAGCTTCTCCCCAGGCTGGGTGAGTGAGGGAAGTGGGAGCACGGGCAGAAGTGTGATGACCCAGGACAGAGGTGAGTGCCAGCCCTGCTGAGCGGCTCCCGAGGACCATCCGGGATCTGCGGATGGTACCCACTGTCCCTGGTCCTCTGCTGACTCTGGTGACCCTCTGCCACGGACCCCATTGCTGCCCTCTCTGGGCCACTTCTTTTCTGTCTTCCCCCTAGGCCTCAAGGCTGGGAAAGGCGGCACAGAAGTGGGGTTACAATCCCTGACCCCCAGGGCAAGGGTGTCACCCTCCTTGCACCTGGGCCACCCCTGAGCCCTGAGACAAAGCAGAGTGGGTGGGGGAAGCCTGGGCTTCCAGGCGGATGGTCCTGGGGTGCATCTAGCTCTGCCAGTAGGGGCTGGCTGAGAGCTGACCTTCCTGAGACAAGGCTTGTAAAGTGCCCCCCGGGCTGCACGCAGAAGGGGCCCAGCAGCAGGGCCTGGTTTACTGGTCCAGGCTTCCCTGGGTTCTGCCCGAAGCCTTCCTCGGAGCTTCCTCAGTCCTCATCTGGCCTCATTCCGGCTCTGTGGGGTCCCCAGCCCCACCCCGCCCCCACCCCGCCCCACCAGACAATGCCACCAGCTCCCACCTCCTACCTGGATGGCCAAGTCCTCCCAGCCCAGCCCTCAGCTCCCTGTTAGGCTGAAGCAGGGGTCCAGGCAGGGAGAGCCTGGCAGTGAGGGGTGCTCAGCAGCGGTGAGTGACCCCTAGTGAGGGAAAGTGTGTGGGGTGGTACCTTCTCCGATGTCCAGCTCAGGGAGGTCAGGGGCCCTCTCCAGGCCAGGGCTTGCCTGCCTGGCTGGAGGGTGGGACCGGGGGTGGTGGAGCTGGGAGGGGGCAGGGCGAGCAAGGACAGACGCCTGATGCTGGGGGTGTGGCTGAGCGTATCGGGGGCCTCTGAGAAGCAAGAGCAATGGATGGCTCAGCCACATAGGGGGCCACCGCACTGCCATGTTTATCAAGGGCCAGGCAGCACACTAAGACAGTGCTAGGCCTGAGGCTGTCAAGGGCAGGCCCCTTGGCCCTCCTCACAGATGAACACATCTGCTAGAGACACCCACCCCAGCCTCATCCCCTGCATGGCCACGCTGACCGCAGCTGCGAGAATCCCTGGCCCAGCAGTGGGGGCAGCCACCTGGTAGGGACTGAGAAGGGGACCTGGGCTCTGCTTCAAGCACCGGGAGGCTTCATGCAAGAGCCAAGCATGAGGAAGGCGAGGCCCTTCCTAACGCGCCTTCTTCCAGAATCCTCCTGAGAAGGAGAAGCTTCTCAGCCTGGATGCTGCAGTCTTTGGACTTGACCGGTCTTTGCTGTGGGGCTGGCCTGGGTACTGCAGGTGACCAGCAGCCTCCCTCCCTCTACCCACCAGGTGCCAGCAGTGTCCCTCCCTAGCTGCGGCAGCTAGAAATGCCCCTAGACCTGGCCAGCAGCTGTCCCCTGTGGGCATGACGGCCCCAGTTGAGTGAGGAGGGCGAGGGGCCTGGTCCACTCACTCTGGGCAATGCTGGATGCCGTGTAGCTCTCGGCCATGCCCGACACCTGGCTGGCAATGCTGATCTCACTGGCTCGGCGGAAGCCACGACTGGCAGGGGCAGTGCTGGGCGAGGAGGGGGTGGCATGCTCTTGGAAGGCCGAGTTGTGGGTCTGGAGCACATCTGCTGCAGGTGGACAGGGACCAGAGGCCAGGTAAGAGAGGCACTGCCTGGTCCTGCCTAGCCCCGGAACATTGGGGGAGCCAGCGTGCCAGGGTCCAGTGCATGTCTAGGCTGGAGGCTGGGCAGCAGCTATGCCAGAGCCACCTGTTCAGGGCGGTGAGAGGGAGGGGCCCAGAGCTGCAGCAGAGGAGGAGGAAGGCTGGGGCAGGGTGGACTGACAAATGGACAGACACAGGGCAGGGAGGCATGGCGGCTGGGCTCAACCTCAGCCACCCTCCTGCCCCACACACACCACTCAGCTTGTCTCCAGCAGCCCCAGTGGCTCCAGGGCCTCCAGAGCTCCGCCCAGCCAGGCCTGACCCACAGCCCACAGCAGAAGCAGTGGCTCCACCCAGGTTTGCAGGGTGCTGATAACAGGGGCCGTGGGTGGCTTCCTGGGGATGCACATGCAGAGCACAGAGAAGAGGCAAGCCCTGGGCGTCCCTCACATAGGCTGCAGCCAGCAGCCCCTAATGGGTGTTTGGGGTCAAAGGCAGGTGCTGGGGGCTCAAGCCAGGCTTACCCGGGCCCAGGCTGGAGACAGGACAGAATGGGGAGGACAGGGTTCAGCCAGACAAGCCACATCTGGACAGGGTACAGGAGGTGCCTGGGTGACCTCAGGGAGGGAAGGAGTGGGCCCTGGGGAATCCAACCCCTGGCTGGGACTGGAAGCTTCCCCAGGTGAGGGATGGGCCCGGCTGGCTCAAGGCCTTACCCCATCTCCAGTCTGCTCCTGGCAGAGCCCTGGGACTGTCACTGATGTGCTATGTGGCCCTAAGACTGCCTCTGCTGTCTCTGAGCTGCTGTGCCCCTTTTCTTTGGGTTTGCCCTGCCTCTGGCCCACAGCTTGGGGGAGGAGGTACCCACACCAGCTCCCCAAGGCCGTCCCGCCCAAGTCTCTGTTCCTCTCGCCACCCAGGTCCCACGAACTCTGAGTGGCCAAGGAGGGCATGGGTGGGGGGGTGTCCCTAGGGACTGGGGTCAGCTAGCGAAGCAGATGTCACCACGAGCAGGGGGAGGGTACACACACTTGGCACAGCCCGGGCTCAGGCGGGGCCCGTCTTGCCAGGTGGGCTCGGGAACAGGCATACTGGTTTCCAGGAAGCCGTCCCCATGGGGGAGAGGGGCCAGGGGGCTGCCCTCCAGGACCAGCTCGGGGTTTCTCTGCACGGTCTCAACTGGAGGCAGACGGGGAGAGAACAGAGGACAAGAACAGACACTCACATGGGCCATCCAGACAAGCTCCGACACAGAGACTCAGGGGCTTCTCAAGGACCAGGACGTGACAAGACGCTGGGACACACGCCGGGATGGGGTTTGGGCTGAGCCCACCTGATTTCCCCCTACCCCTACCCGTCTCCTGCACCCTGTTTTGGAGCCGGCCACCTGCCATGATAGGACCCAGCTGACCAGGACCTCTACTCAGTGAGGGCCCCTGCTGGGTCCTTAACTCTTGTCTCTGCTGGGATGGAGGCTCGGCCATGGGGAGGGGAGTCTGGTCTCATTCTGCCTTTTAACTGCTCCAGGGACCCTGGAACAAGGCCCTGACCTATTCCCTCTGAAAGGTGGGAACCCTCATTTGTGCCTCACAGGGATCAGTAAGAACGGATGCACCGTCCCCCCACCCCAACAGCTGTCCACCTCTGAGAGGCATTCAGCACAGGATGTCCCTTCTGCTTGGGCAAGAACCACGTGGCATGGAGAAGCCAGGGAGCCATGCCTACCCCCACCTTGCCCCAGAGGAGTGGGGCAGAGTGCACCTCTCACCCAGCAGTGTGGAGCAGCCGTCCCCCCAGTGGGTAGCGTTGGTAGCGGGGGACACTGAAAGGCGGCAGGGCATGAAAGCGCCGTTCCAGCAGTGGCTCCAGGCGAGAAGCTGACGGGTCCGCAGGGTGGAAGAGGTTGTAGACTTGCTGGCAGGCCGGCCGCAGCTGGAAAACTGGGGGGGGGGGTGTCGGCTGCAGAGTGGGGTTTGGCCCTGAGAAGCAGGGGTGGGGGTGGGAAGCTTGGGGACTGGGCACTGGGTTGTCTGCTGCAAGTTAGGGAGAAGACAGGACTGTGTTCTATCAATTTAGGACCTGTTTGAGTCATTGTCACTTTTTTGTTTGTTGGAGACAGGATCTTGCTCTATTACCCAGGCTGGAGGGCAGTGGTGTGATCTTGGCTTACCGTAGCCTCAATCTCCTGGGCTCAAGTGATCCTCCCACCTCAGCCTCCTGAGTAGGTGGGACCACAGGTGTGCACCACCACACCTGGCTGTTTTTATTTTTTGTAGACATGGGGTCTCGAGATGTCACCCAGGTTGGTCTCAAACTCCTGGGCTCAAGTGATCCTCCCACCTAGGCCTTCCAAAGTGCTGGGATTACAGGTGTGAGCCACCAGGCCCGACCTCTAATTATTTTTCACTGCAAAAGTTACAATGATTGTGGTAAAAAGTGGTTTGCAGTACAGAAGAGCATATGATGAAGAGCACCTGGTGGATGCCCCGCTGCTCCCAGCTCGCCTTGCAGGAGCACTAGCGAGTGCTGGCTAAGACAGCCCTGCCCTGCCTGTATTGGAAAATGTTTCCTCATCTGTCAAATGGGGCTGCAGTTGCAACCATGTCCTGGAGTTAGGGAGAGCATGTGAATGCAAGGATGTAAGGATTACCAGCACCGTATCTCACTTTTAGAGGCACATAAACCTTAACATATGCTATACCTTCTGAACTTTGCCTTTTCCCCCAACTTAACACAAAAAATGTTGGCGTCTTTCCTGTTGGCATGTGTAGTTCCCCCCTCTTTCTTTTCAGTGGAGGTGAGTCCTCCACTGCGGTTGTGCCAGACTTTATTGAACTAGCCCCCTCTGCATAGACGGACGTTTAAATTGGTTCTGGTTTTTCACAATGACACATAACGTGACCACAATGGCACTGTCCCTAAGTCTCCATGCACCTGTGTGGGACTCTGTGGGGCTGTTCAGAGCCTGCAGGGGATGGGGCACAGGGATGCCCTCCACAGGGCTGCACCTGTTTGCACCAAGTGTGAGCTGCCTTAGTTGTTGAGGTCCCTTTAAAGTTACAGATTTCTCTTCCTGGCAGTGCTGAAGTCGCCACCACTCCCAGCTAATTTTGTATTTCTAGTAGAGACAGGGTTTTCCCACGTTGGTCAGGCTAGTCTCCAACTCCCGACCTCAGGTCATCCATCCACCTCGACCTCCCAAAGTGCTGGCATTACAGGTGTGAGCCACTGGGCCTGGCCAGGTCTGCATTTTTAACCTAGCATTTGGCAAGCATCTCAACCTCTCTGAGCCTCAGTTTCTCCCTCTGTCATCTGGGGGTATAACATGAGTCCTGTATGGCTACTCTCAGGATTCTGTGGCTCCTGGAGCTTTGCAGGCTGGTCCTGGGGCGCAGGGCAGGGACTGCTGCTCCAATGATGCCCAGCCGCTGGCCTGCCTGCCCTGGGTAGACAGAAACACACTGATGTGGCCCCTCCAGGGCTGGGAGCCCACTGTACCCAGGAGGCTTTGGGGATGCCCGGCCTCTGCATCTCTCCCTATGGGAGGACCTTGGACCTGGGAGGCTGCATCTGTCTCCATCTGATTCTGGGGCAGTGCCTTCTCTCCCTGGACCTCTGCTTTCCCATCTAGGGGGAGGCCCTCAGCTCCCAAAGGTATCTTGGATATGAAATGAAACAGCAGGTATCACAGATGGCCAGTGACTGAGCTGCTGAAGTGAGAGCAGAGGATAGCAAAGGGCCCTTGGTGGGGAAGACAGGAAGGAGGGCAGAAACAGGCCTGGGACATGGCCATGATCTTGTCATGGCCACTGAGACCCCCCCCCCCCCACCCACTGCATGTTCTCCCCATCCTGCCCCCTGCTGGGCTCTCACCATCCAGGGCTGGGATGACAGTCTTCCTCAAGGCCAGGACCAGCCCCAGCGGGCACCCGAAGAGGAAGAGGTCGGTGATCTCAAAATCAAACCTGCCTAGGGCCCCTGTGCCGTCTAGCATGGTGGAGCTGCTGGAACGGCGTGAGCAGGGCTCAGTCCTCAGCACGCTGGCATGGAGGCTGCAGTGGGGGACACACAAGGTCACACCATGGCCCCTCTCAGGGCTGGCCTTCCCCCAGCCTCATGAGGGGACAGGCTGAGTCCCATGGCCCCCAGGGGTCATCAGACCCAAATGAGACTTAGTGTTCATATGGGTGCAGCTGGTATCATTTGCCAGGACTGCTGGTAGTAGCAGGTCCCAACCTCTCTAGGGAGCCCACTGGCTTCAGGACAGCGCTGACCTGGACCACCTGCCCCTGGTCCATTCTGAACCCCAACTCTCCCATTCCCCCACCCTCACCCTCAAGGTAGACTGCTCCCTCAGTCCTGAGATGGCACTGGGTATATATGAGACAGCACCCAATAAGCCACTTTCTCCTGGGCCCAGACTGGGATCCTGGGACCCAGACTGGAGGAACCTCAGGCAGAGACCCAGGCCTCATGCTGGCCATCGTGAGGGGCATCCCTCCCTCTTGGAGCCTCTTCCTGCATCCAGCAGCGGACCCAGCCCCCCCAGCTCCACTCACCTGGACAGGAAGGCCTGGTGCTGCTGGATGGTGTCCAGCTCGTAGGTGGATGAGTCGCTCCTCTTGCGGGGCAGCTGCCTTTTGGGGTCCTCGGTGCCGTTGCTGCGGGGGATGTCGACGTTGCTTCGGCTCAGGTGCCGACTGCTCTCCAGGCTGGAGCCACCACCACTGCCACCACCACCACTACTGCCACCACCTGCACTGCCACCACTGGAGCAGTGTGCTGCGTTCACCAGGATGCCCGGGGACAGCAGGTCATTGTCCTGGAACGGGCCATGGAGGCTCACTGCTGGGTGGCCGCTGGCCTGGCCCCTTCTCCAGTGTCCTGGAAGCTGCCTCCTCCCTCCTAACCCCAGGCCCAGCAGCCACTTTCCAGCCGGCCTCTCGCCAAACCAGAGGGGGAGGGCCCCTGTCCCCTGCTGTACCCCGACCCACCAGCCACCCTGGACCTCAATGATCTGCAGGCTGTTTGCCACTGTGCAGCAGAGGCAGGAAAGCAGAGAAAGGCTGCCCATTCCGCCTCCCAGGAACCAGACCCCACTGCCCACAGCGCAGACCCCGGTCCAGGCTCATGAAACCACATGTATTCCTAGGTTTGGCCATGTGGCAGCTGTTCCCCCTGCACCCATGCACCTGCCTTGCCGCCTCTGGGCAACTGCGCTGTCAACCTCTCCCCTTCCCATCCTTTTTTGGAGGGGTGAGGGGAGAGAGACTGTGGGAAAAACTGCTACAGTCTTCAGGGCCCTGGCACTTTCCCGACTCTTCAGCCAGAATGGGCTGGGCTTCCTCAGCTCACCTGCACCTGAAAGCCCTCCATACCCCCTGCCCAGGAGGTGAGCTCTGGCAGCCGGGGCTGGGGTTCAGGGGCTTGGAAAATGTTTGTTGAATGAATAGACAGAGCTTAACTGGGGAGTGTCCAAGCCAGTTGGACTCAGGAAGTGCTGCCAGCATTCTGCTTGGTGGGCACAACCTGGGGCCAGGTGCAGGAGCAGGCAAGGCAGCGACCCTGGGGGCATGCAGGAGGCTGCAGGCCTTGGGGGACATCTGGGCCCCCCACTTGAGTACCTGCATGCTGACCACGCTGCCCCGGCGGCTGCTGCTCTGACTCTCAGACACTGGCTGGTTGCTGTAGCACAGGGCATCGAATGCCAGGATGCCCCCAACGCAGTCCCCAATCAGGCAGACCTGGGGGGAGAGGGGGCCAGAGGCCTGACCGTTCACCCATCACTGGGCTACAGGCTGGGGGAGGCCGTCACTTTCCCCCTCAGGCCAGTCTGCCCTACAGGGTCTTCCATCCTCTTCCCTTCCCCAACCTCCCCGGGACTCACCTGCCCATTGAAGGTCATGCCCTCCTGGGACTTGATGAAGTCCCCGTAGGCAAGGTTGGCCCGCTGAATCACTGTGGCAACCACTTCCTGGTACTGGGGGAGGAGGTGGCCAGCAGGGGCAGGGCAGCCAGGGGGATGTGGTCCTGACTGCTGGACAGACAGCCTTCATCATGGCTGTAGGGGCTGAGGCTGGGGAGAGGGGCCAGTCAGGAGAGGGCAGGAGGCTCCAGCTCAGCCCAAAAGGCCCCTCTCCCCCTGACCCTAAACTCAGCATACACTAGTGATGACACTCCCGGCCAGGCCCTGGGTAGGCCTCAGGGACCAGGGTAGGTGAGTAAGACCCCATGTCTCAGAGGCAGGCCAAAATTCCATTACAGGTTTGGAAACGAAGGCTCAGCCTTGGGCTCCAGCCTTCCTGGGGCTCGAGGCTTAGCCTGCATGTGTGTGTTTGGGCACCACCTGGTAGAAGGGGCTGGCTGGTGGGTCTGGACATCGGGGCAGGAGTCCTGAAACTGGAGAGCCACCTGAGGCCCAGGGGTGAGAGAAGGACAGTGCACAGCTGGAGGTTGCAGGCGAGGGCAGACGCCACTCACTTGGAGACCAGGGCGAAGGCATCGGAGCAGACGGGTGGGCAGGGCACCAGGCGGATGGCAAGGTGGCCCAGGGCGCTGGGGTAGTGCACACGCATGACAGTGTCAAACACATTGGCGATGGTGTTGGCATCGCCCTTCTTGGAGCTGGGTCCCCGGTGCCTGTGTCCAGAATGGTGCCTCCGTGCAGCACCAGTAGCAGCACGTGGATCTTGGAGGGCGGTGCAGCCAGCGGCTGGCTAACCTCGTCCTGCATGGGTGGGGGGGCAGTGTCAGCTCCCTGGGGAACCCAGCTCCTTGCTGAGGCCTGTCACCCTTGGTGGGGGTGTGCCTGTCTCAACCCCTCCCCTGGGACCCTTGCAGGGTTGGGATCCTGGAGGAAGAGCCAGGGAAGTGGGCCTGTCCACTCCTCCTCCTGCAGCCCTGCTCCTGTCTGCCACCCTGACCAGGCGCTCAGACGACATGGAGAGAGGGAATCTATTCCTTTGAGAGCATGAGCTCGGCTTCCTTCAGGGAGCCCAGGCAGTGGCTTCCGGGGCTTCCGGCTTTAGGGGTAGGCAGAGAGGCTCAGCCTGGTCTTGGCCTTAGAGGCTGCCTGCCCTCTGTTTTTGTTTCCGCCTGAGCAGACAGGGCCACCACCAGCTCAAAGTTACAGAGGTCACCTGAGAATGGCTGGGGTCAGGGCATCCACAGCCTGGGTGGGCGGTGACCCCAGCCACTCTGCCTGCAGCTCTGAGCTCTCCCTCCAGCTACACAGAGCCTCCTCCCCTGGCTCCCACCCAAGGCCCTGCCATTCCTGGCCTCTCTCTAAGACCAGGGTCTCCAAAAGGAGAGGTGTCCTGGTAGGACGGAGCCCCAGCACCTTAGAGGGGAGGCTGATCAGATTTCAAGGGATAATAATCCCACCTTCCTGCAGGCCAGGCC
This sequence comes from Ateles fusciceps, assembly GCA_036589455.1. Taxonomy (NCBI): domain Eukaryota; kingdom Metazoa; phylum Chordata; class Mammalia; order Primates; family Atelidae; genus Ateles; species Ateles fusciceps. The sequence continues at coordinate 3,899,883 of JAZHEH010002317.1, read as the reverse complement.
TGCCTGTGAGGTCAAGATTAGACCCTAGACCTGCACACCTGTTTAAGGGCTGCAAACTGCTCCACGCCGAGGGACTGGGCTAATACCACACAGCGTGTCAGTGCCAGGCTGGACTGGAACCTGAAGCCTCTGCCATAATTCAGCACTCTCCTGCCAGCCTAGGCTGTGGCCCTGTCCTCAGAGGTCACCCTCCCCTGCCCCAAGCTTCTGGTGTGTGACTGGAGGATAGCAGCAGGGCCAGGACCCGAGAGGGGCTGCTGATGAGTACTTGTTGTGTCCATATAATGTCTGGGGTATGGGGGCAGGGAAGGGAGCTGAAGGGAGAGTCCTGTCTCCAAGGACCCGAGGACCCGAGGAAACAGACCAAGGAGCCAAAGCCATCTAGAGGGCCTATGGTGGGGACAGCTGGCCCTGAACTGGCCAGGGGGTAGGGGGTAGCACCAGGACCCAGATGCCAACGCAGAGGCTGGGTGGGTGGGGAAGGTGGGGGCTGGACCCAGGACTTAAGAGGTTATCAGGTGGCCGGGCGCATTGCCTTTTGCCTGTAACTCCAGCGCTTTGGGAGGCCAAGGCGAGCAGATCACTTGAGGTCAGGAGTTTGAGACCAGCCTGGCCAACACAGTGAAACCCTATCTCTACCAAAAATACAAAACTTAGCTAGGCATGGTTGTGCATGTCTGTAATCCCAGCTACTTGGGAGGCCGAGGCAGGAAAATAGTTTGTACCTGGGAAGCCGAGGTTGCAGTGAGCCGAGATTGCGCCACTGTACCCCAAACTGGGTGACTGAGTGAGACCTTGTCTCAAAAAAAAAAAAAAAGAAAAAAAGAGGCCACCAGGAAAGGCAAGGGACTGGGCTGCGCCAGGTGCCACTGAGCAGCAGGAAGCCGGGTGGGAACTGCTGGGCTGGAAGAGAAAGGCTGGGCTGCCCTCACCCCAGGAGGGGCCATGGACTTCTCTCTTCTACCCAGGGGCCAGGGCAGGACCAACACTTGTCCTCACATGGGGACTATCCACCACTGGCTGGCCTGGACACGAATACACTCAGTCCAGGGCAGAGGGGGCCACCAGCTGCCCAGAAAACAGGCCAGGAGGAAACAACATGAGCCTCATTAGGCTTTGACAACGGCTTTTTTGCCAGTCCAGTGAGGCGAAGGACTTATGGAAGAAATGTCTATGTAGCCTCCAGTACAGGGAGGTGATGTCCAGTGGTACTTCGTCACCAGGCGACAGGCAGGGCTGGGCACTGGGAGCTGAGAGAATCCTGCATAGGCCTGTCTGACTGGGCCCAGCCCTGGAGACAATCCAGGGACCCCCAGAGGCCCCTGGAACACAACCTCCCTACACTCAGCCTGCTTTCTCCAAGGGCACATCCTGCCTTACCCAAGACAGGGACTCACCCTGCCCTGGGCTCTAGTTGGGGCTGAGCCCCCTGCAGCTGTAAAGGCATCCCCCTACTAGTGTCTCCACAAGGCCAGGAGAGGGGGTTCCGGTTTGGGGGTTCTTGAAAGCAAATGGATCTGGCTTTGGATGGCAGTCCCCCAGAATCAGTGCTGGGTTCTGAACATACACCCCGAGGCAGATCCAGAGCCCCAGGCCCCTTCTGCCCCTCCCCCTGGGGGGGGGGCGTCAGAGCTGTGTGTGCTGCAGATGGGGAGGGGCTCCGTTTGCTTATCTAGGCATTAAGCAGCAATTGGAAATCATCTCCTCTCATTCTGTGACCCCTTCTAGAAAGCCTACGTCGGCATCAGACCTCAAAGCAGAAAACCCCAGGAGGGGGAGGCTGTGTGGATGCCCCTCCTCTTCCCCCAATTCCCCGGGGGCCCGAGTTCACAGAAGTGGTGCCACCTCCACCTTAGGCAGCTTGAGGCCAGAGCAGTGCGGTGACCACAGATGATGGTGGGACAGCCCAGCTCAGCCCTGGCTCCTGTCCCAGTGCAAACAGCTCTGACGGCCCGCAGGTGGAGGAGGATGGGGCATGAACTCCCACAGAGAACCCCCGAAGCGGACACAGGCGCTCTACCAAGACAGCTTTATTGGACACACTGAGCTCCGCCTGCCCCTGCGGGGCCATCTCGTAGCCACGGCCACATCACTTCTGCCTAGACGACTGTCGCTTCCTCCCTTTTCGTCTTTTTATCTTCAGGGACAGCAGACAGGCTGGGCACAAGGTGAAGATCTTATTTTTGATCTGGAATTTACAAGTTTCTCATTTTACTTTCCCATGGGTGGAGCTTGGATAAGGTTTTCTCAGGGGCTATCTGTAGTTCCTGGTTCTTGGGGACCTCAGAAACAGAGGGCAGCAGGCACCTTCCTAGCAGGGCAGCAAAAAAGGAGGCCCAGACCTCTCCCCGGACAGTACCCAGGCTGGCATGGAGGTGAGGCTGCCAGGCCCAGAGTTCCAACTCTGTAGCTCCTTAGACTGTTCCTCTGTGCCCTACCCCTCCCTTGGCGGCCGTGCCCCTGTCCCTCTGACACCCGGGCACCCACCTCTATGATGTTCAGCTGCTCCACACTGGAGGCCACCCTGAACTCGGGGGGCGCTCTGGCGATACAGGCCATCTGCAACACAGAAGCCATGCTGTGAGCTGAGGGGCAGCCCAGCCCAGCTGACCGGACAGAGGCTGCAACTGTGATGAGGGGAGCTTGGGAACCCACGCCTGCCCTGTGTGCCTAGCACTGTGCAGGAGCTGGGTCAGAAAGGAGGGGGCTGAAGCCCTGTAGCCACCCTCCCCAGGCTCTGCAGTACCCCTAGACCTGCTGACCTTGTGTGTCCTCTGGCTCTGGGCTCTCAATCTTGTCCATGAGGTCATTGGAGCTCCACTTGGTGATGTCCTTGGGGAACATTTCCTCTGTGTCAGACAGGTCCTCTGGAGAAGAAACAGGGGAACTCAGGTGGGACTGGGAACAGCGAGGAGGCCTGGCTTCCCGAGGTAGGGACGCCCATGTGTATCTCTGTGTTTGGCTCTGCTGTGACCCTCAACAGGATGGCTGCACAGCCCCATTAGGCTTCTTCATGACCATTAAAAAAAAAAATAGTGGTAACATTCACATAACAAAATTCACCCTTTTAAAATTGGCATTTAGTATATTCACAATGTCGTGCAACCATCACCACTATCTAATTCCAGATATCTCAGCTCCCTAAATGGAAACCCCATACCCGGGAGCAGTGAGTCCTTGGTCTTGCCTCCCTTGGCCTCTGGCCACCACCAATCAATTTTCTGTCTCTACAGATTTGTCTATTATAGACATTTCCTATAAATGGAATCATACACTATGCAGTCTTGTGTCTGGCTTCTTGTACTCAGCATAGGTTTCTGAGGTTCATCGACATTGTAGTGTGTGTCAGTGCTTCATTCCTTTTTATGGCTAAATCACAGTCTATTGCTAATCATAATCTTTTGTTTATCCACTCATCAACAGATGTTCCTGTTTTGTTTTGTTTTTTCAAAAATGCTACACTGGCCAGGCATGGTGGTTCATGCCTGTAATCCAGCACTTTAGGATGCCAAGGTGGGTGGATTGCTTGAGGTCAGAAGTTCAAGACCAGCTTGACCAACATGGTGAAACCCCATCTCTACTAAAAATACAAAAATTAGCCAGGCATGGTAGTGCGCCCTGTAGTCCCAGCTACTCAGGAGGCTGTGACAGAAGAAACGTTTGAACCTGGGGAGGCAGAGGTTGCAGTGAGCCGAGATTGCGCCATTGCACTCTAGCCTGGGCAATATAGCAACTCTTATCTCAAAAACAAAAGCTACATTTAGGCTGGCGGTGGTGGCTCACACCTGTAATCCCAATACTTCAGAAGGCTAAGGTGGGAGACCAGCCTGGCCAAAATGGTGAAACCTCATCTCTTCTAAAAATACAAAAATTATCCAGGCATAGTGGCATGCGCCTGTAGTCCTAGCTACTCAGGAGGCTGAGGCATGAGAATAGCTTGAATCTGGAAGACAGAGATTGCAGTGAGCCAAGATCACATCACTGCACTTCAGCCTGGGCAATAGAACGAGACTCCAGCTCAAAAATAAATAAATAATAAATATGCTTCATTTACTTTATTCCATCTTCACCATTTTTAAAATTTCTTTTCTTTTCTTTTTTTTTTGAGATGGAGTCTGTCTCTTATTGCCCAAGCTGGAGTGCAATGGTGCCATCTCCGCTCATCGCAAGCTCCGCCTCCCAGGTCCAAGTGATTCTCCTGCCTCAGCCTCCCAAGTAGCTAGGATTACAGGCATGTGCCACCACGCCCGGCTAATTTTGTACTTTTAGTAGAGACGGGGTTTCTCCATGTTAGTCAGGCTGGTCTTGAACCCCCGACCTCAAGTGATCCACCCACCTCAGCCTCCCAAAGTACTGGGATTACAGGCATGAGCCACAGCACCCAGCAAAATTTCTTATATATTTAATTTTTTTTGAGATAGGGTCTTGCTTTGTCGCCCAGGCTGGAGTGTAGTGCATAGTCATAGCTTACTGCAGCCTCGAACTTCTGGGCTCAAGTGATCCTCCCATCTCAGCCTCCCGAGTAGCTGGAACTACAGGAATGCGCCACAACACTTGGCCAACTTTTTTTATTTTCATTTTTACAGAGACGAGGTCTTGCTATCTTACCCTGGCTGGTCTTGAACTCTGGGGCTCAAGCGATCCCAAAGTGTTGGGATTATAGCATGAGGCACCACACCCCAGTTCCTATTTTGATAAATTGACAAATAATCATAATTGTACATATTCATGGGGTACACAGTGATGTTTCAATACAACAGTGTATGGTGATCAGATTAGGGTAATTAGCATATCCATCATCTCAAATATTTATCATTTCTTTGTATTGGGAATACTCAGTCTCCACCTTCCAGTGATTTGAAACTATACCTTACTGTGGTTTTTAAATTTTTTTTTTATTTTTGGTATCAACAGGATTTCGCCACGTTGCCCAGGCTGGTCTCAAAACTCCCGGGCTCAAGCGATCCGCTCACCTCAGCCTCCTAAAATGCTGGGATTATAGGCATGAGCCACTGTGCTTGGCCTAATATATTACTGTTAACTCCAGTCATCCTGCAGTGCCATAGAACTGGAACTCATTCCTCCCATCTAGCTCTAATTTCATATCCTCTGACAAGTCTCTCCCTGTCCCTCCACAAAAGCACAGCTTCATAAGAAGCACTGCTGTGAATGCCACCTCCAAGACTCCTGCTCCTCTGAGAACTTCTTCCCAGGACCACCAGGCTCGTGGCTACTGTCTGGCTCTGGCACTTGCTGGCCCATCCCCAGCCCCGGATGGGCTCCTGGGCCCATTTCCCCAGGACACCGCTGCCCTGGCATTTTCTGCTTTGCTGTCTCTTCTTTTTACAGCTTTTTTCTACATTAGATATGTATTTTCCTTTCATCAGGGTCAGAGAGCCAGTTGGGAGGGGGTGGGACACCAAGAGGCCCCTTCTCTGCCCTGGGCGAGGCCCCTGGTGCAGAGGCCAGCTCGGGAGTCCCCAGCCACAGTTCCAGGTTCTCCAGTCCCAGAGCTAAACTTTCTCTTTGCCTGGACATCGACTCCCCAGGTTCCTTCTCTTGAGGGTAGCTGGCCAGTTAACCAAGATGCCACCTTATGTAGCTCCTGTGCCCTTCCAAGCCACAGTGGTGGCATGAGATCTGGTGCTGCCTGTGCTTGCCAAGTGCCTATCGGCTCGCCCAGTCCCTTTCTGAGCCTCTCCCCTGCTGTGTGAACTTGGGGCTGGCTCAACCACCAGCCTTCAGAGGGACCTGAGCCCCCAACCCTTGCACCTGCTGGCCCCTCCAGCTTCCTGGAGAGGAATGGCGGGGGCACCAAGCAGCTGAGCGCTGCGTGTGTGCCTCTTCCTGGCACAGCTGGCGCATCTGCTGCGTGGTCATGCACTTATTTTGGGACTAGTGGGAAAATGGGCACTTCACATGTTTTCTGCTTACTACATTTTCTAAAGTGCCTGCATTATAAGTGGTATTAATTTAATCAAGAAAAAAATAAGGTAGGTACAAAAAGTTAGAAAATTAAAAGAAGTTATGTTTCCATGGAAATAAATTCACATACAGAATAAAGCCCTTGTCTGATGGCGTATCCTTATTTGGGGGTTTCAAGAGAACAGTCCCCATCTTCCAGGCCCAGAGCACTTCCTGATATCAGGTTAGGGTGAGCCTGGGACCCCAGACTCAAGGGAGCGAGATGACTTCATCTTATCCTCTGTGCGGCTGCCCCAAACACCAGGCTGTCTGCCTGGGACAGCGCAGGTATACGGACCGGATATAGGATAGTAACAGGCAACACCCGCATCATTCCACACCCATATCCCAAGCCCTTTCAGACCCCTCCCCACCTTGTCCAGGAAGGCCCCAGCAAGCCACTGCCTGCCTACCGTGCGCATCGAAGAACTCATCGTCTGAGCTCTCATCCGAGTCCCTGGCAATACTCTGCATCCTCCACTCCGAGATGCTGTGGCGGGGAGGACTCACTGGAAGGCAAAACCCCAGACTGACCACCAGCTGAAGAGGAAGGGCCCAGGGGTTGCCCAGAGCTGGCAGGAAGCAGGGAGGGCAACCCATAGGCCTGACAGGCATCGCAGAGGCTGCCACGGGAGCCAGGAAGATTCCAAGAGAATGAAGTGGGTAAATGAGCGGGGAGTGGCCTAGGCTCATCTCCTGTCTGTCTGGCACAAGGCAGCCATGTCCCAGGGAGCATGGGTGGGGAAGAGCATGACATAAGCCCAGGACATGGGGTCAGACAGGCCTGGGTCCACTCCTGGGCCTCTGATCTGAGTCTGACCAAAAGCAAACTCCAGAAACTTGGCCATAGCAGGGCCGAGGTGGGAGATGAGTGAGCCAGGCCTGCCTGCTGGAAAAGCTAGTCCCACCCAGCATGGCTGGCTTGATCCTTTATCTCAGGGTCCTCCTTTATCAGGAGGTACAGCCCCTCCACAGCGCTGTGGGGAGCCCAGCCACCTCCACTGGCTCCTACGGGTAGCACTGTCTTCCCTGGGCATGGACCGGAGTGTAAGGAAGCCTGCTGGGGCAGGGCCCAGGCTTCCCCATGTGGGAGGACTAGCCCAGGGCTCTGACACCTCTGGGCTTGGTGCCTCAATGTCCATGGGAAAGGACTCTGGGGAGGTACAGTGATCCAGCAGTGTGGGGGGCTGCCTTGTAGGAAGGGACCTTGAGTGTGGGTGGCAGGTGGCGCAGGGTCTCACCTCCCCGCTTGGATGACCGAGACGACTTGGAGGATGTGGACCACTGTTTCTTGAGGCCCCGCCCTACCAGGGGCTCCCCATTGCTGCTGCTGGACTCTGGGGGCTCCCCAGAGGCCTGGTCTGGGGCGGCTTCATCCTTGGCGAGCTCTGTGGCCTCCTCACCATCCTCACTGAACTGGGCCATCTTGCGGGAGAGCATGAGCTGCGCCTCCTTCTCCAGCTCCCGGATGTTCTCCATGCTCAGCCCATACCACTCGTCCTGCCAGCACCAGGCCTGCCGGTGGGCCCGCACCATCACTCTCCGCAGGCCTGTGCCCCACGTGGATCAGAGAGGGAGAGATACGAGGGGAGGGAGGTCAGCGAATGAGCCTGCACAGGGGTGTGGGGCTCAGGTGGGGGCTTTGGGAAGCTGCAGCTAGGCTGCAGGTCAGGTTCAAGTCACTGCCTGTCTGTGCCTCAGTTTCCCCATTTGTAAAACGAGGGGACTGGCTCACAGATGGTCTCACAAGCTCACAGTGATTTTATAATTAGGGTGGAGAGACCTCCCAAAGCAATGTGTCTGGTCAGAAGCCACAGTTGGAAAGATGCAGTGGCTTATGCCTGTAATCCCAACACTTTGGAAGGATGAGGTGGGAGGACAGCTTGAGCCCAAGAATTCGTGATCGGCCTGGGCAAGGAAACAAGACCCTGTGTCTACAATAAATAAATAAATAAGCCAGGCATGGTGGTGCGTGCTTGTAGTCCCAGCTACTCTGGAGGCCTAGGTGGGAGGATCACTTGAGCCCAGGAGTTTAAGCCTGCAGTGAGCTATGATTGTGCCACTGCACTCCAGCCTGGGTGACAGAGTGAGACCCTGTCTCTGTATTTATTTATTTAGAAGAAGACCCTGGCTTCTTCTAAATAAAGTAAATAAGAAGCCACAGTTAATTTTCTGGGGGATTCCTGCCACATGGGAGGTAGAATAGGACTTCCTGAGAGTCTCCTGTCTCAGTGTCTGGTATATTTTTCCTGTTGAATTTCCCATGGAAAACCAAGTTCAAATTCATACTGGGTTGGTTGTCCTTTTGTTTTTTAAAAAATGCTTTTAGTAGAATATATTATGCACATGAGATACATGATAATATATTTTACATATAAATTGAGATGTAGAATAAGGTAAAATAATATACCTTTTAAAGTATAAAAAATAATTAAAGGGCCAGGCATGGTAGCTCACACCTGTAATCCCAGCACTTTGGGAGGATGAGGTGAGAGGATGGCTTGAGGCCAGGAGTTTGAGACTAGCCTGGACAACACAGGGAGACCCCCATCTCTACCAAAAAAGACAAAAAAATTAGCCAGGCATGGTGGTATATGTCTGTGGTCCCAGCTACTTAGGGGGCTGAGGTGGGAGGATTGCTTGAGCCCAGGAGTTTAAGGTTGCAGTGAGCCGTGATTGTGCCACTGCACTCCAGCCTGGGTGACACAGTAAGACCCTGTCTCAAAATAATAATAATAATAATAGAATTACAAAGATAAAAAGCAGACTGGGGACTGCCTTGGGCCAGGGTAGGATGGGGATGACCATGAAAAGGGAACAAAGGGCCTTCTGGGGTGATGAATGCTCTGAAGTTATGCCTAGCTGTGAATATACTAAAACTTTTCAAAATGTTATCTTAAACTGGGTGAATCATATGGTATCTAAAATTATGCCACAATAAAGCTGTTTGAAAAACATTAAAAAGCAATAAGACATCCACATCCACACCCCCGGTGAAGGAACACACCATCACCAGCGACAGGGGGCCCTCTACCTGCCCGGCCCGTGAGAGCCAGCCCTGCATTTTGCTTGTCATGTGCTTTGCCTTCTGGTCTCAGCACACAGATGTGTTTTCCTGCACACTGTACCATGCTGGTGTGGCTGTTGCTGAAATTCACATCTATGTGTCATGCTGTATTTTTCTGCCACTTGCTTCTCTGTGTGAGTTTTGTCCACAGATGCACGCATGGGGCTTTGGCTCATCACACTGGGACTGTGTGGCGTCCGTGTGTGTGTAAAATGTCACATTTCATTGATTCCTTTTCCTGCCAATGGGCCTTTAGCTAATTTGCATTGTTTCTCCATTTTACATTCACAAACCTGCTGCTCTGAACATTCCAGAACAGGTGTGGGGATTTATCCAGGGATAAACTGGGAGGAGCAATCTCAGGACATGCACCCCCACCTCCCATAGAGGATGCTGAGCAGCTTTGCGAGCAGTCGGGCTGCGCCAGGCTCCCAAGCTAGTCTCCTGCGTACCCTTTTTCCTACCTCCTCACTTCCCACCTCGGTTCTGCTGAGCTTGCCTTTCTAAATCCCATGCATTATTAAAGATGCCTCTGTGGGATGGAGCCCTGCGTCCCCTGCCCAAGCCCCAGGGGTGAACTCAGGCGTGGCAGACTGAAGAGCCTCCGTTTCCTTTTCTGAGACTGTCTGCTGGTTTTACAGGGCTGCCAGGAAAGGCCACATCCTTTGCTCTACTCTATATAGGGAAATTCCTCCTCCTGGGGTGACTACAAGGGCTGGGACATGCACTACTCTGGGGCCAGGCAGTAATGAGGATAGCTGAGAGCTGTCCCAACCCCAAGAAGTCACCTTCTCAAGGCCCCCAAGAAGCCCAGTGCAGCTCACAGGAGTTCACGAGATAATCCCTGTGATATTAAAGGACTAGTACTCACAGGTGTCATCAAGCCCCACCTATGTGTCACACCCCATCCTCGGTTCTGAACCCACAGTCTCAGCCCACAACAGTCCTATAAGATTGGTGTCATTACACCCATTTTACAGAAAAGAAAAGCAAAGCTCAAAGAGGCTAAGAGACCACAGAGCCACTACGTGGCAGAGTCAGGCATGGACTCTAAAGTTGAGTTCTTTCTTCCCCCTCTAGCCTCAAGCTCCTGCTTCCTGAGGGGAGAACTGACTTTCAGGGAGCTGGGGAGTCTGCAGCTTGGCCAGGATCTCAGCTGCTACGTAGGGCTGGGGAGGACTGAGGAACCAAAAAGCTGGAGTGGCAGGAGCTGCAGCCTAAGTAGGTCTGCTGGGTGTCCTGTGCAGGGCTGAACCTAGAGAAGCCTTGAGGAGAGGGTGGGACAAGTCACCAGCGCTGATTCGTTCAGGTTTCTGGAAGTCCAGAAGGGTGGTAGGGGATGCCCTGCCCAGGACTGGGGAGCCCCTCCCACATGTTCCTCACCTCCTCACATTCCCTGGGAAGTGAGAACCACCATTCCCATTTTAAGACTTCAGCACTGGGGTTGCAGGTCCCAGTCTGTGAGCCCTGGGTAGTGGGGGAGAGGCAAGTTTGGGCCAATCTAAGCTCCCACGGAATTAGAGATGCAGATTGCGGGAATGTATCCCGCTCAATGGATGGGATGACCTCCCTCTCTTCCTGCTACCTCTCCCAGCTGCTGATTGACACTGTGGCAGCTCTTCTGGAAAAAGGATGGTGGACGATGTGTCTGAGGGTTCTGCCCAGGGGATAGAGCTGTAATGCCATCATACCTGTTGAGACCCTGTCCAAGTCTTCACTTCTCCACATGGAAGACCGCCTCCTCGCATCCCAACCCTTTCCGGTACACACCCACCCTTCCCTTGGGATCCCACCCCCAATACTGAACACAGCTGTCTAGCAAGACAACCCCCTTGCTGATGCTAACAACAGGAGGATGTTAATTCAGGACAAGGGTGGCTGGGATGGGAGGCAGATCTGGTTCAGTCCCAGTGTTGGGTCTTTGTTTCCTCCTGCATAAGTGGCATGACAATGGCCACCCTCGTGGGTCATCGTGAACCTGTGTGACAAGTGTGATGTACACTGTCAACAGTGTGGCTCTGTTCATTAAATTAAGTCACCCTTGCTCATGGCATCACAAGGTGTCTGGCTGGAGTGTCCTTTGTGTCATGGGCCTCAGGGACTGGAACCAGCCTTTGGCATTGACATCATACTATGACCTCAGCAGAATGGGGTTGAGGGCTCTAGGTGAGAAAATGACAGTCACTGGGCCAGGACCCCCAGGTCACCTGCTGTCTATCTGTTCCATGGGCATCTACTCTGGCTAGGCTAGTATGGGTGTGAAGGCCACTATGATGTCTGAAACACTCTGCTCCTGGGAGCTTCCAGCTCAGTGAGGGAGGCTGCGCTGTGGCCCTGGGCTCTGGGCTTCCCTGAGTAGAGGAAACAAAGGCCTGGGAGCCCAGAGGCCCAGGTGAGCAACAGGGAAGCTGTCCCCAGGGGCTACTCAGCCCTGTGAGGTATGGGCTACATTTTATCAAATGCAAACCAGGTCAGAAATGTCTGGGGACAGTGCCTAGGGCTTCTTCATCCAACAACACACACTGCTTGTCTCTGCAGGGGCTCAGTAAGTATTAATGGATGCACAAGATAACCCATGGCTGGGGGGAGTGGGGGAAGCTGGACGTGGGCTTGGGTGTCACCTTTCCAGAGCAAAACAGAAACTCAGACTCTCAGGCAGACATGCAGAGAGAGGAGGCAGACAGGCAGGTAACAGGAGACAGAGGGGCTGGGTAGCCTGGCCGCTGCCCACCGGTGCAGGGTGTGCTCACCGGTGTCGTGGATGAATCTCTCGATCTTGGACTGCATGCCCCAGTAGCGGAACTCCACCTTGCAGAGCTTGTATGCGCACATGATGGGGAAGACCTGCTTCTTGTACTCCTCGATCCAGTTGTCGGACAGGGGCCCCCGCTGGGTCTTGGTTGACTGGAACAGCTTGGGTCCTCTTCTGTCTTATACTCATTGTGGGGCACAGGGTCTTTGACAATGTCGATGAAGTCTGTGGGGAAACCCTTAGAGTGGCCACTACTGCCCTGACCTCAACCCCCACCCCCATCTCCTCTCCATGTTCCTCTACCCTCAAATCCTCCCAGGACTCTGGGCCTTGCCCTGCCAGAGGGACTCTGGGGAGTGAGGATCATGTTCTGGGCAGCTGTGATCTCAAAATCCCTGACAGTGGGGCCTGCAATTTCCTCGGTGCATTCATTCATTCATTCATTCATACAGACAAGGATCTTGCTGTGTTGTCCAGGCTCAAACACTCCTCCCACCTCAGCCTTCCAAAGTGCTAAGATTACAGGTGTGAGTCAGTGTGCCTAGCCCCTTCTTACCTTTTCATGTCATTTCAGCAAAACCCATGTTCTTAGTGTACCCTACCTCTTAGTAAAGCAGATAAATAAGGCAATGAGGAAACACTGGGGAGACGAATTTCCATGAAGAATATGGGGTGTGGGGGAACAGAAGAGAAGGCTGGGAAAAGCTTCCCAGAAAGATGGGGTGGAATAGAGAGGTCAAGAATGTCCCAGCAGCACCTGCCCTTGAACGAGAGGTGGAGGGCTCTGGAGAAGGAACCACCAGGGTGTCTGCATGGGGAGAAAGGTGGCAGCAGTCACAGAGGCAGTGGGGATGCCCTGGACATGCCAGCCATTTCTCGCCAAGCTAGGAGCCCAGACAGTGCCCTGAGGGCAGAGAGAGCCCAAGTATAGGTCTGAGACTGAGAGGGACACAGGTAAGCCGGCCTGTTGGGAAAGCCTTTCTGGACAGACTGTAAGAGATGTCTGAAGATGCCTAAAGGGGGTGTCTGGCCAAGCTTGCTCCAGGCTGGGCCTGAGAGCAGGGGCAGATGCCACAGAGGTAGGGGTACAGAAAACAGGGTTAGGGGCTGACAGGACCTGGTGAGGGTTACAAGAAGAGAGGTGATAGCTCTGGGCAGGATGTAGGAGAGATCACTTATGATCACAGGCTCCCCCTCCACAGGGACATCTCAGAGCCCTCCTGTGGCCTCCTCCCACAGTGGAGGCAGAGCCCTCCTATGTGCTCACTCCTGAGGCACATGCGTGTTGGACAGGACTGGGGCACTCACTTGGTGAGAAAGAGCCCCAGGAAAGGGTTTGTGGCTCACAGAGCCCTTTTTTATGGTTGAGTCTGCTCTAGCCAGGCCCTTGGTTGCCTCATTTTCTCCAAAACATGGGCCCCTCTGTATCCAGGCTGCAGACTGCAGACACAGACATCAGCTCCACAAAATCAGTGGGGTCAGGAGCGAGTCTGAGTGCCATGGAATGCCAGGAGGGATGAGCGTTCTTCCCGGAGCAGACCACATGCCCTGCCCATGCAGGCCGGCAAAGGCTGTGCAGGGAAATGTCATAGAGACTTAGGACCCACGGCAGCTGATCTCGGAGGGAGCCTGCAGAGCTCTGGCAGTGTCAGGGCTGCCTGCTATGGGAAACGCTATGTCCCCTGCTTCTCCCCATGCAGACACCCTGGTGGTTCCTTCTCCAGAGCCCTCCACCTCTCGTTCAAGGGCGGGTGCTGCTGGGACATTCTTGACCTCTCTATTCTACCCCATCTTTCTGGGAAGCTTTTCCCAGCCTTCTCTTCTGTTCCCCCACACCCCAAATCCTAAACCCAGTGACTCCGAATGTGATCTTATCTGGAGATAAGGGTTTCAAAGAGATAATCAAGTTAAAAGTAAGGCCATTAAGGTGGGTCCTAACCCAGTATGACTGGTGTTCTTATAAGAAGAGGCGACACAGAGGCAGATAGACACAGAGGGGAGTGACCATGTGACAACCGAGGAGGCAGAGCACCAAGGACTGCCGGCAAGCACAGGCACGGAAGGGGCCTGAACAGAGTCTCCCCCGGGGGAACCAACCCACCACACTGTGACCTCAGACTTCTGGCCTCCAGAGCCCTGAGAGAATAACTGCATGTTGTGCAAGCCCCTCGCTATGGTGCTGTTACGCAGACCCAGGAAATGCCAGCAGAGGTGAGGGTCTGAGCCTAGAGCAGCTGCTGGGGCACAGGCACCCACCCCCAACTCAGCATACCCTGCCTGAGATGCCTCCATGGTGACTTGGGCCTTGCACCCAGAGGCTGCAGGCGAGTGGCTGCTGAGCTGCACTGGCCCACATATGTGTTTTATTTGATTGGCATACATTTATTTACAAAGATTTTTAATTGGTTGCTAACATTTAGTAATTGGGAGATTTCTCATGAAAATCCTTATCCCTGGCTTCTCTTAAAAACGAAGATTTAGGCCGGGCGTGGTGGCTCACACCTGTAATCCTAGCACTTTGGAAGGCCGAGGTGGGTGGACCACCTGAGGTCAGGAGTTCAAGACCAGCCTGGCCATCAGGGTGAAACCCCATCTTAAAAAAAAAAACAAAAAACGAAGATTTAACAAATGGGGCCTGTTCCCTGCATGTCACTGTCATCTGAAGGCAGTGGGTAGGGGTACCCACCAAGAGGACATAGGCCCCCATCAGCCTGGGGCACTTGTGCATGGCTATCAGCCAGAGATGGCTCCCTGAGCACTCGTACACTTCTGGGGAGTGAGATCCCTCACAGGGATGAAGGGAAGAGGCTCTGGATGGAAAAGGCACTTGGACTTGGTGTATACATCAGAAGAATGGGGCTAAGGAGGCCTATCCTGCCCTCTGACCTGCCTGCCCAGGACAGGGCCAGGTCTGGAGTCTGCCAGGTGTAGGGAAAAAGGGCAGGACAAGAGAGGCCTGTGGGTGGGAAACCCAGAGTACAGCCCTGTGGGGCTCTGCCCTTCCTGGTTACCGATTATCAGCTGGTTCTTTTCCACAGGAGAGAGGCTGAACACGTCGGGGTTTTCTCCAGCATCAGTTTTATAAAAGGTTTCAATGTCGATGGAGAATTTCTCCACGAAAGGACAGGTGAACCTGTGGGGGAAGGAAAGTACCCATCAGGACCTGTCCTCGGAGAGGCCCAGTGTGGCTTGCCAGGGCCCACTGACCCACTGGGTCGGAGTGGAGACAGTGAGCAGACAGAGAAGGAGGGTGGAGGATAGCCGAGACTCACCTCGGCTGCTCTATCCACCTCTTGGACTGCTACTTTGTCCCAAGAACAGCCAGGATGGGGGCAGGGAAGGATTTAGGGGGACAGGGAGACAGTATATCCTCAGTGGCTTCTAGAAGCCCCATGTCCAATGTCCATAGCATGGCAGGAACACAGGCACAGCTACAGCAGAGTACTGCCAAGCAGGAGGAAGCTGGGGTGCTCCACAGGGCATGCCACCCCTGGTCCCCAAGAAACCAGCTCTGGCAATGGGGGGATAGTCTCTCTCTAGGCTGGAGATGAGTTTAGAGGGGAAAGTACTACTGAGAAGAGGAACAAGCTCCATGGATCCCTCAGCAAGCTCCAGGTGCCCACCAGTGTGGGGAAGGGAGCCCCAGGAGATTTGTGGGGATCCCACCTGCTCAGCAGTAGGCAGCTGGTGGGAGCAGCCCCCATCTATCCAAATCAGCAGTGCTGAAGTACACACTGGGGAGCACAGAGTGAAGAACCCTCTGCCAGAGGATCCCAAGGACAGCCCTGCTCAGCATGGGATGTTGGACAACACTGCCACAGCAGCTGAAGGTCTGAGTTGGAAAGGACCTCTGGGTCATCAGTCTACCCTCAGTTTCTTTCCAGCAGGCTGTCTCAGCCTTCTCAGGGAGCCTAAAATGCGTTTATATTCCCTGCATCTTCTGGGATGGCAAAGGAGACTCCACCGGCCCTTGCTTGACTCATGCCTTCAGGGCCTCCACGCATGGGCAGTCTGGTGGCATCTAGGGGTGTATCCTTCTCTCTCCTTCCTGTGCCTTCCCTGGGTGACCTTTGGGGCACCTGTCTGAGACAAAGCCTGTGCTCCCTGGGGTTATGGAGTGTTGAGCCTGCGTGAAGGCTGATCCCAGCCCCTGGATCTATGCTGCAAGGTTGCTTCCCATGAGATGGCATGTGGAGGTAGGAGGCACACGGAGGCCAAAGCAGGCGCACCTGGTTCTGGTGTAGGGGTAGGCATTCCAGGACTCCTCCACCACCCGCAAGGCTGCCTTGGGTAGGATGGAACGGAACCAGCTGGGGATGTGCATGCCCACATGGTACACCTTGTGCGTGTATTGCCCGGAGCCGCCTGGGCCATCTGTGTACGGCCTGTTCTCCAGGATCTCCACGCCGCTGCCTTCGCCATATGTCTCGTTACGGCTCTTCTTCTGTGGGGGACAAAGCACCCGCGATGTGTGTGGGGCCGGAGCATTCTTCAGGAGGGAAGAGGCTCAGGAGACTGGGCCCAGGGGTGTGGAAAGGGAGGACGGTCTTTGGTCAATGAGGCTGACTTCTCCTATTTTACTTCCAGATCCCCAAATCTATATGCCACGGCTCATGCAGGAGGCTGGAGGGGCCACAGACTTCCTCTCCCAGGCCTAGTGCTGCACACACAAGTCCTATATTCTGACTCCCACCTGTCCCAGGATTAAAAGTATTCCCAAGATCAGGAACAAGATAAGAATGCCCACTTACTTGCTTCTCCTGAACACTGTGTTCTAAGTTCTAGCTAGAACAATTAGACAAGAAAAAGAAATAATAAGAGGCAGCCGGGCATAGTGGCTCACACCTATAATCCCAGCACTTTGGGAGACTGAGGCAGGCAGATCACTTGAGGTCAGGAGTTTGAGACCAGCCTTGGCATGGTGGCGAGCGCCTGTAGCCCCAGTTACTTGGAGACTGAGACAGGCGAATCGCTTGAACCCGGGAGGTGGAGGTTGCAGTGAGCTATGATCACATCACTGCATTCCAGCCTTGGTGACAGAGTGAGACTCTGTCTGAAAAAACAAAACAAAAAACAAAGAATAAGAGGCATCCAAATTGGAAAGATAGGTAAAACTATCTCGATTTCCTGATGCCATATCTTATATATGGAAAATACTAAAGAATCTCTCCCAAAGTCTGTCTGGGCACAGTGGCTCACACCTGTAATCCTAGCACTTTGGGAAGTCAAGGTGGGCGGATCATGAGGTCAGGAGTTTGAGACCAGCCTGACTAACATGGTGAAACACTGTCTCTACTAAAAATACGAAAATTAGCTGGGCATGATGGTGCATGCCTGTAATGCCAGCTACTCAGGAGGCTGAGGCAGGAGAATTACTTGAACCCAGGAGGTGGATGTTGCAGTAAGCCGAGATCTCACCACCACACTCCAGCCTGGGAGACAGAGGGAGACTCTGTCTCAAAAAAAACAAAACAAACAAACAAACAAACAAAAAGAAATCTCCCCCAAAGTCTGTTAGACCTAATAAATAAATTCAACAAAGTTGCAGAATACAAAATGACACATAGAAATGAGCAATGTCAAAGAAAATTAAGAAACAATTCCATTTATAAGAGCATCTGAAAGAATAAAATACCTAGGAATACATTTAACCAAAGAGGTGAAAGACCTGTGCACTTAAAACTACAAAATGTTACTGAAAGAAATTAAAGTCCTAAATAAATGGGAAGACATCCCATGTCGATAGATTTGGAAGATGGCAACACTGCCCCAAATAACCTGCAGATATAATGTATCTTTATCAAAATCCCAGTAGCCATTTTGGTAGAAATGGAACAGTTAATCCTAAAATTCATATGGAATTGGAGGGGGACCCCGAAGAGCCAAAACAATCTCCAGCAAAGCCAAGTTGGAGGACTTACATTTTCCTACATCAAAACTTACTACAAAACTACAGGAATCAAAAAAGTATAGCACTGGTATAAGATAGATAGATGAACAGACAGATAGAATGTAATTGAGAGTATAGAAATAAACCATATATCTACGGTAAATTAACTTTTAAGAAGGGTGCCAAGACCATTCAGTGTGGAAATAATAGTCTCTAACAAATGATGCTGGGACAACTGAACAACAACATGTAAAAGAATGAAGCTGGACTCTATCTCACAGCACATACAAAAACTAAAAATGAATCAAAGATTTACAGGTAAGAACTAAAACTATAAGATGCTTGAGAAATGGTAGTTTAAAAAAAGAAATAAAATCACAAAATGATGAAACAGAAGAAAACTGGGGCAAACAAGATCATCTTCATGACCTTGGATTTGGCAATGCTTTCTTCAATATGACACCAAAAGCACAAGCAACAAAGGAAAAAATAGATGAACTGGACTTCATCAAAATTAAAAACTTCAGTGTATACTATGGAGAAAAAGACAACCTACCAAATGGGAGCAGACATTTGCATACCATGTATCTGATAAGGGACTTGTATTTGGAATATATAAAGAACTCTCACAAGTCAGCAACAAAACAACACAATTCAAAAACAAGCAAAGGACTTGAATAGCCGTTTCTCTAAAAAGATACACAAATGGCCAATAAGCACATGAAAAGATGTTCAATATCACCATTTATTAGGAAAACGCAAATCAAAACCACAATGAAGGCTGGGTGTGGTGGCTCATGCCTGTAATCCCAGCACTTCAGGAGGTCGAGGTGGATCACTTGAGGCCAGGAGTTCAAGACCAGCCTGGCCAGCATGGTGAAACCCCACCTCTACTAAAAAATACAAAAATTAGCTGGGCGTGGTGGCGGGCACCTGTAGTTCCAGCTACTTGGGAGGCTGAGGCAGGAGAATCATTTGAACCTGGGAGGCAGAGGTTGCAGTGAGCAGAGATTGCACCACTGCACTCCAGCCTGGTCGACAGAGCGAGACTCCATCTCCAAAAAACAGAAAAAAAATAGTTTAGCAGGCCAGGCGTGGTGGCTCATGCCTGTAATCCCAGCACTTTGGGAGGCTGAGGCGGGTGGATCACTTGAGGTTAGGAATTTGAGACCAACCTGGCAAATATGGTGAAACACCGTCTATACTAAAAAAAAAAAATACAAAAATTAGTCAGTTGTGGTGGTGTGTGCCTGTAATCCCAGCTACTCGGGAGGCAGGAGAATTGCTTGAACCCAGGAGGTGGAGGTCGCAGTGGGCCGAGATCGCACCACTGCACTCTAGCCTGGGCAACAGAGCAAGACTCCATCTCAAAAAAAAAAAAGTTTAGCAGTTTCTCAAAAAGTTAAACATAAAATTACCATATGACCAGCAATTCCACTTCTGAGTACGCACCCAAAATAACAGAAAACAGGGACTCAAACACATACTTGTACACCGAGCCTTCAGATGACTCCACCAGCAGCTGCCAAGTATTCACAGAAAAACCTGTACACCAATGTTCACTGTAGTATTATTATAAATATTATTATTTATTATTATTTTTTGAGATGGAGTCTTGCTCTGTTGCTCAGGCTGGAGTGCAATGGGGCAATCTCGGCTGGCTGCAACCTCTGTCTACCGAGTTCAAGCGATTCTCCTCTCAGCCTCCTGAGTAGCTGGGACTACAGGCACGTGCCACCACACCTGGCTAATTTTTTCATATTTTTAGTAGAGATGGGGTTTCACCGTGTTAGCCAGGATGGTCTCCTGACCTTATGATCCGCCTGCCTTGGCCTCCCAAAGTGCTGGGATTACAAGCGTGAGCCACTGTGTGCAGCCTCATTGCAGTATTATTCACAACAGTCAAAAGGTATAAACAACTCAAGTGTCCATCAACAGATGAATGAATAAAATGTGGTCATTCTATAAAATAATAGAATATTATCCAGTCACAAAGAGGAATGAAGTAATGCTACATGCCACAACATGGATGAACTTGACAAGATTATATTAAGTGAAACAAGTCAGACACAAAAGACCACATATCCTGTGGTTCCATTTACATGGAAAGTCCAGAAAAGGAAAATAGATGGAGACAGAAAGTGGTGGCCTGCTGCTGGGGGAACATGGGGAAAATGAAGAGTGACTGTTAATGGGCATGGGCCATCCGTCCCTCCCTCCCTCCCTCTTTCCTCCCTCCCTCCTTCCTCTCCCCTCCCCCACCTGTCTTCTCTCTCCCTCCTTCCTTTCCTCCTTCCTTCCTTTCCTCCTTCCTCCCCTCCCTCCTTCCCTCTTTCCTTTCCTTTTCCTTCCTTCCTTCCTTTTTTTCTTTCTTTCTCTTTCTTTCTCTCTTTCTCTCTCCTTTGTCCCTTTCTTCCTTTCTTTTTCCTTCTTTCCTTTCCTTTTCTTTTCTCTTTTCTTTTCTTTTTCTTTCTTGCACTGGCATGATCATAGCTTGTTGTAACCTCGAACTCTTGGGCTCCAGTGATCCTCCCACTCAACCACCTGAGTAGCATGCCACCACCCTGGTTAATTTTTTTTTTCTTTTCTTTTTTTTTTTGAGGCGGGGGTGGAGTCTCACTCTGTTGCCCAGGCTGGAGTGCAGTGGGCACAATCTAGGCTCACCGCAACCTCTGCCTCTCAGGCTCAACTGATTCTCCTGCCACAGCCTCCCAAGTAGCTGGGATTACAGGCATGCACCACCATGCCTGGCTAATTTTTGTATTGTTAGTAAAGATAGGGTTTTGTCATGTTTTGGCCAGGCTGGTCTGAAACTCCTGACCCCAGGTGATCTGCCTGCCTCATCCTCCCAAAGTGCTGGGATTACAGGTGTGAGCCACCATGCCCGGCCATACCTGACTAATTAAAAAACATTTTTTGTAGAGACTGGAGTCTCACTATGCTGCCCAGGCTTGTCTCAAACTCTTGGCCTCAAGTAATCCTCCTGTCTCAGGCTCCCAAAGCTTTGGCATTACAGGTGTGAGCCTGAATTAGGAATGAAACTGGGAAATAAAAAGTCTGCAGGCTGCTTAGAGCACCCCACCTTCAGAACGCCAGGCCAATGAGGGCCCTGCCACTCAGAGCCATCTCCATGACAAAGCTCCGGCACACCACTAGGAGCTGACTCTTTCCAGGTGGCAGGGTCTCTGAGAATGAGCAAGGGCTCCTCTCTCCTCCCAGGATAGCTGCAAACCCCATTAGCCAAATATTTAAAGCTGAAATCACCCCAGAGAGCAAAATCCTCTACCCAGTGGAGGGCCTGTGCAGGCCTCACCCAGAGGAGTTCACAGAAAGTAGAAGGAAGAGATGTCATTGTCCAGGCTGGTCTGCTTTCAGAATATCATCCCTGCTTCAGGCTTAGGGCATGCGGAAGACATACCCCAAAGAGAATGACCATCATGTGATGAAGCATTAGAAGACATGAGGGGGAGGCCTTCACTCGGCCGCGGGGCGGGGGGGTCAGGTAAAGTGACCTCTAAAGGAGCTGGGAGGTGGGGGAGGCACTCACCAGGCAGGTGTGGACAGGACAGATATGCTGGGTAGGGAGGCAGAGCTAAAGGTGTGTCTGGAGGTGGGCCTGGGAGCACGTGGACTCAGTTGCTGAGATGTAGGCTGTGAGGCAGGAAGTGGAAGTGCCTGGGAGCCAGGCAGAAGCCAGATCACAGAAGGTTTTCTTTTGTTTGTTTGTTTGTTTGTTTGTTTGTTTTGAGACAGATGAGACAGAGTCTGGCCCTGTCGCCCAGGCTGAAGTGCAGTGGTACGATCTCAGCTCACTGCAACCTCCACCTCCGAGGTTCAAGAGATTCTCCCACCTCAGCCTCCTGAACAGCGGGATTACAGACATGCGCCACCACGCCCAGCTAATTTTTGTATTTTTAGTAGAGATGGGGTTTCACCATGTTGGCCAGGCTGGTCTCAAACTCTTAACCTTAAGTGATCCACCTGCCTAAGCCTCTCAAAGTGCTGGGATTACTGGCATGAGCCACCATGCCCGGCCATAAAAGGATCACAGCTTTGATGCTAAGGGAAGGAAAGGGTTCAAGCAGGAGAGGTGCACAATCTAATCTGGGTTCCAGGAAGAAGATCCTGGTAAGTGTATGGAGAATGGGCGATCTCCTGGCATGCGCCGCTGCCACCAGGGGTGTTCTTTCCTGGGTTTAGATAGGAGGTGAGGCCTCCAGCTCTGGGAGAAGCAGGAGATGCCTCTATGCTTAGCAGGTAGGCCAGGTGCTTAGTGGCTTTCTGAACATGAAATCTTGGTAGCTGAGGGCGAAGGGGAGAAGGGAGAGGCCGGGATGCAGTTGAAAGTGGTCAGTAGACCGAGTGTGGTGGTTCACACCTGCAATCCTAGCACTTTGGGAGGTTGAGTCGGGCTTATCACCTGAGGTCAGGAATTTGAGATCAGCTTGGCCAACATGGTGAAACCCTGTCTCTACTTAAAAAAAAAAAATATTGCCAGGCATGGTGGTGCATGCCTGTAATCACAGCTACTTGGGAGGTTGAGGCAGGAGAATCACTTGAAGCCGGGAGACAGAGGTTGCAGTGAGCCGAGACTGCATCATTTTACTCCAGCATGGGCGACAAGAGTGAAACTCTATCTCATAAAAAAGAAAAGAAAAGAAAAAAAAAGTGGTTAGTGAGCCCAGGCATACTCCACACACCAATGACTCAGCCCCGTCCTGCTCACCATGGTGGGACAGAGGCTCCATGCCCCTGAGCAGCCACCCACCCTGCCCATGGGCTGAGACCTGCTCCTTACCCCTGTGCCCAGACCTGTCCTGTGCTCAAACTGGGTAAAGGCCACAGGGTCCGGACAAAAGGGAGCCACATCTTTAACATCTGGCCGCAGACGCCTCAGCCCTGTTTACTGAAGGCTCGTCTGCTGAAAATCTCAGTTTCTTTCTTTCTTTCTTTTTTTTTTTTTAAGATAGGGTCTCACTCTGTCACCCAGGCTGAAGTGCAATAGCATGATCAGGCTCACTGCAGCCTTGAGCCCCAGGCTCAAGCAATCCTTCTGCCTCAGACTCTAGAGCAGCTGGGACTACAGGGGTGCACCACCACATCTGGTTAATTTTTTTATTTTTATTTTTTTGTACAGTGCCTTGGTCTCTCAAAATGCTGGGATTACAGGAGTAAGCTACTGTGCACAACCTGGAATCACAGTTTCTAAATCAAGCCCCATTGCAGTATCAGGTGAGGACCATGACTGTTCCCCTGAACAGCAAGCTGCCCTTCCCTGAGGATGCGGGGCATGGGGTTTCCCTTCAGCTATGAGGGTCCAAGAGGAGCTCCCTCTCAGGGAGGTGACAGAACATGAAGGCTCAGAGCACAGTTTCTGGGGTTCAAATGTCTTGGTGCAAATCCTCCTCTGTTTCTTTCTGTGTGGTCTCTGACAAATTAATCTTTATATGTCATCATCTCCCCCATCTGTAAGAGGAGGAGAAGCAATAGTACCGCTGGGTTATTGAGAAAATTAGATGCGAGCACGTGTAGCTGACATACACAGGATGAGCTCAGGATGCATGTACACTCAGCAACAGGGAACATCGTTCCAGGACTCCATGCCCTGGCTTTATCCCAGAAGGAAGAGTGACAGGGGAACTGCCCTAGCTCCAAAGCCAGTTGTCTCCATGGCTTCAAAATTCCCCTGAAGGATGGAGTGAAGAACAAGGCCTGGAAAAACCTTCATTCCCAGTGCTCAGAGGCTCCTGGTACAGCCAAGAGGTGCTGGGAAGGGCGGTGAGGAAGGGCTGAGCAGCATGGCTCTCTGCTGGGCCTCATTTTCTGGTCCTGGATGAGCCACTGATGTCAGCACTTGGGCTACAAGGACAGGGCAGAGGAATGCAGCCAGGTCCCAACTATGCCTCTGAGCAGGATGCAGCTGGGGGAGGAAGGCCCTTTCTGTAGCTATAGGCACCAGGCCCATTCGGAAGACCCGCAGAGCATCAGACACTGGCACTCCTGGTGCATACTGGGGCTGAGATTTAGATAGCAGCCACGACTGCTCAACTGTCATTATTGGGAACCAATGCAGGCAGGGAGAGAGGGGCTTCCTGGAAGAGAAGGCTATGAGGGAAGGCGAAGAGCATGAATGACAGCCCCAAGCAGGAGATTTCCTGACCCTGTCTCAGTTTACAGCTTGCCTTTGCACCCGCCTGATACCCTCTGCACCTCAGAGCCCTGAGATGTTGCAGATCATGCTCCCATTCCACAGGTGAGGAAACTGAGGCACAGAGTACTGGAGGCAACTCACCCCAGATGACAGTCCAGTCTCCCAGGTCATGAGTGACTGTGATAGTACAGAGACAGAGAAGAAGCCCCAGATTGCACGAAACTGCAGAAATCAGCATGTGCATCAGACCCTGCCTCCACCCACCTAGTAGGGGCCAGGCATGGTGGGTGGCTGGTCTGGCAGGAATTGAAGGGAGGGGGGAGGTCTGTCCTGAAGGAGGATGCTGGCCAGATGCCACATCTACACTCAGGGATCTGATGTGCCCTGCCTCTTCCCCTAGGGCCCTGCCCAAGCCTCTCTCCCTAGAGCCCCACCAGGACCAAGCAAGTTGGGCTCTGCTCTGCTTGCTCTCCCCAGCTCCCTGCCACAGTGGTATGACTCTGTCTCCTGGCTGGGCCAGCACCTTCTCCTACCCATTAGCCCAGACATGGAGTTTACTGCACAGCTGAGTGAGGTAGGCAGCTCAAAGCATAGGCTGGGCTGGGGCCAGCTCACCGGAGGGAGGGGACAGCTAGGAGTGGCCCTTACTGCCAAAGAGCCTGACCCCAGGGTAGAAATGTATATCCTGGGTTTGGTGTATGGCTCAGGGGACTGAGGGCTGTACCCCCCTGTGCTGGGCTTACTGAAGCTGCCACTCAGGATGTCATTGTGTGTGCTCAGGTGTGTGTGCATATGTGTGTGTGCAGTAGCCAAAGCCCATGGATTCAGGGCTCTTTGGGTGGAGCAGAAGGTGCTGGTGACCAGAGCCATCTCTAGAGAAGGCAAAGAATGAAATCAGGAGGACACTTACAAAGACTTTCTCAAGATGACTTACTTGTGGTATACATGGGGAAACTTCACACTCACTGGGACGGTTAAAAAGACACACAGCAGAAAGTGTTAAGGGTGTGGAGAAAGTGGAACCCTCATACACTGATGGTGGGAATGTAAAATGGTGCAGCTGCTGTGGCAAACAGTCTGGCGGTTCCTCAAAAAGTTAAACATAGAGTTACCATATGACCCAGCAATTCCACTCTAGGTAGATATCCAAGAAAAGGAAAACATATGTCCACACAAAAACTCATACGTGAATATTTATGGCAGCATTATTCGCTGTAACCAAAAGCTGGAAACAACCTAAGTGTCCACCAACAGATGAATGGGTAAACAAACTATGGTCTCCCATGGAATGGAATATTATTTGGCCATAAAAAGTAATGGAGCACTGGCACATGATACAACAGAGATAAAACCTGGAAACACTATACTAAGTGAAAGAAGCCAGACATAAAAGGACACATATTGTATGATTCCATTTATATAAAATGCCCAGAATAGTGGAATCTGTAGAGACAGAAAGCAGATTATTGGTTGCCAGGGGCTGAGGTGAAAATAGAGAGTGATTTCTTTTTTGGGGTAATAGAAATGTTCCAAAATTGATTGTGGTGACGGTTGTACAACTCTGAATAGGCTAAAAACCACCGAACTGTGCACTTTAAATGGATGAGTCATGTGATGTGTGACTTATATCTCAATAAAGCTGTTAGAAAACAAAACAAACAGAAACCAATCTTGCCTCTTGTACTCACTAAGATTTAAAAGAAATCAAATGTGGCAAGCAAGAACAGCCTTGGTGGCACTATGAGAGAGAGTGGGTCACCTCTAAGCATCTCTCTGCCATGAATGTCCCTCCCAGTGTCCAAAAGCTCAGTTGTCTGCTTATGCAGGAAATCTCATGTTTGAGGCCCTGATGACTTTAAGCCGCACGTCTGTTTCCATGGTGACATGACGGGTTAGCCAAGGGCATCCTCAGTCAGCTTCTTGAACAGCAGGTGTGTGTGTGTGTGTGTGTGTGTGTGTGTCGTGCGTGCGTGTGCACATCTATGCCCACAGATGCATGTGCATACACAGGCATTGCCTCAGCCGTGGAAACAAGCCTCTCTAAGGCAAGAAAATGTGCTATATCTCCATGACCCAGAGTGACTGCGTCCCCTTCCCAAAAAAAAAAAAAAGGTAAGACTCTGGGTGAGGCCATAGGTGAGGTCAGGGCACCCATGTGTCATCTCTCCCTCTTAAAAGAGCTCCTGGACTGTGGGCCAGATCGTAGTGAAAACAGCAAGCACTTCCTGGATGCTCTAAGCTCCCACCTCTTCCAGAAGCTTCATTAATTTGTGGCTATGCTAAGTGCTTTGCATGTACATTCTCCTTTAGTTACTGCAACATCCCCTTGGGAAAGGTGTATTAGTATTATTACCCACAAGTCACAGATGAGATGATCGAGGCTATGAGAGGTGCTCCACTCCAAGCAACGTGGAAAGGCAGCCCACCACATCTCTGAGCAGACTGGTATCATCAGGCCAGCTGTGCACCCTTGGGCAAGTTCCTTAACATCTCTGAGCCTCAAGCTGTCATATGGGCATGGGGATAAGTAGGGATGAGTACCACTCATGATGGGGATGAGTATCACCAACTCTCAGGTTATTGCGAGAATTAAAGCAGGTTCTGATCGCTTGCTGGACACTGATCCAGTGCGCTGTGGAGAGGTGTAAGGGCTGCAGTTAGTGGCAGAGCTACTGGGACCCAGACTGGGACCCCTTGTACAGCACTTTGGTGTTTCTGTGAACTACCAAATATTGGCTGCATGAAGAAATGGATTCTAGTTCCAACTGTCACCAGGAACTTCAGAGCTGCCATCACCAAGGGCAGCCAGTTCTCCCCCAAGCTGACCTCTGGCTCCCCACCAGTGATGGCATCGGAGGGGGGCAAGCATCTCCTGGCACAGCTGCAGCTCAGTCATGCCATTTAGGAGCAAGCTCTTCTCAAATCACTCTGATCTCTCCCCCACACGAGAAGCCATCCCCTTGTCCCCGCCTACCATTCCCCTAAGCAGTGCTGCAGTGCCATTTTCCGAGATGGCGGCAGTTGGACAGCAGAGACAGGCCTGGCTCCCCAGGGACTGATGAAGGAGTTGGGGGAGGATGCAAAGAAAGACCAATACCAAAAAACTCCTGAAAGTAGCTGCTCCCAGAACTGTCCAGGGTCCTGGCCAGGCCACCTCTAGCCACTCCTTTGGTGGCACATGTTCGCTGAACACCTCGGATGGACGGCCCTCTCCCAGCCAGGCAGATGATTTTGTTTTCTAACCTTTAACACAGTGTCTACTGAGTGCTACTCAAACAGGGCACCAGGCATTCTGAGGCACAAGCCTAGTCCATCTTTTTCACTACTTTCACAGTGGGGCAGCTCTCACAGAGGAAGACCTGTTCCCAGCTGCCACTAGCCGGCAAGCAGCACAAGCAGGAAACAATGAACTGAGGTCTTCTTCTTATTCTTTCCACAAAAACACAGCAGCCTTCTTGAAGGCCTATCCATCTCGGGAGGCCAGTGCAGACTGTGCCCTTGAGCCTGTGTCAAAATGTATGTGAAATCTATCTCCACAGAGAAAGGGAAGCACTTTCATCCCCCTCTGCAACTTGGCCCTCGGCATAGGCAAGGCACAGGAAAGTCTGGTGACTTTAACTTACTTTTTAGCAGCGTTACTGAGGTATGACTGACATACAATAAGCTGTACACATGCAAAGGAGCAGCTGGTGATTCTGACATATGTTCACACTTTTGAGTCCATCACCCCATGTTGACAAGAGCCCCAGGAACTGTGGGTTAGAAAAAAACCAGAGCGGGGGCAGACGGGGCAGGTGGGGTTGGGAAAAGCAAAGTGCCCTGAGGACCCAGAGGGGCAGAGGAAGCTGCCTGGAGGGGGGGCATTCTCACCAGCCCTGTGGGAGGGCCAGGAGCTCTGGAGATGGAAATCGGGCTGAGAGTAAGGGTCTTGGTGACAGGAAGGGCACAGGTAGTGCCTGGGGTCCCCCAGGTCAGGGAGGCCTGAACTTCGCCCCTCCTGCTCATGTACTCTGCTTCCAGGCCTGGGAGCCACAGCACAGGCTGGGGGTGAGAAGGGAGATCCCCTCCCAATGCTGCCTCCTCCCCCAATCTAGATACTGGCACCTCCTGGTCCTCTCTGCCTGCCAGGGTGCCCTCACCTCTGAGATTGGCAGCAGCCTCCTTTGGCCTACTAGGGGTCCCAAGAGGCCACCCAGGAGCCTGGAGATCTGAACTCCAACTCTGGCTCTGTGGGCCTTAATTTTCCACATGTTAAATGGGAAACTGTGCTCTCTGAGAGCCTAACTTAGGTTACAGATAAAGAAACTGGCCCGGCGCGGTGGCTCATGCCTGTATTCCAGCACTTTGGGAGGCCAAGGTGAGTGGATCAACTGAAGTCAGGAGTTCAAGACCAGCCTGGCCATCATGGCGAAACCCTATCTCTACTAAAAATACAAAAATTAGCCAGGCATGGTGACACATGCCTGTCATCCCAGCTACTCGAGAGGCTGAGGCAGGAGGATCACTTGAACCTGGGAAGTGAAGGCTGCAGTGAGCCAAGATCATGCCACTGCATTCCAGCCTGGGCGACTCCAGCCTCCATCTTAAAACAAAGAAACTGCGGTGTGGAGAGGCTCAATTGCCAGCTCACCAAGGACAGAGCTGGGACTCAAACTAGGGTTATTCTGGCCCTAAAGGTCAACACTATCTCCAACAGACCACATCTCTCAATTCCACGGTTGCTTGGCAGAAGATCACTCCCTAGCCAAGGCTTGCAGGCCTCCACCTTGGGTCCCTGGCTATAAACCTGTAAGTCATGACCCCTCCACTTACAACTGGCTGAGATGCCTTTACCTTGCAGAGACTCAGCCCTCCCTAGCCTTCCCGCCATTGTGGGCCATGCGGAAAGGTTGGGAGATGGCTCTTGGATGCCTGGGCAGAGCCTAGGGTTTCCCCACGAGGAAACGCAATCTCAGAGAAAGGGGCTATGCTGGCATCAAGAGCAACCGAGAGAAAGAGCAGGTGCAGTGGCTCATGCCTGTAATCCCAGCAGTTTGGGAGGCCACAGTAGGTGAATTACCTGAGGTCAGGAGTTTGAGACCAGTCTGGCTAACACGGTGAAACCTTGTCTCTACTAAAAATACAAAAATTAGCCAGGCATGGAGGCAGGCACCTGTAATCCCAGCTACTCAGGAGGCTGAGGCAGGAGAATCACTTGGACCTGGGAGGTGGAGGTTGCAGTGAGCCGAGATCACACCACTGCACTCCAGCCTGGGCGACAGAGCAAGACTTCATCTCAAAAAAATAAAAAAGCAACCAAAAGGAGCACCACCTCCTTGGGTCTTGTGGCCTGTGTGTGTGTCTGAGTAGGTGCATGTACCCATGTGCACATATGTGTGCATGCTATGTGTACATGCACATGCCTGTGTAGGTGTCTGCATGTATTTGTGTACATACATGTATGCATATGTGGCCATGATTGCATATATATGTTGTGTGTGGACACACATATGTGTCTGTACGTGTGTATGTATGCCCTAGAGCCTTGGATGAGGGAGAGAGGAGCAGCCCATGTGCACTAAAGAAGAAATCATCCAGGAACTGGGAAAACAGACCCACAGACCTAAACCCTGCCCTGAGACACTCACAGAGAGGTAGAAGGCACTAGGTGCCCAGGTGTGGGACCAACAGGAAGCTCTGAGGATTCAGGGAAAGAAATCACTCACGCTTCCTGTGGAGATGAGAAAATCCTCGGAGAAGGACAAAGCATGTGGGCTGGTTTGAAAGACAGGCAGAAGGACCCCTGAAATCACCTGGGGACTCTTCTTGCTTCAAAACACATCCACTAGGGTAG
Source organism: Ateles fusciceps (assembly GCA_036589455.1). Lineage (NCBI taxonomy): Eukaryota > Metazoa > Chordata > Mammalia > Primates > Atelidae > Ateles > Ateles fusciceps. Next base: position 3,870,226 of record JAZHEH010002317.1, on the reverse strand, counting down.
TATTTCTTTAAAAAGAGGACAGTAAGTGCTGGTGAGGATGTGGAGAACTGCAACCTTCATACATTCCTGGTAGGAATGTAAAATGGTGCAGCCACTGTGGAAAACAGTCTGGTGGTTCCTCTAGACATCAAGCATAGCGTCACCATGGGACCCAGCAATTACCTTCCTAGGTGTAGACCCAGAAGAACTGAAAACAGATACTTGTATGCTAATGTCCAATCAAAATGCCCATAAACGGATGAATGGATAAGCAAAATGCAGTCTGTTCGTACAATGGGATACGATTCAGTCATAAAACGTAATGAGGCACTGACACATGCTATGACATGGATGAACCCCAACAACATGATGCTGAGTGAAAGAAACCAGACACAAAGAGCAACACAGTGAATGATTCCATGCATATGAAATGTCCAGAACAGGCAAACCCAGGGAGACAGGTAGTACATTAGTGATTGCCAGGGGGTGGGGAGGGGGAATGAGGAGTGACTGTTTAATGGATATGGGGTTTCTTTCTGGGATGATGAAAATGTTTTGGAACTAAAGTTGGTGGTTGCACAGCATTGTGAGTATACTAAATGTCACTGAATTGTTCACTTAAAAATTGTTGTTTATGTTACATGAATTTCACCTCAATAAAAGCAAAACAAGACAACACCCAATCAAGTAAGCCCAAAGCCCCTACTCCCAAAAGAATTTCTTCTAAATGCTGTAGAGAGCTGACAGCCTGAGCCCTGTGCATGCAGACATGGGGCAGGCCAGTGCCTTGCCCCAAGGCACATAACCCATGGGCCTGTCAATATGTTGGAGCTCGTTTTGTTGGAGCTGGGACCGGGGGCTGTGGCAGCCAGAACCCAGCCATGCATCCATCTGTCCAAGACCCAGCTGGAGTGGGGCTTGGCCAGTAGCCTTAAGCACATAGGAAACTCCCAGTCAGTAGCTCTAGCAGGAACCTATGGGCTTCCTGGTAATGACAAGAGGGCAGCAGTACCTCAGACACAGCAATTAGTCCTCAGACCAGAGACAGCACACACCACAAACACAGCGGACACAGGTGCAGGGCAGTAGCACCTGGGATGTGCAGCAGACCCCCTGCCCATCACCAAGCTGTCTATCCCACACCCCAGCCTCGAGGACTGCCCAGAGGGAAGCTGTCCAGCCAGCCAGCCTGAGCATGAATGCCAACAACCTCACCCCCAACCTCCCCCTCCAAGCATGCTAATGCCTGTCACAGAACCACCTCTCCCAGCAATGCCTGGTTTCTTTCACCTTTCTTTTTAATAGGAAAGCAGACATATGCACACATGCTTGCTCACCCAGAGGTGCACAAGGAAAGGCTCTGGAAGCTCAGAGAAAGAGCAATGACTCCAGCTAGCCCTTAGAGGCCAGAGTGGCTCTGCCTGGCTGGGAGGGATGCCCATCCATCCAACAGGCTCTCACAAAGGGCCCTGAGAGTGCTAATGCTCATCATCTACAAGATGGGAGACACTGTCATCTTGCCACAATCCTAGTCAATGGAGCTTCTTAAAAGACACTGCATGTGTCGGCCAGATGAACAGGGCCTTGCTGCACAAGTGCAGGAAGGTCTGAGCATCTAACGGGACTATATGATGCTTAACAATTACATTCATTATAGGCATAAGGATAGGTGTTCAAAAAAACCCTGGTGTAGTCGGGCACAGTGGCTCACACCTGTAATCCCAGCACTTTGGGAGGCTGAGACGGGTGGAAAACAAGGTCAGGAGATTGAGACCATCCTGGCCAACTGGGTAAAAGCCAATCTCTACTAAAAATACAAAAATTAGCTGGGTGTGGTGGCACGTGTCTGTAATCACAGCTACTTGGGAGGCTGAGGCAGGAGAATCGCTTGAACCCAGGAGGTGGAGGTTGCGTAGCCGACATTGTGCCACTGAACTCTAGCCTGGTGTCAGAGTGAGACTCTGTCTCAAAAAAACAAAACAAAAGAAACCTAGAGTGACAGGTGTTTTGAGGAGCCCAGAGGTAATTTTATGCTCCAGAACAGCTTTGGGATCTTCTAGGAGCTGGAGGTCAGTCCTCCCAATCTTGACGGCCCACCGGGAGGCCAGGTGGAGCTGAAGGCCGAGGGGCTGCCGTGGTCTGGGTTCACCCTGACTTGGGTGGGAACTAAGAAGCAATAAAACAACAGCACTATTGGCAGATCAGCCTGGTCCTCGAACAGGCTGAGCTATTTCCAGAGTGCTCAGAGATGTGGGGGGGCTGATTTAAGCCTCTTCCTCTCTCTCCACTCTCTAGAAATAATTACGGGGTAAGTGGTTCAAGAGGGAATTGAGTGGCCCTTCTAAAGCAGCTCAGAGCAAACAGACCCCCAGAGAGGCTGGGTTCACATTCTGTCCTCTTCCCAGTCAAGGCTCCCATGTAGGGGAACCTGGACAAACCCTTGCAACTTCCTCAAGTTCCTCCCAGAAGGCAGCTGGGGCTGCAGGCTCTGCTGGGAGCTCCTCCCCTGATCTGGGTGGAAGGTGGGAGCCCAACAGGCAAACCCAGAGATGGGAGGTGGAGGCCCTGCCTGCCAAAGCCTCTCCCCCACACCAATAACTCAGCCTGATGCTGTGATTAAGGGGCTGCACAGCAAGAAGCTGGAGGAGCCCTACTGGGTTGCAGGGACTGGAGGCAGTGATATGCCCAAAGGAGCCAGAGCCAGGCCAACAGCAGGTTCATAGTCAATATGGGAGGCCCAGAGACTCTCAGTCTGGAGGAAAGCTGCCAGGCTAGGCCATGCCAGGCACTAAGGGTGGGCAAGAGGCCAACAGGAGAGCTGGGATGGAACCTCTATGTAGAAAGAACTGCAGCCAGGACCTCAGCAAGTGGGAGCAGTAGTCCCATCTGGAGTCAGCCAGAGGCAGCCGGGTATTGTGTTTCAGGTTAATCAGGCACTAAGTAGGGAGACTGGAGGTGTCTCCTAGGCAAGAGCCTCTAGCTCGTCAAAGGAGCCTGTCATCCTCAAACTCCTGTGTGCGTCTCTAAATGAGCCACATGTCTGACACTGCTGTTCTGCAGGCAGTCAGGGTGGTGAGGAAAGTGTTGAGCTGGGAGCTAGGAGACAGGCCCTGTGCTCCTGGGCAAGTCATTTAACATCTCTGGGCCTTATATACCTTCCTGTCTGTGGAATGGGGTGTTATGCACTGAATGTCTGTGTCCCCCTAGAAAGCCTGACCCCCAGTGTGATGGTATTTGGAGATGAGGCCTTTGGGTGGTAATCAGGACTAGATGAGATCATGTGGGTGGGGCCCTCGTGATGAGACTGGTGTCCTTAGAAGAAGACAAAGGGTGGAAGATGAGGGATTACTTAATGGGTACAGCGTATTTGAGTGATAGATATCCTACAAGTACTATTTTGCAATCTGTACATGCAACAAAATTACAGTTGTATCCCATACATTTACACAAATAAAAAACAGAAGAGAAAAAGAAAAGAGGAGAAGATACCAGAGCCCACTGGCTCCCTGCCATGTGAGGACACAGGGAGAAGGCGCCATGTGCAAGCCAGGAAGAGGGCCCTCACTAGAAACTGCACCTGCCAGGCCTTGATCTGGAACTCCGGGCCCCCAGAATTGTGAGGAAGTATGTTCTTATTGCTCTATGCCCCCAGTTTGTGTTATTTAGTGATGGCAGCCCAAGCAAACTGAAACACAGGGATAACATCTGGGCCAGGGAGATAATGGTGCTGAACACAAGGGTGAGTGTTCCCACTGTAGGTGCCGGGACACAGTGCCACACGCCCACGGTATGCCCTGTGCACCCGGCACCGTGCCTGGAGGACAGGGATCCAGCACAATTCACACTTACCAGAAGTTCTGGGGCAGGCACTGCACTGCGAAGGCCACAACTTCACCCAACCCACATGTGGTGTCTGTGCACTGGTGCGACCCATCCTCACCCCATACCCACCCTTGCCCCACAACCCACCTGTATCATGTACAGCTGGGCGATGCGGTACTCCTCCACGGTCATCGGCAGAGGAATCCGATATTCCTTTATAATCATCTTGGAGTCCAAGCCTTCCCGTCGATGGGGAACTGCAAGTTGGGACTTCTAGGCAAAGTTCCTTAAATAACCATGACAAAATTCACCGAGGACCCCTGGGAGAGAGAGAGGACAGAACAGAACAGTCACTTTCTGCAAAGGATGGTGGATACCATAACACAGAGGAAAGACCCGGTCTAGACCTGAGGCTAGAATTCTGGCCTCCAATCAGGCATGATCCAACAGTGCGATTGAGCAGGTTCTCTCCTTTCCAAACTTTATTTTTCTTGTTTGCTAAGAGCTACCGAAAGGACAAGTGAGAGGCTATGTGCAAACTCTCTGATCAACAAACAGCTATGGGAAAATAAAGAATTATCACTCCATTAGCAAGGGCCGGGGTAAGAACACTGTGCTCTTGTTTTACTCACAATCCTAACAAGCTACAGCATCCATTTCCCCAGTACTGACACAGTGAGTAATGATAGCTGGTCACGGAAAAGCAGGCAGATTAAATAAAACTAAGAAGCACAGACATAAGACATTCACAAGTCAGTGGTCTGAGCCATGTCATTAGAGGCACATGACATTACTGTGTCCCTGGGGAAGACTCTGAGTGATTTAAAGTTTGGTTTCAGTTCAATCCAATAAGAAACATTTATTGGCATCTATTGTATTCCTTCCATTGGGCTATGTCTGGGAAGTATATGAGACAAGATAAGCAGACAGTGAACTCATAGCAACTCTAGTTAAGTGACAAAGAATATATTTGATGAAGATTTACAACTAAGCAATCAAATTAAAAAAAAAAAAAAAAACTGGGCTAGGAGCAATGGCTCACACCTGTAATCCCAACACTTTGGAAGGCCAAGGCAGGCAGATCACTTGAGGTTTGGAGTTCAAGATCAGCCTGACCAACATGGAGAAATCCATCCCTACTAAAAATACAAGAATTAGCCGCAGGTGGTGGAGGGAGCCTGTGGTCTCAACTACTTGGGAGGCTGAGGCAGGAAAATCCACTTGAACCTGGGAGGTGGAGGTTGCAGTGAGCTGAGATTGCGCCATTGCACTCCAGCCTGGGGGAAAAGAGTGAAACTCTGTCTCAAAAAAAAATTTTTTTTTAAAAAAACATACTTAGTGCTTGGAAGAGGTGCATACTCAGTTATCTGGAAAATGAAATTGCCTCTTACAATCCAAGCCCCAGATGCCTGAGGCTTTGCCATAAATATCATTTGGTCACCTTCAAAGATCACATGCTGTTAACATGAAGCCAAGTGAAGGTTTCCAGCACAGACGATAAAGAAATTTTATATTTATTTATGTTTTAGAGACAAGGTCTCACTCTGCATCCAGGCTAGAGTGCAGTGGTCCAGTCCCAGCTCACTGTAGCCTTATCTCCTGGGCTCAAGCGATCCTTCATTTCAGCCTCCTGAGTAGCTGGGACTACAGGTGCACGCCACCCACACCTAGCTAAAGGATAGTATTTTAGCAAGACTACTCCAAGGACAGCCCCAGGGAGGATTCACAGCGACCATGGGCAGGACTCCTGCTAAGTGATAAATAAAAGCAAGGGCCTGGCCAGTCAGGTGACTTCCCCGGGGCATAGTTCTCTACCTGGCATTGGAGCGTCACCCAGGCGCTAAAGCGTTACCGGGTAGCCAACAAGATTGAGAAAAACGTATTTACCAGAATTCTCAAGAATACCAGTAGATGGGGTTGAAAGAAGTTCTTGAGACCACTCCAAGGACAGTGGCCAGGGAGGATTCACAGTGACCATGGGCAGGACTCCTGCTAAGTGATAAAAGCAAGGGCCTGGCCAGTCAGGCAACTTCCCTGGGGCCTGGTTCTCTACCTGGCATTGGAGCGTCACCCAGGTGCTAAAGCATTACTGGGTAGCCAACAAGATTGAGAAAAACATTTTTACTAGCACTCTCAGGAATACCAGTAGATAGGGTTGAAAGAAGTTCTTAAACTACTTAGGGAGAGAGGAAAGGTCTGCTAAAGGTGCTCTGTCCCTTGTGTTAGCCTAAAACGGTGGCCCCTGATTGTTTAATTCATGGCAGGTAGGAACGTCAGCCCAAAGCCCATTCAAATTCTTACATCCATCCTGGCATTATAGGAGGCCAAGACAGGAGGACTGCTTGAGGCCAAGAGTTCAAGACCAGCCTGGGAAACATAGCAAGACCCCCACTCTCTATTAAAAAAGAACCCAATTCTCACATCCGGTTACTTTAAATATAGACCCAATGAAACTCTTTTTAGCCAGTTAGAGCCTAGATACTTTACACACCCCAGAAACTGCACCCAACATCTGCTGGCCGTAGATAAGATAACCCTGGATCCCAGACCCCGACTACCCCTTGGAGGTCTCTGACCCAGACTCCCCATAGTGCTGCTGAGCAACATCACCTAGACACAGAAACCCCCCTCTACCTCCCCCTCTCCCTGGGAAGTTTCCTTGCCCTGTTCCCCTTCTGGGGGTAGCCCCAAGGCCCTACTATATCCAGAAGGACTCATGCTAGGAGGGGCTTCCCCCTCTCCTGCAACCTGTCCACTAGCCTGTCTGATCCCTGATCAACCCCAAAACTCCCCAGAGGCTGTGCTCAAGTGAAAAGAGACCATTGCTGACCTTCTTCAAGGTCAATGGGTCTAGCTAACAGCCCATGGGGCCTGCAGGTTTGGGGCCTGAGGCTTTGTGGAGTTCTTCCCCATGCTCCCAGACTCAACTCTACCTGCCTAGACCCACATGTTGAAGCTCAAACCTGGCTGGAAGCTGAGGCCACAGGAGAGAGAAGCGATGGCCCTGCAGTCCCCAGGCTGCACCTTATTCTGTGAGGTATGAAATAAGAGCTGGTTCAGCCAAAGCAGCAAGAAACCCAAGTCTGACACCTGGATGGACTTCCAGCTGGCTGGGAAGGTAGCACAGGCACCTGATTTGTGAAGCTTACATACAAAAAAGATAGAGAGCCTTATGCTTGAGAGAAGTTGGGGGAAATTAGGTTTGGGGACAGGAAGGGAAAACTAAAGTTCAGTGGGGTTGTTTCTGAAGCTTCTTCACATGGTTCTTCATTGAAGACCCAGAATCACCCAATCAGTAAGGCACAGCAGGTGCCTGGTGTCAAGCAACACACCTGTGTGACATGCGGCACACACCCAGCCTCTGTGGGGCCTCAGATGGGCTCCTTTACTGTGGGACAAATGCAGCGACCCAGAGTGGGCAAGTCTCATTTAGTCATCTAAATAACAACATGGTCAGACACAGACTCTAAATGTTCTTCAGAAACCTTCAGAGTCTAAGCACTCTGCCCGTTCAGAGTCTCAACCCCTCCAGGGTACATGACCTGTCCTGCTCACCCCATGCAAATCAGTCCTTTCTCAATCCTCTCAGATTCCAGGCACACCATGGACTAGGGAGGCAGGAGCCCCTGGGCCGGATTCGTCATGTTCCTTAAACATCTCCATCTCCTCAAATAACAACCAGGGGTGAAATCTCACAGCCTGAGCCAGCACCCAGACATTGGCTTGGGTCTCTGATTTCACAGACTCTGTGAGCATGTGTCTGGAACAGATATCTAATGATGTTCCCCAGAGACAACCTGCCAGGTGAGCTGTAATTGCACAGGTGGTATTCACAGCTCCACGTGCAGGCAGAGGGACAGAGACAGAGAGGGAACACACACCACCCACCTGGAGGGCCCAGAGGCCCCTTGGAGGCTCGAGGCTCCTGGCACCTGGGTGGAGCTGGGCAAAGCTTAGGACCGTGCAGGGGCAACAGCCACACGGTGGAAGAGCATCAGACAGTGCAAGTGCTCAGGATGCAATTCCATCAAGGCTGGCTTAGGGAAAAGCAACCATGTTTCTGCCCGCAGGAATGAAAAAACTGTAGAGGTAAGGAGGTAGGTAAATACATGGATAGGAAGAAGAAAAGAATAAATAAATGGTTCTGTGTCTTATAGTTAGATGCATGAATGACTGATAGGAGAGAGGACTCAGAACTCTAAGAGTGACACAGAACATGATGGGACGTCACAGTTTGAAGCTCACTCCGGGATCTGACTGCAAAGCCTCACAATGCCTTTACCAGCTGTGTGACCTGCTATAAAAGCCTCTGTACCTGCTGAGCCTTGGTCTCTCCATATACAAAGTGGAGATAATACTATCTGGAGTTACCATGAGTGTCATGAAAACGAGATAAGTCGCTCAGTCCAGAGGGGTCTCAGGAAAGGCTTCATGGATGGTGGAGCTGGGCTCTCTGAGATCTTGGGATTCTGCTTGGCAGAGCTGGGGGCAGGTGTGAGAAGGACTCAATCCAGTAAGAAGGAACAGCATGAGCAAAGACCCCAGGGCAGGACGTGGGGCTCCATCGAGCGGCCTCCCATCATGCACCCATGGCATGGTTGGGCTGCATCCTGAGGAGATGAGGTGGGGCTCTCTGAAGCATGAGTTTAGGGGCTTAGACATCCTTAAAGTCCTCTTAAAAATAATTACCTGGCGAGGTATGGTGGCTCACACCTATAATCCCAGCACTTTGGGAAACCAAGGCAGGAGGACTGCCTGAGCCCAGGAGTTCAAGACCAGCCTGGGCAATACAGTAAGATCCTGTCTCTTCAAAAAAATCATACACTTAAAAAAAATTAGTCAGGCATGGTGGCACACACTTGTAATCCAGACACTTGGGGAGGCTGAGGTGGGAGGATGGCTTCAGCACAGGAGGTCAAGGCTGCAGTGAGCCATGTTTGCACCACTGCACTCCAGCCTGAATGGCAGAGACCCTGTCTCAAAAGTAAATAAATAAAATACAAAAGAAAAAAGAAAAAAAATTATATGATGCTGAAATCCAACCAACCAAAAAGATAAGTCAAAATGAGGTCATAAATGGAGAACTCCTGATGAACACAGCATTGATATTTTTGAAATAATGGCAATTATGTGATTGAATTGAATATCAAAACCTCAACACTGTACACAAATAAAAATATAACTAAGACAAATTTGGAGTGGAAGAACAAAGGTAGAAATATAGTTTCCTCAACTTCCATAGCATACCAGTTAGTTCATTAAGTAGGTAGAAAAATTAATAAGGGATGAACAGGCAGAGAATGGAGGATTTTAAGGGCAGTAAAACTACTCTGTGGGATACTACAATGGCAGACGTACGTCATCACACATTTGTCCAAACCCATAGAAGGTACAACAGCAAGGGTGAGCCCTTGTGTAATCTACGGACTCTGGGTGATGCCATGTCACTGCAGGCTCATTCGTTGTAATAAATAGGGCACACTGGTGTGGGATGCTGAGAGTGGGGGAAGGGGTATATGGGAACTCTGTACTTGCCACTCAATTTTGCTGTGAATCTAAAATGGCTCTAAAAATTAAAGTTTAGGTGGCTCATGCCTTAATCCTAGCATTTTGGGAGGCCAGTGTAGACAGATCACTTGAGGCCAGGAGTTTGAGACCAGCCTGGGCAACATGGCAAAACCCTGTCTCTACAGAAAATACAAGTTAGCCAGGCCTGGTGGAGTGCCTGTAAGGTCAGCTACTCAAGAGGCTGAGATGGGAGGATCACCTGAGCCTGGGAGGTGGAGGTTACAGTGAGCCAAGATCGTGCCACTGCACTCCAGCCTGGGCGACAGAGGGAGACCCTGTCTCAAAAAATAAATAAATAAAGTTTATTATTTAAAAAATTAATGACTTTAACCTTTTAAAAGTTTTTCTCTCAGAAAATAGATTAGAGGTCACCAGGGGCTGGGGTTGGAGTAAATGGGAGTAGTTGTTTAATAGTTACAGAGTTTCTATTCGGATGATAAAAAAGCTTTGGAAGTGGCAATGGTGACGGTTGCTCAACATTATGAATATACTTACTGTGATGAAATTATACACTTAAAAACTGTTAAAATGGCAAAGTTTATGTTATATATACATATATTTACCACAATTTTAAAAAATCAATAATATTATATATCAAAACCATTGAATTGTATACTTTAAATGAGTATATGTATGGTATGTCATTATACCTCAATTGGGCTATTTTCAAAAGTTTTTCTCTTACGTTCTTTAACCTTTTAGGACTATTATCACTTACAATAAAGAAATCCTTTTCCTCAGTTTAGCAACTCCCATTTCACTTAAGATACATGAAAATCGATACATTTGTCTGGTTAAATTCAAATAACATTTAATTTTTATTTTTAAAATGCATGAAGAACATGATACTTTTTTAAAAAAAGTTATTACTACTCTGTATATGTCATTTGGATGAAGAGTGTGGAATAAATGTTCACTGAATGCTGGAGAGGGTTCCATCAGATCCATGGAATTTGTGGGCAACTTTTACCTGCACTTTATTACACAATGTTTCAGAAGGCAGCAGCTGCAGCATTTGAGTGGTGTGTGTGTAAATAGCTAGAGAAGGCCTGGTAGCATTGTGATTAAAACAAATAAAATAAAATAATCAGCTAGACCTTCTGCCATCTCCCAGCTGTGACTGTGGGCAAACTGCTTAATCTCTTTGATCTTTTGTTTTGTCTTCTAGGGGTGAGAACCGCCCCTGCCTGGCTGGGGTAACTGTGGATTAAATGAGATGATGCACATGAAGTGCTCAGCCTTGTTCCAACCAGCGTTCAACTAGTGGGAGTGAGCAACAAGGTGGCAGTGCTGTGCCCAGCAGGGTCTGGAAGGCAGGTCCCTGAGACACAGGGCCTGTGGGCTTCCTGGTGGTGCTACCTACTCCCAGGTGCAGACAATAAACTCAAGCCTGAAGGAGGGGGCAGCTCTGCTGTGGTGCTGGCTGGCCTTACAGCCAGACATGGACCTGCTAGGGCAAGAGTCCTTCTCGCTTTCTCCCTGGTTGAGCCTGAGGCCAGGGAGCACGGCAGATCCTCCCCCATCAGAGCAGTGTGACTTGTGTGTCTGCCTATCCCTGGAGCCCCCTCAGCCGGAAGCCAAACCCTCACTCAGACAGTCTACCCAGTCTGGCTACCTGGGTGCATGCAAGACAAATACACATTTAATCTCGTCTCTACTGGAGCCGTGATGGGTTAGACGGAATTATGTTTTACTGCTACCTACAGGGCATCTTTTGGGGCCTGGCACAGCCAGAGGAAAAAAGACACATACAGGTCTCCAGAGGCCCTTCAGGGAGGGAGGCCAGGCAAGGGGTCTGGGTGGCAGCCCACACGCACAGCCCACATGACGCTGCTCCAGGGATGACAGGGACCATTCCCTGGGCCTCAAATGTGGCACCTGGGCCCTGGCCCTTAGAAAAGTCTTTAGGTTCCAGACCCTGGAATTCACAACCCTAGGAAGAACCCCTAGCCCCATGTTCACTGATGTCTTTGAGGAAACACCTGACCAGACCATGTCAGAATGGGGCCACTCAGAGACGCTATGGAGCAAGAGTCCAGCTGTGGGCAAGGTGCGAGGTACAGGCTGCATCCAGGCCAGGGCTCCAGGCACAGGCAGATGATCAAGAAGAGCTGTGAGGGATGTCACCAGAGAATCAAGGGTATGGCTTACCACCAAGACACAGAGCACCAGTTAGGCCTCCTGGGCTGGAGCCCAAAGATCTTCCTGAACCTCCCAGGCGTTAGAGGGGAAAAGTGACATAGAAAGAGCTTCAGGTTCATGGGGCAGCGGTGGCCAGGCTGGAGGCACGTGATGAAGACTTAAAGTGGATTACTGGGGTTTGGCCCAGGATGGGGAGGTGGGGGCGGACCAAGCAGGGAGGTGGACAGCTCCTTTAAGTGGAGGCCACGAGACACCGTGACTGGGAGGGGAAGCACGAGAATTGAGTTTACAGAACTTAATCTGTTTTTCCATGATTAGCAGGGGTCTGACGTCACAGATGGAATTTAGGAGTGAGGCTGTGCGAAGTCAAGGGGGGGATGGAATCCGTCCAAATGCAGTTCAGCTGCCTTCTTGCTATTAAGTCTGGAAACTACTCCAAGCCAGGCCAGCGGGAAGCCTGGCTTTTGCAGCAGTGGGAAGCAAGGGAGCCGCCGGCAGGTCTGGGGGCCTGAGACTCAGGACTGTGGGTGTCCATAACCTCCTTCTGCCTCCGTTGGGTTCCTCCACCTCTTGCTTTAAGAGAGCTTCCTTCTTCTGCTCTCTGCTTCCCAAACCTACTAGTCCCCAATCAGGAGCCGAAGCAGGCAATAGTAAAAGCACTTCCTCTCCAGATGCAGTCAAAGCTTTGGATGAATGGGAGGCGGCACAGAGGGATACGAGGCTATTCTTTGTCCAGCGACCGGCCCCTAGGCCTGGGCTGGGGTTGCGGGAGTGTGCTGCTCTGAAGGTGCGAGTTATGAGTTCAGCACTGATCAGCTGCCTCTCTGTGTCCTGGAGCTGAAACCAGGAGAGGTCATGTACCCACAGAATCGTCCAATCTCTCCCCCAGAGTAGTTCCACCGTTATGTGTTAAACACTGGGCTTCCAGCAGATTTCTTTTGAAGAAAGGATTTCTGGGCTAAGAAACAAGCAGAGGACCCTGCTGCAGGCCAACCCTCCCTTTACAAATGAGGAGACTGAGGCTCAGGGAGCGGGCAGAGAGCTGGGTTGGGAACCAAGGCCCTGACTCCCAGCTTCTTCCTCCACTCAGCTGTACAAGGGGAGGAGGGGCAAGGACCAAGGATACTTTGAGCAGGAGGACACAGCCCCTACCCCCATCCACTGAAGTGTCCTTGACCCCTTTAAGCAGGACACAACTCCTTCCTCTAATGCTGGCCTGAGCAGTGAAGAGGCGGTCCCAGAGAGCCTCAAAGCCCTGGGCACTGCTGCAGTTACCCCAAATCCCATAGAAAGTCATAAATCTCACCATTGTACGCTTGGAGTGCCAAGCTGGGGCAACTGCCAAGCCACTGCAGGAGTTGGTCACCAGACCCCACAGCACAGCGGCCACCTGGGGGCACCGTGGTGTGTGCAGTGCTCTGCAGCTCCAAGAGCAGGAGCAAGATGCTAGAATTGTGATGCATCTCTATGTAATGCCTCAACCCAAACAACAGCCCCAGGGAAGCAATGGTGCATCCTGCTCAAGGACTGCGGCAAGGCAAGACAGCCCTGTTTTTATGACTCCTACTCCCTAGCTGTGGCTGTCAGCATAGCATCCTTGGTTGGGTGGAAAAGGGCAAAGATATGCATGTGAGGAAATAAACCTGAAACTCAGAGCCTCCAAGATGATGAGCATGGCATGAAGGAGAATTATCTGAAACTCATTTCCTACCTCAGTCCTCTGGGGACCCTGCTGGTCACAGAGCTACTACCACCACCATACTGGCCCCGGGTTGGTGCTCCGCTAATCTAACAGTAAGTATGGCTGAAATAAGGCTGGGCCCTTAACCAAAATGCTATGGGAGGCTCAGATGTGACAACAGAAATATGCCCAGAGGGGACTTTGGCCCCAGCAGTTAGGGTCTAAGCTGTGGCTACAAAATTGTAGGCTGGGGTTTGCTCGGGGGCCTTCCTTTCTCACTTCTGGTCAGCTCCCCGTGGCCACCACCATTTCAGCAGTAGCACCCAGATCATCCTACATAAGAAGTGCCGGGGCTTTTCAGGAGCCCGTTGGCCTTAGAAATGACCAGTCCTGGCCGGGCGCGGTGGCTCACGCCTGTAATCCCAGCACTTTGGGAGGCCGAGGTGGGCGGATCACGAGGTCAAGAGATCAAGACCATCCTGGCCAATATGGTGAAACCCCGTCTCTAAAAAAAAAAAATGACCAGTCCTGGCCAGGCATGGTGGCTCAAGCCTGTAGTCCCAGCACTTTGAGAGGCCAAGGCGGGCAGATCACAAGGTCAGGAGTTCGAGACCAGCCTGGCCAACATGGTGAAGCCCTGTCTCTACTAAATATACAAAAAAAAAAAAAAAAAAAATTTGTTGGGGGTGGTGGCAGGTGCCTGTAGTCCCAGCTACTTGGGAGGCTGAGGCAGGAGAATCACTTGAACTGAGGAGGCAGAGGTTGTAGTGAGCTGAGATCGCGCCACTGCACTCCAGCCTGGGTGACAGAGTGAGACTCTGCCTCAAAAAAAAAAAAAAAAAAAGAAAGAAAGAAATTACCCGTCCTTTAGAGGTGAAAGCTCCCAGCTTCTGGGGCATGCAGAGGGAGGGCCCCCTGAGATGCTTAGAGGCTGGGAGCCTGCTGGCAGAGAGCTGGCTGTGCTGCAGGCCCTGTCCCAAAGCAAAATTCAGCTCGATCAATTCTCCAGAGAAATCAGAGCTTTCTGGAACTATTCAGGATACCAGAGTTGATAAGAGGCACTGCTGAGATTTTCACCCGGGTTACTCCCGAACTGGTGATGTGATAACAGAGAAGATATATAATGAGAATACAAAGGCCCCTGAGTGCTTACTCCTCTGGGCCAGGCTTCAAATCTGTGACAGGACACCCCAAGAGGGCCCAGCTCCTGCAGTCCTACTTCACTGATCCAGTTCCGTCCCTATTTCCCACTCCTGATTTTATACCTTCTCTCCATCTTGAGTCTTCTTTACTTCTTTATTTTTAATTTTTTTAGAGATGGAGTCTCGCTTTTTGCCCAGGCTAGATAGAGCACAGTGGCACAATCCTAGCTCACTGCAGCCTCCAACTCCTGGGCTCAAGCGATCCTCCTGCCTCAGCATCCTAAGTATCTTGGACCACAGGCATGTGTACCATGCCAGCTCCAGTCTTTGTTTCCTCAAATTCCCATCATCAAATGGACCAATCCACTGCACCAGTCCACTAGCTGCTGTTGCAATGCATGGACATCTCTGCTCCCATGAAGGCCAACTCTCTGTCACTGGGGCCCATGCCCTCTTGTCATTCAGGGACCTTCTCCCAAAATGCTCCCGTCTCTTGTCTCTCTACTGGACCTCCCCCACTCACCATCAGCATTCAAACATGCAAGTTATAGCTCCCATATCTGCCAAAACAAAACAAAACAAGACCCCGCAGTCCCCCTCAACTCCACCTCCTTAGCACCATCCCACTTCTCTGATTCCCCTTATAGCAAATCCTCCTGAAGCGTAGCTATACTTAGTGTTTCCACGGTCTCACCTCTGATCTCTTTCCAGCCCACTTTGACTGCCCCATTCCACTGAAACCATATTGGTCAAGTTCACAAATGACCTCCATGTTGCTAAGTCGGCAGACAATTCTCATCAAATTCAGTCTTTCCTTAATTCCTGTGTTTAACACAAATGGATTGAATGTTGGCTGCAGATGCCTCCCCCATGGCTTGTGGGCAGGTAGGCACAGCCCTGGAATACAGTTTTTCCCTGGACAAGGTTCTCCTTTTTACTCGGCCAACACACCTTCTACCTCAGTCCTCTGGGGAGCCCACCATGTGCAGGATTCCAGCACTGAGGCTCTCAGCCAACTTATTCGGGGTGCCTGTTAGTTATCAACTGCAAATTATGAATTTTTGTTGTTCCAAAATAACAGCTGGTATTGTGCAGCCTGCAAGGAGCACTGTAGGGTGGACCTCAAGTCCGGAGAGGCATAAATGCCATGCTGGAGTCTCAGGAGCCAGTGTCCCTAGTCCTGCTTCCTTAGGCCCACCCTACTCATCGTACCAAAGGCATACCAGCTCACCACTCTGAGCCCCCGCAGCTCCTTCTGCAATAGCTATGGCTGAGCAGGGTGCAGACCCAGCCATTCTTGAGTGTCGGAGTGAGAGCATCACAGCCCTTTAGTTCAGAGAAATTTCCCACAGCAGCTCCCTATGCTGCCTAAATTGGGGTTTCCCAAACTTGTCACATTAAACAGTCAACTGAGTGCTCCTTAAAGACACAGATGCTGGGGCAGCTGAACAGTCAGACTTAGTCCCCACCTCGACTCCAGCCCATCCTTCATGCATCCTATGAGGAGGGTGTAGGAGAAAATACAGTCTGCCCAGTCCTGCCTTTCCTGAAGGCATTCCCAGTGTGAATGGTCCCCTCCTATAAATGGTGCCAGGGTCTCATCAGACCCCACACCCCAACAGCCCCTGCCTTCTGGTGGGCACATATGGAAAACTAGACTCTTCTGCTTGGTCCTTGGTTTATAAATCCTGCCCATGATTTTACACACTTGGGTCCTATTAATACATTGTGTGTGACTTAATCCTTACAACTCCCTTGAGTTAAATGTATTGCCCCCACTTATTTAAGTATTTTACTGATATATAATTCACATGTCATGTAATTTACCCTTTAAAGTGGTTTTTAATATACTCAGAGTTGTGCAACCATCACCACTATCTAATTCCAGAACATTTTTCTCACCCAAAGAGAAACCCTGTACTCATTAAGCAGTCACTTCCCATTACCCCAGCCCCTGGTACCCACTAAGCTGCTTTTTGTTTCGATAGATTTGCCTATTCTGGACATTTCCTATCGGTGAAGTCACATAATATGTGCCTTCTGTGTCTGGGCTTTTTCACTCAGCATCATGTCTTCGAGGTTCATGTTGTAGCACTGTGAGAACTTCATTGCTTTTTATGACTGAATAATATTGTACTGCAAGGCTATTAGCCCCATTTTTATAACAGAGGAGACCTAGGGCTTTGTGTCATTAAGGTACCTCGCCCCATTACTTAGTAAGTGGTGGAGTCAGGTGTATCTACTGTACAGCCAGGACAGTAAATAGCTTAAGAATTGAACCATCATCTTCTATACTTAATTTATATACATATGTACCCCTAGCATTGATAATAGCATTTTATGGCTTAAAAATGCTTTTAGCTTTTTACTCTTGCTTTTTCAGAATGATCTCCCAAGGTGAAAAAGGCAATGATGTCCCCATTTTAGGAAGAAATGAAAGCCCCCAAAATTTAAGTGGTATATTCCAGGTTAGAGCTATGTATTGATTGATGCATGAATGGTGGCTGCACCTGACTCTGGATACAATGCAAGCTAACAGAGCTGCTTTAATGCTTTTTAATAAAGATGCATGATTTAGATAAATAATTTTTGTTTTTTTCTTTCAGAATATTTTGTAGTAAGTACAAACCTTCTGGCTGAGGGGAAAGTCCCACTTAAACTTTATCAGAGAGTGGTTGCTTGTTTTTATTCTAATGTTCTTAAATGATCTAGGAAATAAAGGTTGGTATCTCTTTCAAAATACAGGCTTCTCAGTTCCAGCCCAAAACAGCTGAGTTGCCAAGGGAGAGACCCGGGAATAAGAATTTTTAACAAGTCCTGTAGGTGGCTTGGATCAACAGAAACATTTGCCTAGAAGCCAAAGCTCCACAGTCTGGCAAATAAAGTCTTTAATATTCTTATCTCAACACCAACCCCCTCTTTCAGTAAGAATTCTAGTCACTCTGAACTCTATGCACCTAACAAATGTTCATTAAGCACCTCCTAGGGGCCAGGTTCTATGATGGGTGCTAAGGATACAGGGGACCAAGACAGAGTCCTCAGGGAGCCTCCAGGCTCCAGGGGGAGACAGACATTACATGAGTCATCAAAACCTAATGAGAAAAAAAATGGTGGAGGAACCCGATGGGAAATATTATTCAGTCTTAAAAAGAGACAGACATCATATGACTCATCAAAACCTAATGAGAAAAAAAAGGGTGGGGGGGGGGGGGGAACCTGATGGGAAATACTATTCAGCCTTAAAAAGGAAGGATATTCTGACATGTGCTACAACATGGATGAACTTTGAAGACATTAAGCAAAGGGAAATAAGCCAGATACAAAAGGACAAATATTGCATGATTACACTTACAGGAAGTCTCTAGAGTAGTCAAATTCATAGAGACAGAAAATAGAATGGTGGGTTCCAGGGACTTGGGGAAAGGAGAAAAGGGTAGTTAGTGTTTAATGAGGACAGAGTTTTAGTTTGGGAAGATGAAAAAGTCCTGGAGATGGATGGTGGTTATGGTTGCATAACACCATGAATGTCCTTAATGTCACAGAACTGTATGCTTAAAAATGGTCAACATGGGGCCTAGCACAGTGGCTCATGCATATAATCCCAGCATTTTGGGAGGCTGAGATAGGAGGATCACTGGAGACCAGGAGTTCGAGACCAGCCTGGGCAAAATAGTGAGACTCCATTTCTACAAAAAATAATAAAATTAGCCCAGCATGGTGGCATGCACCTGTTGTTCCAGCTACTCAGGAGGCTGAGGCTGAAGGATCCCTTGAGCCCAGGAGTTTGAGGCTACACTGAGCTATGATTGTGCCAAGGTATTCCAGCTTGGGCGACAGCGCAAGACCCTGTCTCTAAAACACACACATACACATACACACATACACACACCCTCCTACAAAAGCTCTGATGGGAGCCACAGTGGAGAAGCCAGGTGCTGCCTGAGGGTTCCATAACCAGAGGGACCTGACAGTAGCTCCCAAGTGTGCTTGTCCAGGAGAGCTTTGTGCCTGGGCCACCCTTTGCCCTGCCCTTGTCTCCTCCCTATCCTGTCTCTCGCCCACAGGGCTTTGTGCCTCCCTCAGTCCATCTACTTCCAGCTTCCATACGTGTAAGATCCCGTGTGCCCTGAGCCATAGCTTCTCCATCACCATTTTCCAGCCACCTGGCTGCCTGCTTTGTTAGGAACCTGCCATGTCAGCTCTCCATTCCAGCTACTGCCATGCCTGGGAAGCACCCATTCCCCCAGGCCAGGGAACAGCTCCTCATTCCCTGGCATCATCCAGGTCTGGGCACAAATGCATGCCCTCCCTGCCCCTTCAGTAGTGTAGCTTTCCTCTCCTGCCCAGTTCAGTCCCATTGCCATGCTCTGCAATGATCTGATTTGTGAATTTGTATACTGCCTCCCCTCCACCCCAGCACAGGTGACAGGAGGGCAGGGAACCTGTCTGTCTTATTTGTTGCCATAATCCCAGTAGCTAGAATAGTGCCCAAACAAAAGAAAAGGATTACATCTTTGATTTGTTTCTTCCTTCACAACAGGCGCTAGGCAGCCAGGGCCTGGCACTTAGTAGGTACTCAAGAAGGGTGACTGGCAAATGTTCACCAAAAAAAACCCTCTACAGGCAGATAACGCTGCTGCCAAGCAGCCAAAGTGCTAATTACAAACTGCTCTGTTAGCTGTTCCTTAGTGCAGCTAAGATTCTCCAAGAATAGTGCACACTCCCTGCCATGTCCCTGTTTCTTGACAGCGTCTGTGACTCAGACTTTTCATGGAGCCAGATTTGCCCTCCTCAAGAGCATTTGCAGGGCATAAATGTCGAACAGGACAATTGGATATTGATATGCATGGTATGGGCTGGGGGTGGGGGGTATGTGAAGTCATCTCAGCCCTTTCTGATGGGCAGGTTTGGGAGAGACAAGCTGGGCCCTGAATGAGACATGGCAATGCCAGGTGGCCCAAATGCCCTTAGAATAACTACCACCCCCTCTCTGACACACTCAGTGCAGCTCAGTTGATAAACACTCTGCCGAGACAATCTTGCTGGAAACTCAATGCTCAGAAGCAGTCTGGGCAAGATGGGAAGACAAAAGCCCAGAGGGGCTGAGTCATTTGACAAGGCCATACAGTGAGTCAGGGCAGAAGAGTACTAGACTCTGCATCTCCTGGCCTATGACCCAGGCCTGATCTACTGCACTCTTAGGTAAGCAGGAATCCTAGGTGTCTTAGGTCACCAATAATCAGGTCCAAATGCTTGACTCAGAAGGGAGCAAGCAGGCAGAGCCAGATGTAGAGGACCATGAAAGGCCCAGCCAGTATCCCTAGGGGAGGTGGGGACTGGCACATTCATGTGGGGGACAGGCACATTCATGTGGCTGTACAACTTCACCCAGGCCTTGCTCCACAGCACTGTGAGCAGTGTGGCCTGTACAGCCCAGCCTCCCAGGGATGCCAGGAACACAACATGCCTGGAAAGTTTCCCAGGTAACTGGCTCTTCTTTACAGAGCTATTAGCTTCCCTTCATCACGCCATAAAATCCTCCAGCCGATGACAGATCCCATCCTTCTCCAGAGAGGAAAACAGGGAGGAAAGGAAACACAAAGGAAAAAACCACCAGTCAAACTTGGAAAGCCCCATGGGCACATAACTTGGGCAGAAAAGGCATCAGAGATAGCTGGGTTGCTGGGTTCAGTTGCATAGACTGTACACTGCCCAACTCCAAGCAATACCATCCTCATGGAGTACAAGACAAGTGACACTCCCTTGAGTCAGGAAGTGCAGGGGAAAGGACCTTGCATGATTTTCAGCAATGTCTTCAATATCCTCAAGGCCCACCCATCACTGACACCTTGTCCTAGGCCTCTCAGTTCTCAGGAAATGCTCACTGATACCCCTGTTGCACCAAGAAATGACCAAGGTTGGGGGAGGCGTCAAGGCAAAGGGTTTGGCATCTATTTCATGAGTCACTTGACTGGCTGGGCAGAAATCAACCACTAAGCCCAGGACTAGAGAGAAGTATTAGCCTCAGGGCAATTTCCAATGGACCGCCTTGCCTATAGTCTGTGTGCCTGAGCATAGGCACGGTGGGGTACAGCTGCTCTTCAAATGAAACCCTAAACCCTTTCAAACACTCAGCATGGGCTGAATTCCACTTATGTAGACTTTGTTCTATTTCTCTCTTCTCTTTCTGGTTCTCTAATTAGATAAATGTTAGACTTTCTCCACGTATTTGTCTTATCCTCTCTGCAGCTTCCTTTCTTCCAGTGTTATATTCTGGATTTCTCCATGTTTGACTTAAAGTTCTGTTTTGTTATTCAAATTGCTTCATCATTCCCTAGAGCTTTTAATTCCCTGCACATATTCTCAACTTTGCCTTTTATTTATTTAAATGTGATTTTATTGGCTATGCTTACATATTGCAGCATCTGAGGTCTCCAGAATCTGTTTCTGCTGTAAATTGTTCGTGCTGGCTCTGACTCTTGGTGCTTTATCTCCTCTTGTACTCAGTTATTTTTGACTAAGAACTGCTCATTTTCTGTAGAAGATATTTGTAGAAATTCTTTTGAGACTTAGGATGAGGGTCTGTTTTTCCAGAGAGGACTTATATTTGCTTTAGCAAATGCCTGGGTTAATACCCATCTGCGATAGCTCTAAATTCTCAGGTAGAGGTTAGTGTGAACCAGCAGGTCATGTAAGGTCACCTTTCTTGTTTTTCCATTCTATTCTTTTTCTTTCTTTCTTTCTTTTTTTTTTTTTTTTTTTTTTTTTGAGACAGATTCTCACTCCGTTGCCCAGACTGGAGTGGTGCACTGGCACCATCTTGGCTCACTGCAACCTCCTCCTCCTGGATTCAAGCAATTCTCCTGGCCTCAAGCAATCCTCCTATAGCAGCCTCCCAAAGTGCTGAAATTACAGGCATGAGCCTCCTTGCCGGGTCTTTTTTCCTCCTTTCAATTTATGTATTTTTCTAGTTTCTTGAATTAAAAGCTGAATTCAATAATTTTTAACTTGTGTCTGAATAAATGAATTTAGGGCAATATATTTTCCTTTGAGTACTGATTTGGCTTCATCCCATAGGTTTTTACACCCATTGTTGTTGTTTTTTTGTTTTTTTGAGATAGAGTCTTGCTCTGTTTCCAGGCTGGAGTGCAGTGGTGTGACCTCAGCTTACTGCAACCTCCGTCTCCTGGGTTCAAGTGGTTCTCCTGCCTCAGCCTCCCGAGTAGCTGGGACTACAGGCGTCTGCCAACACGCCTGGCTAATTTTTGTATTTTTGTAGAGATGGGGTTTCACCATGTTGGCCAGGATGGTCTCGATCTCTTGACCTCGTGATCTGCCCGCCTCGGCCTCCCAAAATGCTGGGATTACAGGCGTGAGCCACCATGCTTAGCTCTACACCCAGTGTTCTTATTGCCATTTAGTTAAAACACAGTCATTTAAAATTTTCATTTTAACATCCCTATTTAAACTGTTATTTAGATTTTTGTAACTGTTACTCTCGAGAGATTTTTCTATTGAAATTTTTATTGATAATTATAAATTCACATGCAGCTGTAAGCAATAACACAGAGAGATCCCTTTGATGAATGTGGCCTAGTGCAAACTCCACAACCACTACTAACTCGGCTCAAGGAGCCTGCCATTAAGATGGCATTTGTTCCCACAGCAACACACTGGAATGTACAGCAGGGTTGTTGACAGTGGCAATGTTGTCAAGTGCCTGGCCAGAGGCACTTACATAGAGCTCTAGACCTCTTCTATACTTTGTCCAGTGACCCCAGTGGTGCAGTGGTGACATTTTTTTTTTTTTTTTTTTGATACAGAGTTTTGATCTCGTTGCCCAGGCTGGAGAGCAATGGCGTGATCTCAGTTCATAGCAACCCCTGACTCCCAGGTTCAAGCGATTTTCCTGCCTCAGCCTCCTGAGTAGCTGGGATTACAGGCATGCACCACTACACTTGGCTAATTTTGTATTTTTAGTAGAGATAGGGTTTCTCCAGGTTGGTCAGGCTCGTCTCGAACTCCTGACCTCAGGTGATCAGCCCACCTCAGCCTCCCAAAGTGTTGGGATTACAGGCGGTGACATCTTACAAAACTGCAATGTTACAATCAGGAGATTGACATTGATACATTCTATAGACTTCAGTCAGATTTGCCAGTTTTACTTGTATTTATTTGTGTGTATAGCGTATGTATGTATTGAGTTCCATATAATTTTATCACTTATGTAGGTTTGTGTATATAATAAAACACCTACCCTAGATTTTAAAAGCTCCACATTATTCACTCTATATCTGTAATTTTTTCACTTGCTATATCATCGATTTATTTATAATTTTTAAAATTTTTTATCCTAGAGACAGGGTCTTACACTCTGTCACCCAGACCAGATTATAGCGGCACAATCATAGCTCACTGAAGCCTCACACTCCTGGGCTCAAACGATCCACCTGCCTTAGCCTCCTGAGTAGCTGGGACTACAGGTGCACACCACAACACCTGGCATAATATCATCACTTTTTATTTAATGTATTTTGAAGCTTCATCATACAGTACAGAAGGTTCTTGGCTTTTAACTTTTAACTTTTTAGGTAGAATGTTCCTTTTATTAATTTGAACATTTCCTTTGTACCTAAAACATTTTTCACTTTTAATTATCTCTTATCTGATGTTAATATTGCTATATTTGCTTTCTTTGCTGTGTTTACTAGGTATTTCCTCATCCTTTTATTTTCAAATTTTTAAAGCTGTTTTATTTTTCTTTTAGTCTCATTTAAAATTTTTCAAACTTACAAAGATTATCTTCTAATTAGTGAATTTAACTCATTCACATTTATTGTGTTTATGTTAGACCAATTCCTGCCATCTTCCATTCACCATATTTATTTTTTCCTTGTCATATAACAGATATAAATATAGATATATATAGAGAGAATTTATTTTCTACAATGAGTTGGAAGTCATGTTTTATTTCCATTTTTCTACAGCATAGATCAGCAACGTTTTCTGTAAATATCCAGAGAGTAAATAGTTTAGGCTTTGTGGGCCATAAAGTCTCTGCTGCAACTACTTAGCTCTGCATAAAAGCAGCCATAGAAAATTCATTAACAGACTGGGCGTGGTGGCTCATGCCTGTAACCCCAGCACTTTGGGAGGCTGAGGCGGGCGGATCACCTGTGGTCAGGAGTTCAAGACCAGCTTGGCCAACATGGTAAAACTCTGTCTCTCCTAAAAATAAAAAAATCAGCTGGGCATGGTGGCATAAGCCTGTAATCCCAGCTACTCAGGAAGCTGAGGCAGGAGAATTGCTTGAGCCTGAGAGGTAGAGGTTGCAGTGAGCTGAGATCACACCATTGCATTCCAGCCTGGGCAACAAGAGCAAAACTCTGTCTCAAAAACAAATAAATACATTAAATTAAAAAATAAATAAAATGAAAATTCATTAACAAATAGATATGGCTGTGTACCAATAAAACTTCATTTATAAAAACAGAAGGTAGGTCACTCTTGACCTGCAGGTCATAGTTTGTCGACCCTTTTTCTAGTGATTAATATTTAAATATTGAAACATACATACTTAAACATATTTCTCTAGATTGCCTACATTTAATAATGGTCTTAAAAAGAAAGAAGAAAGAAACCTTAATAGGCTTGTATTCATTCTATTACCACAGTTATCCCCCAAACTGTGGAGGTCAACCCCAAACCTCTTCCTGCTCCTCCTATGTCACATCCAGACTCAGAGCACACCTAGAAACCTCTCTACCTCCTCGGTAAAATCTGGGCTATTATTTCCCTTTTCAGTTCAATCCTATTTTCACTGCATCTTTTAGGATTCTGCATGGTTTCTTAGCCCCTAAAGGCAGCTCTTTGCCTGCATGGATATGGGTTGTAAATATTTGTTCTATCACATTTAGGGATTTGGAGCACATCCTCAATCTGCAGCCATGATCTCACCCCTGCTGACACTTCCCAGGGATTTTCTTTTTTAAACTTGGGGTCAAAGAGAGAATGTGGGTCAATCCTTAACTGGTGGCAAAGGCAGGGAAGCTGTTGGCAGCTGTGTCCTCTTCCACGCAGTCTGAAAGAATCCTGGACTCCAGCAGTTGCTGTCCTTCCAAGGATGGTGAACATAAGCATTCCAATTAGGTTTCCTTTTCGCCTGAGTTCAAATTGGACTTCTGTTGCAGTCAGAAGGGTCCTGACTAAGAGTAGGATGATACATCTTCCTTTGACCTTCTGTATTTTATTCACTTGCTGAGCAAACCCGTTTCTCCTGAGGGGGCATAAAGATACATTTATGGCCAGGTATGGTAGCTCACACCTGTAATCCCAGCACTTTTGGGGGCCGAAGCGAGGAGATTACCTAAGGTCAGGAATTTGAGACCAGGAGGTTTCACCAGGAGTGAAACCCCATCTCTACTCAAAATACAAAAATCAGCTTGGCATGGTGGGGCACATGTGTAGTCCCAGTTACTCAGGAGGCTGAGGCAGGAGAATCGCTTGAACCCAGGAGGCAGAGGTTGCAGTGAGCTGAGATCACACCACTGTACTTCAGCCTGGGCAAGAGCGAGACTCCATCTTAAAAAAAAAGTACATTTCACTTTACCCCAAGGTCAAAAAATGGTTGAAAACTCCAAATAAGTTAAGGTGTTTTTTCTTTGTATGATCGTTCTGAGGTCTCAAAGTCTGTCCTCTGAGTCCACAGAAGACGTGGTATGAATCTGGTCTGGAAAAAGACACTGCAGCTGGTTGGGGTAAAGGGCAGTTACAGCTCAACATGAAGTCCAGTGTTCCCGACATGCCACCCGTTCATCATGTGCAGACTCTTTGCAAAACGACCAACTGTGAGATATGAGCTCTTTCTGTGAACCTGGGGGAGTTGCTCTGGGCCGAGTACATGGGGCCTGGAACTACGTCAAAGGCTTCCCCTGTCTAGGAAGCAGTAAACGCCACCAGTTCAGGCAGCCCAGCGTGCACACGGCACCATGCTGGCTGGGTGCTAAACAGATACAACACTTGGAACTAAAATAAAACCCAACTCGGTGACATCTTGATGCAGCTTTGTAGGAACAGCAGGCTCCTGTGTACACACCGTTCTGCTCTGCACGTCTATTTGTAAATTAATCACACATCACTAGATTTGGCTAAGATTCACGTTTCTGGACCACTATGAGGGTAACTCGGGCTATGGGATCTTCCATTCAGCTTCAAAACTAGATCCTTTCATCAGATCCTGGGTGAGCATTCTCCTTCTTGGCAGACTCTCCTAAGCCACCCTCATGTTGCTCCCTTTCCCAGCAGAAGCACACAGAGCAGAGGGAACGGTGGCTCCCCCACAAACCCCTCCATGAAAGCATCCCCCAATATACTAATGTGACAGTTTCAAGACACACACACACACTTGCAAGATGTTAGTGAAAGCACGATAAAAAATAAAGTGGCACCTTTTCATGATGTGTTCACACCCCACCAGCCAATGTCCTGCCTCCGCCTCACTGGGGTTCTTTCCTGTGGTGTTAATCTCACCTCTGCTCCACCTGGCTCCTAGAACACTGCCCAGTCCCAAGCCCCGCTGGGCTCCCGTGAGTTCGCTCTGAGGGGCCCTGAAGCGTGCATTCCAGGCTCTGGTCCTGAGGTCAAGGTGGTGGTGGTAAGTCACGGCTGCGTGTCAGTGGAAAGTGGCTGCAGCATCAGGCCAAGCTTGGCCACTTACATGTCTGGCATGACACTGGCCTCAGTGTACTTGTCTGAGAAGGAGAGCTATCACTTGAACACTCTAGATAACTTAGCTGGAGCTTTCAGGCAGTCTGGGAGCCTACATGGCAGCGTGTAGGCTGATGTCTCATGTCCACGTTGCCTGGGAGACAAACTCCTTTTCTATTTAGAGCTGCCCCAAAATGTTCTGCACCAGCTTCTCACTGCAGCGGCTTCACCTGAACAGACAGGTATGTGGACAGGGCCACTGTGCTGGCTCACCCTGGAGGCTGCCTTCACGGGCCTGGGTCAGGTTCTCAGTCAGCAGCTCTTGCCAACTCTAGGAGGCCCAGGGCCAAAAGTGGCCTCCTGCTGCTGGACCTAAAGCAGAAAAGAGCTGAGCTGCCCTGCCCTCCTCTTCCAACAAGTCCTCCTGGGTTGACAAAGAAAGGCCTCCCTGCACTGGATGACACTGGACACTGTCCCTGTCCTCTCCAAGGAGACTCCGGGCCAGGGGCTGGCATAGCACTGGGGCCTGGCTCTCTCCATATGCAGCCCAATCAGGGGTCCTGTGCCCAAGATCCTATCAAGATAGGTGCTAAGGATCACAGAGAATGGGGATACCCTGCAGATTCCTGCAGGACTTTGTAGACCCAGGAGGTGGCAGTTCACTGAGGTCTAGCCCCTGGCCTGAATAGGGACCAAGTAGGTGTGAACTGAGAGCAGAGGCCACCAACCTCTTGCTCAGCCTTGGGCAAGTCAGAAAAGCCTCAGATCCCAACTGTAAAAGAGAGAAAGCATGTTTGACTGTGTGAGAATTCCTTCTTAACCCGGGAGCATATCTTCAGGGCAACTTCAGGTTAAAAATTTAAATTCAGGCCAGGCATGGTAGCTCACACCTGTAATCCCAGCACTTTGGGAGGCCGAGACAGGGGGGGGATCACCCAAGGTCGGGAGTTCGAGACTAGCCTGACCAACATGGAGAAACTCTGCCTCTTCTAAAAATACAAAATTAGCTGGGCATGGTGGCACATGCCTGTAATCCCAGCTACTCAGGAGGCTGAGGCAGGAGAATTGCTTGAACTTGGGAAGCGGAGGTTGTGGTGAGCTGAGATCATGCCATTGCGCTCCAGCCTGGGCAACAAGAGTGAAATTCCGTCTAAAAAAAAAAAATTTAAATTCAAAAACAAAAACAACTCCCTCCTACCAGGAACATTGGGAAGAGCTAAGGAAAGAATGTTCATGGGAGAGCAAATGGTACCACTGGTCTCCTTATCCCACAAGTATTTACTAAGTGCCCCCAGACAAGACCCCATCTGAAATCAGAGCTTGGCGGGAGACAGGACCTGTGGTTTCTAAGGGCTCTCTCCACTTCCCCAGGCGACGGGCCTATGGATTCTAAAGCTGGGGTGCCCAGCCAGAACCTGGAACCCTGGGGCCCATAGAGAATGTAGGCTTTAGTGGTGATGACTTATCTGAGCTACTAGTGGCTGAGCCTCCTGGGCTTCCCACCCCCACACCCACCCCTAGCTGAGGAACAAGCCCCAGGAGGCAATGAGAGAGAAGGAGGTAGAAAACAGAGCCATCTACAGAGCCATCTGGCTGGTCCTGAATTATTAACCACAGAGGAGGAGGTATAGCCAAGACCCTGGGGGGAATCAAGTGCAGCTGCTCTCAGAGTTGGAGAGGGGGAACCTTTTGCAGAACCAAGGGATCCAGAGGTTGAAATGTGACCTTCTGTGCCAGCTGGGCCGCCAGTCCCGGGGACCCCTCCTGTACACCTGACAGGTGCTCCCTCCTCTCTGGGCCACTAGGCAGCAAAAAACAAACTATGCCTTCATCCCCTGACATTTTACTCTTCAAAGTACTTACAAACCCAAGTTCTTTACTTCTTCCTTTTGGGCATTTTGTTGGAAGGATAAACCAAGGTCAGGTGAGATCAGACAATTCAGCCAAGGTTATAGGGCTACCAGGTAAGAGGTCAGGATGTATACCAGGTCTCCATCTCTAATGCCACCATGGGGTCCCCTCTCCGAGAATTCCACGTCACCCATGGCTGGGCCTAAGCCTGGGAAGAACACCTGCTATGTTTCTCTCTAATTTGCCCTCTGCCTCCATTCCTCTTGATTCTGGCCCTCACTAGCACTGCCTGGGCATCAGAGACAGCCTTCTAATTGGTCTCCATTCTTCCAGTTTGGTTCCCCAGAAATCCTCTTTCTAGAAACCATTAGAGGACAACTTCCCAATGCAGATCAGACTGTGTTTGCCAGCTCCCCAGAATGTCACTGGAGGCCATAGTGCCCTGCCTACAGCCTCTCCAGGTCCTCCCTCACTCCATGATTTTTGCTGTTCCCAACTCCCTGCTATTCCCTGCTGTCATTCTTGCTGTTCCCTGTTTGCTGCCCTCAGCTCCAAAGCTCTCAAAAGCAGTATGTGCCTCTTACACCTCCGCCCCAAGCGCTGCAGAAGTTGGTAACTGTTGCCTAAGGCATTTGCTCAAGTACTCAAGTTCACCCCTGCTGGTCCTTCTGTGGAAAAGCCCTTTCCAACCAGGTTCACCTGGAAAATTCCCAAAGTGTCTATCAAAACTCAGCTTACACAGAAGGCATCCTGAGAAGCCCTCTGAGACCTCTAGGCAAAGCTGAGTGCACAGGTGGACTGAGAGCACCTCAGCCCCAGCTCCCACCACACCCCATTCCCACTGTCTGTCCCCAAACCATGAAGCTCAGGGCAGTGCCCACATCTGCTTCATTTCTGCATCTTCAGGGCCAAGGCCAAAGCTAGGTGCTCTACATGTCTCCGTAAATACTTAGGGGAGGCAC
This sequence comes from Ateles fusciceps, assembly GCA_036589455.1. Taxonomy (NCBI): domain Eukaryota; kingdom Metazoa; phylum Chordata; class Mammalia; order Primates; family Atelidae; genus Ateles; species Ateles fusciceps. The sequence goes on along the minus strand of JAZHEH010002317.1, from coordinate 3,841,373 downwards.
AGCTGTGGGGGCAGAGGTCAGCATCTGGGCAGGGAGAAGGTCAACCAAGGATATCACAGGCTGAAGAGTCCATGTGTTTCCAGTCAGAGAGGAGGAGCTCGCAAGCTTGGGACCTTTTCTGGGGGCTCTTCCAAGGGCCATCTGAAAAGCAGTGAGTCAACCAGCAACCTCCCATGTGGCTCAGCCCCTGCCCCTTTCCGTAGCAGCACTGAGCCACTTAGCCTGAATTTGATAAAAGGTCTCAGATGTGGGGCAGAGGGCCCAGAGGTCAGGGAGGAACCTGCCTGGGAAGCCAGATGCCCACAAGGCTCTGTGGCTTCCAGGGCTGGGTCTGCACTCTCTGCAGTCAAGGGCACTGTCCCAGCTTTACCGCCCTGGCCCTTCGGCACCCCGCCACACATACCCATTAATGCCCCCAGAAGGGTGAAGGCCCACTTCTCCCCCAGAACGAGCTTGACTGATATAGTTTTCAAGGGTTTCTCCAAGTCCTGTGAGTGCTCCCTTTTCTGCAAGCTAGTATTCTAGTATTCTGGAAACCCTGTGCCTGTTAAGCAGTCACTCCCCATTCCTCCCTCCCCACAGCTCCTGGCCACCAACTGTCTGCATCCTGGCTATATGGACTTGTCTATTCTGGATGTTTCATAGCTACAGAATCAGACATTCAACAGATGCTGGGCCCTTTCTTAGGTGCTGCATTGTCCCTCCTGTGCTCCAAGCTCACCACATACTTCCTGCCCTGTGGCCCTCAGGCCAGTCCTGTGTGCAGCCTGAGTGGAGCTCCCCAGCCTCCCACTGTCCAAGAGAGAAACTCAGATAGATGGTATGAAAACTATCAGTCAAGCTCGTTCTGAGGGAGAAGTGGGCCTTCACCCTTCTGGGGGCATTAATGGGTATGTGTGGCGGGGTGCCGAAGGGCCGGGGCGGTAAAGCTGGGACAGTGCCCTTGACTGCAGAGAGTGCAGACCCAGCCCTGAAAGCCACAGAGCCTTGTGGGCATCTGGCTTCCCAGGCAGGTTCCTCCTTGACCTTCTCTGGGCCCTCTGCCCCACATCTGAGACCTTTTACCAAATTCAGGCTAAGTGGCTCAGTGCTGCTATAGAAAGGGGCAGGGGCTGAGCCACATGGGAGGTTGCTGGTTGACTCACTGCTTTTCAGATGGCCCTTGGAAGAGCCCCCAGAAAAGGTCCCAAGCTTGCGAGCTCCTCCTCTCTGACTGGAAACACACGGGCTCTTCACTCTGTGATATCACTTTCCATTACATGGAAAAATTAAGGCCCAGCAAAGCACAGAGAGTTGATCTACTCATCCATCCACCTATGCATCCCTCCACCCACGCATCCACCTATCCATCTACCCATGTAGCTACCGACTCATCCACCCATGCATGCATCCACTGATCCAGCCACCCATGCATCCATCCATGCATGTATCCACCTATCCATCCACTCATACAACCATCCATCATTTACATAAGGCAGAGCTGAGACTGGAGTCCAGAGCCTCTGCCTCTAAACCCAAAGTTCTCCACAACAGGTCACAGTTGACCTCTTTACACTCATGGTAGCTCTGAGAAACTTTCTGACCCCTTAAGGGGTAGACAGGAATATAGGCCTTGCTAGTAATGGGCAAGGGTATCAGGGCTCATGAGAAGGCATGGTCTATGTTGGGTGCTTGCCCTAAGGCCAATCCTCATCAACAGCTCTGTGAGGGCAGCTAACCATAAGCCCCCTCTGCAGATGAGGAAACAGGAAACAAGCTCTGGAGAGGTCTGCTTACTTGCCTACCATCTAAGGATGGTTAACCACCACAGCCATAACCCTGGCCCAGCCCTCTCCACTGTCCAAAAGCAGGCCCTCTCACTGCACTACGACACGTCAGCCATAGCTTGGACAGGGTGGACACAAGGCATCCCCAGTGGGAAAGAGGCTTGTTAGACCAAAGGCTCCATCCAAGGCAGGGCCAATGTGGTGGATGGTGGGAGTCACTGGTCATCAGAAGATGATGCATCTCACAGGAAATGGGAAAGAACTTGTACATTGGGGAGTCAGAAGAAAGGGGAAGCCTGGGTCCTTCAGACCCTGACGAAGCTACTGCATCCAAAGGAGCTTCTGAAGGTTGTGGGGGGAAGGTGACTGCCTCCCATTTCAACAAATCCAGGAAGACAGGTTGCCGAGTCCCCAGACTCCCTCCCAGACAGGCAGCTAGGTGGAAGGGAAAGTTTGTGGTCCAGTGCCTGCACTTCTCATCTCTCCGTCCTTAGATCTGATACTTGCAACTAAGCCTTGGTTTACTCATCTGTAAAGGGAGGTGGTAATACATCCAGCAAGGGGGTTAGACAGTGTGGAGAGCACCCCACGCTATGCCTGGCAACCAAGATGTATTCTATCACTCACAGGAATACTAAAAATATCTAACCGTTGGGCAATGCTGCTGGCTATAGGGCTCGGGGGAATCCTGGAGGCGCCTGTGGACAGCATTGCCCACCTAGCTCCAGAAATCCCAGGGAAGGGACACTAAGGGGGATGTCACAGGGCAGAGGCTATTTACAACCAGTAAAAAAGAACAGTGCTCTTGTTCTTGGGGCCAGATGTGTCTAGGATTTCAGAATATGCTGAACTTCAGACAGGTAAAGCTGCATATCTCAGCAGCATCCAATAAACAAATACGTTGAACTCTCTGCAGTGAAAGACGTGAATATAGAATACATAAAGGCTATAAATAGCCTCACTTGGACTATAAATAGCCTCACCTCAGTTCAGGCAAAATTTTGCTGCCAAATGAGTTACAAAAAAGTGTCTGGTTTTCAGAGTATGCTGGATTTTGGAATGAGGACAAGGAATCGTGGATCTGCATGTCAATGTTTCCAGCACATATTGGTGTGAACCAACTGCACATCTGCGCTGCTTTATCCCACTACCAATTCAGGGCAGATGAGGGGTTACATGTGCTCTGCCCCTAAAACTCACCAGGCCCTGTGACCTTGGGGAACACAGTCCAAATAAATGACTCACATATGAAAGCAAATGTGTACACACACACAAACGGCAATGCCTATAAATATATTTACAACACAGGCCCGTAGGCACACAGGTGCACAAGGACACAGAGCCCAGCTCTACGGATGGAATCTGTGTTGCCCCAGGGCCCACTGACCCCTGCTCAGGCAGGGCCTGTGTTTCCAAGCCAGTGTCTGGGTAAGCAACGGTAGGCAGAAATGAGGAATAGGGCAGGGCTTGGTGGCTGAGAGCTTCCTCGTCTCTGCAGTGTGGAGGAGGGGCAGGTGTGCTAGGCAGACCTGGCTCTGGTACCAGCACGGCCACTGCCCAGCTGGTGACCTTAGATGGGTGGCCTTGGGCGGGTAGCCTGAGCCCCCGGCTGGGCTGCATTTCTTCGCCTGCAAAGTCTGAGGAATACAGGCCTCTCCGGCTTGGTGAGGGCAACAAGGAAGCCCTCGGGGCTTGGCACACAGCTGGTGCTTAGGAAGTGCTTGCTAACTCTGTTCTGCAACATTACTTAAATGTATAGTATTTAAAAGGCGGGGGGCTAAAATGAGTGGCCCCTTCAGTCCAAGAAATGTCTCCCTCTCCCCCAGGGCTCTCTTGTCAGAATGCAGATGGGACCTTCTGGATGCTCTGGCTGCTAAGAGAAGCCCCCAAGAGACCAGGCTCCAGGTCTGGAGAGAAAAGCCTAGAACAAGCCCCTGGAGGACGGGTCACAACATTGCAGGCAGAACTCAGGCTTTGACATCAGAACAGGGGGGCTCCGATTTCAGCTCCACCCCTCACCTGGTCTTGAGGAAGTTACTTAAACTCTCTGAGCCACAGTTCTTCATTTTATAAGACTAGGTCCAATAACACATACACTCATAGGGTAGAAAAGAGAATAAATTAAGACACAATGAATTTAAAGCACGCAGTACACAACACCCACGCAACAGCAGCAGCTGTTATTGTTACTATATGATGATGGTGATGGTGATCAGCCCTGCTAAAGAACTGTGTCCCCCATACTCAAAACAGTCAGGACTAGGAGAAATAACTCATTGATACCATTTTGTCGCTATGCATTATTGCCATCCTTCCCAGGGTTAGGACCGTTGCTCACTGTAACACCGCCAGCAGGCGGACAGATGCACTCTTCCCACTCCAGATTGGAAAACAGAAGCCAAGAGAGCAACAGGGACTTGGTCAAGGTCATCATGGAAGTCAGTAACAGGGAAGGGATGAGAACTCCTGATTCTGGGCCCAGGGTAACATCAAACCAATCCCAACCAGCACCCTGAGGCCTGCGCCCACAGGAGCCTCTCAGCCACCACAGGACACATGTACGTGCAGGAGTGTCGAAAACTGGGCTGGGGGGTGGCACGGGGCAGGGGACCTGAGGGGATTAGGGAACTGAGTCATCTTTCAACTGGCCCAAGCCCATCGAGCACAGTCTGGCTCCTCTATCTTTGGCGGGGAGCCTGGGGCTATTTTGGGAAGCTCTGCACACAGCCCGCCACTTCCCTGCCAGGCTGACTGGGTCAAAAACAAAATGAGCCCAGCAACAGCCCTGTGTCAACAGGGTGGGGAAGTGAGGAGGCGCTGAACAGCCTCCTCAAATCCAACAGCAGGAATGGGAGAAAGTCGGGGGAAGATTGTGGGGGTAAGCACATCACCCTCACCCTGCAAAAAAAAGCTAGTTGGAAACAAACAACACAATGAATCAGAGGCAGCAGGACACAGGGAGACACTAGCTGCATGAAGGTGAACGTGGGACCAGATCACATTCACCTTCAAGCCCTGTCTTTGAGCAAGTCCTTTACCTGCTTCAGGCCCCCAGTGTACCTGTTTGTAGAATATCACTCACCTTTGAGGGTTGAGTGGGGTTAAACAAGGTGACAGTGAGGCGCTGGGCACCTGAGAAGTCCTCTGCCTGGACCTGCCATACCCTGCTCACCCTTCAAAGCCTTGCTCAGAGCCTCCTAGTGGGACAGCCAAGCTGCAGCCCCCATTCTGCAGGCACTGATCACCCACAGCCTCTGGAGGTGCCTGGACCACTGCATGAGGCCCTGTCCATCCTTGTGCAACTGCAGTGCTGAACCTGGAGTAGCTGCCTCATCAATCTGTGAGGTCAAGCCCAAGGGGCCACCCAGAAGGTTCTCCAAGAGCATCCAACAAACCAGAGGAAAGGGAGAAGAGGTCCCCCATGGCATCCAGGGCTCCCCATAACCCTCTGCAGGACTCAGCTCATTCCTAGCTGCTGCTTTACAGGGGCAGAGGAGAGCCACCTGGTGCCAGGGACAGAGAACAGGGCTCTGTTCAGAGCAGGTGCACAGCAGACACTGGAGACAGAATCAATGGGAAGCCAACATGGCTGGCAGGAGAGGCAGGAGGATGCAGGACAGGAACACCCATTTATGGGCACTTCCAAGGCACCAGGCTCTGTGGGAACAGCTGACACACCTGGTCCCAGAAGATTATGTTTTTTTTTTTTTTTTTTTGAGATGGAGTCTTGCTCTGTCCTGTCACCAGGCTGTAGTGCAGTGGCACGATCTCGGGCTCACGGCATCCTCTGCCGCCCAGGTTCAAGCGATTCCCCTGCCTCAGCCTCCTGAGTAGCTGGGACTACAGTCTAATTTTTTTTTTTTTTTTTGGTATTTTAGTAGAGATGGCTAATTTTTTTTTTTTTTTTTTTTTTTTTTGGTATTTTAGTAGAGATGGGGTTTCACCATGTGGGCCAGGATGGTCTTGATCTCCTGACCTCGTGATCCACCTGCCTTGGCCTCCCAAAGTGCTGGTGTTATAGGTACGAGCCCCCATGCCTAGCCGATTATGTCTTTTTGATGGGTGAAAGCAAGGGCCCCAGGGGAAGGGAAAGGATTTTGGCAAATTGGTGTGAGACTTACAAGAGGCCAGCAGGATCAGAAGGGCTGTTCATTTTAAATAATGAATTGTATGTAAAGCCTGTGGGTGTGAGGGTGACGAGGCAGCTCCCCAAAAGGCAACTTGGGCCAGCCTGGGAGCCCAAGAGGACGTCATTCCAAGACAATGTCTGTTGGTTCTCTCAGGGCAGGAGGATGGGAAGGAATAGAAGGTAGTCAGGCAGCCACAGGGGCAGTGACACTCAGCACTTTCTGCCTTCAGAGGCACCCTCTGTCATCCTGGACAGCAGAGACTTCTAGAAGTCAGATGCAGGAAGATTGTCTTTCATTAACCACTGGAGCCATGGGGCAGAGTCTCACCCAAGGTCTGCAGCAGGCCTAAGCCTTATCACTTGCTGTATCCAGCCCTGTGTGCATGTTTGTGTGTGGAGACAGATGTCACCTTCACAGCTGAGGTGTCAGTGTGTCTTATCTGCGATGGGCCAGGGCAAAGAGATGAAAGCTCTTGCAGGTGCCAACTGTCGAGATGGCTGCTCCACCATGTGCCCAGTGACATGTCTGACAGGAGCTCAGAGAGCCAAGGCTGGACACAGGCAGAGAGCCTGGCCAGGAAGGAGGCCAAGTGTCAAGACCGAGCACGGGGAGGGCCCGATGAAGGGTAGAGAAGACTCAGCTGGGAAACAGATGGAGTGGGCTGGTGCAGGCAGGGGCAGAGGATGAGGGGCCATCACTGTGGATGCCCTAAAGACTGGGCATTGTGGGTACTTCCCACAACCCACAAACCCACGAGCCAGCCAGGAGCATGAGCAGGGGTCTGGCTATGTACGCCACCATCACCTCCACCGCCTTTGGGGAGCAAGCCCCTGACCTTGCCCCACAGCTGTTGGGGGTGGGGGCATGAACCTCTGAGACGAGCACAGACTGAGAGCTGGGAGATCGATGGACCCCTCTCTGCAACGCCCACCTGTAAGAGGAGCTTACTCACCTCCTGGGATGGGCTACAAGGTATTGCTATTATAGAAAGTTCCTATACTGAGCAGAGTTTGCCCCCCTGGGACTCAACCTGGCGTCTTAATTGACTTTTTGGAGCCGCATGCAGCCTTTCTCCTCCAGGACACCTTAAAATACATGTCTGACTAGTACACCCTCTCCATAGTGGCTGCCCACTGGGCCCCCTCCCCTGCTCTGGGCTGTCTGATTCTACTCATGGAGGCAAAGTTGCCCTTGCAGATGACAGAACATGAGGCTGCTAAAAGCCCTAGGTGTGTTTCCTGGGATCTGCTGTGAGGCCATACTCCCTGACCAGTGCAGCAGGCTTGCCCTTTATCTGGTGACATTCTGCCTGCAGGGTGCAATGAGTTGAATAACAGCCCCCTTCCCAAATTTACATCTACCTAGAGTCTTAGAATGTGACCTTATTTGGAAATAGGGTCTTTGTGGATGTGATTAGTGAAGGATTTCGAGATGAAATCACATTGGATTGAGGATGGGCTCCAAATCCAATGATTGGTGTACCTATAAGAAGAAAGACAGTCTACGGCCATGACCGGGTGAGGTGGCTCACGCCTGTGATCCTAGCACTTTGAAAGGCGGAGGCGGGCGGATCATCTGCAGTTAGGAGTTCAAGACCAGCCTGGACAACATGGTGAAACCCCATCTCTACCAAAAATACAAAAATTAGCTAGGCGTGGTGGTGTGCACCTTTAATCCCAGCTACTTGGGAGGCTGAGGCAGGAGAAACGCTTGAACCAGGGAGGCGGAAGTTGCAGGGAGCCAAGATCACGCCACTGCACTCCAGCCTGGGTGACAAGAGTGAAACTCCATCTCAAAAAAAAAGAGGAGAGGACACAGGAGACCCAGAGGAGAAGGCCATGTGAAGGCAGAGGCAGAGACTGCAGTGATGCAGCCACAAGCCAAGGAACACTTGGGCCCACCAGAAGCTGCAGGAAGCAAGGAATGATTCTCCCTGGAGCCATCAGAGGGAGTATGGCCCTCTTGATACCTTGATTTTAGATTTCTGGCCTCCAGAACTGTAAGATAATAAACTTCTGCTGCTTAGGTCATGCAGTTTGTGGTCATTTGTGACAGCAGCCCCAGGAAACTAGCACATTGGGTTTGTGGCATTGGAAAATAGGACATACTCTGAGCTGACCACATGTAGGTCAGCTGGTATCCCCTGCTCCAGGCACCCTGCAAGAGAAAAGCCAATGGGCCTCCTGGCTGGGAGGGTGACACTAGCGACTGGGCAGGACTGAGCCAGCCTGTCACCAGGTTGTTAGCAGGGCTGTAGCCCAGTTAGCTCAAGGAGCCAATGGTGAGAAGCCCACCTGCATCCAGGCTGTTAAGACACTTGAGGGGAAGTGGTCATGTGGCCCAGAGTGCACTGGCCTCCCCCTGCCCAGCCTCCCCCACTTTCCCCACCTCCCCACATGATACCCGAACAGCTTTTTCTAGGCCCCCATGTCAGGTCAGGCCAGCTCAGCTTTGCTAAAAATCCTCGGGCACAGCCAGGCACGGTGGTTCACGCCTGTAACTCCAGCACTTTGGGAGGCTGAGGTGGCTGATTCACTTGAGATCAGGAGTTCGAGATCAGCCTGGCCAACATGGTAAAATCCCATCTCTACCAAAATTACAAAAATTAGCTGGGCATAGTGGCACACACCTGTAATCCCAGCTATTCAGGAGGCTGAGGCAGGAGAATCACTTGAACCTGAGAGGCGGAGGTTGCAGTGAGTCAAGATTGCATCACTGCACTCCAGCCTGGGTGACAGAGCAAGACTCTGACTTAAAAAAAAAAAAAAAAAATCCTCAGGTGCACCAGCCTGCAGACAGCCTTAAGAACGAACCCAGGGACTGCAGGTCTTTCAGATCAGAAATGCTTAGAGTGAGATCTGAGAAATACTTGACACCCTGAGGGGCTTAGCATCCCCTACCTGTCTCCACTTTTGGAGACCCTCCCATAATGGGGAGCTGAGGGAGTTGGCCAAGACTTTTGGAAGCTTCAGGACTAAGACCAAGGGTTTCTCTGAGATTCTGCAGAATTTGGGATCTCAGAGAGTTCCAGCATTTGCAAACCCCAGGCACCTCCACCATCCAAACACCATAGGCTCTGCCCACATCAAGGGACACGAGCAGGACCATTGTAGGACTGATAATGTCAGAACCAAGATGGTTGAGTCTAGCTCTTCTCAAACTGAAGTACAGGGATGAGCTGCCTTAGCAACACCTAGTGAGCTTATTTAAAACGCAGATTCCAGGGCCAGGTACAGTGGCTCACACCTATAATCCCAGCACTTCGGGAGGCTGAGGTGGGAGAATCACTTGAGATCAGGAGTTTGAGACCAGCCTGGGCAACATGGTGAGACCTCGTCTATACAAAAAATTTAAAAATTAGCCAGGAGTGGTGGATTGTGCCTGTAGAACCAGCTACTCAGGGGATTGAGGCAGGAGGACGGCTTGAGCCCAGGAGGTTGCAGTGAGCTATGACTGTACCACCAAACTCCAGCCTGGACAACAGAGTAAGACCCTCTCTCTCTAAAAAAAAAAAAAAAAAAGGAAAAAATGCAGATTCCTGTGCCCTGCTCCCATATCTGCTAAATCAGAACCTCTGTGTGAGGGGCCCCAGAAGCTGTATTTTAAATACATCTCCTGAGGTTATCCGGAAGCCTCCAGAGAATGAGAACAAGGGCCCTAGTATAATCTCCCTTGCAGACAGATGGAGAGACTGGAGACAAGACAGCGATTGCTGCAGGCCACGTGGCAAAGCCAAGGCCAGAGTCCACACCTCTCCTGGGCTTGCTGGGATCCCTATAGGCCTGGAATCAGATGGCCAGAGTCCTCTGTGCTCAAAGAGCCCTTCCCCCAGATGAAGCTTCCTTACCTTCCAGGTCCCTGGAAGCTTCCCCAAGTCCCATGGGCCAAGTCAGCCCCCTGGACACCTTGCACCCTTTCCTTTCAGCCTTTATCAGACCGTACTGTAGCTGCATGTTTGCCTTGGAGCTCAGGGCCCCAGCCTTATTCAAAGTTGTGTCCCCAGGGCTCGGTCACAGCAGTTGCTTAATAAAAGTAAGTACCCAGCAAATATTTGTTAGATAAATGATCTTAATTCCAAACTCTGTCCCAGAATAGTTGTCTGACCTTGGGCAGGTGACTCAACTTCCAGGCCCCTTCATGGAACAGATTCTGGCTCATCTGCCCTAACCGCTTCCCAAGGCCACAGTGAAAAGCCAGATGCAATGCACTCTGGAAGCTACCCAGCAGCGGCCACACACCAGCTCTAAACCCAGGGCTCACACGACAAGCAGGGTCTCAATGAGTGATTGGCAAGGAGCTAAGAGTCCCCAGGGTGGCAAGACCCAGCCAGGAGAGACTGGTGATAGACACAGCCCAGGGACAGGCAAGTCCAGAGGTTCCACTCACCCTGGGCCTGGGGAAAAGGTCGCCATGCCCTGGCCCCTAGCCCAGCTTGGTTCACTGCTCTTGGGGTTTAAATCATGCCCCAAGCCCATGTCCACTGTGGGGAACAGGGACTGGGCCCTGAAAGTTATCAGGCTGCAGACAGAAGATCACATCAAGTAGTGGTTACAAGGCCCTGAGGCTAGAGCAGTTCCCTGACCTGTGTGGGCCTCAGGGTCCCAGCTATAGTGAAGGAGTTTAAGCTGGACCATACCCAAGGGTCCCAGGGCCATGTGGGCAATGGTACCGCTGTCACAGCTGCTGTCATCAGCGCCCTCAGGGCCTATGGCAGGCACTCATGTTCATGTGGGCATCAGGAAAGTCTGCCTCTCTGGAGAGAGGCCTCCTAGAATGCCCAGGCCAGGCAGCCCAGAGGAATGTGACACGCACTGAGTCTGGGAAGCAGGCATTGTCCCCCCTCCCAGCTCCACTGGCTGCCCTGAGGAACAGAGCTGCCCATGGGATGTGCTGCCCATGGGACAGGATGCTCCTTGGTGTGCTACTTCCTCACGCCAGGCAGTAACAGCTTACACAGGCCAGGCCTCTTCCAAGGAGGAGCTGGGGAGCTTAGGCCTGTACCCCATGCCTTCTAAATAACCCCACAGGACCAACCGGTTCTTCAGCCCAGTCTAGTTGTGGGGGCAGCCCTAAGGGCCCTGCATCAACATGCCCCTTCATGCATCTGCTCAACCCAGAGAATGCCGTGACAGCAGGGGCCACATGGAAGGGATGACACCGAGTCACCAGCTCAGCCCTTCCTAGCTGCAAACAGGGGGATGCAGGGAGGCCAGCAGAGAGACGGAGTTGAACTCTGTCTCTGCCCCCCAGGATCCTGTCCAGCTGGCCCAGCTCTGTGTGATTCCCAGTGACTCAGGAAAGCTGCCCTGGGTCTGTCTGGGTCAGTGTCCCCCATCTATCAGATCTAACCTGGGATCCCTAGGTGTCCACTGTTGTTTGGGACGGAGCAAGAGGCTGAACTCTTGAGTAGAGTGGGCAGAGGGCTGCGGGCAGCAGAGGGGAACAGGCATGCTGGCTCTTCTCATCTAAGTTGAAGCTGCCAGCTGGTGACTCAAGCATAAATTCCAGCCCCTGCTCTCTTTCTGGGTCCAAGGGAGGCCCCACCTTGGCACTGCGGCTATACCCAAGCTCCAGCCATGAAATGCGGAGCTGCTCATCTTCCCCCTATGCTCCCCATGAGCCACACTGCTGACTGCGTGTTGTGCCTCCTGGGGTGGAGGACAGCCAGAGGGAGAGACCCGTGGGCTGGAGAACTCTGCTGCCCACCTTCCCCTGAAGGCAAGCTCAGTCCAGGGAGTGGCTCTGGGTTCAGGTGACTGACAGGGTACAAACGGCTTGATGATCATGCCCCCTGACAGAAAACTCCACTGGCTGAGACACTGCACTGGCTCTCCAAACATTTGGAAGCATGAAAAGCAGCAGCTGGCCTGACCCTGATCCTAGGACAGCCTCTGGTACAGAGCAATCTGACACTGGAGGAGAGCCCTGCAAGACGATCACCTGCTTCATACACTCCTGCAACGAGACAGGCAAGAAGCACAGACTCTTGAATTCTCGTACACATCCATGGGGGGACCATCACCCCCATTCCACACAATAGGAAACTGAGATGCAGTGGGATTAAGCAGCTTCTGCGGGTCACACAGCCAGGACTCAAACCCGAGCCTATATGACTACCACATTTTGCTCTTCCTACCACCTGAGGAAGGTCCTAGAGCAGCCCAGTTCCAATTCTCTCCATCTCAGGAACCCAGAATCCTAGAAAGGGGACTTTAGCCATGCAATTAGCACAGGCCCAGCAGGCAAATGAAGTCAGGCGGAAAGAGTGTTTTAAATTTACCCATTCCCCATTCCCTGTCTGCACAGGCTTGTCAAAGCCCGTTCACAGCCACAGGCTGTGATAATGGTGTGCCCACGCCTAGAAAGCTGTGAAGTGCTTTACAAGGGCACAGGGCGACGGGGAAAAGTAAGGACGCTGGCATGAAACAAAGTGCTGGGCACACACAATCCCTTTGTCCTTCCCAGTCTCCTGAGGGCACCCATCACTAACCCTGCTGTGCACACCAGGAAACTGAGGCTCTGAGAGGTCAAAGGAATTCTCCAGGATCTTATAACCAGGCTGACGGCAGACAGGGGAGAGGGATAAGGTCTTCTAAATTGGATTCTCCCCTCCCCTCTGCCCCCTGAGCACAGTCTTGCTTAGAGAAAGGTGATGGGGGGTGGGTGCAGTGGTTCACACCTGTAATCCCAGCAGTTTGGGAGGCCGAGGCAGGCGGATCACAAAGTCAGGAGTTTGAGACCAGCCTGGTGAATATGGTAAAACCCCATTTCTACTAAAAATACAAAAAATTAGCCAGGCGTGGTGATGGGCACCTGTAGTCCCAGCTACTCGGGAGGCTGAGGTAGAAGACTCGCTTGAACCCAGGAGGTGGAGGTTGCAGTGAGCCTAGATCACGTCACTGCACTCCAGCCTGGGTGACAGAGCGAGACTGTTTCAAAAAAAAAAAAAAAAAGAGAAAGGTGATGGGTACTTAATGAGGAAAATTCCTCTCACTATGGCAACAAGGTGGGGAAACTGAGGCACAAAGTAGACAGCAAGTCTCCCTCCTGTCTTCTCCCAAGACACACCAACCCTTTGTAGAGTGACAAAGCATGTTCAAGCCCCTCATTCATTCATTTCCACCAAACTTGGCTTTGTCAGGGAGACAGTGGGGGTTCAGAGAGGTCTACTAGGGTAGAGCCGGAACCCCAGACTCTCAAGACTCCAGGTCTAGTGCTCCCTGTCAATAGCTGTTCAAGGTTTTGAGGTTAAACAGTCATCTGAAAGGGGCTTTCAGGATGCTGGCAGCAGCAGAGAGGGCCACAAAGCTGACCTAATGGCTAAACCTGCAACTGCACATTGGACCAAACAAAACCAGCACCCAGTCAAGAAACCATCATAGGATACAATTTCTTTCACCTGGAGCTCTGGAAGAAGAGGCTCGGGCCACCAGGCAAGGGCACTGGGGAAGTCATCCAAGCCAGAATCCCGAGCTCCAACAGGGATTAGGGAAGAAGGCTGACTTCCAAGGCCTGGTGTCTAGGGAGAGCCCTGCCTTTTGAGAGTCTGGCTGGTGTGATTCCATCGCCTGCCCCCTTCCCCAGAGCTACCTGTCCCCCTCCAGGGCTGACCAGCTGTCTCCAGCCTCCCTGAGGATGGATCTTCTGTTTTATTCACTTGGCTTCTCGTGGGTCCTTAAGGTACAAACCCTCTGCTGTTTGTTACAACAGTATTCTGTCAACCTCTTAGGAAGAGCTCTTAAATGATGAGTCTTTTTTTTCTATATTTCATTTTCATATAGTCTCTAAATTACAGAAAAGTTGCATAATTAATATAAGAACTCCCCTCTATGCTCTACCCCAAAGCAGCAATTGCTTCCCTTTCGTTCCAACTGCCTTGCGTCTGTGCCCCCTCCTGCTCTCTGTGTGCATCTCTGGGCATACACTCTCCTGACCCATTGAAGAGTAAGTTATGCGAATGCCTGGTCTCTGACAACAGCCTACCATTCCCCACTGCCCACAAAGGTGGTTCATCTCCAAGCACGTCACACCTGTTCTCTGTGTTGAGGTACATGAAGCAGACAGTGTTATCTCCATGTTACAGATGAGGAAACTAAGGCATACATCTCTTCATGCACAGTGCTGCTCCTATTACGCTGAGCCACCAATGCCAAAATCCTCAGCCTAAAACACACAGACCCCACAAGGCAGACTGTCTTCCTGACGATATATGATACAGCAATTTTTAAAAGAAAGGGAGCCACTCTGCTCCTGTAGCAGAATAACAGCGGATCAGGGTCAGGGTTATCCAGATTTTCCACAGTGCAGAGTGGTCTCAGGAACTCTGGGTGGAAGCCCTGGGGCGACTGAGTGGCAGAGCAGATGCAGGGGGTTCTCCTCTGCCTCATCCCCAGACCACCTGCTCCATCCTCTCTCCACTTCCTTCCGTTTGCCTTATAGAGACAACTAAGGTAGGTGGCTGTGGAGTGTAGGGAGAGTGAGCGCCCCCAGCTTCCCTCACCCAACCTCCTCAGCCTCCTCCCATACTGGGCTCCTGCTGAAAGACAAGGGCTGAGTCTAATCTTCAGGCGGAGAGCCCAGCAGCCACGGCCCATGCAAAGTAGGTTGCATTTATAACAAATGAGGGAGGGAAGGAGGGAGTGAAGGAGTGAAAGAGCCAGGGATCCAAGTTCTGGTTCTGCCTTCACAAGCGGGCTACTCAACCCTCTGAGACTCGGTCTGCTCATCAGTAAAATGGGAGCAACACCAAGTACTTCTAGGGTGGTTGCAAACTGTTAAATCAGATGACACTTGGGAAAGTGTCTGTGAAGTGGATTTAAGATCCCAGTGCAGATGTGAGTTAAGGAATGTGCTAAGCCCTGCTCTGGAAATTGAAGCAGAAAATGGAAAGAAACAGAATGCAAAGTTAAAGATACCCAAATACAAACAACACGTATACTCACACTCACTGCACACACTCTCACATACCCCATAGGCACACATATCACATACAGGCACATATACATGCCACACATATGCACACACACACAACCTCACACACACACAACATACCACACATGCACATATAAATACACACATGTCCATATGCACATACCACATACACAGCTACACACACCCCACATGCACACTCCACACACTTCATATGGACACACACGCCTACACATACAACCACCACCCCCCCCCCCCCACACACACACAAACACACACACGGCCTTACAGCTCAGCACACCTTAAACTTATCAGTCTTTGATGACTCCCTTCCCTTTGGGCTGGCAGCCCTCAGAAGCCCTGGACAGAAAGCCAGTACTCAGAGGCTTCCCTGCAGACACAAACATGCCAGTCTCAGTAACACACAAGACCATGCAGCAGAGCACAGGGTAGGAAAAGAGGGAACAGAGGTGGCTCTTTCCAGAATTGGACAGGGACAGTCTGTCTCACTCAGGTCAGACATTGAGCTGTAAAGCAATGCATAAAAGACATCTGTCTGATCTTACCAATTCTGGGAACTATTTACATGGGATCACGTCAGTATGAGAAGAATGCCAAATGGTAGGTACACCCCTGCTAGCAGGCAGGGAAAACACATCTGTGTGTGCAGGCATGTGGGTGTAAGCTTGTGAGTTGCATGTATGTGCTGCATGGCATGTGCACATGTATTTGTGCATGTGGGGAGGCTGTGTGTGTATCCGCAAGCATGTGTGTGCTTGTGTATGTGCACATGTGGGCAAGGGCATGTATATGCACGAACATACACGTACTGTTCAGGAAACTCACAAGACAGACTGGGAGAGTTTAATGTTCATGAGCTTCTCTTTTCCTGCAGTTTAAGTCATTCATAGAACATCACCAACAGACTTTTTCAAAGCTGGGCACAGGCTGGGCAGGGGCCAAAGCAGATGTTCTGTGTCCCAGAATCTTTTACCTGCATCAGAGCTGCCTGTCCTGCCCAACACATCCTGGGTGGTGGACCCCACCATGCTGTGAGCCAGGCCAGGGGAAAAGAAATCAGACTTTTCTCCTGGAAGCTTCAATGGCTTCGTGAGGTCTATCTGAACCACAGGGCTTCCTACCACACCCTTCTCTGAATCCCAGCACTCCTGTCAAATTAAAGAAAGAACCACTCACTGCCTGGAAGCCAGCCAATGCAGCGATTATTCCAATTTTCCTGGAAGGAGCTTTCCACACTTTCATGGGCTAAAGCCATCGGCAGCCCGGGGCTCCCACCTCTCCAAGCTGCTCTCATGCCCTCTGTGGCTCCTATGATGCTTTCAAGTAAAGTCACCACTACATGAAATTACACTTCGGAGCAGCCGCTGAGAAAGGACACAGGAGAGCAGGGAAACCGGGGCAGAGCACTCAGGATCTACCTCGGGCCAGTGCAGCCAGGCTGGAGAAGCCTGCCTCCCCTCTTCAAACGTCAGCTTGGCTCTGGCTATTCTTTTGACTTTTGGGCTTGCTGACTGAATACACACTTGCATCACCCTGAGCTCACACGAAAGACCCCAGGGCACAGGAGCCCCAGCTGCAATGGCAGGGCCGGGTACCTTCCACTGAGGCTGACAGCAGAGATGAGAATGGGGTGCTGCCACCCATGGGCTGGCCTTTAAGGTGTCACATCAGTTTTTCCGCTCGCTAGCAAACCAAAACCAACCCAAACAAAACCAGCACATGGCCTTCCCACCCATCACATAACTTGTAAACCCATCAGAATTCCCAGCAACCAACCAGAATCCAGACACCCGTAATGTTGTTAAGAAGCCTGCACACCACCCAGATGCCAGGAGGGTCTGGGTGAGTCTCCAGCTCAAAGCAGAGGAATAAACAGCACAGACCTATGCAGACACAAAAGCATTCCTCTCATCCTGCCCAGTCGTAATCCATGTGATTGCTCAAAGAGAAGCACCAAGAATTCAGGATCTCTGGGGGCTCAAAGGCCAGCTTTAAAGAAACAGGGCTTTGGGGGAGGTAAACATAGTTTAAAGACGCAACCACAGAACCACAGAGGGAGTCCTGTCTCAGGCTGCCTTCAAGACTCCGATGCTGTTATTAAAGCAATCTGTCAGAGAGAATGCTGAAACAAAAACAGAATCCAATTAGGTGCTCGTGAGGCTGAAGTCCTATGTTGAACTATTCACTCTGCGAACCAACTCTGGTCCTACCCTCAATCCCCGCTGCACCCTGAGACACAGACACATACCTGAACATCTAGACTTCTCTGCAGTCAGCCCTCCAAGTTAAGTGCCTCTTTCAGAGTTGAGTATGGGTTCCCTGGTACCTGAACTTTGAAGCTCCCTGGTGAGTCAATGGGGATACTTTGTGTACGCTTTCTATTTAAGATCAGACAGGGCTTACTCTCAGACACCGTTCAAACTCATAGCTTCTGAGAACTGGGTGCTAAATCTGGTTCTTTGGCCCTCACTTTCCATCAACAGGGGAGCTGTTCTCATTGACAACCAGGGGTTCTTTTTTTCCATTGCCTGTTGCACAGGAAGCAGAGGTCACGGGGGGAGCTGCCTGTGCCGGGCATGGGTCGTAGTGTGTCTCCCTGGGCTGTGCTGCTGAGGGGTTAGCCTCACAGATTTCCTCTGGGAAAGCCATTTAAGAGTCATTCTGAATGCCTCTACTGGGGGATGGGGAAGAAATGATGCAGAATGTTGACCCACTGGGCAGCAGGCTTGAAATCCTGCCTGAACCAAACTGTGCCGATGGGCTGTCCCAAACAGATGGTGCTGTCCAGACAGACACACTGGCAGGGCCGCTCTGCCTGAGACCGGCCAGCAGACAATCCTCCCTATACCACCTTCTTAGAAATCTTGGTTATGGGGGGTATCAGGGTGGGGAGGGACACCCCTTGGTATCAGGGGTGGGGAGGGACAAAACATTTCCTCACTGAACTCCCATTTTCAGACAATGAAGCGTTTGTCACAAAGACAGCCAACCAGTGGCCAACAGTCGTCACTCCTGAGCCTTACCCCATTTGGGGTGCACGTACATGCTCTCTAAATTTCCTCCCCCTCTCCTTAGTCCAACCATAGTCCAGGAAAGCAGATTTTCCGTGCTCTGTGGCAATCACAGTGGAAAATGGAAGTACAATGGAGCACGGTATCTACCCAAGCACTGGAAGGCAGGAGCTGAGCTACTCACAGACTCCCTAGAGGAGAACCCCACGCACCCAACTCTGCTGTGCCCCCCTCTGAGCTTCAAGCATGCCAAGCCAGGCCTCTCCCCTCTCTTCTCCCTCCATCTCAGCTCTTCAGAGAGAAAGCAAGCAGCCCGCGTGTCCAAGACAGAGCCTTCCTTGCTAATAAACCCCTCCTGAGGCAGTGACATGTTTCAGAAGGAGCAGAAAATTACCTTTTAGGAAGCCAATGTGAGGGAAGGGGTGGGGGACAAAGTATCAGAGTCAGGAGGTGTGCACCGCAGGAGCCAGGCTGGGGTCACGCAGCAGCCCCCATCCCTGCAGAGGTCCACTGAGCTCCCCATGCTGCCAGCCTCAGGGGGCCACCCCCACACACGGCTCTCCCAGCAGCCCATGCCTGGAGACGGAGGACACTGAGGAGCACGCCGGTCCCCCAAGACGGGTGGATGGAGGAGCTGTGAGCCTGGGCAGGGATGCCGGAGGAAGGGAGGAAGGCAGGCTGGAGAGGAAGGGGTGGGGAGCAGAGAGGGAGGGCGGGAAGGAGGGAGAATTGATTTCTCTCCTCCACTGGGACCACTGAGCTGAGTTGCCATGGAGAAAGGGGAGCCGCTGGCAGAGCCCAAGGCGGGCGGAGGAGCCATATGCCGGAGGGAAGGCATCAGCAGAGAGCCAATCCCACAGTTCTGCTGCTGCAGCCTCCCCCATACCAGGCCTCAGGGTCCAGGCAGTCAGGCAGGGAGGGGCACTGGCCGGACCGATGGGCAAAAGCAGCAGCTGATGGCCACCACACCAAGGAGAAGGGAGGAGATGGGGGCTTTCTCTCCTGCCTCATGGTACTCCTCTGCCCCTCTGCCAAGAGCCTGGGCCCTCCATCTCACGCCATGCTGCTCAGCCAGAGTCTGAAGTTGGGACCCCAGAGACTAAAGTGACCCTCTCCCCCAGGCTTAGGTGTTACCTGGTGTTTGGGGAGGCATGCGCATTTCCACCTGCCCAGCCTCCCTGTTTCTAAAACTCTGTTGCCAAATCCTGAGTCACATCTTCCCACCCTCAGGGATGAGGGGATGCCCACCTACGGAATGGCTCCGATGGCCCAGTGCCACCCATGTAGGAAGCAGAGAAGAAGGGAGGCTGCTGGGCACTGCAGGGGGAGGGGGCTCTCCTGGACGCACCGGCAGGTGGACGGGGACTCCCAGGCTCCCCACGCTGGGTGGCATCTCCCATCACACCGGTGCCAGCCTCACTGCTGCAGCTGCCCACGTCCTAGCTTCAAAACTGGCTTTGGCCACTTGGTCCCACTCATACTGGGAGCAGCGAAATGCGGCTGGAGAGAGAGCCATGAGACCTCAATGGGGTCTCAGTCTCTCTCCTTGGAGATCACATGACTAGGGGCAAGTCTGGTTACTTCCAGCTTCTATCTCCTTATTACAGACAGAGATGATGTCATATTCTACAAGCCTGCACTCCCAGGCACTGAGATGTGGCAGGACTTGGGGAAGGCTCAGAGCAGGAACTCGTGCAGTACTGGGCCCACCTCAGGAGCTGTGGTCTCCTTAGGCCTAGGAGCACAGTAACAGCATCCCCCAGCCTCCTATCTCTTCCTGCTCACTTGGCAGGCCCCTCAGGACTAAGGCTTCAGCAGGCCTGCAGCCATCACCACAGCCTACCAGGCCCGGTTGCCCTGACACAGAGACATTTAAGTGGGGGCAGCCCAATCCCGTTGCTTTCTCCCTCGATGTTGTCTTTTATTTGTTTGTTTATACAGAGTCTTGCTCCGTCACCCAGGCTGGAGTGCAGTGATGCAATTTCAGCTTACTGCAACCTCTGCCTCCAGAGCTCAAGCAATCCTCCTGCCTCAGCCTCCCAAGTAGCTGGGATTACAGGTGCCCACCACCACGCCCAGCTAATTTTTGTATTTTTAGTAGAGATGAGGTTTTGTCATATTGGCCAGGCTGGTCTTGAACTCCTGATCTCAGGTGATCTGCCCATCTCAGCCTCTCAAAGTGCTGGGATTACAGGCATGAGCCACTGTGCCTGGCCTCTCCCCTCAGTGTTTTATGATGAAAGTGTTCAAGCATATGGCAAAGTTGAAAACATTTTATAATGAACATCCATATATTCACCATCTAGATTCTACCGCTTCTTCTCACTTTTTTTATTGCAGTAAAATACATATAACACAAAATTTACCATTTTAATCATTTTAAAAGTGTTCACTTCAGTGGCACTGAGTATATTCACAATGTTGTGCAACCACCACCTCCATCTAGTTCCAGAATTTCAGCATCCCAAAAGGAGACCCATTAGCAGTTTCTCTCCAGTCCCCTCTCCCCCAGCCTCTGGCAACAACCAATCTTCTCTCTTTCTGTCTCTATGGATTTGCCAATTCTGGACATTCCGACATTCCGTATAAATGGATTCATATACTATGTGGCCTTCTGTGTCTGGCTTCTTTTACTCAGTATCCCATTTTCGAGGTCTATCCATGTTGTCCCATGTGTCAGTGCTTTGTTCCATTTTATGACTGAATCGTACCTCATTGCATGGG
Organism: Ateles fusciceps; assembly: GCA_036589455.1. Lineage (NCBI taxonomy): Eukaryota > Metazoa > Chordata > Mammalia > Primates > Atelidae > Ateles > Ateles fusciceps. The sequence continues at coordinate 3,820,793 of JAZHEH010002317.1, read as the reverse complement.
TGGACCACATTCTGCTTATGCATTATCCATCAGCCAATGGACATGTGAGCTGTTTCTACCTTTTGGCTATTGTCACATTTTTTTTTTTTTATGAGACAGGGTCTCGCTCATTTGCCCAGGATGGAGTACAATGGTGTGATTATAGCTCACTGCAGCCTCGACCTCCTGGATTCAAGTGATCCTCCTGCCTCAGACTCCTGAGTATCTGGGACTACAGGCCAGGTTCACGCCACTGTGCTTAGCTTCTCACTTTTAAAATGAAGTTTTCAGAGGCCAGTGAAATGTCCTAGAGTCCCCCTCTAAGGGACTTGTTCTCAAAGTTGCAGGCCCAGAGGCCCTAAACTGAGTGCTCATCTTATTCTGCCTTTCCACTAAAGCAATGCTCCCCCATGGGTGACCAAGTAAGGGAGGTTCCGGCTGGCCCTGGGGCCCGAGGCAGAGATCCTAAAAGCCTATGCAGCCTACAAGTGGGCCTCCAGCTTCCTCCCAGGTAAGCAGCCAGCTGGGCAGGGAGACATATGCATACACCAATCCCACATTCATGCTTTGAGACCAAACGAACCCTGGTGCCAGGACCACTGGCACCCACCAACTGCATGACTAGCCAGTCATCACCTCTCTCTAAGCTTCAACTTCTCCAGCTGTGAAATGGGGCAACAATCTCTACCCCATGGGGTTGCTCTAGAGTCGAGGCTGGTGCTGCCCAGTAGAACATTCCCTAGTGACAAACATGTTGCACACCTGTGCCGCCCAGTGAGCACTATGGACAGTGCTCAGAAATTGGTGGATCTAATCACAGTTTTATGCCTATCGTGCTAGAATTAACCCCCTTAAAACATTTTGAAACCTGAGCCACATCCACATTTTAATATAGCTACTCAGCATTAACCTTTTAAGTTAAAGACGGAGGGGCTCTGCATCTCTCTGCAGTGAATGCCTCAAACAGACACAACCACGTGATTCATTGTTGTCCTATCAATGACCTGCTGTGACCTGCCACTGGCCCCAGGTGGCTACTGAGCACTTGAAATGTGAGTAGTGGGAGTGGGAAATGGAATCTTTCCACGTTATTTCACTTTAATTTACAACTAAACTTAAATAGTCACACGAGGCTGGTGGTGATTGCCCTGGATAGAGCAACCAAAGGTCTGACAAGATGACAAGTGTAAAAGGATGCATGGTCCAGGCCCAGGCCTAGCTCCTGGTCTCTTCCCTCAACCCCTCCTCTTCCTACTTACCCCACAGGGTCTGGGCAGGGGAGCAGGCTCTATTCCCAGCCCAGCTCCAGAGACGCATCTAAAAGGACACAAGGTGGGTGGTGGGGCTCTCAGGGAATGGCACAGACACCAGCTGGGGAGTGGGCACCACAGACTCCATAATGATGTGGGTCTGGGAACCACCTAGAACAGGCCTCTCCTCCGCCCTGTTCTAGAACCCCTCACCTGCTGTCTCCCCCGGCAACTCCTGAGTTTATCCCTGGAATGTCTGGGCAGGGGCTGTAGAATTGGAACAGCCCCCCCTCCCCCACACACAATCCCTCATGTGGTGACAGAGACCCCGAAGGGGATTGTGCAGAGGGTCTTGGTTCTTGGGTGGGCTGTGGAGCTGGGCACTCAGGGAAACCTTCGCAAACCCACGAAGCTGCTCTCGCAGGCTCCTCTGGCAGGGAGTGTCAGGATGAGAATCCAGACCTGACTGCTACCCAGCCCTCTCACTTGCAGATGCAAAAATCCAGACTCAGAAAGGGAAGTAACTTCTCCAATAGGGTGGGGTCTGACACCCAGGGCCCCAACCCCTTGCCCACCTGGCCCTGCGGGAGCCTCCTGAGAGGTGTCTCAGGAGCAGACCCAGGGGCAGGGGGCACCATGCACCCTTGCTGGATAGGCAAAAGTCTGCCTGCTTCTCGGCAGCTGTGTGGCTTCAAAGCCCAGACAGCAGGGACTGAAAACTGAGCAAGCTCCCCCCTCTCCTGTCCCGGACCCACCTCTCCTGTCCCTTTTCCCACCAAAGCTGAGAAAGGAGGGATAGTGGAGACTCCAGAAAAACAGAAAATAAACACACCACTAAGTAAAACATCATTAATTCCCATTGTGCTGAGCCCACAAACAGGTAAGGGTCACCCAGAGGCGGGAGCTGCAGCTGAGGATGGGCCTGTACCTCCATTCTGCAAAGCCTTCTCCTGGCTCCCTCAACAGACTGGCTAGAAGAACCAGGACATGCTCAAAGCCCTGAATGGCCTCTCTCCACCCACTCAGAGTGATGGCCAGCAGGCTCTGCCCTGCCACCTCTCTGCCCTGGCAAGGCCATGGGCAAGTTCTTGCCTCGGGACATCTGTACTTGCCACTAGCCCTCCCCTCTGCTCAAGGACTCCTTCTCATTAAGGCCTTCCATGACACCCTTATGTAAAACTTAGCCCTAACTCTAACCCTGGCATTCCTCTGACCCTAATTTTCTTCAGAGCACTGATCGCTATCTAGTACCTGACTTACTTTTCTTTCTTCTTTCCTTTTTATTTTAAAAATTGTGGTAAAACACATATAACATAAAATTTACCATCTTAGCCACGTCTTTATTTTTATTTTTCTTGAGACAGAGTCTCTTGCTCTGTCGCCCAGGCTGGAGTGCAGTGGCACAATCTCAGCTCACTGCAACCTCTGCCTCCCGGTTCAAGCGATTCTCCTGCCTCAGCCTCTGAGTAGGCGCGATTACAGGCACCTGCCACCACACCTGGCTAATTTTTGTATTTTTAGTAGAGACAGGGTTTCACCATGTTGGCCAGGCTGGTTTCGAACTCCTGACCTCAACTGATCCGCCAGCCTCGGCTTCCCAAAGTGCTGGGATTACAGGCGTGGCTACTGTGCCTGACCCATCTTAGCCACTTCTAAGTGCATAGTGTCATGGCATTAAGCACATTCACATTGTTATGTAACATCCCCACCATCCTCCAGAACCAATTCACCTTCCCAAACTGAACTCTCTACACATTACACACTAACTCCCCATTGCCCCTTCCCCAATCCCAAGCCCCCACTGTTCTGTCTGTCGCTATGCATTTGACAGCTCTAGGGACCTCATCATATAATCATCGTAAGTGGAATCATACGGTATTTGTCCTTCCGTGTCTGGCTTCTTTCGCCAAGCATGTCTTATTGGATTCATCTACCTGTAGACAATTTTATAAATTGTCTGCCCAGGAACAGTAGCACATGCCTGTAGTCCCAGCTACTTAGGAAGCTGTGGTGGGAGGATCATTTGACCCAGGAATTTTAGTCCGGCCTGGGTAATGTAGCGAGATCCCACCTCTAAAAAAAAAAGTTTTTAATGGTCTGTCTCTCCTACTAGTATGGAGTCTCTGTGAGGGCAGGGATTTTGGTTGTCTGTATTCACTGCTGTATCCTCAGGCTGGAAGAACACTGGCACACAGCAGGCACTGGACAACATTTCTAAATATACAAACGAATGGATGGATGAATGGATGGATGGATGGATGGACGGATGGAGACCCTGTAGAGGTCAGTGCCTGGCCTGAAGTTATGTCCTCATCCCTGCTGTAGACTAACTCCTGGTCCCGCCCTACAGCTTTGGAGCTGAAGCCACGGGCCTATCATCCCCAAGAGGCAGCAGTGCTCAGATGCCCCACTTGATGGCAAGCTCCCCCCCAGGTGGCTCCTTCGAGGCTTTTCCCCAGATATAACATGTCAATGGGAGGATTATGACATGGGCGGATGAGAGTACCCAGCCATGGAGGTGACAATGTACCTTAAAGCCTCACAGGGCAGCAGCCACCAGGAAGCAAGATGGAGGTCAGGAAGGTCCTGGAACACCAGAATTTGGCCAACAGAGCCTGAGGCGAGCACGTGGAGGGGCAACAGCCTGGGGGCATTCAGGACACATGGAGATATGGCAGCTGGCCACGAGCTGGGCTACAACCTTGAAGTCACTGGCCTCTCACCTTCTCCTTGTCCTGCTGGGCTATTTATAGCCTCCCTGTCTCTGAAAACTCCTTTATCCATTTTTCTGAGCTGGATGAGCTTGGTGAATTGAAGTCAGGTGGACAACCCCCGACAACTTCAGCAAGCCTGCCAGGGTGACTGTACTCAGGCCAGGCCTGCTGGCAGCTTCTGCTCCATGACAGGGACCCTTGAGGGCCTGCTGAAAGTCACAGGGTTGGGGCGTCCCAGGGAAGGTGGCATCTAAAGAGAGGGCAGCAGCTGGGCACCCAGGCAAACCTCGCCCACAGGTGCTGTATGATGGTGACCCCAGAAGGGCTCAGCTCACCCCAGGCCTCCTCCCTGCTTCAGGAAAAACAAACAGATAGGGACAGTGGAAAAGAGCTGTACCTTTAAATTATCCAGCCCACAGATACGAAAAACATTTGCATGCTGAAGCTGTTTGCATATTCGGTTATTTTTAGGGTGAACCCAGTTGCCTCCCCCTTGGAACCGGATGAAGCCCCAGAGGCACGTAGTCCTTTTTCCCAGACGGGGGTCCTGGTCCTGTTTCCCTGGGAATGAGGCTTGAGCATGAGCTCTCTGGGACCCAGCCCCCGACCAGAACCACACAGTGCATCCAGGCTTGAGGGAGGGACTGGAGCACCAGGGACCCAAGGCTGCAACTTTGAAGATTTGCCACTGCTGACATCATTGGCCACCCACCTAGGGCCAGAAGAGCCCCTCTGCTGCCCCCAGAGTATGGGTGAAGGGATGAACGCTCAGCCTACTGCCTCTTCTCATGCCAGGCCCAGCTGATGGGAATATTTTGCAGAGATATTTCTAGAGTGAGCAGCAATTAAAGCAGATTTTCTCTTCCACTCCCCTTCCCCAAAACAAGAATAAATCAGTTCTACCAATTTCCCAGCTAATGACTTCCTCCATTAAATTAAAAAGAAGCAGAAAATGTTTTCTTAAATGGATTACCAGCCCTGTGCTTTCAGGGACCATGTGACCTGTCAACTCCTGTTAAAGTCTGATACATCAAAGTTCCTGAATTAATTTTTAATAAATAAAAAGTCATAGTCTAAGAAGCACCACCCCACATGCCACCCTCCCCTGTCAAGGGTCAGCTCTGAGCTGGCTCTGAGAAGCCAGCTTAATCAGGCCAAGAATGGCTCTTAATAGAGCACCAGATCCATTCCACAGACGGGTAAGATGAGGCTGAGAGATGTCAGGTGCCCAAGCACAGAGGTGAACCTAGATTTATGGCATGGACTGTGGAGTCCTACATGTGAAACTGAGTCCTTGATTTCGAGGGGCACCTGTCTGGAGAGATACAAACAAATAAATCCAGGAACTGAGGAGTAACTAAGTAGGTGTGAGCTAGCATCATCTGCGTGACCCAGATGGGGGCTCCTGGGCAGGACCTGGGCTTCTCTTCCCCTTTTGATCCCTTGCAGCACCTGGTACAGGGTCAGCACACAGTGCTGACATCTTGTTTGCTTCAAAAAGTCCACCCCTACAACACAGACAAACCTCAAATACATGATGCTGAGCAAAAGAAGCCAGACACAAAAGACCACGTATTTTACCACTCCGTTCCTATGAAACATCTAGAAGAGGCAAATCCACAGAGAGAGAGTATGGCACAGGCTACTGGGGGGTAAGGAAAAGGGCTGGGAGTTGTTAATGCGTGCAGTTTCTGTTTGGGATGATAAAAAAATTCTGGAAATGGATAGGGGTGATGGTTGCACACACTGTAAATATATCAATGATCTGTACACATAAAAATGGTTAACATGGTAAATTCCTTTTTTTGAGACAGTCTTGCTCTGTTGCCAGGCTGGAGTGCAGTGGCACAATCTCAGCTCACTGCAACCTCCGCCTCCCAGATTCAAACGATTCTTCCGCCTCAGCCTCCCGAGTAGCTGGGACTACAGGTGCACGCCACCATGCCCAGCTAATTTTTGTATTTTTAGTAGAGATGGGGTTTCACCATGTTGGCCAGGATGGTCTCGATCTCTTGATCTCGTGATCTGCCTGCCTCGGCCTCCCAAAGTGCTGGGATTACAGGAGTCAGCCACCGCACCAGGTAAATTTTATCTTACGTATATTTTACAATTTAAAAAAATACAAGGAGAAAAAAACCCACTCTCCAAAATGTGACTTGAAGATACAGGATGGCCACAACTCCATAGGGACGATGGTGGGACCCTCTGCAAACTGCCCCAGCCAGACTCAATGCTTAAAGCACAGCTCAGAGGCTCACAGGGCCTTCTTATCATGTAGAAACACGAGGGACTTCAGAGAAGGGCTCTTTGTGTGAGCCAGCATGACTGAGCCACGATGCCCTGTCTCCCTGGTGGCCAGCCAGATGCCACAGGGCAGGAAACGGCTGAGACGGCTCCTTGGATACCTCCCTAAAAGGCACCTCCTGGTCTCTTCATTCGCTGCACCCTCTACCTGAAATGTGCTTCCCAGATATTCCGAAACTTGTTTCCTATGTTTATTTAGGTTTTCACAGGGAGGTCTTCTCTGACCATCTACAGTTGGAAAAATGCAGGGAAGGTTTCTGGAGCCAGGCAGGGTAGCTGCGAGCAAGAACAGGAAAGCCAGGGCCCCAACACTGTGACATGTCAGCACCTTCATGCTCCCTGGCTACAGAAAAGCAGCTTGCAGGAGGCATCAGGTCCTGGTTCCATCATTTACCAGCTAGGGGGCCTTGGCTAGTTCCTTCAACCCTCTAAACCTTGGTTTTCTCTTCTACGAAATGGGGGGTGAAGACAGTATTTGTCTCTTGGGCTTTTCTAAGAACTACAATGAGATAATGCATATTAAGTGTTTAGCATATGGCTGGGACATGGTCAAAGATCAGTAAATGGTAACATGCATGGATTATAATGGAAGTGCAACAAAAATCCTCAAGGCTGGCCAGAAGGTGTGGGTCAGTGAGCCTGAAGGCAGGGGAAGGGGCCAATAGGACCAGACCACAACCACAACTACTCTTCCCAGCATGTGAATTAACTGATTGGATCCTTTGTCCCATGTTGCATATGAGAAAACTGAAGCACAGAGAGGTTAGTGACTTGCCACAGGACAAACAGCCAAGAGGTAGTGAAGCCCAGATTGAAATTCTGGTCATCTGTCTCCAGGCCTGAGCTGGCCACCACTGTTCCATAGGATATCTCAAGGGAAGTGTGGAAGGAGGCTCAGAGAAGAGTCTCCGGCATGCAGAGGCAGACCCACAGCTGACTTGCACAGCTCTGACATCTGGACATGAGCCTCTGGAAGCTCTAGGGAAAGGTCTCAGAGCAGGTCCCTCAGGGAAGCTCACAGAATGGTTGGACTGGCCTGATTCTTCTCAAGGTTCTTTCAGGCCCAAGACCTTGGTACTTAGTTCTGCTCAGCCCAGCCACTTTGGTTAGCACCCAAGGGTGCAATTAACTCATTCAGAATGAAGTTTAGGGCACTAAAGGAAGGAGTATCTCCATGTCCTGGTTTATGAGGCATTCCTCAGACCCTCAGAGAGCCTGGAGACAACTAGAGACCCAAATCCTTCCAGGGACTGGACACAGCAGGCCCTGCACACTCATGGGAGACTTTGTGTCCACTGCTGAAGGGCAAGCTCCTTCCAACTTCTTCTCAAAGAGGATGCATTTCCCTCAATGCAACTTTTTTTTTTTTTTTTTTTTTTTGAGACAGGGTCTTACTTTGTCACCCAGACAGCTGGAGAGCAGTGGCACGATCTTGGCTCACCGACAACCTCCACCTCCCAGGCTCAAGCAGTTCTCCTGCCTCAACCTCCCTAGTAGCTGGGATTACAGGCACGCACCACTATCGCCTTGCTAATTTTTTATTTTTAGTAGAGATGGGGTTTCACTATGTTGGTCAGGTTCCTGACCTCAAATGATCTACCTACCTTGGCCTCCCAAAGTGCCATTACAGGCATGAGCCACCACGCCCAACCCTCAAATGCAACTTTCTAAAAATGCTTACAAACCTTTTAACTAATGATTCTCTTAGGCTACCACAATACAGAATTTTTTTTTTCTTTTTTTCTTTTTTAGAGACAGGGTCTCACTTTCTTTTACCCAAGCTGGAGTGCAATGGCACAATCACAGCTCACTGCAGCCTCAAACTCCTGGGCTCAGGCAATCCACCCACCTCAGCCTCCCTAGTAGCTGGGACTACAAGTGTGCACCACCATGCTTGGACAATTTTAAAATTTTTTGTAGAGACAGGATCTCACTATGTTGCCCAGGCTGGTCTCAAACTCCGGGACTCAAGCTATCCTCTGGCCTTGGCCTCCCACAGTGCTGGGAGCTACCACATCCAGTTAGCAATACAGAATTTCTAACTAGTCTCCCTCCTTTCCACTCCAGCCTCCACGAGGTGGCCCAAGTGAGCATGTCAAAATATAAACACAAATGAGATTTTGTTACTCTCTACCTCAGAATCCTCCAAGAACTCAGTTCACACTTCGCATCAAGTCCAAAATCTTTATGATGACCTGCAAGTCCTCCAAGGTTGAGCCTCTAACTCTCTCTCCATCATTTCCTACCACCTTTCCTTTTTTGTCTGTTCCAGCCACACTGCCTTCTCTGCTTGCCTCAAACTTGCCAGGACTTCAACCTCAGGGCCTTTGTACCTGGGAACCATGTGTATGTCTCCTCTGCACTAATGTTGCCGCCTCCAGAAATGCCCTTCTCCACTTTGCCTGTGGTCTGAGCCTTCTGTTCCCCTTACTAAACCTGCTCTGTGGTTTAGTAACACACAGTAACTCTGGACATCCAAGTACACAGTGAGAACTGCATAAATGTTAGCTGCTGTTGGGCTTGCTTGCTGACATGTCCAAGTCCCCCGGCTAATTTGTATCCCCAGTGCCTCACACCATAGCAGGTATACAAAAAATGATACAGGAAATGAACGAGGAACACAAAAGCCTACCAAAAGCTACATATTTACTCTAAAACAAGCTTTCAGGCACAGCTGCTGTAGGCATGCAAACCAAGGCATCCAGGCTGCGCAGCCCTAAGCCTGCCCTCAAACTCTTGGCCCCATGAAATCAGGCAACAGGGGCCCTAGGTAAGCCAGCGGGCACTGAAGTTTGCCTCAAAATTAACGCTTCCTGATATGAGCAAGGTGACAGCAACCAGAAATCGCTACCCTCTCTGCACCCAATGAAGCTGAGAGAAAGCTCTGGGTGACTCAAGGCTCTAAAATATACCATTTGTCTGGCTGTTTACTTCCCCTTTATGCAGCTCAACTACTTAGATCCTTCTTCCAACTAGTAGGAGACAGATCCCAGTGGTGAGAAAAAGAAAACCAAGTTCTAGAGCCTCAAGGGTCTTTAAAACTGAGCTGAGGGAAGTCAAAGATGAAGAAAGATGGAGGAGGAAGAGAACAGAATTTTTCCTCCCATATTCACACAAAAAGATCTTGAATACCCCTGCTTCTCCCCCAACTATCACCATTCATGCAAACAAAGCCAGAGAAACCCCTGTATTAACTACTGCTCTAAGAACTGACTGTGTCTTTCTCCCTCATTTATCAATCCCCTACCAGCCTTGAGACTCAGGCCAAAATTCCATGGAGCAGGAAAGCAGGTAAGACCTGGGTTCTGAGTGTGACAAATCACTGTCCTCTGGGAAAAGGCCTTGCTGCAAGCCATCAAGACCTGCAAGCATGAGTCAGAGCCAACAAATGGACATATTTTGCAGCCAGTGGAGGGGCAGCAAGCTTTGCCCATGAACAAAGATGATTCAGTGGAGCCGTAGAAAGGAAATTAACATTTATGGAGTGTTCTGGAATTATCTACAGCTGTATAACAAATTAACCCAAAACTTGGCAGTTTAAAACAAGAAACATTTATCATTTCACGCTGTTTCTGTGGATCAGGAAGCTGAGAGCGGCTTGACTGAGTGTTTCAGAATCGTCCATGGGGTCACAGTCAAGATGTTGACCAGGGCTGCAGTCATCTGAAGGTCTGGCTAAGGATGATAGAGTCACTTCTGAGTCAACTCATGTACATGACTGGTAAGTTAGTACATGGTTTTTGGCAAGAAGTCTGTTCCAGTTCCTCACGACATTTCCTGGACCTTTCCAGAGAGCCTGAGTGTCCTCCCAAGATGGTGGCTGGTTTTCCAGAGCAGGTGATCCAAGAGAAAGGACAGCAGAAACCACAGTTTCTTTTTCCAGAGACAGAGTCTCACTCTGTCACCCAGAGAATGCAGTGGTGCAATCTCAGTTTACTGCAACCTCCACCTCTCAGGTTCAAGTGATTCTCCTGGCTCAGGCTCCCGAGTAGCTGGGACTACAGACACAGGTGCCACCATACCCAGCTAATTTTTTTTGTATTTTCAGTAGAGATGGGGTTTCACCACGTTGGCCAGGTTGGTCTAGAACTCCTGACCTCAAATGATCTGCTCGCCTCAGCCTCCCAAAGTGCTGGGATTACAGGCATGAGCCACAGCACCTGGCCACACCATCTTTTATAATTAGGCCTTGGACGTCACACTCCAGGGATAGTGTGACGTCACACTCCAGGGATAGTCATTTCCAACACCCTATGAGATACATAGGTCAGCCCAATTCAGTATGGGAGGAGACTGTACAGGGGTGTGATGACAGGGATGGGAGACTGGAGCCAGCCCGGAGGTGGCCAGCACAGCCACATTGTGGTCTTCCTTATTTTTTCTTTTTTTTTTTTTTTTTTTTGAGACAGCGTCTCACTCTGTCGCCCAGGCTGGAGTGCAGTGGCACAATCTTGGCTCACTGCAATCTCCGCCTCCTGGGTTCAAGCAATTCTCCTGCCTCAGCTTCCTGAGTAGCTGGGATCATAGGCGCGTACCACCACGCCCAGCTAATTTTCATATTTTTAGTAAAGACAGGGTTTTACCATGTTGGTCAGCCTGGTCTCGAACTCCTGACTTCGTGATCCGCCCGCCTTGGCCTCCCGAACTGCTGGGATTACAGGCGTGAGCCACCACACCCAGCCATTGTGGTCTTCCTAACCCTTGATCAAGACCATCTTCTTTCATCCTCAAGACAGCCCTTGAAGTCAGGCATTTTCATTTACAGACATAGATTCCTGCATACACACACTGACCTGACCCTCTTGTCCAGCCTCCTTAGGGCAGAGAGAACGAATCAGTGGTGAGCCATGCATGTAGTTAAATTATGGTTGCAGGAATCCAGGAAAAGGAGGCTCAGGAGAAGTGGTGCAGGGTTCAGCCACTCACATAGTCACCGCCTTGCTACCAGGGCCGGGCCACCCAGCTACTGGTGGCCTTACAGAAACAGCAAGGAGCATCTGCTTTCTTGGTTCTGCCACCTTGCCCCCTCCCGAGGTGCCTGACTTCACGGCAGGATTGCCATCCTGCAGCCAGTTCATTAGGCGGCCCCCTGTGCATGATGCCTAAGCGATCTGTGGCTGCAGGTGCCACCTCATGGGGCGTGCAATTTACAGTCACTCAGAGGTGGACACAGGTGAAGAATGCGTCAGTCCCACCAGCTGCCAAAGCTGCCTGGTCTCGCAGGAAAACACGACTGAGGCTTATCAATTTTCCCCACTTTATTTTTACCACCACAGACAGGGAAGAAGAACTGATTAAGTCCATAAATCTAACTTCTCCACCTAGGGCTGGATGGTTCTCAAGGATGGTTATTCCTCCTCTGCACAGGCTGGGGTTGGGGGTGCTAAGTCATGGAATGGGGACAGAAGTTGATATCACCACCCCCAGGACCAAATCCATTTCTCTATGGCACAAATGTAGAGAAGTGCATTTGCGCACTACAAGCACTAGGGTCAGCTTTGCTGATATTTTGGAAGAGACAATGACATTATGATCCCAGGAGGGGCACAGTGATTCACACTGGAAGGCACCTTCCTGCTGTTACCCAGAGCGTATAGGAGCCTGGCCTGAGTTTCTACACAGAAGATGTGTAGAGGCCAGGTGTGGTGGCTCATGCCTGTAATCCCAGCACTTCGGGAGGCTGAGACAGGTGGATCACCTGAGGTCAGGAGTTCGAGACCAGCCTGACCAATATCGTGAAACCCCATCTCTACTAAAAATACAAAAAATTAACTGGGTGTGGTGGCACATGCCTGTAATCCCAGCTACTTGGGAGGCTGAGGCAGAGGAATCACTTGAACCCAGGAGGCAGAGGTTGCAATGAGCCAAGATCGTGCCATTGCACTCCAGCCTGGGCAACAAGAGCGAAACACTGTCTAAAAAAAAAAAGAAAAAAAAGATGTGTAGAAGCACATCTTTGGGTTGCCTCATTGTGTAGAGAAGACCTTGGCCTTGGAGAATCAGAGCTGTCGTGACCTACTTCCAAGCCGTGAGACCTCCTTGTACCCCGAGTCCTCATCTGTCACCCTGCCTTGTGGGGCTGATTCCAGGGGGAAGTGGTATGACATGGACAGAGACCCCAGAATGGCACCCACAAGGGGAATAGAGTCAACAATGAGCTGTTTCTCCATTCCTCCTTGCCCTCTTGCTTTGTTTTGAAACCTGAGGGATTCCTGGAGTAAGGTGGCCCAACAGAGAAATCCCCCCAAAGAGCATTCTGCACCTACACACTGGAATGGGTATGGCCAGCTCCACCTGGATGCTGCAGACTCTTTCCTGCAACCCCTGGGTACAGCCGTGGGCTCAAGAACCAGGACTAGCTCTGGGGTGGCGCAGCAGAAAGCTGAGCAGGGCAGTTAATTTTAATAAAAGGACTCCAGGCCTGGCACAGTGGCTAACACCTGTAATCCCAACACTTCAGGAGGCCCAGGCAGGAGGTTGGCTTGAGGCCAAGAATATGAGACCAGCCTAGGACAACATAGTGAAACCTCTATTTTTCCAAAACAAATGAAAAGGACTCCATCCTCCAGAAAGCACTGCCACACTGCAGCCTCAAACAGGATTACTAAATGGTTGTTTGAAAAGACATTAAAACAAGATTAAATAAATACTTAACTGCCCTCATCCTCATCCCTGGGCTGTGATCAGTCAAGCTAATCTAGGCTTGCTGGGTTCCCAGATCTGCCCAAAAGCCTCCTCAAGACTTCAGAACTCCTCCTCAAAGTAGGGCCTCATGCCAGACATAGCCTGGCTCCCCAGGTTCAGCCTGCAGACCTGCAGCCTCCTTCAGCAAAGCCGCCTCTGCCTTTGCCATGCCCTCTCCTAACCCACCCCAGGACTCTGAAAGAGTGAGGAAAAGCAGCCAGAAAACTGGAAAGAAATTCTCTCCTTCCTGATCTCTGCAACTCCTTCTCCCTCTCAGTGGCTGCTCAAAGGAAGGCCATTGCCTCCCCACCTTGAACTCTCCCCCCAGCCCCTAGAGACCCTCTGGGAAGCTACAGTTTATGCTGCTTACGGTCCCTGTTATATTGTCCTCTGACCCCCTCGCCAACTCAGAACTGTGTTTGAAATGTAAAAGCACCCTTTAAAAATGCGCTTGTGATCCACTGATATACGGATGGACAAAATGTGGTCTTATCCACATAGTGGAAGACGAGTCAGCCATGAGAAGGAATGAAGCTCAGATGCATGCTCCTACATGAACTTGAAATCATGATGCTCAGTGGAAGAAACAAGACACAAAGGCCACGTGGTATATCACTCCATTCATATGAAATGTTTAGGACAGCCAAATCTAGAGACACAAAGTAGATTAGTGGTTGCTAGTGGCTGGGGGTTTAGGGACAAATGGGGGATAACATCTATCTAAGACCTCATTCTGGGGATGATGAAAATGTTCTTTTTAAAAAATCTTTATTTTTACACATTGTAAGAGTATAGAAGAAAATGTTCTAAAATTAACTGTGGTGTTCATTGTACAACTCTGTGAACATACTAGAAACCACTGAATTGTACACTTTCAATGGGTGAATTGTATGGCATGTGAACTACATCTCAATAAAGCTGTTATTTAAAAGTACAAACACACACACACACACACACACACACACACCCCTTGAAATAACCGTCTGTAATCAATAGAGTCTGGCTGCTATAGTGGAGCCACCCTCTGCTCCTGAGCCCCTGCCTCCTGCCACTCGGCAGCCCCTCCACCTCTCCAGAGCCACTTCCTCAGCTCCCGCTCCCCAGAACCTGAAGTACTGACTCTGGGGCCAGTCCTGGAAGGGAGAAGAAGCAAAAGACTCAGCCATCATCCCAAACTCCAAGGATGGAGCCAGAGGCCTCAGAAGACAGGCTGCTGCAGCCCAGGAGAGACTGCTTTTCCATGGCTTTAATACCTCCAACCCTGAGACCAGAAGCCTGAAGACACCGACATCCAGTTGGTTTATGAATGACGGTGGGGGAACATGGAGTCTGTGGAAGGACACAAAGCCGGGAGGCCTGGGCCAGAGCCCAACACCACCAGAACCCCCTGGGCAGAGGTATCCCCATCCATACTCTTAGGATCAGCCCCCTCATCTCAGGGACAAAACCGGGGATCCCAGAGAGAGGCCCCTCAGGCTGGGCTCTGAGGCTGTGGCTGGCCCAGTGAGGCAGGCCTGGGGACACTATGTGGCTATGAGAAAGGCCTGGTTAGGGGCCACATGAACACAAAGCATCGTCAAACACGCCAGGTGTCACCGAGCCATGGTAGCTGCTTCTCTTGTGGCACTGCTGGCTTGGCCAACTGAGCCAGGTGACACATTTCAGAAATACTTGTCTTATTTCAGCCTCATCAGTCCAGGGCTGGCTGTAGACTTAAACAGGGCTGACCCAGGTAACAGGTCTGTCAGCTAGAGGAATACTTGAGTGGTGCAGGGGGCCCCAGAGCACCGGGAAGCCTGTCCAGGCTGGAGGTTCCCAGCGGGGGTGATCCTGGCTGACCTTGAAAAGGCCCCATGTCTTCACCCAGCAGGCTGAACCAAAGCCCCACCAAGGCCTGTGAGCCCATGCTTCCTGCCAGGCTTGTCCTTCGGTGCATCGGGCTCACACACAATGCCACGGAAGTCTCTATCATCTGCTCTGTCCCAGGAAGCGGGCTGAGTCCTCTGGGGGTGTTACCCAAACAGCTGCCTCCAACTCTGGCCATAAGGCCAGGAACTTGGGAAGCTGGTAGTTGGATAATAAACTCTTCTCCTCCTCCACAGGACCATAAAGCACCATCCTCCATCTGCACAGATGCATCAAAGGCCCAGAGAGCCCTTTCCGAAACTAAGCACAGGCAGTAGGGTGGGGTCCTGGGGTCAGCCTCCACCTCCTAGGGGCAACTCCCAGGTGGGGCCAAGGGCAGGGAAGGGCAGGTTCCCATCTGAGAATTGAAGGCCTTGGACTGAGCGACCTCCTGGCTTTGACCACACTTCAAACTCACAGTTGGGAACAAACGTCGCCATCTACCCCCACAGCAAGATCACAGCCACACATCCTCTCCTTTCTTCACTCTATCAGTACACACTCGCAGAACCACAGACACGTGAAAATATTTATATGACCAGATTAACTCCTGGGCTTTATGGTGCACTGAAGCAAGCATGTTTATCCTTCCCTCACACAACACTTTTTTCTCAGTCACTTCTTTTTCAGGACGCTGGGGCTCACAGCATGGCACTACGTCCGCATTAGAGCAGCTGGCGGGGATCCAAGAGCCCCACCCCACCATCCTTGAACAGCAGGCTGATTCAAGGCTGGGAGCCTGGCGAGAGGTTCCGGGGACACGGGCTAGTCCTCTGGGAATTTGGTTATCTGTTCCAGACCCTGGCTCCTGGCAGCAGCCAAGCTTCCTGGACAGTCACCCCTGTGGTGACAGGAGAGCTGAGGAAATCGGAACCGACAGCCCTGTGCTGGGCACAGATCCTGCTTGGCAGCCCCTACTGACAGTTGCTCTGCGCTGCCATCTTTAGAAACAATCGTTTCTTGGGTGTGCACCCACATGTGTACATCTCGATTTTACAGGCTCTGTTAAAAGCGCAAAGATCTTTCAGGTACTCAACAAAGCAAGACGTCGTGATGTTGCCACCAGCCTGCCCCCCTCCTCCCCCCGCCTCCGACCTGTCACCCACATGAAGTGAGATGAAGCATCTTCCAATACACACGTCGGAGTGTGTCACTCCTCTGAGTAAAGCCCCCAACGCTCCCCTTGGGCTTCAAGACAACATCTAAGCTCCTTAACCAGGGCATGAGGCCCCGACCTAGCCCTTTCTGCAGCTCGGCCCCAGCCAGACTCACAGACAGGAGCCCATGGGGCTCATCCTGCCTCAGGGCCTTTGTAAAAGCAGTTCCCCTCTGCCAAGAAGACTCTCCCTCATTTACACCCAACCCTGCCTCCTGTGTCATGTGAACTTGGCACCCCACAGGGTCTAGACAAAGCATCAGCACCCTGAGGCTCCCTCCATGGGCTCCATGCCCCAGGGGCAGGCCCCCAACCCCACTTCCACAGGGTCTGACACTATCGTAAGGATCACCACCACCCATAACTGATCCTCCAGTGGCCTGAGAGCTCCTTGAGAGTGGCAGCTGGAACTGCTTCACTTCTGCATCCCTGTAGCTCAGAGCCCACACTCAGGGCTGAATGATGGATCTGTACATGTGTTGCCTGCTCAAGGAGCCAAAGTGGCTTGTCCCCTGAAGCCCTAAAGCATGAGGAATACATTGGGAGTTGGGGCGGGGGGACAGACTCCTCCTCCAAGTGACTGGCCCCCACTCTCATGTGACGGCACCCACTCCCCCATTTGTAGCCAGCAAACATGCCCAGGCACCATTTATTTATGTAATATTAACACATGCCCTGCTTGCATCCCCAGCTCTCAGCCCTAGTTAAATGAGGCCACAGAAGGGGAACAGGTCACGGAAAGCTACTTCCCAATATTGGTGACTGCACCATATTTTATTCATGGTGAGTTCCCAGGATTCTTGCCAGCTTACCAACTTCAATCCTTTTCCATGAAAAGTGTGTCTTGGGCATGCGTTCTGTTCCTCACCCAATGCAAGAATCTGCTTCTAGCTAGGAAGAGGCAGTGGGAAGATGGGTAGGGGGACGAGGAACACAAAAGGACATGGAGAAGAAAGAAAGAGGGAGGAAGGTATGAGGAAGGAGCAGACAGGAACAGGGAAGGAGCCAGCTGCAGGCCTGGGGGCATCTGGAATCCCTCCCATTGCACCACTAGTTTAAACAAGGGTCCCCAATGCCTGAGCAGTAAGGACCTGGAACCAGCAGACAAAGCTGTACTCTTGTCAAGAGGAGGGATCCAGGCAGTGCAGAAGCAGAAAAAAGACACAGGAACATGGCTTGTGGAAGCCAGGATCCACCCAGCAGAATGGCCGCCTGGCCATAGAATCCTCCAGGCACAGCCGATCTCCCAGCCCCTCTGCAACAAAAGTGAGGCCCCGGGAAGCTAGGGGGAACTAAAGGATGCTGAACTGGTGCCACTGTGCTTAGCACAACACAGCTGTCCCCAGGACTCCTGTGGGGCCACCCTGCCATCTCCGTTTTTTTTTTTGAGACAGTCTCGCTCTTGTTGCCCAGGCTGGAGTGCAGTGGTGCGATCTCGGCTTACTACAACCTCCACCTCCTGATGTTCAAGCAATTTTCCTGCCTAAGCCTCCTGAGTAGCTGGGATTATAGATGCCTGCCACCACGCCCAGCTAATTTTTGTACTTTTAGTAGAGACAGGGTTTCTCTATGTTGGTCAGGCTGGTCTAGAACTCCTGACCTTAGGTGATCCACCCTTCCTCGGCCTTCCAAAGTGCTGGGATTACAGGCATGAGCCAACTCGCCTGGCCTGCCATCTCCCTTTTAGTAGCGATTGCAAAGTGCTAAGGGGGAAAGACTCAGCAGCCCACTTTTCTGCATAGTTCTTAATAGGTCAGCACCTCCTTCCCTCTCCTTGGCAGACCCTCCTTCATTCCTATACCCTCAATCCCACAGGCATAAGTGAGCTGTGGCTGGGAGTCAGGAAGGGAGAGTGTCTTTCTTAAGGCAAGCACAAGCTCAGCAGTGATGGCATGGATGGGGAGGGGTTCCAGCAGACTTATTTATAGCCAGGCAGCCCATCCACACACTCTCCAGTGCAGCCTGCCTCACTTGCCTGCCTGCCTGCCTTCCACTGAGGCTTTTCAATCCGTATCTATATTTATCGCCCAAAGCCATTGGGATAATGGCAAGGCCAGAAATAGCCTTGAAGACATTCACGTGAAGATGATGGGCAGGTCCCCAGCTCCTGGGCTGACCTCGCCCCTACATCTGCCCCTTAGCAGTGGGTATGGGGGAACAGCTGGACAGGGCTGGGGAATCAGCTGCAGCCAGATGGGAACAACATAATCCTCCTTTCTCTGCCAGCCTCAGCCCTCTGTAGTGATGCAGGGGACACGTCCAAAATGATACATCACAGCTGCCAGGCCACAGGGAGACCAAAGGTGACAGAGATTCCTGACGTCAGTGTGCTAATCAGAGCAGACAGTCCAGAGAAAGAGAGAAGAATCAAAGACAGCAGCACAGGCTCACAGAAAGCAGGTCACCCCCAGCACCGAGGTTGCAGGGAGATGCCCTCCTGCCTGGCTTCTTGCACTGGACAATGGAATAATGGACCCATTTCCCATTTCTGTCCTCTGGGATAAGTGCTAGCCCACAGGCTCTGGGAGATGCTCTCAGAGGAATAAGGATATGGGTCCTAAAGAGGCCTGGAATGAGTCAGGGCTTATGGGAGGAGGAAGAAGATACCAGAGGTAAGTCAGGACCAGGATGGGGGGCTAGACATCCAGGCAGGATGGAGGGTGTCAGGGACCACCAGCCAGAGCCCTATCATACAAGGGCAGCAGTATGAAATCAGAAATATGTGCAGGCCAGGCACAGCGGCTCATACCTGTAATCCCAGCACTTTGGGAAACTGTGGGAGGATGCCTTGAGCTCAGAAGTTCAAGACCAGCCTGGGTAACATAGTGAGACTCTGCCTCTACGAAAGAGAAAAACAAATTTAATTAGCTGGGCATGGTGGCCGCCACCTATAGTCTCAGCTACTCCAGAGGCATAGGTGGAAAGATTGCTTGAGCCCAGGAGTTCAAGTCTGCAGTGAGCTAATATGCAAATGGAGAAGAGGAAGCACCTCCTAATTGGTAGCAAACATATAGGCACCATAGAGACAACCACAGGATGGCGAGTGAGTCCCCCGAATCCCACAGGCTCCAAGTGTCCACTCCTAAGAGCTGAGCTCAGGGGCCGGCTTCCTTCCCAGCCCAATCTCCATCCTGCTAGCCTTTGTCTCTGCACTTCAGGAACCTGAAACTTCTCAGCACTCCCCAAAGATACCATGCACTTTGAGTACTAAAGGCATTGGCTCATGCTGGTCCCTCTGCCTTTCCCCGTTCACTCCTGATAAACTCCTCCACATCCTTCAAAGCCCATTTGAAATGCTCCCTCTTCTGCGAAATCTTCCGCATCAGATGTCAGCTGCTGCCTTCTCTCTGCTCCAGCTGCACTCTGTGCCTCCCTTTGTGCATGTGCTATGTACTCTAACATGTGTCTGTACCTCCATCCCAGGGGTTGAGTTCCCCTTCCTCACTGGATCTCACCAATTCAGTGGGCACAACAAGCACCTGCCAGATGAGGGAGGGAACGGATTCCCTCCTTCACACTCACCCAGACCTGTCATTTTTGCCAAAAAAAAAAACAAAACAAAACAAAAAAAACTATTTTTAAAGAATGAAACCGCCAGGCATGGTGGCTCATGCCTGTAATCCCAGTACCTTGGGAGGCTGAGGCGGGCGGATCACAAGGTCAAGAGATCGAGACCATCCTGGCCAACATGGTGAAACCCCATCTCTACTAAAAATACAAAAATTAGCTGGGCATGGTGGCATGCACCTGTAGTCCCAGCTACTTGGGAGGGTGAGGTAGGAGAATTGCTTGAACCCAGGAAGCGGAGGTTGCAGTGAGTTGAGATGGCGCCACGGCACTCCAGCCTGGCGCCTGGCATCAGAGCAAGACTCTGTCTCAAAAAAAAAAAAAAAAAAAAAAAAAAAAAGAATGAAACCTCATACCAGGACTCCCTTTGGAGATGAGGGCAAAGGCAAGTCTGGTGCTCTCTGAATCTGCCTCCCTATGTTCCTTGGAGAACACCCAGTGTAACCAGATTGGCAAGCTACTGTTCTGCCAGGGGTTGGCTGGAGGGACAATTGGATATTCCTCTATGGAGAGGAAGCAGGCCCACCCTTGTGCCTGCAGGATGGCGAGGCCCTGGGGGCTCTGAGCGACACCTGCAGCACTGGCAGACCTTCCACAGGCTCCTGGCCTGAACACCATCTCCTTCCACGTGGCCAATCACAGAGCAGGAGCCCTGTGCAGAGGAGAACTAGGCATGTAGCTAAGGGCTGGGTTAGCCTTCTCCATGCTGCTATTTTGTAATGACCCAAACAGCTCCTGGCTCCTGGATGCCTGGCTCCAGGGCCCACTGTGTGTCTGGATTTAGATGCCTTTTCGTGCTGGCACTGTTCCAAGTCCTACCCACAGCCTCTCAGATCCCATAGCTGGTGTACTACACTCAGGAAGCCCCTCCAGCTGAGGAGAGAGATGCACAGGTGTGACAGGCACTGATAGCCTGGGAGGCCTATTCCCAGGGGCAATCAGAAGACTAGAAAGCACTGAAAAAGGCAGTACCCTGTAAGGCCAACTCTACATCCACAGAAAACACCACTGACAGAGCACCCAAGCGTGCAGGCACCCATGCCTGGGGGAAGTAAGAATCACAGGTGACATGCGCACAGCCTTACCAAGGACTCCACAGACACCTACTCCTTTCCTCCACATGACCACATGCAGTAAGGACTAATATGGTCTGCATTTCACAAATAAAGAAACTGAGGTGCAGTAAGGGAGGGGACTTGCCCAAGATGTCCCAGGCAGTTAGATTCTGGAACCTGCATTGACCACCACACTATACAATTCTCCATGCAGATAAAACAATGTGCAACATAAAATGCTGCAGCTTCTCTGGAAAACAATCTGGCAATTCCTCAAATATGTTGAACATAGAGTTACCATATAACCCAGCAATTCCACTCGTAGGTATATGCACAAAGAAATGAAATGTATCCAATAAAAACTTGCACACAGGCTGGGCGGGCATGGTGGCTCACACCTGTAATCCCAACACTTTGGGAGGCCGAGGCAGGTGGATTACCTGAGGTCAGGAGATCGAGACCAGCCTGACCAACATGGTGAAACCCTGTCTCTACTAAAAACACAAAAAAATTAGCTGGACATGGTGGTGGACGCCTATAATCCCAGCTACCTGGGAGGCTGAGGCAGGAGAATTGCTCGAACTTGGTAGGCAGAGGTTGCAGTGAGCCGAGATCATGCCACTGCACTCCAGCCTAGGCAACAGAGTGAGATTCCATCTCAGAAAAAGAAAAGGAATGCAGCATTGACATGGTACAAATGAACACTGAAAACACAATGCTGAGTGAAAGAAGCCAGACACAAAAGACCACATAATGTATGACTCCATTCGTACATAATGTCCAGAAAAGACATTAGCCATTCTTCTTCTCTATAAGAAAAGACTGAGACCCAGTCAGACTCACCGGAGGCAGGAACAGCCTCTAATGCCACCCTTTCCACTGTGTTTCCCTAACTCCAAGGTTCCTCGTTCCAGAAGCTTTTCCTGATTTCACACATGACGGAACTGATCGTTCCATGTGCCCCACTGCCCCACACATACCCCACACTGACACTGATCAGAGAGCTCTGCCGGCCAGGTGCACAGCCACCTTTCCCAGGCAGCTCCAAGTGCCAGGAGCCATGACCACTCCTGTTTGTTTTAGCAAAGGCACATTCTTTATTAAGCACCTAATAAGTGCCTGACACAGTATATAGGTGCTCTGTACTGGTTTTCTTATTTGTTTTCTTTCCTTTGGTCAAAGTCTTTTCAAACCTAAGCCATTTTGGGGGAGATGCTTTAATGCTTCAGAAACACATACTTATGACCTCAAATGTCCCCTTGTAGTGGGACATAGCATGGGCTGACCCTGGGCCAACCTGTGATGCAGGATAAGGTCTCTCCTGCCGAGATGCCACCTCCCCCACTCCCATCTCATCTCACTGTCATCAACTTATCCTGCTTCTTGGTTCCATTAATAAAAGTATCCACAGTGAAGTATCAAAGAGGAATGCCACATATTTCCCAAGAGTATTTATCATTTGAATGAAAACTAGAAAGAGAGAGATGCTTGACTAAAAGGAATAAGGGACCAACGGTAAAATTTCAGGCACTGGAGGGAGAATGGAGAAAGGGTTCTCCTTCCCAAGCCCCTCAAAGCACAACCCTTATTTATTTTTACCTCCAGCACATAGTGCAGCTCAGGCACATAGAAGGTGCTTAGTACATGTTCGTCATATGTTAAGTGGCCTACCTAAGGCCACTCCTCCTGTCTGGGGACCTGCCCCCTAGACAGCTCTAATGCATGCTCCATGGGGACAAATCCTCAAGCTCCCTTTTCCTGGGTGTGGTGGAGTGAGTCCTAAAACCCACCACCAGTCTGGCATGGTGGCTCACAACTGTCATTCCAGCACTCTGAGAGGCCAAGGTGGGAGGATCACCTGAGGACAGGAATTCAAGACCAGCCTGGGCAACATCACGAGATCCCATCTCTACATAAAATTTAAAAATTAGCTGGGTGTGGTATGCGTCTGAGACATGCAAGTTCGAGACTGCAGTGAGCTAAGATCACACCACTGTACTCTAGCCTGGGTGACAGAGTACGATCTTGTCTCTAAGACAAATTCTTTTTTTGTTTCTTTTTTTTTAAATTGAGACAGGGTTTCACCATCTTGGCCAGGCTGGTCTTGAACTCCTGACCTCTTGATCCACCCGCCTCGGCCTCCCAAGACAAATTTTTAAAAATAATACTGCCCATCGCTAATTTGGGGGCACAACCTAAACACAGCACTCAACCTCAGGTGTCACAGAACTCTGTCTACTCCTGAGAATTGCCACAAAAATGCAAGGAAGGCCCCGGCAAGGTGTGTTAGAATACTGCTGCGCTGAGCTACTTAAGGGTAGAGAGCTAGTCTCCAGTTTCCTCACCGTCTCCGCCCCCTCGTCCAGCCTCAGAAGACACCAAGAACTGGCCTTCTGCAAGGACATGGGGCTAGCCCAGCCAGGTCTCAGCCTGCCTCCAGCAGCCCAGCCCTACCTGCTCCACCACTGGGTACCGCATCCTTAGCCATGTCCTGTAATCACCTGTGAGCACCAGGGCACTCACCAGAGCAGTCGAGAATGGTTTCCCAGGGCAGCCCATACACCAATCAATGGACGTAATTTCCAAGTTGTCATTCCTCAACAATACATTTGCTGTGATGGGGAAAGATGGAGTTAAAAGACTGAAAGAAAAAGCAAACTGGATTTCCCCTCCCCTTTGCTCTATAGATTCAGTTCCTCCCAAGAGAGCAAAAACAAAATATTTCCCCTCCCGTCCTCCACAGGCAGCCCTCATGCTGAGGAGTGTAAAGACAACACCCGATTCTTCCCATGCTGAGCTGGGAAATTCACAGGTCTCATTCTGAATCCCACCAGCCACAAGAAACCTTAAAGCTTGTCATTAGAACAGCCTTGCACACACACACACACAAATACCAGCTTTCTTCACAAAGAAGCATATGAAAGTCATCTGATACAATGCGAGGCCACCCTGTAGTGATCAAGCTAAATGTATGGGTCCTGGGGGTTTAAGGGAAACTTGTTCTTGATGACACAGTTACCTATAGGGCAGTCAGATCTCGGCCCCCACCAACCTTCCTTGCCTGCTGTATTTCAAGAGACTGAATCATGAATTTGCTTGTTTAAGACAGGTCTTACTCAGTTGCCCAAGCTGGAGTGCAGTGGTGTAATCATAGCTCCTTACAGCCTTGACCTCCTGGCCTAAAGCAATCCTCCTGCCTCAGCCTCCTGCGCAGCTGGAACTATAGGTGCACACCATCACACCAGGCTAAACGAATCATCGATTTAAACAAACCACCTTGGTAGACACAGGCCTCTGGTTTGTGTTTCCTGGGGCATCTGGCAGCAGCAGAAGTTGTTTTAGTGACTGTCCTTAGAGTGATGATCCCCTGACCTTGGCCAGTTCCCTGCATATGCCTCAAACATGAACCTATGACCCTGACCATATAGGCTTCCCCGGGTTTGCTCGTCTGTCTCCCTTGAAGTGTTACTTCCTTGACAGCAAGACTCTCTTATTTGCTCGGGCGTGACACTCCATGGAGGCTTGGCACGAGCCAACTGAATAATGCACAAGAGCACTGACTTTGATCTGCCCAAGGCCTAACATCGTCAAGACTACAGCCCAGCTAAGGTCAAAATGCTGGCCCAGAGAAAGCTGCTTAAGGCCCGGAGGGCCAAGAATCCTCAGCTCATAAAGCCTCAGGCTCCTGCTGGCCAGTGGAGGCTTCCACCCTGGCCCCTGTGGGTGCTGCCAGGACCCTGTGGCTTGGCTCTGGGACCCTGGGGCCAGCCCTCTTCCCTTGGCCCTCAACCTCACTGGAACCAGTCATTGTTTCAGCTGCAAAAACATCAGACCTGCATTCCAGAAGCCCAAATCTTGGCTTTGCAACTAGCCAGCTTGTCATGGGACTTTGGACGAGTCACTTCTTTCTTAGGCTTCAGTTTTCCAGTGGGTTACGTGTAAAGTTTGGCTTAGATGATTTCTTACATCTCTCCAAGTCCACAAGAACCTTCTTTTAAGCAAGGGGCACCCAATGCCTCAGAATTCCCCTAGGTTCCACCTTTAGAACACACCTAGGGCCCAAAAGGCTCACAACCCCTACATACCCACTGCCTCTCCCTATTGCAATCATTTCCCCACAGTCCCCGAGCTTCCTCCCTATCTCCCATCCAGCCTGCTCTCATCACCATAACCAGAAATCATCCTTTTAAAGCACAATTCGGATCCTGACCCTCTACTGCTCCAACATTTCCAAAGCTTCAGGTCACTCAGAGTCGGGGTCAAAGTCCTGATAAAGCCTGCAAGGCCCTGCTCCATTGGGGCCCTCAATATTCTCTGACCTCCTCTCCTGCTTCTCTTCCCCTCACTCACTCACTCCAGTTTTTTGAACATCCTGGACAAGCTCCTGCCCCAGGGCCTTTGCACAGGCTGTCTCCACTGCCTGAGCGTTTCTCCCTGAGCTACCGTCCTGGCTCACTCTCCATCTCCTTCAGGCCTTTGCTAAATGTCCCCCAACTTGGAAGGCCTTCCCTTCCCCTGCTTCTGCAGCTCTGATCACCATCTGATGTGCTTACAGGTTTTACTGCCTATTTGTCTATTGAGTGTCTCACCCTCACTAGAATACAAGCCCCAGGAGGGCCAGAAGTTTTTAACATTTTATCACATCTTTATGCCCAGCTCCTAGAATAGTAGGTACTCACTAAATATGTGTGGAAGGAATCGCTACTGATCCACTGAGGGGTCAATCGTGCTGCTGAAATGAAGAGTCTCAAGCTATTCAACCCCCTGGCTTGAATGGCGCCATCTCAGGAATCCTTCTGAGAATTCCAAGCTCTGAACACTGTCTCCAGGAACAAAAGTGATTGTTCCAGGCAGGGTTCGCATCTCAGGAAGTGTGTAAAGAAACAAAGAAAGGAAGTGACATAGGGGACACAGGTCCAGAAAGTTTCTGCTGACGCCACCTGACTACTGGGAGGCATGGGGGCTCAGCGCGTATGGAAATGCCTCCAGACACCTAAAGCGCTGAACCCTCATGCCTCCAGCTGCCTGCTTGCAGGCAGGATGAGGTCACCAACATGAGTACACTGGACACCCACCATGGCAAAGTACTAGAAACGGACCAAAACGGGGGCTCTGTACCAGAACCAAAGAAAGGCAGAAACGAGAGGAAGAAGGAAAAGAAAGGCAGTGAGAAGGGGTTTCCCATGCTGAGAACGTGCAGGCAGAGATCCAGAGAAGCTCCCAGCCCCAGAACACCATGGCCAAGACAGCAGGGCACCCGGCCTCACATGCCCTCAGGTAGGCCAGGCCAGCTTCCTTCCTGGTCCTGCCTGTCCTGAAGAGCACAAGTGAAACAGACCCATGCCCATCCCCCCTGAAAGCATGACATGTTTGCGTGAACCTCAAAAAGTAACCAAAAGCATCGCCCAGAAACACAATCGTCTCGTCACAGGCCCCCTGCTTCCTCTCTTCACCCCAGCTAGCCTTGTTTCAACAAGGCAGCCAGAAAACATCCTTCTGAAGCACAATTCAACACAAGCCAGAGGAATGCAGGCTTCTGCCACTTGGTTGAAAGTAAAAAACATTCTGGGCCAGGTGTTATGGCATGCACCTGTAGTCCCAGCTACTCAGGAGGCTGAGGTGGGAGGATTGCTTGAGCCTGGGAATTCAAGGCTGCAGTAAGCCATGATCACACCACTGCACTCCAGCCTGGGTGACAGAGCAAGACCCTATCTCTAAAATAAGTAAATAAATAATTCCCTTAAAAAATAAAAAAAGTACTGCACAGCAAAAGAAACAGTCATTAGAGTGAATCAGCAACCAACAGAATGGGAAAAAATTTTTGCAATCTACCCATCTGACAAAGGGCTAATATCCAGAATCTACAAAGAACTAAAACAGATTTACAAGAAAAAAAAACCAAGCCCATTCAAAAGTGGGCGAAGGATATGAACAGACACTTTACAAAAGAAGACATATATGAGGCCAACAAACATATGAAAAAATGCTCATCATCACTGGTTATTAGAGAAATGCAAACCAAAACTACATTGAGATAGCATCTCACGCCAGTTAGAATGGCGATCATTAAAAAATCTGGAGACAACAGATGCTGGAGAGGATGTGGAGAAACAGGAACACTTTTACACTGTTGGTGGGAGTGTAAATTAGTTCAACCATTGTGGAAGACAGTGTGGCAATTCCTCAAGGACCTAGAAACAGAAATTCCATTTGACCCAGCAATCCCATTACTGGATATATATCCAAAGGATTATAAATCGTTCTATTGTAAGGACACATGCACACAAATGTTCATTGCGGCACTGTTTACGATAGCAAAGACTTGGAACCAACCCAAATGCCCATCGATGATAGACTGGACAGGGAAAATGTGGCACATATACACCGTGGAATACTATGCAGCCATCAAAAACGATGAGTTCGTGTCCTTTGTAGGGACATGGATGAACCTGGAAACCATCATTCTCAGCAAACTGACACAAGAACAGAAAATCAAACACCGCATGTCTCACTCATAGGCGGGTGTTGAACAATGAGAACACATGGACACAGGGAGGGGGGGCATCACACCCTGGGGTCTGTCGGGGGAAATAGGAGAGGGACAGTTGGGGGTGGGGAGTTGGGGAGGGATCACATGGGGGAGACATGTCAGATATAGGTGATGGGGAGGAAGGCAGCAAACCACACTGCCATATGTGTACCTATGCAACAATCTTACATGTTCTTCACATGTACCCCAAAACCTAAAATGCAATAAAAAAAATCATTTTGAGTAAATAAATAAATAAAAATTTAAAAAAGGTAAAAAAGAAAGAAAAGAAAGTACATTCTCAGGAAGACATGCTGCACCAGAGCAAACAAGACAAATGCAGGGTGAGTTCCCAGAGCTCTGGGGAACAGGAAGAGAGGACGGCTGAGAAGAGCCAACAATTTCTGGCTGAAGCCCCACGTACTGAGCAGCATTGGGTGTGTGGTAAAGAACCACCTCGAAAAATAAAATACAGACAGGAGCAGTCAGGAGGAGCACAGGTGACAGAGCTGGCCAGAGCATGACATGGATCATCAGATTGTGCCCAGCTCTCTACCAAGTTCTGTGGGGACAGCAAAGGAGCTGAGAAGGAACTCTCTGCGGAACTCAGGGCAGCATCCTTGCTCCAGGGCATGGGGGCACTCAGCCCTCTACTTCCTCTCCATAGTCTCCCCATGCTCTGGGCTCTCTGGGCTGCAGCCTTCTAACATTCCAGACTTATCACAGACCTAAATGCCACAGAGACGGACAGGCTCACGTTCCCATGTGGGACTGGGGCTGCCTGAGAGGAGGGACTAGGAAGCAAGGGCCCTGTGGCGCGTAGGGCTCCGCAGCTGCAGAGGGTGAAGAGAAGCCCTTTCTTAGCCTGAGAGGCACTTCATCCAGGGGGTTGGAGGTGGGGGTGGGGGGACAGCATGGGGAGGTACGGACGTGCCCTGGAGAGTGTGTGTCATTGCTTCCGTGATCTGAGGCCCTGCCCATGTCATCAGCTCTCTTCTCCTCAAGAGACAGTGACCTTTCGAGGCCTGTTACAGAGACAATGGCAGGAAGTGCCCCTCCCTGCCTGAGCCACAGGGAGTCCGGAAGGAAGCCACTGCCTGGGCCCTGGACCCTCCCCGCTGAGCTCCCCACCCCAAGGGACACTGAGGCTCCTGGTAATGCCAGAAGCTCTGCTCACCAGCACCAAATGGCAAATGTCTTCAACTGTGGGGGCTGAGGGCAAATGTTCTCCATGTTGGGACCCTCCTCTTTAAGGCAGACTCCTTCTGTGAAAGACAGCCAGGTAGTACTAGGAGACACAACCCCAGCTACCCCTACCCACCATCTGCCACCCCCCACCTTCTGGAAGGAAGGGCTCTGGGTTCCTCCACAGCAAGGAGCATTTCTAAAAATAAACCCTGGTCCTTGAGCCCTTTCCTTCCTCAGTCCCCTGTGGAGGAGAGAACAGAAGGAAGATCTCGTTCTCAGCCAACCCTGGGGAGGGTGGTGCTACCAGGGTCCGGTGGTCACTATGTCACAAACTCCCAAGGGGGGTGTGCAGAGGCATGGAGGGGGGCAACCCTAATCATCCTCACATGGGACCTGCCATTTTCTAGGTCTGGGTGAGTTTTAGGAAAAGCACCTAAAAGTGGCACCAGCTCTCTAGTCCAGGATCTGGGGGGAAAGGATGGGGCCCAAGGCAAGTCTCCCCTGTTACAGGACTCCCAGGCCGACAGCAGACACAGACACTTACCAAAATATTTCAGGGAAAATGTTGCCAAGAATTCTATCTGAGGTCCAAACAGTATGCCACGACAGCACAGAGGAAGGAAGAAGAGGGTAACGTGGACCCAGGCCTCGCAAAGAGCTTTAGAGGGAAGGCGCTGTTGGAAATGGGCTTGGAAAGGGAAATAGGAACCTGACAGAGGTGGGAGGAGAGAACTTCAGGATGCTAGAACTTCATAAGCAAAGCTCGAAGAATGTACGAGGGTATAAACCAGATGCAGGCAGGGACACCTGTCTGGTTCACAGAGGCATCTCTGGCAATTGGAAGACTCCCTGGTGCATACCAAGTAACAATAAATACTTTATGGACAAATGAGTGGAGCAGAATAATGCCTAAGGACATTTTAGGTCTATGTGAGGACCTCCAGATGAGGTGGGCTGCAAGGCCATGGTCTCTGCAAAGCCACTGCACTCTAGAATGCAGTTGTTAAGAAGGAATAGAACCTCCTTCCTGTAAGAAAGGAGACAGGAGGCCAAGGCTGTGTTGAAGCAGGGTCCCTCATAGCAATGTACCAGTGCTCAGGCCATGCAGGGCAGAGAGCTCTCACCAGGCCCTGCCTCGACTTGGCGGCCAAGACCATTGGCAACAGGACAACCACGAGGCCCCAACCCCGGAGAACCTGAGTGACCCCTGGAGAAGCTGCGAGTCAAGGTTGAGTGTTACTATGTGCCCTCCCCTACACCCACTCTCAGCACCTGGGACACCTTGGAGAAATGAATTAAAACAAAACAGAAAAATAAAAAATACAACATAGCACTCTCTCTTCTTAGCACTTGGAGTCCTTTTCACAGCAACTGAAAAGAATGAACAATTAGAGAAGAAAACAGCCCACGATTGGAGCCTGGAACTACGGAGCCAGAGGCAACTTAAGAGGCCCCATCACAACGGGCCATGTCTTCCCAGTGAGGATAGGGCAGCCAGAGAAGGGAGGGGAACTTACCTACTCACCTGAGATCAGACACCAAGTGAGGGTTGAGCATGGGCTAAACTAAGGGCCCTGTGAGTCACAGGCCGAATTTGGAAAACCATACCATGTGTTTCCAAGTCAAGACTTGGGGTCCAATCCCAATCCCACCACTGACTAGCTGTGCAACCTAGAGCTGATATCTGTCATCTCTGAGCCTAGGCGTCCTGTGTAACGGGGACCCCAACAGGCACTGCTCATGGTTACTGTGGGACTCAGCCCCATGCAGCAAGGGCTGGGTATATTAAACCTACCCCCACCAGCATCCTCACCTCAGCTTTGCCAGCTTCCCTTGATGGAACATCCATCCTCCATGCCTCCAAAGCTGAAACTAGCTGATGAGTGCACAGGGAGAAGGATTCATCAAAATTTAGAAAAAAGAAGGAAAAATCACTTTACCTCCTGTTCTACCCAACAAAGGCCTTGGCATGGAAAATGAGGCCAAGGCCAGGACTTGTCCCTGAGACTCGGAAACATGAAATGTAAAGAAGCCTGGGAGGCCAGGGACTCCTACTGTCAGCTAGGGGTAGGAGGGGGAGAGAGTGCTACTCCCTGGGCCATTCAATCTCTAGACCTGGCACTCTCTGAGAACAGAGGCTCAGGCCCGCCTTCCACTCGGCCTTGGTTTCTCACTGTAGGAGTGCACCCAGAGGGATGGTACAATCAAAAACACACTCATGCTTGTTTCTTGGCCACTGACCATGACTTGTGGGCAGCTGAGTGAGGCAGAACCCCGGCCTCTGCTCTCTGCCAAGGCCAGGGAGTAGCCACAGCCTAGGCTTCCCAGCCAAGGCACAGAAGAAGCAAAACTCCTGCCTGTCCTGTTCTATGTACTAAGGGTAGAGTGGGCCAAGCTGAGCCTCAAGAGCAAACAGAAAAGAGCCACCCTGGGGTGGTCTATAAACAGGAGAATAGCAGCCACTTGGGCCTCAAAGGCCGACCCAAGGAGTTTTTATCGTATTTGGAATCTAAAGCTGCCAGAGGCAGAACATCGGTCTTTCCTATTTAGTGAAAAGAAGTCAATATTTGCAAAAGCATAATCAATAAATACAATCTACCCCACATTAATCAGATCAAGTCAGGTTTTTAGTGTTTTTCTAAGAGATGGGGTCTCACTGTGTTACTCAGGCTAGAGTGAAATAGTGCGATCATGGCTTACTGCAGCGTTGAACTCTTGGGCTCAGGTGATCCTCCCACATCAGCCTCCCCCAGTAGCTGGGACTATAGGCATATGGCACCTCACACAGTTAATTTCTTTTTTCTTTCTTTCTTTCTTTTTTTTTTGTAGAGATGCAGTCTCACTATGTTGCCCAGACTGGTCTTGAACTCCTGGCTGCAGTGATCCTCCTGCCTCAGCCTCCCGAAGTGCTAGGATTACAGGTGTGAGACACTACTCACAACAAGAGTCCAGTTTTCAGGGGAAAAAGGAAACAACAATAAAGTCTCTGTACCCTCAAACTCCAAAGGCCAGAGTGGCCTGCAGGGCCCCAACTCTGGGAAGTAAGGTTCTGCTACACAGGTGGATGGCCTTACCTGTGGGTCTGAGAAGGCTCCACTGATGTCCCTGTCACAGGAGGAGAGATGCGTCCCTAGACTCACAGAAGGGTGTTGAAGACCAGGACACAGGTGCCAGCATCCTGCAGGGAGAAGCACAATGGGAAGGGAGGTGAGATACCTGGACTCTGATCATCCACACCAATCCAACTGGGAGACCCACAGTGCCGATGGACCAAGAGGGTTGAACAGGGGACATGTGACTAAAGGTGTCTCCATTTTACAAAGGGACCCAGTCCAGGACACATTCAGGCAACAAGTTCCTAACTCAGAATTGGTGACATATACTCCAACATTGCCCGGCACCCCTTCTACTTAGGAAAATTGCTCAGGAAGCAGGAGCTGAGACCAACAGCACACACCACAAGTCATCTTATTTCAGAAGCCCCTTGGAGCTCTGTCTCAAACCTTGATTTTCACTCATGAACCCCATTGGGATTAGAGGACTTCAGACCACAGAGAGGAGGCTGGAAAATGAGACAATGCAGGAAGAAGACTGGGAGACACTGCCAGAGAGGTTGGCATCCTGATCCTGGTTCAGGGGTGTGGTCACCATTGTGGGGCGATGCAAATGGTTTCCAACCTTCCAGCAAGCCCCTCCCAGCTGGGCAGAGTGTGATCTGATTACCCAGAGGCCAGAGACAAGAATTCAAACAAAATGAAAAAGGTGGAGAAATAGATTTCCAAAGAGTCCCAGGTCCAGCAGCCTCAGAGAGGCAAAATCAGGTATCACTGAAGCCACCACCCAACCCAGGGCTCCTACAGGGACCACAGACAAGCTGGTAGCCTACCTAGCAGCACAACACACATTCTTGTTTGCCTGACACACATACAAGCCTCCTGCCCCCTGGGCCCAGAGAGCAGGTAGCAGCCTACAGGGCTCTCCAATGACCATGACAGAGAGGCCGCTTGTCTCCTGGCTATGGAAGTTGAGAGTGTTCCAGGAACTGATGTCCAGTTCCAGGGCAACCCTGCTTTAAGAGCTGAGGACAGGCACGGTGGCAGTCTCCTCAGATGCTAGTCCATGCCCACTAGGGGCAAGCATGACCCTAACAAAGGGGAATGGAACAGTGGCTGTGGATAGCAAAGTCATCAACGGCCAAGTGAGCGGCCAGACAGTAAGAGTCAGAGGAGGGAGAGAGTGGAATAGGGGAGGTGCGAAGATAGCTAGCAATGCACAGCAGTGGGAGGTGTGGTTGCAGGGAGCAGGCGGCTGTTCACGCACCCAACCCCGCCACCTACACCGCATCCTGCGTGCCCGCCCCTATGCAGGCTCCTCTGTGGGACTGAGGCTCCATCGCTGTCCTGCCCCAGCCCCTTGTCTCCACGGCTGCATGTACATACCCACCTACACACTTGACCCCTGGAACAAATGAAACAGCCCAGGAACCCACAGCAGAGTGGATGCAGGTCTCAGCCCTCCCAGTGAACATAAGCAAGCTGGCCTTCCAGCCTCACCTCCACATGCCACCATAGGCCACAGCTGAGGCCAGCTACTCTGAAGTCTCCCCATGTTTGAGGTGAGGAAAGCTGTTGAGAGGGTTGAGGGTTTGCCATGGTAATGCACCTGTCAATGGAGAGACAGATTTGGTAGACCAGCCCTGCTCCAGCCTACCACAACACTTCTTGGAGGGTGAGAGGGCAGTGGTGACTCACACCCCGCAGAATTAGATCCACAGGGGTTACAACAAAAAAGCACTCTCGGAACGTGAAGAGGGGCACTGCAGGGAATTATGCTTCTGACTGAAAGTATTAAAGTGAATATAGGGTCAGGCTAAGGAGACAACCCAGCAGGCAGCTACTTGAGGAACAGACCTCTAGGGGCAGGGGGCTCAAAATATCCCTGGAAAGAAATAAAAATGTGCTGCTGGCTAACTCAGGTTTCCTGCAGTGATCCCTCACATAAATGGTAAACAGTGAATCTGTCCACTGCCCTAAGGGGACATGGAAAGTCACAACAAAACACAACACAATTCCTTGCTGGAGTTTGTTGCATGTAATGTACGTTTCACACACGTGTAGTCACAGTCTTAGGGGGAGCAGGGCATCCAAGACCAAATAATACATCGTGTTGCAGTTTCCCAAGAACAAATGTCATTTTATTTCTTTAAGTTTTAAATCTAAATCTTCAATATACTTCTTGAATTATTTGGAAAACTGCAGGTGAAAGAAAAACAAAACAAAAAGATCCCTTAGGGGACAAGAACAACAGAGTCAGAAAAGCTTTCCTAAAAATTTTTCAGATCCTTGACTCTGTTTCAGTCCATGGAAGTGAATTAGCAAGTGAATCTGTTTCTCTATAGAATTCCTATTAATAGAATATCAGTCTCTCTTCATCCCCACTAAATAAATGTCAAACACTTAAAGAATACCAGTTTGATGAGGTGCCAGCTACTAGCCTGCCCAGACGTCCACACATCTCAGGCTGGCCCCTGTGGAAAGTATAGGTTCCAAATGAGTGGGTAGTACTGCCGAAGTTAAACGCTGCTGTCTCCAGCCTCCGTTGACATGGCGACCATGAGGCAGGTGGCTAAGAAATGGGTAGAGAGAGACCCATACGTATGGTAGGTAGCACTATGGCAAACTGTCCAGAGTGCTGATAACAGACCATGGCCTTTGACTCCATCTGGAGGCATGGTTTCTAATTTTTTTCAATTTAGATATAATTCACATGCCATAAAACCTGCCCTTTAGCCAGGTGCCATGGCTCATGCTTGTAATCCCAGTAATTTGAGAGGCTGAGGCAGGAGGATTCATATGAGCTCAGAAGTTAAAGATAAGACTGGGCAATATAGTGAGACCCCATGTTTACAAAAATTCATAAATTAGCTGGGTGTGGTGGCACATGTCTGTAATCCCAGCTATTCAGGAGGCTGAGTTGGAAGGATAACATGAGTCTGGGAGACCAAGGCTGCAGTGAACTGGGTGATCACACCACTGCACTCCACCTCCAGCTTGAGTGACACAGCAAGACCATCTATAAATCCAACAAAACCCCACCCTTTGAAAGTATATATGTCAATGGTTATTAGCCTACTTACAATGTTGTACAACCATCACCACTATCTGATACCGGGACGTTTTCATCACAAAACTTGTATCCATAAGCAGTCACTTCCCATCCTCCCCTCCTCCCTGCCCCTGGCAACCACTAATCTTTCTGCCTCTATGGGTTTGCCTATTCTAGATATTTCATATAAATGGAATCATACAATATGTATCCTTTTGTGTCTGCCATCCTTCACTTAGCATAATGTTTTTGAGGTTCTCCAATGTTATAGCACATGTCAGTACTTCATTTCTTTTTATGATGGAGTAACATTCCATTATATACACCATACCTTGTTTATCCATTCGTCCATCGATGGACATCTGGGTTGGTTCTACCTTTTGGCTATTGTGAATAAGTGCTACTGTGAACATTGCTGTACAAGTTTTTGTATGGATATTTGTTTTCAGTTCTTTTGGGTATATACCTAGTTGTTCCTAATTTTTAAATAAGATAACATCACTTAATTTAAGACAAGTAATGCATCTGTATTTTGAAAACTTTCAAAACTCAAAGGATAAAATGGGTAGAGGGTAAGAGTGAGTTTCTCTCTTGTCTCTGTTCCCCAGCACCCAGTTCCCTGTCCAGAGGCAAATTCCAGTTTCTGGCTAACCCTCCCAGAGACCGCCTATACATATACACCCTGCTTTATTTTAAAGACAGCTTGCATGGGAGGAACCTGGCAACTAGATCAGGCCGGAATCTGGCTGGAATCAGCCCAATAACGCCAGGGAAGGAGCACAGTACAAGTGCCATCTCTGCCCTTTGTTCCAGTATGCCCCTTGGAAAGCTTTGTAGCCTAAAGAGACCACAGAACTGGGTGGCAAGAGGAGTCCTGGGGGTAGATGGATTCTGAAATGTGGCCCTCCATTTCCCAGCTTTGAGACCTCACCCAAGCAAGCTGCTTAAGCTCTCTGGGACTCAGTTTCCTGACCTAAAAAAGAGAGTGGATACTGGTACCTACTTCATAGACTGGCTTAAGAGTCGATGAGCTAACAAAAGCAAGTGCTTAGCACCATGCCTGGCACGCAGTTTAAGTGCTCAGTGTTTTGCTGCCGCTGTGATTACTACCGCTGCTTCACCTCACTGAGTTGATCTTCAGCTTCCTCCTCGGGAAAATTAAGGAAGGCACCTCTCAGGCATAGTTATGGTGTAGACCCGAGATCCCTGCGTGAGGGCCAGGAGTGCTATGGCCTCTGAGCAGCGGGGCCTCAAAGTCAAATGGCTGAGCTGTGTCTCCAGCTCCCCACATGCTGCTCCAGGCCCCTCTGAGGCTGGGTCTCCATCCTCTCACCCACCCACCTCCCTGTGTTCTCTTAAGAACAGCTCTGACCTCTCCAACACCACCCAACATCCCACAGGCCGAGAGGAGGAGCTGGCATCGTGGACTCCATGCCTTGGGCAGGCTGGCTATCTGGATTTCTTGTTTCATGACCCTACTCCCCCTTCCCTTCCAGCTTCTTCAACAAACACTCTACTCCAGAGCTGAGCTTCTCTTTCAGAAGCCCAGACTATTGGAGACAGCAGGGAAACCCTCAGAGACCTTCAAAGTGAAGAGACCTCCAGTGAAGGCAGAAGCATTTGCAGGACCATTAGAAAGCTGTTAGGAGCGATTTCTCTCTCCACTGGCAAGTGGCAAAAGCAGAGACCAAAGAACAAAACACAGACCTGGGAAAGCAGAGCAAGGGAAGAGAAACCAAACAAGGCTTTCTTGAGCATGCAGAAGTTCACAGAGAGAAAACCCAACATGCGCACACACACATACACACACACACATAACAAAGAGGAGAAATTCTTAGCCTGCAGCAGTTGGTAGCATTATGTAAAATCCCAAGCCCACAAAAATATCATTTGGATGATAAAAAGTTAAATTTAGCTAAGTACAGAGTGACTAATACTATGAGGGAGAGGCAGCACCCCCAGTTGCCTGGAGCTGATACAGCTGGCTTTTAGAAACTTCTCACAAGTAACCAGGGCCTTGTGCAGCACAGAATAACAGATTATGTAATAGGAGGCACCACCATCAGCAATACAAAACACAGCACAAGCATGCAGCCTTCTCCAAGGGAGGAAACAGCTGGGGTCTGCCTTGAGTGGCTCCAGTAGGACTTTCCCTGGGCCATGAGAACCTGGCAAAATCCCAGATTCCAGAGGCATCCAGGAGCACAGCCAGGCTTTGGAGAGGTTTGTGTGAGTGGGTCTGCTAACATCTTTTCCCAGAGACCAGCCTAGCCAATATGGTGAAACCCCGTCTCTACTAAAAATACAAAAATTAGTTGGGCGTGGTAGTAGGCGCCTGTAATCCCAGCTACTCGGGAGGCTGAGGCAAGACAATCCCTTGAACCTAGGAGGCGGAGGTTGCAGTGAGCAGAGATCGCGCCACTGCACTCCAGCCTGGGCAACAAGAGCAAGACTCTAACAAACAAACAAACAAAAAAAAGATGGACATTCTGGCCAGGCATGGTGGCTCCCGTGTGTAGTCCCAGTGCTTCTGGAGGCCAAGGTAAGAGAATCACTTGAGGCCAGGAGTCCAAGACCAGCCTGGGCAACATAGAGAAAACCCCATCTCTACAAAAAATAGCCAGGTGTAACGGCACATTCCTGTGTCTCAGCTACTCAGGAGGCTGAAGTGGAAGAATTGCTTGAGCCCAGGAGGTTGAGGCTGCTATGAGCTACAATTACGCCACTGAACTCTAGCCTGGTGACAGAGCAAGACCTTGTTTGTTCGTTTGTTTTTAAAAGCGGGGGAAGGGCAGGAGAAGGAGAACGAGAATGAAGTGGTGGTGGAGGCCTAGGATGCTTCTGCATTTGAACTCTGGGCAAGCTCAAGCCAGGTAAGAAGGCAACCACCTATAGCTTGCCCAAGGGGTAATGAGGAGGAGAACAAATGTCCTGGCCAGCAGCCCTGGCAGATACAGCCAAGCACCAGCACCATCTCACCAGCCACAGGAGTGCAGTCAGCCACCTTGTCAATGGGTCCTGCACCCCCAAGTAGTTAAGTTGTTCCAGCTGACACCAGTGGAGCAGGGATGAGCTAACACCACTGGGCCTTGCCCAAATTGCCACATTGTGAGCAAATAAATAAAATGGCTAGTGTTTTGCATCACTAAGTTTGGAGGCACTGTGTTAAGCAGCAATAGGTAACTGATGGTGGTCAAGCTCTCTAGTGGATTTGCAGGAATTTCTATTTCTGTCATAAGACTCACGAAGACCTTTTGCATCCTCACATATGAGAGCCACTGAGAGATGCTAGTGCTTAAATGAGTCTTAGGAAGAGAGTAGTCTTCCACTCCCAATATCCCAATGGAGTGAATGCTGAAATGAAGCCAGTGCTGTTTCATACAGCTGTTGTGAGGCTGGGGAATTTCTCCAATGATCCTATGGAGTAAGCAGGCCATCAGATGATCAACTCAAGCTGTCACTTAATTACATGACT
Organism: Ateles fusciceps; assembly: GCA_036589455.1. Taxonomy (NCBI): domain Eukaryota; kingdom Metazoa; phylum Chordata; class Mammalia; order Primates; family Atelidae; genus Ateles; species Ateles fusciceps. The sequence continues at coordinate 3,782,882 of JAZHEH010002317.1, read as the reverse complement.
CTCCATCTCTCTGTACAGAGCAGGGGTTTGCACATTGTGGACAGAGATATGGATGGGATTCCCTGAGTGCAGTGAAGTGATCACTGGCATGGGACTGAGACTAGAGTTCTGGCTGCTGACTCTGAGTAAATCAGCTCTGCTCACTGGGCCTCTGTTTTCCCATCTGTAGAGTGAGGAGGCTGAGCTCAACGATCTTTGAAAGGGATCTTGGTTCGGCTCCAACATTCTATCATCGTAAGGTCTGGACAGAAGTGAATGCTGACGTGTAATCCAAAGCCCTGCACCAAGTCTAATTACTTGCATCTAGGTTTGCAAGGCAGACAGATGCACTCATTGGGCTCCTCAGATGTGTGCCCCTGGAGCCCTGCTCCACTCTCTGTGCCCTTCATGGATTTGTTCAATCACTGTTCAATATCTCACTGTGGCAGACTCTGGCATGGTCCAATTTCCTCTTTCTAAATCGCATGTTTAGCCCCCCTGGACTCTAGGTGAGGCTACAGGACTAGTTCTATGAGAAGGGGAGATCTACCACTTCCAAGCCTGGCCCCAGAAATGCCCCACACAATCTCCTATGCTCCCTCTTTCTCTGCTTACCAGCCAGCTGACTGCATAGATTCACTGGAGGACTCCAGGGGATGGGAGAGCCACAGTGTGAAAGGATCCTGGGTCCCCAATTCACCACATGGAGGCCACTCACACAACATCCAATTCAACTAAAACAAGGGGATAAGCCTTTATTGTGATAAGCCACTGAGACTAGAGGACCCTCTAGCAGTTAGCATTACTTAACTAATACATCCACCAAATTGATACTAAGTGTCAGATGTGTAGGAGACACATAGGAAAATTAGGCTGAGGTCTAATCTTAGCCTTCTTGAGAACTACCAGTCTAGGTGACAGTTCAGGGAGATTGGATACAGACCAGTTCTGTACTCTGTGATCATGATGGGAACCTGTTCATGTTATTCAAGCTCTATCCATACTACCTGCTTCCAAAAACCTTCGACATGGATTCACATTTTCCCACCAAACATGGGAGCACAGAAAGAAAGCAACCAAACAGGAAGGAGAAAATTCTATACCAAGGCTCCTAATTGAGAACAATCTACAAGCAAATGAGTAAAAATCTTAGCTGTGTGCTTCCTGGTAGGCAAAGCAAAGAGGGAAATATGCTGGGTCACAAAGCTCTTGCCAACAGTGGAAAACATATTAGTGCATGATGAGAAACAACCGTGGTGCTTGGGAAGAGCTCTGAGGGGAATGTCCACAGGGCCACTGTGTGAGGGAATGGGTACCTGGGTGGAATGCAGCAAGAGGAGACCAAGCTAGCCTGGAAAGCTGTCAGCCTCCAGGGTGTAGGGACAGCTTTGCAGCCCTGCCTGCAGCCTGACTGGCTCTTAACAGAGAGCTCTTCAAGAGTAATTCTTCATCCTCATTAATGTCAGTATGGCAGCACTATAATAATGACGGAAAATATTTACATACCATACCACTGATGGGTTGTTTAGACCATCTGGCTACTGGATGCGGTAAGTATTGTCGAACACATGGCCCTTCCACAAATGCTGTGCCTTAGTACTGATGGAGGCCAGGCTGCAGGGACGTGAAACAGTGTCACTCGGCTGTGTCCCTGTGGCTTGTGCCCACTGTCAGCTTCAGTCACCTGCACGTCGGGGGCAGAGATCTCCAGCTCCCCACTCCCAGACCTATGTGGGCTCAGCATTGATGACAAGTCTAACTATTCCCTTTATCAAGGGCCTCTTCAGGACTCAAGTGCTCCAACAAGACTTAACACAGCAAGACAGCTCTGATCCTGTGGCCACCTGGGGGAAGTTCTCCAATGATCTCCTGGGACCACTGAGAATTCTCAGAGGCAAATGCAGCACAGTTTACTTGTGTTTGAAGCAGCTTCTGCCTAAGCTTTGTCATGCTCGTGAGGTAGGGGCAAGGATTAGGTAGCACAACTACAGGTTGTGCTCTATCTAGAAGGCTACAGGATGGCGATCTTAACCTCATCTAAATGAGAATTTCTTTGTTCTGTCCATGTGGCTCCAGTGAATACTAATACCAGGCTAAATACAGAGGTGTTTTTTTGGTTTTTTTTTTTACTGGGTCGATGTTAAATATTTCTTCTTTTCTTTTTTCTTTTTTTTTTTTTAGTTTGGGTTGTTGGGTGTCTTGTTTTATTATTATTTTCTTAATTTTAGTAAGCAAGAAAAAGTTCTGTTTGGAGCCTGTTCAAAAGTAGCAATTTTCTTAATGGGAAGCATACGCTTGCCACCCACATCAGGAGGCTGTGTCAGCTCAGCAACCATACTGCCCTGTGAATATGGTGAAATCGTGTTACCTCCTTGACAACCAGGTGAGTCAAAGGGAAACTCATCACAGGTGCGTGCATGGCCTGCTGGGGTTTTACTTCACGGCTGACAAGAGCTTTCAGAGGCACACCTGCAGCAAAGGCCTGGCTTTGGTTTTCTCAAATATGAACCCACAGATTTAAAGTCACCTTATAACTAACACCCTCTAAGATGTAAAATGCCCCAATGGTGATAGGACCTGAGTTCACCGACTGAGTTCAAGAGCCAGTTCTGACTCCAACTGGCTGTGAGCTTGGATGGCCCCTCACCTCCTAGAATCTGTGTTTTGGCTATGAAAGGAGGGTTAAGACAGCAGGGGTCTAAGCAGCCTCCAGGTCTAATAGTCACAAGTTGGCTGGGAGGCACTGGCCTAGGGCAGCAGATTCCCTGTGGTCAAGAGCTCAGTTGAGGTTCCTTGGTCTTCTAGAAGACTATGCCTCTCTCTGCAATATAGTGATGACTACAGACCTCTCATATGGAGAGTGGATTATGGAAGAGTCAGAGCCCTCAGCCAGATGTGGCATAAAGCCAATTCACTGTCAGTCACACCCTGGCCACAGTGAGAGTGAGCTCACTTCCACACCCTCTAAAGGCACTGAGACTTAGTGGTACATATTTCCTGAGAGTAATTACAGTCTGGGATGATGACCTTCACTGGTAAAACACCCAGCACTTTAGTGAGGCAAGATGGCTGTACAGAGGCCAAGCAATACCTCTGCAAAGCTCCTCCCTGCCGGTCAGACCCCAAAGCCCCAGCAGGGACAACCTCTCTGAACACCTGCTCTGAGTTGCCATGTCAATCTAAACAAACATCTGCTCTGCTCATCGGCTCTTTTTGCAAAAGTTATCTGAGCCCCTGGGGGAAACTGGAAAATCATAATGAAGACCACACCCAGATCACTGGGTGCTTCACTTGAACCAGCCTCCAAAACATCTGGTGGCAGGCCAGGGACACACTTCTTGTTTAAACACAGAGAAATGAGACAGCCCCAGGTCTCCCAAGTTAGAGAACAGAATCTTTTCTCAGAATACACAGCTGCTGCAGGCCCAGCCCAGGCTCCTTCTCTGGGGGAGCCATCTCTGGCTCCAGCCCTCAGAGGCTTCTCCACTGACTCCCAAACCTCAGTGATCAGGTCAGCGCCAGGCCTGGCCAAGCTCTCGCCAATTCAAGGAGAAATGAGAACATGGCTAATGGGCCAAGCTATTCAAAGAGCTCCACTTTGGCTGGGCATGGTGGCTCACACCTGTGATCCCAACACTTTAGGAGGCCAAGATAGAAGGATCTCTTGAACCCAGGAGTTTGAGGCTGCAGTGGGCCATGATCATGTGCTCCAGCCTGGGCAACAGAACAAGACCGTGTGTCAAAACAAACAAACAAAAATCAAAAGGCTCCACTTAAGTTTCTTCATTCTTAGATCTTTCCTACTTCTTAGTGTTCCTTTTGTTCATGAGTGATAGCTACAGTGAATTATGCCTTTTTTGTGTTTGTGGTTAACTACACATAACATAAAAATTACCATATTAACTTTTTTATCTTTGTGTTGTTGTTGTTGTTGAGACAGTCTCACTCCGTCACCCAGGCTGGAGTGCAGGGGCAGGATTACAGTCCATTGCAACCTTGAATTCCTGGCTCAAGCAAACCTCCTGCCTCAGCCTCCTGAAGAGGTGGGACTATAGGCACCACCACCAGGACTTTTTTTTTTTTTTTTGAGACAGAGTTTCACTTTGTTGCCCAGGCTGGAGTGCAGTGGCACGGTCTTGGCTCACTGCAACCTCTGCCTCCCAGGTTCAAGCAATTCTCGTGCCTCAGCCTCCTGTGTAGTTGGGATTACAGGCACCCGCCACCATGCCCAGTTGATTTTTTTGTGTGTTTTAGTAGAGACAGGGTTTCACCATATTGCCCAGGCTGGTCTCGAACTCCTGAGTTCAGGCATTCTGCCCATCTCAGCCTCCCAAAGTGTCAGCATTACAGGTATGAGCCACTGTGCCTGGCCTCAGACCTGACTTTAAAAAAATTTTTTTTTAGTAGGGATAAGATCTATGTTGTCCAGGGTGGTCTCTAACTCCTGGCCTCAAGCAATCCTCCCGCCTCTGCCTCCTAAGTCACTGAGATTACAGGCTTGGGCCACCATACCCCCATGTCAACCTTTTGTTTGTTTGTTTGTTTGTTTTTTTGAGACAGGGTTTTGCTCTGTCACCCAAGTTGGAGTGTAGTGGCATAATCTTGGCTCACTGCAACCTCTGCCTCCCAGGCTCAAGTGATCCTCCTACCTCAGACTCACAAGTGTTATAATTGGGACTACAGGTGTGTGCCACCGTGCCCAGCTAACATTTCAACCATTTTTAAGTGTGTAGTTCAATGGTTTGAAGGGCATTCACAATCCTCACTGCCATCTACCTCCAGAAACTCATCTTCCCAAACTGAACTCTATACCTATCAAACACTAATCTCCATTCCTCCTCCCTCCAGCCCTCTGGGGGAACACCTCTTTAGAAATGATGTCAACTGAGGCCAGGTGCTATGGCTTACACCTATAATCCCCGCACTTTGGGAGGCCGAGGCAGGTGGATCACCTGAGATCAGGAGTTTGAGACCAGCCTGGCCAACATGGTGAAACTCCATTTCTACTAAAAATACAAAAATTAGATGGGCATGGTAGCAGATGCCTGTAATCCCAGCTACTCAGGAGGCTGAGGCAGGAAAATCACTTGAACCCAGGAGGCAGAGGTTGCAGTGAGCCGAGATCGTGCGATTACACTCCAGCCTGGGTGACAGAGCCAGACCATCTACAAAAAATAAAAAGAAAGAAAGGAATGATATCAATTTACATATCTGGGAAATTGAAGTCACAGACTGTTGATAGGCCCCCGGGTCACATCTGAGCTCCCCCAAAAACATAAGCTCCCTAAAGGTGAGCTTCTGGTGTTCCTTAGCTACTCAGTGATGAACAAGTTGACAGAGGAGGGGCAAGGCAGCTGCTGCCCCCACCTTTTACCAGGAACAAAATTCCAGACCACAACCTGACTATAGGAATCCAAAAACCCAAGAGACCCTCAGTCATGTGCAAGTTGGCAGCTAAAGGGAATGAACAGTCTTAACTGTCTATGCCAGGAACCACCCTACAGCCTGCCCTTTGCGGTAGAAAATGCTCTTACATAGGAGTTTTCTCTAGATTTTTATTTTACTTAAAAGCTCTTCCTTGCCTGGGGTTTTGAGGTTAAAAACCACTGCCTCGCACTCACACATTGTAAGTGGGAGTGTAAATTGGTACTACGTTTATGGAGAGTAATTTAGCAATTGCTAACAAAAATAAAAGAAAAACACTCCTTGACCCAGCAATTCTACTTCTGGAAATTTATTCCACAGACATGAGAGTACATTTGCATGAAAACCTACTTACCAAGATGCTCACTACAGCACTGTTTGCTTCCCATTTTCTGCTATTACAATCTAAAACTCCATCAACAGGGACCTGGTTTAATACATGATAGTCCATCCATAAGCACAATACTAAGCCCATCATTACAAGAACTGGGCAACTCTATGTGAGCCAACAGAGAACTATCTGCAGGATTTATGTATTGTGAAGTGAAAAAAGCAGATGCACAACAATAGGCAGCCATTTGTGTTTAGTTTTGTTTTTAAGTAATACAGGCCAGGCAACGTTGATCATGCCTATAATCCCAACACTCTAGGAGGCCGAGGTGAGAGGAATGCTTGAAGCCAGGAATTTGAGACTAGCCTGGGCAACATAGCAAGATCCCATCTCTACAAAAGTAAAAAAATTAGCCATGTGCAGCGGCACATGCCTGTAGTCCCAGTTACTCAAGAGGCTGAGGCGGGAGGATTGCCTGAGCCCAGGAGTTTGAGGCTGCAGTGAGCTATCATCACACCATTGCTCTCTAGTTTGGGTGACAGAGCAAACCCTTTCTCTAAAAAAAATAAATAAATAAAAAGTAAAATTAAATTAAATTTTTAGTCTGGGCACGTTGGTTCATGCCTATAATCCCAGCACTTTGGGAGGCTGAGGCAGGTAGATCACTTGAGGCCAGGAGGTGGAGACCAGTCTAGCCAACATGGTGAAACCCCGGCTCTACTAAAATATACAAAAATTAGCCAGGTGTGGGGGCACATTCCTGTACTCCCAGCTACTTGGGAGGCTGAGGCACAAGAATCGCTTGAACCCAGGAGGCAGAGGTTGTAGTGAGATCACACCACCACACTCCACCCTGGGCAACAGAGCAAGATTCTGCCTCAAAAAAAAAAATTTAATTTAAAATTTAAAAAGTCACTGGGCATGGTGGCTCACACCTGTAATCCCACCACTCTGGGAGGCTGAGGTGGGTTGATCACCAGAGGTCAAGAGTTCAAGACCAGCCTGGCCAACATAGCAAAACCCTGTCTCTACTAAAAATACCAAAAATTAGCCAGGCATGGTGGTGTGCACCTGTAATCCCAGCTACTTGGGAGACTGAGGCAGGAGAATTGCTTGAATACCAGCCACTAGGAGACAGAGGCTGCAGTGAGCCAAGATCACACCACTGCACTCCAACCTGGGCAACAGAATGACACTCCATCTCAAAAAAAATTTTTTTTAGGTAATATACATTAATATATACAGAGAATCTCTCTGAAAGAAGACACACAAAACTAGCAACCATCGCTTTCTCTGGGAAGGAAAACTAAGATACTGAAGACAAGGATGGCAAGAAGTTTTATGTTTGCCTGTAGCTGTTTTTCACTTTGGTACCAAGTATAATGCATTACTTACCTACCCAAATAATATTTAAAATATAATATGTGATCTTTATATTTTATTACTTAACTGGAATCTATGAGTTTGTGAGTTCCATAAGGAATATATCTAATTTATCTTTAGATTCTTGCTAATGTCTGGTGCAATGTTATGCATAGCCTTTTCAGTGTTTTGTTAATTGTTTTTTTTTTGTTTGTTTTTTTTTTGAGACAGAGTCTCATTCTGTAGTCCAGGCTGGAGCGCAGTGGTGCCAGCACAGCTTACCGCAGCCTCGACCTCCCGGGCCTCCTTGATCCTCCTGCCTCAACCTCCCAAGTAGCTGGGACTACAGGAATGTGTCACCATGTCCAGCTAATTTTTGTATTTTTTTGTAGAGATGAAGTCTTGCCATGTTGCCCAAGTTGGTCTCAAACTCCTGGGCTCAAGCAATCTGCCCACCTCAACCACCCAAATGTTAATTTTTTTTTTTTAAATAAGAGAAAGCATGAATGAGTAAATGATTCTAAAGCACTCAAAAAACAGTGTTCTTTGAATTCTAGAAAATTGAGTCTTGAATTGTTAGAGAAGGAAGAAGTTAGGTATAATTGATACCTGGGTACAAAAAACAGACTCAGTCATATCAAAGGACAATGTACACCACTGATAGTTCATTTAAGTTGATGCTACAGGTATAACAGGAGTTTTTAAAATTTCAATTCTACTATTTTATGTTAAAAATGCCAATATTTAATATTTCTTTTGGAATAGCAGAATGCAAAGAAAATGTATGGTCCAGGCCAGGCACGGTAGCTCACGCCTGTAATTCCAGCACTTTGGGAGGCCGAGGCAAGTGGATCACCTGAGGTCAGGAGTTTGAGACCAGCCTGACCAACATGGTAAAACCTCGTCTCTACTAAAAACACAAAAATTAGCTGGGCATGGTGGCACATGCCTGTAATCCCAGCTACTCAGGAGTCTGAGGCAGGAGAACCGCTTAAACCTGGGAGGGGAGGTTGCAGTGAGCCAAGATCGCGCCACTGCACTCCAGCCTGGGTGACAGAGCAAGACTTTCGTCTCAAAAAAAATAAAATAAAATGTATGGTCCAAACAAGTTGAAAATCCATTCTTTAAAACCACATTAGGATCTACCTTTTAATTCTGTGACCCTCATATTCCTAAATAATCAGATGGAAGATGTAAAAACAAGCAGACCCTTCAGTGAGTTGAATATAACTGCTAAGGGCTCTGCAGGGATTGATGCATATCCTTGGGTAAGCTTGGGAACACCTAACCTATTAATGTGTCACTCTTGCTCTACTACTGTCTACAATCCAGTCTGCACGCACGCTGACTACAACCCCCACCATTTAGAAGAGGGCCAACTAGCAGATCAGACCACCAAGCTTCAGGGGTTAAAGCTGTCACAAAGCCAGAGGGCTTTAGTCCTAGAAGAACTGCACTGACCCCTCTGGTGGTCATGCAAACCACTATGGCTAAAATAAGGCAGAAAATAAAAATAGCAAAACCACACTGTGGAGAGAAAAGAAAAGGAACTAGGAAGGAGGGAGGATGACTTAGGAAGTATGGCCAGCACGATGGGTTCAGCCTGAGGGATATCTGGCAGACACATATCCATCTGCCCCTTCCGTGGCCTCTGAGAACAGCCTGGTTCATGACATTGGAACTTCAGCTTCATCCTGGTAGCCCCAGTCAGCTGAATGACTCAGCAATCCCTCAAAGACTGAATTATCTCTAGGGTTCTCTGTTGATTGAAAGAGAGATAAGAATTGCCTTTGAGAAAGATCAGGATAATGACTGAGGAAATGTGATGAAGCTTGCATGAATGACGGCAGTGATAAAGCAATGTCTGTGCTCTGGTTTCCAGCAGGAGTGAAAGATTTACTTCCAACCACCAGACTCTGTTCACTGGGGTCTTGTCCAGATGCTGCCCTTGCTCCCACTTAACATGGTAGCCTGGGGGGATGCAAAGGGATGGGACCACAAAGCTACAGGGAATTCTGAGAGCTCTGCCCTCAGAGAATACACAAATGGTTCATCCCTCCTCAAGTTGCATCCATCATCCGGGATGAGTTGAGCTTGAAATAATGGACTTCCAGGCTCTGTGATACTGACTTAATGGTGTACAAATGTGTTCAAAACATTCTGGAAGAGTCCCCAGCTGCGAGATGCTGAACATCCTGTATTATACCACTCACATCACTGCCCTGCATTTCCTAGGAGTCCAGGTCGCAGGGGGCCCAGGAGGCGCCAGCAGCTGCCTGAACTGTCTGGATGTTACTCTTGTTTCTAACCAGAAAATAAGGTCACTGGCTTGTTGACCCCCAAGTAAACAGGTGTCAGAGGTGCTCCTTCCCATCAAATTCACCAGTGGTTTCCACTGACACATAGAAAAACAATGGTGTTTGCCTACCTATTTTGCAACAGGCTACTGTACTGTCTTATTCTAATGATTTTTCTACTTTGAAAACCTAAGACAATCACTGTATCCACTCAAAACATTCAATTTGCAACCTCCTATCTGAGAGTTATGTCCTGCCTCTTTCTCCTAGCCTGTTGCATTGGCTTGAACCTAGAATAACGATCAAAACTAATGGGAGGGAAGGTATGCTTGTCTTGCAACAGACATTAAAAGGAATGTGTCTTAGAGCAGCAGTGCTTTCTAAAAGTTATTTGGCTCCGGAATGCTTTTTTAATGCAATACCCAGGAGCATTCAGTGTTCCTCAAACATACTTCAGAAAATGCTACTAGGGTGTTTGAATATTAAGGATAAAGTGGTTGGGTGCGGTTGCTCATGCCTATAATCCTCCCACTTTGGGAGGTCGAGGTGGATCATTTGAGCTCAAGCATTCAAGACTAGCCTGGGCAACATGGCGAAACCCTGTCTTCATAAAAAAAAAAAAAAAAAATTAGCTGGGCATGGTGGCTCATACCTGTAGTCCCAGCTACTTAGGAGGCTGAGGTGGGAGAATCGAGCAGAGGTGGTAGAGGTTGCAGTGAGCTAAGATCATACCACTGCACTACAGCTTGGGTGACAGAATGAGACCCTGTCTCAATTTTTAAAAAATAACAAAAACAAAAAAGGATAAAGTAGCTACTGATTGGAGATATTGCTTATCATGTTGAAATCTTTGCCTATCCCTCAGTCTCTATGTTTTTAAGAGTAACGAGGCTGGGGCTGGATGTGGTGGCTCATACCTCTAATCCCAGCACTTTGGGAAGCTGAGGCAGGTGGATCACCTGAGGTCAGGAGTTGGAGATTAGCCTGGCCAACATGGTGAAACCCCATCTGTACTTAAAATACAAAAATTTGCTGGGTATGGTGGTGGGCACCTGTAATTCCAGCTACTCAGGAGGCTGAGGCAGGAGAATCGCTTGAACCCAGGAGGCAGAGATTGCAGTGAGCCGAGATCACGGCCACTGCACTCCAGCCTGGGTGACAAAAGCAAAACTCCATCTCAAAAAAAAAAAAAAAAAAAAAAAGAGTAATGAGGCTGGGCATGGTGGCACACACTTGTAGTCCCAGCTACTCAGGAGGCTAAGGCAGGATAATCCCTTAAACCAAGGAGTTCAAGGCCAGCCTGGACAACATGGGAGTCCTGTCTCTAAAAAAATAAAAAGTAATGGATAGTGAACTTTATCAAATGCTTTTCTGGCATCAGCTGAAAGCATCTTAGTTGTTTTGTTTGCATTTTTTCTCTTTTTCTTCCAGTAGATCTCCTACTATTTAACCTATTTGTTTGAGGCTGGCCCACGACCCAGCATAATGAGTCCTCTGCTGGGTACTTGTTGGGGGAACACAGAGACACAGAAAAATGCATAGAGTTCTTGCCTACGGAGGAAAGGAACAGGGGAAAAACAACACACACACATGCACACACACACTCCTGTGTGCCATCTGAATGGCAGGCTAGTACTTGCGATTTTTTTTTTTACTTGCCTCTGTTGCCCAAGCTGGAGTGCAGTGGTACGCTCACAGCTCACTGCAGCCTCAAACTCCTGGGCTCAAGTGATCCTTCCCACCTTGGCCTCCCAAAGTGCTAGGACTACAGGTGCACAACACCACACAGCTAATTTTTTAAATTTTTTGTAGAGATGGGGTCTTAATATGTCGCCCAGGCTAGTAGTACTTGTGAATTAATGTGTCACACACACGGCACAGTGAGGACCCCAGGGAACCACATATGAATCATGCTAATCCCAGAGGGCTTCCTGCAGGAGGTGGCACAGAGCATCTGGGGGACAGGCTGGAAATGAAGGCCTATAGATTTGACTGCTGCCTTGTGTGGGACCAAAAGGCACACTTTCCTGGCCCACAATTATCTCAGCAGTAAGACCGGAGTAATAATTAGAGACCTGGAAAAGACCTGAGAAAGCATCCAGCTCTGCGTCCTTCATTTGCGAACAGAAGCTGAGGTTCACAGTGCCGGTAGTGATTTGTCCAAGGCCACCGAGCCATCCCTATGTCCTTCTTGGCTCCAAGGGTAAAGGGAAGAGAAACAAAAGAGAGCTTTGAAATGCTGGGCAGAAAGGAAGATGAGTACAGCAGTCCTGTACTCGTGACTTTCCCTGTAATAAATGTAATTGCTTCTACCTGAAAAACTGGCTGAGCCAGGAGGTGGCCAGAGTGCTAGGCTTAGGGTGTAGAGGCCAGAAATAGGAGAGGCTTGGACAGGAAAAGGGATGATCCTGGTGCTGTTGCCCAACCCCTATCCCCACATGCCTAAATCATCAGAGACAACCCTACCTTCTACTCTACATCAATACCCTTAAGTAGACATGTGAGGATGGCTCTCACATTCATTCATTCATGCATGCATTCATTCATTCATTCATTCAACAAATATGGAGATTATACTGAGTTGAAGAATGTCCTCCCAAAACTCATATCCTTGTCAGAAACTCAGAATGTGACTTTACTTGGAAATAGGGTCACTGCAGATGTCATTAGTTAAGGTGAGGTCACACTGGAGAAGGGTGAACTCTAAATCCAATATGACTGATGTCCTTACAAGAAAAAAGTCACAGAGGCAGATAGACACAGAAGGAGACAACCATGTGACAACTTAGGCAGAGGTTGGAATTATGTGTCTTAAAGTCAAAGAACACCAAGGATGGCCTGCAACCACCAGAAGCTAGGAGGGAGGCCAGGAACAGGTACTCTTTGTACTCTCTAGAAGGAACCAAACTGGTGAAACCCAAAATTTCGATGTGTGGCCTCCAGTACTGCAAGAGAATACATTTTCATTGTTTTAAGCCATTCAGTTGTGTTGGCTTGTTACGGCAGCCCTAGAGAATTAACACAAAAATACGGTCGCGCATAAGCCCCTGCATGCTTGCCCTAGGAGCAGAGGCTCCAGGAGGCAGAGGGAGAGTCTGGTTCCATCTGGAATCCCTCAAGGACATCACCTTTATTCCCCACCCCAATCACTGGGCCTTGCCCTGCCAGCCAGCCACACCTTCCACTGCCCTTGCAGGGCAGCTCCTAGCCTGTGTCTGTGCAAGGTCCTGATGGAAGCAGCAGCCCCCAGTTGACTGTGATGGCTTGCTGGAAGGGACCATCACATGGGTCAGGGACAAGGATGAATCCAAGTGTACGTCAAGCTCCGGGAGGTGTCAGGAATTGTGCTGGGCCCTTTCACATACATTCTCCTTTAAATCTCAGGACCAACCAGAGGCAGAAAGGAAAGAGAAGCTCCGAGAAAATATGTAACCTGCTCAGGGTCCCACAGCACGTCTGTGGCAGAGACCCTGCTCCACATTCAGGCTGTCTTCATGAAGGCTGCTGGGTTCTCGGCACACCCAGTGTCTGATTCCCCCAGGGCTGAAGCACCTGCCCCTCGACAGAGCTGTCTCTCACTCGCTCTGCAGCTGTGGATGCCGGGGACCACAGGCAGTTGGCATCTGCTCTTTGAAAAGGTATTTATCTTTCCACTCACTGAGAGCAAGTGAGAGCCATAAAAGGACATGCCCAACGTCAGGTGCACAAGTGTTCCAGAGACAGATGTCACTCATGCACAGTGACCAGACATGGCCATTAACTGCCAGGAACACCCTCTTCCACTCCCCAAAGGGCATGGTGGGTGCACTGCTGCGTATGGAGCTCTCAACTGGGCCACAGGTATGGGTCACCTCTTCCAGTGCCTGGGACAGCCAGGGCTCCATTAACACAGGGCAAGGTGTGGTCTGGCCCCAAGAGCCACTGGAGGTTCTTTTTTTTTTCTGAGACAGAGTCTTGCCCCATCACCCAGGTTGGAGTGCAATAGCACAATCTCAGTTCACTGCAACCTCTGCCTCCCAGGTTCAAGCAATTCTCCTGCCTCAGCCTTCCAAGTAGCAGGGATTACAGACACGTTACAGGCACACACCACCACACCTGGCTAATTTTTTGTATCTTTAGTAGAGATAGGGTTTCACCATGCTGGCCACACTGGTCTCAAACTCCTGACCTCAAGTGATCCACCTGCCTCTGCCTCCCAAAGTGCTGGGATTACAGGCATGAGCCACCGTGCCTCGCCACCACTGCAGGTTCTAAGCAGTATTCATGAACAGCCCTACAAGTCTGAGATTTTTGTTTCCTGTCATTCTTTTGTTTTCTTTCTTTCCTTTTTTTTTTTTTTTTTTTACCATTTTGACCATTTATAAGTATAAAATTTAGTGGCATCAAGGATATTCATAATGTTGTACATCCACCACCACTATCCATTTCCAGAGCATTTTCATCATCCTAATCAGAAGCTGTGTACCCACTAAACACTCATTCCCTGTCTCCCCCTCCCCAGTCCCTGAGAACCACTATTCTACTTTCTGTCTCTATGTATTTGCCTATTCTTAGGCACCTCATATAAGTAGAATCATACAATATTGTCCTTTTGTGTCTGGCTTCTTTCATTTAAAATGTTTTCAAGATTCATCCATGGTTCATTCAGTTCTTGGCCAATATTGTTTGCCCACAAAGAGGAATAGAATACTGACTGTTTAATGGAACCAAACAATATGGCGTATGATCAGACTACATTCTGTTTATCCATTCATCAACTGGACACATGAGTTAAACCTTTTGGCCGTTGTGAACAGCACAACTATGAACATTAATGTACAAGTATCTGTTCAAGTCCCTGCTTTCAAGTCTTTTGGGTATAGACCTAGAACTAGATGTGGAACTGCTGTGCTATATGGTAATTTTGTGTTTAACCATTTGAGGAACCACCAAATTGTCTTCCACTACAGCTGCAACTATTTTACATTCCCACCAGTAATGCATGAGGGTTCCAAATTTCTCCACATCCTCACCAATACTTGCCAAACCTGAAATTTTAGAGACAGGAAAGAGGCAAGTCCCATAAGAGCCCCAGATACGGCTCCATGGCAAATCCCTGCCATATGCCTACTTCATTCCTGCCATTGTGTACTGAGCAACAGAAGAAGAATGCTGGCTGTAGGGTCAGAAAAATCCAATTCTAGTTCCAGCTCTGGTGCCTGCTGGCTATTTGATCCTGAATAAATACATTGATCACTCAGAGCCTCAATTATGTTAACTGTGGGAATGGAGCCAATGCACTAAGGTCGCTTCCCACCAAAGGCAGGGCTGTGAATCTGATGCCAACAGAAGAGAGAGAATTTGAGTATTTTCTTAAACTCTACAGGACAACAGTAGGTGGTGGGAAGAAGAGACTGTTTCGATCTCCCTTGATAAATCTTTCATGATAATGTTTGGGAAGGACTAGAATACTTTTCCCTTCAATCTCCTCCTCTTTCCCTGCCTTTGAATGGAGAATCCAAAATACAGGAAAAAGTAGAAACATGAGGAATGGTGAAAAAAATAGATGAGCTACTGAGAGCAACCTTAGCATCACAATAATTAATGAACACACACACACACACTTACACACACACACACACACACACACACACACAATGCTCATCCCTCACTGTAGATGAAAAAGTTTGGCCGGGCGTGGTGGCTCACGCCTGTAATCCAAGCACTTTGGAGGCCAAGGCGGGCGGATCACTTGAGGTTGGGAGTTCAAGACCAGCCTGACCAACATGGTGAAACCCCGTCTTAAAAAAAAAAAAAAGAAAAGAAAAAGAAAAAGTTTGCCCAAATCTCTATGTCCCCAGATTCAGAGAAGCAGGCAGATCAGGAGTGATCCTCCCAACTAGCCAGGTGAGGAAATGAAACCCTAGGGAGGTGAAGCAACCCTGCCCAGGTCACACAGCACAGACCCCTGTCCAGTTCAGCCTAAGCACAAGACTGTTGTGGGCACCAGTCAGCATGCAGGGCCAAGTCCCAGAGTTGGTGCAGCAGCAGCAGCAGTAACAGCGGAAACAGCATGTTTCTCTCTCTCACACTCGCATGCACACACACACACAGAGGCATGCACACACAAGGACTGAAGTCTTGAGTGAGATGTTCCAGGAAGGACACAGGACCCCCTTTGCTTGATGGCAGGAAAGCATGCAGCCTCATGGGTGGTCATAGTGACAAAACAGCAGAGGCTGCAGTGCTAAAAATACAACCTCTACCTTCTGAAACCCTGCCCATCTGTTCAGCTCCAGCTTCCAGCTGTGTGGGGGTTTGGCCAAGCCCGGTGACCACCCCTGAGCCATACGACCAGGTAAGAGCACACCCAGGACACTGGTGAGGTGATGGAAACCACCACTCCACACCTCCTGCAAGAGTCTACAGCGGTGTCACCCACAGGGTCCTGGACAAATGGGCTTCACATGGGTCAGTGCCAGGAAGCCCTCCAGGCACAACCGTTCTTGCACACACAAAAGCCTCCTTCAAACCAGGCTGCAGGGAGGCTCCTCTCAAGCCTTGAAAACATGAAGTGTTCCTTCTTGGGTGTGCCCGGGACAGGTTTTCCCACTTAAAAGGAAAAAAAAAAGGTTTTACAAAATGCTTAGATTCCAAGGTTAAGTAGGCTCAAAAGCCTACCTAACTCAAAAAGCCTATTTAACTCCAAAATAGGCCCGTTGTGTGGTGAACTGTCAAAGCAGTACTTTAACATAAAGCTTAGAGCCAAGTGGCCTAGATCTGAATCTGTCAGCCATGGGACCCTGAGGAACTAAGGCCTCTGTGGGCCTCAATTTTCTCATCTGTACAATGGAGTTCATTACGGAGGGCTGTTGTGGGATGAAGTGAGGCTCTGGCATTCATAAGTTCCCCAATAAGCACAGGTGCTGTAGCTGGTAGGCCTAGCAGGACAAAGCTCAGAAATTCAGCTGCACGGTGGATCATGCTTTGTTGGTGGGCTAGCCCAGGAACCTAACCATGTGGGCAGACATTCTTATAAAAAGCAGCCTTTCACAGGGGCCACTGTATGTCAGTTGGAAACGCCCCACACCAGCCATCACTTTACACATGCTGAACAGTCTGGCCACATCCAGCCTAGGAGAACACAAGGGCAGAAGTTAAGCAAAGCTGTCCAGGATGAAGTTGGGACCCTTCCCAGCGGCAGGAACAAACCTGCAACCTATAGGTTCAGGTTCCATTTTCTAAAAAAAGCAAAACTAAAACGTGTTTATAGCTGGAAACAATGTACTTCTCATTTTAAATACTTTTAAACTATTTGACTTTTTAAAAATTTTATTGTGATAAGCATACGTAACGTATGACCTCCCCTCTTAGCACAACTTAAGTGTAAAATATGTTATTGTTGACTATAAATACAATGTTGTATAGCAGATCTCCAGAGCTTATTCATCTCACTTGACTAAAACATTATGCCCATGGATTACTAACTCCCCACTGCTTCCTCCCCCTCAGATGCTGGCAACCACCATTCTACTCTCTGCGTCTATGAATTTGACTACTCTAGGTACCTTATATAAATGAGATCATGCAGTATTTGCTTTTCTGTGACTGGTCTATTTCATGTAGCGTAATGTCCTACAGGTTCATCCATGTTATTCCATATGGGAGGATTTCCTTTTTTGTTTGTTTTTTAGAGACGGGGTCTCGCTATGCCGCCCGGGCTGGAGTGCAATAGCTGTTAACAGGCGAGATTACAGCACACCATAAAACCCCAAACTCCTGAGCTCAAGTAATCCTCCCAAGTAGCTGGGACTGCAGGAATATGCCACCCTACCCAGTTTAGGATTTCCTTCTTTTTTATGGCTGAATAATATTTTGTTGTATGTATATACCACATTTTCTTTACCCATTCATTGGTTGATGGACATTTTTTAATTATTTGGTTTTTAAATTTATCTTTGTTAATTTCCCATGAGCTTGTATTACTTGAAATTTTTTAAAACCCATTTATAAAAACCAGAAAAAATAACAAAAAATAGAAATCTAACTTGGTGTTAAAGAAAGGGGCCTCCTGCTTGTTCTTTCTGACTCCCCCTCAATCTCAATCCCTGCGGCCTTCAATAAATCAAACCCTCGGCCTCAGCTTTCTTCCACGTAATCTAGAATACAGATCACAAGTTAAGATTAAGAGTATGATTATTTACCATATTACAGCTAATTCACAAATGGCCTTAAAATTCTTAAATAAAGCATGTTGAATGCAACTCTTCCTTAGTCACCCAGCCCTAAGTTAATAATTAAGCACCTGGCCGGGCACAGTGGCTCATGCCTGTAATCCCAGCACTTTGGGAGGCTGAGGCAGGCGGATCACGAGGTCAAGAAGATCGAGAACATCCTGGCCAACACAGTGAAACCCCATCTCTACTAAAAATACAAAAAATTAGACTACAGGCGCGCTGACACGCACCTGTAGTCTCAGCTACTCAGGAGGCCGAGGCAGGAGGATCGCTTGAACCCGGGAGGCAGAGGTTGCAGTGAGCTCAGATTGAGCCACTGCACTCTTGCCTGGGTGACACAGCAAGACTCTGTCTCAAAAATAATAATAATTAAGCACCCTTAATTGGTGAATATGGAAATGTACAGCACAGTATTGCAGGCATCACTGCACACAAAACTGACGCTGGCCTGATAATAGATTTCCTAACTCACTTGCTCATGGAGCACTTTCACACAGAAAGTTAATTAGCCTAATGAAGGCAAGTGTGACTTCATGAATGCTAGATTGGCTTTCTGCTCTGAGTGAGCCACCCAGGAGGCTGCCCATGTCATCCTCCTGGCTTCATTTCCTGGAGCACCAAAGAAGTGGACCAAGGAGACAGAATTACAGGAGGCCATGAGTCTCCTGTCTTCCCTACCACTAACTGCTAGGAGTCAGCACACACTCAGAGAAGGCCACCGAGAGCCAGGACACATGCCTGCCACCTTTTCCTGGAGCTGGCCCCAGAAACTCTGCAGGAGAGGGAGCCCTCTGGCAGGTAGAATCACAGGTGAGCCCCCTCTGGCTCCTTCCAGAGCATGGAAGGCCCAGTTGGGCAGAAGGCGGCTGTGCCCTACCAACCCTCATACCTATGACTGATGAAGACCTACTCTGTGCCTGACCAGGATGACAGTGGCTCATGAGTGCACTTTACAGCTCACGAAGCCACCCTCCCAGCCACTGTCTCACTGAATCCATACAGCAGCCTCGAGAGGGGAGCACTGCTACTGTCACCAGGTTGATATTGGAACAAAGGCACAGAAAGGTACTCTTGTAGCTGGGGACAGTGGCTCACGCCTGTCTGTAATCCCAGCACTTTGGGGGGCTAAGGCAGGTGGATCACTTGAGGCCAGGAGTTTGAGACTAGCCTGGCCAACATAGTGAAACCCCATTTCTACTAAAAATATAAAAATTAGTGGGGCATGGTGGTGCGTGCCTGCAGTTCGAGCTACTCGTGAGGCTAAGGCAGGAGAATCACTTGAACCCGGGAGGTGGAGGCTGCAGTGAGCCAAGATCGTGCCACTGCACTCCAGTCTGGGTGACAGAGCAAGATTCCGTCTCAAAAAAAAAGAAGAAAGAAAAAAAAAAGATGCAATTTACCTTGGAAATGGGACAACTGATGTCTCTGGGTCCCTAAACCCTCCTCGTTCAGTTGTCTTTCGTTGTTCCTCACCCAGAGACAAACCAAAGTCAAAATTTTGCTGGCCCGGAAACACCCAAGTGTCTATCAACGGACGAATGAAGAAAGACAATGTGATATACACATACAATAAACCATAAGTCAGTCTTAAAAAGAAAAGACAGTTGTTGCAATGGCTCATGCCTGTAATCCCAGCACTTTGGGAGGCTGAGGCAGGTGGATCGCTTGAGCTCAGGAGTTTGAGACCAGCCTGGGCAACATGGCGAAACCTTATCTCTACACAAAAAATACAAACATTATCCAGGCATGGTGGTATGTGCCTGTAGTCCCAGCTACTCAGGAGGCTGAGGTGGAGAGGATCACTTGAGCCCAGGAGTTTGAGGCTGCAGTGACCTGTGTTGGTGTCACTTATAAGCAACAGAGAGAGACCCTGTTTCAAAAATAAAAATACTTAAAAATGGTAAATTTTATATTATGTAAATTTTACCAGAAAAAAAGGAATGAAGTACTCATCCATGCTACAACATGGATGAACCGTGAAAACACTATGTTGCGTGAAAGAAACCAGACATAAAAGTCTATACGTTATATGATTCCATTTATATGAAATGTCCAGAATAGGTAAATCAATAGAAACAGAAAGTAGAGGAGTTGTTGCCAGGGGCCTGGGAGAGGGAGGAATGGGGAGTGACTGACTGCCACTGGGTGGGGTCTCCTGGAGTGATGAAAGTGTTCTGGAATTCGAGAGAGCCAGTGGGTGCACACTGTTGTGAATATACTATATAACACTGAATTATATGTTTTAAAAATGGTTAATTTTACCAGCTGGGCACAGTGGTTCACGCCTGTAATCCCAGCACTTTGAGAGGCCCAGGCAGAAGGATCACTTGAAGCCAGGCATTCAAGACCAGCCCGGGCAATGTAGCAAGACCCTGTCTCTACAAAAAATTAGGAAATTAGCCAAGCACTGTGATGCAAGCCTATAGTCCCAGCTACTTGGAAGGCTGAGGCAGGAGGATCCCTTGAGCCCAGGAGGTTGAGGTTGCAGTGAGCTACGATTGTGCCACTGCACTCCAGCCTGGGTGACAGAGTGAGATCCTAGCTCAAAAATAAATAATTAATTAATTAAAATGGTTAAATTTCATATCATGTGTAATTTCACCTCAATTTTTAAAAACAGACAATCTCACATCTCTGCCTTCTCTCCTGCTCTGTCCAAAGCCTCACCTGATGCCTCTCTTTTCCACTGGGCTTCCAGAGACCCTTCCTGTCCTCTCCCACACACCATATCTGCTGGAATCTACTGCATTTTGTCTCTGCATCTGAAGCCTTAACATGGTCAGAAGCTTGGAATCCTTCTGGATTATTCCAAGCACCTCGGCAAGACTATAGTGAGAGTAGGAATAAACCGGGCAATCCACCACTTGGAGAACAGGGAGGCCCAGCCCTGAGATTACACTGTTTGTTTTTTTGGGGAATCCCTGGCCATTCCGGGGCCAAGTAGTCCACCTCTACTTTTCCGGGTATGACTTATTATTGCCCCTTCCCCACACACTACCTCCCGCAAGTTTTCTTTCATCCAGAGATTTAATTAAATCCCTCTTTCAAATTTAGAACCAAGTTAGGCAACCTGAGGAAACCTAAAAAAGGGATAACTCAAACAGTGTCCCCCGCAGCCCACCGGCTGGCTGGGATACCCAGGCCCTGGAAGCTAAATCAAGAGGACAGCAATGCAGGTCTGACTCTAAGGTTTAAGTTCAAGGAAGACGTCTCTATCCAGAGCAAGAACTCAGGTTCAGCTGCTCTGAACATGCCCCCACAGGCCCCCGGGGAACAGAGGCCCTGCTAAGGAGACCTGAGTCAGAGGTTCCTACACTGGGCCCACCTGCGTCACCTCTTAATCCTCTTAGCCTAGTGGCCACAAGTCCTTCTGCTCCTTCAGCCCTGAAGAGCACAGACACAGCAAGGACGGCGGGCACCCCTAGAGGACACAGCCACAAGTTCCGGCCTCCTCCTTCCCCAACCTGTTGCCCTATTCATGAGGTCAGCTCTGGGCCCCTTGCTCCTTCTTTAATGAGTCAGAGAACAAGGAACAGACCAACAGTGAGCAGGCTCAGGGAAAGGTAGAGACCGAGCTGGCCCTGGCTGGAGGTAAGTGAAGCCCCTGCTCCAGGACAAGCAGCTAGGAACTGTGCTCTTTTTTTTTTTTTTGAGACAGAGTTTCACTCTTGTTGCCCAGGGTGGAGTGCAGTGGCGCAATCTTGGCTCACCACAACTCCACCTCCTGGATTAAAGTGATTCTCCTGCCTCAGTCTCCTGAGTAGCTGAGATTACAGGCATGTGCCATCACACCTGGCTAATTTTGTATTTTTAGTAGAGACAGGGTTTCTGCATGGTGGTCAGGCTGGTCTCGAACTCCCAACCCCACCTCAGCCTCCCAAAGTGCTGGGATTACAGACGTGAACCACCATGCTTGGCCAGAACTGCACTCTTTTTTAAAAAATCCCACCCACTAACAGAAAGGAGGCCATATACAGGGGATCTGCTTGACCAGCTGTCACCTAGCCAGTCTGAATGTTGTTCTCCCTTAAAGGGAGAAAAAAGCACCGACTCTCAAGTAAGACTCCTAAACCCCCAGGACCACACCCCAGAGGCCTAGCTAGACCCCGCTCCTGCTCTCTAACCTCCAGCCTGTAGGTACATGGCTGGACAACTTCACAAGTGGGTCTGAATTTGGCCTCAAAGTCACGTAAGTAGATGTGATCCCAGAGCATGCAATCCTGTCTTGGTGAATCTGCTCTAAGTCCATGCATCCCTTTGGCCTCTTTGAAAAGGAAAAGCTACAGAACAAACAGAAGAGGAATTCTGTTTTCCTCCTTGGAAAAGAGAAAGGGGAGAAAAAAACCCACACAAACCCAAATTGAAAGATACTTTGTACTGCTTAGACTCAGCCAGGTCAGGAAATACTGGTGGATTTTTTAAAACAACAGAACAACACAGCACAGGCTGTGTAACAGAACTTGACCGAACACAAGCATAAACATGAGGAATCAGGTCTACAGTCCAGGCCAGCAGTTAACTCCCTATACAGTGAGGCCTAAGTCATGACCTCTCTGAGTCTTAGCATCCCCATCTGTGAGACACAACAAGTGAAAGCACTGGGGGCCACACCGTGACTTCTCTGAGCCTCAGTTTCCTCACCTGTAAAATGGGCACAGCAGCATTTGTGAGAGTCCTGTGAAGCACAATGGGCAGAAGTATCTTGTGCACTGTGGCATCTTAGACAAAAGATGGGTAAGTGGGAAAGGCCCCTCCCCCTCTGCACCTCCAGTCACTGCCTCTGCAAGAATGATCCAGACCCTGGATCACCACTATGCCACTGTGCCCAGCACCAGTGACTCAAACACAAATAGCTAAGATCCCCCCCTGAGAAGCAGCTGGGCTAGGCCAGGGATGCCTCTGGATTGGAGGCTTCCCTGGAGAGGGGAAGAGCAGCCATCTCCTGGAGCAGGAATCTCAAGCACTGGAAAAGCCAATAATGCAGAGTCGATGAGGCTGGGTATAGTATGGGAGCAAATGGCCTGAACCCTCCAAGTACCGGTCCTGCAGCTCCCAGGCCACCAAGACAAACCTGAGAGTGCTGCACGTCCCAGATTTTATAAGCCGGCCTCCAGTTCACTAGCTGTGTCCTTGAGTCTTAATCCCGCTCCACTGCCAACACCCCACACCCAGCCCTGTGATCTTAGGGTTTCAGGGAAATGGAAAGTCATTCCTCTGTGGAAAGGTCAAACCCTTGGACTAGGTTTTTTCCAGTGCTCCTCTGGCTCTCCTATTTGTTTGATTCTAAATTCCTCTTTTCCCCCACTGCTGGAAAGTCAGACAGAACATTCCTCAGGAAAGAGAACTTTTAGTGGGGGGTGGAGGGGGATGAATAATTAAGGTAAAATGAAAAACGGATGAAATCAGGTACTATAAAATCTTGGTACCCAAGGAGTGCACGACAAATTGCACCAGTCAGCAGTCATTACCATGAACTCACAATGCTTCGGTGAGTCACTCAAGGCTGGGAACTGAAATCACACTAACACTATCACAGGACAGGACAGGAGCTCAGCTGCATACTAATGGCAAGAATCCGCTAAAGGCATCCCTTGCTACTCAGCCGTAAATGCACAAGCTACTTCACACTCAAGTATAAATTAGTGAGCTCTTTTCCTTGCTGGGTTAATACAAATCGTGCTCTGGTCCAATTAAGTAAGCCACTTGAAAACTTTGCTTCAGCATATTGGAAAATGTCCCGCATAGGGGAAGAATGAAGGCTTGGGTGATGCATGCCCAGTTGATGGCAAAGTAAGTGAGAGTGCTTTCAGAACTCTTGAGGCTTTTGTTATTAATGGTATTTTACTGTTGGGTTTTAAACACATCAAACAAATTTCCTTTAAACTAGTAGTTCCTGACTGCCATGGGGGAAGGCTGCAGGCCTCCCACCTCCCAGATGGTTCAACCACAATAAACGTCTGGCCTGTCAGATGTGCAACACTGACGAACTAATTGAAATATGCTACAACAAGCAAACCGAAAATAAACGTGAAATAATTGTTTCCTTACATGATAACCCACTGAAGTGCCTCCACATCTGGCCATCCCTGCTGATTTGAATGTTCTCCCCCACTTATGTGAGCCTCACTTATGTGTGGTTTTCAAAGGATTTAAAAGCTTTTTTTCCAGTGTGATTACCCACATGGGAAAAATTCTAATTGCAAAAAATGTTGAGTTTTTCTCCCTCGTATGAAAAAAAAAAGCAAGTGAAAAGTCAACTCTCACAAAGTACCAAAGAAAGCAATTAAATGGGTCCTTCAGTGGGAGAGAATGTCCACCTGTTCTCCAGAGCACCGTCTCTAAGCCAGCGTTAATCACACGTCCACACCTGTGGGGAAGCCCTGCCTCTCAGACAACCTTATGCTGCTGATGGAAGCTGGGAACGGCCACCCGTTTCTACCCTGACACATCCAACCCTATCCCCCTCCTTGCCTCCCTCCAAGGGGCAGCAGAGGGTGGAGCCAGCGGCACCCATGACAAGCCCTCCCACCCGCTCATCACCTCATGTAGGACACTGGTGTCCAGTGAGCCCTCCTAGGGGGCCGGGAGGCCACAGGGCCTTACTCTAATCGCAAGAGGACAACAGAAGCAAAGTGCACAGCCCTGCTCCACAGCACAGCCTGTGAGTCAGACCTGGAAGGGAAGCCCCCCAGCTGCCAAAGAGAAAATTCAGGCCCTCCCCCAGGAACCATCTCTCAAAGGGGGAAATAAACAGCTCTGCAGAGGAGAAACAGTAATAATATGTACCAACTCTTAAGAGGGCACACAGCAGGCAAAACACTGGGAAAAGTTCCTCTGAGACTGCCCAGGCATAAGGCCACAATTTGAGGCATGGAGGCCCCAGGAACCCCCAACCCTTGGCCTGAAACACCTCCATAAGAGGATTATTCCTTTGGGTGAAGGATTGGTCTCAGCTCCTCTTAAGAAAGGGCAAGTCTGTTGTAGGGCTGCCGCCAAGGTCCCCTGCATAACAGTACAGGGTCCCTCCTACCTGTAGACTTGAGCAGAGAGAGATGGGCACCATTCCACTGGCAGCAGCCCTTCTAGAAGAAGCTACTGCAGGGCTGAGGGAGGACAGCTTGCCTTTCTCTAGCACCTAAGACAAGCAAACACAAGAATCTGCCCACAGCCTCACCCTGCAGTCCAGCCTTTATCCACTAAGTACCTTCAGCACCGTGAGGTGCCCTGAGCTAGGCGGGTACACCACAGGGGCTAACATGATGCCAAAGGAGGCAGACCCTCACTATCTGCAGATTCCACGTTTGTGAATCATCCTACTGATTAAAATGTATCTGTAACCCCAAAATCAATGCTCATGGTGCTTTCAAAGTCATTTTCAAATCTGTGCAGACTGGCAAAAAATTTAAGGTGCCCAATGGCACATTCCCTAAGGTTGAACAAGGGAACATTCTCTGTCTTTCCATCTCAGCTGTCCTAATGGAAACAAGTGTCCTTTTTTGTGGTCTGTCTAGTGCCACATTTTTGGCACTTGTGTGCTTTGTGTTGGCGATTTTGTCATTTGGAACAGCCCCCCAAGCATAGTGCTGAGGTGCAGTCTAGTGTTCTGGGTGCAAGATGGTTATGACGTGCAGAGAAAATCTGTGTATTAGAGACGCTTCATTCAGGCATGAGTCATGGTGTTGATGGCCAGGAGTTTAATGTTAATGAATCAATAATACATATTAAATAGGGTGTCTTTTGGATTTTTTTGTTTGTTTTGAGACAGAGTCTCACTCTGTTGCCCAAGCTGGAGTGCAGTGGCACGATCTCAGCCTGCAACTTCTACCTCCAGGGTTCAAGCGATTCTCCTGCCTCAGCCTCCTGAGTAGCTGGGACTACAGGTACCCGCCACCACACCCAGATAATTTTTGTATTTTTAGTAAAGACAGGGTTTCACCATGTTGGCCAGGTTGGTCTCGAACTCCTAACTTCACGTAATCCACCCGCCTCAGCCTCCCAAAGTGCTGAGATTACAGGCATGAGCCATCGTGCCCGGCCTCTTTTAACAGGAACGTATATAACATAAGATTACACATGGATCGGTTAAAGAAAATGTTGTTCCCTCAGGCTCAAAGGAGCCTAACCCTTTGTTTTCCCTAGGAACAGTGGTTCAGTGTTCCCTAACTCAGTGTTTGAAGCAGGACTTTATAGAACATAACTATGTTAGCCAGCGTGGTGCACATGTCTGTAGGAGGATCACTGAACCCAGGAGTTGGAGGCTGCAGTGAGCAATGATTGCACCACTGCACTCCAGCCTGGGCAACAGAGAGAGACCCTGTCTCAAAAATTAAAAAAAAAAAAAAAAAAACCTAACTATGGCTAACAATATGAATCGACTGACTGCATACATGACACAGGACATACTTTACTCAGACAAGAGCTATTCCACCCTGCAGGCATATGCTCCTAAGGCTACAGGCTGGCATGTCCAAACCCAACAGGGAGTTTGAGCTATCAGCTTCTGCTCCAAGACTGGAATCAGCCTCAAGGTCTCTTGGGTCCTGCTGCTGCTTCAGTAACACTCTGCCTTTGCCCTGGACCCGTGACTCCCACTGACATCCCTGATCATGACCTCTGATCTTTCTGACTAATCAGGTCTTAATAAGACCCTTTTCCACAATAGAAATAAGGGACTGCAAGAGCAAGCGCACTCAAAGAAAAGCTTTGTGAAGGATGGGGAACTTCAGCAAGGAGAGAGTGCGAACTGGTTTTTCCACGCTCTTTTCCCAAGGTTGTCTTTCGTTTTCGATTTGTCTGTTACCAGAACCCTGTCTTTTGGTTAATTTCCTTTGTGTCCTCTGGCAAGGGCAGTTGTTAATATAAGTAATTTGGCCAGGCACAATGGCTCACACCTGTAATCCCAACACTTAGGCCCAGGCAAAAGGATTGCCTGAACCTGGGAGTTCGAGACCAGTCTGGGCAACATAGCAAGACTTCATCTCTACTGAAAATATCGTTCTAACATAAAGATACAGGCACGTATATGTTCATTGCAGCACTATTCACAATAGCAAAGACATGAAATACCCCATCAATGGTAGATTGGAAAAGAAAATGTGGTATATATACATCATAGACTACTACGCAGTCATAAAAAAGAATGAGATCACGTCCCTTGCAGGAACATGGACAGAACTGGAGGCCATTATTCTTTTTTGTTGTTGTTGTCTTTTTTTTTTTTTTTTTTTTTTTGAGACGGAGTCTCGCTCTGTTGCCAGGCTGGAGTGCAGTGGCGCGATCTTGGCTCACTGCAACCTCCGCCTCCCAGGTTCAAGTGATTCCCCTGCTTCACCTCCCAAGGAGGCCATTATTCTTAGGAAACTAATGAAGGAATAGAAAACCAAATACCAGAAGTTCTCACTTATAAGTGGAAACTGAAGGTGAGAACACACGGACACACTGGGACCTATTGGAGGGTAGAGGGTGGGAGGAGGGAGAGGAGCAGGAAAAATAACTAATGGATACTAGGTTTAGTACCTGGGTAATGAAATGATCTGTCATGCCCTTATGACACAAATCTACGGATACAACAAACCTGCACTTGTAACCCTGAACTTAAAAGTTAACAGCTGGGCGGGGTGGCTTATGCCTGTAACACCAGCACTTTGGGAGGCCGAAGTGGGCGGATCACCTGAGGTCAAGAGTCAAGACCAGCCTGGCCAACTTGGCGAAACCCTATCTCTACTAACAATATACAAATTAGCCAGGTGTGGTGGCTGGCGCCTGTAATCCCAACTACTGAGGAGGCTGAGGCGGAAGAATTGCTTGAATCTGGGAAGCGGAGGTTGCAGTGAGCCAAGATCTCACCACTGCACTCCAGCCTGGGCAACAAGAGCAAAACTCCGTCTAAAAATCATCATCATAATAAAAATAAATAAAATAAAAGTTTGAAAAGGACCCTTGTAGAAGGCTGTCACTTTAAAGAAAGAGCACTAAACTCGTAATCAGGGACCTGGGTTCCAGGCTGGCAGAAAGGTCTTGTGCAAGTCACTTCTATTCTGCCACCCTCTGCCTCTCATCCTCAACAGGGTGCAGGCTCTCCCAGCTCCACTGTTCTGGGACCCTCCATCAAGGATACAGAGGATTTGAAAAAGGCATCACCAGACTCCTCACTTTAATATCTGACCCAATTCTCTCCCTTCCCACCAGAAAACCTGTTCTGCAGGACTGTTTTGATAACCACAGATTTTACACTCTAAGTCCTACACACCTTTACAGTTGCTGTGGACTATCAAAACTACCCATTCGTCAAGACCTCCTTCAAGTCCCACCACTTCCAGGAAGTCCACCCTGACTGCTTCACCCAGAAAGGGCATCTTCCCCTCTGAACTCTATGTTCAACAACTCTTATCACACATACCCTTTGTTACCTGTGTACTCATCTCCGTAACCACACCAGTTAGTTTGTTAATGTTACCTTTTTGTTTTTATTTATTTTTTCTTTTAGAGACAGGGTCTCACTCTGCTGCCCAGGCTGGAGTGCAGTGGCACAAACATAACTCACTGCAGCCTCAAACTCCTGGGCTCAAGGGATCCTCCTGTCTCAGCCATAGGCGCACACCACCATGCCCAGCTGGCAATGTTTTTACTGTATTCAATTCACTTATCCATACAGTTTTCCAAAAACCTTTTGTGATGACTTTATAAAGAACACAGAGAGATTTACACATAAACACACACAAAGAAAAAGAGATAGTTCAGGAATGTAGAAATAAATATGCTGATGTTGAGGGTAAGTGAATGTAAGTGCTAGACAGAATATCACATTGTGTGCTGAGCAGCCTGGAAGCAAAGGAGAAGAGGAGAAACATAATCAGTTGGAAAGACAGTGTGGTATAGAAAGAGCCACACATAGTGTGGCAAAGAAGCAGAACTGAGTATAAATCCAGGGAAACTTGGGCAAGTTAGTTGACCTTTCTGCATGTCTCAACTTCTTTCTCTGGAAAAAAAGGAGAAGAATACAACCTACCCTGCAGGGTTTGTCAGGGAGTCCCAAGCACACACTGCATGGTGCAAAGTATACAAACAATACATGTTTTCCTTCCCCACTTTCCTTTTCATTATAAAAGGAGAAAGCAACCTAGTTTCCCGGGGGGAAGGCAAAGTTTGCCTGGCCCTAAATTCTAAAAGAAATTTTTAATATGGGTCACTGTAAGAAGCCTGTAGCAATGGGAAAAATGCCTCAGATTACGGTTTTAGAGTAAACCAGATAAGGATTTGCCATGGCTCTATTTGAAAACATTCCAGGGTACCCAGTAAAAGCTTAACAAACATCAACCAAATGACCTACAGGGAAGTTGTGCAAAGACCACTTGGCTGCCTCTGTGACTAGAGGAAGGAAGTCCTGTTAAGCAGCTTTCAGGGTGGCTATCTGCAAAGGGACTGATCTCATGTAAGCAAAGCTGAGAAGCGGCGTACAAGCACCCAAGGGCTCGCTGTGGACTGACCTTCTAGTCATAAGCAGCAGCTTCTCCTGCCTATGGCCAAAGACACTGGACCAATACCACTACCCTTACATTAAAGAGCACACACCCTAGCATCTTTTCCAAAAACAGCAAGCAAGTGATCTCAAAGTGCCAGACGTTTCCTCTGCTAATCTCTACAAATAACTGCACATCCTCCATGACTGGCTCTTCTTGAAGACCAAGTTGGAAAGACTTTAATTGGATAGACTGGTTAGGAAAGCATCTATCTGCCTGTTGTTAAAACAGGCCTCTAGACACGGAGGAAGGCCAACAGGTCCCCATAACAGAGACTGTATAAGCAATCGACTTTGGATAAGAAGGGCTCTCAATGGTCATCTAGGCCAATCCCTCTCCCTGTTTTCCTGAGTGCCTTATTATGCAGTGAAGCATTAGGGATACAGAAAAAACGTGATACAGCACCAACTGCCCAGGAGCTCACAGTCTAGTGGGGGGCACATGTAAACAGATAAGGGCCATTCTGTGTGACAGGCAAGTCAGACTAGGGTGGTACAAAAATCAGAAGGGGGGACCAATTCCACCTGCGAAGGCCAAGCCTGGGGTCTCAACCAGTGAAGAGTTGAAGGCACCTGGGGAGAGGGAGGGCATGGGAGCACCACACTTTGAAAGCCTCTAGATAGCCTGAGAATATGAATAAAATGGTAGGAGAGGAGGCAGAAAAGGTAGACAGGACCCAGATCCCAAGGGGCCTTAGATATACAGAGGAATTATCTTTCAGCTTCCATAAGGTGCAACCACAACCAAGAGAAACCAAGTGACTTAGTTAAGCTCCCGTAGCAAGTTATGGGAAAAGCCAGGCCTGGAACACCAGTCGCTTGACTCCAGAAGTCCACTTCTCTCCCCTACTGCCTCCCACACCTGAGCAGCTGGGGAAGACCAGGAGAGAGAATGGCCCATTCAACACTCACCACCCAGAGAACCTAGAATCTGAGTCTGGCCATCTTCGCAGCAGAGGATGTACTGTCTTGTTCACTTGGCAAGCCACTCCTTAAAGAAAAACAGCCCTTCCTAACTCATTGTGTTTCTCTCTGCAGTGGGAGAGGGCTGGAAGTTCATTCCAACCACAGAATACAGTCTCTTCATGGAAGGAAAATAATGTAACAGCAACAGTCTAGGAGTAAGACAAGCTAGGGTCCTGGAGACAAGCCTTGGAGGGGGCTTCTGCTCCACAGAGACACTGATTATATGCAAGCTACTGACCAGGGCAGGGGACCAGAGATGAATCAACTCCAGGCCGGGAGTTCACCGTCCAGCAGGGGAGATAAGGCAGATGGAAAAGTAACTATAAAATAAGGCAGACGGTGATAAGAGGCACACAGGAGATACAGATAACAGGCAGTGGGAATTCACAGCCGAGAGGAGTCTGGGGGATGTGTGTTAGGGGAGATTCAGACGAAGGGGGACACTACTGCCTCCCCCTCCAGAAGTAGGGGGGGGTCTATCCTAGCAGCTCTGGTGACTCCCAGATGGGGGGCCGGGGGAAGAGCTGGTCAAAGACAGATGTTCCAGTGAGGTCTCCTTTGAAGAATCCAGACTCTGGGGTGGGGGGAGGCAGGTGTGCCAGGGTGTTTGGAGAGGCGCCCAGCCCACACTTCAGAGGGAGGGAGAGAAGTGCAGGATGTCTCTGCAGGAGGAAGTGGAATGAAAGGGGAAAAGGCTGGAGGACTTGCCTTGAAATGACATTTGCCCTGCACGGGCTGTGTTCACCTGGAGTGGCCGTTTGGGATTTCTTGGGGGGGAGTCAGTGCACACTGGGGCGGGGGACACTGAACTTTCCTTCTGCCCAAGCCCCCCATCAGCCCTGCCACGGATAAGAAAGGACGCGGGGTGGGAAGACAGAGCCGGCACCCCATTACAACACGAACGGGGACTGAGGATGGAGACGGGCCACACCCCGACCTTGGTCCCCAACACGCTGCGGCCACAGCCCCGGCCTGGGGACGTCCGGCTAGAGGCGGGAAGCAGAGAAGGCGGGCCCGGGGCTCACCTCCGCTTCCTCCCGACAGCCCCTTCCTCGCTCGGGCACCGGCACTGCACATGCCTGCCCCCCGACCGCTGTGACACTTGTCCCTGGCGGGGGTCCCCCACGCGGCCGCGACCGACGGAAATTCGGAAATCAGCGTTTCGGGGACGAATCCGGGGCGGGCGACTCACTGAGACCAGGCTCGGACGGTCTCCCGAGCGGGGTTCCCGCACACCACACCCTCTACCCTGCCTGGGTCTCCGCTCTTCCCTCCCGCCCCGGAGGCTCGGCGGGCCGGCGGGCCGGGGCCTCTGCGCGAGACGCCGCCCCAGGTCCCCAGGTCCCGGCCCGCGCTCGGCACTGCAGGGCTCGCCCGCGGGCCTGGGGAGCGGCTGCCCGGACTCACTCACCCCGCTCTGCTCGGCCGCGGGCTCCGTCCTCTTCGGCCCGGGCTGGGCCGCCGCCACCTTACGCTGCTTCACCGGGAGCGCCCGCCCCGCGGCCCTGGCCCGGCCGGCTGCGCCCCGCGCGCCCTCGCCGCCTGCTGGCCCCGGGCGAGCGGCAGGGCCCTGGCGGGCATTGCTCCCGGGCGTCGCGGGCGGGCGGCGGCGGCGCACGTGCTCACAGGCGGCTCTCGCTGCGGCGGCCGCGGGCTGAGGAGGAAGTGCCGAGCGGGCGGGCTGCCGGGGCCGGCTGGACAGCTCTACGCCGCGGCGCCGCCGTACCCCGCGCGCCCCAGCTGCCGCTGCTGTCCGCACGCGCCGGGCCGGGCTCGCATTCCCTCAGTGGCGGCGGCGCCTCCTCAGGCCGCGCGGGGGAGCGGCGGCGGCGGCGGCGGCGGCGGCGGCGGCGGCGGCGGGCGCGCGTCCCTGCGGAGTCCCGGCCCGGCCCCGCCGCCTCCGCCGGAAGAAACCTCTCCGACTCGGGCAGCCCGCCTGGCTCCTCAGCCCCGCCGCGGCGCCCCGCTCCTCCCCGGCTCGCCCGTGTCCTCAGGCCCCGGGACTGGACTCGGGGGCGGCGGCGCGGGTCCCCACCCCGGGCTCTTCGCCCACCGTCCGCAGCAGCCGAGCGCACTGGGAGGCGGGAGACCGGCCGACTTGAGGTCACCGTGACTCTTAAAACAGCCTCATTTTAAAAAATGAAGTTTCTTAGGAGTGAAATGGCAAACCAGGCGGGCAGAGAGCGGCGGGCAGCTCACCGAAGCCCAGCCCCAGGCGTAGTGCTCGCCACACGCCGGGTCCGCGCTCTCCCCTCAGGAGCCCGGGGCCGCGGCCCAGGGGAAAGGCAGAGCCGGGAGCACAGCCGCCTCGGTCCCCCACCTCAGGGAGGAGCTGGAATAGGGTCACGAACAGCTTCATCCCGATGATCCGGCACGACAGCGCTCTCTAATGTGAAAACCAGAGCACCGGGAGGGCGCCTGGTGACATTTCTTAAAAACATGAGGTGTTTTGTTAGGTTGAGCCAGGGTGGACTTGTTTGGCAAAATCTGAAGTCATGGAACTAAACAGGGCCCACCTAAAACTTAGTGATGGGAGACCCATCCCTACTATCACCTTATAAGGCTGAGGAGACTGCGGTGCTCCCCTGGAGGGGCGAGGACAAGCTAAAATTAAGGCGGTGGAGATGCCTCCAGATGGAGCCAGGAGGCCGAGCCCCTGGCGGCTGCTCACCTCCTGGGGTCATGGCAGAACCCAGCGGCACGGGCCAGGAAAGCCATCGTTGCCGACTCGCCTCCAGATGCCCCTGACCATGACCACGCCGAGGCGGGCCAAGGCGTCCCATCATCACCTAGAACCCCTCAACTCTTTCCCTCCACTAAGAGGTGCCCTAGGATCCATCCAGAAAGATCTGCCGAGCCCACAGAGCCCCAGAGGGAACTGTGCTCCTGGATAGACGCCCCTTAATCCGTAAGTCGAGGACTTCTCTATGCCTGGGACTTCACATCACAACCAACCTGCTCCCGCAGCCAGCCAGCGGGGAATAAACACACGGTCACACGCCAGTTCACAGCCACGAGTATTTATTGACTGCCTGTGGTGCAAGAAAGAGACATGGTCCCTGCTCCCGCGGAGCTCACAGCCTGATGACTCTAGGATCTGGCTAGATTCAGAAACAACTGCAGCAAGCACTTGTCTACCCACCAGCAGCACTGTATAAAGCACATTTTTCACATTATCGGTCTCTGTTACAGTGAAATTGTTAGATGTGAGTAAAAATTATCCTTGAAATCTGTAGTCATAGAGATGACATGGTATATAATGTCCAGCAAATGCACATTTATGGCTTTATTCCTCACGTATCTGAGAGGTCTATGGAAATAAAGCACAAATCAGGCAGAAAAGACTTAGTAACTAACATAGGTCCTAAGAATACTGGGGTAGTTTATTATCAAACTACCATAGAACTCTTGGCAGGGCGGGAAACTATTTCCAGCAAAATTTCTGCAATCTAGTGGGTTTAATCAAACCTGCAACTGTCAACCTTATTTACCTGTCCCTCACGACAGGTAAATATAATCTACCTGTATGAATCCTAAAAGGCTACAGGTGTGCATTTTTTTTTTTTTGGTCTTTTTGTTTTGTTCCTTTTTGTGGAGAGCGGGGTCTCGCTATATTGCCCAGGCAGGTCTCGAACTCCTGGGCTCAAAGCTATCCTCCCGCCTCTGCCTCCCCAAGAGCTGGGATTACCGGCGTGAGCCACAGCGCCCCGCCGCATTTATTTTTTAAAGCTTCTTAAAGACTCATGGCACAAGCCACACTGAAATCTAGCAAAAACTTGAGATATCTTAAAGTGACAAGTGTCTGCTTTTACTACATATGTAGGTGCAAAGTTCAGAAATTAAACACCATCCAGCAAAGCACGTGGCTTTTCTGGGTTAGAAGGGGGACACTTACTGGTTGGCTATCACAGGCTAAGTCCTAGGCTCCATGTACATCTCCTAACGCCCACTGGGAGGCACTTCCTATGTGTGGTTCTGCTCACAGGCCATCACCGTAAGGGGCAATTATTTGGAGGATACTGGCAATAACTTTTAGGAAAACAGCCTATATTTATATCAAATAACCCCCAAGTCACCAATTAAGACCAAAGTGCTTTCTGAACTTACACTTGACAGGTTTTAAATTTTTAAGTTTTTGATCCTTAAAAGAAAAAAACCACACACACCAGAGGGAAGGCTCAATTTAAACTCAAAAAAAAAGTTTGTTTTTTGCAAAGGATAAAGAGAACCTCTAAGACCACCAAACAGAAATGTCAGTCCAAGGCAATTTTTAAGTCGTCTACTTGGGACATAATCTACTTTACTTTAAAAAGTATGCTACCTCAAGGCTGGGCTCAGTGGCTCACGCCTGTAATCCCAACACTTTGGGAGGCCAAGGCGGGTGGATCATTTGAGGTCAGGGATTCAAGACCAGACTGGCCAACATGGTGAGAACCTGTCTCTACTCAAAATACAAAAATTAGCTGGGCATGGTGGTGCACACCTGTAATCCCAGCTACTGGGAAGGCTGAGGCAGGAGAATGGCTTGAACCTGGGAGACAGGTTACACTTAGCCAAGATTGCACCACTGCACTCCAGCCTAGGCAACAGATAGAGCTAGACTTTATCTCAAAAAAAAAAAAAAAAAAAAAAGTTATGCTACCTGAAAAGCTATTAAATCAATGAATCTGAAATGTAGTATTTCTTGAGCACTTACTAAGTACCAGGCACTTTACAAAAGCTTTCTTAATGAAAGGAGTTTCTTATTTCATCTTATAGCTGAGGAAGGCAGGCCTGTCCTAGGATGTGACCCAGGTCTCTCTGGCTCCAAGTCTCTCCTCTCTTGTCCTGAGCCCAGCTCTGCACTGCCCTAGCTGTGCACTTTAGCTACATCTGCTGCTGCTTCAGTTGGAAAAGTCCTTCAGTCCCAAAGGCCATTTCCATACCTCAGGAGAGGCTTAAAAATGGAAAGGAAGGAGGCAGATCCAGGCATCAGGAGAGAGTCTTCTATTTGCATTTTAGAAGGCACTTCCCAGAAGTGGCAGATTTGCTTAGGTTTTTGTTTTTTACTATTAATACCTGCAGCACAGCCCCAAACCAACAACAAAAATAGTTTACCTCCCTGGAATAATAGCTGCTATTTAGAATTGCCATCTTTCCTACTTTTGAGTGTTTTTTCAGCTGAGTGTTCGTAAGATAAGCATTACCAAAGGGAAAGATAGCAGAAAGAATTTTCCTTGGTTTCCCTCTTCACAGCTATGAAGAAAAAATAAACTTTTTTAAAATAAGTGACTGATAGTTCCAATCTATTACACACTTCAAATATCAAAGCATATGCTTTCTGAGAGAAAGGCGCAGAAGACGTTTTGATGGAGCTTAACGCCTTTTTTGGAATAAGCCAATATAGGCTACTAAGAAGATAATTCCTTGGCAAGATAAAACTATCATCTCTTCTGAAATGGCATTTTTTTTTTTATTCTTAAGAATGTAGTAGACTTTATAATAAAAGTAGAGAACAGGCCGGGCACAGTGGCTTATGCCTGTAATCCCAACACTTTGGGAGGCCGAGGTGGGTGGACCACAAGGTCAGGAGATCGAGACCATCCTGGCTAACATGGTGAAACCCTGTCTCTACTAAAAATACAAAAAAATTAGCTGGGTGTGGTGGCGCGCACCTGTAATCCCAGCTACTCAGGAAACTGAGGCAGGCGAATCGCTTGAACCCAGGAGGCGGAGGTTGCAGTGAGCCGAGATTGTGCCACTGCACTCCAGCCTGGATGACAAGAGCGAGACTGTGTCTCAAAAAAAAAAAAGTAGAGAACAAGGAAATATCCTAACATTTAGTTTTTGTCATATCCAGGAACATATTAAAGTTGGTCTTACTACGTCCTGACACAAGCTGTACCGGAGCTTTATTAAAATGAATGTTTTTTTAACCATGACTAGATTTTTTTTTTTTTTTAAGGCTAGAAAACCAAGAATAAAGAATACCAAGAATAAACTGGGTATGGTGGCTCATGCCTATAATTCCAGCACTTTGGGGGACCAAGATGGGCGGATCACATGAGGTCAGGAGTTTGAGACCAGCCTGGCTAACATGGTGAAACCCCATCTGTACTAAAAAAAAAAAAAAATACACACACACACACACACACACACTTAGCTGGGCGTGGTGGGAGGTGTCTGTAATCCCAGCTACTCGGGAGGCTGAGGCAGGAGAACTGCTTGAACCCAAGAGGCAGAGGTTGCAGTGAGCTGAGATTACTCTATTGTACTCCAGCCTGGGCAACAAGGGCAAAACTCTGTCTTAAAAAATAAATAAATAAAGGCACTTGATTCTAATTATAAGTAACTTTGATTAGCCTGAAGTCTTCAAAAGTTGCAAAAGTAGGGAGCAAAGACAGGCTGCCCTCCTTGCTGAGAAGGGAGCAGGGCTGTGGTGAAACTCAGGTGAAGGGCACTCAAAGATCATTTGAGATCCTTCTTGGAATAACTGAGATGGCTTGGTTGAGTCTAACTACTTATTATTAAGAGCCACATAAGGAGGAAAACCTCAAAAGCAAACCAAAATTTAAAACATGAGCATGTTTAGTACAAATTCACTTTGAAAGTTTGATGAATTTGTTTATCAACATGTACTGAGCTGGAATATGTGGGGCACTGTGTTCTCCGACTGGCTGCCAAAAAGTTTATGGTTACACAGCTCCAATTTAACCAGCAGTCTCAACACAAACCTGCCAATGCTCCTGGATCAGAGGAGAGCCTCCTGCCCACACACTACTTCTGAGAGCCAGTGGCTACCACAGAGGCAGTGGGCTGGAGCCCTCTGCAAAGCCAAGGGGAAGGCACCAGGCTCCATCCAGACACACTCCCTGTCCGCTAACAAATAGAGTAGATTGTGATGATCTAAAGCATAGTGTTCTTACAGCACCTACAATGGAAGTATTTATTTCTCTTTTGGCCAGGGTGAAAGGGCCTGGAAAGGGGTGAACATGTCCAGATGACAACTCTGACAGACAGCTGAAGTCATGCACGCTAAGAAAACCAGGCTGCTCTCTTAATCCCTCACGGGGTGGCGGGCTTGTATTTCAAAGAGTTTATCTGTCCATTTATTGTCCAGGGTGGGACACAAGTTAATTCAGAACAATGGCCAGAGAGCTATATATGCCTCTCCAATTATTTAACTTTTTTAGAAAGATAAAATTAGAGAATTACAATCCCTCTCATTTTTCTTACAAACAATAAAGTTTAAAGAAAACAAAATAAGTTATATTCACAGTTTTCAAAGCTTTCCAATAGTCCATTATTACTATTCTGATATTCACTCTAAGACGTTTCAAATAGGAATTGCATTATCATTTTTTAAAAACCTCAACACAACTGAAATCCAAGATACACTGTAATTGTTTTTTTATGTATTCAACATCTAATAGTCTATCATTATGGAAGCTATTAAGCTTTATTTTTTAAAAAATGAATCGTATTTACAATGTAGAACAAGTTTACAAAATTGGTGTGCAAAGTTAATTGTAAAAGGATAACACTATTTGTTTAGAAACAAGCTGCCTCCCCTGCTTACATTTTCTTATTGATATAAATTGGAGACATATACTATTTAAAAATAATACTTTTTAAATAGTAAAATATACAAGAGATTCCTGAGCATAACAAAAATATCTTGAAAATATGTGGCCATTTGAAGTATAAAATAGCAAGTGTAAGAATAGCATGATTGTAAAACTACTGTTTGAAGGCCTATAAACAGTACAAAATAGTTTGCCTTTTCTGACTGCATAATTATACATTAGTGCAAACAAAAACATCTCAAAATTTAATGGCTACAAATCTCAAAGATTTGCAGAGGTGCGCAAAACATGGAATTTCTTTAGCGTCATGCGAACTGAACCCAGTTCTCGGTTAATCTTTTCTAAACGATCTTCCAAGGCTTCCTAGAAGAAAACAATGGGAAAAGTTTAATTAGAATTCTGCATCAAGTTCTATAATCACCACCAAACTGACCTTTCTTTTAGCAAAAGAGCAAGTACAAACATTAAAATGACAATTATTTTTTGCTTTCAACACAAATCATCTTCTTTTCAACGGAACAATATAAATCAGCTTTTCAACCATTCAAAATAACTGCTGCACTTTAAAGTATTCTCAATATGTTTGGCACATGGAGTATATGGAAATTCTAGTAATAGCAATACAACCAACTGGAAAGGGATAATTCTTTGGCTCTGCTGAAGTGAGAACAGTACAAGAGAAGCCCAGGAGGGGCTTCACGCATTTCACCAGAAGAAATGGACACATCTGATCCGTGCTGCATCCCACACATACAAAGATCAAATAACTTTCTTCTCACCAAAATTTCTAGGTTAAAAAGGAAAAAAACAAAAAACACTGAAGGATACTTTTCTAAAAAAAAAAAAAGATTTGACAATGAATTGACCTAACAATTGCTATTTTAAAATAAACTATATTACTGTTAAATAGTACCTAGACTACATATCATTATAGATACTTTTGTGTTTTTGTTGAGACAGGGTTGTCCTTTGTCACCCAAGGCTGGACTGCAGTGGCACGATCATAGCTTACTGTAGCCTCAAACTCCCGGGCTCAAGCAATCCTCCCACCTCAGCCTCTCGAGTATCTGAAACTAAAGGCAGGCACCACACCTAGCTGATTTTAAACTTTTTTTTTTTTTTTTGTAGAGACAAGGTCTCATTATGTCACCCAGGCTGGTCTCGAACTCCTGGCTTCAAATGATCCAACCACTTCAGCCTCCCAAAGTGCTGGGATTATAGGCATAAGCCACCGAACCCAGCTTTATTTAATTTATTCAGTATTAATTCCAATGGTGTCCTGAAATAAAGCTTAAATATTTTTCTTTGGCTTTAATTATAAAAGGATTCATTATAAAACACTTAGAATATAGAAAATTTAGAAGACAAATAAGCAAAAGGACAACTGTTCCTCTTCCAATTTTTTTCTGCATACATATATATGCATATCACTTTTTTTTCTCTTTTTGGGGGGAGATGGAGTCTCGCTCTGTCACCCAAGCTGGAGTGCAGTAGCACAATCTTAGCTCTCTGCAACCTCTGCCTCTCGGGCTCAAGCGATTCTCCTGCCTCAGCCTCCTAAGTAGCTGGGATTACAGGTGCCTACCACCATGCCCAGCTAATTTTTATATTTTTAGTAGAGACAGGGTTTCAACATATTGGCCAGGCTGGTCTTGAACTCCTGACCACAGATGATCTGCCCACCTTGGTCTCCCAAAGTGCTGGGATTACAGGCGTGAGCCACTGCACCCAGCCGCATACCATTTTTAAAAAGAAAAATAAGGCCAAGCATGGTGGCTCATGCCTGTAATCCCAGCACTTTGGGAGGCCAAGGTGGGAGAATCACTTGCAGCCAGAAGTTCGATACCAGCCTGGGCAACACAGCGAGGTCCTGCCTCTACAAAAAAAATTTTAAAAATCAGCCGTGTGGTGGTGCATGCCTATAGTCCTAGCTACTCAAGGGGCTGAGGTGGAAGAACTGCTGGAGCCTCAGAGGTTAAGACTACAGTGAGCTATGATTGTGCCAGTGCACTTTAGCCTGAGTCAGAGTGAGACCCTGTCTCAAAAAAATTAAAAAAGAAACCGGCCAGGCATGGTGGTTCATACCTGTAATCCCAGCACTTTGAGAGGCTAAGGCAGGTGGTTCACGAGGTCAAGGGTTTGAGACCAGCCTCACTAACATGGTGAAACCCCATCTCTACTAAAAATACAGCCAGGCGTGAGGGCGCACACCTGTAATCCCAGCTACTCAGGAGGCTGAGGCAGAATTGCTTGAACCCTGGAGTCAGAGGCTGCAGTGAGCCAAGATTGTGCCACTATACTCCAGACGGTCTTCTGGGCAACAGAGAGAGACTCTGTCTCAAAAAAAAGAAAGAAAGAAAGAAACCTAAGAAGATAATCAAACTCTATTTCAAATTTTGTTGTTGTTGTTGTTGTTGTTGTTTTGTGAGACAGAGTATCACTCTGTTGCCCAGGCTAGAGTGCAGTGGTACAATCTTGGCTCACTGCAACCTCCACCTCTCGAGTTCAACTGAACCTCCTGCCTCAGCCTCCGAGTAGCTGAGATTACAGACGCGCTACCATAACTGGCTAACATTTTTGTATTTTTAGTAGAGACAGCGTTTCACCATGTTCGCCAAGCTGGTCTCGAACTCCTGACCTCAAGCGATCCGCCTGCCTCAGCCTCCCAAAATGCTGGGATTCAAGCATGAGCCACTTGCCCAGCCTCAAAATATCTTTCAATTAGGCTGGGCACGGGTGGCCCATGTCTGTAATTCCAGCACTTTGGGAGGCTGAGGCAGGTGGATCACTTGGGGTCAGGAGTTCAAGACCAGCCTGGCCGAGATAGTGAAACCTCGTCTCTACTAAAAAATATAAAAATTAGCCGGGCAAGGTGGCACTTAAACCCAGGAGGTGGAGGTTGCAGTAAGCCGAGATCGTGCCACAGCACTCTGGCCTGAGAGCGAGAGTCAGTCTCAAAAAACAAAACAAAAAAAATCTTTCAATTGAATTTTTCATGTTATAAAATACCCTTGTATAACATCCTTTTAAGTTAATATACAATATTCCATCAGCAGTAACATATTTAACCAAGAATCTTTTAGTCGAAATTTGGGTTGCTTCCAATTTTGGATATCGTAAATAAGGCTGCAATAAAGTTCTTAAACATATCTCTTTGCATATATAAGTACTGCCTTAGGAATCATTCCCAGAAGTAAAAACGCCAGGTCTAAAGAAATGCAAATTTCTAAGGCTCTGGATATATGTCAAGTTGTAACCCAGAATGTCTGAGACAATTTCTACTTCCACCTGCAGTGTATGAAGATAAGCTCTTCTCCATCCTAAACCATTTAAAAAAAAAAAAACAAAAAACCTGCCATGCCCAGGCGTGGTAGCTCATGACTATAATCCCAACACTTTGGGCAGCCAAGGCAGGCAGATCATCTGAGGTCAGGAGTTCGAGACCAGCCTGGCCAACATGGCAAAACCCTGTCTCTACTAAAAATACAAAACATTAGCTGGGTGTGGTAGCGCACTCCTGCAGTCCTAGCTACTTGGGACGCTGAGGCATGAGAATCACTTGAACCCGGGTGGTGAAGGTTGCAGTGAGCCGAGATGGTGACACTATGTTTCAATCTGGGCAACACAACAAGACTCCGTCTCCCCCTGCCCCCCGAAAAAAGAAAAAAAAAAAATACTGTGTGCTAATGTTATGGCTAAAAAAAGAAAACAAAAAACCTGCCAAAGTTACAGGTTTTTAAAAGGTGTGGGGCTGTCTTGGCTAATCTTTTATTTTTTGTAGAGACAAGGTTTCATTATGTTGCCCAGGCTGGTCTCAGACTCCTGGGCTCAAGCTATTCTCCCGTCTCTCCCTCCCAAAGGGCTGGGATTACAGGCATGAGCCACTATGATTACAGGCATGAGCCTAGCCATGGTGTTTTTTTGTTTTGTTTTTTGTTTTTTACAGAGACAGGGTCTCACTCTGTCACTCAAGCTGGAGGGCAGTTGTGTGATCATAGCTCACTGCAGCCTCAAACTCCTGGCTTCAAGAGATCTTCCCTCCTTGGCCTCCCAAAGTGCAGGGATTAAAGGTACGAACCACTGACTCAAGAAAAGATGTTTAAACATGTATTGCTTTTATTCATTAGTGAGACTGATAACTTTTCATCTTTTGGCCCAGTTTATGAATCATACAAAAGCATCCTCAGCCCCTTGTTGCTGCCACTTGTCTTCTTACTGAATTGAAACAGTTTTTAGCCTAAAGTCTTTTAAATCTCTTTTTCTTTTTTTTGAGACAGAGCAATGCTCTGTCACCAAGGCTGGAGTGCAATGGTGCAATCTCGGCTCACTGCAACATCCGTCTCCCAGATTCACGTGATTCTCCTGCCCTAGCCTTCCGATCAGCTAGGATTATAGGCGCGTGCCACCATGCCCAGCTAATTTTTGTATTTTTAGTAAAGACGGAGTTTCAACATGTTGGTCAGGCTGGTCTCCAACTTCTGACCTTGTGATCTGGCCGTCTCAGCCTCCCAAAGTGCTAAGATTACAGGTGTGAGCCACCGCACCGGGCCTTTTTTTTTTTTTAGATGGAATCTTGCTCTGTCGCCCAGGCTGGAATCCAATGGTGCAATCTCAGCTCACTGAAACTTCTGCCTCCTGGGTTCAAGTGATTCTCCTGCCTCAGCGTCCCAAGTAGCTGAGATTACAGGTGTGCACCACCATGCCCGGCTAATTTTCGTATTTTTAGTAGAGACAGGGTTTTACAATGTTGCCCAGACTGGTCTCAAACTCCTGACCTCAGGTGAGCCACCATGCCCGGCCCCCGTTAAGTCTTATTTTGAGAGTCAGAACAAATTTATGCTATTCATTATATAAAAATATATTGGCTAGAACTTTGGGAGGCCAAGGCAGGTGGATCACCTGAGGTCCGGAGTTTGAGACCAGCTGACCGACATGGAAAAACCCCGCCTCTACTAAAAATACAAAATTAGCCAGGTGTGGTGGTGCATGCCTGTAAACCCAGCTACTCAGGAGACTGAGAATCACTTGAACCTGGGAGGTAGAGGTTGCAGTGAGCCAAGATTGCGCCATTGCACTCCAGCCTGGGCAACAAAAGTCAAACTCTGTCTCAAAAAAAAAAAAAAAAAAAAAAAAAGTTTCATGGCTGGGTGCAGTGGTTTACACCTGTAATCCCAGCACTTTGGGAGGCTGAGGTAGATGGATCACGAGTCAGGAGTTCAAGACCAGCCTGGCCAACATGGTGAAAGCCTGGCCAACGTGGTGAAACCCTGTCTCTACTAAAGATACAAAAAAAGAAAATATCTGGGCATGGTGACCCGCACCTGTAATCCCAGCTACTCGGAAGGCTGAGGCAGGAGAATAACTTGAACCTGGGAGGCAGAGGTTGTAGTTAGCTGAGATCGGCCCACTGCACCCAAACTTAGGTGACAGGGCAAGAGTTCATCTCAAAAAAAAAAAAAAAAAAAAGTGTCATGTGTTAACTAAGTTTTATATATTGACTAATTTATCAGAACAAAAAGACAAAATCGGAAAAAAAGAAGTTAGGGACTGGGTGCAATGGCTCACATCTGTAATCCCAGAACTTTGGGAGGCCAAGGTGGGAGGATCACCTGAGGTCAGGAGTTCGAGACCAGCCTGGCCAACATGGTGAAACCCCACCTCCACTAAAAGTGCAAAAATTAGCCGGGCGTGGTAGCGGGGGCCTGTAATCCCAGCTATTCAGGAGGCTGAGGCAGGAGAATTGCTTGAACCTGGGAGGTGGAGGTTGCAGTGAGTGTCACTGCACTCTAGCCTGGGTGACAGAGAGAGACTCCATCTCAAAAAACAAAACAAAACAAATACAAAAATTAGCTGGATGTGGTGGTGCGTGCCTGTAGTCCCAGCTGCTCGGGAGGTTGAGGCAGGAGAATCACTTGAACCCGCAAGGCGGAGGCTGCAGTGAGCCAAGATCGCACCACTGCACTCTGGTGTGGACAACAGAGCGAGACTCCGTCTCAAAAAAAAATAAATAAGTAAGTTGGGGATATTCACCCCAGGAAAAGTCCTCGCTGTTTTGTCTTTCTGATACCACAGATCTGAAAATTAACTTTTACTGAAGTAAAGGCAATGGGATGCCAAAACATGTGGTTATAGACGAGATACACACTCGCTATTATGTTTAAAATGTTACTGTTCCCAAAGAGCAGATTTTAAATGTTCCATGGTTTCCTGTATTTTAATTATCTCTGAAAAGCAACTAAAAGAAATGCACATGGGCCACATTGCCTGCATCACCTCTTGCTCAACGATCT
The DNA here is from genome assembly GCA_036589455.1 of Ateles fusciceps. NCBI lineage: Eukaryota > Metazoa > Chordata > Mammalia > Primates > Atelidae > Ateles > Ateles fusciceps. The sequence goes on along the minus strand of JAZHEH010002317.1, from coordinate 3,738,934 downwards.
CGGCCCACTGCAACCTTCACCTCCCAGGCTCAAGTGATTCTCCTGCCTGCCTTAACCTCCTGAATAGCTGAGACTACAGGCATGCACCATGACCGCCCAGCTAATTTTTGTATTTTTAGTAGAGACAGGGTTTCACCATGTTGGCCAGGCTGGTCTGGAACTCCTGACCTCAGGTGATCCACCCTGCCTCAGCCTCCCAAAGTGCTGGGATTACAGGCGTGAGCCCCTGCGGCCGGCCCACAATTCACTGTTTAAACCTCTACAGCTATTGAATTTGCAAAGTGTAACCATTTTATATGCTTGCTAATGGAAAGGAGTTCAGAAATAAATTACAGATCTGCAAAGAGAGAAATCAAACAAAAAGGGAAGCAATCTGTGAGCACTAACTTAATGTAAAATCTGTTGAAAAGCATATTGCCATTTGCTCTAAAGTTACTTTCTTGAAAATACAAGGGCATCAACACCTTCTTCTCTAAGTCTAAAGGTAAAATCAATTTTTATTCCTGAAAGCTAGCTTGCAGTTATAAAATTGCTATAATCAAACACTTCCTGTAAAAGCTAAAAGTTTTGACTGCTACTTCAGTGTGTCTAATTTTCACTGTGCCATGATTTTTTCAACCCCCTCTTAGATAAATGGAACACTGACTGGCATCAAGCATCTAAAGCAGATTCAAGCTAAGACATTTCACCTGATTTAATCTTGTTTGTAAAGTGATTCGTCCTCCAGGAGAAGGCATCCTGCTTAGTGCTGCCTCAATCTGTTAACACAACGAAAAAAATATGTTTAAATTACTGGCAGGGAGGTTTGTCGCATAGAATGGAAAAGAAAAGATTTTGGCTTAGTATTTCCTTGTCCATTTCATCTCAACTTAATTTCCCTCTATCAATTAGTAACGACCACATGGCTCAAATCCGTGGCTAGCACAGCTCTGGTATGCTATCCCGTTGTAATATCCTGAGACAGGTTTGACTCAATAATTTCCTTCTCCTTAGACATAAGCATTACGTTCAGAAAACAATTTTTAAAAAATATTTGTTGGTTTTTACCTGGTCCTTTTCTTTTGTAAGTTCATCAAAAAATCGTTCTGTTTCAGCTAGGGTCCTAATTTTTGCTGTATATTCAAAATCATTCCCCTGTGGAGTTACTGAAACCAGCTTGCACTGTTCATAGCTAACTGATTTATTCTTCTCCCAGGCAGTTCTCACAGATACTTTCTTCACTCCATTTGGCAACAGTTCAGGGCAAAAGCTATGATTAACATGGTTATCGGTGGCTTTCTCAGAACATGTTTTTTCTGTCAGAGAAGAAAGAATTGCTTATATTTCTTATCTATTTTTCCAGTAGATTACATACATATTAAATACATTGCCCAATTTAACTTTCTGGACATAGCTGCTACATGGTCCAAAAAAGTAATGAAGAGATAATAATAATCAATCACATTTACTCAGTGCTTTTTTCTCCAAAGAAAAAGCTTTGCCCTTTGTTTGACAATCTTCACAACCTCCCTTAATGAACTTAAGCAAACTTCATGTAAACGTAAATTAACTTTAAGTAAACTTAAAGCAAAAAAAAAAAGATTAAAAACTAATACATCACATTTAGTGGACATACATTAACACTAAACATCTAACATTTTGAGGGCCTACCCAAGTGATTTCACATACATTGTCTTATAGCTTTATTCCATATTTAGAATATAAATGAGAAAAAAAAGTTACCCAAAGCCTATGCTGCATATAGAGAATAAAAGTAAAGAGAATAACTGAACAGTATGGCCCTGGTAATTAAACATCAACATTCCCTGTACCTCAGTTTCCCAACTTTTCAATGAGGATAACAACACTGACATAACAACACGTAGCATCATGAGTGCTTAGTTTCAGAGGCCCTTAAGTAGGAAAATATTTAAGTGCAGGATATTATAATATTTAGAACACTGAGAGATACCAGAATCTCAAAAAATGAATGACTAAAACCATAACTAATATTTTTTAGGAAAAGATACCTTCCGAGTCATCTAGAGGAAGAAACTGGAGTTGCTTTCTTGGATTGGTACGTTGTAATGTTGACACAGGAACAGTATCTAAATCATCCAAAAGTATATCAAATCTATTGAATGAAGCAAGTTACTTGTGAGAAAAAAATGTTAACTGATTTTCCCTATCTCCACTAGAAAGACGAGCTGGCATCCAGCTAACTCACATATTTATGTATTTTCTTAAAAGAAAGCTGGTTATATAATTTTCTAAAACTGAAATTTCATTTCTAATTTCAAACAAAATTGCATTTACATACTAAAGACTTAAAACACCCATACATTATCTCATTTGATCTTTATAAAAACCTTATGAAATAAGCAGGGTAGTTATTATTATCCCCCGTTTTATAGAAGAGGAAACTGAGGTTCAATGTGCTTAACTCATCTCCCCAAGAGCCTGACGGAGCTGGGTCTAGAACCAAGAAGCAATAGCCCCCCTGCCAACAGCACACACAGCTGCTCACACCTCGGAGGGGACAGTGTCCCAGCAGCACACACAGCTGCTCACACCTCGGAGGGGACAGTGTCCCAGCAGCACACACAGCTGCTCACACCTCGGAGGGGACAGTGTCCCAGCAGCACACACAGCTGCTCACACCTCGGAGGGGACAATGTCTCAGCAGCACACACAGCTGCTCACACCTCGGAGGGGACAGTGTCTCAGCAGCACACACAGCTGTTCACACCTCGGAGGGGACAGTGTCTCAGCAGCACACACAGCTGCTCACACCTCGGAGGGGACAGTGTCCCAGCAGCACACACAGCTGCTCACACCTCGGAGGGGACAGTGTCCCAGCAGCACACACAGCTGCTCACACCTCGGAGGGGACAGTGTCTCAGCAGCACACACAGCTGCTCACACCTCGGAGGGGACAGTGTCTCAGCAGCACACACAGCTGCTCACACCTCGGAGGGGACAGTGTCCCAGCAGCACACACAGCTGCTCACACCTCGGAGGGGACAGTGTCTCAGCAGCACAGGTAAACGTGTATTGGTGCCAGGGCCATACCAGTAAAGCCTACTTTCCTGTACAAATGGCCCAAAAGTTTTCCTGTATCATAAACCTTTTCAGGAAAACAAAGAACTATCATTCTACATACAAAGCCTGAATAGGGAGCTGAGGTGATATTTAAAATCTAGTAGCAGCAAGTTTACACAATTAAAAACTGTGTTCATTGTACTGTAGTACTTTAGCTGTAGTATGACATTCACTTATGATTTAAATGAAATCCGCAGAGTTCCCACTGGTAACTGAAAAATCAGTGATAACTAGAGACATAAGTCAGCATTTACAAAAAAAAAAAATCACTAATATAGTGAACTTTATTCTACAATTTTAGAGAACTTACCGAATTGGACTGCTTTCATTTTTGCTAAGCAGATGACTAAATCCTGGGGGACAAGTTTTCTTTAGGGGATCGCTTTGGACTATAAGCCACAGTCACTGGTGTTAGCATAATCTCTCTTTTTGCTATAGAAGAAAATGAGAAAATATTCTTTTCCTTCTATATATGTTATATGAGCATAACAGTTTCTTTTTCAGTTTTTTTTCTAAGTTTGAAAGGAATATAATTTCAATGTAAAACTTTGAGAGAGAAATGAGTGTACAAAAAAGTAAAATCACTCATAATCCTAACACTGAGAGGTAACCACTGTAACACTGTAGTATATCAGACTGTACTTTCAGCACTTTGACTCAAAACTGGTTTTTCAGGATTTTAGAAGTCGACTGGAAATAAGATGGAAACAGCAGTACACTACTGAACACTCCTATAACACAATAAGAAGAATCTCCTTAGCTGGTGTGAAAATGAAAATTTAGGACAGAAATTCAGTGCTTCAACTTTAAAACCAAACCTGTAATTGGTTAAAGAAAAATAGTGACTAATGCTGAGTACTTGAGATCAAATATATAAGAAGTATTTTTGCAGACTAGCTTGAATTAATTTGATTGAATTAATGTTTGGATAGCTGTTTATCTTTAAAACTCTGAAGTATTTTTAAGTATTAGTTGCAAACAATTTACTGGACACAATAAAAAATTTCACTTTAATAAGCAGATTTCTTCATTTATATTTGTAGTATCTGTGTGATCAGACAAATTCATATATGAACAAGATCTTATTTAGGGGTCCTCTGCTCAGAGTACTCTACCAGGGTGCTAAGGATACAAGAGAAACAGGAAATGGGCAAATAGCAGGCACAGCTCAGAGGTCACGCTTTTGAACCCAAGAGATGTACACATCCAACTCTTACTTGGAGTACTTGATTTACGATTTGAAGGTGGTAAAGATGATGATCTCTGTGAGGCTGAATTAAGTCTCTTTTGTCTCTGTTGGGCACACTTTTCTGGAGAACGACTTGCAAAGACTGAACTTTCAGTTTGCCAAGGATTTACTGATTCTACAGCAGACCAAAAAAACAAAAAACAAATCAAAACAAGCCTAAGCTTCAGTTATCCACCTTTATTAACAGGTGGTTACACACCAAGCCAGGTCCTCTACACAGCTTAGGTTCTGCTCAAAGCATTTATTCTCACCGGCTAGGTTATATGACTATTTGCAAATGCTCTGCATTATAATGATAAAAAATGTTTAATGAAGAAAAATGTGGGAGTTTTAAATGAATTCATTCTGGTTCCCTGTTTACAATCGGCACTGCAGGTGATTTTTCAAGAGGGTTACTTTTAGAAAGCAGGTTACTAATTTATTTACTATGACGCTGTTTGGGAGATGTAACCCCAAAGACACTAGTAGAATGACTAAGGGGTCTGAGCAAGAAAGCATAGAGGAAAAGGAAAGAAACATATTGGTGACCTGGACCTGTAAAAAACACAGTATTAAAGACACTGCTTGCCTTATCTACAGATGCTCGGTAACTAAGAAAGGGAAGAAAGAATAGGAAATATTATATCTTATTTCATAACTACCAAATGCCTACCACAGCTTTCTGCTGTGTGCAAGTAAGACAAACTGACAGAAATGTCTCAAATATCCTTAGGAATGCCATGTAAGGCCAGGAGCAGTGGCTCACCACTGTAATCCCCACACTTTGAGAGGCCAAGGCAGGTGAATCACTTGAAGCCAAGAGTTCGAGACCAGCCTGGCCAACATGGTGAAACTCCATCTCTACTAAAAATACTAAAATTAGCTGAGTATGGTAGAGGGCAACTATAATTCCAGGTACTGGGGAGGCTGAGGCAGGAGGATCATTTGAACCTGGGAAGTAGAGTTTGCATGAGCTGTGGCACACTGCACTTCAGCCTAGGTGAAAGAGCAAGACTGTCTCAAAAAAAAATAAAACCAGAAGCCATGTAAGCCTCTTTCATAATCAGAATGTAACATGCGGTTTACTTTGTACAAAAGGTTCATGTTATGCCAGAACTGTGATAAATTATTTAACTAGGACATTCAATTATCTATGAAACGGGGCTGAAGTAGCAGGAAAATCGCAAGTTTACAGAGTTAAAACTTTTAATTTCATTATCTAAAGATTTTAATTGGAAAGAAAATAATATAAATGGGGAAAATATATCTATATCCGTCTATCTCAAACATGGAAAGACTCACTATTTGAGGTGTCCTCTTTCTCTGTCTGTGTCCCCAAATTTTTAAACACTTTTCCTTCATCAACTTCTTTCAAAACTCTCATGATCGGCGTGTCTGAAGTCTCTCTTTGCTTTTTTATCAACAAGCTTGTTGATGAACTTCCAGGTGAAGAATCCTTTTCCGGAGGTGCATGGTACCTTAAACAATAATTTTAAAACATACAGTGCTATGGACCAAATATCTCACCCCCTGCCCCCATCTCAAACATACACATTGAAGCCCTAATCTTCAACGTGATGGTATCTGGAGGTGGAGTCTTTACGAGGTAATTAGGGTTGGATGAGGTCATGAGGGTGAAGCCCCTACAATGAGATTAATGCCCTTATTAAAAAAAAAGGGGGAAGAGGGCTGGGCACAGTGGCTCACACCCTGTAATCCCAGCACTTTGGGAGGCCGAGGCAGGCGGATCACCTGAGGTCAGGAGTTTGAGACCAGCCTGAGTAACATGGAGAAACCCCATCTCTACTAAAAATATATAATTAGCTGGGTGTAGTATGCACACCTGTAACCCCAGCTACCCAGGAGGCTGAGGCTGGAGAATATCTGGAACCTGGGAGGCAGAGGTTGCAGTGAACTGAGATGGTGTCACCGCACTCCAGCCTGGGCAACAAGAGTGAAACTCCATCTCAAAAAAAAAAAAAAAAAAGGAAGAGGCAGGAGCGCTCTCTCTGTGCACAGACACCAAGGAAAGGCCACGTGAGGACATAAGCAGGAAGAGGGCCCTCACCAAACACTCGGCACCCTAATCTTGCACTTCCAGCCTCCAAAGGTAGAGAAATGTGTGTTGTTTATGCCACTTAGTCAGTGGTAATTTGTTATAACAGTCCAAGCTAAAACACATATTTCACAGGGGTTATTAGGAGAATAACAGAGTTCACAATTATACTCCACAATGAGTACGCTTTGCAATGCAAATAAATTTAACCTGTATACAGTGCTTTCCGATCCTTCTAACATCCTACACTTAGAGGAACAGCATCTGCACAGCACTCTGGAGTAAGCGGCTGAGGCTGCTCACGCAGGCTCGGGGCTCAGGCTGTCCAGAGCCATCTGAATCGGGAGAGGATCAACATCTTTTGTTTTATTTATTATTTATTTTTGAAATGGAATTTTACTCTTGTTGCCCAGGCTGGAGTGCAATGGCATGATCTCAGCTCACCGCAACCTCCACCTCCCAGGTTCAAGTGATTCTCCTGACTCAGCCTCCTGAGTAGCTGGGGTTATAGGCTTGCACCACCATGCCCGGCTAATTTTGGATTTTTAGTAGAGACAAGGTTTCACCATGTTGGTCACGCTAGTCTTGAACTCCTGACCTCAGGTGATCCGCCCACCTCGGCCTCTCAAAGTGCTGGGATTACAGGTGTGAGCCATCGTGCCCAGCCTCGTTTGTTTTTAGACAAGGTCTCACTCTGTCGCCCAGGCTAGAGTGCAGTGGCACAATCACAGCTCACTGTAGCCTTGACATCCCCAGGCTCCGGTAATCTTCCCACCTTACCCTCCCAAGTAGCTGAAACTATAGGCGTGTGTCACCATGCCCAGCTAACATATATATATGTATTTTTTGTAGACGTGGGATTTTGTCATGCTACCCAGGCTGGTCTAGAACTCCTGAGCTCAAGCGATCCCTCCACGTTGGCCTCCCAAAATGCTGAGATTACAGGCGTGAGCCACCAAGCCTGGCCTGAGGATCGACATCCTATCCTAATCACAAACCCATACTGTGCCACTGAGCACAAGTGGGAAGCTTTGCAGAGCTCATGGAAGTAAGATATTCTAATAGTAGTTGCCTTTCAAAGTAAAATAAAAGTCAGGTTCTCAAAATTAAGACATTAAAGAACCAAAGAGAGGGCTTCCTGAACATTTAAAAGCAACTGAAATCTCTAATAAAACATAACATCCCTAAATAGAATCTTTAGCAAAGTGATCTCACCCAGGGCTACAGGTTTCCTCCAGCTGGTTATCCACGTTACTGTCCTGGGTATCCAGAGGCTGGCCAGTAAAGATGGAGTACTCTGCACCTGGAATCAGCCACTTCCGCCTGCTGACGTCTGAAGTTGCTAGTGTGCTATTAGAACGAGAAAGTTCAGGTACTGCAAAGGTCTGCACTTCAATTCAGACTGTATGTGCATATAAAACCATCTGCTCTCGAACAGTATTTACACATTTGCACAGTAATTTAAAAACCACACAAAACAATCTATATTTTAGATACAACTCTATTTTACAGTTTTATGATTCAACTTAATTGTTCTTCTAGGTTTCTGTTGCTCCTGAATCGCAGTCAAGATTCAAGTACTTGTGGCTCTGAACATCCCCCTCACTGCCTCTCAGGCATTCACACCCTTTACACTCTGTGCCCCTACTGCAGATGAGGGAAAGGTGTTGAATTAAACAGGGCTGTCCTTCTTGAACTCTTCAGACCAGCACTGTCCAACAGAATCTTCTGCAAAACCAGAAACGCCGTCTGCACTGTCCAATGCAGCAGTCACAAGTTCCGTGTCACTACTGAACACCTGAAATGTGGCTGGTAAGACTGAAGAACCAGTTTTAAAATGTTAATTTTAGTAATGAAAGTTTTCAGTATCAAAATGGGGATCACTAATGTCAAAATCCCACAAAATGGAGCTTAGGAGGTCACAAAGGAGCAGCTCTCTCACACAGATGCCAATTATGGGAACTATTAAAGGAATTCCTCAGAACCACAGTATTCCAGATAATAAGCTGCTTGTACAAGGAAGCATCCCTAACAAGGGATGTCTCCACCAATGAGCTAATGCTAATGCCCACAACATGCTCCTGTAACCAGTGGTCTTTGTTTCAGAACAGTTTAGTGCACTGTGGACTGCCTTTTGTCTTTTAAAGTTTCCTATGTCCCAACCCCTTTGGACGTGCTTATACCATAAGCATAGTACCATAGCACGCATACTCCAGATTGCAAACCTCCAACATTTCCAGATAAACTACTTTGGAGAGTCAGTCTCTGTCGCTCATTTTAGGTTGACATGATTGATTTTAAATTGTAATGTGGCTGTTGGTAGGACTGTACTGAACAGTGTAGTTCTAGACTATTACTCTCCCAGCTCATCTGAGGTTCCCACCATCATGTTAACCCCCAGTCATTCCCCAGACTTTAGAGCCTGCCTCATTTTCACCCCACCCATTCCTGCTCTCACACTAGGCAACTTCTTGACTGCTCTCTCCAGTGAGGTGACCCTCTACTCCTCAGCCAGCCACCACAGAGGGTACTCAGTGGCTTTTGTCATAACCAGAGAACACATTCCCCTTAAAAAACCAATACTCCAAAGCCTCCACCCCATTCTGCCTCCCGCCCTCAAGCTTCAGCACAGCAGCGTGTGGCAACTACACTTTGCTGTTGCACAAAGGCCGCCGTAGATGACATAAGTAAATAAGCTTGTGTTTCATGAAAATTTTATTTGTAGACAGTAAAATTTGAATGTCAGACAATTTTCTTTCTTTTTTTTTTTTTTGACAGAGTCTCATTCTGTCACCCAGGCTGAAGTGCAATGGCGTCATCTTGGCTCACTGCAACCTCCGCCTCCCAGGTTCAAGTGATTCTCCTGTCTCAGCCTCCCGAGTACCTGGGACTACAGGTATGTACCACCACGCCTGGCTGGTTTTTGTATTTTTAGTAGAGACAGCATTTTGCCATGTTGGCCAGGCTGGTATCAAACTCCTGACCTCAGAAGATTCACCCGCCTCGGCCTCCCAAAGTGCAGGGATTACAGGTGTGAGCCACCACACCTGGCCTATCATACAATTTCCATGTGTCATGAAATATTCTTTTTTCCCAAACATATAAGAGTGTAGAAACCATGCTTTACTCAGGGACCTTACAAAAACAAGTGGTTCAAGCCAGATGTGACCCCACAAGCTGGGGTCTGCCAACCCCAGCTCTGCTGCCTGCACTGTCATGCTGCAGTATCACGCTTGAGTGTATGACAATATTTTCCATCTTCCAGCTGTTAGACTTTAGATTGTTTTCATTCACTTTTTTTTTTTTTTGAGACAGAGTGTTGCTCTGTTGCCCAGGCTGGAGTGCAGTGGCACAATCTTGGCTCACTGGAACCTCCGCCTCCTGGGTTCAAGGGATTCCTCAGCTTCCCGAGTAGCTGGGATTACAGGCATACACCACTATGCCCGGCTTATTTTTTTATTTTTAGTAGAGATGGGGTTTCGCCATGTTGGCCAGACTGGTTTTGAATTCCTGACCTCAAGTGATCCACCCACCTTGGCCTCCCCATTGCTAGAATTATAGGCGTTAGCCACTGTGCCTGGCCTTAATTCACTCGAGTACACTCTGAATGGGTTTCTACTGCTATCACTCTATCCAAACTGTTCAATGAGCATTAGCCTCCAGCTTGCAAAGACTTTACAGTCTTCACCTTGATCTCTCAAGCAGCACTGTGAGATTATGACATATATTATACATCAGTTTTCGTCCACAATTCCTAGCTCATAACTCCCATATCCCTTGTTGCAGTCAACAGAATCTCTAACCTTCTCAGGTCTTCCTTTCACCTTACCAGGGCAGGACTCTAACTATGGGTCATAAGACCCTCATTCGAATCAGAGAGGGTCCTGCCACATCCTCTGGAGGAAAGAATGCTGCACAAAGAGGCCAAGAAGGATCTGAACAGACAAGCCTTGCTGGGTTTAGATCACATCCTTTCTGTACAGTTACATTTCAACACAGTTGTCCAAGCTTCAATCAGGCCCATGGAACGAAACCTCCATAAAATGCCCAAGAGGACAGGGCTCCAGAGCTTCTGGAGAGCTGAACAAGAATTCATGCATGTACAGAGAGGGTGGCACACCCCAACTCCATTGGGACAGAAACTCGAGTACTGGAGATCCTTCCAGACCTCACCCTGTAACTCTTCAACTAGCTGTTTATTTGTATCCTTTAAAATATCATCTGTAATAAATTAGTAAACATGTTTCTCTGAGTTGTATGAGTTACTCTGGCAAATTAACTGAACCCAAGAGAGAGTCATGGGAACCTCAACTTGAAGCCAGTTGGTTAGACATGCCGGAGGTCTAGACTTACTTGCAAATGGTGTCTGAAGCGGGGGGTAGTCTTGTGGACTGAGCCCTGAGCTTATGGGATCTGACCCTATCTTTGGGTAGATAGTATCAGAAATAAATGGGAGGACAAGTGGCTAGGTCCCGAGAAGAACTAACTGCTTGCTTGCTTGCTGGTGAGGAGAAACGCCACATATCCTAGATCACAGAAGTCTTCTGAGTTGATTGTTGTACTGGTATGAGAGCACAGGGAAAACACAGGGTGGATTTTGCACTCAATCCCAGTAGCTGCTTGTTTTCCTCTAGCTTTTTGGCAGCACCTTCTCAGGTTCCTTTGCCAGCTCTCTCTTATCCGACACCAAAGTGTCAGAGTTCCTGCCCCAGGCCTACTTATCACTAAACACACTCAGTCTGCATCCATCCTACAGCTTTACGCACCATCTAGAAAGAGACAACTCCAAAATTTATCATTCCATCCTAAAACCTTATTTTTGAGCTCCAAATTCATTTATAATTGCCTACTTGATTTCCACTTAGAATTGACATGAATCTCAAACAAAAATATTCAAGATGGAAATTCTGATCTCTTCCCTAGTTCAACATATGAACTGGTTACCTTTAGTTGTTTGAGACAGAAACCAAGGAATTATTCTAACACCTCCTTTCTTGCCTTGCCATCCAATTCACAACCATGTCCTGTAGATCCTACCTCCAGAATCTCTCCCGAAGATTCTCTTTGTCCATTTCTGTGACCACCACCCAGCTAACACCATCTCTCTCGTAGCCTTGCACCAGCCTAACTAGTCTCCTGCTTCCATTCTTTCCTTCTCCATATTCTCATGGCAGGTACATTAATAAAATAAAAACTAGATGACATCATTTTATCACATAAAAACCTTCAAAGGCTTCCCAATGGACTTAGGGCAAGATCCAAACTCTTGACCATGGCTTAGAAAGCTATAAAATGATCGGCTGGGCGCAGTGGCTCATGCCTGTAGCACTAGCACTTTGGGAGGCTGAAGAGGGCAGATCACGAGGTCAGGAGTTCGAGACCAGTCTGGCCAACACAGTGAAAACCCATCCTAAAAAAAAAAAAAAGAAAAGAAAGCTATAAATGATCAATCTCTGATTTCATCTAGGGCGATTTTGCCTCTTGCTGGAAATATTCAGGCCACGCTAGCCTCCCTTAGGCTCTTCAAACATGCTAAGCTCTTTCCTACCTGAGGACTTAGCAAGGCAATTTATCTACATGGACCACTCCCAGACACCCCCACCCTGCCTATCCCTCACCCCACACCTCCTGCTCCAGCAACTCTATGCACAGGTGACTGCTCTGCTTATGAGCTTCCTCTAAAGAAAGGCCTTCCCTGGCCCCCAACCTGAGGCTCTTCCTTTTATCTCTCTCAAACGTTCAATTTGTTACTTACATCTTTTCTCTAAAAAAAAGAATTTGCTATGTTTTACTAAGATTAATTAACAAAGACCTAGAAAAGCTTCTTTTAAAATCTATTTTATCTTATACAGATGGGTTCTTGCCATGTTATCCAGACTGGTCTCAAACCCCTGGGCTCAAGTGATCATCCAACCTGGGCCTCCCAAAATGCTGGAATTACAGGCGTGAGCCACTGTGCCCGGCCCTAGAAAAGCTTCTCATTTGATAATTACAACTTGGGTCACAAATTACAATTTAAAATCATTTTTCTGGTAAATGTCATTATAAAGTTATAATTTACTTATTCTTTATTTACACCAAAATCATAATAAAAGCCAGGTTAATATGAAAATAATTTATTCTGTAAGGATATCATCAAGACAATGCTGAGATATAGCCAAGCTATTTCTGAAAGAACTAAAAAAACTAAAAAGAAAACCATACAACCTAATGAAGATGCATCTTCATAGTTCCTTTCATTAATATAGGAATAAAATGTCTGAAATTTTAGACAAAAAGACCTTTTGAGATGTTCTAGCCCCTTGTCCTTATTTTTACAGATAGTAAAAATGAATTCCAAAAAAGGTAAGTGACTTGCCTAAGGTCACACAGCTGGGCAAAGAACAAAACACATTCCAAGTTTCCTTACTCCCAATTTGATCCTACTGCATTTCTTAATTTTAGCAAATGCCTCTGCACAAGAGAGTTTACAATATCCAGTAATTAATTTAACACATCTAAGTTCAGGGTTAATGACATTTAACCCTGACTTTCTTATGATTTAGACAGGTGAGCTTCTGGTCTTAATAGAAGCGTGCACCTATTTCTAGCTTTATAGAGAGTAAATGAAATAACTTACTTGGCACGCGAGGGTCTCATGTGAGTTCTAGAATTATGACGAAGGCTTAACATATTTTCATGTTCTACTTGCTTGACCTGAGCTTCAAGTTTTGAAATCATTCTAATTGAAAAGCAATAAGAAAAATTAAGTACATTTCAACAAATTTAAAATATAGCTCAACCACAGTTTATTTAACAGACCCTTCTAGAAAATGGGTGATAAAAGATTTGCAAGTCCATAAATCCTTTTCATAGGTGGGTGGATAACCTGAGGTCAAGAGTTTGAGACCAGCCTGGCTAACATGGTAAAACCCCATCTCTACTAAAAATGCAAAAATCAGTCGCGTGTGGTGGCACACACCTGTAATCCCAGCTACTCAGAAGGCTGAGGAAGAAAATCGGCTGGCACCCAGGAGGCGGAGGTTGCAGTGAACCAAGATCACAGCACTGCACGTCAGCCTGGGTGACACAGTGAGACTCCATCTCAAAAAAAAAAAAAACCTAAACAAAAACCAGTGAATCTATAAATAGAAAAACAAATACATTAAAACTCTACAAAGAAACATTTTCCATACAACTGAATAAAAAGGGAACCACAAACGAACTTAATATCACAAGTTATATAAACTTGACTACAGATCAAAACATCACATTTATAAATTAAATAAAAATAAAATTAAAGTTACAAATAAACTACATTCTAATGTGTTTAATCCTAATATGTATATAACCATGCATACAATAGGTAACACTTTCACAATGAGGAACCAGGCTTAACTTCCAAAAACAGAGCTTTAACCTTTTTTTTTTTTTTTGAGACAGCGTGTCACTCTATCACCAGGCGTCAGGCTGGAGTGCAGTGGTGCGATCTTGGCTCACTGCAATCTCAGCCTCCCGTGTTCAAGCAGTTCTCCTGCCTCAGCCTCCCAAGTAGCTGGGACTACAGGCGTGCACCACCACGCCCAGTTAATTTTTGTATTTTTAGTAGACATGGGGTTTCACCATGTTGGCCAGGATGGTCTCAATCTCTTGACCTCGTGATCTGCTGGCTCGGCCTCCCAAAGTGCTGGGATTACATGTGTGAGCCACCACACCCAGTCCAAAAAACTTTTCTTAAAAAAAAAAAATCTTCTGAGTTTTAAAAGAGGCAAAGGCTAAAATATTACAAACAAACTATAGGTATTTCATCTATTTGTGCCATGGTCAAAACAAAAGCCTATTTTCAAGTTTACCAACAGGAAATAACTACTCTGGCCAATTGTTTTAAAGATATCCTGGCATTCATGCTATTCTTTTTTTCCCTTCGTTTAAGAGATGAGGTCTCGATCTGTCATCCAGGCTGGAGTGCACTGGCATCACTGCTTGCTGCAGCCTCAAATCCCTGTGCTTAAGAGATCCTCCTGCCTCAGCCTCCTAAGTAGCTGGGACTACAGGTACATGCCACCATGCCTGGCTTGATCTTTTAAACTCTGTGTATGACTTTATCTCATCTTTCCAACTCAAATTCTTACCTACTTTGATGCAAGGAAAATTTGAGAAATAACAGCTCTAACAAGGCTGATGTTTTATACCAATCTGATAAGAAAGTTATCACTAGAACTGAATGAATCACAGAAGAGAGGCAGATGAGAAATCTAGACAGCATTTCTGTTCTTCTCTAAGGAAGTCCTTAAGACTGCAATAAAAGTTCTAAATAAGGAACATTACTTACATCCAAATACAATACAAAATTTGCTCTCAAGCCAGTTTAAATAGTTCTCTTTTCTTTTCTTTTTTTTTTTGAGACAATCTTGCTCTGTCACCCAGGCTGGAGTGAAGAGGTGTGATCTCGGCTCACTGAACCGATAGATACCTTCAGGGTTCAAGCGTTTCTCTGCCTCATCCTCCTGAGTAGCTGGGATTACAGGCATGCACCACCATGCCCGGCTAACTTCTGTATTTTGAGTAGAGATGGGGTTTTGCCCTGTTGGCCAGTCTGGTCTTGAACTCCAGACGTCAGGTAATCTACCCACCTCAGAGTCCCAAAGTGCTGAGATTATAGGAGTGAGCCACCGTGCCCAGCCCAGTTGGATATTTCTAATCATTTGCAATAGATACCATGTATGATTTTTTCCCTACCTAATTAAACAAATCAGATCATTAATATAGTCTCTAAACCAGGTCTTTCTGAAAGTAGATGACCACAATTTTGGTGTTAATGCTGTTTTCTTTTTGAAGCACAAAAATAATTCTTAAAGTTCTTTCCAGTGGCTAAATATCATTTGGATTTTAACCTATGCTGAGAAAATACATAATGTTTGGGAAAATATCAACCTTTGAGGCACAACCACCAATACATTTTAATTATTTAAAACATCTTGTTTGAAGTCAGGCACATAATGGTGCATACCTGTAATCCCAGCACTTTGGGTGGATGAGGCAAAAAGATCACTTGAGGCTGAGAGATTGAGACCAGCCAGGGCAACACAGCAAGCTCCTACCTCTACAAAAAGTTTTTAAAAATCAACCAGGCGTGCTGGGCTGAGTGGCTTATTTCTGTAATCCCAGCACTTTGGGAGACTGAGGCAGGTGGATCACTTGAGGTCAGGAATTCAGGACCAGTCTAGCCAAAATGGTAAAACCACGTCTCTACCAAAAATACAAAAAATTAGCTGGGTTTGGAGGTGCACTCCTGTAGTCCCAGCTACTCAGGAGGCTGAGGCAAGAGAATTGCTTGAACCCAAGAGGAGGAGGTTCCAGTGAGCCGAGACTGTGCCACTACACTCCAGCCTGGGTGACAGAACGAGCCTCTGTCTCAAAAAAAAAAACAAAAAAAATCAGTCAGGCAGATTGCTTGAGCCCAGGAATTCACAGCCAGCCTAGGCAATGCAGTGAGACCCTATCTCTTTAAAAAAGAAAAGAAAAGAAAAGAAAAGGTATCTTGTTTGGCTGAAATGAAATGTATTTCCATGTCAGGGAAAATTAATATAAAACTAGTTCTCAAACTGCTTAAAAATCCTCAAGAAAAACTTCTTTCTCATCATGTTCAATACAGACATATAAAAGAACAACTGAGGTATGTGTACGTTAGTAAGATAATACATTTTACCTTTTCAAATCAGAAATCTGAGTATATGCATCAAGCAATTTGTTCTCAGTTGTATTTAATGCATCCTATGGAAATAAAAGAAAAACTCAGATAACTGAAGATATTCAGATACATCATTTTAAAATGCATAAAAGAAAAGGAATCTAAGACTAAACCAGCTAGCTACAAACTATACTCAGCAAGTATGGCATCAACCACAGAGCCAGGACCGACAGGTCAAGTAAAACAAATGAGAGCAAAGCACCAGCCTACACAAGTCAATCTGTGTAAGTCCCCTGGGGTAACAGATACAGCCCATTATACTTTGCTTAATTAGAAACAAACCAGTGTTAAAATAAACATATTTAACCACAAACTTGACTAAAACCTCAGAAGGATGGTAAAACAAGTATTTTCAATGAGATTTAGATATCATAGGATCTGCTCCTGAACCCTCAGAACGGTTTGGCTGCCAAGCTATGCAGCCCTTTTTGTTAAGCTTCAATAACCACAACCCTGCATTCTGTGCAACAGAAATACATGGGCCTCACTTACAGCATTGTTGAAGGGTTTTACTGAATGCAAATATGTAGTCCCCAAACAGAGCTTTCATCAAGAATTCAAACACGGCCAGGCATGGTGGCTCACGCCTGTAATCCCAGCATGTTGGAAGGCTGAGGCAGGTGCATCACCTGAGTTCAGGAGTTTGAAACCAGCCTAACCAACATGGTGAAATCCCATCTCTATTAAAAATACAAAATTAGCCGGGCATGGTGGCACATGCTTATAATCATGTACCACCATGCCTGGGAGCCTGAGGAAGCAGAATTCTTGAACCCGGGAGGTGGAGGTTGCAGTGAGCCAAGATCGTGCCATTGCACTCCAGCCTGGGCAACAAGAACAAAACTCCGTCTCCGGAAAAAAAAAAAAAAAAGAATTCAAACATAATTGATAAATTCAACCCCACCAACAGCTAACACGGTGAAAATCAAAGCTTGATATTTAAACGGTATTAAATGGCTGGGTGCGGTGGCTCACACCTGCAATCCCAACACTTAGGAAGGCTGACGTAG
Source organism: Ateles fusciceps (assembly GCA_036589455.1). Lineage (NCBI taxonomy): Eukaryota > Metazoa > Chordata > Mammalia > Primates > Atelidae > Ateles > Ateles fusciceps. The sequence goes on along the minus strand of JAZHEH010002317.1, from coordinate 3,721,829 downwards.
GTGGATCACTTGAGGTCAGGAATTGGAAACCAGCCTGGCCAACATGATGAAACCCTGTCTCTACTAAAAATATAAAAATTAGCCTGGTGTGGTGGCGGGCGCATGTAGTAGTCCCAGCTACTCGGGAGGCTGAGGCAAGAGAATCGCTGGAACCCGGGAGGCGGAGGTCGCAGTGAGCCGAGATCGCACCGTTGCACTCCAGTCTGGGCAACAAGAGCGAAACTTCATCTCAAAAAAAAAAAAAAGAAAACACAAAACAAACAGTATTAAATAACTATTTTCATCAGTATGGTACCTTATACTCTTTTGAACAATTTCATTTCAAATGTAATAGCCATTCAGTAAGTATTTGTTAGATTAATGAATCTCACAAACTTGTGAGTTAAATGGAGTAGATATTTGAAAATAAGGATAATGAAACAGGATTAGCAAAGTTCCAGTTCCAACAGCTATGGAGGGTGCAGGAAGGGGTGCAAGAAGGAGGAAGAGTTAGTACCCTTGATTCCCAATCCAATGTTTCTGCCTCTGCATGAAATCTAGACATGAACCATTACCGCTTACCTTTACTCTTCCGTGTTCTTTTCCAAGGGACTCATACTCTCCTAAAAGCTACAAGGAAAAACAAAAAAAAAATTGCACCACAAAATTAAACGTTATTATATCAACGGAGGGATATTCTACGAAATAACTGCCCATACCCTTCAAAAATGCCAATGTCATGAAGAGAAAGGGTAATAGAGAACTGGTGATTCAATGTAAGGGGAATGGGACAACTCTCAAGTTCTTGAATGGTTTCTATACATTTGAAATTATTTAAAAATAAATAAAGCTGGATGCAGTGGCTCACATCCATAATCCCAATACTTTGGGAGGCTGAGGAGGGAGGATCACTTGAGGCCAGGAGCTGGAGACCAGCCACGAGAACAGAGCCAGACCTCAGCTCTACAAAAACAAAAAACAAAACAAAACAAACAGCTGGGCACAGTGGCTCACACATGTAATCCTAGCACTTTGGGAGGCTGAGGTGGGAGGATTGCTTGACGCTGAAAATTCAAGAGTTCAAGGCTACGGTGAGCTATGATCATGCTACTGCACTCTAACCTGGGGACAAGAGAGACCGTGCCTTTAAAAAAAAAAAAAAAAATTGCTGAACATGGTGGCACATGCTTGTAGACTCAGGAGGCTCACTTGAGACTAGGAGGCTGAGACTGCAGTGAGCTCGTAGTGAGGCTTGCAGTGAGATCACACCACTGCACACCAGCATGGGCCAGAGAGTGAGGTCCTGTCTCAAAATATCAATACCATTTAAGTATTTTAAAAGACTAAAATTTGCCTTGTTCTTTTTGAAATTATTACTTTTTTTTTTTTTTTTTTTTTTTTGAGATGGAGTCTCACTCTATCACCCAGGCTAAAGTGCAGTGATATGATCTCAGTTCAATGTAACCTCTGCCTCCCAGGTTCAAGGGATTCTCCCACCTCAGCCTCCAGAATAGCTGGGATTACAGGCATGTGCCACCATCCTCAGCTAATTTTTGTACTTGTACTAGAGACAGGGTCTCACCATGTTGGCCATGCTTGTCTCAAACTCCTGACCTCTAGTGATCCACCCACCTTGGCCTCCCAAAGTCCTGGGATTATAGGTGTGAGCCACCACGCCTGGCCAGCATATTACTTTTTGCTAAGTTAGTTCTACACAGTAAAGGCACAGTGCAAAAGTCTTTATTTAAAAATATATGTGAGGCTGGGCACAGTGGTTCATGCTTGTAATCCCAGCACTTTGGGAGGCCGAGGCAGGCGATCACTTGAGGTCAGGAGTTCGAGACCAGCCTGGCCAACATAGCAAAACCTCATCTTTACTAAAAATACAAAAAAATTAGCTGGGTGGGCAGTGCACGCCTGTAATCTCACCTACTTGGGTGGCTGTGGTGAGAGAATTGCTTGCAACCCAGGAGGCGGAGGTTGTAGTGAGCTGAGAGGCGCCACTGCACTCCAGCCTGGGTGACAGAGCAAGACCCTGTCTCAAAAATAAATAAGAGGCTGGGCATGGTGGCTGACACCTGTAATTCTAGCACTTTGGGAGGCCAAGGCAGGCAGATCACTTGAGGTCAGGAGTTCAAGACCAGCCTGTCCAATATGGTGAAACCCCATCTCTACCAAAAACATATTTAAAAAAATTAAAGTATACATGAGATTTCTTGTTAAAGATGACAGATTAATAGAATTTTCTCCTCTTCATTCTGAGAGTCCACTAAATTAACAATGAAGAAATCAAAGAGAAAACAAAAGAGGTGACAGTAACAGGTGAGAGATTTCAATAAAGTCTTAGAAGATTGAAAAGAAATAAAGTGCCTTAGCAGAGTGGAAGGGGATACAACCCGAAATGCCTGAATCCGGGAATGCTGATGAAAAGCTGGCTGATGTCAGCATAACTGTGAGAGGTACCCACCTTGAAACCCAGGTTTAGAGGTGGACAGGGTTGAGGCACAGGGCTGACCACAGAGAACTGATTGAAATTCCCTTAACAGTCAGAGTCCAGGAAACTTTCCCATCCCATACAGCAGTAGACTTCAGCTAGGTGGCAGGACGGTAGGAGAAAATGAATGGGTAGAAAAATGGAACTTGAGAAATCCAAGGATAACAGCGCAGTGGGAGGCAGAGGATAAAGAGATAATGACTGGCTGGGTGCGGTGGCACACACCTATAATCCCAGCACTTTGGGAGGCTGAGGTGGGTGGATCACCTGAGGTAAGGAGTTCAAGACCAGCCTGAGCAACATATGAAACCCCATCTCTATTAAAAATACAAAAATTAGCTGTGATCATCAATCAGAAAAAGAGTTGTTAGGGGTGGGCATGGTGGCTCATGCCTGTAATCCCAGCACTTTGGGAGGCCTACGCAGACGGATCACGAGGTCAAGTGTGGGAGATCAGACTGGCCAACATGGTGAAACCCCATCTCTACTAAAAATACAAAAATTAACTGGGCATGGTGGCTCATGACTGTAATCCCAGCTACTCAGGAGGCTGAGGCAGGGGAATCACTTGAACCTGGGAGGCAGAAATTAGAGTGCGCCAAGATCGCACCACTGCACTCCAGCCTGGGCAAAAGAGCAAGATTCTGCCTCCAAAAAACAACAAAAAAAAGAGTTGCTAGAAACTAAAAAAGAAATATTAAGACTAGAAGAACAAAGAGACTGTGATAAAAACTAAAATATAAGGCCAGGCGTGGTGGCTTATGCCTGTAATCCCAGCACTTTGGGAGGCTGAGGTAGGCGGATCATCTGAGGTCAGGAGTTCAAGACAAGCCTGGCTAACATGGTAAAACCCCGTCTCTACTAAAAATACAAAATTTAACTGGATATCGTGGCAGGCGCCATACAGTCCCAGCTACTCTGGAGGCTAAGGCAGGAGAATTGCTTGAACCCAGGAGGCGGAGGTTGTTGCAGTGAGCTGAGATCGTGCCACTGCACTCCAGCCTGGCTACAGAGCAAGACTGCGTCTCAAAAAAAAAACCTAAAACATAAATAACTTTTAGAGAATCAACCCATGCAATATAACTTCTCTTGTTTAAAGTTCCAGAAAAATAGTACAGGGAAAACAGAGGTAGCGTATTAACAGAGAAATAACATTAGCAAGTTCTACAGAACTGCAGGATATTAATTTCTAGATTAGAAGAATCTGTGCCCCCAACAAATGAAACAAGTCTTATATCAAGAAATAATGTTACAGGCCAGGCACAGTGACTCATGCCTGTAATCCCAGCACTTTGGGAGGCTGAGGCTGGCAGATCATTTGAGGTCAGGAGTTCGAGACCAGCCTGGCCAACATGATGAAACTGTCTCTATTAAAATTACAAAAAAAATTAGGCTGGTGTGATGGTGCATGCCCATAGTCCCAGCTACTTGAGAGGCTGAGACAGGAGAATTGCTTGAACCCAAGAGGCGGAGGTTGCAGTGAGCCAAGATCTCAACACTGCACTCCAGCCTGGGCAACAAGCAAAACTCTTATCTCAAAAAACAAATATATATATATTTTTTAAAAGGCCAGGCACTGTAGCTCACGCCTGTAATCCCAGCACTTTGGGAGGCCAAGGCAGGCAGATCACAAGGTCAGGAGTTTGAGACCAGCCTAGCCAACATGGTGAAACCCCATCTCTACTAAAAATATAAAAATCAGCTGGGCATGGTGGCAGGTGCCTGTAATCCCAGCACTTTGGGAGGCCTGTGTGGGAGTATCACTTGAGCTCAGGAGTCGGGAGACCAGCAAGGGCAACATAGTGAGACCTCATCTCCACAAAAAAATAAAATTAGCCAGGCATGGTAGCATATGCCTGTAGTGCCTGTAGTCCCAGCTACCCGAGAGGCTGAGGTAAGAGGATAATGAGCCCTGGAGGTTGAGGCTGCAGTGAGCTATGAATATGCCTACTCTACTCCAGCCTGGGTGACAGAGTGAGACCCTGTCTCAAAAAAGTAAAAATAATAAACGCAATGTGTGATACTTAATTGGATTCTGAATTAAAAAGCAAAAACCAAAACATCTATAAAGGGTATTATTTAGACAATTGGCAACATTTGAATGTAGACAGAATGTATATTACACATTAAATCAATGTTAAATTGTACTATATCAATGTTAAAGTTCCTGAGGATGAAAAGTACATTGAGATTACACAGGAGAATGTCTCTGTTCTTCAGAGATACCTGTTGAGGTATTTAAGGATAAATTATCATAGTGTCTAATTTACTCTCAAATATAGTTCAGCAAAAGAAAAAAGTTTGTTATCTCTATGAAGACAAAACAATGCTGTAAGATATTCACAATTTATAAATCTAGGTAAAGAATATACATGGGTTTTGACTGTATCATTCCTACAATTTTTTCTGTAGGCTTGAAACTTTCAAAGCCGTGGGAGGGGAGAAAAAAGGAAAAGAACTGATTATGTCACAGGCAATAAAACAAAGTCTTCAAATCTGAAGAAAACATATACCCAGAATTACAATTAGGACCTAGATCTTCATCTACCACAGTTATAGACAATATGTAAAATTCGAGAAATAACAATACCAGACCGGGTGCAGTGGCTCATTCCTATAATCCCAGCACTTTGGGGGACAAGGCAGGCGAATCACTTGAGGTGAGGAGTTCGAAACCAGCCTGGCCAACATGGTGAAACCCCATCTCTACTAAAAATATAAAAATCAGCTGGGCATGGTGGCAGGTGCCTGTAATCCTAGCTACTTGGGAGGCTGAGGCAGGAAAATTGCTTGAACCCAGGAAGTGGAGGTGGCAGTGAGCTGAGATTGTGCCACTGCACTCCAGCCTAGGCAACAGAACAAGACTGTCTCAAATTAAAAAAAAAAAGAACAGAACAATGTCAGTACATTATTTAGAAATACATAAATACTAGAATACGGTATACCTCGAAAAAAAACAAAGGATGTAAAGGTCTTAATTTTTTTTTTTTTTAATATTTATTTATTTATTTATTTTTTATTTTATTTTATTTTATTTTATTTTATTTTATTTTATTTTATTTTTAGTAGAGTTGGAGTTTCACCATCTTGGCCAGGCTGGTCTTGAACTCCTGACCTCATGATCCTGCCTCAGCCTCCCAAAGCACTGGGATTACAGGCATGAGCCACCGAGCCTGGCCAGGTCTTAATTTTTTAAAAAGAAAAATACTTTGATTTAATATTTAGAGATTTAAACAATGTTCATATATGGGAAGACTCAGTATTTCTAGTTTCAGCTGTCTCCAAATAAATCTGTAAATTGAATGCTATTCCAATCAAATGCAGAGTGACATGCTGACAGCAATATTTGTATGAAACAAAAGAAAGCCAAGGGCAAAATAATTTTTATAAGAGCAAAAAGAAAAAAAAAAACACATAACAACAACAAAAAACCGAGATAAAGAAACATCACCAAAAACCAACACTGGTTATAAAATACTAATAATTAACATGATGTGGTTCCAATTCAGAGACAAATAGACCAATGGAACAGCTCAGAGCCTCAAAGGAGATTTACATGGGAAGGAAATAAAATATACAAGAGAAGTCAGTAAGGGAAGAATAGTCTATTAAAAAATGATCCTGGGACAATTGGTTAATCATCAAGGCTGAAGGGGGGGGATCAAGTTCAATTCCTACACCTCATACCATATATTACATAAGAAGTACTTCTGGGCTAGGATGGTGGCTCATGCCTGTAATCCCAACACTTTGGGAGACTGCAGCGGGTGGATCACCTGAGGTCAGGAGTTTGAGACCAGCCTGGCCAACATGGTGAAATCCTGTCTCTACTAAAAATACAAAAAACATTACCCAGGCATGGTGGTGGGTGCCTGGAATCCCAGCTACTTGGGAGGTTGAGGCAGGAGAATTGCTTGAACCTGTGAGGCGGAAGTTCCAATGAGCTGAGATGGCGCCACTGCCCTCCAGCCTATGCAACAAGAGACTCCATCTCAAAAAAAAACACAAAAACAAAAAAACATCCAAAACTTGTATTCCATAAAAATACCACAAATAAAGTGAAAAGCAAGCCACTGGCCAAAGAAGATTAAGGCAATACGTATAACCATTTCCTCTTAATCACACTGGAAAAATTAAAAGGCCTGACAATACCATGCACTGGAAATAATCTAGAAAAATAAGAATTCTCATACACTACTGGCAGGAAAATAAACTGGTACAACCATTTCAGAGAGCAATTTAGCAATACCTAAAAAAGATAGCAAAGCTCATAGTCTATGTCCCAGCCACTATACTCAGAGAAAGAGATTATTATAACAGACTGTATTTCCCACTAACAACCACAGCAATATTTCCAGTCCCATAAGCTCCTACAGAACCTTGCTACCACCTTCCATTAAGAGGTGGTATCCATTTCCCCCTCCCCTTGAACCTATGCAGGACTTTGAGAGTGTTTAAAAAATAGACTAGAATACGCTGGGCATGTTTGGCTAAGGCCTGTAATCCCAGAGCTTTAGGAGGCTAGGGCAGGAGGACTGCTTGAGACCAGGATTTCAAGACCAGCCTGGGCAATCATAATGAGACCCCCATCTCTACAAATAAATAAATAAGTAAAAATTGGCCAGACTGGCCAGGCACGATGGCTTGCACCTGTAATCCCAGCACTTTGGGAGGCCAAAGCGGGAGGACTGTTTGAGCTCACGGATTTGAGACCAGCCTGTGCAACATGGCAACTCTGTCTCTGCAAAAAAATAAGAAAATTAGCCAGTTGTGGTGGCATGCACCTGTAGTCCCAGCTACTCGGGAGGATGAGGTGGGAGATGACTTGAGGCGGAGACTGCAGTGAGCCAAGATTGTACCACTTTACTCTAGCCTGGGTGATAGAACCACACATTGTCTCAAAAAATAAATAACAGGCCAGGCATGGTAGTGCATGCCTGTAATCCCAGCACTTTGGGAGGCCAAGGTGGGTGGATCACCTGAGATCAGGAGTTCAAGACCAACCTAACTAACATGATGAAATCTTGTCTCTACTAAATACAAAAAATTAGCTGGGTGTGGTAGCCCATGCCTGTAATCCCAGCTACTTGGGAAGCTGAGGCAGGAGAATCACTTGAACCTGGGAGGCAGAGATTGCAGTGAGCCAAGATCACACCATTGCACTCCCGCATGGACAACAAGAGCAAAATAAAATAAAATAAAATAAAATATGAAATGAAATAAAATAAAATAAATAGTAAACATAAAAATAAACAATTAGCCAAGTGTGGTAACATATGCCTATAGTCCTAGTTACTCAGGAGGCTGGGGCAGGAGTATCACTGGAACCCAGAACCTCAAGGCTGCAGTAAGCTATAATCATGGCACTGCACTCCAGCTTGAATGACAGAGCGAGATCCTGTCTCAAAAAAATAGAATGTGGTACAAGTGATGCTGTACAGTTTCCAAGGCAAGGTCATAAAAGGCAATGTAGCTGTTGGGGTCCTCTTTCAGGACACTTGTCCTTAGTATTGAGCCATCATGTTGCAAAGAAACCCAACCTAGCCCACAGAGGAGGAACTGTGACCTTAGTTGACAGCCACCATTCATGATGGAACATCTCCTTCAAAAGATTCCAGCTCCCAGCCTTTAAGTTTCTAGCTGAGGTCCTAGATACTGCAGAAAGACAGGAGGTCCCTGCTGTGCCCAGTCCAAGTTCCTGGACAACAGAGTCCATGAGCAGAATATGTCAATGTTTGAGGTTATGAGTTTTGTAGCTATGGCACCAAGAACAATACCCTAGAGGTGTTTGCACATACCGACACAAGAAGCCACATAGGGGAATGTTCATGGTAGTGTTGCTCCTAACAGCAATAACAAACTGGCAAAGGAAAGTGGATAAATATACTGTGGAAGATTCACATGATGAGGCCAGGCGCGGTGGCTCACACCTGTAATCCGAGCACTTTGGGAGGCCGAAGCGGGTGGATCATGAGGTCAGGAGTTCAAGACCAGCCTGGCCAAGATGGTGAAACCCCATCTACTAAAAATACAAAAATTAGCCAGGCACAGTGGCGGGTGCCTGCAATCCCAGCTACTTAGGAGGCTGAGGGAGGAGAATCGCTTGAACACAGGAGGCAGAGGTTGCAGTGAGCCAAGATCAGGCCACTATACTCTAGCCTGGGTGACAGAGCAAAAAAAAAAAAAGATCCATATTATGGACAACACAGGAGTGAACACAAGTAAAGTTGTGCTACTACATGTATCCACTTACATAAATCTCACAAGTGAAAAAAGCTGCACACAGTAAAGACAGTATTGATAGCATTTATAAAAGTCTGAAGATCTGCCAAAGAAGTAACACTAATTAAAGATAATACATACACATGTGACCATTCAAAGAGAGACAAGGGAATGATAGTCACACAATTTAGATCAGTTACTCTCAGGATGACAGAAGTGATCAGCAAAGGGTGCACAGGGTGTCAACCACATCTGTAGTATTTTATTTCTTACGATGGGTGGTAGAGTCATACGTATATTTTTATATCTTTTTATACACCTAAAATATTTCAAATGTAAATGTTTAAAATTAATAAATAAAAGCTGACTGTGTCAACATGCCAAATCTCAGAAACAATGTTGAAAGGAAAAAAACAGGCTGCAGAAGGATACATGCAATGTAATTCAAATATAGCTCAAGATCACAAGAAATATTACTAAATATTGTTTACAAACATGTATATGTAGTAAAAGGAAAAATAACTGCATGAGGATAACAGAGCACATTTAACAACATGGGTACCTCTAGGGTGGGGAAGAGAGGAATAGAAGACAGTGTTTCACTCTATCTAGAGAAGGTTAGAACGGTATTTGCTATACTTTTCTGTATGCTTGAAATGTTAGATATGATAAATGCAAAGTCAGTGTATCACTGGCTACATTAATACAATTTCAGCTAAAACAGCACATTCCAGCTATCCTTTGCTGCTTCACTGCTACTCAAACATAATTGTGGTGAGTTTTTGAATAATTAGAAACAATGACATCCCAGTAGCAATGAATATACTTAGTACTAGATCTCTTTTTTTTTTTTGACACGGAGTCTCACTCTTTTACTCAGGATGGAGAGCAGTGGTGTGAGCTCGGCTCACTGCAACCGCCACCTCCCAGGTTAAAGTGATTCTCCTGCCTCAGGCACCCCCCACCCCACCCCACCAGTAGCTGGGACGACAAGCATGCACCACCACACCCCGATAATTTTTTGTATTTTTAGTAGAGATGGGGTTTCACCATGTGGGCCAGGCTGGTCTCAAACTTCTGACCTCAGGTGATCCACCTGCCTCAGTCTCCCAAAGTGCTGGGATCACAGGCATGAACCACCACACTTGGCCTAGTACCAGATCTTATTGTCTGAATACTATTTTCTATGAAAAGGAACCAGAGCTTAACAGAAAAAATGACTGATCCTAGGACTGGGGCTTGGAAAAGTACAAGATGAGCCAGGAACATAGTGCTGTGACAGAAAATATGGACATGCTCAAAGAATGACAAAAGCATGTCAAAAGGACACAGGACCAGCGTGACGTGTCTCCCAATGGCCAAACTTGGGACACCATGAGTGTTTTCTAGAAACAGAAAAGATATGGGAGTGATGTCATCATTTTAAGTATCTGACTTCTTGCTGCAAGGCAAGACCCAATTGACTCCATCAGGAAGGTACATATTCACGGTTGCTGCAAAGTTATGTAAAACTAAAGGCCGGGCATGGTGGCTTATGCCTGTAATCCCAACACTTTGGGAGGCTGAGGCGGGTGAATCACCTGAGGTTGGGAGTTCAAGACCAGCCTGGCCATCATGGCAAAACCCCTTCTCTACTAACAATACAAAAATTAGCCAGGTGCGGTGGTGGGTGCCTGTAATCCCAGCTACTTGGAAGGCTGAGGTGAAAGAATCGCTTGAGTCCGGGAGGTCAAGGCTGCAGTGAGTTGAGCTTACACCACTGCACTCCAGCCCGGGTGTCAGAGCGAGACTCTGTCTCAGATAAATAAATACATACATACAGACAGACAGACAAAATAAACCTACAAAATCATAATCACTTGTAAGAGTACAGTACCTAAATTACTTTTAGCCAACCATGTCATTAAGTTACCATTACTCGGCCGGGTGCGGTGGCTAACGCCTATAATCTCAACACTTTGGGAGGTCAAGCAAGGCAGATCATGAGGTCAGGAGTTCGAGACCAGCCTGACCAACATAGTGAAACCCCGTCTCTACTAAAAATACAAAAAGCTAGGTATGGTGGTAGGTGCCTGTAATCTCAGCTACTCAGGAGGCTGAGGCAGGAGAATCGCTTGAACACAGGAGGCAGAGGTTGCAATGAGCCAAGATTGCCTCACTGCACTCCAGCCTGAGCGAGGGTGGGAGGCTCCATCTCAAAAAAAAAAAAACAGTTACTATTATTTGTTACTTACATCTTGAAACATTTTGTTCTCTTGTTTTAGTCGAGCTTCTTTATCATCTGAGAGTTTGTAAGCATTCTCAAATGCTGCTTCTAAATCCTGCAGTCTAGATTTTAGTCGAACAATGGTGTTGTCTTTTTCTTTACTGCTTGTTCTCATTTCCTCAATTCGTTCCTGCAAAATTTTGGAAGCATTGCTGGCTGCGCTGAAGCGTTCTCTCAAATCATTCTACAAAATAAAGACAAACATAAATTTTATTTATTTATTTTTTTGAGACAGTCTCACTCTCTTGCCCAGGCTAGAGTACAATGGTGCAATCTCAGCCTACCGCAACCTCTGCCTCCCAGATTCAAGCAATTCTCCTGCCTCAGCCTCCCGAGTAGTTGGGATTACAGGCGCCTACCACCACTCTCAGCTTATTTTTTGTATTTTTAGCAGAGGCAGAGTTTCACCATGTTGGCCAGGCTAGCCTCAAACTCCTGACCTTAAGTGACCCACTGGCCTTGGCCTCCCAAAGTGTTGGGATTACAGGCATGAGCCACCACACTCAGCCCAAAATTGATCTTAAATGAAAAAATAGATGCCTCAAAAATAGCTAATAAATTGGGGGCATTAAAAAATGAACAAAAAGTAGAAACAGAAATGAACAAATCTATTTTGTTGTATTCTGGGATGTAGAGTCCAGAAAGAATCGTTTTACTGGAATACCAGCCCCTGACATTATCATAAGGTATACAGGAAACTACTGTCTGTGGCACTGTGATTCTAGGACTCACCTAAGACAACAGCTCCTACAGATAACTTTAATAAGGAAAAAATAACCACTGCTATTGAGAAATTATTTTGAAAGCGTAGCTAGACTTTGTTGCCCAACATCAACATTTAGGGAGAAGAAAAACATTTTGTACCCTCTCACTATGAAAATACAAGAAATTTAAAACCCATTTGATATGTTAATATTTATTAAACAATCATTTCTGTAATACCCACTAGGTGCCAGGCACTACGGTGCTAGAAATTTAAGATAAACAAATAAATAGTCCCTAATGTCATGAAGCTTAGGAGAAGACAAAGGGTTAAAAAAGCAAACAGGCCAGGTACTGTGGCTCACAGTGAAAATCCCAGCACTTTGGGAGGACTGCTGGAGCCCAGGAGTTTGAGGCCAGCCTCGGCGACATAGGGAGTCCTATCTCACCAAAACTTTTAAAAATCAGCCTGGTGTGGTGGCATGTGCCTGTAGTCCCAACTACTCAGGAGGGTGAGGTGGGAGGATCACTTAAGCCTGAGAGCTCGCGACAGCAGTTAAGCCATGACGGCTCCATAGCACTCTAGCCTGGGCAACAGTTAACCTTGTCTCGGGAAAAAAAAAAAAAGTAAAAAGTAAAGATAAAAACAACATATAAAACAAAATAGGCCGGGTGCCTGTAATCCCAGCACTTTGGGACACCAAAGCAGGCAGATTACCTGAGGTCAGGAGTTCGAGACTAGACTGGCCAACATAGTGAAACCCCGTCTCTACTAAAAATACAAAAATTAGCCAGGCTTGGGGGAGGGCTCCTGTAATCCGAGCTATTTGGGAGACTGAGGCAGGAGAATCGCTTGAAGTCAGGAGGCGGAGAGTGCAGTGAGCCAAGATTGCGCCATTACACTCCAGCCTGGACAAGAGCGAGACTCCATTTCAACAAAAAACCAAAAGAGACATTTTCCACCAAAATTTTGTTTATAAAGTTGCATGTATCACATACATATACACGCTACTCTATGATAGCTGTCATGCATTTTACCTTCTAATAGATATTAAAATAAAACTTGCAAACACAGACTTCGAGAAATTTTTTACACTTAAAAAGATTGCCTTACACCAAAAGATTGGGAATGACATAATAAAGGTCTTTGTTCGGAAAGAAAAAAAGTTACATGTAAAAACATAAAACTTGCAAACACACACTTTGAGAAATTTTTTACACTTAAGACTGTCTTACACCAAAAGATTGAGAAAGACATAATAAAGGTCTTTGTTCAGAAAGAAAAAAAAGTGTAAAAAAATAAAACTTGGTAATGCATGGAGAAAAAAGTAATTTTAGCATAAAAAGTCTATGCACTTCTAGTTATATACTCAAGAAAACTAAAAATTTATGTGGCACATAAAATCTTGTAGACAAATATTCATAGCAAAATAATTTAAATAGCCAGAAAGTGTATAAATAATCTAAACATTACCTGATGAATATTAACAAAAATGGGGTATTATTCACAGAATGAAATATATTCTGCCATAAAAAAGGAATGAAGACTGATATACTACAACATGGATGAACCTTGAAAACATTGTACTAAGTGAAAAAGCCAGACACACAAGGCCACATAGTCTAGGACTGCATTTATATCAATGTTCAGAAAAGGCAAATGCACAGAGAAAGAAAACTGAGGCGTGGTTGCCAGGGCGTGAGGACAGAATGTGTGGAGGTGACGCCAAGGGGTGTGAGGTTTTTTTTTTTTTTTTTGACTGAGGAAAATGTCCTAAAATTGATTGTGGTGGTGGCTGCCCAACTCTAAATATACTAAAATTCATGGAATTGTACCCTTTAAAGGGTAAGTTTTATAGTATGCAAATTCTATCTCAATTAAAAAAAAATTTTTGAGACAGGGTTGTGCTCTGTTGCATAGGCTACAGTGCCATGGTGCCATATGCGGCCTCAACTTCCTGGGCTCAGGTCATCCTCCTCCCTCGGCCTCCCCAAGTAGTTGGGACTACAGGTATGCACCACCATGCCCAGCTAATTTGTAGAGACAGGGGTCTCCCTATGTTGCCCAGGCTGTTCTCGAACTCCCGGACTCAAGCAATCCTCCCACCTCAGCCTCCCAAAGTGCTAGGATTACTGACATGAGCCATCACACCTGGCCAAAAGATAAGTTTTAAAAGAGTAAAGTTTATAGTACTATATGAAGCCAACAGCACTAAAAACATAAACTTCATAAGCTTTCTTAAAAAGACAAGAAACATATAATCTATGTTATTGTGAAATACTTCATTTGTCTCACCAGAACTCCCACCAAAAAAAAAAAAGAGTACTTACCACTTCAATTTCCAGTACGTTATTCTTATTTTCAAGTGTTCTCACACGACTAGTAGCTTCATGCAGGGCACTATCTAACTGGCCACATCTAAAAACCATAAATTTAGTTTCAGTTAGAAGATAAAATTATTACCCTTAAAGTATTACATAAATCTAACCGATTCTCTAATATGTAACATAAGACAAATTCTCCAGCGTTAGCTAAGACTCAGGATGCCATTTTAGTAGAATATATCCCAATGAATCTGATAATATAGTATGTAAAGAAAACGCCAAAATTGGCCAGGCACAGTGGCTCACGCCTGTGATACCAACACTTCGGAGGCTGAGGTAGGCAGATCAGTTGAGGCCAGGAGTTCAAGATCAGCCTGGCCAACATGGTGAAACCCCACCTCTACTGCAAATACAAATACAAAAATTAGCCAGGCATGATGGCATGTGCCTGTAGTTCCAGCTGCTCAGAAGGCTGAAGTGAGAGGGTGGCTTGAACGTGGGAGGCTGATGTTTCAGTGAGCCAAGATCATGCCACTGCACTCCAGCTTGAGTAACAGAGTGAAATTCTTTTTTTTTTTTTTTGTAGAGATAGGGTCTCCCTACATTGTCCAGCCTGGTCTCAAGTGATCCTCACACCTCAGCCTTGCTGGGATTGTAGGTGTGAACTAACATGTCTAGCCTAAAATTAATTTTTTTTAAAGATATGAAAAAAGACATGTGCATAAAATAGCTTGATCTTAGTTATGAAAAAAATCTACATATATGCATTATGACTTCTGGGAAAATACAAAAAATTAAATTTGGGATTTGGGACTAGAGATTGGGGTAGGAAGATTTACTTTTTTGGAGACAGGATCTCATTCCATATGAGAGGCTGGAGTGCAGTGGTACAATCTCATTCCAGGCTGGAGTGCAGTGGTGCAATCATGGTTCACTGCAGCGACAACCTTCTGCAATCCTCCTGCCCCATCCTCCTGAGTATGCACCACCACATAGAGCTAATTTGATTTTTTGTAGAGATGGGATCTCACTTTATCGTCCAGGCTAGTCTCAAACTCCTATGCTCAAGCAATCCAATTTACTCTTCATATTATGTCCTTCTGTACTATTTCAAACTTAGCATGAATATAACTATTCTTATAATTAACTTCCTTTGTAAAGTGAATTATTACAGACCCTCAAAATAACAAAATACATAGAAGAATTCAATGACCATTTTGACTCGGTGTTTAACATACTGTGAATAATAAAAGCTGTATTTATTTAGCACTGACTGTATACACCAAGTCTTTGTTAAGCATGTTCCACTTATCCTCACAATTCTGTGAATTAAGATTATCAACGGGAGGGAGGGAGGGAGACCTGCCGCCTCCCTCCCTCCCTCCCTCCCCCCTCAAAAAAAAAAAAAAGATTATCATTGATCCCATTTTAGAATGGAGAAAACAAAGACAGTTCAGTTCCTCACTGAAAGTCACACAGGTTATAAGCAGCCACACTGGGAGCATAAGTTGGGCACTCTGAGTTCATGCTCCTAACCGCTGTGCATTAATGCATCTCAGACATGAAACAGTGATAAGACTATTTGTGAGAAAAGTCACTCAAATAGTCAAGTGTAAGTGTGTAAACTGTATTTGACTTTTTTCAGTACTACAGATTCTAATGTGCCAGAGATCACTGTCCCAAGTTCCAAATCCATGATATAACTGGTATCACAGCTGGCTAATGGCTAATGGCCCCATTTTGTAACACCAGAGGGATTCTCAAATTTGCAATTTTAAGTCTAAAAAAATCAGCATATATGAGCTGCTAATAATGGGTTTGTATCTTGGGGGAATCATTTCTCCAGTTCTAAATGACTGCAATTTATTTTGTTTCTACTGTCCTCTGTAACACAGCTTTTTTTTTTTTTTTTACCATAAGCCAGACCAAACCTTTTTTGGGAAGTAGGAGAAAATAATGTATTGCTATTCATTTGCACAGTGATTACATTTACTCCAGAAACCACACCTGCCACTGTTATTAACTGCTGTAACACAGCCATTTACTTAAAACCCTGGCTTCCAATTCGCTCCACCTACATTTGCTCACTGCTCTACATGCTCAAACATCTCCTAGTCATAAAAAATGGTTTTTTTTTGTTTTTTGAGACGGAGTTTCGCTCATTGCCAAGGCTGGAGTGCAATGGCACAATCTTAGCTCATGGCAACCTCTGCCTCCCAGGTTCAAGTGATTCTCCTGCCTCAGCCTCCTGAATGCTGGGATTACAGGAATGCCCTACTACACCCAGCTAATTTTGTATTTTTAGTAGAGACAGAGTTCCTCCATGTTGGTCAGGCTGGTCTCGAACTCCCGACCTCAGGTGATCCGTGATCCACCTCGGCCTCCCAAAGTGCTGGGATTACAGGCTTGAGCCACCTCACTCAGCCAAAAATGTTTTAACTGGTTATAATATATTCTAGGTGCCTTCTTTAGCACTGTGTTTAATCTTCAAAAGTTCACTGGTGGCCGGGCGCGGTGGCTCACGCCTGTAATCCCAGCACTTTGGGAGGCCGAGGCGGGCGGATCACGAGGTCAAGAGATCGAGACTGTCCTGGTCAACATGGTGAAACCCTGTCTCTACTAAAAATACAAAAAAATTAGCTGGGCGTGGTGGCGCGCGCCTGTAGTCCCAGCTACTCGGGAGGCTGAGGCAGAAGAATGGCTTGAACCCGGGCGGCGGAGGTTGCAGTGAGCCAAGGTCGCGCCACTGCACTCCAGCCTGGCACCTGGTGACTGAGTGAGACTCTGTCTCAAAAAAAAAAAAAAAAAGTTCACTGGTGGGCTTCTTTCATACTTGTTTTCCTATGGGAAGTAACTGCAGTCATTTTTGCCGTTTAGTTTTTGAGACTGAGTCTCACTCTCGCCCAGGCTGGAGGGCAGTGTCGCAGTATCAGCTCACAGTAACCTCCGCCTCCCAGGTTCAAACGATTCTCTAGTCTCAGCCTCCCAAGTAGGTGGGATTTTCAGTGTGCACTACCACATCTGGCTACTTTTTGTGTATGTAGTAGAGACAGAGTTTCACCATGTTGTCCAGGCTGGTCTGGAACTCCTGACCTCAAGTGATCTGCCTGTCTTGGCCTCCCAAAGTGCTGGGATTGCAGGTGTGAGACACCACATCCAGCCTCATCTTTGCCTTCTTAACAAAAACAAAAAAATCCAACTTCCCATAACCTGCCATCTACTGTTTTTTTCCTAAAAAACCTAAACCTGTATCTTTTCTTGTTTGGCTCTTTTTCAAATTACTTTTCCCTACCATTGTACCCCCACACCACCAAATCCAAAATGAAAGCTGTAGAAACATTCAGGAATAAGACAGCCATGTTAACTACCACAGCAACCAAAACTATTTGGTACAAAGGCTAGTTTTCCCATAACTTTGAAAGTTAAACTGTTAACCAGATTGAGGATTTTAGTTCTCTCTTAAGCTCTTTGAAGTAAGCTTTGTTTTTTTCTCCTTAGAGAACTCCTTGCTATCAGGTAGACCTTCATTAATTTTCAATCTAAGTCCTATTTATTTGGAGACAGGGTGTCTGTCGCTCTGTCACCCAGGTTGGAGTGCAATGGCACAACCTCAGTTCACCACAGCCTTGACCTTCTAAGCTCAAGCAATCCTCTCACCTCAGCCACCCAAGTAGCTGGGACCACAGGTACACACCACTACTCCAGCTAATGTTTCAATTTTTTGTAGAGACAGGGTTTCACCCTGTTTCCCAGGCTGGTCTTAAACTCCTGAGCTCAACAGACCACATGCCTCAGCCTCCCAAAGTGCTGGGTTACAGATGTGAGCCACCATGCCTGACTAAGTCCCGTTTAATTATAAAGTACGTTGCAAGGACTCTATTACTAATATCAGAGAAAGCATCAAATTTTCTAAGTGATTCTAAAATAGGTGTGAAGCTATCCTGAATATAAGGCCATTCTCCCCTATATTTCTTTGTGGATTTTTTTGGAATGGGAACTATAGTACTTTAACGGGCCTTTTAAAAAGGTTGAGAACTGCCATAGGACATAAACCATAAATATTGGGAAGTTCATAGTACTGCTCCTCCCATCAATGGCATTACTCTTCATATACAAAATTCGCTAAACTGTTTCAGTGTTTTGCCATGTGAAACAGATGGCTCCCCGTCAGTTATTAGTGTATTAGAAGAGGTGGGTTCAGCCAGGTGCAGTGGCTCATGCCTGTAATCCCAGCACTACGAGAGGCTGAGGAGGGCAGATCACCTGAGGTCAGGAGTTTGAGACCAGCCTGACCAACATGGAGAAACCCCGTCTCTACTAAAAATACAAAAAAATTAGCCAGGAGTGGCGGAGCATGCCTGTAATCCCAGCTACTCAGGAGGCTGGGGCAGGAGAATCACTTGAACCTAGGAGGCAGAGGTTGTGGTGAGCTGAGATCAAGCCATTGCACTCCAGCCTGGGTGACAAGAATGAGATCGCATTTGAAAAAAAAAAAAAAAAGAGGTGGGTTCATAATTTCAAATACTTAGGCAAATGTGACTATTAAAATTATAAATCCAAAGTATATGTTTTCAAAGTGTTTTATCACAATATACTTCTGTGAAAATAATAAATCCAAGGTAGAGAAAACTTTACAGCTAAATTATAAATTTTACCTGTCTACAAGAATTTGATTGGTTATCTTCCAATCTTCAACTGCAGAGATTTTTTTTGCCTCCAGCTTCTGCTTCAAACTATTTATTTCTGATTCATAATAAGCTCGAAGATCTGCTATGTGTCGAGCATGCTTTTCCTTCAGGTTTTGCCTAATCCTTATCCGGTGAGAATAAAAAATATATGTTATGAAAGCTATCCTCCATCTCCATCCCACAAAAGAAACCAAGAACACAATGATTCTCATGGGCAAAAATATAGCATATTTTCTTTCCATGCCACCAAATATATAGATTAATACACAAGAAGTTGACAATCGAGTGAAAGAGTTTTTATATGCTCTATCTTATAAATGCTAAATCTCTAAGATTTTAGGCAATACTGAAGTTCAGTAAAGATCATTTTCAATCAGACATCACAGAAAATCTATTAACATTACAAGCCATTCAGTGAAATACATACTTAGACAGTATCACAGGATCTTCCAAGGAAGTCAGTGAAATGCATTCTGGGACACTGCTGGCTGTACCTGGAAGCTGGGACTGACTGACTGAGGCTGAAGCGACCATGACAGTGTTTTCTTCATCTACAGTGTTGACCGAGATATCATTACTAGTAACGGTATATACTGACGGAAACGTGGAACTGGTCCTACTTTCATTTTGGAATGTCTGATTTTTCCAAGAGTCCACAGGAGAAGCTTTTGTGTGTGAAGGATATTTTGGAAATTCAGGTAACTGAGAAGTGACATTACTTGCTTGTGAAAATGAGTCTATGTCAGAGGGACTAGACATGCTAGGCTCTAGAACAGAGTCCGGGGGAAAAGGATATTCTGTCATCCAGGGCATTCGGAAGGCTGTGGAGTTGAATCCCTGAAATCTGCTGCTTTGGCTTCATGTGTAACGTAGGATCTAGAGTCAGAACCTAGAAACAAGACAAAGGGAAGTCTCACCCTCAGTACTCGGTTTTATTTTGCTTGTTTTCAAGTGAGTAGGCTTTAAATCTCCTAGGTAAAATGAAGCTTGAGGTAAGAGTCAGGAAGCATCATTCATGTTCACTTGGCAGAATGTGGACTTTACCTCTGGCGGATGATTTGGGTTGGAAGCAGAAGTGAGATTCCTCTCAGGTAACTGCTTGTTTTCTCTTTGTTTTTTATAATAAATATCCTTCAGTGACGGTAGCTTCATCTCATTGTGAGTATTAGACTTAAAGATATGAAACAAAATTAAATGGTGTTATCAATAATGAAAAATTAGTGATACCAAAATAAGCACCATAAAAAGATTTTTGAAAGACTTTAAGCAAATTGAAAATATAGACGGTCAGATTTATAACACAAAGTTGGAAGTCACTGCCTAGTATGATGAGTCTACCGCAGAATGGAAAGATGTTTGGATCTCCTAACAATGGACGCTAAGTGGATAATGTGAACATTAATTATATAGCAGCCTAGGAATACTTCCAAATAATGAAATCCTTAGTAGTTCTCTCACTGAAAATAAGAACCAAGTTTTGTGGGTTTCTTTGAGACAGGGTCTCACCCTGTTGCCCAGGCGGGAGTGCAGTGGTGTGATCATGGCTCACTGCAGCCTCAACCTCCCAGGCTAAGGTGATCTCCTGCCTCCGCCTCCCAAGTTGCTGGGACTACAGGCATGCACCACCATGCCCAGCTAATTTTTCTATTTTTTTGTAGAGACGGGGTCTTGCCATGTTGCTCAGGGTGGTCTCCAACTCCTGAGCTCAAGCAATCCTCCCACCTCAGCTTCCCAAAGTGCTGGGTACAGGCATGAGCCACCATGCCTAGCCAAGAACCAAGTTTTGACATAAGCAAATACTTCATAATGAATGACAGAAGGAGGAGGAAACTTCTGGTCAAACTAATTTCATATGACTGAAAAAAAAAAGCACCAAGAGGCAGGGTTCCTTATCTATGTAGTTAAAATCATGTTTGTTTAAAGAGTTGGCCAACCAAAACTAGGTGTCACAAAGTGACCCAGTGAAAATAAGTCCCCCTATCGCTTCTCAGCCTTTTGGCAAAGACCAAGTGAAAATAAGTCCCTTTATTCATTAGTAAAATAAGAAGACATGACCCTAAGCTGGACACAATGGTGCACGCCTGTAATCCCAGCACTTTGAGAGGCTGAGGCGGGCGGATCACCTAACGTCGGGAGTTCAAGACCAGCATGCCAACATGGTGAAACCCTTTCTCTACTAAAAAATACAAAAATTCAGCCAGGCTGAAGTGGGAAGATCACTTGAATCCAGGAGGTGGAGGTTGTAGTAAGCCGGGATCATACCACTGCACTCCTTCACTCCAGCCTGGGCAACAGGGCAAGACTGTCTTAAAAAAAAAAAAAAAAACACACAGAAGATATGACCCTAATTTCTAAAAATTGAAATCAGGGCTTCACTACACTAAAAATGTTGCACAGAGGTCTAGGCTCTAAACATTAAAACTTCGGGCTTAAATTATTTCAAGGTGGGACGTATCATAGGGTGTGAGAGGAAAACCAATTAACCTTGGGCCTCAAATTTAAACTGTAAACACTGCCGCAAATGAGATTACACATTCAACAATATATACAGTGAAAATGCTGAAAGAACACATTAATTATGTAGCTTTAAATTTATGTCCCATTTCTAGACCCTAAATAGGCTCAGAGCACCATCAATATATATTCTGAAAATCTTAAAAGCTTGCGAATGTGTGCATCAAAGGCATTAATTTGTTAAATCTAAACCTTTAAAATATACTGCAGCAGCTCACACCTATAATCCCAGCACTTTGGGAGGCCAAGGCAGGTGGATCATTTGAGGTCAGCAGTTCGACACCAGCCTGGCCAATATGGTGAAACCCCATCTCTACAGCTCTACTAAAAATACAAAAATAAGCCAGGCATGGTGGCACATGCCTGTAACCTCAGCTACTCAGGAGGAGGCAGAAGAATTGCTTGAACCTGAGAGGTGGAGGTTGCAGTGAGCCAAGATCTCACCACTGCACTCACACTCCAGCCTTGAAAACAGAATGAGACTCTGTTTCAAAAAAAAAAAGAAAAAAGAAAGGAACCACAATTCCCATAATCCTGCTGTAGAATTCATTCCTTATATGCCAACAACCTAAAGAAGCCTTTTCAAGTCCTAAAGCCTGTGACAAGTAGCAGTATTCCACTATGGCCACAGCCTGGTGGCCTGGGGGAGTAGCTGGAGTTATTCTATTCAAAGTTCATGGGAATAGATAGTACCACTTTCACCACTTTTATCATGCTCTTGTCATGTTAACGTCTCTGAAGTAAAAATGCCTCTTGTGGCGGGGCATGGTGGCTTACGCCTGTAATATCAGCACTTCGGGAGGCGGAGGCAGGCGGATCACGAGGTCAGGAGATCAAGACCATCATGGCCAACATGGTGAAACCCCGTCTCTACTAAAAATAGAAAAAAAATCAGCTGGGCATGGTGGTGCACGCCTGTAGTCCCAGCTACTTGGGAAGCTGAGGTAGGAGAATTGCTTGAACCCAGGAGGCAGAAATTGCAGTGAGCCAAGATCGCACCACTGAGCTACAGCCTGGGCAACAGTGCGAGATTGCGTCTCAAAAAAAAAAAAATGCCTCTTGTAATTGCTTTGGGCCAAGTAGTGGTTGTGACAGACTGTCATTCCCTGCTCATAAGCTCAAAACCATCAAAATTAGCCAAAGAGGTGTCAGCAGTTTGGAAGACAAACCTAGACACTACAGTGAAACTCCTGAAGACCAGTATCTAAGAGAAGGGAGAATCAGACACGTTTAGCAACATTTTCCACATGGGAGTCCAAAGCAGGATAGTTCTACACACTACTAAGCCAGGTAAAAAGCAGAAAGGCCTTTCCATTCTTTTTAAAGAAATGCATGGCTGAGCGCAGTGGCTCACGCCTATAATCCCAGCACTTTGGGAGGCCGAGGCAGGTGGATCACCTGAGGTCAGGAGTTGGAGACCAGCCTGGACAACATGGAGAAACTCTGTCTCTTTAAAAAAAGAAAATAATTACGAAAACAAAAAATTAAAAAAAAAAAAATGCAGAATCACCAATGCTGTTGGTGACCTGGAGGAAGATAAGGTGGGAAAACACAGAAACTGACACCAAGGTGAAAAGAGTAAAGTGGCCAGACATAGTAGTTCACGTTTGTAATCCCAGCACTTTGGGAGGCTGAAGCAGGAGGATTGCTGGAGTCCAGGAGTTGGAGAGACCAGCCTGGGCAACCTTATCTCTACTAAAAAAATATTTAAAAAAAGAGCCAGGTGTCATTGCACATGACTGTAGTCCCAGCTACTCAGGAGGATGAGACAAGAGGATCACTTAAGCCCAGGAAGTTGAGTCTGCAGTAATTTATGACTGAGCTGCTATATACTCCAGCTGGGCAACAGAGATAGACCCTGTCTCAAGGGGAAAAAAAAAAAAAAGAGAGAGAGAGAGAGAAATGGCTGGGCGCAGTGGCTCATGCTTATAATCCCAGCACTTTAGGAGGCCAAGGCTGGCGGATCATGAGGTCAGAAGACTGAGACCATCCTGGCCAAAATGGTGAAACCCCATCTCTACTAAAAATACAAAAATTAGCTGGGCATGGTGGTGTGTGCCTGTAATCCCAGCTAGCTGGGAGGCTGAGGCAGGAGAATTGCTTAAACCAGGGAGTCAGAGGTTGTCGTGAGCCAAGATCACACCATTGCACTCCAGCCTGGTGACAGAGGGAGACTCCACCTCCAAAAAAAAAAAAAAGAGAGAGAGAGAGAGAGAGAGAAGTATAACCTTCTGAGAAGGAAAGAATTTTAGCCACTTTCATTTCACTTATGTTTTCCTTTTTAAAGTATGTATAAGAGTTATATAATAGACCAGGCACAATGGCTCATGCCTGTAATCTCAGCACTTTGGGAGACCAAGGCAGGGGAACCACTTGAGCCCAGGAGTTTGAGACCAGCCTAGGCAACTTAGCAAAACCCCCGTTTCTATTAAAAAAAGTTATCGATACATAATAAAACCCATGTTTAAGCCTAAAGACTTTCCATAAGAACAAAATATAAATTCTAAAGTGGCAAAATAGCATTGTATCAGTCTAATTTATAAATTTTTTTTGGTAGAACATGAAATAGGAAGCTTAAAGTTGACAATGCCTTACAGTCAACAGAATGCAGTGTTCAACGAATGCAGTATTCACTTACTGATGTTCAAGATGGGGTACTACTCTGAGCCCTGCAACTGCAAAGCCTACTCAGCCTGCCATGCCCCTACAATCTTACCTCTCTCAGGCTTCATTTCTGTGTTGACCTGTGTCTTCTTGTTCCTTTCATGAAGTATGGAACATTGGTTTCTGTCACTCTCTGAAACTCTGATGCTTACAAGTACATTGTCCCGTCTGTCTGTACATGTCATTCATTTTTATGTCTCTTGGTTACTTTAATAGTATCTCTCCTTTTCCCCAGTTACAAACTCTCATTGCATGATCAAAATACAAAAGTGGGCCAGGTGTGGTGGCTCACGCCTGTAATCAAGCACTTTGGAGGCCAAGGCGGGCAGATCACCTGAGGTCAGGAGTTCAAGACCAGCCTGACCAACATGGTGAAACCCCGTCTTTAAAAAAAAAAAGAAAACAAATTTAAAAAAAAAAATGCAAAAGTGAAGGACAGGCCCAGTGGCTCACACCTGTAATCCCAGCACTTTGGGAGGCCAAGGTGGACAGATCACCTGAGGTCAGAAATTCAAGACCAGCCTGGCCAACATGATGAAACCCCATCTCTACAAAAAATACAAAAATTAGCCAGGCATGATGGCAGGTGCCTGTAGTCCCAGCTACTCGGGAGGCTGAGGCAGGAGAATCACTTGAACCCAGGAGGCGGAGGTTGCAGTGAGCCAAGATCACACCATTGCACTCCAGCCTGGCAACAGAGCAAGACTCCATCTCAAAAAAAAAGAAAATATAGCTGGGCGCAGTGGCTCATGCCTATAGTCCCAGCACTTTGGGAGGCCAAGGTAGATGGATCACCTGAGGTCAGGAGTTCGAGACCATCCTGGCAAACATGGTGAAATCTCATCCTAAAAAACAAAATACAGCAAACTAAGTTGCTCATAACTATGCCGCAAATAGATCGTGTAACAAATGAAAACCAATGGAGGTGTAACGAATGAAAAATCAACACCTGGGAAAAGGGAAAGAAATCTGAGGACCTATTACACATAAAATAGTAGGCGCAATCCATTTAATTTCACAAAACACTAGCCAGCATTTTTTTTTCCTTTTTGAGACAGAGTCTCACTCTGTTCCCCAGACTGGAGTGCATGGTGTGACCTCCAGGGCTCAAGTGATCCTCTCACCTCAGCCTCCCAAAGTACTGGGGTTATATGTGTAAGCTACCACCCCCAGCCCAAACCAGCCAGAATTTTTTTAAAGTGGAATTTTTAATTCTACTTCTTTGTTGTTGCTGAGACAGAGTCTCACTCTGTCACCCAGGCTAGAGTGCAGTAGCGCAATCTCGGCTCACTGTAATCTCCACCTCCTGGGTTCAAGTGATTCTCCTGACTCATCCTCCTGAGTAGCTGGGATTACAAGTCCATGCCACCACACCCAGCTAATTTTTACATTTTTCGTAGAGACTGGGTTTTGCCATATTGGCCAGGCTGGTCTCGAACTCCCAACCTCAGGTGATCCACCTGCCTTGGCCTCCCAAAGTGCTGGGATTACAGGCTTGAGCCATGGCACCCAGCCTTTAATTCCACTTTTAAGAAGCATTGCTAAGATTACATAAGGAATAAATGACAGATCGAATTTGAAAACAAGTGAGTATGATTCTAAACCCCATGCTTTTTCCAGAATTTCAGAAGTTGAAAATAAAATTTATACCGGAGTACTCAGCAACAATTGTAAAACACAAACACAAAGAGTTTTATCTTTGAGACAGAGTTTCACTCTTGTTGCCCAAGCTGGAGTGCAATGGTGCAATCTTGGCTCACTGCAATCTCCACCTCCCAGGTTGAAGTGATTCTCCTGCCTCAGCCTCCCAAATAGCTAGGATTACAAGTGTGCACCACCACGCCAAGCTAATTTTTTTGTATTTTTAGTAGAAACGGGGTTTCACCATGTTAGCCAGGCTGGTCTTGAACTCATGACCTCAGATTATCCGCCTGCCTCGGCCTCCCAGAGTGCTGGGATTATAGGCGTGAGCCACCGCGCCCCGCCAGCGGTGTGTTTTTAAATTACCTGATTTGGTGACACATCTGTGGAAGACACTGATACAAACGTCTTCTCTAAAGTTTCAGGCAAAGAGTGGTACGTATCCTTTTCCTCTAGTCTCCAGTAAGTCAATCCTGATGTGCACAAACACAGAATAGAAAAGAGTGAGGAAAAAACAAAAATGCTTTCTAGAATAACATTTCTACCTAAAGGAAATTAAATATGGAAAGAAACTAATTTTGGGTTACAGTAATTTGAATTTTGATGAAAAAGTTATCCAAATTCCTTATTATGTAAGTGTCCTAACTGGATGCAAATGTTTAAAACTGAAATATAAAAAGTCAAGATAAGTTGGTACAATTTAAAATATATATTTTTGGCAGGGCATGGTGGTTCACACCTGTAATCCCAGCACTTTGGGAGGCTGAAGCAGGCAGGTTACCTAACATCAGGAGTTTGAGACCAGCCTGGCCAACATGTAGAAACCCCGTCCATACTAAAAATCTAAAAATTGGCCAGGCACGGTGGCTCACACCTGTAATCCCAGCACTTTGGGAGGCCGAGGTGGGCAGATTACAAGGTCAGGAGTTTGAGATCGGCCTGACCAACAGGATGAAACCCTGTCTCTACTAAAAATACAAAATTAGCCAGGTGTGGGTGGCCCACACTTATAATCCCATCTACTCAGGAGGCTGAGGCAGAAGCTAGAACCTGGGAGGTGAAGGTTGCAGTGAGCTGAGATTGCACCATGCACTCCAGCCTGGGCGACAGAGTGAGACACCTTCTCAAAAAAAAAAAAAAAAAAAATCCAGGCTGGACGCAGTGGCTCACACCTGTAATCCCAGCACTTTGGGAGGCCGAGGTGGGCGGATCATGAGGTCAAGAGATCGAGACCATCCTGGCCAACATGGTGAAACCCTGTCTCTAAAAATTAAATTAAATTAAAATTGAAAAAAAATCCAAAAATTAGCCAAGTGTGGTAGCACACACCTCTAATTCCACCTGCTTAGGGGGCTGAGGCATGAGAATTGCTCAAACCCAGGAGACAGAGGTTGCAGTGAACTAAGATGCCACCGCTGCACTCCACCCTGGGTGATAGAGTCAGACACTGTCCTCCCCACCAAAAAAAAAATAGGCTGGACACGGTGGCTCATGCCTGTAATCCCAGCACTTTGGGTCCAAGGTGGGCAGATCATGAGGTCAGGAGTTCGAGACCAGCCTGGCCAACATGGTGAAACCCCTATCTCTACTAAAAAATACAAAAATTAGCTGGGCATGGTGGCACGCCTGTAATCCCAGCTAATCGGTAGGCTGAGGCAGGAGAATCGCCTGAACCCAGTAGGCAGAGGTTGCAGTGAGCCAAGATCACGCCACTGTACTCCAACCTGGGCAACAGAGTAACACTCCATCTTGGAAAAAAATTAATTAAAATATATCTTTTTATTTTTTATTTGAGACAGGGTCTCACTTTGTCACCCAGGCTGGAGTGCAGTGGTACCATCTCAGCTCACTGTAGTTTTTTTTTTTTTTTCTGAGACAGTGTCTCACTCTGTTGCCCAGGCTGGACTGCAATGGCATGATCTCGGCTCACTGCAAACTCCGCCTTCCAGGTTCAAGTGATTCTCCTGCCTCAACTTCCCGAGTAGCTAGGGTTACAGGTATTACCACCACACCCAGCTAATTTTTATATTTTTAGTAGAGACGGGGTTTCATCATGTTGGCCAGGCTGGTCTTGAACTCCAAACCTCAAGTGATCCGCCTCCCTTGGCGTCCCAAAACTCTGGAATTACAGGCGTGGGCCACTGCACCTAGCCCAGCTCACTGGAGTCTCCACCTTCCAGGTTCAAGCCATCCTCCTGCCTTAGCCCTGCAAGAAACTGAGACTGCAGGCACATACCACCAAGCCCTCTAAATTTTTTTGTATTTTAAGTAGAGACAGGGCTTTGCCATGTTGCCCAGACTGGTCTTGAGCTCCTGAGCTCAAGCAATCCACCCTTCTCAGCCTCCCAAAGTGCAAGGATTACAGGTATGAGCTACCAGTCCTGGCCTTAAAATATATTTTAAAATATACAATTTCTTTTTTTGTTGTTTTTTGTTGTTGTTGTTGTTGTTGTTGTTTAGAAGTGGTGGGGTTCTAGGAAATTTTATAAGGTGGCCAAGTGCGGTGGTAATCCCAGCACTTTGGGAGGCTGAGGCGGGCAGATCACAAGGTCAAGAGATCAAGACCATTCTGGCCAACATGGTGAAATCCCATCTCTACTAAAATACAAAAAATTAGCTGGGTGTGGTGGTGTGTGCCTATAGTCCCAGCTACTCAGGAGGCTAAGGCAGGAGAATCACTTGAACCCAGGAGGCAGAGACTGCAATGAGCCGAGATCATGCCACTGCACTCTAGCCTGGAAACAGGGTGAGACACCATCTCAGGGGAGAAAAGAAAAAGAAAGTTTTATAAGGCAAAGCTAATTTATCCTGATGAATTGGATGTGGGATATGAAAGAGTCTGTATATAAAGTCATTAACACTTGAATAAACTCACCATAGGGTATAAAGAATGGCTCAAAGGGTTTGAATTTAATTCAGTTTGGACTACCTGAAAAAGGTTAATGATTTTTACAGCTGTTCGAAGTAATTGCAAAAGTACTTCTTCATTCTCTTTACAGATCTTGTAACACAAATTAGACAAGAAAGAAAGGTGGCTAGGCGTAATGGCTGAAGCACTTTGAGAAACTGAGGCCGGTGGATTGCTTTAGCCCAGGAGTTCAAGACCAGCTGGAGCAACATGGCAAAACCCTGTCTCTACAAAAAAATACAAAAATTAGCCAGGCATGGTGGCGCTGCCTATTGTCCCAACTATTCTTGGGAAGCTGAGGTGGGAGGATCAAGTGAGCCTAGGAGGTTGAGGCTGCAGTGAGCCATGATCGCACCACTGCACACCAGCCTGGGCGACAGAGTGAGACCCTGTCTCAAAAAACAAAACAAACAAAAGTAAGGGTGCTAGGGTGCTACTGGAGGAACACCACAACATATCATAGATTAACAAAACCATACTACTATACAGCATCATCCTATAAGGAGAAATGCAGGCAAGTTGTTTTTTAAAAATAACTCTCCAGATCTAAGTACCTTCCTCTGAGTGTAGTTTAGGTTAAAAAAATAAAAATTTGAGTATCATACCTGTTCCTGAATCAGACATCCAAGCATTTGGAGTTTCATCTGGTTTACTGAGGTAAAAAGCACGAGGATGTGTAGCAGCAGCAAAATCAGACTACAAGAAAGAAAACTATTGGTTGACAGCTAAAAGTCATTAGGCACAAACTGCTGACTCAAGGAATGAGAGTGGGCGTCAAACCAGGTGTAGAAAAACCTTCAGAGGGTTCACAAAGAAGAAACCTGGGCCAGGCGCAGTGGCTCACACCTGTAATCCCAGCACTTTGGGAGGCCAAGGCAGGTGGATCACGAAGTGAGGAGTGCCAGACCAGCCTGTCCAAGATGACAAAATTCCGTCTCTGCTAAAAATACAAAAATTAGCTGGGTGTGATGGTGGGTGCCTATAATCACAGCTACTCGGGAGGCTGAGGCAGGAGAATCGCTTGAAACCCGGGAGGGGGAGGTTGCAGTGAGCCGAGATCTCACCACTGCACTCTAGCCTGAGCGACAGAGCAAGACCCTGTTTCAAAAAAAAAAAAAAAAAAAAGCCTGGTTTCCCCATGGTTACAAGAATGCTGAGAGGAATTCACTGTCAAATATTCACTGTTGAATTTTTTTTTTTTTGCCTGTGTAATTTACAAGTTTATTTCAGTTCTCTGTGGAGCTGGAAGAAAAATGGGGGCAGGTATTATTTCGTGAGCTCAGACCTAAAATGTATTTGCCATTTACTTCCAAAATGAATTTGAGGTGCCTAGAATTAAAGTCATTAATATAAAAATTAGTGTAAAAGCTCTAACAATTCATTTTTAGCATTATAATTACAATAAATCAGATTAACTCTGGAAACCATAAATCAATAATATGAACCTTAAGTAGACTACTTCCTACATACAATTGGTTACTAGTCGCTGCTTACTTACTAATTGTAGTAAAAACTCTGAGCAAATCTCTCCTTACAACATCTCTGGCACTGTCAGAAGAAACGTGTTTCCAAACAGAGATATGCGATGAGAATATTTCTATCAATTTTTTCTTATCAGATCCCTTATCAAACTTTCAATTCCTGTAGAGTATGTAACCATCCATGAACCCACTGCCAAAGTAAAAGCACACTGAAATAATACTACGTACCAAGAAGTGGGATTCACACATCAGCCTTATAAGGCACCACTTATTTTCTTTCTCATCAAGAAACAAATTCCAAAGTCATCTTTTGTCTCTTACAAAACTAACTCCTCCCCTGTTTGAATTTGTCTCAGTACTTAAGACCAAGAGAAGGTGACTGGAAAAGTCCAAGTCAAATAATCCCAAGTAAAATATTTTGTCCTCGTCTGGATTCTGAGGTGCAAATTCAGTGCACTGCGGCACACACACAGTGGGCTGGCAGGGGCTTACCTCACAGAGCTGCCTGCTGCACTCTTCTGGGCAAACAAGGCATCCACTGAAGAAAACAGGCCCAGCTTTTAATGAAAAATAAAGGTAGGATGCAATGAAAAGCCTTTCTAAATATAAACCCTCTTAGCCCAAGAAGCCAGCCTAAGCTTAGCACAAGGACCTTAATGAGTTTTAGTAACCATCTATTAGCTCATTTGAAAAACCACCACGGAAGCCCTTGGCCTGTGAAATGGGAGAGTCTGTCCAAGACAAAGGACCAAGGAAACAAAGAGCAACTCAGGCCCTGGAAAACCCTTTTAGCTAAACAACATGCAATTTCAAAATTACTTCAAAGCTGCTATTTACACAAAATAAACTACCATTGTATAAAAAAGAAAATTGGATCAGAAGATAATCCTGATAACAAGCATTCTCTGCTTTAGACTGAAACTGAAACCAGTAAGAGAAGAAAAAAGACTAAATAAAAAGGAAAGTTCTAACTTTTGTGAATCCAGAATCACGTAAGTAAGAAATGCATTTCAGGGGAGACACCACCAATGACCAACCACCATGAGCTCAAAATCATTTAGGGCTCAGAAATATCAAAGAAACTTGATTTTCCCTAGTGATTTTATACCAAATATTTCAATTACCCAAAAAAAGGAAAACTAAAACTTGTCCAGGGGATGATCAAAGACTCAGAGGGAATCACTGCCTCCTCACAGCCTCCGCTTTCTGCCCTATAATCACAAGATGGAGAAGACGCTACCAGAAGGGCATTTCTCAGGCAAAGCCAGACCACGGGTAGCTGGTCTGATTCTCCACTGAATAGAGAAGGAAAATTAGGCGGTGCCTTAATTGACCAGCGGCTCCTAGACTCTACTGCACATCAGCATCACCTGATTAAAAGTCTCAATACACAGGTCAGCACCTGGGCTTGGAAACCAGAAGTAGCAGATTTTTAAATCTCCTCAGGTGAGTCTAATGTGCAGCAAAGGCAGCACCATGGGGCTACAGGGCATATACTGAGCTACAATCACAAAGGACAGCAAGAAAACCAGCGAACCCACTGAGTACATAACCACAAGCCCAAAGTTTATTAGAAGTGGAAGCCTGCAAAAAAGAGCTGTAATCTTGGTAAAAACAGAAGAAAATAAACTACTGTATATGAAAACATTCTCTCTTTATGCCAATCTATCCCAATGAGAAAAAGCAATTTTTACCCAGTCTCCAAATGTTTTTCTGCTATCATACCAAGAAAGGATATACCATCTTTGATTGCACAGAGAGTCAAAAGAATAGAACTTTCAACATAGTACTAAACTAAAGGGCTTTTCTAAAATAGAACTACCAACACAGTACTAAATGACTTCTCTAAAACAGAACTAACACAGTACTAAATGGATTTTCTAGAATAGAACTAACCGGTGGCTCACGCCTGTAATCCCAGCACTTTGGGAGGCTGAGGTGGGCGGATCACCTTAGGTCAGGAGTTAGAGACCAGCCTGGCCAACATGGTAAGCCCCATCTCTACTAAAAATACAAAAAAATTAGTCGGGCGTGGTGGCGCAAACCTCTAATCCCAGCTACTCGGGAGGCTGAGGCGGGAGAATCACTTGAACCTGGAGAATCACTACAACCCGGGAGGCAAAGGTTGCAGTGAGCCGAGACTGAACCACTGCACTCCAGCCTGGGTGACAGAGAAAAACTCTGTCTCAAAAAACAAAACAAACAAACAAAAAACTAACAACACTGTATTGAATGGCTTTTCTTAGAGCTACCAATAGAGGGCTTTTCTAGAATAAAACTAGCAACACAGTACTAAAGGGCTTTCCTAGGCCACAGAAGCCTTTGTGGTTCATAAAACTTCATTTACCTTCACTTCCCTCCTCTTCAACACAAATCTGAAAAAGTGCAAAGAATGGTGATAACAGGAAGCCTAAATACAACAAACTGAAGAAAGAAAATTTGTTGTAAGAGAAGTAATGCCTTACGAAAGCTGAAGGACTATCTTCTTATGATCTCTTAAACAGATCTTTTTCATAGGATGACAGAAAGACTATGTTCAGGATGATAAAACATGGCCAGTTTCTAAAGGTATTTGGTTTGTAGAGGGACCTGATTTTGCAATTTCAATGTATTATACTAAAACAATGCTATTTTGTGACAAATTTAGACCAATAAGGGCTATACAGGAATATTAAAAATTATCTGGCTGGGCAGAGTGGCTCCTGCTTGTAATCTCAGCATTTTGGGAGGCCAAGGCAAGAGGATCACTTGAAGCCAGGAGTTTGAGACCACCCTCGGCAACATAGTGAGACCCTGTCTCTACAAAAGTATATTTAAAAAAAATTTTTTTTTGGCCAGGCACAATGGCTCATGCCTACGGTGGGAGGCTGAAGTGGGCGGATCACTTGAGGTCAGGAGTTCAAGACTAGCCTAACCAACATGGCAAAATCCCATCTCCACTAAAAATACAAAAATAAGCCTGGCATGGTGGCACGCACCTGTAGTTCCAGCTACTTGGTAGGCTGAGGCAGGAGAATCGCTCCAGGAGATGGAGGTTGCAATGAGCTGAGATCATGCCACTGCAATCCAGCCTGGGCAACAGAGCAATACTCCACCTCAGAAAAAAAAAAAAAATAGCCTGGCCAAGATGGTGAAACCCCATCTCTACTAAAACTTCAAAAATTAGCCAGGTGTGGTGGCAGGCACCTATAATCCCAGCTACTCGAGAGGCTGAGACAGAAAAATCGCTTGAACCCAGGTGGCAGAGATTGCAGCGAGCAGAGATCGCGCCACTGCACTCCAGCCTGGGCGACAGAGTGAGACTGTCTCAAAAATTAAAAATAAAAATAAAAATTAAGATCTTAATTATCTGAAACTCAAATGTAAACAATTTTTTAAAAACCTTATTCAATATCTATAATATTTTAATTAAAGTAGCTGCCAGGTTAGCAAAAGGGCCATATAGAATTTCAACATTTAATCTCTCATAATTTGGATTATAAATTCAGAACTGTCCAAATTTCATAAAGGCATCTTAAAGTATTCAACTTTAAGATTACAGTATTACTTCTTATAACTTAATAGTAGTACAAATTATTTGAAAGGTTATTTTAAACAATTAAATGGATTACTCTCTGGCTAAATGTAAACATTTGCAGTACAGAGAGAAATAGGACCTTTGGAAATGATTCATTTTTATAATATTTTATCCCTCATTAGCTTTGATTTCCAGTCTACTAAAGCAACATTTACAGCAATTATTTCTAATCCTCTGAAACGCCAAAAGAAAGATGTATAAATGGGCCAAGAGCAGTGGCTCATGCCTGTAATACCAGCACTTTGGGAGGCTGCGGTGGGTGGATCACCCGAGGTCACGAGTTCAAGACCAGCCTGGCCAACATGGTGAAACCCCATCTCTACTAAAAATACAAAAATTAGCTGGCCGTGGTGGCAGGTGCCTGTAATCCCAGCTACTCAGGAGGATGTAGCGGGAGAATCGCTTGAACCTGGGAGGCAGAGGCTGAAATGAGCCAAGATCACACCATTACACTCCAGCCTGGGCCACAAGAACGAAACTCCATCTCAAAAAAGAAAAACAAATGTATAAATGAACAAATTAACAATACAGAAGGGCACAAGAATTTTCTTCATGAGTGTGTACTAAACCCACGTAATCATCAGTGTTGGAGCTCGCAGGGACAGTGACTTGCCACCTACTTTCTCAATCGGTGTCTTCTTGCTTTGCTCCTTTCCTTGTTCACATCTTGAACCTCCATCTTCTACATGTGCTCTCTTTGGTTGGTTCTGCTTCAGTTTTTGTGCCCATGATGTTACTGATTTACTATTTAAGAAGAGAAAAACAAAATTACCTTTTTTTTTTTTTTTGAGACAGAGTCTTGCTGTGTCACCCAGGCTGGAGTACAGTGGTGCAATCTCAGTTCACTGCAACCTTCATCTCCTAGGTTCAAGCAATTCTCGTGCTTCAGCCTCCTGAATAGCTGGGATTACAGACGCACCACCACTCCCAGCTAAGCTTTGTATTTTTAGTAGAGATGGGATTTTGCCATGTTGGCCAGACTGGTCTCAAACTCTTGACCTCTGCCCACCTCAGCCTCCCAAAGTGCTGTGATTACAGGCATGAGCCACCATGCTGGGCTCCAACATTACTTTCTTTAGAGACTGTACTTCACACAAATACTGTACTTCACATATAAAGCTAACCACCAGTAGATACTGTGTCAGTGGAAATGCTTTCCAGTTTTTTTTTTTTTGGAGATCCTCTCTGTCACTGAGGGTAGCATGCAATCTCAGCTCACTGCAGCCTTCACCTTCCTCAGCTCAGGTGACTCTCCCACCTCAGCCTCCTGAGTAGCTGGGACCACAGGCAGGAACCACCACACCCAGCTAATTTTTATATTTTTTTTTTTGTAGAGACAGGGTCTTGCCATGTTGCCCAGGCTGACCTCAAACTCCTGGGCTCAAGTGATCCACCTGCTTCAGCCTCCCAAAGTGCTGGGATTACAAGCGTTAGCCACTGTGCCCAGCCAGTTGTTTTTTCTAATAGGGGCAAGATAATGAATTTTTATTAATTCACCTATATTACTTTTTTCAATTTATTATCAACGGCAAAGTAAACAAAAAGACTAACAGTGACTAATATTACACAAAGTCTGTAGCCATATACTAGAACAAAAACTACCACATTTGCACTTCCAAGTGCTAAATATATCTCTACAATGAGAGCATATTTGTTGGCACAAATCAATCATTATAATCGAACATAGATAAGATTTTTGTTGCTTTAGGTGACACAATTCAGAGATACAAAACTAAAAAATTAGGAAAATTTTTAAGGATTATTTGTTTTACAAAAATTAAGCCACAGTTTATAAAAAGTCTCCTATGTCATGAAATATCATTACATTTATAAAAATTCTTCTTACACATAAAAAACCAGGCAAGGTGGCTCAGGTCTGTAATTCCAGCACTTCGGGAAGCTGAGGTGGGCAGATGACCTGAGGTCAGGAGTTCAAGACCAGCCTGGCCAACATGGTGAAACCCCATTTCTACTAAAAACACAAAAATTAGCTAGGCATGGTGGTATGCACCTGCAGTCCCAGCTACTAAGGAGGCTGAGGCGGGAGAGTCGCTTGAACCCAGGAGGTGGAGGTTGCAATGAGCTGAGAACGCACAACTGCACTCCAGCCTGAATGACAGAGTGAGACTCCATCTCAAAACAAAACAAAAGGCCAGGCGTGGTGGCTCACGCCTGTAATCCAAGCACTTCGGAGGCCAAGGAAGGCGGATCACCTGAGGTCGGGAGTTCAAGACCAGCCTGACCAACATGGTGAAACCCGTCTTTAAACAAAAAAAAAAAGAAAAGAAAAAAAAAAAACAAAAAACACACATTCGGCAGAATACAGACTAGACAAAAGAAAACACAAAACTGGGGCCAGCCGCCATGGCTCACACCTGTAATCCCAGCACTTTGGGAGGCTGAGCTGGGCAGATCACCTATGGTCAGGAAAGAAACCAGCCTGGCCAACATAGTGGAACTCTGTCTCCACTAAAAATAACAAAAATTAGCTGGATGTGGTTGTATGCACCTGTAGTCCCAGCTACTCAGGAGACTTAAGGCTGGAGAATCACTTGAACCAGGGAGGCAGAGGTTGCAGTGAGCTGAGATCGCACCACTGCACTCCAGTCCAGGAGACAAAGCAAGACTCCGACTCAAAAAATAAAAAAACATAAAATTGGGTAAGCCTGTATGTAATTTTCGGTTTCAGCTGGACGTGGTAGCACAGTCCCAGCTACTCGGGAGGATCACTTGAGCCCAGGAATTCTAGGCTGCAGTGAGCTACGATTGTACCACTGCACATCAGCTTGGGCAACAAAGCAAGACCCCCTACCTTTAAAAAAAAAAAAAATTGTTCAAATTACATGAACATGTGTGACAACCTTCTACTAATAATACAGTCCTGTCTGCTAAAAATATCTTTTCTATTTTCTGGCAAGGCTTCCCACCTTAAGAGTTTTGTAGTCTTGGCCGGGTGCAGTGGCTCACGCCTGTAATCCCAGCACTTTGGGAGGCTGAGGCGGGCAAATCACGAGATCAGGGGTTTGAGATCAGCCTGGCCAATATGGTAAAACCCCGTCTCTACTCAAAATACAAAAAAAAAATGAGCCAGGCATAGTGGCGCGTGCCTGTAGTCCCAGCTACTTGGGAGGCTGAGGCAGGAGAATCGCTTGAGCCCAGGAGGCAGAGGTTGCTGTGGGCCAAGATCGTGCCATTGCACTCCAGCCTGGGTGACAGAGCAAGACACCATCTCAAAAAAAAAAAAAGAAAAAGAGTTTAGTCTTTTTCAACATTACAGATGGGAAGAAAGTCTGTCATTAGAATATAGTGTGCCTTTAATTGCTTTAATTTCCCAGGGCTTAAAAAAAAAAAACATAGTGTGTTTTATTTCAATGTTCTATAGGCAACAAACTGATAAATGTTCAAATACATCTCATTCTATTATAGTCCATTAAAAGGAACTTTATTCACTAGATTCTAAATATATAAACTTCCTTCAAATGATGGAAATTCTACTTACCTATTTGTTTTCCCACTGTATACTTCAGAAACCTTATTTTCACCAAGAAAATTATGTTCAAATTCACCAGGAAAAAGGGAAACATCTTCCCTTAGAGAAGCACAACACTCTTCAGGAGTCTGTATATAAAAACTCTCGTTTTTCACATCATCTACAAGTGAATCGGCCGGCACCACAGGTGCTACATACTGTCCTTTGGGAACATCTACGTGCTCCATGAACTCCTTAGGGTCTTGAGATTTGTATGGACTTAATTCTGAGATACAAAAGGTACCATACCCACTGCTCACTGAGCTACTATCCACATTGCAGTCTAGTTGTGATGTGGACATTTCTTGCTGCATTTCCGGTTCTTTGGATTCAGGATAACTGATAACAGATTCATTTTTCTCACTGCTTTCAGGAAAAAAACCCATTTGACTTTCTGAAGATACTTGTTTGCTTGAAGAATTTCTATCACAGGAAGTCCAGGAAGCACTACTGGTCTGTAATTTGACTAAATTTTTTATCTCCTCCTGTATATGCTAGAAATAAAAAGTTATAGATTTGGGTAAGAAAGTATATTAAACATCATATTTTTATGACTGTTACAAGAATATCATGTTTCAAAATATGATGAGATGTTATCTAAAAGATAATATTATGCTTTACCTTTAGTTTATAAACAAAATAGAGGCCAGGTGCGGTGGCTCACACCTGTAATCCCAGCACTTTGGGAGGCCCAAGCAAGTGGATCACTTGAGGTGAGGCGTTCCGAGATCAGCTTGGGATTACAAGTAGCTGGGATTACAGTGAAACCCTGTCTCTACTAAAAATTAGCTGGGCATGGTGGCATGTGCCTGTTATTCCAGCTACTCAGGAGGCTGAGGCAGTAGAATTGCTTGAACCTAGGAGGCGGAGGTTGTAGTAAGCTAAAATCGTGTCACTGTTCGCCAGCCTGGGTGACAGAGTGAGACCTTGTCTCAAAAAAAAAAAAAATTTTTTTTTTTACATAATGTATTTTCTTACAAATATAAAAAAGGAGGCTGGGCATGGTGGCTCATGCCTGTAATCTCAGAACTTTGGAGGCCAAGCCAGGCAGATCACAAGGTCAGGAGTTCAAGACCAGCCTGGCCAACAGGGCAAAACCCCATTTTTACTAAAAATACAAAAATTAGCCAGGCGTGTTGGTGGGTGCCTGTAATCCCAGCTACTCAGGAGGCTGAGGCAGGAGAATCACTTGAACCAGGGAGGCAGAGGTTGCAGTGAGCCGAGATTGTACCACTGCACTCCAACCTGGGTGACAGAGTGAGACTCCATTTCAAAAAAAAAAAAAAAAAAAAACAATAAAAACAATACACACACACACACACACACACACACACACACACACACACACACATATATGGAATCAATGTAAATGACAACTTACTTGAATTTGGTTGTGAAACTGCTCCTGCTGGGCAATTATCTGTTCTTGGCATTGTTTTTCCACCAAATTGAATAGCTGTAACCACCTGGTCTATTAAATTATAAAACGTTTGTTAAAAATAATTTCCTGACTTAACGTTTCATGGAACAATTCCTCCAGTATAAAAGAGTCCTTTTTAGGTCATGATCCATCCCAACTCCCAGGAGCCATCAGCACTCTCATAACTAGAGTATGCCAGTGCGTCACACCAAGGGAGCAAGGAGTTCTACAGAACGCTACATTCAGCCTCAAGGCTAGAAGACTTTCAGCCGCAGACCGTATGCAGCAGTACACAACCATCAGGAAGTGGTTATGAAAACTGCCTGCCCTGCGCAAAGCCTTTCAGCATCTTTCCACTCCTAACCTCTCCTTAGAGGGCCCTGCATTGTCTGGCTCACACACACCTCCCCCACTTCATCCCAGCCCTCTCTGTGCCTTGCCGGCTACGCACCTGCCTCACGAGCATCCTTGTCCTTGAGCATGCCAAAACCGTCTCCCACCTCACAGCTGAGCACCTGCTGTGCCTGCCACCTGGCAAGCTCTTGCACAGCTCTCACCATGACTGCTGTATTCCACCCTACAATTTCAGTGTAATTGTCATCTTCTCAAAACATCCTAACAGTTTCTTTCTTGTCATCCTATTTATTTCCTTCACAGCATTTGCCACATCAGAAAGTCTCCTATTTGTTCACTTTGTGAATTCTGTCTCCTAACCCTGCCCCACTCTAACTCGAAGCTCTCCACTGAAAACTTTTGGGGTCCTGGACAAATTAATTTGTACCTCAGTTTCCAAATTTATAAAATGGAAATAATAACACCTCATAGGTAGCTAAGAAGATTAAGTTTTATTTATTTATTTATTTATTTTTGAGACAGAGTCTCTCGCTCTGTCACCCAGGCTGGAGTGCAGCGGCATGATCTGAGCTCCTGTAACCTCCGCCTCCCGAGTTCAAGCAATTCTTGTGCCTCAGACTCCCAAGTAGCTGGGATTACAGGCGTGTGTCACCACATCTGGCTAATTTTTGTATTTTTTAGTAGAGACACGGTTTCACCATGTTGGCCAGGCTGGTCTTGAACTCCTGACCTCAAGTGATCTACCTGCCTCGGCCTCCCAAAGTGCTGGGATTACAGGCCTAAGTTTTAAAGTCAAATATGATTGAGTGATCTCCATGGGGAAGGAACTGCATATTGGAAATCTGTGAGGTCACAGTCATGACAAAACTGGGGGGGACATCATTGGTAGTGGGCAGGGTCGAAGCATGCAGATCATAGAGCAGTCCCCCACAATGAAGAATTGTCCTGTGTCCATTTTATATTACAAAACAATAAATATTTTGCATAATATTCATATCACCAAAACAAACAAGTTTGTTTCAAAATCTCATGAGAAGTTGGTCACCCTTTCAGAAAAGCATGTCACCAGTGGAGGTGCTGTCCACAATATCTGGATCATCAACACACCATAACTGTATCGATCTGTGTTTAGCTGCTGAATTCACAGTACGTCTACATACAGGTAAACACGACTACTTCATTATGTCTTCCAATGAACATGTACCTGACACGTATATATCCAAGTACATATTCTTTTACTATAAATAACTTTTATTTCTCCTTTATGTCACATTTAGGATAGTATACTGATTTTTTAAAGTGGTTACAGGTAGGTTATATTACCTATGAATTTCATCTCAGGATAATGTAAACTGATGTTATTTTGAAAACTGTTATAAAAAAGAGAGCTCAGAGACTGGGCACAGCAGCTCATGCCTGTAATTCCAGCACTTTGGGAGGCCAAGGTGGATGGATCATTTGAGTTCATGAGTTCAAGACTAGCCTAGGCAACATAGTGAAACCTTGTCTCAACAAAAAATACAAAAATTAGCTGGGCATGATGGTGTGTACCTATAGTCTCAGCTACTTGGGAGGGTGAGGTGGGAAAATGGCTTGAGCCCAAGAGGTTGAGGGTGCAGTGAGGAGAGATTGTGCCACTGCACTTCAGCCTGGACCACAGAGTGAGACCCTATTTCAAAAAAAAAAAAGAGAGAGAGAGAATGAAACAAAGAAAAGGAAGAAAGAAGGAGAGAAAAGGGAGGGGAGGGGCCAGTTCAAATGTTAAAAGATGGCAATGGCTACTTCATATTCCAACACAAAAATCTGTATCTTATCCTGGAGCAGGTTGGATTAGGAAAAAAAAAAATCTGTACCTTAAATTCACAAATATATTCTGATTCTGACTTAAGATAATGATGTCAAAAAAAAATGTTGATTTCAAATTATTGAAAATAACAATTTGGTCAGGCGCAGTGGCTCACGCCTGTAATCCCAGCACTTTGGGAGGCCAAGGTGCTTGGATCATGAGGTTAAGAGATTGAGACCATAGTGAAACCCTGTCTCTACTAAAAAATGCAAAAATTAGCTGGGCATGGTGGCGCGTGCCTGTGGTCCCAGCTACTCGGGAGGCAGAGGCAGGAGAATTGTTTGAACCCAGGGGGCGGAGGTTATAGTGGGCCGAGATCGCACCACTGCACTCCAGCCTGGCGCCTAGTGACAAAGCAAGACTCTGTCTCAAAAAAAAAAAAAAAGAAATTAACAATTTCTAGTTAAACACAAATTTTCCAGAAGTTAAACTACATTGTGGCAATGCCTCGTTTGTCCCAAAGCATGTTAATTCAGGTATCAAAAGCTAATGAAGGCCCTGCATGGTAGCTGATGCCTGTAATACTAGCACTTTGGGAGGCCAAGGCAGGTGGATCACCTGAGGTCAGGAGTTTGAG
Source organism: Ateles fusciceps (assembly GCA_036589455.1). NCBI lineage: Eukaryota > Metazoa > Chordata > Mammalia > Primates > Atelidae > Ateles > Ateles fusciceps. The sequence goes on along the minus strand of JAZHEH010002317.1, from coordinate 3,680,642 downwards.
ACCAGCCTGCAACATGGTGAAACCTCATCTCTTTTGTAATTTTGTAAAAATACAAAAATTAACTGAGCATGGTGGCACACAACTATGATCTCAGCTACTCGGGAAACTGAGCCAGGAGAATCACTTGAACCCAGGATGCAGAGGTTGCAGGGAGCTGAGATCGTGCCACTGCACTCCAGCCTGGGCAACAGAGCAAGACTCTGTCTCAAAAACAAACAAACAAAAAGCTAATGAGTAGATAAATTAGGGGAAACATTTAATACACTTAATAAAACATTCCATTTTTAATTGTATTTGCATGTGCATTTTTAAAGGTCTTTCACATTTGTGCATACTGATTGTTACATCTAAACAAAAAAGTATAAAAACTGAAAACTCAATTTTTTAAACATTTGGTAATACTTTTTTATAATTTCAATAATTATGGATAATGAATATAAATAATTACACTTAGCAGTTGCTACTGAATTTTTAAATCAGGTAATCTTTCATTCTGCTTACTCTACATTCTTAAAAATAACACAAATTATGCTTCTAAAAGTATAATTAATGTTTAAAACAAGATCTAATGCTTTCTAAGAATTAATAATGATTTAGACATTTCTTTTCTTTTTGAGATAGAGTCTTGTTCTGTCGCCAGGCGCCAGGCTGGGGTGGCACGATCTCGGCTCACTGCAACCTCCGCCTCCCGGGTTCAAGCAATTCTCCTGCCTCAGCCTCCCGAGTAGCTGGGACTACAGGCGTGCACCACCACGCCCAGCTAATTTTTGTATTTTTAGTAGAGACAGGTTTTTATCATGTTGGCCAGGATGGTCTCAATCTCTTGACCTCGTGATCCGCCCGCCTCAGCCTCCCAAAGTGCTGGGATTACAGGCATGAGCCACCGCGCCCGGCCTGGTTTATACATTTCTATTAAAAAACTATCAAATCCAGCCTTAGGAAAGTCTATCTTAAGCATTATTCTATGAAACAAAATTTACATATAAGTATTCTCTCTTTTTAAAAAAAAAAAAACAAAACAGAGTGGGTCTTGCTATGTTGCCCAAGCAGGTCACAAATTCCGGGGCTCAAGCTATCCTCCACCTCCACCTCCCTAAGTGCTGGGATTACAGCTTCTCTTTTTTATATATAGAGAGGCCGGGTCTCACTCTGTCACCTAAGCTGGAGTGCAGTGCTGTGATCTCACTGCAACCCCGACCTCCTGAGTTCAAATGATCCTCCCACATTAGCCTCCCAAATAGCTAGGACTATAGACACCATGCCACCATGCCCGGCTAATTTATTTATGTATTTATTTTTGTAGGGACAGGGTCTCGCTATGTTGCCCAGGCTGGTCTCAAACTCCCGGCCACAACCAATCCTCCCACTTGGCCACCTAAAGTACTAGGATTATAGGTGTGAGCCACTGTGCTCAGCCATGTAAGTATTCTTTTAACTGTTAAATTTTTATATCCCAATTTACCCTATGGATCAAAGAAAGAATCACTGATCTGAAAACAATAGCATGCAAGGTATCACAGCTGAATATATTAAGGTACTACATAGAAGTTTACATTTATAATTAGAATATTGAAAATATTTCAAAGTGGATTTAGGTTTTTCAAAATGATGACAATTCCATTAAGATACTGACAACATTACAATTAGAAACAATTTTAATAATTCTGGGATTCTTGGCCTCTGAACAAAGACAATGTTTTAGTTCATATTTAATATACAAATTAGTTATGTCTAATCAGTAATATATTGTTAAAAAATACTTTTGATCACCTTTTTCCCATTCATTCAGTATCATTCCCAAATTAATATACTTGACCACTTTAGCATTAACTTAAAGTGCATGCTCTTCAGGACATAAATTTCTAAGAATTTAGAGTTTAGTAGAGGTATGTTTTAATATAACTATCTTAAAATTCCAAAAATAAAACAAAATTAGATACCTCACAGTTTTTCCAAAGTTCCGAATCAGTCTTTCCACTGTTTTGTAGCTCCTGCATTAAAGAAGTTAGGACTTCAACTGTACCTTGAATTACAGATGGTCTGGTCTTCCCTGAGAAGAGGATACCCCATTTGTACTAAGGTGGGGACTACTTCTGTTGAAACATAAATAATTCAAATGGTTTTCTTTATTCTATCAAAGTGTTGAATAATTCAGCAGTTCAAGATTTAGCAGAGCAGTACAAAACCACTGATATTTTATCCTTCTAATGGCACCTCATTTGTCAAAAATATGATCAGGGCCGGGCGCGGTGGCTCACGCCTGTAATCCCAGCACTTTGGGAGGCCGAGGCGGGCGGATCACGAGGTCAAGAGATCGAGACCATCCTGGTCAACATGGTGAAACCCCGTCTCTACTAAAAATACAAAAAAATTAGCTGGGCGTGGTGGCACGCGCCTGTAGTCCCAGCTACTCGGGAGGCTGAGGCAGGAGAATTGCTTGAACCCAGGCGGCGGAGGTTGCAGTGAGCCGAGGTCGCGCCACTGCACTCCAGCCTGGCGCCTGGTGATGGAGTGAGACTCTGTCTCAAAAAAAAAAAAAAAAAAATGATCACAAGTTGGTCCACAAAAGGAAAAAGGCAGTAAAAAAGACTGCACTGTATTCTTTTTAAGAACACAACAGAAAGACCTTCTCCAGAAGTGAGGAAACACTCCAAAGGATCGGCAGAAAATAAAAAAAGTCTGTGCTAAACAATAAGATTAATTTCCAGCTTCTCTGATCTCAGCTATTCCAGAGGATTATTTATCCCTCTTTAAGAACAGGCCTTCATTGTGCAGTGGGGATTCTTTCTCCACTGCCCTGAATGACAGTCAAATCTTGTTCACTGGATGTCCTTAATTTGGTGTGATAAGCTGATGCTTATCTCTGCACTATCTCTGAATAAAAGTTGTGCCAAGCAAATTAGCAGCAGATATTCAGGACTTAGCCTACTCAGTATGTAAAACAGCACTGATTCTTTCCAGGAGTACTGCTTTTCCAAACTTCAGGTAAGTTATCTCGGATTTGTTTTATAAACGCACAGTGTATTTCACGACATTAAAATGTACTTAAAATCTAGTCACCAAAAGATCATTTTCATTTACTTCCTGCTTGATATCCTGCTTTCTTTTCACAAAGAATTTCTTTTTTTTAATAAATGAAAATAACAGTAAAATAATAGTTAGGACCAGTGAAAACATTAACAAAAAGTCAAAGGAAAGAACATATGTTGTCAGTAAAGGACTTTACATAGCTGTAATAATCACCTTTTTTTTTTTTTTAAGATGGGGGGTTTCACCATGATGACCAGGCTGGTCTTGAACTCCTGACCTCAGGTGATCCACCCACTTCGGCCTCCCAAAGTGCTAGGATTACACGCGTGAGTCACCGCGCCCGGCCAATAATCGCCTTTAAATGTGGCCAGTTTAACTGCCAGTCACCATGAAAAGGGAGACAAGTTTAAATGCCTAATTTTCACTAGCAAGGCACAGTTAGGTTTCTCCAGCCAAATCAAACACTGTGTTCTAACAGGAATATCTTCTAGAACTGTACTTTAAAGGGACCACTGGTGGGCACGGTAGCTCACGCCTGTAATCCCAGCACTTCGGGAGGCCAAGGTGGGCAGATCATGAGGTCAGGAGTTCAACACCAACTTGGCCAACATGGTGAAACCCCGTCTCTACTAAAAATACAAAAATTAGACAGGCATGGTGGCGGGCATCTGTAATCCCAGCTACTCAGGAGGCTGAGGCAAGAGAATCACTTGAAACCAGAAGATGGCGGTTGCAGTGGGCGGAGATCATGCTATTGCACTCCAGCCTGAGTGACAAGAGTAAGACTCTGTCTCAAAAAGAGGGGGGGGACCACCAAGTAATACAAGAACCAAAATGCGTGGCCAACTTTTAGCAAGTACATATAGATTACTGTAGGACCGTTTCCCGTGCTTTTTAAAATTTCCTTTTCTCATTTTATTTCATATACTGCTTTGTTTTTTACAACTCCCCACCCCCATTGTTTTATATACTCTTGTAAGCTGCCTTAAATCCTTCTGAAAAGGGCAGAGAATTAACAATTTTTTAAGTAATGTATTTATTTATAATACACAATTTCTTCAAAACCTACCGTGTTTAAAGCTCCTTGCCTCTTTTTTTTTTTTCTCTTTTTTTTTGAGATGGAGTCTCGCTCTGTCACCCAGGCTGGAGTGCAGTGGGGCGCTCTCGGCTCATCGCAACCTCTGCCTCCCGGGTTCAAGCGATTCTCCTGCTTCAGCCTCCCAAGTAGCTGGGATTACAGGTGCATGCCACCACACTCGGCTAATTTTTGTATTTTTAAGTAGAGATGGGGTTTCACCATGTTTATCAGGCTGGTCTCAAACCCGACCTCGTGATCCGCCTGCCTCAGCCTCCCAAAGTGCTGGGATTACAGGCATGAGCCACCACACCCAGCTAGCTCCTTGCCTCTTTACCAGTAAGGCCCCAAAACTGCTGTGTTTTCCTTTCTTGTAACTGCTGTTTATAGATACTCTCACAGTCTTTGCCTCTTTGCTGTTTCTACACTACTATAAATTTAAGAACTAAATAACCAAGCTTGTCAGACTATGTGCAAATTGAGAGTAAGCAGGCTCTGATGAAAAACAAACTAACCATGATCTGTGTTAAGACTATTAAATAAAAACAAACCAATCATGGGATAGCTTAAAAATAAAATGCATTTTAAAAAAATAAATAAAATGCATAAAACACACTTTGATGACATCTATTTAGTCCACTATTTTGTCTACTTAGAGTCTGTTTCTGTCTTAACTTCCTAATACTCAACTTTGTTTATTTATTTATTTATTTTAAAGAGACAAGGTCTCGCTATGTTGCCCAGGCTGGAGTGCAGTGGCTATTCACAGGCATGATCCCACTACTGATCAGCACGGGAGTTTTGACCTGCTCCATTTCGGACTTGGGCCAGTTCACCCCTCCTTGGCAACCTGGTGGTCCTCCCCCGCTCCCGGGAGGTCACCATATTGATGCTGAACTTAGTGCGGACACCCGATCGGCATAGCGCACTATAGCCCAGAACTCTTGGACTCAAGCGATCCTCCAGCCTCAGCCTCCCGAGTAGCTGGGACTACAGGCACACGACACCATGCCTGGCAATACTCAACTTTAATTGCTACTTTCCATCCACATTGGTAAAGTATTTTTGCAACATAAAACATCATTTGTTCCATTAATTTAAAAATGTAGAAGTAATATTTAGGCAACTAAATGTTAAAGATATGTTTCTAATTTACTAAAAACAAACACAAAAAAAGTATAAAGGAAGCTACAAACAACAAAACAAGTTCTTTTTCAGAATGCTTCCCATGAAAAAGTACATGTCTCTGGGAGAAATGAAAACACGAAAAGACTACAACTATTCCTGACTTAAACAACGGTCCCTAAAAATTCTTTTTTTTTTTTTTTAGAGAGTCTCACTCTGTCGCCCTGGCTGGAGTGCAGTGGCACAATCTTGGCTCATTACAACCTCCACCTTCCAGGGTCCAGAGAATCTCCTGCCTCAGCCTCCTGAGTAGCAGGGACGACAGGCACACACCACCACACCCAGCTAATTTTTATATTTTTAGTAGAGATGAGGTTTTACCATGTTAGCCAAGCTGGTCTCCAATTCCTGGCCTCAGGCGATCCACCTGCCTTGGCCTCCCAAAGTGCTGAGATTACAGGCATGAGCCACCACGCCTGGCCTCCCTGAACATTCTTAATAATAGGTTAAAAATAATAATGGCCGGGCGCAGTGCCTTACACATGTAATCCTACCACTTTGAAAGGCCAAGGCTGGCAGATCACAAGGTCAAGAGATCAAGACCATCCTGGCCAACATTGTAAAACCCCATCTCTACTGAAAACACAAAAATTAGCTGGGTGTGGTGGCATGCACCTGTAGTCCCAGCTACTCGGGAGGCTGAGGCAGGAGAACCATTTGAACCCGGGAGGTGGAGGTTGCAGTGAACCGAGATGATGGCGCCACTGCACTCCACCCTGACAACCAGGCAAGACTCTGTCTGAAAAATAATAATAATTCAAATCAGTAACTATGACACTATTTGGATAAGTTGGTAAACCTACGCAAATAAAGTTATTCTGATTTGTTACATTTTTTAAAATCTCATTCTTACCTATCAGTATTTAAGTTCAGTCCAAGAAAATGAGGAGAATTTTTATCAGATTCTACAGATGAAGTTTTGTGTAAGGTTTTCACCAGGTCAAACTCTTCCATAGTGTACAGAAATTGTTATGCTCTCTTATTTGAAAATAGAGGTTCCTGGACTGTTTGAGGAAACTGAATCCGTGTCATCTTCAGAGGCTTCATCGTCTACTGGCATTTTCAGTGGCTAACATTCAGAACTGTGAATATCCTAAACTTCCAAAGGAGTCTGAAAATGAATGGGGAAAAAAATACTACTATGAAAAGCCACTACTCCTAGCAATTGTTTTTTCATAACTTTGGAAACCCTGACTTCTTTCACACAGACCTCCATTAAGGATAGCAACAGTATTCATAATAATTGAAATGTAGAAACCATCCAAATGTCCATCAATGGATAAATGGATAAACGAAGCATATCTGTAGAATAGGATTCAGTCATAAAAAGGAATGACTCACTGACACATGCTACAACATAGATGAACACTGAAGATACTATGCTAAGTAAAAGAAGCCGGTCACAAAAGACCACAGACTGTATGATTTCATCAATATGAACTATCTTGAATAGGCAAATGCATACACAAATGGCTGCCAGGAGCTGGGGTAAGGACAAAATGGGAGTGACTGCAATTGGTATAGAGTTTCTTTTGGGGTGATAAAAAGTTCTGGAATTAGATATTGGTGATAGCTGCAAAACCTTGCGAACTAAAACCCACTGAACTGTACACTTTTAAAAGGCTGAATTTGGCCAGGTGCAGTGGCTCACGCCTGTAATCCCAGCACTTTGGGAGGCCGAGGGGGGCGGATCACCTCAGGTCGGGAGTTTAGGACCAGCCAGATCAACATGGAGAAACCCCGTCTCCACTACAAATACAAAATTAGCCAGGCATGGTGGCGTATGCCTGTAATCCCAGCTACTTGAGAGGGTGAGGCAGAAGAATCGCCAGAACCCAGGAGGCAGAGGTTGCAGTGAGCTGAGATTGCGTCATTGTACTCCAGCCTGGGCAACAAGACGAAACTGTCTCAAAAAAAAAAAAAAAAATGCTGAATTTTATGGGATGTGAATTATGTATCTCAATTAAAAATCTACATTAAGGATTATTTGCAAAACTAGCATCACCTTTTTCAGGTAATATTTCAGAATTTTATATGTTTAATAATCAAGGTTCTTTTTTTATTTTTCCTTTTTCTTTTTTTTAGAGACAGCATCTCGCTATGTTACCCAGGCTGGTCTACAACTCCTGGCCTCAAGTGCTCAGCCTTCCAAGCAGCTGGGATTACAGTGCAAACCATTTTGCCAGGCTTTACAATGAAGGCTCTAGATACAATTCTATTATGCAGCAATTGGAATACTTGCATGCCTTGTTCATTTGTTTAATAAATTCTACCAAGCATATGTGTGTGTTGACTTACACAGAGACTAGAAGAACTGAATTACTTAATATTTAATTTGTATTCCAAAGAGCCAATTAAACGATTGACAACCATAGCCTCCCCCATTGTCTGGAAGTACATTTTGAACTATATGATCTTTTGTCTCTGTGCAGGTATTCTTAGAAAATAAACCAACTGGGGACAGTGGACCCTGCCTGCAGCTACTGGGAGCATGTCCCAGCTACTCTGGAGGCTGAGGTGGGAGAATCACTTGAGCCCAGTTCAGGGCTGCAGCGAGCTATGATCCTGCCACTGCACTCCAGCCTGGGCAACAGAGCGAGACCCCATCTCTTAAAAAAAAAACAAAACCAGGAAATAAATTATTTGCCAGGCCAACTAAAACTTCACTGAAGATAAACATATACCATGTCAAATTGGCTGTAAAAAGCCAAACAAGATGCCTGCTTCCCGGGGGAGTTCATGCATTTAAAAAAAGATCGAGGAGCCAGGTGCGGTGGCTCACGCCTATAATCCCAGCACTTTGGGAGGCTGAGGTGGGCAGATCACCTGAGGTCAGGAGTTCGAGACCAGCCTGACCAACATGGAGAAACCCAATCTCTACTAAAAATACAAAATCATCAGGGTGTGGCGGCACATGCCTGTAATTCCAGCTACTCGGGAGGTTGAGGCAGGAGAATCGCTTCAACCCGGGAGGCAGAGGTTGCGGTGAGCTGAGATCACACGCCTGGGGAACAAGAGAGAAACTCCGTCTCAAAAAAAAAAAAAAAAAAAAAAAAAATCGAGGGAACAAGAGAAAAAGGAGAAAAAAAGAAAAGACAACTTCAGCTACTTACAAACTGAGAAGCTCAGAGCAACAGGACTATTGTCTAGAATTCTGCTTCCGCTAGATTCCCACTTTCTAGGGCCTGCGTTTATAAAGCACTACACCAAAACAGGGACCATTTCCTTCAGGGGACAGGAGTGAAAGCAAAGGCTAACTGGACCTAACTAAATGGACTTTTCCCCAGTGGCTCAGCCCATCACCCACGACAAACGGGGCATTGAAATAGTCAAGGACTGCCTTCCAAACGGCAACAGAAATACCTGGATTCCAATCACCATGCTGTTATACCAGGAAACCACAAGCTTTCCAGGGAGATGGACCTGCAACCCCATCTATTATCTCCCCCTGCTGAGGTAATCCGGATCCGGATGCAGATCCAGATGGAAAACCACTAGAAATTCAAAAATGCTTCTCCATTGGGGTGGAGGTGCTAGGGGAGGGCAGGGAATTCAGAGGAAAAAAAATCCTTAAACACCCACATATACAATGCAAAAAAAAATTTTTTTTAACTTGATACAGAATGATATAAGAAGAGACATTTTTATATTTCCCAGCAACAAAATATGACGCTTTTGGTGTCCCCAGCCCCTAGCAAAAAAAAAAAAAAAAAAAAAAAAAGGAGCTGGAGAAAAGGAACCATTGGTGGTTATGAAACATGAAAGTTAACTGGGCGCTCTGCCTCGCCGGGAGGAGAGATTTCAGATGGGGATGAGGACAGATCCTGGACATTCTGGCGCTCATAGCCAGCCCGCAAGGGCTGGGGGCGGCTATCGGGTGAAAGTGAGGAGAGGGAGAATCCATGCAGTCGCCTAAGCTACGGAAAGCAGGGAAGACGGGGAAAAGCCACCGCTCATGGAACTACGACAGCGATTCCAAGAGGAAGCCGGGACATCTCGTCAAAAATTAGGGGGAAAAGAAAAATCCTACACCCCCCCGCCCCTCGGAAAGGGCGCTCTGCGATTGGGCCGCGCCAGTGTCACTCAAGGGCGCCGAGTCTAGAAAAGGCGCACCGCAGAAGAGCAGAGCTCCCACACGCTGCAGGGTTCCGGTGGGGTCAGGCCAAGCGGCCGTCGTCTCCCCACACCCCAGCCCATCACCACACTCGGGACTGCTAAGACGGTGTCTCCTAAGTCTCGTCCCCTGTCCCCCACGGCCAACAGCTCCCTGCAGGCCGGCAGCCTCTTACCTGGCAGCCGCTCCCGCTGCAAATGTCACAGTCAGGCCAGCGGCCTCTCGCGACCGTTAAACTCGAAGGAGCGTGCGCGCGTCCGGCGTCTCCCCAGTGATTGGCTGCCCGGAAGTGGGGGAGACGGCCGAGCTTGGCGCGCGCGTCCACCTCGCCCTTCCTTCTCGCGCAGCTCCAGCCAGAGAGCTGTCCAACCCCAGGGGGAGTGACGAGGGGGAGGGATTGCTGTTAAGGTCTCTTCTCTGATTGGCTCTCTGAGAGCTTGCCGCTGCCACGCGAGAAAGAAGCCTCAGTTTGTCGCATGCGCAGTTAGTAAACTTGAGCCTCTGGCAGATGAGGGAAACTGCCACCAGAGTACAGCGTGTGCGCAGCTCAGGGAACGCGATTGACAGTCCTCTGCTGCGGTGATTCTGTTTCCCCTAAAACGTTGAGGGAAGGAGTCGCGTCCTGGGACCAGGTAAGCTTCCGCGAAGAAGCCAGGTAACCCTACGGCTGCCCACGACTGTCAAGGGCTCCGGAGAGAGGACTGGGAGCCGGGACGCTCGGTTTTTCCCGGCTTGCGACCCTGAGTGGCGCGGCCAGTTTACCTGAGGCCCCTCTGGCTGTGGGGTGGAGCCGGCCCTGACCCCCGAGCTAAGTTTTCTCGGGATCTGGTTAACGCTAGGTGCTGGGGGTCGGCTCTGAGGCTGTTCAAGCACTCAGGGCAGAGGAGAGGAGAGACTACCGTCCTGGAGAAAATGGTTCCACGGAGGCCCAAGGCGAAACGGAAAGATCTTCACGTACTTAATTGAGCGGAATGGAGCTGTGAGCACGCATCAGGTGCTGTGTCAGGCTTGGCACGTAGTAGGGGTCAGCACTGCCCTTGCTGGGCTTTCGTGGAGATTTTTTTTTTTAAGAGATGGGGGGGGGGTCTCACTTTGTTGCCCAGTCTGGTCTCGTACTCCTGACCTAAAGCGATCCTCCTTCCTCAGCCTCCCAAAGCTCTGGTGGGATCACAGGCGTGAGCCACCGCGTCCTACCTCTAAAGGACTGCAAGGAACCCGCTCTCCTCCCCATGGGTCCCCCAGCTCATTTCATGCGCACTGTGCAGGCCACGTTCTTCATCCTGGTTAACCTTTAAGGTCCTTCCAGCTCCTAGATTTCCCTCCAGGAGTCCTGGCATACAGTGAAGGGACTTCCCTGGGACTATCACTTAGGCCTCCAGGGCACAGGAAATGGATTTGCCCTTGGAATAACGGATCTGCCAGGAGGCGTTCCATCTCCTTGGAGCTTCCTAGGTATACCTATCAGTTATTTTTATTTTATTTTATTTTATTTATTTATTTATTTTGAGACAGTCTCCCTCTGTCGCCAGGCTGGAGTGCAATGGCACAATCTCGGCTCACTGCAACCTCCACCTCCCGAATTCAAGCGATTCTCCTGCCTCAGTCTCCCAAGTATCTGGGACTACAGGCGCATGCTACGACGCCCAACTAATTGTTGTATTTTAGTAGAGACGATGTTTCACCATGTTGGCCAGGATGGTCTTGATATTTTGACCTTGTGATCCGCCCGCCTCGTCCTCCCCAAAGTGCTGAGATTATAGGCATGAGCCACCTCGCCTAGCCCTATTTTTATTTTTCACTTTTTTTTGTGTGGCGGAGGGACAGAGTCTCCCTCTGTCACCCAGGCTGGACTGCAATGGTCCGATCTCAACTCACTTTAACCTCTGCTTCCCGGGTTCAAGCGATTCTGCTGCCTCAGCCTCCCGAGTAGCTGGGACTACAGGTGCCTGCCACCACACCCGGCTAATTTTTTGTATTTTTAGTAAAGATGGGGTTTTGCCATATTGCACAGTCTGGTCTTGAACTCCTGACCTCAAGTTAGCATCCTGCCTCAGCCTCCCAAAGTGCTGGGATTACAGGCATGAGCCACTGCACCTGGCAATTTTTAAACCATAAATTTGGTATTTCCTGTCTTTTTATTATTTTTTTTTATTATATTACATAATTCCAGAAGATATTTGTTTAAACTAGGATGTGCTTCATTGAAAATGGTTTTATCTTTCAGCATGAGCCTCCTGGGAAGTCAGGCCTTTTTTTTTTTGGCATCACAATGATATCCTTGGTACTTGATTTCACAGACCAGAATTATGACCCCACCAAATAGCATGTTTTCAGTAATGCCATGGTTTTCAAGTACTTCTTACCATACCAAGTAAAATAATTGGCAAGCCACTGTTCTAGATGCCTTTTCACCCTAAGCGCTAAAACAAAGGCCCATGAAATAATCAGTTCCCAGATTGGGTTTGTGTCATAAGACCACAGCGTATGTGGTGTGTCATTCCGAAGTTCCTCAGCCTTGTAGTTGAGCGATCTGACATGCTCCCATTTAGTGAGCACTAAGTGCTTTACATTTGTGGCAACATGTATGATTTTGTTCTCGCTCTAGGTAGTAGTGTCTCCATTTTACAGATGAGGAAATAGGGCCAAAGTTGCCCACTGAATGCAGATCTGTTGGCCACAGAGCTCACACTCCCCAGCAGTAGGGCCTTTCTGGGACAAAAGAAGAAATGAGAGAAGTCGTCAAATAGAGAAAGTCAGGCTGGTCCAATAGTAGAGAGTTATCTCTTTTTGTTTTTGTTTTTTTAAGTAGTAAGTTATCTTAATTGATTGTTTATAGTCACAGATCAAACTCCTTGTTCTACTCTTTCCCTCTTTACTGTACTTGACTAGTCTTTTTAAAAAGAGAGAGTTGGCCAGGCGTGGTAGCTCATTCCTGTACTCCCAGCACTTTGGGAGGCCGAGGAGCTGGACCACTTGAGGTCAGGAGTTCAAGCCTAGCCTGGTCAACATGGTGAAACCCCATCTCTACTAAGAATACAAAAATTAGCCGGGCATGGTGGTTAGCGCCTATAATCCCAGCTACTTGGGAGGCTGAGGCAGGAGAATTGCTTGAACCCAGGAGGTCTAGGTTTTGGTAAGCCAAGATCATGCCACTGCACTCCAGCCTGGGCAACAGAATGAGACTCTGTCTCAAAAAACTAAATAAATAAAAATTAAAAAAATAAAAAGTAAGAAAAAGGAGCTAACATTGCCTAAGGAACTGGAAAAAGATCTGGAGATATTATGAAAGGTAATGAAACAAACTATAGAAAGGATAATTTAATTTAAAAATTTAAAACCTAATGGTCTTCCAAGATAGATCTTCCTGAGATAATCAGGAAGTGTACATCTCTTATTTTCTTTATTTGTATTAAATACAATAATGTATTTGAAAGTCCTTTGCAGCTGGATGTGGTGGCTCACACCTATAGTCTCATCACTTTGGGAGAGTGAGGCAGGAGGATTGCTTGAGCCCATGATTTTGAGACCTGCCTGGGCAACATAGCAAGACTCTGTCTCTACAAAAAATTTAAAACTGGCCAGTTGTGGTGGCACACACCTGTGGTCCCAGCTACTGGGGAGGCTGAGGCAAAGACACATGCTTGAGCCCAGGAGATCAAGGCTGCACTGAGCCATTTTTATGCCACTGCACTCCACTTGGGCGACAGAGGGGAACTCTGTCTCAAAAAAAAAAGAAAGTACTTTGTTTTGGATATGTTTAAGTCCTAAACAAATACAAGGCATCATTAATAGTAATATAGGCTTTGAGACTTTTAGAAGAAAATATACTGTGTTGTTATTGCTGCTTTTCTAATTTGTTTCTGTTTTAGTAGGGTAGTTGATAAATTATTAAGATCCTGTTAGATGTTATAAATTGAAGAAATATGGGGCTGGGCATGGTGGCTTATGCCTCCCAGCACTTTGGGAGGCCAAGGCAGGGGGATTGCCTAAGCTCAGGAGTTTGACACCAACCTGGGCAACACAGTGAAACCCTGTCTCTACCAAAAATACAAAAAATAAGCCAGCCGTGGCAGCCTGCGCCTGTAGTCCCAACCACTCAGGAGGCTGAGGCAGGAGAATTGAACCTGGGAGGTGGAGATTGCAGTGAGCCTAGATTCAGCCACTGCACTCCAGCCTGGGCGACAGAGCGAGACTCTGGCTAATAAAAAAAAAGAAGAAATATGATACACAGAAATAGGACAGGTGTAATTCTGCAGATTCAAAGTTTTCTGCTTAAAAAAAATAAACGGGGCAGGGCACGGTGGCTCACGCCTGTAATCCCAGCACTATGGGAGGCCGGGGTGGGCACATCACCTGAGGTCAGGAGTTCGAGACCAGCTTGGCCAACATGGTGAAACCCTGTTTCTACTAAAAATACAAAATTAGCTGGGCATGATGGCGGGTGCCTGTAGTCCCAGCTACTTGAGAGGCTGAGACAGGAGAATCGCTTGAACCCAAGAGGCAGAGGTTTCAGTAAGCCGAGATCATGCCATTGCACTCCAGCCTGGGTGACAAGAACGAAACTCCAGCTCAAAAATAAAATTAAAATCAACGAGATGTTGGGATTGTGTGAAGTGAATGTTTTCCACTTTACTTCATTAGCTGTCTCTTGAATTCTGCAGCATTAAGCTTTCAAGCATTAAGCCTGTTAAATTTAGACCAGACCTAGTTTTCTTTTCCTCCTGTCCCCCAAAATCAAAGACAGCAGCTCTGCATTTCCTTTGTTTTCTCTTTTGTTTTTTTTTTGAGATGGAGTTTCACTCTTGTTGCCCAGGCTAGAGTGCTGTGGTGCAATCTCAGCTCGCTGCAACCTCCACCTCCCGGGTTCAAGCAATTTTTCTGCCTCAGCCTCCCAAGTAGATGAGATTACAGGTGCCTGCCCCCACACCCAGCTAATTTTTGTATTTTTATTAGAGACAGGGTTTCACCATGTTGGCCAGGCTGGTCTCGAACTCCTGACCTCAGGTGATCCACCTGCCTCGGCCTCCCAAAGTGCTGGGATTACAGGCGTGAGCCACCGTGCCCAGCTAACAGCTCTGTATTTTCCTGCTCAACCTATTTTGCTTTCCTTGTTTGAGAAATAACTATATGCAAACACTTACTGTGAGTGAAGCGTGCTTTATCTTCATTGTAAAACCTCAAGTCTAGGAAATGGCATGATCTGTCTCAAGCCTGACCACTGATACTCATTGGTTCCATTGGAGAGGTTTCAGCCCTTAAGGATTTTAGGCACCTACAGCAGGAGGATGAGCTAACAGGAAGATCTGAAAGAGAAAGGCTACTTTCTTTTTTAACTCCCATTTTACAGAGAGCAGCAGAACACTTTTTTTTTTTTGAGATGGAGTCTCTGTCGCCCAGGCTGGAGTGCAGTGGCGCAACCTCAGTTCACTGCAACCTCCGCCTCCCGGGTTCAAACGATTCTCCTCCCTCAGCCTCCCAAAGAGCTGAGACTACAGGTGCACACCTCCACGCCTGGCTAATTTTTTGTATTTTAGTAGAGAGGTGGGTTTCACCATGTTGCCCAGGCTGGTCTCAAACTCCTGAGCTCAGACAATCTGCCTACCTCGGGCTCCCAAATTGCTAGGATTACAGGTATGAGTCACCGCACCCAGCCCAAAACACGTTTTTGAAACATGAATTATTATTAAGCATTTCTCAGAAAATCATTCTGCCCTCACTTAGCTTCTGGCACCACCTGCTGGCCATTTTGTTTTTTCAAAGCTGCAACATTGTACGTAGGTCTGTTTAACCTCAATGTTGTTTGGCCCTTAGCTGTTTATTAGGTCATTGTTTTGAGATCTGTGGTTTCATCTCCTTATTAAGGAAGAGACAAGACTGAATAAGCAGGTAATTGGCCCTCCTAATTCTTGTCTCAACCTCTTAAATGTTATATAAATAAGAAACAGACTGGGCATGGTGGCTCATGACTGTAATCCCTGTCACCTCTGTGAGGCTGAGGCAAGCAGATTGCTTGAGTTGAGTTTGAGACCAGCCTGGGCAACATGATGAAACCCCATCTCTACTAAAAACACACCCACAAAAATAATAATAACCAGACGTGGTGGGGGAAGGGGGCACCTGTAATTCCAGCTACTCGGGATGCTGAGGCAGGAGAATCAGTAGAACTTGGAAGGCAGAGGTTGCAGTGAACTGAAATCACGCCATTGCACTCCAGCCTGGGGACAGGGTGAGACTCCTTCTCAAAATATAAAAATAATAATAATGCAGAGCCTCAGCTGTGCACGGTGGCTCACACCCGTAAGCCCAGCACTTTGGGAGCCCGAGGCAGGTGGATTACCAGAGGTCAGGAGTTCGAGACGAGCCTGGCCAACATGGTTAATCTTGTCTCTACTAAAAATACAAAAATGAGTTAGGCATGGTGGCGCATGGCAGTAATCCCAGCTACTGGGGAGGCTGAGGCAGGAGAATCGTTTCAATCTGAGAGGTGGAGGTTGCAGTGAGCCAAGATCATGCCACTGCATTGCAGCCTGGGCAACAAAGCGAGACTCTGTCTCAAAGAAAAAAAAAAAGAAAGAAATGCAGAGCCTCAAGTCTTGCCCCAGACCTAATGAACCAGCATTACAATTCGCAAGACTCCCAGGTGATTTTTATGTACGTTAAAGCTTGCATGGTGGGACTGGCTGGTGAACACTTTAACAATCATCTTTCCTTTTTCTTTTTTTAACAATCATCTTTCCTAAAACACCCTGTTTCAGTTAGTCTCCGCATCCGTTCCTTCAGTTAGTTTTAATTAAGTTGCTGCAAGGTTGATGTACCATGAAAGTTGTAGCTAAGGAAAACTAGTGCTTTACCTTTCAAAAAAAAACACTTAAACAATGAATTTTAGATAAATGGCATTCAGAAGGCAGGTCCAGAGATTGACATCTCATGCTTTCCTGAAAATAGATTCAAATATCCTTTATTTTATTTTAGACAAAGTCTCGCTCTGTAGGCCACGCTGGAGTGCAGTGGCATGATCGTGGCTTACCGCAACCTCCACCTCCCGGGTTCAAGCAATTCTCCTGCCTCAGCCTCCCGAGTAGCTGGGATTACAGGCATGTGCCACTGCACCCAGCTAATTTTTTGTATTTTTAGTAGAGATGGGGTTTCACCATGTTAGCCACGCTGGTCTTGAACTCCCAACCTCAGGTAATCCGCCCCGCTCAGCCTCCCAAAGTGCTGGGATTACAGGCATGAGCCACCATGCCCGGCCTCAAATATCCTTTATCATTTTCAGAGACACGAAATCAAAGGCTTTACCATCCTCTTCTCCCCAGAGTGAGAGCTTTTGATGACACAGTATCACCTCCTACATCTAGGCTTTTATTTTTGGGTTGTTTTTTTTTTTTTTTTTTTTTAAATAAAAGAGATAGGTCAGTTACAGTGGCTCATGCCTGTAATCCCAACACTTTTGGAGGCTGAGGCGGGCGGATCATGAGGTCAGGAGATTGAGACCATCCTGGCTAACATGGTGAAACCTCGTCTCTCCTAAATACACAAAAAATTAGCTGGGCATGGTGGCACGTGCCTGTAGTCCCAGTTACTTGGGAGGCTGCGGCAGAAAAATCGCTTCAACCCAGGAGGTGGAGGTTGCAGTGAGATGAGATCGCACCACTGAACTCCAGCCTGGGTGACAAAGCGAGACTCCGTCTCAAAAACAAAACAGAGATGGAGTCTCACTGTGTTGCCCAAGCTGATCTTGAACTCCCAGCCTCATACAATACTCTCACTTCAGCTTCCCAAGTAGCTGGGATTACAGGCACCCACTACCATACCCAACTAATTTTTTTTTTTTTTTTTTTTTTTTGAGGTGGAGTTTCACTCTTGTTGCCCAGGCCAGAGTGCAATGGCATGATCTCAGCTCACTGCAACCTCTGCCTCCCAGTTCAAGCAATTCTCCCAGCTCAGCCTCCCAAGTAGCTGGGATTATAGGCGCCCATAGCCACACCCAGCTAATTTATTTTTTAGATGGAGTTTCGCTCTTGTTGCCCAGGCTAGAGTGCGATTGTGCTTTCTCAGCTAACCACAGCCTCCACCTTCCGGGTTCAAGCGATTCTCCTGCCTCAGCCTCCCAAGTAGCTGGGATTACAGGTACGCGCCACCACGCCTGGCTAACTTTGTATTTTAGTAGAGGCGGAGTTTCTCCATGTTGGTCAGGCTGGTCTCAAACTCCCAACTTCAGGTGATCTGCCTGCCTCGGCTTCCCAAAGTGCTGGGATTACAGGCGTGAGCCACCACACCTGGCCCAATTTTTTGTATTTTTCATAGAGACGGAGTTTCGCCATGTTGGCCAGGCTAGTCTCGAACTCCTGACCTCAGGTGATCCACCTGCGCCGGCCTCCTAAAGTGCTGGGATTACAGGCGCAAGCCACCATGCCCAGACTATTTTGTTTTTTAGAGATGAGATCTCCCCATGTTGCACAGGCTGGACACAGCTCCTGTGCTCAAGCAATCCTCCCACCTCAGCCTCCCAAGTAGCTGGGACTGTAGGCTATATCTTTTAGTTTTAATCTGTGATTGTTTGCTCCAGCCACAGGCCTTGTTGCAGAGTTGAACATGCCATCCCTGCAGATAGTCTGTCTTGGTTTGGGCTGAATGTGGAAGCTGGAGGAGGGGGGTATGCTGACCAGATCTAGTGATGAAGGAGGCCACTCAGTAGCACTTAGGTTTCAGGTCTTACAGCAAGCTCTCCAGGAGGTTGAGGGGCATAAAAAGTTTGAGAACCCCTGCTCTGTAGTATGTTATCCATCCTCAGCTATGGCACATATCCTGTTTGTGCACATCTTCATTTCTCTTTTTTGCTGCAAACTCTTCAAGCTCCCTGAAGCCCATGCCTGACACTCAATAGATGTTTAAAATATTCTTGCACAAATTAATGTTCCCTTTTGTAAATTCCTTAGACTTGTTATCTCTGAACTTAACCAAATTGGAAGGTACTCGGGCAATGATGGGAGCTTTCACCTTAACTTCAATCAGCCATTCAGTGCAGAAGCCATCTTCAAAGGAAAGGTAGAGCCGAGGGAGTCAGGGTAGAGCACCAGCCCTACCCTGAAGCTCACATTTGAAGAAAGGAACTGGGGCAGAGCTGTCATGACTGCTGGTTTCCTCTTACTAGCACTTCTGTGTACCATTTTTCTTTATCTCTTTTTCATGTCACAGTTAGCTATAATTTGAGCTGCTTTTATTGTTCCCTAAAGACTGGATCATTCTGTGAGTATCACAAAAACTGAAATCCAATTCGGTTTTCTTTTTGGGCTTTGGGGAAGTGGAACTATGGGCGTGTTTGTCATTTTTAGCAGTCATTGGAATAGGGCCAAAGCTCCAGGAGATACTAAAAGTGTCTAGAATTGTCTGATTGGCTGTTGGAATTAACTGTTAAACAAAGCAGCCAGTAACTGAACACGGGGAACCTTCTTGAACCCCAGTTGGGTGGGAGACCTTCCAGTGTGTCTAGCAGCTCTGAACTAGGACAAAAAGGTAGAGATTCAAACACTGGACTGGTGACAAAGCAGTCGATAAAAGCACTTTCCTCTCCATCCTTTGTCTGGGAGTCTCGCCTTGTCTTGGGATCACTTCCTCTCTTTGTCATTATACTATGCGCCAGTGCTGTCCTGCCTGGTCAGATTTACCAGCTAGCGGATGAGAAACTCCGAGAGAGGTGTGGGGCTCATGTTCCATAATGAATTGAATCTGGCACTACAGGCTGCCTGATACACAAAGGGATTTTGTTTTGTGGATCGAAAACAGGAATAAGGAAAGATAAGTTTTGGATATTGACTTAGTTTATTCACTTAATTATTCGTAGATAAGGAGATTCTTTGTTGTAGAGAGTTCAGAAGAAGTGCCCGGGTTTAGAAAAACATATTATTTATGTTTTTCTAAGCCATTTCATTTTATATGCATTTCATACACATTAAAACCAATTTTTAAAACACCACTTTCCTTGGCATGCTCCATTTTGAAGTATATCCCTTCACAGTCATGGAGCACCTTGCCAATACCATCTTTTAAAAAAGAAATTTTTTTCCTGCTAAGCAGTCTGGGGGAAGAAAAAAAATTTTTTTTTGCTTTTCTTTGACTTTTTTATTGCTTTTGTTTTGTTTTGTTTTTGAGACAGGGTCTCACTGTGTCACCCAGGCTGAATGCAATGGCGCAATCACAGTTGACTGCAGCCTCAACCTGCCAGGCTCAAGCCACCCTCCCATCTCAGCTTCCTGAGTAGCGGAACTACAGGCTCAGACTACCACACCCAGCTAATTTGTTATTTTTTTGTAAAGGTGGGGTCTCACTATGTTGCCCAGGCTGTGCTTTTCTTTTTACACTACACAAGTGTAGGCAGTACCATCTTAATTATCAACCACTAGGACTTACAACACATTGATTATCACAAGAAGAACACATGGGTTTAGATCGTAATGTTAGTCATGGAACTAAAAACTAGCATTGGCATTATATTTATTTCCCATAGAAATAGCAGAAGTAGGCCAGGCGTGATGATTCACGCCTGTAATCCCAGCACTTTGGGGACTGAGGCAGGTGGATGATGAGGTCAAGAGATCGAGACCATCCTGGCCAACATGGTGAAACCCCGTCTCTACTAAAAATACAAAAATTAGCTGGGCGTGGTGGTATGCACCTGTAGTCCCAGCTACTCGGGAGGCTGAAGCAGGAGAATCACTTGAATCCGGGAGGCAGACGTTGCAGTGAGCCTCGATCATACCACTGCACTCCAGCCTGGGCGACAGAGTGAAGACTCCCATCTCAAAAAAGAAAAAGAAAAAAATAGCAGAAGTAGAGATGAAGAATATTGTATTGTCATTCTAAAGGTGACCAGGGTCATCTCAGTATCAGCTATACTGGTTATTAATGTAGAAGCTTACATGTAAAGTAACAGGAAATGTGCATGTTTACAAGAAAGCAATGCCTGATTCTGTGTCTGTATCCAGCTTCCTCCTGGGTGGGTATCTGGATTTCACAGTGGGCTCAGGAGATGGCAGCAGGCTCAGGGGAAGTTGACCAAGGATGAGAAGAACGGGCTGAAAGCAAACCTGGGGAATAATCTGCTGGATATCCGGATACCTTAGAAGCTGGCTCCCACCTAGATCAGAGACCAGTTGCCATGACTACAGTTTACAAGTTTCAAATAGTAAAAGAAGCTATTTAGAGCCTCATGAGGCAGTTGTTTAAAAGGGCAGCACAGGCTGGGCACGGTGGCTTATACCTGTAATCCCAGCGCTTTGGGAGGCTGAGGTGGGTGGATCACCAGAGGTTGGGAGTTCGAGACCAGCCTGACCAACATGGAGAAACCCCATCTCTACTAAAAATACAAAATTAGCCAGACATGGTGGCACATGCCTGTAGTCTCAACTACTCTGGAGGCTGAGGCAAGAGAATCACTTCGACCTGAGAGGCAGAGGTTGCGGTGAGCTGAGATCATACTATTGCACTCCAGCCTGGGCAACAAGAGCAAAACTCCATCTCAAAAAAAAAAAAAAGGCAGCACATCTGTGTTTAGTGCCTATGTAATCCTCAATAAAGACGCTCTAAACAAGTGGTACGTTTGCAGTTCCCATAATCCACCTGGGTGACAGATTTTACTACAAATCAGTCTCAGGCCTTGAAATGTATCAACAAAGCCCTTTCCAGAATACCTTTTTCTCTTTCTTTTTTTTTTTTTTTTTTGAGGTGGAGTCTTACTCTGTTGCCCAGGCTGGAGTGTAGTGGCAAGATCTCAGCTCACTGCAACCTCCGCCTTCTGGGTTGGAGGGATTCTCCTGCATCAGCCTCCCAAGTAGCTGGGAGTACAGGTGCACACCACCATGCCATGCTAATTTTTATATTTTCAGTAGAGACAGGGTTTCACCATGCTGGCCAGGCTGGTCTCAAATCCTAACCTTGTGATCTGCCCACCTTAGGCTCCCAAAGTGCTGGGATTACAGGCATGAGCCATCTCGCCCAGCCTCTCTGATCTTTTTTAAGCATACATGAAATAGATGAGAGGGCTAATTCACCCATTTTCCAGCTGAGAAAGCAGGCCAGGTTGCAACTTGCCCCTGTTTGCATGGAAGGCCTTTCAGATCCTTCTACCTTTTGCCCGTTAAAAACAAAAACCGGCCAGGCAGGCACAGTGGCTCATGCCTGTAATCCCAGCACTTTGGGAGGCCAAGGTGGGCGGATCACCTTAGGTCGGAGTTTGAGACCAGCCTGGCTAACATGGTGAAACTCCATTTCTACTAAAAGTGCAATAAATTAGCCGGGTATGGTGCCTGTAATCCCAGCCACTTGGGAGGCTAAGGCAGGAGAATCGCCCAAACTCGGGAGGCAGAGGTTGCAGTGAGCCAAGATCGCACCATTGCACTCCAGCTTGGGCAACAAGAGCAAAACTCCATCTCAAAAAAAAAAAAAAGGCCAGGCACGCTGGCTCACGCCTATAATCCCAGCACTTTGGGAGGCCAAGGGGGGGTGGATCACAAGGTCAGGAGATGGAGACCATCCTGGCTAACATAGTGAACCCTTGTCTTTACTAAAATACAAAAAATTAGCCAGGTGTGGTGGCGTACACCTGTAGTCCCAGTTACTCAGTAGGCTGAGGCAGGAGAATCGCTTGAACACAGCAGACAGAGGTTGCAGGTGGAGATTGCAGTGAGCCGAGATAGCGCCACTGCACTCCAGCCTGGGCAACAGAGCAGGACTCCATCTCAGAAAAAAAAAAAAAAACCTGTGGGATTTGCCATATCCTTACAGCTACTATTCTTTTGTTAACTAAGTCGTTTCAACTTTATGTCACCAGTGGCTATTTAAATCTTTTATTGTTAAATAACACTGTCCTTTTTTTTTTTCCTTAAGTTATTGGGGTACAAGTGATATTTGGGTTACATAAGTTCTTTAGTGATAATTTGTGAGATTTTGGTGTACATATCACCCAATATACACTGCACCATATTTGTAGTCTTTTAATCCCTCGCCCCCTTCCACTCTTCCTCTGGAGTCCCTAAAGTCGGTTGTATCATTCTTCTTGTTTGTTTTTGAGAGGGAGTTTGGCTCTTTTGCACAGGTTGGAGTGAAGTGCTGTGATCTTGGCTCACTGCAAACTCTACCTCCACCACCACCACCACCCCAAGTTCAAGCAATTCTCCTGCCTCAGCCTCCCGAGTAGCTGGGATTATAGGCACTCGCCACCACTCCCAGCTAATTTTCATATTTTTACTATAGACAGGGTTTCACCTTGTTGGCCAGGCTGGTCTTGAACTCTTGACCTCAGGTGATCCACCCCTTTGGCCTCCCAAAGTGCTGGGATTACAGGCTGAGCCACTGCACTGGGCCCATTGTATCATTCTTATGCCATCGTGTCCTCATAGCTTAGCTCCCACCTATCAGTGAAGACATACAATGTTTGGTTTTCCATTCCTGAGTTACTTCACTTGGAATAATAGTCTCCCATCTCATCCAGGCCACTGCAAATGGTGTTAATTCATTCCTTTTTATGGCTGCATAGTATTCCATCATGTATATATGTGTGTGTGTGTGTGTGTGTGTATATATATATATATATATGTGGCTCACACCTGTTTTTTATATATATATATATCACAGTTTATATATATATATATGTGTTTATATATATACACGTGTTTTTTATATATATACACACATATATATGTTTTATATATATACACACACACATATATATGTTTTTTATATATATATATATATATATATTTTCACAGTTTATCCACTCATTGATGGGCATTTGGGTTGGTTCCACAATTTTGCAATTGTGAATTGTGCTGCTATAAACATGCTTGTGCAAGTATCTTTTTTCAATAATGACTTCTTTTCCTCTGGGTAGATACCCAGTAATGGGATTGCTAGATCAAATGGTAGTTCTACTTTTAGTTCTTTAACGAATCTCCACACTGTTTTCCATAGTGGCTGTACTAGTTTACATTCCCACCAGCAGTGTAGAAATGTTCCTTGTTCACCTCTTCCATGCCAACATCTACTGCTTTTTGATTACAGCAATTCTTGCAGGAGTAAGGTGGTATCACATTGTGGTTTTGATTTGCATTTCCCTAATCATTAGTGATGTTTAGCATTTTTTCATGTTTGTTGACCATTTGTGTATCTTCTTTGAGAATTTGTATATCTTCTTCTGTCACCAGGCTGGAGTGCAGTGGCGCAATCTTGGCTCACTGCAGCCTCCGCCTCCCGGGTCCAAGCGATTCTCCTGCCTCAGCCTCCCGAGTCGCTGGGACTACGCGCCTGGCTAATTTTTGTATTTTTTTAGTAGAAACAGAGTTTCACCATATTGGACAGGCTGGTCTGGAACTCCTGACCTCATGATCCACCTGTCTCGGCCTCCCAAAGTGCTGGGATTACAAGCGTGAGCCACCGCACCCAGCCTTTTTTCTTTAAGCTATCTATTTCCCCAAATATTTCTCCCTTCATTTCTTGTATCATTTTTTTGATTTCCTTACATTGGGCTTCACCTTTCTCTGGTCTCTCCCTGATTAGCTTCCTGAATTCTTTTTCAGGTAAATCAGGGGTTTCTTCTTGGTTTAGATCTATTGCTGGTGAACTAGTGTGTTTTTTGGGGAGTGTTGAAGAGCCTTGTTTTGTCATATTAGCAGGGTTGGTTTTCTGGATCCTTCTCATTTGGGTAGGCTCTGTCAGAGGGAAGGTCTAGGGCTGAAGACTGTTTAGATTCTCTTGTCCCAGAGGGTGTTCTCCTGATGTAGTACTCTGCCCCTTTTCCTGTGGATGTGGCTTCCAGTGAGCCGAACTTGCAGTGATTATTGTCTCTCTTTTGGGTCTAGCCACCCAGCAAGTCTTCCTAGTTCCTGGCTGGTACTGGAGGTTATCTGCACAGAGTCCTGTTATATGAACCGTCAACGGGGTCTCTCAACCATGGATACCAGTGCCTGTTCTGGTGGAGGTGGCAGAGGGTACCATGGACTCTGTGAGGGTCCTTAGCTTTGGTGGTTTAATGCTCTATTTTTGTGCTGGTTGGCCTCTTGCCAGGAGGTGGTGCTTTCCAGAAAGCATCAGCTGTGGTAGTATGAGGGAGGAACCAGCAGTGGGTGGGGCCCTAGAACTCCCAAGATTAGCCCTTTGTCTTCCTACCAGGGTGGATAGGGAAGGACCATCTGGTGGGGGACAGGGCTAGGCGTGTCTGAGCTCACTCTCCTTGGGCAGGTCTTGCTGCAGCTGCTGTCTGGGATGAGATTGAGATTCCCAGGTCACTGGAGTTGTGTACCTAGGAAAATTGTGGCTGCCTCTGCTGAGTCATGCAGGTTATCAGTGAAGTGGCAGAAAGCCGGCAGTCACAGGCCCAGCTCTCAGGCAAATGGAAGGGCCAGTCTCACTCCCACCATGTCCCCCTCAACAGCCCCCAGTCTGTTTCCAGGCAGAGGATGAGATAGGCTTAAAAACTTGCCCGAAGCTATTCGCCTCCCAGCTGTAAGAAAAGGGCTGTAGTTTCCCCCACCCGTTGAAGCCTGCATGCCCGATTGGTGCCCTTCCCCAATTTCCGGCCAGGAGGCTTTTCGCCTTGTTCAAATTGTTACAAAGTTCAACTAGAGAATTCCTTCTCCCTGTGGAGTTTTCCCCCCTGCTTCTCTGACCACCCTCCCTCCCAATGGATCCCTGTGGTGCCATGTAGGAATGGGCTGCTTGGGGACCCAGTGAGCTCCCAGGGCCTTTCTGCTGCTTCCTCTACCCCTGTTTTGCTTGGCTGGTTCTAACTCAGCTCTGGTAAAGTCAGAAACTTCTCCTGCAAACAGACCTTCACCTTCTCCAGTGGAGGGTGTATGTTCGGGAGAGGAGGGTCTCCCTTTCCCATTTTCACAGTTGGGGCACTCACATTATTTGGGGGTCTCCTGGGTCCAGCAGGAGCAGTCTACTTCCTTCAGAGGGTCTGTGGATCCTCTCAGGATTGCTGGTTTGTTCTTGCAGTTGATCTGGAGCTAAAATTCACAATGCAAGCCTCTGCATGCTGCTCTGTCTGAAGCTGCAATCTAGTCCTGCCTCCTGTCCACCATGATCTCAGAAGCTTCCATGCAAATAAATTATGATCACAAGGTCCCACAATACGCTGTCTGCAAGCTGAGGAGCAAGGATAGCCAGTCCAAGTCCCGAAACTGAAGAACGTGGAGTCTGATGTTCAAGGGCAGGGAACATCCAGCATGGGAGAAAGATGTAGGCTGAGAGGCTAGGCCTGTCTTATCTTTTAAAATCTTCTCTAACTAACCTGTAAGTTCCGTGAAGACAGTCTAGCTCTTTTCATCTCAGGTCCCTCACTATGCCTAACCAAGGACCTTATTTAAAGTTAGTTGAGGCTGAGCGCCATGGCTCATGCCTGTAATTCCAGCACTTTGGGAGGCTGAGGCGGGTGGATCATGAGGTCAGGAGTTCAACACTAGCCTGGCCAAGATGGTGAAGCCCTGTCTCTACTAAAAATACAAAAATTGCTGGGTGTGGTGGTGGGTGCTTGTAATCCCAGCTACTTGTGAGGCTAAGGCAGAGAATTACTTGAACCTGGGAGTCGAAGGTTGCAGTGAGCCGAGATTATGCCTCTGCACTCCCGCCTGAGTGACAGAGCGAGACTCCGTCTCACACACAAAAAAGAAGTTGACAGGCTGGGTGCACTGGCTCACGCCTGTAATTCCAGCATTTTGGGAGGCTGAGGCAGGTGGATTACCTGCCCTTAGGGGTTTAAGACCAGCCTGGGAAACATGGTGAAACCCCATCTCTACAAAAAATAATTACCAGGCGTGGTGGTGTTCCTGTAGTCCCAGCTGGGAGACTTACCTGACCCTGGGGAAGTCAAGGCTGCAGTAAGCTATGATCACACCACTGCAGTCCAGCCTGCGCGACAGAGTGAGACGCTTGTCTCAAAAAAAAAAAAATTAGTTGACTTGGTAGTTCCAATGATGAGTACCAGGTGGACCATATTACTGGCAGTGCATCCAGGGGAACAACAATCATGACATTGATTGATAGTGATGTCTACTATGTCAGACTGTTTAAGCTCAGCTATAAAATAGACTCTTAGCCGGGTGCAGTGGCTCACACATGTAATCCCACCACTTTGGGAGGCTGAGGCAGGAGGATCACCTGAGGTCAGGAGTTCAAGACCAGCCTGGCCAACATCGTGAAACCTCGCCTCTACTAAAAATGCAAAAATTAGCCAGGTGTGGTGGTATGCGCCTGTAATCCCAGCTACTTGTGGGGCTGAGGCAGGAGAATCGCTTGAACCCAGGAGGCAGAGGTTGCCATGATCACACCATTGCACTCCAGCCTGGGAGACGAGAGTGAGACCTCGTCTCAAAATAAATAATTAATTAATTAAATAAATAAAATAGACTCTCATACTGTCAGTCTTTACATTTTGATTTCAGAGATTCTCAAACATTTAAAATACAAGCACTTGACCCAGATCCTAATTCTTGATGCACTGTTTAATATACCTTTATCAAATTACAGCCCCATTCCTTTGAATTTCTTTGGTTTTTTTTGTTTTGTTTTGTTTTGAGACAGAGTCTCTGTCACCAGGCTGGACTGCAGGGCTGCAAACTCTGCTCACTACAACTTCTGCTTCCCGGGTTCAAGCAATTATCTGCCTCAGCCTCCCAAGTAGCTGGGATTACAGGCGCCCACCACCACACCCGACTAATTTTTATATTTTTAGTAGAAACAGGGTTTCACCATCTTGGCCAGGCTGGTCTTGAACCTCCTGACCTCGTGATCTACCCATCTCAGCCTCTCAAAGTACTGGGATTACAGGCATGAGCTACCGCACCCAGCCTGAATTTCACACTCAAAATCTCTCCTTAAATACTATGCAGCCATAAAAAACGATGAGTTTGTGTCCTTTGTAGAGACACGGATGAACCTGGAAACGATCATTCTCAGCAAACTGACACAAGAACAGAAAATCAAACACCGCATGTTCTCACTCATAGGTGGTTGTTGAACAATGAGAACATGTGGACACAGGGAGGGGAGCATCACACACTGGGGTCTGTCGGGGGGAAATAGGGGAGGGACAGCGGGGGGTGGGGAGTTGGGGGAGAGATAGCATGGGGAGAGATGCCAGATATAGGTGATGGGGAGGAAGGCAGCAAATCAAACTGCCATGTGTGTACCTATGCAACAATCTTGCATGTTCTTCACAAGGACTCCAAAACTTAAAATGCAATTAAAAAAAAAAGAAACCACAATTATAAACAATGTTGACCAAAAAAAAAAACCTCTCCTTAGAAAACAGCACCCCTGGATGCTTGGAAGATATTTTTGGTCTATTGCAAAAAAATATGTATTAACTGGCAGGGCATGGAGCGGTAACATGGCAGACAGTACCAGGCTGAGGAGAGGGGTGTCTTGCTAGATAATCTGTCTCCACTCATTTCCTAAATCCCCCCAGTAACAGATGGGTCATCATTTGAATTGCTTTATAAAAAGCTGTCTTGGAATCTGAAGCATAATCTTGAGGGCAGATGCCTCTTACTGAAAGCTCTCCTTATTCATCTAACCCAGGTCCTCAGCCAGCAGAGCCACGTTCCTTATGAGCACCGCAGGTTTATTTCATTTTCCTACACCACTGACCCGAATATGCCCAGCGCCATGGGGACTCCGGCTTTGGGAGAAGCTGAGGTTGTTATCCCCAGGAATAGCTGTCACTCCGGTCCAGATGGCAGGCAAGAAGGACTATCCTGCACTGCTTTCCCTGGATGAGAATCAACTCGAAGAGCAGTTTGTGAAAGGACACGGTCCAGGGGGCCAAGCAACCAACAAAACCAGCAACTGTGTGGTGCTAAAGCACATCCCCTCAGGCATCGTCGTAAAGGTAGAGGACAAAAGCCACTGAGGGGGAGAGGCCCCACCCAAGGGTTCCACGGCCCCAGAGATTTGTCCCGAGTGTGAATGGGACCAGCTGAAGTGCATATCTCATTCTGGCGCGAGCCCCCTCTACCAGCTGGGTGGTAGAGGGCACTGCAGATGTCATCCCATCCCTGAGCCTTTCCGCCTACAACAACCTGGGAAGCCTGCTTCCAGGATCTTTGGGAGCCAGGGTATGGCTGCCATCCTTGGATCTGGCAGACAGCACTGGTGCTTGGCTGCTGCCCCGGAAGCAGCAAGTTGACAAAGCTAAGCAGTGGCTGATAAAGGCAGGCGCCCGGGCAGTGTGGTTCTTTCAAAGCTACTCCCGCTGCAGGATGGCTGCCGAGATCTCCAGCATTACTGTGGGCTCCAAATCCCTGAGGAGGCAGCAAGCAGGCCTGGGTTGTTGGCTAGCAGTCCCAGCCCTTAGCTGACGTGGCTGGTTAACGTTAGGGTGGCCACATCCTCCGTGCCTCTGTCCCCTTTGGTAAATGTCGGTAATACCTCCCCAGCCTGGCCAACATGGTGAAACCCCATCTCTACGAAAAATACAAAAATTAGCTGGGCATGGTAGTATGCGCCTGTAATCCCAGCTACTCAGGAGGCTGACGCAAGAGAATCGCTTAAACCCAGGAGACAGAGGTTGCAGTGAGCTGAGATCACACTACAGCACTCCAGCCTGGGCAACAGAGCAAGACTTCTTCTTTAAAAAAAAAAAAAGCCAAGCCTGGTCAGAGGGGCTCCCAGTCCATCTGCCTCATGGATCACCAGAGAGCCCTGGAAGCAGCACAGAGAGAGCCAAGGCAGGTGTTTCATGTATCAGGATACTGGCAGCAGATACTCACAGGTCATGGAAACGTGTGGGGGGGACTGTTCTAAGCAGCATTAACTGCAATCCCCATAACCCCATGTTCATGATTTCCATCACGGTACAGGTGTGGAATCTGGGGCACAGAGACGTTAAATGACCTGCCCAAGGTCCTGTAACTTAGTAGTCAGTTCACACCATATACCAAGTCCACATTCCTAACAGCTGCACTTCACTGCTGGGTGATTTTGTTTCGCCCATTGCCTAGGCTGGAGTGCAATGGTGTGATCTCAGCTCACCGCAACCTCTGCCTCCCAGGTTCAAGCCATTCTCCTGCCTCAGCATCCAGAGCAGCTGGGATCACAGGTGTGCACCGCCATGCCCAGCTTTTTTTTTTTTTTTTTTTGTATTTTAGTGGAGACAGGGTTTCTCCATGTTGGTCAGGCTAGTCTCAAACTCCCGCCCTCAGGTGATCTGCCCACCTTAGCCTCCCTTAAAGTGCTGGGATTACAGGAGTGAGCCACCATGCCCAGCCTCACTGCCAGGATTTTGAGCCACAAGCATACCATGTAAAACCTCAATCACTTTTCTTTTCCTCTTTGAAAAATGTCATTCACTGGGGGAAGGAGAGGGAAAAAGAAAAAAACGTCATTCATGAGTAAAATTCTGAAACCTGACAGTTAATTTTTGTTTAACATATTTTACTTAACTCATTCCAAATTTGCTTTCAGTATTATTCTTTCACTGTAATTTCATAGAATTTTCTTTTTTTTTTTTTTTTTTGAGACAGTCTTGCTCGTCACCCAGGCTGGAGTGCAATGGCACAATCTCGGCTCACTGCAATCTCTGCCTCCCAGGTTCAAGCAATTCTGCCTCAGCCCTGCCAAGTAGCTGGGATTACAGGCACCCACCACTACTAGCAGCTTATTTTTGTATTTTTAGTAGATTGGGGTTTCATTATGTTGGCCAGGCTGGTCTTTGAACTCCTGACCTTGTGATCCGCCCACCTTGACCTCCCAAAGTGCTGAGATTACAGGCGTGAGCTACCACGTCCGGCCATTCTTGTTTTGTTTTTATTTTTAAAAGACAGGGTCTTGCTTCATCACCCAGGCTGGAGTGCAGTGGTGCGATCAGGGCTCAGTGTAGCCTCAAATGCCTGGGCTCAAGCAGTCCTCCCACCTCAGCCTCCTGAGTAGCTGGGACTGGAGGCATGCACCACCACACTCAGTTGTTTTGTTTTTTGGGTTGTTTTTTGAGACAGAGTCTTGCTCTGTCACCCAGGCTGGAGTGCAGTAGTGCAATCTCAGCTCACTGCAACCTCCGCCTCCTGGGTTCAAGCGATTCTCCTGCCTCAGCCTCCCAAGTAGCTGGGATTACAGGTGCCCGCCACGATGCCCGGCTCATTTTTTTGTAATTAGAGACAGGGTTTCACCATGTTGGCCAGGCTGGTTTCGAACTCCTGACCTCAAGTGATCCACCTGCCTCACCTCCCAAAGTGCTGGGATTACAGGCATGAGCTACTGTGTCCAGCCACCCAATTAATTTTTAAA
This sequence comes from Ateles fusciceps, assembly GCA_036589455.1. Classification (NCBI taxonomy): domain Eukaryota; kingdom Metazoa; phylum Chordata; class Mammalia; order Primates; family Atelidae; genus Ateles; species Ateles fusciceps. The sequence goes on along the minus strand of JAZHEH010002317.1, from coordinate 3,649,959 downwards.
TTTTTGGCAGAGATGGGGGTTCTCGCTCTGTTGCCCACGCTGGTCTCAAACTCCAGCCCTCAAGTGATTCTCCCATTTTGGCACCCCCAAAGCATTGAGATTATAAGCATGAGCTACTACGCCTGGCTTAGGATTTATCTTTTATCAAACAGCTTTGCAAGGCACTCATTCACCTATAATAACTAAGGCATTACACAGTGAATGAGTTATGGTTGACTAATAAAGATGCTATTTTCTTCCTTCAGACAGAACTTTATGCTTAGGAATGATGCACACAAAGTGGTTGTTCACTGGCCACAAACTAGATACGTCAGTTGATACTTTTATAATCATTGTGGGACTTTAAGATATTTGAAGGCCACTGTTGCTTCTAAACAAAATAGTACTCCTAATGATTAAAACAATCACAGCGACAGCCACATAATACAGCAAGAGTGTGGGACACAGCAGAGGCCATGGGGCAGAGGCAGGAACGGGGCTGGTCTTCACTGTCACTGACTCGTGGGAACTCCTGATAAGGGGCTTTCCCTCCTAGGTTTGTCCCTCTCTATAAAGCTTACAGGATGTCATGACCAGCCTGGCCAACATGGTAAAACCCCATCTCTACTAAAAATACAAAAATTAGCTGGGCGTGGCGGTGTGCGCCTGTAATCCCAGCTACTTGGGAGGCTGACGCAGGAGAACTGGTTGAACCCAGGAGGCGGAGGTTGCAGTGAGCTGAGATGGTGCCATTGCACTCCAGCCTGGACAACAAGAATGAAACTCTGTCTCAAAAAATAAATACATACATACATAAATAAAAAGCAAACAGGTTGAATTTAATAACTTCTGAGGTCAGTCCTGTCCATCTTGTAACATCTTGTGGTTTTCACATTATAAAATATTCTCTTACAGTGCCATCAGACAAGATCAGTTGATCAAAACAGAAAGCTAGCTTGGAAAATCCTACAAGAGAAAGTGGATGTTTTCTACAATGGTGAAAACAGTCCTGTTCACAAAGAAAAACAAGAAGCAGCGAAGAAAAAGCAAGAAAAAAAAAAAGAGCAAAGGAAACCCTGGAAAAGAAAGAAGCTACTGAAAGAACTATGGGAATCAAGTAAAAAGGAAGATAACAAAGTTATTTAAATGGTACACCTTAAACTACAGTGAACAGAGACCTACATGATTCAAGAATAAAACTCGGCCAGGCGCAGTGGCTCACACCTGTAATCCCAGCACTTTGGGTGGCTGAGGCAGGCAGATCACTTGAGGTCAGGAGTTCTAGATCAGCCTGGCCAACATGATGAAACCCCATCGCTACTAAAAAGTACAAAAAATTAGCCAGGTGTGGTGGCGGGCACCTATAATCCCAGCTACTCAGGAGGCTGAGGCAGGAGAATTGTTTGAACCTGGGAGGCAGAGGTTGCAGCAAGCTGAGATCGCGCCACTGCACTCAAGCCTGGGCCATGCCCGGGCAACACCGAGACTCCATCTCAAAAAAGAATGAAACTAGGTTGAGCACAATGACACATGCCTATAATCCCAGCATTTTGGGAGGCTGAGGCAAGAGAATCGCCTGAGCCCAAGAGCTCAAGATTACAGTCTGCTGTGAGCACCACTGCACTCCAGCCCATGTGACAGAGTACGACCATGTCTCTAAAAAATAAAACTATAGAGGGAGAAGGAAGTGGTGAAAAAAATAAATAAAACTGTAACACAAAATCAGTACTACACAAGGATAGGCAGTTGGAGGGGCTCTGTTTCTTCCCCTGGGTGGTAGTTAGAAGTGTGTTCCCATATTTCTTTCTTTTTTTTTTTAAGAGACAGGGTTTCACCACGTTGGCCAGGATAGTCTCCATCTCTTAACCTCGTGATCCGCCCACCTTGGCCTCCCAAAGTGCTGGGATTACAGGTGTGAGCCACCACACCCGGCCTGTTCCCGTATTGCAAGTTATACCTTTGCCTGTGTGATTATATCTGTATAAAATTTTTTTGAAATTCGTAAGGTCAATTTTTATGGAGAACTGGAGAATTGAGTCAAACATTAATAGCATTTGGTGGCAACTTATCATCTGCTGGGAGGCCACTGCCCAGTGACACTTAAAACATCAGTTATCCCGATGTCAGCTCAAGACAGTAAAAGAGAACTAGACGGTTGGAAGAGTTAAAGGTTATGTTCCTTGCCCATGTGCTCCATTAGCTTCTAGGCTGTATGTTGCCCAGTTGTGCCTCTGATGTGGAAACACATTCCCTGCACATTGGTTTGCAGGTAATTTGTAAAGGTGAGGTTCCAGAATCCAATTTGCTTGTGAATTTGCATCACTCAAGCTGGATTTGACCTTAAAATTGTTTTTTTTTTAAGCCATGCTTAATAGCTTGGCTTGTTAGAACTCTTCTGGAATCCATGTAGAAAACAAATGGAAAAATACTGGGAGTCGAAAAGGCCACTGTGAGATTGCCAGTCACAGGGCCTGTCTCAGTTCTGCAGACCATCCAGCAGACCCAGGCTGCATGCCCAGTGCGTACATCCAAGCACACCCTTCTCTTTGAGGCTGCCAATGAAGGCTCTTCTTGCCTCAAAGTGACAGCTTTGGATGCTTACACGTTCAATGCAGGACTCATTCTGCACCTCCTGTTGGAGTGTCCAGGACCTTTCCCCAGCCTAAACTCCCTTTAGAAGATAAAATCTCTAGAATGACACCTAAGAAACCAGTAATAGTGGGAAGGGAAATTTGGAGCTGGAGACAAGGGACAGTGGTTTCCGTTTGTCTCCTCTCTCATACCCTTGCACCTTTCTGCCACATGCAGGAAGGGATGCAGGCACCCATTTCCCTAGAGCCCGTTCCTGCTGGCCTTCAGCCTTGTCATGGCTGAGACTTCGCCTCATGCCTGCATCAGAAACAAGTCTCTCTCATTTGTCTTTGTCTACTGCTCAGCAAATTCTCACTGCACATTTAGTCCCTAAGGTATAGAATAAGAATTTAAATCCCTTTGGAAGGCACTGTCAGAGACCACCATGTAGATTGTCCAGTGCACCTGATTTTTTCCCTGGCACCAGAGCAGGTAATTCTTCCAGTGAGCACCAGATAAAGTAGCTTAAATTTAGAGGCCACATTTTATGAAAGACTCCTGTAGCACCCAGCAAAAGCTCACAGGAGAAGCACCTATGAACCGAGAATGGCCTAACCATGGGGTAATAGGCCAAGTCAATAATACTGCTTCAGGCCGGGTGCGGTGGCTCATGCCTATAATCCCAGCACTTGGGAGGCCAAGGTGGGTGGGTCACCTGAGGTCAGGAGTTCGAGACTAGCCTAACCAACATGGTAGAAGCCCATCTCTATTTAAAAAAATAAAAATTAGCTAGGTATGGTGGCACACACATGTAATCCCAGCCTACTCGGAAGGCTGAGACAGGTAAATTGCTTGAACCTTGGAGGCAAAGCTTGCAGTGAATCAACATCAAGCCACTGCACTCCAGCCTGGGCAACAGAGGGAGACTCCATCTCAAAAGAAAAAAAAAACTGCTTCTGGTATTTTTTTTCCCTAGCATACACTTAAGTTTGCTGCACTTAAAATATACTCATAATTTAACTTCACTTTATCCCTACCTCTGACTTAGCAAACACATTCTTCCCCAGCCAACTGTGCTAGTGATGTCATCACCAGAATGTTTCCGGGTCAGGACGGAAAAATACCTTTTGAACAGGTATCTCCTACCTCTAATGAGATATTATTTAAAAGACCAGGCATGGTGGCACACACCTATAATCCCCGTACTTTGAGAGGCCCCGGTGGAAGGATCACTTGAGCCCAGGATCCAGCCTAGGCAATATAGTGAGACCTCATCTTTACAAAAAGGTTTTTTTCCCACACATCCATTCATTCAACACAGAAAGTCTTTTAAAAACTATTCAGGCGTAGTGGCACACACCTGTAGTTCCAGCCACTAGGGAGGCTGAGGTGGGAGGACTGCTTGAGCCCAGGAGGTTGAGACTGCGGTGAGCCAAGATTACATTACTGCACTCCAGTCTGGGTGGCAGAGCAAAACCCTGTCTCAAAAAAATAAAACAGCACTTAAGAATTGCAGGAACCCACATTTTAATACAAATTGTTAATGAAAATAAGCTTTATTACATCAAGTAATAAATACGTACAAAGATGCAAACAGTTTTAGTCATTTTCGTCCAGATGTTTTGATCAACTTACAATAAACGAGGAACTGAGATCTACTTACAGTCTTAGTATGAAAATGTTCAGGGGTCCTTGCTGGGTTTGGTGGGTTGCTCTTTCTTCTGTATTTAGAACTTGTGCATTTTTAAAAACTGACTTTGAAGCACTAATAGTCATGCAAATGCTTAAGCAAAAAAGAAGTTACATTCAGCAGAATCTACACTGTATGGCGAACGGGAACCAGCCACTAAGTAAAGCGTGCTGTCAATATGCATTAAAAACAAAATCCCTAGAGTGGTATTAGCTTATGAAAAGGAACAAAGAACACTGTGAGTAACAAATGTATTCAAAAGAGAAGATTAAAGGGAGACAATGGTGTCTTGGAGGCAAACTAGTTTGCTGTAAGATAACTTTACCAGCATCTTTTAAATCAATGCTTAACAACAAAAAACAAACCAAAACAACCTGGGCAGTTCCTAACTACTTAAATTGCAAATCCTCATGAACTGCAAAATCTTTTCTCAATCTTTCAGACTGTAGGTTCAGAGCCAAGTGAACCATGGAAGGAAAACCGAACTGTAACCATTTTGAAAACAAGGGTTTCATCTGAACAGGGGAGATGAACTGTAACTTCTCATCCTGTAAAAAGATGGAAATCCTTCAAAACCAACAAGGAAGCTAGGATCTGGCATTCCGTTCCGTTTCTGCCAAGCACTCCCGAACCAGTCCTCTAGCGTGAATGATGCCTGCAAGAGAAACAGAGACCCATGATCAGCTGGTGCACAGGGCTAGCTAGCCAGCAGAACCCATTCTGGAACAGGAAGAGGATCCATCCTTCCATGCCTGGCCACAAAACCTTCAGACAGAAAGGTAACTGGGGGCACCTAGATCCAAGCAACCCTGAAGGATGCTAACCACCACCATGCCCCTCTAAAGCCCTTCCCCCCTCACCACAACTCCGTGCCTCTCTAAACATTTCTTCCTGCACTCATGGTGGCACCAGCAAGCTGTCCTTCCGTGACACTGTTGGGTAAAGACACGTCTCCACCCAAATTGTTTATGCTTGACTCACTCTGGAGATTTTTCTCTGGCTTCTTCAGTCTGAATTCGAGAAAGAGCTTGACCAGTGTCAAGCAAGAGAATGCTTCTAGCTGCACACTCGAGGGGCGCAGAGGACTCACTGCTGCCTGGTCCACCAGGACATCCCCCACAAAACTGCAGCTACCTTCCGCCCTATGAATCTTCCCCAGTCTTTTGTCTCTACGGTTTGGTGCTTACTGTTTTTTCTTTCTGTCGCTACTGAACTTCATGAAATATGATCTTTTAATAGACAGCAAGGATTCTATTTCTTCTAATAAATGACTCCCAGAGGCCACTGGGAATGACATCCCCACATTATCACCTCACAAATCTTAGAATCTAACTCAGAGCCTTGGAGAATGTTTTCTGTAAGGACCAGACAGCAAATATTTTGGGCTTTGCAGGCTCCACAGTCTCTGTCACAACCACTTCCAATTTTTTTTTGAGACAGCATCTCCAGGATGGAGTGCAGTGGCGCGATCACAGCTCACTGCAGCCTTGACCTCCCAGGATCAGGTGATCCTCCCACCACATCTTCCCAAGTAGCTGGGACTATGGGCACACACCACCATGCCTGGCTGTTATAATATTATTTGTAGAGATGGGAGTCTCACTATGTTGCCCAGGCTGGTCTCAAGCTCCTGGCTTCAGCCTCCCAAACTGCTGGGATTATAAGCGTGCACCACCACACCCGACCTCACAAACCTTTATTTATGGACATTTAAGTCCGAATTTCACATAACTTTCACACATCCCAAAATCATTTTTCTTTCAACCATTAAGAACCATGACAGTGCAGTAGGTCACACCTGTAATCCCAGCACTATGGGAGGCCAGGCAGGTTGGCCACTTGAGGTCAGGAGTTCAAGACCAGCCTGGCCAACATGGTGAAACCCCATCTCCCCCATCTCTACTAAATACGAAAATTAGCCAGGCATGGTGGTGGGCACTTACAATCCCAGCTACTTGGGAGGCTGAGACAGGACACTCACTTGAACCTGGGAGGCAGAGGTTGCAGAGCTGAGATCATACCACTGCACTCCAGCCTAGGCAACAAAGTGAGACTCCATCTCAAAAAAATAAAAACAAGACCGGGCACAGTGGCTCAATCCTGTAATCCCGGCACTTTGGGAGGCTGAGGTGGGCAGATCACCTGAGGTCAGGAGTTCGAGACCAGCCTAACAAACATGGAGAAACCGCGTCTCTACTGAAAATATAAAATTAGCCGGGCGTGGTGGCACATGCCTGTAATCTCAGCTAGTCAGGAGGCTGAGGCAGGAGAATCGCTTGACCTCAGGAGGCAGAGGTTGCAGTGAGCCAAGATCACACCATTGAACTCCATCCCGGGCAATAAGAGCAAAACTCCCGCCTCAAAAAAAAGTAAAAACAAAAACAAAATAACTATAAAAACTATTCTTGGGGCCGGGTGAGGTGGCTCATGCCTGTAATACCAGCACTTTGGGAGGTCGAGGAGGGCGGATCACCTGAGGTCAGGAGTTCAAGAACAGCCAGGCCAACATGGTGAAACCCCATCTCTACTAAAAATACAAATTAGCTAGGTGTGGTGGTAGGCACCTATAATCCTAGCTACTTGGGAGGCTAAGGCAGGAGAACTGCTTGAACCTGGGAGGCGGAGGTTGCACTGTGCCGAGATCATGCCACTGCACTCCAGCCTGGGTGACAGAGCAAGACTCTGTCTCAAAAAAAACAACAACACTATTCTTGTCGCTCTTGGCTCATGGGCTACAGCTGCCAACCTACCTACAATGCTCCTCATTCCCCGAGCCGTCTATGACGTGTTTTCACCCTGCCGTGGCCTGAGCTTGGTCAGCTCGGGCTTGGCTGTTGGCCAAGGAGTGACACTAGGTCTTCCTTGTTACTGAAAGGTTGGCAGCTTATACCCATTTTGTTGACTTGAACCAGTGCCTTCTATGGGTGGCTGCAAATCACCTGTTGGACTTTGGAACCCAGCATCTTCCCAGCAATTTCCATTCTGGTAACCAGCACCCCCAGCTACCAGAGAGCAGCCCTGGGACTACCCGACTCTCTGGGCAAGACCAGGGTTGGGCTCCACATCCCTTCCCCAGGCCCTCTTCAATCACATCCTGTAACCCTGCTAGTCCCAGCCTAGCTTTGAGATCCATCAACCTCCTCACATAGGTTTCATGAACTCCAAAGCAACCCTGCTCCTGGCAGCAGCCTGTCCTCAGCTGACCCTCGTGTCACTGGGGTCATGACGTCAACTACAGCCCACATTCATGCCACATATTTACAACCAAAGAATGTTCTTCTCCAAGGTTGCTTCTCCTGCCTTTTAGAGAATCCCAAGTTCCCCCTCATCTTGAATGAGATCACGGGCTACGGCTGTACTGCACTGTAGCCTTCTAAAATAGAAGTCCTACTCTCCCTCTACTCCTCTTTCATTTCAGGAGGTAGCAACCTATTTAACATCCTTCCAAAATCAGCCAATCATGCCCAGCACGGGGGCTCACGCCTGCAATCCCAGTACTTTGGGAGGCGGAGGAGGGTGGATCACCTGAGGTCAGGAGTGCGAAACCAGCCTGACCAACATGGACAAACCCCATCCCTACTAAAAACACAAAGTTAGCCAGGCCTGGTGGTGTGCATCTGTAGTCCCAGCCACTCAGGAGGCTGAGGCAGAAGAATAGCTTGAAGCTCGGGAGGCGGAGGTTGCGGTGAGCCGAGATCAGGCCACTGCACTCCAGCCTGGGCTACAGAGCAAGACTCTGTTTCCAAAAAAAAAAAAAAAAAAAGAAGAAAATCAGGCGGCCAGTCGTACCTTAACACAAGTCCCTTGTGCTCTATCATCTCCTGCCTGCCCTCCTACTCTTCAATCATTAAAGAACAAAGTGCTGGACCGGGCACAGTGGCTCACGCCTGCAATCCCAGCACTTTGGGAGGCCAAGGTGGGCGGATCACCTGAGGTCAGGAGTTCAAGACCAGCCTAGCCAACGTGGCAAAATCCCCTCTCTACAAAAATACAAAATTAGCCAGGCATGGTGGTGTATGCCTGTAATCCCAACTACTTGGGAGGCTGAGGCGGGAGAATTGGTTGAACCAGGGAGGCAGAGGTTGCAGTGAGCTGAGATTGCGCCATTGCACACTCCAGCCTGGGAGACAGAGCGAGACTCCGTCGCAAAAAAAAAAAAAAAAAAAAAAAAGAACAAAGTGCTCTCAGCCTCCCTCCCCAGACCCTAGCTTCTTGGGTATAGCTCCAAAGAGGGGGACAGCAGAGGGCAGTGCAAGCACCGATGACCCTGAGCTTGGCTTCCCTAGGACCAGTGTTAGCCAACAGAAGCAGACCAGGCAGGAGGGGGGAGCAGCAGGATCAGGGGGCTTCGAACACCTCCTTGAAAGCCAGCAGACCCTCTGGCAGCACGCAGGGTACGAAAGGCTCCCTGTCTGGACTGCCATTCCCGGAAGCCCCCTCTGAAGACCTCTGGCCCCCAAGACCCCACACCACCAGAACCACTGCCCGCCTGATGCCTCCACAGCAGACAGCAACTCTGTAACAAGACAAGAGCCCCAGTGGGTGAGCCACATTCCTAGCCCACCCTCCATGTTTTCCCCAAAAGTCTTTCCAGAGTTAAAGGCCTAGCACTGTGGTCACCAGCAAGGCACTCGGGCCAGGCTTACCACGCTCAGCCTCTCCATGGCGCTCTTGCTGCCCGCGTACGTGGGTCTGATCTCCTTCCCCAGCTCTTCAATGATGGCCAGCAGCTCCGCGTATTTGCTTTGGGGCACCTGGCTATTCCCAGTTCCCTAGAAGCAGAAAAAAAATAGGCTCAGCAAAATTAGCCGGGCGTGGTGGCGCATCCCTGTAGTCCCAGCTGCTCGGGAGGCTGAGGCAGGAGAATTGCTTGAACCCGGGAGACGGAGGTTGCAGTGAGCCAAGATCGCACCACTGCATTCCAGCCTGGGCGAGAGTGGGACTCCATCTCAAAAAAAAAAAAATGGGTTCAGCAAGACTGAACCTGACCCCAAGGCCACAGGCAGGTGGGTGGAGAGGATCCTGGGCCTGTCAAGGGAGGGGAACGCAGCCCAGCCTCAGACTCCCGGAGCGCCCACCTCAGCTGGGCTGAGGCACATCCCATTCTAGCGGACAACTACAGGTTAGGGAGATGGTCCTCACACTCCTATCCTCACACACCCTGGGAGACCACCTAGCCGTCTCCGGGAAGCAAGTTTATCATCTCCAATGAACAGAACAGGGGGAACCAGCTCTTCTTGGCACGAAGAGTCCACAGAGCATCTCCCAGGAGGCAGAGAGGAGGGAGGGCGCATCCCAAGGGCCAAGCCTCGGAGCCACTGCAGAGACAGAGGCCACACCTGGGCCACCAGGACCACAGCCATTGGCCACGGCCAGGCCAGAGCCTGGAATGCATTCCCTTCTCTCGTCATCCCACCAACGGGGCCCACCCCCCGAAAAACCTTTCCTCCCCACCATCACCAGGAAGCCCCAGGCAAGCACCTGGATCAGAGAGGCTAGGCTCCCAGAAGGCCCGCAAGCCCAGGCCGCCTGTTCCTCGGCCGCCTCCTCCCACAGCTGCGCCAGCTCCCTGGGCAAGGCCCTTGACTCCTCCCTCCTGCACCGCCGCCTCTGTCCCCTGGCCTCTTGCTCTGTCCTCCTGGCCTCATCCTGGTCCGGCTGCTTGGGCTCCCCCACGGCACTGCCTGCAGGCCTCACGGGCCTCCCGCCTGTCCCGGCACCACGGTCGGATGGCCGGGATGTGGCACTGCCCCTCCAGGTGGTGCCTCTGCCTGGCCTCCCGCAGCCGCCGCTTCTTCAGCAGGTCCTGCTCATGGGCCCACATCTGCTTCTCCTGGGGCAGGACAGCCCGGCGGGGCACAGCTGGGGAGCTGGCCACTGGGCAAGGAACAGCCTCCATGGCGACCTCAGAACACTGGCACTGGGGCCCAGTCAGGGAGAGCATCTTTCCACTGGGACCTTCCCCAGAGGTGGCTCATCCCCTTGGAGATTCGGGGTGCAGCTGAGGTGGTGGCTACCCCATTCCTGCCGCTCCCCAACCTGGGATGGGGGTACTACTAGGATCACCCTTGGGCTGATGAGGAGACCCAGGTCTTGGGCAGTTACCAAGTGGGGGGTCAGTCTGGAAAGTGGTGGTGCGAGGGAGCGGCCTCGCCCAGGCCACGCTCTCAAACACTGGCCCTCAACAAGAGGCAGCTTGGCTCCCAAGACACAGCCGCCTCCTCTCTGCGGGGCCCATGCTCGGTGGAGAGCAACTGGGAACTAGCCCTCTCTTCTGTCCCAGCTTGGAGAGCCAGGGTCAAGGGCAGGCCTCACTTGCCCAGGAAAGAGGAGACAGGAGACCCACCGGAGGAGCGTGTGGCGTGGGGGCTCAGTGCAGCTGGGGCTGCTGCCACTTCCTGGTGCTCTGTGCCTGCCACCTCACAGGTCCCAGCGAAGCACAGTCCCCAGCACCCTCCATTCTGATGTCTTCTGAGCAGGAGCCCAAGCCAGGGCCTTGGGCTGAGAAAGCTCCATCCCATCCTTTCTGCTCCTTCACCTCTTCCACCAACTCCTCTCCTCTGATGGCGGGGAGCACGTCTCCCCCGCAGCCCTCCCGCCAAGCCATCACCTGCATTGTCATACCTGGGTGTAGCCTAGAGACGGTGGCCCGTAGTCACTGAGCAGCTGGCGGTACTGTGAAGACGTCGCCATGCTGGTGGAAGGCGAGTGGACGCTCCCAGCTACAGGGAGGGGGACAGAGAGGCCAGGAGTCAGCTCAGCCAGCTGTACCAAGGCAAGGACTCCGGGTCCTGCAACAGCCCCGCCCAGGACCCATGCCACCAACTGTGGCAGTACAGAGAACCCTGCTCTCCGCCTCCCCGTCTGACCAGCGTAGAAGACTGGTAGAGGAATGGAGCTAGAAGGTACCCAGCCATCCCCAGCTCTGCAGGGGCCGCTGGTCCTCACAGAGCCCCTCCCAGCCAGCCAGAGCCTTCAAGGCAGCAGGGCTGCTCCCATAGATAAAGTTATTGCCATGCCACTCCCGGCCTCATCCCTGCTCTTCCCCTTCTCCCTGTGACCTGGTCCCCAGAGGCTGAGAACCTCAAGGCCACATCACACCGCAAGTGCCCGCTGCCGTGGAGGCTGGTCCACGCCGAGCAGAGCTTCCTCACACGAAGCCTCTTGGCTCCTATGCGTCCAAACGCTCCTTTGCTTCTATGTGCCCCAAATCGCTGCGCTCAGTGATGGGGAAGACACGGGGAGGCCTTGGAGTATCTGAGACCCAACCCTACCACGGCCTCTGTGTGCCCCAGAGAAAGCCCCTCAACCTCTCTGTGCCTGTCTCCCCCCCTTCCCCCAAAGAGGGGGACCAGACTCTTGGCAGTCTACATTCCCAGGGCTCTGCATCCCAAGACAGGAGGGCTGAGGCCCCACATATGGGAGGCAACACTGGGGCCTGTCCAGGGCCGCAGTCGGGGACCAAGCAGGGCCCAGCCCAGCAGGCAGCCTTCTAGATATGTGAGGGGAGCCCATGGCTGGGAACATGCAGCCCCGCAATGGCGTCCCAGTGGCCATTAGCGGGTAAAGGATATCCTGCAGAATGACAAACAGCGGTAACCATGGAGAATTTACCTAGTCCTCCTCGGCAGCTGCCCGCCTGCCGCCCCCAGAGCCACACGGTCTCTCTCTCACACACGCAGCGGGCGCAGCAGACTCGGCCCCGGGGACGGACAGCTGGTGCCAGGCTGGCCAAACCCACCAGCTGCTCGCTTGGTGTGGGCGAGGGGGAGGGGCAGCGGAGGAGAGGAAGTTCAGGGCCTCAGGCTGGGGGAGCTGGGAGGAGCCCTGGAGAACCCTGAGGGGGTGGCCCCAAGCCTCACAGCACAGAGGAGGCCGACGCAGGGAGCCAGCTACCCAGGCACCTGCCTCTCCGTCTGGGAGCGGGGACAGTCCCCAGCTATCTCCCTGGGTCTCAGGCCAGCCCTGGATGCTGCCACTGCAGCCCAGGGCTATGCTCCGGCTTGGGCTGGACTGGGAAATGCAGACTTGGACCTGAACTGGGCAGAGCGCTGTGCCACTCCGAGCCTCAGTTTCCACGCCTCCCACGTGGGGGATGACGAGACACGCGCGCTACAGGGACGGGCTGCTCGGGATGGATGCACTACACCCACGACCTCCGGCCACGTTAACGGCCACTGCAGGAACTGGCCAGGGCGGTGTTCCCCCGGAGCCTCCTCACCACATCAACCAAACCCCCGTTTCCTGAGCTTCTGATGTGGCAGCAAACGTGGAGTGGGGGAATACAGGCTCTGCCAGCACAGACCTGGGTTCTGATCCTGGTCACTACACCCCTCTGGCATCGAGGGCCAGTCGCTGGGGGGGAGCATCGTGGGCAGAACCCCGGGCATTTGGAAGATCCCAGCGCCCTGGCAGGAGGAGCGCTGGCCACTTCCCATGCACCCTCACATCCCCTCGGTGTGCCCCATCCTCCTCCCCCAGCTGCTCTGCCCCACTGATCCTCGCCTCCCCTTTCTGTGCTCCCCCACCCCCGTCAGCACCAGCCCCAGCTGTGTCACTCCTAGCTGTGTGACCTCAGATAGTGACCCTCTCTCCAGTCCTCAGTTTCTCCATTTGTTAGAGGCAGTGCTTCCCAAGAGAAGGACTACGGGCTCCAGATCCTACTATTTGATGATACCAGGGTTAGGTTTTGCAGGGCTGAGAGGGAGGAGGAATGAGAAATCGTCCCATTTTGGCTGGGCGACTGGAGCAATAGCTCGGTGACCCCAGTGCTCAGTCCAGGCCAGTTCCTTGTTCAGGGTTGGGGGTGGTGTCTGGTCCTGGAGAGAGCTGGCAGAAGGGCCTGAGTTCCACTCATGGTCACTCCTTCCTGCAGACACAGGGACCAGGACACAGGGACCGCGTCAGCGCAGGCCGTCTCGGCGCATCTCAGACAATGAGCGCAGTGTGCAGGAGCAAGGGGTTGGCAGAGGCCAGGAAGCTCCTGGGGCCAGGCGCAGCTCCCCCGCCCCCACGCCAGACAAAGAGCGCCGGGTCCTGGGGAGCTGGCGGCCTTCCCCGCCACTTGGGGCGCCTAGGGGGCTCTGGGGCGGGGGGAGGCGGGGGCTTTGTCTAACTCCGCCACTGCCACCACCGGCCAGGCCGCGGCTTGGCAACCCGTGAGCAGGAGGCAGGGCTGCAGGGCGTGAGGGATGATGACAAGGAAGCCTGAGGAGCGGCGGCAGCGGAGAGTCCATCTTGGATGCAAATGGCAGGAGGGGAGCTAGGGTTCGGCAAAGGGGCCCATGGTGGAGGGGTGGCGGGGGGAGCACGAAAAAGGCCAGAGCTGAGGATCTCAGCACTCCTGGAATTCCCCCCGGAGAAAGAGAAAAGCTGAGTACAGGTGCAGCCAGTCCAGAACAGGACTTCAGGGGTCCCGCTGAGTGCCGCCGTCCCTGTGACCCCAAACCCCGAAGGTCCCAGTTTAGGGTCCCGGCCCCGATGATAACAGGACAAGCGTGAGATGTCAGCCTTGCCCAGGCAGGCAGCACCAGCCCCTGCCCTCCCCACAGGCCAAGAGGAAGAAGGCTGCTGGCATTCCTACCTGGCAACAAAGCCCGTCTTTGTAAGGTCTGCGGACCCCAGAGGAGTTGAGAATATTTGAGAGGAAAACAGTGGCTGTTTGCTCTTTGGGACTCGGAGCCCAAAAGTGAGCAATTCAACTCTCCCTCCGCACCCTGACGCTTAACCCTTTCCAGCCCCTACACCTCAGTGTCCAGGGTTTTTCTGATATCGTTTGTATGGGTCCAACTTCGGATTTGGGGAGTTATGAAATCAACGTTTGCAGACAAGGCCCAAAACTCGACCAGGAGAGCCAGCGTCGCACCGGTGACCAACGGGGCCACCCCCCTCCCCCTCGAGGTCTTTCCCCTCTCCCCACGACGCACCTTTTGGTAAGTCTGCTTCCGACCAAGTGTCAGAGAAGAGGGGCCCGAGTGGAGGCAGAAAGCCCGGCACCTCCGAATCCCTCGTTGCGCCCACTCTCCATGGCTCCCTTGGTCCCCTGGGCTCAGCCTGAAGCTGCCTGACAACTTCTGGAGGAGTTTCCTGCGAGCGCCTGGCTGCCGCGACAGACCCAGGAAGGGCGAGGAGAGCCCCTCCCGGCTTCTGCATCGAGGGCTTTCCAGGCCCAGCCCTGCGGTCTCCCAGATGGGGCGTCCGCGTGACCCGCTGCCCCCAAGCCCGAGCTCGGGCCCCAGCAGTCCCAGGGATGAGCCAACTTCGTTCACTCCGCGCACACCTTGAGATGATCCGCGCGTGCCCGCGTGAGGCAGCCCCTGCTGCCACGCGCCCGGCCGAGGCCCCCGGGCCTCCAAGTTCGCTGCCCACCCGCGACCCCGTCCCGGTCCCGATCACGGCAGGCCGGAGACCTCAGGGCCCGCGGCAGCCCCGCACCCTCCGCCCGCGCCCGCTCGCGTGGGGCCTGGCCCCGCCCGCAGCGCCTCCGGCCCGGGCTGCTCCGCGTCCCCCGCTCCCCAGGGCGGCGGAGCCCAGCGCCCCGCGCCCCGCGCCCGGCGCTGCCCGGGCCGCTCCCGACTCCCGCCGGCAGGGGCCCTCGCCGAGCCGCCCAGAAGCGGGAGAAAAGGAGCCGAGAACAAGCCTCCCCCGCCCTCGCCCTCGCCCGCCGCGCTCCATGCGATCCGCAGCCGCCGGCGCGGGGGTCACCCCGGGCCGCCCGCCCCGCACCCCCAGACGAGGCCCTCCGCGCGCGGGGCGCACCCGAGAACTTTGGCGGCGCGGGCTCGGGAATCATGGCGGCGGCAATGCTGCCCCGGGCCGGGACCCTGAGCCCGCTGCCCCCGGCCTCTGCGGGCGCCCCCGGGAGCCCGGGCCGGGGCTGGGCGCGCGGGCCCCCAACTTGGCGGCGCTCGGGCCGCGGCGCACGCGGCTCACTCACCGGCATTGAGGGCGGCGGCGGGCATGTGCGCGGCCAAGTTCGGTTTGTAAGACATCACCCCGGGCGGCGGGCGCGCCGGGCGCGGCGAGACCAGGCCGCGAGGGCAGCGGCGGCGGTGGCGAGGCCGGGCGGCGGCGCGGCGGCCCCGGCGGCCCCGCGCCGGTCCGAGCGCCCGCCGAGCGCCCGCGCACTTTTTGTTGTCGGCGGCTCGGGCCGCGCCGGCAAATATGGCCGTCCGCGCCCTGCCGCCGCCGCAGTCTCACCCAGGCCCCGGGCGCGGCGCAGGGGCGGCCGCAAACTTTCCGCGGAGCCGGCGGGGCGGCCGGGGCCGGGAGGGGGCGGCCCGGCGTCAGGGGGCGGCTCCGCCCGCGGCCGCGCCCCGCGCCTCCGGGTGCGCTCAGCGCCCGCAACTTGCCAAAGTTTGGGGGGCTGGGGTCCCGGCGGCGCCCGAGGCCCGCGCGCCTCCGGGCGGCTGCCCAGCGCCGGACGCCCCGGGGGTCCGCTGGGGGCCGCCCCCGCAGCGGCTGCGGGAGGCCAGGGCGAACGGGGATCCGAGGAGCACTTTCTTCCCCTTGACGGTGGGGGCAGGGATGGAAAATTACCTGGAGAAAATGGTGGCGAGTGGTGTATTTAAGCACGTAGATCATTCCAGACGCCCAGGTCTGGCCAAGCCCCAGGATTAGAATAACCGATGCTTGACATTGATTTCAAATAAATTTCATCTCTCTGTCTGTTTGAAGTGGTTTTTAACCCTTTGGGGGACCCAAGACTCCTTTGAGACTGACAAAAGCTAGAGGCCTTCACCCCCCAAACCCCTCCCCAGGAAAACTTACACCTGCATCCGCATAATTCCACATATAGATTCACTCCAGTATTTAAGGGAAGCACCTACTATGTGCCACTCACTGTTCCAAGCGCTAAGGATACAAGAATGAACTTGGCAAAGTTTCTACCCCTGGAGTTAACATGACAATTTTTGATCCTCCTTCCACCCCAGCCCCAGCCCATCCTCGGATCTGACTGAAACGTAATGATCGAGTGTATTTTGGATTTGGTTTAGATGAATAACCTGAAGGTTGTGGGTTTGGTTTCGTTTTTTAATTTTGGAGTTCTGCCGAAGTAGTAAAGCTCGTTGAAATACATAGGAGGCCCACCCTTTTCTGTTGTTTTTAATCGCCATGGTTTGCACATTTAATTAGACACAGGCGTGCAAGCATCATCTCCGGATCTGGTGACAAAGGCACCCAACTCGGGATACCCACCCAGACCTGCCTCTTCCTTTAGGACCAAAGGTGCAGGCGACGACACCTCCTCCCCAGCTTGACCCCCACCCTTGAGATCAGCTATAGGCCAGCACTAACGAAGGATGCTCAGTGAAACCTTATTCCATTAATAAATTAATGCCACCCATGTGACTGGCCCGGGGTGCCCAGTCCTCTATAGCAGCACTGTCCAAAGAAAACAGAATGCCAGCAACACAGGCAATTTTCAGTTTTTCAGTAGTCACATTTGAGAAGTCAAAAAACACTGGTGAAATTGATTTTAACATGTTTTATTTAACATAATAGCTCCAGAACAGTGTGGTTTCACTATATAATGAATTAAAAGGAATTATTAATATGACACTTTACATTCTCGTTATCATATGAAGTCTTCACAATCCAGTGTGTGTTTTATACTTAACAGCGCATTTTAATTCAGACTAGCCATGTTTAGCACTCAGTAGCCACCATAGCTGGCGGTCACCATATTGGACAGTGCAGGGCTCCTGTGACGGACACACCCTGGTACTGACTCTGGCTCCACCACCCACTGGATGTTTGACTAGTCCGCCATTTCCTTGGGGCAAGAATCCAGATCTCAGTGGCAGGCCAGGTCCCTTCTATGAGTGTTCTGAGCCATTCTATTTTCATATTGATATATATTTAAAAGCCAGAGTCTCCCTTTGTCACCCAGGGTGGAGTGCAATGGCTTGATCATAGCTCACTGTAGCCTCAAACTATTGGGCTCAAGTGATCCTCCCACCTCCACCTCTCCCTCAAAGCACTGGGATTGCAGGCGTTTGCCAATAGTGTTATATTTTTCCCACTGTCCTCACTCTTCGCTCTAAGTCCATGGCGTCATTAAAAAAATGTTTCAGACTGGGCGAGATCGATCACAGCTGTAATCCCAGCACTTTGGGAGGCCGAGGCGGGCAGATCACCTGAAGTCGGGAGTTCAAGACCAGCCTAACCAACATGAGAAACGCTGCCTCTACTAAAAATACAAAAAAAAAATATTCAGGTGTGGTGGCGCATGCCTGTAATCCCAGCTATTCAGGAGGCTGAGGCAGGAGAATTGCTTGAACCCGGGAGTTGGAGGTTGCGGTGAGCCAAGATCACACCACCGCACTCCACCCTGGTGATAGAGACCCCGTCTCAAAAAAAAAAGTTTCACCTCATGCCTATAATCCCAGCACTTTGGGAGGCCTAGGTGGGCGGATCACAAGGTCAGGAGTTCAAGACCCGCCTGGCCAACATGGTGAAACCCCCTCTCGACTAAAAATACAAAAATTAGCCGGGTGTGGTGGCACATGCCTATAGTCCCAGCTATTTGGGAGGCTGAGGCAGGGGACTTGCTTGAACCCGGGAGGTGGAGGTTTCAGTGAGCCTAGATCGTGCCACTGTACTCTAGCCTGGGCGATAGAGTGAGACTCTGTCTCAAAAAAAAAAAAAAAAAAATTTGTTTCGGCCAGGCTCCATGGCTCACTCCTGTAATCCCAGCACTATGGAAGGCGAAGGCAGGCATATCACTTGAGCCCAGGGGTTCAAGACCAGCATGGGCAACACAGAAAGACTCCCATCTCTACTAAAAATACAAAAATTAGCTGGGGCATAGAGACTCACGCCGTGGTCCCAGCTACTCCGGAGGCTGAGGTACTGAGGTGGAGGGTCACTGGAGCCCAGGATTCCCCTGGCACCACTGCTCCAGCCTGGGTGACAGAGCAAAACTCTGTCTCAAAAAAAAAAGAAAAAAAAGAGTTTCCATTGTTTATTCTAATAGAGGTATTGTTCACTTAGCATAAAATTCACTGTTTAAAAGTATACAACTCAGGCCGGGCACAGTGGTGACTCACACCTGTAATCCCAGCACTTTGGGAGGCCAAGGTGGGCAGATCTCTTGAGCCCAGGAGTTTGAGACCAATCTGGGAAACATAACAAGACAATATCTCTATTAAAAATATAAAAATTATCCAGAAGTGGAGGATAACCTATAGTTCCAACTCCTCAGGAGGCTGAGGTGGGAGGATCACCCTAACCTCGGGGAGGCTGAGGCTGCAGTGAGGCAAGATCAGGGCACTGCACTCCAGCCTGGGTGACAGAGTGAGACTTTGTCTCTCCACTCCGAAAAAAGTATACAATTCAGTGATTTTTAGCATAGTCACAGAGGTATAAAACTATCACCACTATCTAATTCTAGAACATTTTCATCACCCCATTTTATTTTATTTATTTATTTTTGAGATGGTGTCTCACTCTTGTTGCCCAGGCTGGAGTGCAGTGGTGCAATATTGGCTCAATGCAACCTCCACCTCCCGGATTCAAGTGATTCTCCTGCCTCAGCCTCCCCCAGTAGCTGGGATTATAGGTGCCCGCCACCACAACTGGCTAATTTTTGTATTTTTAGCAGAGGCAGGGTTTTGCCATATTGGCAAGTCTCAAACTCCTGACCTTAGATGATCCACCAGTCTCAGCCTCCCAACGTGCTGGGATTGAAGGCGTAAGCCACTGCGCTCGGTCCACTCCATTTTATTTTTATTTTATTTATTTATTTATTTATTTATTTCGAGATGGAGTTTCGCTCTGTTGCCCAGGCTGGAGTGCAGTGGCACAATCTCAGCTCACTGCACCTGCCTGCCAGGTTGAAGCAACTCTCCTGCCTCAGTCTCCTGAGCAGCTGGAATAATAGGCGCCCCACGCCATGCCCAGATAATTTTTGTATTTTTAGTAGAAATGGGGTTTCACCATGTTGCCCAGGCTGGTCTCAAACTTCTGGCCTCAAACAATCCACCCACCTCGGCCTCCCAAAGTGCTGGGATTACAGGTGTGAGCCACTGTGCCCGGCCTATTTTTATTTTTATTTTTTTGAGACTGAGTCTTGCTCTGTGGCCCAGGTTGCAATCTCTCAGTGCAACCTCCGCCTCCAGGGTTCAAGCAATTCTCCTGCCTCGGCCTCCTGAGTAGCTGAGATTACAAGAGGGCACCACCACACCTGGCTAATTTTTGTATTTTTAGTAGAGACAGGGTTTCATGATCTGCCCGCCTCATCCGCTGCTAAGAATACAGGCTGGAGAATTGCGCAGGCGCAATTGTGCCTTGGGTCGCCTAGATGTCCTTCCCAAAGTATAAACATATCTCCGGAAACCCCGTGGGCGGAAGTCGAGCGGTTGGCCATTAGATCCCGGCTGAAATGAGAGTACCTGCTTCCGTACAACGACCCCAACCGCCGAGGACCCGTCGAAAATCCTGCCTTGGTTCGTTGGACCTAGACAAGAACAACAAACGTCTATCCTAATTTTCAGACCCACTCCTAAAAACTCACTCATGGGAGCTGTGTTTGCATTTGGCCCCTCATCTGGTATTATGTTTTCAAAACTGACAAGGATAGGAAAGAAAAACTTATCTGGGAAGGAAAATTGGATCGAACATTTAGACTCTCATATTAAATCTGGCAATGATGACTATATGCATTCCTGCCTAAATAAAACATCTATTAATAATTAAAAAAAAAAAAAAGAGGCCGGGCGTGGTGGCTCACACCTGTAATCCAAGCACTTTGGGAGGCCAAGGCGGGCAGATCACCTGAGGTTGGGAGTTCAAGACCAGCCTGATGAACATGATGAAACCCCGTCTTTAAAAAAATAAATAAATAAAAGAAAAAAAAAATACAGGCTGTGCGCTGTGGCTCACGCCTGTAATACCAGGGCTTTGGGAGGCTGAGGTGGGCAAATCGAGCCGAGGTCGGGAATTCAAGAACAGCCTAACCAACCTGGAGAAACTCCATCTCTACTAAAAATACAAAATTAGCTGGGCGTGGTAGCACATGCCTGTAATCCCAGCTACTTGGGAGGCAGAGGCAGGAGAATCGCTTGAACCTGGGAGGTGGAGGTTGCAGTGAGCCGAGATCTCACCACTGCACTCCAGCCTGGGCGACGAAGCAAGACTCTCTCATAAATAAATAAATAAATAAAAATAAACTCCATACCCAGTAGTAGTCACTTCTCATTCATTCTCTCCAGCTTTAGGCAACTACTAATTTACTTGGATTTCCTATTCAGGACATTTAATGTAAATACGATGATATGCTATGTCATCTTTTGTGTCTGGCTTCTTTCACTTGACATACATGTTTCAAGGTTCATCCACATTGTAGCAGCTAGCATTGCAGCAGTTCTTTCCTCTGAATACTATTCCATGATACGAATGTACTGCCCTTTGTTTATCCACTAATCAGTTGGTTTACATTTGAGTTGTTTCTGCTTTTTGGCTATGATGAAGAATACTGCTATGGTCATTTGTGTACAAGCTTTTGTGAGAATATGTTTCACTTCCTTTGGGTTTATACTCAGGAATGGAGTTGGTGAGTCAAATAATAACTCTTTTTTCACTTTTTGAGGAACTGCCAAACTGCTTTCCATAGTAACTGCAACTGCACGCTTTTTTTTTTTGTGGGATGGAGTCTCCCTCTGTCGCCAGGCTGGAGAACAGTGGCGTGATCTCAGCTCACTGCAACCTCCACTTCCTGGGTTTAAGCAATTCTCCTGCCTCAGCCTTCATAGTAGCTGGGACTACAGGCGTGCACCACCAAGGCCCAGCTAATTTTTATGTATTTTTAGTAGAAATGTGGTTTCATTATGCTGGCCAGGCTGGTTTCCCAAACTCCAGACCTCGTGATCTGCCCGCCTCAGCCTCCCAAAGTGTTGGGATTACAGGTGTGAGCCACCTACCCGGCATCACCCATTTTGTTTAAAGAGTTTTATAGTTTTTGTTCTTACATGTAGGTCTTTGATCCATTTTTAGTTTTTTCTTTTTCTTTTTAATTTTTGAGACTAAGCCTCACTCTGTCGCCCAAGCTGGGGGGCAGTGGCACGATGTTGGCTCACTGCAACCTCTGCCTCCAGGGTTCAAACAATTCTCCTGCCTCAGCCTCCCAAGAAACTGGGATTACAGGTGCCCGCCACCATACCCAGCTAATTTTTTTTTTTTTTTTTTTTTTTTTAGTAGAGACAGGGTTTCACCATGTTAGCCAGGCTGGTCTGGAACTCCTGACCTCAGATGATCCACCCACCTCAGCCTCCCAAAGTGCTGGGATTACAGGCGTGAGCCACCACATCTGGCTTTTTTTTTAAAAGACAGAGTCTCGCCCTGTTGCCCAGGCTGGAGTGCAATGGCTTGACCTCGGCTCACTGCAACCTCCACCTGCTGAGTTCAAGAAATTCTCCCACCTCAGCCTCTCGAGTAGCTGGGATTACAGGCACCCACAGTCATGCCCAGCTAATTTTTTTTTTTTTTTGAGGCGGAGTCTCAGTCTGTCGCCAGGCTGGAGTACAGTGGCATGATCTTGGCTCACTGCAACCTCCATCTTCAGGGTTCAAGCCATTCTCCTGCCTTAGCCTCCTGAGTAGCTAGGACTATAGGCACACACCACCATGTCCAGCTAATTTTTAAATTTTTAGTAGAGACGGGGTTTCACCACGTTGGCTAGGATGGTCTTGATCTCCTGACCTTGTCATCTGCCTGCCTTGGCCTCCCAAAGTGCTGGGATTACAGGTGTGAGCCACCACAGTGCCCAGCCTAATTTTTGTATTTTTGTAGAGACAGGGTTTTACCATGTTGGCCAGGCTGGTCTTGAACTCTTGACCTCAGGTGATCTGCCCGCCTCAGCCTCCCAAAGCATTTTTAGTTAATTTTTGTATAATGTTCAAGATGGATCTGAACTCATTCTTTACATGTGGCTATCCAGTTCTCTCAGCACATTTTGTTTAAAAAACTATTCGTTTCCTTCACTGAATTGTCTTGATGCCCTTGTTGGAAATCAATTGATGATGAACGTGACAGTGCATTTCCAGCCTCTCAATTCCATTCCACTGTTCAGCGTGTTTATCCTTTGTTGTTGTTGTTGAACCTGTTTATCCTTATACCAGTACCAAGCTGCCTCGATTTCTGTAGCTTTATAGTAAGTTTTGAAATTGGGAAGTATGAGTCTTCCAGCTTTGTTCTTCCTTTTCAAGACTGTTTTTGGCTATTTTGGGTTACTTGCATTTATTTCCATATGAGTTTTAGGATCAGCTTATCCCTGTCTAAAAAAAAAAAAAAAAGACAATTGGAATTTTGATGAGCTTGTATTAAATCTGTGTATCTATTTAGGGAGTATTGCTATTTTCATTGCAATTTTGTCTTCCAATCCATGAACACAGGATCTCCTTCCATAATTTTAGGTCTTATTTAATTTTTTTTAACTTCAACAGTGTTCTATAGTTTTCAGCATAATGCCTTTATTTTTTTTTATTCCTAAGTATTTCATTATTTTGGATGCTATTATAAATAGAAGTTTTGTTTTTGTTTGTTTTTTTGAGATCGAGTCTCACTCATTCGCCCAGGCTGGAGTGCAATGGCGAGATCTCGGTTCACTGCAACCTCTGCCTCCTGGTTCAAGCGATTCTCCTACCTCAGCCTCCTGAGTAGCAAGCACCACCACGCCCAGCTAATTTTTGTATTTTTAGTAAAGACGGGGTTTCACCGTGTTGGCTAGGATGCTCTCGATCTCCTGACCTCGCGATCTCCCCACCTTGGCCTCCCAAAGTGCTGGGATTACAGGCGTAAGCCATTGGCAAGCAGCCTTTTTTCTTTTTTTTTTTTTTTTTTTAATTTGAGACGGTGCCTTGCCCTGTCGCCCAGACTGGAGTGCAATGGCACGATCTCGGCTCACTGCAACCTCTGCCTCCTGGGAAGTGATTCTCCTACCTCAGCCTCCCGAGTAGCCTGGATTACAGGCACCCGCCACCTCTCCCCACTAACTTTTTCTATTTTTAGTAGAGACAGGGTTTCACCATGTTGGCCAGGCTGGTCTCTAACTCCTGGCCTCATGATCTGCCTGCCTTGGCCTCCCAAAATGCTGGGATTACAGGCGTGAGCCACCATGCCCGGCCAATTTGTTTTTTATTGTTCATTGCTAGTGTATAGAAATACAACAGATTTTTGTATATTGATTTTGTCTCCTGCAACTTTCCTGAACTCACTTGTTAGTTCTAACAGTTTGTGTGTTTGGATTCTTTGGTGTTTTCTATATATAACATCACGTCATCTGCAAATAGTTTACTTCTTTTTCAAATTAGGTATCTTTTATGTCTCTTTTTGCCTAATTACTTTAACTAGAACCTCCAGTAAAATAGTGAATAGAAGTGGGGGAGAGGAGAGATCCTTGTCTTGTGCTTGATCTTAGGGGAAAGATAACAGTTTTTCATCACTGAGTATGATGTTAGTTGTGGGCTTTCCATAGATTCCTTTAAGGAAGTTTCCTTCTTCTTTTTTTTTTTTTTTTTGAGACAGAGTCTCACTCTGTTGCCAGGCTGGAGTGTAGTGTGGCACAATCTCAGCTCACTGCAACCTCCGCCTCCTGGGTTCAAGCGATTCTCCTGCCTCTGCCTCCCAAGTAGCTGAGATTACAGGTGCCCGCCACCAAGCCTGGCTAATTTTTTGGTATTTTTAGTAGAGATGGGGTTTCACTATGTCGGCTACACTGGTCTTGAACTCCTGACGGCAAGTGATCTGCCTTCCTCAGCCTCCCAAAGTGCTGGGATTACAGGCGTGAGCCACCATGCCCAGCCCTGGAAGTTCTCTTCTATTCCTAATTTGTTGAATATTTTGAATATGTAAAGTTGTTGGACTTTGTCAAAAGGTTTTTTTTTGTTTTGTTTTGAGACAAAGTCTCACTCTGTCATCCAGACTGGAGTGCAGTGGCGCGATCTTGGCTCACTGCAACCTCTGCCTCCCAGGTTCAAGCAATTCTCCTGTCCTCAGCCTCCCAATTAGCTGGAATTACAGGCGTGCAACAACACACCCAGCTAATTGTTGTATTTTTAGTAGAGACCAGGTTTCACCATGTTTGCCAGGCTAGGCTTGAACTCCTGACCTCAGGTGATCCACCTGCCTTGGCCTCTCAAAGTGCTGGGATTGTTGGCCGGGCGTGGTGGCTCACACCTGTAATCCAAGCACTTTGGGAGGCCAAGGCAGACTGATCACCTGAGGTCGGGAGTTCAAGACCAGCCTGATCAACATGGTGAAACCCCGTCTTAAAAAAAAAAAAAAAGTGCTGGGATTACAGGCATGAGCCATCATGCCCACTGACGGTCGAATCCTTTTTCCTTTTTTTTTTTTTTTTTCAGACGCAGTTTTGCTCTTGTTGCCCAGGCTGGAGTACAATGGCGCAATCTTGGCTCACCGCAACCTCCACCTCCCAGGTTCAAGCGATTCTCCTACGTCAGCTTCCCAAGTAGCTGGGGTTACAGGCGTGTGTGACCACACCCAGCTAACTTTGTATTTTTAGTAGAGACAAGGTTTCGCCATGTTGGTGAGGCTGGTCTCAAGCTCCCGACCTCAGGTGATTCACCTGCCTTGGACTCACAAAGTGCTGGAATTACAGGCGTGAGCCACACGCCCGGCCTCCTTTTTCTAGGGTCTCGCTCTTGTTGCTCAGGCTCGAAAGCAGTGGCACAATCTTGGCTCAGTTTAGCTTCTGCCTCGCAGGTGCAAGCCCTTCTGGTATCTCAGCCTCCAGAGTGGCTGGGACTACTGGTGTGCTCCACCACGCCCAGCTAATTTTTGTAATTTTAGTAGAGACGGGATTTTACCATGTTGCCCAGGCAGATCTTGAATTCCTGGGCTCAAGCAATTTTCCAGCCTCCGCCTCCCAAAGTGTTGGGATAACAGACGTGAGCCACTGTGCCTGGCCTAGAGTGGTTCTTGACTGGTTCAATGGCTATTTCACGGAGTGGCTTACCAGGGAGGGAGCAAGCAGGTCAATGGCGAGAGAGAGGAAGCCCAGGGAATGAGTGTAGCATGAAGAACATCAGGAAACACAAGCTTTAGTTCCAGATCTGCCATAAACTTACTTCTTTAGGCCTCAGAGAATTTGTTTGACCTCCCTAGGCCTTAGTTTCATCTGTAAGATCAGGGAGGCTTGATAGGCTGGATCACTAAGGATTCTCTCAACACTTCATGTCCTTAGAAGATAGGTAACACATGTGCCATTTTCTCTAACAAAAAACACCAGCACTTGGCCAGGAGCAGTGGCTCACGCCTGACATCTCAGTACTGTGGGGAGACTAAGGTGTACAAATCACTTGAGCTCAGGAGTTTCGGACCAGACTGAGCAATGTGGCAAAACCCTGTCTCTACCAAAAATACAAAAATTAGCTGAGCATGCTGGCGCATGCCTGTAATCCCAGCTACTCGGGAGAGTGAGGCGGGATAATCAGTTCAGCCTGGGAGGTGGAGGTGGTAGTGAGCTGAGGTCACGCCACTGCACTCCAGCATGGGCAACACGTGAAACCCTGTGTCAAACAAACAAAAACACCAGCCCAGGGCAGGCTCGATGGCTCACACTTGCAATTCCAGCACTTTGAGAGGCCGAGGCAGGCGGATCACAAGGTTAGGAGTTCAAGACCAGCTTGGCCAGTATGGTGAAACCCGTCTCTACTAAAAATACAAAAATTATCTGGGCGCAGTAGCACATGCCTGTAATCCCAGCTACTTGGGAGGCTGAAGTAGGAGAATCGCTTGAACCTGGGAGGCAGAGGTTGCAGTGAGCGGAGATTGTGCCACTGCACTCTAGGCCTGGGCAACAGAGCAAGACTCAGGCTCCAAAAAAAAAAAGAGAGAGAGAGAAAGCCCTTAAATTATTCTGGAACTGATTCCAACACTGAACAACATTCTGAAGCAATCAGCTCCAACACGGGGCTGTGCCTACCCCAGGTGGTGAGAAAGGTGACCCACGGGAGGGAACGTTAGAGCTTCTATTTATGTGGGATATACAGCGTACATTTCAGGACAGTAGACCGCTATAGCTTACAAGTAAATTAATAAGCAGTACTAGAGGTGGAGGTATGCCCTGGAAACTTTTTTTTCTTCAGACAGTGTCCCTCGCTCTGTCACCTGGGCTGGAGTGCATGGCACTATCTCGGCTCACTGCAGCTCGGCTCACTGCAGCCTCTGCCTCCCAGGCTCAAAAATCCTCCCACCCCTGCCTCTTGAGTAGCTGGGACTACAGGTGTGCACCACTACACCCAACTAATTTTTGTATTTTTGTAGAGATGGGGTCTTGCCATGTTGTCCGGGCTGGTCTTGAACTCCTGGGCTCGAGATCCTCCCACCTTGGCCTCCCAAAGTACTGAGATTATAGGCATTTGCCACCATGCCTGGTTAATTTTGTATTTTTAGTAGAGACAAGGTTTCTCCATGCTGGTCAGGCTGGTCTCGAACTCCCGACCTCAGGTGATCCGCCCACCTTGGCCTCTCCCAAAGTGCTGGGGTTACAGGCGTGAGCCACTGTGCCTGACTCCCTTTTTTTTTTTTTTTTTTTTTTGAGATGGAGTCTAGCTCTGTCGCCCAAGCTGGAGTACAGTGGCACAATCTCGGCTCACAGCAACTTCTGCCTCCCAGATTCAAGTGATTCTCCTGCCTCAGCCTCCCGAGTAGCTGGGACTACAGGCATGCTCCACCATGTCCAGCTAATTTTTATTTTATTTTATTTATTTATTTCTGAGATGGAGTCTTGTTCTTGTTGTTCAGGCTGGAGTGCAATGGCGCACTGTGGGCTCATGGCAACCTCCGCCTCCTGAGTTCAAGCGATTCTCCTGCCTCAGCCTCTCAGGTAGCTGGGATTACAGGTGTGTGCCACCATGCCCGGCTAATTTTTGTATTTTTACTTTTTTTTTTTTTTTTTTTAATAAAGACGGGGTTTCACCATGTTGGTCAAGCTGGTCTTGAACTCCCGATCTCAGGTGATCCGTCCGCCTTGGCCTCCAAAGTGCTTGGATTACAGGCGTGAGCCACCACGCCCGGCTAATTTTTGTATTTTGAAGTAGAGACGGGGCTTCACCACGTTGGTCAGGCTGGTCTCAAACCTCTGACCTCATGATCTGCCCACCTCAGCCTCCCAAAGTGCTGGGATTACAGGCGTGGGCCACTGCGCCTGGTCCAGAAATCTTTTTAATCTGGAATATGTGACCAAAAAGGTTTGAAGACCACTGATGTAAGAATCTAGTCATGAGCCGGGTGTGGTGGCTCACACCTGTAATCCCAGCACTTTGGGAGGACGAAGTGTGTGGATCATGAGGTCAGGAGTTCAAGACCTGATCAAGATAGTGAAACCCCATCTCTGCAAAAAATACAAAAATTAGTCAGGCATGGTGGTGGGCGCCTGTAATCCCAACTACTCGGAGGCTGAGGCAGGAAAATTGCTTGAACCTGGGAGGCGGAGGTTGCAGTGAGCCAAGATCACACCACTGCACTCCAGCCTGGGCGACAGAAAGAGAGTCTGTCTCAAAAAAAAAAACTAGTCATGTAGGTGGCCAGACCCATCATCTGACAGCCTAAAAAGCTGTGGGTGAAGCATCATGACTAAGACCTCACAGTTACTGATTCCAATGTGGTTTGTGTACTCAGGACACACATTTATCCCTTTTATCAATATGGGCTATGATCAGGGGGTCTACTCCTGTTAAAAAAAAAAAAAAGTAAAAAAAAAAATTTACTTGGGCGCAGTGGCTCACACCTGTAATCCCAGCACTTTTGGAGGCTGAGGCAGGCAGATCACAAGGTCAGGAGATCCAGACCATCCTGGCCAACATGGTGAAACCCATCTCTACTAAAAATACAAAAAAAATTAGCTGGGCGTGGTGGCACGTGCCTGTAGTCCCAGCTACTTAGGAGGCTGAGGCAGGAGAATTGCTTGAACCCAGGAGGCGGAGATTGCAGTGAGTTGAGATTGAGCCACTGCACTACAGCCTGGTGACAGTGCAAGACTCCGTCTCAAAAAAAAAAAAAAAAAGAAAGAAAGAGACCAATCTTTCTAAAGAAGTGCTTTTGGCTGGGCGTGGTGGCTCACGCCTGTAATCCTAGCACTTTGGGAGGCTGAGGTGGGTGGATCACCTAAGGTCAGGAGTTCGAAACCACCCTGACCAACTAGGTGAAACCCTGTCTCTATTAAAAAAAAAAATTTACTTATTTTTTGTTTTTACCTCCTGAGCTCACAAGATCCTCCCACCTCAGCCTCCTGAGTAGCTGGGACCACAGGTGTAAGCCACCATGCCCTGTTTTTATTTTTTGTAGTGATAGGGGTTTTCCTATGTTATGCAGGCTGGTCTCGAACTCCTGGTCTCAAGCAATCCATCCGCCTTGGCCTCCCACAGTGTTGGGATTATAGGCATGAGCCACTATTTCCAGCCCTAATTTTCAGTTTTCTTTCTGCCATTATTCTTGTTTTTAGACCAGGAGCTGGCAAGCCTTTTACATAAAGGGTTGGAATACAAATATTAATACTTCAGGCTTTGTAGGCCATATAGGCTCTGTAACTATGCAACGGTACTGTTGTAGCTCTAACACTGCCAGAGACAATACATAAGAGAATGGGCATGGCTGTGTTCCAATAAAACTTTATTTATGGACACTAAAATTTGAATTTCACATACTTGTCACATGTTAGAAAATATTCTTTTTATTTTTTCCAACCACTTAAAAATGTTCTCAAAACCTTTCTCAGCTTGCAAAGCCAATGAAAAGCAGGTGGTGGCTGGACGTAACCCATGGGCCATAGTTTGCCAATCCCTGTTTTAGTCCACACAAGTTTCTTTTCTTTTCTTTTTTTTTTTAAGACGGAGTCTTGCTCTTGTCGCTCAGACTGGAGTGCAGTGGTGTGTTCTTAGCTCACTGCAACCTCCGCCTCCTGGTTTCAAGCAATTCTTCTGCCTCAGCCTCCTGAGTAGCTGAGATTACAGGTGCCCGCCACCACACCCAGCTAATTTTTGTATTTTTAGTAGAGACAGGGTTTCAGCTTGTTGGCCAGGCTGGTGACAAACTCCTGACCTCAGGTGATCCGCCCGCCTGAGCCTCCCAAAGTGCTGGGATTACAGGCGTGAGCCACCACGCCTGGCCACAAGTTTGTTTCTTAAGCCTATTTCCCTATAGGCAGGGGAAAAAAATAGGACATTTGAGGACATAATAAACCTGTCTTCATATCAATACTGCCAAATAAGACATACACACAAAAAGTACAAACTGTGGGAACAGAAAGCTAAACCGAAATCCAGCATCAATTCAGGAATTGAGAGCTTTGCATAATTTACCTGTATCTAGGAGTGGAGACGAAAGAGACTGCAGGGACCTCTTGTTCCTAAGACTAGTAGGCATCTTCACAGAACACGTGACTTCCAGCTTCCTGCTGTTGAGTTTCCTACAATTACATGGCTCCGGTTTCTCCAGTCATTAAGGGCTTGCACACCCATCTTTGTGAAAACTGATCCTACCCAAAACCAAAGGTGAGCAACATAAGATCAAGCATTTTTGTGACTCCTGAGAATTTACCTTGGCTAAGTGCAGTAGCTCACACCTGTAATCCCAGCACTTTGGGAGGCTGAGGCCGGAGGTTTGCTTGAACCCAGGAGTTCGAGACCAGCCTGGGCAACACAGCAAGACCCCATCCTAGAAATCTTTTAATACAAAAACATTAGCCAGGCATGGGGGTGCGTACCTGTAGTCCCAACTACTCCGGAGGCTGAGGCAGGAGGATCTCCCGGGGCCAGGAGGTCAAGGTTGCAGTAAGCCATGATTGTGCCACTGTACTCCGGCCTGGGCAACAGAGTGGGATCCTGTTGCAAAAAAAAAAAAATATTGCTCTGTAAAGTTTCCCAAGAAGGGACACTGAAGAAATGGAGGAACATTCCTTGGAAAGGGGCCAGGGGCAGGGTGGCAGGAGCAGAAAGAAAAACGATTTTCATTGTGTATTCTCACCTGCCTGTTGTCTTCTGTCATGTGCTGGTAGGTACAGGAAATGGTCAATCAAAAAAGTAACATAACCTGGGTGTGGTGCTCACGCCTGTAATCCCAGCACTTTGGGAGGCTGAGGCAGGTGGGATCACCTGAGGTCAGGAGTTCAAGGCCAGGCTGACCAATATGGTGAAACCCCATTTCTGCTAAAAATACAAACATTAGCTGGGCATGGTGGCCGGCGCCTGTAGTCTCAGCTACTCAGGAGGCTGAGGCAGGAGAATCGCTTGAACCTGGGAGGCGGAAGTTGCAGTGAGCTGAGATCGCACCACTGCATTCCGGCCTGAGTGACAAGAGTGAAACTCTGTCTCAAAAAAAAAAAAAAAAAAAAAAATGATGATGATTTGGACCCAATAATGTGGCACTTGCCTCTCTTAACCCAGTAAGGTACTTACCACCCAGAGTGGGCAGCTTTAGAGGATGAAGCCAACTTGCTGAGAATTGGACTCTAAAAATAAGCATTCCGCACATTTCTTTAGCCTCTTCTCTCTCATAAAGGCCTCCACAGATGGCTTCTTTACATCATGCTCTCAAATGACTAGCTGATAAATATTCATACTTATGGAAATTGTATTGTACATACTCCAAACCCCCAGCCAGTTAACATTTGTATTTTTTGTATCTCGGGGGGTGGTGCCCTTTGTTCATGAGGCTTGTTCTATGTAAAAAGCACACATGCACGTGTACACACACACACACCCCGGCTTTCTCCCCTATGACTACTTTGCCTAGAGCAGTGATTCTCAACCAGGGTTGATTTTGCCCCTAGGGGACATTTGCCAATGTCGGGAGACATTTTGCGTTGTTACAAATGTGGAGATGATGTGTGTGCCTGTCATCTGCGGGTGGAAGCCAGGGGTGCTGCTCGAAATCCCCACAGTGCCCAGGGCACCCCCACAGGAAAGAATGACCTGACCCAAAATGTCAACAGGGCGCAGGCCCAGGCCAACCCAAGATGAAGCAGAAACTGAGACCACGGGAGAACAAAACCCTGAGAGAAGGTCAAAGTAGTCTGGAATTCTAACAGCAAAACACAAGGGGGCCAGCGGAGGCGCAATCCAGTTTGCTCTTTCATCTCTTTTTCCTCCCGTAAGACAGGTCTTACTTTGTCACCCAGGCTGGAGTGCAGCGGCGCAAAATGGGTCACTGCAGCCTCCACCTTCCCAGCTCAGGCAATCTTCCTGCCCCTCAGCCTCCCAAGTAGCTGGGACTACGAGCACATGGCACCATGCCTGGCTAATTTTTTTCTATTTTCTGTAGAAGCAGGGTTTCA
Source organism: Ateles fusciceps (assembly GCA_036589455.1). NCBI lineage: Eukaryota > Metazoa > Chordata > Mammalia > Primates > Atelidae > Ateles > Ateles fusciceps. The sequence continues at coordinate 3,618,427 of JAZHEH010002317.1, read as the reverse complement.
CCACGTTGGCCAGGCTGGTCTCAAACTCCTGGCCTCAAGTGATCCGCCCCCCTTGACCTCCCAAAGTGCTGGGATTACAGGTGTGAGCCACTGCATCTGGCCTTTTTTTTTTTTTTTTTGAGATAGAGTCCACTGTCGCCAGGCTGGAGTGCAGTGCCGTGATCTTGACTCACTGCAACCTCTGCCTCCTGGTTCAAGCAATTCTTCTGCCTCAGCCTCCCGAGTAGCTGGGACTACAGCCACGTGCCACCACACCCAGCTACATTTTTGTATTTTTAGTACAGGTTTCACCATATTGGCCAGGCTGGTCTTGGACTCTTGACCTCGTGATCTGCCCACCTTGGTCTCCCAAAGTGTTGGGATTATAGGCGTGAGCCACCTGGACTGGCCATTATTTCTTATTCAAATTAATACCCAGGCAGGGTGCAGTGGCTCACCCCGGCACTTTGGGAGGCCGAGGCAGGCGAAATCACCTGAGGCCAGGAGTTCAAGACTAGCCTGGCCAACATGGTGAAACCCCGTCTCTACTAAAAATACAGAAAGTTAGTGGAAGAGGTGGCGGGAGCCTGTAATCCCAGCTACTTGGGAGGGTGAGGCAGGAGAATCACTTGAACCCGGGAGGCAGAGGTGGCAGTGAGCTGAGATCACACCATTGCACTCTAGCCTGGACAACAGAGTGACTCTGTTTCAAAAAACAAAACAAACAAAAACAAAGTTAGTACCCAATTTATTATTTATCTACCTCAGCCTCCTGAGTAGCTAGGATTATAGGTGCCTACCATCTCTCCCAGCTAACTTTTTTGTATTTTTAGTAGATATGGGGTTTCACCATCTTGGCTAGGCTGGTCTTGAACTCCTGACCTCTTGATCTATCTGCCTCAGCCTCCCAAAGTGCTGGGATTACAGGCATGAGTCACAGGGCCTAGCCTCTCCAAAGTATTTCCAACATCACAGAGAAACTCCCAGACAAGCCATGCAGTAAATGCTGCTCAGTTACCCACCTGCACCCCACCCCTTTCTCCCTTCCACCGCCTTCCGCAGCAGTCTGAGACAGCAGCCCACTGCGGGCCCACGCACTGCACCTGGCCTGGGTACCACCCCACCCTGGCTGGCTCCCTCAGTGTCTGTGCCATCTGCAAAGGCACGGTGATAGCACTTAACACTTTTATAAAGACACTATGAAGATGTCCATGAGATCTGCAAAGACAGCATCCAGACAAAGAAAGCACGACCAGTGAATCTTATTTAATTTATTTAAGAATCTTACAAAAACAAAAAACAAAACAAAAACCACCACAACAAAAAAAACTAAATACAGAATTTGTTACGCTTCACGGTTCATCATTTTCACTTGCAAGAGTAAACCTTGCTAAAATGCAGCCAGTACATTTTTATTGCATGAGACCAAATTTTTAAGTTACATATCAAAAATGTTTGGGATAATCAATTCCAGATGCTTGGTACTGTGTTCCCACAAAAAGCTGGATGCAGCAGTGCAGTATCACTGGAACAGGGCGTACCCTTCACATACTCACGGATACTCCACAACAGGAGCGATAGCAAAAGGGAGATTTTAAAAAGAGAACGAAATGAAAACAAACCAAGAGCTGACATCCACCTTTATTTCAAGTTGTCTTGGATTCCATCAGATGTTGTCTCCAGATGCACCACGTCAGATTAGGAAAGAACAATCTACGCCTACATAGAAAAGTATCCTTTGCTCAGAGGAGGTAGAACCTGGTCAAAGTTTTATTGCAGAGATACAGCGTACCTCTTCCCACCTCTCATGGACGATGGAAGATACAAGTGGTTATTGAAAAATCATATCAGTAGTTTGCAAATATCAGTATAAACCATGAACAGGATATTTTTCTGATAGCGGTAAGACTGCAATGTGCTATGTAGAAAAAAGCTCTCTCTGTCCCATAAAGCGGGAGTCAGAAAAGAGGGCTCAAGCTTCTTTATCTTCTTCAGTGCCATAAATACTGTCATAGCAAAAAGGCCTTCAGTGTCTGCTGGCCAGAAACATCTGCCCAGGCACAAATGGGCCACAAGGGCAGGGTACTGGTTAGGGGTCTGCAATGGAAAAGCCAGGCAGGGTCTCACCAGGGGCCTGCAGAGTGGCCTTCACTTTGGAGAATGCCTGAATTGTAAGTACCAAAAAGAACCAAATTTTCCTGCCTCTTCCCTTGCTCAACCCTGCACTGAGGGGCAGTCTTGGTGGACTGTGCCTGCCACATTGCTGCAGCCCAGATGGCCCCACTGCCAACCACAGCGCGGCTTCCCCATGGGCTCCAGAGGGAGGCTGAGCAGAGGGTCTGAGTGGGGGGATTCACACTGGAGGCAATCTGTGACAGGCCCCAGGTTCACGACAAATTTAGTTCCTAAGACTGATCCAAATGCGGAACACTTTTACATTTTCACCAAGTCTACCAAGTTGAATAGTAATGAATGAAACTTGTACATGAATGAAAGGCCCCAGAGAGGCTCACAGCAATCCTCCCTGAAAGTTACAGAGGAACATTTTCTTGCAGGGTGCAAAATTGTGAACAAATACCCAATGTCTGCCTCCCGGGTGCTGAACACCACCATTTTCATAAGCCACCCAGGTCTTTCCAACTCAAATTATTAAAAATGCCTCCATTTAGCTCCGCTTCTAGGCTTCTGACTGATGTAGTGAAGATCCACTCACCAATGCAAGAGTGGAGAGCACAGCTGCTCAGGGATCCCATGGGCCAGCACGGCAGTGGGCACACGCCTGTCTAACCCTCCAGCAGAGTCAGCCTAGGAGGCTCCACGGCAGTTGCCTGGCTCTCTTTTGGAGGATAATTGTTCCTTAATGTACATTCTCTAAAGTCACCTGCCAATAATGGACTAGGCCTACCTCCTGCCTGCTATAAATATCCTCAACAGGTTGTAACAGCAGCAGACTACCTGCGTTCATTGCAAAGTAAATTATTCATTATTTATAGGTTAAAAGTATAGGTCCAACTTCTTAAATAAACATAGGAAATTTGCAGCAGCAACAGCAGGCCAGAAACCACTGTTTCAAATCTGCAAGATTTTCCTATCAGGTGGGAAGCCAAAGATAAGAAATATGGTACAGGCCTGAAAAACTGAAAAAGTAGGAGCAAGTCAGGCTTGCTGATCTAAAAGCTAAGTTTGATCCCAAATGCACTGAAGAAGTTAGAGGAGCTTCAAGAAGTCTCAGGAAGCATTTTTTAAATGTGAAAACATCAGGCTCACTACAGCTTCCAAAGAACAACATAAATGAGCAAGACCAGTCATACAATGCCAGTATCAGAAACAGCTCTCAAGTGCACACCCCCCAGTACGATGCATTGCACACAATAAAAACAGTAATAAAAATGTAAAACACAATCAGACATATTAAAAAACATTAACACAAAACAGGAATTCTACAGCAAAGATGCAAAACTGAATTCTAAAATACAGAAACAAATATTTTTTTAAATGAAAAGTTTCCCATACTTTTCTAAATGAAAACAAACAAACAAACAAACAAAAAGTCCTAAGATGCCCCCTATGGGAAAGTCAAGAAAAGAATAAATAGAGCTGAAGGAAAGAGGGAAAAGGGAGAAACAGGTGGGCGGAGTCCCAATTTACAAGAATTATTTACATTCAGAATCCAGAAGAACTCGACATTTCTATACATATACATTTATGTACATATATAATTACAGCATAAAATGAGGGTGGGTTTTGGATTCTGTCTCAAGTACTCACAAAAAAAAAATGCAAGCGAGCTTGAGTTGCAGGTATTTAGGTGTGTTTCTGTCACCTGAAAGACACTGCATTAGTATCAGACAATTGGCATCCAATGAGACCTTTATTTGCACAGTTCTTACTCTCAGCTGTAGCCCTGACATGGAAGGCTTGCTACATTCCTGCAGCGAAGTGGGCTGAGCGCAGTAAGCATGGGTGTGGTGTTAGCCAGGGCCACCAAAGTCACACAGAAGGGGAGTCAGTACATGTTCATCACCAAGGTGTCTGCCTTTGCCATTGGGAGGCCTGAACTAACCAAACGTTCATTAACAGGATCCCAGTCTGACAGCAACTCTTACGTAGCATCAATCTTAGAAATTACCAAACACCACACAGGTGCATGTGTATGGGGACCTTCCTCTTGACTGCTTGTCAAGAAAAGGATCCAGAGGGAACTTCTGCCCCTACTTTCATGAAGTGAGATGCAACAATCATTTCGAATCTATTGTTTTTTTTTTTTTTTATTTCTTTCATGCTAAAATGAGAGTGGAGGGGAGAAGGAAGAGGCTCCCATTCTACAACTGGGAACACTGTCCTGGTACCCTTTCTTCTCTTGCCTGCGAATAGCTGTTCTAATAGCATCCCATGCAGGCCAGCAAAGGAATGCCCCAGGGGCTACAGCCAGAAAATTGTGCCTCTAAAATACTGTATCCCTGTGGAGCTTGGTAATACAGAACTTTTACCTCTACAGATGAAGCAAACTAAAAGATTTATTGTTGTAACTCAAAAAGGCTTCTGAAGTGCTGAGTTAGAATAAGTATACATAGACACACACACACTACTACACTGCTTTGGATGCAGGTTCCTGCTAATTTATATACACATGTAAAGAGAAGACACTGAAGTGTCTAACTGCAATTTAGCAGCAGAATAAGAAATCTGCTTAACAGATCTGCTTCTTAAGTTGTGTTTAAAGAAATGCATAATACTTCTATGGATTTGTATCATTGATAGTATATCTGGATAATCTCAGTAACTACAGACAGAAACCTTGTGGTGCGGAGGCTGCTAAATTAGGGGAACACTAATTCCCCCAAAAATAACATCTGAGCTGCTTTAGACTCTGGAAGTGGTTTTCAGTACAACTGACACTGTAAACTCTGAAAACACTAACACGATTTCCAATTAAATCTTTGTGCTCAGAGCCATATTGCTAAAAAGAAGAAAAAGGCATTGCAGAGGCAAAACGAACATGAGGTTAAACAAGGCCCCTGGATTCAGGTGCGGCATTTAGAGCCTGGAATAAATGGACGTATTTTACAGAAGTTAGCGGCTAATTTTTTGGTAGAGATGGGGTCTCGCCATGTTGGCCAGGCTGGTCTCGAACTCCTGGCCTCAAGTGATCGGCCTGCCTCAGCCTCCCAAAGTGCTGGGACTACAAGTGCGAGCCACCACACCCAGCCAAGAGTTGGGTTTTAATAGAAGAGGACCTTGAATACTGAAGCTTCATAGGGTGGCTGACCCGAACTCGCTGACTTTTGTAGGGGCACAGTGTAAAGGTTGGATGTCCACTTGAAGGGGTGGGTGCAACTCTGGGAAGCGCACACACCATGACCGGCCTGGGCATGCAGCACCCTGGCTCCCATCCATTCACATGGGTTGCCTTTTGGAGGTCTGCTTTGAGAGGGCTTTCAGAGGTCTTTTTGTTTTAATTGGGCGGCGGGGGTGGGGGCGGGGAAGCTGTTCTACAAGAACGTTAAGATACATATGCTCCTGGGTATAAAGATGGCTAGTTCAGAGCAAATGTTATTACATCATGAGCCATGGGGGGGGTGTCAATCAGCTGCATGCTAAGGAATCCGCATACGCTGCTTTGAAAACACCATAAAAAACTAAGATGCCCTCGTAACACAGAAAGAAGAGTTGGGCCAACAGCCTGCAAGAGAAGATCCTTCCCAATCCTGCCACTCTATCTCACTGGAGGAGGGTTTGTAATTCTTCCCTTCCTCAGGTCCAGCAACTGTACCTCCACTGGAGTGGGGACACTGCATTGCTGATGGAAGCTGACTACTGTTTTAAAAACACACACGAAGCTGAAAAGTTCTGCTGAAGGTGGCGAGAGCGCTGCTCTTGGCTGCCAGCAAGGTCTAGTGGCCCTAACAAGGGAAACTGGCTGATAGAAAATGCATCACTGCCTGAGATATATGAACTGGACTGAGGAGAGAAGTTGCATCCACCGGGCAAAATGTGCCAAAGAACAGAAAGCACTTTCAACTTACTCTTTTAGGCACCAAGAATAAATAAATCCTAAGAAAACTTACGGTAAGCTTGACATAACCAAACTCAGGCTAAAGGAGACACAGAGGATGAACATCCTAAGCTTTCTGCCAGGTTTCTGTCAGCTAACACACATCTCACCCAATTCTGCAAGAAGTTTAAAAAGTTAACAAAGCAAACAATTCAACTTGAAAAACATTCGGAAGTACTATCATTTTACCCCTTCCCTCGATGCCATCTCAAATTTTAGCAATAGGTTTTAAGCCAAACTATAAGGCTAACTGGAATGCTGAGGCCACACACAAGTTCTGCAGAGTCCCCGTCACAGACTACTTCTGAAGGTCACCAGTGAGGGCCTAAACAGAGAGTCCACTTCTTATTAGTATAATAACTTTTTATTTGACATCTACAAGATTTTGGCATCTTGCAGCTTTTTACCAGGTTTATACAATCTCCATTTTTTAATAGTGCAACCTGTGCAAGCAAAAGAAAGAAGGAAAAGGAAATAAAAAGACCAACTGTCCCCTCACTTGTTTTTTATAAACATCTATTATAGGCGAAACAAAACTTACCCATATTATATAGATAAGTGTCTATTCACATTTGTACATTACCATTTTTAACAGCTTGAGATAAACTCTACAATGTCTTACAACACATTAAACAATATTCAAGTTACTGAGTAACAACAATAACAACAATAACAAAAAAACATACAGCAGAAGCCTCAAATGTTTCCTCATTGTCTACAGCTCAAGTACGGTTTCCTTTATATGAGTGACAAAGCAAATTAAGATAATGAAGTAAAGAACAATTGTTTGCAGGATGAAAGCCAATTTGTACTTCCTTCTAAAACTACCTTTAAGTTGAAAATGTAAATTTAAGAGGCTTATAGCCATTTCTGCAGCACACATTAGGAATACTATTAATACATTAAAATTAAATTTTAAGAGTTTTATCACAGAAAAATGTATGTACTCATTACCTTGACCAGAAACATAGGGCAGGGAGGAAAAGGGGCAGGAGGAGTCTGCAGGGTTAGAAGCAATACCCAGGTATAAACACTATAAAAATGCAATAACCAATGCTGTACATCTAACAAATGTTTCTCTCTGTTACTTGACTTCTGTGTTAATCTTGTTTACGCATGCTTTCAAATACATGCACTGTCAGAACAAAAATTAGAAAATAACCTGAATGCATGGTATGCAACTTTTCATCTCATGCTTTAATAAACCTATTAAGTTGGAAAAAGAAACCAATATATATTTTCTATATTTATAGACTCAAAACACATGCATCCGGGGGATACCTCCCACAGCAATGGCATGGATGTACTGCGTTAACCCTGAGCACTGTATAAACATAAAAGTAAAGCCAGTTTGGGAAGTTCCAAGCATTTTAAACCAACTGTGGTCTGTAGCCTTTAACACACTCACAAACAGACTGACACACACACACGCACACATCCCCCTCTGCTCACCCAAAGTAAAAGCAGATGGGAAGTACCAGGAGAGAAGCAAAAGGAAAGACATATGTACCACCATCAGCACTGCTGATTTTCAGTTTTGCTATCTATTCCAGGTTTGTCCTTACTCCCAAAAAAACTAACTAGAGAGAGCACAACTGAAAAAAATATATAATTCTTTGGAAACTGTCCCTGATTTTTATGCAAATGATATGCTTCAACAGCATTTCAGATACATCCATGTTGAAACCTGTCTGTTCTTTACGCGTTGCTCAAGTTGGTGATGCTCTGAGGGTGATGCTGTTGCCATAGCTGCTTTTGTTGGACCGCAAGCTGTTGAGACTGGTCTGAAGTTGACAGGAGATTTACAAGAGGAGACACACAATTTGCCGGAATGATCAAACCTATAATTAGTACAAGAATTTATAAAGTTATGTCCAGAAGAAACCACACTGTACAGCTTCACAGCAGATTCCAAATGAGACATAATATTAAGTTCAATAAACAAGAACTTCAAACAAAAATTAAATGACTACCTAATAAATGAAATGGCCTGTCGAGATGTAGTCTGATTCTTCAACAGCATTTCCTACAATTACCCCAGCGTATGCATGTGTTTAGTGTAATGCCATCTTGCCGGAGGAATAGGAGATCAAAAACGGTACTTTTCTATTATCTTTTTAAGCTCCATAAACATGCAAATATCACCTTTGCAAGTACTAATGCACCACAAAGACCACAGAACAAAAGTTGCAAATTCAAATGCTAACTAGCAACTCTAAAGAGTAGATACTAGCAAACTAGAAAGGATACTCTCTGGGTGCTGGTTAAGGGAACTTTAACTCCTGCCATGTGGGATTGAAGGCTCAATGTTCCAGATAAACTGCATTTTTTTTTTTTTTTTTTAAGCAGAGACAAGGTTTGCTGTGTTGCCGAGGCTGGTCTCAAACTCCTGGGCTCCAGCACTTCTCCTGCCTGAGCTTCCTGAAGTGCTGGAATGACAGGTGTGAACCACCAGACCCAGCTGATGGGGTGCTTTCTATGGTTGTTTAAAGAAACTGGAATCCAGACTTTTTTTTTTTTTTTTTTTTTTTTGAGACGGAGTTTCGCTCTTGTTACCCAGGCTGGAGTGCAATGGCGTGATCTCAGCTCACAGCAACCTCCGCCTCCTGGGTTCAAGCAATTATCCTGCCTCAGCCTCCCGAGTAGCTGGGACTACAGGCACGTGCCATCATGCCCAGCTAATTTTTGTATTTTTAGTATAGACGGGGTTTCACCATGTTGACCAGGATGGTCTCGATCTCTTGACCTCGTGATCCACCCGCCTCGGCCTCCCAAAGTGCTGGGATTATAGGCGTGAGCCATTGCGCCCGGTCAAATCCAGGCTTTTATATGAAGCCTCTTGATTTTTAAATGTTGGCAATTAATTCTTTTTTTTTTTTTTTTTTAAGACAGGGTTTCACCATGTTGGCCAGGCTGGTCTTGAATTCCTAACCTTAGGTGATCCACCCCGACTCAGCCTCCCAAAGTGCTGAGATTACAGTTAGCCACCACACCTGGCCCAGTTGGCAATTAATTCAAATGAGGCCCAGGTGCAGTGACTCATACCTGTAATCCCAACACTTTGGGACGCTGAGGTGGGCGGATCACTTGATGTCAGGATACCAGCCTGGCCAACATGGTGAAACCCCATCTCTCCTAAAAAAATACAAAAATCAGCCGGGCATGGTGGTAAATGCCTGTAATCCCAGCTACTTGGAAGGCTGAAGCACGAGAATTACTTGAACTCAGGTGGAAGAGGTTGCAGCGAGACAGGAGCACACCACTGCACTCCAGCCTGGGCTAAAGAGCGAGACTCAGTCTCAATAAAAAAAAATTAATTAATTCAAATGAAAACCTACAATACTCAAGTGTCAAAAAAAGAGTTCAGAGACTGGCTTTGGCCCATTAACTGCCAACATAGTGGAAGGCTGCTGTAAATGAAACCAAGATAAGCAAACAGAGTCCAATTGCTGGCCGGCTTCCTGGACACCTGTAGTTGAGCACATGGTGGGAACAGCTGGCCTAGTTTGTCCTTGCTCCCTGCAGGATACCAAGCCATCCTCTGTGCACAGTGGCTTTTGAGTTCCATAGTCTTAAGCTAGCTCAACAGAGAACTCCTGGGCAGGAGGCTAAGTTGTCTTCATACCAGGGAGCCTGCACGGACAGCAACAGTAGAGAAGGAGAGCAAGAGCAGCTGAGAGCCCCATGAAAGAAATGACCATATCATAACTTCAACCAGAACCAACAATGTCTGTTTGAAGGCTTAACTTCTGTTCAACCTTGTAAGAAATATAAACAGGTCCCATATACTCACTACCAGAAGAAATGTTAGATGCATTTGGAATAGAGCTAAGACATTTAGCAATGAGAAAAAAGTAGGATCTGATTTTTTCCTGCAACTCAAACCAAAACAAAAATTAGACTCACCTACTATCCGTTGCCCATCTTCCGTTCTTAGCCGGACGATCTGCATTTTCACGTTTGTGCCACTGACAGATGCTAGAACACCCTCAACTTTTGTCCAGACACTCAGCACTGAACCACACAACACATAATACGTACGGCAACGAAGACCTATTTCACAAACTAACCCCAAGCTTGCTTTTTTGCAATTGCCACGCCTAAGAAAAATGGGAAATACATATATGTGAGTGTTTGTCAATATATGTATGTACACACACACCCTACAAGGTTTACAAAGTCAAATCAAATTTTTTTCTTTTTCTTTTTTTTGAGATGGAGTCTCCCTGTCACCAGGCTGGAGTGCAGTGACGTGGTCTCAGTTCACTGCAACCTCCAACTCCCTGGTTCAAACAATTTTCCTGCCTCAGCCTCACAAGTAGCTGGGATTACAGGCATGCACCTGGCTAATTTTTGTATTTTTAGTAGAGATGGGGTTTCACCATGTTGGCCAGGATGGTCTTGATCTCCTGACCTTATGATCCACCCACCTCGGCCTCCCAAAGTGCTGGAATTACAGGCGTGAGCCACCGTGCCTGGCTGCAAATTTCAAATAAACAACGTTTTGGCATTATTTGTCTTTATTATTTCTTAGATTATAATTCTGTTGGCCTATTGAATTATCCTTTCCAATTTAAGGTATTGGTTTCCAATTTAACGTAAGGTTTTGAAAGGACAGTTTTTTAGGGGGCCGCCTCCCTATAGGGTTGAATTAGCTGGGCACAATGGCTCACACCTGTAATCCCAGCACTTTGGGAGGCTGCTGCATGTGGATCATGAGGCACAAGAATCGCTTGAACCTGGGAGGAGGAAGTTGCAGCGAGCCAAGGTGGTGCCACTGCACTCAAGCCCTCGGTTTAAAAAAAAAAAAAAGATCCTGCCCTGAAAAAACAAACAACACCTGCATAAAAGAAAAGAAGGGGCCGGGCGCAGTGGCTCACGCCTGTAATCCGAGCACTTTGGGAGGCCAAGGCGGGTGGATCACAAGGTGAGGAGTTTAAGACTAGCCTGACCAACATGGTGAAATCCCACCTCTACTAAAAATATAAAAATTAGCTGGGCATGGTGGCACGCGCCTGTAAACCCAGCTACTCAGGAAGCTGAGGCAGAATTGCCTGAACCTGGGAGGTGGAAGCTGCAGTGAGCTGAGATTGCACCATTGCACTCCAGCCTGGGCAACACAGTGAGACTGTCTTAAAAAAAAAAAAGAAAAGAAAAAAGAAAAGAGAATCGAAGCAAAACGAAGGGGCAGGGGCAAAGATCCTGTCAGTTATTTCTATATTGTGAAATTAATAATATACTGTTCTAAAATCACATTAGTGGGAAGGACTCAGCAATCTAGAGAAGAGATGGAAAGGGGTGGGAGGGGAGGGAGAGACTACATTTAAATTTAAGAAGAAATAAGGCTGGGCGTGGTGGCTCACACCAGTAATCCCAGCACTTTGGGAGGCCAAGGTGGGTGGATCCCGAGGTCAGGATATGGAAACCATCCTGACCAACATGGTGAAACCCTGTTTCTACTAAAATACAAGAAACTAACTGAGCGTGGTGGTGTGCGCCTATAGTCCCACCTACTCAAGAGGCTGAGTCAGGGGGAACTGCTTGAACCTGGGAGGCAGAGGTTGCAGTCAGCTGAGACTGTGCCACTGCACTGCACTCCTGCCTGGTGACAGAGCGAGACTCCCTTTCAAACAAACAAAACAGAAGGAACAAGAAAAAGGGAAAAATGCCACCAATGTTTGTTTTATGATTAAAATTATTTTCAGAATTCATCAATAAAGATGTCCTTCTGGTTAGAACTAATTCAAGATAAATATACAGTGTTAAATGTACACATATAAGACATCTTCTTGCTATAATTCAAAACAAATGTTTGTTTTTAATTTTTTGCAGAGAAGAAGTCTTGCTGTTTTGAGGAGGCTGCTCTCAAACTCCTGGCCTCAAACAATCCTCCCTTCTTAATCTCCCAAAGTGCTAAAAGCCACAGCACTGTCCCCCAGTGCAAATGTTTTAGAAAATGTTTGTATGAACCTGGCCTGGTGGCTCACACCTGTAATGCCAGCACTTTGAAAGGCCCAGGCATGTGGATCACAAAGGTCAGGAGACCAGCATGGCCAACATGGTGAAACCACATCTCTACTAAAAACACAAAAAGTAGCTGGGTGTAGTGGCAGGCACCTGTAATCCCAGCTACTTGGGAGGCTAAGGCAGGAGAATCGCTTGAACCTGGGAGGCAGAGGTTGCAGTAAGCCAAGATTGTACTGCTGCACTCCAACCTGGGCAACAGAGCAAGACCCATCTCAAAAAGGAAAAGAAAAGAAAATGTTTGTAGGTTAACTTTTGAAAGTTTTAAAACATTTTTTTTTTTGAGACAGAGTCTCGATGTCACCCAGGCAGGAGTGCAGTGGCATGATCTTGGCTCACTGCAACCTCCACCTCCCAGGTTCAAGCAATTCTACTGCCTCAGCCTCCTGAGTTGCTGGGATTACAGGCATGCGCCACCACACCCGGCTAATTTTTAGTAGAGACGGGGCTTCTCCATGTTGCTCAGGCTGGTCTCAAACAGCCAACCTCAGGTGATCTGCCCACCTCGGCCTCCCAAAGTGCTGGCATTACATAAGCCACTGCACCTGGCTTTTTTTTTTTTTTTTTTTTTTTTTTGAGACAGAGTTTCAGTCTTGTCCCCCAGGCTAGAATGTGATGGCATGATTTTGGCTTACTGCAACCTCCACCTCCCAGGTTCAAACGATTCTCCTGCCTCAGCCTCCTGAGGAGCTGGGATTACAGGCGCCTGCTACCACATCTGGTTAATTTCTGTATTGTTAGTAGAGACGAGGTTTCATCATGTTGGCCAGCCTGGTCTTGAACTCCTGACCTGAGGTGATCGGGCTACCTAGGCCTCCCAAAATGCTGAGATTACAGGCATGAGCCACCGCACTCAGCTGAAAAAGCAAGTTCTAATATAAAGGATGACTGTTAAGTTCATGCTGCCAGAAAACGGTTGGAAATAAAAAAGCATCAGTGAAGAGTAAGGAGGTACATAAACTTAACAGTTTCTGGTCCACAACTGTCCAGTAAATATTCCTGATGGAACACACCATGCCTGGCAATACTTAATCTGTTTGCTAATTCATGAGGACACACCAATAAAGAGTGAAGGTGCATTTAAATCTCGATTAAATTTTGAAAAACATGGTAGGAAACACGAAAATACTAACCAATAAGCATGAGTACAAGTATCTGCAGATGAATTATACTGATCTAACCAGTGCATCAGGGCATCATCTGAGACAACCTGTAAAAATGAGAGAAATTTCATTGAAAACAGTACTGCTTTAAATAAACTGCTTCCCTAATCTGGTAATTCTAGAGGCAGCCAATTTAAAATAATCTCTACCCAAAAAACTTAACCCTGGCTATTAGCTGAATCTGAATGTCATCTGAAAAGTTCTGTCATGCTGGTTCCTCTTATGTAATAAAGTTTTCAAATAACTAAATTAACTATAATTGTTTTCAAAGGAGAATGGCTAGGTATAGTAATATAAGGTAATATTAATAAAATAAAACTTAATAGTAAATGTTAGGAAAAATAGTCACTGTTTTCTATAAATCACTGCAAAATATAAACACAGAGGCATCCTCACAATAAAACTAAGAGGTAGTGAAAAGGACTTTTTTTTTTTTTTTTTTTTTTGAGACAGAGTCTTGCTCTGTCGCCCATGCTGGAGTGCAATGGAGGCTAAGGCATGAGAATCACTTAAACCGGGGAGGCAGTTACAGTGAGCCAAGATCAAGCCACGCACTCCAACCTGGGCAAGAGCAGCAGACATCTTAGAAGTTTAAGGCTGGGAAAAAAAAAAAAAAAAGAAGAAGTTTAAGGTTGATAACATTAAGACTGCGGTATTAGCATAACAAAAGTTGACAATTTCCTTAAACCAGGCTGGGTGTGGTGGCTGACACCTGTAATTCCAGCACTTTGAAAGGCCGAGGTGAAAGGATAGTCTGAGCCCAGGAGTTCCAGACCAGTGCAGCCTTTGCAACACAGTGAGACCTCATTAAAAAACAGTAATCAAATAAGAAAAAAGTAATTTCATACCCAGAGCAACTATCTTAAACAGTTTCAATATATTATTATAAAATAAGTATTTTTTTCCGTTTTTTTTGAGATGGCGTCTCACTCTGCCGCCCTAGCTGGAGTGCAGTGGTGCGATCTTGGCTTACTGCAACCCAGCTTCCCGGGTTAAAGTGATTCTCCTGCCTCAGCTTTCTAAGCAGCTGAGATTACAGGCGTGTACCACCACACGTGGCTATTTTTTGTATCTTTAGTAGAGACGAGGTTTCGCCATTTTGGCCAGGCTAGTCTCAAACTCCTGACCTCAGGTGATCCACCCGCCTTGGCCTCCCAAAGTGATGGGATTATAGGCATGAGCCACTGTGCCCAGCCAAAGTAAGTATTCTTATATAACATAATGTACAAATTAGAAAATACCTTCTTGTATTTCTTTTTTAGATCAGCATAAATTTCTAATTTGAGCTGTTTCCCAGTATTTGGTCGATAAACTAAGAAAAGTTTCTTTTTAGGATTCACTTCTTTAACTAAGATGGCAGTTTTCTTGTTGTTTCTTATCTGTTTTAAAAAATGACAAAATAGAAACATTTTATAATACACACTTTAAGACATGTTTCGTACCATCACATCAGCAAATATAATCATTTGAGACTGGAACACTAAGCACACGGATAGATAACTTCAAGAAAGAATGGAAACTACTTGTTTCAAAGACTTTAACACAGACAGCCACATCCAAAGGGCAGTTACTGGACCTTAATTCTGGCTAAAGATGAAGGTTAAAGACCAATGTTATCTTCAGATAACTATTTGGAATCAGCTTTTTCTGTTTCCTGTACCTGGAATCCCTGTCAAGCAGCCTCAGAGAGATAAGAAAAACAAAGCGTAATAAAATGGTAACAGTAGAATCCGGGTAGTAGGCATCAGAGGTCTTCATAGAAAATTATTTCACCTCTGCTGTATGTTTTTAACATTTCTCAGTAAAATGAAAAAAAAAAAAAGTTACTGTCCTTTGAATAGAATTCACACCCCTCCAACAGAATGCCTTGGATGGCCCCAGTCCTCTGCATTGGTCTACTCCATCAGTACTGTCTTTCCCTACGTTACAGGGTGTTGAAAGGCAAAGTGAGAGATCACATGATAAAGTGGTCTGTAAACAGCAAAGCTATGTATGACAGTAGAAAGCTAAAATGTTGAATAAATTATCCACACATATGGAGGTAAAAATGGAAGAAAGCGTTAGACAAATGTGGATTCAGGTATATATTTTTAACTTTTTAAAGTTGGATTTATAAGAGAAACTTTAAGAGGAAGGAATTATTACTTTTAAAACTCCATTTAACACAAGGGAAAATAACTGGAAAATTCATTTCTTCTTTAATGAAGACTGATCAGCTTCTAAATCATTTCTGGAGCTAAACTGAAGGAAAAAAAGTTTCAAAGTAAAAGGAGTTCCCTGCCCTCTACACAATAAATCATTGTTTGTGGAACTATTAACTTTTTGTATTAATTCTCATAATAAAAAACACATTATTGTACTTTCTGCTGCATGGATATTAAAGACCCTTGGTCTTTGACTTGTTCCCATGATTTGAAACTTTATATATATATATATATATATATATAGACAGGGTCACCCAGGCTGGTGGAGAGCAGTGGCGCAATCTCGGCTCACTGTAACCTCCCCCAATTGCAACCTCCAGCTCCCGGGTTCAAGCGATTCTCCTGCCTCAGCCTTCCAAGTAGCTGGAACTACAGGCTCGTACCACCACGTCCAGCTAATTTTTTGTATTTTTAGTAGAGATGGGGTTTCACCGTGTTAGCTAGGATGGTCTCCATCTCCTGACCCACCTCGGCCTCCCATAGTGCTGGGATTATAGGCGTGAGCCACTGCACTTGAGAAACATTGTTTATGTAATTACTGTAAAGTCATAAAACAATGGGTAAGGTGAAGATTACATTTAAAATTCTTGGCCAGGTGTAGTGGCTCATGCCTGTAATCCAAACACTTTGGGAGGCTGAGGCAGGTGGATCATGAAGTCAAGAGATCGAGACCATCCTGGCCAACACGGTGAAACCCCTGTCTACTAAAAATACAAAAATCAGCCAGGCATGGTAGCACATGCCTGTTGTCCCAGCTACTTGGGAAGCTGTGGCAGGAGAATCGCTTGAACCTGGGAGTCCGAGGTTGCAGTGAGCCAAGATCATGCCACTGCACTCCATCCTGGTGACAGAGCGAGCCTCTGTCTCAAAAAAAAATTGTTTATCAGCTGATGGGAAATATCCAAACTTAAGAAGATAGCGTTTAAGACACTTAACAGTGGGCTCTGTCTTGACAGTGTCAGGTTAATTACAAATCATCACAGAAGAGTGGAAAGTGATTCTGACATTGTCTTCCTAAAGGTAGCACAGGTTACACACTGAAAAGTACTGCTGCTTAATGCAGTGGAGGCTCAAAGGCAAACAAAGACCAGGAATGAACTCTCTAGGGCCACCACTCCTCATGCCCAGCCACCTGTTGCCATGCAGAGAATGAAGGACCAGTATTACCACATCCTTCAACCTAAGGGAAGCTGGAGATCAGGACTTTCATCACAATCTACCAACACTGATATTCTGGCAATAATTTCAAATTAAAAATCATAACCAAGAGCCAGGTGTGGTGGTACATGCCGGTAATCCCAGCTATTCAGGTGGTTGAGGTGACAGGATGGATCAAGCCCAGGAGGAGCCTGAGATTGTCTTGAAAACAGTAACAAAACTCTATGTGGACCAATCAAAATTGCATCTATGGGGGATAGCTGAGTAAAATATGTGAATTCTACCAATGTCAACATCTTGGTTGTGATATTACACTACCGTTTTGCAAAATATTTATCTGTACGGTTTCTTATATGACATGCAAATGAACCTACAGTTCAATCAGCATTTCAAAAACTCCAAAGCCAGCTAGGTGCAGTGGCTCACACCTGTAATTAATCCACCACTTTGGGAGGTCGAGGTAGGAGGATCATTTGAGCCTAGGAGTTTGAGGCCAGCCTGGACAACACAGAGATTAAAAAAAAACAACTACCCAAGTGTGGTGGAGTGTATCTGTGGTCCCGAAGCTGAGGTGGGAATTGTCTGAGCCTAGGAGGTTGAGGCTGCAGTGAGCCATGATCATGCACGCCTCTGCACTGCAGCCTGGGTGACAGAGCAAGATCCCATTACAAAAAACAAAACAAAACCAAAAAACCCCAACTCAACTAGGAGCCAGATCCTTTGAGAGCTTTTCTCTGGATCAAGGATCAGCAGCTTAGACCTGTGGAATCAGTCTAGCCTGGGGCTCCTAAACTACAGTTTAAGGAAGGAAGGAAGGAAGGAAGGTGGGAAGAAAAAGGAAGGAAGGAAAACACAGAGGACATGCAATGTGGACCACATATGGCCTACAAAACCATACGTAACTGGCTTTCACAGAACAGGTTTAGAGACTCCTGACCCCAGTCATTTATGACTTCAACCTGCCTGAGGCATCACCATATATGTAGTTACTTCATATGAGCAACAACCAAGTCTTATTTGCAGTCAGTCACTCCAAACATATTTGTAAATAGAAAGCAAAATATATTATATACAACCAGTGAAATATTACTCAACCTTGTAAAAAAGCAACAAAGGGGCCAGGCACAGTGTGATTCACATCTTTAATCCCAGTACTCTGGGAGGCTGAGGTGGGAGGATCGCTTGAGACCAGGAGTTTCAAACCAGCCTGATCAAAATAGTGAGACCCCATCTCTACAAAAGAAAAATGAAAAAATTAGCCCCTATGCATGGTGGTGCACACATATAGCCCCAGTTACTGAAGAAGTTGAAGCAGGAGGAGCATTTGAGTCCAACAGGCTGAGGCTGCAGTGAGCTATAATAGAGACACTTTAGCCTGGGTAAGAGAGTGAGACCCTAACCCCCAAAAAGGGAAATGAAGTCCTAATACATGCTACAACATGGACGAACCTGGAGAACATACTAAGTGAAATAAGTCAGACATAAAAGGTCAAAGACAGTATAACACCACTTATATGAGTAACAGGCAAATTTACAGAGTCACAAAGTAGAGTAGAGGTTAACAAGGGCTGGGTGAAGGGAGAATGGTGAGTTATGGCTCAACTGTTACAGTTTGTGATGAAAAAGATTTGAAAGTAAGTAGTGGTGATGACTGTACAACATTGTGATTGTCATTAATGCCACTTAGAAATAGTTAAAATGGCACATTTAATGTTATATGTATTTTATCAAAATTTTTAAAAACTAAAAATGTAATAAACACCAAAGTCAGTAAACAGCACGCTTAAGTAATTGAAATTTATAATATATGAAAATTAAGAAAGCTGTTAAAAAAAGAAATGAATAAAATAGTTCAACTGATTGAGGCCACTGCTTGAGACAACATGATTAGAGAGAGATTAACCTAAGGACTAAGGAGTGAGTGAGGAGCACTAAATGTAATTACCTGTAGAACTGAGACTAAATGAAGGTCAAAGGCAGAACACATTACATCATTGCTCTATGCTCTGACAATGCAGAAACAGAACAATTAAGATGGGAGAAGCATATACAAAAACAAAAGTTTTGGCCAGATGCGCTGGCTCACACCTGTAATCTCAGCACTTTGGGAGGCCGAGGCAGGCGGATCACGAGGTCAAGAGATCGAGACCATCCTGGCCAACATGGTGAAACCTCATCTCTACTAAAAATACAAAAAATATTAGCTGGGCGTGGTGGTGCATGCCTGTAGTCCCAGCTACTCAGGGGACTGAGGCAGAATTGTTTGAAACCAGAAAACAGAAGTTGCAGTGAGCCAGGATCGCACCACTGCACTCCAGCCTGGTGATAGAGCGAGACTCCATCTCAAAAAAAAAAAAAAAAAAAAAAAAAAAAAAACAGAAAACAAACAAACAAAAAAACAAAGGTTTTTTTTTTTTAAACCCATTATTTTCAGGAATACTGAAATCTAGTATAACATTTTATCTTCCTGTGTGTCCTGGAGAACAAGGACTCTTATATAAGAAAAAAAGACTTGGCTGGGCACTGTGGCTCACTGCTGTAATCCCAGCACTTTGGCAGGCTGAGGTAGGCAGATTACCTGAGGTCAGGAGTTTGAGACCAGCCTGGTAAAGAAACCCTGACTACTAGAAACACAAAAAATTAGCTGGGTGTGGTGGCAGGCACTTGTAGTCCCAGCTACTCTGGAGACTGAGGCAGGAGCATCACTTGAACCCGGGAGGCGGAGGTTGCAGAGAGTCGAGATCCCGCCACTGCACTCCAGCCTGGTTGAAAGAGTAAGACTGCCAAAAACAAAACAAAGCAAAAAAAAAAACCAAAACACCACCACCAAATATCTTAGAGAACTGGTGAAATAAAAATTCTGTAGTCTTCGATTTGAATACGGTAAGTCAATATAAAACTCAAGATACTGTTCTATATGTAAATGTGTGTGTGTGTATATATACATATACGTCTACACAAATATGCATAGATATGGGTGCGCACACACACCCCTAAGTTCTGTCCAGAGAGATAAATCATAACCGAAAGATTTAGCTGTTTTATTAACTGAAAAATGAGTCTTCAAGATATAAAGCATTATTAAGACTAAAGCAAGTCTCTGCCTTATGAAAAAAGGCTTAATTTAAGAAAATGGTAACAATTCAGCTGGGTGCAATGGCTCATGCCTGTAATCCCAGCACTTCGGGAGGCCGAGCAGGTGAATCATTTGAGGTCAGGAGTTCAAGACCAGCCTGGCCAACATGGTGAAAGCCAGTTTCTACTGAAAATACCTAAAAAAAAAAAAAAAAATAGCCAGACTAGTGGCAGGCACCTGCAATCTCAGCTACTGAGAATTGCTTGAACCCGGGAGGTCGAGGTTGCAGTGAGCCGAGATTGTGCCACTGCAGTCTAGTCTGGGTGAAAAGAGTGGAATTCTGAATCAAGGAAAAAAAAAAAAGTAACGATTCTAAACTCACCATCTAGTAACATCCTTTAAAATGCATTAAGTGAAAACGTAATACAAATGGACAAACCCACCATTACAATGATAAATTACCAAAACAGAGAAAGCTAAACACAACTGGGAAACAGGCACAAAGTGAAGAGACAATTACAATGCTGGCCATTAAGAAGCATTATATATCTGAGTAGTTAGCATTTAAAGGAAAAGTCGTACTTGCAATGACAAGTAAAAGCCATCGTCTGGTCCTGTCAGTTCGGCCCAAATCTTAGTAGCTTCTTCCCATGACATTCCCCTCTCTACACTAATCTGTAAAAGAAATAACAAAATTTAAACTCATTTCTGTAAATGCCTTTCATGGGAAGACGATACTTCCACATGTACAACATTGTCTAAACTTACTGTGTATAATTCTACATGGCCAGAGGTTGAATATCCTGGAGTCAGAAACTTTTTAACATCACTTTTCCTCACCTTTTCATCTCCAGAACCAAGATCTTGAACAAGAAAAAGAAACATATAAATATAAAAAGAACATTTTTTCAAGTACACACATGATGTTTAAACAATTTCTCTAGTCCACATTTTCCCTGGGGATGTTGGGGGGAAATGTTCCCTACTTACCTAAGATTCCCATATCGTATCTTCCATTTTTTTTGGCATTTTGGACAACTGCAGTAAGTGTGTCCGCAAAATACTGAAATAATGAATTCTGCTGATATACCTCCATGCCTAAAATTCTATTTAAGAATTTTCCTATGTTGTTATAATCTGTAATGACAAAAGATGAATGATTTCATGCATTCAAATGAATAATTAAAATTTTTTTATTCATCTAGGCTTAGTTCAAGTCCCACTTTCTCTTCTAAAAGTCTTTCTTGCATTGACCTCACAATAAGGCTATAATCTGCCCATTTCTCTCTCTAGCAATTAGCACCACTGCAGTACATGCTCAAAAGGTTTGTCAAATTGAATTTTTGCATCTTCAGCCTTATTTATGAAAAGTATGGACACAATTTGGTGTATAAGAAAGTTGGGGTCAGGCACAATGGCTCATCCCTGTAATCCCAGCACTTTGGGAGGCCGTGGCGGGCAGATCACCTGAGGTAGAGAGTTCAAGACCAGACTGGTGAACATGGAGAAACAGTCTCTATTAAAAATACAAAATTAGCTGGGCATGGTGGTGCAGGCCTGTAATCCCAGCTACTTGGGAGGCTGAGGCAGGAAAATCACTTGAACCCAGGAGGCGGAGGTCACAGTGAGCTGAGATCTCGCCATTGCACTGCAGCCTGGGCAACAAGAGTGAAACTCCATCTCAAAAAAAAAAAAAAAAAACAAAGAAAAGAAAAGAAAAGTTGGTTCTGTAATACTAAATTCTCAACTGTAGCTGCACAATTAGTCTGGGAGCTTTGCTACCAGTGTCTGAGTTCCATCCCTGACTTCAGTAAATTTTTTTTTTAAGGCACAGTCTCCCTCTTGTTGCCCAGGCTGGAGTACAATGGCGTGATCCCAGCTTACTCCAACTTACGCCTACACCTGGCTAATTTTCTTTGGTATTTTCAGGTGGAGATGGGTTTCACCATGTTGGCCAGGCTGGTCTCAAACTCTTGACGTCATGATCCGCCTGCCTCGGCCTCCCAAACTGCTGGGATTACAGGCGTGGGCCACCATGCTCAGCCGACTTCAGTAATTTTTAAAAGCTTGAGAGCTCATCATATTAGCAGCCAGTGTTGAAAACCGCTGCTCTATTTATGGATCTCTTATGAATACCCTACAACAGCCAAAATCACCCAGAATGTTTCAGGAACATGAAGCATCCCCTTCAGCTCAAAAGCGTATGTCATAATGAACTTTAATACTATAGCAACAGTTATACGCCTACACAGAGTTAACAGTAGTACCTTTATCGAGGGTAAGAATTCCTGAGCGATCTTCTACATTTATCAGACCAACTCCTATCAGTCCTTGTCGAACATCTGTAAGAACAGGATCAATTTTGACTCATAAATTACAAGGAATGTCTGCAATGTACCATTAAGTGAGAAAAGTATGTTGTAAGTAATATCATGCCATTAAAAAAAAACCTTGGTGTTTTAGATAAACACTGAGAAAATGTGGAGAGGACTGCCCCTGTTCACACTGTCATCTGTGACCTAGGAAAGTAAGGGTGGAAGAAGGATTATGGGGATCATATTATTAACTCTCTTCATTATCTACTTCTAGATTCTTTCCTTTCCTTTTTTGAGACAAGAGTCTTCCTCTGTCACCCAGGCTGGAGTGCAGTGGGGAGATCTTGGCTCAATGCAACTGCAACCTCTGCCTCCTGAGTTCAAGTGATTCTCCTGCCTCAACTTCCCAAGTAGCTGGCACTATAGGTGCATGCCACCACACCTGGCTAATTTTTGTATTTTTAAGTAGAGACGGAGTTTCGCCATGTTGGCCAGGCCGGTCTCAAACTCCCAACCTCAGGTGATCTGTCTGCCTTGGCCTCCTAGAGTGCTGGGATTATAGGTTTGCACCACCTCGACCAGCTGTGACATTATTTTCATTACTTATAATAAACAAGTAATCTATAATTTTTTTTTTTTTTTGAGATAGGGTCTCATTCTGTTCCTCAGGCTGGAGTGCAATGGCATCATCTTGGCTCACTGTTACCTCCGCTTCCCAGGCTCAAGGATCATCCCACCTCAGCATCCCGAGTAGCTGGGACTATTAGGTGTGCACCACCGTGCCTGGCTAATGTTTTTGTATTTTTTTTGAGATGGGTTTTCACCATGTTGCCCAGGCTGGTCTTGATCCCCAGAGCTTAAATGATCCACCTTCCTTGGCCTCCAAAAGTGCTGAGGTCACAGGTGTGAGCCACTGCGCCTAGTCATAACGTGTAATTTTAAGAAGTTAGAAATAAATCAAGGAGTCTTTTTTTCTTTTTTTTTTTCCTGAGACAGGGTCTCTGTCACCCAGGCTGGAATGCAGTGGTGCCATCACAGCTCACTGCAGCCTCCACCTCCAAGGCTCAAGCAATCCTCACACTTCAGCCTCCCAAAGTGCTGAGATTACAGGCATGAGCCACCACGCCCAGCTGTTTTTGACACTCCCTCTCATGATCAAAAGGAGAGAAGGTGTAGGGTTAAGATTTTATTGCTTTTGTAGAAAGCCGAGAGTAATGATGAACACCCCTAACTAGTATGTCAATATTAACTGTTAACAACACATATCAGTATGCGCTAACAAACCAAAAGGATTTTCTAGTGAAAAATGCTAACTCCATCTGGGTGTGGTGGCTCATGTACATAATCTCAGCATTGTGGGAGGCTAAGGTGGGCAGATCACATGAGGCCAGGATTTCAAAACCAGTCTGGCCAACATGGCAAAACACCATCTCTACTGAAAATACAAAAATGAGCCAGGCATGGTGGCAGGCACCTGTAATCCCAGCTACTTGGGAGGCTGAGGCAGGAGAATCCTTTGAACCTGGTCTCGGAGGGTGCAGTGAGCTGAGATCACACTACTCCAGCCTGGGCGACAGAGCAAAACTCTGTCTCCATATCTTACAACTACTAATTGTACAAAATATATTCAGTTTCCCTGGACTACCAAATTCATCTAGACTACTTACACTTATGGGGTAGGTTATAATCTATTCTACAGATATTGCACATACAAGATTTGTATTGTAAATATAAAAAGTCTTAGGTAGTAAAATAAAAATAAAATAAAAATTCTCAGATCCAGCCGGGCGCGGTGGCTCACGCCTGTAATCCTAGCACTTTGGGAGGCTGAGGCAGGCGGATCACCTGAGGTCATGAGTTAAAGACCAGCCTGACCAACATGGTGAAACCCTGTCTTAAAAAAAAAAAATTCTCAGATCCATATTGCAAATCCTGTACTTTTCAAAAAATATGGACATTTCCAGCCAGGCATGGTGACTCACACCTGTAATGCCAACACTTTCGGAGGCTGAGGCAGGTGAATCATGAGGTCAGGAGTTTGAGACCAGCCTGGCCAACACAGTAAAACCCCATCTCTACTAAAAATACAAAAAATTAGCTGGGCATGGTGTGGGTGCCTGTAATCTCAGCTACTTGGGAGGCTGAGGCAGGAGGATCACTTGAACCCAGGAGACGGAGGTTGCAGTGAGCTGAGATCACACCATTGCACTCCAGCCCAAGTGACAGTGCAAGACTATCACAAAAAAAAAAAAAAGGCTGTGAGCCACATGTATCCCACCCAGTTTAAACAACTATGAATTCATGGCCAATTTTGTTTCATCCAAACTTCCC
Organism: Ateles fusciceps; assembly: GCA_036589455.1. Lineage (NCBI taxonomy): Eukaryota > Metazoa > Chordata > Mammalia > Primates > Atelidae > Ateles > Ateles fusciceps. The sequence goes on along the minus strand of JAZHEH010002317.1, from coordinate 3,594,122 downwards.
ACTCCCACCAATCAACCCTCACAAGTTATTTACCTAGGGCCTTTTTCAACTTTAAAATAAAATTTTAAAACCTATTTGGCAAAGTGATTTTACTGAACGTACTAAAACAACTTTCCTTTATTAAATCTATTAATAGACAAACATGTTTTCACTATATCAAGAGTAAGAGGACCTACATTTGAATAAAATTTGTTTTGATAAAGCTATTTAAAATAAGACTTATGTGTACTAGTAACCATTAATTAGAAAGTTTTATACAATTTATGTCCAAAGAAAAAAACTAAAACAACAGCAAATGTTAGAACTGTTAGAAAAGGTTTGAGTATATCTTTGTCATTGTAATGAATATTTTTAAGTTACCTTTAAAAAATTCTCCGGGATAGTCTGGAGGTGGTGATACCATAGGCGAATCCAAGTTCACAATGGATTTCATGACAATTTCTAAAGCATTTCTTCCATACTGCAAAAAAAAAAAAATCAAAACCTTTAACCAGTTTCAGCATTTGGATACTCTTTAACAACATGACCCCACCTAAATACTATAAAAACTACTGGCAGGGCGTGGTGGCTCACGCCTGTAATCCCAGCACTTTGGATCACCAGAGGTCAGGAGTTCAAGACCAACCTGATCAAGACTGCACCACTGCACTCCAGCCTGGGCAACAAGAGCAAAACTCCGTCGCAAAACAAAACAATTACGTACCAACGATTCAAAAAATCGATTCTCAGCTGGGCGCGGTAGCTCATGCTGTAATCCCAGCACTTTGGGAGGCTGAGGCCGGCGGATCACCTGAGGTCGAGTTTGAGACCAGCCTAATCAACATGGACAAACCCGGTCTCTACTAAAAATACAAAATCAGTTGGGTGAGGTGTCGCATGCCTGTAATCCCAGCTACTGGGGAGACTGAGGCAGGAGAATCGCTTGAATCCGGGAGACAGAGGTTGCAGTGAGCAGAGATCGTGCCATTGCACTCCAGCCTGGGCAACAAAAGCAAAACTCCATCTCAAAAAAAAAAAAATCAGTTCAATTATCTTTATACATGTTTATTATTTTTTCTTTTTTGGAGACAGTTTCACTATTGTCGCCCAGGCTGGAGTCTAACAGCACAATCTCGGCTCACTGCAACCCCTGCTTCCCGGGTTCAAGAGATTCTCCGTCTCAGCCTCCTGAGTAGCTGGGAGTACAGGTGCGTGTCACCACGCCAGGCTAATTTTTTATGTTTTTAGTAGAGATAGGGTTTCACCACGTTGGCCAGGATAGTCTCAATCTCTTGACCTTGTGATCTGCCCAACTCGGCTTCCCAAAGTGCTGGGATTATAGGCATGAACCACCATGCATGGCCACTCCCGACTAATTTTGGTATATTTTTTGAGACAGTCTCCCAGGTTGGAATGCAGTGGTGTGATCTCAGCTCACTTCAAGTTCTGCCTTCCGGGTTGAAGCAATTCTCCTGCCTCAGCCTCCCAAGTAGCTGGGACTACAGGCGGGTGCCACCATGCCTGGTTAATTTTGTATTTTTCGTACAGATGGGGTTTCATTATGTTGACCAGAGTGGTCTTGAACTCCTGACCCAGGTGATCCGCCTGCCTCAGCCTCCCAAAGTGCTGGGATTACAGATGTGAGCCACCACGCCTCCGCCTAATTTTTGTATTTTTTTTAGTAGAGACATGATTACACCATGTTGGTCAGGCTGGTTTCGAACTCCCGACCTCAGGTGATCCACCCACGTTGGCTTCCCAAAGTGCTGGGATTACAGGTGTGAACCACATTGCCTGGCTGTTACGTATATTTTATTTATACTGCTAGTTCATGCCTCTGCATATAACAAACACGAGAAAAATTAACTTCCTTTACTTCTGAGAATTCAGTTAATTCATTCCCATTTATTCGTTTTCCAAAAGCAATGAAAAGACAACTATATTGCTGTACTGATCACTCACGTGTGCTCTAACTTACATGTGAAATTCTATGTCTTATAGGGAGCCAGGATTTTAAAGCGAACCCACAGAAGAGGCAGTTTTTAGACAGTAACTGCTTTTCTTTTCATTCCCTACAGACACCATACATATCCGAAGTTTTCAGAGATACCGGAAGTTAAAATGTACCTTATTGTCAAAGTTGAACCTGCTCAGATCCCTAGATTCTGTTGCTCTTCTGTCGCCATGTGTAAGTGCCCCCTATCAAAACAAAAATTTCAATCAAGGCATAGGTAACCTTTTACCAGAAAACAGGTACCAGAGATCATCTTTTACACAAAGCCACACAACTCCTAAACTTACCAAACTCTCAAGTCTTTTAGCAACAATAGATGCAAATCTTTGTTCTCCTGCCAGTTCAGAAATCAGGAAGACATATTCGGGAGCGGTAACTTGGTTTGATCGATGAGTTCGTCCTGCAACAAAATTGTTTTTAAAGATTACTGATTGTGTTCGCTGGACAGAGATAGAATATTCTGAGATGTATTCCTGGCATTTAACACTAAACTGGTATTGGGAAACCATTAAACAAGAAAACTTACAGAAAATGTAAAATTTACCAAAACACAACAGATTATAAAATCAAAAACAGAGCCGGGCGCAGTGACTCACACCTGTAATCCCAACACTTTGGGAGGCCAAGGCAGGCAGATCACAAGGTCAGGAGTTCGAGCCCAGCCTGGGCAACATGGTGAAACCCCATCTCTACTAAAAATATAAAAATTAGCCAGGCGTGGGGGCACATGCAGAGGTTGCAGTGAGCCAAGACTGCACCACTGCACTCTGCCCTGGGGGACAGAGCGAGACTTTGTCTCAAAAAAAAAAAAAAAAAAAAAAAAAAAGAAGAAGAAAACATTGGCTTGAAAGAGATCCATATACAGAGTATCACTAAACCTGCCATAAAACTGCTCAATGATATAAGTATTAGCATTGCTACCCCAATTTTGGTTTACCACGTTGCAGATGCACAGCTTATGTGCATCGTGATTCTCCCCAGACGGTTTTTCAAATCACTGGTCACAAGAACTTGAAGATGGAAGGGAGGAGCTATGTGCCTTTGGTAAAGCTACTGAAGTCTGAAAAGCATATGGAAATAGCAACTTCACTGACATAGACCTAATACATCCTAAAGTTTTATGAGGAGCCCTGTTCTTGGAACCCCACAAATTCCTACCACCATGTATATATTTTTTTACAACTTGTAAATAGACAAAAACTGAATTCATAATGCACCGTATACTATAAGGTGTATCTAACACTCCTTAAAGGCAAAATCTGAGATTTCGAGTTATAAGATGCTGGCCGGGTACAGTGGCTCACACCTGTAATCCCAGCTCTCTGGGAGGCCGAGGCAAACAGATCACCTGAGGTCAGGAGTTTGAGACCAGTCTGACCAACACAGAGAAACCCTGTACCAAAAATAGAAATTAGCTGGATGTGATGGCGTATGCCTATAATCCCAGCTACTTGAGGGGCTGGGTAGGAGAATTGCTTGAACCCAGGAGACAAAGGTTGCAGTGAGCTGAGAATGCGCCACTGCACTCCAGCCTAGGCAACAGAGTAAAACTCTGCGTCAAAAAAAAAATAAAAAAGACATTAAACACAGATTTTTGTTTTAGTTTTTTTTTTTTGTGACAAGGTCACACTCTATAACCCAGGATAGAGTGCAGCAGTGCAATCATACCTCATGGCAACCTTGAACTCCTGGACTCAAGTAATCCTCCTACCTCAGCCTCCTGAGTAGCTGGGATTATAGGCACACACCACCACACCCAGCCAGCTCATCCATCTATCCATCCATCCAGTCCATCCAATCCATCCATCTATCCATCCATCCACTTATTTATTTATTTATATTGTTTTTAGATGGAGTCTCCCAATGTTGCCCAGGTTGGAGTGCAGAGTACCGATTTTGGCTCACTGCAACCTCCACCTGCCAGGTTCAAGCGATTCTCCTGCCTCAGCCTCCTGAATAGCTGGGAATACAGGCGTGTGCCATCGCATCCAGTTAATTTTTTGTATTTTAAGTAGAGGCGGGTTTTCACCATGTTAGTCAGGCTGGTCTCAAACTATGACCGCAAGTGATCTGGCCTCAGCTCCCAAATGCTGGGATTATGGGTGTGAGCCACTGCGCTCGGCTCATTTTTTTTTTTTTCTTTTGGTGGAAACAGGGTCTCACCATGTTGCCCAGGCTGGTCTCAAACTCCTGGACTCAAGTTATCCTCCCACAGTGGCCTCCCAAGGGTTGGGATTACAGACCACTGTGCCCAGCCTAAACCTATGTTTTAATATGCATAAATTTACCCAATGATCCAATGATTCCTAGCTATCCATTAAGTAAAATCCAGTGTAGGAACTTACCGAATTGTTGAATTGCTCTATCAGCGCTCCAAGGTAATTCTAAAGTCATATGAACTCTTCGCCTTTGATTTTTAGCTCTCCTATCTGCTTGTAATGAAATACCCGAGCTGGCAGCTTCTGAGATGATAGCAATATTCTATATCAAATATAAGAGAAATAAAATCACCTTTGCATAACAAGCAGGCCAGTGTCTTAAAAGAAGTTCTTTAGCAAACCACTTACTCTCTCCTTTTTCTCAATAAAAAGACTCCCAATTTTATTGCCCAGTCTTCCTTACAGCTAAGTGTGAACATTCTCCAGCCAGTACGGTGTCGGTAAAATGTATGATGCCCAGGAAATGTCCCTAAAAGGAGGAGACATGGCCTTCTCACCCTCTTGTCTCCTCTCTGTTACGTAAAATTTTAGAGTTACTGATAAGGTCTGGAACAGCTATATTGGAATGCAGAAGTAACTTGGAAATGGACACCCACATAATTTAATAGACAATATGGAAGATGCCTGGGCTTCAAGGGGGGCATACAAGCCCTGCTCTACCTACCCGAATGTATCCATGAAAGAAATAAGCATCTTTTTATTTTTGAGACGCTGGCTCACTCTGTCGCCCAGGCTATGATATCGGCTCACTACAACCTCCGCTTCCCAGGTTCAAGCGATTCTACTGCCTCAGCCTCCTGAGTAGCTGAGATTACAGGCGCCCGCCACTGTGCCTGGCTAATTTTTGTATTTTTAGTAGAGATGGGGTTTCACCACCTTCTCCAGGCTGGTCTCAAACTCCTGACCTCGTGATCTACCCACCTCGGCCTCCTAAAGTGCTGGGATTATAGGAGTGAGCCACCATGCCCAGCTTTGTTTTTTTTTTTTTTTTTTTTTTTTTTTTGAGACGGAGTCTGGCTCCGTCATCCAGGCTGGAGTGCGGTGGTGTGATATCAGCTCACTGCAACCTCTGCCTCCCAGGTTCAAACAATTCTCCTGCCTCAACCTCCCAAGTAGTTGGGACTAAAGGCGTGTGCCACCACGCCCAACTAATTTTTTTTCTATTTTTAGTAGAGAATGAGTATTCACTGTGTTAGCCAGAGTAATTTTTTATGTTTTAGCAGAGACAGGGTTTCACTGTGTTAGCCAGGATAGTCTCAATCTCCTGACCTCATGATCCACCCGCCTTGGGCTCCCAAAGTGCTGGGATTACAGGCGTAAGCCACTGCACCTGGCCACATCTATCTTATTGAAGTCAATACTTCATTGACTTTGTATTTTCTGTTATTTAACAACCAAAACTAATTCCAACTAATGTAATTCCTAATGCATATGGGCCTAGATTCATGAAGCAATTATATGAAATAACTAATACCTCTACCTGCAATCTTGAAAATATATAACATTATCTTTTGTATCAATATATATATTTTTTTGAGACAGGGTCTCACTCTGTCACACAGGCTGGAGTACAGAGGTGCAATCACAGCTCTCTATAGCTTTCACCTCTCAAGCTCAAGCGATCCTCCTACCTTAGCCGCCTCAATAGTTGGGACTGTTGGGCACATGCCATCACGTGACTTTTTTCCCCTGTAGAGGTGGGGTCCCACTGTGTTGCCCAGGCTGGTCTTGAACTTTTGTAATCCCAGCACTTTGGGAGGCTGAGGCAGGGAGATCACTTGAGGTCAGGAGTTCAAGACCAGCCTGGCCAATATAAGGAAACCCTGTCTCTAGTAAAAGTACAAAAATTAGCCAGGTGCGGTGGTGTGTGCCTGTATTCCCAGCTTACTCAAGTGGCTAAGACACAAGAATCTCTTGAAGCCAGGAGGCGGAGGTGGCAGTGAGCTGAGATCGTGGCAGTGAGCTGAGATGATGCCACTGCATTCCAGCCTTAGGGACAAAGTGAGGCTCTGTCTCAAACAAACAAACAAAAAGTCTACAGGAAGAGTCTCTGGGCAAGAGCGATGGCTCGTGCTTATAATCCCAGCGCTTTGTGAAGCCAAGGTGGGTGCACCACTTGAAGTCAGGAGTTCAAGACCAGCCTGGCCAATATGGTGAAACCTCTCTCTATCAAAAAATACAAAGATTAGCCAGGCATGGTGGCATACGCCTGTAGTCCCAGCTACTCGGGAGGCTGAGGCACAAGAATCACTTCAACCTGGGAGGTGGAGGTAACAGTGAGCTGAGATCATGTCAGTGCACTCCAGCCTGGGCGACAGAGTAAGACTCTGTCTGGAGGCACCCAAAATCTCTACAATGGTCGAATATGAGAGTCTAATCTACAAGCCATTTATAGTAATCATCTTAATATAATATGATATGGCAATAAACAGTGAAACCAAAGTTACTAATAATATGGACACGCATAAATATTTTAGACTCAAAATCAGAATGACACTAGAGTAACAATAGATACCACAATACCAAGATGAACTACGAGAACATAGTATTTTTATATCACGATTAAATATTTCAAAAGCCTCCAAAGCACTTGAGTCAGATCTAATTCTATGCATAATACACAACACTCATTATATTCAATGATACAGTAATAAAAACATGTAAAATATTCAATGAGTATGTGCAATTACTAAAAAAAATTGCTTAATAGCTCTGTCACCCAGGCCGGAGTGCAGTGGTGCGATCTCAGCTCACTGCAACCTGCACATCCCAGGCTCAAGCTATCCTCCTACCTCAGCCTTCTGAGCATCTGGGACTATAGGCATGCAGTACCACATCCGGCTAATTTTTTGTATTATCAGTAGAGACTGGGTTTCACCATGTTGCCCAGGCTAGTCTCAAACTCCAGAGCTCAAGCGATCCATCCGCCTCAGCCTCCCAAAGTGCTGAGATTATAGCCCTGAGCCACTGCACCAGGCCAATACTTACTATATTCAAAGATAAAATAATAAAAACAGGTAAAATATTCAGCATGTGTAATTACTGAAAAATACGAATGATAATACTCAATGAACTTGTATTAAAAGGAAAAAAATCCCTTCTAAAGATAATCTTAATATATGGGCATTGTTCTTTTCACTGAGAAGCATCCCAGAAAAACATACCTTATCTCCATCCATAAATCGCTGTTTTTCTGTGATGTTTAGTATTTCCACAGGCACATCAAGTTCAGATCTTGATTCATAAGATATGCTTCCATCATCATTGCTCACAACCCGTCCCTTTCGGCCAGTCATCTGAGGGAGCCAACGTCATTACAATGAAGGTATCTGACTGCGGGGCATGGACTCAGTGCCTCTTTCCTTAAAGACACTTGGGAAATAAAAGCACAGGCTGTGCCGCACCAGGCACTGGAGAATACAGAACAGTGCAACACAGTCCCTGGAAAAAGCTGACATGTGGCCACGATCACAAAAGCTGTGTGACAAGCGCAGCAACCAGGACAGTGGCTTGGGACAGACACTCAGATACTGGAGGCAGCACTTCACTGGATTAGGATGGCAACTAAAGCAGAACAAGAAATCTACGATCTAAAAAATTTAGATTATTATGTGATAATACTCAAAACACAACTCATTTTATAGGAGTTCAATTGGCAAAAATGTCACCAAGACATACAGGCATATTTACCTCAGCAACATTCTCGGGGCCACCAAGTTCATCGATAAGTTCATCCAGGGTATTAGGGGGGAGGTCTTCAGCTAATTTTTCTAGTTTATCAAGCAGGTCTTTCTTCATCTGCTGAGCCCTTTCCACGGCATCCTGACTTGTTATAAGGCTACTGCTACTGTTGGTGTTACTGTTAGCTAGATAAGAACATTTGTTAAAAGTTTAACAAATGTTAAACTTTTCAGTACAAAGTTTAACTATTTTTGCTTAAAAGCGTATTTCAACAAGAAAGTTTTTACATGGATACCTGGTGTACTGTTAGGAGCAGGTGAGATAACTGGTGTAGATGAAAAACTGGGTCGTTTTGATCCAAGACCTGATGCTAATAAGGCACTTTGAATAGAATCTGGATCGATACTTTTCTTCTTTTTTTTCTCTTTGTTTTTCTTGTGATCTTTTCTGATTAACCAGGGATCTGAGCATTAAGGAAAGATATATGTCAAATCATTTGTTAAAAAAGTACAGACTCTTTAAAGGAACAGCCTTTGAAACCTGGGACTATAGGCACATGCCACCATGACTAGCTCATTTTTTTTTTTGTCCAGACAGAGTCTCACTCTGTCTCCCAGGCTAAAGTGCAGTGGTATAACTTATAACTGATAACTTATCACCACCTACACTGGTCCATCGATAAACAATGGAGTACAAATCCATGTTTTCAGGTTAAAAATATGCACAAAAATTGAGGTTATCTTCTCACATATATGAGAAAACCTCCAGAAGGTAGGTAAGCCTGGAGCTCTCCACCAAGCAAAGATTAGAATCTGTGTGATCGCTTGTACTGTACAGAAAAAAGGTTTAATATCCCATTTTTAAATACACTAAAATATTAATTATGCTTTAGTGTATATTTAATATATTAATGAACTTACCATTTTCATCATCCTCACTAGACTCATCTCTAAATGGGTTGAAATCATCATCATCTCCAGAACTCATGTTTTTAGAGCTGTCATAGTCACTTTCTTCATTATCAGAGGCATCAGATTCACTTCCACTGTCATCAGAACTGCTACCAGTAAGTCCACCTACTTTTCGTGCTTTTTTGGCTTCTCGAGTTATTTCTTCACCTACCACCAACAAAATCAAGAGAGTCAGACCAAATTCAATGTTCTTAAGATCCAGTACATATTTAGTTCACGAATTAATTCAAATGAAAAGTGCAGAGGAAAAGCATTTATTTAAGTCAAGGAACAAACAATTCAAAAATCAGTGCTAACCTTTTGGACTCCCATAAGAAATAAGGTTATAAACATTTATTCTCAAGAAGAAATTACATACATTAAGTACTAAGTCAAGACTGCCTTCAAGCGCACAAGTTTCAAAACAAATTCAGGACAACAGAGTAAAAGCAGAACCTCTGGCACAGTCACAATTTGACTGTGTGTCCTATTTGAGAAGAGGTCTAATAATTATAGGTTTATAGACATACTCAGAAAATCGATTCATAAAACCTTTTTATTTTTGAACACAAGGCCTCACTCTGTTGCCCAGGCTAGAGTGCAGTGCCACAATCATAGCTCACTGCAGCCTAAACTTCCCTGGCTCAAGTGATCTTCCCACCTCAGCCTCCTAAGTACCTGGAACTATAGGTACATGCCACCATGACCAGCTATTTTCCCCTCCCCAGACAGTCTCACTCTGTCTACCAGGCTAAAGTGCAGTGGCATGATCTTGGTTCACTGCAACTTTTGCCTCCTGAGTTCAAGCAATTCTCCTGCCTCAGCCTCCTGCGTAGCTGGGATTATAAGGTGTCCCTGCCACCAGGCCCAGCTGTTTCATATTTTTAGTAGAGACGGGGTCTGGCATGTTGGCCAGGCTGGTCTTGAACTACTGAACTCAAGTGATCCGCCGCCTTGGCCTCTCAAAGTACTGGGATTACAGGTATGAGTCACTGTGCCCAGACTGAGAACTTACTTTTTTTTTTTAAGACAGGGTCTCTCTCTGTAGCTCAGGCTGGAGTGCAATGGCATCATCTCGGCTCACTGACACCTCCGCCTCCCGGGTTCAAGAGATTCTCCCAACTCAGCCTCCCAAGTAGCTGGGATTACAGGCATATGCCACTATGCCTAGCTAATTTTTTTTTTGCTATTTTTTGGTAGAGACTGGGTTTCTCCATGTTGATCATGCTAGTCTGGAACTCCTGACCTCAGGTGATCCACCGCACCCGGCCAAAGTTAACTTCTAAAAGCCAAACAGGTCTGGGTGATGGCTCACGCCTATAATCCCAGCACTTTGGGCGGCTGAGGTGGGCGCACTGCTTGAGCCCAGGAGTTCGAGACCAGCCTGGCCAACACGGCGAAACCCTGTCTCTACTAAAAATACAAAGATTAGCAGGGTGTGGTGGTGCATGCCTGTAATCCCAGCTCCTTGAACCGGGAGGCGGAGGTTGCAGCGAGCCAAGATGGCACCACTGCACTCCAGCCTGGGAGACAGAAGGAGACCCTGCCTCAAAAAAAAAAAAAAATGCTCTTTTAAAGAAGATTACTGAAACACCCAACTATACATACATATATTAAAAAATAGGTTTGACAATAGAAAGACACAGGTTTTAGTACCCATGCATCATAAACTACCTCTGTGAACCTAGGAAAACTCTTTAACTTTTAAATCTTTCTGTGCTTTAGTGACCTCTGTTTATAAACTGGAAAAATAGGACCTAATTTCATATAGACCTATGCCAGGTTAAATGGTAGAATATATATAGCCAAGTGTTTAACACACTGCCAACCACCAGTGAATCGCTCAAGTCCTAATTTAAAACAGAGGGATAACTTGTGCATTCAAAATTGTACAAGTGACAGTGAAAATCTGTAACCACTTTTGAATTCATGGAAGGCAGTTCATTACCAAAATTAGCCACTTTAAAATGCTTACATTTATGGTATTTTCAACGTCAACTATTTTTTTAAAAAGTACTCACCTTTCCGCTTCTTTACTTTATTTTCTTTACAAGGACTATCTCTTGGTGAACTGTTGTTACTTGGAGCTGTCAAATCGATTCCTAGCAAACTATAAAGTTTTTTCCTGTCTGGAGCAGGAAAATGCTTTTCAATGAGTGACTGCAACACACCTCTGTAGGAGAGAAAGCAACAAATTAACAATTACTGCTTCAGCTGACAAAATAATTATATGTAAAGTCTTATGAAACAGATTGAAATACATCTTGTTCAATTTTACAAAATACTGATAAACGAGCTCAAATAAATTTTAATTTTCTAGCTCAAGGCTGTCCAACTAAATAATAAGAATGCAAGCCAATTATATTTTCTAGTAGCTCACATTAAAAAGTAGGGAAAAAAAACTAGTGGAACTTAGTAATTCATTTTATTTAACTCAACATACCACAGCAACACATATGTTTTACATTATTTTTTCTTTTCTTTTTATTTTTTTTTTATAAAGACGGGGTTTCACCATGTTGATCAGGCTGGTCTTGAACTCCCGACCTCAGGTGATCCACCCGCCTTGGCCTCCAAAGTGCTTGGATTACAGGCGTGAGCCACCACACCCGGCCACATTATTTTTTCTTAAGGAGTCTCTGAAACCTGGCTTAGTACACACATATAGCATTTCAATATGGACCAGTCATTTCAACTGCTCAATAACCACATGTGACGAGTGGCTGCCATTACAGACAGGGTAGTTCTAGGCAATTATGTACAGAAAAATATATATTAGCAGGTGCATGCATCTTTTTTGTTTGTATTTTTGAGATGGATTCTTGCTGTCGCCCAGGCTAGAATGCACTGGTGCGATCTCAGCTCACTGCGACCTCCACTTCCTATGTTCAAGCAAATCTCTGCCTCAGCCTCCTGGGTAGCTGGGGATTCCTGGCATCCGCCATCAGGCTCGGCTAACTTTGGTTATTTTTATGAGAGACAGGGTTTCACCAGCTTGGCCAGGATGGTCTTGAACTCCTGACCTCATGATCTACCTGCCTTGGCCTCCCAAAGTGCTTGGATTATAGGCATGAGCCACCATGCCCGGCCAACTTTTTTTTTTTTTTTTTTGAGATGGGAGTCTTGCTCTTGTTGCCTAGGCTGGAGTGCAATGGTACAATCTTGGCTGACTGCAATCTCTGCCTCCCAAGTTCAGGCAATTCTCCTGCCTCAATGTGCCCAGTAGCTGGGATTACAGGCGCCTGCCATCATGCCTGGCTTAATTTTTGTATTTTTAGTAGAGATGGCGTTTCACCATGTTGGCCAGGCTGGTCTCAAACTCCTGACCACCAGTGATCTGCCCCCCCTCAGCCTCCCAAAGTGCTGGGATTACAGGAGTGAGTCCCATGTTTTGCTTTTAAAAGGAGCATTTGAATGCATCCCGAGGCATGAAATAGTAAAGTGGCAAGTTTACTTTGCTCAATTTACTACCAGAGTTAGAATTTGCAGGTTAAGCAAACTAAAAACAATACCTAAAACACTGTAGGCATTGTTTTTTGAAGATCTCATGCTTAATTCTCAACTTTTAAAGTAGAGTTGCTTTTTCTTTTTTTTTCTGAGATAGGGTCTCACTCTACCACTCAGACTGGAGTGTACTGGTGCAATCTCAGCTCACTGGAACCTCCACCTCCTGGGTTCAAGCAATTCTCCTAACTCAGCCTCACAGGCACCTGAACTATAGGGCGAGTGCCACCAGGCCCAGCTAATTTTTGTATTTTTAGTAGAAATGGGGTTTCGCCATGTTGGCCAGGCTGGTCTCAAACTGACTACCTTAGCCTCCCAAAGTGCTGAGATTACAGTTGTGAGCCACCACGCTCAGCCAACTTATAAAGCAGACTTCTTTATATTAGGACAAACTATAGTTACTGCTCCTGTGGATAATGGTAATTTCAAATACAGAATGCTAAAACTGAAACTAAACCAAGCTGTCACACATTTCTAACATGTACAAGACAAACAAAATGAAGTCCTTCTGTTAAGTCATATACTCTGTGTAATACCTGCAAAATGCTTAACATTTTAGGATTATGAGGATTTCTGTTACTGTTTTCTAATAAACACACTGTTACAGAAAAGCACATTCCAAATACTCAGATCAAGAAAACTTAAAGATGATGTAGGTGAATCAAAAGTTTTGTCTCCAGGAAATGCCCACATTGGAACCAATCTAAGTAAGAACTCAAAAAGAAAAACAAAAACATTACTTGGCAGTTGAAACAAAATCATTCAATTCTCCCCCGCCCTCTTCCAAAGCTTCTAATGTTCTAGCTTCTCCTGTAGACTGCAGACCAATTACAACACACTGGAGAAAAAGAGAAAACATGTTAATTACAAATAATAATGTTTGTGGCTTCTTATCAAGACATATTTTAAATATTTAGCTAAACAAAAATTTCAAACAACAATGTCCTCATTATTATAAAACACACATTCGTTTTAGTTATTTCTTCTGTATACTTGAGACAGGTTATGTGTCAAAACCTTATGCAGGAGACAGGATTACAAACAGTAGTAAGCATGAGTGGAGTCCCTGCCGTTGCAGAGTTTATAGTACCTAATGCTTTAAGCAGATATTCACCAAAAGAAAAAATCTTAATGCAATACACATCCATATGTTACCAGTGGTACCAGCTATGGATGACCAATAATAGTGATGTTTACTTTGTTATACTTTTCTGAGCTTTCTAAATTCTCCAAGCAGGCATTTCCTTTATAACTTTAAGAAATGTATTTTTTAGGAAAACCAGATTTTACAAGCAGAAAAACCTCAGCATCCACAAAAACTAAACAATATAACCCAAAAACAATGAATTTCTTAATGAATTATTTGACTTACTTTTCCATTCTTGATTTCCTCTCGAGCTAGTTGCACAACCCTTTTAACTTTGGATGCTATACATAAGTATTTGAAAAACCTCTGATGAGCAGACCAGAACTGACCCCACATGGACTTCTTCATTCGTTGTTCGGCATCAATCAGATCTGCAGCTTGCTGAAACCGCTCTCTGGCGATAACCCACTGAAGATACACAAACAACATTTTAGACATTTCATCTTTGAGTGTAGTTATTTAAAAATATCAATTAAATCAAAATAATGTTAAGTTCAAGGCCATTTAATATTAACGTAATAAATCATCTTTAGTAATTTGGGAATTTATTTTTCAGGATACACTGTTGTCTCAAGTTTCTTATTATCTAATGCAGTCATTTTAGGAAATAATGTGGTTTTTAAAACTATGCAACTGAAATAAATGACTATAATTTATGAATTATCTTAACAAAATGAAAACTTGGAAAATCTGAAATATAAGAACATTGGTGAGGCCAGGTGCAGTGGCTCATGCCTATAATCACAGCACTTTGGGAGGCTGATGGCAGGCAGATCCCTTGAGCCCAGGAGTTCCAGACCAGCCTGGGCCACACTGTAAAACCTTGTCCCTACCAAAAAACGTAAAATTAGCCGGGCATGTTGGTGCACGCCTGCAGTCCCTCCTACTCAGGAGGCCGAGATGGGAGAACTGCTTGAACCTGGGAGGTAGGGGTTGCAGTAAGCTGAAATCACACCACTGCACTCCAGCTCAGGCGACAGAGTGAGAGACCCTGCCTCAAAAACAAACAAAAAAACTACATTGGTTAAACAGCGTATCACCTGTTTTTTGTTTTTTTTTCTGGGATGGAGTCTCCCTCTGTCGCCCAGGCTGGAGTGCAGTGGTGCGATCTCAGCTCACTGCAACCTCCGCCTCTTGGGTTCATGCAATTCTCCTGCCTCAGTCTCCCCGACTAGCAGGGACTACAGGTGCAGGCCATCATGCCTAGCTAAACTTTTTTGTATTTTAGTAGAGATGCGGTTTCATCATGCTGGCCAGGGTGGTCTTGAACTCTTGACCTCAGGCGATCCGCCCACCTCGGCCTCCCAAAGTGCTGGGGATTATAGGTGTGAGCCACTGCATAAGGTCTCATCTGTTGTTTTATAGCAGGAATACATTCCCATGGGCAGGAGGCATCACAATTGCCAAACCTAACAGGCACATTATGAGATACATAAAATAAACACTAGGAATTAAGAAAAATTCCTCACCAGCTTGACTGCTTTGTTATACATTTTAACATAGCTCTGAGAAAGAAGAACTTCTTCAATTTTGAAGGTCACTCCAGTAAAGCTCAGCTGTCGAGCAATGTACATTCCTCTAAGCTTCATATCCATAGCAACTATTTCCATGGCACCAACTCCTCTGAATAAAATTAAAACATACAGTAACTACCAATAAAGTAGAACTTTAACATACAGAGAATGAGCTATAGGAGTGACACATTTCTTAGACTACTACTGAGAACAGTATATACTATAAACTGCATTACCTCCGTTCTACTGCTTGAATAAAATCACTGAATTCTCTAAATGGAGTACCCTCACCCCATATGCCAAGACGGTTCATATAGGCCATGTTGCGTGGTTCAGAAGCACCTGAAAAACCCACAAATGAAATAAATTACAGTTGAAAAAATAACCTGCAATGTATGTTTTTAAATAAATAACTACTCACCAGTTGCACTAGCATAAACAACTCTGGCTTTTGGCAATTTGTTCTGAAGCTCTAAAACAGCTAAGCCTGTCTTGGTAGGCTTTGAAGAACCAACAGGACATAAGTTTTTTGCTTTATGACACTCATCAAACACTATCTAAACGGAATGAATTAAGGAATGTATCACATTAGTATTAAGTGTCTCTAGTCTTTCAAGAAGAGTTAACTTTTATTCCAAGGCCTTCTGATTGCCTACTTTATGACTGCAAATACAAAAGAAGTCCTATGTGCCTTTCCCCCAGTTACATCCTCCTCCCTCTCAGGCCTCAAAGGCATTCACTGAATTTGGAATTGATCTAAACCAGTTATTTGCTTTTAAAGTAAAACAGAGAAAAGAACCCACTGCAGCAAGAAGTTGTTATTTGGTAACTTGTGTAAGTAGAAGCATGATTGGTAACCAATTTAAGCAGCACTTCAGAGAGTGGTGTTCCTCATGCAAGACAGTTAAGAGATATGCTATGAACAAGGAAGTCTGGGCCCACTAAGTTCTAAGAGTTTTCTTTTCCTTAGTCTTCTCAGGTGCTTTGCTATGGTAAATATGCAACGTTAATCCCCAAAGGGGGAATATAGCATTCAGCATTCCTCATAGCTATTAACATTTTTCTAAAACAGGAGGTTAAATACTGGTCTCCTAACAGGTAAAAAACCAGAATTAACTTTCCAATCCCTTTGGATATTCTAGCTTATCATTAAAGTTTTCACTCCAGCAATTCATTTAATCTTAGGATTCCTGTTTCCCAAAGGTCTCCCCTTTTATAATTTTGCTGTCATTAAAAAATACAAAAATATTTTCCGTAAAGGATACCACTCCATCGAAGTCATCACCGCACCAATGTAGAAGTTGTTTTAACCTAGTCTTATACTTGCCGCCAGACTGGCTTTCACCAATAAGTGAAGAGTATGTAGCAAAAATAACACCCTTTTTCACACTCCCATTATGTTTGGAAGAAATTTTTCCATATTTAAACTAAAAGAAAGAAAAGAGAAGAATTTAATTAGTATACCTTTCTCTCTGAAACACTTATCCCTACCAAACATTCACAAGCAGGAACTCTTGTTAGGACCATAACAGGCTTCAGAAAACACAAAAGTACAAAGAGACACAAATTTTTTTTGTATAGATATATACAACATAAGCACTCAACTTTATAGTACAAAAATCCAGTTTTTGGTAGGGGGACAGTGGCTCAGGCCTGCAATCCCAACACTTCAGGAGGCCGAGGCAGATACATCGCTTGAGCTCAGGAGTTCAAGACCAGCCTGGCCAACATAGTGAAACCCCATCTCTACAAAAAACACAAAAATTAGCCAGGCATCATGGCACATTCCTATGGTCCCAGCTACTCCAGAGGCTGAGGTTGGAGAATTGCTTGAGCCTGGAACACAGAAGTTGCAGTGAGCTGAGATCACGCCACTGCACTCCAGCCTAGGTGAGAGTTGAGATCGTGATAAGAAAAAAAAAATCCAGTTTTCAAAGTCTTAAAAACTCTATCACCAAGAAAAAATACTGAAAACCAGACAAACTCCCCCATAAGAATATCACAATTTACAACTATTTATGGTGCACTTACTATATGCAAAACACCATGATTAATTTCTGAGGGATATATAAGAATTGAGTAATTATTAATGTATCCTTCTAATACTACTCTAAAATAAAAAAAACATTTCTAGGTGCCAGTTACATGCTTTCAGTTCTGAAGTGTATAAAGTCATTCAAGACACAACACTTTGTAACTACAAATCCACCCAGTAAAACCCATCCTAACAAGCCACTGACGAGCAGAGCAACACTGAATTCAACTTAGGACTCACATGGGAAGCAGATTTATAGTTACTTATTTTCAAAGAGTTATTAGGGAGGCACTTCCAGGAACCATATCAGTGTATTTTAATCTCATAACACCAACAATTGGTTCATGCATAGGAGGTCAATAAAGATTTGCTAAATGAACCTCAACACTTTTTTTTTTTTTGAGATGGAGTCTCGCTCTGTCGCCGAGGCTGGAGTGCAGTGGGACGATCTGAGCTCACTGCAACTTCTGCCTCCCGGGTTCAAGCAATTCTCCTGACTCAGCCTCCTGAGTAGCTAGGATTACAGGTGTACATCACTACGCCTAGCTCATTTTTGTATTTTTATTAGAGACAGGGTTTCAACATTTTAGCCAGGCTGGTCTTGAACTGCTGACCTCATGATCTACCCACCTCAGCCTCCACAAAGTGCTGGGATTACAGGTGTGAGCCACCGTACCCGGCCTTAATATTTGTATTTTTAGTAGACACAGGGTTTCATCATGTTGGTCACGCTGGTCTCAAACTCCTGATCTCAGGTGATCCACCTGCCTATGCCTCCCAACATGCTGGGATTATAGGCATGAGCCACCATGTCCAGCACTGAACCTTAACATTCTGAAACACACTGGCACACATTTTCTTTCACCTTACAAAATTGTTTTCATGTGAGAAGAGGTACAGGTAATTCAAGTCCATTAGCTGTACAAATACAAATACCAGTCCGCCCAAGCCATAACTACCTCTACCACACAGGATTTGGTGAACTATAGTGCAAGGTATGTCACCTATCTACACTGCATCGTTATGGCATGTAAACTTTTGAAAGAAAGACAAAAATAGCACTGATTATTGAGAGAATCAACTGGTGTACATAATTTGGACTGGTCATTTATACTGCCTAACAGCCACATGTGATGAATGGTTACTGCTTGTCGCGGTGTTTAGCACACAGGAATCCACAAACCAACAATAGTGGCTGCACTCATTATGCTTTCTGTGGAGTAACATAAAAACCGTACGAAGCTGTCCAAAGTTTTCCCTTATATAGATATCTCACAGATGAGTTAATATTTACTGAATAACCAACTGAATAAAAAGCTTTCATACCTTATTTAATGAATGGACCAAAATGTTTTTTGCTCCAATATCCCTTAAATCTCTTTCAGCATCATATTTTAAATCATTTGAAACACTAAACCTGCCAAAATAAAAAAAGCACAAATTAAATACAAATTATATAATTACAGAATTCAGGAATAAATAAAGCCAGGTCGTGACACTTAAAACAAAAAAAAAACCCTACTCATTAAAACCCATCTCAAAAGTCATGCACGGTGGCTCATGCCTGTAATCCCAGCACTTTGGGAGGCTGAGGTGGGTGGATCATGAGGTCAGGAGATTGAGACCATCCTGGCTAACATGGTAAAACCCTGTCTCTACTAAAAATACAAAAAATTAGCTGGGCATGGTGGCGCGCACCTGTAGTCCCAGCTACTCAGGAGGATGAGGCAGGATAATCACTTGAGCTCGGGAGGCAGAGGGTGCAGTGAGCCAAGATCGAATACTGCATTCCAGCCTGGGCAACAGAGCAAGATTCTGCCTCACAAAAAAAAAAAAAAAAAAAAATCCCAAACAACCCACCCCACTGAGTGCAGTGGCTCACATCTGTAATTCCAACACTTTGAGAGGATGAGTTAGGAGAATTGCATGAGCCCAGAAGTTCGAGACCAGCCTGAGCAACACAACAAAACCCATTTCTACAAACAATTAAAAAATTAGCCAAGCATGGTGGCGCACACCTGTAGTCCCAGCTACTCAGGAGGCTGAGGCAGGAGAATCACTTGAGCCCCAGAGGTAGAGGCTGCAGTGAGCCGTGAATGTGCCATTGCACTCCAGCCTGGGTGACAGAGACCCTGTCTTGATCAGGAGGGGGGATCTCATCCCCACATGCTAAAGTAATTATTCACTTATAAAAGCTTCCGAGGCCAATTTTTAAACACTTACCACAATGCTCGTTTTCTACTCAACAAATAATTTTCATAGATGATTCCTGCTATTGTTCTTCCTTTTCCTACACCAGCACCATCACCTATTAAGAAGCCAGCACGATCTCCATTAGGTAGAAAAGTTTCATGTTGCTGAAAAACAAAAGACTGGTAATTAATATAATCCTTTAGGTATTTTGGTGATCAATCTTTCATACACTGTTTTACAAATATATTGATGTTATCTGTTTTTTGTTTTGTATATATATTTTGTAACATTACTTTTTACTTAAATTTCATACAGTTTGGCTTTTAATGTGGATACTTTCTACATATTTACTATATATTATTTCTTGCTACTCTCCCATGTACCAGGTAACTAAAGTTAACAAATTCGTGAGGAGCCCACCATACCCCTGTCAACACGTGCAGAATCAAATAGGAAGTTTTTTTTGTTTTCTTTTTGACACAGAGTCCACTCTGTCGTCCAGGCTGGAGTGCAGTAGCACAATCTCGGCTCACTGCAACCTCCACCTCCTGGGTTCAAGTGATTCTCCTGCCTCAGCTTCCTGAGTAGATGGGACTACAGGTGTGCACCACCATGCCCAGCTAATTTTTGTATTTTTAGTAGAGTCAGAGTTTCACCATGTTGGCCAGGCTGATCTCAAACTCCTGACCTCAGGGTGATCCATCTGCCTCAGCCTCCCAAAGTGCTGGGACTACAGGCATAAGCCACCATGCCCACGCAAATTAAAAGTTTTACATCACAAAAAATATAGAGAATAAGTGGCTATTTTGGTTATTATTTATTTTACAATACGGAGTATGACTGAAATCATTTCAAGACCACAGTTTAACTCTATCTCACATCGTTTTAAAAGCCCACACAACACCTCACAGTCCAATAATATGACAGTTTATATAATCATCCCCCAACAATGTGGATGCTCAAATCTTTTCCAGCTGGGGGGATAAAAGGTTCCACAAATATCCTTCTGCATATGTTCCAACAGTTCAAGGGAGCATACTCCTAGGAATGGCCATATATATACACATATATACATATATCTAATTTTTTTTTTTTGAGAAAGGGTCTCATTCCTATCACCCAGGCTGGAGTGACAAGATCATGGCTTATTATAGCCTCAACTTCCCAAGCTGAAGTGATTCTCCTACCTCAGCCTCTCAAGAAACTGGGACTACAGGCCCATGCCACTACACCCAGCTAATCTTTTGTATTTTTAGTAGAGATGGTGTTTCACCATGTTACCCGTATTGGTCTTGAACTCCTGGGCTCAAGCAATCAGTCTGCCCACCTCAGCCTCCCCAAGTGCTGGGATTGCAGACATGAGCCACCATGCCCAGCCGATATACACATTTTTAATTTTAATAGATATTCCCAGTAAATTCTAAGAAAGTTACGACATTTGTCATTTCCACTGGAAATACACTATCTGTATCTCTGCTACACTTCTAAATTTAGTTTTCCAACACATAAAACGTTCATAAAAATCACATTTACAAGCTTTCCATGCAAGGAAAAATTACCTTTAGATAGAAACAACTATGTTATGTAGAATAGGATAAAATAATAATTATATTAATTATGAAATATTATTGCTTACCTGGGCTGCATATGTAATTGCCTCAAGCTGTAATGCTGATAACCAGCCATTATCAATAGTTTCCTCAGAAATCGATGTTTTGTACCAAACATCAGGAGGAGTAACACTGGATAAAGAGCTAGTTTCCACTACAGCATCTGGGTGACGTAGGCCAATTTTTACTAAATAAAAATTTAAAAATAATTATTCCAAGTAATAACATTGCTAGTTTCATTACAGGCTATTGCAATATTTTTCCTATGACAAAGAACAATAATTAGAAAGTATTCACTCTGGGCTTCTATAAAAAGTCACTGATGATAAAGTACTATCCATATTTGACTAAAATGATTTATAAACTACATATGGTTAAAAGAGACTTGGGCCAGACAGCTGGCTCGTGCCTGTAACCCCAGCACTCTGGGAGGCCGAGGTGGAGGGATCACTTGAGGTCAGGCGTTCGAGACCAGCCTGGCCAACATAGCAAAACCCTGTCTCTATTAAAAATACAAAAATTAGTTGGGCATGGTGGTACATGCCTATAATTCCAGCTTACCCAGCAGGCTGAGGCACGAGAATCGCTTGAACCCAGGAGACAAGAGGTTGCAGTGAGCCGGGATCGCGCCACTGCACTCCAGCCTGGGCGACAGAGCAAGACTCCGTCTCAAGAAAAAAATAAAAATAAAATCACCAAGTCCCCAAAATATACAACATGAATATATTAAAATAACGATCTGGAAGCTTTTTCTGTAAAGGGTCAGAGAATGATTTTGCCTTTTTAGGCCATGCTGTCTCGTGTAACTACTTAACATTGCTGTTACAGTGTCAATGCAGCCATAGAATTAGTGAATCAATGAATGTGTCTATTTTCCAATAAAACTATTTACTATAAAAGAGGGTGTGGTCCAGATTCAGTTTGCTGTCCTCTGGCTTAAAGGGCCATACTCTTTTTTATTTTGAGAGGGACTCTTGCTCTGTCGCCAGGCTGGAGGGCAGTTGCGCTATCTTAGCTCACTGTAACCTCTGCCTCCCTGGTTCAAGCAATTCTCCTGCCGCAGGCTCCCTAGCAGCTGGGACTACAGCTATGAGCCACCACACCCAGCTAGTTTTTGTATTTTTAGTAGAGACGGGGTTTCACCATGTTGGCCAAGATGGTCTCGATCTCTTGACCTCGTATTCCACCCACCTCAGCCTCCCAAAGTGCTGGGATTACAGGCATGAGCCACAGCGCTCAGCCCCAACTCTTTCAATCTGTTTGCAAATGATTATTAGTTATGGGAGAAAGAAAACAGAAGTTCAGCTAGGCCCCCTAAAACTCATTTTACATGACCAGAAAAGGATG
The DNA here is from genome assembly GCA_036589455.1 of Ateles fusciceps. Taxonomy (NCBI): domain Eukaryota; kingdom Metazoa; phylum Chordata; class Mammalia; order Primates; family Atelidae; genus Ateles; species Ateles fusciceps. Next base: position 3,571,929 of record JAZHEH010002317.1, on the reverse strand, counting down.
ATGGAATCTTGCAGTCTATCAGTAGTTGATAAAAAGAGAATTATAGTTCAAGTCAAATAGTATTATTAGTGGCTTTTTTTTTTTTTTTGAGATGGAGTCTCCATCTGCCGCCCAGGCTAGCATGCAGTGACATGATCTCTGCACACTGCAACCCCTGCCTCCTGGATTCAAGGGATTCTCCTGCCTCAGCCTCCCGAGTAGCTGGGATTACAGGCACGTGCGACCACGCCCAGCTAATTTTTTTTGTGTTTTTAGTAGAGATGTGGTTTCACATGTTGCCAGGTTGGTCTCAAACTCCTGACCTCGTGATCCATTTGCCTTGGCCTCCCAAAGTGCTGGGATTACAGGTGTGAGCCACCACACCTGGCCTACTACTGGCTTTTTACAGAAACCAATACTACATGAAAGACAAATTCTAGAAATAGTTTGTTTCCTATAATAAAAAAGTGAAAATATTATGCAAATACTAAAAACCTAATTTTCGACTTCATATACTGGCTGCAAAAAACAAAAATCATGGTTATACAAAAGGGAGAAACAAAGTTAATTAAAAACTATGGAATTCAAATAGCACAAATCATTTTTATAATTTCAATGTTTTTACAATTTTAGACAAGCTGTATATAATATAAACATGTATCTTAGCTTTATACATCTCTACAATTAGCTTTGATATTTATAATCACTACTCCTATGAATAAAATTAACTTAAAATAAAATCCAAGGTTCTTTAGTTTGAATTTTAAGACTTTGACCAAAAACAAGGTTCTAATTTATATGGAAAAAAACACCAAAACAAAGCAAAACAAAAAGAATTAAAAAAAAAAAAAAAAACACAGTAAAACTTTGATGTAAATATTTGACAAATCCCAAAGGCTTACATTTTATTGGCATGTACTCTGCATAGGTTTCTGCATGACCCATTTCTTCTTCGTCTTCTTCCTCTGGTTCCTCATCTTCTTTTACAACAGGGACCTTCTGTAACATAGAAAGACCACAAGAGCACAATCAACCCCAAATCCAGGGACCAAACACCCAGCCAACACACAGAAAAACTCTCCCGTAGAACGCCTACCATCTTCCATCATGGAAACACAATGTGCCACCTCAATAATCCCTAAAATCTGGGCCACACTTCGTGGCTTTCCTGCTTCTCTGATAATGAGCACAGACAACAAGGACCTACACACTGTCCCTTACCCACAAATGGGTCACCACAGGGCTCCACGTCCTTCTAGCCGCCATCATCTTAAGCTACTTTCCCCTTCAATGCTGCCTACTACGCCTCCTTGATGCCCAGAACTCTCTCTGCACTCAGACCGCTCCTTCATTCTAGTTTCAGGAGAAAGAGGAAGCACTGTCGCTGGCTCTTCATAGTGCCAGAACTGGAGTGAACCCCAGCAAAGGTGCCTCTCAGTACCACATCCCACCTTTTTCTCAGTTCACTTCCATTTGTTTACTTTTCTACATATTCTAATACCAAAACCCCAGAAGACTGGAGTTTAAAGGCTCTTAAGAATAACAGAAAATTTAGTTCAGACTTCTGTGTCTCCACAGGTGCAATCATGATCATATGTAAGATGGCCATATAACTTATTCTTCAAACCTTGGCACATCTGAGTTGGGGCGCTATCAGAAATCACACTGAGAAAACAGGAGTAAACCCAGACTGTCCTCGACAAAACCAAGTATGGTCACCATAGTTATGCTTCCCTTTTCTTCCTCTACATGATCTTAAAGGAATTTTTATTACCAGTTTAATCATTAGAAAACTGTTTATTAAAGTGTACTTGTTCAGGGAAGAATATATTAAAAAAAAAAAAAAAACTATTGTGAAACTCAGTATACCAAGGGAAGAAGACAACAAAAACTTACAAGTTAAGGCAAATTAAGGCAAGGTCAAGACAGCACTGAAAGGTGAGGACAGACTCTTTTTTCATTTACTTCAGAATCTAGAGCAGAATATGGTTGCAAATAGATACTCAATAAATGTGAAACAGAAAAGAGGTGGGACATAACCATCCAATCAACATTAATTAACCCATGGAGTCTTTAGACAAAATCTAAGAACTTCAAACGTTCTCAGAAATTTTGCTAAAATAAAACCCAATTTCAGAAATTCAAGGCAAAATAGGTCTGGTCAAAGGAAGAGATCTGACTCTCAATTATGCTGTTATTTAATTGTTTCATCTGTTATTTAATTTAGGCAAATTACATAAATTCTGCTCCACCTTCTCACCCTGTCCTCTCTTATAAAATAGGAATGAATTCTATGCTAAGATAACCAATCTCCTTTCTCCCTCTATCCTTTATTCCCCTACCTAGAGTTTTTAAAAATCACCAGGTGTGGCTGGGCACAGTGGCTCACGCCTGTAATCCCAGCACTTTGGGAGGCCAAGGCAGGTGGATCACTTGAGGTCAGGAGTTCGTGACCAGCCTGGCCAACATGGCTAAACCCTCTCTACTAAAAACAGAAAAATCAGCTGGGCGTGGTGGCAGGCACCTGTAATCACAGCTACTCGGGAGGCTGGGGCAGGAGAATTGCTTGAACCTGGGAAGCGGAGGATGCAGTGAGCCAAGACTGCACCATTGCACTCCAGCCTGGGCAACAAGAGCAAAACTCCTTCTCAAAATAACGATAATAATAATCTGAGGCAGGAGAATCACTTGAACCTAGGAGGCAGAAGTGGCAGTGAGCTGAGACCGTGCCACTGCCCTCCAGCCTAGGCTATACACCAAAACTTTGTCTCAAAAAAAAAACCACACACATTTGTCGACTAGTTTGGTTCACAGGCTACCAGTGTGCAGTCTCTCTGAGGTGTTACTTAACTGCTAGGCCAATAAAATACTTTTGGTATATAATAGGCTGAAACGAAAACATGAGAACCACCTAAAACATTTCTTCAAGAAATATGCATTCTTAGTTTCCAAAAAATCACCTTCCAAGTACTGTTGGTAGACAATCACTAAAAAAACTGGGTACTGACAGCAGCACTCGTTCTCCTGGTCCCCATTCAAAACCTCAGCTACAGTTTGCTGCACTATCTCCAATTCCATATTCCAGAACCAAGTCTCAAAAGTTTTTTGGTGCCAGGCGCAGTGGCTCACGCCTGTAATCCCAACACTTTGGGATGCCGAGGCAGACGGATTACGAGGACAAGAGATTGCGACCATCTTGACCAACATGGTGAAACCCGTCTCTACTAAAAAATACAAAAATTAGCTGGGTGTGGTGGCGTGCACCTGTAGTCCTAGCTACTTGGGAGGTTGAGGCAGGAGCACTGCTTGAACTCGGGAAGTGGAGGTTGCAGTGAGCCGAGATCGTGCCACTGCACTTCAGCCTGGCGCCTGGCAAGAGCGAGACTCTGTCTCAAAAAAAAAAAAAAAAAAAAGGGTTTTTTTGGTATCGTTATGTACAGTCATCTCTTATTTTCCTCCTTTTTTCCTTTCCCCTTTCCCTTTTCCAGTCCCCTCCACAAGGCCTCTAGTATACTTGTTCTTACTTCCCCTTTGAGTTAACCAACTTTCCAACCTGTCTCTCTTCCCTAACCCTACTCATTCTGAATCTGTCTGCCCTACCCCAACTTATCCTGAAGCACTAACAGGTCCCTCCACATCTACTGGCTCAATGGTGCTGGACTAAGTCCAAAGTCTTTCAAACTCAATTCAGGGCAAGGTGCTTTGGCCTCCAGGATCACCTGAGGTCAGGAGTTTGAGACCAGATTGGCCAACATGGTAAAACCCCATCTCTATTAAAAATACAAAAATTAGCCAGGTCTCGTGACATGCACCTTTAATCTCAGCTACTCAGGAGGCTGAGATAGGAGAATCACTTGAACCTGGGAAGTAGAGGCTGCAATGAGCCAAGATCGTGCCACTGCACTCCAGCCTGGGTTCCAGAGCAAGACTCCATCTCAAAAAAACAAAAACAAAAACAGAAACAAAAAAACTCTCAATTCAGTATCCTCCATGGAGCCCACATCTACCATTCCCACTTTCTGTAAGCTAAGCTTCCTGGCTTATTTTCACTTAAGCACATAGTCATTGCCTCCTCTGTGCCTATTAATTCTTTACCTCCCTTCTTAAAATCCTGTCTCAAAGTTTCATCACACTCAAAACTCAAGCTGCATTACTCCTCCTTCATAAAGTGCACCAGGCCACTTGAGTTCATGAAGGTCTCCTCTTCCTCCAAATTCTTAACCTTTACTGTGAGTAGCACGTTACCACTTTTGATGTACTTCTCTTTTTTTTTTGAGATGGGAGTCTCGCTCTGTAGTCCAGGCTGGTGTGTAGTGGTGTGATCTCAGCTAACTGCAATCTCTGCCTCCTGGGTTCAAGCGAATTTCCTGCCTCATTCTCCCCAGTAGCTGGGATTACAGGCTCATGCCACCATGCTCAGCTAATTTTTGTATTTTTGGTAGATACAGGGTTTCATCATTTGGTCAAGGCTGGTCTCGAACTCCTGACCTCGTGATCTGCTCACCTCAGCCTCCCTAAGTGCTGGGATTACAGGCGTGAGCCACCATGTCCAGCCTGATATACTTTTCATTATTACTCCTTAATCCAGATGGTTGTCAAATTTTGTTTACTGAAGGTGGAATCACGGAGTATACTTCTTGTAGAAACCTACTTTATATTAACAATGTTATACAGAGAGAATTTATTAAATAAATGTATGGAATCAACTGATCCAAAGCATACAGCATTTTCAAAATGTTAAGAATTACTCATAACCAGGCTGGGTGTGGTAGCTCGCGCCTGTAAGCCCAGCAGTTTGGGAGGCCGAGGCAGGTGGATTACCTGAGGTCAGGAGTTCGAGACCAGCCTGTCCAACATGGTGAAACCCCATCTCTACTAAAAATACAAAAATTAGCCAGACATGGTGGCAGGTGCCTGTAATCCCAGCTACTTGAGAGGCTGAGGTGGGAGAATCACTTGAACCTGAGACATGGAGATTGTAGTGAGCTGAGATCGTGCCACCACCCTCCAGCCTGGGCAACAGAGAGAGACTGTATCAAAAAAAAAAAAAAAAAAAGAATAACCAGATCATTATATATGAGCTATCTACTCAAGTTCAATCCTAAAAGGAACACAGTCATTAAATAGTTTTTGTTAACCTCACATTGTCTTCTTTTCTGCTCAAATGAGATTTTTTCACAGTAAGATATCAGTACTGCATGTAGTACCACATTCCATCAAATCTGCAAGTTTTAACCACCTGGTTAGCACCTATTAGATCATTCCGAGGTTTAAGCTCATCCATTAGTTTACATGCCTGTGTAGCTTCTCCTCCACCCAAAAACAGCTTTCTGAGGGTTGTTCCAGACGCAACACTTTCAGTTGAGTATACTCTCAAACTACACAAAAATAAAGACACAGCTATTTGAAACCCACCATAGTCGGGGAAAACTCCTCATTTTCATGTCATTTATCCACATTCTTGCTACATCTTTATTAGAAGACTCTTTCTTTACTGTACCATTGCTTACATCAGCTGAGGAGAAAACAGAAAATTTATATTTTAGAAGAAAATTCTCAATTTATTTTCTCATTACTTAAAAATCCAGAACTTTACCCATTTCACAAACCAAAGAATGTCAATCTATTATTAATTTGTTTTGTATTTATTTACTTAATTTTTTGAGACAGAGTTTTGCTCTTGTTGCCCAAGCAATTCTGCTTCAGTCTCCGGAGTAGCTGGAATTACAGGCATGCGCTACCATGCCCGGCTTATTTTTTTTTTTCTCTCTTTTAAGTAGAAATGAGGTTTCTCATGTTGGTCAGGCTGGCCTTGAACTCCCGAACTCAGCTGATCTGCCCACCTTGGCCTTCCAAAGTGCTGGGATTACAGGGGTGAGCCACCATAGCTGGACTCTTTTAAATTAAGCACAGGCAATGAAAACATTCAAACTCTGTGTCTTTATGGAAGTAAAGAATTAATTTGGCCAGGTGCGATGGCTCACACCTGTAATCCCAGCACTTTGGGAGGCCGAGGCAGGCGGAGCACGAGGTCAGGAGTTCAAGACCAGCCTGGCCAAGATGGTGAAACCCCAACTCTAATAAAAATACAGAAATTAACCGGGCATGGTAGCAGGCGCCTGTAATCCCAGCTATTCAGGAGGCTAAAGCAGAGAATTGCTTGAACCTGGGAGGTGGAGGTTACAGTGAGCCAAGATCGTGTCACTGCACTCTAGCCTGGGCAACAGAGAGAGACTCTGTCTCAAAAAAGAATTAACTTCTGAAAACAAGTAACTCACAATGTGTGCATGGGAAACTTGAAAATTATTTATCAGAAAGATACCCTAACCACAACTATTTAATAGTTTAATGAAAACACCAAAAGCCAGCATTACTTTGAGACACTTCACTTGACTCATTAAAAACAAACAAAACTGGCCGGGTACGGTGGCTCACACCTGTAATTCCAGCACTCTGGGAGGCTGAGGCGGGCAGATCATGAGGTCAGGAGTTTGAGACTAGCCTAGCCAGCATGGTGAAATCCTGTCTTTACTAAAAATACAAAAAATTAGCCGGGCATGGTGGCAAGCGCCTGTCATCCCAGTTACATGGGAGGCTGAGGCAGGAGAATTGCTTGAACTCAGCAGGCAGAGCTTGTAGTGAGCTGAGATCACATCACTGCACTCCAGCCTGGGCAACAGAACAAGACTCTGTCTCACAAAAAAAATAAATAAAATAAAGTATTAACAAAATAAGGAAACTACAACAGAGATGATACGTAGGGGCATGATTTATTTATTGTAACTGTGGAAGAGCCAGCAATCAGCTCATAGTTTTAAGACTAGAGTAATCACGGTGAACATTAGTTGAAGGAGTTAAAAAAAAACAAAAACAAAAACAAAGACTGGAGTAAAACTGACAGATTAGAAACCCAAAGGGGCGGCCGGGCATGGTGACTCATGCCTATAATCCCAGCACTTTGAGAGGCCGAGGTGGGAGGATCAGGAGGTCAAGAGATTGAGACCATCCTGGCCAACATGGTGAAACCCTGTCTCTACTAAAAATACAAAAATTAGCTGGACATGGTGGCATGGGCCTGTAGTCCCAGCTACTCGGGAGGCTGAGGCAGATACTTGAGGAAAAAAAAAAAGAAATCCAAAGGGGTAACGACTACACAGATAAGAGGCAGAACATGCAACACCTTGCTTTCTGCAGTTTCACATTTTCAATGTTCTTCCCCATCAGTAAAGAGGACCATCTCCAACACAAACCTTTGCTTATCTTCAGCATTCATTTACCATCTTTCTCAGTCCTGATCTAGTCTGAGTTTCTCAGGTTTCCATACAAGGATAGCCTTGATTTGCAGCCTTAAATGTCTACATTTGTCTTTTAAAAATTACTACTTTAAGTGTGGGAGAATTTACTGTCCTAGATATCTTCTTCAGTTCCAAATCTATCCTGTTTTGTTTTGTTCTCCAAACTCTTTCCGCACAATGGCATACACGCACTCCTTTAATTTATGATGGCATACGCTGATGTGAAGAGTACAATGCTCAGGAAGCCACTCATATATAACAGGCTTCCTCATTAAATCCAAAGACCCTAACCAGAAGCATCTTCCATGAACTGTCGACCATCCCTAAGCCCTGGCGAGTGATTCCAGAAGCTGCCCTGCACCTCAGCTAGGTCAAGGTCACAGTCCTGCACTCCACAGCAGAAAAAGGAATCAGTCCTAAGACAGCTAAAATGATTTCCCAACTGGCATCTCACTGCCAGGTTTGCAGTCAGTTCAGGACAATGATCCTGAGAGGAAAAAAACCACAAAAAAATAAAAAACTACCGCCACAAGGACACAATGGTATGAACCCAAACATAAAAATTAGATTATATGGGGCTGCATACGGTGGCTCACGCCTATAATCCCAGCACTTTGGGAGGCTGAGGCGGGTGGATCAGGAGGTCAAGAGATCGAGACCATCCTGGTCAACAAGGTGAAACCCCGTCTCTACTAAAAATACAAAAATTAGCTGGGCATGGTGGCTTGTGCCTGTAGTCCCAGCTACTCGGGAGGCTGAGGTAGGAGAATTGCTTGAACTCACGAGGCGGAGGTTGCGGTGAGCCAAGATCGCACAATTGCACTCCAGCCTGGATAACAAGAGAGAAACTCCGTCTCAAAAAAAAAAAAAAAAAAAGAAAAAAAGAAAAAAAATTAAATTATGTGAAAATTTTAATCACAACTGTCACTTGAGATAGGTTCTATATCTTCCTACAAACACACTGCCCACTCTTTTAGAATGCTCCTATCCCTTTATTTCATAAAAACTCAAGCAGGCTGGGCGTGGGGGCTCACGCCTGGAATCCCAACCCTTTGAGAGGCCTAGATGTGCAGACTGTGTGAGCTCAGGAGTTCAAGACCAGCCTAGTCAATATGGTGAAACCCTGTCTCTACTAAAAATACAAAAATTTGCTGGGCATGATGGTAGGTGCCTATAATCCCAGCTACTTGGGAGACTGAGGCAGAATTGCTTGAACCTGGGAGACAGAGGCTGCAGTGAGCAGAGACAATACCATTGCACTCCAGTCTGAGAGTGAAACTCCGTCTCAAAAAAAAGAAAAAAAAAATACAACATATTGGGCTCTACTGTGAATTAGATTCTGCTTTCAAACAAGATCCATAGATAATTCACAGGTAAATGAAGTATAAGATGCACTGATTTGTAAAAGATTAAGAAAAATGTTAACTGGGCTAGCCACTATATATAAAACTGGTAAGATCTCATGTTGTTAATGTAGCTACCTGATAACCACAAATTTCATTTCAAAGCTACACAATCTACCCAAGGCAGCTAAACTTTTGCTTCCCTTGAACTGTGTTAAAGAGCACAACTATACAAAATGCAGATAACACCCCACCTGCCTTTTTTTTTTTTGAAAGTCTCACTCTGTCGCGTAGGCTGGAGTGCAGTGGCTAGATCTTGGCTCACTGCAACCTCCGCCTCTTAGGTTCAAGCACAGATAACACCCTTTTATGCCCAGTTCTTTAAAAACCCAAGCAAATCATTTAAAAAACAGACTGACATAGCTTACCAAAGGCAGAAAGTTGAGACTACTGAAAACAGACTTACTAGCTGCTGTTGCTACTGGCTGAGCAATATTAGCAGGTGGCTTTAGTTTCATGAGTTCATTAAGACTATTATGTTTTAGTAGATCCTTCAGCTGAACCTGGTCTTTTGAAGGTGCAGAGGTCATGGCATTTCGTACTGCTGGTGCTGAGACTGAAGGACGTGTGCTTGCAGTAGTCTGGATAAACTTAGTTAAAGTGATGGTTTGCCTGTTGGTTGTTACAGGTGGTGTTTTAGTCATTACAATTGTAGATGCCAAGGGTGGAAGCTGATTTATTTGATTCAGCACAAATGTTGTAGTAGATGGAGGCTGCTGCTAGAAAACAAAAAACAATATGCCACTGAAAAGTGCTTTATTCTTTAATGAAGCTATATTCATAAACCTGGAAGGACAACTCAAAATTTAAAATGGACTTATTATTGCTTTTTTTTTCTCCCTTGAGACATAAGTCTCATTCTCTCATCCAGGCTGAAGTGCAGTAGTGTGATCATAGCTCACTGCAGCCTTGCCCAAATGGGCTCAAGTGACTCTTTCATCTCAGCCTCCCAAGTAGCTGGGACTACAGGTGCACACCACTATGTCTGGCAAATCTTTTAAGAGACAGGGTCTCGCTATGTTGCTCAGGTTGGTCTCAAACTCCTGGGCTCAAGCCATTCTCCCACCTTAACCTCGCAAAGTGTTGGGATTACAGGCAAGAGCCACTGTGCTTAGCTTTGCGTAAATATTGTTACTTCATTTCTGATTTGATTAGCTACAAACTACCAAGTTGAAACACACAACTTTTCTAAAACATACACCATGTTAGTCAGGCTGGTCTCCAACTCCTGACCTCAGATGATCCAGCCGCTCTGGCCTCCCAAAGTGCTGGGACTGCAGGCATGAGCGACTGTGCCCAGCCACAAATCTGTTTTTAAAAACATCTTTGTGGGGCTGGGAGCAGTGGCTCACACCTATAATCCCAGCACTTTGGGAGACTGAGGCAGGCAGATCACCTGAGGTCAGGAGTTTGAGACCAGCCTGGCCAACATGGTAAAATCCTGTCTCTACTAAAGATACAAAAATTAGCCAGGCATGGTGGTGGGCGCCTGTAGTCCCAGCTACTCAGGAGGCTGAGGCAGGAGTATCACCTGAACTAACGAGGCAGAGGGTGCAGTGAACTGAGATGGTGCCACTGTACTCCAGCCTGGCAACAGAGTGAGACACTGTCTCAAAAAAAAATTGTGGTGGTACACAACTGTAGTCCCAGCTACTCGGGAGGCTGAGGTGGGAGGGTTGTTTGAGCCTGGAAGGTGGAGGTTGCAGTGAGCTGAGAACACACCACTGCACTCCACTTGGGTGACAGAGTGAGACCCTGTCTCAAAAAAATAAAGAATTGTTACGTATAAGGTTAGACCAAAGAACTCTATTTAAAGCACAATTACAATTACAGAAAAATTATATATGCCGCTGGGCACGGTGGCTCACACCTGTAATCCTAGCACTCTGGGAGGCTGAGGCAGGCAGATCACCCGAGGTCGGGAGTCTAAGACCAGCTTGACTAACATGAAGAAACCCCATCTCTACTAAAAATACAAAATTGCCTGGGCATGGTGGCACATGCCTGTAACCCCAGCTACTTGGCAGGCTGAGGCAAGAGAATTGCTTGAACCCTGGCGGCAGAGGTGGCGATAAGCTGAGATCCCGCCATTGCACTCCAGCCTGGGCAACGAGAGCAAAACTCCACCTCAAAAAAAAAAAAAAATTATATGTCAATGGACAAAAGCTGAAATAGATAAGCAGAAAATAGCAGGATAGGCCGCGTGCGGTGGCTCACACCTGTAATTCAAGCACTTTGGGAGGCCGAGGCGGGTGGATCACGAGGTCAGGAGTTCAAGACCAGACTGTCCAACATGGTGAAATCCCATCTCTGCTAAAAAATACAAAAATCAGCCGGGCATGGTGGCTGGTGTCTGCAATCCCAGCTACTTGGGAGGCTGAAGTAGGAGAATTGCTTCAATAGGGACCCAGGAGGTAGAGGCTGCAGTGAGCAGAGATCACGCCACTACACTCCAGCCTGGGCTACAGAGTGAGACTCCTCCTCAAAAATAAATAAATAATATTAAAAAAAAAGAAAATATGAATGTGCATTTCATCTTTGTTTCATGAATTTTATATCATTTGCAATAAACAAAATAGGTTCTGCTTTGTTTGTATTATCTTTTGGTCAGCACAAGTACCAGAAGAATGAAACAAATGTGTTACAAAGTAGGAGGTAAGGGTAGAATACTGGGAAAGTGGCAAAAGCAGAACTAGAGAAAACCATTTCAGACTAAAAGATTCTTTTTGAAATTTTTTATTATTGTTTAATTATCCATTTCTTCTTTTTTTTTTTTTTTTAAAGATGGGGTTTCACCATGTTGGTCAGGCAGGTCTTCAACTCTCGACCTCAGGTGATCCGCCCGCCTTGGTCTCCAAAGTGCTTGGATTACAGGCGTGAGCCACCACGCCCTGCCCTATTTCTTCTTTTTTTTTTATTTTTTATTTTTTGAGACAAAGTCTCACCCTGTCGCCCAGGCTGGAGTGCAGGGGCACGATCTCGGCTCACTGCGACCTACACTTCCTGAGTTCAAGAGATTCTCTTGCTTCAGCCTCCCAAGTAGCTGGGAGTATAGGCATGCACCTATATGTATTTTTAGGAGTGACAGAGATGGGGTTTCACCATGTTGGCCAGGATAGTCTTGAACTCCTGACCTCAAGTTATCCACCTACCTTAGCCTCCCAAAGTGGCGGGATTATAGGCATGAGCCACCATGCCCAGCCTATATCTTCTTTTGTAGAGATGGGGTCTTGCCATTTTGCTCAAGCTGGTCTTGAATTCCTTGGCTCAAGCAGTCCTCCTGCCCCAGCCTCTCAAAGTACAGAGATTACAAGTGTGAACCACCACACCTGGCCAGGTTATTTTCTCACTACAGTTCTAAACTATTTTAGAAGACTAAATCTAAATAATTCTTACCCTCACATTTAACAGTGCTGGAGTAGGTACAGTCTCTGGTTCTTGTTTTACAGGAACTGCTGCTTCGGTTTCCAAACCTATTTCTAATGCACTAAATGGCACTGACTGGAGAGAAAACAACATCAGAGAAAGAAACAAAGAACAGCAATAAATTCTGTTCAAGAACAAGAGTTGGATTTATTAAAAAATATCATGCTTAACATTCAAAGTGATGTGAAATCACTAACAGCAGATATAATGTAACAGTCTTTGCAAGCACAAGAATTCCACAAAACTATACTAACAATTCTTTTTTTAAAAAATTTTTTGGCCGGGTGCAGTGGCTCACGCCTGCAAATCTCAGCACTTTGGGAGGCTGAGGCAGGCAGATCACGAGGTCAGGAGATCGAGAGATTGAGACCATCCTGGCGAACATGGTGAAACCCCGTCTCAACTAAAAATACAAAAAATTAGCAGGGCATGGTGGCATGAGCCTATAGTCCCAACTACTAAGGAGGCTGAGGCAGGAGAATCACTTGAACCTGGGAAGTGGAGGTTACAGTGAGCCGAAATTGAGCCACTGCCCTCCAGCCTGGGAGACAGAGGGAGACTCCGTCTAAAAAAAACAACAACAACAAATTTTTTAGGCCGGGCACGGTGGCTCACACCTGTAATCCCAGCACTTTGGGAGATAAGGCAGGAAGATCACGAGGTCAAAGGTTCAGGACCAGCTTGGCCAACATGATGAAACTCCGTCTTTACTAATATACAATAATTAGCCGGGCATGGTGGCGGGTGCCTATAATCCAAGCTACGTGGGAGGCTGAAACAGGAGAATTGCTTGAACCTGAAAAATGGAGGTTGCAGTGAGCCAAGATCATGCCACTGAACTTCAGCCTGGGTGAAAGAGTGAGACTCTGTCTCTAAATAAATAAATTAATTAATTAAAAAATTTTTAAAGCTAGTCAGGTGAAGCAGTAGGAGTAGAGGAGAAACAAAGAAATCTGTAACTGGCTGTGATATATTAGTTATAAACAACACTGCACTCAGACCAGTCTATTATTTTTCAGAAACAGGTCTTGCTCTGTCACCCAGGCTGGAGTGCAGTGGCACGATAACTCACAACAGCCTCCAACTCCTGGGCTCAAGCAATACTCCCACCTTAGCCTCCTGGGTAGCTGGGACATCAGGTGCACACAACCACGGCCAGCTATTTTTATTTAACTTTGTGTAGAGACAAGGGCTCGCTACGTTGCCCAGGCTGGTCTCTAACTCCTGGGCTCAAGCAATCCTTCAGCCTCAGCCTCCCTACATGCTGGGATTACCGGCATGAGACACTGTGCCCAGCTAGAATCTTACAGTTTTGCTTTCAGAGAATATATACAGTGAAATCACAGAAGAATATCCCTAAATAATTAGACAACTATTAAGGAAATTAAAGATACTCCCACAAGAACACTAAACATCTCTTACACTATCTGTACATATATAGTGATAACAAAGCAGAAAATAATGTCTTGGTTTTATTATTTTCTGCCCCATACATCAAAATGAATAATCAACATAAAAATAACATTCACATAACAAGAAAAAAAATTAAAAAAAAAACAACATTCACACGTATATTTAAAATTAAGGCTTCACATGTATATTTAAAATTGTGCCAAGTTAGGCTCACACCTATAATCCCAACACTTTGGGAGGCTGAGGCAAGCAATCACTTGAGCTCAAGAGTTCAAGACCAGCCTGGGCAACATGACAAAGCCCCATCTCTACAAAAACTACAAAACTTAGTTGGGCGTGGTGGTGCGTGCCTTAGTCTCAGCTACTTGGGGAGCTGAGGCAGGAAGACTGCTTGAGCCTCAGAGGTCGAGACTTCAGGGAGCCATGACTGTGCCACTGCACTCTAGCCTGGGCAACAGAGTGAGACCCTCTATCTTAAAAAATACTGTCAGTGGAAATCACAGATTAAGAAAGAGAGGCTTTGGAAAACTTACCTGCTGAACTGAAGAGGTTGGCGTTGGAGTTGCGAGCCCTGCATCTCCACCATCAATATCAAAGAGGTCATTTGGACTAATTCCACTCTCACTCAAAGCAGCAAGCAGTAAATCTTGCCCTGGTTCCACCATCTTTAGAATGAAATATTAAATATTAACATAAAAAATGAAAAGTAACAAATATTAACTCCCCTCTAAACAATCCAACAATCTCTACCAGACCCATTCATTCAGTATTTATGAAGAACCTGCCATGTGTCAGGCAAAGAGGACAAAAGTCTTGGATCCCAAGCTCACTCTAAAATAGGATAGAGAAGTACATATATCACAGGACAAGCATATGTCTACAAAAGGTTATGTGAACAGAGAAGGAAATACTGAACTTTGTGGAAGCAGAGATGTTATGAAGATTACAAAGCAGCAGAGCCTCAGGGAAGTAATCATCAGGTGGACAAGGATCCTCTGGACTACGCATTCAAAACATGGAGACATGAAAGAATTTGACATGCTTTAAGAACTACGGCTGAAGGCCAGGTGCAGTGGCTCACATCTGTAATCCCAGCACAGTGGGAGGCTGAGGCGGGTGGATCACCTGAGGTAACGAGTTCAAGACCAGCCTGGCCAAAATGGTAAAACCTCGCCTCTACTAAAAATACAAAAATTAGCCACACGTGGTGGCGGATGCCTGTAATCCCAGCTTCTCTGGAGGCTGAGGCAGGAGAATCCTGGAAGGCAGAGGTTGCAGTAAGCTGAGATTGCACCACTGCACTCCAGCCTGGGCAACAGAGCAAGACTTCATCTCAAAAAAAAAAAAAAAAAAGAACCTCTGGCTGGAGTTAATTCAACATGAATATGGAAGCTCACAACAGAAGTATGGGTCTCAGGCAGGAAATGACAAGAGATGAAGCTATTGTCTGTAGCCTTGTATAACATGCTAGAAAGTTCACTTGCTCCTGTGGGAAATGGGGATTACCGACAAGTTTTCGAATGGAGGACTACTTGACACAGATTTATGATTTAGAAAGATTACTTGTCTGGGCACTGTGGCTCAAGTCTGTAATCCTAGCACCAAAGTGAAGGTTAGCAGGAGATTAGCTTGAGGCCAGGAGTTCAAGACCTGCCTCGGCAACATAGGGAGACCCCAATATCTACAAAAATTTTTTTAAAATTAGCCAAATGTGATTAGCCGGGTATGGTGGCGTGCACCCGCAGTCCCAGCTACTTGGGAGGCTGAGGCAGGAGAATCGCTTGAACCTAATAGGCAGAGGTTGCAGTGAGCTAAGATCATGCCACTGCCTCCAGCCTGGGCAACAAAGCAAGACCCTGTCTCAGAAGAAAAAAAAAAAAGGAAAAAGAAAAAAAATAAAATTAGCCAAGTGTGGTGGTGCATGCCTGTAGTCCCAGCTACTTGGGAAGATCGCTTGAGCCCAGGAGTTGGAGACTGCAGGGAGTTATGATCACCACTGCACACCAGCCTGGGCTACAGAGTTAAGACCCCCACCTCAGTAAAGAAAGAAAAAAGTTTATTATTCAACAGCAATGTAAAAACAAACACTAAGAGGGGGACACAGAATAAGACCAGAAGCAGAAAGACATCTTGGGAAACTGCCACAACAGACCGTGAGAGCCGTATTATAACTGTATGGAGCAGAAAGAAGGAGAAATGGAATCCAAGACATTAGGGAGCAGAATCCATCAGACTTCGCTGAAATAAAAACTCAGAATGGAAGCGAGAATATGAAGCACACCAGAGAAAAAGTATGAGTTGATGAATGGTTAGAGTTAAGCCAAGAGAAAATAAAAAATAAATGCGGAATCCAGAAGACCTGAAGGATGTGTTTTATGGAGTGGGGGAGGGGGGTGGTCTAACACCAATTTCAAGCAAACAGATTTTAGTTTAGGGGTTTTTCCAACTATAATCTCAGGGGTCAGACTAAAATATTCTGCTATCATGGATTTTTACCCATTTTATAGGGGGAGAAAAGAGCTTTCTCAACTTTTCTCATTAATTTCCCTGAAATAACCAATTTACATATACAAACATACTTATGAAAAATCTGTACTGTTCTCAGAAAACTAATTTCACGTTACATAAATATATTAATTTTCAGCTAGTCCACTTGTTCTCAGGCTGTGATAAACTTAAATGTCAGTGTTTCATGATATCCAACAAAATGGCATTAGCCAAGAGCATAATCAGCAAGACCTTTTTTTTTTTTTTTTTTTTTTTGAGACTAAGTTTCACTCTTGTTGCCCAACATGGAGTGCAATGGTGCGGTCTCAGCTCACTGTAACCTCCGCCTCCTGGGCTGATTCTCCTGCCTCAGCCTTCCAAGTAGCTGGGATTACAGGCACCCACCACCATGCCTGGCTAATTTTCGTATTTTTTAGTAGAAATGAGGTTTCACCACATTGGCCTCGTGGGGTCTCCAACTGCTGACCTCAAGTGATCCGCCCACCTCGGTCTCCCAAAGTGCTGGGGTTACAGGCATGAGCCACTGCACCCAGCCTGAGCATGACTTCTAGCATTTAAGAACTAGTTCGGATGAAAGGATTTAACAAAGAAATCCTCTACCGTGTCTATGCCATCTATGTTTGTGTATCGTTTGGACAGATATTCTAATGGAAAAATGCATGAGTTTAAGATGGAAACCAGATATCCAGAATGAAACTTAAGGAACACCACTATGTAGAAGGGTGGGAGGAATAACAGGTACCCCAAAGATTTGTTTTGTTTTGTTTTTTTTGGAGACAGAGTCTCATTCTGCCGCCCAGGCAGAAGTACAGTGGCGCAATCTAGCTCACTGCAACCTCCGCCTCCCAGGTTCAAGCAATTTTCCTGCCTCAGTCTCCCGAGTAGCTGGGATTACAGGCGCATGTCCCCATGCCTGGCTAGTTTTTTGTATTTTAGTAGAGACAGGGTTTCACTGTGTTGCCCAGGCTGGTCTCGAACTCCTGAGCTCAGGCAACCCACCCAGCCGAGCCTCTCAAAGGAGGTTTCTCCAGAATTTTCCAGAAAAAAAGAAAAGCAACCTAAGGAATTAAAACATTTTGGGCAGGGAGGGAAGAAGGAAGGAAACAAGCTCAACACAGTGTTAAGCTCTTCATACACATTACCATATTTAAGCCCAAAACAACCCTGAGAGAGACAGGTAATACAATTTTGGAGCTGAAACTGAGGCTCAGACGACTTAAATTATCTACCCAAGTTCACTCACGCAGGGAGTGGTACAAGATTAGGAACTAGATAGTTGAAACTCCCAACGTCCATGAGTTCTTTTTCCAAAGAGTAATAAAGTTGATGTTGGTAAATTCCGATGCTTCATTATTTTATTTCAGAATAAACGCCAGATTGAGATTAAAATTGGAGGGGGGGATTTAAGTATTAGCAAGATAGAAATAACATGAAGGAACTGAATGACAGATTAAAAAAAGGAGAAATGTCTCAATATAGATTTAAAATAAAGTTGTTTGTCTGATGACTTATGCTTTAAAAAAAGACAAAATTAACTTATTTTTCTAATACAGATGGATTTGACCATACGTCTACATATTATCCTAGTGTATAAAACGAGTTAAGTACTTAGAGCTCTAAATAAGACATTTTCAATCCATAAAATACTTCATTAAGACCAACACAGGCCAGGCACAGTGGCCCATACCTTTAATCCCAGCACTTTGGGAGGCTGAGATGGGTGGATCACGAGGTCAAGAGTTTTGAGACCAGCCTGGCCAACAAGGCGAAACCCCATCTCTACTAGAAATACAAAAATTAGCCAGGCATGATAGTGCGCACCTGAAATCCCAGCTACTCAGGAGACCGAGGCACGAGAATCTCCTTAACCTGGGAGACGGAGGTTGCAATTGAGTTGAGATCATACCACTGTACTCCAGTCTGGGTGACAGAGTGAGACTCCGTCTAAAAAAAAAAAAAAGAAAACACAGGGGGCCTTGGCCACCGGCTACAGATAAAATCTTGACCCAGATTAACAGCACTCTGGAGACTATTAAAACGTGTCATCTTTTGATGGAAAACAAAATAATTTTTAAAAAATGTGTCATCTTTTTAAAATAAATACGGGAAATGACATATTTACATTTGAAACAGAAGTACATTGTTTTAAACCAGTGAATTCCAAAACTACAGCCCATAGAGCCCTTGCAGGCCACGGGATCCAACAGTCAATTAGTTATACAACAAGCCCCATCAATAATACTCAAAAGTGTAGAAATGCCATTAATTAATGAAATGCATATTCACTACAAAGTATTACTGAGTTCATGAGACCTTTCTAAAATATATTTTCTTAATGAGCATTAAAAGTACAAAAATCTTAGTGAGAAACTTTTTGATATTCATACAGAAATGACAGTAACAGTGATAAATAACATTATTAGTGACCAGCTTAGAATTCATCCATAAGAACCACAATTTGACTTAGCCATTCCACAATTCATATATATACTGTATTCGTATATATACTGAAACAGGCTGTACACCATACAGACAATTTTTACTGGTCAATTAAAACAAATAATTTAAGACCCTCTAATCTGATTAATGAACTAGGAATAACAATGTCTGTAAAAGACACTGTCTTTTATGATCTATTAATAAAAGAGATTTTAATCTTAAATATATTTTATACATAAATTGGAATACTAGAAATCATTTCTCAGTCGAATGGGCACAAATTCTTTCTTTTTTTTGCAGGGTGAAGGAGGGAAAGGGATAGAGAGACCATCTATTCCATTCTCTAGCTCCATTAGGCAAAACTCTTAGTACTTAATCTTATCTCTATTCCAAAACTATCACAGAATCACAGAATTTTGGTGCTCAAGCTTAGAGAGCCATTAAAAAGATACATCAGTCAATCTCCTCCTCATTTTACAAATAAGACCTATTCATGGTAGGAAAAACATTTAACATTTTCATTTTGAAGCCTCAAAGCACAATATAAATAGTAAATACTGTTACGTACAAGAGAACTGTGTTAGTGTGTCTACAAAGGAGTTCATAGACCTCAAATGACATTTACCATGTAGCAGTCTAACCCAAAAGTTACTAACCATAGAAGGTCTCTCTCTCAAACAATGGACCAAAAAAAAAGAGTATTCTTTTTTTTTTCTGAGACGGAGTCTTGCTCTGTCCCAGGCTGGGGTGCAGTGGCGCGATCTCAGCTCACTGCAACCTCTGCCTCCTAGGTTCCAGTAATTCTCCCGCCTCAGTCTCCCATGTAGCTGGGACTATAGGCGCACACCACCACACCCGGTTAATTTTTGTATTTTCAGTAGAGACAGTGTTGCTAGTAGAGACAGGGTTTCACCATGTTGACCAGGATGGTCTCATCTCTTGACCTCATGATCTGCCTGCCTCGGTCTCCCAAAATGCTGGGATTACAGGCATCAGCCACGGCACTCAGCTTTTTTTTTTTCTCTTTTTTAAGAAACAGGATTGGCCAGGCACACAGGCTCATGTCCATAATCCCAACACTTTAGAAGGCCAAGATGGGTGGATCATGAGGTCAGGAGATCGAGACCATCCTGGCATGGTGGTCAAAAAAAAGAAAAAGAAACAGAAGTGGCCGGGCACAGTGGCTCATGCCTCTAATTCCAGCACTTTGGGAGGACAGACAAGACGGGTGGATCTCCTGAGGTCAGGAGTCTGAGACCAGCCTGGCCAACTTGGTGAAACCCCATCTCTATTAAAAGCACAAAAGTTAGCCAGGCATGGTGGAGGGCACCTGTAATCCCAGCTACTTAGGAGGCTGAGGCAGGAGAACTGCTTGAACCTCGGAGGTGGAGACTTGCAGTGAGCAGACATAGCAATATTGTACTCAGCCTGGGTGACAAGAGCTAGACTTCATCTTAAAAAAAAAAAAAGAAAGAAAGAAAGAAAGAGGACCTTGGCTGGGCACAGTGGCTCACTCTTATAATCTCAGCACTATGGGAAGCCGAGGTGGGTGGATCACAAGGTCAAGAGATCAAGACCATCCTGGCCGACATGGTGAAACCCCGTCTCTACTAAAAATACAAAAATTAGCTGGGCATGCTGGCGGTGCCTGTAATCCCAGCTACTCCACAGGGTGAAACAGGAGAATCGTCTGAACCCAGGAGGCAGAGGTTGCAGTGAGCCAAGATTGCACCATTGCACTCCAGCCTGAGGGACAAGTGCAGGACTTTGTCAAAACACAACAAAACAAAAAAACAAACAAAAAAGAAACAGGATTTTGGCCGGGTGCCATGGCTCATGCCTGTAAACCCAGCACTTTGGGAAGCCGAGGCAGGTGGATCATGAGGTCCAGAGATCAAGACAATCCTGGCCAACATGGTGAAACCCTGTCTCTACCAAAAATACATAAATTAGCCAGGAGTGGTGGCACACACCTATAGTCCCAGCTACTCAAGAGGCTGAGGCAAGAGAGTCACTTGAACCTGGGAGGCGGAGGTTGCAGTGAACCAAGATGGTATCATTGAACTCCAGCCTGGGCAACAACAGAGCGAGACTGTCTCAAAAAAAACCAACCAACCAACCAAACAAAAAACCTCGAAAAATCAGCTGCGCGCAATGACATGCACCTGTGGTCCCAGCTCCTTAGGAGGCTGAGGCAGGAAGATCCCTTGAATCTAGTAGGTTGAAGCTGCAGTGAGGCATGTTCGTGCCACTGCACTCCAGCCTGGGTGACAAAGTGAGACCCTATCTCAAAAAAATAAAAAATAGGCCAGGCGAGGTGGCTCATGCCTGTAATCCCAGCACTTTGGAAGGCCAAGATGGGCGGATCACGAAGTCAAGTGATCGAGACCATTCTGGCTAACACAGTGAAATCCCATCTCAACGAAAAATTTAAAAATTAGCCAGGCATGGTGGCACGCGCCTATGTTCCCAGCTACTCAGGAGGCTGAGGAAGGAGAATCGCTTGAACCCGGGAGGTGGAAGTTGGAGTAAGCCAACATGGCGCCACTGCACTCCAGCCTGGGTGACAGAGCGAGACTCGGTTTCAAAAAAATAAATTGATTAATTTTAAAAAATTAAAATAAGGCCACGGGCGGTGGCTCATGCCTGTAATCCCAGTACCTTGGGAGGCTGAGGCAGGCAGATCACCAGAGGTCAGGAGTTGGAGACCAGCCTGGTCAACATGGTGAAACCTCATCTCTATTAAAAATAAAAAATTAGCCGGGTGTGGTGGCATGCACCTGTAGTCCCAGCTACTCAGGAGGCTGAGGCAGGAGAATCACTTGAACCCGGGAGGCAGAGGTTGCAGTAAGCCAAGATCGCGTCACTGCACTCCAGCCTGGGTGATAGAGTGAGAATCCGTCTCAAAAATAAATAAATAAATAAATAAATAAATAATGGGTAATTGAAAACATGACCTATTTCAAAATAACACACCTATGAAAACTTCTATGATAAATAAGACACAAAGACACAGTAGTAGATAGAAACTAAGAGCTAGTTTTGGCAGGAAGAGAATACTGAGAAACAATAGCCAACCAGAAGAATGAAAGGATACGGTTCCCCATTCACAATACCAATACTGAAACTTACAAATGGGGACAATTTTCCTCTTACTCAGACCTAAAACAGATCTCTACAGCTCTCAGCAAACATGAGAGCTATGTATGCAACAGCAGTAGAAGCATACCACAGTGGCTGAAGAGATTATGGGGTCAGACAGAATACCTGGGTTCAAACACTGGCTGCAGGGCCCACTAGTAGTATGATATGGTCAAATGAGAACATCTCTGACTCAGTTTCTACACCTTAAAATAATACAAATAAAGCTTCCTCCATAGGATTATGGCGTCAAGTAAATGTGATAGTACCTGGAGTAAATGTTAGCTACTAACTATTAGCTATCTTTCTTTTTTTTTTTTTTTTTTTTGAGATGAAATCTCACTCTGTTGCCAAGGCTGGAGGAGTGCAGTGGCATGATCTCGGCTCACTGCAACCTCCGCATCCCAGATTCAAGAGATTCTCCTGCCTCAGCCTCCAGAGTAGCTGGTACTACAGGCAAGTGCTACCACACCCGGTTCTTTTTAGTAGAGACAGGGTTTCAGTACGTTGGCCAGGCTGGTCTCTAACTCCTGACCTCATGATCTGCCCACCTTGGCCTCCCACAATGCTGGGATTACAGGAGTGAGCCACCACACCCTGGCCATGTTAGTTATATAAAATACTAGTTCCCTTTTTTATCTAAAAGTGTTACTGTTAAACATCCAATTTGACCAATCAGTTATTAAATCTAGAAGAAACTGGTGGACATTTTTAAATGTACACAGATAATATCACTTAGCAAATATATCTTCACCTTAGCTAATAACAAAAAATTTTTTTCTCCTTATTTAGAGTGCTAAGCATTCAAGATTCAGCTTTATCTTTGCTTTTATGCAGCTGTGATACAATGACTGACATTTAGTTTAAGAACTTGAAGGATGGCTGGGCGCAGTGGCTCATGCCTGTCCTGTAATCCTAGCAGTTTGGGAGGCTGAAGAGGGCGGATTACCTGAGGTCAGGAGTTCAAGACCAGCTGGCCGACGTGGTCCAACTCTGTCTCTACTAAAAATACAAAAAAGTAGCTGGCTGCAGTGGCGCGTATCCATAATCCCAGCTACTCGGCAGGCTGAGGCAGGAGAATCGCTTGAACCCAGGAGGCAGAGGTTTCAGGGAGCTGAGATGGCGCCACTGCCTTGGTGACAGTGAGACTTTGTCTCAAACAAAAAAAGAAAAACAGAAAAAAAAATTTAAAGGATAATGATCCAGTTAGAGATACAGTTCATCAACAAATATTAAGCATCTACTGTGTGCAGGTTCCTTAAGAACATCAGGAGGAAGAAACAGCAGCTACAAAAAAGTTAGTTTAAAAGAACTTCCTTTACCTAAAAGAATGTAACGTGGGCAGACAGGGTGGCTCAGGCCTGTAATCCCAGCACTGTGGGAGGCAGATCACCCGAAGTCAGGAGTTCAACATCTGACCAGCCAGACCAACATGGTGAAATCCTGTCTCTACTAAAAATTAAAAAATTAACCGGGCATGGTGTGTGCTTGTAATCCCAACCTACTCTCGAGGCTGAGACACGAGAATTGCTGGAACCCGCGAGGTGGACATGGCAGTGAGCCAAGATTGTCCCACTGCACTCCAGCCTGGGCAACAGAGTAGGACTATGTCTCAAAACAAACAAACAAAACAGCAACAAAAAAGAATGTAATCTGTACTTTTCAACACCTACCCTTCACAGGACCTTGTTTGGTAAAGTGCCCCCCTTGCAAAACCTGTAGCAAGATATTTACAAAGGAATGTGCAAATTATCTACAAAACTACAAAAATCCTTTACAAAAGCAATACACAAATAATTGAGTTGGGGGGGGGGGAATGAAACAACTTTTTTGATTATCACTAGTCAAATTCAGATGGCCAGTTGTCTTGATTCTCACTACAGGCCGAGTTTCCCCTATCTGAAGCTTGGGACCAGAAGTGATTAAGGGTTTTTTTGGATTTTGGAATACCCGCACATACGTAGTATCTTAAGAAATGGGACCCAAGTCTAAACACAAAATGCACTTATGTTTCATATACACCTGATACACATATAGCCTGACGGTAATTTTATACAGTATCTTAAAATGTGCATGAAACAAAGTTTTGACTGCATTTTGGATTGTGATCATTCACTTGAGGTCAGGAGTGGAATTTCTTACTTGTGTCATCATGTCAGTGCTGAAAATTTCAGATTTTGAACATTCCAGATTTTGAATCTTCAGATTAGGGATGCTCAACCCATACTCGAATGGGTTTTTTTCTTTAACCCTCGAGATAACCCATGATTACCAAATGCTACCCATATTCCCCTTGTCACAGTTAAGAAACTGAGGCTTAGAAAAATAAAATACAACAGAGTAACAACAAAGCAAGGTTGGAGCAGAATTACAAATTCAGGAAGTCTGACGCCATGCCCCTTCAAGATCCTGTACTCTCAACCCTTTCCAAACCAATACTTTCCAAACCACCGATCACAACACATTAGCAGGTTGTCAAATCAATTTAGTGTATCGGCATTTTAAAATATTTCAGTATAGGTCCAGTGCAGTGGCTCACGCCTGTAATCCCAGCACTTGGGATGAGATCACTTGAGGCCAGGAGTTCAAGACCAGCCTGGCCAACATGGTGAAACCCCATCTCTACTAAATATACAAAAAAAATTAGCTGGGCTGGGCACAGTGGCTCAAGCCTGTAATCCCAGCACTTTGGGAGGCCGAGATGGGCAGATCACGAGGTCAAGAGATGGAGACAATCCTGGCTAACACGATAAAACCCTATCTCTACTAAAAGTACAAAAAATTAGCAGGTGGCACACGCCTGTAGTCCCAGCTACTCAGGAAGCTGAGACAGGAGAATCGCTTGAACCCGGGAGGCAAAGGTTGCAGTGAGCCAAGATCATGCCACTGCACTCTAGCCTGGGTGACAGAGCAAGACTCCATCTCAAAAAAAAAAAAAAAAAAATTAGCTGGGCATGGTGGCACATACCTGTAATCCAATCCCTGTTACTAAGGAGGCTGAGGTGGGAGGATCGCTTGAACCAAGGAAGCTGAGGTTGCAGTGAGCCGAGATTGCACCCCTGCCCTCCAGACTGGGCAACAGATCGAGCTCCATCTCAAATAAAAAAACACAAAATATATATACATATATAAATATACTGAGAGAGAGTGAGTATGTGAGTATAAAGCAGGAAACTGGCCAGGCAAGGCATCTCACACCTGTAATCTAAGCACTTTGGGAGGCGGCTGGGGCGGGTGGATCACGAGGTGAGGAGTTTAAGACCAGCCTGGCCAAGAAGCTGAAAACCTGTCTCTACTAAAAGACAAAAATTAGCCAGGCATGGTGGTGAGTGCCTGTAATCCCAGCTACTTGGGAGGCTGAGGCAGGAGAATCACATGAACCACGGAGGTGGAGGCTGCAGTGAGCCCGCACCACTGCACTCCAACCTGCCACCAGAGCAAGACTCTGTCTAAAAAAAAAATAAACCAAGAAAAAAAAGAAAACCATGGCTCTAATCTATATATTACCTCCCAAGATACAAAGAAGCAAGTTAATCTGATGGGTTTCATACAGTTTTTTTTTTTTTTTTTTTTTGAGACAGAGTCTGGCTCTGTCATCCAGGCTAGAGTGCAGTGGCACAATCTTAGCTCACTGTAACTTCCACCTCCCAGGTTCAAGCAATTCTCCTGCCTCAGCCTCCCGACTATCTTGGACTACAGGCTCATGCCACCATGCCCAGCTAATTTTTTGTTTTTTGTTTTTTTATTTTATTTTTAGTAGAGACGGGGTTTCACCCTGTTAGCCAGGATGGTCTCGATCTCCAGACCTCGTTATCTGCCCACCTCAGCCTCCCAAAGTGCTGGGATTACAGTGTGAGCCACTGCACCCCACCTATATCTTATTTTCATTTAATGAAATTTCAGTGGTATTCCTAAGATTGTCTTAATACTTCATGAGTTCAAACCACAGCAAACTGGATCTGTCAATTAGCATACAAAAACAAAAAGAACTGCAAAAATTTTAGGATTACATCATTTTAGATAGCTATTAACTGGTATTCAATGCAAAAGTAATTCCTCTTAAAAATTATCTTTGGACAGGCGTGGTGGCTTACGCCTGTAATCCTAGCACTTTGGGAGGCTGAGGCGGGCGGATCACATGAGGTCGGGAGTTCGAGACCAGCCTAGCCAACATAGTGAAACCCCTCTCTACTAAAAATACAAAAAAATTAGCTGGGCATGGTGGCGGGCACCTGTAATCCCAGCTACTCAGAAGGCTGAGGAAGGAGAAACTCTTGAACCTGGGAGGTGAAGCTTGCAGTCTGGGCGACAAGAGCAAAACACCATCTCAAAAAAGACAAAAAAGTATCTTTATACCAGCTTTTGACAGGCAAAGCATGTGAACTCAAAGAGCCACATGAAAAGTGAGGTCAGTCAGTAAGACCAGACCTGAGTGTTCTCCGTCTTCACAGGTGGCCAGTAACAAATCTAAGCTCAATTTAGATGCTAAGAAATGCCCAAACGTATCTGTAGCTAAACTCTTTGAGACAAACCACTTTTGTTTTGTTTTGTTTGAGATGGAGTCTCACACTGTCGCCCAGGCTGGAGTGCAGTGGTACCATCTCAGCTCACTGCAACCTCCGCCTCCTGGGTTCAAGTGATTCTCCTGCCTTAGCCTCCCGAGTAACTGAGATTACAGGCACGTGCCACCACATCCGGCTAATTTTTTCTCTTTTTAGTAGAGACGAGGTTTCACCGTGTTAGCCAGGATGGTCTGGAACTCCTGACATAGTGATCCACGTGCCTCGGCCTCCCAAAGTGCTGGATTACAGGCTTGAGCCACCTCACCTGGTAGAGGCAATCCACTCTGTAAACCATAAAATGAATCTGCATGCTGCCCCTAAATAGTATTTTGAGCAGGGCACTTAAAACATACAAAATTGCCAGACATGTAACAGCATTCAATGAATGAATGAATGAATGAATGAATAGTAGGCCACTAACTCAGTCTCTCCCCTTTAGCAACTAAAGTGAAGTTTTATTTAAGATTCTGAAGTGGGGGCGAGGCATGGTGGCTTCGCTTGTAATCCCAGCACTTTGGGAAACCGAGGTGAGCAGATCAGTTGAGGTCAACCGTGAGACTAGTCTGGCCAACATGGTGAAACCCTGTGTCCACCAAATATATAAAAAAATTAGCTGGGTGTGGTGGTGCACACCTGTAATCCCAGCTACTAAGGAGACTGAGGCAGGAGAATTGTTTGAACCCGGGAGGCAGAGGTTGCAGTGAGCCGAGTTTGTGCCACTGCACTCGGCAACGGCGCCTGGGCAATGGAGCGAGACTCCGTCTCAAAAAACTAAAAATAATAAAATAAAAAAGATTCTGATGGGGCCAGGTACAGTGGCTCATGCCTGTAATCCCAGCACTTTGGGAGGCAGAGGCCAGAGGATCGCTTGAGGCCAGTACCTGCCTGGCAACATGGTGAGACCCCAGCCTCTCTACAAAAAAATCAAAAACATTAGCCGCTGTAGTGGTACACACCTGTAGTCCCAGCTATTCCGGAGGCTGAAGTGGGAAGATCGCTTGAGCCCAGGAGTTCAAGCTGCAGTGAGCTATGATCACGTTCACTGCATTCCAGCTTGAGCAACAGAGCGGGTCCCTGTCTCAAAAGTTAAAAAATAACATAAATATTCTAAAGGCAATTCTATA
The DNA here is from genome assembly GCA_036589455.1 of Ateles fusciceps. Lineage (NCBI taxonomy): Eukaryota > Metazoa > Chordata > Mammalia > Primates > Atelidae > Ateles > Ateles fusciceps. The sequence goes on along the minus strand of JAZHEH010002317.1, from coordinate 3,544,639 downwards.
GAATATAGTTGGAATGGAAGATAAAAAGCAGAAGCCAGAAGAAAAAAGTCACGTCGTCTCCCATCCGAAAAATTTTGGAAACAACTTCTTTAAAAGATGAGAGAAAAATGTTCCTTTGCTTGCAAAATTAATGTCCTACTAAAGTCACCAGATAGTAGGAAATTCTGCTATCTTTTGTGCAACCATGATAGCTTTCCCCAGGCTTATGAAAATGAATTATGATTGCTAGAAAATATGATGGCAAATAGAATCCCTCTGTACTGTCAGCTCGTAGACTTATCAGCAAGTGCTAAGTCAATTCTTGCTAGGGCACGTCCGGGTTTGACAGCTCTCTGGAACCTCCTGGCTGACTCTTTAGAAGCCATACTCCATACCTAATTCGGGTTGTCTAGAGAGTATGAAATATTTAACACAAAATGCTAATAACCAACTTTCAAAGGTCAAAGGGGACCAGTTTTTAACCTTCCCTTAACACGTGTTCAGTACAAACTTCCGGGTGCACTTACAATTGGCTGCGCAATTCAACGGATAAAAACGTTGCTTTGTCTCTCATTTTCTCGCCCGTTCTTTTCCCACGTTTCTAAATCAGCGACTCCCCCAAAACAAAACTCTCCCACAGTAAACCGAGCACGCACATAAAAAGAGCTTCTCTGTGCGAGGATCAAGTTAGTGGTCCGCAAACATTAACCAAACAGAAGCACAAAGCAGGGGTGGGAAGGGGAGGAGCTGGATGCCAGGGTCAGGAAAGAAACAATCACAAGGGTTTAGGAACATCCAAATCTCCTCAGCGGTTAAACCGACCCCAAACCACTTCTGGGAAACCACCAGCATACACTGCTTTGGGGAACTCTGGATGCTCGTTACGCCAAACGCCCTCAAAGTAAGCAAATCTCTAACTGCCATTCCCCTCCGTGTGTATTCTCAGGGTCTGGGAGGTGAGCTCGCCTGCCGAGGCAGAACTACGCGAGTCGCCCGGAGAAGCGTGAAGGAAGCCTGCACGTGTCCCCCCGCTGCTTCCCCACCGCCTCAAGAGTGGGGCGTGCACCAAACTGCCGATATGGGATTCAGATTTAGGAAGGACGACCCAGTCGCTTGCCTCCCCTCCCTCGCCCAGACCCGGGAGCAAAGCTGGGGCGAGAGAGAGGACTTGGGAAGGATCCGGACCTTACTTTCCCCGCGGGTCCGGAACCCGCAGCCCCGGGTTGTGAGGCGAAAGCCAACGGGGCGAACCCAGCGGAGCCGGCGTGCACGGACTCTGCCCCGCGGTCCAACAGGGGGGTGCCTCCGGCCTGGGACAGCTGGGCTCCAGGAGCCCGAAAGCCCCACGAGCGACGACAGCAGGGCCCGGCTCTAACGGGCGGAGGAAGCGGGTGCAGCGGCGGCGCCGCCGCCGGTACCATGCCCCGGGGGCCCCGGAGCGCGCGGCCGCGGGGGACAGAGAGCGGCAAGGGAGGCCCCAAGCCGGGGCGAGGTGGTTGCCCCCCCCCAAGCCTGGCCCCACACGGCCCCCCTAAGAGGGTGGGAGTAGGAGGCTGTCCGGGAGGGGGAGTGTGGAAGGAGAAAAGGACCAAGGGAAGGACTTACTTTCCCCGCGGAACCCGGCGCCAGGACAGCTCCTCCCGGGAGGTGCGAGTTTGAAGGACCACAGGCGACTGGAGCGGAGGCGGCGGTGGCGGCGGCAGCAGCAGCAGCGTCCGGCTCTGCCTACCTCCCCGCCGCCATCTTGACGCCCCTCCCCCGCCCCCTCCCGCCGGGCGGGGGGCTGGGGGAGGGGGCGACGGACGAGGCGCCGCGCACACGCAGCGCGCGCCGCGCTCTCACGTGACTTCCTCCCTCCTCCCCACCCGCTCCTCTGTGCCCTTCTCCGCCTTGCCTCCCTCATAGGTGAAGGAAGATGATTCCCCCCACCTTAACCACCCCCAGCCTTCGCCGCCAAAAACGGACTCCGCCGGCTTTCCTCGGCCTGGTACCAGTTGTTGGATCCAAGAGAATTCCGGAACCCAAACGGTCCATTACCGCGGCTCTGGGGTGGGCGAGGGGGTGAGGGGGCCGGGTTTCCGAGAAGGGGGAGGGGGAAAGCGAAGGCCGCTTAGGAGAGTCACGTGATTACTGTTTCCGCAGGCTCAAGGAGAGCTCGCGGTAATTCCGTTTCCCCGCCCTTGTCTCCCCCGCGGGCTGTCGGGAAGAAGGTCCGCGTGCCCGGGCCACCAGGAGGTCGGCCGGTAGGCCGCGCGCATGCGCCCGGCGCCTGCTTTCAAACTCCGGCTAGGAAGGGGCTGGAGCTATTTTCAGAACCTGTTAGGGTGGGGAGCTACGGCCCAGGAAGTTAGCTAGCGGCGTTTTTGTCCCTTGGAAAATCTCTTTATCAGCCAGTTAGTCCTAGAAACAAAATGTTTACATATTCATTGCTTGTTAGGCTTGCTCAAAGCACGTTATTGGCAGTGAAACTACTAGTAACTTGGAGCCCTCGGCGTGTCCACTGCCAGGATCTGAACCTGAGGCGTGTGAGGCTCGGCCATCCCACGCCTGTCTTCATGCTCACCCGCAAGCCCAGCACACCGGGGCTCCCAATTAATGAATACTGAGAAGTAGGGCTGTCCCTACTGCTTCTCACTTCCTCGTTTTCATCTTTTAGTTATTATTAAGCGACCTAACACAATAAACATATTACCTTGTTGGTAACCCTTTTGTAAAGTCATTCTGAAAGCGCTGTTTGACTCCGTTGCTTGGGCAATAAGCACGCCTGGGTGATTCTTGCCCCCTACTGGCTGCGCATCCCACAAGCTTCGCGCTGAAAGCAAACCAAGTACCTGGAACAACAGTTGGAGGTTACAATGTGAACTTTTCAAGACACAAAGTATGGGGGGAGAGGAGAGAAAAGCAGTCATAGAAAGAATGGGAAGCTTTGGTGTATATATACATAAATATGTATTATATATCTGTGTATACATTGACAAATATTTTAAAGTGCTGACTAATCGCTTTACTAATCACATTATTTCATTTAATCCTCTGACAAACAGAAAAAAACCTGTAAAGACAAAAACAATGAAAAATATCAGGCCGGGCGTGGTGGCGGGCGCCTGTAATCCCAGCTACTCGGGAGGCCGAAGCAGGAGAAACGCTTGAACCCAGGAGGCAGAGGTTGCACTGAGCCGAGATCATGCCATTGCACTCCAGCCTGGGCAACGAGAGCGAAACTCCCTCTCAGGGGAAAAATATATATATATTTTTTCTAGCCAGGTACGGTGGCTCACGCCTGTAATCCCAGCACTTTGGGAGGCTGAGGTGGGTGGATCAGTTGAGGTCAGGAGTTCGAGCGCAGCCTGGCCAATATGGCCAAACTCTCTCTCCACTAAAAATACAAATAGGCGGGTTCAGTGATTCACGCCTGTAATCCAGCACTTTGGGAGGCCGAGGGGGCGGATCACCTGAGGTCAAGAGATCCAGACCACCCTGGCCAACATGGTGAAACCCCGTCTCTATTAAAAATACAAAAATTAGCTGGGCGTGGTGGCACTCACCTGCAGTCCCAACTTCTCTGGTGGCTGAGGCAGGAGAATCGCTTGAACCCGGGAGGTGGTGGTTGCATTGCACTCCAGCCTGGGCTACAGAGCCAGACTTCATCTCGGGAAAAAAAAAAAAAAAAAAATTATTTTCATAAAAACAAGGACCTCATGTGTCTTGTCCACTGAAATCACTAGCTTATGGCCTTGTGCAGATGACAGCAAGCAATCAATGATAAGTCTATATGTTTTTTTTTTTGTTTTGAGAGGAAGTTTTGCTCTTGTTGCCAAGGCTGGATTGCAATGGCACAGTCTTGGCAGACTTGGCTCACTGCAACCTCTGCCTCCCGGGTGCAAGCGATTCTCCTGCCTCAACCTCCCAAGTAGCTGGGATTACAGGTGCCCACCACCATGCCCCGGTAATTTTTGTATTTTGTTTCTTTATCAGAAACGGGGTTTCACCATGTTGACCAGGCTGGTCTCAAACTCCAGGCGATCCACCCGCCTTGGCCTCCCAAAGTGCTGGGATTACATGAGCCACCATGTCCAGACACAAGTCTGTATGTTATGAAAGGAGACAGAAATGTGGAAAATGCAGTAAAGAGAACTAAGTCATTGTAGTTAATGCAGCAGTGACTTCAGAGCTTGGTTAGCACAATTCAGTTTCCAGTTGGCCTCTGACTCTAGTTGCACACCAGGACTAGATGAGTACTAACTTCTGAAAGTGAGAACTGACATAGATACTACCACCTTTGAAGGTACTTGCTGAGCATCCAAGCCAGACCCTTGCTGCCATCTGTGCATAATCTCTTCACCTTGAACCAAAGTGAAAAATGATGTTTCAGGAAATATTTATCACGACATATATGCAAACTATACAAGATTGTTGGCAGGCAAAGTGACTCATGCCCATAATCCCAGCGCTTTGTGAGGCCAGAGTAGGAGGATCACTTGAGCCGAGGAGTTCAAGACCAGCCTGGGCAATATAGTGAGAAATCTCTACAAAAAAAAAAATTTTTTTTAATTAGCCAGAAATGATGGGGTGCATCTATAGTCTGAACTACTCGGGAGACTGAGATCGGAGGATCACTTTTGCCGGGGGAGGTCGAGGTTGCAGTGAGCCGTAATCATGCCACTGCACTCCAGCGTGGCAGCCTGGGTGACAGAGCAAGACCCTATCTAAAAAAAAAATTTTTTTTTTTTTTTTTTGAGACAGAGTCTCATACTGCCACCCAGGCTGTGGTGCGGTGGCATGATCTCGGCTCACTGCAATCTCCACCTCATGGATTTAAGCAATTCTGCCTCAGCCTCCCGAGTAGCTGGGACTACAGGTATACGCCACCCCGCCCAGCTTATTTTTTTGTATTTTTAGTAAAGATAGTGTTTCACCTTGTTGGCCAGGATGGTCTCAATCTCCTGACCTCGTGATCCACCTGCTTTGGCCTCTCAAAGTGCTGGGATTACAAGCGTGAGCCACTGCTCCCAGACCAAAAATTTTTTTTTAATTAGCCAGGCATGGTGGCACGCACCAGTAGTTCAGCTACTTGGGAGACTGAGGCAGGAGAATTGCTTGAACCTGGGAAGTGAAGGTCCCAGTGAGCCAAAATATCATGCCACTGCACTTCAGCCTCGGCACAGAGTAAGACTTCGTCTTAAAAAAGTAAACTTTTTTTAAAAAACTCAAAAGAATGAGGCACCTCTATGAGTGTGTGTGACACACACGCACACACACACACACACACGATCATCCCTCATCTGTGGGGGAGATGGGTCCCAGGGTCCCCCAGCAGATACCAAAATCTAAGGATGCTGAAGTCCCTTATATAAAAGGGCATAGTATTAGGATATAACCAGTGTATATCCTCCTGTATACTTTTTTTTTTTGGGGACAGGGTCTCATTCTGTCACCCAGGCTGGAGTGCAGTGGTGCAATTGTAGCTGGCCACAGCCTCAATTTCCCGCCTCCAGGCTCAGGTAATTCTCCCACCTCAGCCTCCTGAGTAGCTGGGACTACAGATGCTTGCCACCACACCCAGCTAGTTTTTGTATTTTTTTGTAGACACTGGGTTTCACCATGTTGCCCAGGCTGGTCTCAAACTCCTCAGTTCAAGCTATCTGCCTTCCTCAACCTCCCAAAGTGCTGGGATTACAAATGAGCCACTATACCCAGCCCTCCTGTATACTTTAAATCATCTCTAGATTACTTATAATACAGAATGCAATATAAATGCTTTTTAATTTTTTTTTTAATATTTGTAATTCAAGGCTGGTTAAATCTGCTAATAAAGAACCCACATAATGTGGAAGACTGACTATATATGATTCGTTTGCATGTACATAAAGCATCTTTGAAAGACAACGCAATTGGTGAGGCGCAGTGTCATACCTGTAATCTCAGCACTTTGGGAGGCTGAGGTGGGCAGATCATGAGGTCAGAATTTCAAAACCAGCCTGCCCAACATGGTGAAACCCATCCTCAACTAAAAATACAAAAAAATTAGCCAGGCATGGTGGCAGATACCTGTAATCCCAGCTACTCTGGAGGCTGAGGCAAGAGAATTGCTTGAACCCAGGAGGCAGAGGTTGTAGTTAGCTAAGATCACACCACTGCACTCCAGCCTGAGTGACAAGAGTGCAACTCCATCTCAAAAAAAAAAGAAAAGAAAAGAAAAAACACAATTAACAGCAGTTCCATCAAGGTTGAGGAACTGAGACACTGAGGGTTTGAGGTGGGAAGAAGGCTTGCTGGGTGCACCCAGAACAGAGACACTGCTGGAAGCAGATGATTCAGAAAAATCCTTATTGAGGCATGGTGTTGACTTCCCTATGGCTATTTACACAGCACTTCTCACATTAATCACCAAATGTTTACAAGTGCAAGTGCTACGTGCCAGACACTGCGTTCAGGGTTAAGGATACAAGTTTAAGAAAAATAGGTGGGGCAAGGGTCCCTACCCTTGAGATTAATGCTTTTATAGTCTAGAGGGCACTAATACCAAAGTTATACAAAATGTAAAAATGGCCATTGTGATAATGCTGCAAACTAGCTAACAGAGACTATTATAGAGAAATTTGACCTGATCGGGAAAGTCAAATGTTTCCTTAGCTATTCCAGCAAGTTGGGAGGCTGAGGCAGGAGGATCTCTTGAGGCCAGGAGGTTGAAGCTAGAAAGTACTGTGATTGTGACTATGAATAGCCACTGTAATCCAGCCTGGGCGACATAGCAAGACCCCATCTCTAAATATTTTGTTTTAGAAAAAGAAGACTTCCTTCAGGAAATGACTAAGCTGAAAGGTGAAAAGTAGATGTCACTAGGTAAAGAGAAGGAAATGCACTGCCAAGAGGAAACAGCACATGCAAAGAGCCTGAGACAGTGAAGAGCAAAGCAAAGCAGGTAGAAGAAACAGCAAGGAAGGCTAGGCACGGTGGCTCATGCCTGTAATCCCAGCACTTTGGGAGGCCATGGCAGGCAGATTGCTTGAGATCAGGAATTGGAGACCAGCCTAGCCAACATAGTGAAACCCCATCTACAAAAAATACAAAGCTGGGTGTGGTGGCGGGTGCCTGTAATCTCAGCTACTCAGAAGGCTGAGGCAGGAGAATCTCTTGAACCCAGGAGGCAGGGGTTGCAGTGAGCCGAGATTGCACCACTACACCCAGCCTGGGCTTAAAGCTTAGGTTTAAATCTTCAAACCTAAGCTTTAAAGATTTTTACTGCCCTCGATTATCTACTTTTTTTGTGTATGGACTGATATGAACTCAAATTGTCCCAAGAAAGTAGGCTTTCCCACTGTCTGTTGTCTGTTGCCCAGGCTGAACTGGGGTGCAGTGGCATGATTATAGCACCTGTAGTCTGAACTACTCGAGACCCTACCTCAAAAAAAAAAAAAAGTTAGAGACCAGCCTGGCCAACATGGTGAAATCCCGTCTGTACGTACTAAAAATCCAAAAATGAGCCAGGCGTGGTGGCATGCACCTATGATCCCAGCTACCCAAGTGGCTGAGTCACGAGTAGCTGGCGGGAGGCTGAGGCAGAATTGCTTGAAGCTAGGAGGCATAGGTTGCAGTGAGCCAAGATCGTGCCACTGCACTCCACGCTGGTGCTTGGCGAAGACCCTGACTCTGTCTCAAAAAAAAAAAAAAAAGTAGCTGGCATCATAGAATCGCTTGAACCTCGGGAGGTGGAGGTTGCAGTGAGATGAGATCATGCTACCAGGCAAGAGAGCAAGACTTTGCTTAAAAAAAAAAAAAAAGAAACCTGAAAACTATTTTTATGTTTTTATAATGGAAACATTGCTGTTAATGTTTATAAACTTTGCCTTTAAAAATCACATTTTAAAAATATAAACATTTTGTTTTGTTTTTTGAGACAGGGTGTTGCTCTGTCCCCCAGGCTCGACTAAGTGGTGAGATAATGACTCACTGTAGCCTTGAACTCAGGGGCTCAAGCGATCCTCTCACTTCAGCCTCCCAAGTAACTGGGACTGTAGGCATGTGCCACCATGCCTGGATGATTTGTAAATTTTTCTTTCTTTCTTTCTCAGATTGAGTCTCACTCTGTCACCCAGTCTGGAGTGCAGTGGCACAATCTCAGCTCACTGCAACCTCTGCCTCCTGGGTTCAAGTGATTCTCTTGTCTCAGCCTCCTGAGTAGCTGGGATTACAGGCACCTACCACCATGCTCAGCTAATTTTTTTTTTTTTTTTTGAGACAGAGTCTCACTCCATCATCCAGGCTGAAGTGCAATGGTGCGATCTCAGCTCACTTCAACCTTTGTCCCCTAGGTTCAGGCAATTCTTGTGCCTCAGCCTCTCCTGTAGCTGGAATTACAGGCATGTGCCACCATACCCAGCTAATTTTTGTATTTTTAGTAGAGATGGATTTTCGCCATGTTGGCCAGTCTGGTCTCAAGCTTCCTACCTTAAGTGATCTGCCCACCACAGCCTCAAAAGCATTGGGATTGCAGGCAGGAGCCACTGCACCTTTCCAAATTTGTAAACTTTTTTGTGGAGACAGAGTCTCACTATGTTGCCCAGACTGATCTTGAACTCCCGGCCTCAAGTGATCCTTCCACTTCAGCCTCCCAAAGCACTGGGATTACAGGTGTGAGCCACCACACTTAGCCTTAAAGTACCTAAATTATTATTATAATTATTATTTTATTTTGAGATGGAGTCTCACTCTGTCATCAGGCTGGAGTGCTGAGGCGCAATCTCGGCTCACTGCAAGCTCCGCCTCCCAAGTTCAAACGATTCTCCTGCCACAGCCTCTCTAGTAGCTAGGACTATAGGCATGCACCACCATGCCCAGCTAATTTTTGTATTTTTAAAAGAGATGGGGTTTTACCATCTTAGCAAGGATGGTCTCAATCTCTTAACCTCGTGATTCACCTGCCTCATCCTCCCCAAGTATTGGGATTACAGGCATGAGCACCGCACCTGGCCCTAAATTATTTTTTAATAACACTCTTGCTATGGGTTGCATTATGTCCCCCACAAATTCATATGTTGAAGTCCTATCCTAACCCCCAGTACTTCAGAATGTGACCTTATTTGGAGATGTTTTTACAGATCTAATCAAGTTAAAATGAGGTCATTGGCCTTAATCCAACATGACAGTGTCCTTGTAGAGGGAGAACGCTATGTGAAGATGCAGGCACAGATCCGGGTGATACTTCTACCTTCTAGGAGCCAAGGAATGTGAGATTGTCTGTTCACCGCCAGAAGCTATGGGAGAGGCATGGGAGAGACCATTGCTCACGGCATTCAGGCGGAACGAACCACCAACTCTTTGATTTTGAACTTCTGGCCCCCAGAACTGTACAACAATACATTTCTTTTTGTTTTGTTTTGTTTTAGTCTTTTTCTTTTTTTGTGGTATACGCAGGATGTTTAGACACAACAACAATACATTTCTATGGTTGAAGCCACTTAGTTTGCAGTACTTTGTTACAGTAACCAGCAAATCATACATCTATTAAGAACACCTCCCAGAACCAAAATGATGATATTCATTCATTCCTTCAAACTCACCAATTTAAGATAAATAAATATATAAAAACCCACACAGGAAAAATTTAACAAAAATTACATTCTGGGCTGGGAGCTATGGCTCACGCCTTTAATCCCAGAATGCTGGGAGGTGGAGGTGGGCGGATCATTGAGGACAGGAGTTCGAGACCAGCTTGGGCAACATGGCAAGACCCTGTCTCTACAAAAATTGCAAAAAATAGCCAGGTGTGGTGGTGTACGCCTGTCATCCCTGCCACTCAGGAGGCTGAGGTGGGAGGATCACTTGAGCTAGGGAGGTTGAGGCTGCAGTGAGCTGTGATTATACCACTGCACCACAGCCTGGGTAACATTGTGAGACCCTGTTTTGAAAACAAAAACAAAATGCCCTTGCTCATCAATAAATACATTTTCCATGTGATTTTATAGTAAAATAATTATTTTTATTTATTTTATTTCTTAATTATTATTGTTTTTTTTAGATGGAGTCTCATTCTGTCCCTCAGGCTGGAGTGCAGTGGCGCGATCTCGGCTCACTGCAGCCTCCGTCCCCAGGTTCATGCAATTCTCCTGCCTCAGCCTCCTGAGTAGCTGGGATTACAGACGCCTGCCACCGCACCCAGCTTAATTTTTGTGTTTTTAGTAATGACGGGGTTTTACCATGTTGGCCAGGCTGGTCTTGAACTCCTGACCTCATGATCCACCCACCTCAGCCTCCCAAAGTGCTGGGATTACAGGCGTGAGCCTAGCACCTGGCTTTACTTTTTATTTTAATTTAATTAATTTATTTATTTTGAGTCAGAGTCTTGCACTGTTGCCCAGGCTGTAGTGCAGTGGTGCCATCTTGGCTCACTGCAATCTCTGCCTCCTGGGTTCAAGCAATTCTCCTGCCTCAGCCTCCTGAGTAGCTGGGACTACAGACGTGCACCACTACACGCAGCTATTTTTTTGTGTGTTTTTAGTAGAGACAGGGTTTCACCGTGTTGGCCAGGATGGTCTCAATCTCCTGACCTCATGATCCACCCACCTCAGCGTCCCAAAGTGCTGGGATTACAGGCGTGAGTCACTGTGGCCGGCCTATTTTTATTTTTATTTTTTTGAGACACTCTCGCTCTGTTGCCCAGGCTGGAGTGAAGTGGCATGATCTCTGCTCACTGCAACCTTCACCTCCTGGATTCAAGCGATTCTCCTTGTCAACCCCACAAGTAGCTGGGACTACATGTGTGAGCCATCATACTCGGCTAATTTTTGTATTTTTAGTAGAGACAGGGTTTCACCATGTTAGCCAGGCTGGTCTCGAACTCCTGACCTCAAACAATCCACCTGCCTTGGCTTCCCAAAGTGGTGGGATTACAGACATGAGGCACTGTGCCCAGCCATAAAATTACAATTTTTATTTTTATTTATTTATTTATTTGAGAGACAGAGTCTCGCTCTGTCACCCGGGCTGGAGTGCAGTGGCAGGATCTCGGCTGACTGCAACCTCCGCCTTCCAGGTTTAAGCAATTCTCTCGCCTCAGCCTCTGGAGTAGCTGGGCATGTGCTACCATGCCCAGCTACTTTTTGTATTTTTTAATAGAGACAGGGTTTCATCATATTGGCCAGGCTAGTCTCAAACTCCTGACCTTGTGATCTGCCCACCTCAGCCTCCCAAAGTGCTGGGATTACAGGTGTGAGCCACCACATCCAGCCAAAATGATAATTTTTAAAACGGAAAGGAATTCCCAATATATTGTACAACTAGTTTAATAATACTTTTTCTTTAAGAGAAAATGTGTGGAGAAAAGTAGCTATATCCACTTGACAGATAAACAAAAAGCCTCATTGTGCTTAAAAGCTAGTTGGGGTTGAATGCAGTAGCTCATACCTGTAATTGTACTACTTTGAGAGGCCAACATGAGAGTCGGCCTGAGTCCAGGAGTACAAGACAAGCAACATAACGTGACCCTATCTTTTTTTTGAGATGGAGTCTTACACTCTGTCACCCATGCTGAAGTGTAGTGGCAAAATCTCAGCTTAGTGGGGTTCAAGTGATCCTCCCGCCTCAGTCTCCCAAGTAGCTCAGATTACAAGTGTGTGCCACCATGTCTGGCTAATTTGTGTGTGTGTGTGTGTGTGTGTGTGTGTGTGTGTGTGTGTTTGAGACGGGGTTTAGCCATTGTTGCCCAGGCTGGAGTGCAATGGTTCAATCTCGGCTCACTGCAACCTCTGCCTCCTAAATTCAAGCAATTCTTCTGCCTCAGCCTCCCAAGCAGCTAGGATTACAGACATGAGCCACCATACCCAGCTAATTCTTTTATATTTTTCAGGCCGAATGTGGTGGTTTCACCATGTTGGCCAGGCTGATCTCGTCTCGAACTCCTGACCTCATGTGATCCACCCACTTCGGCCTCCCAAAGTGCTGGGATTACAGGCATGAGCCACCTCACCTGGCCCTAATTTTTGTATTTTTAGTAGAGACAGGGTTTCATCATGTTGGACAGACTGGTCTTGAACGCCTGACCTCTGATGATCCGCCCGCCTTGGCCTCCCAGAGAGCTGGGGGACAACAAGCATGAGCCACCGCTCCCAGCTGAGACCCTTTTTTTTTTTTTTTTTTTAGACGGAATCTTCCTCTGTTACCCAGGCTGGAGTGCAATGGCGCAATCTTGGCTCACTGCAACCTCTGTCTCCAGGGTTCAAACGATTCTCTCCACCTCAGCCTCCTGAGTAGCTGGGAATACAGGTGCCCACCACCACACCCAGCTAATTTTTGTATTTTTAGTAGAGTCAGGGATTCACCATGTTGGCCAGGCTGGGCTCGAACGGCTGACCTCAGGTGATCCACCTGCCTCAGCCTCCCGAAGTGCTGGGATTACAGGTGTGAGCCACTGTGCCCGGCCAAGATCCTGTCTTTTTTTTGAGACCGAGTCTCTGTTACCCAGGCTGGAGTGCAGTGGCGCAATCTTGGCTCACTGTAACCTCCACCTTCTGAGTTAGAGCAATTCTCCTCCCTCAGCCTCTCGAGTAGCTGGGTCTACAGGCTCGTGCCACCATATCTGCTAATTTTTTGGATTTTTAGTAGAGACGAGGTTTCACCGTGTTAGCCAGGATGGTCTCGATATTCTGACCTCATGATCTGCCTGCCTTGGCCTCCCAAAGTGCTGGGATTACAGATGTGAGGCACCGCGACCACCCCCCACCCCCATTTTTCTTTTTTTTTTCTGAGACAGAGTCTCTCTGTCACCAGGCTGGAGTTCACTGGCACAGTCTCGGCTCACTGCAACCTCCACCTCTCAGGTTCAAGCATTTCTGCCTCAGCCCCTTGAGTAGCTGGGATTACAGGCATGCGCCGCCACACCCAGCTAATTTTTGTACTTTTAGTACAGACGGGGTTTCACCTTGTTGGCCAGTATGGTCTTATCTCCTCACCTCCTGATCCACCCACCTTGGCCTCCCAAAGTGCTGGGATCCAGACCCTGTCTCCAATTAAAAAAAAAAAATTCATTTGGATCTATATCATCTGGTGCCAAATGTATTCTCTTGACTCTATAATATACACAAAACATATTTTTATATAAAAATATATGTATATACATATATATAGATAGATATTTTTTTTTGAGACAGGGTCTCCCTTTATTGCCCAGGCTGGAGTGCAGTGGTATGATACCAACTCACTGCAGTCTCCGCCTCCTGGGCGGAAGCCATCCTTCCACCTCAGCCCTCCAAGTAGCTGCATTACCATACCTGGCTAATTTTTTTTTCTTTTTGAGACGGAGTCTCGCTCTGTCGAGGAGGCTGGAGTACAGTGGGATGATCTTGACTCAGTGCAACCTCTGCCTCCTATGTTCAAGAGATTCTCCTGCCTCAGCTTCCTGAGTAGCTGGGATTACAGGTGCCCACCACCATGCCCAGCTAAGTTTTGTATTTTTAGTAAAGACGGGGTTTCATCATGTTGGTCAGGCTGGTCTTGAACTCCTGACCTCAAGGAATCCACCCACCTTGGCCTCCCAAAGTGCTGGGATTACAGATGTGAGCCACCATGCCCAGCCCAGCGAATTTTTCATATTTTTTGTAGAGATGAGGTTTCGCCCTGTTGCCAGGCTGGTCTTGAACCCCTGAGCTCAGGTGATCTGCCCTCCTTGGCCTCGCATAGTCCTGAGATTAAAAGAGTGAGCCACCGCACCTGTCATGACACCAAACTTTTTTTGTTCTTTTTTTTTTTTTTTCAGACAGGGTGTTGCTCTGTCACCTAGGCTAAAATTCAATGGGAGGACCACAGCTCGTTGCAGACTTGACCTACTGTGCTGAAGCAATCCTCCTACCTCAGCCTCCCAAGTAGCTGGGACCACAGCCATGTGCTACCACACTTAGCTAATATTCATATATATATATTTATTTAGAGATGGCGTTTTGCCATGTTGCTTCCAAGTGCTGGGATTATAGGCATGAGCCACTGCACCTGGCCATATATACATATTTTTTTTTTACTGTGGTTTTTTTTTTTTTTGTATTTTATATATATATATTTTTTAGACGAAGTCTCGCTTTGTCGCTCAGGCTGGAGTGCAGTGGTGTAATCTCAGCTCCTGTTCTCAAGCGATCCCAAAATGCTGGGATTACAGGTGTAAGCCACTTCACCTGGCCTTTTGCTTCATTCTTTGCACTCCAAGGGCAAGAAGCCAGACCATTGAAACCTCTCTTGAAAAGCTACTTAATTGACAAGTTTTGGTCTCCTTCTGAGGAAACCAAAGAAAAGAACGGGAAAGGAATTATTAATAACTCCAAAGTACAGTGATTCACGAATTTTGCAACTTTATTCACTGTTAAATGGCTACCACTTCAAATTCCACATACCCATATGCTTGATAGTCATTCTCTCATTTCATTTTAACAATTATCCTATGAGGCAGACACTACTGTTTTACTCCCTTTTGCTTTAGTTCCCAGCATATGTATATATACATATACACACACACACACACACACATATATATTACTTATTTATTTACTTTTTTGAGACAGAGTCTTGCTCTGTCACACAGCCTGTAGTGCAGTGGCATGATCTCAGCTCACTGCAACCTCTGCCTCCCAGGTTCAAGCAAGTCTCCTGCCTCAGCCTCCTGAGTAGCTGGGACTACAGGTGCACACCACCATATCTGGCTAATTTTTTGTATTTTTAGTACAGATGGGGTTTCACCACATTGGCCAGACTGATCTTGAACTCCTGGCCTCAAGTGATCCCCCCTGCCTCAGCCTCCCAAAGTACTGGGATCACAGACGTGAGCCACCATGCCAGCATATTGTGTGTATATATATTAAACATATTAATATATGTGTGTATATATAGAAAGGGAATTTTAGGCCAGGCATGGTGGCTCAGGCCTGTAATCCCAGCACTTTGGGAGGCAGAGGTTGGAGAAGCGCTTGAAACCAGGAGTTCAAGACCAACCTGGGCAAAATAGCAAAACCTGGTCTCTATTTAAAAAGAAAAAACATGATAATTATATATGTTTTTATATATTTGCATACCTTCTATCCATATTTTTTGAGTTTCGCTCTTGTTGCCCAGGCTGGAGTGCAACGGCGTGATCTCGGCTCACTGCAACCTCTGCTTCCTGGGTTCAAGCGATTCTCCTGCCTCAGCCTCCCGAGTAGCTGGGATTATAGGCATGCACCACCACGCCCAGCTAATTTTGTATTTTTAGTAGAGATGGGTTTCTCCATGTTGATCAGGCTGATCTCAAACTCCCGACCTCAGGTGAGCTGCCCACCTAGGCCTCCCAAAGTGCTAGGATTATAGGCATGAGCCACTGCACCCAGGCTTATTTATTTATTTATTTATTTACATTTTTTGAGACAGAGTTTCACTCTTGTTGCCCAGGCTCGAATGCAATGGCACCATCTCAGCTCACTGCAACCTCTGCCTCCTGGATTCAAGAGATTCTCCTGCCTCTGCATCCCAAGTAGCTGGAATCACAGGTGTATGCCACCCCACTGTGCTAATTTTTTGTTTTTGTAGAGACTGGGTTTCGCCATGTTGGCCAGGCTGGTCTCAAACTCAACCTCAAGTGATCTGCCTGCCTGGGCCTCCCAAAGTGCTGGAGTTCCAGGCATGAGGCACAGTGCCCAGTGTCAGTTTTTATAATTTATGTACTCTTTGCAATAAATTACTGTTCAGATTTACCAATCTATCAATCTACCATTTGCTTAAAACCATTTAGTGGCTTCCCATTGGACTGGAATAAAAATCTAAGTCTTACTAGAGCCTTTCTGTGAGTCAGTGTCCAGTTAGGAAAACAGAGAATTTAAAATAGGAAATTCATTAAACAGGTGACAGAGGACTGAAAAGGCAAAAAGGGAACACAGAGGTAACGTAAATAACAATTACAGGAAGCAGCTACCACCTCCAAAGCTGGAGATCAAAGAAAACAAGTTGGGGGTTAGTAGAGCTAGCAAAATCGGAGGAAGAGCCCCAGAGAACTCATTCTCAACCCTCTGAGAAAGAGGCACATGACCAGGCAAGGTGGCTCACGCCTGCAATCCCAGCACTTTCAGAGGCCAAGGCAGGTGGATAACTTGAGGTCAGGAGTTTGAGACCAGCCTGGCCAGCATGACGAAACCCTCTCTCTACTAAAAATACAAAAAATTAGCCGGGTGTGGTGGTGCATGCCTGTAATCCCAGCTACGTAGGAGGCTGAGGCAGGAAAATTGCTTGCACCCAGAAGGCAGAGGTTGCAGTGAGCTGAGATTGCACCACTGCACTCCAGCTGCCTGGTTGACAGAGTGAGACTGTATCGAAAGAAAGAGGGCAGGGCAGGGCGAAGGGAAGGAGGGGAAGGGAAGATGGGAAGGGAGGAAGGGAAGGGAAGATGGGAAGGGAGGAAGGGAAGGAAGAAGGGAAGGGAGGAAAGGAAGGAAGAAGAGGGAGGCACAACCAAATTGGTGCTGGGCCACCCAAAGCCCTGCATAGTTGGGACTGAACTTGAGGAAGGGTCTGCTGTTGGTGCCTCCCTGGAAGCACAAGGGGGCTGTTTCTGGGAATATACAAACAACCTGAAGACTGAACCAAATGCCACTGCCAGAGGCAAAGTGTGATTACTGAGGGGACCAGGCTAGGAATAGCAAACAGGCAGGAACAGGTTCCCTCTCCTCCTACCTCCCAGGCTTCTTGTATCCACTCTCATTGGAGGAACCTAACAATAACTGAGAACAGGGAACTACAGTTTGCTCCCCTGGTATCACAGAACAGGGTAGAAACATGGATACAGTCCAGGATGGTTTCAAACTCATGAGATCAAGCAATCTGTTTGCCAAGGCCTCCCAAAGTGCTGGGTTTACAGGCGTGAGCTACCACGCCTGGCCTGCCTTTTTTCTTTATAGCATTAATCACTATTTAAAATGATCTTTTGGGCTGGGCGTGGTGGCTCACACCTATAATCCCAGCACTTTGGGAGGCCGAGGCAGGTGGATCACCTGAGGTCAGGAGCTCAAGACCAGCCTGGCCAACATGGCAAAACTCCATCTCTGCTAAAAATACAAAAATTAGGAGACCAGGCACGGTGATTCATGCCTGTAATGCCGGCACTTTGGGAGGCCAAAGTGGGGGGGTGGATTACGAGGTCAGGAGATCGAGACCATCCTGGGTAAAACAGTGAAACCCCGTCTCTACTAAAAATACAAAAAAAATTACCGGGCTTGGTGGCACGTGCCTGTCTGTAGTCCTAGCTACTTGGGATGTGGAGGCAGGAGAATCACTTGAACCCAGGAGGCAGAGGTTGCAGTGAGCCGAGATCACGACACTGCACTCCAGCCTGGGCAACAGAGCAAAACCCTGTCTCAAAAATATTAACCAGGCGTGGTGGAGGGCACCTGTAGTTCCAGCTACTCGGGAGGCTGAGACAGGATAATTGCTTGAACCCGGGAGGTTGAGGTTCCCATGAGCCAAGATGATGCCACTTCACTCCAGCCTAGGCGACAGAGTGAGACTCTGTCTCAAAAAATAAATAAATAGGCCGGGTGCGATGGCTCATGCCTGTAATCGCAACACTTTTTTTTTTTTTTTTTTTTGGGAGATCGAGAGCAGCTTGACATGGAGAAACCCCCACTCTACTAAAAATACAAATTAGCCTGGTGTAGTGGCGCATGCCTGTAATCTCAGCTACTTGGGAGGCTGAGGCAGGAGAATTGCTTGAACCCGGGAGACAGAGATTACACTGAGCTGAAATCACGCCATTGCAATCCAGCCTGGGCAACAAGAATGAAACTCTGTCTTAAAAAAACAAATGGCCGGTCGAGGTGGTTCACGCCTGTAATCCCAGCACTTTGGGAGGCTGAGGCAGGTAGATCACCTGAGGTCAGGAGTTCTCGACCAGCCTGGCCAACATTGTGAAATCCCATCTCTACTAAAAATACAAAAATTAGCTAGGCATGGTAGCAGGTGCCTGTATTCCCAGCTACTCAGGAGGCTGAGGTGGGAGAATTGCTTGAACCTGGGAGGTAGAGGTTGCAGTGAGCCAAGATTGCGCCACTGCTGTCTAGCCTGGGCAACAGAGTGAGACTCTGTTTCAAACAAGCAAACAAACAAATAAAAATGATCTTTTGGATGGGTGCGGTGGCTCATGGCTGTAATCCCAACACATTGGGAGGCCGAGGTAGGTGGATTATTTGAGGTCAGGAGTTTGAGACCAGCCTGGCCAACGTGGTGAAACCTCGTCTCTACTAAAAATACAAAAAATTAGCTGGATGTGGTGGCAGGCACCTGTAATCCCAGTTACTCGGGAGGCTGAGGCAGGAGAATTTGCTTGAACCCAGGAGGCAGAGGTTGTTGCAGTGAGCCAAGATCATGCCATTGCACTCCAGCTTGGGTGACAATAGAGACTCTTGTCAAAAAAAAAAAAAAAAAAAAAAAATTAGATGGGCATGGTGGCACATGCTTGTAATCCCAACTTCTTGGGAGGCTGAGGCAGGAGAATTGCCTGAGTCCAGGAGGTGGAGGTTGCAGTGAGCCCAGTTCGCTCCCCTGCACTCTAGTCTGGACGACAGAATGAGACTCTGTCTCAAAATATAAATAAAATAAAATAATCTTTTAGTCCGGGGTGGTGGCTCACACCTAGAATCCCAGTACTTTGGAAGGCCGAGGTGGGTGGGTCACATGAGGCCAGGAGTTTGAGACCAACCTGGCCAACATAATGAAACACCATCTCTATTCAAAATACAAAAATAGGGCCAGGCGCAGTAGGTCACACCTGTAAATCCCAGCACTTTGGGAGGCTGAGGCTGTCAGATCAATTGAGGTTAAGAGTTTGAAACCAGCCTGGCCAACATAGTGAAATCCTGTCTCTACTAAAAATACAAAATTTAGCCAGGCATGGTGGTGGGGGCCTCTAATCCAGCTACTCAGGATGTTGAGGCAGCACTGTTTGAGCCTGGGAGGCAGAGGTTGTAGTGAGCTGAGATTGAACCACTGCACTCCAGCCTAGGGCAACAGAGTGAGACCCTGTCTCAAGAAAAATAAAAATAGGCCGGGCGTGGTGGCTCATGCCTGTAATCCCAGCACTTTGGGAGGCTGAAGAGGGCAGGTCACCTGAGGTCAGGAGTTCAAGACCAGCCTGGCCAACATGGTGAAACCTCCCCGCCATCTCTACGAAAAATACAAAATTATCAGGTATGTCTTTATTAGCAGATAAACAAAATTACAAAATTAGTTGGGCCTGGTGGTGGGCGTCTGTAATCCCAGCTACGTGGGAGGATGAGGCAGGAGAATTGCTTGAACCCAGGAGGTGGAGGTTGCAGTGAGCCAAGACTGTACCATTGCACTCCAGCCTGGGCGAAAAGAGTGAAACTCCATCTCATAAAAAATAGAATAAAAAATTAAATAAATAAATAAAATGATCTTTTAAATAATGTCTTGTTTCTTCCCTAAAAAATGCAGGAAGGAGCTGTGTCTTTGCAGCCGTATCCTTGGGGGGATCCAAAACAGCAGCAGGCATAGTGCTCAATGAATGCTGAATTCATAAATTTTGAAGAAAGGAAACACCTTTATGTATTTGTGGAAGCTGTAAGGCACATTGGAGCTTATGGAGCAGCTCCTTCATTTGACAGCTAGGGAAGTTGAAGTCCAGAGAGCTGAACTGACGTGCCAAGTGACACAGTGACTGTGTGACAAAAGTATCCCTTTGTACCTTTCCCAGTGCTTTCACATATATCACTTTATTTTGCTTTCCTATTTTCCTGGTGCTTTGGCAGGGTTCTTGGGCAATGGTTGGCTATCCAAAACCTTTTCAGGTACCAAAGGGAGAGGATGGATGAGTGAGCTCGTCCCACACTCCTGGGAGGGGCTCCAGGGAAAAGCATTACTGGACACCTTCCCTGAGTCCAAAGCAATGACACCTGCTTCTCTGGGAACATAATGACTGAGCCCCTCCCTGCGAGGGGAACAGCGCATACTTGCTTCCCTGGGGTTAAGGTAGCCATATAGTGTTTGCCCTGCAATTACATTGCTGGCTGACCTTGGGCAGCGAGTAAGTGACCCACTTCCTCTTTTGCCCCATCCGTAAAATGGTTGGGTGTGAAGCACTAGGATATTTGCGGTCCTGGAAGGTTTCCCCACTAACCCAGTTAGTTGGTAGGAGTTTTGCCTGAGGTTTATTTATTTTTATTTTTATTTTTCTCCCTGAGGGTTTTGAATACTGGAATATTCAATAAACCTTTCTTTTTTGAGACGGAGTCTCGTTCTGTAGCCCAGGATGGAGCGCAGTGGCACGATCTCGGCTCACCGCAACCTCCGCTTCCCAGGTTCAAGTGATTCTCGTGTCTCAGCCTCCCGAGTAGCTGGGATTACAGGCGCCCGCCACCACGGCCGGCTAATTCTGTATTTTTAATAGAGACGAGGTTTTTCCATGTTGGCCATTGTGGTCTTGAACCCCAGACCTAAAGTGATCTGCCCACCTCGGCCTTCCAAAGTGCTGGGATTACAGGCGTGAGCTACCGCGCCTGGCCTGGCCTAAACCTTTCAAACCTGAGAATGAATGGATCAAAATGCTGGAGGGGTCCGGGTGCTGGAGTTGTCAAACTGCTGGCCGACTCAGGTTTCCCGGCTCATAAGGGGAGGTCTAGCGGTCAAATATCGGGTTCCGGTCAAGCCCGCAGGGAACCGGAAGTCTCAGATCCGGTAGGCTCAGAACCCAGGGTTTCAGCTCGGCGACTCACGCTCCGGAGGCGGAGCTTCAGCAGCAGAAGGGGGGAGGAGTCCTGGTCCCCCCAATGGCAGCTCGGGTGTTTTCCACCGCAGCCAATCAACGCCGGGAGACGGTCAAATTTAAACCCCCTCCCATCTCCTCCGCCGGGACCTGTCGGGAAAGCGTTTGTAGAAAGTGCGGCGGCTGGACCCGCCCCCGCCTAAGAGGCGGGGAGAGGGCGGTGCCTCCCTCCTAGTTCACCTATCAGGAAGGGCAGTCTGCGGAGAGGCGGGCGGTGGCGCCAATCCGGTCGAACAGCTGGAGTACGGCGTAGCAGTTGGTTGCAGTTGTTGCAACTTTTTTCGAAAGCTGGGTTTCCCGGGAGATCCCAGGCGGTGACAGAGTGGAACCATGGCTAGAGGTATTTGCCCAAGTGGCCGGCGCCGGGTAGTCTTGGTCGGGGGTCGCGCTGGAGGGATGGGGGCCAGGGCGGCGGCGGCGGCTGCGGGGAGGTGTCCTCCTGCGGGTGGTTCGGAGCGAGCTCGGGGACCCGCGTGGGTGGAGTAAGGGTGCTGCTGCGGAACCCGCCTGCCCCCATCTGCGGCTCCCAAATCCCCCAGAAACCCCTTTCACTGCCGTGCCTCTGTTTCCCCCTCTATGAAGTGGGCACCTGCGGGCCTGCCTCTCCACGGCAGTGGGTCCATATGTCAGAGCTCTTTGCAAACTAAAGCCAGGGCACCTCCAGGGAATAGGTGTTATTGATAGAAGTGGGGCGGGGGCGGGAGTGAGGCTTCGTCCACTTTGGGACTGTCTCTCGTTGGGAAAGGAGGTGATCCCTAGGCGAGGGCGCAGACGGATAACCTGCATCTTGGGGAGCGCGTCAGGGTGGACACCGCGGCAGGCGCCTTCCTCCCTCCCCACGTCCTGAGTCAGCTCTGTGCCGCGGAACGATGGCCGGGCCCCGCTGGCCGACGTTGGGGTGAAACGGGTTTCTGGTACCTCGCGGGCGGGGTCCTTCGCCCCGCATCTGGTCAGGACTTCGCCCCGCCCCCGGTAGATAGCTTGGGTGGGCTTGTACAGCCCTGGGAGGCGATGTCCTGCCTGAAGCCCTTTGCATACTTAGTTGGCTGTCAGGACAGTGCAACCCAGGTATGCGGCAAAGAGATCTCCAACTGCTTGGTCATTTCCAGCCACTGCGTCTCCTTCACGCTAAAGGGACACTCAAAAACTTGAGCGTGAAAGTTGAGTAGAATTATTGTTAAAAAAAAATAAGTTGTAGTATTATATTTTTCTCAAAATTTCAAGGCATCAAGTGTTAGTAGGAATTTGCTTTAGTGCAGTATGCTCCCTATAGCAATAATAATGAATAAAATAATGATTCATTCAGCAAATATTTATTGGGTCCCTTTGTTTTCAGGCCCTGAAGTCAGTTGCATCATTTATTCTCCCAGCATCCCTAGAAGGTCTTTTGGGATAAGACTTACCCAAAGCCTGATGAAAAAATGAGGCATAGTGAACTTCAGGCTAAAGAGCTTCATCACCCAGCTCATGGAAAAAATTAAGACTAATATTTTCCTTTAGAAAAGTGTTAAGCATGTAAAAGTGTATTTTAATTTATCTGACAAATTTTAATAAAACTGTGCTTCCTGGATTCATTTTTCTCATCACAGCAAAATTATTTAAACTACTTGTCTTAAAAGTAGTGCATTAAAAAAGATTGCTTTGGCCAGGCACGGTGGCTCACACCTGTAATCCCAGCACTTTGGGAGGCTGAGGCAGCAGATCACAAGGTCAAGAGATCGAGACCATCCTGGTCAGTTTGGTGAAACCCCATCTCTACTAAAATATAAAAAATTAGCTGGGCGGTGGCGTGCACCTGTATTCTCAGCTACTGGGGAGGCTGAGGCAAGGGAATTGCTTGAACCCGGGAGGCAGAGTTTGCAGTGAGCTGGGATCCCACCACTGCACTCCAGTCTAATGACAGAGTAAGACTCTGTCTCAAAAAAAAAAAAAAAAGATTGCTTTAACTAATCTATGGGGAAAGATAACCATCTATCATTGAAATACCTAAAATATGGGTAAATAATAATTGCAGCTGGGCATGGTGGCTCATGCCTGTAATCCCAGCACAGGCAGATGACGAGGTCAGGAGTTAAAGACCAGCCTGGCCAACATGGTGAAACCCTGTCTCTACTAAAAATATAAAAACTAGCTGGTTATGGTGGCGGGCGCCTGTAATCCCAGCTACTCGGGAGGCTGAGTCAGGAGAATTGCTTGAACTCCAGAGGTGGAGGTGGCAGTGAGCTGATATCGTGCCACTGCACTCCAGCCTGGGTGACAGAGTGAGACTTTGTCTCCAAAAAATAAACAAAACAAAACAAAATTAGCCAGACGTGGTGGTGCGTGCCTGTAATCCCCTCAGGAGGCTGGGATTTTTTTTTTTTTTTAAGACAATGTTTCACTGTCGCCCAGGCTGGAGTAGAGTGGAGTGATTTCAGCTCACTGCAACCTCTGTCTCCTGGTTCAAGTAATGCTCGTGCCTCAGCCTCCCAAGTAGCTGGGATTACAGGCACCTGTCACCATGCCCAGCTCACTTTTGTATTTTTAGTAGAGATGGAGTTTCACCATGTTGGCCAGGCTGGTCTTGAACTTCTGGCCTTAGGTTATCCCCCTGCTTCAGCCTCCCAAAGTGCTGGGATTACAGGCATCAGCCACTGTGCCTGGCTGATATTTAGAATTGTAAATACCAATCATTTACAGCATTTCAAATGAATAGTCAGTCTTTTTATTCTAGAAAATTGGGCTTTGAACTTGCAGTTTACTTTGAGAGTCCTGCTGGGTCACAGAAACAAACTGTTCAGATGCCAGGCAATGCTTCACTCATATCATTTGCATAAATATATGCAAATATTTACTATCCCAAATCTTAGTCTCGGGGGGTGAGTCCATCTACCTTTCGCTATTTCTGCTGCCACTGTTGAATGGTCTCCTAGTTGGTTGTCCTCCTCATTTTATCATCTCCAATTCATTATCCCTTAGTACCTGGGGAAGTCCCCCAAAAATACAGATTTGTCTTTTTCTTTTTTTTTGAGATGGACTTTTGCTCTTGTTGCCCAGGCTGGAGTGCAGTGGTACGATCTTGGCTCACCACAACTTCACCTCCCAGAGTTCAAACGATACTCCTGCCTCAGCCTCCTGAGTAGCTGACCTCATGAACTGCTCGCCTCAGCCTCCCAAAGTGCTGGGATTACAGGCATGAGCCACTGTGTCCGGGCTTTTTTTTTTTTTTTTTTTTTTGACATAAGCTCACTCTGTCACCCAGGCTGGAGTGCAATGGCGTGATCTCAGCTCAATGAAATCTCTGCCTCCTGGGTTCAAGCAATTAATTCTTTTGTCTCAGCCTCCCGAGTAGCTGGAATTACAGGTGTCTGCCACCACGCCTGGCCAAATTTTTTGTATTTTTAGTAGAGATTGGGTTTTACCATGTTGGCCAGGTTGGTCTCGAACTCCTGACCTCAGGTGATCCACCCACCTTGGCCTCCCAAAATGCTGGGATTACAGGCGTGAGCCACTGCACCCAGCCTTTTTTTAAATTATTAGTCATATAACTCTTAGACAAGTGATTATCTGCCCTGAGCCTTAATTTCCACATCTATGAAATAGGAATAATAGTAGCTTCTCATAAGTTATTGGGAAGATTAAATCAAATAATGTTGTACTGCAGGGCCTAAAACATAATCAACAGCCAATAGTTATTAGCAACTAGTATTATTGCTGTTGACTTATATATTTTCATGAAATCCTGGGCAACAGTAAGAGTTTTAATTTTACTCTCTCTCTCTCTCTCTCTCTGTGTGCGTGTGTGTGTGTGTGTGTTATTTTTTTTTGGGGGGGGTAGACAGAGTCTTACTCTGTCACACAGGCTAGAGTGCAGTGGCACAATCTTGTTTCACTGCAATCTCTGCCTCCCAGGTTCAAGCAATTCTTCTGCCTCAGCCTCCCAAGTAGCTGGGATTACAGGCTCATGCAACCATGCCAGGCCAATTTTTGTATATTTAGTAGAGACAGGGTTTTGCCATGTTGACTAGGCTGGTCTGGAACTCCTGACCTCACTTGATCCACCTGCCTCAGCCTCCGAAAGTGCTAGGATTACAGGTGTGAGCCACCGAGCCAGCCAGTATATTTGTTATATACATATAAACTTGCAGAAAAAGGACTGTTTTGAAACTTACATTGAATGATCTGTATTTATATCTTTTAGGTACTAGAGCTGCAGAATTGACAGGAATAGGTGCTAGACTTGTAATGTATCCCCTGCAGTTGGTGGCTGAAATGCAGAGATAGCGATGACCATGAGTCGGGGTGTGGGGTGCAGCTCTGTTATAATAGTATGTGAAATGGACAAGATGATCTTTGTGACTGCTTCCTGCTCCAAAACCATGATTCTCATGGTAGTTAAGCTGCAAAACTTCTCTGCCTTGCAGAAGTAGAAGACACTTTCAGATGACTCAACCTGGTTATCAGAGTGTCACTTTCGAATCCTCTTTCACCTTCTGGGTAATCTTTTGGATATTCAACTATAGTAGGCGCTGCAGAGGGCATGGGCAGCGTACCTGGCCCACTGGAGTTAGTGGTTGGGCCGGGGACCCTGCCTTAAAGGATGCTAAAGCATGAGCTGATTTGGGAGGGATTGTCTGAGCAGTGACTTGTCACCACCTAATCCTGCTCAGTCTTATCTGTTCTAATGGGAGGTGAGGGAGGCTGGGGGGTGAGGGGGGGGATGGCTACAAACAGCCATTTGTTTATCTATGGATGTTGGAAGGTGCCCCGGTGGATTATACAATTCGAGGTTCTTGGGTTTTATCCATGAGGACACTGAGGCCCAGACTGGGGAAGTCACTTGGCCATGCTCACAAAACACCTCTGGGCAGATGCAGGGAAATAAGTCCAGTCCCTGACTCCCAGGCCATGGCTCAGGCTGCAGGAGCTGGATGCCTGGAAGTGTCTTGTTTGCATCTATGACTTTGCACAAATACAGTGAATCTGGCTGTGGGCCCTCAAGCCTTGACGGCCACAGCATAGTGGTAAAAGGCTGTGAGATACGCTGAAACAGTCACCAGAGTGACGGAAACCTTGTCTGCCTATGGGGTCATTTTCTGACGGGGAGGATATTAACAAGGTGACTTCTTAAACCTTTCTGCAAGACCATTTACTGCTCCCAACCTCCATTTCCTCATCTGTAACCTGGAAGGGTATTGGCCTGGGCTGGAAGCCCATCTAGTTCCGAGAATATGGCCAAGCTCCTCACTTTCTCCATCTGTTGAAAAGAGATAATAATGATGTCTACCTTTGCAGGGCTGCTGTGAGGTTTGAATGAGATAACGGCCAAGAGACTCGCCCACGAAACCGATCATTATAACCCCTGGCTCTGTCTCCCCCAGGGCTTCCTACTGGTCAAGTACAGCCCTTCTGGGTTTGACACCTGGCCCCATCACTTCCTAGTTCTGTGGCCTGGGACAAACCCCGGCACATCCCTTGAGTCACGGTGTCACCATCGTAAGCGGGGGATGCCGCAGGACCTGCCCCCGTGGGCGTGCGGGGAGGATTCAATGCCGGTGAAACTCTTGGTGGGCACAGCGCCGGGCACACCCGAGGGCCTGGCCTGGCGCGTTCACCGCTGCTGATTTTGTCTGGCACGGACTGGGCTCCCAAAATATCCATGGAGCCAGCGGAAAAGGAGCCGGGCGGGCGGGAGCCTGTGCTGTCATGACGGTGTTTCCCACCCCTTCTTCCGCGAGTGGCTGAGGTCCCGCGCAAGGGGGCGCGCCCGAGCCGGGATTCGCCGCGCCCCGCCCGCCCGCCCTCCGGAGCGGCCTCGCGGCGCCGCCCCTGCCAGCCCCCTCCCCGGGCGGGGCGCAGGACGGTGGGCGGCGGCGAGCGAGCGGGCAGGCGGGCCGCGGAGGACGCGCCGCCTGCGCCTCCCTCCCTGCGTGCCTCGCTCCGGGCAGCTCGGGGCTGCCGCGGTGCGCCGGTGCCCGGCCCTGCCTCGCCGGCCATGGGGGAAGGGGGCGCCATGGGTCGCCGCCGGCCCTTCCCCGGGGCGCCGCGGCGGCGCTGGTGGCGGCGGCAGCAGCAGCAGCAGCGGCAGCGGCAGCGGTGGTGGCCGGGCCGCGGCGGCGGCGGCGGCGGCGGCGGCGGCGAGGGCGCGGGCGCGCCGCCATGGGCCTGGCCGGGCTGCAGGTGGGTGTGTCGGGCCCGGCCGCGCGGGGGGCGGGCGGCGCGCGGGGCCCGGCCGGGCCGGGCGGCGGGAGGGCGACGCGGGCTCCGGCCCGGCCCTCCCGGCGGCGCGGACGGCCCACCAGCGCCGGGGCCTCGAAATATGGCTGCGGCGGGAGGCGCCGTCGCGGCGCCCGGCCCGGGCGGCCCCGCTCCCCGCCCCGCCGCGCCCTGAGCGCCCCCTCCCCGCTTCCCCCGGGTCCCCCTCTCCAGGCAGGAAGATGTCCAAGCCCCGCGCGGTGGAGGCGGCGGCGGCAGCGGCGGCGGTGGCAGCGACGGCCCCGGGCCCGGAGATGGTGGAGCGGAGGGGCCCGGGGAGGCCCCGCACCGACGGGGTAAGCAGGCACCCTCCCCGCACCCCTGCGGCGCGCCCGCCGGGCCGGGGCCGTGAGCACGTGGGCGACCCCGGGTCCCCTCCCGCGCTGCCCCGGGGCGTCCGGCTGGGCCGCTTCCTTTGCTGCCGCCTGGCTGGGAGTGGCGCCCACACGGCTCCGCCATGAGCTTGGCGGTGTTTGACCTCGGAAAAGTTTGACTGCGCCTTCATGGCGTCTCCGCAGCCCGAGTCCCAAGTTCCCTGGAGGTGGCCGCCGTCCCAGGCTGTGCGGGGCCTGCACAGAGGTCATGGGTCTCGCCGCCTCGGTGTGGAATGGTTCCCGAGGCGGCGAGGCCCCCGTGTTGCTACTGGGGGATGCCATCCTCTGTCTGTGCTGACTCAGAGGAGGGGCCCCACGCCCAGAGACGCCCTCAGTGACCTGAACCGCCCCACCGTCCCGTCCACTCTCTTACTGACGCCCAGGTGCGGCTTGCCGCCCGAATGCGCTGGCTGTGTCGTCTGCTCTCCCTAGTTTCCCCAGTAGTCCTGAGAGAAGTCCTCGCGTCGCAGTCCTGGGAGGCTGCGGGGCTGCAGTGATTTGAGAGGGGTCAGGCTCGGGCACGCAAAAGGCTCCGGCTGTACTGACAGGCCCTCCAGCCGTCTCTTCAGCACCAAGTGGTTAATCAGGTTCCCTGGGCCTGTTTCTGTGCTGAGTCCCTGCGGCGCCTGCCAGGGGAGTGAACTCCTAAAGATAGCCCAGCTCTTCACAGGCCAGGATTGTTTTGACCTCCCTGTTGCGGGTAGGCTGTCTCCTTCCTATGTAGACCTTGGTGTGCAGCCGGCTCTCCCGCTGGCCAGATGTGCCCCTAGTTTATTAGAGACCAGAGCCTACAGGAAACCTTTCACTGGACCTGGGATTCTAAACCTGGCCGTGCTCTCCTGAGATAAACGGGGACTGGCATCCCCTGGTAGCCCAAGTTTTTGAAAAACGATGTTGTCTGATTTTCGTCTTTTGTGTTCCTCCTCCTTGTGAATGCTATAGCATCTTCTTCAAGCCTCTTTCAGAATATGTTTTTGTCTTTTTAGGAGAATGTATTTATCGGACAGTCAAAGATCTATTCCTACATGAGCCCGAACAAATGCTCTGGAATGCGTTTCCCCCTTCAGGAAGAGAACTCAGTTACACATCACGAAGTCAAATGCCAGGGGAAACCATTGGCCGGAATCTACAGGAAACGAGAAGGTAAGCTTCTGAAATGGCCTCGTTTCGATCCCAGCCTCTCTCCTCCTCTAGAATGCACATATATATTTATCCAGCCTTTTTAGTCTCAGGTTTCAGAGGTTTGAGCCATGTTCTGTCTTGCTGCTAAAAGAGTGGCCTGTCCCAGGGTGTGTGTCCTGTTGGTCTGACAGGTTCTCCCTGCTTTCACAAGAGTTAGCCTGTCCTTCAAGCTTAATTTTCTTGCCTAGTTGCAAAAATAACACACCTGACTCACAATTAGAGAGGCTCATAAGTGCTAAAAGTGCAGAAGTCATGAATTCGGTTGTACAGACAAGGCGACTGCAGACCTAACTAATGCATTCATGCAGGGAACCGACTTCCTTCCCTTTTATAAGCTGGCCTTGACCCCATTTCTTTCTTTCTTTCTTTCTTTCTTTTTTTTTTTTTTTTTTGAGACGGATTTTGCTCTTGTCACCCAGGCTGGAGCGCAGTGGCATGATCTCGGCTCACTGCAACTTCCACCTCCCAGGCTCAAGCGATTCTCCTACCTCAGCTTCCCAAGTAGCTGGGATGACAGGCGCCGGCCACCATGCCCAGCTAATTTTTGTATTTTTGGTAAAGATGGGATTTCACCATGTTGGCCAGGCTGGTCTCGAACTCCTGACCTCAGGTGATTCACCCGCCTTGGCCTCTCAAAATGCTGAGATTACAGGCGTGAACCACTGCACCCAGCTGCCTTGACCCCATTTTTAAAGTTTCTTGTCACTCAAGCGTTCGATGCTAGTCTCTGAAGCAGCATCCTTTGCAATGAGATTTGGAGTTAAAATGTTGAAGGAGAAAATACATGGTTACTGAAAACTCCACCTGGTCTTGCAAAACAAACTGAAACCTCTTAGATATCTTGCTCTAATCCAAATATTCCCTTTCAAAGCTGCAGTGGGGAGTGTCAGCTTTCCCCCAGTTCTCCATGCTCTCTTCTAATTAAAACTTGTCTGAAAGAAGCAGAGCCTCTGGCTGCCAGCAGCTCTGTATAAGGAAGCCTTGTGTTCGCTAACAGAGTGTCATAAATAATGATTTGGCGTGACCTCTGGGGGTGGATCTGAGGACCAGGGCCGGGGAAGCTCTGAACTGGAGACAGGAGCCCACTCCCGGCTTGATTTCCCCTGGTACACAGGGCGGTATTGTTTTATTCAATCTTCAAATGACTTGGGTTCTAATCTTAAGTTTGCCACCTGAAAGAAGGAGGCTTAGGCAGGTTGCTGCTCTCCTCTGAGCCTCAGTTCTCTCCTCTGTAAATGGAGAGAGAGGAGTCGGACCTCATACACACAGGGCTGTTCTGAAGGGTGGTTGCAGCATGGATACCAAAGGGCTTTGTGATGGGCTCCATGTGCCAGCTCTTCACCCCTGGACTGCCAGCCGCACGCCTTTGCTCATCCCTGCACCTGCAGCACTTAGAATTTCTGCCCACAGGGTTGGGGAGGCGCCGTCTATTGGCCAGGAGTGGTGGCTCACGCCTGTAATTCCAGCACTTTGGGAGGTGGCAGATCACAAGGGTCAGGAGATCGAGACCATCCTGGCCAACATGGTGAAACCCCGTCTCTGCTAAAAATACCAAAATTAACTGGGCGTGGTGGCATGTGCCTGTGGTCCCAGCTACTTAGGAGGCTGAGGCAAGAGAATCACTTGAACCCAGGAGGCAGAGGTTGCAGTGAGCTGAGATTGTGCCACTGCACTCCAGCCTGGTGACAGAGTGAGACTCTGTCTCAAAAAAAAAAGAAAGGCATTGTCTGTAAATGGTAGTTGCCCGGACTCTTGTCCTTTAAAATAGGGCAGTCTATACATTGTCC
Source organism: Ateles fusciceps (assembly GCA_036589455.1). NCBI lineage: Eukaryota > Metazoa > Chordata > Mammalia > Primates > Atelidae > Ateles > Ateles fusciceps. The sequence continues at coordinate 3,514,304 of JAZHEH010002317.1, read as the reverse complement.
CAAATGGTGGCCTGGTTTACAAGCTAGCGTATTTGGCTCACGGTTTTGCTAAATGGCCATGATTAGACTTTTGGGTCAGAGGCCGGACGTGGTGGCTCAGGCTTGTAATTCCAGCACTTTGGTAGGCAGAGGCAGGAGAATCACTTGAGCCCAGGAGTTTGAGACCAGCCTGGGCAACATAGTAAGGCCTCGTCTCTACAAAAATGAAAATAAAAAAATTAGCCAGGCATGGTGGCATGCATCTGTAGTCCCAGCTGCTTAGGAGGCTGAGGTAGGAGGATCCCTAGAGCCCAAGAGTTGAAAGCTACAGGGAGCTATGATCATGGCACTGCATTCCAGCCTGGGCAGCAGAGAGAAACCCCCATCTCTAATATAACAATAAAAATAATTTAGGTCAGCTGAACTTTGGAGACCCCAAGGTCCAGGCTCTTCTTCATAATTCTGCTGTGCCACAGACTGAGTGACAGATGATGTTCCCGGGCACCACACACTCCTGGGCCTGATGTCTGGTTTTAATTCTCTCTGATTTCACCCAAGAAGGCGTGTAAAGGAGGAAGAAAGATCTGTATGGTTTTAATGTTTTGTTTTGAGACAGTCTTGCTCTGTCTCCCAGGCTGGAATGTAATGGTGCAATCTCAGCTCACTGCAACCTCCATCTCCCACGTTCAAGCAGTTCTCCTGCTTCGACCTCCTAAGTAGCTGAGATTGCAGGTGCCCGGCACCACGCCTGGCTAATTTTTTGTATTTTTAGTAGAGATGAGGTTTCGCCCTATTGGCCAGGCTGGTCTTGAACTTCTGACTTTAGGTGATCCACCCACCTCGGCCTCCCAAAGTGGTGGGATTACAGGAGTGAGCCACCATGCCCAGCCTAATGTATTTTTTTTTTTTGAGATGGAGTTTCACTGTTGTTGCCCAGGCTGAAGTGCAATGGCACGATCTTGGCTCACCACAACCTCCGCCTCCTGAGTTCAAGGGGTTCTCCTGCCTCAGCCTCCCAAGTAGCTAGGATTACAGGCATGTGCCACCACGCCTGGCTAATTTTGTATTTTTAGTAGAGATGGTGTTTCTCCATGTTGGTCAGGCTGGTCTCGAACTCCTGACCTCAGGTGATCTGCCCACCTTGGCCTCTCAAAGTGCTGGGATTACAGGTGTGAGCCACTGCGCCTGGCCGTATTTATTTTTCTTTCTTCTTCATCGAGATGTAGGTAATGTATCATAACGTTCATATTAAAGCGTAAGAGTCAGTGGTTTTTAGTATTCTCACAGAGTTGTGCAGCCATTACCGCTAATTCCAGAACATTTCCATTACCCCAGAAAGGTATCCATTAGGCGTCACCTTCCATCCCCCGTCCCTCTAGTCCAAGGCAACCGTTAAAATCCTTTCTGTCTATATGGATTTGCCTTTTCTGGAAATTTCATATGGATGGAATCACAAAATAGGTAGTCTTTTGTGTCTGGCTTCTTTCACTGAACATTGTATTCTCAAAGGTCCATCTATGGTGTAATAAGTATCAGTGCTGGCCGGGCGCAGTGGCTCATGCCTGTAATCCTCAGGCACTTTGGGAGGCTGAGGCAGGTGGATTGCCTGAGCTCAGGAGTTCAAGACTAGCCTGGGCAACATGGTGAAACCCTGTCTCTACTAAAATACAAAAAAGTAGCCGGGTATGGCAACATGTGCCTGTAGTCCCAGCTACTCGGGTGGCTGAGGCAGGAGAATTGCTCGGGGGGATTCTTAGAGTCCCCCCCCCGGGGGGGGGGTGCCCCACTCCCCCGAATCCGCACCATGCCTGGGTAATATTTTTGTATTTTTAGTAGAGACAGGGTTTCACCATGTCAACCAGGCTGTTCTTAAACTCCTGACCTCAGGTGAGCCACCGTGCCCAGCCCTTCATTCCTTTTATTGGGCTGCATAATATTCCCTTGTGTGGATAGACCACATTTTGTTTACTTATCTGTTGTTGGACATTTGGGTTGTTTCTACTTTTTGGCTATTGCAAATAAGCCATTACATTCCTGCATAGATTTTTGTGGGGACATATGTTTTTAATTCTCTGGAATAGATGCCTAGGAGTGAAATTGCTGGGTCATATAGTAACTCTATGTTTAACTTTTTGGGAAAATGCCAAACTCTTTCTAAAGTGACTGCACCATTTTACATCTGTGAGCAGTGTACTGTTTACTTATTTTTTTAAAAAAAGTAAATCATTTGTTAGAAAGGCAAGCAGTTTTCTAACACTGGCATTCCACAAGTGTTTTAAGTGACAGATCATTTACAGTATGCCTCCCAACACACAGGCCAGTCTGCTGGGGCACCATGCTGAGAACTGCTGTGAACCTGGGGCTTTAACCCACTAGAAGGGGACCTTCTTTTTCTTGAGAGTCTGAAATAAAGGGTTCCGGGCAGCTCTTGGGAAGAGTTTCTGCTTTGTCACCTTACTCCTGTCCCAGTCTTCAGGAATGGAGCTTTTGGTCTGAGTCTGCAGCCTGATTCCTGAAAGCTATTGATTGAGCGCCCTTGCCAGCGTCTCCGTCTTTGGTGCCTCTGCCCCACAGGCTATCTGCCATGTCAAGACGCAGAAGCCTAAAACCTCTGCCCAGTGTCTTGGTTGAAAAATCGAGCTAGAGCTAGGCTCTCCTGTCATATCCGATAACGGACACAGTGCTTAAGAGGCTGAGGGCACTCGTGCCTGACACACCCAGGATCCTCTCTTCTCAAAACCTGTCTTAGAATGCAGCTGATGGTCTAGAAATGGAGAGACAGAGTATAGAATAAACCCCTGTCTTTCCCCTGCCTCCACCTGCAGAGAAAAGAAATGCTGGGAACGCAGTACGGAGCGCCATGAAGTCCGAGGAACAGAAGATCAAAGATGCCAGGAGAGGTCCCCTGGCACTTTTTCCAAACCAAAAATCTGAAGCAGCAGAACCTCCAAAAACTCCACCCTCGTCTTGTGATTCCACCAATGGAGCCGTCGCCAAGCAAGCCCTGAAAAAGCCCATCAAGGGCAAACAGGCCCCCAGAAAAAGGTAAGTGTCCCCTTCAGTCCTCTTCCTGATGTAGAGCAGTTTGGTGCTTCTGACCCCAGGGAAGTCTGCTCAGTTGCCTCCGGGGGTTCAGGGGCCACCTCTCAGCCTCTCTCACCTCAAAGACTCAGATGCCCCGAGTCATCAGCAGGGATGCCACTATTTGTCAGTTTCTGGATCTGGCATGGGTCAGAGTTCAAGAGCCTCTCCTTCCTCCTCTCCTCATCCACCCGAGCATAAGCAGCCTTTGTTTTTTAAATTTATTTTTTTGTTTGATTTTTGGTGGTTGTTTTTGAGACAGGGTCTTGCCCTGTCACCCAGGCTGGAGTGCAGTAGTTCACTGCAGCCCCAACCTCTCAGGCCCAAGTGATCCTCCTGCTTAAGCCTCCTGAGTAGCTGGGACCACAGGTGTGCACCGCCATGCTCGGCTAATTTTTTTCCTTTTTTTAGAGATGGGGTTTTGCTGTGTTGCCTGGGTTGGTCTTGAACTCCTGGGCTTAAGTGATCCTCCCACCTCAGCCTCCCACCTCACCCAGCCAGTCTTTGAAACTCTGCTGAGGCCCTCATGGGCAGGTGAACTGAGTGACCTGAAGGCTTCAGTGGATAAAGGTGTTTAAGTGACATTATCTCCACGGAGCTGCCTCCTAAGGAGCTGTGTGCCTTCTCCTAAGGACTGGGTGCCTCCAGGTTTTCAGTCCTGATATTTATTTTATTTTTTTTGAGATGGAATCTCGCTTTGTCGCCCAGGCTGGAATGCAATGGCATGATCTCGGCTCTCTGCAACTTCCACCTCCCGGGTTCAAGTGATTCTCCTGACAGCCTCCCGAGTAGCTGGGATTACAGGCACGTGCCACCACACCCAGCTAATTTTTGCATTTTTAATAGAGACAGGGTTTCACCATGTTGGCCAGGGTGGTCTCAATCTCCTGACCTCGTGATTCGCCTGCCTTGGCTTGCCAAAATGCTGGGATTACAGGTGTGAGCCACTGTGCCTGGCCCCGATATTTACTTTCTCCTCTTCCCCTCTTACCCAGAGCTCAAGGAAAAACGCAACAGAATCGCAAACTTACGGATTTCTACCCTGTCCGAAGGAGCTCCAGGAAGAGCAAAGCTGAACTGCAGGTAGAGTCACGTGCTTTAAATTCCAGCTCGTGGAGGGGCAGGGAGGCCCGCCAGGCAGTGCTTGGCGTGTGCGCGTGTGTGTGTGTGTGTGTGTGTGTGTGTGTGTGGGTACACGTGTGCGTGTGCGTGTGCGTGTGTGTGTCCTGAGCCTTGTTTTCGTCATTTTGGGGCAAGTCTGTTGGCCTCTCTGGCCTTGGTTTTCTCCTGGATCTATCAGGGATCCTCCAAAGCTTGTCCTGCCTTTCTGATGGGGTCACTACAGGGTTTGGTTAAGACACTTGTGTGAAGGAACCTTGTGACTTGTAGTATGTGGCAGGGTAAGCCAGGTGCGACTCTGAAGGTGGATTTTCCAGGACTTGTTGGCAGGGCCATTGGGAGCCTGAGACCGTGGGGGGAGGCTGCGTGTTCTTTCAGAGGCTTTTCTTGTCATCTGGGAGTTTCCATGTCATAGTCCACGGTGGTAAAGGGCAGTGGCTGGGAGCCACTTGCTGGTTGCGTAACCTCGGGCCAGTCACTTACCCTATCTGTGCCCTGACTCTCCATTCTGTAAAATGGTACAATGATATAGTACCTGCTGGGCCGTCATGAGCATTAAATAAATGTGGCTGTGCAAGAGGAACGCTTAGAACCATGCTTGGCACTCAGTAAGCGCCAGCTAACTGTTACTATCGCCACCACTGCTTCCCTAGTGTGTCACTCCTGTCTGCTCTTTCCACACTGCTGCCATGCTAGGAGCCTGCAGACCAGTGAGCAGCTCAGCTGGAAGGCCAGCTGGCCTGTGCGGGCCCCACTGCTGTGTTTGCAGAGGGTTGAGCTATGCAGCCGGAAGTCAGTATTTGCTGCAGTGAGGTGTGGTTATTGCTGTTCTGTTAAACCCAGGGCGTGGCAGGCCCCTCCGCTCCCTCCCCTCGGGGGACACCTGGGGCTGCCCCTCTGCTCTCCCTCACCCCCGCAGTGACCACCAGGCTTGGGAGAGATGCTCAGGATTGTGTCCTACACAAAGAGGTGGGGACCCTGGCTTTGGCAATTTCAACATTTCAACCCTCATGTGGACTCCTTCAGCGTTCTTGATGTTAAATATGCAGATATACATTAATCTAGTATTCTTTCTCTTTTCTTTGACTTGATGAAGCTTAGTTTAAAAAAAAAAGGTCCAATTTCTTCCCCACAGAGAGCAGCTTTGGTTTTATTGCCTGAAAAAGGCAATGTCTTCAGCCAAGAATGAGCTGTTATAAAACATTCGCCGGCAGTGGGAGGCTGTGCTAGGTCATTCTTAAAGACAGCACTGGGCCTGGCGCGGTGGCTCATGCCTGTATTCCTAGCACTTTGGGAGACCAAGGTGGGCGGATTACCTGAGGTCAGGAGTTCAAGACCAGCCTGGCCAACATGGTGAAACCCCATCTCTACTAAAATACAAAAATTAGTCAGGCATGATGGGGTTACCTGTAATCCCAGCTATTTGGGAGGCTGAGATGGGAGAATCACTTGAACCCAGGAGATGGTGGTTGCAGTAAGCCGAGATTGGGCCACTGCACTCCAGCCTGGGTGGCTGAGCGAGACTCCATCTCAAAAAAGAAAATTAAAAAAGCACTGCAGAGGATGAGGCAGTGTCAGGCCACAGAACACTAGACACCTCCCAGCCAGGGTCGGAGCTGTAGCGTGCCCACACAGAGCGTCTCTGCTGAGCGCCCACCAAGGGCTGCTGTGGGCTTTAGGGTGGGGGCAGCCGAATTGGCCTTAAAAGAAGCAAGAGTTTGTTCTGGGCAGAGTGAAGGCTGTGAAGGGACAGGATGCAGATCTGCTGAATCTTGAAGCGGATGAGTGGAAGGGAAGGCGCACTTGCTTCCCTAAAGGGCGGTCTGCAAACACAAGAAAGCTTGCCCTGTTCCTGGACCGGGAGCCGTGCTGTGCCCCCGACTGTTTGTGTTGGCTCTGCTGAGTGAAGCCATGCGAGCTGTTGCTGGCCAGGGCAGGAGGCTGTAGCTGGTCGGGATGACGTGGCCGGAGCTGGTCAGGGCGGACTATTTTCTGACTGCACAGATAAAACCTAAGAACGGGACAGCCAGGGCTCATCCAAAGGGTGGGGTCAGTCCTGACCTGACTGCCATGTTAGGCCTAGGCTGGGGGTCCAGGAGGGTGGGACATAATAGAGCCTGTTGTTGGCTAGGTGGTCTGGGTGAAACTGGGATTCAGAGCCTTTGCACACCTCCACTGAGGCTGAAGACAGTGCCAGGGTGGGCCTAGCACCAGGGCTGGGGTCCTGGACAACAGGGTGGAATCAGGGCTGCTGGGTTTGGACACAAGGTGGGCCTTGGAGAGATGCCCTACCTCCTGAGTATTTCACTGCAGGGGCCCGTTCGCCGGCCAGCCTGGCTGCGGGTGGGGGTGGCAGCTAGCCGCAGGGCAAGGACCGTGCCTCTTGGCAATGCCTGGGCTTCGTCTTGCCCAGCTTGGCCCCAGAGCCAGACGTGCAAGCAGCCTGCTGATTCTGCTCGGGAAGGTCCCCTCCTTTCTGGTCACAGGCGCTCCTCACTTGCCCTAGTTCCGACCTTGCATCCCTCCCCCCCCCTCCATCTGCCTCTAGGCCCACCTGTGGGCTCCTGCCGGAATTCCCTTTAGGAAGCCCAGGGCTAGTTGTTTGCAGGCCCCAAACTCCTGGCCTTTGGGAGACTTAGCCTCCCCTGGCTTTGCACTGAGGCATCTGGCCTGGTCCCAGCTTCCTTCTGCACATCTACCTGCCCTGTTAAGTCCCAGCAGAAAAACTCCCATTCTGCTACCACGCTCTTTCCATGACCACCCCTGTACTTCTCAGCACTCTCTGCACACTTGCAGTGAATGGGTTTCGCAGCAAGGTGGTTGTGTATGTGTGATGGTGGTGGTTTTGCTCTGAGGGCCTGCTGTGTGCACTGTTCTAGACCAGGAGACTCCACAGTAAACTAGACCAGGCCCCGGGACTCATGGGGCTTCTTTTCTGGTTTTTTTTTTTTGAGATGGATTCTCGCCCTGTTACCCAGGCTAGAGTGCAATGGCACCATCTTGGCGTACTGCAGCCTCCACCTCCCTCCCGGGTTAAAGCGATTCTCCTGCCTCAGCCTCCTGAGTAGCTGGGATTACAGGCGCTTGCCACCATGCTTGGCTAATATTTTGTATCTTTAGTAGAGATGGGGTTTTGTCATGTTGGCCAGGCTGGTCTTGAACTCCTGACCTCATGATCTCCTGCCTCAGCCTCCCAAAGTGCTAGGATTACAGGCATGAGCTACTGCAGCTGGCCCATGAGGCTTATTTTCTTTTTCTTTTTTTGAGATGGAGTTTTCTCTCGTTGCCCAGGCTGGAGTGCAATAGTGCAATCTTGGCTCCCGCAACCTCCACCTCCTGTGGGGCTTATTTTCAAATGGGGAGTAATTAACAACAAAAAAAGATTCCAGCTACTTGGAATTCCAGGTACTTGGAGGCTGAGGTGGGAGGGTGGCTGGAGAGCAGGAGTTCACCACCAACCTGGGCAACATTGTTAAGACCTCCATCTTAAAAAGTAATTAAAAAGACAACTACAAGAGCAAGACGGTTTTGGAAAACACTTCGATATTAATTTACTAAAACAGGGTGATTTGATGGCATGGCTAGGTGAAGGGAGTCAGGGAAGTTTCTCTGAGGAAGTGGCTTTTGAGCAGAGCCTTCGAGGAAAGGAGGAAGCAGGCCAGGCAGGTAGATTGGGAAAGGGCCCCCCCAGGCAGTGGAGCCGCAAGTGCAAAGCCCTAAGCCAGGAGCAGGCTCCATCTTTTGGAAAAGCCAACAGATGTGGCTGGAGTGTGGGAACAGGGCAAGGGCAGTAGATGAGGCTAGGAAGATGGGCCCTGGGTCCTGCAGAACCTCAGAGACCATCGGAAAAAACGTGGTCTAAGACCTTCTCTTTATACAATCTACCATGTACCTACAAACATTAAAATTAAAAAATTTTAGGCTGGGCAGGTAAAATCCCAGCACTTTGGGAAGCTGAGGTGGGCGGATCATCTGAGGTTGGGAATTCGAGAGCAGCCCGACCAACATGGAGAAACCCCATCTCTACTAAAAATACAAAATTAGCCAGGCGTGATGGTGCATGCCTGTAGTCCCAGCCACTCGGTAGGCTGAGGCAGGAGAATCGCTTGAACCCAGGAGGTGAAGGTTGTGGTGAGCCAAGATCGTGCCATGGCACTCCAGCCTAGGCAACAGGAGTGAGACTTCATCTCAGAAAATCTTTTTGTTTTGTAATAATTGTAATTTTAATAATTGTAATTATTTGTAATAATTTTATAGAAAAGTTAAGAAAGATAATACAGAGTTCCCCAGACTCCTTCTTCTGCCACTTAAGTTACTCTGGTAAATTTGTCACAGCTAAGTAACCAACAGCGGTATATTACTGTTAAAGTGTTTTGTTTGTTTGTTTTTGTTTTCTATTTTGAGACAAAGTCTCACTCTGTTGCCTCGGCTGAAATACAGTGTTGTGATTTTGGCTCACCGCAACCTCCGCCTCCCAGGTTCCAGCAATTCTTCTACCTCAGACGCCCAAGACGCTGGGATCACAGATGTGCACCACCACGCCTGGCTAGTTTTTTGTATTTTTAGTAGAGGCAGGGTTTCGTCATGTTGGTCAGGCAGTTCTCGAACTCCTGACCTCAGGTGATACATCTGCCTTGGCTTCACAAAGTGCTGGGATTACAGGCATGAGCCACTGTGCCTGGCCGTTGTTTTTTTTTAATCCATTCCACCAATATGTATCTTTCTTTTTTTTTTTAACCTTCTTGACCCTTCCATATTTCTTAAGTGGAACATTTAATCCATTTATGTTGAAGGTGAATATTGATATGTGAGGTTTTATCAGGTATATTACTATTAAGTAAGTTTTGGGAAGGTTTTTTTTTGAGTCTCACTCTGTCTCCCAGGGTATAGTGGTGCAATCTTGGCCCACTGCAACCTCTACCTCCTGGGTTCAAGGGATTCTCCTGCCTCAGCCTCCCGAGTAGCTGGAATTACAGCCACCCGCCACCACGCCCAGCTAATTTTTTTGTGTTTTTAGTAGAGGTGGGTTTTGCCACGTTGGACAGGCTGGTCTCAAACTCCTGACCTCAAGTGATCCACCCGCCTCAGCTCCCAAAGTGCTGGGATTACAGATGTGAGCCACCATGCCTGGTCATGTTTTTTGTTTTTTTTAAGACAGAGTCTCACTCTGTTGCCCAGGCTGGAGTGCAGTGGCACAGTCATGGCTCACTGCAGCCCCAACCTCCTGGGCTCCAGCAATCTTCCTTCCTCAGCCTCTAGAGTAGCTGGGACCACAGGTATGTGCCATCACACCCAGCTTATTTATTTTTTGTAGGGACAGTGTCGGGATATGTTGCTCAGGCTGGTCTCTAACTCCTGTCCTCAAGCCATCCTCCTCCTGGACCTCCCGAAGTGTTGGGATTGCAGGAGAGAGCCACCACACCTGGCCTCATTTACATTTTAAAGAAGCCACTGACTGCCATGTGGAGTAACTGAGTGTTATCTGAGGTCAGAGCGGAAGCCGGGTGACTAGAGAGGTGCTGTGGCTGGGCTCAGGGCAGCAGTGAGAATGGAGATGGAGAGGAGACGGCAGGGTTTGGGACTGTCCTTGATGTTACTCATTCACCATGGTTCCCAGCACAGATTGCTGCAAGCTGGTTTGGGCCTCTGTGTAGGGGAATGGGCTGAGCTCAGCAGTTGGTGCCGGGCTCTCGACATGTGCCATCTGGTTTGGTGAAAGTCTGTGCTGGCGAGACATGCTGGTTTGGGGCGAGCCACACTGGTTTGGAGCTTCTGGTCTGTCTTCATTTGGTTCCTTTTTGTTTCATTGTCTGTGCGATGGCAGAGCAGTGGAACCCAGGGTTAGGGATGGAGGTAGGTACAGGAGGGTTGGCCTTCGAGCAGAGGTGAGTCTGGGAGTGCCTCCTCCTCCTGGTTGTCTGTTCAGGGATGTATTGGCCCTCTGGATTGGAGGCTGTCTTTTTATTCATGGTGGTGGCTTCTATACAGGTGAAGCTCAGCAATCCTAAACAGACAGCAGCCCGGGCCATCAGACCGGAGGGATGTGGACTGCCTGTGTCCCATCCAAAGGGCACAGCCTCTGATCTGCTGTATCTGATTTTCTTTCTTTTTTTTTTTTTTGAGATGGAGTTTCGCTCTTGTTACCCAGGCTGGAGTGCAATGGCTCGATCTCGGCTCACCACAACCTCCGCCTCCTGGGTTCCAGCAATTCTCCTGCCTCAGCCTCCTGAGTAGCTGGGACTACAGGCATGCGTCACCATGCCCAGCTAATTTTTGTATTTTTAGTAGAGACGGGGTTTCACCATGTTGACCAGGATGGTCTCGATCTCTTGACCTTGTGATCTACCTGCCTCGGCCTCCCAAAGTGCTGGGATTATAGGCATGAGCCACCACGCCTGGCCTTGTACCTGATTTTCTATGAAGTCAGAAGCCTGATTTTCAAACTTGGGCAAGTTGGACATTTTCCAACACACTGCATGGGCAAAGAACATACCTACAAGCCCCATTCTGTTCTTGGGTCCCTACTGTTTCCTTCCTGATCTAGTTGAACCCCAGGTGACGGATCATCCACAACAGATGGAAGATGAGAAAAGAAGGGATACTTGGGGCTTTGGCATCACTGGGTACCCACCATCCACAATGATGCCGAATGAGGCCGACGGTGACCCGGTGGGCATGGCCTAGGCAATGAGGGCTCAAGGCCTTCAGGCTACCCACGATGGGCTTGGGAGAGGATGCTGATGCTATTTTTCTTTCTCTCTACCCAGTCCGAAGAAAGGAAAAGAATAGATGAATTGATTGAAAGTGGGAAGGAAGAAGGAATGAAGGTAAGGGGCTGCTGTGCTCACTGTATCGTAGCTAAAGCTGGAAGACTCCGCCTTCCCTGGTCCCTCGGCTGAGAGTGGCCACCATGTGGCTTTAACCCTCTAATGGCCATGGGGACCAGTCAGACTCTTATTAGGTTGTCAAAGAGCCAAATACCAGAACTCATTAAGGAAATGTCTTATGAAGGAAACATAAGTGGGCCTTGTATATAAATGTTATCCAGGGGAAACTTTTCTTAGAAATTGTGGTTAAACAATTCAGTGGCTTTTTGTGCATTCACAATGCAATGCAACCATCATCCCTGTCAAATTTCAGAATTTTTTCATTCTCCCATTACTGCCCACCATCCCTGAATCTCCCTCGCCCATCCCCCTGGCAGCCACTCAGCTGCTTTCTGTCTCTGTGGAGTTGCTCTTCTGGGCACTTCATATAAATGGGACTATACAGTGTGTAGCTGAAGCCTGGGGAAACTTTTAAAAGGAGGAACTAATAAATGTTCAGATGCTGTTTTCCTAGATAATGACGATGCCCAAGAGATGTGCCTTCCTCTTACTGCATTTCAAGCATACTCGGTTTGGGTGAGAGGAGAGGAACTCTCTATAGTGGGGCTGAGATGGGCCTGGATTAGGACTTAAAGCTCAGAAACCTTCCACTTCCACCCACCACTTAGGGGGACCCCAGCTGAAGTCCTGGACCCCCTCCAGCAACCCCCTCCGACTCCATGTGGAATAGAATGAGGAGACACAGGAGAGAAATCGTGGAGGGAGGTACAGACCCAGAATGCTGGGCCTGCTGTTCACCTAGGAAGGCATAGAGCACAGCCCCTAGGCAGTGAAACCAAGTGTGGATTTGAGTCCCTGCTATGTCACTCCCTAGCTGTGTGGCCTTAGACATGTGACTCTACCCCTCTAAGCCTCAGTTTCCTCATCTATAAAATGAGGCAGTCTCCCATCCAGCAGATCTCTCATGAGCTCTGATGTAACAGGGCTTTGCAGATGAGTACCAAGGAGCCACGTTTGTGGAGTGACAGAAATGTTCTAGAGCTGGATTGTAGTGACGGTTGCACAGCTATGTACCCATCTCAAAAAACCCATCAACCTGTACGTGTAAAGTGAGTGAATTTTATGGTACAGCTCAGTAGAGCTGTTAAAGACTGGTATAAGCCCTCAGCTCTCCAGAGGCCTGCTGTGCATAGTGGCATCCATTGCTGTTATGAGCCAACACCCTCTCTTACCACCTCCTGACAGATTGACCTCATCGATGGCAAAGGCAGGGGTGTGATTGCCACCAAGCAGTTCTCCCGGGGTGACTTTGTGGTGGAATACCATGGGGGACCTCATTGAGATCACCGACGCCAAGAAGCGGGAGGCTCTGTATGCACAGGACCCTTCCACGGGCTGTTACATGTACTATTTTCAGTATCTGAGCAAAACCTACTGGTAAGTCTACTGTTGCTTTGAGTGGCTTTTCTGTCTTCTGGGCAGTGAGGAGAGCCCAAAGGGCCAGGAACTCCTGATTCTGTATGGTATTTTTAGTAGAGATGGGGTTTTGCCATGTTGGCCAGGCTGGTCTTGAATTCCTGACCTCAGATGATCCAACCACCTTGGCCTTCCAAAGTGCTAGGATTACAGGTGTGAGCCACCGTGCCCAACCTGTTGTTGCCTTTTTTCAAAGCTGTGATGTAACTATCCTGTGCTTCCCTTGTTTTTTTTCTTTGAGTCTTGCTCTGTCGCCCAGGCTGGAGTGTAGTGGTGTGATCTTGGCTCACTACAACCTCCACCTCCCGGGTTCAATCAATTCTCCTGCCTCATCCTCCTGGGTAGCTGGGATTACAGGTGCCCACCACTATGCCCAGCTAATTTTTGTATTCTTTTTAGTAGAGATGGGGTTTCTTCATGTTGGCCAGGCTGTTCTTAAATTCCTGACCTCAGATGATCCACCAACCTCATCCTCCCAAAGTGCTGGGATTACAGGCGTGAGCCACTGCACCTGGCTCTTTCTTTTTTTTTTTTGAGACCAAGTCTCACTCTGTCACCCAGGCTGGAGTGCAGTGCTATGATCTTGTCTCACTGTAACCTCCACCTCCCAGGCTCACGCAGTTCTCTGCCTCAGCCTCCCGAATAGCTGGGATTGCAGCCGCCCGCCATCATGCCTGGCTAAATTTTGTCTTTTTAATAGAGATGGGGTTTAACCATCTTGGCCAGACTGGTCTTGAACTCCTGACCTTGTGATCCACCCGCCTTGGCCTCCCAAAGTACTGGGATTACAGGCATGAGCCACCGTGCCTGGCCTTAAATTTAGTTTTTGAGACAGGTCTCGCTCTGTCACCCAGGCTAGAGTGCAGCTCACTGTAACCTCAACCTCCTAGGCTCAAGCGATCTTCCTACCTTAGCCTCCAGAGCTGCTAGGACTACAAGTGTTCACCACCATGCCTGGCTAATTTTTTTAATTTTTAAAATTTTTGTAGAGACAGGGTATATCCCTGTGTTGCCCAGGCTGCTCTAAAACTCCTGGGTTCTATCCGTCTTCCTGCCTCAGCCTCCAAAACTACTGGGATTACAGGCATGAGCCACCGAGTCTGGCCCAATTCACAAAGCTATTTTTTTTCTTTTTTTGAGACGGAGTCTCACTCTGTCGCCCAGACTGGAGTGCAGTGGCACGATCTCGGCTCACTGCAGCCTCTACCTCCTGGGTTCAAGCGATTCTCCTGCCTCAGCCTCCTGAGTAGCTGGGATTACAGGCGTCTGCCACCAAGCCCGACTAATTTATTTTTGTATTTTAGTAGAGACAGGTTTTCACTGTGTTGCCCAGGCTGGTCTTGAACTCCGGAGCTCAGGCAGTCCGCCTGCCTCTGCCTCCCAAAGTGTTGGGATTACAGGCATGAGCCACTGTGCCTGGCCTCAGCTTCCCATTTTTAATCGTCGGAGCTGTCCTGGATGTTATCTCATCCAACAAAGGGGAGAAGTAGCCTAGTCACATGAAAACCTGTTTAGCAGCTCACCTGGCTCACCTGGCTCACCTGGCTCTCCTTCAGGGCATTTGGCCAGAGCAGCTCTGAAATCACTAATTGCTCTTTCCTGGCTATGACCAGTGGACTTTTTTTTTTTGAGACAGAGTTTTGTTCTTGTTGTCTACGCTGGAGTGCAATGGTGCACGGTGGCTCATGCCTGCAATCCCAGCACTTTGGGAGGCCAAGGCGGGTGGATCACAAGGTCAGGAGTTCAAGACCAGCCTGGCCAAGATGGTTAAACCCCGTCTCTATTAAAAAGACAAAATTTAGCTGGGCATGATGGCGGGTGGCTGCAATCCCAGCTATTCGGGAGGCTGAGGCAGAGAACTGCGTGAGCCTGGGAGGTGGAGGTTACAGTGAGATAAGGTCATAGCACTGCACTCCAGCCTGGGTGACAGAGTGAGACTTGGTCTCAGAAAAAAAAAGAAAGAGCCAGGTGCAGTGGCTCACGCCTGTAATCCCAGCACTTTGGGAGGCTGAGGCGGGCGTATCACTAGGTCAGGAATTTGACACCTGCCTGACTAACATGGTGAAACTCCATTTCTACTAAACATAGAAAAATTAGCTGGGCATGGTGGCAAGTACCTGTAATCCCAGCTACTCAGTAGGCTGAGGCAGGAGAATCTTGAACCCGGGAGGCGGAGGTTGTGGTGAGCCGAGATCGAGCCACTGCACTCCAGCCTGGGCAACAAGAGCGAGACTCCAACTCAAAAAAAAAAAATGCTGACCTGGCGCAGTGGCTTACGCCTATTAACCCAGCACTTTGGGAGGTGGAGGCAGGTGGATCACCTGAGGTCAGACATTTGAGACCAGCTTGACCAACATGAGGAAACTGTGTTTCTACTAAAAATACAAAAATTAGCTGGTTGTAGTGGTGTGCGCCTGTAGTCCCAACTACTCAGCAAACTGAAACAGGAAAATCACTTGAATCTGAAGGTGGAGGTTGCAGTGAGTTGAGATTGTGCCACTGCACTCCAGCCTGGGTGACAGAGTGAGACCCCCTCTAAAAAGGAGAAATAAATAGCTCTATGAATTGAATCTTTCCAAAACACATGGCTTTAAATGAACATCCCACCAGAGCTGAGTGCAAGTGTGACTCTCTCTGGGTTAAAAAGCCTCTTTATCTTTTTTTTTTTTCTTTTTTCTTCACATTGGACATTTGTACAAGAAAAGCCTCTTTATCAATTTAACCCTCTCTGGCCCTCCCTCCCCCTCCAGCGTGGATGCAACTAGAGAGACGAATCGCCTCGGAAGACTCATCAATCACAGCAAATGTGGGAACTGCCAAACCAAACTGCACGACATTGACGGTGTACCTCACCTCATCCTCATCGCCTCCCGAGACATCGCCGCTGGGGAGGAGCTCCTGTATGACTATGGGGGACCGCAGCAAGGCTTCCATCGAAGCCCACCCGTGGCTGAAGCATTAACCGGCCGGCCCTGCGCCCCTCCCACCCCACCTTCCCTTCTTCAAAGGACAAAGTGCCCTCAAAGGGAATTGATTTTTTTTTTTACACACTTAATTTTAGCAGATTACTTCAGATGTTTTTAAAAAGTATATTAAGATGCCTTTTCACTGTAGTATTTAAATATCTGTTACAGGTTTCCAAGGTGGACTTGAACAGATGGCCTTATATTACCAAAACTTTTATATTCTAGTTGTTTTTGTACTTTTTTTGCATACAAGTCGAACGTTTGTGCTTCCCGTGCATGCAGTCCAAGACTCAGCACACGTTTTAGAGGAAAGAGTCAAACATGAACTAGGAAGCCAGGCGAGTCTCCTTTCTCCAGTGGAAGAGCCGGGACCTTCCCCTGCACCCCGACGGCCAGGGATGGGGTGCAAGGAAGACGCTGCCTCCCAATGGCCTGGACGGGATGTTTCCAAGCTCTTGTTCTCCTGACGTCTCGACAGGCGCTCATTGAAGTGTATGAATATTTTTTAAAAGGTTTCGCAGTAAGCTAGTCTTCCCCTCTGCTTTCTCGAAAGCTTCCTGAGCCCCAGGCCCTGAGCACAGGCCGGGCATAGATTTCCTCTTCCATAAGCTGCCGCTTTTCTGGGCACCTTGAAGCATCAGGGCGCGAAATCAAACTAGATGTGGGCAGGGTTTCCTGAAACTGGGTTAATTCTTTATAGAAATGTGAACACTGAATTTATTTTAAAAAAATAATAAAAATTAAAAAAAATCTAAAAGAAAAAAATATTAAAAAAAAAACCACAGAAAACAACTTAAATGTATATAGGTCTCGAAGTGAGTGAAGTGGCTTTTTTTTTTTTTTTTTTTGGCTTTTTGTAGAAGAGATTGAGAATGGTACTCTAATCAAAAATAAAGTTTTGTAGTGGGACCAGAAATTACTTACCTAACATCCACCCCCGTTTCCCCGCATCCTACTGGGGTTGAAAATTCCAGACCTGCTGTCGAAGCCTTGTGTTTGACAGACACCTGGCGGCCCTCCTGTAAGGCCGCAGCCGTGAGCTGAGGTGTGAGCCTAGGAGCCCAGGACCCCTGACCCCAGCCACTGCTGCCAGCTTCAGAATGGCACCCAGGTGTGCAGGGGAGTGCATAGGGCCTGGCAGCCCCCAGGAATCAAGGATAGGGCTAAGGTTTTCACCTTGACTGTGAGGGTAGGAGGAATAAGTGGCTGCCTCCTCCCTCCCTTCACAGAACTGATTCTCACTCACTGTTCCTTCAGTCCAGGAGGCCAGGGCTCAGGAGCCGTGACCTGGTGTCTCCTGCCCACCCTGGTCCCAGGTAAATGTGAATGGAGACAGGTATGAGAGCCTGTCCTCATCTTTGATTCCCCCCAACCCCACCCCAGGCCTCACGACGGTGCTACCTAAGAAAGTCTTCCCCTCCCCACCCCCCCTCCCGCTAGCCTGGTCAGTGGTCAGTGAATTGGACGAGGATCCGACAGGAGTGTAAACGTGAGATACAATGTCTTGATTGTACCTGTTTGTGGTTTAGCTTTGTATTTAAACAAACAAGGAAATAAACTTGAAAATTATTTGTCATCATAAAAACGAAGCAAAAATTAAAATATTTATTGCCAGGCAAGGCCACCTGTGTGCATCTTTCTGTTTTTGCAAGGCAGAGGTAGAAAAAAGTTGAGTTTGATCGTGTTTACAAAAAGAGCATGCCAGCATGAGTCTAAGCTTTGGTAAGCATCCTAGGGAACCAGAAAAGCTTACTGATGTGATTTTGAGCGTGTTCCTTAGAACTCTGAGTTCTTCAGCTTCCTCGTCTGTATACTGGGGACCATCGGGTGCTTGTGAGATTCACAGTTAATGCTGCAGCCGTGCACAGTGGCTCATGCCTGTAATCGCAGCACTTTGAGAGGCCAAGGCGGGCAGATCACATGAGGTCAGGAATTTGAGACCAGCCTGACCAATATGATGAAACCCCGTCTCTACTAAAAATATAAAAATTAGCCGGGCATGGTGGTGGGTGCCTGTAATCCCAACTACTCGGCAGGCTGAGACAGGAGAATCGCTTGAACCCAGGAGGCGGAGGTTGCAGTGAGCTGAGATAGAGCCATTGCGCTACAGCCTGGACAACAGGAGCGAAACTCCATCTCAAAAAAAAAAAAAAAAAAAAAGTTAATGTAGCCAGTCACGGCTCATGCCTGCAATCCCAACACTTTGGGAGGCCAAGGCGGGCAGATCACATGAGATCAGGAGTTTGAGACCAGCCTGACCAATATGAAGAAACCCCATCTCTACTAAAAATACAAAAATTAGCTGGGTGTGGTGGCAGACGCCTGTAATCCCAACTACTCGGGAGGCTGAGACAGGAGAATCGCTTGAACCCAGGAGACAGAGGTTGCAGTGAGCTGAGATCAAGCCACTGCACTCCAGCCTGGGTGACAGAGTGAGACTCTGTCTCAAAAAAAGCATTGACTTTTTTTGTTTTTTTGAGAAGGAGTTTCACTCTGTCACACAGGCTGGATTTCAGTAGTGCAGTCTTGGCTCACTGCAACCTCCAATCTCCATCTCCTGATTTCAAGTGATTCTCTTGCCTTGGCCTCCTGAATAGCTGGGATTACAGGCATGCACTATCACACCCAGCTTTTTTTTTTCTTTTTTTCTTTTTTATAAAGATGGGGTTTCACCATGTTAGGCTGGTCTTGAACTCCCGACCTCAGGTGATCCGCCCACCTTGGCCTCCAAAGTGCTTGGATTACAGGCGTGAGCCACGGCGTCTGGCCTTTTTTTTTTTTTTTTTTTTTAAGACGGGGTTTCACCACGTTGGTCAGGCTGATCTTGAACTCCCGACCTCAGGTGATCCACCTGCCTTGACCTCCAAAGTGCTTGGATTACAGGCGTGAGCCACCATGCCCGGCCACACCCAGCTTTTTTTTTTTAGATGAAATTTCGCTCTGTTGCCTAGGCTGGAGTGCAGTGGTGTAATCTGGGCTCACTGCAACCTCCCCCCTCCCAGGTTCAAGCAATTCTGCTTCAGCCCCCCCAGGTAGCTGGGATTACAGGCACCCACCACCACACCCTGCTAATTTTGTTATATTTTTAGTAGAGACGGGGTTTCACCATGTTGGCCAGACTGGTCTCGAACTTCTGACGTCAAGTGATCTGCCCGCCTTGACTTCCCAAACTGCTGGGATTACAGGCATGAGCCACTGTGCCCGGCCCCAGTAGAGACAGGGTTTCACCATGTTGGCCAGGCTGGTCTCAGACTCCTGACCTTAAGTGATCCACCTACCTCAGCCTCCCAAAATGCTGGGATTACAGGCGTGACCCACCACACCCTGCTTAAAAGTTTGCATTTTGATCCTTAGAACAATGCCTGGCACATTGTAAACATCATAAATTTTGGCTGCTGTCGTTATTGTGATTTATAATTTACTAGACTTGATGATTCTTAAGAGGCTTGGAATTATCACTCCCTCTGTCTTGTGCTGAGTCCCTCTTACCAGCCCAGATCCCTGTCCCCTCCATGCTTGGGCACTGGTGGCAGATTGGAACTGTGAGTAGAGCCCTTGGTTTAGACGCAACAGATCCAGTTCCAGCATCAGTTTTAAGTGTTTGTCTGCTGTGTGATGTTGGCCAAATCACTTCACCTCTCTGAAACTTGTCTATCAAATAGGAATAATCTCTGCCCACTTGCCTTGCCTCCTCCCCTGAAGATTCAGGCATCAGTATTATAGCCTCACCTTGGAGTGGATGTGTGTCCTGCTGGAACAGAACCTCTGCTTCCCATCCACTGCTGTGTAGCCTTGGACACACTCAGTCTCCTTGTGCATCAGTTTCCTTTTCTGTAACATGGAGACAGTAATAGTACTCGCACGGGGTGATTGTGAGGATTTAATGAGTTAATACCAACAAACAACTTGGAACAGTGCCTTGTGCATAGACAATCTTCAGTAATCAATATTAGCTATTATTAGGATTAAAAATTTTGCTGGGCGCAGTGGCTCACGCCTGTAATCCCAGCACTTTGGGAGGCCGAGGTGGGCAGATCACGAGGTCTGGAGATTGAGACCATTCTGGTCAACATGGTGAAACCCCATCTCTACTAAAAATACAACAATTAGCTGGGCATGGTCACACTTGCCTATAATTCCAGCTACTCAGGAGGCTGAGGCAGGAGAATCGCTTGAACCAGGGAGTCGGAGGTTGCGGTGAGCCAAGATGGCGCCACTGCACTCCAGCCTGGCAAGAGAGTAAGACTCCGTCTTCAAGGCCCTATTTGTTCATTTTAAAAGATGACTGCCGGCCAGGCATGGTGGCTCATGCTTGTAATCCCAGCAATTTGGGAGGCTAAGGTGGGTGGATCATCTGAGGTCAGGTGTTCTAGACCAGCCTGGCCAACATGCTGAAACCTCGTCTTTAGTAAAAATACAAAGTTAGCCGGGCATTGTGTCAGGTGCCTGTAGTCCCACCTACTCAGGAGGCTGAGGCAGGAGAATTCACTTGAACCCAGGAGGCGGAGGTTGCACTGAGCCAAGATTGCACCACTGCACTCCAGCCTGGCTGACAGAGCAAGACTCTGTTGAAAAGAAAGAAAAGAAAAAGAAAAGGAAAGAGAAAGGGAAGGAAGGAAGGAAAAGAAGAAAGGAAGGAAAAGAAAGAAAAGATGATTGCTACACCAACCACTTCCTGTGCTTCTGAGACTTGGCTTGAAAACCTCCCCGGGCTAGGTTTGCAGTTGGAATCCTGCAGTGTGAGAACCGCCAGAGCCCAGCTGGCGTCACAGCTCTGTTATCTGTGGTCAAGCTAGGCCGTCTCTAGGAGAATCGCCTACAGGACTTCTTTTCCAGAATGCCCACCTGCCAGCA
Organism: Ateles fusciceps; assembly: GCA_036589455.1. Lineage (NCBI taxonomy): Eukaryota > Metazoa > Chordata > Mammalia > Primates > Atelidae > Ateles > Ateles fusciceps. The sequence goes on along the minus strand of JAZHEH010002317.1, from coordinate 3,494,002 downwards.
TCATACTTTCCCAAGCGTTGCACTCCAAGCATTTCTCACTGTAGCTCTTTTTAGTCTTCTGGGGTACCAGAGCCACCAGGGCCATCTTAACCTGATACTGCTTTCTGAGTGGGTTCTCTCGCCCTATCTATCCCCCACCGGGAGCCAGGAGAGCATTTATGTATTTGGAGACAGGGTCTCACCCTGTCACCCAGGCTGGAGTGCCGTGGTGTGATTAGAGCTCACTGCAGCCTCAAACTCCCAGGCTCAATTAATCTTCCCGCTTCAGTCTCCCCAGTAGCTGGGACTACAGGTGCTCACCACCATGCCTGGCTAAATTTTTAAAAATTTTTTGTAGAAACAGGGTCTTATATTGTGGAAAGTAAAAAGTTCCTCTTCAAAGTTTCCCTTCTTGTTAAAGAATAATAATAAATGTTAGAAATAATAGTTTCTTTCAAAACTAACTTTCTTCAAAGCCTTCTTACTTTTTGCTAATAACTCTTTGTTAAGCCCTATCCTATATAGCTGTTAGACATAGGGGAATAAGTACATTCTATGTCCTTGTATTTTAACCAAGATATCTGGGCTAGACATGCTCACAGGCACGTAGTAAATTCTATGTCCTTGTACTTTAACCAAGATATTTGTGCTGGACGTGCTCACAGGCATGTCCCAGCTCGCAGCCTATGCCCCTTCCTTATTTGGGAATGTTATTACGTTTCTAAGTCCTTTCGCAAGCAACCTCCTTTTTTCCTTTGTTCTCCATTGCCTTTGCCTATTTAGAAAAGTTTTAAGTTGTTAGCCAATCGGATTCAGTTTAGATTGCGAGGTCTGGCTCCAACCAACAGAGACGGGACATAGCAGTAAGGACCCAAGGCATAAGGAATAAATATGCCTGCCTTTCCTTTGTTCATTGTGCTTTTGTGGCAAGATTGCTGATGGACAGCATCCTTTCTGCAGAAAGTGAAATTGCCTTTCTGAGAAAACTTTTTGTCTGAATGTTAATTTTTCCTTGCAGTACCGAGGAACAAGTATTTTATTTATGTTGCCCAGGCTGGTCTTGAACTCCTGGGCTCAAGCAATCCTCTCACTTTGGCCTCCAAAAGTGTTGGGATTACAGGCTTGAACCACTACGCCTGGCCAGGGTTCCAGTGTTAATCAGGGTTCTAGGGATCAGGAGCCCTGATCTAATGACAGCGTTCTGGACTAGACTTTTTTTTTTTTTTTTTGAGACAGAGTCTCGCTCCGTTGCCAGGCGCCAGGCTGGAGTGCAGTGGCGGGATCTCGGCTCACTGCAACCTCCGCCTCCTGGGATCAAGCAATTCTCCTGCCTCAGCCTCCCGAGTAGCTGGGACTACAGATGCGTGCCACCAAGCCCAGCTAGTTTTTAAAAATAGTTTAGTAGAGACAGGGTTTCACTATGTTGGCCAGGATGCTCTCGATCTCTTGACCTCATGATCCGCCCGTCTCGGCCTCCCAAAGTGCTGGGATTACAGGCGTAAGCCACCGCGCCTGGCCTGGACTAGACTCTTAAACACTGCCAACTCTTCCTGGAAGGCAGACTGGTTGAAGCCTGGGTATGGACTTTGTACCTGGGTTCAAGTCCTGTTTCTACCACTTTGTAGCTGAGGACCTTGGATAAGACTTGTCACCCATTATATCTTAACCTCCTTGTGTGGACGCCAAGGACAATAGTGATACCCATCCCGCAAAGGCATGTGAGACAGCATCAGAAAGGTGCTTAGAATGATGCAGGTGAGGCATACCGTAAATTATTAACATTATTAGGACTTGTCAGCGACTCTGGACTCATAGAGCTTGGCAGCGAGGAGCCTGGGCCTTGGAATCAGATCTGCATTTGCCTCCTGGGCAGCTGTTTCCTAGCTCCACAGCCAGAGTTTCAGTTTCTAAATCCATAAACTGGCCGGGCATGGTGGCTCATGCCTGTAATCCCAGCACTTTAGGAGGCCGAGATGGGTGGATCACTTGAGGTCGGGAGTTCAAGACCAGCTTGGCCAACATGGAGAAACCCTGTCTCTACTAAAATTACATAAATTAGCCTGGTGTGGTGACGCATGCCTGCAGTCCCAGCTAGTTGGGAGGCTGAGGCAGGAGAATTGCTTGAACCCGGGAGCCAGAGGCTGCAGTGAACCCAGATGATGCCACTGTACTCCAGCCTGGGCGATAGAGCAAGATTCTGTCTCAAAAAAAAAAAAAAAAAAAAAAAAAAACTGCTGGGCGCAGTGGCTCACATCTATAATCCCAGCACTTTGGGAGGCCATGGTGGGCAGATCACAAGGTCAAAAGATCAAGATCATCCTGGCCAGCATGGTGAAACCCTGTCTCTACTAAAAATAACATTTTTTTAAAAAAGTACAAAAATTAGCTGGGTGTGGTGGTGTGCACCTGTAGTCCCAGCTACTCGGGAGGCTGAGACAGGAGAATCGCTTGAACCCGGGAGGCGGAGGTTGCAGTGAGCCGATTCGAGCCACTGTACTCCAGCCTGGGCGACAGAGCAAGACTCCATCTTTTTTTTTTCCCCCATTATTTTTTTGTTTCTTTGTGAGCCCCAGCTGTTGCAAAGACTCCATCTCAAAAAAAAAAAAAAAAAAAAAAAAATCTACAAACTGGGCACCGGTCCTAGTCCCCATCTCCCCCGGGTTATAAGGAACAAACGATATAATCCACCGAGCAGGTGAAACACATTGAGTAAGCTGCTGTTATTTACTAATAAGACGGGCTCATGGAACGGGCCCGGCAAGCTCATTAGTTCCTTTGCAAAGTACAGACAGCTGCTCTCTGTTTTATTGATTCCTAAATGCATTTTATTTCACATCTTAACACCTCTGAAATCAAGATGAGTCCTAAAATCAATAGCATCTGAACATTTTAGTTTGCAGCAATCCTTCCCTTCATAGTGACACCAAATAATGGCTCATCGCTTAGATTCAATGAATGCGACTGATTCACTCTACAATGAAATGTATGTGTGTGTCATATACACACATATACCAGGTATACCATTGTACCTCAGATCACTCTAGACAAGCTATAGAAAGTATAGAGTCATTTTACTTTAATACAAAATCACATAAAGAAAGGCACATTTGCTAAATCAAATATTCACTAAATATCAGTGAAGTCACCACTGGAATATCAATAGCACATTTTCCTGCTTTCTTTTCTCCCTTCTGCTAAACATAAAAGACCAGGGTCATCCCTGGGAGCAGATGAGCAGGACATGTGTCTGCATGCTGGAGGGCCTGGGGGTTGATATGGGAGCAGGAAGTGGGTCCCGCCGCACATCCTTCTGTATTTCTTGATTTCTGCTTCACTGGCCCAGGCCGAATCTTCAAGGTGTCCAGTTCTGCAGCCAGGGAGAGAGTGGTGCCAAGAGAACCTTGTTTCCTTCCTCCTCAGTCTGCTTTGAAGGGGAAATAAATACACAGGCCCAGTGTGTATGTGTGGCACGGAGAGGGCTTTGCAAGGTATCTTGGAGGGTTGTGTCCTAAAGTCAGAGCCATAGCCTTAGGTGTGGCCTTGGATCTAGGTCTGTTTCCCCCGATCGGAAAGAGAACCTGGTGTGGAGACAGAGGGGTCAGGGTAAGCAGAGGGAACAAAGCAAGGGACGCAGAAACCCCCGTAAAATTTCTAAGTAGATCTTGCAGCTGTTGACTCCAAAACATCTACAGGCCGGGTGTGGTGGGCCTGTCATCCCAGCACTTTGGAAGACTGAGGCAAAAGGGTGAGGATCACGTGATTCTAGGAGTCTGAGACATGCCTGGGAAGCATAATAATACCCCATCTCTACAAAAACTGAAAAAAAAAAACAAACAAACAAGTTTACCAAGTGTGGTGGCGTGTGCTAGTAATCCCAGCTACTTGGGAGGCTGAGTCAGGAGAATCACTGGAAGCTCAGAGGTGAAGGGTGCAGTGAGCTGAGATCGAGCCACTGCACTCCAGCCTGGGCAACAGAGTAAGACTCTGTCTCGGAAAAAAAAAATAAAGAATTCATTCACACAAAACTTAGCTGGGCATGGTGGTAGGTGCCTGTAATCCCAGCTACTCAGGAAGCTGAGGCAGAAGAATCTCTTGAACCTGGGAGGCAGAGGCTGCAGTGAGCTGAGATCATGCCATTGCACTCCAGCCAGGGCAACAGAGCAAGACCCTGTCTCAAAAAAAAAAATTCATCCATTCATGCATGCATTCATTCATTCACTTATTCATTCCAGTAGCTCATTAAATTTATCTGATCCTGAAAGGGTGGACTCATGCTTATTAGCACTAGCCACATGTCCTCAGGCTAGCTCATGCACAGAACACCCATTTCACTTTTGCCCTATTAGGCTCAAACTCCAATTAGGTGTCCTAAACTCTCGTAGAAGGAGGTTGAAAGAAACCAGCAGTTTATGCCTTCTGGAAGCCTGATTTGCAAGAAGATAGCCAGTGAAAGCCCTAAACGAACACCTTCAGATCTGACACCTGGGGGGGAGGTGCTCTTTCATTATCTTACCTCAAAAGACCCTTCCTTGCGGAAGAAATTCTTCCATTAGGCTGGGCGCAGTGGCTTACACCCGTAATCCTAGTGCTTTGGGAGGCCGAGGTGGGCAGATCGCTTGAACTCAGGAGTTCCAGACCAGCCTGAGAAACATGGAGAAACCCCATCTCTCCCAAAAATACAAAAATTAACTGGGTGTGGTGGCGCACACCTGTGGTTCCACCTACTTGGGAGGCTAAGATGGGAGAATAGCTTGAACCTGGGAGACAGAGGTTGCAGTGAGCCGAGATCAAGCTACCGGACTGCAGCCTGGGTGACAGAGTGAAACTCCATCTCAAAAAATTAAAAAAAGAAACAATCCCATTGGCCTTGCTTTGACCCTGTCTCCCAACCCTTCTCCACAAGGCAGCCAGAGTGAGCTTTTCATATGTAGATACAGTCATGTTACTCTCCAGCTTAAAACTATCCAAGCTCTTCCCAACACACCTAGAATAAAACCCACAGTCCGCACCAGAATCCACGTGGCCCTGGGTGACCCAGCCCCTCCACCTCTCCAATCTCACCTCCATTCTCTTCCCTGTTGCAGTCACCATGATATTTTGTTCAGGAAATTTCTGTAGCCTGAGGCTCTTACACTTACTGTTCCAGCTGCCAGGAATGCTCTTTTTTTTTTTTAGTGGGAGATGGGATCTTGCTCTGTCATCCAGGCTGGAGTGTAGTGGTGCAATCATGGCTTACTGTAGCCTGGACCTCTTGGGCTCAAGAGATCCTCCCAAGTAGCTGGAACTACAGGAACATGCCTGGCTAATTTTGTTTATTTTTTACTTTTGAGGGTAGACCCTCAATAAGTATTTGTTGAAAGAATGGGGCACAGGAAAGCCACATCTTATTGTCCTGACACCTGGCAACTAAGAGGGCACATATCAGTGTGGTCCAGGGGTTCCCCAAGTCAGAATTGTCCAAAGAACTTGTGAAAAAAAAAATCCAGATTTCTGAGCTTCATCCAAGAACCACTGACTTGATTTCTTAGAACGTGAATTTTCCACAAGCGCTTCACTCTTGGTTTAACAGGCAGCATCTGAAGAACTAAGGGATCAACCCTGGTGCTCAGACATGAGGGAAAGTATTCAAAGGAAACCACGTAGCATGTCCCAGCGCTGTGACACGGGCTCACTCAAGAGGCGTGGTCCCACACGGGGGCAGGGGAGAGGGCCTCGGGCATTTCCCACAGGCAGGCTGAAACTGCCTCTTGCTCCAATTCTTTCTCGTTAGGAAGAGGATACTGACTCTTGCTTTTCTTTTTGTTTTTTGAGATGGAGTCTTGCTCTGTCGCCCAGGCTTGAGTGCAGTGGCACAATCTCAGCTCACTGCAACCTCCACCTCCCTGGTTCAAGCGATTCTTTGCCTCAGCCTCCTGAGTAGCTGGGATTACAGGCATGCGCCACCATGCCTAGCTAATTTTTGTATTTTTGGTAGAGACGAGGTTTTGCCATGTTGCCAGGCTGGTCTCGAACTCCTGTCCTCAGGTGATCTGGCCACCTCAGCCTTCCAAAGTGCTGGGATTACAGGCGTGACCCACTGCGCTCCATCGTTATTATCATTTTCATTTTCTTTCTTTCTTTCTTTTTTCAGAGATAGGATCACACTCTGCTACCCAGGCTGGAGTGCAGTGGTGTAATAATAGCTTACTGCAGCCTCGAACTCCTAGACTTAAGTGATCCTCCTGTCTCATCCTCCTGAGTAGCTGGGACCACAGGTGCAGGTCACCATGCCCAGCTAATTTCATTTGATCTCAGCCAAAAGGCTGATAAATGATATTAGCTAATTAAAAAAATTTTTTTTGGGTTGGGCACAGTGGCTCACGCCTGTAATCTCAGCACTTTGGGAGGCCGAGGCGGGTAGATCACGAGGTCAGGAGTTGGAGACCATCCTGGTGAAACCCTGCCTCTACTAACAATACAAAAATTAGCTGGGTGTGGTGGCGTGCACCTGTAGTCTCAGATACTTGGGAGGCTGAGGCAGGAGAATTGCTTGAACCCAGGAGGCGGAGGTTGCAGTGAGCCAAGATTGTGCCACTGCACTTCAGCCTGGCGACAGAGTGAGACTCCATCTCCAAAAAAAAAAAAATTTTTTTTTGGTCCATGTGGGGTCTCACTTTGTTGCCCAGGCTCGTCTCAAACTCCTGGCTTCAAGCAGTCCTCCTGCCCTAGCTTCCTGTAATCTCTGTTGCGATTACAGGTGTGAGCCACTGTACCCAGCCTGGTCATTGTTATTATATCACAGGGAGGCAGCAGGGTGTAGAAGCCAGACTTCCTTGGGTTCCTGACTTCACTATCTACCGTCTGCACCCTTGGGCAAATTACCTTACTTCTCAGTATCTATTTCTCCATCTGTAAAACAGCATCTACTTTGCAGGGTCACTGTGATAATTTGATGAATTAATATATGCCAAGTGCCTAAGCTACTGCCTGGCAGACACCATTATAATACACTGGCATTGAGTTTTCCCATGAGCTGCAGCACCACAACTGGGAGATGGGAGGGCCTCCCTGCCCTGGACAGCTGGACAGCCTCCTCTTGCCCCGACTACTTCCTTGAGTTATTATTTAGTGGGACCAGCGGGCAGCAAGGTGACACTTACAGCTTCTTTATGATCGTCTTCTCCTCCTTGCTCCTGCCGGCATTGTTGGCCCTGGTAACCACAGCATCTTTTTCTGTTCTTCCTCCTGGGCTTTCTCTTGGTGAAATCAGGCCACTGAGAAATGGGGCAAAAATTAAAAGGGTTATTTTATTACAGATCTTTTTTTTTTTTTTTTTTTTTTGCAGTTGGAGTCTCGCTCTGTTGCTCAGTCTGGAATGCAGTAGTGCGATCTCAGCTCACTCAATCTCCACTTCCCAGGTTCAAACGATTCTCCTTCCTCGGCCTCCTGAATAGCTGGGACTACAGGCGCCCACCACCATGCCTGGATAATCTTTGTATTTTTAGTAGAAATAGGATTTCACCATGTTGGCCAGGCTAGTCTCAAACTCCTGACCTCAAGTGATCCATCTGCCTCGGCCTCCCAAAGTGCTGGGATTATAGGTATGAGCCACTGCACCTCGCCTGTGTTACAGACCTCTTATCTGTGCAGCTCTGAAAATAAAGGGTCTTTTTTTTTTTTTTTTTTTGAGACAGAGTCTCGCTCCGTCGCCAGGCGCCAGACAGAAGTGCAGTGGCGCCATCTCGGCTCACTGCAACCTCCGCCTCCCGGGTTCAAGCAATTCTCCTGCCTCAGCCTCCTGAGTAGCTGGGATTACAGGCGCGCGCCACCATGCCCAGTTAATTTTTGTATTTTTAGTAGAGACGAGGTTTCACCATGTTGGCCAGGGTGGAAAATAAAGGGTCTTAATGATGATGATGGTCATTATAGTAATAATACTATGGTTGAAAGCACTAGAGTCAGAGAAATTCTGTTTCAAATGAGAATCTTCCCTCTACCTTTCCAACGTGATGCCTCTTATTTCTTTCTCTTACCTAATTGCATTGGCTACTACTTCAAGCTTCTCAACCTTCTAGGAATATGACTGTGTATACATTCTCTAACTTAAGCCTTGGTTTCCTAAGCTGTAAAATGAGTCTAACAATAGTACCTACCTCAAAGGATTGAGAGATTATATAAGATAATACATAGTGCCTAACATTCAACAAATATTTATTAAGCTACCTGCTGTGGTTAATAAATATTTCGTCTCTGAACTGTTTTGTCTCTGAATAAAACAAAAATAATATCTTCTCTGATGTAATTTATATTCCAGTGGGGGAAGGAAACAGTCAATAAATAAAGCACCTAGGTAAAATAAAAGTATAAATTGTAAGTCAGATGGTGATAAGAGCTAGATTTATATTGATTGATACTGTAGTCAGATAATATTGAGATCTGGCTCAAGGAGGGCCAGAGTATTTCCCTGGACTTGATGTAGAGAATTTAGAAAAAGTACGGTTTCTCCTACTCCACTGGAATTGCCAGAAGTCTGTTTCCTAAGATTTACATTACAGAAGGCCTGTCTGTAATGCAAACTAATGAGCGCATCAGCAAAGAAAGCCAAAGAGGAGAAAGAGGCACCAAGTCCCTGATTCCAACCACTGTAAATTTCTTTTTTATTTCCTTTTTTTTTTTTTTTTTTGAGATGGAGTCTGGCTCTGTTGCCCAGGCTAGAGTGCATTGGCATGATCTTGGCTCACTGCAACCTCCACCTCCTGGGTTCAAGCAATTCTCCTGCTTCAGCCTCCCAAGTAGCTGGGATTACAGGCCTGTGCCACCATGCCCAGCTAATTTTTGTATTTTTAGTAGAGACGGGGTTTCACTGTGTTGGCCAGGCTGGTCTATTTCCTTTTTTTTTTTTTTTTTTTTGAGAGGAGTCATGCTCTGTCCCCCATGCTGGAGTGCAGTGGCCCCATCCCAGCTCACTGCAACCTCCGTCTCCAAAGCTCAAGCGATTCTCGTGCCTCAGCCTCCTGAGTAGCTGAGATTACAGGCACCCACCACCATGTCTAACTAATTTTTGTATTTTTATTTATTTATTTTTTTTAAAGATGGGGTTTCACCATGATGGCCAGGCTGGTCTTGAACTTCTAACCTCAGGTGATCCAACCACCTCGGCCTCCCAAAGTGTTAGGATTACAGGCGTGAGCCACCGCGCCCGGCCTAATTTTTGTATTTTTAGTAGAGGCGGAGTTTCAACATGTTGGCCAGGCTGATCTCAAACTCCTCACCTCAAGCGATCTGCCTGCCTTGGCTTCCCAAAGTGCTGAGGCACTGTTTCTGGCCTTCCTTTTTTTTTGAGATAGGGTCTTACTGTCACTCAGGTTGTAGTGCAGTGGCATGATCATAGCTCACTGTAACTTTGAATTCCTGGGCTCCAGTGATCCTCCCACCTCAGTCTCCCAAGTAGCTAAGATCATAGGACCCCCCAACCTAATTGTTTAATTTTTGTAAAGACGGGGTCTCACTATGTTGCCTAGGCTGGTCGAATTTTTGGCCTCCAGTGATCCTCCCACCTTGGCCTCCCCCAAGTGCTGAGATTACAGGCTTGAGCTAGCCATTGCACCCAGCCACCACCCAATGATGTTACCAAAAAGTTTCCTTTTGTGTTTAAGCTAGTTTAAATTGGACTTTTGTCACTTGCAACCATAAGAAGTCTGACCACAATGAAATATGGCACAGTACAACTCATCACATCCACTTAGGTGTTCTGTTGCAGTGCCCACTGGTTAATTAACCCCCGTGGTGTCCCTTGCTGTGGACTGAATTGTGTGTCTTTACTTATTTATTTATTTATTTTGGAGATGGACTCTCGCTCTATCGCCAGGCTGGGGTGCAGTGGTGCGATCTCGGCTCAACTGCAACCTCTGCCTCCCGGGTTCAAATGATTCTCCTGCCTCAGCCTCTCAAGTAGCTGGGACTACAGGCGTACTGCCATGCCCAGCTCATTTTTTTTTTTTTTTTTTTTTTAAGAGATGGAGTCTTGCTCTGTCGCCCAAGCTGGAGTGCAGTGGTGCGATCCTGGCTCACTACAATCTCTGCTTCCTGGGTTCTACAATTCTCCTTCCTCAGCCTCCTGAGTAGCTGGGATTACAGGTGCACGCTGCCACGCCCAGCTAATGTTTTGTATTTTTAGTAGACAGGGTTTCACCATGTTGCCCAGGCTGCTCTCAAACTCCTGAGCTCAGGCAATACACCCGCCTCGGCCTCTCAAAGAGCTAGGATTACTGGTGTGAGCCACTGTGCCCGGCCTGTCTTTTTAGTAGAGATGGGGTTTCACCGTGTTGGCCAGGATGGTCTCAATCTCTTGACCTTGGGATCTACCCGCCTTGGCCTCCCAAAGTGCTGAGATTACAGGTGTGAGCCACCGTGCCTGGCCTTGTTGCATTTTTTAATAGAGACGGGGTTTCACCATGTTGGTCATGATCTGTCCATCTTGGCCTCACACAGTGCTTATTTTTATTTTTTTTTGAGACAGAGTTTCATTCTAGTTATCCAGGCTGGAGTGCTATGGTGCGATCTCGGCTCATTGCAAGCTCCGCCTCCCGGGTTCAAGCAATTCTCCGGCCTCAGCCTCCCGAGTAGTTGGGATTACAGGTGCCTACCATCATACCAGCTAACTTTTTGTATTTTTAGTAGAGATGGGGTTTCACCATGTTGGCCAGACTGGTTTTCAACTCCTGAGAGTGGGTGGCATGAGCCACCTCACCTGGCCGAATTGTGTATCTTTAATAAAAATTCCTGGTCGGGCTGAGTGGCTCACCATCTATTTTGTGGCAACCCGAGCTGACAAAGATACCTTTTTCAGCATGAGTGTAAAAGGACGGGATGCATACTTTCCCTCCTTCTTCATAAAATAATTTTGCAAAGAGTGGGTCTTTATTATTTACTTTTTTTTTTTTGAGACGGAGTCTCACTGTCGCCTAGGCTGGAGTGCAGTGGCATAATCTTGGCCCATTACAACCTCCACCTGCCTAGTTCGAGCAATTCCCCTGCCTCACCCTCCCGAGTAGCTGGGATTACAGGCGCACTCCACCATGCTCCGCTATTTTTTTTTTTTTTTTTTTTTTTTTTGAGACAGAGTCCTGCTCTTGTTGCCCAGGCTGGGTGCAGTCGTGCAATCTCGGCTCACTGCGACCTCCACCTCCCGGGTTCAAGTGATTCTCCTGCCTCGGCTTCCTGAGTAGCTGGGATTACAGGCACCCGCCACCACACCTGGCTAATTTTTGTACGTTTAGTAGAGATGGGGTTTTGCTTGTTGGCCAGGTTGCTCTTGAACTCCTGACCTCAGATGATCCACCTGCCTTGGCCTCCCAAAATGCTGGGATTACAGGCACGCGAGCCATCGTGCCCGGCTGCCCGGCTATTTTTTTGTGTATTTAGTAGAGATGGGGTTTCACCATGTTGGCCAGACTGGTCTTGAACTCCTGACCTCAGGTGATCCTCCCACCTCGGCCTCCCAAAGTGCTGGGATTACAGGCATAAGCCACCGCGCCCCGCCTCCAGCCTCTTATGTGTGGGAAGTAGAAAAGTTCCTTTTTAAAGTTTCCTTTCTTGTTAAAAAATAAGTGTGCTAATAACTTTGTTAAGCTCTATCCTATGTAGCTGTTAGACATGCCATGCTTACAGACACGTAGTACATTCTATGTCCTTGTACTTTAACGAAGATATCTGTGTTGGACGTGCTCACAGGTATGTCCCAGCTCTCCATTGCTTTTACCTGTTCGGAAAAGTTTTAAGTTGTTAGCCAATTGGGTTTTAGTTTAGATTGTGAGGTCTGGCTCCAGCCAACGGAAATCAGACACAGCAGTAAGGACAACTCCAAATGGGTAAGGAATAAATTCGTGGGTTTTCCTTTGTTCATTGTACCTCATAGCACAATGGCTATCGAGGGTATCCTTCCTGTAGTCCAGGAAGTAAAAATTGCATTGCTGAAAAATCCTTTGTCTCAGTGCTAATTTTTCTTTGTGGCACCGAGCATCTGTTCCCAACATTATGGTTGGCTTTGTGGACCTCCTGCTAGCCTGAGCTTCTCACTTGGCTGTGTCCAGTGGGGGGATCAGCAGAGGGCTAGGCACAGCTGGGGCTGTCAGCAGGGGCCCCCTGGTTCTCCTTCTCATCACCTCTCCAAGAGACTCTACCTTGAGCTTCCTCACGGAATGGTGGCCTCAAGGCAGCATTCCAAGAGCACAGAAACAGAAGCCAGGCCTCGTACTCCTTATCCCCAGGAGACCAACAGCATCACTTCACCCTGTTCTCGCAGTCAAAGCAAGTCACAGAGCCAGCCTACAGGCAAGGAGAGGGGAAAACAGAATCCACCTCTTCATGAAAGGAGTGGCAAAGTCTCAAAAGGTATGCAGGGTGGAAATACTGCTGTGGCTATCTTTGGAAACAACCTACCATATTTCCCTGTAATTACAATTTTTTTTTTTTTTTTTGAGAAAGAGTCTTGCTCTCTTGCCCAGGCTAGAGTACAGTGGTGTGATCTCGGCTCACTGAAACCTCCGCCTCCCAGGTTCAAACCATTCTCCTGCCTCAGCCTCCCAAGTAGCTGGGATTACAGGTGTGTGCCACCATGCCCAGCTAATTTTTTTGTATTTTTAGTGGAGGCAGGGTTTCACCATGTTGGCCAGGCTGGTCTCGAACTCCTGACCTCAGCCTGCCGTGGCTTCCCAAAGCGCTGGGATTACAGGCATGAGCCACCGTGCCTGGCCACAATTTATTTATTTATTTATTTTTGAGATAGAGTCTTGCTATGTGGCCCAGGCTTGAGTGCAGTGGCGCCATCTTGATTCACTGCAACCTTTGCCTCCCAGGTTCAAGAAATGCTCCTGCCTCAGCCTCTGAACAGCTGGGACGACAGATGTGTGCCACCCCACCACGCTTGGCTAATTTTTGTATTTTTAGTAGAGATGGGAGTTTCATCATGTTTGCCCAGGCTGGTCTTGAACTCCTGACCTCAGGTGGTCCACCTGCCTCAGCCTCACAAAGTGCTGGGATTGCAGGCATGAGCCACTATGCTCAGCCATAATCAAAAATTATTACCAGTACATTATCTGTATGAGTTTGGACCTTCAAATGCATGCAGTTGCTATGAGAACATCTCAGTTGGCATGCTGGCTTCTCCAGAATATATAACATTAGAGATGAAGCAGAATCCTGCCTCTCTTGGCCTGTGCCAGATGGAAAGTGTGCATCTCTTGTTCTCCGAGAATTCAAAACTAGAAATAAAGTGTGTGGTTTTGCCCACTAACAAGCTGCTCACAACACCCGCAGCTTGGCAGTTTCTCTTTTTAACTACCTGTGCCTGAACCACTTATTAAATGAGACGAAGACAGGTCTTTCCATGAGCACTGTTCCAGCCTCAGCAAAAGAGAGACAATAAATTTGGCTTCTTACAATGCTTCTGCTGCATTGCTGCTCTCTTAAACATGCTACATTCAAGGAATTTAAAGAATCATATCACTTGGGCTTTGTTTCATTTTTGATCAGGGTACATCCTTAATTCCAAGCTTTCATGATCTAAACATGACATGCTAATTAAAAGCACAGGCGTAGCCGGGCGCAGTGGCTCACACCTGTAATCCCAGCACTTTGGGAGGCTCAGGTGGGTGGATCATGAGATCAGGAGTTCGAGACCAGCCTGGCCAACATGGTGAAACCCCATCTCTACTAAATATACAAAAATTAGCTGGGTGTGGTGGCAGATGCCTGTAATCCCAGCTACTTGGGAGGCAGAGCAAGGAGAATCGCTTGAACCCGGGAGGCAGAGGTTGCAGCGAGCCGGGATCGTGCCACTGCACTCCAGCCTGGGGAACAGAGCAACACTCTGTCTCAAGAAAAAAAAAAAAGAAGCACAGGCTCTGATGTCACACTGTCTGAGGTCACATCACCACTGCTGCCACCACCGCTTAAGCAGGTGCCCACCTCTCTGGTCCTCAGCTCACCGTGGGATCAGCTCTACTCACAGTCTTGCTGTGAGCACTAATTGAAATGATACTTGGGATACATTTAGTAGTGTGCCTGGCACATGGTGAATATCAATAAATACTAGCCAGCACTACACTTTTATTCCCCTGGTTTTTCCTTCCTCTACCTGTAAGAAAACATGCTGCGTTTAACTCAGTGTTTCCCAGAATTAGTCGATTACAGAACCCCCTTTTCAAAAAATACCTAGGTAAAGGAAAACATTTTGGGAAACAGCACAACTGGAAATAGCTACAAGTCCCAGTGTGATTATGGCAACAGCTTTTTTACAGCCTCTCTTGCTTGTCCTACAATTTATTCTGTATATGGTACCACTGCAGTCTTTTTAAACTTTCCTTATTTTTAAATTTATTTTTTAGAGACAGGGTCTTGCTATGTTGCCCAGGCTGGCCTCAAACTCCTGGGCTCAAGTGATCCTCCTGCTTCAGGCTCTCTAAGTGCTGGGATGCAACACTGCACCAGGGTTTCTTGTTTTTGTTTTTATTTTTGAGATGGAGTCTCGATCTGTCACTGAGGCTGGAGTGCAGAGACTTGGTCTCAGCTCACTGCAACTTCTGCCTCCCAGGTTCAAGTGATTCTTCTGCCTCAGCCTCCCAAGTAGCTGGGACTACAGGTGTGTGCCACCACACCTGCTAATTTTTTTTTTTTTTTTTGAGACAGAGTCTCACTCTTGTCACCCAGGCTGGAGTATAGTGACATGATATCAGCTCACTGCAACCTCTACCTCCCGGGTTCAAGCAATTCTCCTGCCTCAGCCTCCTGAGTAGCTGGGATTACAGGCACCTGCCACCAAGTGCAGCTAATTTTTGTATTTTTAGTAGAGATGGGGTTTCACCATCTTGGCCAGGCTGGTCTCGAACTCCTGACCTCGTGATCTGCCCACCTCGGCCTCCCAAAGTACTGGGATTACAGGCATGAGTCAATGCGCCCAGCATTTTTGTATTTGTAACAGAGACTGGCCTCTTGTCATTCTCTTTATCAAAACTTTTCCATTGGCCAGGTGCAGTGGCTCACATCTGTAATCCCAGGACTTTGGGGAGACTGAGGCAGGTGGATCACTTGAGCCCAGGAGTTTGACACTAGCCTGGGGAACATGGCAGGATCCTGTCTCTACAAAAAATACAGAAATTAGCTGGGCATGGTGGCATGCACCTATGGTCCCAGTTACTTGGGTGGCTAAGGTGGGAGGATCACCTGAGTCTGGGGAGGTCAAGGCTGCAGTGAGCTATGATCGTGCCACTGTGCTACTGTGCTCCAGCCTAAGTGACAGAGTGAGACCCCGTTTCAAAACAAACAAACACTTTCCAGGTGCAGTGGGTCACACCTGAAATCCCATCACTTTGGGAGGCCATGGTGGGAGGCTCACTTGAGCCCAAGAGGTCGAGACCAGCCTGAGCAACATAGCAAGATCTTGTCTCTACACACACACACACACACACACACACACACACACACACACACACACAGTTAAATAGCTAGGGGCAGTGGCACATGCCTGTGGTCCCAGCTACTTGGGAGGCTGAGGTGAGAGGGTAGGTTGAACCTAGCAGCTGGAGGCTGCAGTGAGCTGTGATCGTACCACTGCATTCCAGCCTGGGCAACAGAGCAAAACTCTGTCTCAAAAAGATAAAACAAAACAAAACTTTCCAATGACTTCTCATTACATTCACAGTAAAGAGCTCAGCCAGATGGGATGGCTCTCGCCTGTAATCGCAGCACTGGGAGGCTGAGGCAGGAGAATCACTTGAGGCCGGAAGTTCCAGACCAGCCTGGCCAACACGGTGAAACCCCGTCTCTACAAAAAATGCAAAGAATTAGCCAGGCATGGTGGCGTGTGCCTTAGTCTCAGCTACTTGGGAGGCTGAGGCAGGAGAATCACTTAAACCCAGAAGGTGAAAGTTGCAGTGAGCTGAGATCGCACCACTGCATTCCAGCCTGGGTGACACAGCAAGATCCTGTCTCAATAAATAAATAAACAAACAAACAAATAAAACGAAAGCTCCTTCCTGCAGCCAACAAGGCATACGCCCCCAGTTTCTTTCCAACCATCTTCCCCAGTGCTTTCCTGGTTCTGCCTTCTTGGGCCCGTTTGAACTGGCCAAGCTGGTCCCCGCCACAGGGTCTTTGCACTTCCCGCTCTGCTTCCCCCCACCCAGTCTTTACGGGGTTGCCTCCTTTTCATCTTTCCCGAGAGGAGTGTGCCCTGACCACCCCTCTCAGACAGCCTCTGCCCCTCCCACATCGCTGCCGGCCACGTGGTCTTGTGTCTCCAGAGCACCTGCCACCAACCCCGGGGTGTTTATTTTGGGCTTAGCTTCCTTGTTGATTGCTTGTCTCTGGCACTGGACTAGCAAGGATTTCTTTTTTTTTTTTTTTTTTTTTTGATACGGAGTCTTGCTCTATGGCCAGGCTGAAGTGCAGTGGCGCAATCTTGGCTCACTGCAACCTCCGCCTCTTAGGTTCAAGCAATTCTTCCGCCTCAGCCTCCAGAGTAGCTGGGACCACAGGCACGTGCCACCATGCCTGGCTATTTTTTGTATTTTTTAGTAGAGACGGGGTTTCACCATGTTGGCCAGGATGGTCTTGATCTCTTGACCTCGTGATCCACCCACCTCGGCCTCCTAAAGTGCTGGGATTACAGGCGTGAGCCACCACGCCTGGCCGAATTTCTATTCTCTTTGTTTTGTTCACTGCAGTGGTCCCAGGCCTGGAACAGTGTCTGGCACATAGTAGGTCCTCAATAAATTGGTTGAATGAACATAACAACAAATATGTAACCTAGCAAGGAATTCTGGGTCAGGTCTGGGTGCGGGATCCCCCAGGCAGCGGAGCCCACCTCTTGTAGCACTGCAGCTCTTCCTGCACCACCAGGAGCTGCGACTTGAGTCTGTTGCGTTCCTGCAGCACGTCCCCTCAGCTCCTGCAGAGTGAAGCGGGGTCGGCTGGGATCTGTCATGTCAACCACCATTTTGTTTGGGCCCAGGTTCACCTGGAAGAGAAGACGCCACCTTTGCCAGCAACTTTATATCATTAAATTACTATTATTTATTTATTTTTTATTTTGAGACAGAGTCTCACTCTATTGCCCAGGCTAGAGTACAGTGGCATGATCTAGGCTCACTGAAACCTCCACCTCCCAGGTTCATGTGATTCTCCTGCCTCAGCTTTCCAAGTAGCTGGGATTACAGGCCTGTGCCACCACACCTGGATAACTTTTTGTATTTTTAGTAGAGACGGGGTTTCACCATGTTGGCCAGGCTGGTCTTGAACTCCTGACCTCAGGTGATTCACCCACCTCAGCCTCCCAAAGTGCTGGGATTACAGGCATGAGCCACTGCACCCAGCCTAATTAAATTATTATTATTATTATTACTATTTTGAGATGGAGTTTTGTTCTTGTTTCCCAGCCTGGAGTGCAATGGTGAGATCTTGGCTCACTGCAACCTCTGCCTCCCGGGTTCAAGCGATTCTCCTGCCTCAGCCTTGAGAGTAGCTGGGAATACAGGCATGCGCCGCCACCACCACGCCTGGCTAATTTTGTATTTTTTTTTTTTAATAAAGACGGGGTTTCACCATGTTGATCAGGCTGGTCTTGAACTCCCAACCTCAGGTGATCCGCCCGCCTTGGCCTCCAAAGTGTTTGGATTACAGGCGTGAGCCACCACACCCGGCCTGATTTTGTATTTTTAGTAGAGACAGGGTTTCTCCATGTTGGTCAGGCTGGTCTCGAACTCCTGACCTCAGGTGATCCGCCTGCCTCGACTTCCTGAAGTGCTGGGATTACAGGCGTGAGCCATTGTGCCCAGCCTAATTAAATGCTTTTCAAAAAGAAAAGAAGATTTTTTTTTTCTTTTTTTTTAGATGGAGTCTCCCTCTTGTTGCCCAGGCTGGAGTGCAATGGCGCGATCTCGGCTCATGGCAATCTCCGCCTCCCGGGTTCAAGTGGTTCTCCTGCCTCAGCCTCCCAAGTAACTGGGATTACAGGCATGTGCCACCACACTCGGCCAATTTTTGTGTTTTTAGTAGAGACGGTTTTCTCCATGGTAGTCAGGTTGGTCTTGAACTCTCTACCTCAGGTGATCCGCCTGCCTCAGTTTCCCAAAGTGCTGGGATTACAGGCGTGAGCCACCTCACCTCGCCAAAAGAAGAATTTTAAAAGATGTCACTTATACAGTTTCCCTCATGAGGATGGAGCATGTGTCCCAGAAAGGAAAGTCTGTTTGTTTGGTGGTTCCAGGGATGCTATTGGAAGTGACTGGACAGTGGTTAAAAAGTCAAAGTTCTGTGCTCCTTCCTTCCCTTCCCAAGGAAGCTGCCATTAACTTAAAAAAAAAAAAAAAGTCAAAGTTCTAAGAACCATTCTTTGAGAAAAGAACCTTAGAGAATGGCTGACTCCAGGGCTGGAGCGGAGGAAGTACAAACGGTGCCCAGAACAGGCTACCTAAGGGACGGAGACAGATGAAAATAACAGTTTGAAGAAGCTCCTCCTGGCTAGACTGACAACAATTTGAGTATTGCAATAAATAATAACAGGAATGGAGAATAAAACATCAGGTAAGAATTCAGGAGTCCACCATTCAAAATACAAAAATAGGCTGGGCTTGGCGGCTCACGCCTGTAATCCCAGCACTTTGAGAGGCCGAGGTGGGCAGAATACTTGAGGTCAGGAGTTCAAGACCAGCCTGGTCAACATGGCAAAACCCCGTCTCTACTAAAAATACAAAAAATTAGCCAGGCATGGCCACATGCGCCTGTAGTTCCAGCTACTGTGGAGGCTGAGGCAGGAGAATCGCTTGAACTTGGGAGGCGGAGATTGCAGTGAGCCGAGATTGCGCCACTGCACTCCAGCCTGGGGGAAAGAACGAGACTGTATGAAAAAACAAAGAAATAAAAATAAAAATTAATTGATTCATGAGGAGAAGGGGAATCCATACGTCACAGCAGAATGCCAACTGATAAGTGTAGAAGATGACAGAGTTCAAGACGATCTAATTTTTCAACCATCTTCGCAACAGTTGATTCAAGCAAGACTAATAAATGGATCTAAAGCCTGGGCTGAAAGTTTGTTGGGAAACAGGATATTTTACACAGGTTCAAAGTATATTCCACAGGCTACTTCCTTTTTTTTTATTTTTTTTGAGACGGAGTCTTGCCCTGTCACCCAGGCTGCAGTACAGTGACATGATCTCGGCTCACTGCAACCTCTGCCCCCCCGGTTCTCCAGCCTCAGCCCCAGAGTAGCTGGGATTGCAGGCGCACGCCACTACGCACAGCTAAGTTTGTATTTGTGGTAGAAACAGGGTTTCACCATGTTGGCCAGGATGGTCTTGATCTCCTGACCTCGTGATCCGCCCACCTCAGCCTCCCAAAGTGCTGGGATTACAGGTGAGAGCCACTGAGCCCGCCCTACTTCTTAATTACAAAGAGAATACTGTGCAGGAATCTCACAGACACCACCTTACCCAAGTGCTCAAAGTTAACGTCACCAGTGATGACAAAGCAGTATCACCTGCCTCTTGATGGGCTGCACCGAGAGACATATGTCACTTCAGAGCTGTCCCCAGCAGGCACGCATGAGGCCACTCTAACCACAAGGAAACATCAGAAATAACCCAAATGGGCCAGGCACAGTGGCTCACGCCTGCAATCCCAGCACTTTGGGAGGACAAGGCAGGTAGATCACTTGAGGTCAGGAGTTTGAGACCAGCCTGGCCAACATGGTGAAATCTGGTCTCTACTAAAAATAGAAAAAAAAATTGGCTGGCTTGGTGGTGGTTGCTTGTAGTCCCAGATACTTGGGAGGCTAAGGCGGGAGAATCACTTGAACCCAGCAAGTGGAGGTTGCAGTGAGCCAAGATCATGCCACTGCACTCCACCCTGGGCTACAGAGCGAGACTTCATTTTAAAAAAAATAAATAAAAGGCCAGACGTGGTGACTCATGACTAATCCTGGCACCTTCAGAGGCCGAGGCAGGCAAATCACCTGAGGTCAGGAGTTGGAGAACAGCCTGGGCAACATGGTGAAATACTGTCTCTACTAAAAACCCAAAAATACAAAATTAGCCGGGCGTGGTGATGGGCTTCCGTAATCCCAACTACTTGGGAGGCTGAGGCAGGAGAATCACTTGAACCTGGGAGGCGGAGGTTGCAGTGAGCCTAGACAGCGCCATCACACTCCAGCCTGGGCAACAAGAGCAAAACTCCGTCTCAAAAAAAAAAAAAAAAAAAAAAAAAAAAAAAGAAGTAACCCAAATCAAAGGGCATCCTAGAAACCAGCTGAAGTATAATCTTCAGAAGTGACTTTTTTTTTTTGAGACTGTCTCTGCCTGTCACCCAAACTTGAGTGCAGTGATGCGATCACTGGTCACTTCAGCCTCAACCTTCTGGGCTCAAGCAATTCCCCCAACCTCAGCCTCTGGAGTAGCTGAGACTACAATTTTGTGCCACCATGCCTGGCTAATTTTTTATTTTTTGTAGAGATGGGGTCTCGCTATGTTGCCCAGGCTGGTCTCAAACTCCTGGGCTCAAGTGATCCTCCCACCTCAGCCTCCCAAAGTGTTGGGATCACAGGCATGAGCCACAGTGCCTGACCCTTTAGAAGGATTAAGGTCATGAAAGATAAGAACAACCTAGGAAGTATTCCAGATTAAAGGAGATTAAAGAGAAATGAAAACCAAAGGCACCATGGGACCCTGGATTGGATGTTCCATCAGAAAAAAAAAAAAAAAGGTTGGCTAGGCACGGTATCTCACACCTGTAATCCCAGCACTTTGGGAGGCCAAGGCGGGTGGATCACCTGAGGTCAGGAGTTCAAGACCAGCCTGGCCAACAAGGCAAAACCCCCATCTCTACTAAAATACAAAAATTAGGTGGGCGTGGTGGCGCACGCCTGTAGTCCCAGCTACTTGGAAGGGTGAGAGGGAGGATCACTTGAACCCAGAAGCAGAGGTTGTGGTGAGTTGGGATTGTGCCACTGCACTCCAGCCTGGGCAACAGAGTGAGATTCTGTCTCAAAAAAAAAAAAAAAAAGAAAGAAAAGAAAAAATAATGTTATTAAGGGCATTATTGCTGAATTTTGAAGGTGACTGGTGTATAACATCTTAGTAGTTTATCAACTTTCCCCCTCCTGCATTTGGTCATTTATTGTGATTATGTAACAGTATGTCTTAGAACGGAGGTCCCCAACCCTGGGACCATGGACCTAAATGTCCATTAATAGAAGTGTGGTTAAACAAACTAAGGCACAAAGACACTCTAGAATATTCTACAAGTGATAAAGAGAGTGAGGATCACCTGAGCCCAGGAGTTCAAGAAGAGCCTGGGCAACATGGCGAGTCTCCATTTCTACAAAAAAATACAAAAATTAGCTGGGCATGGTGGCACGCACCTGTAGTCACAGCTACTCGGGAGGCTGAGGTGGGAGGATCGCTTGAGCCTGAGAAGTTGAGGCTACAGTGAGCCATGACCACACCACTGCACTCCCGTCTAGGTGACAAAGTGAGGCCCTGCCTCACAAAAAAGAAAAGAAAAAAAGAAAACACTTTGTGTTGTTGAGGCTACAGGGAAAGAGGCCCTTGTGCTGAACACTGAGGAAGCAGATCTCATTAACCTCTTTGGAGTGTAACTTATCGAGACAAATTTCAAATGTACCTTTCCTTTGACCGAGTGAGGATCCACTTCCTCTAGATATTGGCTTATTGGGGGCCAAACAGCATATGTCAGGGAGAGTCATTGTTGCATGTGGTAAGAGGAAATGATTGGAAAAGAAATGGCTTTCGGCTGGACGCGGCGGCACCCGCCCGTAATCCCAGGACTTTGAGAGGCTGAGGCAGGTGGATCATTTGAGGTCAGGAGTTTGAGACTAGCCTGGCCAACATGGTGAAACCCTGTCTCAACTAAAAAATACAAAAATTAGCTGGATGTGGTGGCACGCACCTGTAGTCCCAGCTACTCAGGAGGCTGAGGCAGGAGAATCGCTTGAACCCAGGAGGCAGAGGTTTCAGTGAGCCAAGATTGCGCCACTGCACTCCAGCCTGGACGACAGAGTGAGACTCCATCTCTAAATAAATAAATAAAGCAAAATCAAATAAAATACATTGAATTATAACAATAGCACCTAAGCTGACAGTTATCAAAATGTTTTTAAAGCATATTTATGATTAATATAGTTGATTTTTCTTCTTCTGTGTTGTTTTTTTTTTTTTTTTTGAGAGACAGTGTCTTGCTATGTTGCCTAGGCTGGTCTAGAACTCCTGGGCTCAAGTGATCCTCCTGCCTCAGCCTCCCAAAGTGCTGGGATTACAGGCGTGAGCCAATGCTCCCAGCCTATAGCTCCTTCTTTATTAAATAACAGGATCCAGCCATACATTTAAGAAAATACTGAACACGAAGTTCTGAGATATGTATTAATACTGTGTAGCCTCCCAAAGTACTGGGATTACAGGCGTAAACCACTGCATCTGGCCCCTTTTGCATTTGGAGCTTATATTTTTTTAAATGGAAGAAAAGGCTGAGTACGGTGGCTCACGCTTGTAATCCCAACACTGTGGGAGGCCGAGGCGGGCGGATCACCTGAGGTCAGTTCAAGACCAGCTTGGCCAACGTGTAGAAAAATACAAAAGTTATCTGGGAGTGGTGGTGGGTGCCTGTAATCCCAGCTACTCAGGAGGCTGTGGTAGGAGAGAATTGCTTGAGCCCGGGAAAAGAGGTTGCAGTGAGCCAAGATGGTGTCACTGCACTCCAGCCTGGGCAACAGAGACTCAGCCTCAAAATAAATAAATAAATAAACAAACAAACAAACAAATAGAAAATAAAAGGAAGAAAAAAAAATCTTAGGATGGCTACTGTCCAAAGAAAAGAAAGTAACAAGCATTGGGCGAGGAAGTGGAGAAACTGGATCCCTTGAACCCCCCCCATGGTGATGTAAATGATGCAGTCGCCATGGAAAACAGTAGGGCCATTCTTTTAAAAATTAAAAATCCAATTACCATTTGATCCAGCAATTCCAGTTCTGGGTATGTATCTGGAGCACTGGAGGCAGGACATGAAGAGATATTTGCACACCCATGTTCATAGCAGCACTATTTATTTCATTATTATTTTTTGAGATGGAGTCTTCCTCTGTCACAGGCTGGAGTGCAATGGCAGGATCTTGGCTCACTGCAACCTCCACCTGCCAGGTTCAAATGATTCTCCTGCCTCAGTCTCCTGAGTAGCTGAGATTACACGCGTGCACCACGCCTGGCTAATTTTGTATTTTTAGTAGAGATGGGGTTTCGCCATGTTGTCCAGGCTGGTCTCAAACTCCTGTCCTCGTGTGACCTGCCCACTTCAGCCTCCCAACACAGCAGCACTATCTACAGTAGCCAAGGGGTAGCAGCAACCCAAGTGTCCATCAACAAATGAATAAACAAAGTGTGGCATATGCCTCCAGTAGAGTATTATTCAGCCCTCAAAGGCAAGGAAATTCTGACACGTGCCACAAAATGAATGAATCTTGAGGACATTATGCTAAGTAAAATAAGCCAGTCACCTAAAGACAAATATATGATTTCACTGATATGAGCAACCTAGAATAGGTAGATTCATAGGGACAGAAAGTAAAAGAGTAGTTACCATGGGCTGGTGGAGGGGGAAGGAGGATTTGTTGCTTAACGGGTCAGAGTTTCAGTTTTGAAAGATGAAGGTTCTGGAGATGAATAGTGGTAATGGCTGAATGACAGCGCGAATGGACTTAATGCAGCTGAACTGTACACTTAAAAATGGTTTAGAAGGTACATTTTATATTACTTATATTTTACTACAATGTATTTTATTTTCCTTTGAGACAGAGTCTCGCTCTGTTGCCCAGGCTGGAATGCAGTAGCATGATCTCGGCTCACTGCAACTCTGCCTCTGAGTTCAAGGGATTCTCGTGTCTCAGCCTCCCGAGTAGCTGGGATTACAGACCTGCACCATCACGCCTGGGTAATTTTTATATTTTTATTAGAGACAGGGTTTCACCATGTTGGCCAGTCTGATCTCGAACTCCTGACCTCAAGTGATCCTCCTGCTTCAGTCTTCCAAAGTGCTGGGATTACAAGCGTTTAAGCCACCACGCCCTGTCTAATTTTTTGTATTTTTAGTAGAGATGGAGTTTTGCCATGTTGGCCAGGCTGGTCTCGAACTCCTGACTTCAGGTGATCTGCTTGCTTCGGCCTCCCAAAGTGCTGGGATTATAGGGATGAGCCACTGTGCCTGGCCTTACTATAATTTAAAAAAATCAACAGCAGGGTGTGGTGGCTTACGCCTGTAATCCCAGCACTTTGAGAGGCCGAGGTAAGCGGATCCCCGAGGTCAGGAGATCAAGACCATCCTTGCTAACATCATGAAATCCCATCTGTACTTAAAATACCAAAAAAAAAAAAAACAACACAGAAATTAGCCAGGCGTGGTGGCGTGCACCTGTAGTCCCAGCTACTTGGGAGGCTAAGGCAGGAGAATCTCTTGAACCTGGGAGATGGAGGTTGTGGTGAGCCGAGATCATGTTACTGCACTCCAGCCTAGGCAACAGGGCGAGACTCTCTCAAAAAACAAACAAACAAACAAAAATCAAAAAGAGGTCAGGAATGGTGGCTCATACCTGTAATCCCAGCACTTTGGGAGGCTAGGGTGGATGAATTGTTTGAGCCCAGGAGTTTGAGAACAACCTGGACAACATGGCAAAACATCATCTCCAGAAAAAATACAAAAATTAGGTGGGCGTAGTGTCGCATGTTTTAGTCTCATTACTAGGGAGGCTGAGGTGAGAGGATCACCTGAGCCCAGGGAGGTCGAAGCTGCAGTGAGCAGTGTTCACACCCACCACTGCACTCCAGCCTGGGTGACAAAGTGAGACCAAAACATACAAAGAAAAAAAAGAGGCATATTTTTGTGAACTGTCTAGTGGCACTAAACATTCATTTTCTTTTTTCTTTTGTTTTTTTTTGAGACGGAGTCTTGCTGTGTTGCCCAGGCTGGAGTGCAGTGGCGCAATCTCAGCTCACTGCAACCTTGGCCTCCCGGGTTCAAGTGATTCTCCTGCCTCAGCCTCCCAAGTAGCTGGGACTACAGGCACACACCACCACACCCGCCTAATAACATTCATTTTCTTAATTCATGCCTTTTCCCTATCCCTGTTCTTAAGGCTGCGGTTTGGGAAGAAAATATGCCATGTCATCTGCCGCCTGATGAAACTTGTTCACTTTGCCCCACAAGGGAAATTACTCAGCCCCTCTGCAGACCACACTGTTCTCGGCCCATAATGGGACTTCCTCCGTATCCTTGTGCCTGGAGATGGAGGCAAAAATAACACAGAATGTGGCTGAGTAATCCTGAGCAAGTCATTTAACTTTCCTTGACTCTCAAAAGCCAGGCTACAAGTCATCACACTTAACCATGTCACTCGACAGATACTAAAGTACAACCTTATCTACAAATACAATAGTCACTGTCACTTAGGAATAGGTGAAATAAGTTATCAGTGCCCAGACAGAGAAGGTATGAGGCAAATAATAATAATAGTAAAGTTACCAGGGAAGCTACTGGGAAACTTCATACTTCCCCATGAATTTCAGCGACTCTTCCTGATCTTTCCTGGCTTACTTCTTGGTTTGTATAATTTTTTCTTTTTTTTTTTGAGACGGAGTCTCACTCTGTCACCAGGCTGGAGTGCCCTGGCTCAATCTCAGCTCACTGCAACCTCCACCACCTCCTGGGTTTAAGCGATTCTCCTGCCTCAGCCTCCGGAGTAGCTGGGACTACAGGCACACGCCACCATGCTCAGCTAATTTTTGTATTTTTAGTAGAGACGGGGTTTCACTATGTTGGCCAGGGTGGTCTCACACAATTTCTTGACCTCATGATCTGTCTGCCTCAGCTTCCCAAAGTGCTGGGATTACAGGCATGAGCCACCGTACCCGGCCTTGGTTTATATACTTGGTTTTTCTTTGTTCGTTTTTGAGACAGAGTCTTGCTCTAGCCCCGGCTGGAGTGTAGCTGCACGATCTCCGCTCACTGAAACCTCTGCCTCCCGGGTTCAAGTGATTCTCGTGCCTCAGCCTCTGAGTAACTAGGATTATAGGCATTGTGGCACCGGGTCCAGCTAATTTTGTATTTTTAGGAGAGACAGGGTTTCACCATGTTGCCCAGGCTGGTCCCAAACTCCTGGCCTCAAGCGATCTGCCTGCCTCAGCCTCCCAAAGTGCTGGGATTACAGTTGTGAGCCACTGCTCCCAGTTTGTATACTTGTGCTCTGGTTGTAGGAGTGTGCGTCTGACCTCTCCCACTAGACGTGAGCTCCTTGAGGGCAGGGACCTTGCCTACTTGAGCTCCATAACCCTAGAGCCTCACATCAGTCACTGCAGTCACTCATCAAATGTTAGTGCAACAAATAAGGTCTAACGTCTGTGTTTTGGGATGGGATATTTAACACTAGCATCTCTGAGTTAAGATGCTGACTTCACCTCTTACTTGCCATTAAGTCCTTAGGCAAATTACTTAACTATTTTGTGCCTCAGTTTTGTAAAATAATAATAGTGTGAGGATTAAAAATGACATTGTCCAGTTACAGCAGCTTAAAAAAAAAAACAACTGTGGCTGGAGACCTGCTAGTGAGTCATAAAATTAATTTAATAAGTTTCGACAAGAATTTTAAAAAACTAGGCCAGGCACAGTGGCTCATGCCTGTAATCCCAGCAGTTTAGCTGGTAAACTTCATACTTCCCTGTGAGGCCGAGGTAGGCAGATCACTTGAGCCCAGGAGTTCAAGACCAGCCTGGGCAACATGGTGAGACCCCATCTCTACAAAAAATACAAAAATTAGCCAGGTGGTTGGTGTGTGCCTGTAATCCTAGCTACTTGAGAGGATGCGGTGGGAGGCTCACTTGAACCCAGGAGGTTGAGGCTTCAGTGAGCTGTGATCACACCACTAAACTCCAGCCTGGATGACAGAGAAGAGCCTATCCCCCGCAGAAAATATTTTTTTTGAGACGAAGTCTCGCTCTGTCTCCCAAGATGGAGTGCAGTGGTGCAATCCTGGCTCACTGAAACCTCCACCTCCCAGGCTCAAGTGATCCTCCTGCCTCAGCTTCCCGAGTAGCTGGGACTACAGGTGTGTACCACCATGCCCGTCTACTTTTGTGTTTTTAGTAAAGATGGGGTTTCACTATGTTGGCCAGGTTGGTCTCAAACTCCTGACCTCGTGATCCACCCGCCTCGGTCTCCCAAGTGCTGGGATTACAGGCATGAGTCACAGCACCCGGCCCCCCAAAAAGAATCTAAAAAGTCATAAAAATAGAATAGAAAAGATATTATGACTGTGCATTATGTACAGTAAGGGCCAAGTTAGGGTAAATTGTTTCTTGAAACTTTTGTTTCATCAATACTGTATAGCGATGTAAAATGTAATTTTGTAAAATTGAGGTAAAAACATACATACAGTAAAATGCACTAATGTTGGCTGGGCGCAGTGGCTGGGCTGAAGCAGGAGGATCGCTTGAGGCTGAGGGGTTAGAGACCAGCCTTTGCAACAAAGTGAGACCCCATCTCTACCAAAAAAAAAAATAAAGCACTAGCTTGATGACTTTTTTTTTTTTTTTTGAAACAGGGTCTTGCTCTGTTGCCAGGCTGGAGTGCAGGGGCTTAATGATGGCTCACTGCAGCCTCAACCTCCCGAGCTAGCTGGATGATTTTTTTTTAAAGATAGAGTTTCCCTCTTCTGCCCAGGCTGGAATGCATTGGTGCAATCTTGGCTCACTGAACCTCCGCCTTCCGGTTTCAAGTGATTCTCCTGCCTCAGCCTCCCAAGTAGCTGGGATTACAGGCGCCCGCCACCACACCCTGCTAATTTTTTTGTATTTTTAGTAGAGACAGGGTTTCACCATGTTGGCCAGGCTGGTCTCAAACTCCTGACCTCGCGATCCACCCACTTCAGGCTCCCAAAGTGTTGGGATTACAGGCATGAGCCACAGCACCCAGCTGGATGATTTTTGACATATGTGTAGATCCCTATATCTATACCCTGATTAAGATATGGGACACTTCTAGCGATCAATTTCCCTTCTGTTGCCCTCACCACCAGTTTGCCTTTTATAACTACAAAAATCTTGCCTGTTCCTGAATTTTATTTAAATGTACAGTAGAGTCGGGTGTGGTAGCTCATGCCTGTAATCCCAGCACTTTGGAAGGCTAAGGTGGGTGGATCACTTGAGGCCAGGAGTTTGAGGCCAGCCTGGGCAACATGGCAAAACCCCATCTCCACTAAAAAAGAAAAATAGAAAAAAAAAAAAAAAAAAGCCAGGCATGGTGGCAGGTGCCAGTAATCCCAGCTACTAAGGAGGCTGAGGCAGGAGACTCACTTGTACCCAGGAGGTGGAGGTTGCAGTGAGCTGAGGTCATGCCACTGCACTATAGCCTGAGCGACAGAGCAAGACTTTGACTAAAAAGAAAGAAAGAAAGGAAAAAAGCTGGGCGCAGTGGTTCACGCCTGTAATCCCAGGACATTGGGAGGCTGAGGTGGGCGGATCACTTGAGGTCAGGAGTTCAAGACCAGCCTAGCCAACATAGTGAAACCCCGTCTCTACTAAAAATACAAAAATTAGCTGGGCACGGTGGTGGCTGCTTGTAATACCAGCTATTTGGGAGGCTGAGGCAGGAGAATAGCTGGAACTCAGGAGGTGGAGGATGCAGTGAGCCAAGATTTTACCACTGCACTCCAGCCTGGATGACAGAGCAAGACTTCATCTCAAAAAAAGAAAAAATCTACAGTAAGTTCTCTTTTATGCCTGGTTTCTTTCTCTCAATGTAACAGTGAGATTCATCCACACTGTTATGTATATCAGCACCGTTCTTTTTTCTCTGTTGCATAGTATTCCATATGCCACAATTTCAAAACTTGATTGGGTTACATTTGGATTGTTCCTAATTTGCGAGTTTTAGTTACGACCAAAGCTGCTCTGAATCTTCTTGTCTATGTCTTTTTGTGGTCATAAGCACTAATTACTCTTCAGGTAAAATGTGTTTCTTATCCAAGTGTGGTGGCTCACACCTACAATCCCAGCAGTTTGGGAGGCCAAGGCAGGAGGACTGCTTGAGCTCAGAAGTTTGAGACCAGCCTGGGTAACAAAGTGAGACGCCCATCTCTACAAAGCATCAAAAAAGTTACCCAGACATGGTGGCACATGCCTGTATTCCCAGCTACTTGGAAGGCTGAGGCAGGAGAACTGCTTGAGCCTATGAGGCCAAGGCTGCAGTGAGCCGTGTTCACACCACTGCACTCTAGCCCAGGCCATATAGCAAGACCCTGTGTCAAAAAAACAAAATAAAAAAAGTGTTTCTTGCTCTAGGTCAGAGGTTCTCAAACTGTGGACCCTGGACCAAAAGCATCAGAATTAACTGGGAACTCGTTAGAAATACAGATTCTGGCCAGGCAGGCTGCCTCACACCTGTAAACCAGCCCTCTAGGAGGCTGAGGCTGAGGCTGGAGGACCACTTGAAGCCAGGAGTTTGAGACCAGCTTGGGCAACACA
The DNA here is from genome assembly GCA_036589455.1 of Ateles fusciceps. Classification (NCBI taxonomy): domain Eukaryota; kingdom Metazoa; phylum Chordata; class Mammalia; order Primates; family Atelidae; genus Ateles; species Ateles fusciceps. Next base: position 3,464,471 of record JAZHEH010002317.1, on the reverse strand, counting down.
ACGAGACCTCATCTCTAAAAGAAAAGAAAAAAAAAAGGAAGGCGCCTCCCTGCCAGTGAGCGCCCTCCCAGCCCCGCAGGCTCCGCGCGCCCGACACCCTCACTCCCACACTTACCTCCCCCGCTGGCCGGAGGGCCCTGGCTCCGCAGCCCCTCCACCTCTTTCCTGAGACTGTCCCTCTCCATCTTCAGCTCCTCCACCGCCAGGCTGCCCTCATTCACCAGCGCCTCCAGCATCTCCAGGACGCGGACGACTTTGAACTGCAGCTGCGTCACCCGGGGGTCGCTGCCCAGGGCCATGAGATCGCGGCCCAACAGGTAGGAGATGTCATACACGTCCTCGGCGGTCAGCTGGAAGGGGCTCTTCCCCAGCGCCCCCTCAGGCCCAGCCTCATCCCTTCTCCTCGTCCTCGTCTCCCTCCTCCTCTTTCTCGCACAGGGGGCTCCTCCATGGCCACCAGACCCCGCCGCCCCCCGAAGCTGCTGTCTTGGAGTCTCCCGAAGGTTGAACTTCCTCCCGGCACCCAAAACTTTCCGCTGGGCAGAGTCCCTACCGGCCCGATCAGCGCCGCCTGGGGGTGGGCCTGGGGCGGGGAAGGGATGGAGCAAGGGGCAGCGCACGCGACTCTCCGGCCTTCGCCCGGGGCGCACCGTCCCCGCTGCAGGTCGCGCGGGAGAGCGCGCTCCAGGATGTGGTTTGGGGCGCGAAGGGACAACGGAAAGGGAGGGCGGCTGAAAAGAGGAACGGGGGAAGTTCAGAGGTGACGGCGATCGCCCCAGCCTGGGAAGAGTTGCAGCCCCGGGGGAGGAGACGCCCTGAGCCCCGCCCCTGGCGACCGCCGCTGGGAGGCGCGTTTCCGTGGAGACGGAGTTTCCACCGCGCAATTGGAGAGCCGGGTAAAAAGAACGCAACTTTTTCCTTTCTACCCTCGTGCTTTCTAGCCGTAGAATTTGCATCGTACGTGATGGAAGATCTGTCCTCTCTTTTAGGGTGTTTCCTGGAGCCTGTGGCCAAACAGAAAGCAGTTGTTGTGGGCAGCGCCACAGAGTCCCCGAGACTTGAGGATCTGGAAAACTCCCAGGCAAATTGTCACCAGGGCCTGGGGCATCTGACTTGGCTGTGACTCTCAATAAAATGGAGAATTCTTGCCCTGCTCTCTTCGCTGGTTCCTCGACTCCTCCACGTAACCAGCGCTGTCACCTTGGCAAGATACTTAACTTCTCTGAGCCTCAGTCTCCTCCTCTGTAAAATAGGAGCAACAGCCGGACCCAGCTGGCAGGGTTGCTGCAAGGAACATGAGCTTATGAGATCATGTGTGTGACACCTCAAGCACTTAGGAAGCACTCACATACGTGGTTTCCATCCTTCATTCTGTCTTCCATAGCGCTAGGAAGGAATTGCTGGTGTTGGAGACACCTTGCTACTTGGGTAAGAGAAGAAGGGGTAATTATCAAGAGAGAAACCACTGTCGGAAAATCAGAAAGCATTCCTCACATACGCCAAATCCGTATTACTGAGAATATCAGCAGTGTGGCTTAGAAACTTGAGTTATTCGCTGTGGTTCATGCCTGTAATCTCAGCACCTTAGGAGGCTGAGGCGGGAGGATTGCTTGAGCCCAGGAGTTTGAGACTAGCCTGGGCATCATAGTGAGACCCTGTGTCTACAAAAAATAAACAAAATTAACTGGACACGGTGGTTCATGCCTGTAGTGGCAGCTACTTGGGAGGCTGAGGCAGGAGGATTGCTTGAGCCCAGGATGTTGAGGCTTCAGTGAGCCAAGATGGCACCACTGCACTCCAGCCTGAGTGACAGAGTGAAAAAATGTCTCAAAAAAAGCACAACAAATCTCAAATTATTTTAGGTTTGACTGGAGGTTCGTGATAGTCTCCGGCAGAAAACTCAGCAACGGGGCTTGTCTTTCCCAGGAATGTACTGGCAGCTTTCCTTGTGATTGGTGTACCCATTTTCTCCACATTGAGATTCTAGAATCTCAATGGAGAATGTACATGGACTAAACCAATAAACAAAAGCAAGGCAAACTAACAAAACACACTGTTTTCAGAGGGCTGTTTTTATTTTATTTTTTCTTTTGAGACAGAGTCTCACTCTGTTCCCCAGGCTGGAGTGCAGGGGCACGAGCTCAGCTCACTGCAACCTCCACCTTCCAGGTTCAAGCGATTTTCCTGCCTCAGCCCCTGAGCAGTTGGGATTACAGCAGCACGCCACCATGCCTGGCTAATTTTTTGTACTTTTAGTAGAGACGGAATTTCACTATGTTGCCTAGGCTGGTCTCACACTCCTAACCTCCGGGTGATCCACCCACCTCGGCCTCCCAAAGTACTGGGATTACAGGCGTAAGCCACCATGCTTGGGCTTTCTTTCTTTCTTTTTTTTTTTTTTCTTTTGAGACAGAGTTTCACTCTCATTGCCCAGGCTGGAGTGCAATGGTGTGATCTTGGCTCATTGCAACCTCCACCTCCCGAGTTCACGCGATTCTCTTGCCTCAGCCTCCCAAGGAGCTGGGATTACAGGTGCCTGCCACCACACCCAGCTAATTTTTGTATTTTTAGTAAAGACGGGGTTTCACTGTGTTGGCCAGGCTGGTCTTGAACTCCTGACCTCAGGTGATCTGCCCACCTTGGCCTCCCAAAAGCTGGAATTACAGGCGTGAGCCACTGTGTTCAGCCTATTTTATCTTAAGAGATGAGAGGCCTTGCTCTGTCACGCTGGCTGGAGTGCAGTGACACGATCACAGCTCACTACAGCCTTGAACTCCTGGGCTTAGGTGATCCTCCCACCTCAGCTTCCTGAGTAGCTGGGACTATGGTGCTTGCCACCATGCCTGGCTAATTTTTTTTTTTTTTTTTTTTAAGAAACAAGGCCTTGTTCTGTCGCCCAGGCTGGTCTCAAAATCCTGGCCTCAAGGGATCCTCCCACTTAGGCCTCCCAGAGTGCTAGGATTACAGGAATAAGCCACTGTGCCCTGCCAGCAATGTTGTAATAATCAAAATGAAGGGCAAGGGCCTAGAAGTCCACAAGTCACAGAGTGACAGCATCCAGTGACTAATTACTGAGATGAAACATTAGAGCTGCCATAAGTAAAACAGTATGTATATCCATCCAATAAGATATTATTGAGCCGTAACAAATAATGAAAAATAACATAGAGTGCTCATAAATAAATTATTGCATATATTGGCAAATGATTTTCAATAAGGGAGCCAAGACCATTCAATGAGGCAAGGACAGTCTTTTCAACCAATGGAGTTCACCATATACAAAAAATTAACTCAAAATTCATCTAAGGGCCATCACCATGGCCAGGAGTTGGAGACCAGTCTGGGCAACACAGTGAGAACCCTCTCTACAAAAAATAAAAAAGGAGCCCAGCACCGTGGCTCACTCCAGGACTTTGGGAGACTGAAGTGGGCAGATCACTTGAGGTCAAGAGTTCGACACCAGCCTGGCCAACATGGTGACGGAGAATGAAGAGTTGTTGTTTAATGGGGTAGAGTTTCAGTTGTGCAAGGTCAGCCACCGTGCCTGGCCAAAAGATGTTAATTTCTCGGGGCCCGGTGACTCATACCTGTAATCCCAGCACATTGGGAGGCTGACGTCTGAGGATTATTTGAGACCAGGAGTTCCAGACCAGCCTAGGCAACAAAGTGAGACCCCATCTCTACAAAACATAAAAGAATTAGCTGGGTGTGACAGTGCATATCTGTGGTCCCAGCTACTTGGGAAGCTGAGGCTGGAGAATCACTTGAGCCCAGGAGTTCCAGGCTGCAGCGAGCCGTGATCATGCCACTGCACTCCAGCCTGAGTGACAGAGAGAGACTCTGTCTCAAGAAAAAAATTTTTAAATCAATCAATCAATCAATCAATAAAATAAAGCTGGGTGTAATGGCTTATGCCTGTAATCCCAGCTCTCTGGGAGGCCAAGGGTGGATTGCTTGAGGCCAAGAGTTTGAGACTAGCCTGGCCAACATGGTGAAACACCATCTCTACTAAAAATACAAAAATTAGTGGGCTGTTGTGCTGGGTACCTGTAATCCCTGCTACTTTGGAAGCTGAGGCTCGAGAATCGCTTGAACCTGTAAGGGGAGGTTGCAGCGAGCCGAGATCGCGCCACTGCACTTCAGCCTGGGCGACAAAGCAAAACTCTTTCTCAAAAAATAAATAAATATATACGTACATAAATACATAAAATAAAGACAGAGGAATTTGATTAAACAATTTATCTTGAATGACATAGACATCAGCCCACGGATGGCTTCTGTGGTTTCACAGCTGTCTCTCATGGCTTTGGTGAGTTTGACATCTGACTTCCAATCATGTGCTTCTAAACTCAACATGAAAGGCTCTTGTTCCAGCTGGGCTTCTGACTGCCCTAACTTTTCAGACAAATCAAAGACCCAACCAGTGCTATAGTCTGCATTAGAAAGCCCGCTCGTGGAACTCGGCGTATTCGCCCAGGATTTAGTCCATGAACACTCAAACAATTTGCAATCCAAAGCAGATCTGAAATATGAGAATATACACTTATCTGTGCATTTCCTTTAGGTAAATTATGTCTGAATAAAGTGCTTGGGAGAAAGGAATGAAGCACTGACACACGCTACACCAAGGATGAACCTTGAAAAGATCATGCTGAGTGAAAGAAGTTAGACATAAAAGGCTACAAGGTGTATGATTCCATTTACATGTAATGTCCAGCATAGGCAAATCCATAGAGACAGAGTAGATTAGTCCCCAGTCTAGCCTCATTCTAGGGCTGGGCAAAATGGGAAGTGACTACTTAAGTGTATAGGGTTTCTTTTGGGGGGGGTGATGACAATGTACTAAAATTAGATTATGGCGAGGGTTGCGCAACTCTGAATTTACTAAAAACCATTGAACTGCATATTTTAAACAGGTTGATTTTACATGTAAATAATGCTCAATGCTGTGGAGTGGAATTAGAGTTCCTAGAACAATGCTATCAGGAAGTATTAAAAGTAAGTTTCATGGCTGTCCATGGTGGCTCATGCCTGTAATCCCAGCATTTTGGGAGGCTGAGGCAGGAGAATGGCTTGAACCTGGGAAGTGGAGGTTGCGGTGAGCCGAGATTGTGCCATTGCACTCCAGTCTGGGTAACAAGAGCAGAACTTCGTCTCAAAAAAAAAGAGAAAGAAAAAAGTGAGTTTCTTTTAACCCTTACTGCCCCACCCACCACTGCTGGCATTGTCCTTGTCAAAAGTTCCTTCTGGGCCAGGCACAGTAGCTCACACCTGTAATCCCAGTGCTGTGGGAAGCCAAGGCATGAGGATCGCCTGAGCCCAGGAGTTCGAGACCAGCTTGGGCAACATTGCGAAATCCTATCTCTACAAAAAAACAAAACAAACAAACAAACAAAAAAATGAAAATTAGCCAGGCATGGTGACACATACCTGTAGTCTTAGCTACTTGGGAGCTTGAGGCCAGAGGATCTCTTGAGGCAGGGAGGTTGAGGCTGTAGTGAGCCTTGGTTGCACCACTGCACTCCAGCCTGGACAACAGATTAAGACCCTGTCTCAAAACAAACCAAACAAAAAACAAATAATCTTCTGTTCATTCATTAATGATTAATTTATTGAGCATCTACTATGGTCAAATGCTGAAATGTCCTACAAGGCTGTAGAGTTAAGCAATCTTTCCTTTTGCTACATACTTGCTGATTCACAAGCTTCATCAAATTTCCTGATCTCTCCAAATCCAGTTTCCTTGCTGTAAACTGAGAAAAAGAAAAGTATCTGTTTCCCAAGACTGATGTAAGGATTGTATAAGATACTGCATAAGGGCCAGGCACAGTGGCTCATGCCTGTAATCCCAGCACTTTGGGAGGCCAAGGCGGGTGGACCACCTTAGGTCAGGAGTTCGAGACCAGCCTGACCAATATGGAGAAACCCTCTCTCTACTAAAAATACGAAAATTAACAGAGCGTGGTGGTGCATGCCTGTAATCTCAGCTACTTGGGAGGCTGAGGCAAGAGAATTGCTTAAGCCTGGGAGGCGGAGGTTGCAGTGAGCTGAGATTGCTCCAGCCTGAGCAACAAGAGTGAAACTCCATTTCAAAAAATAATAATAATAATAATGCATAAAAGTGTCTGGATACTATAAGCATCAATGGATGTTGGCTACTTTTACAGTGTTAACAAAATTAACTTTTAGATGCCTCATAGAATTGGACAATCTGTTAATAAGTAACCACGGTCCTTCTCTCTCCACTGGGAAATTATGAAAACAATTACAAATCATAGCAGAGGTTCTTTTTTATTTCCCCCAGAGACAGCATGTTGCTCAGTCACTCAGGTTGGAGTTCAGTAACATGAACATAACTCACTGCAGCCTCAAGCTACAGGGTTCAAGAGCTCCTCCTGCCTCAGTGTCCTGAGGAGCTAGGACTACAAGTGTCTACCACCACACCTGGCTAATTTTTCAAAAAATTTTTACAGGCTGGGCACGGTGGCTTATGCCTGTAATCCCAGCACTTTAGGAGGCCGAGGTGGGTGGATCACCTGAGGTCAGGAGTTTGAAACCAGACGGGTGGACATGCTAAAACCCTGTCTCTACTAAAAATATAAAATCAGCTGGAAGTGGTGGTGCATCCCTGTAGTCCCAGCTACTTGGGAGGCTGAGACAGGAGAATCTCTTGAACCTGGGAGGCGGAGGTTGCAGTGAGCCAAGATTGTGCCACTGCACTCCATCCTGGGCAACAAGAATGAAACTCCAACTCAAAAAAATTTTTTTCCCTTCTTTGAAGATGAAAATAAAGGTGTTTTTGGTTAAAAAATTTTTTCTTTTTAGGGACGGGGTCTCCCTATGTTGCCTAGGCTTGTCTCCCACTTCTGGCCCTAAGTGATCCTCCTGCCTCAGCCTCCCACTGTGCTGGGATTACAGATGTGAGCTGCCGTGCCCGGCCGATAGCAGAAGTCTTAAAGTGTGGTCCCAGGGCCAGCCCCACAAGCATCACTTGGAAACTTTTTAGAAATGCAAATTCTCAACCCACTGATTCAGAAACTTTGAGAGTGGGCTCCAGCATCTGTGTTTTTTTTTTTTTTTTTTTTTTTGAGACAGGGTCTCGCCAGGCGCCAGACTGGAGTGCAGTGGCATGATCTTGGCTCACTGCAACCTCTGCCTCCCAGGTTCAAGCAGCTCTCCTGCCTCAGCCTCCCAAGTAGCTGGGACTACAGGCGCTCGCCACCACCTCCAGCTAATTTTTGTATTTTTAGTAGAGATGGGGTTTCACCATGTTGGCCAGATGGTCTCAATCTCTTGACCTTGTGATCCGCCCACCTCGGCCTCCCAAAGTGCTGGGATTACAGACGTGAGCCACCGCACCCAGCCCAGCATCTGTGTTTTAACAAGCCCTGTAGGTGATTTTAAAGCATGCTCAAGTTTGAAAACCAGTGAGTGATAGCAGAGTGTTCAAGAGGCTGGCCGTGGCTGGGTACAATGGCTCATACCTGTAATCCAAGCACTTTGGGAGACTGAGGCAGGCAGATTGAGCACAGGATTTCGAGAACAGCCTGGGCAACAAGGCAAAACACTGTCTCTACAAAAAAAAAATACAAAAAATTAGCCAGGCCTGGTGGCTTGTGGTCCCAGCTGCTTGGGAGGCTGAGGTGGAAGGATCACTTGGAGACCGGGAGGTCCTGGAGACCGGGAGGTCAGTCTTCAGTGAGCCAAGATCGAACCACTGCACTCCAGCCTGGATGACAGAGTGAGACCTTGTTTCAAATTAAAAAATAAAAAGGAAAAGAAAGAAAAGAGTTTGGCTTCTAGAGCCAGAGCACAAATCTTTATTTAAAATTTATTTTATTTTTCATCCAGCCCAAAATGTCACACAAATCTTAACTCTCCCACTTGCAAGTAAATTAATCCCCTACTCCAGGAATCCAGTCTCCCAACTGTAAATCGGGATAAGAATAGAACCTATATATATTTATCTTATATATATATTATATTATATATATAATATTATATATATATTTTTTGAGATGGAGTTTTGCTCTTGTTGCCCAGACTGGAATGCAATGGTGCGATCTCGGCTCACCACAACCTCTGCTTCCTGGGTTCAAGTGATTCTCCTGCCTCAACCTCCCGAGTAGATGCGATTACAGGCATGTGCCACCACACCTGGCTAAGATGAGGTTTCTCCATGTTGGTCAGGCTAGTCTTGAACTCTGGACCTCAGGTGATCCGCCCACTTCAGCTTCCCACAGTGCTGGGATTACAGGCATGAGCCACTGCGCCTGGCTCCCTGCCCCGTTTTTTTTTTTTTTTTTTTTTTAAGATGGAGTCTCACTCTGTCACCCAGGCTGGAGTGCAGTGGTGCAATCTCAGCTCACAGCAACCTCTGCCTCCTGGATTCAAGTGATTTTCCTGCCTCAGCCTCCTGAGTAGCTGGGACTACAGGCATGCGCCACCACGTCCAGCTAATTTTTGTATTTTTAGTAGAGACAGGGTTTCACCATATTGGCCAGGCTGGTCTCGAACTTCTGATCTTGTGATCCACCCACCTCGGCCTCCCAAAGTGCTGGGATTACAAGTGTGAGCCACCACACCTGGCCTGTACTTCTAAGATTATTATGAAGTAAGTGTTTAGAACAGTGTCTGGGCCAGGTGAGGTGGCTTACATTTTATAATCCCAGAACTTTGAGAGGCCAAGGTAGGAGGATTGTTTGAGTCCAGAAGTTCAAGACCAGCCTGGGCAACATGATGAGTCCCCTGTTTCTAAATATATATATATATAAAATTCTTTTTTTTTTTTTTTTTTTTTTTTTTTTTTAGGAATCACTAATGTAACATTTATTTAAAATGTGGGTTGGCAATTCACAAGTGATATTGTTTAGGAGAGGGGCAAAGCAGAAAGGGCCGAGGGGATGGGGAAGACCTCCTAAAGGAACTGGCCTGTCCAGAGTTAATGGTAGTAATGCATTCCCACTTTTTTTTTTTTTTGAGATGGAGTCTCACTCTCACCTAGGCTGGAGTGCAATGGCGCAGTCTCAGCTCACTGCAACATCTCCCTCCTGGGTTCAAGTGATCCTGCCTCAGCCTCCCGAGTAGCTGGGATTACAGGTGCCTGCCACCACGCCCAGCTAACTTTTTGTATTTCTAATAGAGACAGGGTTTCTCTATGTTGGCGAGGCTGGTCTCAAACTCTTGACCTCATGATCCGTCCGCCATGGCCTCTCAAAGTGTTGGGATTACAGGCGTGAGCCACTGCGCCCGGCGCATTACCACTATCTTTACAGTGCTGATCATCTGGACCCACACCAAAGACCTGATGCCAATGACTGCCCTGTAAAGACAATGGTATTAGCAAAGCCAGGCAGAACAGCTTCCTCCAGAGTTTGGACAGAAGAGTCCAAAGAGAACTAGCCAGTTAGGAGTTTCCTAACCTTCAGGCAGAACAGCTTCCCTCCAAGTTTGGACAGAAGAGTCCAAAGAGAACTATCCAGTCAGGAGTTTCCCTGAACCTTCAGATCCATCCCCCTTTTACGATTGTCGTGAGCAAGTCTGTTCCTTAGGCCCAAACGATGTCACCGGCAGGGGTGAAGGGCAGGACTGGAGGCACGTGACCTCTCTACTAAGTGCAGGGAAGGTCGCAAGGCTAAAGGCAATGTGCCTGGCCTACAGGAGAGCCGGGCCGCCCTGAGTGCCAAGCGAATGGGACTGCATTTGCCCAGCGCTCTGAGTGCAATGCACGGTCTCAATCTGAGAATACTCCCCAGAAAAACGGATCCCTGCCGCCTCGTGCCTTCCTGAAAGAGATTGCTACCCCCTCACTTACAGAAAGTCTCCTGGCCCACGCGTATGTTAATCATGATCCACTCCATCGTTCCTCCCAGGACAAAAAGAAGGGCAGGAACCGGTAGATGCCGAATCGCCGCTTCCCAGGCACCCGCTGCAGAATCCGTCTCACCTGAGCCTTGGGGAACATGCTCGAACGAAGTCGTGGGAGAGGGGGTACGGCGGAACCAAGCACTGGATCGCCCGGACTCAGCCGAGGCCGCCCCGCGCGTTCTCGCCGTCTACGGCTATATATAAAATTCTAAATATATATTAATATATATTATATATAAATATATGTAATAAATATTAATATATAAATATTAATTAGTAATATATAATTATTAATATATAAATATATATACTTATATATATATAATAATAATTATCATTATTTGAGATGGAGTCTTGCTCTGTCACCAGGCTGGAGTGCAGTGGCGTGATCTCGGCTCACTGCAACCTCCGCCTCCTGGGTTCAAGTGATTCTTCTGCCTCAGCCTCCTGAGTAGCTGGGACTACAGGTGCCCACCATCACGCCTGGCTAACTTTTGTATTTTTAGTAGAGATGGGGTTTCACAATGTTGGCCAGGATGGTCTCGATCTCTTGATCTCGTGACCTGCCCTCCCAAAGTGCTAGGATTATGGGAGCGTGCCACCGAGCCCGGCTAAATATATATATAATTTTTATACATATAAAAAGAAGGGGCCAGGTGTGGTGGCTCACATCTGTAATCCCAGCACTTCGAAAGGCTGAGGCAGATGGATCACTTGAGGTCAAAAGTTCCAGACCAGCCTGGCCAACATGGTGAAACCCCGTCTCTACTAAAAATATAAAAATTAGCCAGGCATGGTGGTGGGCACCTGTAATCCCAGCTACTCAGGAGGCTGAGGCAGGAGAATTGCTGGAACCTGGGAGGCGAAGGTTGCAGTGATCAGAGATCGTGCCACTGCACTCCAGCCTGGGTGACACAGCAAGACTCCATCTCAAAAAAATAAAAATAAATAAATAAAAAGAGAACAGCATCTGGCACATATTAAGTTGTTAATAAATGTTAGCTATCATTATTGAAAACTACCTCTATTGCCAAAATAAAGCCTTTAAAAAAGTTCCAATGATACGTCATTATACAAAGTTTTAAAAATAATGAGAATTGGCTGGGCGTGGTGGCTCACGCCTGTAATCCAAGCACTTTGGAGGCCAAGGCGGGTGGATCACCTGAGGTCGGGAGTTCAAGACCAGCCTGACCAACATGGTGAAACCCCGTCTTAAAAAAAATGAATGAATAAAATAATAATAATAATAATGAGAATTAAGACAGGCATGCTACAGCATGTGACTGAGCTCCCCACAACCCTTCCCTGCCCCACCTTTGAGCAGAAACCAAAGAGTGACAGAAAAGGTAGCATGAGAGAAGGTCATGCTGTACTTACGGTTAAACAAAGGAAAATGTGAAATAGAAAAAAAAAAGCAGATGGGTGGGTCATGCAATACGAATGGAACTGTAAACGTTTTGGGGGGTGAATGTCCATAAATAGGACGTTTCCAATGGCAAGTATCTGGTGGTTCTGTTTGGTACACCAAGCAGAATGAGTCTTAAGGTCTTTTCAATATAGTGGTGCCATTTATTTATTTCCCAAGAGGTACACTCAGGATGGCTTCCTTCCTGTTCGATATGTTATTTTCAGGTCTTGTTTTTCTTAAATCATACATGGAAACAAAAAGTATTTTTGCAGATTTCCCAGTCTGGTTTAAATGCCTGCAATGCTAGGTCAGTGATTTTATCTTGAGGAGGTTGGGAAAGGAATCTAGCTGCAGGAAGGGTGGTGCCAAGGGCACTGTTTTCAGTCTGTGTTTGCATAAGGCAACATTAAAAAAAGCCTGATTTGTTTATTCAGGGTGGTGGATGGGAGGGCATTAATAAGGAAAGTTCTCCATCCTCCCCTCAGTCTGCCCCGTGCTCTACCACTGGAATGCAACACTCTCCTTACAGAGCAGTTAAGGGAATGAAATGAGCTTGGCCCAGGGCCTGGCAGTGAATGCTTAATGTTCCTTTGAGATTCTGTTAGTGTGAAACTTCTGTAGAAATATCTGCCTTCCCTGGTGCCCTCCAGATCTGCTGCTTGGTTTGTAAAATGTTTTGTAATAAATGTTTAGCTATATAGACCTAGCAGTCCTGGAGATGCACCTATCTGATTACCTTTCAAGAGAAGAACAGGGCCCCGGCATGGTGGCTTATGCCTGTAAGTCCAGCACTTTGGGAGGCCAAGGCAGGAGGATGGCTTGAGCCTAGAAGTTTGAGACCAGCCTGGGCAATACAGCAAGACCTTGCCTCTAAAGAAAAAAGGGCCGGGCATGGTGGCTCATGCCTGTAATCCCAGCACTTTGGGATGCCAAGGTGGGCAGATCACAATGTCAGGTGATGAAGACCATTCTGGTCAACATAGTGAAACCCTATCTCTACTAAAAATACAAAAAAATTAGCAGGGTGTGGCAACGTGTGCCTGTAGTACCAACTACTCGGGAGGCTGAGGCAGAAGAATTGCCTGAACCCGGGAGGCGGAGGCTGCAGTGAGCTGAGATTGTGCCACTGCACTCCAGCCTGGCGACAGAGCGAGACTCCATCTCAAAAAAAACAAAAAAACAAAGAAAGAAAAAAAAAAGACTAACAGGCATAAGGTAAGAGGTTCAACATCATTAATTAGATAAGTGCAATAGTCCAGGCTGGGCAACATGGTGAAACCCGTCTCTGTAGGAAAATACAAAATTAGCCAGGCATGGTGGTGCATGCCTATAGTCCCAGCTACTTGGGAGGCTGAGGTGGGAGGATGGCTTGAGCCTTGAAGGCGGAGATTGCAGTGAGCTGAGATCATGCCACTGCACTCTAGTTAGCCTGGGTGACAGAGCTAGACCCTGTCTAAAAAAAAAAAATAGATAAGTGGAAAGTAAAACTGCAGTAAGATATCACCTCACATCCCTCAGGATGGCTATCATTATTATTATATATATACATATGTTGAAATGGAGTTTTGATCTTGCTGCCCAGGCTGGTGTGCAATGGCCCGATCTCAGCTCACCGCAACCTCCACTTCCCAGGTTCAAGCAATTCTCCTTGCTCTGCCTCCCAAGTAGCTGGAATTACAGGCATATGTCACCACGCTTGGCTAATTTTTTTGTATTTTTACTAGAGATGGGGGTTTCTCCATGTTGGTCAGGCTGGTCTCGAACTCCCGACCTCAAGTTATCCACCTCGGCCTCCCAAAGTGCTGGGATTACAGACGTGAGCCACTGGCCTAGGATGGCTATTACTTAAAGAAAGAAAGAAAAAAAAAGAAAGAAAACTGTTGGTGAGGATGTGGAGAAATGAACTGCTGGTGCACTGCTGGCGGGAATGTAAAATGGTGAGGCTGCAATGGAAAGCACTATGGAGGGTCCTCAAATAATTAAAAGTAGCTGGGTGTGGTGGCTCACACCTGTAATCCCAGCACTTTGGGAGGCTGAGGCAGGAGGATCACCTTAGGTCAGGAGTTCGAGACCAGCCTGGCCAACATGGCGAAACCCCGTCTCCACTAAAAATAAAAAAATTAGCCCAGTGTGGTGGTATGTGTCTGTAATCCCAGCTACTCAGGAGGCTGAGGCAGAATAATAGCTTGAACCCGGGAGGCAGAGGTTGCAGTTAGCTGAGATGGTACCCCTGCACTCCAGCCCAGGCGACAAAGCAAGACTCCATCTCAAAATAAATAAATAAATGTAAAATTCCATGTGATTCAGTAATTTCCCCTTCTGGGTGTGTACACAGATGAATTGAAAACAGGATCTTAAAGAGAGATTTGCACACCCATGTTCATAACAGCACTATTCACAATAGCCAAGAGGTGGAAGCAACCCAAGTGTTTATCAGTGGATGAATGGAGAATATGGTCTGTCTATACAATGGATATGATTCAGCTTAAAAAGGAAGGAAATGTGGCTGGGCGCAGTGGCTCACACCTGTAATCTCAGCATTTTGGGATGCCGAGGCGGGCAGATCACGAGGCCAAGAGATCAAGACCATCCTGGCCAACATGATGAAACCCTGCCTCTACTAAAAATACAAAAATTAGCTGGGCGTGGTGGCGCGTGCTCCTATAGTCCCAGCTACTCGGAAGGCTGAGGCAGAAGAATTGCTTGAACCCAGGAGGTGGAGGTTGCAGTGAGCTGAGATCGCGCCACTGTACTCCAGCCTGGCGACAGAGCGAGACTCCGTCTAAAAAAAAAAAAGGAAGGAAATGCTGACACATGCTACAACATGGATAAACCTTGAACACATTATTCTGAGTGAAAGAAGCTAGTCACAAAAAGACAAATACCACATGATTCTGCATATAGGAAGTCATATGCATATGCAACGTAGTGGAAGTCATACGTGAAATCATGTAGTATTTGCGATAGATTCAGAAGGTAGAATGGTGGGTGGCAGGGCTAGGGTGGGGGAATAGGGAGTTGTTTAATCAGGAGGGAGTTTCAGTTTTGCAAGATGAAAGAGTTCTGGAGATTGGTTGCACAATAATGTAAATATACTTAACACTACTGAACGGTATACTTAGAAATGATTAAGAATGGCCGGGCGTGGTGGCTCAAGCCTGTAATCCCAGCACTTTGGGAGGCTGAGGCAGGCGGATCACGAGGTCAGGAGATCAAGACTATCCTGGCCAACATGGTGAAACCCTGTCTCTACTAAAAATACAAAAATTAGCTGGGTGTGGTGGTGCGTGCCTGTAATCCCAGCTACTCAGGAGGCTGAGACAGGAGAATTGCTGGAACCTGGGAGGTGGAGGGTGCAGTGAGCTGAGATCAAGCTATTGCACTCTAGCTGGGCCGACAGGGTGAGACTCCATCTCAAAAACAAAATAAAGATTTTTAAAAAATTAAAATAAAATAAAAATAAAAATAATATTAAAAAATTAGCCATGATGGTACCACTGTATTCCAGCTTGGGTGACAGAGGGAGACTCTGTTTAAAAAAAAAAAGGAGGGAAGGAAGGAAGACAGGAAGGAAGAAAGGAAGGAAGAAAAAACATGAATATGTGCTTACTGTAAAAAATGTCAAATGTTACTAAGTAGTATAATTAGAAGTGAGAGGTCTTCCTCCACAATGCCACCATGATCCCCAAACAACCGCTGCAAACAGTTCGATGTCACTTTCTAGATCTACTGCAGTACCACCAGCGTGTCACTGCCAAGCACCTGAAATGTGGTAAGCCCTAACTGAGATGAGCTGTAAGGATAAAAAGACATCTTGAATTTCATCTGGGTCGGGTGGCTGCCAGCTGTAATCCTAGCCCTTTGGGAGGCCAAGGTGGGCAGATTACCTGTGGTCAGGAGTTTGAGACCAGCCTGGTTAACATGGCAAAACCTCGTCTCTAGTAAAAACACAAAATTATCTGGGTATGGTGGTGTGTGCCTGTAATCCCAGCTACCTGGGAGGCTGAGGCCAGAGAATCGCTTGAACCTGGGAGGTGGAGGTTGCAGTGAGCTGAAATTGTGCCACTGCACTCCAACCTGGGTGACAGAGGGAGACTCTGTCTCAAAGAAAAAAAAATCTTGGATTTCTTTTTTGTTGTTGTTTTGAGACGCCGAGGTTGGCATGCAGGGACACAATCTCAACTCACTGCAAACTTGACCTCCTGGGCTCAGGTGATTCTCCTGCATCACCCTCCTGAGTAGCTGGCACATACCACCACATCTAGCTAATTTTTTAATAGAGATGGAGTTTTACCATGTTGCCCAGGCTGGTCTTGAACTCCTTGACTCAAGTGATCAGCCTGCCTCGGCCTCCCAAAGTGCATATGCTGGGTTTCTAACACAGCGCCAAAAGAGAAAATAAACTGTTTCACTCATAATGTTTTAACTGATTGCCATGTTGAAACAATGCTTTGGGTATGTTGGGATAAATAAAATATTTGTTGAAATTAGCTTCGTGTTTTTTTTTACCTTTTCAATGTGGCTACTAGAAAATACAGTGCCACATGTGGCTCACACTTGATTTCTATGGAACGGCACTGTCCTACAACAGTGCTATGTGACAGGACTTACTACAATGATGAAATGTTCTCTACCTGCACCGTCCAGTACAAGGGCCAGCAGTGGCTCAGGCGTGTGATTATTATAATACATCATTTTGCAATGCTGTGACCAGAGGACTGCTTGACGCCAGGAGTTCAAGACCAGCTTAGGCAACGTGGTGAGATGCAATATCTACTAAAATGACAATTAGCTAGGTGTGGTGGCACATGCCTATAGTTGAGTTAGAGGTCACAGTGAGTTGTGATCCGGCCACCATGCTGCTGTACTCCAGCCTGGGTGACTGAGCAAGACTCTGTCTCAAAAAAAAAAAAGGTGGCTTATGCCTGTAATCCAGCACTTTGGGAACCTAGGTAAAAGGATGGCTTGAGCTCAGGAGTTCGAGGACCAGCCTGGGCAACATAGTGAGATCTTATCTCTATTAAAAAAATTAATTGGGTGTGGTGGCATCAGCTGCTAGTCCCACCTACTGGGGAGATTGAGGCAAGAGGGTCACTTGGGTCCGGGAGGTTGAGGCTGCATTGAGTCACGATTGTGCCACTGCACCCCACCCTGGATAACAGAGCAAGACCTTGTCTCAAAAAAAAAAAAAGATAGTTGCGTGTGGTGAGTCATGCCTGGGCCAAATGGCTAACGCTTGTAATGCCAGCACTTTGGGAGGCTTAGGTGGGTGGATATCACTCAGGTGATCAGGAGTTTGAGACCATCCTGGCCCACATGGTGAAACCCCCATCTCTACTAAAATACAAAAATTAGCCGGGCGTGGTGGTGGGTGCCTGTAATCCCAGCTACTCAGGAGGCTGAGGCAGGAGAATTGCTTGAACCTGGGAGGTGGATGTTGCAGTGAGCCAAGATCATACCACTGCACTCCAGCCTGGGCAAGAGAGTGAGATTCCAGCTCTAAAAAAAAAAAAAAAAAGAAATATGATAGCCACTAGCCACATGAGGCTATTAAGAGCTGGAAATGTGGCTGGTTCAACTGAGAAACTAAGCTTTTATTTATTTATTTAAATCTTTAAGTATTTTGTAGAGATGGGATCTCACTAAGTTGCCCAGGCTGGTCTCAAATGCCTGTGCTCAAGTGATCCTCCTGCTTTGGCATAAGCCACTGCGCCTGGTCTAATTTTTTTTTTTAAGGAATGAGTTCTCACTATGTTGCCTAGGCTTACTCTACTTTCTGGAGAGAAGAGATGTCTCCATAAGTTATTTGCAATACTTCATGGGAGATTTGCCTCTTTTTATTTAATCATTTATTTATATCAGTAGGGACTGGCAGATATTTATTTATTTATTTATTTTTTGAGATGGAGTTTTGCTCTTGTTGCCCAGACTGGAGTGCAGTGGTGTGGTCTTGGCTTACTGCAACCTCCGCCTCCCAGGTTCAAGTGATTCTCCTGCCTCAGCCTCCTGAGTAGCTAAGAATACAGGTGCCCACTACCACACCTGGCTAATTTTTTGTATTTTTAGTAGAGACAGGGTTTCATTATGTTGGCCAGGCTGGTCTCGAACTCCTGACCTCACATGATCCACCCGCCTTGGCCTCCCAAAGTGCAGGGATTACAGGCGTGAGCCACTGCACCCAGCCTATTTATGTTTCGAGACAGAGTCTTGCTCTGTCGTCCAGGCTGGAGTGCGGTGGTGCAATCTCTGCTCACTGCAACCTCAGCCTCCTGGGTTCAAGTGATCCTCCCATCTCAGACTCCCAAGGAGCTGGGACCACAGGCATGCATCACCACATCTGGCTAATTTTTGTATTTTTATTAGAGACCAGGTTTTGCTATGTTGCCTAGGCTGGTCTCAGACTCCTGACTTCAAGCGATCTGCCTGCCTTGGCCTTCCAAAGTGCTGGTATTACAGTCCTGAGCTACTGCATCTGGCTTAATTTTGTATTTTTTATTTGTTTGAGACAGAGTCTTGCTCCAGGGTGGAGCCAGTGGCACCATCTCGGCTCACCATGTTGCCCAGGCTGGTCTTGAACTCCTGGGCTCAAGTGATCCACCCGCCTCAGCCTCCCAAAGTGCTGGGGTTACAGGCATGAGTCACTGCACCCGGCCTTCTTGAGTATTTTTTTGTCCCAGTTTTAGAGTCAGCTATTTCTCCAAGGAGCACTAGTTACTTTTATTGGAGAATGATATTAAAAACCAAGATCTAGGTGCTAGGTTATGCTCATTGCTACCAGGGTGCACAGACATTTTAATGTATATGTAATACGAAATTTACCTCTTTTTTTTTTTTTTTTTTGAGACAGTCTTGCTCTGTCATCCAGGCTAGAGTGCAGTGGTGCGATCTTGGCTGACTGTAACCTCCACCTTCTGGGTTCAAGTGATTATCCTGCCTCACCCTCCTGAGTAGCTGGGATTACAGGCGCATGCCACATGCCAGGATAATTTTTGTATTTTTGGTATAGATGGGGTTTTACCATGTTGGTCAGGGTGGTCTTGAACTCCTGACCTCGTGATCCGTCCTCCTTAGCCTCCCAAAGTGCTGGGATTACCGGTGTGAGCCACCATGCCTGCCTTTTTTTCTTTTCTTTTTTTTTAGAGACAGAGTCTCCCTCTGTCAGGCTGGAGTAAAGTGGTATGCTCATAGCTCATTGCAGCCTCAAACTCCTGGGCTCAGCTGATCCTCTTGCCTTAGTCTCCCAAAATGTTAGGATTACAGGTGTGAGCCATGACATTTGGCTTCGTTTTTACTATTTTTTAATTTTTATTTTTTGAGATGGGGTCTAGCTCTGTTGTCCAGGCTGGAGTGCAGTGGTACAAGCTCAGCTTACTGCAGCCTCTGCCTCCCGTGTTCAAGTGATTCTTCTGCCTCAGCCTCTTGAGTAGCTGGGACTACAGGCATGTGCCACCACACCCAACTAATTTTTTTGTAGTTTGATTAGAGATGGCGTAAATGGGATTAAAAAAATTGTTTTTGAGTCATAGTCTCACTCTGTCACCCAGGCTGAGGTGCAGTGGCCCGATCTTGGCTGACTGCAAACTCTGCCTCCTGGGTTCAAGCAATTCTTTAGTCTCAGCCTCTAGAGTAGCTAGGATTAAAGGCGTGTGCCAAAATGCCTGGCTAATTTTTGTGTTTTTAGTAGAGGTGGGGTTTTGCCATGTTGGGTAGTCTGGTCTTGAACTCCTGACTTCAAGTAATCTGCCTTCCTTGGCCTCCCAAATTGCTGAGATTATAGGCGTGAGACACCTTGCCTGGTTCATTTTTTTGAGACAGACTCTCACTGTGCCGCCCAGGCTGGAGTGCAGTGGTGCAATCTCGGCTCACTGCAACCTCCGACTCCCAGGTTCAAGCAATTATTCTGCCTCGGCCTCCCAGGTAGCTGGGACTACAGGCGCCCACACCATGCCTAGCTAATTTTTGTATCTTTAGTAGAGACAGGGTTTCACTATGCTGTTGGCCAGGCTGGTCTTGAATTCCTGACCTCGTGACCCACCCACCTTGGTCTCCAAAAAGAGCTGGGATTACAGGTGTGAGCCACCCCAGCCCGGCTGGTCCGTTTTAACTATTAAATAACATTAGGTAGATGCACACTGTTGTGAAACCATCTGTACTATCTCCAGAACTTCTTTGTCATCCCAAATTGAACCTCTGTATCTATTAAACAATAACTCGCCATCCTCCTAACACCCACGGCGGACCCTGGTAACCACTATTCTACTCTCCAACTATGAATTTGACTATCTTAGGTCCCTCATATAAGTGGAACCATACATTATTTGTCCTTATGCTTCTTTCACTTAGCATGTCTTCTAAGTGCATCCACGATGTTGTAGCAATTAGAATTTCATTTCTTTTTAAGGAGGAATAGTTTTCCATTGCATGTACTGTACATGCAACTTGTGTGTGTGTGTGTGTGTGTGTGTGTGTGTTTGTTAAAACACAGGAGTCTTGCTCTGTTGCCCAGGCTGAATTTGAACTCCTGGCTTCAAGCCTCACGACTCAGCCTCCCCAACAGCCAAAACTACATATGTCCTCCACCGTCAGTGGCTAGCATATATTTTCAAATATAAAAATTTAAAATACAGATGTTGCTTTTTTTTTTTTGCTCAATAATACATTTTTATTTTTTATTTATTTTTTTGAGACGGAGTCTCGCTCTGTTGCCAGGCTGGAGTGCAGTGGCGCGATCTTGGCTCACTGCAACCTCCGTCTCCAGGGTTCAAGCGATTCTCCTGCCTCAGCCTCCCGAGTAGCTGGGACCACAGTCTACCACCAGCACCCCCGGCTAATTTTTTGTGTTTTCAGTAGAGACGGGGTTTCACCGTGTTAGCCAGGATGGCCTCGCTCTCCTGACCTCGTGATTCGCCATCCTTGGCTTCCCAAAGTGCTGGGATTACAGGCGTGAGCCACCTCGCCTGCCCACGTGAATAAAGTTTTAAAGGAAGAGCAAACAGGAAACGAGCGTCGGCGGCGAATCTGCAGCTACCAATGTAAAGGTCGGGTCGCGGCCGGCGCGGAGAATCTGCCGTCGCCTGCAGCCGCTCGCTTGTCTCGGTGGGAAGGTAGCCCCAGCTTTACTGAGGTGAGTGGAAGCGGCTCGGAGGGAGCGGGGGTCAGGCCGGAGAGAAGGAAGAGGGAAGGCGGCCTGGACGCTGTGCCCGCGCTTGTGTGGGCCGCCATGTTGAAAGGGGACGACATTCTGGGTTGCGTTGCGAGGAGCGGTGACGAGGGCTGGGCTGGATGGATGGCCCCTTCCTCCCTGCGGCCCCCACAGAAGGAGAGGGGCGGGGGAACGGCCTTGAGGGTCGGTGGGCACGCTGGAGACTGGATGGGGAGGATGGGCTTTTCCACAGAGACTTCCGTGTTTGCCTCCGAGGCCCACTGCGCATGCCCTGGAGGGCTCTGTGGGCCCCGCCTTCCGTTTTGCTTCCCCCAGGAGCGGTAGTCTTGCTCTGAAGACCGAGGAAGGAGAAACTTAATTTCCTAACCCCCCCGCCCCCCCGAGACAGGGAGTCGCCCAGGATGGAGCAGTGGCGCGATCTTGGCTCACTGCAGCGTCGACATCCCGGGTCAAGCGATTCTCCCGTCTTGGCCTCCCAAGTACCTGGGACCATAGGCGCGACCCGACGCCCAGAAAATTGATTAATTGATTGATTGAAACGGGGTCTCACTTTGTTGCCCACGCCGGTTTTCGAATTTCTGGCCTCAAGCGATCCTCCCGCCTCGGCCTCTCAAAGTGCTGGTACTACAGCCGTGAGCCACTGCGTGCCTGGCCAAAATTTTTCTAAATTTGTATAATAATTTGTAATTGTAAAGCATTTTCATAGACACTATTAACTAATCTTAACAAAAACCTAGTTAAGTGACATTTAGCTACATTTCACAATAAGAATCCTGAAGCTCAACATTTACTGAGCTCAAATGATCCACCCGACTTGGCCTCCCAAAGTGCTGGGATTACAGGTGTGAGCCACCGCACCTGACCCCCACCATTCATTTCTGATCTCATCTCCTGTTGATGAATAAAATGAGAGAATGAGGCTGGGCGCGGTGGTTCACGCCTGTAATTTCTGCACTTTGGGAGGCTGAGGCAGACGGATCACTTGAGGTCAGGAGTTGGAGACTAGCCCGGCCAACATGGTGAAACCCTTTCTCTACTAAAAATACAAAAACTAGTCAGGCGTGGTGGTGCGCACGGAGGCTGAGGCAGGAGAATCACTTGAACCCGGGAGGCATAGGTTGCAGTGAGCCAAGATTGGCCATTGCGCTCCAGTCTGGGTGACAGAGGGAGACTTTGTCTCAAAAAAAAAAAAATATATATATATATATATATATATATATATATATAAATCGAAGGAGATTGTTGTAAGAAATCTCAACCTAATGCTGCAGGGGAGGAACTGCACCTAGAAAGATTGAGAAACAATGAAACCAGCAGTTAGAATCTATAGAAGCATGCAGATGAGAGAAAGAACAAAATCCATGCTTACCCCTTTATAATTATCTTCCATTTTAATTTGAAGAAGTCTTAAAGCTTTGAACAGGAGGTCTGTGTGCAGTAATATCAGTTTTATTTGGTAGACCCTTGTGACTTTTTTTTTTTTTGAGATAGAGTCTGGCTCTGTTGCCCAAGCTTGAGTGCTGTGGCGTGGTCTTGGCTCACTGCAACCTCTGCCTCCCGGGCTACAAGTGATTCTCTGTCTCAGTGTCCCAAGTAGCTGGGATTACAGGTGTGCACCACCACACCTGGCTAATTTTTGTATTTTGGGTAGAGACAGGCGTTTCACCATGTTGGCCTCGAACTCCTGACTTCAAATTATCTGCCCGTCTCTGCCTCCCAAAGTGCTAGGATTATAGGCGTGAGTCACCGCACCTGCCCCCTTGTGACTTTTTAATGTTGAATGGGGAGGGGTTCTTTTCCTTCAGTGGAGGAAGGGTGGGTCTCAGCCTCAGACACCCAGAATACTAGTTTGTGTGTTTTTTTAACCATCCTTATCTCCAAAACCTTGTATTCTATGAAAAGCATCAGAGGAAATGATTAAGAGCTTCCATCTCTGGAGTCCATACTGCCCCGGTTCTAACTCCTCCACTGGGCTACTTCTTAGCTTTAGGATTTGAGGCAAAAGACTGCCATGTTGTGTCTGACCTTTCTCATCTGAAATGGTAATAATAATATTATTCCTAAGTACTGGTATTGTTGAGAAGTGAGGGAGTTAAGAGGCTATTACAGGCTGGGTCCAGTGGCTCACACCCGTAATCCCAGTGGGAGGCTGAGGCAGGAGGATAGCTTGAGCCAGGAGTTCAAGACCAGCCTATGCAATATAGTGAGACCCCATCTCTACAAAACAAAAAACAACAAAAAAGACAGCTGGGTATGGTGGCACATAGTGAGTAATCCCAGGTACTCACGAGGCTGGGGTGGGAAGATTGCTTGAGCCCAGGAGGTTGAGGCTGCAGTGAGCCATGACTGTGCCACTGTACTCCAGCCTGGGCAACAGAGCAAGACCCTGTCTCAAAAAAAAAAAAAAAAAAAAAAAGCTTAGTACAGTGGTTGT
Organism: Ateles fusciceps; assembly: GCA_036589455.1. NCBI lineage: Eukaryota > Metazoa > Chordata > Mammalia > Primates > Atelidae > Ateles > Ateles fusciceps. Next base: position 3,441,599 of record JAZHEH010002317.1, on the reverse strand, counting down.
CACCTCCTGCATGTTCAGTACAAGTTAGCTATAATTATAGTCCTTTATCCTGCCACCGGGTGATGGAGGTGGGGGAGTAAGATTAAACTCCTAAGAATTTTAGGCCCAGTAGAATGAGCTCTTTATAGAGAATACCAGCGCAGGAATTCTCTGTTGAAGTAATGTAGTGCCATCTCTTCTCTCCTTCCTTCCTTTCCTTCCTTTTATTTTATTTTTTTTGAGATGGAGTCTTGCCCTATTGCCCAGGCTGGAGTGCAGTGGTGTGATGTTGGCTCACTGTAACCTCTGCCTCCTGGGTTCAAGTGACTCTCTTGCCTGAGCCTCCTGAGTCGCTGGGATTACAGGCATGTGCCACCACGCCTGGGTGATGTTCTGTATCTTTAGTAGAGATACAGTTTCACCATGTTGTCCAGGCTGGTCTTGAACTCCTGACCTCATGATCCGCCTGCCTCAGCCTCCCAAAGTGCTGGGATACAGGCGTGAACCACCACACCCGGCCTCTTCTTTTTTCACATGGAAAATTCTAGCCATGAGAGAAGACACAAACTGAGTTAGAGCCAAAGCCCAGACCAGGACTGAAATTGTCTCCCTCTCATCCTATGCTCCTTCTGTCACTCCATCTGGTTTTCATTCTTTACTGACAGCAGAGAGGCAGCCTCTGCAAAGTTGCTTGTTGATGATGACAGAAATATTGCCCTCTTTTTTTACGTGGTGGTAAACAGTGTAATGTCCTGCTTCTTGGTTCTCAATTAAATGATCAGGTTTGCCTGATTTGGACTAAAAAAGTTCTATGATTTTCTTTTTTTCTCTTCTTTTTTTTGAGACAGGGTCTTGCTCTGTCACCCAGGCTGGAGTGCAGTGGCACGATCTCGGCTCATTGCAACATCTGAGCATTCCCGGGTTCAAGTGATTCTCCTGCCTCAGCCTCCCAAGTAGCTGGGATTACAGGCGCCCGCCACCACACCCAGCTAAATTTTGTATTTTTAGTAGAAACGGGGTTTCACTATGTTGAGCAGGCAGGTCTTGAACTCCTGATCTCATGATCCGCCCACCCCGGCCTCCCAAAGTGTTAGTATTACAGGCGTGAGCCGATGCGCCTGCTCAGTTCTATGATTTTTGATCGAAGTTGGTTCAGTTCCGCAGCATTTATCAGAAAGCATCCTAGGATCTGGAGCCACCCCTGAAGAGAGTTTACTGTGTGTTGGGCAAAGCATGATCAGAACTTAAGAAGGTTCATCGAGTTGTGGCAGAGACACAATTGCTTCTTGGTGGAGGGAGCTGAAGCTGGACTTGACATGCCCAGTGGAATTCCCGAAAGTGGGTATGAGGGAGACAGAAAGGGAGAGGATATTCCCAGCAGAGGAAATCATACTGAGATGTTTGCACAAATGGTTGAGGCCAAAAAGAAAGAGAAATTGTACTGGGAAAGACATGGGGCTGGGGAATTAGGGCACATTCAAAGAGGGAGGAGCAAGCCTGTGTAGTTTACAAACAGGGTTTGTGCCTGTTGAAAGGATCAGGAAAAAATAAAAAAGAATAGGTTTTTTTTTTTTTTAGATGGAGTCTCACACTGTTGCCTGGGCTGGAGTGCAATGGTGCGATCTTGGCTTGCCGCAACCTCCGCCTCCTGGGTTCACGTGATTCTCCTGCCTCAGCCTCCTGAGTAGCTGGGATTATAGATGCCTGGCTAATTTTTTGTTTTTTTAGTAGAGATGGGGTTACGCTATTTGGTCAGACTGGTCTCGAACTCCTGACCTCATGATCCGCCTGCCTCGGCCTTCCAAAGTGCTGGGAAGAATATGTTTATGATGGGACATGGTGAGAAACTGAGGGTCAGAGGTCTTTTTTCCTTCCTCTGTGACAGAGTCTCACTCTGTTGCGGAGGCTGGAGTGCAGTGGCATGACCTTGGCTCACTGCAGCCTTTGCCTCCCAGGTTCAAGCCATTCTCCTACCTCAGTCTCCCAAGTAGCCGGGATTATAGACACACACCAGCAGGCCCAGCTAATTGTTTGTGTTTTTAGTAGATACAGGGTTTCAGCCATGTTGGTGAGGCTGGTCTTGAACGCCTGACCTCAAGTCATCCTCCTGTCTTGATCTCCTAAAGTGCTAGGATTTCAGGCATGAGCCAGGACACCTGGCCTGGGGTGAGAGCTCTTGAGTGCAGTGCCGTTGACTTTGGATTTTATTCTGCAGGTGTTTGTTTTTCTTTACTGAGGGAAAAAAAAATTCACAGTGCACACGTAAGTAACCACTCCTCCTATATAACCCATCAACTGAGGAAGAAATAAAGCAGAAAGATCCTTGAGGAAAATTTGAGTAAGAGGAAAAGAGTTACAGATATTTTAATAAATATTATGGGAAGATGCTGTGAGGAATGAGAACTACCGTACATATTTCACAGAAACCTGTTTTTTTGTTTTTTGTTTTTGTTTTGAGATAGGATCTCACTCTGTTGCTCAGGCTGGAGTACAGTGGCATGATCAGGGCTCACTGCAGCTTCAACATCCAAGACTCAAGCCATCCTCCTGTGTCAGCCCCCCAAGTAGCTGGGACTACAGGTGTGCACCACCATGCCTGACTAATATTTTTTAATTTTCGTAGAGATGAGCTCCTGATATGTTGCCCAGGCTGGTCTCCAACTCCTGAACTTCTGAGCTCCTGGCCTCCTAATGTACTGGGATTTCAGGTGTGAGCCACTGTGCCGGGCCAAGATTTTTTTTTCTTGTCTTTTTTTTTTTGAGACGGAGTCTCAGTCATGTCACTCACTGTAGGCTGGAGTGCAGTGACATGATCTCGGCCCACTGCAACCTCTGCCTCCTGGGTTCAAGTGTTTCTCCTGCCTCAACATCATGAATAGCTGGGACTACAGGTGCATATCACTGTGCCTGGCTAATTTTTGTATTTTTAGCAGAAACGGGGTTTCACCATGTTGGCCAGACTGGTCTCAAACTCCTGACCTCATGATCTGCATGCCTTGGGCTACCAAAGTGTTGAGATTACAGGCATGAGCTACTGCACCTGCCAGCTTTTTTTTTTCTTAACCTTTGGGAATTCCTCCAGGAAAGACCTGTTTTTTTGTTTTTGTGTGTGTGTGCGTGTGTGTTTTGAGACAGAGCCTTGCTTTGTTGCCCAGGCTGGAATGCAGTGGCGTGATCAGCCCACTGCAGCCTCCGCCTCCTGGGTTCAGGCAGTTCTCCTGCTTCAGCCTCCTAAGTAGCTGGGACTACAGGCACGCACCGACATGCCCTACTAATTTTTGTATTTTTAGTAGAGGTGAAGTTTTACCATGTTGGCCAACTGGTCTCGAATTCCTGACCTCAGGTGATCCACCTGCCTCAGCCTCCCAAAGTGCTGGGATTACAGGCATGAGCTACCACTCATGGCCTTGACTTTTAGTTTTTAAGTTTTCAGATCTTTTTTTTTTTAAAATTGTACTTTGGGCTCTGGGGCACATGTGCACATCCTGCGTTTTAAGATATTTTTAAATAAAAAATTTTTTTTTAGAGACAGGGTCTCCCTATGTTGTCCATACTGGTCTTGAACCCCTGGCCTCAAGCAGTCCTCCTGCCTTGGCCTCCCAAAGTTGAGATTACAGGTGTGAGCCACCATGTACAGCTAAGGTTCTTTTTATTTATTTATTTTGAGACAGCGCCTCACTTTGTCCCCCAAGGCTGGAATCCAGTGGCGCGATCTCAGCTCACTGCAACCTCTGCCACCCGGGTTCAAGCAATTCCCCTGCTTCAGCCTCCTGAGTAGCTGGGACTACAGGCGTGCACCACTACACCCAGCTAATTTTTTTGCATTTTAGTAGAGATGGGGTTTCAGCTTGTTGGTCAGGATGGTCTCGATCTCCTGACCTCGTGATCTGCCTGTCTTGGCCTCTCAGAGTGCTGGGATTATAGCCATGAGCCACTGCACCGAGCCCCCAAGTTCTTTTTTATTTTATTATTTTTTATTGAAATGGCTAGTCTCAAACTCCTAGACTCAAGTGATCCTCCAGCCTTGGCCTCCCAAAGTGCTACAGCTATAGGCTTGAGCCATGCCTGACCTTAGCCAAGGTTGTTTTTTTTTTTTTTTCAGACAGAGTCTTGCTCTGTCGCTCAGGCTAGAGTGAAGTGGCTCGATCTTGGCTCACTGCACCTTCTGCCTCCTGGTTCAAGCAATTCTCTGCCTCAGACTCTTGAGTATCTGGGATTACAGGCACCCACCACCACGCCTGGCTAATGTTTGTATTTTTAGTAGAGACTGGGTTTTACCAACTAGGCCAGACTGGTCTTCAACTCCTGACCTTGTGATCTACCTCACCTCGGCTTCCCAAAGTGTTGGGATTACAGCGTGAGCCACCATGCTGTGTAAGTAACATATTTCAGCATTGGCTCTGTAGTTTTGTAGGTTGGTCACATAAGCATTAGCTGGGTCTGAAATGTTAGTAAGCATTTTATGATTCCCGGAAAGATTCCCATGAATTAATTATGTATCAGAAGAAATGCCTACTGCAGTGTGCTTGCTGGGCAAAAAATTACCATTGTGGTAAATTCTCATGCTGCCAGGCATAGCCGGATTATCAGCTAGGGAGCTGAGAAGAAATCCCATATTCCTTTTGAACCAAATAACCCGCTGCTGAGTCACGTGGCTTTAGCTTTGCTGTTTACTGCAGAATGGTGTATCCAAATCTTCATTTTCTCTTGTAGTTTTAAAAAAGTCTATCTTTTAATGATGCATAGTGAGAAATTTATGAATGATGTGAGATCTAGAATTTGTTTCAGAATTATCTGGGGGCAGATTATTCTGGCCACAGGTCCGTGGAGGTTCTGGTTGAGCCAGGTGAGAGGTTTGTGGACGGTTATTATATGATTCTCTATGTTGGTATTGGAAATTCTTGGTAGTAGAGTTTTTAAAGTGCCGTTTTCCACAAGCAGTTCCTGGGCTCAGTTTTCCTGTGATCATTTTAAAGGCTCTGAAAGGGAAGCTGAGTTTTGATCCACACCGCCACGTTGTGATGCGGTAAGCGCCCTTCCGTGGCTGAGCCAGATGATGCACGTATGGATGAAACCCAAGCACGCCACCCTCTGCTTCCCGACAGGGCATTTGCAGGAGTGGGTGAGGGCTTCTCTGGAGCACGGCTGCCTGGCTTTGATTCTGTCTCCCCCACTTACTAGTGGGGAGGACTTAGCCTCTGTGGGTGTTCCCTTCCTTTCCTATCTTCAAGAAGGGGTGATTGGTAGTATCTGTTCCATGGGGTTGTTGTAAGGGTTGAGTGAGTGGCTCAGAGTAGATGCTGCATCCACACTTGCTGTTATCATTCTTAGAACATGAACGATTGGGTGCCCATCGCCAAGGAGTATGATCCACTCAAAGCGGGTAGCATCGATGGCACCGATGAAGACCCGCATGACCGCGCAGTCTGGAGGGCAATGCTGGCACGATACGTCCCCAACAAAGGTGTCATAGGAGACCCCCCTCCTCACCCTGTTTGTGGCCAGACTAAACTTGCAGACCAAGGAGGACAAATTAAAGGAAGTCTTTTCCCGCTATGGTGACATCCGGCGGCTTCGGCTGGTCAGGGACTTGGTCACAGGCTTTTCAAAGGGCTACGCCTTCATCGAATTCAAGGAGGAGCGTGCCGTGATCAAAGCTTACCGAGATGCTGATGGCCTGGTTATTGACCAGCATGAGATATTTGTGGACTACGAGCTGGAAAGAACTCTCAAAGGGTGGATCCCTCGGCGACTTGGAGGCGGTGGGGAAAAAGGAGTCTGTGGGCAACTGAGATTTGGGGGGACGGGACCGGCCTTTCGAAAACCTATTAACTTACCAGTCGTTAAAAACGACCTCTATAGAGAGGGAAAACGGGAAGGCGCGGGAGCGCTCTCGATCCCGAGAAAGACACTTGGGACTCGAGGACAAGGGATCGAGACCATGACAGGGGCCGGGAGAAGAGATGGCAAGAAGAGAGCCGCCCAGGGTGTGGCCCGAAAATGACTGGGAGAGAGAGAGGGACTTCAGAGACGACCGGGTCAAGGGGAGGGAGAAGAAGGATAGAGGCAAGTAGAGGCCCAACAGCAGACCCCAAAGTGAAGATACAGTGGAAGGGAGTGGAGGGTGGTTGTCTTTCAATGCAGCGTAAGTCTAATGGTTGAATAAAACGTACTGATGATCATGGGGTTTGGAATACTTTTCTTTCCCATCTGGAACTTCGGTTCAGGCTGATGTTATGAGTTTATCATCATCTTCACATAGTCTCTAAGGATATATTATTTAACAGGGTCGAGAAGCAATTTTGTAGTTACTGGTATCTGTACAGAGGGCATTTTCCTTTTTTTTTGAGACAGAGTCTCACTTTGTTGACAGGGCTGGAGTGCAGTGGCGCAATCTTGGCTCACTATAACCTCCGTCTCCTGGGTTCAAGTGATTCTCTTGCCTCAGCCTCCCCAGTAGTTGGGATTACTGGGATGTTCTTGTCAGGCCCGGCTGATTTTGTATTTTTAGTAGAGACGGGGCTTCACCATGTTGGTCAGGCTGATCTTCAACTCTTTTTTTTTTTTTTTTTTGAGACGGAGTTTCACTCTTGTTGCCCAGGCTGGAGTGGAATGGTGTGATCTTAGCTCACTGCAACCTCTACCTCCCTGGTTCAAGTGATTCTCCTGCCTCAGCCTCCCAGGTAGCTGGGATTACAGGCGCCCACTACTACACCTGGCTAATTTTTGTATTTTTAGTAGAGACAGAGTTTCTTTTTTTTAAGAGAGAGTCTCGCTCTGTTGCTCAGGCTGGAGTGCAGTAGCACAATAGCTTGCTGCAACCTCCACCTCCTGGTTCAAGCAATTCTCCTGTCTTAGCCTCCTGAATAGCTGGGACTGTGGGACCCCAGGTGCACGCACCACCACACCTGGCTAATTTTTTTTTTTTTTTTTTTTTTTAAAGACGGGGTCTCACCATGTTGGTCAGGCTGGTCATGAACTCCCGACCTCAGGTGATCCACCCGCCTTGGCCTCCAAAGTGCTTGGATTACAGGCGTGAGCCACCATGCCTGGCCAACTTTTTTTTTTGAGACAAAGTCTCATTCTGTTGGCCAGGCTGGAGTGCAATAATGGCATGATCTTGGCTCACTGCAACTTCTGCTTTCTGGGTTCAAGCAACTCTTCTGCCTCAGCCTCCTGAGTAGCTGGGACTACAGGCATGTGCCACCATGTCCGGCTAATTTTTTGTATTTTTAGTAGAGACGGGGTTTCACCTTGTTAGCCAGGATGGTCTCAATCTCCTGACCTCGTGATCCACCCGCCTCAGCCTCCCAAAGTGCTGGGATTATAGGCATGAGCCACCGTGCCCAGCAGTAGAGACAGGATTTCACCATGTTGGGTCAGGCTGATCTCCAATTCTTTTGAGACGGAGTTTCAGTCTTGTTGCCCAGGCTGGAGTGCAATGGCGTGATCTTGGCTCATTGCAACCTCTGCCTCCCTGGTTCAAGTGATTCTCCTGTCATAGCCTCCCAAATAGCTGGGATTATAGGCACCCACCACCACACCCGGCTAATTTTTGTATTTTTAGTAGAGATGGGGTTTCACCATGTTAGTTAGGCTGTTCTTGAACTCCTAACCTCAGGTGATGCACCCGCCTCAGCCTCCCAAAGTGCTGGGATTACAGGTGCGAGCCACCACTCCTGGCCCTGGTGTCCAACGGGCCAACGCTTGACCTCAAATGATCCACCCACCTCAGCTTCCCCAAGTGCTGGGATTACAGGCATGAGCCAGTGTGCCCGGCCAGAGGGCATTTGTAAGGAGCTAGTAGTATTCAAATTTAATTTGAAAGTAGAGAATTTGATTTTCTCCCATCTATTTGAAAGGATCCTCTTGAGTATGTGGCAAAAAGAGGTGATGACCTAATCCCACTCCTGTGAGTCCTGGGAGGAGGAACACTAACCTGGTCAGAATACATTGCTGAATTCAAATAAATATGGAATAGAAAAGTGAATCGAAGGAGAATGTCCAAAACCTTAATAGCAGAAGGCAGTGTGCACTGCCAGTCAGCATTCTTGAGCAAATGCACCTCCACCCTCACTCAAAATGCCGACTGCCTTTCTTCTTTTTTCTGGCTGACATTTAAAATTAAAAACCAAAGTTGCTGGGCTGTGATCTGTGGCAGTCTTCCAGGTTTTTGAAAAGATAAAGTTGGACAGAAGCGGCGGTGAAATGAAAATGAAGAATAAGGAATGGTCAGGATCAATGAAGGAATTACAGCTAGTTCTCGTGGACTGATTTTTCCTTTCTCTCCTGATTAGTCTCTGGTGTGCTCGAGAGCTGGATCTGCTGACCTTAACTTCTGAGGACTTTGAGGAAGTACCATACTGTTCAGATGATTTTCCAAAAAGTGACATTTAGCATGTTGATAAATGGCTGTCTTTGAAAGTTCATATTCTTAATAAGATGTTTCATGTAAGATAAATGATTTAGCAGGGCGTGGTGGCTCACGCCTGTCATCTCAGCACTTAGGGAGGCCGAGGCAGGTAGATCACAAGGTCAAGAGTTCAAGACCAGCCTGGCCAACATGGCGAAACCCTGTCTCTACTAAAAATACAAAAATTAGCTGGGCGTGGGGCAGGCGCCTGTAATCCTAGCCACTCTGGAGGCTGAGACAAGAGTCATTTGAACCTGGGAGGCGGAGGTTGCAGTGAGCCGAGATTGTGCCATTGTACTCCAGCCTGGGTGACAGGGTGAGACTCCATTTCAAAAAAAACAAAAAAACCCAAAATAAATGATTTTAATACAACCATTACTAGGTTTTTGCATAGGAGTATGAACCTCTCATGATGTTATATAGGGAACTGGACCAACCTGCCATGCCTTAAAATTGCTGTCAGCTATTAGAACAGTTTTAGAAAAATAGGCCCTTTCCTTTGTGAATTTCCAGTATAGAATTTTACTATTTCCCAGGTCTCAGAAAACACCCCTTGCAGGAAGCCTTTTTGATTTCAGTTACATTTCATTTACAAAGTGTTCCCTTATGATGGTACCAGAAATGTGTCATGGGCTAGGGTGGGTTGGTTCTCTAGAAAACAAGACTGCCTGCATTAGGGAAGCCATGTGAGATGCCATCAGGACGAAAAGCAAAGCCACTTGCAGTGTTTGTGTAGTCGTTAACTCTGAGAATCAGAACAAGGAGAGATCGAAAACTATGCACAGTCAGGCTGGGCGTGATGGCTCACGGCTATAATCCCAGCACTTTGGGAGGCTATGGCATGTGGGTCACTGGGAGCTCAGGAGTTTGAGACCAGCCTGGGCAACATGGTGAAAACCCATCTCTACAAAAAACACAAAAATTATCCCGGTGTTGGTGGTGCGTGCCTGTAGGCACCCCCTACTCAGGAGGCAGGCTGGAGAATTGCTTGAGCCCAGGAAGCAGAGGTTGCAGTGAGCTGAGATTGCACCACTGCACTCCAGCCCTGGTGACAGAGTGAGACCCTGTCTTAAAACAAAAAAACATGCACACTCAGACTCCAACCCTGTACATTTGGGCTTAGGGTTCTATGGGCTGTGGTGAATCTGAAAGAAAAACGATGGTACAGCTTCCATTGTAGGGACTGTGGCAGTCTCTGTGAACATGGCAGAGGCAAATCCTCTGACCTGGCAATTCTGCTTCTAGTTTATCCTGTAGACGTGTGTGTGTGTGTGAGTGAAAGTGTGCAACACTTTTTGAGAGTAAAGGATTGGAAGGAGCTACCTGTCCATCAGTGGGGCCTAGATAAACATTAATAAATATCACCTCCATATGATAGACCAGGGCATTGTAGGGTGTTCATGAGCACCTTCCTTGGTCTTTACCCATAGATGACAGTATCCTCTCTCCCTCTCCAGTTGTGACAACTAAAAATGTCTCCAGACTGTCAGATGTCCCCTGGGGGCCTCAGTTACCCATGGTTGAGAGCCACTGTCTTACGTACTGATACGGAGTTATTGCTAGAAATTTTTTTTTTTTTGAGGCAGGGTCTCACTCTGTCTCCCAGGCTAGAGTGCAGTTGTGTCATCACAGCTCACTGCAGCCTCGAACTCCTGGGCTGAAGGAAGCCTCCTATCTTAGCCTCCCAAGTAGCTGGGATCACAGGTGTGTGCCACCACACCCACCTATTTTTTTTGTTTTGAGACAGAGTCTTGCTCTGTTGCCAGGCACCAGGCTGGAGTGCAGTGGCGCGTTCTCGGCTCACTGCAGCCTCCGCCTCCGGGGTTCAAGCAATTCTCCTGCCTCAGCCTCCCAAGTAGCTGGGACTACAGGCGTGCGCCACCACGCCCAGCTAATTTTTGTATTTTTTAGTAGAGACGGGGTTTCACCATGTTGGCCAGGATGGTCTCGATCTCTTGACCTTGTGATCCACCCGCCTCGGCCTCCCAAAGTGCTGGGATTACAGGCATGAGCCATCATGCCCGGCCTATTTTTTGTGTGTGTGTTTTTTGTTATTGATTTTTTTCATAATTGTGTGTATAAACTTTCTGATGGATTGATTTTTCCTTTCTGTCTTGATTATATAGCCTCTGATTTGCTCAAGAGATGCATCTCCTGACTTATCAAAAGAGACATTGGCCGGCTGCAGTGGCTCATGCCTTTAATCCCAGCACTTTGGGAGGCCAAGGTGGGTGAATCACAAGGTCAAGAGTTCGAGACCAGCCTGTCCACATAGTGAAACGCTGTCTCAACAAAAATACAAAAATTAGCCGGCGGAGTGGCGGGTGTGTGTAGTCTCAGCTACTTGGGAGGCTGAGGCAGAATTGCTTGAACCCGGGAGGCAGAGGTTGCAGCAAGCTGAGATCACACCGCTACACTCCAGCCTGGGCGACAGACGGGGACTCAAGTCTCAAAAAAAAAAAAAAAAAGTGACATTTAGGTCAGGCACATTGGCTCACACCTGAATTCTCAACACTTTGTGAGGCGAGGTGCGAGGATCACTTGAGCCCAGGAGTTTGAGACCAGCTTGGGCAACAAAGCAAGACCTTTTTTCTACAAAAAATAACTAGCTGGGCATGGCGGTGCACATAGTAGAACCAGGTACTTGGGAGGCTGAGGTGGGAGGATTGCTTGAGCCCAGGAGTTCATGTCTGCAGGTCTGCAGTGAGCTCTGCTGGCACCACTGTACTCTAGCCTGGGTGACAGAGTGAGACCCTGTGTCTCGAAAGAAAAAGAAAGGGCCAGGCACAGTGGCTCATGCCTGTAATTCCAGCACTTCGGGAGGCCAAGGCGGGTGGCTCACTTGAGGCCAGGAGTTCACGACCAGGCTGGCCAACATGGTGAAACCCCGTCTCTACTTAAAGTACAAAAATTAGTCGGGTACGGTGGCACAAACTTGTAACCCCAACTACTTGGGAAGCTCAGGCATGAGAATTGCTTGATCCCAAGAGGCAGAGGTTGCAGTGAGTGGAGATGGTGGCACTGTACTCCGGCTTGGGTGACAGAGCAAGATTCTAACTCAAAAAAAAAAAAAAAAAAGTGACATTTAGTGTTTAGGAAAGATAACCAGAAACCTCGCAACATTAGTTACCTGTTGGAAGGGCAACAAAGGTGGACAGGGGTAGGAGAGGAATTTATCAGTATACCTGCTTCTATACTCTTTGAGAATAAATTCTAATAATTCTAATGGGCAGTCAGGTTTGAGAAGCACTGCTTTAAAGCAGCAGTAATTACCCTGTCTGATCTTTTTTTTTTCAGCAATCTGGAAGCAGGGTCCATTCTAGATTCTGCAAGTCCACCTGGTGCTTCCTTTCTTTCTCCTTCCTTTTTCTTCCTTCCTTCCTTTTTATTTTTCTTCCTCGCTTCCTTTCCTTCCTCCCTCTCCTTCTTCCTTCCTCTTTCCTTCCTTCTTTCTCTTTCTCCTTTCTTTCTTTTCTTTTTTCTTTTATTCTTTTCTTTTGATGAAGTTTCGCTCTGTCACCCAGGCTCGAGTGTAGTGGCACTGCAACCTCCGCCTCCTGGGTTCAAGTGATTCTCCTGTCTCAGCCTCCCGAGTAGCTGGGATTACAGGTGTGTACCACCAGGCCCGAGTGATTTTTCTGTATTTTTGCAGAGATGAGGTTTCTCCATGTTGGCCAGACTGGTCTCGAACTCTGGACCTCAAGGGATCTACCTGCCTTGGCCTCCCAAAGTGCTGGGATTGCAGGTGTGAGCCACTGCACCTGGCCTTGCCTAATGGCTTCTTAGCAAACTTCAGTAGAATGTGTAGAATGTGGCCCTGATAAACTTGAGTGCTGGTAGGAGGCGCTACCTCGCTCCATTTGTGAGCACCCAGCCCTATGCCCTGGATGCTTGGCGGGTGGAGAGAAGACTGTTATGTGGGTAAGCCTCCAACTTACCAGTTGCAGGCAGAGCATGTGGCTCTCTGCTGCTGCAGCCCTGTGTCAGTCAGACGTGTGGTTCCCAAGCCAGCTTCCCACCTAGCACCCGTGTTTGCTACAGCTCCCCCACCTGCCCTCCTGCATTGCCTAGGATCCCATGCCCTGCTTCAATCTGCTCTGGGACATTTGTCTTCTTTGCAGGGGACTAAGTATTTGACTTAATGAATCCTAAAAGGAGAAAAAAGATGTCAGGACAAAAAAGTGCACACAAGAAATGTTGCAACATCTCATCCTTAGCAACTTTGTTTGGTTAGTACTGCATAACTCACAGCAGATTCCAAGGGACCTGCCTTGAACATCGCTACATGCTCCAGGCATTGTCAGGAAAGTCGCCAGGGCTCCTGCAAACTTGTCTCCAGTCTGGGTGGGAGGACCATCATCTGTATTGTCTGTGGCTTTGTGTCTGAGTTGGCTACTCAGCCTGTGACTTCATACCCCTCGTCTGCCTGATGTATACATTCTGTGTAATACGTTACCATCACAGTTTCATGAATGTAACTAATGAAGATCTGTCCCCTCCTGCTGAACGATGTCACTGCTAATAAAACCTCTACACATAGCATTTTATACAAAGCAAGTCAAACAGCAATGATAGTGGCAAGTGATGTATTTGGCTTAAGGAAACGAGTTACTGAAGTTAACGCAAAAGTCTGGCCTCAGTTCGTGGGATTATTAAATATATATCCTAAGGGATCAGTCATCTATTATAAACGGTGATAGCCCTGGCTATAAATAAACATTTCTTTAGAGTTTGGCATCAGTTTTTCAATGTCCATCCTCAAATCAGCAGTCTGTTTGAGGGGTCAGTCTTCAGGGTGCGTCTGCACCGAGAGGCTTGAGGCAGCAGCGACCCCTGGTCTGAGTTCGGCTGCAGGCGCCGGTGGTGGGCAGTCCAGGCTGGAGGGTGGAGCTGGGCCAAGGTCACAGGTGCTGCAGGGCTTCCTGTCCTTGCTCTGTGTAACCGTCATCGCGGTGGTGTGCCCACTGTCCAAAGGACTCCTGGATGTGCACGTTTCTCTGCGTGTTGGCCAGGCGCTCTTATCTCGGGAGAAGAAGCTAAACCTTTGGAAGGGAAAGAAATACAGAAATGAGAGCTGACCCTTTGCTGTGCACTTTAGATTTTTTTGCAGTGCCGGAGACATACAGCAGCAAACTCAGAAGGGAGCAAATCAATTCAAAGTGTGAAAGGCAGTTGGGGGCACAGGTCAAAGTTATTCCAAGAAGCAGCGGGTATTCTGCATGTCACTTGGACACGGTACCTTGGAGGTCACGCGGTCTGGGCAAGGCATGCATGTTGATGTGATGTGTGAGGTGTCTTCCACCTTAGTCGCTATGGAGGATTTATCCCGTTACCAGTGGAAATAAAAAGCGACTGAAACAAATCATGGATTTCTTTAATTACCCTAATGACGCAGAGAAAGGAATACTTGAGAGCTGTGTGGAATGTGAGACGATTCTGTTGTAAACAGATGAGTATTTCTAACTTAAATAGTTCTGTACTTGTTTACTGTCAGGAAACTGTGGCCCAGATTTCATGGGCATTAGTGCTTAGGATGAGGCTAAAGGAAGCACGTAACAGAAACAAGACAATAAAAAATATATTATGGGCCTGGCGCGGTGGTTCACGCCTGTAACCCAAGCACCTTGGGAGGTCAAGGCAGGTGGATCACTTGAGGTCAGGAGTTTGAGACCAGCCTGGCCAACACAGTGAAACTCCATCTCTACTAAAAATATAAAAATTATTTGGGCATGGTAGCACACCCCTGTAATCCCAGCTACTTAGGAAGCTGAGGCAGGAGAATCGCTTGAGTCCGGGAGGCGGAGGTTGCAGTGAGCCAAGATCGCGCCACTGCACTCCAGCCTGGGCAACAGAAAGAGACTCTAACAAACTTAAAAAAAAAAAAAAAAAAAATATATATATATATATATATATATAAAACATAGTATGCATGGTTCTCTGATATGAAATTTGGGAGCATCAATTTGCACTTTCAAAAATGGATTTAATGGTGAAAGCCTTTAGAATGTATCACTGTGACCAGCTACAGAGCCACAATCTGGCCTCAGACTTTAACTAAGGTAGACCAAGAGGTCTTTTTAAAACAGCTGTGATTGTTGCTTATTGATCAGAGAGAACCATCAGGAACTTGCTGATGCCTGAAGGATAAAGGTAGAAGTCACAAGCATACTTGACTTTGTTACCATAGAAAAAATAAATAAAAACGAAAGAAAAAAGAGTCACAAGCAAAAAGCTTGCAAAGTAGTTTATTTTTATTTATTTATTATTATTATTTTTTTGAGATAGAGTTTCACTCTTGTTGCCCAGGCTGGAGTGCAATGGCACGATCTCGGCTCACTGCAACCTCTGCCTCCTGGGTTCAAGCGATTCTCCTGCCTCAGCCTCCTGAGTAGCTGGGATTATAGGCACCTGCCACACGCCCGGCTAATTTTTTGTATTTTTAGTAGAGACAGGGTTTCACCATGTTGGCCAGGCTGGTTTCAAACTCCTGACCTCAGGTGATCCACCCATCTCGGCCTCCCAAAGTGCTGGGATTACAGGTATGAGCCACCATGCCTGGCCAAAGTAGTCCATTTAAATCAAGGTCTGCTTTGACGTCATGTAAACAAACTAGGACCCTGGTCAGTGAACTTGAAGTTGGCCTACCTCGAGGAATTCCCCCTAAAACTTTCCTTTGATACTACCAGGCTCTATTAAGATTCCTTCTGTTGTCACCAAGTTTTACTTTTTTTTTTTTTTTTTTTTTGAGATGGAGTCTCACTCTGTCATCCAGGCTGGAGTACAGTGGCTCGATTTCAGCTCACTCCAGCCGTTGTTTCACGGGTTCAAGCGATTCTCCTGCCTCAGCCTCCCAAGCAGCTGGGATCACAGGTGCATGCCACTACGCCCAGCTAGCTAATTTTTTTGTATTTTTAGTAGAGATGGGGTTTCACCATGTTGGTCAGGCTGGTGTTGAACTCCTGACCAAATGAGCTGCCTGTCTCGGCCTCCCAAAATGCTGGGATTACAGCATGAGCTGCCATGCCTGGCAGTCACCAAGTTCTACTGAATTTTGGCTCTGAAATCGGTAAGAGATATCATATAATAGCTATGTTATGTTTCCTGGGAGGCAAGAATAGGAACAAAGCCACTGCGAAATCAAAGCTTCGGAGAAGCTATTTTTGGTTCCCTGTGTTCGCTGGTTGCTAGTGTTGCAGCCTCTAGAGTTTAAGTTTAACCACATCTGGGTGAAAACAGTTTCACTCTTCTGTGGTTACTGGATCCTACAATCACTTTTTACCAAGAATAAACTGATCTTTCATTGCAAAGCCACAGCAAGCCAAGTTTATCTGATGAAACTCTCCCTAGCAACTAAGATGCCTTTTCTCTATGACAGGTAAGTGTGCTGGTGAATAAAGGCACGATTCTCACACCGGGTTATTTGTGAGCTCTTTCCATAGGGTAATCCAGGCAATTAGCTGGCCAAAAATACAGCAGCCACACATCATAGTTACGCTTCACCTCTCCCTGACTCAAGTAAGCAGGAAAGCCACTTAGCACTTCTGACACAGAGAGAATCAAAACACTGTCCCTTCCTCTGCATTTCTTTTTAAAACAAGATCAAATGGCTGACTTGAGGATGGCTTGGGAAACAAAGCAGTTTAGAAAGCTACAGGGTGAACATTAAAAACAGCGTTAGTGTCACTCAGGAACCTCGGTAGGCGTTGATTACTCACCCGTCACTTAAGGACCGTCTTTACTGGATCATGGGCAAGGTGGTTTTAGAACAGAAACAGAAGAGACAAGAAGAATTATCGGTGAGGAACCAAGAATTCTGAGGCTTCGCTCGAGTGGACCAAGCGCAGCCAGTGGCACAGCTGAAATCACACTCAACATCCACTTCAAATGGAGCACGCGGGTGGCGGCCATGCAGCTTAAGTGGCCAGGGGGAGACAGGCCAGCCCCAGCAGTAACTGTAGCAGACATTCCAAGGGCACAGCTCAAACAAAACCCAAAACACACACAGTGCCTACAAGGGAAACAAGTCGTCGGACAGGCTGCAGTGCGGGGTCGTCTATTATCAGTCCAGCTGCTACCATGGGCATTATGGCTGTAAAGATCCTGGTTAGAAAAGTACAGATAGACACAGAAAAGATAAAAACGGGAGGCATGAAAAGAAAACGCTCTATGGACACCAGCGGAAGGGTTTGCTTAGGGTCTAAGTTAGGGGTTGAATTGTGTCCCCTGCCTCTAAATTCATTAAAAAAAATTTTTTTTGAGACATTGTTTTGCTCTTGTTGCCCAGGCTGGCGTACAGTGGCTCGTTGTCGGCTCACTGCAACCTCCACCTCCCAGGTTCAAGCGATTCTCCTGCCTCATCCTCCCGAGGAGCTGGGACTATAGGCATGCGTGACTCTGCTGGGCTAATTTTTGTGTTTTTAGTAGAGATGAGGTTTCCCTGTGTTGGCCTGGCTGGTCTTGAACTCCTGGCATCAACTCCTGATCCACCTGCCTTGGCCTCCCAAAGTGCTGGGGTGAGCCACCATGCCCGCCCAGGAGTTGGTGTCTTTGCTGAACCTTCTGGATGATTTCTCAGGATGATGTGGAGAAGCTGAGATGCCTTCTGCTAAGCGAATGGGCCCAACCCCCAGAGGCCAGGCTACTGGGCACAGTTAGCTTTCCAGGGGCTCCAAGCACACCATTTTGTACCCACCTTTGCCAGGACACCCAAAGAGGGTACCCATAAAGATACAGTCATTGTGTGGGAGGTGGCCTCAAACAGAGTGGGGACAGTTTGCCTGGAGACATGTTTGCCCACCAGGAATGCTGGACTTCATTTAGGGCCTTGGCAGGGGGTGACCAATGCTCGGGGCCTGGGACACCTGGAGTGTTCTGAGTTACTGCATCTGTGTGTCTCTCTTTGCATTTTTTGTTTCAGAGACAAGTCTTGCTTTGTTGCTCAGCTGGAGTGCAGTGGCGCAATCTGGGCTCACTGCAGCCTCGACCACCTGGACTCAAGAGATCTTCCTGCCTCAGTTTCCCTAGTAGCTGGGACTACAAGCGTGTGCCACCACGCCCAGCCAATTAAAAAAATTTTTTTTGTAGAGACAGGGTCTTGCTATAGTGCCCAGGCTCATCTCAAACTCCTGGCCTCAAGTGATTTCCCCCACCTTGGCCTCCCAAAGTGTTGGGATTACAAGCACGAGTCACTGCACCCGGCCCTGTCTGTGTCTTGCTGGGCTCACTGAGTGGGCAGCCCCTTCCCTTCCTATTCCAGGGGCTGCCCTGCAGAAGCTGCCTCCTCTAGAGGGACAGCCATTTCCATAAAAAGACTGACTTGTTTTGGCCAGAAGTTTGTCTTGAATACCCCGTAGCTGGTTTTAACTCCCCCCTCCCCGCCAAATATTTCTGGAAGACTCAAACCAAATGAAGTTCTAACAGTGGCATTTCAGGCAGTGTAATGGGCGGCTGTGAAGAAGCTATTCCTGGGCTGGAGCGAGGGGGGGTGGTGGGTGGGAGGACGCGGACAGAATGCACTGTCATTGCTACCCTTGGACACCTGGGTGGCCGCCCACTCCAAAGCCAGTCCTTCCGTTCCTTGAAGCCAGTTCTCATCCCTTGCTTCCCTGGTCCCCGATCTACACCCACCTGTCTTCCAATCTCCCGATAAGCCCCTGGCCCCGGCCCTGCAAAAGGCAGCTAGCTGTGTGTGCGTCCATGGGACCGTGACTGAGAGACAGGGACCACGCAAAGGGGGCGCTGGTGCCTGGTGTTCCCTGGGGATGAGGGTGAAGTCACTCCAGCACTCCCTCGTGACCTTCCTGGGCAGTGCCAGCCCGGCCTCTCTGGCCAGCAGCTGCTCAATCACAAACTATTCTTGGAACATCTTTGGGGCACACTGTTTTGACTGGTTCCCTTGTCCGGTTCAGTCTAGAAATGTGAAGTCTGACGCCTGTGACTCATGGTGCAATGCAGAGATAAGGGGCCCACCACCAGGGGCTCAAGTAGGGGAGCGGGAAAACAGCGGTGGGGGAGGTGGGGCAGAAAAGGCATGGGTTCAAATCTGAAGACAGCCTTCCCGGCAGTTTAATCTAAATGAGGTCAGTGGGCTTCTCCAGGCCTCAGTTCCCTCATCTGAGAAATGGGGGATAATTGTCTTAGCTCTGGGTCCCTACGGGATGGAGATACCTTAGTCCAATGCTCTAAGCTGCCAAAGCCCTGGAGCCCTCCTTGGTGGCTGTGAGTTGCTGAAGGAAGATGGGTGGGATAAACCAGTTAACAGTGTGAAGCAGAGCTGGAGAGCCGCCCTGAGCAGACCACGTGGCTAATACTCCCCTGAGGCAAGGGTGGGAGAGACCCAGCAGACCAGGTGGGTGCAGGAGGAATGAAGATGGAAGGGTGCTCAGAACCGCCTTGGGAATTGTTATTCCTTGCCCCAGCCCAGGGAACATCTGTCCCTGCCCAGGTTCCTCCCAGCCTCTGGACTCACAGCCGCACTGATACAGCTTCTAGCCAGGAGTAGAGGTGGACAAAGGCAAACAGTGGCCTGCAGTGGTCAAAAGCCCTTTGTGCCAGTTTGCTCTCCCAGTTATCCCCCAGCAGGTGGGGCTGGCACAGGACTGGCCACCTGCACCCTGTGGATGGGAGATTCTGGTCTCGCTCACTGTCTCGCTCTCTCTCGGGCTCCCTGATGCCAGCTGCTATCCTCACCAGGCTCAGAGCCCCACATTTTCATGAGCAACCAGAAGCCAACCTAAGCGGGGGAAGAGCTCTGAAAACAGGGCCCCAGGGTCCTTTCTGGAACAACCTGGAAAAGAAGGCCAGACACTACAGCCTATTCAGGTGTGCGTAGAAGAACTAGTGAAAAGATCCGTTGGTTAATTCTGATAATCTTCCTCTGGATTTCACCCAATACGAAATTTGCAAAGCCAACTTAATTGTCTGTTTAGAGAAAGGGGGGCCAGAGTAGAAAATCACAGTCAGAAGAAAAACCCGGCTCTGGAAGGAATTTTTAGAATTACATATGACCGTGGGTGCCAGAGGCTCTGTGAATGCAGCACATTGGAAGTGAAGTGCTAGAAAGGCTGATTCTTTTTTGAGATAGAATCTTGCTCTGTTGTCCAGGCTTGAGTGCAGTGGTGTGATCTCAGCTCACTGCAACCTCTGCCTCTTGAGTTCAAACAATTCTCCTGCCTCAGCCTCCTGAGTAGCTAAGATTAGAGGCACCTGCCACCACACCTTGCTAATTTTTTTTGTATTGTTAGTAGAGACACGGTTTCACCGTGTTGGCCAGGCTGGTCTTGAACTCCTGACCTCAAGTGATCTGCCCGCCTCGGCCTCCCGAAGTGCTGGGATTACAGGCCACTGCACCTAGCCTCCAAATTTGTTTTCTTAGGTTACTTTGAGTTGAGTTTCAATTGCAAATGGAAGGTTACTACTGAATCCATGATGAAAATGGTGTTTGGTCTAGAGGAAGCTTTTCCGGCACCATGCTTCTTCCCTAGGAAATGTTTGTCTCTAACCAGAACTGGGGCCGCACTCCCTCCCCAATGCATCAGGGACCTGGAGAAGTTCCTAAGCAGCCTGAACCAAGCTGGAAGGGAGCCTGTACCCTCTAGGGAGCCATCATCCATTCCTGTGGCCAACAAGGCCCAGGATTTGAACAAGGCACCATTTTCTCCTTTTTTTTTTTCTTTTTTTTTTTTTGAGATGGAGTCTTGCTCTGTAGCCCAGGCTGGAGTGCAGTGGCATGATCTCAGCTCACTGCAACCTCTGCCTCTCAGGTCCTGGTTCAAGCAGTTCTTCTATCTCAGCCTCCCAAGTAGCTGAGATTATAGGCCCGAGCCACCACGCCCAGCTAATTTTTGTATTTTTAGTAGAGACGGGGTTTCACCACATTGGCCAGTCTGATCTCGAACTCCTGACCTCGTGATCTGCCCACCTCAGCCTCCCAAAGTGCTGTGATTACAGGCGTCAGCCACCGCACCCGGCCTTCTCTTTTTCTTTAGAGACACGGCCTGGCTCTGTGATCCCCAGGTGGGAGTGCAGTGGCGTGATCCTGCCTCACTGCGGCCTTGATCTTCTGTGTTCAAGCCATCCTCTCACCTCAGCCTCCTGAGTAGCTGGGACTACAGGCACACACCACCACATCTGGCTAATTTTAAAAGTTTTTGTAGAGACAGGGTCTCACTATGTGGCCCAGGCTGGTGTCAAACATCTGGCTTCAAGCGATCCTCCTGCCTTAGCCTCTCAGAGTGCTGGGATTACAGGTGTGAGCTGCCACGTCCAGCCAAGGGCACCATTTTCTTTCTTTTTATCCCTCTCTCTCTTTTTTTTTTTTGAGACAGAGTTTCGCTCTGTCACCCTAGCTGGAGTGCAGTGGCACAATCCTGGCTCTGTCACCCTAGCTGGAGTGCAGTGGCACAATCCTGGCTCTGTCACCCTAGCTGGAGTGCAGTGGCACAATCCTGGCTCTGTCACCCTAGCTGGAGTGCAGTGGCACAATCCTGGCTCTGTCACCCTAGCTGGAGTGCAGTGGCACAATCTTGCCACAATCTGCAGTGGCAGCCTCAACCTCCTGGGCTTAAGCAATCCTCCCACTTCAGCCTCTGGAGTAGCTGAGACCACAGGTGCATGCTACCATACCCAGCTAATTTTTGTATTTTTTTGTAAAGGGGTGGTTTTGCCATGTTCCCCAGGTTGGTCTTGAACTCCTGAGCTCAAATGATTCTCTGCTTCCCAAAGTGCTGGGATTTCAGGTGTTAGCCGCTGCACCCAGCCCCAAGGGCACCATTTTCTAAGAGGAGAGGGCCCAGCAGTTAGAAACCTGCACGGTTCTGCATCGTCAACTCACAGGGCAAGAACTAACCAAGAATTTCCACACATAACTGGATTTTAGAGGTTGGGGCATATGGGTAACACTCTAGTTCCTCTCCCTACACAATCCGTCTGGCTTTCCAACCCACATGCCCTGTTTTCACAAAGTTTCTTCTGGGTTTTGGAGGAAAGAACTGAAGCCTCTTCGGTAATAAGCCTTGGATAGCACTGGAAGACAGGCCCAGGGCCTGGAAGACCCTGTGAGGGGAGAGAATGCAGCTCCGACACGGCAAGCACAAGGCTGACTTGCACAGGGTGCACACTGTGGACTCTGGGGCCAGGTTGCCTGGGTTTGAGCCCTGGCTCTGCCTCTTAGTAGCTGAATGACCCTAGGCAGGTGCCTCCATTTCCTTAACTATAAAACAAGAATGATGACGCTTCCACCCCACACCACCACGGTGAGGACTCAGTGAGATGCTGTGTGGCAACGGGACCCAGCACATGTTAGCGTCTTAGTAGATACCGTCTAACAAGACCAGAGGTGTTAACCCTTTATCTGAAGAACTTTAGGGGTCCATGAACCTCCTGAAATTATACAAAAATTTTACATATTTCTCTGGGGGAAATTTCAGGAGGTTTCGTGAGAATCTCAAAGGAATCTGTTGATGCCAAGAACCAGTGAAGTAGCTTAAGGGCTAGTTGAGGGCAGGGACCAGGTCACTCTTTTTGGGGGGTTCTCCTGCAGCAACCAAGGCCTGACTTTGCATGTATTATGCAGTCATCATGAATGCTTCATGGACAGAGGGCTCCATGGGTGAGCCATGGGAGAAATGCACTGATGAGGAGGACTCAGGGCCGCTCCACATCTCAGAGCTGAGGCCTCAAGTCCTTAAGATGCACAAACCACCCCCACCTCCCTACCCTTATTTCCTGTCGTCAAAGGCCAGAGATGCACCCCACCCCGCTGAAACACACTCAAGCAAGCTCCTGAGTACCAGCCACTGGCCCAAGCCTCTCCCCCTCTTGCCTCCCACACTCCCCCAAACCTCTCTGCCCAGAAACCCCCAGGAGGAACTCAGCATTCAGGAAAGGAGACAAACTCAAAGTTGGGGGCCAGGCCAAACATCTCAGCAGGACGTGGTTAGTGACAAGCCTGGCCCTGGGAGCAGGTGCCCAGGAGGAGAAGTCAAAGGGCACGTGAACCTCCAGGTCAGCCGAGCACAAAAGCCGGCAGCGCATGACTTACAGTCGCTTGATGCCTGACTCTGGCTGGGGGGGATGTCCTCGGGTGGGCGATGGGTGGAGGCTGGGGTATTCGATTTTCCTCTTCCATTTCTTCACTGGAAGGAGATGAGAGGCATAAGATAAAGAGTCAAAAGTTCCTTAAGAACTGGACCATTCCAGAAGAGAACTGTCTGATGGTCTGAGATGCTTAGTGGGGGACCTGCATCTCTATTTCCAGTTTATTCTAAAGAGTCCAGCCGAACAGAACCAGTCCCCATTTCCTGTCCTTACAAATACCTCCCTATCTCTGCACCTTTGTGGTTTCTTCTACCCAGAATATGCCTGTTACCTCTCAGCATCTCCCATATCTAAATACTATCCCATCCTTTCAGGAAGGCCCAGTTCAAATGCTGCCTCCTCCAGGAGGCCTTCCGATTTCTACTCCATCTGCAAACTAGAAGTGATCTCTCCCACTCTCCTATCTTTTTTTTTTTTTTTTTTGAGACAGGGTCTCATTCTGTTGCCCAGGCTGGAGTGCAGTGGTGCAAACATAGCTCACTGCAGCCTTGACCCTGGGCTGCAGTGATCCTCGTGCTTCAGCCTCCCGAGTGGCTGGGACTACAGGGTGAGCCACCACGCCTGGCTAAGTTTTTACAATTTTTGTGTAGAGATGGGGGGGTCCCACTATGTTGCCCAGGCTGGTTTTGAGCTCCTGGGTTCAAGTGATCCACCTACCTTGGCCTCCCATGCTGGGATGACAGACGCCTGGCCTCTCCCATCTTTGAACATCTAGTGTACGGTCAGTAAACCTTTCAATACAAATGTGTGGTGCTGTATTTTCTCTGCATCTCTTATCTTCCCCACTGGAGCAGGGACCACCTCTGGTGCATGGGTCCTTCCTTCCAGCTTTATATTCAACAGATATTTCTTGTGCACCTACTGTGTGCCAAGCTCCATTCTTGCTGGGAACTTAGCCATGGACAAGATAAAGAATACTTCTGGTCTCATGTGGAAACCAACAATAAAACAAGCATGAGACTGAACAGGATAACATAGGAGGTGAAAGGGCCGCAAAGACAGTAACATTGGGTCAGGTTTCATTCATTCATTCATGTATTCATTTTAAAAGAGATGAGGGCCGGGTGCAGTGGCTCACGCCTGTAATACCAGCACTTTAGGAGGCCGAGGCGGGTGGATCACGAGGTCAAGAAATCGAGACCATCCTGGCCAATATGGTAAAACCCCATCTCTACCAAAATACAAAAATTAGCTGGGCATGGTGGTGCGCGCCTGTAGTCCCAGCTACTCGGGAGGCTGAGGCAGAAGAATTGCTTGAACCCAGGAGGCAGAGGTTGCAGTGAGCTGAGATTGCGCCACTGCACTACAGCCTGGTGCCTGGCGACAGAACAAGAATGTCTCAAAAAAAAAAAAAAAAAGAAAGAAAGAGATGAGGTCTCGCTTTGTTGCCTAGGCTAGTCTCAAATGCCTGGGCTCAAGAGTTTGCAAAAAGGGTTGTATCTAAGTACTTTAGGCCAGAGAGGGTACCCAAAAAGGACACTGACGACATGCTTGTCTTCCAGGGAGTAAGAAGAAACTCTGTACAGAAACTCTGGCTAACGGAGGTCAGGAGCCAGCTGGCAGTCCGGTCCCCGGGCCCTCACCTCTTGTAGTAAGCCAGCTCCTCCTGCAGCAAAAACACCTTGGACTTGAGCTCGTTCCTCTCATGCAGCACATCCCGCAGCTCCTGCAGGGTGAACCGGGGCGGTTGGGGTCCTTGAGATCCATGGCCACCTTCTCCGCATCAGAGACGCTCTCCTCTCCAACTGGCTCTGTCTGGAGGAGGCAGAGAGATGCTGCTAATGAATTCTTGGCAGCCACCACCGGCACCCACTCTCTATCCTAAGGAGCCCGAATTCTCCCCCTCCCGGGGCGCCAGCAGCCTGCTGAGGGTGCTATTTTCAGCACCCCGCAGGCGGCCCCTCTCACGTTCCGTACAGTTTCCCTCTGGAGGTGGAAGCCAGCGGCCACCTGTTCATTGTTCGCCTTCCCAATAGCCGAGCCCACAGTCCCCGCACCTCCCCACCGACTCGGGGTTTCAATACAAACAACATGACAAGGCGTCCAGGGAGAAGCTGTCGCATCTCCCCTGCCACCACCCTCGCGCACCTCCCCTGCCACCACCCTCGCGCACCTGCTGCTTCCCCCTTTCCCAGGCCTCCTTTCATCTCCTTACTAAGACCACTGCTAATTTGGCCAGAGTGGTTGGAATCTCAGCCTACATACGATTCTCCATTGCTTTTTCATTTGACAGTCATTTCCATTTCCCCCATTTATTACGGGGCTTCTGGTGAAGCCCTTTCTTCCCCCAGCGGCTTTGGGTATCTGGAGTTCAGTGGCAGCCTGGCGGGGGTGCACACTTGGCCATTCCTCTGTGATGCGGGTGACAGATCCCAACATCATGCTAAGTCACCCGCCCCAGGTCACGCCCACACCCATCCTCTCACCTTCCTGCACAGCAGAGGAGCCTTTTTACAAAACCGTGGTAAAATATACGTAACATAAAATGTACCATTTGAACCTTTTAAAGTGAACAGTTCAGCGGTGGCATTTAGTATACTCGCATGTCACACAACCACCACCTCTGTCCAGTTCCAGAACATTCTCTTCACACCGAAAGGAAAACACGTACTTATTTTATTTTTTCTGAGATGGAGCTTCACTGTCACCCAGGCTGGAGTGCAGTGGTATGATCTCAGCTAACTGGAATCTCCACCTCTCGGGTTCAAAAGATTCCTGTGACTCAACCTCCTGAGTAGCTGGGATGATTACAGGTGTGTGCTGTCACACCAGGCTTTTTTTTTTTTTTTTTTTTGAGACAGAATCTCACTCTGTCACCCAGGCTGGAGTGCAGTGGCACAATCTCAGCTTACTGCAGACTCCACCTCCTGGGTTCAAGCCATTCTCCTGCCTCAGCCTCCCAAGTAGCTGGGATTACAGGCACCTGCCACCATGCCGAGCTACTTTTTGTATTTTTAGTAGAGATGGGGTTTCACCATGTTGGCTAGGCTGGTCTTGAACTCCTGACCTCAGGTGATCTGACCACCTCGGCCTCTCCAAGTGCACAGGCATGAGCCGCTACGCCTGGCCCACTTCACTCCTTTTGATGGCTGAGTGATATTCCACTGGACATATGTGCCACACTGTGCATATCCATTCTTTAGCTGATGGACATCTGGGTGGTTTCCACCCTTTGGCTAATGTGAATAATGATGCTAAGAAATGTATTGTGTGGACACCTGTCTTCAGTTCTTTTGGGCATATACCTAGGAGTGGGATCACTGGGCCATATGCTAATTCTATGTTCAACTTTTTGAGGAGCTGTCAAACGTTTCCCACAGCAGCTGCACTATTTTACAGTCCCACCAGAAATGCACGAGGCTTCCAATTTCTCTACATTCTTGCCAACATTTATTTTCCCTTTTTTTTTGATCACAAGGAAGCTTTTACAAGTCAGCCAGTCAATCTACAGGTAGCTCCACACTCTCAAGGAAATGGAGTGTCCCCAATACCCCTGAGCCACCAATGTCCCATGACCAACCAGGAGTGGACAGAGGTCAGGACAGAAGTGAAAAAGCTCCAGAACGGAGAAAGGGAGAGGGAAATAGACCACCCTCCCCACCTCAAGAAAAACAACACAGGCCTGGCATAGTGGCTCACATTTATAATTCTAGCACTTTGGGAGGCTGAGGCAGGAGGATCACTAGAGCCCGGGAGTTTCAGACCAGCCTGGGCAACACAGTGAGACCTCATGTCTACAAACAGGAAAAGAAAATTAGCTGGGCATGGTGGCTTGCCCCTGTAGTCCCAGTTACGTGGGGAGGCTGAGGCAGGAGGATCGCTTGAGCCCAGGAAGTGGAGGCTACAGTGAGCCAAGATAGTGCCACTGCACTTAAGGCAGTGTCTCCAACAAAGTGAGACCCTGTCTCAAAAAAAAAAAAACAAAGAAAGACCCCACAGCAGCACCGACCAGGAAAAGGGGACCACCTCCAACTGGGGATGTGCCCCGGACAGGAGGCTGAGGGATTCCAGAAGGCAGAGCCGAAATGCTTCACACCCCGGGAGAGGCTGCAACCGGCTGTTTTGGGAAAGGACGCGTGAAAGGAGACACCACCCACTCCTGGGGCACGTCAGGTGACAGCAGACCACACAGCAGGCCTGGGTGCGGGAGCAAGTTGACCCTGCCCAGCCTTGGGGTCGGAGTCAGCACGGGGCAGCAGAGGGCAGTTTCTGGCATCTTCCATGCAGCCAGAAACTGAAATCTGACCCAGGCTGCCCTCGCAAGCTGTCAGGGCAGCTGAGGGGCTTCTTCCTGCCCAAGAACAAGGGGAGGAAATGCTGGAGGATTTAATTTCCAAAGAGAGTATTCTAGGCGTCTGCTGATGCCACAACTTTAGATGGGCTGTGTCCTCAGAGGACATCTTCAACATCTGACCTCCTCTGCAGCACCTCGCGGGACGCTCCGGGAAGCACCCGGCAGCCCTACACTCCGTGTCTCTACCCAAGACCACATACAGCAGGAGACGGACATGCGGCCGGCATTCTACCGCGCCAGTTCCCCCTCTGCCTGGCCCAGCTTTACTAAGGAGCAACCACGGACATCTAGTTACCCAACATTTCCTGAGCGCTAACTTTGTGCCATGCCGGCCGCAGAGCTCAGCCCTGGGAACAGATTCAGATAGATGGGGCTAAGAGAAGATACACATAAAGAGAAACTTACGGCTGGGCGCAGTGGCTTACCCCTGTAATCCCAGCACTTTGGGAGGCTGAGGTGGGTGGATCATCTGAGGTCAGGAGTTCGAGACCAGCCTGGCTAACATGGTGAAACCCTATCTCTACTAAAAATACAAAATTAGCCAGGCCTGATGGTGCATGCCTGTAATCCCAGCTACTCGGTAGGCTGAGGCAGGGGGAATCGCTTGAACTCGAGAGGTGGAGGTTGCAGTGAACCAAGATCACACCATTGCACTCCAGCCTGGGCGACAAGAGCAAAACTCTGTCTCAAAAAAAAAAAAAAAAAAAAGCCGGGCAAGTTGGCTCACACCTGTAATCCCAGCACTTTGGGAGGCTGAGGTAGGTGGATCATGACGTCCAGAGTTCAAGACCAGCCTAGCCAACATGGTGAAACCCCGTCTCTACTAATATGAAAAATTAGACAGGCGTGGTGGCAGGTGCTTGTAATCTCAGCTACTTGGGAGGCTGAGGCAGGAGAATCTCTTGAACCTGGGAGGCGGAGGTTGCAATGAGCCCAGATGGCAACACAGCACTCCAGCCTGGGCAACAGAGCGAGACTCTGTCTCAAAAAAAGAAAAAAAGGAAACGTACAAGGTGGCCTAATAAAAGAAGTGCACAGACATCAAATCTAACTGAAGAGAATCGCGGAAGATGTTAGTTAGATGTGGTCTCTATGCATGGGGTCTTGATGAATGTGTAAGAGTTCACCAGGAACTCTGGGCATTAGTTGCATAGACAAGAGGTTGCAAACTAAGCCCTTAGATCATCCCAGTGCCCCGGCCCACGTTTGGCCCTCACCGTGTTCTAAAACTCTGTTGAATTAGCTGCCAGCTCTTTCAGATCAGGAAACTTCATACTGAAGTCTGGGTTTTGGGCTTCCTTTGGAAAGTGCACTGGAAGAAACGGGCCCCACAGGGCCCGCTGGCAACCCTGGGCTGGTTCCGGGCAGCAGCCGCTCCCTTTTCCATCCCATTTCTCCTCCTGCCTGGACCCCGCAGGCAGCAGTGGCCCCTGCTGTGGACCCAGACCCCCAGTTTCCTCTAGCCCCTTCCTCCCCAGACAACTCGGGTCCTGCCTTTCATAGCAGGCCAGGGCCTCGCTTCTGCGTGTCTGGGAGGGACCATCTGACAGCCGTCCCCACTCCCTGGGGAAGAGCAGAGGCCTTGAGGGCACTCCCAAACCCTCTACCTCTTGAGAGGCCTCTGGGCAAAGCCACCCACTCCTCTGGGCTTTCATCTCCCCATCTAGCCCTCAATAACCCAGAAATATCTCCAAGGGCCCTTCCCCACCCAGGTACCTGGGGGATTTCTGTGAACACACACTTTCAAAACCACAGGAATTTCCTGCTCACCCCTAGTGGGTTTTACTTGCCCAAGACATCGAAGGGCTTCCTTAGAACCTGAGTTGTTTTTTTTCTGGGAAAGGGGACAGCTCATTTTTGGGGGAGGAATGACCTGATTCTTTAGAGCCTGGGGAAATCCCAGCAAAGTATGCAAAAGTGCTTACTGTCTTTTTTTTCATATTTCTTGTATTAGATATGGGGTCTCACTTTGTTGCCCAGGCTGGTTTTGGACTCCCGTGCTTAAGCAATCTTCCTGGCTCAGCCTCCCAAAGTGCTGGGATTACAGGCGTGAGCCACTGTGTCTGGTCCCAAAGTCCTGACTTTCTTTTGTTTTTTTTCTTGTGAGACAGAGTCTCACTCTGTCGCCAGGCTGGAGTGCAGTGGCGTGATCTTGGCTCACTGCAACCTCCGCCTCCCGTGTTCAAGCAATTCTCCTGTCTCAGCCTCCTGAGTAGCTGGGCTCACAGGCGTGCACCACCACACCCAGCTAATTTTTGTATTTTTAGTAGAGACCGGGTTTCACCATGTTGGTCAGGCTGGTTTCAAACTCCTGGCCTTGTGATCCTCCCACCTTGGCCTCCCAAAGTGCTGGGATTACAGGCGTGAGCCCCTGAGCCTGGCCTGACTTCTAATACTATTGCCTGAAAGTGCAGGCAGGACAGCTCGGGGCTCTAACTTCTCCAGAGGCCACCAGGCAGTGACCGCAGCGCCACGACCAGTTCAGACCGAGAGGGAGTAAGGAGGCTCTTTCCAAGATGCAATCGAGCTCCACCGGTGTGGTCCTCCTAGGCTTACTCCATGAGGGCCCCGGAGGCAGCTCGGGTTATTTTCTGTGGGTTATCTGCTCATCCCTGGAGGCACTTTGGGCACAGCTTCAAAGAGATACCCTGAGGGCTTAGCTGCTTCCCAGGAGGGCCCAAGAGACCAACTAACAAGCCATGGGCTGTCCAGAGGCCTTAGGGAGGCAGCATCCTGGGCCAGGACCTCCATCCTGAGGCCTTGGGAATGCTCCTTGCTGCCTGGGTGCATCGAAGCACCCTGCCCTCCCACGGCAGCACCCTCGCAGTACTTCTGAGCAACCCCTGGCCCAGCCATGGGAATGACTGTGCGCTGGTCACGTTTGGCACCTCCAGGCCTAGCATAAATTCAATGCATAAATTCTGCCCATCTTTCAGCCGGCATAAGCCTGTCTGCTTTCCCTATGAAGGCAGCCTGCACTCTACAAAACGAAAACAAAACCTGTTACGAAATCAAAATGTGTGGTTGGGCAGGGTGGCTTACGCCTCTAATCCCAGCACTTTGGGAGGCCGAGGCGGGTGGATCATTTGAGGTCAGGAATTTGAGACCAGCCTGGGCAACACGGGGAAACCCCATCTCTACTGAAAATACAAAATTTAGCCGGTCGTGGTGACGCATGCGTATTGTCCCAGCTACTCAGGAGGCTGAGGTAGAACAGCTTGAACCCGGGAGGTGGAGGTTGCAGTGAGCCGAGATCGTGCCACTGCACTCCAGCCTGGGACTGAGTGAGACCCCTGTCTCAAAAGGGTTTTTTTTGGAGACAGGGTCTCACTCTATCACCTATCTATCAAGGCAGGAAACCTTGAGATGAATATGAAGACCTGGATTAACGAGAAAACACGCTAAGTGAAAGAAGCCAGGCAGGACCGCTGTTGTAGGAGCTGCTGACGCAATGTCCCGAACAGGTGAAAACACAGAGGGAAACAGCCTGGTGGGGGCCAGGGGCTGGTGGGGGAGGCAGCTAGCGCAGGAGCAGGGGTTTCTGATGGGGGTGATGGAGATGTTCTGGACATTGGTGATGGGCACACAGTGGCTGAAGTGCATGGCATACGAATTCTATCTCAATAAGGAAGTTATAAAAATAGGAAGAGCCTTGTCTCCCTGGCGATCACACTGCAATGGACAGTGAGGCAGCTCAGAAAGAACTGCGTAGCAATGATGAGACAGAGTCCTGTCTAGCTCTGCAACCCTCCATAGCTCCCATGTCCCCCAAATCCTGCCCTGGGACGAACCCCTGACCCCAGCCACATGCTGCACTTTCTCCAGCCTGGTTCACTGTTCCTCCTGCCTGGAATGACCTGACCACAGTCCACCCTGGGACACACTACCCATCCCACAGGACCCGGCCCAATGCCTTGGAGCTCTGTCCTGACCCTGCCTCTTTTTTTTTTGAGATGGAGTCTCGCTCTGTCGTCCAGGCTGGAGTACAGTGGCGCGATCTCAGCTCGCTGCAACCTCCGCCTCCCGAGTTCAAGTGATTCTCCTGCCTCAGCCTCCTGAGTAGATGGGATTACAGGCATGTGCCACCACGTGGCCCAGCTAATTTTTGTATTTTAATAGAGATGGGGTTTCACCATGTCGGCCAGGCTGGTCTTTAACTCCTGACCTCAGGTGATCTGTCCACCTCGGCAGGGATTACAGATCTGAGCCACCGCACCCAGCCCCTCCCTCTGATCTTATAGTTCTCTCTCCCAGCTGCACGAACAGTGGACCTACTGAGTCAAGTCAAGCTCATTCCCCCTCATTTGTCAGATTGTGAAACTCACCACCAGAGAGATGGACGGGCCCAGGTCACACGGCAGCAAATGGTGAAGCCACGGCAACCTGCAGCTCCCTGTGTGACTGACAAGCATCCTGAACTCACACAGCTCCGAGGGATGGTCTGAACCCAGCAAAGCCACCCCAAGCCTGGGAAAGTGCCTGCCAAGCAGCCCTGCAGGTTGGAGTTACCGCAGCCAATTTTACTCCGTCATTTCTTCCCCGCCCCATCGGCCGCTGGACAGGGAAGCTGAATCCGACAGGCAGCTGAGCCAAGGAGGTGTGAAATGTTCCTCTCCTTGTTGCTGAAGAGACCTGGAGCAGAGCTGGGAGTCTTGACGTTCTTGAGACCCGGGTTTGGGCCAGGCCCTGCCTGGCCAGGAGACAGGCCTGAGCCCTCCCAGGGCTTGAAGGTTGGAAAGGGCACACTGGGAGCAAGGGGCGGGGGTGGGTAGAGGTGGTGACCACCCTGCGCTCAGCCTGGAGGTTATGTCTTTGGTACCTCATCGCCTCCATCCCCTGCCATGGATTGAGTTCAGCCCTCACCTTCTCATCTGGGTTATTGCAAAGGGCTCCTGACAACCATGTGTGCCATGAGCTCCTTCCCTGTCCTCCAGTGAAAGAGCTGAGCGTTATCGCGTGCCCGCTCAACCCCTGCGAGGGACCTGCACCCCACTGCTCAGAACTCAGTGTGGTCCCTCGGTGCCGACTCCCCAGCCTTGGAGACGACAGCTGTTGTCTCTGCCTGGCCTTTATCCTCCCCTCAGGTCTTTGGCCTAAGTCACCGCCCTTCTCCTCTGGAGAAAGACCCTCCTCCCACTTTTAGTCCATGTGGCATGGGTCGCAGCCATGTAACTCGGGAATAAACATGCACATTCCAGGTCTCTGGCCACAGCAGTTGGTGCACTGATGGGCCCATGAGGATTCCCTGAGGCTTTTGCTGGGACTCTAGAGAAAGAGGCCATTTCTTTCCACTGGGGTTGCCATGCTGGTCAAATTCTAGTGGCGACTGTATGGCAAGAGCCTGGCTGAGAATGGCAACAGCACAGAGGGAAGCAGGGCCCGAGAAGGTTGGAGCCACATTCCTGAGAGCAGCTCGTGAGCACCTGGAGCCAGCTGTACCTGAAGCCACCCCTAACTCAGAGCTTTTAGTTACATAATCAATAAATTCCTCTTTTCTCTCTTAAACATTTTTTTTTTTTTTTGAGACAGAGTCTCACTCTGTCACCCAGGCTGGAGTGCAGTGGTGCGATCTCAGCTAACGGTAACCTCTTCCTCCCGGGTTCAAGGAATTCTCCTGCCTCAGCCTCCTGAGTAGCTGAGATTACAGGCCCACATCACCATGCCTGGCTAATTTTTGTATTTTTAATACAGACAGGGTTTTGCCATGTTGGCCAGGCTGGTCTCAAACTCCTGCCTCAGCCTCCCAAAGTGGTGGGATTACAGGCATAAGCCACTGCATCCGGCTCCCTCTTAAACCATTTTAATTTAGGCTTAAGTGATTTTTAGCTCCAAGCAGCTCCTAACTGCTCCCTTTTTTATTTTTATTTTTGAGATGGAGCCTCACTCTGTCACCCAGGCTGGAGTGTAGTCGCGTGATCTCGGCTCATTGCAACCTCTGCCTCCCAGGTTCAAGCGATTCTCCTGTCCCAGTCCCCAGATTAGCTGGGATTACAGGCGCGTGCCACCACGCCAGACTACTTTTTTGTATTTTTAATAGAGATGGGGTTTCTCTGTATTAGCCAGGCTGGTCTCGAACTCCTGACCTCAGGTGATCCGCCCACGTTGGCCTCCCAAAGTGCTGGGATTACAGGTGTGCGCCACCGTGCCCGGCAACTGCTCCTTTTTAAGACTTTTCTCTCTGACCTTCCTCATCTG
The DNA here is from genome assembly GCA_036589455.1 of Ateles fusciceps. NCBI lineage: Eukaryota > Metazoa > Chordata > Mammalia > Primates > Atelidae > Ateles > Ateles fusciceps. The sequence continues at coordinate 3,408,621 of JAZHEH010002317.1, read as the reverse complement.
TATCCCAGATGCCCGTCCTACAGAAAACCTGGAAGTGACTCACTCAAATTCACAGGATACTTAATGACTGTGCTGGGACTTGAACCCACCTGACTGCGAGCTTGTCTGTCCCCACCTCCCCTACCTGTAACTCAGTTTACCAGCACAGCATCTGCAAACCTTCAAGAGTTCATAAACATCTGCTGGGAGAAAAGCAAGCCTGAGGGGGTCCCTAAAGTTCACTCTACTCTTCTGAAACTGCCGTCTCCATTTTCCACATTACCTGTCAAAGTCTTCGCACTGTTAACACTGACACCTGGCTTAACCAACAGCCCTTCAAGCCCGCATCCCCACCTCTGCCAGGATGAACAATCTCACCCTCTGTGTTCCTGGCACAGCCCTTCAAGCCCGCATCCCCACCTCTGCCAGGATGAACAATCTCACCCTCTGTGTTTCTGGCACAGCCCTTCAAGCCCGCATCCCCACCTCTGCCAGGATGAACAATCTCACCCTCTGTGTTCCTGGTACAGTCTGGGGGCACATTCATGGAACAGACCCCGCAGTGCCCACCTCACAGCCCCGGGCCTACCTGGATGTTAGCTGCGGCTGTGATGGACAGCTCTGGCCCCGCGGACGGTACATTCAGTGTTGTGCAGCCATAGCCGCTGTCTAATTCCGGCTCATTTCCATCGCCCCAAAGGAAACTCCACACCCGTCAGCAGTCATCCCATTCCTCCCTCCCCCCAGCCCCATTCAGACACCAATCTACTGTGTGGCTCTATGGATTTGCCTGTTTGGGGACAATGTGTACAAATGGAGGCATACACTGCGTGGCCTTTGGGCCTGGCTCTTCCACTCCGCGTGACATTTCGCAGCTCATCCGTGCTGGCGGGGGCCAGGGCTGCATTCCTCTCTTGGGCTGAATCACATTCCACTGTGCGGACAGACTACTGTTCACCCGCTCACCCGCTGATGACATGGGGTGTGTGAATAGTGCTGCTATAGGGTCTCCCTCTGCTGCCCTGGCTGGATGGCAGTGGCTCGGTCATGGCTCACTAAAGCCTTGAACTCCAGGGCTCAAGTGATCCTCCTGCCTCATCCTCCCAAGTAACCGGGACTACAGGCATGTGCCACCACACCTAAGTTTTTATTTTTATTTTTTTGAGATGGAGTCTCACTCACTCTGTTGCCCAGGCTGGAGTGCAATGGTACCATCTCAGCTCACTGCAACCTCCGCCTCCCAGGTTCAAGCAATTCTCCTGCCTCAGCCTCCCAACTAGCTGGGACTGCAGGCACCCACCACCACGCCCAGCTAATTTTTGTATTGTTTTTTTTTTAGTAGAGATAGGGTTTCACCATGTTGGCCAGGCGGGTCTTGAACTCCTGACCTCAAGTGATCTGCCCACCTCAGCCTCCCAAAGTGCTGGGATTTAAAGGTATGAGTCACCATACCTGGCCCACGTTTTTCATTTTTAAAGAATTTTTTGTAGAGATGGGGTCTCACTATGTTGCCCAAGCCGGTCTCGAGCTCTTAGCCTCAAGTGATCTTCTTCATCCTCTGGCCTCAGCCTCCCAAAGGGCCGGGATTCTAAGTACAGGCCACCGCACCTGGCCTTCATGTCAAAGTGTTTGAACACCTGCTCTCAATTCTTTTGGATATATGCCTGGGAGGGGAATTGCTGGGTCATGTGGTACTGTGTGACTACTGACTAAGGTCTGGACTAATGTCTGCCTCCCATACTAAACTGTAAGCTCCATGTGGACAGGGCTCAGGTCTGCATTTTATCTTCTGGGCTGGCCACACAGTCAACAATCATTGGTATGAATGGATAAATAGATGGCAGGTGCCTAATAACCATCACTGAGCTGGGAGAATGCTGGGAGTCTGGGGTTCCAGTCCCTCAGCTGTGTGTCTTCAGGCCAGTAGCGTGTTCTCTCTGAGCCTCTCATTTTCTCTCTCTCTCTCCTCTTTTTTTTGAAACAGGTCTGGCCCTGTTACCCAGGTTGGAGTGCAGAGGTGCAATCATGGCTTACTGCAGCCTTGAACTCCTGGGCTCAAGGTATTCTCCTGCCTAAGCCTCCCAGGCAGCTGGTACTACAGGTGTGCACCACCACTCATGGCTAATTAAAAAAAAAATTTTGTAGAGAATTGGGGTCTTGTTATGTTGCTCAGGCTGGTCATTTTTCTTAAGTATAATGGGGAAAACAAGGCAACCCTGCCTGCCTCGAGTCAACCCCAGACTTACCCTCTACGACCCCCTCTGCACCCGGCTTCCTGCTCACCTCAGGCTCCTCGTCCCCGTTCTGGCCGTGCTCCCCCTGCAGCCTCTCTCGCAGCTTCCCCAGCTCTGCCCGCAGGCTGCCCATCTCTTGCTCCTTAGTTTGCAGGTCTGCCTCCAGCTCCACCTTCTGTTCGATCAGGGCTTTCCCCTGGGCCTCCACCACCGTGACCCGGTGCCGAAGGTCATGGTTGATCTTCATCAGCCGTGTCTGCTGCTGCTGTAACTGTGGAGAAAGGGAGACCACTGTGCAGGGCTGCCACCTGCAGCAGCTCAGGTTGTGCACTACACAACGGCGAACCATCCATAGGTGTGCCACTTATACTGCAGACATCTTTGTCGCGTTGTTCATATTCTTTTTTTTTTTAACTTCCTCTAACATGGATCACAGGAAACAAGCATTGTTCATATTCTTATAACTGATGGTGCTAGAGCTGGGCAATTTGTGTATTTACTATGGTAACTTTATGGCAGATGGAAGGGTGTCTGGCTAGAATTAATACATTATGAAAATTTGCCAACAGATGGAAGTAACGTGCCTTTGGAAAGGGGCATTTTTTTTCTAATTTACACAGAGACGCCGTATAGGTTCCTGGAGCACACTGGACCCTGCTAAGTCTGCTCACAGAGGGGCATGAAGTGGGGTTTGGGGGCTGGAGGAGGCCTTGGGGTCAAGGCAAAGGCTGCTGGGACCTCAGGACCTTCCCAGTAGGCAGGAGGCTGCTCACCGGGTGGTGCCATGTTCCCTCCTGCTCTGCCAGTGAAGACTTGCTGTTTCCAGGCTGGGCCCGTCACGCTGTGGGCAGGATCCCCACCCCATGGAGCCCCAAGAATGACAGCGAGGGAGACAGGGGCCTGCTGAGTGGAGGATCTGGTTTCTGGCTGGCACCTACTGGCTGGGAGGGTGGACACAGGTCAGGGGTGTGTCACTCACAGCCTCCACGTCCTCATTTTTCAGGCCGAGCTCCCTGTCCTTGGCGCGGATCTCGTCACGTTGTTTGTCCACCACCTCCTTCAGCTTCTTCATCACCTGCCGCTCCCGCTCTGACATGCCTGGGTGGGCAAGTGAGACGGGCAGGTGAGCCCACCTTACTCCTCTGCTGAAATCATCCACCGCTTCCGCTGAAGATGAAACTGAGGTCTTAGTGGCCCCCAGCCTCCTCCCCAGCCTCACTCCCTTCCCCCTCCCCCAGTGCCTGCTTTCTATCCTTGATTCCCCCCGAGATCGCTGCCACTGTGAGGCCTCTCCGTTGCCCATAAGTCCCTTCCTTCTCACCTCCCCATGGCTGGCGCACCTCATTTTTCAGCCCAAACATCAGCTCTTCACAGAGGCCTCCCTTCCTCTGACTACCCAATGAGAGCACCCACCTCCCCACCCACCCCATTCGTTTCTCTCCATCCCTGACCTACCATGAATTACCTTTATGGCACTTTTTACAGTTCCGATGTGCCTTACATTCTTTCATCTGATGAAAGATGACCCTGCACAGTGATTCACAGGGTGGCTAGAGCTCAGATACTGGCTCTCCTATGTATCAGTTGTTTGGTTTTGAGCCAGCCTCTCTGTGCCTCAGTTTCCACATCTATAAAGTAGGGTGGTAACAGTACCTACAACTCACAGGGCTGTTGTGAGGACTGATTATGTCAACCGAAAAACAAACAGATAAAGTTTCTCTAAAATAAGAGATGGGCCAGGCGTGGTGGCTCACACCTGTAATCCCAGCACTTTGGGAGACGATACGGGCAGATTACCTGAGGTCAGGAGTTCGAGACCAGCCTGACCAACGTGGTGAAACCTCATCTTTACTAAAAATACAAAAAAATTAGCTGGGTGTGGTAGCAGGCGCCTGTAATCCCAGCTACTTGGGAGGCTGAGGCAGGAGAATCGCTTGAACCCAGGAGGTGGAGGTTGCCATGAGCCAAGATTGTGCCACTGCACTCCAGCCTGGGCAACAAGAGTGAGACTCTGTCTAAAAAATAAATAAATAAATAAATTTTAAAAATAAAGTAAGAGATGGCCAGACATGTTGGCTCACGCCTGTAATCCTAGTGCTTTGGGAGGCTAAGGCAGGAGGATCACTTGAGGCTAGGAGGCTGAATGCAGCCTGGGCAACATAGCAAGACCCTATCTCTACAAAAAGATGTTTTTTTCAACTAGCCAAGTGTGGTGGTGTACACCTGTAGTCTCAGCTACTTAGGAGGCTAAGGAGGGAGGATCACTTGAGCCAGGAGTTCAAGGCTGCACTGAGCTCTGATTACACCGCTGTACTCTGGCCTGGGTGACAGAACAAGACCCTGTCTCAAAAAAAAAAAAAAAAAAAAAAGGCCAAATATGGTGGCTCACGCCTGTAATCCCAACACTTTGGGAGGCCAAGGTAGGTAGATTACAAGGTTAGGGGTTCGAGACCAGCCTGGCCAATATGGTGAAACCCCGTTTCTACTAAAAAAAAAAAAATACAAAAGTTAGCCGGGCGTGGTGGCGGGCACCTATAGTCCCAGCTACTCAGGAGGCTGAGGCAGGAGAATTGCTTGAAACCAGGAGGCGGAGGTTGCAGTGAGCCAAGATCGCACCATTGTACTCCAGCCTGGGTGACAGAGCGAGACTCTGCTTAAAACACACACACACACACGGAAAAGCTATTTGGGAGTAAGGCATTGCAATGGGAATCTGCATAGCATAGTAAAGTATCTGTGTATTCAGGGAGGTAAAGGAAAACAAAGATTAAAAGAAAAAAATGAGAAGGGTTACATAATTATTTTGAAATATTAATAATTATCCTTGGCTACAAAGATCAGTAACAAGGGTGGCTGTGTCTGAGGCTGGACGGGCTGCTGCTGGGAGGCATCCTAGGAGGAGTCTTTTTTGTGTAAGGTTGCGAAGACCTTCGTGCAAAGCTGTTGTTTTTCCAGTGGTTTTTGTCATCGGCCATGCAAGCGTGAAAACCCTCTCTTCATGGCCTTCCCGGGTTCTATTTGTCAGGGTTTTTGGTAACACTGGTGACCCCATTTTGATTCAGACAGTTTTCACAGTCCATACACACAGAGCCCTGACAATGGTGCCTGGCACCCCACAGGCAGCCGAGGTCCACCCCTCATCTCTGCCCCATCTAGACTGTTGGCCACAGAAGGGCAAGGCCCTGTCTGCCCTACTCAGTTACATTCCCTGGGCCTCATGTGATGCCTTGGCACACCGCAGGTGCCATCACGTTACCGGTGAGTTAATGACCTGTGAGGACGGGTGCTGGATCAGTTTCCTGCACCTGCCGTAACAAATCACTAACAATTTCACTATCTTAACACATCAGAAATTGATTTTCTCATAGTTCTAGAAGCCAGAAGGTCCAAATGAGCCTGAAATCAAGGTGCTGCCGGGGCCACACTTCCTCTGGAGCCTCTAAGGGAGATTTTTTTTTCTTTTCTCGCTGTGTCACCCAGGCTGGAGTGCAGTGGTGCGATCTTGGATCACTGCAGCCTCTGCCTCCCAGGTTCCAGCGACTCTCCTGCCTCAGCCTCCCAGGGAGCTGGGATTACAGGCACGCACCACCATGCCCAGCTAACTTTTTTCCATGTTTTTAGTAGAGATGAGGTTTTGCCATGTTGGCCAGGCTGGTCTCAAACTTCTGACCTCAGGTGATCTGCCCACCTCGGGCTCCCAAAGTGCTGGGAATACATGTGTGAGCTTTGCGCCCCGCTTTTTTTTTTTTTTTTTGAGATGGAGTCTCACTCTGTCGCCCAGGCTGAAGTGCATTGGCGCCATCTTGGCTCACTACAATTTCTGTCTCTGGGTTCAAGCAATTCTACTTCCTCAGCCTTGCTGGGATTACAGGCACCTGCCACAACCTGGCTAATTTTTTTGTATTTTTAGTAGAGCGGGGTTTCACAATGTTGACCAGGCTGGTCTCAAACTCCTGACCTCAAGCGATCCACCCACCTCAGCTTCCCAAAGCACTGGGATTATAGGCGTGAGCCACCACGCCCAGCCCAGGGAGATTTCATTTCTTCCCTCTTTCAGCTTCTGGTGGCTGCCAGCACTCCTCAGCTTGTGGTGGCATCACTCCAGTCTCTGCCTCGGTGGTCACGTAGACTTCTCCTCTTCTGTCAGTGCCAAAGCTCTCCCTGCCTCCATCTTACAAGGACACCTGTGACTATATTCAGGGCCCACCCAGGTAAGCCAGGATAACACCCCCCATCTCAAGATCCAGAACGAAATAACACACCTGCAAAGATGTTACCACATCAGGTGATATCCACAGGTTTTAGAAACTGGGACTTGATATTTTGGGGGCATTATTCAGCCTTCTACAGGTTCTGGGGCTGCCAGTGAACCCCTGCTCCCTGAAACCTGGGCTGGGCTGCGATGGCCAGGTTCAATCCCAGGTGAATGAGGGGGGAAACATCCCTCCTTACCCCCCCCAGGACTCAGGACATGCAGCCAGATCTAATCCTATGAGGAGAAGGCACAGAGGTGACCCTTCAGTTATCTTCCCAGCATGACTTTCCCCCAGGCTGCTCCATCAAGTTGGAGTCCTTGCCGCTGAATTCGCCTCTTGCTCCGGTGGTCACCACCAGGAACAAGCATCCCTGGTGTGTTTCTAGAACAGCGGGCGATGCTGCCAGGGCCACAAACCCAGGTAAGGCCTGGGGCCTTAGCTTGAAGAGCTTGGGATTTTATATGATCGTCCTGGAGGCATCAGCCTGTCTCATTCGTCTCTGTGTTCTAGGGCCCCATGCGTGCAGACGCCCGAGGCTGGCCAATGGAACAGGATGGTTCTGCCGCAATCCCAAAGTGCAATGTGCTCCTGACAAGCCCAGAAAGGACACACGGCTTTACACCCTGGACCCTATTTCATTCTCATTCCCGACCACTGGAAATGGGTCTTATTATCATTACTGTTGTTTATAATATCAGTCCCAATTTACAGATATGAAAAACTGAGGCCTAGAGAGATTTTTTTCTCAAAGTCTTACAGCCAAGAACTCAAATCCAGGTTTTCTGATTCCAGATCCCATGTCTTCTCCGTGACTCCAAGCTGCCTTGCCACCAGGGCACGAGACACAGAAGGCTCCCTTAAGGCCACCAGAATGTGTCACCCACATGGCAGACTCTAGTCCCCACTTTCTCCCAGACAGGGCTACCTTCTGGGGGTGCCCTCACATATTTTTGCATGTGTGCACACACGTGTACCCCTAAAGAATGTTCACCTATCAAGTGAACATTTTTGAGAACATTGTTTTTTGTTTTTTTTTGAGACAGAGTCTCACTTTGGTGCCCAGGCTAGAGTGCAGTGGCACGATCTCGGCTCACTGAAACCTCTACCTCCTGGGTTCAAGCAATTCTCCTGCCTTAGCCTCCTGAGTAGCTGGGACTGCAGGCATGTGCCACCACACCTGGCTAATTTTTGTATTTGTAGGAGAGGCGGGGTTTCACCATGTTGGCTAGGCTGGTTTCGAACTCCCAACCTCTGTGATCTGCCTGTCTTGGCCTCTCAAAGTGCTGGGATTACAGGCGTGAGCCACTGCTCCCTGCCTGTCTGTTTAGAGCAGGGTCTCACTCTGTCACCCAGGCTGAAGTGCAGTAGCACGATCACAGCTCACTGCAGCCTCGACCTCCAGGGCTTGAGCGATTGTGCCACCTCAGCCTCCCCAGGACCTGGGACCACTGGCATACACCACCACACCTGGCTAATTTTTAAAATTAAAAAAAAATCTCACTGTGTGACTCAGGCTGGTCTCAAACTCCTGGCCTCAAGCAATCTTCCCATCTGAGTCCCACAAAGCACTAGGATTATAAAGGTGTGGGCCACTGTGCCTAGCCATCGAGTTTTTGCTTTTGTTTTTTTTTTTAGCCATGGTCTCACTCTGTCACCCAGTCTGGAGTGCAGTGGCAGGATCACAGCCCACTGCAACCTCTCACCTCCTGGGCATAAGTGATCCTCCCAACCTCAGCCTCTGAGTAGCTGGAATTACAAGGACGCATCACCACACCTGGCTCTTTTTCGAATCTTTCTTTGTAGAGACAAGGCCTTGCCATGTTGCCCCAGGCTGATCGCATCTGGGCTCAAGCGATCTTTCCACCTAGGCCTCCCGAAGGGCCCTGATGACAGGCATCAGCCACCACACCTGGCCATCAAGTGTTTACTGAGCAGCTGCTGTGTACGTGACACCGAACCAGTCATGAGGTTCGGCACGGTGAATAAATGAAACCTGATTCTGCTCTTACTGGTTTACAGATGTCAGACAGGCTCATGTCATTCCAGACCAGGTCGAGCGCCATGACAGATGTGACAGGGGCTAAGAACAAGTGACCAGGGAGACCCCACGCAGACCATGGGTGCAGAGCAGGCCTCTCAGAGCAGGGTCATGAGACCCACTGAGACTGGAGGCTGCAAAGGGAGGCCTGGTGGCGAGGACAGCACAGTGCAAGCAGTAGCGAGTGCAAAGGCCCTGGGGGAGGGCTGCTTGGGGGCTGAGGGCAACGCGGGCTGAGGTGCAGAGGCCACGGGGGTGACGCACGCATGGGCTAGGACAAGCCCAGGACACACGGAGCCTTAAGGCTGGATTATCCCCCTGCAGGGACAACAGGAGCCTCAGGGTTTCAACATGTAGGGGCTGTGCAGAGCAGGACTATCAGGCAGAGGAGACCAGGAAGGCGGAGCCAGAGAGGACAGGCTTCCAAACTTCCAGCAGGGGCGGGCGTCCTCTGTAGGAACACGACACAGCTGGAGGGAAAGGACCCTGCAGTGTAGGGAATTATGGGAAATGTGGACAGGGCCCCGAGGCACTGGGAGGCCCAGGAGAGCAGTACAGAAATCTGTGCTCCACACCTGGTACCATCGTGGCTCATGGCTTATGACTTCTGAAGTGATGCTCACCTCTCTGAGCCTCTATTCACTCATCTGCAAAATGGGTATGTGAATGTTATTGTTCCATTCTTCGCCTTTCTCATGATGTTCATGTAAAGTACACACAGTAGAAAGTTACACAAGGCCATGAAATTAGGTGGTATGTCTTCCAACCAGTGGCTATGGGGGGCATGAGTGCAGCCCTTCAAGCTGAATGACCACTCGGGTTCCTTCTTGTACCTGCTGGGTCCTGTTCAGCTCTGAGGCAGAGAGCTGCATATAAGCCCTAAGACCCCACAGAGACACCAGCCCTGGCTGGTGTGGGGAGGCAGGGATGGAAAGAAAGGGCAGGAATCCATTTAGCCACCAGAATGGCTAAAATGAGAAAGACTGACAACACCAAGTGCTGACAAGAAGGCGGGGCAGCTGGAAGATGTGTGCCTTGCTGCTGGGAGTGCTACTATGGAAATTCCTTTAGCATTACCCGCTAAAGCTCACACATACACTCTAAATGTATCTTGGGGGGGATCCTCAACAGGTAGGTGTGCCCATATGTCTCAGGAGGAGGATGGTCAGTCAAATTAACCACAGTACAACCTACACTGTGCAGCTATTTGAAAGACTGGGGCCAGGCACAGTGGTACATGCCTATAATCCCAGCACTTGGGGAGGCCAAGACAGGAAGACTGCTTGAGCCCAGGAGTTCAAGACCAGCCAGGGCAACGTAGGGAGACCCCATTTCTACAAAAAATTGAAAAATACTAATTGGGTAGTCCCAGGAGGCTGAGGCAAGAGGATTGCTTGAGCCCAGGAGTTTGAGTCCGTGTGAGCTATGATTGTGCTGCTGCATTCCACCTGGGCGACAGAATGAGACCCTGTCTCTAAAAAAAAGGGCAGATAATAACAAGTGTTGGTGAGGATTTGGAGAAATTAGAACCCTTATATACTGCTGGTGGGAATGTAAAATGATATAGCTAGGCTAGCCACGTTGGGTCATCCCTGTAATCCCAGCAGTTTGGGAGGACCAGGTGGGTAGATCACTTGAGGTCAGGAGTTCAAGACCAGCCTGACCAACACGGTGAAACCCCGTCTCTACTAAAAACACAAAATTTAGCTGTGCATGGTGGCACACGCCTGTAATCCCAGCTACTCAGGAGGCTGAGGCATGAGAATTGCTTCAGCCTGGGAGACAGAAGTTGCAGTGAGCCAGGATCTCATTACTGCACTCCAGCCTAGGCAACAGAGCAAGACTCTGTCTCAAAAACTAAACTAAACTAAACTACAATAAAATAAAATGTGGAAGACAGTGCGGAGGTTAAACGGAGTTACCTCTGAACCCAGCAATTCTACTCTAGGTATAGATCCCAAAGAACCGAAATCACATGTATACATAAACACCTGTACACAAACGTTCATCACAGCTTTATTCATAATAGCCAAAAGGGGAAACAACCCAAATGTCCCTCAACAGATGAATGGATAAACAAAATGTGATACATCTTTTTTTTTTTTTTTTTTGAGACAGTCTTGCTCTGTTTCCAGGCTGGAATGCAGTGGCATGATCTTGGCTCACTGCAACCTCCACCCCTTGGGTTCAAGTGATTCTCCTGCCTCAGCCTCCCAAGTAGCTGGGATTACAGGCACGAGCCACCACATCCAGTTATTTTATTTATTTATTTATTTATTTTGTCTTTTTAGTAGAGATGGGGTTTACCACGTTGGCCAGGATGGTCTCAATGTCCTGACCTCGTGATCTGCCTGCCTCACCCTCCAAAAGTGCTGGGTGCGTGAGCCACCGTGCCTGGCCCCCTTCTTTTTTTTTCTTGAGATGTAGCCTTACTCTGTGGCGCAGGCTGGAGTGCAGTGGTGCAATCTCCACTCATTGCAACCTCCACCTCCTGGGTTCAAGCGGTTCTCTTGAGTGAGAGAGTAAGTGCTGGGATTACAGGCATGTGCCACCACGCTGGCTAATTTTTATGTTTTTAGTAGACACAGGGTTTCACCATGTTGGCCAGGCTGGTCTCGAACTCCTGACCTCAAGTGATCTGCCCACCTCGGCCTTCCAAAGTGCTGAGATTACAGGTGTGAGCCACCGTGCCCAGCTCTGACACATTTTTTACAAGGGAATATTATTTAGCCATAAAAAGGAATGAAGCATTGATTCATGCTACAACATGAATAAAGCTTGAATACATGATGCTGAGTGAAAACCAGGCACAAAAGGACAAATCTTGTGCGATTCCATCCATATAAAATGTCCAGAATAGGCCAGTCCACAGAGGCAGAAAGACCAGTGGTTGCCCAGGGCTGGGGGGAATAAGAGGTTTGTTTCTGGGATAACAAAAATTTCCAAAAGCCAGACAGTAGCGATAGTTGTACAACTCTATGAATAGCTGTTTTTGTTTATTTATTTTAGACAGAGTCTCGCTCTGTTGCCCAGGCTGGTTTCACACAACTTTGTGAAACCACTGAGTAGGACCAGGCATGGTGGCTCACGCCTGTAATCCCAGCACTTTGGGAGGCCGAGGTGGACAGATTACTTGAGTTCAGGAGTTCGAGATCAGCCTGGCCAACATGGTGAAACCCTGTCTCTACTAAAACCACAAAAATTAGCCAGCGTGGTGGCCCATGCCTACAGTCCGAGCTACTGGGGAAGCTGAGATGGGAGGATCACCTGAGCTGGGGAGTTCGAGGCTACAGTGAGCTACGATTGTGCCACTGCTCTTCAGCCTGGGTGACAGAGAGACCCTGTCTCACAAAAACAAAAAACCCACTCACTGGTCCACATTTAAAAGGGTGACTCCTACGAGTTCTCAATTTCCAAAAACCATACACTGTATGATTCCATGTACGTGCAGTTCAAAACAAGGCTGAATTAATCTCTGGAGACAGAGATCAGAGTCAGCGTGACCTTGTGAAGTTTTGTCTGGGAAGGGACGAGAAGGTGCAGTCTGGGGTGTTGAACCATTCTTTATCCTGATCTGAACATATATGCGAAAATTCATAGAGCCGTACACTTAAAATGTGGTCAGTTTGGGCTGGGCGTGGTGGCTCATGCCTGCACTTGGGAGGCTGAGGCGGGCAAATCACGAGGTCAGGAGTTTGAGATCAGCCTGGCCAACACAGTGAAACCCTGTCTCTACTAAAAATACAAAAAATCAGTTAGGTGTGGTGGTGGGCGCCTGTAATCCCAGCTACTCTGGAGGCTGAGGCAGGAGAATTGCTTGAACCTGGGAGGCAGAGGTTGCAGTGAGCTGATATCTCGCCACTGCCCTCCAGCCTGGGCGACAGTGCAAGACTCTGCCTCAAAAAAAAAAAAAATGTGTTCACTCTAAGTTATACCTCAATTTAAAATGTTAAGGCTGGGCACAGTGCTCTTGCCTATAATCCCAGCACTTTGGGAGGACAAAGTGGGAGGATGACTTGAGCCCAGGAGTTAGAAGTTGCGGTGAGCTATGATGCATTGCTGCACTCCACCTGGGTGACAAAGTGAAACCTCATCTCAAAAAAAAAAAAAAAAAACAGTTAAAAAAACAATAGTCAAGGCCAGGTGTGGTGGCTCACACCTGTGATCCTAGCACTTTAGGAGGCTGAGGAGGGTGGATCACTTGAGGTCAGGAGTTGGAGACCATCCTGGCCAACAAGGTAAAATCTTGTCTCTACTAAAACTACAAAAATGAGCCAGAAATCACTCAAACCCAGAAGGCAGAGGTTGCAGTGAGCCAAGACTGTGCCACTGCACTTCAGCCTGGGCAACAGAGCCAGACTCTGTCTGAAAACAAGCAGACAACAGCCAAGAGGTGGAAGCAAGCTAAATGTCCATCAACAGGTGAATGCATAAAGAAAATGTGGTCTGTCCATACAATGGAATGTTACTCCGCCTTAAAAAAGGAAGGAAATCACCCGGGCACAGTGGCTCAAGCCTGTAATCCCAGCACTTTGGGAGGCTAAGGTGGGTGGATCACCTGAGGCTGGGAGTTTAAGACCAGCCTAACCAACATGGTAAAACCCCATCTCTACTAAAAATACAAAATTAGCCAGGCGTGGTGGCGCATGCCTGTAATCCCAGCTGCTCGGGAGGTTGAGGCAGGAGAATCGGTTGAATCCGGGAGGCAAAGGTTGCGGTGAGCCGAGATCGTGCCATTGCATTCCAGCCTGGGCAACAAGACGAAACTCTGTCTCCAAAAAAAAAAAAAAAAGGAAGGAAATCCTGTCACATGCTGCCACATGGATGAACCCTGAAGACCTTATGCTCTGTGAAAAAGCCAGGCACAAGGGACAAACGCTATCTGATTCCACTTATAGGAGGAGCTCCCGGGAGAAGTCAAACCCACAGAGGCAGGAAGCAGCATGCTGGGGCTGGCAGGGGTTGCTACTGATGGATGTGGGGCTTCCGTGTGGCCAGATGAAAGCGCCCCGCGCTCTGCTGTCTACCCTCGTGCATGCAGTAAACACCACTGCCCTGTGCACTGCAGGGGGCAGTTCTGCAACGTGTTTTCCACCGGATTGTTTAAAAGGAAAAGATAAGAAAATCTAGCAGGGACAACTCATCTCCGCCTGCTGATGGGGGAGATGAGGTCAACTGGGCCCCCGGAGCTAAGGCCAGGCCTTCGTGGGGCAGGGGCTCCCGATGAGGAAGACTGGGGGGAGATGGGAAGGCCCCCCCCCCCCGGACCCCTGGGCAGCCCAGCGGCAAGGCAGGGCAGGGCAAGATGTCAGCAGGCAGCAGCAGGCAGCAGCAGGTATTGCTCTGCGCCCCCTTTCTCTCTCTCTTTTAAAGATGGGGTTTCACCATGATGGCCAGGCTGGTCTTGAACTCCTGACCTCAGATGATCCACCCACTTCAGCCTCCCAAAGAGCTAGGATTACAGGGGTGAGCCACTGCACCCGGCTGCGTCCCCTTTCTCTAAGCACAGAATCGGCGACCCAGCTGGGGCCCCTGCCTACAGCAGTGAAGTAGGCCCTCTCCAGGCACCTCCCCTCAGCCCTGCTCTCCTGCCTCCAGGTCCTGTGAGGGATCCCCGGGCCACCTGGGGGCCACCTGTGCTCTCTCTCCTCTCTGTGCCCCAGGGCCACTGCTGCAGAGCAGTGCTGGGTTTAACTGGTAGGACCCGGAGATACGGCTGACACCTCCCAGAAAGGCGACCCTCGGGCACTTGGCAGGGTGTGGTGTGAGGGGTGTCTGTGTGTGTGTGTGTGAGTGTGAGGTCTGTGTGTGTGTGGGGAGTGTGAGGTCTGTGTGTGTGTGAATGTGAGGTCTGTGTGTGTGGGGGGAGTGTGAGGTCTGTGTGTGTGTGTGTGGTCTGTGTGTGTGTAGTGTATGTGTGTGTGTGGTGTACGTGTATGTGGTATGAGTGCGATGTGTGAGGCCTGTGTGTGTGTGTGAGGTCTGTGTGTTTGTGTAAGATCTGTATGTGAATGTGAGGTTTGTGTCTGTGTGGTGTATGTGTGTGTGGTGTGTGAGGTCTGTGTGTGTGTGGTGTGTGAGGTCTGTGTGTGGTGTGTCAGGTCTGTGTGTGTGAGGTCTGTGTGTGGTGTGTAGGTCTGTGTGTGTGGTGTGTAGGTCTGTGTGTGTGGTGTGTGTCAGGTCTGTGTGTGGTGTGAGTGTGAGGTCTCTGTGTGTGGTGAGGTCTGTGTGTGGTGTGTGAGGTCTGTGTGTGTGGTGTGTGAGGTCTGTGTGTGGTGTGAGTGTGAGGTCTGTGTGTGGTGTGTGAGGTCTATGAGGTCTATGAATGTGGTATATATGTGTGTGTGTGTGTGTGGTGTGAATGTGAGGTCTGTGTGTCGTGTGTGAGCCTGTGGTGTGTGCAGTGTGAGTGTATGTCTATGTGTGTGTGGGTGTGTGGGTGTGTGTGAGGTCTGTGTGTGTGGTTTGTGTGAGGTATGTGTGTCTGTGTATGTGGCATATGTGTGTGTGTGTGGTATGTCTGTGTGTGTGGCATGTGTGTGTGTGGCATGTGTGTGTCTGTGTACGTGGCATATATGTGTGTCTGTGTGGTGTGTCTATGTGTATGGCATGTGTGTGGCATATGTGTGTGTCTGTGTGTGGCATGTGTGTCTGTGTGTGGCGTCTGTGTGTGGTGTGTGTGGCGTGGGTGTGTCTGTGTGGCGTGTGTGTGTGCTGTGTGTGGCGTGTGTGTGTGTGGCATTTGTGTGTGTGTGTGTGGCGTGTGGGTGTGGTGTATGTGTGTGACGTGTGTGTTTGGAGGCTGAAGTCCCATGTTGACGGAGTCAGTGCCAAAGCCACAAAGCTCCCCTCCCCCCACCGCTTGCTGTCTGAACACCTGTCCCCACATGCCCTGGCCGGGGCACCACCACCTACTCATTTCCTCCTTGCTGGGGCAGCCTCGGCTCCCGGTGAGGTAGGGAGGGAGGCAAGCCTGCGGGGGACAGGGGCGCCTGGGTCTGTGTGTAAACCCAGCAGCCTCATCACCCTGCTGGGCAGCAGCCGTAGGAGCTATGAGACCGAGGCAAGAGCCTGGCGCCTGAGGCCAGATTTCCTGGCCTCCAATCGCGGCTGCACCTCTTAGCTGCTTTCCCCCAGGCCCCGGTTCTCTCTAGAGAGGCCTGTATTGAAGAACAAAAAAAAATACAGAGGCCTGTACACAATTCATCTACGTGAAGTGCTCACAACAGAGGGGCCCAGGGCCAAAATGTCTAAGTGTCTCTAAGTGGCGGCTGTCATTTTATCCTGCCACGGAAAGACTCCTCCCTGCTTCACAGGTCGCCGCTAAGAGAAAATGCAAGAGTGCTTTGGAAAACTCAAAGAAGCCCAAGTATTCTTAACAGACGCTGTTCAAAGCTGGCAGCGTGTGAGCCATCACAGACACCAGCAATTCAGGATCCGGGCACCTAGATTTGAAGAGGTACTTGGGGCCGGGTGCGGTGGCTCACTCCTGTAATCCCAGCACTTTGGGAGGCTGAGGCAGGAGGATGACAAGGTCAAGAGATGGAGACCATCCTGGCCAACATGGTGAAACCCAGTCTCTACTAAAAATACAAAAATTAGCTGGGTGTTGTGGTGCATGCCTGTAATCCCAGCTACTTGGGAGGCTGAGGCAGGAGAATCACTTGAACCCAGGAGGCGGAGGTTGCAGTGAGCTGAGATCATGTCACTGCACTCCAGCCTGGGCAACAGACTCAGTCTCAAAAAAAAAAAAAAAAAAAAAAGAGACACTTGGACAGGGTTATGATAGAGAAGCTGGTCCGTGGCCGGCCACAGCAGCCACGTATATGGGAGTGAGAAGCTGGCAGTGAGCTAATGTCCACCAGCAAGGCACCGTCCAGGCAGTGGCCCACCACGGGACACAATGTGCCGTTGAAAACACTGAGATAGACTGTTGAGTGACAAGGTTCACAGCAGCACTATTCACAACAGCCAAAAGATGGAAGCAACCCAATGTCCCCCAGCCGAGAATGAATAAACACAATGCAGTCTGTCCACACAGTGGAGATGGGTTCAGCCGTAACGAGAACAGCTCTGCTACCGCACAGATGAACCTCCAAAACAACGCGGGCGAAAGGCCAGAACCCAAGGTTGCATACGGTGTGATTTCACTGACAGGGAATGTCCAGAACAGGCAAATCCACAGAGGCAGAAAGCAGATGAGAGGCTGCCAGGGGCTCTACCTGCAGGGAGGGAGGGCAGAGACAAGAGGCTACGGAGAGACCCGACAGGTGCAGAGTCACCTACGGAAGGTGGTGAAAATGTTTTGGAACAAAATAGGTGATGGTTGAACAACACTGTGAATAATTTAAAAAAAAATTTTTTTTTTTGAGACAGAGTTTTGCTCTTGTTGCCCAGGCTAAAGTGCAATGGTGCAATCTCGGCTCACCACAACCTCCGCCTCCCAGGTTCAAGTGATTCTCCTGCCTCAGCCTCCTGAGTAGCTGGGACTATAGGCGCACACCACCATGCTTGGCTAATTTTGTATTTTTAGTAGAGACAGGGTTTCTCCATGTTGGTCAGGCTGGTCTTGAACTCCCGATCTCAGGTGATCCGCCCGCTTTGGCCTCCCAAAGTGCTGGGATTACAGGCGTGAGCCACCGTGCCCAGCCAAAAAAAAATTTTTTTTTTTGATACAGAGTCTCACTCTGTCACCCAGGCTGGAGTACAGTGGTGCAATAGTAGAGATGGGGTTTCTCCATGTTGGCTCACTGCAACCTCTGGTTCCTGGGTTCCAGCAATTCTCCTGCCTTAGCCTCCTGAGTACCTGGGATTACAGGCAGGTGCCACCACGCCTGGCTAATTTTTGTATTTTTAGTAGAGACAACGTTTTACCATGTTGGCCAGGCTGGTCTCAAACTCCTGACCTCAAGTGATGTGCCTGCCTCAGATTCCCAAACTGCTGGGATTACAGGGATGATCCGCCACACCTGGCCCATTGTGAATAAATTAAATGATATACTACATGCTACTCAATTGTGCACTTTAAAATTGTTAATTGTATATTATGTGAATCCACCTCCATAAAAAAATAGACAACCAAAACAATAAATATATAAATACATTTTTTTTTTTAAGAGACAGGATCTTGCTCTGTTGCCCAGGCTGGAGTACAGTTGTGCAATCAGGCTCACTGCAGCCTTGACCTCCTGGGCTCAAGAGATTCTCCCACCTGAGCCTCCTGAGTAGCTGGGACTACAGGTGCACACCACCATGCACGGCTAACTTAAAAAATTTTTTGTAGAGACAGGGTCTTACTATGTTGCCCAGGATCTCACTATGTTGCCCAGACTGGTCTCAAATTCCTGGTCTCAAGCAATCCTCCTGCCTCAGACTCCAAAGTATTTAATTTTATAAATTAAACAGGACAAGCAACAATTCATATAGCACAATCTCTTCTATTAAAAAACAAAACTAAACAGAATTTGTGTGTAGATGCATGGAAAAGGAAGGTTTTCCCTTTGGCAGTGCAGTGGGGGTGACGAAAGGGGGAGTGACACGTTTAATTTGACTCTTACACAGTAAGAGTCAATATGTACTAGGGTGTTTTTTTGTTTTTTTGTTTTGTTTTTTCTTGAGACAGAGTCTCGCTCTGTCACCACGCTGGAGTGCAATGGCGTGATCTCGACTCACTACAACCTCCATGTCCCGAGTTCAAGTGATTCTCCTGCCTCAGCCTCCTGAGTAGCTGGGATTACAGGTGCACACTACCATGTCCAGCTAATATTTGTATTTTTAGTAGAGACGAAGTTTCACCATCCTGGCCAGGATGGTCTCCATCTCTTGACCTCGTCATCCTCCTGCCTTGGCCTCCCAAAGTGCTGGGATTACAGGCATGAGCCACTGTGCCCGGCCTATGGTGTTTTTTTTTTTTTCAAAGCCAAACACCAGTCTGGGCGCGGTGGCTCACACCTGTAATCCCAGCACTTTGGGAGGCTGAGGTGGACGGATCACCTGGGGTTGGAAGTTTGAGACCAGACTGACCAACATGGAGAAACCCCGTCTCTACTAAAAACACAAAAGTAGCTGGGCTTGGTGCACATACCTGTAATCCCAGCTATTCGGGAAGCTGAGGCAGGAGAATTGCTTGAACCCAGAAGGCGGAAGTTGCGGTGAGCTGAGACTGCTCCATTGCACCTGGGCAACAAGAGCGGAACTCTGTCTCAAAAAAAAAAAAAAAGAAAATGCCCTGAGATGATTGAGCAACTTGGCTGAAATCTCACTGCTATTTAGTGGTCATGTGGGAGCTGTAATCTGGATCTCTTCATACCAGACCAGTGTTTTCAGCCCATCAGAGGCAGTAAGGCACCTTCCATGTGGGAATGATGATGACAGCTCACATTTCCCCGGAAGTTGGCCTCAGATCACCTGGGCCCGTGTTTACACCACCGCTCTTTGATGTGCCTTTGCTACCACAGACATCCTGGCTGACAGGCTCGACACTGGAAGTCCAGCTCCTCGTCTAAGGGCAGGATAACCCTGAGGTGTAACTTACATTCCAGACTCCCCAAGGGCTCTGGCTGAGGCCACCTTCCCCGGAGTCTGCTGAGATCACGGCCATGCTCAGCTTCCTCTCGCTTTCCCTCTCCTGCTTCCTCCACTCCCTCTCCTCTGGGGGTGCTTCCTTCATAAGTCAGTTTCATGGGAATCCTTGTCTCAGGATCCCCTTCTGGAAGAATCTGACCTAGACAGTGCCAGGCATGGTGGCTCTAGATTGCTGTAATCCCAGGGACCCAGAACCTCAGAATGCAGCCTTAAGAAAACAGGGTATTTGCAGATGTAATTAGTTAAGATGAAGTCACGGTGAATGAGGGGTGGGCCCTAAATCCAATGCCTGGTGTCCTCATAAGACAAAGGTTGAATGTGGTGGCTCACACCTGTAATCCCAGCACTTCAGGCGACCAAGGCAGGCGGATCACTTGAGCCCAGGAGTTCGAGACCAGCCTGGGCAACATGGTGAAACCCTGTCTCTACAAAAAGTACAAAAATTAGCTGGGTGTGGTAGCACATGCCTGTAGTCCCAGCTACTTGGGAGGCAGGAGGATCACCTGAGCACGGGAGGCGGAGGCTGCAGTGAGCTGAGATCGCACCACTGCACTCCAGCCTGGGGGACAAAGTGAGACCCTATCTCAAAACAAAAAACAAACAAACAAAAAAACCCCGTTAAACAACAAAAGATAAAGGAGAGGGAGATGAGACACAGAGACACGGAGAAGTGTGGCCACAGAGGCAGAGACTGGGATGGTGTAGCCACAGGCGAGGGTTCTGGCAGCCCCCAGAGGCAAGACGGGACTCCTCCTGAGAGGGGCTGGAGGGAGGCACGCCTTGCTGACTCCCGACTATGCACCTCTGGCCTCCAAACTATGAGAATAAACTGTTTCCGGCCACTCAGTTTGTGGTCATTTGTTATGACAGCCCCCAAGAAGCCAATACAGCAAACAGGGAGAAAGGCCCAGAGCGAGACGGCACAGCAATTTTTTTTTTTTTTTTTTTTTTGAAAGAGTCTCACTCTGTTGCCCAGGCTGGAGTGCAGTGGCACAATCTCAGCTCACTGCAACCTCCACCTCCCGGGTTCAAGCAATTCCCATGCCTCAGCCTCCTGAAGCTGGGATTACAGGTGCGTACCACCACATCTGGCTACTTTTTGTATTTTTTGTAGAGATGGGGCTTCACCATTTTTCCCAGGCTGGTCTCGAACTCCTGGCCTCAAGTGATCCACCCACCTCAGTCTCCCAAAGTGCTGGAATAACAGGCATGAGCCACTGCACTTCTGAGAGCACGGTTGAGTCCTGTGTGTCCAATTCGTCAGCCACCAGCAGCCACTAAGCACTTAAAATGGGGCCCATCCAAATGGACATGCAAGCATAAAATACACATTGCCGGCTGGGTGCGGTGGTTCATGCCTGGACTTGGCCAGTACTTTGGGAGGCCAAGGTGGGCAGATCACGAGGTCAGGAGATGGAGACCATCCTGGCTAACACAGTGAAACCCTATCTCTACTGAAAAAAAAAAAAAAAAAATTAGCAGGACATGGTGGCATACGCCTGTAGTCCCAGCTACTCGGGAGGCTGAGCAGGAGAATCGCTTGAACCCAGGAGGCAGAGGTTGCAGTGAGCCAAGATAATACCACTGCACTGCAGCCTTGGAAACAGAAGGAGACTCCATCTAAAAAAAAAAAAAAAAAAAAGGCCAGGCACAGTGGCTCACGCCTATAATCCAAGGACTTTGGGAGGTTGAGGCGAGCAGATCACAAGGTCAGGAGTTCGAGACCAGCTTGGCCAACATAGTGAAATCCCATCTCTACTAAAAATATAAAAATTAGCCGGGTGTGGTAGCGTGCGCCTGTGGTCCCAGCTACTCAGGAGGCTGAGGCAGGAGAATCACTTGCACCTGGGAGGTGGAGGTTGTGGTGAGCCGAGATCATGCCACTGCAACAGAGTGAGACAACTCCATCTCAAAAAAAAAAAAGAAAAAGAAATTACTTTCATCTGTTTCTTATTACTTTTTCTAACGTGCCAAGTAGAAGAACGCCACTTACTTCTCTTTTATTGCACAGTGTTGTTCTGTAATGCCCTTCAGAAAATGACAATGTGGTCCGTTTTCCTCCTCCCCCTGGGGACTAAGCTGTTCCTTTAGAGCCCAAAGAGTTTTTCCAGACCCATGAGCAAATCTGCGTATCGCATTCCCAGCGCGATGGCTTGCATACCTGTAGTTCATTTCTGCATGTGCTAACAAGTTTCTGTGCGCTGCCCTCCAGCTGACAAGCTGCATTTCCACAGACAGCCGGCAAGGAAGCGCTTTTTAATCTGGAGACTTCCGAGGGTAGAGGAGCCTGTCAGGTGCCTCTGAGCACAGTGCCCTGGATGAACTGCTGGGAAAGCCACACTGTTGCATGCAGGGCCAGCTCCTCTCAGCACCCCTCACCCCCCCACACAGGAATCAGATGACTGCACCCCTTAGTCCACAGTCTGCCCCTGGCCTCTGCCCGGCATATGCTCAGCCCTCACTTCCCGGGCTCCAACTTCTCCCAGGGACCTCGTCTGCCCCAGG
The DNA here is from genome assembly GCA_036589455.1 of Ateles fusciceps. NCBI lineage: Eukaryota > Metazoa > Chordata > Mammalia > Primates > Atelidae > Ateles > Ateles fusciceps. The sequence goes on along the minus strand of JAZHEH010002317.1, from coordinate 3,387,025 downwards.
TCTGTTCCCCTCACAGGTGGAAGGCATGCTTTTGTCCTTGTTCCCATGGTTTCCCATGCAAAATAAAAATAACCACGAAAGGCACGCCTGGCATCTGCCGGGTCTCTCCTCTCAGGCGGGGGGAGTGGGGTTTGCCGCTGTGTGCCTCCCGAGCTAACCCTTTGGGAGCCGGACCCACGCTAGATGCCATTTAAGTGCGTCTCAGATCGCTCACATGTGGGCTGATTCATGACAAGCCCAGCAGGGATCTGGAAGGCTGTGGAAGCAAAGCTAAGCTCCCCTCGTGCAGGGCGCTGTGAGCATGCGTGCACCGACGCGTACGGAAGCGGCTCGGAGCCCTGAGGTCCAGGGCCTGTGGGTCACTGAGGCCTCTGGGCGCTCTGCAGAAGTGTCGGAAGTTTAACAAGTTCCCCTATGGCCCAGCAATTCCACTCCTAAGTATACACCCCACAGAATTGAAAACGTAGGTCCACACCAAAGCTTGAACACAACGTTCATAGCAGCACGATTCACAACAGCCAAAAGGTGGTGACGTGTCACAAGTCCATCCACAGGTGAGTGGGCAAACAAAATGTGGTATAGCCATAGAACGGAATATGATTCAGACATGAAAAGGAAAGGCCAGGCGCAGTGGCTCACGCCTGTAATCCCAGCACTTTGGGAGGCCGAGGTGGGCGATCAACTGAGGTTGGGAGTTCGAGACCAGCCTGGCCAACATGACGAAACCCCATGTCTACTAAAAATACAAAAATTAGCCAGGCGTGGTGGGGCAACACCTGTGGTCCCAGCTACTCAGGAGGCTGAGGTGAGAGGATCAGTTGAACCCGGGAAGCAGAGGCTGCAGTGAGCTGAGATTGTGCCACTACACTCCAGCCTGGGCCACAGAGGAAAAAAAAAAAAGGAATGAAGCCTGACATACACTATAATGACAATGTGGATGAACCCTGAAAACATGATGCCAAATGAAAGAAGCCAGTCACAACGACCGCACAGCACATGACTCCATTATATGAAATGTCCCCTATAGGCAAACATAGGCAGAAAGCAGATGAGTGAGTACTTACTGCTGGGGGTGGGGGTGGGAAGGGATTGGAGTATGGTGTTTCTTTTGGGGGTAAAAAAAATGTTCTGAAATTGTGGTGATGGCTGCACAAATCTGTGAATACACTAAAAACCACTGAACTGTACACTTAAATAATATTTTTTCTTTCTTTTTTGGTTTTAAAGAAACAAGGTCTCACTATGTTGCCCAGGCTGATCTCAAACTCCTGAGCTCAAGAGATCCTCCCACCTCAGCGTCCCAAAGTTCTGAGATTACAGGCATGAGCCACCGCGCCTGGCTGAATTGTACACTTTATTTATTTATTTAGAGACAGAGTCTTACTCTGTCACCCTGGCTGGAGTGCAGTGGTGCCACCTTGGCTCACTGCAACCTCCACCTCCTGGGTTCAAGCGATTCTCCTGCCTCAGCCTCCCAAGTAGCTGGGATTACAGGCATGCACCACCACGCCAGGCTAATTTTTATATTTTTAGTAGACCTTGTCTCAGAAAACAAACATGGCTGGGTGCAGTGGCTCATGCCTGTAATCCCAACCTTGGGAGGCCAAGGTTGGCAGATCATCTGAGGTCAGAACTTCAAGGCTAGCCTGGCCGATATGGTAAAATGCCATCTCTATTAAAAATACAAATATTGGCCAGACGTGGTGGCACGTGCTTGTAGTCCCAGCTACTCAGGAGGCTGAGGTGAGAGGATCATGTGAACCTGGGAGGCAGAAGTTGCAGTAAGCCGAGATTGCACCACTGCATTCCAGCCTGGGCGACAGAGTGAGACTCCATCTCAAAAAAAAAAAAGTCCTCTTTCTTGGGCTGAAGGAAATCGGGATAGGGTTTCAGAGTCCTCCAGGCCCAGGCTGACTTTGCTGCTAGAAAACTTGCTAATGTCCAAGTCACTGCAGCAGGAAGACCCAGGTCCCAGCCTGTGCCTCCCTGCCCGGCCTCCAACCTGGCAAAGCCCAGAACAGGCACAGTGCAGGCACTCCATCAGAGATAACAGAGACAAAGGGTGACCAAACGAACGCATGGCAGCCCTCCGTCTGGAATTGTAAGCTCCTGAGCGGTGGAACGCCGCAGTGGCCCAATCCGTGGTGGGCACGATTTCAGTCTCCCCCAGCCTTACCCACATGGTCTCCTGCAGCCCTGGGTCAAGGAGTCCCAGAGAGACATAAGCCTTCCTTCAGGGAGCTGATTTCAGCCGATCTGGGTCCCACTTCTGACTCTGCCACTAACTTGCTGTGTGACCTTGAGCAAATCACTCTCCCTCTCTGTCTACACTTTTCTCATCTATTCAATAAGTATCCTGAACTGGATCATGATAACTCGTAGTAATACTAGTTAATACGTGCTGAGTATTTTCTATGTATCAGGTAAGATTCTAAGTGGTCTGTACAGATTCACTGATTTTACCCTCATGACAAGCTTATGAGGGAGGTATGGTCATTTTTACATGGGGGGCAACTTAGGCACATGAAGGTCACGTGACTTGATCAAAGTCACATAGCAGGGAGGTTTTGGGTTCGGGACTCAAACCTGGGCTGCCTGGCTCCAGAGACAGTGCTTACAATCAGGAAAACGTTTGTTTTCACTGTTACTAATTACTTCTCAACAAAGGAAATCCAAGGAAAAGAGAATATATACCTGGATCAAACTTTTCCTTTTTCCTTGGTTCCCACAGTCCTTTTCAGTGCCATATATACATATATATATATATATATATATATATATATATATAACACACACACATACATACACACACACACACACACTCTTTTTTTTTTTTTTTTGAAACAGAGTCTTGCTCTGTTACCCAGGCTGCAGTGCAATAATGCAATCTCAGCTCACTGCAACCTCCACCTCCCAAGTTCAATTGAATCTCCTGCCTCAGCCTCCCGAGTCACTAAGAACAGGTGTGTGCCACCATAATAAGCTAATTTTTTGTTTTTTTGAGACAGAATCTCACTCTGTCACCCAGGCTGGAGTGCAGTGGTGCGATCTCAGCTCACTGCAACCTCCGCCTCCCGGGTTCAAGTGATTCTCCTGCTTCAGCCTGCTGAGTACCTGGGACTACAGGCACCCGCCACCACACCCAGCTAATTTTTTGTATTTTTAGTAGAGATGGGGTTTCACCATGTTGGACAAGATAGTCTCAATCTCTTGACCTCGTGATTCACCCGCCTCCGCCTCCCAAAGTGCTGGGATTACGGGCATGAGCCACTGCGCCCAGCCGAATTTTTGTATTTTTAGTAGAGATGGGGTTTCACCATGTTAGCCAGACTGGTCTCAAACTCCTGACCTCAAATGGTCCACCTGCCTTGGCCTCCCAAAGTGCTGGGATTACGGGCGTGAGGTAGTGCGCCCGGCCTTTGGTGCCATACTTGATTCTGCAGAGTGGTAACCACGTGTTCTGAAGTTCAGCACCCACCCCAGGGCCATCCCCAGCCCATCAAACAAGAGGAGGACGCTCATGTGGTGGACCAACGAGTTTCTGAGACGGAAGCGATGACCCTGAGATTCCCTGGGATGAGTGAACTGCAGGAGGTACCCCTGCTTTAGCGAGCAGAGCAGATGCCGCCCACAGCCCTGCCTGGCGCGAATCTTGCAGCCTGTCTGTCCTTTTCCCAGCACCAGAGAAGCTTATCGGATGAGTGACAGTTCAGGGGCTCCAGCGCCATTCAGGTCTGGGATGCCATCCCAGGTTACTCACTGGTAAGCGTGTGCCTGTGACAAGAGCCTCCAATCTCTTCCCACCACAAGGTTTAGAATAAAATCCAAAACTTGGCCTCTAAGGAGCTGCATGACCTGACCCCTGTGACCTCATCTCCAACCACTCAATCATCTTCTGATACATTAGCCTTCTTTATTTTTTATTTATTTTTTTGACATGGTTTCACTGTCGTCAGGCTGGAGTACAGTGGTACGATCTCAGTTCACTGTAGCCTCGACCTCCTGGGCTCAAGGGATCCTCCCGCCTCAGCCTTCCAAGTAGCTTAGACTACAGGTGTGCACCACTGGACCTCGCTGATTTGTTGTGAGACAGAGTCTTGCTCTGTCACCCAGGCTGGAGTGCAATGGCGCGGTCTTGGCTGCTCACTGCAACCTCCACCTCCCAGATCCAGCTGATTTTCCTGCCTCAGCCTCCCGAGTAGTTTGGATCACAGGCACCTGCCACTATGCCCGGCTAATTTTTTTGTATTTTTAGTGGAGACGGGGTTTCACCATGTTGGCCAGGCTGGTCTCGAACTCCTGAGCTTGGGATCTGCCCACCTCGGCCTCCTAAAGTGCTGAGATTATAGGCGTGAGCCACTGCGCCCAGACCTGGCTACTTTTTAAAAAAAATTTTAGTAGAGATGAGGTCTCACTATGTTGCCCAGGCTAGTCTCAAACTCCCAAGTGATCCTCCTGTTTCAGCCTCCCAAAGTGTTGGGGTCGCAGGCGTGAGCCACCGCGCCCAGCCTACACTGGCCTTCTTGGTTTCCCTCGAATGCTCATGTCCCAGGGACCTTTGCATGACTGCCCCTTCCAACCTCCCCACTCAACATACGCAGATATTTGAGTGGCTCACTCTGTTACTTCATTAGGGCTCAAACGTGACCTCGTCGGAGGCCTTCCCTGATGACTGTATCTGAAGACGTCCTCACCAAGTCACTCTATCACATGCCCCACTCACCGCAGCTCTCCCAGAGCATGGCTGCCCCCTGGACCTACGGTGTCTGTTTCTTTACATTTAGCTCCCTTTCTCCTCTGCACAGCACACAAGCTTCCCAAGGGCAGGATCTCTGTCATGTTTAACACATATCCCAGGCCCAAGAGAGGAACCTCACAAACAGGGGAAGCTGTGACAGTTTGCTGAAAGGATCTCTGTGTCACCATTTGTAAACTGAGGCTACATCATGCTTCTCTGGCAGGGCTATGGTGAAAATCAACATGACACAGGAGGCAAAGGGCCTTGGGCACCAGCCAGCACCGCATCAATGTCCAGGGGCGGTGGCGACAATCACTGATGTGGGCGATGAGAAAAGGAATGGCCGGCCCCTCGCATTGGCGCCGGCCCCCACTTACCTTCGTGCTTCTGGAACTCCTCCTCTGAGAAGTTGACGTCCTTGTGGGAGAGGTTGGTCATAAGCTGCTTGTTCTCCTCCTGCAGCTGGGCGATCTGGGAGAGGAGGTCCTGAGCCTCCCCTCGCCACACATCCTCCACCAGCTCCAGCTCCTGCCAAGGCGAGGGGACAGCGCGGGTCACTGCCTGCCCAGAGCAGCTGCCTCGCCCACCCTCAGGGGCAGCTTGGGTTGCCGGGGCTTTGGGCCTTCCCCTCCCTTGTGAGAACTGGAATCGGGCAACTGGGCTGGCAAGGCCACCCAAGCTCCGTATGGTACTTTTGCAAGAAACAGAAGGCACCCTTCCTTGGGGCAGATGCCTGCGTTTATGCTGTTAGGACCTGGCCCAGTTAGAACAGCCCCAAGGGCAACCACAAAGCTGGTGCCACATCTTGGAGCTCTCTTCAGAGAAGACAGAGCAGCCCCAGGATGTGGGGGTCCCAACATTCTCAACCTCTGAGGGGCACGTCCTTGATCTCTGGACAGTTGGGACAAACCTCTCTCCAAGTGAGCCAGAGGGCTCGAAAATCCTGGGGATGCCGAGGCGGACAGGGTCCTCCTGCCCCAGAGTTCCTTAGGTATCTGATCCAGGTCTCTCTCTACAGGGTCTTCAACCACTGACCTGACCACCCTGAGCCTCAGTTTCTCTCAGTAGGGGAACCAAAACAAAGGCTCACTAGGTGAATGTGAGAATAAACAAAATCAGTCAAAGTTATTTTGTGGGTGACTGTAGTCAAAGAAATAGACTATAACAAGTGCTGACAAGGAGAGGAAGAAACGGGAACTCTCCTACGCTGCTGGTGGGAATGGAAAATGGTGCGGACATTTTGGAAAACACTCTGGCAGTTTCGCAAAACATTAACACAGAGTTACCATAGGACCCAGCAATTCCAGTCCTTGGATCGGCTCAAGAGGTATGAACACGTATGTCCACATGAAAACGTAGGCAGGTGAATGCCCCTCACAGCATTATTCCTAGTAGCCAAAACGCAGAAACAGCATATCCATACAGTGGAATACTACTCAGCCATGAAAAGGAATGAAAGTCTGACATATGCTACAACATAGGTGGACCCTGAAAACGTTATGGAAAGAAGCCAGACACAAAAGGTCAAACGTTTTATGATCAGTTTTAGAAAATGTCCAATATCAGCAAATCCATAGAGACAGGAAGCAGGGCCAGGCACAGTGGCTCATGCCTGTAATCCCAGCACTTTGGGAGGCCGAGATGGGTGGATCACTTGAGGTCAGAAGTTTGAGACCAGCCTGGCCAACATGGTGAAACCCCATCTCTACTAAAAATACAAAAATTAGCTTGGCATGGTGGTAGGCACCTGTAATCCCAGCTACTCCGGAGGCTGAGGCTGGAGAATCGCTTAAACCCAGGAGGTGGAGGTTGCAGTGAGCCAAGATTGCACCATTGCACTCCAGCCTAGGTAACAAGAGCAAAATTCCATCTCAAAAAAAAAATATATATATATATAAATAGGTCAGGCATGGTGGCTCACGCCTGTAATCCCAGCACTTTGGGAGGCTGAGGTGGGTGGATCACCTGAGGTCAGGAGTTCGAGACCAGACTGACCAACATGGTGAAACCCCGTCTCTACTAAATACAAAAAATTAGCCAGACATAGTAGTGCATGCCTGTAGTCCCAGCTACTTGGGAGGCTAAGGCAGGAGAATTGCTTGGACCCAGGAGGTGGAGGTTGCAGTGAGCTGAGACTGAGCCATTGCACTCCAGCCTGGGCAACAAGAGCTAAACTCTGTCTCAAAATGAAAGAAAAAGAGAATAAGGAAAAGAAAAAAGAAAAGAAAAGAAAGAGAGAGAGAGAGGAAGCAGACTGGTGGTTGTCTAGAGCCAGCGTGCTAGAGGGGGAGATGAATGGTTGGAATAGGTACGGATTTTCTTTTTGGGGGTGATGAAAATGTTCTAAAATTGATGGTGGCAGGGTGCGGTGGCTCACACCTGGAATCCCAGCACTCTGAGAGGCCAAGGCGGGTGGATCACTTGAGGTCAGGAGTTTGAGACCATCCTGACCAACATGGCAAAACCAAATTAGCCGGGTGTGGTGGTGCGCACCTGTAATCCCAGCTACTTGGGAAGCTGAGGCAGGAGAATTGCTTGAACCTGGGAGGCGGAGGCTACAGTGAGCTGAGATCAAGCCATTGCACTCCAGCCTGGGTCACAGAGTGAGATTCCATCTCAAAAAATAAAATAAAATAATAAAATAGGCCAGGCATGGTGGCTCACACCTGCAATCCCAGCACTTTGGGAGGCAGGTGGACCACCTGAGGTCAGGAGTTCAAGACCAGCCTGGTCAACATGGCAAAACCCCATCTCTACAAAAATACAAAAATTAGCTGGGTATGGTGGTATGTGCCTGTAATCCCAGATACTCGGGAGGCTGAGGTGGGAGAATTGCTTGAACCTGGAAGGCAGAGGCTGCAGTGAGCCAAGACCAAGCCACTGCACTCCAACCTGGGCCACAGAGTGAAACTCCATCTCAAAAAATTTAAAATAAAATAAAATAGTGGTTCAAGGCATGGACACCGGAGCCTGTTGACCCAAGTTTGAATCCTGTTTCTGCTGCTTACTAGCTGACCCTGGCGAGTTATTCAACCTTCCGGTGCCCCGGAAATGAGGAAAATAGTGTAGGATCTAACAGGAAGGGTGGGTGTGAGGATTAAACAGTTACTATAAGTAAAGTGCCCGGAACATGCCCAGCAACCAGAAAGCACTAACAATGTGTAATCTCTGTTCCATCCCTACCACCCAACACAAGCAACCACGTGGCCGCATGCTAGGCATGCCTCTGTCCATCTGCTAAATAAGTTCTCAGACCCCCCTCCTTTGTCAGAACCTGTCACACTGGGGACGAGAGGAGTAATAGCCTAGTATTGGCACAGAGGGTTCAAGGTCACCAGGGGGAGGTGAAGGGCAGGGTGAGGGGTGGCAGTGGTGGGGGAGGGATGGGGAGGGCATGCTGACCTTCCCACAAGCAGTTGGGACCTGGAAGCAAATGAGGCACATCCAGCCCTGTTCCTCTCTGTTCCCAACAGGCATCGGCTCGGCTCACAGAGGGCTCAGAGAATATTAGCCAAGTGTAACTGGCTGGGGCAGGCAGAATAACAGCTCCAAAAGTCATCCAGGTCCTAGTCCCTGAGAATATGTTACCTTACCTGGCAAAAGGGACTGTGCAGAGATGATTAAGTTACCGACTTAGGCATGGTGTGGTGGGTTATACCTATCATATCTGTAATTTAGGGGGCTTAGGTGGGAGCACTGCTTTAGGCCAGGAGTTTAAGAACAGCTTTGGCAACATGGCAAAACCCTGTCTCTACAAAAAATTTAAAAATTAGGTGCGTGTGGTAGCGTATGCCTGTAGGCCCAGCTATTGGGAGGCTGAGGTGGGAGGATTGCTTGAGCCCAGGAGGTGGAGGCTGCAGTGAGCTGTGATTGTGCCACAGCACTCCAGCCTGGGTGACAGAGCGAGATCCCACTTTTTATTTTAAAAAAAGGCTTTTGAGGCTGGGCATGGGGCTCACACCTATAATCCCAGCACTTTGGGAGGCCAAAGCAGGAGGATCATTTGAGGTCAGGAGTTCAAGACCAGCCTGGCCAACACAGCGAAACTCTATCTACTAAAAATTTAAAAATTAGGTGAGTGTGATGGCGCGCACCTGAAATCTCAGCTACTAAAGAGGCTAAGGCACAAGAATCACCTGAACCCGGGAGGCGGAGGTTGCAGTGAGCAGAGATTGTGCTACACTGTACTCCAGCCTGGGTGACAGAGTGAAACTGTGTCTCAAAAAAAAAAAAAAAAAAAAAGGCTCTTGAGATGGGGTGATGATTCTGGATTATCTGGTGGGCTGATGTCATCCCAGGGTCTTCATGAGAGGTAGGAGGGCAGGTCAGCATTAGAGGAATGTGAGGGAGATGGGAAGATGCCCGCTGCTGGCTTTGCAGACGGAGGACGGGGCCACGAGCCAGGGAATGCGGAGTCCATAAGCTGGGGAAGGCAAAGAAACGAATCCTCCTCCACAGCCCCCCAAAGGAGTGGAGCCTTCCTGACATCTTGATTTTAACTCAGTGATACCCATTTCCGACTTCTGACCTCCAGAAATTCCTCCAGTATTATCCATATTGATATTACCCATATGCTTCTATAGTACTGTATGACACTGTATCCATAATATTGAATTATCCAGTTCGATAAGACAATACATTTCTGGCCAGGTGTGGTGGGTCACCCCTGTAATCCCAGTACTCTGGGAGGCTGAGGCAGGAGAATGGCTTGAGCCCAGGAGTTTGTGACCAGCCTGGGCAACACGGCAAGACCTCATCTCTGCTAAAAATTAAAAAAATAGCCGGGTGTGATGGCACACTCCTGCAGTTCAGCTACGTGGGAGGCTGAGGCGGGAGGATCACTTGAGCCCAGGAGGGCTAGCTCCTACCCTTCATTCAGGTTTCAACTCAGATGTCACCTCCTAAGAGAAGCCTTCCTGACTGCCCCACATGTTAGACCATTACCCTAGCCAGTCTCTTTCACGTCTCCCAGTTTTATTTTCTTTATGGCACTTATCGTAAGCTGATTTTTGTTATGTTTTGTTTTGTTTTGAGACAAAGTCTCACTCTGTTGCCCAGGCTGGAGTGCAGTGGCGCAATCTCGCTCCCTGCAACCTCCACCTCCTGGGTTTAAGCGATTTTCCTGCCTCAGCCTCTTGAGTAGCTGGGACTATAGGCGTGTGCTACCACGCCCGGCTAATTTTTGTATTTTTAGTAGAGACAGGGTTTCACCATGTTGGTCAGGCTGGTCTTGAACTCATGACCTTGTGATCCAGCTGCCTTGGCCTCCCAAACTGCTGGGATTACAGACATGAACCACTGCACCCAGCCTTTTTTTTTTTAATCTATCTTGGCTGGGCACAGTGGCTCATGCCCGTAGTCCCAGCACTTTGGGAGGACAAGACAGGAGGCCTGCTTGAGCCCAGGAGTTCAAGACTAGCCTGGGCAACATAGTGAGACCTTGTCTCTGAAGGAAAAAAAAAATTACAGCATGCCTGTAATCTTAACTACTCAGGAGGCTGAGGCAGGAGGATATCTTGAGCCCAGCTGGTCAAGGCTACAGTAAGCCATGATGCCATCACTGCACTCTGGGCTGGATGACACAGTAAGACCCTAACTCAAAAATAAAAAAGGACAAAAATCTCTATCTCCTCCTCATGCTAGAATTGCACCATCCCACAGAAACGCCACTAGCCACATGTGGCTGTGAGCATTTGGCATGTGGCTGGTCTGAGTGGAAGTGGGCAGCAGGTTAAAGACATGCCACATTTCAAAGATGTAGTAGGAAAAAGAGCGCAAAATGGGAAATGATAAGTTTTTATACTGATTACATGTTGAAATGAAAACATTTTGGATACACCGAGTCCTATAAGATATATTAAAATTAACCTCATTTTTGTTGCTGTTTTTATTTTTTTATTCTACTCTTAGCAAAGACCTCATTTATGTTGTTGTTGTTTTTGAGATAGAGTCTCACTCTGTCACCCAGGCTGGAATGCAGTGGTGTGATCTCGACTCACTGTAACCTCCGCCTCCCAGGTTCAAGCGATTCTCCTGCCTCAGCCTCCCGAATAGCTGGGATTATAGGCACACTAGTTTCGTATTTTTAGTAGAAATGGGGTTTCGCCATGTTGGCCAGGCTGGTCTTGAATTCCTGACCTCAAGTGATCTGCCCGCCTTGGCCTCCCGAAGTGCTGGGATTACAGGTGTGAGCCACTGCACCTAGCCAACCTCACTGTTTTTTATTAACATGGAAAAGCTACGTCATATTTCTCTAGTACAGCACTGCACTAAAAAGTCAGACTCATCAGGGCCAAGGCCTCATCTGTCATGGTCATTACTGTGTCCCCCAGTGTCTACAACAGCGCCTGGCACACAGTAGGCACACAGTAGGCACACAGCAGGCACTCAGTAAATCTATTTGCTGAACAAGTGAGTGAATAGCATAGTCTGGTATGTTACATGCGATTGTGTCAGCCCAGCCATTGCTTTCTAGAATCTATTTGTGTTTTCCCTTTCTTCCTCGTTACCCATCTGCTGCCTGACATGAAATTTTGCTTTTCTCTGCAAAGCCATGGCACTGAGAAGGGCACTGTGCTCGCTATGGCCTGTCAAAAGGGTTGCAGACCGAGCAACAAGACAGAACATGACACAACTGTGGCCTGCGTCTGAGTGACGAGTGGAAGTGAGTGAGTGGGTCTACTGGGAGGAGCAGGGGGAAGACAGTATATGTGTTTTACTGAAGCCATAACTGCTGAAAGAGAGAGAGGGAAGGAAGGGGGGGGAAGGGGAAGGGGAAAGGGAAGAGAAAAGGAGGCAGACAGACTAAATCAGGACATGCCAAGAAGATTTTTGTGGAAATATCACCTTGAAGAGCCTTTGAGACTGCAGGAAAAAAAAAAAATCATACAAGTCTCTCTCCATCCCAGGAATGTGAAGTAAAGGGGTCTCGGCTGGGGTGGGAAAGAACTGCACCCTTGATTGAGGAGAGGTCATCCCCAGGGTAAGTGAACAAGTGCTGGCCCTGGGCGCCCAGTGATCACTTCCCCGCTGAACGTGCTCCAGAGGCAAGTGCAGCTGCTGAGAATTCCATGTGACTTCAGGCCTGGTGGCCTCCAATGGCTTCCAGGGGGTGTCTCCCCAGCCCCCCTGCAACAGAACTAAAGAGCCCCAATGAGGGAACAGTATAGATGCCAGGACTTCTGTGTGATCTGGGCAAAGCCCCTTGGTCCCTGTTAATAACGAGAGGATTTCCAAGGTCTCTTGCCTCCTTGACCCTTTAGGAGCGATGGAGGCCTCTAGGGTAGGAGTAGAGGTGCTTAGGGTGGGGACGGTTTCCTAATATGAGCCTATGAACACCTCAATGAATGTCTCTCCTATAAAGAATTTTAACACTTGTAAAGCCCTTGCTATGGGCAGGTTCTGTCCTGAACACTTTCTACATCTTTACATTAACTGCTTTAAACCCCATCACGATGCTACTGGGGGGGTACTATTACCATCCCATTTTAGAACTGAGCAAATGGAAGCACAGGGATACTGGGTGATTTGCAAGGTCACAGAGCCTGTAAGTGATAGGGTTTGAAACCAGGCTGTCTAGCTCCAAAATCCCCGCTTCTAGGAGTCTTGAAATTAATTATAGGACAAAGCATTTTCAGGCTCCCAGAGTGACCCTGTAAATGCTGGTCAACTCTTGGGAGCCAGAGTTTCTTCCTGTCCCTAGGGCATAGGGACCCATGAAGACAAACACAGTCAAACATGGCAATAGTGCCGGTACCAGTGGATCTGCCCTCAGGTTAAGGGTTCAGACCCAGCTTTGGCTATCTTCCTCCAAAACACAGAGATCCATCCAAGTACACAATAGGGGATGCCCTGCCCCTGAGGTTCAGAGAAGCCAGCTGTATTTCCTGAGGCTGAACAGCAAGCTGGAGACTGCTCAGGCAGACTGATCCCTCAAGGAAAGGTGTTTCCTCCCATTCTCAGTCTGAAGGGGCTGCCAAGAGCATCCCTGGCTGAGGTTAGGGCAGGAAACCACATGTCTTTCACTTCCTTTCTCCCAGGAACCTCGTCTGGACTCCAGGCCCAGTGGGGGAGACCCTGATTCAGAGAGGCTCCTGTTCCCAGGGCAGAGGCTCAGCCTTAAAGCTGCCCCAAATCATCCCTTTCCCCCAATTCAAATAGGGTGGGGAGGAGACACAGGGGCTGGGTCTCTCTGGCCACTAACTTGGGATAAATCCCTCCTTCCACTGTGACCCTCGGTTTCCTCATCTGTAAAATGAAGATAATCTCTACAGAGTCCTGTGAAGATTAAGGATAAATCAAAGAGGAGAGGACACTCCTTGCCACAGGTTCATAAGCTAGGGGAGTCTCGGGAAGAAAGTTGCAAATATGAACCCGGAGACTGGGGGTCAGGAAGCTCAGTGGGTGGAGGTCACATTCCCTTTCTCTGGGGAGACTGGGGGTAGGGATGAAGAAGGGGGCCTGATGTCGCATCTTCTTGGGTAACACAGGAGGGCAAGGGGCTTATTTCATGTCTGGAAAAAAATACCATCTAAGCACTTAGCTTATATGGTCCCATTTAATTCTTCTAAGGTGGGTCCTATTTTGATCACCATTTGACAGGTGAGGACATAGGCACAGAGAGGTTAAGTAACTTACCCAAAGTCACACAGCTATTAAACGGTAAAGGTGGGAATGAACTCCAGAGAACAGCTCGTAATCTCTCGGATGGTATCTGCCAGCCACAGGGCCTCCCTCCCTCCCCTACGTCGGGTCTCCTCTGGTCCGGTCCCTGAACACACACGCGTGCGCACCCACAGCTGCCCAAGGTGGAAGGGCCCTTGGGTCCCCGCGGGCCCACTGCCCGGACGGGAAGACCGAGGCCGCCGCCCACCTTCTGGTGCTTGCGCTCCTTCTCGATGCGGTCCATCCTCTCCAGACGCAGGCGGTCCAGCTCCAGGCGCAGCTCGTCCAGCTCGGGCGCGACGTGGTGGCGGCTGACCAGCACCTCCAGGATCTCCAGGACGCGCACGACCTTGGGCATGAGGCGCGCGATGGCCTCGCAGCCGTGCTGGTCGATGACCCGCTCGAACTCGTGGCCCACGAGCGACGCGATGTCGTACACGTCCATGACGGTCAGCTCCGCCACGTTCTTCTCCAGCGCCGACTCGGCCGCCAGCGCCGACCCCCGCTCCTCCTCCATGGCCGCCCTCCTGGCCTGTCCCCGCCCCGCAAACTCGTGCAACTCCCCAAACTTGCCGCTGTCGAGGGCTGCGCCGGCCGGGCCCAGCCTGGGCCGCGGGCGGGAGCGCTCAGCGGGCGCGGGGGCGAGGGCGCAGGCGGCGGGCGGCGGGCGGCGGGCGCGGGCACGGACGGCGGCGCGGGGTGCGCGGGGCGCGCGGGACAGCGGTCTGGGCGCCGGGCTCGGCCTGGAGCTGCTCCCGAGTGGGCGGCGGCGGCGGCGGCGGCGGCGGCGGAGGCGGGGAGGGCGCGCGCGTGCGCAGGCCCGCGGCGCCTCCCAAGTTGAGATCCGAGTTGCGCTCAATCGAGCCGGCCCCGGCGCCCCGGTGCGGTGCTGGAGGGAGGGGGAGGCCGCGCGCGGGGCCCGAGAGGAAGGGCGGCCCGCGGCTCCTCCGGGAAACTTTGGCGGCGGCGGCGGCGGCGGCGGCGGCGAGGCCGGGTGACCGCTCCCCCCGCGGGGAGGCTGTGCGCCCCGCCCCGATCCCGGCCTCGCCAGGGGCGCGCCCGCCTTCCGCCGCCCGGGGGCGCCCCGGGATCCCCCCCCCAGCGCCGACTCCGCGGCCTGCACCCCGGACGCCCCTCTCCAGCCGCCGGACCCGCGGCGCCCCCACCCGCGCCCCGGCCGCCCCTTCGCTTCCCCGCGCTGGCTCCTCCCCCAACCCGGCCGCCGGGAGCGGTCCAGGCCGCCCCGGGAGAGGGGGCCGGGGGCGCTGGTCTCGCGGGACGATTCGCTGCTCTGGGGAGCGGCCCTGGCCTTGGAGAGGGATGGAGGGGTCACGAGGAGGTCCCCGGGCTGGGGCTCATCCCGGCAAGAAAACGGGGACCTCCCGGGCCGCAGGCCCTCCCCCGCAGACCCGGTCACCAGGCGGACCTGCAGAGGCGCCCGGAGAAGGGCAGAAGTGTTGAGGAGTGCTGGGTCCCCGGTGCCACCGGGCGCCCCTCCCAGAGCCACATTCATCAGTGGCTCCTGGTGACATAAATGCCACTTCACAGTAGAGCGAAGCCCCCTTGGCATCCCAGCACCACCAGTTTTTTTGTCCAAAGGCCCCCTGTCTTTTTGAGCTGGCCAAATTCACTTGTTCATCAGACACCCCCCTCCCACTCCCGGGAGAACCTTTCCTGAACCCAGAACCCCATCCACCCTCCCCCGTCCCCCACGCAGGAGTTAAGGACCCCCCCTTGCAAACTCAGAGTCCCCTGCTTGCCCCTTCAAAATTGCTCTTAGCATCCTGAGTTTTCACCGTGTGTTTGCAGATGTGTTTCCACCGTCTGACTGTTAGCTCCTTGAGGGAAGAAACCTTAATGCGCTTGTACCCATAAACCCTACCCCAACCTGGCACCTCTAAAAGGTTTTTTATTTATTTTTTTTAATAGAGACACGATGAGTGTCTCTATTAATGGTTCATTGTGTTGCCAAGGCTGGTCTTAAACTCCTAGACTCAAATGATCCTCTTGCCTTGGCTTCCCCAAAGCGCTGGGATTGCAGGCGTGAGCCACCGTGCCTGGCCCCAAATTGTAAAAGTTTAAAATGTATTGAATATTTGCTTTACATGTAGTTACAAAATATGCAGCGTTTACTATGTGCCAAGAATTATTCTAAGTGTTTTACTAATATTACCTCATTTAATCCCGACTCCATCGATTCCCAAAGTGTGGCCTAAGGACGGCTGCGGGTCCCCAGTACCCAAAGGGTCTCTGGGAGGTTGTCCCTTTCTCCAGCTGCGTGTCCCCAGTACCCAAAGGGTCTCTGGGAGGTTGTCCCTTTCTCCAGCTGCGTGTCAGTGTCAGGCTGGGTTCTCCTCACATGCTCAACAAAAAACGGTGGAGTGCAGCGGACAACGCAGAAGCAGAGTTGAGGCCCCGGTTCCCTTCTTTTTTTTTTTAATTTTTTTTTAAAGACGGGGTTTCACCACGTTGGTCAGGCTGGTCTTGAACTCCCGACCTCAGGTGATCCGCCCACCTTGGCCTCCAAAGTGCTTGGATTACAGGCGTGAGCCACCACGCTCGGCCCAGTTCCCTTCTAATGAGCAAGGCGCTGGACTTGCAAAAGCGTAACTCAGTACCATCGTTGGCAAGATTTTTTTTTTTTTTTTTTTTTTTGAGCATAGCATGATTTTTTATTAAGAAATACATATGGGCCGGGTGCAATGGCTCGTGCCTGTAATCCTAGCACTTTGGGAGGCCGAGCTAGGAGGATTTCTTGAGCTCAGGAATTCTAGACCAGCCTGAGCAATATAGTAAGAACCTTCTCCTAAAAAAAAAAAAATTAAAATTAAAGTTAAAAAATTAAGGCCAGGTGAGGTGGCTCATGCCTCTAATCCCAACATTTTGGGAGGCCGAGGTGGGAGGATTTCTTGAGCTCAGGAATTCAAGACCAGCCTAGCCAACATGGTGAAATCCCAACTCTACTAAAAACACAAAAATTAGCTGGGTGTGGTGGCCAGCACCTATAGTGCCAGCTACTCAGGAGGCTGAGGCACAAGAATTGCTTGAAACCTGGAGGCGGAGGTTGCAGTAAGCCGAGATCACACTACTGCACTCTAGCCTGGGTGACAGAGTGAGACTCTGTCTCAAAAATAAAAAATAAAAAATTAGCCAGATATGGTGGCAAGAACCTGTAGTCCCATGTATTCAGGAGGACAAAGTGGGAGGATCCCTTGAGCCTGGGAGGCAGAGGTTGCAGTGAGTTGAAATCATACCACTATGCTCCAACCTGGGTGACAGAGCAAAACTCTGTCTCAGTAAAATAAAATAAGAATCAATAAGAAATATATAGGCCTGGCACAGTGACACATGCTTGAAATCCTAGCAATTTGGGAGGCCAGGGCTGGAGGATCACTTGAGCCCAGGATTTCCAGACCAGCCTGGGCAGCATGGTGAAACCCTGTCTCCAAAAAAAAAAAAAAGGCCAACTGCAGTGGCTCAAGCCTGTAATCCCAGAACCTTGGGAGGCTGAAGGTCAGGAGTTCAAGATCAACCTGGCCAACATGGTGAAACCTCATCTCTACTAAAAAAATAAAAATAAAAAAAATAGCCAGGTGTGGTGGCAGGCACCTGTAATCTCAGGTACTCAGGAGGCTGAGGCAGGACGATCACTTGAACCTGGGTGGCAGAGGTTGCAGTAGCTGAGATCATGCCAATGCACTCTAGCCTGGGTAACAAAGTCAGACTCCATCTCAAAAAAAAAAAAAAAAAAATAGCCAGGTGTGGTGGCATGTGCCTATAGTCCCAGCTACTCGGGAGGCTGAGGTGGAAAGATGATTTGAGCCCAAGTGGGCAGAGGTTGTAGTGAGCTGTGATCGCGCCAGTGCACTCCAGCCTGAGTGACACAGCGAGACCCTATCTTAACGACAACAACAAAAAAACCCGTATGTTAGCCAGCCTGGTGGCAATGAGGAAACTGAGGCACAGGGAGATTAAAAAGCTCACCCAAGGTGAAGTTCCAGTTACCTCAGCAGGAGGATCCCTTGAGTTCAGGAGTTCGAGTCTAACCTGGGCAATGTAGGAAGATTGCCTCTAAAAAAATAAAAAGTTAAAAAAATTTATGTTAACACGTAATGTGTTTACTATTTTTTAATTAATATTTTTAAAGCATCAGTTTAAATTTTTCTCTTTCTTTCCTTTTTTTTTTTTTTGGTTTAGAGTCAGGGTATCATGCTGTTGCCCAGGCTGGAATGCAGTGGTGCAATCATAGCTTACGGCAGCCTCAAACTCCTGGGCTCAAGCGATCCTCCCACTTCAGCCTCCTGAGTAGCTGGGATTATAAATTTCCATTTACAGTAGATATGAGCAGATATAACTCTTTCAAGGGAGGGCACAGTGGCTCACGCCTGTAATCCCAGCACTTTGGGAGGCCAAGGTTGGCAGATCACCTCAGGTCGGGAGTTCGAGACCAGCCTGGCCAACATGGTGAAACCCTGGTCTCTACTAAAAATATAAAAATTAGCTGGGTGTGTGGCATGTGCCTGTAATCCCAGCTACTAGGGAGGCTGAGGCACGAGAATTGCTTGAACTCAGGAAGCAGAGGTTGCGGTGAGCCGAGAGCATGCTGCTTCACTCCAGCCTGGGCAACAGAGTGAGACTCTGTCTCAATATATATATATATATATATATATTTCAATATATGTGTGTGTGTGTGTGTGTGTGTGTGTGTGTGTGTGTGTATTTAGAGGTTCAGAGACCAAAAAGTGTGAGAATTTATGCCTTATGACGTCCTAAGAGGTAAATTTTATTATTTTACAAGTGAGGAAACTGAGGCACAAAGAGATTAAAAAGCTTACCCAAGTGAAGTTGAATGCAGGGTCAGACCTGTGCAGTCTGGCCTCAGGTCTGTGCTGTGGCCTTCTCATCCTTGTTCCTTACACATGCTAAGCACTCTAAACTTTCTGGATTCTCCCAACAACCCAAATGAAGCTGACATATTATTGTGGTCCCCTTTCCTTTTTCCTTTTTTTTTTTTTGAGACAGAGTCTCACTCTGTCACCCAGGTTGGAGTGCAGTGGCACAATCTCAGCTCCCTTCAATCTCTGCCTCCTGGGTTCAAGCGATTCTCCTGCCTCAGCCTCTGGAGTAGCTGGGACTGCAGGCACCCACAACCATGCCTGGCTGATTTTTGTATTTTTATCAGAGATAGGGTTTCACCATGTTAGCCAGGCTGGTCTTGAACTCCTGATCTCAGGTGATCTGTCCACCTCGGCCTCCCAAAGTGCTGAGATTATAGGCGTGAGCCACCGTGCCCAGCCAAACGCTATCCACTTTTGTTTATTTATGTATTTATTATTATTTTGAGATGGAGTTTCATTCTGTCACCCAAGCTGGAGTGCAGTGGCGAAATCTCAGCTCACTGCAACCTCTGCCTCCTGGGTTCAAGCAATTCTCCTGCCTCAGCCTCCCAAGTAGCTGGGATTACAGGTGCACACTGCCTCACCCAGCTAATTTCTTCTGATTTTAGTAGAGACGGGGTTTCACCGTGTTACGCAGGCTGGTGTCGAACTGCTGAGCTCAGGCAGTCCACCCGTTTTGGTCTCCCAGAATGCTAGGATTACAGACCTGAGACACCGTGCCCAAACTGCCCCTTTCTAAGTTAAAGAAAACAAGGAGGTGGGGAAACATGGACTAATTTCCTGTAGCTACTGTAACAAATTGCCACGAACTTGGTGGCTTAAAACAAAACTGGCTGGGCACAGTGGCGCACGCCTATAATCTCAACACTTTGGGAGGTTGAAGAGGAATGACCACATGAGTCCAGGAGCTGGAGACCATCCTGGGCAGCGTAGTGAGAGTCTCTCTCTACACAAAAAAGGTTTTAGAATGGGTGTGGTGGCTCAGTCTTGTGATCCCAGCACTTTGGGAGGCCGAGACGGGTGGATTACTTGAGCTCACAAGTTGGACACCAGCTTGGGCAACATGGAGAAACCCCATCTCTACAATAAAATTAAAAAAAATATTAGCTGGGCATGGTGGTATGTGCCTGTAGTCCCAGTTACTTGTGGGGCTGAGACAAGAGGATTGCTTGAACCTGGGAGGTTGAAGCTGCAGTAAGCCACGATCCTCCCACTGCACTCAAACCTGGGAGACAAAGGGAGACCCCTTCTCAAAAAAAAAAAGTTTCAAATTAGCCAGGTGTGCTGTTGTTCACCTGCAGTCCTAGCTACTTGGGAGGCTGAGGTGGAGGACTGCTTGAGCTTGGGAGGTAGAGGCTGTAGTGAGCCATGATCACACCACTGCCCTCCAGCCCGGGCCACAGAGTGAGATGCTGTACCAAAAAACCAAGCAAACAACAACAAAAACCCACAAAACCAGAAATGTATTCTCTCACAGTTCTGGAGTCCAGAAGTCCAAAACCGAAGCATCAGAACTACCACATTCTCCCCGAAGGCTCCAGGGGGGACCCTTCCTTGCCTCTTCCAGCTTCTGGTGGCTCCAGGTGTTTCCTGGCTTGTGGCCGCAACACTCCAATCTCTGCCTGTTTTCTTTCTTTCTTTCTTTCTTTCTTTGTTTCTCTCTTCCTTTCTCTCTCTCTCCCTTTCTTTCCCTCCGTCTCTCCCTTTCTTCTTTCCTTCCTTCCCTCCCTCCCTCCCTCCATCCCTTCCTTCCTTCCTTCCTTCCTTCTTTCTCTCTCCTTCTCTCTCCCTCTCTCCCTTTCCCCCTTTCTCTCTCTTTCTTTCGGACAGAGTTTTGCTCTTGTTGCCCAGGCTAGAGTACAGTGGCTCAACCTCAGCTCACTGGAACCTCCACCTCCCGGCTTCAAGCGATTCTCCTGCCTCAGCCTCCCAAGTAGCTGGGATTACAGGCATGTGCCACCATGCCTCGCTAATTTTGTATTTTTAGTAGAGACCGGGTTTCTCCGTGTTAGTCAGGCTGGTCTCGAACTCCCGACCTCAGGTGATCCACCCGCCTCAGCCTCCCAAAGTGCTGGGATTACAGGTGTGAGTCACCACTCCCAGCCTGTTTTTTTTTCTTTTTGTTTTTGTGGCAGGGCCTCGCTCTGTCACCCAGGCTGGAGTGCAGTTGTGCTGTCTCAGCTCACTGCAGCCTCGAACTCCTAGGTTCAAGCGACTCTCTTGCCTCAACTCCCAAGTAGCTGGGACTACATGCACATGCCGCCACACCCGGCTAATTTTTGTATTTTTGTAGAGATGGGTTCTTGTCAGGTTGCCCAGACTTCTGCCTGCTTTCACATTTGCTTTGGTCTGTGTGTCTTCTGTCTCTGTGTCACATATAAGGACACATGTCATTGGATTTAGGGCCCACTCAGATAATCCAAGATGATAACCTCATCTGGAGATCCTTAATTTAATCGCATCTAAAAAGACCCCCCTTTTTTCCCCCAGATGAAGTCTCACCCTGTCACCCAGGCTGGAGTGCAGTGGCGCAATCTCGGCTCACTGCAACCTCCACCTTCCGGGTTCAAGTGCCTCTCCTGCCTCAGCGTCCTGAGTAGTTGGAATTACAGGCACGTACCACCACACCCAGGTAATTTTTTTATGTTTTAGTAGACACAGGGTTTCACCATGTTGGCCAGGCTGGTCTCAAACTCCTGATCTCAAGTGATCTACCCACCTTGGACTCCCAAAGTGCTGGGATTACAGCCGTGAGCCACCACACCCAGCCTAAAGACCCATTTTTCAAATAAGGTCACAGTCACCGGTTCTAGGAGTTATGACAGGATGTATCTGTTTTTTTGGCTGGGGTAAAAAAACACTACAATCCACTACAGAAAGCTTAGTCAAAATCTCCTACAGAAGGATTGTCCCAGAAGGTAAGTAACTTGTCCCACAGCTGGAAGGGATAAAGCTGGGAGTTGAAGCCAGTGCGTGCCCAGGGTGAATGAAAGAATACACAGTAAATACCAAATTGGGCAACTTTGCCCTCAAGGCAACAAAGATGTATTGAGAGTCTGCTGGAAGGGGGGAACAAAGGTTCGGGAGCAGCAGAGCAACCACACAGCCTATGCCTTAGGGGCGGGCAGGAAAAGGACGGGAGGGTGGGAGAGATGGAAATTACTTTAAGGAGGGAAAGGGGAGGCAGGAGTCCAAGGTGCCTCCTTGGTGATCTGAGTGCTTAGAAGAATGGTGACAAAGTAGGGAGGGAGGGCAGTTGAGCCTAGTAGGTAAGCTTCCACATCCACCCCTCTGTCTTTTCTTTTCTTTTGAGAGCCAGCGTCTCGCTCTGTCTCCCAGGCTGGAGTACAGTGGTGCAATCATAGCTCACTGCAGCCTCCACCTGGACTCCAGCAATCCTCCCACCTCAGGCTCTCCAGCAGCCCAGATGGGGTCTCACTGTGTTGCTCACGCTGGTCTCTCCTGTGCTCAAGCCATTTTCCTACCTCGGCCTCCCGAAGCGTGGGGCTTACAGACGTGAGCCACTGCACAGGGTCAGTTATTACTGGCGAAATCTGGACGAGGTATCCTGGCTGGGTGTAGACACAAATGTCCAGCTCACAGCTGGAAACGTGGAACTGGGCTTCAGAACTAAAGAAGCTGTGATTCAATCTACATTGTTTTCATTCACATAGTAAATATTTAGCTCATTTTTTTTTTTTTTTGAGATGGAGTTTCACTCTTGTCACCCAGGCTGGAGTGCAATGGCTCGATCTCGGCTCACCACAACCTCCGCCTCCTGGGTTCAAGCAATTCTCCTGCCTCAGCCTCCCAAGTAGCTGGGACTACAGGCGTGCGCCAGCATGCCCAGCTAATTTTTGTATTTTTAGTGTAGACGGGATTTCACCATGTTGACCAGGATGGTCTTGATCTCTTGACCTCGTGATCCACCCGCCTCGGCCTCCCAAAGTGCTGGAATTATAGGTGTGAGCCACCGCACCCGGCCCTGTTGAGCTCATTAAAAAAAAAAAAAAAAAAAAAACAAGGTCTCACTCTGTCACCCAGGCTGGAGTGCAGTAGCATCTTCTCGGCTCACTGTAACCGCCACCTCCCGTGCTCAGGCGATCCTCCCACCTCAGCCTCTCAAGTTGTTGGGACCACAGGTACGCACCACCACACCTGGGTAATTTTTTTTGTATTTTTAGTAGAGATGGGGTTTCACTGTGTTGGCCAGGTTGGTCTCGAACTCCTGGGCTCAAGCGATCCACCCAACTTGGCTTCCCAAAGTGCTGGGATTATAGGCATGAGCCACCAAGCCAGGCCAATATTTAACTCTTAATACATGACAGGTAGGGCTGAACTCAATGGCTCATTTCTTTAATCTCAGCACTTTGGGAGGCCGTGGTGGGAGGATCACTTGAGAAATTCAGGACCGGCCTCAGGAACACAGTAAGACCTTGTCTCTACTAAAAATAATTTAAAAAATTAGCTGAGCATGGTGGCACGTGCCTGTAGTCCCAGCTGCTCGGGAGGCTGAGGTGGGAGAATTGCTCAAGTCCAGGAGGTTGAGGCTGCAGTGAACCATGACTGAGTCATTGCACTCCAGCCTGGACAATAGAGCAAGACCCTGTTTCAAAAAAACAGAAACAAAAAAAGAGAGACAGGATTACTGCTTTCCTGGGAAATAGACAGTGAACAAATACAACAATAAAAAAAACACCCCTAATTTCTGACAGAGCAAGAGCAGGTTAAGAAAGGGGAGGAGAATTAAGAAATGAGCATGTCACGAAAACCAGGGGTACCAGCCAGCGTTCTTCAACTGCAATAGCACCAGACACAGTATCTTTTCAACTATGGATATTTTATTTGTTTTTTTTTCCTGTGTTTTTTTTGAGACGAGTCTTGCTGCAATGCCCAGGCTGGAGTGCAATGGTGCAATCTTGGCTCACTGTAACCTCCTCTTCCTGGGTTCAAGTGATTCTCCTGCCTCAGCCTCCCAAGTAGCTGGGACCACAGGCACGCCCACCACACCCAGCTAATTTTTGTATTTTTACTAGAGACGGGGTTTTATCATATTGGCTAGGCTGGTCTTGAACTCCTGACCTCAAGTGATGCATCCCGCTTGGCCTCCCAAAGTGTTGGGATTATAGATGTGAACCACCTCGACTGGCTAATTTTTTTTTTTTTTTTTTTTTGTAGAGACAGGATCTCACTATGTTGCCCAGGTGAATCTCGAACTCCTGGCCTCAAGCAATCCTCCCGCCTTGGCCACCCAAAGTACAAACACAAGCCACCACACCTGGCTGACAAATACATTATTTTTATATGTGTAGGCCAAAGCACTATAAGACAATGCTGGACATCTTCCATTTGCCACTCGCTCTCCCTCCTCCACCCGCTGCTCTGTGCCCCAGGAAGCTGACTTACGTGCCCAGGTTAGCAGCCTCCTTTCCTGGCTGGCTTCAGCTGCCATTGCCCACTACAGAGTCTCATTAAGAGACTGGGGAGTTGGAGGAGAGGGCAATGGGAGTGTTAATTCCCCAGGTCTCTGCTATAGATCACTGTGAGCTGGCTGCCTTCATCCTCCAATCCAATGAGGGTCCCCACTCTCTCTCTGTCTCAGGTTCTGTCCCTTCAGTCCCAGGGCAGTAGCAGCTCCCTGATGTTGCTACCTTTAAGGTATTGCACCACTCCTTTTGACTCCCCTGCATTCTCCCACACCTCCGTACAGAGTCCCAGCAGTGTGTGGGAGCTGGCTTGCATTGTGAAAGCCTCTTGTTTGCAACCCTACCCAGCTCTGCACTGAAAGAGTTGGAAAGTCCTGGAGGTTTTGAAACCATGGTGATTGGCAAATGCTACAAACACAGACCCCCCTCTCCACTTTGCTAGTTTACCAGCACACTACCGAAAAGATTTCTTTATTAAATTCTTTGCAAATCATCTCTTTTTTTTTGAGACAGGGTTTCTCTCTTGTTGCCCAGGCTGGAGTGCAATGGTGCAATCTCGGCTCACCGCAGCCTCTGCCTCTTGGGTTCAAGCAAGTCTCCTGCCTCAGCCTCCCAAGTAGCTGGGATTATAGGCACTTACCACCACACCCGGCTAATTTTTGTATTTGTAGTAGAGACGGGGTTTCTCCATGTTGGTCAGACTGGTCTTGAACTCCTGACCTCAGGTGATCCGCCTGCCTCCCAAAGTGCCATGATTACAGGTGTGAGCCTCTGCGCCTGGCCACAAATCATCTCATTTTGAAAATGCTTTCTTATTCCTGCCTGGACACTGACTGACGCAAGAACATAATTCCTTTTTTTGTGGGGAGTGCAGTGGTGTGATCATGGCTAACTGCAGCCTTAAACTCCTGGGCTCAAGTTATCCTCCTGTCTCAGCCTCATGAGTAGCTAGGACTACCAGTGTATGCCACTACACTTGGCTAATTTTTCATTTAATTAAAAATTGTTTTTGTAGAGATGGGATCTCACTCTGTTGCCCAGGCTAGTCTTGAACTCCTGGCCTCAAGCGAGCTTTCCACTTTGGCCTCCCAAAGTGCTGGGATTACAGGTGTGAGCCACTGCTCCCAGCCCACAATTCTTTCTTTTTTTTTGAGAGGGAGTCTTGCTGTGTCACCCAGGCTGGAGTGCAGTGGCCTGATCTCACCGCACTGCAACCTCCGCCTCCCAGGTTACAGCAATTCTCTTGTCTCAGCCTCCCAAGTAACTGGGACTACAAGACTCATGCCACCATGCCCAACTAATTTTTGTATTTTTAGTGGAGACATGTTGGCCCGGCTGCTCTCGAATTCTTGACCTCCAGTGATCCGTCTCCGAAAGTGCTAGGATTGCAACGAACCATCTCGCCCAACCCCACAATTCTTTTTGAAGAGTTTATAATATAGGGATAATAATTGTAACTATTTATTGAATGTTTATTTCAGGTTTATTTCAAGGACTGTGCTAGGCACTTTATAAATAAATCTGATGCTTTAGGTTTTATTATCCCACTTACAGAAAAGGAAACTGCAGAGGCCCAGAGAAGTCAAGTAACTTGCCCAAGTTGATGAACATCTTTTAGCTACTACATTAGCACAGTCTGATTTTTTTTTTTATTTATCTATTTTTATTTTTATTTTTGTAGAGATGGGGGGCAGGTCTCACTATGGTTGTCAAGGCTGGTGTCGAACTCCTGGGCTCAAGGGATCCTCTCACCTTGGCCTCCCAAAGTGATGGGTTTACAGGCGTGAACAATCTCACCTGAGTAATTTCCAAATCCCTACCTAGATAGCTCTTATATGTATCAGGCTCCATTCTAAGCATTTGTGCATTTAGACTTACTTAATCCTCTAAAAATCCTGGAAGACTCTCTGATTCCAAAACTATCTTAAAATGATGTTTGACACGGTGGCAGTGGCTCACACCTATAATCCCAGCACTTTGGGAGGCGAAGGCAGGTGGATCACTTGAGGTCAGGAGTTCGAGACCAGCCTGGTCAACATGGTGAAATCCCCTTCTCTTTATTTATTTATGTATTTAGAGATAGAGTCTTGCTCTGTCACCTAGCCTGGAGTGCAGTGGCGCGATCTCAGCTCATTGCAAACTCCACATTCTGGGTTCAAGCAATTCTCCTGCTTCAGCCTCCCAAGTAGCTGGGACTACAGGTGTGCATCACCACACTCAGCTAATTTTTGTATTTGTAGTAGAGATGGGGTTTCACTGTGTTGGCCAGGATGGTCTTGATCTCTTGACCTCATGATCTGCCCACCTCGGCCTCCCAAAGTGCTGGGAGCTCACCCCTGCTGGGATTACAGGGGTGAGCCACTGTGACCGGCCGGTGAAACCCTTTCTGTACTAAAAACTACAAAAATTAGCCAAGTGTGGTGGTGGGCACCTGTAGTCCCTGCTACTTGGGAGGCTGAGGCAGGAGAACTGCTTGAACCTGGGAGGTGGAGGTTGTAGTGAGCTGAGATCATGCTACTGCACTCCAGCCTGAGTGACAGAGGGAAATTCTGTCTCAAGAAAAAAAAAAGTTTTAAGGTAAAACATATACACTAAGTATGCACTAAGTCCTGAAATAGCGTTTCAATCAACATCGTTTTCTTTTTCTTTTTTCTTTTTTTTTTTTTTAAGACGGGGTTTCACCATGTTGGTCAGGCTGGTCTTGAACTCCCGACCTCAGCTGATCTGCCCGCCTTGGCCTCCAAAGTGCTTGGATTACAGGCATGAGCCACCATGCCTGGCCTCGACATTGTTTTCTTACAACATTGATGAGAAAAAAAATATCAATCCCTAGCTGAGCCCGTTGTCTGTGTGGAGTTTGCACGGTCTCCCCAGGTCTCTGTGGGTTTTCTCTGGGTACTCTTTTTTTTTTCTTTTGATCCGGGGACTTGCTCTGTCATCCACACTGTAGTACAGTGATATGATCATAGCTCACTGCAGCCTCCAACTCCTGTGTGCAAGCAGTCCTCCCATTTCGGCCTCCCAACTAGCTGGGACCAAAGGAACGTGCCACCACACCTGGCTAATTTTTTTTATTTTCTGTAGAGGCAGGATCTTGCTATGTTGCCCAGACTGGTCTTAAACTCCTGGCCTCAAGTGATCCTCCTGCCTTGGCCTCCCAAAGTGTTGGGATTATAGGCATCAGCCAGCACGCCTAATCTATTTCAATGTTTAATATTGTCAGTGTTTTGTTTCTCGATTTTAGAAGTTAAGTGATGTTTGTGACCAGAAATAGGCCTGGTCACAAAAACATCACTCTTGTGATTCAACTCTTGTTTATATCAATTGGCCTATGGTAAAATTTGTTTTGTTACACATTGTTTTACTTAAAATCACAGTTTCCAAAAACCTATCGATGACGTTAATGACAACTTACTGTCCCTGCTTAAAAAAGCAAATGTCATAGAAGGATATACAATGACATATAGTGAACATAAGTTGTTGCCAGGCTAAAACTATCTTTTTATTCTCCCCAAAGGTGACACATAAACAATAGTCATACAGGTGAATACTGCATCCAACTTTATTGTTTTTTTATTTTTATTTTATTTGTATCCGACTTTAAACCAAACTATGTGTCATAATCAGGAATGGCTTCCTGGAGGAGAGGGTATTGGAGGTGCAGAGGGCACAAGACAGGCTGCGAACCCCGTGGGTGAGGCCCAGGGCAGAATAGGCTCTGCGTGTGTGTGAGTCAGCAGGTTGGGGCTGGATTGGATGGGGCGGGCTGGGGAACCACAGAAAGGAATTTGAAGAGAGAATCAGAAATTGATTCTGGGATACTGTTCATACAGTAGGAATGTTGTGTGACTTCAGGCAAGTCACTGAGTTTTCTTTGTTTCTATTTTTTCATTTGTAAAATGGCAGTAATCTCAATGGTACCTCCCCCAGGACTTTTGTGAAAATGAAATGAGATGTCTAAAGTCCTTAGAGCAGAGGCTAGCCCACAGTAAGAGCTATAAATGTCAATGTCAGCGATTGCCATGATGACCAATGCTGTCGTTACTGCTACATTTCCTGATATTGCTACCACTGAAGCATTTCATTCAGAACAATATCATGGAACCAACACAGATGTTCGATTGCGGTATGAGGGACTGCTAGAGGAATTAGAATATTAGGGCAACCAAGTCTTATCAAGTTTCCCTCCAAAGTATCTCTCAAATCCATCTGCTTTTCTCCACCTTTTTGCTACCACACCGCCCAGTTTACTGTTATTATTTCACCTCCTGAAAGGCTACAGTAGGCTTCTGACTGATTATCTGCTTCATCTCTGTCTTCATTGTCTGTTTCCTTTTTCTTTTTTTTTTGAGATGGAATTTCGCTCTTGTTACCCAGGCTGGAGTGCAATGGCGCGAACTCTGCTCACCGCAACCTCCGCCTCCTGGGTTCAAGCAATTCTCCTGCCTCAGCCTCTCGAGTAACTGGGACTACAGGCGTGTGCCACCATGCCCAGCGAATTTTTTTTGTATTTTTAGTAGAGACGGGGTTTCACCATGTTGACCAGGATGGTCTCGATCTGTTGACCTTGTGATCCACCTGCCTCGGCCAGTCTCCCAAAGTGCTGGGATTATAGGTGTGAGCCACCACGCCCAGCCTTCTTTTTCTTTTTTTTTTGAGATAGGGTCACGCTCTGTCACCCAGGCTGTAGTGCAGTGGCGCAATCTCGGCTCACTGCAACCTCCACCCCTCGGGTTCAAGTGATTCTCCTGCCTCAGCCTCCCGAGTAGCTGGGATTACAGGCGCCTGCCACTGCGCCCAGCTAATTTTTGTATTTTTAGTAAAGACAAGGTTTCAACATCTTGGCCAGGCTGGTCTTGAACTCCTGACCTCGTGATCTGCCTGCCTTGGGCTCCCAAAGTGCGATTTATCTTTTCTTTTTATTTTTTTGAGAAAGGGACTCACTCTATTGCCCAGGCTGGAGTGCAGCGGCACGATCTCAGCTCACTGCAATCTCTACCTCCCCAGCTCAAGCGATCCTTCAACTCAGCCTCCTGAGTAGCTGGGACCACACGGAAGCACCACCTTATCTAGCTCCTTTTTTTTTTTTTTTTTTGTATTTTTGGTTGAAACAGGGTTTGCCATGTTGCCCAGGCTGGTCTTAAGCTCCTGGTCTCGAGTTCAAACAATCAACCCGCCTCAGCCTTGCAAAGTGCTGGGATTACAGGTGCGAACCATTGTGTCCAGAAGTTTTTCTTTTTTGAGATAGAATCTTGCTCTGTTACCTAGGCTGGAGTGCAGTGGTGTGACTGTAGGTCGATACAGCCTCAACCTGGCCTCAAATGATCCTTCTGCCTCAGCCTCCTGAGTAGCTGGGACTACAGGCACGCATTACCATGCCCAGCTGAACCATGATGTGTCTGTTCCAAAATCAAAATTTTGATGAGAGCATCCAAATGGTTGAGCTTGAGTCGTAAGCTGTACCCTGGGCATGAGGATAAGGGAAATCAAGGATTTAACCTCATCATCTGTAGAAAGAATAGAACCCTGTTTAACCAAGACACATACTGCTTACACTTAGGAAGGGACTTCAGGTGCTGAACAGGGAGCAACATGTGACTTGTTGAGGGGGAGCATGCAAGTTTGGGCCAGAGCAGAATTGTTGGGGACAATAGAAAGAAGATTCAAGGTTGCTCCACAGGAGAGCTTCTTCTCCATTCATTCCACACAGACTACTAGTACTCAACCTCCCCCACTAAATAACATGCAACAGCTATGTAAAGACTATGGGCTTACTGAAATATTTCTAAATATAATAAGATAATGCCTGGGAATTGCTTTAAAATAGTCTACTGGGGGCTGGGCATGGTGGCTCAGACCTGTAATCCTAGCACTTTGGGAGGCTGAGGTGGGAGGATCACTTGAGGTCAGGAGTTTGAGACCACCCTGGCCAACATGGTGAAACCCTGTCTCAACTAAAAATACAAAAATTAGGTGGGTGTGGTGGTAGGCACCTGTAGTCCCAACTACTCAGGAGGCTGAGGCAGGAGAATTGCTTGAACTCAGGAGGCAGAGGTTACAATGAGCCAAGATCGCACCACTACACTCCAGCCTGGGCAACAGAGCAAGACTGACTCAAAAAAAAAAAAAAAAAAAAAAGTTGCCAGGCCTGGTGGCTCATGCCTGCAATCCCAGCACTTTGGGAGGCTGAAGCAGATGGATCACAAGGTCAGGAGTTCAAGACCAGCCTCGCCAGGATGGTGAAACCTCGTCTCTACTAAAAATACAAAAAGTAGCCAGGCGTGTTGGAGGGCACCTGTAATCCCAGCTGCTCGGGAGGCTGAGGCAGAGAACTGCTTGAACCTGGGAGGCAGAGGTTGCAGTGAGCCAAGATTGTGCCACCGCACTGCAGCCTGGGTGACAGATTAAAAAAAAAAAAAAGTCATAGCTGGGCACCATGGCCCAGCCAAGTTAACACGTAAAATAAGCCAGCACATGACCTTTTGGCTATAGGAAGAGTGCTGTTATAGGAAAGTAGGACGGTTGGGATTATAGATGGAAGTTAATTATGCTGTTCTCCCCTCTTTCTGTAATATTTGAAAATTTTCATAATGAAAAGATTTTTCTTTGTATTTTTTGTTTGTTTTGATAAAGACTATGGACTTGAAGGAGTGACAAGTCATTCCACGCCTGGAATGACCACAAGTCTTATTTCAGCCATGGATAAAATGAGAAAGATCTATCTGGGTTGGTCACAAGCGCCTGTAGTCCCAGCTCTTCAGGAGGTTGAGGTGGGGGTGGGGGGGATTGCTTGAGCCTATGAGTTTGAACCTGCAGTGAGCTATGATCACCACTGCATTCCAGCCTGGGCAACAGAGTGACACCTCTCTTAAAAGAAGAAAAGAAAAAAAGAAAGGAAGAAAAGAGATTTGATGCCACCAACAGATCTGGAGAAAAAATGAGCTCTAAGAGACAACACTGGGGCTCTCAGGGCTGGATGAAGGGGACCACCGTGGTTAGGGGCAGGAGGAGGAGCTGTGGGCAGATGACAGATGGTTCCTCCCCAGTGAGGCACTTGGGCAGGGCACGTGGCAGAGAGAAGCAGTGATTCTGTGGAAGGAGAAGTCACTACTTCCTGGAAAATTAGGACTGGAGCCTGGGAGACCACATAAGGAATAGAAAGATGACGGCGGGTACTTGAGTGTAGCTTGCCTGTGCTGCGGCCAATGAACTCTTTCTTCCTTTTTTTTTTTAATTTTTAGTTTTTTGATCTGGAGTCTTGCTCTGTCGCCCAGGCTGGAGTGCAGTGGCTTGATCTCGGCTCACTGCAGACTCCACACCCCGGGTTCAAGTGATTCTCCTGCCTCAGACTCCTGAGTAGCTGGGACTATAGACGTGTGCCACCATGTCTGCCTAATTTTTGTATTTTTAGTAGAGACGGGGTTTCACCGTGTCGGCCAGGCTAATCTTAAACTCCTGGCCTCAAGTGATCCACCTGCCTTGGCCTCCCAAAACGCTGGGATTACAGGACTGAGCCATTGCAGCCCGCCTTTTTTTCTTTTTTTGTGTGTAAAATTTATTTATTTATTTATTTATTTATTTATTTATTTATTTATCTATTTATTTGAGACAAGGTCTTGCTCTGTCTCCGAGTCTGGAGTGTGGTGGTGATCACGACGCTGCAGCCTCAAAGTCCTGGGTTCAAGTGATCCTCCCACCTCAGCCTCTTGAGCAGCTGGGACTACAGGCACACACGACCACACCCAACTCATTTTTAGATTTTTTGTAGAGACAGGGTCTTGCTTTGTTGCCCAGGTTGGTCTCAAACTCCTGGGCTCAAGCAATCTTCACTTCAGCCTCCCAAAGTGCTGGGATTACTGGTGTGAGCCACCGCGCCTGGCCAGTGGACTTTCATGAGCACCAACATTTCTCAGGAGTCTGAGGAGTCTTCAGCCCACCCGCCTTACCTGTCCTGTCCCTTGGGCTACATTACAAGGCCTGGCAATCTGAAATAGCTGCCCACCCACACACTACTTCATGACTTTCCACAGCTGCTGCTATGGCTCCTCATTTCTTCTCTTCCACCTCCTTTCCTTCTTCCTCCTTCACTTTGACAGTCTTGGGGTGGTCATAAATAATTTTGATGTCCTCTTTGCATTTTTTTGGGGGGATGGAGTCTTGCTCTTGTCAGCCAGCCCATAGTGCAGTGGCATGATCTCAGCTTACTGCAGCCTCCACCTCCCAGGTTCAAGTGATTCTCCTGCCTCAGCCTCCTGAGTAGCTGGGACTACAGGCATGTGCCACCACACCCAGCTAACTTTTGTATTTTTAATGGAGATGGGGTTTCACCATGATGGCCAGGCTAGTCTCGAACTCCTGACCTCATGATCTGCCTGCCTCAGCCTCCCAAAGTGATAGGATTACAGGCGTGAGCCACCACACCCACTCCCGCTTTTTTTTTTTTTTTTAAGACAGTCTCACTCTGTCGCCCAGGCTGGAGTGCAGTGGTGCAATATCAGCTCACTACAACCTCCACCTCCCAGGTTCAAGTGATTCTCCTGCCTCAGCCTCCCGAGTAGTTGGGATAACAGGCACGCATCACCATGCCCGGCTAATTTTGTATTTTTAGTAGAGACGGTGCTTCACCATGTTGGCCATGCTGGTCTTGAACTCCTAACCTTAAGTGATCTGCTTGCCTTGGCCTCCCAAGATGCTGGGATTACAGGCATAAGCCACCATGCCTGCCTGCATTGTTTTTAATTTTTAAAAATTTTTCATAGGGACATGATCTCACTCTGTTGCCCAGGCTGGTCTGGAACTCCAGGGCTCAAGCAATCCTTCTGCCTTAGCCTCCCAAAGTGCTGGGATTACAGGCATGAGCAACCGCGCCCGGCTATCACAGCATCTTTAAGCATGAGAAATGTCACTTAGCACTCACAGTCTGCTCTGCGCTGCCTTCTGCTTAGTCGCCGGCCCCCATCCCCAAGGACACTGTGTGAGAGATATGATCAGACTCCCCAAATCCGTCTTGGGAAATAAGAACCTTAGCAACTGCATTCTACCTGCATTGGGCACACTTTCTGAATCCCAATGTCTGCTTCTTCCTGAAGAGAGCTTATCTGTAAATGCTATGTTTGTGTAGATGTTTCCGTAACAGCAGCATTAACCTGATACTACCTCTGTGCTTCAAGAATCTCATTCCCCTGGCCGGGCGCAGTGGCTCACACCTGTAATCCTAGCACTTTGGGAGGCTGAGGTGGGTGGATCACCTGAGGTCAGGAGTTCAAGACCAGCCTCGCCATCATGATGAAATCCCATCTTTAAAAAAAAAAGAATCTCATCCCCTTAATGGTTGACCTTTTTTGGGGGGACGGAGTTTTGCTCTTGTTTCCCAGGCTGGAGGGCAGTGGCACAATCTCGGCTCACTGCAACCTCCGCCCCCGCGCCCCCCCCCCCCCCCCCCCCAGGTTCAAGCAATTCTCCTGCCTCAGCCTCTTGGGGAGCTGGGATTATAGGTGCCTGCCACCACGCCCACCTAATTTTTTGTATTTTTAGTAGGGACGGGGTTTCATCATGTTGGCTAAGCTGGTCTCAAACTCCTGACCTCAGGTGATCCACCCACCTCGGCCTCCCAAAGTACAGGGATTACAGGCATGAACCACTGCCCTCAGTCTTCTTTTTATTTATTTATTTATTTTTTTAAGACAGGGTCTGGCTCTGTCGCTGAGGCTGGAGTGCAGTTGTGTGATTATAGCTCACTGCAACCAATTCTTGGGCTCAATCCATCCTCCCCACCTCAACCTCCTGAGCAGCTGGGACTTCAGGTGCACGCCACCACACCTGGATAATTTTTGTATTTTTAGTGGAGATGGGGTTTTGCTGTGTTGCCCAGGCTGATCTCGAATTTGTGAATTCAAGTGAACTGTCCACCTCAATCTCCCAAAGTGCTGGGATTACAGGCGTGATCCACCACGCCAGGTCAACGGCTGAGCTCTTAATTTGAAAAAATATTGGCTGGGTGCGATGGCTCACGCCTGTAATCTCAGCACTTTGGGAGGCCGAGGTGGGCAGATCACTTGACGTTGGGAGTTCAAGACCAGCCTGGCCAACTTGGTGAAACCCCATCTCTACTAAAGATATAAAAATTAGCTGGGCATGGTGGTGTCTGCCTGTAGTCCCAGCTACTTGGGAGGCTGAGGCAGGAGAATCACTTGAACCCGGGAGGTGGAGGATGCAGTGAGTTGATATCGAGTCACTGCACTCCAGCTTGGGCAACAGAGTGGAACTCCGTCTCAAAATAAAGAAGAAGAAAAAATATTTATTTACTTATTTATTTTTTGAGACAGAGTCTCACTCTGTTGCCCAGGCTGGAGTGCAGTGGCGCGATCTCGGTTCACCATAACCTCTTTCTCTAGGGTTCAAGCAATTCTCCTGCCTCAGCCTCCCGAGTAGCTGGAACTACAGGTGCCCACCACCACTCCTGGCTAATTTTTGAATTTTCATAGAGATGGGGTTTCACCCTGTTGGCCAGGCTGGTCTCAAACTCCTAACCTCAAGTGATCTGCCCGCCTCTATCTCCCAAAGTGCTGGGATGACAGGTGTGAGCCATTGCACCTGGCCAAGAAAAAACATTTAAAGAGAAATATTTAAAAAGTAGAAATCACCCATGGCTTTGTTTGGGTTCCATAGAAAACAGGGCCTGCGGTGAAGCTTCGAAACTAATGCTCTATTGGAGAGGTGAATGCCAGGGAGGTGAGCATGAGGGAGGAAGGGCAGGAAGCACAAAAGCAGGGAGAGCAAGTTCAGGGTGGAGCATCCCTGCAGCGGCCCAACTTCCTACCAGCACTCAGCCGGTTGATGGTTTTATAGGGTGTCTCTGTAGAGGACTAAGAAAGCAGTGAATTGGCTGGGCACAGTGGCTCACGCCTGTAATCCCAGCATTTTGGAAGGCCAAGGAGGGCGGATTGTGAGGGTCAAGAGATTGAGACCATCCTGGACAACATGGTGAAACCCCATCTCTACTAAAAATACAAAAATTAGCATGGTGTGGTAGCGTGTGCCTGTAATCCCAGCTACTTGGGAGACTGAGGCAGGAGAATTGCTCGAACCCGGGAGGTGGAGGTTGCAGTGAGCCGAGACGCGACAGAGTGCCACTCTGATGAAACAAAGAAGAAAGAAAAAGAAAGAAAGAAAGAAAGAAGCAAAGAAAAGAAAGAAGCAAAGAAAAGAAAAAGAAAGGAAGGAAGGAAGGAAAAGAAAAGAAAGAAAGCAAGAAAGTGAATTTCAGAACATTCTGTTAGTGCAGAGTGGGGCGTGGGAAGTGTGTGGTGGGTATGGGGAGAACAATTTATCGGCCAGCTCCTTCATGTCCTCATTCGTCCTCCCCCCTGGGCATTAGCCTCTCCCATTTCCAGGTGGAGCCCCTCTGAGGGGGTTGGTCTTGGGTGCAGAGGTGGCTGCACTTCTTTGCCCCTGTGACCTTCAGAGACAATGGGAAATGACAAAGCTGAAATGACTGTGGCGCTGGGCAGAGCTTTACAACCATGGAACAGTGGGAGCTGTCGCTGGGCAGAGCTTTACAACCATGGAACGGTGGGAGCTGTCGCTGGGCAGAGCTTTACAACCATGGAACGGTGGGAGCTGTCGCTGATGCGTCTGTGCCAGAGAGAAAAGTAAGTATAAAGTATGTGATTTCTGGGCGTGGGGGTGCAGGTAAGATACGTGGATCCGGTTTGCCATTTCCATAATCCAACCATGAGGAAAATTACGTATGTAAGCTGGGCATGGTGGTGCATACCGGTAGTCCAGCTACTCTAGAGGCGGAGGTGAGAGGATCACTTGAACCCAGGAGTTTGAGGCTGCAGTGAGCTGTGATCAGGCCACTGCACTCCAGCCTGGGTAACAGAGGGAGAACCCTGTCTAAAAAGAAAAAAAAAAGAAGGTGGGCATTGGTGCCTCACACCTGTAATTCCAGCACTTTGGGAGGCCAAGGTGGGAGAGAATCACTTGAGCCCAGGAGTTTGAGACAAGCTTGAGCAACATTGTGAGACCCGGTCTCTACAAAAGATAGAAAAATTAGCTGGGCATGGTGGTATGCACCTGTAATCCTGCTACTTGGGAGGCCGAGGCAGGAGGATTACTTGAGCCTAGAAGTTGGCTGCAGTGAGCCATGCTTTGCTACTGCACTCCAGCTTGGGAGACAGAGGCTGGAGTGAAAACACGAGAAAAAATTATGTATTTAAAAGAAATTGCTCCCATCTAATTTCTACTCCCAAGTAACTACTGTTGACAGTTTGGTCCATGCTATTCCCGATCTTATAAATATTTGCATATCTGTACACATCGTATGTCTAAACACACACTTAGTTTTAAAATGCAAACATGACATACAAACATACAAAAAAAGCAGTTTGCTTTTTTCACTTAATGATACCCTGTAATCATTTTTCCAGCTCACCTTGTTTTTTAAAAATAGATCATTCCTGTTTCATTATTTTATTTCTATTTTGAGACGGAGTTTCACTGTTGTTGCCCAGGCTGGAGTGCAGTGGCGCAATCTCAGCTCACTGCAACCTCTGCCTCCCACGTTCAAGCCATTCTCCTGCCTCAGCCTCCCGAGTAGCTGGGACCACAGGCGCCTGCCCAGTCAGCCACATCAGCCGAATCAACCCTGGCGATCAATGGGGTGACAGATGTCGCAGCCAGATCGCCCTCACATCCATGGAATGCAATTGGTAAAACCACTTTTTGGAAAACTGGTGTGAAAGTTGTCAGAATCAAAATGGATTCATCTGTCTTACAAAACAAAAAACAAAACCAAAAACACCTTGACAAGTAGAGCCAGGGAAGCTGATGAAGGGAGGGCTCTCATGCACGAATGCTGGATAACCACAACTATCACCGAAGACTCCAAAACCCACGACCTTGCACAAAGGTCATCACAGTCTTACATTAAAAATGCTTGTTTGAAGACATCTGCCCAGCAATTGCCTGTCCACACTTGGACTGGTGCCACTTTTGTTATTGATCTTTGTCGCCAAAGATAATTAACTCAAAACAATTATGTAGTCCTCCTTATTTTTCCTTTAAAAACCTTTGTCTTCCTTTATTTCCTTGAATACACATACACTTTAGTATGGCACACGTAGTTCCATTGCAGCGCCCTATTCCGGAATAAATAGTTTCTTTTAGAAAGACTCTGTTACTTAGGTTGACACTGGCAGTATCTACTCAGTCTAAGCATACACTTCCCCTATCACCCTGCAATTCTATTGCTAGGTTTAAACCCAACAGAAATCAGAAAACAATGCCCACAGCAACTTTGCTCAAAAATCATCCAAAGCAGGAAATAACCAGAATGTCCGTCAACTGTGGAATGGATCAATAAATTCATACAGCGAAATGCTATGCAGCAATGAAAAGTAACAAGCGATTCCTAGATGCAACAGGAGTGACTCTCACAGCCATAATGTTGTGAGAAATTAATCAGGCACAAAGGAGTCTGCACTGTATGGCTCCTTTTGTATGAAATTTCTGAACAGGCGGCCGGGAGCAGTGGCTCACACCTGTAATCCCAGCACTTTGGGAGGCCGAGCCTGGTGGATCACCTGGGGTCGGGAGTTCGAGACCAGTCTCACCAACATGGAGACACCCGGTCTCTACTAAAAATACAAAATTGGCTGGGCGTGGTGGCCCATGCCTGTAGTCCCAGCTACTTGGGAGGCTGAGGTGGGAGAGTCACTTGGACTTGGGAGACGGAGGTTGTGGTTAGCCAAGATCCTGCCATTGCACTCCAGCCTGGGCAACAAGAGTGAAACTCTGTTTCAACAACAAAACAGAACAAACAAAAAATGGCCAGGCGAGGTGGTTCACGCCTGTAATGCCAGCACTTTGGGAGGCCAAGGTGGGCAGATCACGAGGTCAGGAGATGGAGACCATCCTGGCTAACACAGAGAAGCCCCGTCTCTGTTAAAAATATAAAAAAATTAGCTGGGTGTGGTGGCGGACGCCTGTAGTCCCTGCTACTCAAGAGGCTGAGGCAGGGGAACTGCTTGAACCCAGGAGGCAGGGGTTGCAGTAAGCCGAGATCGTGCTTGAACCCAGGAGGCAGGGGTTGCAGTAAGCCGAGATCGTGCCACTGCACTCCAGCCTAGGTGACAGAGCGAGACTCCATCACAAAAAAAAAAAAAAAAAAAAAAAAAAAAAAATTTCTGAACAGGCAAAACTAAGTGCAAGGTATGAAAGCAGAGTAGTGGTTGCCTGGCACAGGAAGTGGGAACGGGCACTGACTGCGAAGAGGCACAAGGAAACTTCTGGAGTGAAGGAAATGATTTTGTCTTGATTGGAATTGTGGTTACACACACGAATTTTTGTTGTTGTTGTTGTTGTTGTTGTTTTTGAGATGGAATCCTGCTCTGTCGCCCAGGCTGGAGTGCAGTGTAATCTCAGCTCACTGCAGCCTCCATCTCCTGGGTTCAAGCGATCCTCCTGCCTCAGCCTCCCAAATAGCTAGGATTACAGGTGCCTGCCACCCTGCCCGGCTAATTTTTGTAGTTTTGGTAGAGACTACTACATGGTTTCTCCTTAATGGCCAAGCTGGTCTCAAACTCCTGACCTCAAGTGATCCACCCACCTGGACCTCCCAAAGTGCTGGGGTTATAGGCATGAGCCACCGCACCTGGCCCTACACATGTATTTTTTAAATGCAATTAAACTGGCCGGGCATATTGGTTCATGCCTCTAATCCCAGCACTTTGGGAGGCCGAGGTGGGTGGATCATTTGAGGTCAAGAATTCCAGACTAGTCTGGGCAACATCATGAAACCCCGTCTCTACTAAAAATTAAAAAAAAAAAATTAGCTAGGTGTGATGGCACACGCCTGTAGTCCCAGCAACTTGAGAGGCTAAGATGCAAGACCACCTGAGCCCGAGAGGTAAGGGTTGCAGCCAAGATCGTGGTGCCACTGCACTCCAGCCTGGGCAACAGAGGGAGTCTCCATCTCAACAAAATAAAAAAATTAAAAATAAATAAATGTGGCCAGGCATGGTGGCTCACGCCTGTAATCCCAGCACTTTGGGAGGCCAAGGAAGGCAGATCACTTAAGGTCGTGAGTTCAAGACCAGCCTGGCCAACAAGGTGAAATCTCATCTCTACTAAATATACAAAAATTAGCTGGGGTCGGGGGAGGGGGCATCTATAGCCCCAGCTATTGGGAGGCTGAGACAGGAATCGCTTGAACTCAGGAGGTGGAGGTTACAGTGAGCTAAGATCTCACCACTGCATTCTAGCCTGGGCAACAGAGTTAGACTCTTTCTCAAAAATAAAAATAAAAACAAAAATTCATTTTGCTGTAGATTAAGATTTATGCTCTTTATTATATCTAAGTTATGGCTCAGTGAAAGTGTAAATTAAAGTAAAATAAAATCACACAAAAAGGACCAATGTCTCTCCCGCCTTCGGGGGGTCTCACCCTTCAGTTCTGAGTGTCAGAGAGTTCCTTTCTTTTCCCACTCCACTCTTCTTTTCTAGCTTCTTCAAATTCTTTGGGCCTCTCCTGAAATGTCATTTTCCTAAGGAAACCTTCTCCAGCCCCTATTCTAGATTAGATTACCCATTAAATGCTATTATTGTATTCAGGACTTTTCCTTCATAACTAAATAATTGAAGTTATGGTTGGTGTTATTTTTTTTTTTTAATTTTATTTATTTATTTTTTTAAAGACAGGGTTTCACCATGTTGGTCAGGCTGGTCTTGAACTCCCCACCTCAGGTGATCCGCCCGCCTTGGCCTCCAAAGTGCTTGGATTACAGGCGTGAGCCACCACGCCCAGCCGGTTGGTGTTATTTCTGTGATGATTTGGTAATCTCTGTAAATGTGATTTATTAATTTGTTTTCTCCCACCAGCAACCATTCACCCTTCTTCTGGTTATCTCCATTATCCTCTGAGAAACCACTCCCTTCTCTGTGTTCAGTCCACGTGTTTCCGATGAGTTGGCGCTGCCACCCCCCAACTTCCTCACCCCCCTCTGCCTGGCCAATGAGAGCAGTAGATTCCTCTACACAATATGATTGGTCCTGGGGATGGGCAGATGACCCAATCAGAGCCAAGGAGACCCCATGAGCCATCTTGGGTCCTTTCTTCTACAGGTTTGTTTTTTAACTTGGAGATCAAAAACGTCCTGCTGGCAACCCTCTTGTGCTCACGTGGAGCCTGAGGATGAAGCTCGTTGGGAGGAGAGCAGAACTGAGGGATAGCTCATGATGTATTCCTTGAATGTGCAGTACTTTGAGCCAAAATATTTATTCCTTTTTATTTATGCCAGTTTGGGTCAAGTTTGTGACCAAAGGTCTTACCTGTCAGCTGGCTGTCTCCTCATCTATTACACTGTTAGCTCAATGGCGGGGTCTTTGTCTTGCTCACTGCTGTATCTTTCCCTATCTAGAACAGGGTCTGGTGACGAATTTTATTGCTTTATATATTTCTTCCAACAGATGCATATTACTCATTGAGCCAGCTGATTCAAGTTGTATTTGGCTTACTGGTAAATATATCATGGAGAACTCTACATTAATACTCTTAGGATTACCCTCAGGACCCCTCAGTTTGAGTAGTCTTGCAGACTTCGTTACAATAAGCAGCTGTGTTTCTAGTAGGAACTACTAACAAGTTAACAAGTCGAGGTTGTGGAGAATAGTGCTAATAGGAGTTGAGAAAGGTATTGGAGTGGCTGAACCTCAGCCTCAGCCTGTGGAATCTGGAGCTAGACTCCTTGGATTCAAATCCCCCTCACCTCACTAAATTCTCTATGCCTCATTTCCTCATCTGTAAAACGGGGACAGTGATAGTACTAGTGTCACGGGCTATTGTGCAGTTTAAATGAATGAATATGGCTGGGCTCAGCAGGCGGCTCACGCCTGTAATCCCAGCACTTTAGGAGGCTGAGATGGGCCGATCACCTGAGGTCAGGAGTTCAAGACCAGCCTGGCCAACATGGCGAAACTCTGTCTCTACTAAAAATACAAAAATTAGCCAGGCATGGTGGCGCACTCCTGTAACCCCAGCTATTCGAGAGGCTGAGGCATGCAAATCGCTTGAGTCCAGGAGGTAGAAGTTGCAGTGAGGCGAGATTGCACCATTGTACTCCAGCCTGAGCGACAGAGCAAGACCGTCTCAAAAATAAATAAATAAATGAATGAATAAACAGTTACTATGGGCCAGGCACTACCCATAAATGCTTTGAGTGAGCTATCAATTCCCACAACAGCCCTATAAGGCGGATACCAGTCATTCATTAAACAAATATTTACTGAGGACTGGGCACTAGAAATATAATCTCTGTCCTTGAATAATTTTTATTCGGGAAGGTTGAAACTGGACTTGCTCGCTCTTGTGCACCGTCTCCCTCTATGTGGTGTGTGTATGTGTGTGCAGGTATACACACACATATATGTGAGGGTCTATCTTAATTATTTGCAGTAGTTATGTTTTAAAAGACACTGTAAACATTGAATGATCAAATATGGAACCATCGCTTCTAGGGAAAATAC
The DNA here is from genome assembly GCA_036589455.1 of Ateles fusciceps. Classification (NCBI taxonomy): domain Eukaryota; kingdom Metazoa; phylum Chordata; class Mammalia; order Primates; family Atelidae; genus Ateles; species Ateles fusciceps. The sequence goes on along the minus strand of JAZHEH010002317.1, from coordinate 3,345,773 downwards.
GGGACTAGGTTCCTGGGAGCCTCTCTTCACAAGATTCTGATCAACTGATCAATACATAACCTTGTTTTATGTGTGTTTCTGTTTAAACACACCTTGTTGAATATAAGTTGCTGATTCATTAACATTGAGCATGAACACACCTGTAAAACTATCACCACAATTAAGACAGTGAACATTTCCATCATGCCCCAAAATTTCCTCGTGTCTCCCCCTAACCTCTCCCTGCCACAGCACATAGCACACCCAGGCAACCACTGATCTCCTGTCTGTCACTGTAGATTAGTTTGCGTTTTTTAGAATTTTTAAATAAGTGGAGTCAGACAGTATGTACTTTTTCTGGTCCTGTTTCTTCACCCAGCATAATGACTTTTTTTCTTTTTTTTTTTTTTTGAGATAGAGTCTTGCTCTGTCGCCCAGGCTGGAGTGTAGTGGTGCAATCTCAGCTCACTACAACCTTTGCTTCCGGGTTCAGGTGATTCTCCTGCCTCAACCTCCCAAGTAGCTGGGATTACAGGCGCCTGCCACCATGCCCAGCTAATTTTTGTATTTTTAGTAGAGAAGGGGTTTCCCCATGTTGGCCAGGCTGGTCTCAAACTCCTGACCTCAAGTGATTTGCCCACCTCAACTATCCAAAGTGCTGGGATTACAAGCATGAGCCACCACATTCAATCTCAGCATAATGATTTTAAGATTTATTTAAGTTGTTATGTGTGTAAATAACTTTTTTTTTTTTTTTTGAGACAGGGTCTTGCTCTGTCACCCAGCTTGGAGTGCACTGGCCTGGTCATGGCTCACTGTAGCCTCAACCTCCTGGACTCAAGTGATCCTCCTGCCTTGGCCTCCTGAGTAGCTGGCGCTCCAGTCACTGTGCCACCATGCCCAGCTAATTTGTGTGTGTGTGTGTGTGTGTGTGTGTGTGTGTGTTTGTGTGTGTGGAGAGAAGAGTCTCACCGTGTTGCCCAGGCTGATCTCCAACTCCTGGGCTCAAGAGATCCTCCCTCCTTGGCCTGCCAGAATGTTGGGATTATAGGCATGAGCCACTGCGCCAGGCCGCTCACTCTTTTAGTGCTGAGTAGTATTCCATTGTATGGATATATCACAATTGTTTCATCCATTCACTTGTTGAATGTTTGGGTCATTTCCAGTTTTTGTCTGGTCTCCCCAAGCACTGTGAATATTCACATACAAGTCTTTGTATGAGCTTATGCTCTCCTTTCTTTTGGGTAAATACCTAGGAGTGGAATGTTTGGATAATTGTATGTTTAACTTTTATTTATTTATTTATGTTGAGACGGATTCTCACTCTGTCACCCAGGCTGGAGTGCAGTGATGCGATCTTGGCTTACTGCAACCTCTGCCTCCTGGGTTGGAGCAATTCTCCTGCCTCAGCCTCCCAAGTAGCTGGGATTGCAGGTGTGCGCCACTATGCCCAGCTAATTTTTGTATTTTTAGTAGAGATGGGGTTTTGCCATGTTGGCCAGGCTGGTCTTGAAGTCCTGACCTCAGGTGATCCACCCACCTCGGCCTCCCAGAGTTCTGGGATTACAGGCGTGAGACACCATGCCTGGCTGTATGTTTAACTTTTTAAGAAGCTGCCAAACAGTTTTCCAGAGTGATTGTGCTATTTTCCCTTCCTCTAGCAGTGAGGAGTAGAATAGGCCTGGGCCTCTGTATTTTGAGCAATGTCTCTGGGTGATTCTGCTGCTCAGCCAAGTTTGAGAAACACTGGTATAGAGGGTAATAGAATTGGGGAGCTTGCCATATGGGAGGTGACATTTGAGCAGAAATCTGTGTAAAGCATGAGAGTAGGTCATTTTTTTTTTCTTTAGAGAGACAGGGTCTGGTCAACATGGTGAAACCCCGTCTCTTCTACAAATACAAAAATTAGCCAGGTGTGGTGGCACATGCCTGTAGTCCCAGCTACTCAGGAGGCTGAGGCAGGAGAATCACTTGAACCTGGGGGAGTGGAGATTACAGTGAGCCGAGATTGGGCCACTGCACTCCAGCCTGGGCAAGAGAGTGAGACTCTGTCTCAAAAAAAAAAAAAAAAAGGCATATTACCTGCAATGACTAATCAGATTCTCTTATGGGAGTTTGGGTCTTGGGCAGGTTGATCAAGGATGGGAGTGTTATTTGGAGCCAATTTGCCAAACACAAGAGATTGAACATTACCTCGTGTCTACATCTTCCAGAGTTTCACTCATCACCTCATTCCTCCCCTATTCCAGGTTGGGTTGGCCAACTTTCCTTTGATTCTGTGAGCAGAATTACCTTTTAGGAAAAAAAAAATATATATATATATATATATATATATATATATTTATTTATACACACATGCATGCATGTATTATGTGTGTGTTGTGTGTGTGTATATATATATATATGCACGTATGTATGTGTATTTTTGAGATGGAGTCTTGCTCTGTTGCCAGGCTGGTGTGCAGTGGCGCAATCTCAGCTCATTGCAACCTCTACCTCCGGGTTCAAGTGATTCTCCTGCCTCAGCCTCCCGAGTAGCTGGTACTATAGGTACACACCACCATGCCTGGCTACTTTTTGTATTTTTAGTAGGGACGGGGTTTCACCGTGTTGGCCAAGATGGTCTCAATCGTGATCCATCCGCCTTGGTCTCCCAAAGTGCTGGGATTACAGGGGTGAGCAACTGCGCCCGGCCTACCTTTTAGACTATTATTTATTTTCTTTATTTAGCCAGAGTTGATTTCTGTTGCTTACAATCAGAGAAGTCTATCATTACCTCATAAGCATTGTTAGCAAAACTGTTCTAAGTCACAGTTATCATGTCACTTTTTTGCTAAAAACTCTTGAGTCAGTAAACATCGTCTGTAAAGGGGTCGAGATAGTAAATATTTTGTTTTGTGTGGTCTTTGATGGTTACTCACTCTGCTGTTGTAGCTTGAAAGCAGCCGTAGACAATAGGTAGACACGTGGGTATGACTGGGTTCCAATAAAACTTTATTTACAAAAAGACATTGGGTGGTAGTTTGCTGACCCCTGGTCTCCAGCATAAAGTGAAACTTAGTGTAGCATAGAAGACCGTATGTCGGCAGGGTGTGGCGGCTCATGCTTATAATCTCAGCACTTTGGGAGGCTGAGGTGAGCAGATCACCTGCGGTCAGGACTTCAAGACCATCCTGGCCAACCTAGCAAAACCCCATTTCTACTTAAAAATGCAAAAATTGGCCAGGCGCAGTGGCTCACACCTGCAATCCCAGCACTTTGGGAGGCCAAGGCAGGCAGATCATGAGGTCAGGAGTTCAAGACCAGCCTGGCCAACAGGGTGAAACCCCTGTGTCTACTAAAAATAAAAAATAAAAAAAATTAGCCGGACATGGTGGCACGCACCTGTAATCCCAGCTACTCTGGAGGCTGAGGCAGGAGAATCGCTTGAACCCAGGAGATGGAGGTTGTGGTGAGTGGAAATCACACCATTGCACTCCAGCCTGGGTGACAGAACAAGACTCCATCTCAAAACAAAACAAAACAAAACAAAAACAAAAATTATCCAGGTGTGGTGGTGTGTGCCTGCAATCCCTGCTACTTGGGAGGCTGAGGCAGGGAAGATGGCTTGAGCCTGAGACGCAGAGGTTGCAGTGAGCCGAGATCGTGCCACTGCACTCCAGCCTGGGCAACAGAGCGAGACTCCATCTTTAAAAAACAGAACAACAACAACAAAAAGACGACCTTATGTCTGGCCGCAATTTTCTTTTCTTTTCTTTTCTTTTTTGAGATGGAGTCTCACTCTGTCGCTCAGGCTGGAGTGCAGTGGCACGATCTTGGCTCACTGCAGCCTCTGCCTCCCGGGTTCAAGCACTTCTTCCTGCTGCAGCTTCCCAAGTAGCTGGACCTACAGGCTCCCGCCACCACACTCGGCTATGCAATTTTTCTGATTGTACATTTTATTCTCCTTCCCTCCTCCTGGGCACTCTGTGCTCCAGTACCTTGGAATGCCCTGCCTTCCCCAACGACTCCTAAACTGCCTGTTCCCTTGCTTTTGCTTGCACTGTGCCTCCTGACTGCAAATCCCTCTCCATCATCTGTGGTCGTTGCTGAAATACAATTATCTTTCAGCAGCAGCTCGTTGCCACCTGTGGTGCACGTTGTGTTTTTGTTGCTTTCCAGCTGTTAGCTGCATCCTGACTTTGCTTTGCAGAGTCACCTCTCTCCCACTCACACCATCTGCTTTGGGTGCTCTTGCCATCTACAAATCTGTCCCCAGTACTGCAGGGGCTGGCATGTTTCTCCTCTGGCCACAGTGATTACGGGTGGTGTGTGACCCCAACTGGCCCAGGGAGGCCAATCCCAGGACTTTTTGTGAGAAATATTAGGAAAAATGTGCTCTTTTTCCCCTGGGATTGCTAGGTTCCTGGGGCATAAACCATAAGATATAAGTCTTTGGCCTGTAATCCCAGCACTTTGGGAGAATGAGGTGGGCGGATCACGAGGTCAAGAGATCAAGACCAACCTGGCCAATATGGTGAAACCCCGTCTCTAATAAAAATACAAAAATTAGCTGGGTGTGTTGGCGTGTGCCTGTAATCCCAGCTACTCGGGAGGCTGAGGCAGGAGAATCGCTTGAACCCGGGAGGCAGAGGTTGCAGTGAGCTGAGATCGCGCCACTGCACTTCAGCCTGGTGACAGAGCAAGACTCCATCTCAAAAAAAAAAAAAAAAAAAGATACAAGTCATTGTCATCCATCCTGCCACTATAGGGGGAAATTGCTGCCTGAGAATGAAATTGAGAGAGAGAGAGAGAGACTTCATAACATAACGTCCTATTTTTTTTTTTTTTTTTTTGAGACGGAGTCTTACTCTGTTGCCCAGGATGGAGTACAATTGTGCGATCTCGGCTCACTGCAACTTCCGCCTTCTGGGTTCAAGCAATTCTCCTGCTTCAGCCTCCCAGGTAGCTGGGATTAAAGGCGTGCCACCATGCCCAGCTAATTTTTTGGATTTTTTAGTACAGTCAGGGTTTCACTATGTTGGCCAGGCCGGTCTCAAACTCCTGACCTCAGGTGATTCACCTGCCTCGGCCTCCGAAAGTGATGGGATTACAGGCGTGAGCCACCGCACCCAGCCCCGTAACATTCTTAAGCCCCTAGATTTAGCCATACCTGAATATCTACTTCTTTTAGCTTAAGCCAGGCTGAGCCTTCCCAAAGATAGCTCTCATGCTGCATTCCCCACGGCTTCACGCTGCATTCCCACGGCTTCATGCTGCATTCCCCACGGCTTCATGCTGCATTCCCACGGCTTTGCTCACTCCTCCTTTGGAAGCAGGATTAGCTTAATCTGAATGCTCAGTTTGCTTTTATTTTTTATTTATTTATTTATTTTATTTTATTTTTTTTAAGACGGGGTTTCACCATGTTGGTCAGGCTGGTCTTGAACTCCCGACCTCAGGTGATCCACCCACCTTGGCCTCCTGCTTGGATTACAGGCGTGAGCCACCACGCCCGGCCTGAATGCTCAGTTTGGAAGGACAAACTGGGCATGCTCTGCCCAGCCACTTCCCCGCCCCTTTCTTGGGAAGCAGCTCTTCTGCCCCTTTCTACCATAGTTTTATATGATCAGGCTCTGCCCACACAGGAGCCCACTCTCCTCCTGACGTATCTGTGAGGGTACCTCACAAAACTGGCTCGGTATGTTTAAATCTGTGCTTCAGTATTCTGTACAACCATAGTTGGCTACATCTACAAGCCACATTCTCCAACATTCACTTACAAGTAACCCTTACAAATACTGTCGTGCACCGTATGACAATGTTTTAGTCAATGATGGACCGCATTTATAATAGCGGTCTCTTGAAATAATACCATATTTTTACTGTACCTTTTCTATGTTTAGATACACAAATGTGTTTGTGTCACAATTGCCTACAGTATTCAGTACAGTCACATGCTGTGCAGGTTTGACGCCTAGGAGAAATGGACTATACCCTATAGCCTAGGTGTGTAGTAGACCATACCATGTATCTCTGTGTAAGTGGACTCTGTGATGTTTGCACAACCGCAAAATTGCCCAACCATATGTTTCTCAGAATGTATTGCTGTCATCAAGTAACACATGACTGTATTTAGATACTCCATCTTCTTTACTCTTCTCTTTTTTTACTCTTGGACAGAAAAATAAAAGAAACACTCCAGGTCTTTCCAACAGAAAGGTTTTAATGTAGGAAATTGGTTAAAATATGCATTAGTGGCTAGGCACAGTGGCTCACGTCTGTAATCCCAGCACTTTGGGAGGCCGACTGGGTGAAATATGAGTTCAAGAGATCAAGACCATCCTGGCCAATGTGGTGAAACCCCGTCTACTAAAAATACAAAAATTAGCTGGGTGTGGTGGCACGTGCCTGTAGTCCCAGCTACTCAGGAGGCTGAGGCAGAAGGATCACTTGAACCCAGGAGGTGGAGGTTGCTGTGAGCAGAGATCCCACCACTGCAGTCCAGCCTGGTGACAGAGCAAGAATCCATCTAAAAAAAAATGCATTACTATCTATTGCTGTGTAAGAATTTAGCTCAAAACATAGTGACTTAAAACAACAATAATAATTTACTGTGTTTCATGGTTTCTGCAGGTCCAGAATTTGAGAGCAACATGACTGAGCAGTTCTGATACATGGTTTTTCATGATATTGCAGTCAAGATATTGGCTGGCGATGCAGTCGTCTGAAGGCTCGACTGGGGCTGAGGAATCTTGCATGGCTGCTGGTGGGAAGCCACAGCTTCTTGCCACATGGGGTCTCTCCCAGAGCTGCTTGAGTGTCCTCATGACATGATAGCTGGTTTCCCAGAGGAAGTGATTCACGGGAACAAGGCAACAATGCCTTTTAAAAAAAAAGTGGTGAAGGCCAGGTGCAGAGGCTCAGGCCTGTAATCTCGGCACTTTAAGAGGGCCGAGGCAGGCGGATTGCTTGAGGTCAGGAGTTCAAGACCAGCCTGGCCAACATGGTGAAACCCTGTCAATGCAGTGACACAATCTTGGCTCACTGCAAGCTCTGCCTCTCCAATTCAAGTGATTCTCGTGGCTCAACCTCCTGAACAGCTGGGAATATAGACATGCACCACCACGCCTGGCTAATTTTTTTTTTTTTTTTCGTAGAGAGGGTTTTGCCATGTTGGCTAGGCTGGTCTCAAACTCCTGGCCTCAACTGATCCATCTGCCTCGCCCTCCCCAAAGTGCTGGGATTACAGGCGTGAGCGAGCCAGACCCCCACCAAATGTTTATAGCAGCATTAATAATAGCCAAAACTGCCAGGCACAGTGGCTCATGCCTGTAATCCCAGCACTTTGGGAGGCCAAGGCGGGCAGATCACAAGGTCAGGAGATCAAGACCATCCTGGCCAACATGGTCAAACCCTGTCTCTACTAAAAATACAAAAAAATTAGCTGGATGTGTTGGCGCTCTGCCAGTGTTTTCAGACATTGGAATTGAATGTATACAGGTATGACATCCTATGGCCCAGTTTGCCCACAATCCTCCCCACTCCTACTGCCAATGCTAGTGCCATCTCTGATTCATATAAACTGCCCTGATCCCTGAAGGCATTTGAATTTGAGTCCCATGATTTATATAATAAAACTCTACAATATACAATTCACTGTGTTCCACTGAGATCCTAAAAATGTCCACTATTTATTTATTTATTTATTGGAGACAAGAGTCTCACTCTGTCACACAGGCTGGAGTGCAGTGGCACTGTCACAGCTCGGCTCACTGCAGTCTTGACCTCCCAGGCTTGGGTGATCCTTCCACCTCAGCCTCTCAAGTAGCTGGGACTACAGGTATGTGCCACCATGCCTGGCTAATTTTTTTGTATTTTTTGTAGAGATGGGGTCTTGCTATGCTGCCCTGGCTGGTCTTGAACTCATGGACTCAAGCAATCCGGCCGCCCCTTGGCCTCCCAAAGTGCTGAGATGACAAGGGTGAGGCATTGTGCCCAGCCCCACATTTTAATTCCCTGATAGGTGGACTTAGAATATTATTTAATCAGTTTAAAGCATTCTTCTGCAGTTGGGTTGCTTGGGAAGTCAAAAAGAGTTGTATAGGCCAGGCGTAGTGGCTCATGTCTAAAATTCCAGCACTTTGGGAGGCCGAGGTGGGGCAGATCATGAGGTCAGGAGATGGAGACCATCCTGGCCAACATGGTGAAACCCCGTCTCTACTAAAAATGCAAAAATTAGCTGGGCATGGTGGTACACGCCTGTAGTCCCAGCTACTCGGGAGGCTGAGGTTGCGGTGAGCCGAGATCGTGCCACTGCACTCCAGCCTGGTGACACAGCAAGACTACGTCTCAAACAAACAAACAAACAAAAAGCTAGGCGTGGTGGTTGACGCCTGTAATCCCAGCACTTTGGGAGGCCAAGGTGAGAGAATTGCTTGAGCCCAGGAGTTTGAGACTAGCCTGGGTAACACAGGGAGACTCCCATCTCTACAAATAGTAAAAACAAAACAAAACAAAACAAAAAATAGACAAACTAGCTGGGTGTGGGTGCTTGTGTCTGTGGTCCCAGCTACTCCAGAGCCTGAGGTGGGAGGATTGCTTGAGCCCAGGAATGCAAGGCTGCAGTGAGCCGAGATCGTGCCACTGCACTCCAGCCTCGGTGACAAGAGACTCCACGTCAAAAAAAAGAGCCCAGGATTTTGGAGTGTGCAGGGGTCAGTGCCCCTAACCCCCGTGTTTTTCAAGGGTCAGCTGTACATTGTCACAGGCAGGAAGCCTGCATCATGGCAACGGCTCCTGTTTCTTGAAACCTGAAGTGGGAAACTGGATCCTGAGACACTACTGCCCCCTATTGCCTGTTGGTCTTCAAAGAAATAATCCCTTCAATTTTGCAAGGCCTGTGGTGTCATTCCCTTTTTACAGATAAGGTGACTGAGGCCAGGACATGGTGGAAAATGATCAAGGTCACACAGCTATGTGCAAAAGGGGAGTAGCAACCCAGGCTCCTCATTCCCAGGTCAGCCCAGTGACCTCAATTGACATGTGTGAAGTCCTTCTGTGGCCCTGTGGCAGGGCCTGAGAGGACAGCCTACTTAGATCAAGTCTGGTGCCTTCATGAGTGAGGCAGAGTAGAAAGTAACTGTCATTCACTAGGAAGAAATCTGCATTGTAAACACAGAGGAAGGGGTATTTGGCAAAAGGATGTCCAGGAACATTTTAGAGATAAGAGGTGACATTTGGGTTCTGAGGGATGAATAGGAGTATGCCAGGGTACAAAGGATGAAAAGACAGCCCCAGCAGCTGGCAAGGGCTAAGGGGTATGGAGATGCAGCAAGACTTTGGGGAAATGGTAGAATTCTAACTTTGGGAAATTTGAACAAGGTAATTTTGTGTGTGTGGTTAAGGTATTACATACATACAGTGAAATAAAATGCAATAGTGGCTCACGCCTGTAATCCCAGCACTTTGGGAGGCCAAGGCAGGTGGATCACCTGAAGATCAGGAGTTGGAGACCAGCCTGGCCAACATGGCGAAACCCCGTCTCTACTAAAAATATGAAAATTGGCAGGGCGTGATGGCAGGCGCCTGTAATCCCAGCTACTCGGGAGGCTGAGGGAAGAAAATCGATTGAACCTGGCAGGCAGAGGTCTCAGTGAGCTGAGAGGGGCCATTGTGCTCCAGCCTGGGTGACAAGGAAGAAACTCCATCTCAAAAATAATAATAAAAAAATAAAAATGCAACAGTCTAATTGATTTTTTAAAAACATGTAGACATCCGTGTATCCACCACCTAGGTAAAGATAGTGGACATTCCAGCAACCCGAGAGGATCCCTCGTGCCCATTTCAGGTCTATATAAACCTCCACCGCTCCCCAGTCCCCAGGAAGTAGAGGAAGAGACCAACATAAAACCTAAAAACCAGCGGATTTCGCACCTGTAATGCCAGCTACTGGGTTGGCTGAGGCAGGAGGATCACTTGCCCAGGAGTTGGAGGTTGCAGTGAGCTATGATCTTGTCACGACACTCTAGGCTGGGCGACAGATCAAGACCCCGTCTCTAAGCAAACAAACAAACAAACAAACAAACACCCCTCAAAAACCTTGGCTTTAGGCCTGGCGCAGTGGCTCACTCCTGTAATCTCAGCACTTTGGGAGGCCGAGGCGGGCGGATCACTTGAGGTCAGGAATTCGAGATCAGCCTGGCCAACATGTCGAAACCCCGTCTCTACTAAAAAATACAACTAACCGGGCGTGGTGGCTCATGCCTGTAATCCCAGCTATTCGGGAGACTGGCACGAGAATCGCTTGAACCCGGGAGACGGAGGTTGCAGTGAGCCGAGATTACGCCACTGCACTCCAACTTGGGCGACAGAGCGAGACTCCGTCTCAAAAACAAAACAAAACCAAACGAAACAACACAACCTTGGTTGCAGCCCGCACATTCCCTCCACTCCTATCGCTGCCTGCAAATCTTTCACCACCTTTCTGGACAATGATAAGAGGGCATTGCAGAGGCGTCTGGACACTGTCGTTTTCCTGGGAAGTCCACGTGAATTTTAGTTTGGGCGCTAAAGGACTAGGGAAAAACGTTTGGTCCTTTGGAGCCGCCGTCCAGGCTTGGACCGCGCAGAGCTGCTTGTCCCTCGGCGGCTGCCGTGCGTCCGTTACGTGGCAGCTGCCGGGGCCCGCCAATCCACTGCGCCCGCATCAGCCCCCTCTGGTGGCGCAGGCGGAAGGGGCGGAGCTTAGGCAGCGGCGGCTGAGAAGGCAGCGGGGCGGCGGCGACGGCGGCTCCGGAGGCCGCAATCCGGGTCCTGGCTTCGGCCTCAGCCCCACCATGGTGACGCTTGCTGAACTGCTGGTGCTCCTGGCCGCTCTCCTGGCCACCGTCTCGGGCTACTTCGTTAGCATCGACGCGCATGCCGAGGAGTGTTTCTTTGAGCGGGTCACCTCGGGCACCAAGATGGGCCTCATCTTCGAGGTGGCGGAGGGCGGCTTCCTGGACATCGATGTGGAGGTGCGGGCGAGTTGCCCGCGGCCGAGGCTTGGTCGCGTGGCCGCTCGGGGATTGCTGGCACCTGGGGCCGGCGCAGTGCCTGCTTGGGGACCAGGCTTGGAAGTCGCTGTCCGATTCCTGGAGAAACTCGGGCCCTCACCCCCCGCCCCGCCCCGGCCACGGCGACCTCCTAACGGCACCTTTTCCGCGACTTGCCGGAATTCCAGGATTCCTTCGGGGCCCCTTCGGCATGCTTGTTTGCTTTGGGTTCTCTCCTTGAACGACGGGTTCCCGTTGGAACCTCTCGCCGAGCTTTGTGAATCAGGCGCCGCGTGTCATTCCGGGCCCCGAAGGCGCTTCTCAGTCCCGGTTAGCTGGTGGCGGGTCTCGATCCAGTTAGCACCTGCTTTCCTTCGTGTTACGGATTAATGTTGGAACGTGGCACGGAAACTTTTTCAAAAAATAGATTACATTCTATTAAGGATAAAAAAAAAAACTTGAGGAATGCTAGGCATACTTTTGCGTTTTTATTTTTCAAAGAAGCAACTGTAAGGTTCTACTCACATTTACTCAAGTATCTAGCTATCTCGTTTAGTCTTCTCTGCCTAGGAGAGATAGGGAGTTGGGTCATGCGTTTAGGAGTAAGAAGTGCAGTGAAGTATCAGGAGAAAACAGGAAATTAAGAAACCAGCAGTCCCTAAATCTCCGCTCATATTTTTGTTGTTGTTGTTGTTTTGTTTTGTTTTGTTTTTTTGGGACACAGTTTCACTCTGTCGCCCAGGCCTGGAGTGCAGTGGCACAATCTTGGTTCACTGCAACGTCCGCCTCTTGGGTTCAAGCAATTCTCCTGCCTCAGCCTCCCAAGTAGCTGGAAATACAGGCGCTCACCACCACACCTAGCCAATTTTTGTATTTTTAGTAGAGACAGGGTTTCACCATGTTGGCCAGGATGGTCTCCAACTCCCGACCTCAGGTGACCTGCCCACCTCTACCTCCCAAAGGGCTAGGATTCCAGGCGTGAGCCGCTGCGCCCAGCCTCCACCCCTGTGGTTTTAAACCAGAAGAATGATGTGTCGCTAATTTGTATTTTAATTCACCTGCCAGCATGATTAATTGGGTCTAAGGAGTTTCCATTTGACAGTGTACTCAGTAGGGTTGGGCACAAGTTACACAATACAAGTGAAATCCAAAAATAAGGGGATAGTGGAAGGGAGAGACTGTTAGACTTAGCTAAGAATTCCAGTCTTCAAGTTGTGCAAGTGACATGGACTTTAAAAGAGCGACTGACTTGACCATAACCTAACAGCTGATTTGTAGCAGACTGGGATGAGAATTTGGGTCTTCTCATTTCCAGGCTAGTCCTTTCCTCTAAGCCTTCAGGCATCTCAGATAAAGCAGAATTCCTTCACTGTTTGGCAGAAATCTGGAAAACCTTGAAATTTGATCTGACAAGAATTTATTTTGTTTATATTTTTAAAAACCACAAATATTATCTCTCATGGTTTCTGTGGCCAGGAATTACGGAGAGGCTTAGCTGGGTGGTTCTGGCTTGGGGTTTCTCATGAGGTTGTAATCAAGATGTCAGGCAGGGATGCAGAAATTCTTCGTTTTAAAGAGATGTATTTTTACTTGAGTTTTGCTGTCAGTCACAGTTGCATGTTTGTTGGTGATATTAGGCCCGTTGGAGACCACATTTAAAGTGAGGTTTCTGTTTCTGAGAGGTTTAATAAGGACAAATAAGACATAAATGTCAGAACCAAAAGGTGTTCTAGGGAGCCATGAAGACAATCCTTGTTTTATAAAATGGGAGAATTGCAGCCCAAAATGGTTATTATCACTTACTGAAGTGGAGCTAAGCGTAAGTTACATATTCTTGGTGAATTTTTTTTGTTTTTTTTTTTTTTGAGACGTCTCTCTCTGTTGCCCAGGCTGGAGTGCAATGGTGCAATCTTGGCTCACTGCAACCTCCACCTCCTGTGCGATTTTCCTGCCTCAGCGTCTGGAGTAACTGGGATTACAGGCGCGTACCACCAGGCCTGGCTAATTTCTGTATTTTTAGTAGAGATGGGGTTTCACCACATTGGCCAGGCTGGTCTTGAACTCCTGACCTCAGGTGATCTGCCCGCCTAGGCCTCCCAAAGTGCTGGGATTACAGACGTGAGCCACCATGCCTGGCCATATTCTTGGTGAATTTCTTACTGCCATTAGACATTACTTATAAAATTTACGCCTGTAAAGCTTTTGTGACATTTTCTGTATTTCTCTCTTGCCTCCAGATTACAGGACCAGATAATAAAGGGATTTACAAAGGAGACCGAGAATCCAGTGGGAAATACACATTTGCTGCTCACATGGACGGAATATACAAATTTTGTTTTAGTAACCGGATGTCCACCATGACTCCAAAAATAGTGATGTTCACCATTGACATTGGGGAGGCTCCGAAAGGACAAGACATGGAAACAGAAGGTGAGATAAGCATTCAGAAGATTTATATTGCATTCCATGTAGCTCATTTTAGTTCTATACATTTTTACCTCAGTGGAATACTTATTTTTTTTTTAATTTCTTAACCAAAAACTATTGTGAAATACGCTTTTTACTTTTTGCAAGTCTCCTAATAAAAAAGTTTCTTGAAGCTAGTATTTATTTTTTTGTTCTTTTTTTTTTTTTTTTTGGAGACGGAGTCTCACTCTGTTGCCCAGGCTGGAGTGCAATGGTGTGATCTCCGCCTCCCGGATTCAAGCGATTCTCCTGTCTCAGCCTCCCGAGTAGCTGGGACTACAGGCATATGCCACCATGCCCAGCTAATTTTTGTATTTTTAGTAGAGATGGGGTTTCGCCATGTTGGGCAGACTGGTCTCAAACTTCTGACTTCAGGTGACCTGCCCGCCTCGGCCTCCTAAAGTGCTGGGATTTTTTTGTTCTTTATATTCGTCTTCTGACAGGTTTTCTTAGTCGCTTTGTGCTCTTGTGGGCATGTAGGTTCCATGTGTCTTAGGTTATTTTTTCTGTTTATTTGCTAATCCTGGCATATACTTTATTTGCTCATTTGTGTACATGACTAGTTTAGCTAAACTTTTTGTTGGCTCTTTTTGTGTTAAGTTATCTTAACTTTCCTTCAGGTGGTGGAGATACCTGGGATGGTATGTGGATTGCTTTTTGACAGCATCCTTTTTGCACCTTTTTGTTTGCTGATGTCTAATTTCTGCTTTCTTTTTTCTAACCTCAGTTTGTTGGCATGAGAGTGTTTTTTGCTCTTAAATCCCTACAATTAATTGGGTTTATTTTTTTATTTTTACTTTTTATTTGGTTGACAGGAGGTATAGGTTAGGTTATTTTAAACTAAGCACTGAGAACACAGTGACTGACATTTTAGTAGTAACATCTTTGTTCTTTAAAATAAATGCTAACGAGTGAAAATTCAAGGATAAGGGGACAGAAGTCCCAAATAAATGTAGCTCATAGCAAATGGTGCCTTTGACTTTGTAGAAAGTATTTTGTAGACTTCCTAACCTGAAGCTTGGTTAGATATGAAATGCAGTTCTAGGAGCCATATGTTGATATGAAGACAAAAATTCCTTTAGCCTTATGTTGCAGTTAAATTGTTTATTATTTAGGTTACCAGTAATAAACCGTGATTGGTCTTGGTGGTTCTGGATAAATTGCTTATTGGGAGCCAGAACATTTGGTGTTTTTTTTTTTTCCACAGTGCATGCCAGGGTTTTTGAAGCCAGTCATTGTTCAACACATTTCATAGTATAATATTAGCATGGTAACAATTATCCCAGATACTCAGTATTAGTAGCTTGCTAACATCATAAAGAAGCTGAGTTGTTTGGTTAGATTTTGAAATATATGCAATGTAGAGGGTCCTACTACTTAGTAATTCCTGTGCTCATTTTTCAGGGTCATTTATAGGGTAGGACTTGACTAATTTTCAGGGAGAATGAGGAGTTCTGAAAGGCTTTTTTTGGTTTATTTTCTGGAGATAGATCCTATTTAAATAGTTTGAAAATGTTGGTTGATGAATGTGAATATTGAACTTCTTAGATAATTTTTTAACGTATATCAAAAATTATTGCTTTTGCTTGTTATTGTCAGTGAATGGCAGCTGTCAAAGCAAGCCTTCCTCTAAAGCAGTGGGTCTCAAGTGAGGATGGTCTTTATGCCCCAGGGGATATTTGGCAGTATGTGGAGGCATTTTTTATTTTGAAGACTGCATGGGTATGTGCTCCTGGCATCTAGGGCTGGAGGCCATGGAGGCTGCTAAACACCCTACAGTGCATCAGACAGCGCTCCACAACATAGAACAGCTTTGGTCCAAGTCCAAAATGGCGACAGTGCCACTGCTGAGAAACGCTGCTCCACTGCTTCCTCGTTGTGCATGAGGCTTCAAAAGGGAAATGAGTGACATTCCAATTCAACTGCCTTCAGTGGTAGAGGCTCTTGGTTTCTCCTAAGAAACTTGGGATTGTCTGTGATAATCTGGAATCCCAGATGAGACCAAATCTTGGGCAGGGATGAGAGATCCCCCTTTCCCTGGGAATGTTTCCTGGTGCTGTTCATCTCCTGCCTGTCCATTGTCCTAACATGGCACTATCTAGAAGCACATGCTTACTCTTCAGAACAGTACCTTGTATGTGTTTTTGGTTCAAGAGGATACCTGGTTGAAAATTTGTGCTGCTAAGGGCTTGTCTGTATTTACATTGCCTGCTGTTCCCCCACTATAGTGAAATCATTACTTTGTCACAGAAGAATGTTTGAGTTGATGTGGATTTTCCTAAGAGCATTTTAATGTTTTCCTCTGCTCAGCTTCATAGAGATTAAAAGCTTGTTTTGGTGCTGCTCCTTAATTAATATTAGAATAACATGAGTCTTAGATTTTGTTATTTGTAGAATTACGTTTAAAAAAAAATACATGTATTTATTTTGTGCTCTTAGTTCCTCCCCCAGCCCTGTGTTTTACTACTTCTCTGTAGTTAATAGTCAGTATAGTGAACTTCACGTAACATTTCTTTAGAAGAAATTTCCTGGGGTTACATATAGTTTGTATTATATAGTATGTTTCCTGCCCTGAAAGAGGTTTCTCTACTGGGAAGGGACTTTTAAAAATACTTTGAGAATTAAATTGTCATCATGATTCCTATCAGTAGTCCAAATTGATGTTTGAACCATTTCTAAAAATAGCTTCTTTTGCAGGCCTTTTCTGAGGATTTTAAAAAGTTATTTTATAAGTATTTTTCAAAAAGAGATTGCCCCAGCCTAGTCGACATAGTGAGACCCTGTATCTAAAAAATAAAAAGGTAGCCAGGCTTAGTGAGGCAGTCCTGTAGTCCCATTTACTCAGGAGGCTCAGGCAGGAGATTGCTTGAGCCCAAGAATTTGAGGTTACAGTGAGCTATAATTGTGCCACTGCACTCAAGCCTGGGTGATAGAGAGAGACCCTGTCTTGGGAAAAAAAAAAAAAAAAAAAAATATATTATATATATATATATATATATATATGGCCAGGCACAGTGGCTCATGCCTGTAATCCTGACACTTTGGGAGACTGAGGTCGGTGGATCACCCGAGGTCAGGAGTTCAGATTCACCTGACCAACATGGTGAAATCCTATCTCTACTAAAAATACAAAAATTAGCTGGCTGTGGCAGTGTGCACCTGTAATTCCAGCTACTCGGAAGGCTGAGGCAGGAGAATCACTTGAACCTTGGAGGGAGAGTGAGCCAAGATTGCACCACTGCGCTCCAGCCTGGGCAACAGAATGAGACTCTGTCTTAAAAGGAAAAAAAAAAGACATTGACGAATGTGTGCTGTTTTCAAATCCTGTAGCCCACCAGAACAAGCTAGAAGAAATGATCAATGAGCTGGCAGTGGCAATGACAGCTGTAAAGCACGAACAGGAATACATGGAAGTCCGGGAGAGGATACACAGAGCCAGTAAGTGAATGCCATTGCTTTGCAGCAGTGTCTCATGGCGAAGGTTGTTTTGCTCAACAGCTCGCTTGTATTTTCCTCATTTGGAAACTTTGCAGTGAAAGCATTGGCTTTAAAAGTGTACCTAGATGAGATATTTTTTGAGCATACACGTTTGTGGAGCTTTGTAGTTTATTATTGGGACGTTCATTGTAAACTAGAAAATGCTATTAAGATTTAGCACAAACTTTTTGGTGTTTTGGCCAGGTGTGGTGGCTCATGCCTATAATCCTAGCACTTTGGGAGGCTGAGGTGGGTGGATCACCTGAGGTCAGGATTTTGAGACCAGCCTGGCCAACATGGTGAAATACTGTCTCTAAGAAAAATAAAAAAATTAGCTGGGTGTGGTGGCGTGCGCCTATAGTCCCTGCTACTCAGGAGGCTGAGGCATGAGAATCGCTTGATCTTGGGAGGCGTAGATTGCAGTGAGCCAAGATGACACCATTGCACTCCAGCCTAGGTAATGGAGTAAGACTGTCTCAAAAAATAAATAAATTAATTAAAGAGTTTGGTTTTTAAAAATGTGTGATCAGCTAAGGAATAAGCTAATTGTTTTCTTAAATCAGAAGGGAAAATGTTGTAAAATGGGTGTTGCATTGATTTTCATCACATACCTGAAACTTATGTGCCCGTGGGATTAATATTAGAGCTGAGATTTAACCTTTTTACTAAAATGGAAGCCTTAATATAGTTAGATTAGAAAACACCAAAACATGAGTAGAGGCAAGTCACCAGGTGAAGATCAGTTTGGGCTCTCAAGTTTGTAAGTTGGGAACTTGGAACGTGTTTTTCTGTGGAAACAGTGATGATTGAAATCTTGTGTTAGGTTGCAAAAGTCTGTTTTTGCAGCAGGATAGAGCGTTAAAAATTAGGCTTTTGCATTTAAAATTAAGAGGTACTATATTGACACACAGACCAGTTCCATGTATTAGGTTCAGACCCACACTGTTGTTCAGTTTTTTCATCCTCCAAGTAGTTCTTGGGGAGAGATCTCCCTGGGAGCAAGCTCTTGTCTTAAGGGCAGTGATTTTATGTCAGTAATCTTTGTTCTGAGACTGGGGTAGGGAGTGGAGAGAAGAGTGATTCAAAAAGATAAGTACAGCTTGAATTTCTTCCAGATGTGGTTTTTGTTTTTCCCTGTCCTTAAATCTGTTCTTGCTACTCATGGAAACAAACCTTTAGGATCTCGAACACAGATATCAGCTCGTGTTGCCAGAAAGATGTATAAATGTAATAGCGTGGAGAGCTCCCCCTCATCCCCACCTTTTTTAGGAGTGGAGTGGGGCATGATATGGACTAGGGTTTGTCTACAAGCACTCCAGCCTCTTCCCTCACAATTTTTTCTCCTTGCCACACGCTTAATCTCACCCTCTGGGATCTTTGCTTTCTCTCTCTTACCTTGTTGGGACCTATTTATTGGTTACCTTGCTCCCAGATGGGGACCAGCCCATTCTGGGGTTGGAAGGGCACTGCACTAAGTTAGAGGGCAAGTTCCTCTAGTTTGCAATGTTAACTGGTTCAGACCAGATGGCTTTAAAGTTATAGAAGTTCTTGAGAGAGAGAGAGAGAGAAGAAAGAGACACACACACACACACACACACACACACACACACACACACACACAAGAAGTTCTTGGGAACACAGTGGCCAGACACACACACACACACACACACACACACACACAAAGAAGTTCTTGGGAACACAGTGGCCAGACACACACACACACACACACACACACACACACACACAAGAAGTTCTTGGGAACACAGTGGCCAGAGGAAGCACATGTCTTCCAGTCTTAGGCGGGTCCAACCTTGTTCTCTCACCCATGATTTGAGTGGAAGAGATACTCCTGTATTTGTTTCACAAATAGTGAGCTATGTGTTCATATTTAAAAGTGTTAGTAATTTCTAGAATTTATAGGTATCCAGTTTAAATTTGCAAAACAAAAGGTTCCCATGATGTTTTGTTTTTGTGAGTTTTCCTATAGGACTCACTCCTCAGCAATGAACATAATGAGACCCTTTCATTACAATGTTGTCATAATACTGTGTTGCTTCTAGATCAGGCTAATATGTGAGTGGCATGAGGACAGTGTCCCAGGTTGCTACATTCTGATGTTATTTTGCTTCAGTCTTTGTGAGGCAGAGTCGGACGGATCACCTGAGGTCAGGAGTTTGAGACCAGCCTGGCCAACATAGTGAAACCCCCTCTCTACTAAAAATACAAAAATTAGCCAGGTGTGGTGGCGCATGCCTGTAGTCCCAGCTACTTGGGAGGCTGAGGCAAGAGAATCGCTTTAACCTGGGAGGCGGAGGTTGCAGTGAGCCTAGATTGTGCCACTGCACTCCAGCCTGGGTGACAGAGCGAGACTCCGTCTCAAAGAAAGAAAAGAAAAATGATGCACTTTTCTATAAGTAAAACAAGAGAATACTACTTTTCATATTCACAAATAAGAGACCATGTGGCAGATAACATTTCTCAGGTATAATTTTTATAATTACGAGAAAAAAGTTAACACATATTTAGTTACAAAATTTGGAAAATACAAGCATAAAGAAAAAATAGCACTCAGAGTCTGCCACATAGATAATCACAGTTAATCACATTAAAGTCTGTTTTCTTTTAGCCTTGTCTTTTCTTGAAATAGGAATTGCAGCATAAGTGACTAAAGCTGTGTATTTTTATTTTTTATTTTTTAAGACAGAGTCTCACTCTGTCACCAGGCTGGAGTGCAGTGGCACAATCTCGGCTCACTGCAACCTCCACCTCCCAGTTGCAGGTGATTCTCCTGCCTCACCCTCCCGAGTAGCTGGGACTACAGGTACACGCCACCATACCCAGCCAATTTTTATATTTTTAGTAGAGATGGGGTTTCACCATGTTGGCCAGGATGGTCTTGATCTCTTGACCTCTTGATCTACCTGCCTTGGCCTCCCAAAGTGCTGGTATTACAGGCATGAGCCACTGCGCCCGGCCAGGTGTGTATTCTTTGTTTAAGAGATGGTTGCCTTACTCTGTTGCCCAGGCTGGAGTGCAGTGGCTATTCACAAGCACAATCATAGCACACTCCAGCTGCCTCAAATTCCTGGGCTCAAGTGTTCCTTCTGCTTCAGCCTCCTGAGTGGCTGGGACTACAGGTGTGTGCTACCACACCTGTCTCTACAGTTTCATGTCCTGTTTTTCTCTTAGTCACTTTCAGAAAAGCGTTTTTTGGCAGGGTGCAGTGGCTCACACCTGTGATTCTAGCACTTTGGGAGGCCAAGGTGGGAGAATCGCTTGAGCCCAGGATTGGGAAACCAGCCTAGGCAACATGGCAAGACCCCATCTCTATGGGGGAAAGAAAAAAGATGTGTTACTAAGTTTTCAGCAGAAGTAAACTTCATGTCCTGGAATTAGTACTATATACAAGTTTAGTGATTTTGGTTGTTCTTAGAATTCTAGTTAATGTTTTTTAGCATGTGTCTATTTTTACTCTGGAAAAAAAAATCACACAACTTGGGGGTGGGTGCAGTGGCTCACGCCTGTAATCCCAGCACTTTGGGAGGCTGAGGCGGGTGGATCACCTGAGGTTGGGAGCTTGAGACAGCCTGACCAAAATGGAGAAACCCCATCTGTACCAAAATAGAAAAATAGCTGGGCATGGTGGCACATGCCTGTAATCCCAGCTACTTGGGAGGCTGAGGCAGGAGAACTGCTTGAACCTGGGAGGCAGAGGTTTCAGTGAGCTGAGATCGCGCCATTGCACATTGCACTCCAGCCTGGGCAACAAGAGCGAAACACTCTCAAAAAAAAAAAAAAAGAAAAGAATCACACAACTTTTGAGTGACTTTAAGTAATTCCTTTTTTAAAAAAAATATTTTTATTTCTGACAAAAATGCCATTTAGAATAAAAGTTACTCTTTTGGAAACATGTTAATTGCTTTTTCATTTATTTTCTTTTTATTTATTTATTTATTTTTTGAGACAGTCTCTCACTCTGTCACCCAGGCTGGAGTGCAGTGGCGCGATCTCAGCTCACTGCAAGCTCAGGCAATTCTTGTGCCTCAGCCTCCCGAGTAGCTAGGATTACAGGTATGCACCACCACCCCCAGCTATTTTTGTTTGTAATTTAGTAGAGACAGGGTTTCGCCATGTTGCCTAGGCTGGTCTTGAACTAGTGGACTCAGGTGATCCACCCACCTGTGCCTTTGGAAGTGCTGGGATTACAGGCATGAGTCACTGTGCCTGGCCTATTTTCTTTCTTTTTTTTTTTTTTTAGATGGAGTGTTGCTCCATCGCCCAGGCTGGAGTGCAGTGCATGATCTTGGCTCACTGCAACCTCCGCCTCCCAGGTTCAAGCAGTTCTCTGCCTCAGCCTCCCAAGTAGCTGGGATTATAGGTGCCTGCCACCATGCCTGGCTAATTTTCATATTTTTAGTAGAGATGGGAGTTTCACCATCTTGGCCAGGCTGGTCTTGAACTCCTGACCTCGTGATCCACCTGCCTCAGCCTCCCAAAGTGCTGGGATTACAGGCGTGAGCCACCTCGCCTGGCCCTGTTTTCTTTTTAGAGACACAGTGTCTTACTCTGCTGCTCAGGCTGTAGTGCTGTGGTGACAATATATAGCTCACTGCAGCCTCAACCTTCTCGACTAAAGTGATTCTTCGGCCTCAGCCTCCCAAGTGCCTGGAACTATAGGCATGTACTACCATACCTGACTAATTTTATTTTATTTTTGGTGTATTTTGTAGCGACAAGTTTTCTCCATATTGCCCAGGGTTGGTCTCCGACTCCTGAGCTAAAGCAATCCTCCCTCCTTGGCCTCACAAAGTGCTGGGATTATAGTGTAATTATTTTTAATGTTGGCCATTTTTAGAAAAATAAAATACTACGTAGTAATTTTTATAAAAGTTAAGGCTATAGAATTTGACTGGAGAGTCTGACACAATGGCTTTTGCCTGTAGTCTTAGCTACTCCAGAGGCTGACGCAGGAGGATTGCTTGAGGTCAGGAGTTTGAGACCGACTTGGGCAACATGAAACCGTTTTTTAAAAAAATAAAATAAATTTAAAAATAAAAAGAATTTGGCCAGGCATGGTGGCTCACGCCTGTAATCCCAACACTTTGGGAGGCTGAGGCGGGTGGATCAGGAGGTCAGCAGTTTGAGACCAGCCTGGCCAATAAGATGAAACACCGTCTCTACTAAAAATACAAAAATTAGCCGGGCATGGTGGTGCACATCTGTAGTCCAGCTGTTTGGGAGGCTGAGACAGGAGAATAGCTGGAAGCCGGGAGGTGGAGGTTGCAGTGAGCCAAGATCGCGCCACTGCACTCCAGCCTGGGCGACAGAGTGAGGCTCTTTCTCACAAAAATAAATAAAGAAATAAAAATAAAAAGAATTTGATCAGAAACTTGAATGTAACAAATTGAGTATAGTAAATAAATATAGAGTAGGTGTGAATTTTACTTTAAGGATCAAATCCTTAGTTTGAGAGTTGGACAGATGATGAGAATAGTTTGTCTTGTATTTGATGGTCTGGTAGTAACTGTCAGTATTGATCCATGTAACTGAGCAACTCTTCCACTGAGAACAATTGCCAAGTACACAGTAGGTGCTCAACAAATATTTGTCACATATTTGGGGAAAAAGACACTTAGACTGACATATTTTGAGTTTGTAAGTAATTGCATTTTGGAGAACTGTGATTTTGAAATAATTCCTTATTTTTTTTTTAGAAGTCAGTCTTCTGATTCAGCAAAAAGTATACTTATGTAGGATGTTTCAATGGGGAGGGAGAAAAATGGTTGGATTGGGTTTTAACCCTAGAAGTATAACTTTGAGCAAGTCACCTTTTCTTCTCTGCTCCCCGTATACACGCAGAATGGACTTGGCTGTACGGTTATCTTTAAGGTTTCTTTTAAAAATCTCTGCTTCTACTTTGGGAGGCTGAGGCAGGAGGATCAGTTGAGGCCAGTAGTTCAAGACCAATTTGGGCAGCATAGCAAGACCCTTTCTCCACACAAACAGAAAAAATTAGCTGGGCAGGCTGGTGCACACCTGTACTTTCAGCTACTCAGGAGGCTGAGGTGGAAGGATTGCTTGACTCCAGTTCAGGGTTGCAGTGGGCTATGATTGTATCACTGCATTCCAGCCTGGGCAATAGAGCAAACAAAAACTTTGCTGCTGAGTTGCTTGGAGATAAAAGTAGAGTATAAATGACCCATAGCTTGCAATGACTTCACTTCGAAATGTTCAGCTTTATGATGGTGCAAAAGTGATGTGCATTCAGTAGAAACTGCATCAAGTACCCATGCAACCATTCTGGGTTTTTTTTGAGATGGAGTTTCACTCTTGTCCCCCAAGCTGGAGTGCAATGGCATGGTCTCAGCTCACCACCTCTACCTCCTGGGTTCAAGTGATTCTCCTGCCTCAGCCTCCCGAGTATCTGGGATTACAGGCGTGTGTCACCACGCCTGGCTAATTCTGTATTTTTTGTAGAGACGGGGTTTCTCTGTGTTGGCCAGGCTGGTGTCGAACTCCCAACCTCAGGTGATCCTCCCGCCTTGGCCTCCTCTGGGATTACAGGGAGCCACTGTGTCTGGCCCATTCTGTTTTTTAGTTTCAGTGCAGTGTTCAATAACTTGATAAATAAAATATAAAATGCAGTTTAACTTATATGGGATATAAAACACTTTATTATAAAATAATCTTTGTGTTGTAGATGCTTTTGCCCAGCTGTAGGCTAGTCTGAGTGTTCTGATCATGTTTTAGGTAGGCTAGACTAAGCTATGATGTTTGGTAGTTTAGGTATATTAAATGTATTTTTTACTTACGTATTTTCAACTTAAACTGGGTTTATTGGGATGTAACCCATTGTAAGTTGACCATATCTATTCTATGAATGGTGTATAAAATACTATTTTCACACAGCGTGAAGACTAGAATAATTATGATGCTTATGTTTTTTTGGGGGAGAATTGTTGTTAAATTTTGTTTGTTTATTTGTCCTCAACAGTCAACGACAACACAAACAGCAGAGTGGTCCTTTGGTCCTTCTTTGAAGCTCTTGTTCTAGTTGCCATGACATTG
Organism: Ateles fusciceps; assembly: GCA_036589455.1. Taxonomy (NCBI): domain Eukaryota; kingdom Metazoa; phylum Chordata; class Mammalia; order Primates; family Atelidae; genus Ateles; species Ateles fusciceps. The sequence continues at coordinate 3,321,768 of JAZHEH010002317.1, read as the reverse complement.
GGACAGATCTACTACCTGAAGAGATTTTTTGAAGTCCGGAGGGTTGTTTAAAAAGCCTCTTCCTGATGATCCCAAATTCAGAATTCACTGTTTACCAAACACCTTGATCAGAATAATGTCATTAGTTTCTCCATTTTTATTTTCTGAACTATACATTTACAACTTATGTTTCCTTGTGATTAATAGATATTGGGGGAAAGACCCTTTTTAGGAAAGTTATAGTGCAAATTTGACAGTTGATTGGCATAATTTCTTATTTGAATGCTGCCTCCATTATATAGGTCCCTCCAGGAACTCAAATACTGTAAGTGAAATATGGGCGTATAGTTTTTATTTCTTTTTTTCCTTTTGTTTTCATAATTAAATGCAGTGTTCAGGAAATCGGCACAAAGCCTGATAGTACTTTACTAAAATGACTGCATTCTTTAGATTCCCTTATTCTGTGGTTCAAGTCACTAATGATTCATTTTTGTTGAGTCCTTACGAGAAACAATAGTATGAATCGTGACGGTTTCTGCCCACCCTAACGGCAGAGCTCTCTGACGTGGGCATATGCTGCCAGACTGGGTACCTTTACACTTTGTTTTCTTGTTTTGCTTTAAAGCTACAACTCAGCATCCATTTTCCCCCATACATATTTACATTGAACCTTAGGACTCAATCACCTCCACTTAAATGGATGACACAAGCAGCTAATAACCATTTTTGGGTTTCTGCCTAACCTTCTAATTGTCTGTTAAAGCTGGTTCTCTGGTGTCCCAGTGAATGGTGGCTCTTTTTCCTTTCCACACTGGCACATCCCCTTCCCTTACTCTTGGCACGTAGGAAATATGCATTTACATAATTGGAAAAATCCGGATTTCTGATGCCAAAGGGTTAAAGCCTCTTGGATTTCATTGCGGTGATATACAGCCACTATTTTATTTTTTATCAGTGGCCTTTGGGCCACTGTTTAACTAGGGCACTGAACATCAGTGTCAGCACTAGGGTTTTTGTTTGTTTCTCTTGGGTCTTTCTTTTGGCACATGTGCATTTTGTTTTGTGTAAAATGAAATGACTCTCTTGTTCTCTAATGATGGTTTTAAAATTAAGAGCATCTGGTTTTGGTATGGGGATGATCCAGGATTATGTTGTGACTGATATATATTAGTTACTTGTACTTTTTTTTTTTTTTTGGATCTTTGCAAGGGGAAAACTACAAGTAACGAGTTTTATATAATTAATTTAAATTTGTTACAGGTTTTCATGTTCAGGATAAACAATTTTTCAACCTTGGGTGAGAACACTTGCAACAGTTTATTGATAAGGTGACTTTCACCTTTGGACAGCTGTTGCATGCCAATTTTTTTTGTGTGTGAAACACTTCAAAATTGATTTTAAAAATGTAAATTTAAAATTGGTTGTATCTAATATGCCCAGGTTCGGTAAATAAACAATTCTTTTTAAAAACAGTCAGTATTCTGTGTTTTATATATTGGCAGTTAATTCACATTTTTTACACACCAGCTTTCTGTTCTTATTTGACATGAGACATGTCCATGTTTTTGAGTATTTGTGCCTGTCTATTACTTTTTAATGCTATAAACATGAGGATAGTGAATTACCAAGTTTTAGTTTCTGCACGTTTTCCTATGTGGCTTCTCTGGTGGATCAGTGCTAAAATCTCAAGTATTTTTCTATTTGGGAAAAAAGAAAGGGTTGAATTATTTTCACTCACCTGCAAGGTTTATGGATATGGGAAATAGGTTTAAAGACAGATTAAATGATTTGGCCAAGGCTACAGATAACAGAGCGAAAGGTGGAACCAGAGACTAGATCTCCACCTGTAGAAACTGTTCTTCCTCTGTGAACTAACGGCCTGCTGGTAAAAAAAAGTAGCTACCGGCTGGGCACGGTGGCTCACGCCTGTAATCCCAGCACTTTGGGAGGCCGAGGCGGGTGGATCATGAGGTCAAGAGATCAAGACCATCCTGGCCAACATGGTGAAACCCCATCTCTACTAAAATACAAAAATTAGCTGGGCGTGGTGGCACGAGCCTGTAGTCCTAGCTACTCGGGAGACTGAGGCAGGAGAATTGCTTGAACCCGGGAGGCGGAGGTTGCAGTGAGCCCAGATCGCACCACTGCACTCCACTGGGGCCTGGCGCCTGGCGATGGAGCAAGACTCTGTCTCAAAAAAAAAAAAGTAGCTACCATTTATTGAGCACTGTGTAAAGTCTTGATCTAGTACTAAGTACTTTACTTGGTCTGTCTTATTCATGCTTCAAAACTGCCATTACCTTGGGTAAAATCATTTTGAAAATGAGGAGGAAAACAGGCTTGGAAAGGGTCCTAAGGGCAGAAAGCTAGTAGATAGAGTCCAGAAGACACACATGGATATGCAGTTTCCCTATGCCCTTAGAACTGTCTGTGAAGTCTCCTCCCCACCCGCTTTTTTTTTGGAGCCATGGATCTCACTCTGTTCCCAGGTTGAAGTATGTTGGCTTGATCTCTGCTCACTGAAGGCACAATAATACAAATTTATTTGGTCATGGTTTTGCATGACAAAGGAACCTTCAGAATTAAGACCCCAAGATACAGGGAAGACTATGCATTTGTATGCTTAGGCACAACAAAATATGCACAGCTGTGTAGAAATAGGACTGGACAAGAAGGGCATGATCGAATGCTCATAGACTGAATAGGGAAGCCTAGTAAGGCCTGTCTGGATTCTTCTCCACCTCTCTGTGCAGCATTCTTTCCTTCTGGGTAGGGGACAGAACCCTTCCTAGAATGGGGTCTTAAAACCTACAATCAAAACAAAGGAGATCAGATTATTTTTATTTTATTTTATTTTTTTGAGACTGAGTTTCACTCTTGCCCAGGTCTCACTGCAACCTCCATCCCTGGGTTGAAGCAATTCTCCTGCCTCAGCCTCCCAAGTAGCTGGGATTACAAGAGTGCATCACCACACCTGGCTAATTTTTGTATTTTTAGTAGAGACGGGGTTTCACCACGTTGGCCAGGCTGGTCTCGAACTCCTGACCTCGGGTGATCCACCCACCTCGGCCTCCCAGAATGCTGAGATTACAGGCTGAGCCACTGTGTCTGGCCTTTTTTTTTTTTTGAGATGGAGTCTCACAATGTCACCCAGGCTGGAGTGCAGTGGCACGAGATTCGGCTCACTGCAACCTCCACCTCAGGTTCAAGCGATGCTCAAGGCTCAGCCTCCCGAGTAGCTGGGATTACAAGCGCCTGCCACCACACCTGGCTTTTTTTTTTTTTTTTTTTTTGTAGTTTTAGTAGAAACGGTGTTTCACCACGTTGGCCAGGCTGGTCTCAAACTCCTGACTTCAGGTGATCCGCCTGCCTCGGCCTCCCAAAGTGCTGGGATTACAGGCTTGAGCCTCCAAACCCGGCCCAGATAATTTCTTTATGGTCACTTTTTTCACAGAAAGGTAGAGAGGGAGTTAAGAGTAATATTTTTAGGTTTTATGGCTGACTTGGAGAAAAGGGGTTCCTGTTTCTATGCTCCGCCATGAGTAAGAGAGATTCTTGAGTTTCTATGGCCAGCCTCAGAGAATCAGAGATCAGGAGACCGGGGCAAGAGGTCAGAGGGAAACCTGCTTCTGAGGCTGCCTCAGGGGCCTTCATTTTGTGGTTTCGTTTTCAGAGCCCCAACAGGAGCAAGCCATGCACCTAGCTGGAGGGGACAGGCCCTCACAGAGCTCAGCTCATGAGTGGTCAATAAAAGCTTGCTGAGTGAGCCGAGGTCGCGCCACTGCACTCCAGCCTGGCGCCTGGTGATGGAGTGAGACTCTGTCTCAAAAAAAAAAAAAAAAAACTTGCTGAGTGAAGGTGTGTGTGTGTGGACATGAATGGCCTAGGCCAACAGTGAATAGAGGAATGGGACAGTGTCCTTAGGACTCTGACCCTAACTTCCGGGAAAGTAAATCAACATTCAAGACGTACTGGCCATCGGACCCCCGCCTTGCCGCCATCAGCGGGTGCCTGTTTTGCAGGGCTGCTAACCCGGGGCCCCGGGGCTGGGGGCACGTTTCTCTGCCCACGGTAGCTAGCCCCAGTGTCCTTCAGCCTGGACGCGGTCCTGTGCTGCCACCTGCCTCCGAGAGGCAGAGAAAGTGGGAGAACCGGGCCAGACTCCCTCCCCGCCAAAACCCCTGCCCGGTGCGGAGAGGCGCCCGGAGTCCAGGGAGCTGCGCGGGGCGGGTGGAACTCCCCGGGCCTGCACCGCCGCCTGCCTTCACCATCTCGCCGGCGCCTTTCCTCCCTCCCGCGGCGTGGGCACCTTCGCGGAGCTCCGGAACTCGGCTGCTCCAGCACGCGGTTCCCGGACGGCTGCCGCAGCTGCCGGAAGCGGAAGTGCTCGGTGGAGGTGCACAAGGCGCATTCGAGTGGCGGCGATGGAGGCGGTGAAGGAGCGCGCCATGGAGCACGTGATGGAGGGTTCCTGGGAGTCGCTGCCAGTGCTGCTGCACCCACGGGTGCTGGGCGCGCTGCGGGAGCTGGGCTTCCCATACATGACGCCGGTGCAGGTATCGGTTCCCGGGGGAAATGAGACTGGGAAAGGGGCAGGCACACGCTGCATCAGATACGCCGGAAGTGATCGGACAGACCCGAGCCCTGGGGCGCTCATCCCTCCAGCTGGGGCTCTTGCCTCGTCTCCAGGCTGTCCAGACTGGCGGGATGCGGAGCTACTCGGCGAGCGAGCGGGCGGTGGGGCCGCGCCCCACCCGGCCCTCGGGTACTGGGGTCTCGAGCCTTGTTCTCATCCTGGCCCTGTCCACTGTAGCTGTAAGACCTCAGACAAATGGCTTCAGCTCTCCGAGCCTGGTTCTCATCCTGGCTCTGCCCACTGTAGCTGTGAGACCTTGGACAAATGGCTTAATATCTCCGTGCTTCATTTTCCTTCTCTGTGAAATGACGAAAAAATAACACCTGCCTCATGGGGTTGCTGTGGGGACTAAATAAACCAGTCTGCACACCGTAGGAGCTCAGTAAGTGTTACCTGTTGTTTATTTATTTATTTATTTATTTTAAAGATGGGGTTTCACCATGGTGGCCAGGCTGGTCTTCAACTCCTGACCTCAGGTGATCCACCCACCTCGGCCTCCCAAAGTGCTAGGATTACGGGCGTGAGCCACCGCGCCCGGCCAGTGTTACCTGTTCTTATGCATCCAAGTGAAGCGGCCTGACTCCAGTTATGCATTTCTTCAAGAAGTAATTCTTGAGGACCTGCTGTGTGTGAGGAACTCTTCTAGGGTCTGGGCAGTTTGCAGTGTTGGCATCTGCTCGTAGCCTTACTTTCTAGGGCAGGAGCTAGAGAAAGGATAATTTCAGCTGCTGGTTAGTGTTATGAAAGAACTAAGACTTGTGATATAGACAGTGACATTCGAGGACAGGAGAGGTGAGACAGGGTGTCACGGAAGGCCTGTCTGAGGAGGTGTCATTGAGCTGAGACCTCAGTGATTGAGAAGGAGCTGGCTCTGGGGTGATTGGGGCAGATTATTTCAGCAGAGAGAAATGCCAGTGCACAAAAATGCCCTGGGGCGGGCTGCACATGGTTTGGGCAGCAGAAAGGAGGCCTTTGTGGCTGAACATCAAGAGTAGTGTAAGACTATAAGACTATTGTAGTGTTCTACTATAAGGACACATGCACACGAATGTTCATTGCAGCACAGTTCACAATAGCAAAGACCTGGAACCAACCCAAATGCTCATCGATGACAGACTGGACAGGGAAAATGTGGCACATACACACCATGAAATACTATGCAGCCATAAAATAACGATGAGTTCGTGTCCTTTGTAGGGACATGGATGAACCTGGAAACAAACCATCATTCTCAGCAAACTGACGCAAGAACAAAAAATCAAACACTGCATGTTCTCACCTATAGGCGGGTGTTGAACAATGAGAACACATGGACACAAGGAGGGGAGCATCACACACTGGGGTCAGTCGGTGGGAAATAGGGGAGGGACAGCGGGGGGTGGGGAGTTGGGGAGAGATAGCATGGGGAGAAATGCCAGATATAGGTGATGGGGAGGAAGGCAGCAAATCACACTGCCATGTGTGTACCTATGCAACAATTTTGCATGTTCTTTACATGTACCCCAAAACCTAAAAAAAAAAAGATTCGTGTGAGAGATGGATTGTGCAGGGTCTTGTACGAGCTTGGATTTCATTCTGAATGTAGTGGGAAGCCATCTTATCTAGGAAGCTGTTTAGGAAGGGAAGGGCTGTGATTTCTCTGTAGAGAGTGGCCTTTCCAAGCATGAGATGAGGCAGGCAGGTTGCTTAGGAGGCCATTATTAGGTAAAAGATGATGGTGGCTCGGAGTAGGGTGGAACCAGTGGATATTGAGAGGTCACATTTGGGATAGCTTTAAGGTTGCTAAGGGACTGGAAGTGGAGGTTGGGAAGAGAAGACTCTAGAGGAACCTAAGGTTTTTATTCTTAGTAGCTGGCTGAATGGTGTTACCATTTCCTGAGAACAGCTAGAGGGTTTAACAGGTTTCAGAGGGAAAGTCAAGGGTTCTCGGGTCAAAAGTCAGAAAAGAGTTTTTTGTTTTTGTTTTTTAATTTTTTTGAGACAGCGTCTCGCTCTTTGCCCAGGCTGGAGTGCCATCTCAGCTCACTGTAATCTCCATCTCCCAGGTTCAAGCGATTCTCCCGCCTCAGCCTACCAAGTAGCTGGGATTACAGGCATGCGCCACCATGCTTGGCTAATTTTTGTATTTTTAGTAGAGATGGGGTTTCGCCATGTTGGTCATCCTGGTCTCAAACTCCTGACCTCAGGTGATCCACCTGCCTCGGCCTCCCAAACTGTTCTGATTACAGGTGTGAGCCACTGCACCTGGTCACAAGCGTTTTGTTTTTAAACACTGAGCTGGTACCCAGTGGCACCTGCCTGTAGTACCGTTTACTTTGGAGGCTGAGGTGGGAGGATCCCTTGAGCCCAGGAGTTCAAGACCAGCCTGGGCAACATAGGGAGAACCCCATCTCTAAGATTAAAATAAATAAAGGCGGGGCACGGTGGCTTATGCCTGCAATCCCAGCACTTTTGGAAACCAAGGTAGGAGGATCACTTGAGACCAGGAGTTCAAGACCAGCCTGGGCAACATAGGGAGGCCCTGTCATCGCAAAACAATTTTAAAATAAATGAAGTCTTGAGTTTGAGATGCCCATAAGATTCCTGGGAATGTAGAGGGTCTGTCTCCAGCAGGCAGGGCTGGAGATGGAAACCAGGAGTGCTGTGTGCCCTTCCTTGGGAGTGTAGTGCGAACAAGACCCAGTCTCTGCCCTCAGAGTTCGTTGTCTAGACCTGTCATCCACTACAAGTCACCAGACCCAGGGCTATCGAGTGCTTGAAATGCACTTCGTCCACATCAAAATGTACTTTGAGTATCAAATAACACACTGGATTTTGAAGATCTAGTATGAAAAAAGAATGGAAAACGTTGATTTTTAAATATTGATTAAATGTTGAAGGGGCAATATTTTGGATATATTGGGTTAAATAAAATATTAAAATTTATTTCACCCATTTCTTTTACTTTTCTTACTATGGCTACTAGAAAATAGAAAATTGTTTGTGTGGTTGACATCATAGTTCTGTTGGACAGCAGGGGGCCTGGAGCAGGGTCCTCACCCTCAGCGCTATTGACATTTTATGCTGGAAAATGTTTTGTTGTGGGGCTGTCCTGGGCGTAGGATGTTTAACAACATTGCTAGAATCTGTCCACCGGAGCACATCACCTCCCAACCCTGGTTGTATTTTTTTTTTTTTAGAAAGAAAGAAAAAGAAAAAGAAAATAAAAAAAAGAACAAATGTTTTTTAAATTTATTTATTTATTATTATTATTATTTTTTTAGACAGGGTCTCGCTCTGTTACCCAGGCTGGAGTGCAGTGGCACAGTCACAGCTCACTGCAGCCTCCAGCTCCCCTGGGCCTAGGCGATCCTCCTACCTTAGCCTCCTGAGTAACTGGGACCACAGGCATGCACCATCACATCCACATCATTAAAAACATTTTCTTGTAGAGACAGAGTCTCCCTGTGTTGCCCAGGCTGGTCTGGAACTGGGGATCTGCCCACCTGAGCCTCCCAAAGTGCTGTGGTGATAGACGTGAGCCACCGCACCTGGTCCATCCTGGGTTTTGACAACCAAAAATGTCTCCATACATTGTCAAGTGTTTCCTCGGGGGTTGAGGGGGGAGGATAGAAGTCACTGTGTAGAGGCAGTTGGAATAATATTACACCTGCTGTGGTACAAGTGAGCTGAGGCCACGGGGACCTGAATCTGGTTGAGGTTTAGCTGTTTTGGTTGCTAAAACCAGGTTTCTTATAAAGTCTGGAGACCTTTACAGTGCTTAAAATGAGAGAGTTTATTGGAATCATCATTCTGTTATACTAGAGCTGGAAGGGACCTTAAAACCCAATGTCTGCAACCCCTTCCTGGTTCAGAGAGGGGAAGGTAGGAGAGATAGGACTAGAATTCAGGACTCCTGCCTCCCAGCTCAGCTCACTGTCCCCACACGCTCTCCATGTAGACATAGTTGCCATATTTGATTCAACTTCTCTATGGTGACTTGGTTACTCAGAGTCGCTTTTGTGGTGGGCCCCACTATGACCTTAGCCGCCCATTCTGTTCCTAGGGCTTTGGGTCTCACCTGTGAGTTCATGGCATCCTTTAACCCATTCTTTGCAATCTCTCCCTTTAGTCCGCAACCATCCCTCTGTTCATGCGAAACAAAGATGTCGCTGCAGAAGCGGTGAGTGCCTCGGGTACGCGCAGCCTGTCCTTGTGTTTTCTCTCAAATGAACTCTGAGGAAGAAAAGGACACCAAAACTCTCTGTTTGCAGGTCACAGGTAGTGGCAAAACACTCGCTTTTGTCATCCCCCATCCTGGAAATTCTTCTGAGAAGAGAAGAGAAGTTAAAAAAGAGTCAGGTGAGTACAGCAAAAGTGGTTTATTTTCACCTAGTCATCAGAGGGTTCACATTGGATTAAGCAGCTGGATACAAACTTGAAAAAATAGGCCAGAAGCAGTGGCTCATGCCTATAATCCTAGCACCTTGGGAGGCTGGGTCTGGAGGATCACTGGAGTCCTGGAGTTTGAGACCAGCCTGGGCAACACAGTGAGACCTCATCTCTACAAATAATGAGTGAATGAATGAAACTTGAAAAAATAAAGGACAATTGGCCAGGTGTGGTGTCTCACGCCTGTAATCCCAGCACTTTGGGAGGCTGAGGCGGGCGAATCACGAGGTTAAGAGATCAAAACCATCCTGGCCAACATGGTGAAACCCCATCTCTACTAAAAATATAAAAATTAGCTGGGTATGGTGGCATGTGCCTGTAATCCCAGCTTCTCAGGAGGCTGAGGCAGGAGAATTGCTTGAACCCAGGAGGTGGAGGTTGCAGTGAGCCAAGATCACGCCACTGCACTCCAGCCTGGTGACAGAGTGAGACTCCGTTTCAAAAAAGAAAAGACAATCCTGATTATTTGTGGATTCTGTATTTCTGAATTTACCTGCTCGTTAAAATGTATAACCCCCAGTGGATCCTCCGTGCTTTTGTGGTCGTGGGCGTGGGCAAAGGTGCCTTTTGTTTAGTGCTCAGGTATAAACAGTGTCCTTTCGTTGTCCATTTAGTGCCATGTTTTTCACCTTTTTTTTCCCTGAGACAGGGTCTTGCTCTGTCACCCAGGCTAGAGTGCAGTGGCATGATATCAGCTCACTGCAGCCTCCACCTCCCAGGCTCAAGCGATCCTCCTGCCTCAGCCTCCCAAGTAGCTGGGACTACAGGTGTGGACCACCATGTCTGGGTAATTTTTTGTATTTTTTGAGGAGACGGAGATTTGTTATGTTGCCCAGGCTGGTCTCAAACTCCTGTGCTTAAGTGCCTCCCACCTCCGCCTCCCAAAGTGCTGGGATTACAGATGTGAACCACTGCGCCCAGCCATTTTGCACATTTATGTGCTTTATGTTGGTGATTTTGCTTTTTGAAATGGCCCCGTGATAGTGTACTGAGGTGCAGTCTAGTGTTCCTGGGTGCAAGAAGGTTATGACATACAGAGAAAATCCACGTGCTAGAGAAGCACAGGCTCAGGCATGAGTTAATGTTCTCTTGGCCACGAGTTCAATAGGAATGAATCAACAGTATATATTAAATAGAGTCTTTTGAGCACAAACGTACATAAAATAGGGTTATGTACTCATTGGTTGATAAAAATGTGATGCCCAGAGACCGGCAGGACCTAACCCTGTGAGCGGTGGTTCAGTGTTCACTAATTCAGTGTTCTCGGTGACTTTAAAGAGCATAACTGCAGTGTATGATGACGAGTAACTGCATTTCAGAGTAGTTGATACGTGCTCAGAGATGCTGCTGAGAAAGTCCAGGAACTGCTGTTTCTCTGGAACTTTCCTTTGTGTGGTGGAGGGCGCGGGGTCTATGAGTTCCTCTCTGGAAGTCCTTCGCACTGCTGACTGTGTTCCTTCCTTCTCTGTGGGTAGGTCGGAGCCATAATCATCACCCCCCACTCGAGAGCTGGCCGTTCAAATAGACGAGGTCCTGTCGCATTTCACGAAGCACTTCCCGCAGTTCAGGTGAATTGGGTGCAGTGTCCCTGTGAGCCATGGGCTGTTGTTTTGCTGAACTTAATCAAAGGCTGTTTCTTCTTGTAGCCAGATTCTTTGGATCGGAGGCAGAAATCCTGGAGAAGATGTTGAGAGGTTTAGGCAACAAGGGTGAGTTTGCTCGTGTCTGCTCATTTCTTTGCTTGCTCTTGGCACTGAACCTAGGAATCGATGTGTGATCTTAGCCTAACTGTGGGTCCCCCTTTCAGCAGCCTCCTCCTCCCGCAAAAAGGTGTTTTCTCCAGGCCAGCTTCCCATTGTGTTTTGCTGTCTCCTTCCCATAAGGCCCTGATGAGCACTTCACAAACTCGGGTTCTTATAGAGGTCAAGAGAACTATGTCAGGATAAATGAGTGGTCAGGATAGATGTGTGCAGGCCTGGGGGGTGGTGAGGAACTGGCCAGTAGCTGCCTGGAATACTCATCTCCAGCTGGTAGTTGCCTGGCAGGACTCTGAGCTCAGTAGTGCCAGATTTTGAATTTTTTAAAAAGAAGATGGAATTCCAGATTTGTGTAATCTCCTGATTTTTTAACTGTTGGCATGTAATCCACATTGGAAAAACACATCTTGTAGGTCAGCCAGTCGGTCGGTGCCACATCTGGCCCTGAGTCTGTGATCTTTACAGAGGATTCTTTAATTCTGTCAACATCCCCCATGTTACAGATAAATTACCTGGGGCCGCAGTGTTTGAGTAACTTGCGTAGGTCAGAGGTTGGTAAGCTTTTTCTGTAAAGAAGCAGATGGTAAATGTTTTTGGCTTTGTGGACCATATGGTCTCTGTCGCAGTTACTCAGCTGCTGTTGTAGTGTGAAGGCAGTGGTAGACAGCATGTGAACAAATGGGTGTGGTTGTCTGCCAGTAAATACTTAGCAAGGACAGGCAGCAGCCCAGCTTTGGTCTGGGAGCTGGAGTTTGCCAGCGTTGCCCGGGTCATAGCCCAGAGTCCAGATCGCGTCACCGCAGCCGTCACTCTTTCTACCCTGCGGCACTCTCTTCCACTCTCATGGTCTTCTTTCTCTTCACTAGGGCATACATGACTTTGGAGGGATAGGAAACTTAGTATTTATTAATCATCCACCACATTCCCAAGGTCCAGAGAGTAGGGTAAATGTTAACTTTCTTTCCAAAGTGGGAACATCATTGTGGCCACTCCCGGCCGCTTGGAAGACATGTTCCGAAGGAAGTCGGAAGGCCTGGATCTGGCCAGCTGTGTGCGATCCCTGGATGTCCTGGTGTTGGACGAGGCAGACAGACTGCTGGACATGGGATTCGAGGCAAGGTACTGGGCGTAGACTTCACTGGCTTGAGTGGGCAGGTGATACTAATACATAAGAAGAGCAAACTGGAATTTACCACTTTATGACTAGGTATTTTTATTTTTAATTTCATTTTAATTTTATTTTTTGTTTTTTAGAAATAGGGTCTTGTGCTGTCACCCAGGCTGTAGTGCAGTGGCGTGATCATGTTCACTGCAGCGTTGACCTCTTGGGCTCAGGTGATCCTCCTGTGTCCGCCTCCAGAGTAGCTGGGATTACAGGCGCACAGCACCATGCCTGGATGTTTTTTATATTTTTTGCAGAGATGGGGTTTTGCGATGTTGCCCAGGCTGGTCTCAAACTCCTGGGCTCAAGAGATACTCCCATCCCCCGCCTCCCAAAGTGCTGGGATTACAGGCATGAGCCATCATACTTCGCAGTTTTGTTGTTTTTTAATTAATAGCTTTATGTTTATAATTTACATATCATTATAATTGTATGCTAAAATTTGAGAAACCTTGGAAAAATGAAAGTATAAAGAAGAAACAAAAAATCACCTATAATTTTACCTCCCAGTATATCTGACTATAAATATTTTGATGGCTTCACTTTCAGTCTTTTTGAATACCTGTTTAGTATCGTGAAGCACTGTGTGTTGATTATGCTGGCAAGTGAGGGGTTAATTGCGAGCTCTCCTCTTTTTATCAGCATCAACACCATCCTGGAGTTTTGCCAAAGCAGAGGAGGACAGGCCTCTTCTCTGCCACCCAGACGCAGGAAGTGGAGAACTTGGTGAGAGCGGGCCTCCGGAACCCTGTCCGGGTGTCAGTGAAGGAGAAGGGCGTGGCAGCCAGCAGCGCCCAGAAGACCCCTCCCGCCTGGAAAACTACTACATGGTGAGTGCCTGGGCTTGCTTCTTACTCAGCGATAATGACCAGTGCTCATTTTACGGAAATTGTACTAGGAGAATAAATATATGAGACCCTGTGGCACATATGAAATGCTTTTGGGGACAGAGCTAGGACACATGGTCTGGGTGGTCCTACTCATTGAATGAATAAGTTAAATTGGGCATAAATGTATTGTAAGTACAGTTTCTAAGGACAGTATCTTTGAACCTCCAACCTCAAGTGACCAGATGTTTCTATTTCACATGCATGGGGTGTGCTGGGTGCAGGCATGATACAGCTCCGTCAGAACAGCCTGGCCCAGAGAAGGGCGTAGTTAGATGTGCAGGTGGAACACAGAAAATCAAATGACAGACTCACTCCTAAGGAGACTTTGTGGGTGGAAATGTTCTGCTCTGTAAATGTTGTATATTTTTTACTTGCATCAAATATGCTGAATTTCTAGCAGTGAAGACCAGCTGCTGGCTTCTGTAGTTTCTTCACAAGGAAGTAGATGGACTTTTGGCAACTTGATTGTTTAGTAATGAGGCCACTCCCCCAGCCCTGATCTGTCTGTCCCATTGCTGGAATGGGTCACGAGGCACAAGTGCAGACAGCGCAGGCTACAGGTGAGGCACGGAGGAACCCACAGGCCAGGTCACTGCTAACAGCACGTCGGCCCACCAGCCTGGGACTGGGGCTTTTCTTTCTCTTCTGCAATCAGCTTTCTCAGGTTGAATATTTCTTTAGGCCTGAGGGGGGGAGTTCCTCAGTTCCTGAACATGAAGAAGGCTGGTCTCGAACGCAGTGTTCCTATTGCTGTGGACTGAGGTTGTCGAGGCTGCTCTCCTGTTTGTGTCAGTTTGTAGGCAGATGAAAGGTAGAATGAGTTTGCAAATGAGAAGCTGCACCTAGTGTAACTGGAGCGTGATGTCGAAATCAGATAGGCTCATCAGAAGTGGGAGCTGTAGTAACCATTGATGTTTCTGACTGAGGCCGGGCTGGATGAAGTAGGAGGCCAGCTCAGTGCATCAGGCAGGCATAGGGAAGTGTGGGGAGTGTGGGCGCTAGAGCAGGACTGCCTGCTGCAGATCGTGGCTTTGTCCCCTTCTTAATTAACCGATGAACTTACAGGACCTCACTTGTCAAATGGAGGCCACAGTAGTGTATAGCTTCGTAGGGTTGTTGGAGGATTAATTAATCCATGCAAAAATGTCCATGATAATGCTTGGTACTTAGTAAGTATGGGTGGAGCATTGCTGACTTGAAATTCCAAAATCCAAAATGCTCCAAAATCTGAAGCTTTTTGAGTGTCAACATGATACTCAAAGGAAATGCTCATTAGAGCATTTAGATTTCCAGATTAGGGATGCTCAGCTGGTAAGTATAGGGCAGTTCTTCCAAAATCTGAAAACATTCAAAAGCCAAAATACTCGGGTCCCAAGGGCCTTGGATGAGGGACACTCGTACTAATGTTAGCTTTGGAAACCCACTGTGTCTGCTGTTGCATTCTCTTATTTTGCATTTGTTTTGCATTTAGAGATGGCTGAGTACATGAGAAAAAAATTCCAAACTGGGGATTTGGTTTGGGCAAAAATAGGATGAATGCATTCAGGTAAATTTAATGTCTCTAATTTGGGAGTTTGAATGGAGGACTTGATTGCACTATGAAGAAAAGCAGTGGGGTCTGCGTCCCTGGAGGCCTTTTAAATAATTATGTACATTGCTTTCTGGAAATTATTATTCGACTTAAAGCGATGACTTCTGAACTTGGCATCAGAATTTCCTGGGTAAACTTTTTCTTTTTAAACTCTTAAATAATGTGGATTCTTGCTGTTAAAAAACTACCTGAGACGCATAAAAAGAAAAAAAAGAAAAAGAAAAAATAATATGGATTCTTAGGTCCAATCTCAGACCTACTGAATCAGAATCTGTATGTCGTTCCCAAGAATCTGCATTAAAAAAAAAATCTATCCTTTGGCCACGAAAGGTGACTCATGCCTGTAATCCCAGTACTTTAGAGCTGAGGTGGGAGGATTGCCTGCGGCCAGGCCAGGAGTTCAAGACTGTCTGGGCAACATATTGAGACTCTGTCTCTTAAAAAAAAAAAAGTAAAATAAGTAAATAAAAATCTACCCTGGAGCTGGTGTGACAGCTGGCGTGTAGTTTGGGATTGGGAGTTGGGAACTGCTACCTGTTGGATGACTATGTTTCTCTGAGCCGTGTGATTTTGTGACATACAAATTAACTTTTACAGGCAGCAGCACATGTCGATGTTTATTCTGAGCTAGGTAGACCAATTAACATTCTGACTAAAGTCTGTCCTATCCGTAGAGGAAATGGCATTCCTTAAAATTGAACGCTGAAACTGAAAATAGCCACGGGATTATTATTGCCAAATACGTTTTTTATTAATTTCCCTTTTTATTTTATAGGTATGCAAGGCAGATGAGAAATTTAATCAGCTGGTCCATTTCCTTCGCAGTCATAAGCAAGAGAAACACCTGGTCTTCTTCAGGTAGTCCTCTGGTCTCTGTGGTAGGGGCATCGGGGATTCAGCCAGAATGTGCAGGTGCATGCGGCGTTTGGGTGTTAGATTCCGTCTAGCATGCTTCTCTCAGGAATGCTTTTGGCTGCAAATAACTGAAAACCCAACTTTTGTGGTTTGTGGCTTTATTTTTCTCCTGTAAAAAGAAGTCCAAAGGCAGGCAGTTTCTCACGTGGGTTTCATATGTCAGTCATGTCAAGGTCAGTGTTGTGATTGGTCTTCTCTTCCTATGTGTCATGGATTCTGGATGACCACTGTTACACCTTGTCACGTCTGCACTGAAGAAAGATAAGGTGGGGAAAGGCAGAGGGGACATATGGTAGTGTTAGCTATATCCATGCCTTTTAATTAGAAAAGCAAAGAGCTTCCTCAGAAAACCCTCTGTCTTAGCTGACTTCAGCTGTGAATCCATCATAGGGGCCAAAAGTGGGTCACATGGTGGCCCCTCGTTTCAAGAGCGGCAGAGAAAGTGAGTGCACAGCTTTTCTGCCTCTGTGGTAGTGACCAGCAAAGCAGGAAGTGGTTGGGAACAGTGTTTACCAGCCACCCGTGGAGTCTGCCACAGCAGGGCTTTGTCCTGTGGTCAGAAGGCAGCGTAGGAACAGATGTGGATGTTCTTTGGACCGGTTGTTTCTTTCCCCTTTTTCTCCAAATACAAATGTATTGATCTTTGGCAATACATACAAAATAATTTTACATTTCTTTTCCATCTGTTATCCTGCAAATAAAATGCAGTATTGACCATGACCCACAGTAAGAAGTACAATTTGGTACATACCCAAACAAGACAATAAAACAAAGGTTTTCACGAAACTGCGCTCTGCCAGGTGGGATATTTTCTATTCTGTTCTACTCCAGCTATTGCTTTTTTTAAAATGCTGGTCGAGACCGACTGAATTGATTTTAGAACCCACCAGATTGTTTTAGGATCTGTGGGTTGTGAGGCTTAGTGTGTGAAACGCCACTGCATTATATACTATGTGACTCAGGTAGAGAAGAGGGACCCGTCTGGTAGCGGTCACAGCGTAGGTGGAGGAACTGACGTAGACAAGAGTTAGCCCAGACTGGAATGCGGCAGTCTGGTGTAGGCGGGGGGAGCATTAGACCTGGGTTCTGCTTCTGCCACTTATTCTGTGTCTCTGGTAAGTTTTAGTTCCCTCATCTGCAAAAGGATGAGAAATCACTTTGGAATGCTTCCAGTTAAAGAAAAGGGTCTAGGGCGAACTTTATTAGAAGGGTACTGGGTAAGGAGCTCACAGATTCAGAGAGAATGTTGAGTGTCTAGCTCCCAGGGAAGGAGGATCCCAGGCAAAAGTCATGGGCCATCTCTTTAGGGCACATCCCCATTGGGATGACTCTGCCAGCCCCCTTTTGTCCTTGAATGACTCAGCTCCAAGTCCCAAATATCTGGGAGAAGGGATATGATTGGTCTAGCTTGGGTTATTTGCTGAGCCCTTGGGAATCCTGCTAACTGGGGAAGCAGCAGTTCCCCTAAAGGAAAAGCGGGAATATTTTTAAATCTTGTAAGACCACTTGTGGCTAAAATGCCGTTGCTTTTGTTCTGAATAACTGTTTCACTTTAATTCCTTTCTCAGGGTCAGGGAGATTCCCCGTTAGAACATCTTTAGACAGTAGAATACGTCCTTGGGGGGATTTTGTCAAAAGATTGGCCTTTCATTGGCTGAGAGGATTACAGATTGAGAACTTAGTTGTGGATGATTCTCACTGCCTTTCTCTTCGTTCTCCTAGGGAGGGCTCGGAATGATTCTCACTGCCTTTCTCTTCGTTCTCCCTAGGGAGGGCTCGGAATGATTCTCACTGCCTTTCTCCTCTTCGTTCCCCTAGGGAGGGCTCGGAATGATTCTCACTGCCTTTCTCCTCTTCGTTCCCCTAGGGAGGGCTCGGATGATTCTCACTGCCTTTCTCTCGTTCCCCTAGGGAGGGCTCGGATGATTCTCACTGCCTTTCTCCTCTTCGTTCCCCCTAGGGAGGGCTCGGATGATTCTCACTGCCTTTCTCCTCTTCATTCCCCTAGGGAGGGCTCGGAATGATTCTCACTGCCTTTCTCTTCGTTCCCCTAGGGAGGGCTCGGAATGATTCTCACTGCCTTTCTCCTCTTCGTTCCCCTAGGGAGGGCTCGGAATGATTCTCACTGCCTTCCTCCTCTTCGTTGTCCTAGGGAGGGCTCGGATGATTCTCACTGCCTTCCTCCTCTTCGTTCCCCTAGGGAGGGCTCGGAATGATTCTCACTGCCTTTCTCCTCTTCGTTCCCCTAGGGAGGGCTCGGAATGATTCTCACTGCCTTTCTCCTCTTCGTTCCCTTAGGGAGGGCTGGGAATGATTCTCACTGCCTTTCTCCTCTTCGTTCCCCTAGGGAGGGCTCAGAATGATTCTCACTGCCTTTCTCCTCTTCGTTCCCCTAGGGAGGGCTCGGAATGATTCTCACTGCCTTCCTCCTCTTCGTTGTCCTAGGGAGGGCTCGGAATGATTCTCACTGCCTTCCTCCTCTTCGTTCCCCCTAGGGAGGGCTCGGAATGATTCTCACTGCCTTTCTCCTCTTCGTTCCCCTAGGGAGGGCTCAGAATGATTCTCACTGCCTTTCTCCTCTTCGTTCCCCTAGGGAGGGCTCGGAATGATTCTCACTGCCTTTCTCCTCTTCGTTCCCCCTAGGGAGGGCTCAGAGTTAGGTTGCATCTACTGCAGCTATTGCTCACTGTTCCCCCTCTCCCAGTTGTAGAAGGACGAAGGTCATCAATGCCTCTAAGCCCTCTGTCTCTCTTGCAGCACGTGTGCCTGTGTGGAATACTATGGGAAGGCTCTGGAGGCGCTGGTGAAGGGCATGAAGATTATGTGCATTCATGGAAAGATGAAATATAAACGCAATAAGATCTTCATGGAGTTCCGCAAATTGCAAAGGTGGGTGGGCTTCACTGGAGGGAGCAGCTCTCCTGTCACAGGATGCTCTTTCAGGTCCCCCAAACACCCCATTCTCCCATAGCTTGCGCTGCCCGCATGTGCTGTTTTTCCTGTCTGGAACCCTCTTCCCTCTCTAATACGGTTATCATCTCTCTAAACACCCCAGAACCTCCATTGTTCTGTTCTAATCCCTTTGCCTTTTGCTGTGTCACTTCCCTAGTTACTGAACTCCTGTGCTAGATGGAAGCTCCGTGACACAGGATCCCTGTGTATTGTCTTCACTCCCAGACTGCCCTGTGCTTGGCCCAGGGGAAGGGTCAAGCAGCAAGGAGCAATCCATTTGTCCTGTTGGGATGGAAACCGTCTGGCTTATCAGGCTTGTGACTACACAGCAGGGAACTTGTGGTCTTCCAGTGACCAGAACTTGTTTCTGTTTGTGCTTACAAATCATACTTTTCTGTCTTTCTTAATCATTGAACATCTGGCTACATTAAAAGTCCTCTTTTGGGCAAAGTGATACACCTGACTGCTGGGCCTCAGTCATGGAGTGAAGTGTCTGTTGTTTTCCAGATGGCTACAAAGGATTAGACCCATATAGTTTTGGTTTTCAAATGGTAATGTTCTCATTTTTAAAATCCCTTTGCTGTTTCTTACCTCGCTCCAATTTATATTGGAATTTGTGAAGTCCTAGAGATTTGTAGGAGGAAGAAAAAATCAAAATATTACCTTAAGTATTTGCTTCTCCCCAGCACTTTGGGAGGCCGAGGCAGGCAGATCACAAGGTCAAGAGATAGAGTCCACCCTGGCCAACATGGTGAAACCCCAGTTCTACTAAAAATACAAAAATTAGCTGGGCATGGTGATGTGCGCCTGTAGTCCCAGTTACTCGGGAGGCTGAGGCAAGAGAATTGCTTGAACCCAGGAGGCGGAGATTGCAGTCAGCCGAGATCGCGCCACTGCACTCCAGCCTAGCACCTGGCGATGGAGCGAGACTCTGTCTCAAAAAAAAAAAAAAAAAAAAAAGTATTTGCTTCTATGAGAAGCTCCGGACCTGCGTGTCACTGTCATCGAGATCAGTAGGCTGTTTGATGGTGATGAAGATGGTGACCTCCTTACTCAGAATGCCATTTTCTCATTTTCTAGTGGGATTTTAGTGTGCACCGATGTGATGGCCCGGGGAATCGATATTCCTGAAGTCAACTGGGTTTTGCAGTACGACCCTCCCAGCAGTGCAAGGTATGGTATGCGGCTGCCACCCGCTCTCTGTTGAGGAATTTAGCCTAATAAAGTAGGAATCCTGAAGAAGATAAACAGATAATGATGTTCATTGAAACGTTATTTGATAGCAAGCCTCCAGCGTGCTTGGGTCTGCAGTGACCCTGTGCATTCCTATAGTGCTTGCCAGAATAGTTTTGAAATGGTTTGAGGCCTTGCCCTGCTCCATGTAGAGCAAGGTCATAGAAATTTCAGACAGTGAGAGAAAACACCACATTATTTGAGGCCGGGCATGGTGACTCATGCCTGTAATTCTAGTGCTTTGGGAGGCCTAGGCTGGTGAATCGCTTGAGCCAAGGAGTTCATCAGCCAGGGCAACATGGCAAAACCCCATCTCTACAAAAAATATATAAAGATGAACCAGGCGTGTGCACCTGTAGTCCCAGCTACTGAAGCGGGAGAATCGCTTGAGTGTGGGAGGCAGAGGTTGCAATGGATTGTACCACTGCACTCCAGCCTGGGCAACAATGTGAGATGCTGTCTCAAAAATGCATTAAGTAGCAAAAATAGGCAAATGGATGAAAATACCCCATTCATGGTAAAATAGTGATATTGTATTGCGTATTGGCAGCAATTAAAAATATTTTCAAATATTACCAGTTCTTGAAGAAACTAGAATGTCTAGAAAATAGAATGTCTAAATGAAAAACAGCAATAACATAACCCCACATGTGAAAATTACAATTACTTTTTCCAAAGCCAGCATATATTCCTAATATATGCTTCCAAGCACAGGAAAATGCCTATAAACCCCCAAGTGTTAATGATTACCTCTGAGATTATTGGTCATTTTTATTTTATTCTTTATATTTTTCATTGTTTCCCAGATTTTTCCACTGGGGACCATGTCCTACCTGTGTGATCAGAGAGATCTAAGTTTTACTTAGAGTTCACATTAAATGTTTCTTACAGAATCATGTCTGTCTGCAGTGCTGGTTTAATTGCCAGTTCTTCTGTTTCTCACACTAGTAAGTGGCCAAGTCCACCCTGAGCTGTGGAGTCTAGAGGCTCCCTGTAGCATTTTAGCAGCATCAGCCCTGTGGCTGGAGCCAGAGCTCTGCTCAGCCATCATCACCTGGGCACCCATTTCCACCCTGTGTTCTCACAGCGCCTTCGTGCATCGCTGCGGTCGCACGGCCCGCATTGGCCACAGGGGCAGCGCTCTGGTTTTCCTCCTGCCTATGGAAGAGTCATACATCAATTTCCTTGCAATTAACCAAAAAGTAAGCTGTCTTCCCTTTTCAGATAGAATACCTAGTGACGGGGTAGCTGGGAAAAGTTCTCTGGCATGTGGTCAGCAATTGAAATTACAAATTGCAAATTCACTGGGACTGGGCTGGTGGTGGCAGTGCAGTAAGGCTGTGGAGGCACCTCAGTCATGGAGTGACCAAGCCTCCTGTGCGGTAGCAGGCTCTGCTGGGCCCAGGCAAGGGTTACCTCTTGTGAACAGAGACCCAGTGTTGCCATATTTTGCTACCAGATTAGGATTGTCATGTGAAATTGGATTTTTAAATTTTCTTTTTTTTTTTTTTTTTGAGACAGAGTCTTGCTCTGTTGCCAGGCGCCAGGCTGGAGGACAGTGGCGTGATCTGGGCTCACTGCAAACTCTGCCTCCCGAGTAGCTGGGACTACAGGCGCGTGCCACCACACCCAGCTAATTTTTGTATTTTTAGTAGAGATGGGGTTTTACCATGTTGGCCAGGATGGTCTTGATCTCTTGAGCCTGTGATCTGCCTGCCTCAGCCTCCCAAAGTGCTGGGATTACAGGTGTGAGCCACTGTGCCAGGCCTAAGTTTTCTTTAAAAAATTTAACATACTTTTCAGAGCAAGTGAAATATTTGGGTTGGGTTTGGGGTTCAGACCTCTGATTTAAGATTAAAAGGAATTGTTTTGCTTTTGGTTTTTTATTTTTATTTTTATTTTTATTTTTTTTTAAGACGGGGTTTCACCATGTTGGTCAGGCTGGTCTTGAACTCCTGACCTCAGGTGATCCGCCTGCCTTGGCCTCCCAAAGTGCTTGGATTACAGGTGTGAGCCACCACGCCCATCCTTGCTTTTGGTTTTATTGGTCGTGATGGGGGATCCCTGGGGAAGAGGTGATGCCAGCCAGGGAAGGTGAGAATGTGGTGTGTGTGTGTGTAGTGCCCCCTGCAGGAGATGAAGCTCCAGAAAAACACAGCGGACCTTCTGCCAAAACTCAAGTCCATGGCCCTGGCCGACAGAGCTGTGTTTGAAAAGGGCATGAAAGCTTTTGTGTCGTATGTCCAGGCTTACGCAAAGCATGAATGCAACCTGATTTTCAGATTAAAGGGTAAGTTGGACTTTTTCTATGTCTTCGTCTTAATTGTGGTGGTCTTACAAGTATGAGATTGCTTTGTCTCAGAAAAGGAAGTGTTACCAGGTTTTGAGTAGACACAGAATAAACTGGCTACTGGCTGCTGAGTATTCCTTTTAACTTTGTAAAAATGTAATTATTTTCATTTAATTAAAATGAATGCATTAAACCCTTGGGTTAGAAAAAAATTATAAGCCATTACTGATTGTTCTAATCCTGTTGAGTGTGCTAACTCTGATCTTCTGATTGAATTAGATCTTGATTTTGCCAGCCTTGCTCGAGGTTTTGCCCTGCTGAGAATGCCCAAGATGCCAGAATTGAGAGGAAAGCAATTTCCAGATTTTGTGCCTGTGGACATTAATACAGACACTATTCCATTTAAAGATAAAATTAGAGAAAAGCAGAGGCAGAGACTCCTGGAGCAACAAAGAAAAGAGAAAACAGAAAATGAAGGGAGGAGAAAATTCATTAAAAATAAAGCTTGGTCGAAGCAGAAGGCCAAAAAAGAAAAGAAGAAAAAAATGAATGAGAAAAGGAAAAGGGAAGAGGTAAAGTTTACACTTTTACTTACATGTCAACTTAGAATCTTGAACAAGTATTACTGTAGTAGATCTTTAGATAGGAATTGTGTGGGGCTCTCATTTTTCTGTTACATTGGTGACTACGATTGGGAATTTGCTCTATTTGCACAAGGCAATCTAGAAGCTTATAGTTCCCAAGTTAAAACTGCTGGTTTCACTGGAACGCTATTGCTGAAAAATTCAGTAGTTTATTGGTTTCTTCTGCACTTAGGGTTCTGATATTGAAGATGAGGACATGGAAGAACTTCTCAATGACACAAGACTCTTGAAAAAACTTAAAAAAGGCAAAATAACTGAAGAAGAATTTGAGAAGGGCTTGTTGACAACCGGCAAAAGAACAATCAAGACAGCAGATTTAGGGATCTCAGATTTGGAAGATGACAGCTGACTCCAGTGCCACAGATGAACCCACAAGGGCACAGCTGTTCCCTAACTTGGTGGATGGCTCCAGTTTGCTTTCAGTGGAAATCAGAACTTCAGGAGACATCTGAGAAGAATCACATCTCTGAAAGCTGTCCTTTCAGACTAGAGGAAAATGAGGGGTTTCACAACTGTGAATGTTTTACTAAAAACAGCCCAGTCTGGGCCAAGTGCGGTGGCTCTTGCCTGTGATCCCCAGCACTTTGGCAAGCGGGTCACTTGAGCCCAGGAGTTCAAGACCAGCCTGGGCAACACAGTGAGACCCTCTCATTAAAAACAACAAAACAGAACAACTCCAGTCTTGAGGTAGTCTGACAGAAGAAAATGTAAAATTATTTGAGTGTAAATAATAGAAGTCAATATTTATCATGATGGGTTACATAGATATACATGTACATTTATATATTTATGAGCTTTTTCTGAGGCTATTTTTTTAGTTATTTTTAAACATAAAGATACTGAAGTATACTTGACTTTTGGTTTTCAAAACCATTCCTTAGTATCTTCAGGCACCCCGACCTCCCTGAATGTCCTTGGCCCTGGGCTTCAGTTACCCTTTGATGCCCTGCAAAGGTGGCTAATGTGCTGGGTTTTTCTGTGTTAAGAATAGTCCCAGTATTGTTTTATTGGTGAATAGCTGAAAAACAGAGGAATTAAGTCATATTCCAGGAAGGAGAATTACACTTTTTGTCCCTTTGTTGAATAAATGGCGTCCTTTTGATTGCCCGTCTTGAGTGTGTAAGTGTAGCTGCACCGTGTTTTCCCGCTGATGGCCTGGGGTCAGCTGGCAGTATTGACGCAACACCACATCAGTCTTTCGTAGAGTTTATTTGAAAAGATACTGAGTTTGTTTCCAAGTATAATTTTAAAAAGCTGTTTAGGACCCAAACATTTAAACATCTCTTCCACACACAGAATTTCAGTTCACAGATATTCCAGAAAGCATTTTCGTAAGCGGTGAGCCACGTGGGGTACCACGGCTAAATGCGGCTTCTGCCTTCTTCGTGTTCTCTCGGTACAGTTTGCTTGTTTGGCTTGATCCTGTTGAGGAACGTGCTCACCACAGGAGGCCAGACGCAGATTCGGCAGGTGTTTCTGGCCTCTTATTAGGCACCACGTGTAACATGTCCTGACCAGCCATTGGTCATTTGTTGCAGAGGGATGTGGCTGCCTTTCGGCCTGCATCTCGAGTGCTTCTGGCAGATGAGTCTGGAGTACAGGGGAGGATGAAGAGAGGTGGACTTGGGTTCATCTTTATCAGTTAAGTAGCCAATAATCTAAACTTGTATTTCTGGAAACCAAAAATGGAAGTTTCTAGAAAGCATAGCAATTTAGGTTGGGTTCTGGAATAACTGACACATTTTTAGATGGGACTGCAATCAGTAAGAAAGGTTCTCCAAGATGGATGATTGATTTTAAGTCCTTAGTCCATAAATCTTCACTAAAACACATCTCAGTTTTGGCCTGGCTCACTGGGGTGTCAAGCAGCTACTCACCCTGCCTCAACTACATAAGCTACACCTTGGCAGCAAAGGGCCCACCGGTTACAGATAGAGCTTGATGAGCTCATCGCTGACTGCTGAGGGTGTCAGCACGCCCAGGTCGGTAAACAGCAGGGTGATTAAGGAAGGGGCAGTGTAGTCGACCCACGGATGCTCCTCTTTAAGATCTTGTCCAGTCTGTGCGACCTTGAGAGTATCTGCCTTATACTGAGGAGATAAGAAATACACATTAGTCGGCGCTGAATATTCAGGGCTCTGAACTCGTGGGGCCCTGGCATGAGTCAACAGTGTGCTACTTCCTGATGCTGCTCTGAAGAGCCAGATCCTGACGACGTGCTGGTCGAGAGCTATGGTGTAACAAACTTAAATCACGTGTCCCCTCATTCTCATGCTGGATTAGCTTCTCTAGACCTCTCAAGGTAAGATGGAGAGTCACTATAGAGAGCTTGCAGCGTGCCAGGCACTGTGATAAGATTATCTTACAATTCTCATAACCCTGTCAGATACTACGATGCCATTTTACAGACAAGGAAACAGGTTCAGAGGTCGAAATGAAAGGACTTGCCCCTTTCTTCCTTGGATACCCTAAAAAATAATAATAAAAAAATTTTAAAAGAAGAAAGGACTTGCCCAAGCCACAGTTTATAACTTGCGGCGACGGGAGCTGAGCTCAGTTGAGCCCAAAGCTGGGGTTTACCCACCAGCTTCCTGGCTTCCTCTCTACCCATCTATGATGCTACTTAAGAGACTGAAAGACTGAAATCCTAGGGACAAATGTGTGAGCCCAACCACCAATTTATCTTTGTATTCCAAGCGCTGGGGAAAATAGCAATAGGAAGTGAAAAAATTACTGGAAACTCTTAGGACTGCAATTTCCCAAAGGTTTCAGTTTAGACTTTAGTACCCCTTCAAATATGGAAAACTCTTGCCTTAAACTTATCTGGGACGTCTTGCTCGTTTAGTGGGAAAGAGCCGGACAAACTTGAAACTTTCTGCAACGACGTAGAAAGGTTTGTTCTGTGCTTTGGCACACACGGCCATCTGGTTGGTTCCAATCTGGGAAGACAGAAAGTGGAACGGATAAGCTCTACAGTGCATTTGAAATAGAAGCCACAGAAAAACGGGCTGGGGACAGCGGCGCATGCCTCTATCCCAGCATTTTGGCACATTGAGGTGGGAGGATCACTTGAGCCCAAGAGTTTGGGACCAGCCCAGCCAACACAGTGAGACCTCGTCTCTATTACAATAAATGAACAATTTAAAAGCAGCAATAGAAAGTTATGTATATACACAACATATGTAGTTCTGACTTTGGAATCAAAGAAGACCTTAAAAAAACTTAATGTTTCTCCAAGGATATTAAAACAGCCACTAGGCACATGACAAAATCCTCAACACCATTAGCTCCTTAGGGCAACGTAACAGTGAGAGATCACTTCCCACCTTCTAGAATAACTATAATTTAAAAAATAGGCTGGGTGTAGTGGCTCACACCTGTTTAATTCCAGAACTTTGGGAAGTCCTGGAATCAGGACTAGATCAGCTGAGGTCAGGAGTTCAAGACCAGCCTGGCCAACACTGTGAAACCCCATCTCTACTACAAATCCAAAAATTAGCTGAGCATGGGGGCACGTGCCTGTAATACTCAGGAGGCTGAGGCAAGAGAATCGCTTAAACCCAGGAGGTGGAGGTTGCAGTGAGCCAAGTTTGTGCCATTGCACTCCAGCCTAGGCAACAAGAGTGAAACTCCATCTCAAAAAATAAAAAAAAAAGAACAAGTGTTGACAAGGATGTAGAGAAACTGGAACCTTTGTGCTTTGCTGGTGGGAATGTAAAGTAGTACAGCTGCTCTGGAAAATCATTCGTTCCTCAAAAAGTTAAATATGCAGTTACCACGTGACTCAAGACTCTGCCTGCAGACCTCCGCCTCCCAGGTTCAAGTGATTCTCCTGCCTCAGCCTCCCAAGTAGTTGGGATTACAGGTGTTCACCATCATGCCTGGTAATTTTTTGTTTTTTTGAGACAGAGTCTCACACTCTGTTGCCAGGCTGGAGGGCAGTGGCGAGATCTCCACTCACTGCAACCTCTGCCTCCTGGGTTCAAGCGATTCTCCTGCCTCAGCCCGCAGACTAGACGGGTCTACAGGTACGTGCCACCACGCCCAGCTAATTTTTTTTGTATTTTTAGTAGAGACGGGATTTCACCATATTGCCCAGGATGGTCTCAGTCTCTTGTGATCTGCCTGCCTCGGCCTCCCAAAGTGCTGTGATTACAAGCGTGAGTCACTGTGCCTGGCATTTTTTTTGTATTTTTAGTAGAGACAGGGTTTCACCATGTTGGCCAGGCTGGTCTCAAACTTCTGACCTCAGGTGATCCACCTGCCTCAGCCTCCCAAAGTGCTGGGATTACAGGCATGAGCCACCATGCCTTGTTATATATATTTTAACTAAAAAAAGCTTTCATGAAACCTATCTAAATTAAACAATGGATAAAGAAGTTGTAATCAAAAATTGAGGTCAAGTGTGCTCAATTACAATGAAAACAACAGGCTGGCCATGGTGGCTCACGCCTGTAATCCCAGCACTTTGGGAAGTGCAAGGATTGCTTCAGGCTAGGAGTTCAGGACTGCAGTCAGCTATCACTGCTGTACTACACTACATCACACTCTAGCCTGGGCAACAGAGTGAACTTGTCTCTATTTAAAAATATACGTATTGGCTGGGCATGGTGGCTCACGCCTGTAATCCCAGCACTTTGGGAGGCTGAGGTGGGCAGATCATGAGGTTAGGAGTTCAAGACCAGCCTGGCCAACGTAATGAAATCCCATCCCTACTAAAAATACAAACATTAGCTGGGCGTGGTGGCGGACGCCTGTAATCCCAGCTACTTGGGAGCTGAGGCAGGAAAATCACTTGAACCCTGGAGGTGAAGGCTGCAGTGAACAGAGGTCGTGCCAGTGCACTTCAGGCTGGGCGACAGTGCAAGACTCCGTCTGAAAAAATATAAAATAATAAAAATAAATATGTATGTTATATATTATATTTACATATATTTATATATACTTTACATATGAATTTTTTTTAAATGTAAACATTTGTGTATATATTCTTTCTGTGTATATATATGTGCATGCATAAATATATATACACATAAAGGATAACAAATGTAAACAAAAACCAGACAAACCCCAATTCCAATTCAAGCCCATTTTGTGTAAATATAAATAAAGCTTTTTTTTTTTTCTGAGACAGGGTCTCAGCATCGTCCAGGCTGGAGTGCAATAGTGTGATCATAACCCTGCAACCTCAAATTCCTGGACTCAAGTGATCCTCCTGCCTTGGCTTCCTGAGCAGCTGGAACTACAGGCAAGCACTACCATGCCCAACTAATTTTTCTAATTTTTTGCAGAACAGGGTTTCACTGTGTTGCCCAGGCTGCTCTTGAACTCAAGGCCTCAAGTGATCTTCCCACCCTGGCCTCTCAAACTGCTGGGGTTACAGGTATGAGCCATCACACCTGACTAAATCACATTGTCTTCATTTATGTAGATCAATCTAAAGAAAAGAAAAATCTGACCAAAATTGGACTGACCACTGCAATGGCTTCTGGGAACTGGGCAACAACTCAGTGCTCTGATGAAGTCCTGAAGCGAAGCAGAATTAGAGTGAACCATTGGGAACAACACTGCTGTGGGTCCTCGGTCAGCAAGACACCTTCAAGCCTTGAGTAGGGAACTGGGGAGAACTGATGCTCTTACCTTGTTAATAATTCCTCCGTTTTCAACGACTCCTTCAGCACCAACTATGACAAGATCTGCCTTCTCCATGATGTAGCTAAGGGGAAAAAAGCTTTTCATGCTTTACTTTCTTGGCACTAGTGAGTAGCCTCATCATCTGGAAAGGTCAACATTCCATTTCTATCAAGGTCATTTCCTCCATAACTACCTGTTTTTGTTTGTTTTGTTTTTTCTGTTTGTTGTTTTTTAAAGACGGGGTTTTGCCATGTAGGACAGGCTGGTTTCGAACTCCTGACCTCAAGTGATCCACCTGCCTCGGCCTCCCAAAGTGCTGGGATTACAGGCGTGCGCCATCGCGCCCGGCACCTGTTTTTTTTAAAGAGCACTTAACACGCAATGATCAACCCCTGGCATTGTTACCAGGGGCATTTTTTGACCCTACAATGAGACACAGACTTCACACTGCTGCCTGGCGCGTACACACATATATGTGTGTAACTGAAGCAAGAATGTCCTGACACAGCAGTCATCCTTTCAAGTGTGGTGTCCCCTACTTTCTGTTCTACTTCAGTACAAGCCAAACACATTTTTTTTTTTTGTCAAGACGGAGTCTCGCTCTGTTGCCCAGGTTGGAGTACGATGGCACGACCTTGGCTCACTGCAACCTCCGCCTCCTGGGTTTAAGCAATTCTCTTGCCTCAGCCTCCTGAGTAGCTGGGATTATTGGCGTGTGCCACCATGCCCGGCTAATTTTTTTTTATTTTTAGTAGAGACAGGTTTCACCATGTTGGCCAGGCTGATCTCAAGCTTCTGACCTCATGATCCACCCACCTGGGCTTCCCAAAGAGCTGGGATTACAGGTGTGGGCCACCATGCCCAGCCCCAAACAAAATTTTAAAAATCTGATGTGATCTGAAATTGGACAAAAGTGTTACGCAATTTTAAAATCTTTCCTTTTTTTTTTTTTTTTTGAGATAGGGTCTCCTTCTTTGCCCAGGCTAGAGTGCAGCAGCATGATCTCAGCCCAAACCTCTACCTCCTGGGCTCAAGTGATCCTCCCATTTCAGCCTCCCAGGTAGCTGGGACCAGAGGCACTCACCATCATGCCCAGCTAATTTTGAAATTTTTTTTGTAGAGATTTTTTTGTAGGGGTTTCACCGTATTGCCCAGGCTGGTCTCTAACTCCTGGACTCTGGCAATCCACCTGCCTCAGGTATGAGCCACTGTGCCCAGCCTTAAGAATCTTTCTGGTAGGATGAAGGCCACATCTACTTTTTAAAATGAGCAATTAGTAGAATTCCTTGAAATGCTTACTTTTGAACACATTCCTAATTTCCTTAATCATCTATCTTGTTTTCATTCCAAGAGATCATTACTCTTGTTTTCTCTTGTGAAATACACCAACAAACCCAGGAACACGTGACCTTGGCTTTGGGACAGAAGTTGCATCTTCTAGGTGAGACAAAGCATCCCAGCATGCCACCAAGGACAGTCAGGTCTTCAAAGAAATAAGAGCCCTGATTATCCTCTGCGGATCCTAACTGACCTTTGTACTTTGCTCTTAAAATGCACTCACACTGGCCGGGCGTGATGGCTCACACCTGTAATCCCAACACTTTGGGAGGCTGAGGCAGGCGGCTCAGCTGAGGTCAGGAGTTCAAGACCAGCCTGGCCAACATGGTGAAAGCCCGCCTTTACTAAAAATACAAAAAAATTAGCTGGGCATGGTGGTGTGTAATCCCAGCTACTCGGGAGGTTGAGGCAGAAGAATCACTTGAACCTGGAAGACAGAGGCTGCAGTGAGCCAAGATCACACCACTGCACTCCTCGGGCAACAGAGCAAAACTGGCTCAAACAAACAAACAAACAAACAAACAAAAAACACCCTTATAGCCATAAAGCTATAGACACAATTCCCACTGTCCCCAACATCCTACAGCTAGCTCTGTCTTCTGTGTATGCTATTATAACCCCCGAACAAGCTTGCTGGTTTAACGCAGCTATTAATTAAGAAGCAGGATGCTACCTGGTGTGGTTTCATGAATGGGACTCAAATTTTCAATGTGAAAACCCTGCTGTGAGCCAGTGTGGGGTGGGGAGGGTTGACTGTGGCTGAGGAAGATGGGCACTCACCCGACAGCAGCATCCAGCACCACGGTGACAGGGACGTTGAGACGGCAGAGGGCTTTGGCCATTTTCTTACTGAAGACGACATTTTGAGAACGTTAGAGAAAGCACAAGACAGTCCCACAGTGATGTATGATGAGTCACTTAATGTGGACAGTGGATGTTTGCTTGAAACTCACATTAGTACTAATGCGTTAAGGGGCAGATCCCAAGACTTTGGACTAAGGAAAGAAGAATTTGGGTTCTTTAGGAAGTTTTGCTTTTATTATCATCTAGAGAGATGGAGACATGAGTCCTATTCCTTCACAAAAATTTTTCATCGATACGATCTCTGCTCTTCCATGGATTTAACTACTTAAGTGAAACCCCTAGATCCTGTACTAGGACCTGCTGCAAATTCAGTGATTTTTCTTCCAGAGGCAGGAAAAGGCAGAATGAAAGGCAATGCTGACTGCTGGCAAGTTGGGGGCACATTCTGGTCTGTTCCTGTTGGACTCTAATCTGCAGTTTGCTCTGTAAAATGATGGCTGGGCACATAACTGAAAAGAAAGGTACTTGCCCTGACAAATCAGGCTGGGACTCTGTGACGTATACACTGAATCGCTTCTTGGCTGCCACGGCTGCTTCCAGGACTCTCAGGACCACTCTGGAGTAGGCATGAGTCAATATTCTCTGCGGACCGAGAAAGCTTCATCAAAGGGGCAGGCTCCTTGGTGCTCACCCACACCCTCTGCACTGTGGCGCGTTCCTGACACCCCAAGCATCTCTGTACACTCTCTCGCAAATCAACCACGATCAGAAAGGAGACCTGACAGTAGAGTTTCCATCCCATTTGCAAGCTGAAACCGTTTCTGCCAGGTCTCACATCCCATAGCACGTGCAGAAATGGAACTCCCATGCAGTGTTACCCATGAGATACAAAAGCCTGGATAGCTGAGGGCATGAGGTTCCCCTTGGGTTGGTCTGCCTATTTCTAAGACATGGTTTGCACACTCAGGCCTACAGGCACCAGGTAGGTAGCAGAAGTCACTGCAGCAGGTTGGGTGGGGCCAGCAGCAAAGCGAAAAGGCTACGGAAGGCTGGACATGGTGGCTCATGCCTGTAATCTCAGCAGTTTGGGAGGCCAAGGTGGGAGGACTGCTTGAGCCCAGGAGTTCAAAACCAGTCAACTTGCCTCGCCCTTGCCAAGGGCAACTTGACAAGATCGCATCTCTACAAAAAATAACAAAAAGTAGCTGTATGCAGTGGCACGTGCCTATTGTCCCAGCTATTTGGGAGGCTGAGCTGGGAGGATCACTCAAGCCTGGGAGGTTGAGTCTGCAGTGAGCCGTAATTGTGCCAGTGCACTCCAGTCTGGACAACAGAGTGAGACCCTGTCTCAAAAAGAAAAGGCTAGAGACCCAGGACTCCTCAGCTCCAGCTGTTGTGTCATGTGGCCCCACAACCGCTAGACCAGGTGATGGTTTTGCTTAGAGGGGCCAAAAATCCAATTTTGAAATGAGGGCTAATTTATCTGAATTGATAAACACTGCTTGGGGTAAACACAACCTATCTGTGGCATGGATGCAACATGTAATGACACTTATACATAATCTCTTTTCTTTTTTTCTACGACGACTAGCTAATTTATTTTATTTTTTGTAGAGACAGGGCCTCTATATGTTGCTCAGGCTAGTGTTGAATTCCTGGCCTCAAGCGAACGTCCAGCTGGGATTACAGACATAAGACACCACCGTGGGCCCATAACCTCTTTTCTTTTTCTTTTTTTTTTTTGGGGTGAGACAGGATCTCACTCTAGTTGCCCAGGCTGGAGTGCACTGGTATGATGTTGGCTCACTGCAGTCTCAACTTCCCAGATTCAGGTGATTCTCCCACCTCAGCCTCCCAAGTAGCTGGGACCACAGGAGCACACCACCACTCCTGGCTAATTTTTTATATTTTTAGTAGAGATGGGGTTTCGCAATGTTGCCCAGGCTGGTCTTGAACTCCTGGACTCAAGCAATCCACCCATCTTGGCTTTCCAAAACGCTGGGATTACAGGCATGAGCTACCATGCCCAGCCTCCATAACCTCCTTTCTAAGGAAGAGTGTGGAAGATGGAATAAGACAAGGTGGCAGACCTGGCTCTCTAGCTTCTTTCTGGGCCTCGCCTGAGAACCTGTTAGAAATGCAGGTTCTTAGGCCCTAGCCCAGATACAGTGTATCCAAATCCGCATTTAATAAGACCCAGCCAACTTCTCTGCATGTTCAAATCTGAGCAGTTCTGCTGTCAGTTGTCTAAATCAGTCCCGAGTAGGTGACTGCAGGTAAAGTACACACATACCACACACACTACACTAAAGCAAATGAAAACCCACACAATTCTGACACCACAGCAGGTCTGCGGACGGAGAAGGCCCAGCAAGCAGCAATCACGACCTTGCCTCCACTTGCCCAAAAAAGGCTTTGTTTGCAACTGGCTTTCGTACAAGTTTCACTCACATCTATTATGCCTTTAATAGCATACTTCAAAGGATAGGAAAGGGCCAATAAAATGAAGGACAAGATTTAAAATGAGAGTCAAAATGCAAGTAAATGATTTTATGGTCGGGGGAGGCCTAGGTGGCAAAAGGAAGTGTGCTGGTGGGAGGCGCATTTTCAAAGTCTGATCACCCCTGTGCTGGGAGACTGGCTCAGCTCGTACCTCCTGTCTGTCCTCACTTACAAACACCTGGCAGCTTCACATCTCTATAATAGCATCTCAAACGAAGGTAAAAAGAAAATCTCCCTCAATCTCTCCCTGTTGCTAACCTTCACTAAGAAAGTCCTCAGTGTTGACCAGTGACAAGAGCTGTTCCGTGTTGATTTAATTCAGATTTACTACATACACAATCATCAAAGTACTTCTTTAGTAAAACACTGTATTAAATCAAGAATCACACATGCTGTCCCACTGTCCCTCTCTGCCTGTGTACAATGACAACCATCTTTAATAACAAGATCTACATTCACGCAGGGCTTACTATGTGCCAGGCACAATACCAAGCCCTCACGCCCCTTGCCCCTTACACGTCCTGCCTCATTTAATCCTCACCACAACCCTGGGAGGTAGGTACTACTGTCACCCTATTTCACAGAAGAAAACTGCAGAGAGGTTAAGTAATTCATCCAAGACTACACAGCAAGTGAGGGGCAGAGCCAGGATTTCACCCCAGGCAGCATGACTCAAAGCCCTTGCTCCTCATTACCACGCACGATGGTTATCCACTCACCGCCCCGTCTTTGATGAAAGTATGGCACAGATCTGCAATTTTGTTTCTTGACAGTGATATTCTCCTGAGAAAAAGTTCTCCCCCGCTCAATCATGATCTTTTTACATTTGGAGTAATCCTAGGAAGAAAAGAGCATACTGAGGGGGACGGGGGAAGATCCAGGTAACACTGAGAATGTCTGTCACTAAATGGAGAAGTGGAAAGGTAACCACAGGGAGAACAGGGGCTTACGGAGTATTCCAGGGAGGTAAGGCTGATGAAGCGAAGGAAGAGCTCCCCGCCAGAGGACACTGCCACGGAGGAGTCCACACCACACAGGGTTTCTATGGCACTGGTGAGATTCGCCCTCAGGCCCTGGATTGTCTCCCCTGGAATGATCCAACAAGGAATGTGATGTTCATGTTAGGACCACAGCCCCACCTGGGTCTGCAACTCATTCATTCATTCAGTGAATATTTACTGGGTACATACTATATACCAGGCACTGTTCTGGATGCTAAGGATACATCAGTGAACAAGACAAGCAGGGTTCTGCTGTGATGGAGTTTTTATTCTAATAAAGGAAGCGGACCGTAAACAAGCATATATAGAAATCAAGCCAGGTGCAGTGGCTCACACCTGTAATCCTTAGCCTTTAGGAGACTGAAGCAGGAGGACTGCTTGAGGCCAAGTAAGCCAGCCTTGGCAACATAGTGAGAGCTTGTCTCTACAAAAATTTTATAAATCGGCCAGGTATGGGGTGTGTGTGGCAGGCTGAAGCAGGAGGATTGCTTGAGCCTAGGAGTCTGAAGCTGCAGTGATCTATGACTGTGCCACTGCACTCCAGCCTGGGCAACAGAGTGAGACCCGGTCTCAAAAAACGAAAACAAACAATACAAGCAAAGAAACAAGTGAATTATAGACATTTGTAACGAGGAAAGAAAAAAGCAGAATGATGAGCAAGTCTAGTTAACAGGAATGGCCTGTTGGAATGGGGTCCATTAAAACTGAGACTTGAGTAAGAAAGGCATCCAGCCACATTTCCAGTGGGAAAGGTTCCAGGCATACACAGTACCAGTGCAAAGGCCCTTAGATAGGAACAAACTTGGTATGAGAAACAGAGGCCAGGAGGGCTGAAGCAGTTTAGTGAGGGACAGCATGGAAAGACAGTAAGTAGCAGCGGCAGATGAGGTCTGCGAGGTGGTATGGGTGAGGCTAAGGTTGCCTGGATGCTATTTGAAGAACAATGGGAAGACACTGGAGGTTGCCTTAGAGATGGGTGTCTCTAGGCCAGCCATTATTGTTATTTTGCTTACACAAGATTTCATGCTGTACCCAGACGCTTACATTTAGGATGCTGAATTAAGACATCACAATAAATAATACTAATGCCAGAATTTATTCTGGAACATTCCCTGTAGCATCTGTACAGAATCTGGCACAAGGTGGAAGTCTAACAAACATGTATAAAGCTGAACCGCTGCTGTAATTTAAGCATCATGGTTAACACAATATAAAATAATCACTCTTGATTCAAAGTATATTTCACTTATTAAAGGGATCCTTTTGGTAACGTAAGGGCTGTCTCCAGATTGAAATGTCTGAAATGAAGGCAGAAGCTGAGCTTGGAGCTGTATTACTTTATGCAGACAAACATGCATCTCTCACTTTCTTCATTTCTAAGAGTCATTAGAAGACTTTCCTGGCCAGGCACAGTGGCACGCTCATGCCTGTAATCCCAGCACTTTGGGAGGCCGAGGCGGGCAGATCACCTGAGGTCAGGAGTTTAAGACCAGTGTGGCGAACAGGGTGAAACCCCACCTCTACTAAAAATATAAAAATTAGCCTGGTGTGGTGGTGCATGCCTGTAATCCCAGCTACTCAAAAGGCTGAGGCAGGAGAATCACTTGAACTCAAGAGGCAGAGGTTGCAGTGAGCTGAGATGACGCCATTGCACTCCAGCCTGGGAGACAAGAGCAAAACTCAGTCTCAAAAAAAAAAAAAAAAAGCTGGGTGCATTGGCTCAAGCCTGTAATCCTAGCACTTTGGGAGGCTGAGGCAGACGGATTGCCTGAGCTCAGGAGTTCAAGACCAGCCTGGGCAACACGGTGAAACCCCGTCTCTATTAAAACACAAAAAAATTAGCACGGTGTGGCAGCGTGTACCTGTAATCCCAGCTACTCAAGGCTGAGGCAGGAGAATCGCTTGAACACAGGAGGTAAAGGTTGCAGTGAGCTGAGATTATGCCACTGCACTCCAGCCTGGGTGAGAGTGAGACTTTGTCTCTAAAAAAAAAAAAGCCTTTCCTAAGTCCCAGAGTGTTCACAGATGAACTTCTGTACCTTTATCTCTCTTCAGGAACTCCAGCAACGTCCGGATGGCAGCCACTGCTGAGGCCGTGTCAGGATCTTCTTTCATCTGAGACTTAAAGTATTCAATTAACTCTGGAAAAAGTGAAAAAAGTGACTCATCTAATTCATTTAGCAATATGTAAGACAAGAGAGCTTGTTAATGACTGTTGGCTTTAAGAAACAAAATAATTTTAAAAATACTTTTCTTTTTAGGGTATTTGGTTTCAGAGAACAATAAAAATTGACGGGAATAGAAAAAACACCACTTTACTGTTTGCAAGATCTCCTTCTTATTTTGAAAAAGCTACTGGTGTGCAAGGCCTAAAAATTAAGCCCGAGTAAATGATGATGAAAAGTCATCCTCTCTTCCATCCTTGGCCCTAAGATCTGAGAGGACCCCAGAGTCAACCCCCTTACCAATTTCTCCTGCGGCCCTCCAGACAGTCTATGCTAACACAAGTCTATTCACAGACACATACATGTACAAATATTATACATGGAGTTCCACCCACTCCTCTTTATTTCTTTACAGGAAAAGTATATTAGTTTGCCCTTGTTTTTCACTTAATCAAACACCTGAATAGCCATACTAGATGAGCACATCAAATATGCCTTATTCATTCCAATTTTAGTAACAGATCCAATAGGGCAGGGAGTCTTACTCCTACTTCAAAACTGTGAAGGGCCTTCTGAGACGGCCACTGGGAAGGAGCTTATGTATGGGAGGGGTGTCTGCAGATACTGTCAGGGTGCATCCCTGAAAACAAGAGCAGCGGGGGGGATTTAGTCGTGACTCGAGGAAACACATCCAGCGGAGCAGCCTGAAATCTCTCCGGGAGCTCAGCCTGGGTGTGAGAGGTTGGGGGGACCCCTGAACGGCTCTGCTGTAGCCTAGCAGCGCTTTCCTGTCCTGATTTACCCATGTTGTCCATGGTGTTCTCCTGCTGCGGAGCCCCAGGGGACACGAGAAGCCCGCGCAGTCTTGACCGGGTCCGCCGGCCGCGCCGCCTGCGAGCCAGTCTGACAGCGCGCAGCACACCTCCACACCCCACTTCCGGCGCACTTCTGTACCTTACTTCCGGCGCACCTCTGATTCCACTTCCGGCGCTTAGAGGGCTGGGCCGGGATAAAACACCCGGCGAGTTACTCCGCAGCGCCAGACTTTGGGCTGCGCAGGATTTGAGGCGCTCGCCTGACTGATCACCGATTGCTTTGCGCTGAGGTGCTGGGGCAGCCATGGGGTCAGATGGTGAGCACCCTGCAGGGCAGGACTCCGACCCCGGGGCTTGGCGGGCTCTGTTCGGCTACGACCCGCTAAGTGGAGTGTGTCTTTTGGGCTGGGTGGAACCCGTTTGGTGTTTAGAGGAGTAGCCAAGGCATTCATTCATTCAGTAAATATTTTTGGATCGCCTCCTGTGTGCAGGCGTTATTTTTTGCACTGGAGCAGAGATCGTGACAGACAGGGGCCCTCGTGGAGGTTACAGTCTAGTAGGTGAGACAGACGAAAATAATTTCAGCCGGGCGCGGTGGATTAGGCCTGTAATCCCAACACTTTGGGAGGCCGAGGCAGGAGAATCGAGTTGAACCAGGGAGTTAAGACCAGCCTGGGCAACACAGCCAGATCCATCTCTAAAAATAATAATAATAAAATAATAATTAGCCGGGCGTGGTGGTGCTTGCCTCTGGTCCCAGCTACTTGGGAGGCTGAGGCGGTAGAATCACTTGAGCCCAGGATTTCAAGGCTTCAGTGAGCACACCACGGTACCCAGTCTGGGCAACAGGGCACGACCCCGTCAGTAAAAAAATTTTAAAAGGCTGGGCGCGGTGACTCACGCCTGTAATCCCAGCACTTTGGGAGTCCGAGGCGGGCGGATCACAAGGTCCAGAGATCGAGACCATCCTGGCCAACATGGTGAAACCCCGTCTCTACTAAAAGTACAAAAAATTAGCCGGGCGTGGTGGTGCATGCCTGTAGTCCCAGCTACTCGGGAGGCTGAGGCAGGAGAATTGCTTGAAACTGGAAAACGGAAGTTGCAGTGAGCCGAGATTGCGCCACTGCACGCCAGCCTGGCGATAGAGCGAGACTCTGTCTCAAAAAAAAAAAAAATACATTTTTCAAAGGATGACGAGCTATGAAGGTGATGTAATAGTATGGTCCTAGTTACAATAGTACATTGTGAGTAGGATCAAGGAGGAGCTGTTTTAGATAGAGGTCTAGGAAAAGAGCAGGATATTGAAACCGACTTGAATGATTCTGTGAAGTTCTGGGGGAAGTGCACTTTAAGTGCAAAGGTCCTTTGGCAGATTGAGCCACCAAATTACACTGAGAAGAGAGAAATGAAGAGCTTGTGGGTAGAGGATGGTGGGGGAGACTCATTCGTGCATTAAACTACCACATATAGAGCCTGATGTCTTAAAGAAAAGGAGGCTAGAGGGATAAGATCAGAGAATCAGTCAGTTTCAGTCATGTAGGGCCTTATTGACCATGATAGACCTTATTTTTAGGTGCCATACAAAGACATTGTAGAGTTTGAAGCCAGGAAGTATTATGATCTGATTTGCAATTTAAAAGATCACTTTGGCTGTTGTGTGGAAACGACTGTGGGGGAGCAAGAATAGAGATAGGGGAATCCTTTCAGGAACTGTAATAGGCCGGGAGTGATGGTTCACACCTGTAATCCCAGCACTTTGGGATGTCGAGGTGGGTGGATCATGAGGTCAGGAGTTTGAGACCAGCCTGACCAACATGGTGAAACTCTGTCTCTACTAAAAATACAACAAATAGCCAGGCATGGTGACATGCGCCTATAATCCCAGCTACTTGGGAGGTTGAAGCAGGAGAATTGCTTGAATCCAGGAGGTGGAGGTTGCAGTGAGCCGAGATCATGCCATTGCACTCCAGCCTGGGCGACAGAGTGAGACTCCCTCTCAAAAAAAAAAAAAAAAGGAACTGTAATAATTGTCCATCCTCTCTTAACTGATGTGAAACCATACCACAACCCTGTGAGGGAGGCAGGCCTGGCATCGCTCCTGTCGGCAAATGAGGTAGTGACCTAAAGAAGGAAATCCACAGGGACATTGCATGTGTATAGATGCACACCTTTCTTTACAGGCAACGCTTTTTCTGTCTGGCAGACGCAGCTATATTAAGTGCTTCTGTCCTAGGCACTTCATTGTGTGATTTACACATTTCTGTTTTGTTTTTCTATTAAAAAAAATAGAGACGAGGACTCACTATGTTGCCCAGGCTGGTCTCAAACTCCTGGGCTGAAGTGATCCTCCTGCCCCGACCTACCAAAGTGTTGGGATTACAGGTGTGAGTCACTGCACCAGTCCTGATTTACGTATGTTATTTTATCCTAAGATTAGCAAAATCCATTGTTTTTTAAGAAGTCCACAGTCTAAGTGGGCAGGTCTGGGAAGAGAGATCGGAAACACAACTAACTGTAAAATGAAACAGTAAGTGCTGAGTGTCATTAGAAAGAGGGTCATTTAGAGCTGGTGCTGGTCAGAGGTGGGCAGTGGAGCAGGGAAGAGCCACAGTCTTTAGAATAAGCAGACCTGTCTTTAGAACAGGGCTTTGGCCTTGTCACTTGCTAGCAGACCATATGTGACTTAGGAAAAGTTACTTTCATTTGCAAAATGGGAATACCATATATCATATTCCAGCTAATCTAAGATAATATTGATTATGAGATGTGCCCTTATTTAATTCACCACTAAGAAAGAAACAGTGCCACTGATCTTAATGATAAAGATGCCATTCAGATGTCAACAACTATTAAATGTAAAAAACAAGGAGTGGAGGTCATCTTATAATTGATGGCAGTAAAATGTCCTTTGCCGGGTCGTTGTCAGGATGGATTGGGATTTGGGGATTGCAGATTCCAGTGCCTTGTATAGAGGAGGCTGGCATTCCTGCCCATCTGAGATAGGGGAGCCATGACCTGCTGGAAGAAAGAGTTTGTGTTAGTTTGGGGCCTTGAAGAGTAATTGGGATTTGAATATGCAGAAATCAAAGGTGGGGTAGAGATTCTCCTAATGTAGGAGACAGGACTGTAGGAAGGAAGGTATGGAGGCAGGAAAGGCATTACTGCTCTTTGCTATTAAATGAGCATCCTGGAGCCAGGCACGGTGGCTCACGCCTGTAATCCCAACACTTTGGGAGGCCGAGGTGGGAGGATTGCTTGAGTCCAGCAGTTTAAGACCAGCCTAGGCAACAAAGTGAGACCCTATCTCTACAGAAAATTTAAAAATTAGCTGGGTGTGGTGGTGCATGCCTGTGGTCCCAACTATGCGGGAGACTGAGACAGGAGGATAGCTTGAGCCCAGGAGGTTGAGGCTACAGTGAGCTATATTCGTGCCACTGCACTCAAACCTGGGTGACAGAGTGAGACCTTGTCTCAAAAAATCATTTAAGAATACATAAATAAATAAATGAGCATCCCGGGCTTTTCATAACAGTATGTACTTAACAGGTTTGTATGTCTGTCTGTCACCTCAATTAGAGTATAGTCTCTTTGAGGGCTTGGACTCAGTATCCCCAAGACCTAACACTGGTAGTGTAAAAGTTTGTTGAAGGATTATAGTGTGTTTGGGGTGGTGTGTGCATGTAGTCCTTACTACTGGGGAGGCCGATGAGGGAGGATCCCAAGCCCAGGATTTCAAGACCACCCTAGGCAGTTTATTGAGACCCCATCTCCTAAAATCAGAAAACAAAAATCCAAACGAACAATTAATGTGTTATGTATGGTAGCCTGTTTAGTTTGGAGAATAGAATTCCTTTTCACAGTAAAATCTTTACATAGGAATTGCTTTCCCCTCTTTTTTTTAAGAGTAAAAAAAAAAGTCCTTCTGTGTCATCCAGGCTGGAGTACAATGGCACAATCTCAGCTCACTGCAATCTCTGCCTTCCAGGTTCAATCGATTCTCCTGCCTCAGCCTCCTGAGTAGTTGGAATAACAGGCATGCACCACCACACTGAGCTAATTTTTTTGTATTTTTAGTAGAGACATGTTAACCAGGCTGGTCTCGAACTCCTGACCTCAGGTGATCTGCCCACCTCAGCCTACCAAAGTGCTGGG
The DNA here is from genome assembly GCA_036589455.1 of Ateles fusciceps. Classification (NCBI taxonomy): domain Eukaryota; kingdom Metazoa; phylum Chordata; class Mammalia; order Primates; family Atelidae; genus Ateles; species Ateles fusciceps. The sequence goes on along the minus strand of JAZHEH010002317.1, from coordinate 3,280,877 downwards.
ATTACAGGCATAAGCCACCATGCCCAGCCTGTTTTTTTACCTTTTAAAAAGTAACTTAATTATAATTGGCCTTGCTGCTACATGATTTTATGAGTATAAGCCATATTGACACCTAAGCAAGCCTGCGTTTAATTTTTTGTGTCTGAAATTCTACCACTGGGATTCCTGCTACTGGTTAACCAGTGCCTTCTGTCCTTGACCAGGCAGTCAAAATGCAGTAGGTGGTGTGTTTTGTTTTGTTTTGTTTGTTTTATTTTTCAGACCAGGTCTCATTCTGTCTCCCAGGCTGGAGTGCATTGGCAGGAACGTGGCTCACTGTAGCCTCGACTTCCTGGTCTCAAGCGATCCTCCCAGCCTCCTGAATAGCTGGGACTACAGGCATGTGCCACCACGCCCGGCTAATTAATCCCCCCCCCCCCCCCCCCCCGAGATAGAGTCTTGCTCTGTCACCCAGGCTGGAATGTAGGTGCGATCTCAGCTCACTACAACATCCGTCTCCCAGCTTCAAGCGATTCTCCTACCTCGGCCTCCCAAGTAGCTGGGATTACAGGCGTGTGCCACTATACCCAGCTAATTTTTTTTTTGTATTTTTAGTAGAGACGGGGTTTCACTATGTTGGCCAGGCTGATCTGGAACTCCTGACCTCAAGTGATTTCCCTGCCTCAGCCTCTCAAAGTGCTGGGATTACAGGCATGAGCCACTGCACCTGGCCTTAATTTTTGTATTTTTAGTAGAGAAAAAGTTTTGCCATATTGCCCAGGTTGGTCTCGAACTTCTGTGCTCAAGCCATCCGCCTGTGTTGGCCTCCCAAAGTGCTGGGACTACAGGCCTGTGCCACCATGGCTGACCCTCATTCAGTAGATATTTATTGAGCAGCTGCAGTGTGCTAGGAGTGAGGAGAAGCAGTGAAGAAAAGAGGCAAAAATTCCTGCCCTCACAGAGTTTACATTTAGTGCGTAAGAGATACAGTGGTTCAGGAAGTAGGCAAGAGCTTGCTAAGGGCCCAGTGTGCTTTAAGACTTTCTACCTGTTTCCTTTTTCTTGCTGATTTTGTGCAAAGGGCTGGCATTCTCATTGCTCTTTTTGCAGGTTTAATCCTTACTTGAATAAAGTTTTCAAGCAAAAAAAAAAAAACTTTAACTGGGTCTTCTGTTAATCTCATAAGGTGATAAACATTTAAAGGAGACAGTGGTCCTCTTGATTTAATTTATGAATTGGAAATGTTAGCTTTGATTCATTTTTATGAAACTAATGTTTTAAATTTTATTTCTTGTTAATGTTTTCAGAAGATGAATTGAATCTTCTGGTTATTGTAGTTGATGCCAACCCAATTTGGTGGGGAAAGCAAGCATTAAAGGAATCTCAGGTAAGACTGCTTGAGGAGGCCTTTGGATAAATCTGGTTTAACTGAGTATATTGCTTTTTAAAAAGATGGCTTTATTAAAGTATAATTTGCATACTGTATATTCAGCTATTATACAATTCAGTGATTTTTTTTTAAGTAAATTTGCAAAATTGTATAACCAGCCTCACATTTCTGCTTTAGAACGTTTCTTTCACTGGATAACGCTCCCTCAAGCCTGTTTGCAGTCAGTCCCAATACATAATTTTTAAGTATAGTCACCTTATTGTGCTATCAAACATTGAATTTATATATATATATATATATATATATTTTTTTTTTTTTCCTGAGACTGAGTCTTGCTCTGTTGTGTAGAGCTGGAGTGCAATGGCGTGATCTTGGCTCACTGCAACTTCTGCCTCCTCGGTTCAAGCGATTGTCCTACCTCAGCCTCCCGAGTAGCTGGGATTATAGGCATGTGCTACTGTGCCCGGCTCATTTTTGTTTTTTTTTTAAGTAGAGATGGGGTTTCACCATGTTTGCCAGGCTGGTCTCCAACTCCTGACCTTGTGATCCACCCGCCTAGGCCTCCCAAAGTGCTGGGATTACAGGCGTGAGCCACCGTGCCTGGCTGAATTTATTTCTTCTGTCTTACTGTACGTTTGTACCTGGAACCTACTTGTCTTTATCCTCTCCTGTTCCCTCCACTCATCCTTTCTAGTCTCTGTTATCTATCTTTCCACTTTCTACCCCATGTGATCACATTTTTTAGCTCCCACTTATAAGTGAGAACATGAGGTATTTGTCTCTTTTATTTTTATTTTTTATTTTATTGACAGTGTCTCTCTGTCACCTGGGCTGGAGTGCAGTGGCGTGATCATGGCTCACTGCAGCCTCAATCTCCTGTTCTCAAGAAATCCTCCTGCCTCAGCCTTCCGACTTGGGAAGATGGGCGTGTACCACCATGCCCAGCATTTGTCATACTTTGAGTTAATTTTTGTTTGTTTTGTTTTTTTAGATGGAGTCTCGCTCTGTTGCCCAGGCTGGAGTGCAGTGGCGCAGTCTCAGCTCACTGCACGTCTGCCTCCCAGTTTCAAGTGATTCTCATGCCTTAGCCTCCCGAGTACTTGGGACTACAGGTACACGCCACCACACCCAGCTAATTGTTTGTATTTTTAGTAGAGGTGGGGTTTTGCCATGTTGGCCAGGCTGCTCTCGAACTCCTGGCCTCGTATGATCTGCCCGCCTTGGCCTCCTGAAGTGTTGGGATTGGAGGAGTGAACCACTGTACCTGGCTGATTCTTCATGATTGTTCGTAATCTGGTCCCACTCTCTACCACACTTTCTTTGCCTGTCCTCACTCCCAAGCAACTCTTGATCTCTTTCTGTTACTATAGAGTAGTTTACATTTTCTAAATTTTTTTTTATGTAAATGGAATCAAACAGTATATAGTGGGGAGGTTTTTTGGCCTGTTTTTGTTTTTGTTTTGGAGACAAGAGTCTTGCTCTGTCACCCAGGCAGGAGTGTAGTGGCATGATCTTGGCTCACGGCAGCCTCTGCCTCCAGAGTTCAAGTGATTCTTCTGCCTCAGCCTCCTGAGTAGCTGGGATTATAGGTGTGTGCCACCACACCTGGCTAATTTTTGTATTTTTAGTAGAGATGGGGTTTTGCCATGTTAGCTAGGCTGGTCTTGAACTCCTGACCTCAAGTGATCTGCCCACCTTGGCCTCCCATAGTGCTGGGATTACAGGTGTGAGCCACTGCTCCCAGCCAACTGAGCATAATTATTTTGAGATTTGTTAATGTTATAGGTATCTATAGTTCATTTATTTTTATTGCTAGTGTTCCATTATATAGGTATCCCCACAATTTGTTTATCTCTTCTCTTGTTCATGGATATTTAGGTTGGTTCGAATTTTTGTCTATTACAGATAAAGGTGCTATGAACATTTGTATACCAGTCTTCTTATTTATTTATTTTTATGTATGTATCTATTTTTTGAGACGGAGTTTTGCTCTTGTTGCTCAGGCTGGAGTGCAATGACATGATCTCGGCTCACTGCAACCTCTGCCTCTCAGTTCAAGCTATTCTTCTGCCTCAGCCTTGTGAGTAGCTGTGATTACAGGCACATGCCACCACGCCCAGCTAATTTTTTGAAGTTTTAGTAGAGATGGGGTTTCATCGTGTTGGCCAGGCTAGTCTCGAACTCCTGACCTCAGGTGATCCACCTGCCTCGGCCTCCCAAAGTGCAGGGATTGCAGGCATGAGCCACTATGCCCAGTCATATACCAGTCTTTTTATAGATATATATTTGTGTTTTTCTTGGGTGCATATTTGGCAGTAGAATAGTGGGTCATACAGGTAGATGGGTAACTTTTTTAGAAACTGCCAGGCCGGGCATGGTGGCTCACACCTGTAATCCTAGCACTTTGGGAAGCTGAGATGGGCGGATCACGAGGTCAGGAGTTGGAGACCAGCCTGGCCAATATGGTGATACCCCATTTCTACTAAAAATACATAAAAATTAGCCAGGTGTGGTGGCGTGTGCCTGTAGTCCTAGCTACTCAGGAGGCAGAGGTTGTAGTGAGCTGAGATCATGCCACTGCACTCCAGCCTGGGTGACGAAGTGAGACCCTATCTCAGAAAGAAGAAAGGCTTGTTTTATAGCCTAGCACAGGGGCTGACAAACTAGGGCCCGTGGGCCGGATCTGGCCTCTCGTCTGTTCTTTTTATGACAGGTGAGCTGTCTTCCATTTTTCAATGGTTTAAAATAAATTGAGAAGAATAACATTTTTGTAACTTGAAAATTATATGAAATTCAAATTTCTGGATCTATAAATAAGCCTCACTCATAAACTTGTATATTTTCTGTCGCAGCTTTGCATTACAACAGCAGAGCTGAGTAGCAATAAAGATCACATGGCTCAAAAAGCCTAAAATATTTACTATCTGGCCCTTCACAAAACAAGTTTAGTGACATCTGGCCAATTCTGTGTTCTGTTCTGGAGAATGTTGCATGTCTACTTGAAAAGAATATGCATTCTCTGTTTCTAGTGAAGTGTTTTATAAATGTCTATTAGTTCAAGTTCGTTGATAGCGTGCCTATAGTCCCAGCTACTTGGGGGGCTGAGGTGGGAGGATCACTGGAGCCCAGGGGGTTGAGTCTTCAGTGAGCCATGACCATGCCACTGCACGCCAACCTGGGAAACAGAGCAAGACCCTGTCTCCAAAAAAAAAAAAAAATTATCAAGAATAGAGTATTGAAATGAAGTATTGTTGAATTGTGTATTTCTTTTTTTGTTTGTTTGTTTGTTTTGTTTTTTTAAGATGGAGTCTTGCCCTGTCACCCAGGCTGGAGGGCAGTGGCGTGATTTCTGCTCACTGTAACCTACCTCAATTCTCCTGCTTCAGTCTCTCGTGTAGCTGGGACTATAGGTGCATACCACCACGCGGGGCTAATTTTTATGTTTTTAGTAGAGACTGAGTTTTACCATATTGGCCAGGCTGGTGTTGAATTCCTGACCTCAAGTGATCTGCCCGCCTCACCCTCCCTAAGTGCTAGGATTACAGGCATGAGCCATGTGTCCGCCCCTTTTTCCCTGTTTTTGTTTTGTTTTTTTAAATTGAGACTGAGTCTCGCTCTGTCACCCAGGCTGGAGTACACTGGCACCATCTTGGCTCACTGCCATCTCAGCCTCCTGGTTCAAGCAATTCTCCTGCCTCAGCCTCCCGAGTAGCTGGGCTCACAGACACGTGCCACCATACATGGCTAATTTTTGTATTTTTAGTAGAGACAGGGTTTTGCCACGTTGTCCAGGCTGGTCTCTAATTCCTGACCTCAAGTGATTCGCCTGCCTTGGCTCCTCAAACTGCTGGGATTATAGGCATGAGCCGCTGCGTCCAGCCTTCAGTTATTTTCTTAGTGGTTGCTGTATTCATTCAGTAGGGCTGCGAAACAAAGTGCCACAAATTTGGTGGTTTAGAACAATAGAAATGCATTGTCTCTGTTGTGGAAGCTAGAAGTCGAGGTGTTTCCCTCTGAAACCTTTATGGGAGGATCTTCCCTGCCTCTTCTGGCTTCTGGTGGTTGCTGCAGTCCCTGGCATTCCTAGGCTCGAAGGTACCTCACTCCAGTCTCCGACTGTGTCATCACATGGCTGTCTCCTCCCTGTGTGTCTCCCATTTCCTCCTCTAAGAACATCGTTGTCATTGGATTAGGGTGCCCCCTACTCCAGTATGACCTCTTCTCACTTGATTTTATTTGCAGTGATTGTATTTCCAAATAACATCACATTCACAGGTACCAGAAGTTAGGACTTGAACATATCTTTTGAGGTGGCATAAGTCAACCCACAACAGTTGGTCTAGGGATTACAGTATGTATCTTACCATTGTCTACTTTAGATTAATACTCGTAAAATGTAGAGGATTTGCTCCGATATAGATCCATTTCCACCCCTTCCCTATGTTCTTGTTGTCATGTATATTACACCCGTGTATGTTACAGATCTCATAATGCAGTGTTTATAGTTGTTACTTACATAGTTGCTTATGCCAAGTATAAACGTTGTTTCTCTTGTTAACAAAAAACAAAAATATCACACGGTATTCATATTAGAACTATACTCATTTTTCAGTTGAAACCATACTCATTTTTTAGTTGGCTATGGATACAAGAATTCAGCAAAAATCAACATAGGCATTCTGTGAGAATCCATTGGCAGTATGGAATTTCCCCTAAAGGGTATTGTGCATTTCATCGCTCTTTGTAAATTGTGTGCTACTTACTGCTGTATCAGTAATATCCATATGTACTTGTGTACATGTGTACCTAGCTTTTGGAAGCGACTAAACATCTGCCAGCATGTCACTGCATGCTGCCCTGTTACTTTCCAGAAAGGCTGAGTTTGCACTCACCAGCGGTTATGAGAGTTCCTTTTTTCTTGTACCAACACAAGATGTTCATTCTCCTTATTTCATCTTTTGTCAATATGAGGTGCAAAAAACAATGTAATCTCAGTTTGCTTTTAGTGTATTTCATAGCCATTTAGATTTCTCTTGGGACATCACCCAGTTTTTTTCATTGGATATTCATGGTGTGTGGTTTTTTTAAAGTAGTGATTTATGGACACTCTTTGTATTAAAAGATTAACCCATTACTTGTCATGTGTTGTACCTATTTTTTTTTCCAGGTGTAAGTTGTCTTCTTTCACTTTTATTTATATTGTCACTCTTTGCCAAATAGAAATTTTAATAGATGTAAGTTGTTTTTCCAGTAGGGTGAAATTTACCAGTGTTTTTTTTTTTTTTTTTTGAGATGGAATCGTACTCTGTCACCCAGGCTGCTGTGCAGTGGCATGATCTCAGCTCACTGCAGCCTCTACCTCCCAGGCTCAAGCAATCCTCCTGCCTCAGCATCCCGAGTAGCTGGGACTACAGGCATGTGCCACCACAGCCTACTAATTTTTGTATTTTAAGTAGAGACGGGGTTTTGCCATGTTAGCCAGGCTGATCTCCAACTCTTGACCTCAGGTGATCCGCCTGCTTTGGCCTCCCAAAGTGTTGGGATTGTAGACGTGAGCCACCATGCCGGGCCACCAGTGTTTTGTTTTCTACCTGAAGTATTTCTTTAAGAGAAACAGGCCTTATTCCAGGATTATGAAAATATCTACTTATGAAGACTGTGCCTTCAAGGATCATTTCTTTAGTTTGTTACTACAGAAGTTTCTCTGAACATACAGAGCACCAAAAAAAAAATACTGACTTATATTTCTTAATATTAGTTCTTGTGGGAAGGTGAGCTCGATGAAAGAAGGGATATTCTTTGTTTTTTCAAACTTTAAAAGTTTTTAATTCATTTACCCACTGAGCAACCACTATCTTGTTCACTATGTATATGCCAGACATACAGTAGTGGCTCAGTATACTTAGTGAACAAACGAATTAAAAACTTTTAAAAATCTTCAGTTTTATCCGTATGTATTAATTGTCTACTCCACATATAGTAATAGTTTGCTGGAAATTTTATCACAGAAGATGTGTGACATGTTTGTTATTCCTTAAATGTTACGCTGCAAATATTTGTGGAATATTATGCTGATGTAGAAATGATCTCATATAAGTAATTAGAAAACTGTAGTTTTCAAGTGTTTTTTTTTACGGCTTTGGAGCTCCTGAGCAAATTTTTAACAGTGAATACTTGTCTAAAATTTAAATGAAGTCTTTTTTTTTTTTAATACCGAGTCTTGCTCTGTTGCCCAGGCTGCAGTACAGTACTACAATCTTGGCTCACTGCAGCCTGCATCTCCAGGGCTCAAGCAATCCTCCTACCTCAGCCTCCAGAGTAGCTGGGACTACAGGTGCACACCACCATGCCTGGCTAGTTTTGTTTATTTTTTATAGGGCTAAGGTTTCATTATGTTGTCCAGGCTGGTCTCAAACTCCTGTACCCAAGCAGTCCTCCCGCCTTGGCCTTCCAGAGTGCTGCGATTACAGGCCTGAGCCACTGCACCCAACCTAAATGAAATCTCAATTATGTCAAGACCTGACATAGTTATTTGGATAGCTAATTTGTTTTTCTAATGTCTTTTTTTTTTTTAAACAGTTTACTTTATCCAAATGCATGGATGCTGTGATGGTACTGGGAAATTCTCATTTATTCATGAATCGTTCCAACAAACTTGCTGTGATAGCAAGTCACATTCAAGAAAGGTATGACTATTGTCATTGCTTTTCCTCTTCAGTGCTTAACATTTATGAGCTTTTTATGCCAGTTGACATGTGTTGTTCCTACTCTCCTGCAAAAGAAAATGTCTTCTGTACCAGTGAACAGCCACAGCACCAAGAGCCAGTACATGTACATTGCGATATCCATGAATTTTGGAAGCCTCATTATTGGTAGATAGTATGACCCATGTAATTTGCACAGATTTTTTTTTTTTTGAGACAGAATATTGCTCTGTCACCAGGCTGGAGTGCAATGGTGCAATCTTGGCTCACTGTAACCTCTGCCTCCCAGGTTCAAGCAGTTCTCCTGCCTCAGCCTTTCAAGTAGCTGGGATTACAGGCTTGTGCCACCACACCCAGCTAATTTTTTGTATTTTTAGTAGAGACGGGATTTCACCATGTTGGCCAGGAAGGTGTCAATCTCCTGACCTCGTGATCCACCCGCCTCAGCCTCCCAAAGTGCTGGGATTACAGGCATGAGCTACTGTGCCCAGCCTACACAGATTGAACTATATTATTTAGGCAAAAAGAGAGAGAACTATCAAATTAGGCAGCTACTTTCCCTCACCTGCCTTCTCATTTTGTGTCTGCCCCAGAGTACAAGTAAAATGGGGGTTGTGATTCTGTTTCCCTTTGGTTCTGCATAGCTCTCAGGGCGTGACTGTTCCCCTGTTCTGTGAGTGGATCTGGTGCTTAGAAATAAGGATTTTTCTTATAACACTGGCTTCTAAACCCAAGCCAACTACTCCATCTGGTGCTTGGCGGAGAGACACAGTGGTGGTTTCTAATACTGGGTGAAACTGTCTGTGTTAGACCCACTGCAAGATGGTGCATAGCCTGCAGCTGATGTGTAAATGTGGCCACAGATACAGCAAAAGTTTTATGAATAATTTGAACCATATTTACTTCTCACATGATGCACTGACAGAAGAGTTAAACGCGAATGTAACACACAGCTCTTCTTTGTCTTTTTTTTTTTTTTTTTTTTTTTTTGAGACAGGGTCTTGCTCTGTCACCTAGGCTGGAGTGCACTGGCACGGTCATGGGTCACTGCAGCCTCTGACCTTCTGGGCATAAGTGATCCTCTTGCCTCAGCCTCCCAAGTAGCTGGGATGACAGGTGTGCACCACCACACTTGGCTAATTTTTGTATTTTTTGTAGAGATGGGGGTCTCACTGTGTTGCCCAGGCTGGTCTTGCTCTCCTGGGCTCAAGCAATCCTTTCACCTCAGCTTCCCCAAGTGCTTTGATTACAGGGATATGCCACCACGCCTGGCTCTTCTGTGTCTTAATCACCACAATACAGTAGAAGTGACTCTTGCTTACCAACATATTTCGTATGGCTAGCTCTCAGGCGTATGGCTAGCTCTCAGGTTTTCTTGGTTCTTAGGGCTGCCTGCTTCCTCTGGTGAGCTGAAAGAGCCCGTGGGTCACCAAACACATACTCTCATTCCCATCTTCGCTACATTTTTTTTTTCTCAGAATTAGATGAAAAGATGATGGTAGTTTGGTTAAAATACCAATAAAAACTATACCAGGCAAAGTTTTTTCGTTTTTTGTTGTTTTTAAAATCAAAAGTGTTCTCTACCTGATTTTTTTTTTTGAGACAAAGTCTCACTCTGTCACCAGGCTGGAGTGCAGTGGTACAATCTCGGCTCACTGCAACCTCCACCTCCTGGTTTCAAGTGATTCTCCTGCCTCAGCCTCCCCCGTAGCTGAGACTACAGGTGTGCGCCGCCACACCCAGCTAATTTTTGTATTTTTTAAATTTTTATTTATTTTTTATTTTTTAAAAGACGGGGTTTCACCATGTTGGTCAGGCTGGTCTTAAACTCCTGACCTCAGGTGATCTGCCCGCCTTGGCCTCCAAAGTGCCTGGATTACAGGCGTGAGCCACCACGCCCGGCCAATTTTTGTATTTTTTTTTTTTTAGTAGAAATAGGGTTTCACCATGTTGGCCAGGATGGTCTCGATCTCTTGACCTCATGATGGCCTCCCAAAGTGCTGGGATTACAGGCGTGAGCCACCGCGCCCAGCCCTGTATATCTTAAAAGTCACGAGGCTCATACCTGTAATCCCAGCACTTAAGGAGGCTCAGGTGAGCAGATCACTTGAGGTCAGGAGTTTGAGACCAGCCATACATAGCAGCCAACAGAGTGAAACCATGTCTCTACTAAAAATATAAAAAATTAGCTGGGTGTGGTAGTACATGCCTGTAATTCCAGCTACTCAGGAGGCACGAGAATCACCTGAGCCAGGAGGTGGAGGTTGCAGTGAGCTAAGGTCACGCCACTGCACTCTAGTCTGGGCAACAAAGAGAGAGTATGTCTCAAAAAAAAAAAAAAAAAAGGGCTGGGCATGGTGCCTTAAAACACCTGTAATCCCAGCACTTTGGGAGGCCAAGGCGGGCAGATCACTTGAGGTCAAGAGTTCAGAACTAGCCTGGCCAACATGGTGAAACCCCATCTCTACTAAAAATACAAAAAATTTAGCCAGGCATGGTGGCGGTTGCCTGTAATCCCAGCTACTCGGGAGGCTGAGGCAGGAGAATCACTTGAACCTGGGAGGCAGAGGTTACAGCAAGCTGAGGTCACGCCACTGCACTCCAGCCTGGGCGACAGAGCCAGACTCCATCTCAAAAAAAAAAAAAGTCATGAATCAGTAGGGGAATCTTTTCAGGGACCTTTGGACCAGATTTTTATTACTGGGATCGATGTGTACCTTAAATAATAAACTGGTAGTGAGTGAGAATTTGGTGTGAACCTGTTGTGGTTGTCATTTGAGAAAGGAAGCCATGGGCACCCCTCGGCAGCATTTTGGAGATTACAACCCAACGCCCTCTTTATTTCCCCACACTTTTCAGAAATCACTGGAACCAGTAAAACATTCTGTGATGATAGGCAAATGTTTGCCAATTTGCCTATTTTATGTATTTTTTCTTTGTTTTTATACCCTTTTTCTTTTTAAATTTTATCTTATACATTTTTAAACAATGCAATTTACTGTGGAATCTTGTGAGTCCCAGGTTGTCGTGATTTTGTTTGTCTCTGCTGAATTTCATTCTGATCATGAGTGAGCATGGGCAGTGAGTCCTGGTGTAACCAGGTTTTTTTTTCCCTGCTGTTTCAGCCGATTCTTATATCCTGGAAAGAATGGCAGACTTGGAGACTTCTTCGGAGACCCTGGCAACCCTCCTTCTGAATTTAATCCCTCTGGGAGTAAAGATGGAAAATACGAACTTTTAACCTCAGCAAATGAAGTTATTGCTGAAGAGATTAAAGATCTAATGACCAAAAGTAACAACTTTTAAAAATTGTTATTTTGCAAATAGTTTGGTTTTGAAGGCCTTTAGGCTTTAAGTTCAAAGATACGAGGTTCTTTATAGTGTATACCTGCACGTTATCTCTTTTTTTTTTTCCTTTTTTTCTCTTTTTTCTTTTTTCTCTTCTATTATGTTCTCTTCTTCTTTTCTTTTTACCTGCACGTTATCTCTTGAAAAATCATTTTCATCAAAGTTGGTGCGTTATTTGACAAGCCTCTACAGCATTTGACACTGCTGGCCAGCCTTTACTTCTTGAAACGTGCCTTTTGGCTTCTAAGAAGCCCTGTGACCTGTTTTTCCTCTTTTCTTGAAACATTATTCCATAGTCTTTATTTTTGGCTTTTCCTTCATCTTGTCTCTTAAAATATGTTTTTAATTCGGCACATGATTTTCACGTTTTCTCCCTCTGTATGTTCTCATCCACTTTTGCCTTTAATTATCTTTCATATTTGGACACTTCTTAATTTTGTCTCTAACCCAGACTTTCTTTCAAGCTCAAATGCCTCGTTTTCAGCATCCCCACAGTCTCTTTACGTGGCCCAGGCTAGTCTCGTTATGTTTATTCTCAATCACACCATTTCCAGCCCCTATTCTGTCCGCCCCCATCTAGCTAGTTTTCTAAACTTAAAGCTTTCATTTTTGACTTCTCCTCATAACCAACATCTAATCAGCTACATAATCCTAGTCATTTAGCCTCAGAAGGGTCCCCCAGGGTCCCACTCCTTATTGTCATCTTTTTATTTTTTATTTAAAAAATTGTTTTTAATAGAGATGGGGTCTCGCTATGTTACCCAGGCTGGTCTCGAGCTCCTGGGCTCAAGCTATCCTCCTGCCTCCGCCTCCCAAAGTGCTGGGATTACAGGCGAGCGCCACCACACCCAGTCCCCATCCCTTATTGTCATCATGATCAGCCTCGACACTGTTGACATTTTGGGCTGGATAATTCTTTGTTGTGGCAGCTGTCCTGTGCATTGTAGGATGTTTAGCAGCACTTCTGGCCTTGGACCGTTAGACACCATGACACCCCCCCAGTTGTGAGAACCAGCTATCTTCAGACATTGCCCAATGTCCCCTGTAGAGCACATTCACCCCACGTTTAGAGCCACTGCTCTAGATGACTGTTAGAGCTTCTAACTGGGTTTCTGACTCCTGTCTCCCCAGTCAAGTCTTTCCACTCATCCTCTAGAGTTATCTTAAAAATCAAAGCCATGGTTCCTGGGCTTATAGGCCTTTCCTGGCTCCCTGTTGCCTTCAGGTGGTAGTTTTCAAACCATCTGAATCAGAATCACCTGAGGGAAAAGGCAGTTCTAGAGAGACAGAAAGTAGGTTAGTGGTTGCCCAGGGCTGGGCAGGGACTGGGGGAGTGATTGCAAATGGGCCCAAGTGATCTTTTGGAGTAATGGAAACTGTTGTAAAATTGGAGTGTGATGATGGTTGCATAATTGTAAATTTACTAAAAATAATTGAATTGTATACCTAAAAGTACTTTTAGACCAGAATTTTATGGTTTGTAAATTATAAACCTGTTAAGACAGTGTCAGGCCTCACTCACAGTTTCTGATTCACTGGGTCTAGGGAGGTCCCGAAAATTTGTGTTTCTAGTACAGTCCCAGGTGATGTCCCTATAGCTGGTTCCAGAATCTCACTTTGAGAGTCACTGGCCTCCAGGATTAAGTCTCAGCTCAGCCTCACAGTACAGTGTTCAAGACCTTTTGTGGTGACCTCACCGATGGGGTGTCAGCTCTCCATGACCAGCTCTAGGCTGATTTGCATGGAGTGTCAATCTGGGCTCCTTGCCCTCTTGAACTGCAGTTTTAGGATTTTGATTTCTTGAGTGACTTTTTTCACCCGAAGGCACCAAGCAAGTGGCAGACCCCTCCCCTGCTTCTCATGGCAAGAGGAAATAGTTTTTCCAGTCTTCCCTGCACTGGCTGAGTGCAGTGATGGGAAGGAGGGGATGGTGGGAGATGGAGGGCAGGGTGCCTCAGAGCTTGGTGCCCTGTCCAGGGTGCTAGAGTTATGCACGACATTTTGTACCAGGTAGACCAGGAATAAACTAGAACCTTTCCAAGTAAAAATGGGATCTTTTTTGTGTTTGTGTGGTAAAGTACAAGTAACAAAATTTGCCATTTTACCGATTTTTAGAATTTTTAATGTAAAATTTACATACCATAAAATTTAACATTTTAACAATATTTAAATGTACAGTTTGGTAATGTTGAGTATATTTGCCTTGTTTTGCAACCATCACCACCATCCATAGTCAGAACTTTTTCATCTTTACAAACTGAAATTCTGTACCTGTTAAACACTAACTCCCTGTTCCCTGCTCTCCCGCTGGCCCCTGAACAAACACCAGGATGTTTTAAATTGAGAAAATGTTAAAAAGCTGCTTAGTTAACGAGTACCAAGAACACATTGCTATGTTTTTAAACCTAGTTGAAAATGCCTTGTTTGATTTTATTCATGAAGAATGCTTTGGTTTGAAAGCATGCTTAGTTCAAGAAAGTACTTAAATATTCCCTTTTAAATGTTATTCGCAGGTGACATAAAGGGTCAACATACAGAAACTCTGCTGGCAGGATCCCTGGCCAAAGCCCTTTGCTGTATCCTCAGTGTCTGAATCATTTAGAAGGTGTCTTCTGTAATAAACATATCTGAACTTGTGACATTTCTTAGGACCTTGGGTGCCCATTTATGGGAGGTGTGAGTACTCTGAAGTGGAGGGTAACTTTAAAAAAAAAATAGTTTATATTGGCTTTGAAATTTTTTTTTTTTTTGAGACAGAGTCTCACTCTGTTACCCAAGTTGGAGTGCAGTGGCACAATGTCGGCTGACTGCTACCTTCGCCTCCTGGATTCAAGCAATTCTCTTGCCTCAGCCTTCTGAGTAGCTGAGACAGGTGCCTGCCACCATGCCCAGCCAATTTTTTTTGTATTTTTGTAGAGATGTAGTTTCACCACGTTAGCCAGGCTGGTCTCGAATTGCTGACGTCAAGTGATTCGCCCACCTCGGCCTCCCAAAGTGCTGGGATTACAGGTGTGAGCCACCATGCGGAGCCAGCTTTGAAATGTTTTTTAAGACAAGTGGTAAAAACTGGAAGTGGGAAGAGTGAGAAAACTCCGGCTTCTCCATTGGTCTTTCTGCCTGCAGGGAGCGCTGCTTCAGGCTGCTTTTCTTGTTTCTTACTTTGATAAATTAGAACTTTTAAAACATTTTCATCTTCTTGACTTGGGAACAGTGTTTGATTTTTAAAAGCTGCTTAGGAGCCCTGAAGCTTAGTAAATGAGTGGCCACTTCTCCATTGGTGAACAGGTTGTTTTCCACATAGCATAGGGCAATACCTTTCCATTTTATCTGTGCGACGTTTTCTCAGTCTTAACAGCATTAATTTTGGGGGGAGGGGCAGTATTGAGTGATTCCTTTGTCCTAGAGTTTGATGTGGGTTGCCTGGACATCTTTGTGAATCAATATTTGTCCCAGGACTCAAATTTGTGACACGGTAGATAATAATAGGATAGTCAAGTGTTGGTAATTTTAATTTTCTGAGACAAAGATTCTATTTTGGTCAGATTAGAAAGCCCAGTTGACTGCAGAGTTAGTAACTGAAACCCTCAGTCGCTCTCATGTTGGTAAGTGGAGCGTTTCCTTTCTTAGCTAGGTAGATGCTGGGTTTATTTAAAATTGGAGGTTATTTTTCTTTTTACTATAAATATGTATGAAGTAAAATAATATTTTTGTATTCCTTAATGTTAAAAAATTAAGACATTCATAGAATGAACAAGGAAATTAAAGGTAAGAGCCTGCATTTTTCTATGAGAACCATAATCCTACTTATTTTACTAGTATGTCTTTGCTGGACTGTTTAAAAATGGATTAGGAAACCATATATGGTTAGTAAGGTTTAGTTAAATTTTATTCTGCTTTTTTCTCTTTATAGATAATCAGGAAATGAAATCAAGGATATTGGTAAGATTTTTAAAAAATCATTACTTTGTTTATATGACAACTATAGACAATTAGAAAACACAGTGGGAGACCAGGCGAGGTGGCTCATGCCTGTAATCCCAGCAGTTTGGGAGGTAGAGGCAGACGGATCACTGAGGTCAGGAGTTAGAGACCAGCCTGGCTAACATGATGAAACCTCATCTCTACTCAAAATACAAAATTAGCTGTGTGTGGTGGTGCATGCCTGTAATCCCAGCTACTCCGGAGGCTGAGGCAGGAGAATAGCTTGAACCTAGGAGGCGGAGGAAGTGCTAGAATAAAATAATCTTGGTAATTTGGGAAGGTGAGTGCCTTGCTAAGCACAATGTGAAACTCAAAGCTTAAAATCTTGAAAATATAAAACTCCCAAAGCAAGGATGAAGGAAAAAGTTTTAGGAAAAGTATTTCCAGCAGAGCTACCTGACAGAAAATTAATCCAATATTTCCAAAATAAAAAGCAGCTCTTATAAATTAATTGTTAAAAGTCAAGCTTTAGAAAAGCAGGTAGAAAACAAGCAGTCTGCAAAAGAAGAAATGCAAAAGGTCAGTTTGGCATTTGACAGTATGTTCAGTCTTACTAGTAAGCAAAAACATGTCAAATAATGAGATTTTCATTGTTACTCAGCACAAATGAAAAAGCTGGCAGTTCCCAAGGTTGATGGTGAAGTTGGGGATGATTATTCTCATGCATTGCTGATGGGAGGATAAATTGGTAAAAATTTTTCTGGAGTGCATTTTGGTAATCTGTATCAACATTAAATGTTCATATACTTTAGTAATCAATCACTGCTTATTTTCTGGAAGTATTAGAGACTTGTGCAGAGGGTATATGAGGGTGTCATCAGAGCATTGTTTAAAATGGAGAATTGGAAACTGCTTAAAGCAAATAGTGGATATTTATGAAGTCAGCAAGAAGCATAGTATATATTCTAATTCATCAACATTAAAATAGTTGTTCCCACATATATTGTGGACTGAAAAAGCAGGTTGCAGAATTCTAGGTAATCATCCTGACACCTGTGTGTGTATTTTGAGTGTGTGCATTTTGGGTATGTGTATCTTGGATGTATGTGTGTTTTGGGTGTGTTTGTGTGTTTTGGGTGTGTGTATTTTGGGTTTGTGTTTTATGCGTGTATTTGGGGTGGGTATATTTTGTGGGGTATGTATTTTGGGGTGTGTGTATTTTAGATGTGTGTGTGGGATGTGTTTTTGTGGGGGTATGTGTGTTTTGGGTATATGTGTATTTGTGTGTGTATGTATTTTGGATGTGTATATTTTGGGGGGTGTGCTTATTTTGGGATGTATGTACTTTTTCGGTGTGTATATTTTAGGGTGTATTTTGGGTGTGTGTGCCTGTATTTTGGGTATGTGCATGTGTGTGTTTTGGGTGTATGTGTATGTATTTAGGGTGTGTGTATTTTGGGTGTGGGTGTGTTTTGGGTGTATGTGCACGAGTGTATTTTGGGCTTGTGTGTATTTTGGGTGTGTATGTGTTTTGGGTGTATGCATGTGTGTGTTTTTGGGGTGTGTGTGTTTTGAGTGTGCATGTGTATATTTTGAGTATTTGGGGGTGTGTGTGTTTGGGGTGTATTTTGAGTGTGTGTGTTTTGGGTGTGTGTATATTTTGAGTGTGTATTTTGGGGGGTTTGTGTTTTGGGTGTATGTGCATGTGTGTGTATTTCGTGTGTGTGTTTTCGGTGTGCATGTGTATATTTTGTGTGTGCATATGTGTATTTTGGTCATATGTACGTGTGTGTGTGTGTGTGTGTGTGTGTGTGTGTGTGTGTGTGTGTGTGTATATACCTACCTACATAGGTGCTCTCAAGAATGAGTTCATCAAACCCTTACGTGGACTGTCGCTGGGTGGTAGGATTTGGGGGGGAAATGTTACTCTTATCTTTATCCTTTAGGTATCATTTAATAATGATAAATGGAAGACAGACTGGAATAATCTTGGTTGTGGTTCACAGTATATTGTGTGACACTGGTGTGAGAGAACTGGGATATGCCTGAGCAGAATTAACATGGCTGTGATTTTTAGGTGATTAAGGCTGCAGAAGACAGTGCGTTGCAGTATATGAACTTCATGAATGTCATCTTCGCAGCACAGAAACAGGTGAACCGAGAGCCTACCTTTTAAAGTATTTGTTTCATAAAGAAGGAGTCAGTTTCATTTTTTGAATGCTCTACTCTGAGATATTCTGATTAAATAGCCTTATGAATGGGCTAGGAATCCAGAATCTGTATTGTGTTATAGTCTTTTCTCTATTTTGGGTCCTGGA
Source organism: Ateles fusciceps (assembly GCA_036589455.1). Taxonomy (NCBI): domain Eukaryota; kingdom Metazoa; phylum Chordata; class Mammalia; order Primates; family Atelidae; genus Ateles; species Ateles fusciceps. The sequence goes on along the minus strand of JAZHEH010002317.1, from coordinate 3,263,217 downwards.
CCACTTGAGAATCTGATGCATTCCCAAAACAAGGTGCACTCAACCACGGTTTTGCATAGAGTTTATGGTATTCAGGTCACCCCGTTAGCCCATCCTTGGACCCCATGCCAAGAATCCCTGGTTTGACAGTTTGCTGTATAAACCTTGCCTCAATTTCTTTATCATTTTGCTGTGGTGAGGTCTATAAAGATTCAGTATTTTTACTTTGCAAAGAGCTGACACGTTCAGATGAAGTATAATACATTTTCTTCTTTGATATATTTATAAAGAAAGAAAACCTTAAAACTTTAATTTTCATGTGAAATGCTGCCGTAGACTTGCATAATGTTCTCTATTGTGGAGTGGCAGCATGATGTAGAGAAAAAAGCATGAATTTTGGAGATAGGCTGAGTGGGGGTGACAGCTTTGCCACCTGTTGGCTCTGTGACCACAGCCCAGCCATGTCCTGGGTGCTTCAGCTGCCAAATGCAAATGAAATATCTGCCATGCAGAGTCGTGATGCGTATTGAGCGAGCCATTTGAAGCATAGAGTATGGCGTGTAGTAGGTTCTCAGTATAGGGTAGTCATTATTGTTATTATTCCTGTAATATTTTCAAAATGTTTCTTTCAGAATATTTTGATTGATGCCTGTGTTTTAGACTCCGATTCAGGGCTCCTCCAACAGGTATGTTTTAAAACCATGCTTTGTGTGGCTGGTTATGAAGAGTAGTGATTTTTATATTGATTACAATTCAAAATGAAAATGCTTTGGGTATATTGAGTTAAATAAAACATGTTATTGAACCTAATTTTTTTTTTGAGGCAGAGTCTTGCTCTGTCACCCAGGCTGGAGTGCAGTCACATGGTCTCGGCTCACCACAACCTCTGCCTCCTGGGTTCAAGTGTTCTCCTGCCTCAGCCTCCCGAGTAGCTGGGATTATAGGCGCCCACCCCTGCACCCGGCTACTTTTTGTATTTTTAGTAGACACAGGGTTTCACCATGTTGGCCAGGCTGGTCTCGAACTCCTGACCTCATGATCTGCCCACCTTGGCCTCCCAAAGTGCTGGGATTACAGGCATGAGCCACCATGCCCGGCCTGAACCTAATTTTATGTATTTATTTCCCCCTTTCTTATGGAGCTACTAGAAAATTTTAAATTACATATTGCTTGCATTATATTTCTGTTGGACGGCACTATCAGATGTTGCTTTTTTTTTTTTTTTTTTTTCCTTTGAGACAGAGTCTCGCTTTGTCACCCAGGCTAGAGTGCAGTGGCGGGATCTGGGCTCACTGCAACCTCTCCCTCCTGGGTTCAAGCAATTTTCTGCCTCAGCTTCCTGAGTAGCTGGGATTACAGGTGCCTGCCACCACACCCAGCTAATTTTTGTATTTTTAGTAGAGACGAGGTGTCACCATCTTGGCCAGGCTGCTGTTGAACTCCTGACCTCGTGATTCACCCGCCTCGGCCTCCCAAAGTGCTGGGATTACAGGCGTGAGCCACTGTGCTACCTGCTGAGGTCCTGGGAACCTTTTGCCCTGCGTCTTTCACACTCTCCCTCTCCCGTCCGGCCCCACCTGCCTCCTCGCTACTGCCTGAAACAGGCCTGCTTCAGCCAGAGGGTCACTGCGCTAGATGTTGTCTCTGCTCGCAAAGCCAGATGTTGCTTTTTAATGAAAAAGACAAAAACTGAATTTTACTTTAACTTGAAAGGGAAACAAAACCCTAACCCTAAAGTAAGTCTGAAGAAATTACCAAGCTTATGTTAGATGTTTTTTGGCCACAAATGTTGTTTCCTAAAGGATCAGTTACAAGCACAAAACTGTGACAAACCCTGAATTTAGGTTACTGCTGCAGATGAAGGATGAGGAGAGCAAGGTCCAGTTGGAAATTCATAGGCTTCAAAGGTTCTGAGATTGTGCTGTTTCTTCAGCTCATTGTAGGTATATGATGTTTATTTTATCATTTAAACCATACTCGGCCAAGCGCGGGGTCTCGCACCTGTAATCCCAGCACTTTGGGAGACTGAGGAGGGCAAATCACCTGAGGTCAGGAGTTTGAGACCAGCCTGACCAACCTGAAGAAACCCATCTCTACTAAAAACAGAAAAATTAGCCAAGTGTGGTGGCACATGCCTGTAATCCCAGCTACTCGGGAGGCTGAGGCAGGAGAATCACTTGAATCACCTGGGAGATGGAAGTTGTAGTGAGCCAAGATCGTGCCATTACGCTCCAGCCTGGGCGACAGGAGCGAAACTTCATCTCAAAAAAAAAACCACACACACCATATTTACACATTATGTATATAGATTCTTATATGTATTATGTTTCAGTAGTAAAAATTCAAAAAGTTTGAATTCATGTGTTAGCAGCACATTTCAGTCTACACATTATGTGTAACTCCAAGACGATCTTGCCTCTGCCATGACTTCAAATGCCATCTCTACCTCCTCGGCCCTCACATTCATTCTCTAGTCCAGTCCCAGACTCTCCTGAGTTCCAGACTTGCAGAATCAGCCATGTACGTAGTACCTCCGCATGGACATCTGGCAGGCATCTTCAACGTCATGTGTCCGAAGCAGAGAGCTCTTGGTCTGTCCTCTCGGCCTCTTCCTGCCCCATCTCCCTAAGTGGCAATGTAGCTCCCTCAGCAGTTCAAGCAAAAACTCAACTCTTCCTGTCTCTTCTCTTCCCTCCTTTCATATCCATGAGCAAATCCTGTTGATTCTGTCTTTAAAATATATCCTGGCTGAGCTCAGTGGCTCATGCCTATAATCTAACAGCAAAAACCGCAATTACTTTTGCACCAACCTAATATAAATTAGAACATGGTGCTCACTTGCTTGAAACCCTCCCATGGCCTGTCATCACATGTCAACTAAAACCCAGGGTCAGGGCCTGCCAGGGCCTTTCAGATGCTACCTGCTGAGGCTCATGGGAACCTTTTGCCCACATCTTTCACACTCTCCCTCTCCCATCTGGCCCCACCCGCCTCCTTGCTACTGCTTGAAACAGGCCTGCTTCGGCCAGAGGGTCCCCTGCTTTAGCTGTTCTTTCTGCTCGCAAGCTCTTCCCTCAGGTGTTCGCATGGCCTACTCCCTGCCTGCCTTCAGGTCTCTACTTCTATGCCACCTCCTCAGAGAAGCCTTCCCTGACCACCAGTGTCACTGTTACTCCCTCTCCCCTTACCCTGATTTATTTTTCTTCATAGAAGTGGTCATAACCTATAACATTATTTTTGCATTTACTTAACTGATTTACTCTCTGTCTTCTCCACTAGAACGTTAACTTCACGAGGATGGACACTGTTTACTGCTGTAACCCCGCACAGTGCTCTAAAATAGTTGTTAAATGTGTAAATGAATCTAATAGACCAACTCAACCAGGACTGTACTATCAGAGGACCCTCAATGTCCTAGAATCAGAGCTAGAAAACCCGAAGCCAAGATCCAAGTGTAAAACCCTAACCCAGGGCCAAGGTTGCCCCCCTGCACTCCAGCCTGGGTAACAGAGCTAGACTCTGTCTCAAAAAACAAAAACAAAAACAAAAACAAAAACAAAAATTAGCCAGATGTGGTGGTGACACATGACTGTAATCCCTGCTACTCGGGAGGCTGAGCAGGGAGAAACACTTGAACCCAAGAGGCAGAGGTTGCAATGAGCTGAGATCACAGCACTGCACTCCAGCCTGGGTGACAGAGTGAGACTCCATGTCAAAAAAAAAGAAAAAAAAAAAGAAAATAATGAGCATGTGACCCAGCAATTAATTTCCTAGGTGTAATTGGAGTTATACTCCTATTATAAACTCAAGAGAAATGAAAACATAAACATGGGTCCACAGAAAAATTTGTATGTGAATACGTGAATATTCATAGCTACGTTATTCATAATGGCCCCAAAGTGAAAACAAGCCAAGTGTCCATCCACTGACGAATGGATAGACAAATGGTGCCATATCCATACAATGGAATAGTATTTGTTATTACAAGGAATGAAATGCTGATACATCCTACAGCATGGACAGACCTTGAAAACGTTGTGCTTAGTAAAAGGAGCGACTCACAAAAGGCCATATTTTGCATGATTTCATTTATATGAAACGTCACAAATGGGTATATCCATAGAGATAGAAAGCAGAGGCCAGGCACAGTGGCTCACGCTAGTAATCCCAGCACTTTGGGAGGCTGAGGTGATCGGATCATGAGGTCAGGAGTTTGAGACCAGCCTGGCCAACATAGTGAAACCTCATCTCTACTAAAAATACAAAAATTAGCTGGGCATGGTGGCAGGCACCTGTAATCCCAGCTACTCGGGAGACTGAGGCAGAAGAATCACTAGAACCCGGAAGGGGAAGGTTGCAGCGAGCCAAGATCACGCCACTGCACTCCAGCCTGGGTGACAGAGCGGACTCTGTCAAAATAATAATAATAATTTGCATATCCCCCCTCTGGTTTCGTCGACCTAAAGCATTGCTGGTGAGAATCCCACTCCTGTGGAAAGCCTATGTGTGAGTTTGGCAGCAAGCTGTCTGTGTCTTACAGGCTTGTGACATCACAGGAGGACTGTACCTGAAGGTGCCCCAGATGCCGTCCCTTCTGCAGTACTTGCTGGTAAGGAAACAGCGGCAACCCTGATGCCTGGAGGGAAGGACGACCTCCGTGTGCTGGGAAAGGACTGGAAGCAAGATGGCTGGTGCTAGTATTCGGAAGAAAGGAATAAATGTGGGCCTTGGAATTTCAAGGCCTAGAAGGGTGGGCTTCAGGTTATTTTTTCTCCATGTTTTAAATAAAACTTCCTTTTGTTTGTTTATTTTACAGTGGGTGTTTCTTCCCCGATCAAGATCAGAGATCTCAGTTAATCCTGCCACCCCCCAGTTCATGTTGACTACAGGGCTGCCTGCTTCTGCCATCGGACTCTCATTGAAATCGGTTACGTCTGTCTGTGTGTTTGTCAAGTAAGTTCATGTACCTAGTTTTTCTTTTTTTTCTGTGTTGGGGGGGCAGGAAAACAGTTTCGCAGCTGTGTTGTTTTTCAGCCACCCTATTGTTTCTTTTTTTTTTTCAATTTACAGTATTCTGCAATTTCAGCCCCATTTGTACCACCTGCGAGTAAGTACCTTTGAGATTGTGTGGGTGGCTCATACTTCACAGCTCTAGAACATTAAAAAATGTTTTCCTCTCTGTAATTTCAGGACAGCCTTTAAGATTTCTCTGCCTCCCGTTCTGAAAGCCAAGAAAAAGAAGCTGAAAGTGTCTGCCTGAGGATCAACTATTTTCTTTGTCTGTTAGCGCTGTTAATAGAAATCATATAGCAGAATCTTTGTCAGGAAGACTGAAAAAAATAAAGATAGGTATAGGATGATTTTTAATGTAGTGACCTTCTTACAGAAAATATTTCCCAAACATCCTTCTCATCCTGTGCTTCTGGAGAACTGATTTGTTTTAGGGAGTCATTCTATGCAGTATATCCTAAAATATTCTATGACTCGTTTCTGTCCAGAAAGGGGCAAGAAAGCATATGTTTGTGGCTTTTATTTTTTTAATGAAATGATCATTCGTTAAAGTCAGCTTGTCATTACCCATCATAGGCTTTCTAACCTACTACCTGAATCCAGGTCCTCATGGTGAAATTGGTGGCATGCGAAATTTTTGTTTGTGGAGTAATGGCACCAATCAACATAGAGCATCTTATGTGAATCAACAGTTAACTTCAATAGTCATGTAAATAAAATTCTTTTTTTTTTTTTTAAAGACAGGGTTTCACCATGTTGGCCAGGCTGGTCTTGAACTCCTGACCTCAGGGGATCCGCCCGCCTCGGCCTCCCAAAGTGCTGAGATTCCAGGCGTGAGCCACCGTGCCCGGCCATAAAATTCTTCCTGTCAAAATTGAGACAGATATTAGCCTCAGATATTTATTTGGAAATATTTACTTTTTTGTCTGATATCAGTACATATTTGGACAAAGTCATCTACGTAATAGTTTGTCACCAAATAACTACAAAATCTCATTTTAAATGAGTAAGGAGAACATGTGCAGAAGCAAATTTTCTTCAAAAACAGTTGTGGGAAGAGCTTATTTGTGAAAGCTAATGACTGGTTCTGAGGGAGAATTTTCTGGGGAAAATGGGCTCTCTGTTAAGTATGGTTTTCAGATAGAATTCTTTCCTTTTTTAATGGGGGGGGGGGAATCCACATTAATATTGAAACTGCATCTGTAATCCCAGCACTTTGGGAGGCCGGGGTGGGAGGATTGCTTGAGCCCAGGAGTTCAAGAGCAGCCTGGGCAACAGAGTGAGACCCTATCTCTGCTAAAAATTTAGACTGAACACCGAAAATGTTTATGAGTTCAAAAGCAAAAGTACTTGTAATTTGAACAACAAAAAATGTATTTTTCTATCTAATCTTGAAATTATTAAAAGTCCTTTTAGCTTCTAGCACATATTTGTACAAAGAGTTTGGGGAATAGTGGCTGGTTTGGTTTGTTTTCTTTAAATGTGTACTGATGGCCAGGTGCAGTGGCTCACACCTGTAATCCCACCACTTTGGGAGGCTGAGGTGGGTGGATCACCTGAGGTCAGGAGTTCGAGAACAGCCTGGCCAACATGGTGAAACCCTGTGTCTACTAAAAATACAAAAAATAGCTGGGCATGATGGCAGATGCCTGTAATCCTAGCTACTGGGGAGGCTGAGGCAGGGAACTCACTTGAACCCGAGAGGCGGAGGTCACAGTGAGCCAAGATTACGCAAGTTGCACTCCAGCCTGAGCAACAAGAGTGAAACTGCGTCTCAAAAAAAAAAAAAAAAAGTGTACTGACAAAACCCATTGTATACAAAACTTTGTATGTAAATAAGATTTTAATTTTCTCTTTATACAAGCTGTCTTATTAAAATAATTTGATGTTTACTTAGATAATTTCAGGTAGATTTTATATTCTGGATTTGTGCTTTTAACAAATATACAAAGACTGGTGATCACTTTGCAAATATTTATTTGTTAATCCTTGAGTTTGAGAACCTGTCTTTTAAAAATAACACTTAATATTTCCTATACTAATTGAGTGTAATGGAAATCAGGATTTTAAGTCTAGGAAATAAAGAGATATACTAAAAGAGATATACTTTCAAACAAGCTAGCAAGGCTTTTATTATTACTTTTTCATTTGAAATGTCATATATTTGCTTAGTTCTGTTTAACTTGTTTTTAACTGTTGAACTTATGAGTTATTTTATATAAATTTTTATAAAATAATTTAATTTTCATATTTGGTTGAATTGTTTCCTTTCGTTCATTGTTTATCTCATGCTCATCCAACTCTTCTTCAAATGTGTACTTTTAAACTGCATTTGGTTAAATGCCAGACGATTTTGTATTCAACTCTGAAGAACTTTAATTTCAAATCTTGGTCTGCGTCAGTGGCTCACGCCTGTAATCCCAACACTTTGGGAGGCTGAGGCAGGAGGATCATTTGAGCCCAGGAATTGGAGACCAGCCTGGGCAGCATGGCAAAACCCCGTCTTACACAAAAAAATATAAAAATTAACCAGGTGTGGGGGTGCATGCCTGTAGTCTCAGCTACTCCAGAGGCTGAGGTAGGAGGATCACTTGAGCCCAAGAGGCACAGGTTACAATGAGCCATGATCACACCACTGAACTTCAGCCTGGCTGACAGAGTGAGACCCTGTCTCTAAATAAGTAAATAAATAGTACTGATTTTTATATGTTGATTTTGTATCCTGACACTTTACTAAATTTGTCAATTCTAATAATTTTTTGGTGGCATCTTTAGGTTTTTTAGATACAAGATCGTATCTGCAAACGGATAATTTTGCTTTTTCCCTTTTAAATTCGAGTACCTTTTATTTCTTTCTCGTGACTCATTGCTCTAGCTAAGATTTCAGTACCACGTTGAATACCAGTGGCCAAAGTGGGCGTCTTTGTTGTGTTCCAGATGCTAGAGGAAAAGCTTTCAGTCTTTTCCCCTGTTCCCTATGATAGTAGCTGTGGCTCTGTTATATGTGTCTTTTTTTTGCGTTGAAGTATGTTCCTTCTATACCCAGTTTTTTGAGGATTTTTTATCATGACAGGATGTCGAATTTTATCAAATGCTTTTTCAGCATCCATTGAAATGATCAGATGGCTTTTGTCCTTCCTTCTGTTGGCACAATGTATAACATTGATTGATTTGCCTACGTGGAACCATCCTTGTATCCCTGGGATGAATCCTAATGGATCATGATGAATTATCTTTTTCTTTCTTTCTTTCTTTTTTTTTTTTTTTGAGATGGAGTTTCTCTCTTGTCGCCCAGGCTGGAGTGCAATGGCATGATCTCAGCTCACTACAACCTCTGCCTCCCAGGTGCAAGCGATCTTCCTGCTTCAGCCTCCGGAGTAGCTAGGATTACAGGTGCCCACCACCATGCCCAGCTAATTTTTTTGTGTGTTTAGTATAGACAGGTTTTCACCATGTTGGCCAGGCTGGTCTCCAACTCCTGACCTCAGATGATCCACCTATCTCGGCCTCCCAAAGTGCTAGGATTACAGGTGTGAGCCACCGTATTATTTCTTTTCTAATATTAACTTTGGGTTTGATTTGCTCTTACTTTTCTAGTTCTTTTTTTTTTTTTAATTTTATTTCTTTATTGCATTTTAGGTTTTGGGGTACGTGTGAAGTACATGCAAGACTGTTGCATAGGTACACACATGGCAGTGTGATTTGCTGCCTTCCTCCCCATCACCTATATCTGGTATTTCTCATTTCTGGTTCTTTAAGAAGTATCATTAGGGGCTGGGCACGGTGGCTCACGCCTGTAATCCCAGCACTTTGGGAGGCCGAGGCGGGCAGATCACGAGGTCAAGAGATCGAGACCATCCTGGCCAACATGGTGAAACCCTGTCTCTACCAAAAATACAAAAAAAAATTAGCCAGGCATGGTGGTGCGTGCCTGTAGTCCCAGCTACTAGGGAGGCTGAGGCAGGAGAATTGCTTAAAACCAGAAAACAGAAGTTGCAATGAGATGGGATTTCGCCACTGCACTCCAGCCTGGCAATAGAGCGGGACTCTGTCTCAAAAAAAATAAAAAATAAAAATTATGGCTGGGCACGGTGGCTCACGCCTGTAATCCCAGCACTTTGGGAGGCTCAGGTGGGTGGATCACCAGGTCAGGAGTTTAAGACCAGCCTGACCAACATGGTGAAACCTCTCTCGACTAAAAATACAAAAAATTACCTGGGCGTGGTGGCACATGCCTGTAATCCCAGCTACTCAGGAGACTGAGGCAGGAGAATTGCCTGAACCTGGGAGGCAGAGGTTGCAGTGAGCCAAGATCGTGCCACTGCACTCCAACCTGGGCGACAGAGTGAGGCTCCATCTCAAAAAAAAAAAAAAAAAAAAAAAAAAAAAAATTAAAGATTTATCGTTAGGTTGTTTATTTGAAGTTTTCCTACTTTTTTTAATGAAGGTACTTATTGCTATAAGATCTCCTTAGTACTGCTTTTGCTAAATTCTATAGGTTTTGGTATGTTTTTCCATTTTCATGTGTTTCAAGGAGTTTTTTAAATTTCCCTCTTAATTTCTTCATTGACCTGCTGGTCATTCAGGAGCATACTGTTAATTTCCTTTTTTTTTTTTTTTTTTTTTGAGACAGAGTTTCGCTCTGTCACCAGGCACCAGGCTGGAGTGCAGTGGTGCGATCTTGGCTCACTGCAGCCTCCGCCTCCTGGGTTCAAGCAATTCTCCTGCCTCAGCCTCCTGAAGTAGCTGGGACTACAGGCACATACCACCACGCCCAGCTAATTTTTGTATTTTAGTAGAGGTGAGGTTTCACCATATTAGCCAGACTGGTCTCAAACTCCTGACCTTGTGATCTGCCCGCCTCGGCCTCCCAAAGTGCTGGGATTACAGGTGTGAGCCACTGCGCCTGGCCAATTTCCATGTGTTTGTGTACATTCCAAAGTTCCTCTTGTTATTGATTTCTGGTTTTATTCCATTGTGATCAGAGAAGATACTTGATCTGGGTCTGGGCATGGTGGCTCATGCCTGTAATCCTAGCACTTTGGGAGGCCAAGGCAGGAGGATCACCTGAGGTCAGGAGTTTGAGACCAGCCTGGCCAATATGGTGAAACCCCGTCTCTACTAAAAATACAAAAATTAGGCAGGTCTTGTGGCCCATGCCTGTAATCCCAGCTACTCGGGAGGCTGAGGCAGGAGAATTGCTTGAACCTGGGAGGTGGAGGCTGCAGTGAGCCAAGATCATGCCTCTGCACTCCAGCCTGGGTGACAAGAGTGAGACTCTATCCAAAAAAAAAAAGATGCTTGACCTGATTTTTATTTTTTGTAAAAACTTGTTTTATGACCTAACGTATGATCTATCCTTGACAATGATCCATATGCTTAGAAGAATGTGTATTCTGGGGAGGGTGGGTGTAAAAAAAAAAAAAAAAAAAAAGAATGTGTATTCTGTAGCCGTTAGATGAAGTGTTTCATAAATATCTATTAGATCCATTTGGTCTATGGTGCAAATTAGGTCTGGTATTTCCTTGTCGATTTTCTCTCTGGATAATCTGTCCAATGCTGAAAGTGTGGGGTTGAAATGTCCAACTGTTACTGTACTGGGGTCTGTCTCTTTCTTTAGCCCTAATAATATTTGCTTTATGTATCTGAGTGCTTCAGTGTTGAGTGCATATATATTTATAACAGTTATATTTTCTTGCTGAATTGGTCCCTTTATCATTATATAATGACTTTCTTTGCCTCTTTTTCTTTTTTTTTTTTTTGAGACTGAGTTTTGCTCTTGTTGCCCAGGCTGGAGTGCAATGGCATGATCTTGGCTCACCACAACCTCCGCCTCCCGGGTTCAAGCAATTCTCCTGCCTCAGCCTCCCAAGTAGCTGGCATTACAGGCATGTGCCACCACGCCTGGCTAATTTTGTATTTTTAGTAGAGACGGGGTTTCTCCATGTTGGTCAGGCTGATCTCGAACGCCTGACCTCAGATGATCCACCCGCCTCAGCCTCGGCCTCCCAAAGTGCTGGGATTACAGGCGTGAAACACCATGCGGCCTTCTGTGCCTCTTTTTATAGTGTTTCTTGTAATCATTTTATTCTTTTTATTTATTTATTTTTTTTGAGACAGAGTCTTGCTTTTTTGCCCAGGCTGGAGTGCAGTGGCCTGATCTCGGCTCACTGCAACCTCTGCCTCCTGGGTTCAAGTGATTCTCTCGCCTCAGCCTCCTGAGAAGCTGGGATTACAGGCATATGCCACCATACCTGGCTAGTTTTTGTAGAGGTGGGGTTTCTCCATGGTAGCCAGACTGGTCTTAAACTCCTGACCTCAGGTGATCCACTCACCTTGGCCTCCCAAAGTGCTGGGATTACAGGTGTGAGCCACCACGTCTGGCCTCCTTTTTTTCTTTTTCTGTGGAGATGGCATCTTGCTATATATTGTCCTGGCTGGTCTTGAACTCCTGTGCTAAAGCAACTCCTGGCCTCCTCTTGCCTCTGCCTCCCAAAGTGTTGGGATTACAGGTGTAAGCTACTGCACCCAGTCTTGAAATCTATTTTATCTGATATAAGTATAGCTACTTTTGCCCTTTTTTGGTTTTCATTAGAACATCTTTTCCATCCCTTTATTTATTTATTTATTGAGACAGAATCTCACTCTGTCACCCAACCTGGAGTGCAGTGGTGCAATCTCAGCTCACTGTAACCTCTGCCTCCTGGGTTCAAGCAATTCTGCTGCCTCAGCCTCCTGAGTAGATGGGACTACAGGTGTGGGCCACCATGCCTGGCTGATTTTTGCATTTTTAGTAGAGATGGGATTTCACCATATTGGCCGGGCTGGTGTTGAACTCCTGATCTCATGATCCACCTGTCTCGGCCTCCCAAAGTGCTGGGATTACAGGCGTGAGCCACCGTGCCTGGCTGTCCAGCTAATTTTTGTATTTTTTGGTAGAGATGGGTTTCTCTGTGTTGCCCAGGCTGGTCTTGAACTCCTGGCCTCAAGTGCTCTGCCTGCCTTGGCCTCCCAAAGTGCAGAGATTACAGGAATGAGCCACCAAGCCCGGCTCAGTAACGTTTTCTTTTGGGAGGATTTATCTCCCAATCTTTACTGCTTGGCCATGCCAACTTAACCTGCAGATTAATTTCCCCCAAAGACAGAGGGGGAATAACAGAAATATTTAAGTGTTTGACAGCTTTCCTCTTAGTGATGTTCTCCTAGGCTTTATTCCAAGATATCAAGGAGGTAAATATTTTGCAGCCTTCCAGAGAGGAGCTGAGGTACAGGGGAAAATTTCATGCTCATGTTAGAACTGCAGTGACCCACAATATTTCAAGGAATGTAAGAAAAAGATAATGCCCAGTGTCAGGCTCTTATAAAGCCTCAACTTTCAGAATCCTTCCACAATGTTAGATTTGCTGATCTAACATTCAGTTATATATGAATATATATGTATACATATATATGTATATTCAGTTATATATGAATATAATAATATTCAGTTATATATGAGTATATAACTGAACATTAAGAGAATAATGGGGCCAGGTGTGGTGGTCCATATCTGTAATTCCAGCACTTTTGGAGGCCAAGGCAGGAGGATCACTTGAGTTGAGGAGTTTGAGACCAGACTGGGCAACATGGCGAAACCCCGTCTCTACAAAAAAATACAAAAATTAGCTGGACGTGGTGGTGTAGTCCCAGCTACTTGGGAGGCTGAGGTGAGAGGATCACCTGAGCCCGAAAGCTTGAGGACGTAATGAGCTATGATTGTGCCACTGCACCACTCCAGTCTGGGTGACAGAATGAGACCCTGTCTCAAAAAAAAAAAAAAAAAAAAAAAAAAAGTAATAATGGCAAACATTTATTTGGCATTTACTGTCAGTGAGCCACCGTGCTGAACGCCATAATGTTTGTCCCAGCTAAAGGACACACTACCCCTCTGGTAGCTAACAAGTAAGTGATCATGAACTAAGTGCTTACTATTTGCCATGCACTGCTTTAACCTCATTAGATATGTTACCTCATTTCATCCTCACACAATCCCCAGGGAAGGATTATTATCATGCCTTTTTTATAGATGAGGAAGCTGAAGCTGAAGAGGTTGACTTGCCCAAGGTCACTTAACAGCTGAGAATATCTGTGGAGGGAAGGTGAAATCCCCACACCAGGCAGCCTGACCTCAGGGCCTGTACTCTCAGTCCCCAAGCTGTGACAATGCTCGAAATGTTTTGAGGCGATTGATAGAAGAAAAACAGTTTTTTTCCAGACAGAAGTTTGATTCTTTCACATCTGTCCCTATTGCTGGGCAAAGCCTTTTGTGTCTTCTGTAATTGGCTCTGCTTTCAGAGTGCTGAGAGCTCTGTGCGGGGGAGAAAATCCTTCAAAAATAGGAGAATGACAAGAAAAACAATAATGATAATAATAAATGATTAATAATTATAAAATGTAAATTTTATACAATTATAAAATATAAGTATAAAATGTATTAAATATGCATATATATTTATATAAAAGATATTTATTTTATAAGATAAAATATAAATACATATTTTATATATATATTTTTTGATACGGAGTCTGGCTCTGTCACCTAGGCTGGAGGGCAATGGTGGATCTTGACTCGCTGCCACCTCCGCCTCCCGGGTTCAAGCAATTCTCCTGCCTCAGCCTCCTGAGTAGCTGGGATTACAGGCACGTGCCACCACCCCTGACTAATTTTTATATTTTTAGTAGAGACGGGGTTTCACCACGTTGGTCAGGCTGGTCTCGAATGCCTGACCTCGTGATCCACCCAGCCTTCCAAAGTGCTGAGATTACAGGCGTGAGCCACTGCGTCTGGCCTGTATACGTTTTATATATCCCAAGTATGTATATTTGATATATATATGAAATACAGTGTATTTTATAAAAATATAAAACATAAAAAATACATAGTATGTGATAGTAATGAGAATAATAATAAAAACAACGCTGCAGCCCCATCCTCTTTTTGTCCCCACCCCCTAAAAATCCCTATAAAAATCAAGTTTATTAAGGAGGAAATCCCACCATTTTTATTTAGAAGCCAGTGTCTATAGGCTCGCTCTTGCCTGTTGTTGCATTAATTTCATGGTAGGGGAAAACTCGTTTTTGAACTGTACACGCACTCCTGCTTTTTATGACCTTTTATATTTTTATTTTTTTCAACTTTTATTTTAGGCTCAGGAGTCCATGCACTGGTTGCTATATAGGTAAATTGCGAGTCATGGGGGTTGGGTGCACAGACTGTTTTGTCACCCAGGTACTAAGCAGAGCACCCGATAGGTACAGTTTTTCAGCCGTCACTCTCCCCAGCCGTCAAGCTGCTAAAATGCTAGGCCTTGTGGGCGGGGCCGGGGTGCTCCCGCTCTTGCCGCTGGCCCAATCACAGTGCGACGCTCCTCCAGGCCGGTCGCCGATTAGTGGTTGCCATAGCTCCGGGCGTTCGCTTGACAAGATGGCGGCGGCCAGGCGGTAGCTGTCGCGTTTTCGGGTCTGAGTTCTTCCAGGCTTCTAAGCCGGGCACGGTTCTTCTGTGCCAGGCCCGCGAGGCCCAAAGCATGGGCTTCCAGCCGCCGGCTGCTCTTCTTTTGGGGCTTCTCCTTCTGCAGGGCTTCCTGAGGCCGCTGTGGGGGACCTGGGTGTGTAAGGCGCGGCAGGGACCTCGGTGGGCCAGAGCTGAGGGGACTGGGCGTTAAAGGGCCAGACTTGGACTCCCCCCGGGAGCTTCGGGAGTCTGGGCCGCCAAAGCAAGCTGCCACACACACCTTGGGCGATGACTCTTGCACTGCTAACCCCTCCCTGTCCCCTTCCTTCCCCTCCTAGCTTTCATCCCTCCTTTCATCCGAATGTCCGGCCCTGTGGTCAGGGCGTCCCTGGTCGGAGACACCGAGGGTGTGACCGTGTCCCTGGCTGTGCTGCAGGACGAGGCGGGTAAAGTCCAGCCCTTCTTTTGGGAAGGGTGGGGGTTGGACTGGATCCAGGCTTCCCAAGGAGCCTGGCGAGGTGGGATCCTCTGGGGTCCCTGCCTCTGTCCTCTGCAAAGTCGCATGGGAAGAAAAGGATGGGGGTGCTGCTGTAGGCCAAAGAGGACAGATGGACAGGTTCGAAGAAAGCTTGAAATAATAATGTCTGGCATTCATTGAGCTGTCATTGTGTATCATCCCATTTTCCTGGTAAGAACAGTAATATCTTTTCATTCCCTTTGACCAATGAAAAAACAAGTTCAGAGAGGTTGTCAGCATCCCAGTGTCACGCAGCTTATAAAGGGCCCAATCCTAGGCTTGTAATGAGAATCCATCCTAGGCACTCTGCCTCGAGTGCACCCCCCGAGCTGCTGGGCTGTGCTGCCTTGCAAGCTGATCTTCTCTTTCTTAGGAATATTGCCAGTTCCGACTTGTGGAGTGCTGAGCAATGAAACGGAAGACTGGAGTGTGACTGTGACCCCCCGGTGGGGGTAAGGCCAGAAATAAACTTGCTCTGTAGCCTGTGAAGGGCCCCCATCCAGGGTTTCTGCAATGCTTTCTTGATTTGACAAGGCATGGCTTTCTCCATGCTCAGAACAATCATGGAATTGTGGGCTGTTGAATCTGGTAGACACTTACCCAGCCTACAGGTTCCTTATTCTAGGGTTAGGAGTCCTCGGATGCATTTCAGGGGGTCTGTGAACTCTGAAATTGTGTGTAAAGTTCTGTGTGGATGCGCATTTTTCTGATGAGAGGGTTACCAGTTTCCTTCAGATTGTCAAATGGGTGTGTGAGTTTCCTCCAGATTATTGAATGGGTCTGTAACTCAAAAAAGCTTTATGCCAGGTGTCATGGCTCAAGCCTGTACTAATAGCACTTTGGGAGGTTGAGGCTTGAGCCCAGGAGTTCCAGACCAGCCTGTAACATAGTGAGACCCTATCTCTCTCTTTTTCTTTTTTTTTTTTTTTTATAGTGAGACCCCATCTCCACAAAACAAAAACAAAAATAGCCAGGTGTGGTGGCGCACATCTATAGTCTCAGGCACTTGGAGGAGGGTGGGGGAGCTGAGGCAGGAGGATTATTTGAACCCAGGAGTTCAGGACTGCAGAGATCTAAGATCAGACCACTGCACTTCATCCAGCCTGGGCAACAGAACAAGACCCTGTCTCTTATTTATTTGTTTATTTATAGAAACGGGGTTTCGCCATGTTGGCCAGGATGGTCTTGATCTCTTGACCTCGTGATCTGCCTGCCTCCGCCTCCCAAAGTGCTGGGATTACAGGCGTGAGCCACCGCGCCCCGGCGGACCCTGTCTCTAAAAAACAAAAAAAAAAGCTGGCCAGGCACCGTGGCTCACGCCTGTAATCCCAGCACTTTGAGAGGCCGAGGTGTGCAGATCATCTGAGGTCAGGAGTTCAAGACCAACCTGGCCAATATGGTGAAACCCTGTCTTTGCTAAAAATGCAAAAATCAGCTGGGCATGATGATGGGTGCCTGTGATCCCATCTACTTGGGAGGCTGAGGCAGGAGAATCACTTGAACCTGGGAGGCAGAGGTTGCAGTGAGCCAGGATCATACCACTGCACTCCAGCCTGGGTGACAAGAGCGAGACACCATCTCAAAAAAAAAAAACAAAACACTTCATAACACTGATCCTGCCCAACCGTGAGCTGATGTGTAAGTATACTCAAACCTGGAGACATTAAGTATCTTCTACTTAATAAGTGTTTATTGGACACATAGTATATGCAACATCAATTCTGGAGATAAAAGGATGAGAAAGACAAATTTTGCTTGTGCCCCAGGAATGAACATGTACATGACTAAAGTCATTCCGGGATAAACTGAGAATGGTTTTCATTGACTATTTTTGTGTATTTACTTTCCACTGATAGGATGATAAACTAAAAAAGTGTGAGATAAACTGAGTTTATTGATCAGATCTGTGTTTAGCTTTCTCTAAATATCCAAAAGTTGCTTTTTTTGGTTTTGAGACAGCCTCGCTCTGTCGCCCTAGCTAGAGTGCAGTGGCACGTTCTCGGCTCACTGCAACCTCCGCCTCCCAGATTCAAGTGATTCTCCTACCTCAGCCTCCCGAGTAGCTGGGATTACAGGCACCCACCAACCATGCATGGCTAAGTTTTTGTATTTTTAGTAGAGACATTGTTTTGCCATGCTGGGCAGGCTCGTCTTGAACTCCTGACCTCAGGTGATCTGCCTGCCTTGGCCTCCCAAAATGCTGGGATTATAGCCGTGAGCCACCGCACCCAGCCTAAAAGTTGTTTGCTTTTATGTTGAGTAGGAGTCAGGGCTTGCATGTTACCGTAGGTTTATGGGGTGGAACTGAAGATAACTATGTCATCTTTGTATACATTTCCCTTTTATAAAATGAACAGAGGGTGACGTGTGCTTTTATTGTGTTTTCAATTATGTATTTTTATAGACCCTGTTTTGAGTCACTTTAAAGTAAAGCAATCTTGTTTTTCAGAAGGTGTTGGAAGTGACAGTAAGATGGAAGAGAGATCTGGACTGGTGTTTCTCCAATGAGACAGACTCCTTCTCCGAGTCCCCCTGTATCCTCCAGACCCTTCTGGTTTCAGCATCTCGTCATTCATCCTGTTTAGCACACGTGCTCATTCAGGTGGAAATTTATGGCAACTCTTCTCTGACCCATAATGCCTCAGGCAAGTGAAGTCTTTGACTATCAAAACCTGCATGTTGGTCCCAACTACTTGGGAGGAAGAGGTAGGAGGATTGCTTGAGCCCAGGAGGTTGAGGCTGCCATGAGCTGTGATAATGTCACTGTATTCCAGCCTGGGCGGCAGTATGAGACCCTGTCTCAAAAAAAAAAAAAAAAAAAAAAAACCAGGCTGGGCGAGATGGCTCATGCCTGTAATCCCAGCACTTTGGGAGGCCGAGGCGGGCGAATCACGAGGTCAAGAGATCAAGACCATCCTGGTGAAACCCCATCTGTACTAAAATACAAAAATTAGCTGGGTGTGGTGGCCACGTGCCTGTAGTCCCAGCTACTTGGGAGGCTGAGGCTGGAGAATTGCTTGAAGCCCAGGGGCAGAGGTTGCAGTGAGCCGAGATCACGCCACTGCACTCGAGCCTGGTGCCTGGTGAAAGAGTGAGACTCTGTCTCAAACAAACAAACAAACAAACAAAAAACAAAAAAAAACACCAAAAAGAAACATTTGTGTCAAGCTTGCCTGTTTGATTATAAGTGTATGTTATGCAATTTGTAAGGTGTGCTTAACTCCACTTGAGTCTGTCTTGACTTTCTAAACTTACTTTTCGTTTGTTTAGTTTTCTTTTAAAAAAATTCATTTTGTACTATTAAGATTTATTTGATCTTGCTCTACTGTTTGCATCTTTATAAGCCACCTTGAATCCTTTTTGGGAGAAGGTGAAAATTTGTTTATGTGCATTGATTCTCATGCATCTTTTTTTTTTTTTTTTTTTGAGACAGAGTCTCTGTTGCCCAGGCTGGAGTGCAGTGGAGCGATCTTGGCTCACTTCTACCTCCACCTCCTGGGTTCAAGAGATTTTCCTGTCTCAGCCTCCCGAGTAGCTGGGACTACAGGCATGCACCACCATACCTGGCTGATTTTTGTATTTTTAGTAGAGATGGGGTTTCACCATATTGGCCAGGCTGGTCTTGAACTACTGACCTCGTGATCCGCCCACCTTGGTCTCCTAAAGTGCTGGAATTACAGGTGTGAGCCACCGTGCCTGGCCGTCTCATGACTCCATCTTAAGAAGAAGAAAGGAAGGGTGGCCAGACACAGTGGCTCCCAGCCTGTAATCCCAGTGCTTTGGGAGGCCAAGACGGGGATTCTTGAGCCCAGGAGCTCGAGACCAACCTGGGCAATGTAGCAGACACTATCTCTATAAAAAATTTTAAAAAAGTTAGCTGGGCATGATGGTGCCTACCTGTAGTCCTAGCTACTAGGGAGGCTGAGGTGGGAGGATTGCTTGAGCATAAGAGTTTGAGGCTGCAGTGAACCATAGTTGCACCACTGCACTCCAGCGTGGGTGATAGAGCAAGATCCTGTCTCTTAAAAAAAAAAAAGAAAAAAAGGAAGAGAAAAATTCATGAATGAGTTTACAGAATACAGAAAAATAGCAGATTTTCAGTGAATGCTTTTGGCTTCCTGTTCCCCTTTCCTAAAGTCAGCCTGCTAATTTATAGAGGTGTGTATTCCCTTAAACACACACACACACACAACACACACACACATACACACACAACACACACACAGTAACAACACATGATTCACGATTCTATACTTTCAAAAAAATATTATAACAGATTATTCCACATGAACACATGTAGGTGCACCTCACTCTACTTAAGAGCTGTATTGTATTCCATTGTGTGGATAGACTATTGTTTGTTTATTTATTTATTTTTGAGTCAGAGTCTCGCTCTGTTGCCCAGAGCATGTGCCACCATGTCCGACTAATTTTTTGTATTTTTAATAGAGATGGGGTTTTACTGTGTTAGCCAGGATGGTCTCCATCTCCTGACTTCGTGATCCATCCACTTCCGCCTCCCAAAGTGCTGGGATTACAGGCATGAGCCACTGTGCCCGGCGACTGTTGTTTATTTAAGCAACCTTTTGCTGATGAAGTTTACGTCATTTCCAGCTTTTTTTAAAGTTTATTTTTATTTTCACTCTTTTAGAGACAGGGTCTCACTCTGTTACCCAGGCTGCAGCTAGCATGCAGGGGCATAACCCTGGCTCACTACAGCCTCAACCTTCCTGATTCAAGTGATTCTCCTGCCACAGCCTCCAGAGTAGCTAGGGCTACCGGCATGTACCACCACACCTGGCTAATTTTTACATTTTTTGTAGAGACAGTTTTCACTATGTTAGCCAGGCTGGTTTTGAACTACTGGGCCCAAGTGATCCTCCCACCTTAGCCTCCTGAAGTGCTGGGATTCCAGGCATGAGCTCCTGCACCTGGCCTATTCCCAGGTTTTGATGCTACAGCAAAGATCATTATGCCCATATACATGAATCTTTGGACGTGAGAAAGTCTCCCTCTCACGTGATGTCAATGTTCTTTTTTTTTTTTTTTTTACATAAAGAAATGTTTCAGTGAGGCATTAAGATGTCCGAACTGTGGTCCTCCCTGTGCTTTGGAAGTTGAGGATGATAAGAGGAGTTTCCACAGCTCCCTGCAGCAGACCACTGTGCCCTCAGGGGACTTGCATGGAAAAACCTCCAGGATGAATGAAGTGAGAAAAGCCAGAAGTGCAGATGGCTGCCTACAGTGTGCTGTCTTTTGTCATAAACGATGCAGAAATGCAAACATTTGCATAAAGAAATTCTGGAAGGAAGTTGGAGAAGCTAATAGTGTGCCACCAAGTTGGAGGATAGTGTGGGAACAGGAAAGGGCTGACAGTGAGGACTTTTCTTTTTTTTATCTGCTTTTGATTTTTTTCAGAACTATGCAAATGTGTTACCTACTTAAAAGTTTTAAGTTTTTCTTTGGCTTAAAATTCAAAACAAAGCAAAAACAAAGTATTCAGTGATTAAAAAAAAAAACCAAAACAACAGGAGGGGACTCATGATTGCTGTACTATTCAAAGCACTGACTTTTTTTTCTTTGAGAAATATGCTTGAGGCTGAGTGGTGGCTCACACCTGTAATCCCAGCACTTTTGGAGGCTGAGGCAAGTGGACCACTTGAGCCTGGGAGTTTAAGACCAGCCTGGGCAACGTGGCAAAACCCCATCTCTACAAAAAAATACAAAAATTAGCTGTGTGTGGTAGTGGGTCCCTGTAGCCCCAGCTACTATGGAGGCTAAGGTCAGGGGAACACTTGAGCCCAAGAGGCAGAGGTTGAAGTGAGCTGAGATTGCTCCATGTACTCCAGCCTGGTTGACAGAGTGAGACCCTCTCTCAAAAAAAAAAAAAAAAAAAGGAAAATATACTTGAGTGTATTTAGGTAGTATTTTAGTATACCAAACTTAGAAAATTTGAACATCTTTGTATATGAGTACTTGAGTTGTCCCCTCTGACCCCATGAAGGTATGAAATTTTTTTTTGTTTTTTGAGACGGAGTTTTGCTATCATTGCCCAGGCTGGAGTGCAGTGGCGCAGTCTCGGCTCACTGCAGCCTCCGCCTCCTGGTCTCAAGCGATTCTCCTACGTTAGCCTCCTGAGTAGCTGGGATTACAGGCATGTGCCACCATGCCCAACTAATTTTGTATTTTTAGTAGAGACGTGGTTTCTCCATGTTGGTCAGGCTGGTCTTGAGGTATGAAAAATTTTGTACCCAGCCAGCCAGTAATTAAAACCAGAAAAAGAATGAAAGCACAGATAGGAGGTATGTGTTATTTCCAGTGACAGTGAAGCTAGCAAACAATGTGGCAAACAAAGAAATCAACACTCAAACATTTATCTGTTTAATAAATGTTTAATCGTAAAACCCTATTCTGTGGGTTAGAATAGGGTTTTAGAAGAGGTTTTAGAATTGGTGCCACGAGCCACCTATTCTGGAGTGCCTTGTGGCTGGGGGTGGTGGCTCATGCCCTGTGCCTATAAAATACTTTGGGAGGCCAAGGTGGGGGGATCACTTGAGCCCAGGAGTTTGCGATCAGCATGGACAACATAGTGAGACCCCATCTTTACAGAAAATACAGACATTAGCTGGTCATGATGGTGCATGCCTGTGGTCCCAGCTACTTGGGAGGCTGAGGCGGGAGGATCACCTGAGCCCAGGGAGCTTGAGGCTGCAGCGAGCTGTGATTGTGCCACTGCACACTTCAGCCTGGGCAACAAAGTGAGACCCTGTCTCAAAAAAAAAAATCAATCAATTAATAAAGTGCCTTGCTTTTTGATAATACTGAGGGTGAGCCCCTTACCCCTGCAACGAGGTCTGCGGTGTGGACTTTCTCCTTGTTCCAGATACCATTGACCTATCATTGACGGTCTGCTCTGTTACAGCATAGAACAGACTGTGAGTTGTTCTTTTGATACTTCACCAATGTGTTGTTAAAGTTAACTGTTACGTGAGGTTTAAACAGATAGTTGCTGCATAGTTTTCTAACATATACCAAATGCAATAGTAAAATTTAGCAGACTGATACTTTTATCTGATTAATGATTGCAGAGAAACCCAAAGCATTACTGTCACTGGATTCCGAGTTAGGAGGCTGAAATGTATAATGTACTCCTCTTAAAGGAGGAAAAGCAGTTCAGAAACCATCCTGAAGGGTTGTAAGCGATGGGCCCTGCTGATGTTGACCTCTTAGCATTTCTTGGGTGTTTCCCCTTGTCTCTAAGTATGTTATCCCCAAGTGCCTCTCCCCTCTCTTGGATTCCTGCATGATCTCCTGAGCTGCTTTCTCTGGCCTTGTCTCATTCACACCCGCCACCTTCTCCCCCTGCACCACAGTGTTACCCTGTTTATCTGCTCCTGCTGTCTTCCACCTACAACTCTCCAGTAGCCCCTCTTACCTGTACAAATGTGTGTTTCAGGCTCAGCGCATGCTTCTCTCTGCAAGTCTCCTGACCCCCCAGCCTAAGCCACGTGCCCTCCCTGGATTACCATGACGGATCTATTTTGGTGTTTACCCATTTATGGTCACATGATCTCTTTACCTGTCTCCTCCCTCTGAGAGTGAGAGTCCCTCAGGGAAGCTGCTGTGTCTCACCATATCATCCCTGCGTAACCCCACCCCTGTCTCACTGTTTCATCCCTGCATAACCCTGCCCATCTCACTGTCTCATCCCTGCATAACCCCGCCCCTGTCTCACTGCATCATCCCTGCATAACCCCGTCCCTGTCTCACTGTCTCATCCCTACATAACCCCGCCCCTGTCTCACTGTCTCATCCCTGCATAACCCCACCCCTGTCTCACTGCATCATCCCTGCATAACCCCATCACTGTCTCACTGTCTCATCCCTGCATAACCCCACCCCTGTCTCACTGTCTCATCCCTGCATAACCCCGCTCCTGTCTCACTGCATCATCCCTGCATAACCCCATCCCTGTCTCACTGTCCCATCCCTACATAACCCCGCCCTGTCTCACTGTCTCATCCCTGCATAACCCCACCCCTGTCTCACTGCATCATCCCTACATAACCCCGCCCTGTCTCACTGTCTCATCCCTGCATAACCATGCCTCTGTCTCACTGCATCATCTCTGCATAACCCCGTCAAAAATGTGATGATGCTTTGTCAGAGTGTTTCTTAAGCTGAATTTTTCTGTTGTGTGTACTTTTCAGAGAACGTGACTGTCATTCCTAACCAGGTGTATCAGCCCCTTGGTCCTTGTCCTTGTAATTTAACAGCTGGGGCCTGTGATGTTTGCTGCTGCTGTGACCAGGTATGTTCTTTTGATTATTGGGCACAAAAGTTATACTACCTGTGAGAACACCAGGAGTGCCACCAACAGATTTTTTTATTTTTTGAGACAGGGTCTTGCTCATGTCACCCAGGCTTGAGTGCGGTGGTGCAGTTATGGCTCACTGCAGCCTTGAACTCCTGGGCTCAAACGATCCCCTTATCTCAGCCTCCAGAGTAGCTGGGACCACAGGCATGCACTATCAGACCCAGCTAATTGTTTTGTATCTTTTGTAGAGATGGGTTTTGCCATGATGCCCAGGCTAGTCTCAAATTCCTAGGATCAAGCAGTCCTCCTACCTTGGCCTCCCAAAATGCTGGGATTACAGGTGTGAGCCACCATGCCTTGCCCCAACAACTTTTTAAGGGATGATCTTCCAAAACTGAGATATTTTCTGTTGCAAATTGTTTTCAAATTGAGTATTTTTTAAAATTTTAAAATTTTGGCCGGGCATGGTGGCTCATGCCTGTAATCCCAGCACTTTGGGAGGCTGAGGTGGGCAGATCACCTGAGGTCGGGAGTTCTAGACCAGCCTGGCCAGCATGGAGAAACCCCGGCTCTACTAAAACTACAAAATAGCTGGGCGTGGTGGCACATGCCTGTAATCCCAGTGACTCTGGGAGGCTGAGGCAGGAGAATTGCTTGAATCCAGGAGGCAGAGGTTTCGGTGAGCCGAGATCACCCCATTGTACTCCAGCCTGGACAACAAGAGCAAAACTCTGTCTCAAAAAAAAAAAATTAAATTTTAATTTTTTTTCTTTTAGGCTTAGAGCAGGTACAACATATAAATTGAGTATTTTTCTCAAACTCCCGACTTCAAGTGATCCACCTGCCTTGGCCTCCCAAAGTTCTGGGATTACAGGCGTGAGCCACTGCACCCAGCCCCAAGTAATTTCTTGATGACATTAATTGGGTCCTGTTATAATCTAGTGAGGGCCTGGCGGATCCTTGTGGAATATGGAATGTTTCCCCCTCACTCTAAATGTCCGTAGGCTTTTCTGGGCTAAGGGTTTGAATGGTGATGACAGTTAAGAAAGGAGGTTTCCTGTGTTTTTGTCTTCATTTGGGCTCTGTTCTGTACTATCTTTTCTTCTTTTGTTTTACCAGGAATATCTCATGTCCCAAGTAAAACTTTGGTTCCCTTGAATGCCTGAAGTTTCTTATTTGGGGAATTGACAAAAGAAATTCTAGAGCTATTTTACTTTTTATGGGCACAAGGCACTTTTAGATGAGACAGAGATTATAGGTTTTCTTGCTTGCTCAGTAACGTCCTGCTGGCGGTAAAGAGTTAGTGTCATCGGGGTTGCCAGGAGATCCTCACCATGACCACAGCCCCTGCCTTTGTGTTTGCCTTCAAGGAATGCTCATCCAATTTAACAGAGCTGTTCAGACGGTCCTGCTTCACTGGTGTGTTTGGAGGAGACGTCAATCCTCCTTTTGATCAGCTCTGCTCCGCTGAGACGACACATGGTGTCCCCCGACTGGTTTCCATTTCTGTGTGTGCAGTCGCCCCTGGCCAACACACCCTTCCTTGGTTACTTCTATCACGGTGCCATGTAAGTGTCTGAGCAACCGCTTGGGATGGGGCATTGTTCTCCTGCCCCGGTGGGGCCATGCTCTAGTAGGCCCTATATGTGGTCCTGTTTTTCCCAGCCCCTCTCCAGAGGTTCTGTGCCTAAAGGATTCAATTCTAGATTTCAGTTAGTCAATTTATTTTGCATTATTTGAAAGAATTGGGCCTCATTGAAAATAAATTGATTAACAACAAAAAATAAAAGAAAAACAAACAAAAAAAAGAAAATAAATTGATTGACACTGGAAACAGCTCATGGTGCTTTTTTTTTTTTTTTTGAGACAGAGTCTTGCTCTGTTGCCCAGGCTGGAGTGCAGTGGCGCGATCTTGGCTCACTGCCACCTCCACCTCCCGGATTCAGGGGATTCTCCTGCCTCAGCCTCCCAAGTAGCTGGGATTACAGGCATGCACCACCATGCCTGGCTAATTTTGTATTTTTAGTAGAGACACAGTGTCTCCATGTTAATCAGGCTGGTCTTGAACTCCTGACCTCAGGTGAGTCACCTGTCTTGGCCTCCCAAAGTGCTGGGATTAAAAGTGTCCGCCACCATGCCCGGCCTCATGGTGCTTTTCTAGGGGAGCGAAGGAGTGGTTGCTTGTGGGGGATTTTAATTTCCTGTATTTTACAGTTTGGTATTGTTAAAAATTTTTCTGGCCGGGTGAGGTGGATCACGCCTGTAATCCAAGCACTTTGGAGGCTAAGGCGGGCGGATCACCAGAGGTCGGGAATTCAACACCAGCCTGACCAACAAGGTGAAACCCCGTCTTAAAAAAAAAAATTTTTTTTTCTATGGTTTTTGTAATTAAAAAAGTAAAGAGGGTAGGCGCAGTGTGTCACATCTGTAATCCCAGCACTTTGGGATGCCTAGGTGGGCGGATCACCTGAGGTTGGGAGTTCAAGACCAGCCTGGGTACATGGTGAAACCCCATCTCTACTAAAAATACAAAAAATTAGCCCGGGTGTGATGGTGGGAGCCTGTAATCCCCGGCTACTGAGGAGACTGAGGCATGAGAATTGCTTGAACCTGGGAGGTGAAGGTAGCAGTGAACAAAGATTGTGCCACTGCACTGCAGCCTGGGTGACAGAGTGAGACTCCATCTCAGAAAAAAAAGTAAAGAACACCATTAAGGAAGAATTGTGTTTTTGCAGATAACTGACACTATGCAGCCTTTCTTATTGATGTTCAGCTCCCCCAAACAGGACCCTTCCTTTGAGGTATATGTGCACACTGATCCGAAAGACTTTTCAGACTTTGGTTACAAACAAGGAGATCCAATTATGACTGTAAAGAAGGCATATTTCACTATCCCACAGGTAAGCACGGCCGTATGCATACGCTAGACCGTTCTCTTATTTTTCCTGTCCTATTATTGTTAATTTAAGTCATATTTCTCTTTAAAATCTCTTTTTTCTTTCTTTTTTTAAATTTTAACATTCTTGGAGTATATAAAATCTCTGTTTAAGTTACTTATTTTTCTCCTTTATACCTTTCAGGGACTTAACTATTTATGTTCTCCAGATTAATAAAACATATAGTCACTCTTAAATTAATCACTGTCTTTGCTTAAAACTTAGAGTGAACTTATGAAATAAAACCAAAAGGTTTTCTATAAGTTTCCATGGAAGTAACTCTCATTCTTTTTCTTTTTTTTTTAATTAAAAACATTTTTTTTGGTTTGAGACGTGGTCTTGATCTATGACCTAGGGTAGAGTGCACTGGCATGATCTTGACTCACTACAGCTCTGACCTCCCGCATTCAAGTGATCCTCCCTACCTCAGCCTCCCAAGTAGCTGAGACTACAGGAGTGCGCCACCATTCCTGGCTAATTTATTGTACGAATGGGGTTTTGCCATGTTGCCCAGGCTGGTCTCTAACTCCTGGGCTAAAGTGATTCGCCCACTTTGGCATCCCAATGTGCTAGGATTACAGCATGAGCCACCGTGCCCAGCCAAAAATTTTTTTTGTACAGATGGGAGTTTCACTGTGTTGCCCAGGCCTCGAAATCCTTCTGCCTTGGCCTCCCAATGTGTTGAGATTACAGCGTGAGCCTCAGTGCCTGGCTGGAAGTAACTGTTATTATTTCTTTTTTAAAAAAAAACGTTTATTTTAGGTTCAGGGGTACATGTGTAGGTTTGTCGTATAGGTAAACTTGTGTCATGGGGTTTTGTTGTACAGATTATTTTGTCACTCAAGCCAAGTACCCAATATATTTTTTTCTGATCCTCTCCCCCCTCCCACCTACTACCCTCAAGTAGTCTCCAGTATAAAAAACAATGGTTAGATAAATACATCATTTTATTTATCATTCTAGAATTTTGAAAAACATTTTAAGGCTATAAGATTTTATATAAAATCATTTATGTATGTATGAATGAATGAATGAAGACAGGATCTTGCTCTGTTGCCCAGGCTGGAGTGCAGTGGTGCAGTCACAGCTCACTGCAGCCTCGATCTCATGGGCTCAAGCAGTCCTCCCACCTCAGCCTCCCAAGTAGCTGGGACTTACAGGCGCAAGGCAGCATGCCTGGCTATTTATTTATTTATTTATTGTTATTTTTTGGAGATGGAGTCTCGCTGTGTTGCCCAAGCTGGAGTGCAGTGGTGCAGTCTCGGCTCACTGGAACCTCCATCTCCTGGGTTTAAGTGATTCTCCTGCCTCAGCCTCCTGAGTAGCTGGGATTACAGGCACACACCACCAAGCCTGGCTAATTTTTGTATTTTTAGTAGCAACAAGGTTTTACCATGTTGGTCAGGCTGGTCTTGAACTCCTGACCTCAGGTGATCCACCCATCTTAGCCTCCCAAAGTGCTGGGATTACAGGCATGAGCTACCACGCCTGGCCCTGAAATCTTTGCTAAGTTCAACATTAGGAGGAGTGATATTTGTGGGAAGAAAGCATGGAAAGTGAAATAGTTTCTCTTTCCTGTTCATATGAATCCATTTTTATGGTATTAAACCTGGTGGTGGTGAGGGAGAGAACATGAGGTCGAGTATAATCATGTCTCTGCAAAGTAAACAGAACAGGACAAGGGATTTTCTTTTTCTTTCTTTCTTTCTTTCTTTTTTTGTTTTTGAGACAGAGTCTCACTCTGTCCCCCATGCTGAAGTGCAGTGGTGTGATCTCGGCTCACCGCAACCTCTGCCTCCGGGGTTCAAGTGATTCTCCTGTCTCAGCCTCCCAAGTAGCTGGAACTACAGGCGTGTGCCACCATGCCTGGCTAATTTTATATATTTTCGGTAGAGACTGTGTTAGCCAGGATGGTCTCGATCTCCTGACCTTGTGATCCACCCTCCTCGGCCTCCCAAAGTGCTGGGACTACAGGCGTGAGCCACCACATCCGGCCTCTTTGTTTTTATTAGATAATATTTGCTGTGACTCCACCACCAATGGCTTCCAGACCTTGATGGGCAAATCAGTTGGATGTTTTGCTAAAGCTGGTCAGCTAGTCAGTAAACTTGCCATTGCTGAAACCAAACCAGCAATGGGAGCAGGCTGCAGAAAGAACAATTTTAAGGGACGCTGATCTATTTTGTATGATTAGGAGAGAGGCTGTCAATCTGTTGGCTTTGCCCTTCACCCTCAGGTGTCCCTTGCTGGGCAGTGTATGCAGGACGCTCCAGTGGCATTTCTTCACAATTTTGATGTTAAATGCGTTACTAATTTGGAAGCATATCAAGAACGAGATGGTATTATCAATGCGAAGATCAAGAATGTTGCCTTAGGAGGTATGTTATATTTCTTTGAAAAAAAGAACACAAACCCAAGCATGAAGATAAACTATGATCTCAAGAGAGTGTAAATCATTTCTACTGGTTCAACTTCAAATAATACTTTAGCTGCCAATTGTTTTCTTTGGAAAAAGTTTATTTCTGTAAGACAGCATGTTACATATTAAATATTTTGAAATTGAAGTAAAATTCAAATAACATAAAATTAACCTTTTTGTTTGTTTGATTTGAGACGGAGTCTCGCTCCATCGTGCAGGTTGGAGTGCAGTGGCGCAATCTCGGCTCACTGCACCCTCCGCCTCCTGAGTTCAAGCGATTCTCCTGCCTCAGCCTCCCAAGTAGCTGGGACTACAGGTGCCTGCCACCATGCCTGGGTAATTTTTGTATTTTTATTATAGATGGGGTTTCACCATGTTGGCCAGGCTGGTCTTGAACTCCTGACCTCAGGTGATCCGCCCTCCTGGGCCTCCCAAAGAATTACAGGTGTAAGCCACTGCGCCCCACCAGAACGAACCATTTTAAAGTGTACTATTCAGTGACGTTTAGGACCTTCTACACTGTTGTGCCACTATTACCTCTCTCTAGTTTCAGAACGTTCCATCGCCTCAGAAGGGCATCTGTACCCATTAGCAGTCACTCCCCACCCCTCTACGTCAGCCCCTGCAGCCACCAATCTGCTTTCTGTCTGCATGGATTGCTTATTCTGGATGTTTCCTAGAAATAGAATCATACATATGTGGCCTTTTGTGTCTGGCTTCTTCACTTAGCATGGTGTTCCGTGGCTCATCCATGTTCCGGCGTGTGTCAGCACTTTGCTCCTTTTTATAGCTGAGTCTTAGTCCGTCCTGTGGACAGACCACATTGTGTTTGTCTATTTGTCAGTTGATGGGCATGTGGGTTGCCTTTGTATCTTGACTGTTGTGAAGAGCACTGCTGTGAACACTCGTGTACAAGTTTTTGCGCAGATGTGTGTTTTCATTTCTTTTGGGTAGACACCTAGGAGTGGAACTGGCACGTCATGCTAATATGACTTCTTGAGGACCCACCAAATTGTTCTCTATAGTGTCTGCACGATTTTGTATTGCCACCAGCAGTGAACTGCATATTTGTTTTTACGTCGCAGTCACCCTGTTGTTTGTTTGTTTGTTTATTGTGGATTTTCCTCCTCAGTTATAATTAGATGCAAAGAGGACTGGGACTCCTATCTGATGGTTTTTGGGGAGTGGGGGAGAGTTTTGCGGTGGGCAGCCTGGGCAGATTTGTTTGCAGTGTTTGCTTGATGAGCTGTACTCTGCCTGAGTAGGTGTGATCGTGGTAGGCCGTGTTTCTCCTGTAGAAGTTAATTTATGTCTCTCTGTAGGCATAGTTACACCAAAAGTCACCTATGAGGAAGCAACTGACCCAGCCAAATTCATCACCAGTGCAGGTATTTAATGTTACACTTTGAGATCATTCCTTCAGAAATAGATGTGTCATTTCTTACAGGTAATACAGAGCCCCAGAGTATATATTTTTATGAGTCATTTAAAAAGGTTCACAATAGTTAGGAGACTGTGCCAGGAGCACTTCATTTTCTCCTCGTTCTGTCTTGCTGGGCTTTAGAGTACTCTCTGGCCTGTTCCTCCACAGTCCTGGCTTCTGTGAGTTCCACCATCCCTACTAGTTCCAGCTTCCATGAACCTTTTCTTAAATGTTTGAGAGTTAAAGAATTCTTTAGGACACAGCATGTTCACCTTTTGCTTTCTTTCCTTTTTTTTTTTTAGATAATTAAACTTTGCAATTGTGATACAGCCAAATAAGTTATGTAGAGTTTGGCTGATGTTTTTTTTTTTTTTGAGATAGAGTCTTGCTCCGTCACTCAGGCTGGAGTGCAGTCGTGTGATCTTGGCTCACTGCAACTTTCACCTCCTGGGTTCAAATGATTCTTCTGCTACAGTCTCCTGAGTAGCTGGGATTACAGGTGCCCGCCACCATGCCCGGCTAATGTTTGCATTTTAGTGGAGATGGGGTTTCACCATGTTGGCCAGGCTGGTTTCAAACTCCTGACCTCAAGGGATCCACCTGCCTCACCTCCCAAAGTGCAGGGATTACAAGTGTGAGCCACTGTGCCTGGCTGATTTTGGCTGATTTTACCAGGACTTTAATTTTTAATGAAGAATATATGTGATTCTTTTCTTCTTACTAATTGGAGACAGAGTCTTGCTCTGTTGCCCAGGCTGGAATGCAGTAGCGTGATCTCAGCTCACTGTAACCTCCGCCTCCTGGGTTCAAGTGATTCTCCTGCCTTAGGCTTCTGAGTAGCTGGGATTATAGGCAGCTGCCACCACTCCTGGCTAATTTTTGTATTTTTAGTAGAGATGGCATTTCACCTTGTTGCCCAGGCTGGTCTCAAACTCCTGACCTAAGGTGATCAACCTGCCTTGGCCTCCCAAAGTGCTGGGTGTCTTTCTGATGTGTTGTAATTCTCAAATGTATTCGTTAGCTCATCAAATGTTAGTGGAGTTCCTACGCTATAGTAAGGAATTAGACAGCCGGCCCCTGGCCTTATGGAAGTGACCCTCTGGTTTTTCATCTCACAAACATTTTGCCAAGTGTGTGCTCCATGGCAAGCTATGAGCCAGGTGCTGGGGATACAGAAATGAAAGGGACAGATCTCCTTCTGGGTACCGTGATGGCATAGAGGAGGCAGCTAATGCTGACTTGGTGGGCCAGGGTAGGCTTCCTCGAGGAATCAGTGACTGGGGCGTGTTAGGGAAAGGGAGATAGGGAGGGCAGGGGCAGGCACTCGGGGGAAGGCCACACAGGCAGAGGGAACTTCCCAGTAATAGAGTCAGGCTCAAAAAGGGTCTTTATGAACATTTTCTTGTATTTGCAGAAGCTCCTTTAAATAATGGATCATCCCTCAGAATCGTGAATGTGGAAGAACATTATATTTTCAAATGGAATAATAATACAATCAGTGAAATAAATGTCAAAATTATTAGGGCAGAGATTAATGCCCACCAGAAAGGTAACTTTGATGAGGGTAGCAAGCATGTTTTCACTGAAAAGTTTTTTTTTTTCTTTCTTCAAGTTTCTCATAATTATAACCCATTAAACTCAGTCAGACTTCTTTCTATGTGCATTTATGATTTAATCAGTGAGAGTATATTTTGCATGTCAAAATGCAATTTTAAGTAAGACACTATGGAGAATAATTCCTTTTCCTAGTGAAATGGTACACGTTATATTTTTATTTTGTTTTATTTTTAGGGATATTGACACAGAGATTTGTAGTAAAATTTTTAAGCTATAATAGTGGTAATGAAGAGGAATTATCTGGAAATCCAGGTAAGATGAGTACATGCCAGTCATTGATCTTACAAACAGTTTTGTTTGACACCCCCAGCCATCAGGATGATTATAAGTAACTCTCTCCAGTTTTAGTTTCTGACTCTGACCTTTTTCTTTATTCTCTTTTTTAAAAATTTTTTTGAGACAGAGTCTTGCTCTGTTGCCCAGGCTGGAGTGCAGTGGCACAATCTCGGCTCACTGCAACCTCTGCCTCCTGGGTTCAAGCGATTTTCCTGCCTCAACCTCCTGAGTAGCTGGGATTACAGGTGTGCACCACCACGCCTGGTAATTCCTTTCTTTCTTTTTTTTTTTTAAACCACACAACACAGGAAGCTTTATTTATCTGCTACTTCTCCAAAGAGAGGCTTGCAGAGTCGCTCACTAGAGACAGGATTTCACCATGTTGTCCAGGCTGGTCTCGAACTCCTGACTTCAAGTGATCCCCTGGACTTAGTCTCCCAAATGTGATTACAGGCGTGAGCCACTGCCCGGCCTCTTTATTCTCTGTTGTAACACTGTATTCTTCCTATTTATTTATTTATTTATTTTTTGAGATAGAGTTTCCCTCTTGTTACCCAGAATGGAGTGCAATGATACTATTTGGGCTCACTGCAACCTCTACCTCCTGGGTTCAAATGATTCTTCTCCAAGCAGCTGGGATTACAGGCGCCTACCACCATGCCTACCATTTTTGTACTTTTAGTAGAGACGGGGTTTTGCCATATTGGCCAGACGGGTCTCGAACTCCTGACCTCAGGTAATCCACCCACCTCAGACTCCTAAAGTTCTGGGATTACAGGTGTGAGCCACCATTGCCTGGCCTGGTATTCTTTTTGTGATAGCAACATAATTTTTTTTTACATAGTCTGTTGTACATAGTAACAAGTTGTAAGTGTGAAGTATTCTTTCTCTTTAGTTACTGGTTTTTTTGAGAGACATAATACATTTAAAATGTCGGTAAAATTAATTTTTTTTTTTTTTGAGACAGAGTCTCACTCTGTCACCCAGGGTGAAGTGCAGTGGTTATGACTGCAACTCACTGCAGACTTAACCTCCCAGGCTCAAGTGATCCTTTCACCTCAGCCTCCCAAGTAGTTGGAACTATAGACGTGTGCCACCACACCTGGCTCATTTTTGTATTTTTTGTAGAGATGGAGTCTTTGCTGGCTGGGCATGGTGGCTCACGCCTGTTATCCTAACACTTTGGAAGGCTGAGGTAGGCAGATTGCCTGAACTCAGGAGTTCGAGACCAGCTTGGGCAACACGGTGAAACCCTGTCTCTGTGAGAATACAAAAAATTAGACGGGTGTGGTGGCGCATGGCTATAGTCCCAGCTACTTGGGAGGCTGAGGCATGAGAATTGCTTGAACCTGGGAGACAGAGGTTGCAGTGAGCTGAGATCTCACCACTGCACTACAGCTTGGGTGACAGAGCTAGACTCTGTTTCCAAAAGGAAAAAATGAAGAGATAGGGTCTTGCTATGTTTCCCAGCTGGTCCCAACCTCCTGGGCTCAAGAGATCTGCCTACCTCAGCCTCCTAAAGTGTTGGGATTACAGGTGTGAGCCACCGTGCCTGGCCTAAAATTAACTTTTTAAGAAATAATGGAGGCCAGGCTTGGTGGCTCATGCCTGTAATCCCAGCACTTTGGGAGGCCAAAGCGGGAGGATGGCTTGAGCCCAGGAGTTGGAGACCAGCCCTGGCAGCATAGTGAGACCCTGTCTATACAAAAAATTAAAGAAAACATTAACTGTGTGTGTTGGCACATGCTTATAGTCTCAGCTACTCAGGAGGCTGAGGTGGAAGGGTGGCTTGAGCCTGGGAGGTTAAGGCTGCAGTGAGGCCAGGAAGTTGAGGCTGCAGTGAGCTGTGATTGCACCACTACACTCCAGCCTGGGCGACAGAATGAGACCCTATTTCTTTCTTTTTTTTTTTTTTTTTTAAGTGTTGGCCTGGCTAGTCTCAAACTTCTGACCTCAAGTGATCCACCCGACTCCACCTCCCAAAGTGCTGGGATTACAGGCGTGAGCCACCATGTCCGGCCTGAGACCCTATTTCAAAAAAAAAAAAAAAAATAGTTAAGAGTCAGAGCTGAGGAAACAGTGAAAAACTTAAGATAAAAAATGAATACTGGACTTATGCACAGGTACATAGGTATTAGAACTTCTGAGGAGAAAGTTAATCATTGAACCAAACTTCTTTTTTTTTTGAGATGGAGTCTTACTCTGTCCCCCAAGCTGGAGTGGCGCAATCTTGGCTCACTGCAACCTCTGCCTCCCTGGTTCAAGTGATTCTCCTGCCTCAGCCTCCTGAGTGGCTGGGACTACAGGCACGAGCCACCATACCTGGCTAATTTTTGTATTTTTAGTAGAGACGGAGTTTCGCCATGTTGGCCAGGCTGGTCTCGAACTCCTGACCTCAAGTGATCCGCCTGCCTCAGCATCCCAAAGTGCTGGGATTACAGGCATGAGCCACTGCTCCTGGCTATTGAACCAAACTTCTGATCCTTAAGGAGCTTTGTTGAGTGTCCAGTTTGCATGAGGCATTGCTCTCAGTGCTGGAGGTAAAGCAGTGAGCCAGTTGGAGTCCCTGCACTTGATGAGTTCCGTCCCAGGGTTGTGTGGAGGAGATTGTACCTTGAAGAGCAGATGGTGCCTATTGGGAACAGGGGGGAACCTGAGTGAAGCCTAGGAGGCAGATATGAGCATGAAATACACATGGTGAGGCTGGGTGTTGAGCAATGATGGGCTGTAAAGCTGGAAACACAAAAATGATGCATGAACCTGATTGGACCCTGTCTTTTTGTTTGTTTGTTTGTTTTTCGAGACAGAGTCTCATTCTTTTGCCCAGGCTGGAGTGCAGTGGTGCAATCTCGGCTCACTGCACAACCTCTGCCTCCAGGTTCAAGTGATTCTCCTGCCTCAGCCTCCTGAGTAGCTGGGACTACAGGCATGTGCCACTATGCCTGGCTAATTTTCTTTTTTTGAGATGGGGTTTCTCCATATTGGTCAGGCTGGTCTCAAACTCTTAACCTCAGGTGATCCGCCCACCATGGCCTCCCAAAGTGCTGGGATTACAGGCGTGAGCCACCGTGCCTGGCCTAATTTTGTATTTTTAGTAGAGTTGGGGTTTCTCCTTATTGGCCAGGCTGGTCTTGAACTCCTAACCTCAGATGATCCACCCACCTTGGCCTCTCATAGTGCTGAGATTACAGGCATGAGCCACTGCGCCTAGCTTTCCACAGCTTATTTTAAATGGTCCTGCAAAAAAACCCCATATATATATGTACGTGTTTATGTAGTTCGAGCATCTCTAATCTGAAAATCTGAAATCCAAAGTGCTCTAAAATCTGAGACTTTTTGATCACCGACATGGTGACACAAGGGGAAAATTCTGCACCTGACACCTTTGCTTTCTGATGGCTCAGTGTCCACAAACTTCATGCACAAAGTTTCACGTACAGAATTATTAAAAATATAGTATAAAATTACCTTTGGGCTGCATGTATATCGTGTATATGGAACATGAATATCATGTTTAGTCTTGGGTCTCGTCCTCAAGATAACTTTTTCTTGTTTTGAGATGAAGTCTCACTCTGTGGCCCAGGCTGGAGTTCAGTGGTGCGATTTTAGCTCACTGAAACCTCCGCCTCCTGGGTGCAAGTAATTCTCATGGCTCAGTTTCCTGAGTAGCTGGGAGGACAGACATGTGCCACCATGTCTGGCTAATTTTTGTATTTTTAGTAGAGATGGAGTTTCACCATCTTGGCCAGGCTGGTCTTGAACTCCTGACCTCAAGTGATCTGTCCATCTCAGCCTCTTAAAGTGCTGAAATTATAGGCTTGAGTCACAGCGCACAGCCAAGATAACTCATGTATATGCAAACATTCTAAAATTGGAAAAAATTCCAGACACTCTGTCTCAAGCATTTCAGGTAAGGGATGCGTAACCTGTGTGATATAGTTAAGATGAATATGGCCGAATATTAACAAAGTTGATTTTGATGTGGCTGTATTGACGTTCATGGTATTACTTTCAACTTTCCTGTACATGCGAACATTTTCATAATAAAATATTGGAAGCAATAAGTTGCATTAATAGGAGATGGATAGGAATATCACCCAGCAACAGACCTTGGGATTGAATGGATTTACTAGGAAAAGGTTCTATTGAAAGATTATGGCCGGGCACAGTGGCTCACACCTTTAATCCTAGCACTTTGGGAGGCCGAGGCAGGCGGATCACTTGAGGTCAGGAGTTAGAAACCAGCCTGGCCAACATGGTGAAACCCCGTCTCCACTAAAAATTTAAAAAAAATAGCCTGAGGTGGTGGTGGGCGCCTGTAATCTCAGCTACTTGTGAGGCTGAGGCAAGAGAATCACTTGAGCCCAGGAGGCAGAGGTTGCAGTGAGCCGAGATCACTGCACTCCAGCCTGGGCGACAGAGTGAGAATCCATTTCAAAAAAAAAAAAAAGATTACTTTGGTTTAAATGTCTTCTATGAGCCCCTGTAATAAGCAGTATTATCATTCAGCAAGTGTTCCTTAACTGGCTTGATAAGCACCTCTGTGTCTCTTGCAGGAGAGGTCCAAGACTGACTCATGCCTGCAATTTATTTTTCAGGTTTTATTGTTAAAATGTGTTTTTTATATTGAATGAATGTCCTTGTCTGTTAAAAAAAAAAAAAAAAAGGAGCTGGGCGTGGTGGCTCATGCCTGTAATTCCAGCATTTTGGGAGGCCGAGGTGGGCGGATGATTAGGTCAGGAGTTCGAGACCAGCCTGGCCAACATGATGAAAACCCCATCTCTACAAAAATGCAAAAATTAGCATGATGGTGGGTGCCTGTAGTACCAGCTACTCGGGGAGGCTGAGGTGGGACAATCGCTGGAACCCAGGAGGTGGAGGTTGCAGTGAGCCGAGATTTTGCCATTGCACTCAGCGTGGGTGACTAAGCAAGACTCTGTCTCAAAAACAACAACACACAAAAAACAATTAATGAAGGTTTCATCTTTCTCTGAGGGTATTTTAGAAAGCTTTGTCTATGTATTTTCTTTCATTGTGCATTTCTCTTTTGTATTGTTTGCTGAGTTACGGCTAGCTATGCTAGAGTATAGGAGGAAACATGCTCATTCTCCTTTGTCGTGTTTGTCTAGGTTACCAACTTGGCAAGCCTGTCCGAGCTCTAAATATCAACAGGACGAATAATGTCACGACTTTACATCTTTGGCAGTCAGGTAATCCGGTTTGATTATTATGATTAGCCCTCTGGCAAACTGGTGTTAGAAGCATTTTTTATTTTGTATATTGTAGTATGTAGTAATCTAATCAAGCGCTCAATTATTTTAAAGCCTGATTGGCTTATTTAGCAGAGAGGTACAGCTGCTGAATCACAGTGGCGGTGGTTTTTCAGGCTTCTACAGCTTCTTAAGAAGAAATGCTGACATTGTTCGCACCTGAAGTGCTGGTTGCTGGTAAAAGAGATTTAAATAGGAGACTGGCTTGAGAGCCCCATGCTGTTGTCGCCTGTAGCCCAGGATGGTGCTAACTGGAGAATAACTTCATTCTGAACTAGGGGAAATCTGTGGGCAGTGATCATTACCCACATCTGCCAGAGGCAATATTTTCTGAAGAAACCACCGCTCAGGGTCTGGGAATTCTGATACAAAAAGGCACCATTGTTCAGCTTTGAAAGGATTAGATTAACAGTGATCTCAGCTTTTGAAAACTGGAAACTTTATTTCTACTTACTATTTTCTCCCTGTTTTTCAAGAAAACCTTTGAAGTTAGTCTTTACTTTTATTTAGCAAAAAGTAGCAAGAGGATAATCTTTTTCTTTTATAGCTGGAAGGGGTTTGTGTACATCAGCAAATTTTAAACCCATTTTATTTGGAGAAAATGCACTCTCTGGATGCTTGTTAGAAGTCGGGATTAATGAAAATTGTACTCAGCTCAGGTGAGTATTTCATTGATGAATTTATCTGCAGTGTGAATGGTTTGCTTAAAATTAATTCATGGCCGGGCGCAATGGCTCATGCCTATAATCCCAGCACTTTGGGAGGCTGAGGTGGGTGATCACAAGGTCAGGGGTTCAAGACCAGCCTGACCAACACGGTGAAACCCCGTCTCTACTAAAATACAAAAGTTAGTTGGGCACAGTGGCAGGCACCTGTAATCCCAGCTACTAGGGAGGTTGAGGCAGGAGAATCGCTTGAATCTGGGCGGCAGAGGTTGCAGTGAGCTGATTGCGCCACCGCACTCCAGCCTGGGCAACAGAGTGAGAATCCATCTAAAAAAAAAAGAATTAATTCACTACATGAATATCAAAGACAACATTAATTATGAAAAATTAGAGTCAATTAAAACTTGTAAAGTGATAATAAATAAATACAGACATGTAATACAATTTAGAGTTAATTTAAACATCAGTATGAGGGAAAATAGACCTCTTTCTTGGAACTAAAGCCAGTTCATCCACATTTAAGCAAATTTCTCTGCCAAAGTTTGATCAGCTCACTGGAACCTTTTTTTGTTGTTGTTGAGATGAAGTCTCGCTCTGTCACCCAGGCTGGAGTGCAGTGGCGCAATCTCGGCTCACTGCAGCCTCTGCCTCCCTGGTTCAAGTGATTCTCCTGCCTCAGGCACCCTGAGTAGCTGGGACTACAGCACGCACCACCACGCCTGGCTGATTTTTTTGTATTTTTAGTAGAGCTGGGGTTTCACCATGTTGGTCTTGAACTCCTGACCTCAAGTTACCTGCCCACCAAGGCCTCCCAAAGTGCTAGGATTACAGGTATGAGCCACCACACCCGGCCTCATTGGAACCTTATACTCCTAGAGCTATGAAAAAGGCCAGGGCAAGGTATAATTGGGGTGATTAACGTTTTTGTTTTTGAGACAGGGTCTCACTGTGTTGCCCAGGCTTGGGTGCAGTGGTGCAGTCATGGCGTACTGCAGCTTCAGCCTCCCTAGGCTCAGTAGGTGGCTGCCTTGGCCTCCTAAAGTGCTGGGATTACAGGCGTGAGCCACTGTACCTGGCTAAATTACTAACATTTTAAGTCTAAAGTAAAAGATCGCTTCTGTGTGTCCTCCTCCAGTTGTGTAGGTCCATCCTGGGAAGGCCATCAAATACACCCATTCCATGGGTGACACCCCGCCAGTTTTTAATGCCAGTTCTTCTGCCAGTTTTTTTTTTTTTTTTAAGACAGAGTTTCACTCTTGTTGCCCAGGCTGGAGTGCAGTGGCGCAACCTCAGCTCCCCATAACCTCTGCCTCCCAGGTTCAAGCGATTCTTCTGCCTCAGCCTCCCGAGTAGCTGGGATTACAGGCATGTACCACCCCGCCCGGCTAATTTTGTGTTTTTAGTAGATAGGCTTTCTCCCTGTTGGTCAGGCTGGGCCCTCAGGTGATCACCTGCCTCAGCCTCTCAAAGTGCTGGGATTACAGGCGTGAGCCACTGCGACAGGCCCCTCTGGCAGTTTTTTATTTAGGCACTCGGAAGTGAAACCTGGACATTCACTGGAAACGACTTTAGGACAAGACCTGCTGGCCATGAGCTGAGAAATGTCTTACTCTCTTGCAGGGAGAGTGCTGTTGAAAGACTTGATTCATTAATACAAGCGACTCATGTTGCAATGAGAGGCAACTCTGATTACACTGATCTTAGTGATGGCTGGCTTGAAATAATACGTAAGTCAAAGCAGGGTACAATAAAGCCTGTAACTCAGTAGGTCATCTTCCTGAGGCTTAACTGCGCTTAACTGGATGTTTGTTCAAGGGTTAGCTCTCCAGGCAGGAAACCTGGCATGTCTTTTTCTGCTTATTCACGATGCCTTTTTTGTTTTTAGAGACAGAGTCTTATTCTGTCACCCAGGCTGGAGTGCAGTGGTGCAGTCCCAGCTCACTGCAGCCTCATCCTCCCAGGCTCAAGGGATCCTCCCGCCTTAGCCTCCCAAGTAGCTGGCACTACAGGTGTGCACCACCACATCTGGCTAATTTTTTGTATTATTTGTAGAGATGGGTTTTGCCATGTTGCCCAGGCTGGTCATCAACTCCTGGGCTCAAGTGATCTGCCCACCTCAACCTTTCAAAGTGTTGAGATTACAGGCGTGAGGCACTGAGCCTGGCCAACAACAATCTTTGTAAAATAAAGTCCAGGCTCGGAGCAGTGGCTCATGCCTATAATCTCAGCACTCTGGGAGGCCAGTGCAAGAGGATTACTTGAGGCCAGGATTTTAAGACCAGCTTGGGCAACATAGTGAGACCTTGTCTCTACAAAAAAATTTAAAAAATTATTCAGGTGTAGTGGCACGTCCCTGCAGTCATGGGATGCTGGGGAAAGAGGACTGCTTGAGCCTAGGAGTTTGAGGCTGCAGTGACGAGCTCTTATTACACCACCACACTCCAACCGGGATGACAGAGCAAGATCCTGACTCTAAAAATAAAACAAAATAAAACAAAATACATTGAAACAAAGTCCAAGCGAGGTTTGAAGATTTTTAGTGCACTTCAGTTTGCATTGCTGTTTTTGATTGCCAGGAATACAGGCATTTGAGAATTGACTTTGTAAATTATAAAGGTAATTTTGTTAACTTAAAAGAAAATAAAATGATTGAAAATATTGTGCTAAGTGATAGAAGCCAGGCACAAAAGACCACATATTGCATGACTCAGTTTATATACAATGTCCAGAATGGGCAATGTATAGAGACAGCAGATTAGTGGATGCCAGAGGCTGAGGAGTTGGGAGGAAATGGGGAGAGACTGCCATGGATAAAGGATTTCTTTCTTTGCAGAGCAATAAAATGTTCTTTTTTTTTTTGCCCTTCCACCATAATAAAATGTTCTAAAATAGAATCTGCTGATTGTTACACAGCTTTGTGACTATACCAGAAACCATCGAATTATATACTTTAAGTGGGTAGATTGTATAGCATATCAATTATATCTCAATAAAGTTGTTAAGAAAAAGTAACTAAGGTAGAACAGATCTAATAATAGTAGGGATCATGGGGGCCAGATGAAAAGACTTGACAGCCCAGTGCCTTTGGCCAAAGGTATTTGCAGTGTTGAGCTGGCAAGTAGATCGCGCACAAAGGGAAGAAGATACACCACATGCACATGGAGTAAAGGTTAGCCAGACTTTACAGCTTCTTCACCAGCCCCGATTTCACCTCAAATCCCAAATGTCCTTTGAGTCATGGAGATCCAGCTCATTGGATTATGTTGAAGAGGCCTAAGGTCACAGTGAGTTTTGGCAGAGTTAGAATGAACACCCAGGGTTCCAACCTCTTTCTCTGTTCCCTGGTAGCAAGTTAAGTAACATCTTCCTAGTTTCTTAGGGAGTCTTGCATGTGTAAATACTTTGAATAGAAAGCTTCTTTTATTGAGCTAATTAATGGAATTGCCTTTTGGGGCCAGAAAGAGCCCCGTGACTTTGCATCTCTGCTTTCCCCCTTCCTTGCTCTCCCTGTAGATGGTGCCGTGCCCCCCTCCTCTGCCTCGGGAGTAGCCCTCTGGATCCTGCCCTTGCCCTTTCCATCCCCTCTGAGGTCAGCTGGGCTCAGTGGGCTGGAATTCACGCAAGGGCCCATCCAGACACACACACCTGTATTGTGCCCACTCCTTATGATTGGGGTCATGGTGATAAGGACCTTCCCTGCCCTTGTGGTGGTCATGGATCATGTGATATGTCTGTGAGCTTGAGGTGCCACAGACCATTCTCTGACTTGGGGGAGGGAGTCCTGTTGGACCCCCACCCCCACGGGACACTCAGGCAGCTGTTTGCTCATCCAGCTGGTGCTCAGGGCATGGGGCCCAGACCCAGATCCTCATTTGCAAATGGAACCCAGAGGTCGAGCTTGTCAAGCCCTGGGCTCTGCCACCCAGGCCAGATAGATAGGCTATGGGATGACCCTGAGGGCTGGAGAGAAGTCAGCATTTGGGAAATAAAAGGTAGGGGAAATGTCTAGATGGAGAACCCAGGTTGGTTAGTTATGCAATCAGTGTGGTGATGACATTTTGTTGCCTTCAAGGTGGAAGGAGTTAGCTTTTATTTCATGTCTGAGCCAAAAAGCAACTTTGATCCTGGTTAATAAGCAGAGGAGAAGTGATGTTGAACATGTATGTGGTGTTGAACATGTATAAAGTAATAGGCATGAAAACAGCGCTACTGACCTTCAGAATTCCTGAAGGAGCAAAGACCCCCCTTCAGAGGAGCCGTAGAACCTACCCCACTTCCTCTTATTGACCTTGCTGGGTTTTCTCATGAGTGCTAGTTTTCAAGGTGAATGAAAATTAATTTCTCATTCAATTTCATTCTCTTCCAATTTATTAATATTATGATAACACAGCAGGAAATTATCTAATACATACTAACGAAAGTTGTTAGTATGGATTTTTTTTTTTTAATGATTATTTTTAATTATTATATTTTTGAGATGGAGTCTCACTTTGCTGCCCAGGCCGGAGTGCAGTGGCATGATCCCTGCTCACTGCAACCTCCACCTCCCAGGTTCAAGTGATTCTCCTGCCTCAGCCTCCCAAGTAGCTGGGATTACAGGTGTGAGCCACTGTGATCGGCCGATTTTTATTTTAATTTTTTGAGATGAGGTTCTCACTCTGTATCCAGGCTGAGGTGTAGTGGTGCCATCACTGCAGCCTTGACTTCCCAGGCTGAAGCAGTCCTCTCACCTCAGCCTCCTGGGTAGCTGGGACTACAGGTATGTGGCACCTTGCCTGGGTATTTTTTTTCTCTAAAAGATGGGGTTTTGCCATGTTACCCAGGCTGGTTTCAAACTCCTGGGCTCAAGCAGTCCTTCTACCTCGGTGTGAGCCACTGTGCCTGGCCTAAAGTCGTTAGTATGGATTTTAAATGTCTTACACAGCTTTTACTAGAACTGGGACTGCATGGAATAACTATGGCATTTTACTGCAATTATATATGTTTTGTTAAAAGGCTGGGTAGATTTCAGTGGGGAGCTTGAAAACTGAATCATGATTTATGGCTTTAATATGTGGGTCAGGGCTTTTACGTTCCAGTGACTTGCTTAACATACAAGGAAACATTTTAAACACAACTTTTGGTAGGTAGTGCCATCCTATGCCTTGTAGACTTTAAGGGATAACACAGTTACGGAGTGACAAGTAACTAGAGCCTGCAAGGGCCTAAAGCCTCATTAATGTGATGTTTGCCTAATATTAGTTCCCATTTTGGTTAGGAAAACATCAAATCGTAAGAAAGCATATCAAATTATTCTTTGAAAAGTGTGAACTTACCATTTCTCTAGGTGTAGATGCCCCTGGTCTGGGTGTGGACGCGCCGGCTGGCAGTGTGAACGGCATCTGCCCGGATATTCCTGCTCAGCTGAGCACCCGCATCCTCATCTCGGATGCTGGCACAGTGGAAGGGATTACTCAGCAGGAGATACTTGGCGTAGAGACAAGGTATGATCACATCTTGGATCACTGTAGTTTAGAGAGAGTCAGGAAACTTGAGGATGTTCTGAACAATAGGGAAATGCTCACTTAGAATCTGATCGTTTATTTACAACTTGCAATTATTAGCAAGATGTTTATGTGCACATATGGAATATGTATGAACTATGGAGACTTGGTCTCACAAGTATTTATAAAGCTATGTGTAAAAGATTCTGCAAGGTAT
The DNA here is from genome assembly GCA_036589455.1 of Ateles fusciceps. Lineage (NCBI taxonomy): Eukaryota > Metazoa > Chordata > Mammalia > Primates > Atelidae > Ateles > Ateles fusciceps. The sequence continues at coordinate 3,219,595 of JAZHEH010002317.1, read as the reverse complement.
TTTAGGGAGTTCAAAGAAGAATAAGGGCTACTCAGTGCTAAGTATATTTTGAAATCCATGAATGTAACTGACATGCTGATCAGAGAATATTGCCTGTGGTTAGACACTTTGGCAGCAGATAGGTTCAAATCATGGCTGTCCCACTGAGGAGCTGTGTGGCACTGGGCAGTCACTCAACCTTTCTGAGCTGTAGTTTCCTCCTCTGTAATATGGTGATAGTATCTTTATGTATCAAGCCTCCATTAATTTTAAGTGACAGGTGCCCAGTTCATACTGACTTAAAAAGGGGAGTTTACTGGTTCAAGTTCAGGGTAATCCACATACAGATAGTTCATGGTTCATGGTTCCAGTGTGGTCAGGGATCTTTTTATTTTCTTTCTCCTCTTCCTTTGGGTTGGCTTCATTCTCAGGGAGGTTCTCCTCAAGAGATGGCAAAGATGAACACCAGCAATCCAGGCTTATGTCACTGCAGCAAGTCCAGTGGGGAGAGACCTCTTTCCTCCTCTTTCTCAAAATAGATCCGGGCAGACTGTTATTGGTTCAGTTTGGGTCACATGCTCCTTTCTGAACCAATCCCTATGGCTGGGGAAATGGACAGCTCTGATTGGTTTGGCTCAGATAGGTTAACCTCCGGATTGGAGCCAGTCCCTTCTGGTTCACTGAACTGGGAATGGGCGTGGTGGCTCTGCTAGGGAAAATGCCAGTGCAGTTACCACCTCCACGGTACTCGAGGATAACATGAGATGGTGTGTAGAAAGTGCCTGATCTCTGTGCCTCGAACATGGAAAGCCCTCAATAAGTGGCTAGCTGCTGCTTTTATTATTACATTGTTTGAGAAAAACAGGTGATGAACAAAGTTATCTTTGATAGCACCTGTGTAAAATGCCCTGGCTGGAGAGGAGTGAGATTGACAGGAAGACCGGCAGCTGTCGCTGGGTGATAGGTCCATGAGGGTTATTATGAGCTTCTCTTCTCTCTCCTTGGGTCTGTCTGTGGAAATGGACATAATACAAAGAAAAAGCAGCACAGGTAGAAGGTGAAACTTCTTAAGAGAACCTCAGCTTATATTGTGATTGCATCCGTTACCTGCAGTTCTTAGTGGAATAGAACTGAATGGTGGCTATGCCGACCGTGTGATCTTTCCCTCCTAGGTTCTCCTCGGTGAACTGGCAGTACCACTGTGGGCTTACCTGTGAGCACAAGGCCGACCTTCTTCCTATCAGTGCATCGGTCCAGTTTATTAAAATTCCTGCACAGTTACCCCGCCCCCTGACAAGGTATTCCAGTTGTTCACCTAGTTGATATTAGGAAGCAGAAAAATATATATTTGAAAATTGGAAGTTTATTCCTTTAATCAAGTTTTGATGCTTTTCCCTTGTAGTTTTTGTAACCCTCTAAAATGTTTTGTAGATTCCAGATCAATTATACAGAGTATGACTGCAACAGAAATGAGGTGTGTTGGCCGCAACTTCTATATCCGTGGACTCAGTATTATCAAGGTAGGGTGAAACAGATTTCTATGATCAATTATGTTATGTCAATTTAAAACATTTTTAAAAGATATCTAAATGTTACAGAAAGCGTAAAACATATAGAAACTTAAAAAAAAATTTACAGATAATATTGCCACTTAGAAGTGATCACCATTACTGTTTTGGCTTAGTTCATTTCTACTACATTGGTTTTTTGTTTTTTTTTTTTAAGACAGGGTCTTGCTCTGTCACCCTGGCTGGAGTGCAGTGGCACAACCTCGGCTCACTGCAACCTCTGCCTCCTGGGTTCAGATGACTCTCGTGCCTTAGCCTCTGGAGTACCTGGGATTACAGCACCACCACACCTGGCTAATTTTTGTATTTTTAGTAGAGATGGGGTTTCACCGTGTTGGCCAGGCTAGTCCCAAACTGGCCTCCAGTGATCTGCCCTCTTTGGCCTCCCAAAGTGTTGGGATTACAGGCGTGAGGCCACCGCACCCAGCCTATTCCTATGCTGTTGTCAAAGAGTTAAGAAATACTGCTGCTTAATTTTGTTCATTGTTTTTCAGGGGAGCCGTATTCTCAGTGTGTTGCCAAGGGCTTACTGTTGCTGTCATTCCTCACCTTGGCCATGTTCCTCAGCAAGCCGTGGACCAGAATATGCAGAGCCTGTAGTTAGACAACCACCTGACTTTTTTTTTTTTTTTTTTTTTTTGAGATGGAGTCTCACTCTGTCACCCAGGCTGGAGTGCAGTGGCACAATCTTGGCCCACTGCAACCGTCTGCCTCCCAAGCAATCCTCCCACCTCAGCCTCCTGAGTAGCTGGGAGCACAGATGCTCCACCACACCTGGCTATTTTATTTTTTGTATTTTTGGTAAAGATGGGGTTTCACACGTTTCCCAGGCTGGTCTGTAACTCCTGAGCTCAAATGACCCGCCCTCCTCAGCCTTCCAGAGTGCTGGGATCATGGACATAAGCCACTGCGACTGGCCCATCTGACTTTTTAAAGACTCTAGACCTTGCCTTCAGTGATTTGCTGTAGTCTTGTATGCTTCTCTAAAAAATTTTAATAAATGAAGTGTCTTATTTTTGTAAAAGATTTTTATTAAGTGCCCTGTGACTTTAATTCATATATGTAGCCATCAGATGTTCCAAACAATGCAGCATGAACATTCTCATCGCTGGCCTGGACTGAGTAAAATGCATGAGAAGAACGCAAGAAATGTTAGCGATTTTAGCTTATCACAAATTAATTACAGTTATGGGAGTTTTATTTATACCAGAGAGAATCAGTCTTTAATTTTTAATATATGCGTGTTGATTGATGTTTCCCATATTCCAAAGAAAGGATTCAGAAATCCTTAAAAATGCATATAATACAAAAGCACAAAATAATTGATGGGGAAAGATGTGGGGACCAGGGGAGGAAAATAATAAAGGAAGAAAAGTAAAACAAAACCAGGGGCACGTGTAGGCTCCTGAAATATATGCCAAAGGCTGCATTTAGCACAAGCACACCCCTAATTCGTTATTTATTTATTTATGTCTAGAGACAGGTTCTCCCTCCAGCCTGTTGCCCAGGCTGGAGTGTAGTGGCACCATCACAGCTCACTGTAAACTGAAACACCTGAGTTTAAGCGATTCTCCTACCTCAGCCTCCCAAGTAGCTGGGACTACAGGTATGTGCCACCACGCCTGGCTATTTTTTTTTTTTTTTTTCAGTAGAGATGGGGTCTCGCTATGTTGCCCAGCCTGGTCTCAAACTCCTCACTTTAGCCTCCCAAAATGCTGGGATTACCAGCATGAGCCACCATGGTCTGCTAAGACCCCAGTTTACAAAAACCCAAGTACGATTAGCTAAAGGAATTATGAGATCCATTCATTAAAAATCAACTGGTTATCAATGAAAGATAGTTTTTCCTAGCTGAGTCTTGACAAATTTCTCCCATGGCCCCTCACATGGAGACAGTCAAACCCACATGGTGGGGACAATGGATTTTTTTTTTTTTCGAGACATGATCTTAACTCTGTTACCCAGGCTGGAGTGCAGTGGCCCAGTTATGGCTCACTGCAGTCTCAACCTCCTGAGTTCAAGTGATCCTTCCCAAGTAGCTGGGAACACAGGCATGTACCTGGCTAGTTTATATATATATATATATTTTTTTTTTTTTTTTTTTTTTTTTTTTTGAGAAGAGGGTCTCCCTGTGTTACCCAGGCTGATCTCGAACTCCCAGGCTCAAGTGATCTGCCTGCCTCAGCCTCCCAAAGCGTTGGGATTATAGGCGTGAGCTGCTGTGCCCGGCCCTGGAATAGATGTTTTCAGCCACGGTCCTACAGTAGCCACATAGCATATCACCTGTAAGTTTTCTTTGTGTGCCAGGTAATTCAGTTGTTTCAGATGGATTTTGTATGTTAATTAAGCCTAATTTTGAAAAGTGATTATTTTCCCTTTTATAGTTTTTGATTGAATTCCTAGTGCCTGTTGATACCCAGCACCACATAAAATGTGCCGTTTCATCTTCACTGCAGAGTTCCTGCCCAGGGGGAATTTCAAACTTTCCTACAGTCTTAAGTCCAATATCAAATGGGGGGATGAGCTAGTCATTGCAGAGGTCGTAAGTTTCTGCATGTTGGAAACACTGTTAATTTCAGCATCTTTTCTGTGGTGGTGTTGGGCCTTCACCTAACCCCACTAGGGCTGACTCAGGAATCTGGGTCAGTACTGGACTCATGGAGCTGGGGTCTGAGTCAATTATTGTCTGAACTTCAGCCATTTTAATTAATCTTCACAGTTCTTACTGTATCTTTTGTTGTTATTGGTTTCTTTTGAAACAGAGTCTTGCTTTGTCACCCAGGCTGGAGTGCAGTGGCGCGATTCTTGACTCACTGCAACCTTCACCTCCCAGGTTCAAGCGATTCTCTTGCCTCAGCCTCCTGAGTAGCTGAGACTATAGGTGGTCACCACCACGCCTGGCTAATTTTTATATTTTTTTCATAGAGACGGGGTTTCGCCATATTGTACAGGCTGGTCTCGAACTCCTGACCTCAAGTGATCCACCTGCCTCAGCCTCCCAAAGTGCTGGGATTACAGGAGTGAGACTGGGCATCCAGCCTAGTGTAACTAGCTTTGGATTTCTGATACTTACAGAAAATACATTTAAAGCTTCCAAATGACAGGTAATTTAGCCTGATTTTGTGGGCTTTGTGAGGATGCCCTTTGTACTCAAAAGAGGGAAAACACTTGAGTTTGGCAGTAGAATGGGATCTGGGGTGCCTACAATACAGTTTTAACTTTTCTAACTTTATACATTTATGCATGCATTCATGAACTGTTATATCGAGTGGCTACTATGTCCTGGGGCTTGGAGATGCCACAGTGGCAGAAACAATGTCCCTCCTTTGGTGGAGCTTCCATTCTAGCAGGGAGGACTGGCGTTAACACAGATGAGATAATTTCAGATGGTGGCAGGTGCTGTGAAGGAAATAGAACAAGGATGTGACTCCAAAGTAGAAGGGCCAGGGACAGTCTCAAGGGAGGGGACATGTGAGCAGAGACTCAACTGGGCCATTGGTGAGGTTGTCGCTGTGGAGGGCCCCTGCTTCCCAGTCAGTGCAGGAACACACACTGGGTGCTGTGTGATTCCATCCACAGGACAAGCCTGGAACTGGCAAATCTATCGAGACAAAATTGTCCTCTGGTGGCCGGGCTGGGTGGGAAGGGGAGACTGCCACTGGGCAGGAGGAGTCTTTTGAGGTCGGTGGGAAATGTCTGAAAACCGGATTGGGATGCTGGCTGCACACTCCAACTTCACAAAGGAGCCAAGGATCTAGCCAGGCGGCGGCTCACGCCTGTAATCCCAGGGCTTTGGGAGGCCGAGGTGGGAGGATCACTTGAGCTCACTTTGAGACCAGCCTGGCTAACATGCTGAAACCCCTTCTCTACAAAATTTTTTTAAAAAAATTAGCCAGGGGTGGTGGCCTGCGTCTGTAATCCCAGCTCCTCCAGAGGCTGAAGTGGGAGGACTCTTGAGCTCAGGAGGTCAAGGTTGCAGTGAGCCGAGCTCGCGCCACTGCACTCCAGCCTGGGCCACAGAGGGAGACCCTGTCCAAAAAGCAGCAGCACGGCCGGGCGCAAGTGGCTCACGCCGGTAATCCCAAGAACTTAGGAAGGCCAAGACAGGTGGATCACCTGAGGTTAGCAGTTCAGACCAGCCTGGCCAACATGGTGAAACCCAGTCTCTACTAAAAATACAAAAAATTACCTGGATGCGGTGGCGTGCGCCTGTAGTCCCAGCTACTTGGGAGGGTGACGCAGGAGAATCGCTTGAACCCGGGAGGCGGAGGTTGCAGTGAGCTGAGATGGCGCCACTGCACTCCAGCCTGGGCGACAGAGCGAGACTCCGTCTCAAAAAAAAAAAAAAAATGCCGCAGCACAGGGTCGTGCACTCGGAACGGGTAAGCTTCGTGGCGTGTACACTCGGCGAGACTCGTCCAGCAAAGCCTGGAATCCGCGCGGGCTGCAGCGCTGCATCGGGTCCGGCTGAGAGCCAGGTGCAGTGGTCGTCCCCGCTGGGTTCGCGCTGGTTGGCCCTTACGCCATGGCGTGCGGCCGAAACCTCGGGCGCCCATTGGTAGGCCGGCGGGGGGCGGGGCGCAGGGGCGGAACCGGAACCGGCGGTCGCTCGGGGGCGGGGCTTCGCCGGCGGCTGTGGCGGCTGCTGCAGCGGCAGCCGCGGTGGCGGAACCGGAGGCGGCCGCTGCATCCTGGAGCCCCATGGTGTTGGGCTACGTCCAGGCCACTGGAAGAATTCGAGGCCCGGTCCGCGCAGGCTGAGTGTGTGGGCCCGTGCGGCTCGGAGCCTCCGCCTCCGCCTCCCGTCGAGCCCCTCCGGGCGCGGGCCGGCCGGCCATGGGGTCCCTGTTCCGGAGCGAGACCATGTGCCTGGCGCAGCTCTTCGTGCAGTCGGGCACGGCCTACGAGTGCCTCAGCGCTCTGGGCGAGAAGGGCCTGGTCCAGTTCCGAGACGTGAGTGTCGCCCAGGAGACGCGGGCCGCACCTGCCCTCCTGGCGCTCCCCATCCCGCGGGTCGCTGGGGTCTTCCCGCCGCGAGCGCTGGGGAAGGGCGCGCCCCGTCCGCATTGCCCAGACGGGGGAAGCCGGCGCCCCAGCTCAGCGGCCAAAGCTTCCCGGAGCGCGGGGCTGACCCCAGAGTTGCCGGCCGTCTGTGTGGTCCGCGGCTGCTCTGCCTGGGTTAGTTAGGATCACCCCTGTATGGTCTTCATCAGCTCGGGGCACCAAGCTCAGCGGGGAGATGAAATCCCACAAAGGCCTGTTGGAGTCCTTTTGGAATTAACAGGGGTTGGGGAGGGCACATTAATCAAATAAATACGTCAACCAGAAAATGTTTGCTATAAAGAAAAAAATGGGTGGTGTGAAGGTGATTCGGGTGGGAGGTGCGTTTGAAGGAGTAGTCAAGGAAGGCCTCCTGGAGAAGGTGATATTTCAGCTGAGGCCCAAATAGAAAGGAACCAGCCGTGGGGAAGATCTGGGGAGAGGGTCCTTGTTGGAGGGAACAGGAAGAGCGCAGACAGAGCCTGAAATGGGAAGGAGCTGGGTGGCAGTTCCTTGAGGAGAGGGATTTTTGTCTGTTTTGGTCACTGATGCATTTGTGTAAGGACATAAAAACTCGGTCATTATTTGTCGAATGGAAGCTGTCTCCCCTACAAGTAATAATAAACATTTGTTTGTCCATTTGCTTGTTTATTGTTTGTCTCCACCAAGGACTGTCAACCTCTGAGGGTAAGGACCCTAACACAGTCCTTGGCAGTCATTGGCATCAGTAGGCATTTGTTGAAGGAACAGACAAGCTTTTCTTGACTGCCCGCTATGTTCAGGCACTGTTTTTGGTGCTGGGAACTCGGTGGTGAGCAAGGCAGACACAGTCCCTGTGTTCCTGGAGCTCCTGGTGTGGGAGGAGACAGATTAAACACACTCTGATTATGAGCTGTGATAAGTGCTCAGAAGGCAAAGAACAGGGCGTGGAAGGGAGACCGTGTAGCAAGTCCGTACTGACTGAATTGAAATCCACTCAGGCGAACATTTTATTTCCTGGCCACCACTTTCATCTCCTGTTTACCTTCATCTTCCTGAGGTATCCTTAATTTCAAAAGGGAAGAGCCCTACCCCAGATGTGATATCAGTTGATATCAGATATCTAATATCAGATGAACCCCATAAGGCGGTTGCAAAGTCATGGAGAAACTCCTGAGTGACAGGCGAGGGTGCAGGGCGGTTCCGGGTTCCTGGAGCCGCTTGGGTTTCTGCAGGTTGTACCCATTCACCTGGTGGATGCTGCGCTGAGCTGTGAGTAGCACCCAAAGATTCAGGCAACAGTTGCAGGTGCAACAGGCTCCTACATTTGTAGCAGGTAAATGTTTTCCATCCGGTTAGTACTCAAGCCAAGACACTTACCACACTTCAATCTTACACGTTTGAGCAAATGCTCTAATCACTACGAAGGTTCCCGTTTCATTAAGATCCACTACCCCTGGTCGTAGAGTGCACCCAGGATCCTTTTTAACTGAATGTGAGTGAAAGGAGAAGAAAGTGTTGTTCATCTTTTTCCAGAAGGAAATAAAACTACAGTCACTGTGATGAGCTCTTGTGTGGTGCTAGGTTTGCAGTGTGTCTGTAGGCTGTTTCCTACTGACTTTGTGGTGACCAGATGGGATCACTGTTAGTAACCCTTGCAAGGGAAAGGGGGCAGGCAGGTGGTGAATTGCGTGGTGACAGCCAGTGGGAAGGCCTGGAAAAACAAGGTCATTCAGCTGATGGGGAGGAGTCGCTGAAGGGAAAGTGCTCACTTCTGTAACAGTTCTCAGTCTAAGAGCAGGTTTCCTCTTTAGCGCTTCAGCTGAAGTGGGAGTATCAGTGGTGTGACTATCAGGATAAACAGCACCAGGTCTCCTCTGCTGGTTTTACTAGGTTAAATGTGCCTTAAATTGAATCTACATTAAAATGTACCTTATACCATTAACCTTGAATTAGGATGCTGCCCTAAAAGGAAAAAAACCCCAAAATTAGTAAAAGAAACCATGCAATAGAAAAAAAAGTTAATATATGTAAGCTGGTGATGGTAGTGTATGTCAAATCCATGTTTGTATTATTGCCACAGAAATTTACCTCTTTTTAAAAAGATTCTACTACTTGTAGAACGATTATGTCCATTTAGAGTTAATACTATTTGATATTGAAGGGAGAAAATGGAAACAGAAGTCGCATCCTCTGACAGCTGTAGATGTGAACTTCCCTTCCAGTTTCTCAGTTCTTTAGAAATAGATTGTGTTTGAATCATTAGGAACTGGGAAGCGGTTATTTTAGAGTAGTTTGAACTCCAAAAATGAATGAGAAGGTGACAAATAGAAGTGAAATTAGAATTTTTATCTTTCTTCTGGTTAATTCTTTTAAAAAAATCCAAAAAAAATGGAACAAGAACTGAGTGTTTGGAGTAGACACTTACCAGGTTGAGTAGTTTCATGTCAAGTTGTATCTTAATTGTGTCTTGAGAGTGCCCAGTACAAATCCTGGATGGAATAAAGATACATTTCATGTCTTAAATGGCTTTCAACATGAATGATTACTGTACATTTTTAAAGTATAAAAATAATAGATGTCCATTGTGAGAGATGTGGAAAATGTAAGAATAAGAACATATCTTGTATGACCCCAGGGTCTAGAAATAAACTTTAACTTTTTTGGCTAATATTGGACAATCAACACTTCTCTAATAATGTTTAAAAATATCCGTATCTATCTTTATGTATGTATATATATTTGAGATGGAGTTTTACTCTTGTTGCCCAGGCTGGAGTGCAATGGCATGATCTCAGCTCACTGCAACATTCACCTCCTGGGTTCAAGCGATTCTCCTACCTCAGCCTCCTGAGTAGCTGGGATTACAGACATGTGCCACCCCGCCTGGCTAACTTTGTATTTTTAGTAGAGACAGCATTTCTCCATGGTGGTCGGGCTGGTCTCGAACTTCTGACCTCAGGTGATCCACCCAACTCGGCCTCCCAAAGTGCCAAGATTATAGGTGTGAGCCACCGCCCCCGGCCCATATTTATGTATTTTTATATAATTGGAACCACACTGAAAAGATCCTAATCTACTTTACATAGAAATCATGACTAACTTCCTAATTTCATTAAATGTTCTTTTACAACTTTTAAAAATTGTTTTAAACTTTGTTATCATAAGAAGTAGACTGAAGAGTACAGTGTACCCGGATGTACCCATAATGTAAACTTAGTTTTTTTCTCACCTCCCAGACTAGATCATTTTGAAGCAAATCCAAGATACATAATTTCACTTTTCAATAAGTATCTTTAAAAGATAATTTTTTTTTGATGGAGTCTTACTCTGTTGTCCAGGCTAGTGGCGCAATCTCAGGTCACTGCAACCTCTGCCTCCCAGGTTCAAGTGATCCTCGTGTTTCAGCCTCCCCAGCAGTTGAGATTATAGGCAGCTGAGATTACAGGCGCATGCCACCATGCCTGCCAAATTTTTGCATTTTTAGTAGAGACGGGGTTTCACCATGTTGGGCAGGTTGGTCTCGAACTCCTGACCTCAAGTGATCCACCCACGGCCCCCCAAAGTGCTGGGATTACAATCGTGAGTGACTGTGCCTGGCCTAAAAGATAAAAAATTATTACCAACATTGTACCTGAAAATTTAAATAACACATTTCTTATTATAATATCAAATACATGGTCATTTAAAACATCATTTTTAATGAGTACAGTCGGCCGGGCGTGGTGGCTCACACCTGTAATCCCTGCACTTTGGGAGGCCGAGGTGGGTGGATCATGAGGTCAAGAGATCGAGACTGTCCTGGCCAACACGGTGAAACCCCCTCTCTACTAAAAATACAAAAAAATTAGCCGGGCATGGTGGCACGCGCCTGTGGTCCCAGCTACTCGGGAGGCTGAGGCGGAGAATCGGTTGAACCCAGGAGGCGGAGGTTGCAGTGAGCCGAGATTGCGCCACTGCCCTCCAGCCTGGTGACAGAGCAAGACTCCATCTGAAAAAAAAAAAAAAAAAAAAGTGCAGTCATCAATTGTATGGCAGAACCATAATTCTTATACAACTTAATTGAGGTGTATCGTGGAGTTTATCTATGATTTTTAGAAAGTTTATGGAGGCTGGGTGCAGTGGCTCAGACCTGTAATCCCAGCACTTTGTGAGGTTGAGGTGGGCAGTTCACCAGTCAGGAGTTTGAGAACAGCCTGAGCAACATGGCGAAACCCTGTCTCTACCCAAAATACAAAAATTAGCCGGGCGTGTTGGCACATGCCTGCAGTCTCAGCTACTCGGGAGGCTGAGGCAGGAGAATCGATTGAACCCGGGAGCTGAAGGTTGCAGTGAGCTGAGATTGCGCCACTGGACTCCAGCCTGGGCGACAGAGTGAGACCCTGTCTTAAAAAAAATAAAAAATAAAAAAAAAGTAAGTTTATGGAGTCATACATCCATTGCCACAATCGTTTTAGAACATTTCATCGCCCCAAAAGATCCCTCATGCCCATTTATAGTTAATCCTCATTCCTATCTCTAGCCCTAGCACCCACTAATCTGCTGGCTGCCTATAGGGTTACCTTTTCTGGACATTACATATAAGTGTAATCACACAATATGTGTCCTCTTGTGTCTGGCTTCTTTTACTTAGTATGAAAGCCATCCAGGCCAGGCGCAGTGGCTCACACCTGTAATCCCAGCATTTTGGGAGACCAAGGCGGGTGGGCGAATCAGCTGAGGTCAGGAGTTCGAGACCAGTCTGGCCAACATGGTGAAACCCCATCTTTACTAAAATTACAAAAATTAGCCAGGCTGGCGGTTCACGTCTGTAATCCCAGCTACTCGGGAGGGTGAGGCAAGAGAATCGCTTGAACCCGGAAAGTGGAGGTTGCAGTGAGCCAAGATCCTGCTACTGCATTCCAGCCTGTGTGACAGAGTGAGACTCTGTCTCAAAAAAAAAAAAAAAAAAGAAGAAGAAGAAAGGAAAGTCATCCCTGTTGTTGTATGGGTCAGTAGTTCATCCCTTTTTATTGCTGAGTAGCATTCCATTGTGTGGATATAGACTGTTATTTATTTATTTATTTTGAGACAGGCTCTTGCTTTCTCACCCAGCCTGGATTACAGTGGTGTGATCACTGCTCACTGCAGTCTCAACTTCTGGGGTCAAGCAATCCTCCTACCACAGCTTTCTGAGTAGCTGGGACCACAGGCATGTGCCACCAGGCCTGGCTGATTTTTTATTTTTTGTAGAGATGGTGTCTCACTATGTTGCCCAGGCTGGTCTCAAACTACTGGCCTCAAGTAGTCCTCCCACCTCAGCCTCCCAAAGTGCTGGGATGATCAATGCAAGCCACTGTGCCTGGCTATAATTTCTTTAACTGCGCTGACTGTAATTTCTTTAACCAGTTCTTTCTGTTGTTAGATTTTTGGGTTATTTTTTGTTTTTCCCAGAGATTGATGTTGTCATAGATAAATATTTGTCTGTATCCGTAGCATTTTCTTTAGGTTATATTTCTTCATATGATATTGCTGGGCAAAGAATCATTTTCAGGAATTTTTTTTTTTTTTTTTTTTTTTTTGAGACAGGGTCTCGCTCTGTCACCTGGGCTGGAGTGCAGTGGCGTGATCTTGGCTCCCTGCAACCTTTGCCTCTCGGGCTCAAGTGATTCTCGTGCCTCAGCCTCCCGAGTAGCTGGGATTATGGACGTGCACCACTACACCTGGCTGATTTTTCTTTTTTTTTTTTTTTCTTGAGACAGAGTCTTGCTTTGCTGCCCAGACTGGAGTGCAGTGGTACGATCTCAGCTCACTGCAACCTCCGCCTCCTGGGTTCAAGCAATTCTTTTGCCTCGCCTCCTGAGTAGCTGGGATTACAGGCACCTGCCACTGCTCCTGGCTAATTTTTGTATTTTTGTAGTGATGGGATTTCACCATGTTGGCCAGACTGGTCTTGAACTCCTGATCTCAGGTAATCTCCCCACCTCGTCCTCCCAAAGTGCGGAGATTACAGGTGTGAGCCATGTGCCCGGCCTAATTTTTGTATTTTTAGCAGAGTTGGGGTTTTACTATGTTGGCCAGGCTGGATTTTCAGACTTTTTTGATAATAGTTGACAAACTGCTCTCCAGAAAAGTTGTGACAGTTTATGGTCCCATTTAATAGTCTATGAGAGTGTACTTCCCCTAAACTTTGCCAGGGTTTTATTTTTTACATAAAAGTATTTTTAAATTTTAGAAATTTAAACCGTATTTTTTGGCCGGGCACAGTGGAACATGCCTGTAAACCCAGCACTTTGGGAGGCCGAGGTGGGCAGATCATCAGGTTAAGAGATAGAGACCATGCTAGACAACGTGGTGAGACCCTATCTCTATTATAAATACAGAAAAATTAGCTGGATGTGGTGGTGCACGCCTGTAGTCCCACCTACTCAGGCCACTGTACCCTAGCCTGGTGACAGAGCAAGACTCCGTCTCAAAAAAAGAAAGGAAGAAAGAAAGAAATTTAAACCATATTTTTCATTCTTTTCTCAGCTGAACCAGAATGTAAGTTCTTTCCAAAGAAAATTTGTTGGTGAGGTGAAGAGGTGTGAAGAGCTAGAGCGAATACTGGGTAAGTTTATTTTCTGATTTAATAACTTAAATAATTACCTTTATATAGGCAAACTTTGTTCAGTTTAGAAATATTGGAAAATATAGGCAAGCAGAAGGAAAAAAAGAAATTGTATTTTCATCATTCAGAGGTAATCACAGTTATGAAGGCATGTATTATTTTTCTGAATTTTATGTTATTCATCTATAAAAGTAAAGATTTACAAACATAACGGCCAGCTTATTCTGTTGTCACCCTTGTTTCTTAGTTAACAGTACTTACTATAGCATCTTTTCCTGTCAGTAGACATAGATTTTGACCCGTCATTGTTTTTGATGGGAGCATAGTATTTGATTGCATTGATATTAATGTCCATGACTTGTTTAACCAATCCCTTGTAGTTTATTATAACTTAAAGACATTGTACATGTTAATATATTTCCTAATTTAAAATTTTATCAAGGAACAAGGGAGGCAGGAAATGGCCGATAGATGGGTTGACAATAATTTCCTTTTTCTGGGGGCTTCCTTTGCCAATGTGTTAGGTCATTGCTCTCTGATAAGCATTTAAACTCAGTAGCCCAGGGCTACTTCTTTTATCTCTAAAATCTTTATGATTTTAGCCTGATATTAGTCATTATCAAGTCAAGCCTTGAGGTTCTCACTGAAGTGGAGGGAAAATGACAGACAGTGGACTGAAGTACAAAGCTTGTTTTTTTGGTTTTTTTTGAGATGGAGTCTCTCTTTGTCACCCATGCTGGAGTGCAGTGGTGTGATCTTGGCTCACTGTAGCCTCTGCCTCCTAGGTTCCAGTGATTCTCCTGCCTCAGCCTCCGAGTAGCTGGAACTATAGGTGTGCGCCATCATGCCTGGCTAATTTTTGTATTTTTAGTAGAGATGGGGTTTTGCTATGTTGGCCAGGCTGGTCTTGAACTTCTGACCTGAAGTGATCCACCCACCTCAGCCTTCCAAAATGCTGGGATTACAGGTGTGAGTCACTATGCCCGGGCTTTTTTTTTAGGTTGGGGATTTTTAAGAGTAACAGGAAATTTTAGTCATCTGAAATCTAGTCCTATTCATATTGCTTGAGGTCCTAGTTATTTGCGTGGCTCGTATATGTTAGTGGCATCATATTCCAGTCTTTGCAACCTGGGTGAGTCATTGGACAGATGGTGTATTTAGAATGAGGATTTTAAAGGCAGGGCAAAAGTGATAACATATTTGGCATATCCATAACATATTTGGCATATCCAGGACTTCCTGTAGCTTAAACTGTTTCAAAAGAATGCAGGGCTGGACATGATGACTCACGCCTGGACATAATTCCAGCACTTTGGGAGGCCAAGGTGGGAAGATCACTTGAGTCCAGGAGTTTGAGACCATTCTGGGCAATATACTGAGACCCTGTCTCCATAAAAAATAAAATTAGCCAGGCAAGGTGGCATGTGCCTGTCTTTGGTACTTGGGAGACTGAAGTAGGAGGATTGCTTGAGCCCAGGAGTTTGAGGTTACCATGAGCCAGGGTGACATACCACTGTATTCCAGCCTGGGCAGCAGAGCGTGACCCCAGAAGAATACAGACTTAAAATAGTAAAAAGGCCTCCTCAAATTTAGGTGTAAGCTAGGCATGGGGGGGGGGGCACATGCCTGTAGTCTCAGTTACTCTGAAGGCAGAGGCAGGAGGCTCTCCTGAGCCCAGGAGTTCAAGGCCAGCCTGGGCAACATAGTGAGACCCCTGTCTCTTAAAAAAAAAAAGAATAAATTCAAATATAAATTGGTTAAAACAATTTGCATTCATTTCTAGAAACCTCTTAAACCCAGGTGTTTCCTTTGCTATCTTGATAAGACATAATTTCTTTTTTTTTTCTCCTTCCTCCTTTACCTGCCTCTCTCCCTCCGTAAACTAATTAGTAACACTTCTAAATATTAGGCCTGATAATGACTAGCAGGTGTTGTGACTTTTATCCTAAGGAAAGGGATGCTTCATGGAATTGAAAACATAAACCAAATAAAGTAGTTAATTTTGGCTGGTGTACTATTAGTTTCATGAATCTAGTTTTATTTTATTTTATTTTATTTTTAATGACTGAAACAAAAAACATCTAAAACCACAGCTTCTAGAAGAACCACTTGTTCTTGCCAGTCTTGTACCATTCTTTGAACTTGACCTTCCGTCGGGCCTTGTGTTTAAGAGCAGGGTCTCTGAAGACCCTAATGGTTTTGTCCAACGGGATTTCCACAGTGTACCTTGTAGGCATGAGGTCATTATAGTTATAAACCTTCACAGAAGACTTGATCTTTGACCTCTTGGCAATCTTCTTGCCCATGGCAGCTGACCCCAGAGTTGCCGGCCGTCTGTGTGGTCCGCGGCTGCTCTGTCCTGGTTAGTTAGGATTGCCCCTGTGTGGTCTTCATCAGCTCGGGGCACCAAGCTCAGCGGGGAGATCAAATCCCACAAAGGCCTCTTGGAGTCCTTTTGGAATTTACGGGGGTTGGGGGAGGGCACATTAACCAAATAAATACGTCAACCAGAAAAGGTTTGCGGTCTGAGGTGTCATCATCAGTGTTCTTCACGAGGATTCGCTTTGTGTCCAGAGTAGTATCCGGCCGCACCACTTTCTCGGGTTTCATCAACTTGTCCATTTTTAGAGCCACCCTGACACTTGATCCCCACAGGCTGTGGATGGCAGCGAGTGGAAGACCTAGCCTAGCTTCTGAATCTAGTTTTTAACTTCAGTGGTAAAGTAGTTCAAGCTGTCCTCAGCCACAGCCTCAGGGATGACTGGGAATTGCAAGAGTGCCTGGCTCTTGGCGCTGGGTGGGTTTCGGGTAGTGGTTGTGATTTTCCTGATGGATTGATGGATGCCCATCTCTTTCTGAGGGCATCTGCAGAGAACTCACATTGCCAGCTTCTGTGGGGGCTATCGTGGGTCTATCACTTGGGTTATTCCTGCACTTCCGAGTGTGCCCCAACCTCTGCTTCATTCTGCAAATGTAGAGACAGCTGACTCAAAAGTTCTTTAACTAGAATATTAGAAATGAAAAAATAGGGGAGGATTTCAGAAAAGATTTATCCAGATTGTTGTTAATTCTTTTTTTTAAATCACTAGGAAATAGAAGAGGTTGTTTATTTTGTCTCTGCAGCAGATCTCTCTAGGCAGCATTGTTTTTGGAAACAAGATTGCCAAAAGTGACCAAGAAGTCACTTGGAGCAATCAAGATTTTTGTGCATTTAGACATTGATTTGTAGATGACCTGGGAAAGGCTGGGATTTAAAACGTTTCTGACTGAAAAGTATTTTAGTATGTTTTAATATCCAACTGTTTAACTTTTATTTTCACAGTGTATTTGGTCCAGGAAATTAATAGAGCGGATATTCCCCTTCCTGAAGGAGAGGCCAGCCCTCCTGCGCCACCCCTGAAACAGGTTCTGGAAATGCAGGTAACTTGCTTCTGAAGAAGCGATTTGCAGCCATTGATCTCAGGGCTGCTTACTTACTTATTTTATGTTGTCTAATGCTTTTCTGCCTTTCTTCTCAAAACCATGGAAAATGGTAACCTCTCTAGGCAGAGAGATTAAAGACCACTATCATGATTAACCCTCAGTAATAGATTATCTGTGATAAATTTTAATGGTAATTCAGTTTTCTTTTACAGTGTAAGGCATGTGAGTCCTTTCCAGGTGGTAGTGAACAGAGGCAATAAGAATCAGGCCATCAAGCCTGGTTCGTGATCTTGTACTGTTTCAGAAAGTTCATCATCCCAGGGTCACCCATGCCTTAGCTGCCTCTTCTTGTGCAAGGAATTAAGGCTTCGGTCGTGTGCCTTCACAGCCCTCCCACATTCACCTTGGCCCTCCCCCTTCTAATTTTTGGAAGCTGGTATGCAGTCTGTGGGTTGTCTTGGGGGGGGGCAGCAAGCAGCTTTCTGTCACCCTGAGTTCCCCTGGCTGATGTGCTGGGGATGCAGGTATCCCCGGTGAGAGCACTTGCCTGTGCTGTTTATTAGTATCCCCCGTGCCGTGAATTCGTTCCTCACCCTGTGAAATAGGCCGAAGCTCTTAATATCTCTTCTAAAGCAAATACCATTGTATAACTGAAGCCATTCAATTGCTGCCTCCTCTGTTTGTTTATCTGGGATGAAGTCATTCAGCACTTGAGGAGACTCCAGAGAGAACCCTCCAACCAGATGAGTAAAAGCAGTCATCTGGCTTGGCTTGTTTGATGGGTTGGTTGTGATATAATTACAAACGTAGTGATGACTGTGTACAGTGTAAGGCAAAGCAGAAGTAATGAATGTAGTATGTTAAGTGGTTTTTTGAATACAGGTTTTCATTGACTCAGTGATTTGCTTTACAGATTTTTGCTTCTGTTTTAATACTTAAGTGTTTTTTTTTTTTTTTGAGACAAAGTCTCACTCTGTCACCAAGGCTTTAGTGCAGTGGTGCGATCTTGGCTCACTGCAGCCTCTGCCTCCCGGGTTCAAGCAATTCTCCTGCCTCAGCCTCCCGAGTAGCTGGGACTACAGGTGTGTGCCACCATGCTCAGCTAATTTTTGTATTATTAGTAGAGATGTGGTTTCACCATATTGGCCAGGCTGGTCTCAAACTCCTGACCTTGTGATTTGTCCATCTTGGCCTCCTAAAGTGCTGGGATTACAGCCATGAGCCATTGCGCCCAGCAATGCTTAAGTATTTTTAAGGATGTTTAGTATGTAACTAATTATTAAAGATTCTCTGGAATTTTTTTTTTTTTTTGAGGTGGAGTCTTGCTCTGTTACCCAGGCTATAGTGCAGTGGCATGATCTTGGCTCACTGCAACCTCCGCCTCCTGGGTTCAAGCGATTCTCCTGCCTCAGCCTCCCGAGTAGCTGGGATTACAGGTGCCCGCCACTGTGCCTGGCTAATGTTTGTATTTTTAGTAGAGACAGTGTTTCACCATCTTGGCCAGGCTGGTCTCGAACTCCTGACCTTGTGATCTACCCGTCTCAGCCTACCAAAGTGCTGGGATTATAGGCATGAGCCACCGCTCCTGGCAGATTCTCATGAATTTTTATGCTCAATTAATTGTGTAAATGTGGCTGCATAGAAACTCATATGCTAGAGACTAGGAAAATATGTTAGAAAAGATTATCTCAACATATTCTGTGTTGCAAAAAAAGGAAATGTAGACTTAAAGAGGAGGATTCTTTGATGTGTGACATGGATAAGCAGACAAAGGAGATCCGTGAGAAATGACAGCACTTGCGGATAGAGAAGAGGTCCAGTCTTGGGGGTCTCATGGTCATCACAGCCTCTGGAATATTTTAGCTCATATGTGGCCTGAACTTCACAAAAATTACCTGAATTAATATAAAACAATAAATGGGCTTTTATTTCTTTTTTTTAATTTTTTTTTATTTTGAGAAGGAGTCTTGCTCTGTTGCCCAGGCTGGAGTGCAGTTGTGCCATCTCCACTCACTGCAACCTCCGTCTCCTGGGTTCAGGTAATTCTCCTGCCTCAGCCTCCTGAGTAGCTGGAATTACAGGTGCACACCACCACGCCCAGCTATTTTTTTTTGTATTTTTAGTAGAGATAGTGTTTTGCCATGTTGGCCAGGCTCGTGTCAAACTCCTGACCTCAAGTGATCCACCGTCCTTGGCCTCCCAAAGTGCTGGGATTACAGGCCTGTGAGCCACTGTGCCTGGCCAATAATGGGCCTTTAAAACCTTTGCATGTTTTCGTATCCCTACCAAAGTCACATAAATTCTGGCTTTTTAAAGCCCCCACTGGGGCCGGGCACAGTGGCTCACACCTGTAATCCCAGCACTTTGGGGAGTCCAAGGTGTACGGATCACCTGAGGTCAAGTGTTGGGGCTGACCTGCAGACTTTGACTTAGCAATTGATGAACAAATTCACTCAAATAAATCTCTAGTGAAAGAGTGGGCTGGGGGTCCATGGCCACTTACAGACAATGCTGAGAGAGATAGCAGCTATTGGCCTTGAGTAGCTGGCACTCCAGGCATTTATTCAGTATAGATTTAATAACAGAGGCTCTGAGTCAACACACTTGTGCATAATGATTAAAGGCCAGGTTCTGAGGCCTAAAGCAAACACCATTTGTGGGTGATAAATCTGGTTGCCTTCCCCTTGAGAGAGCCATCTGGCCTGTGAAAGATTAAAGGTTAGTTTTAGGATCACATGAGTAAACAAGTTATTCAGGTAAACTCCTTCACATTCCCTAGTTATTTGCTTTTATCAACTAAAGGTAAAGGGAATTAGGCTGCTTTCAACCAAAACTTCTACTGAAACTATGCAAACTTCTCGGCCTTCCAAGAAGGTTTGTGACTATATTCTATAATTTTACAATCTTTCTAACCATCCTGACGATCTCCCACAGTCAAGAGTTCAAGACCAGCTTGGCCAACACAGTGAAACCTCTTCTCTGCTAAAAATACAAAAAAAATTAGCTGGATATGGTGGTACACACCTGTAGTCCCAGCTACCTAGAGAAGGCTGAGGCAGGAGAATTGCTTGGAGGTTGCAGTGAGCCAAGATTGCACCACTGTACTCCAGCCTGGGCGACACAGCAAGACTCTATCTCAAAAAAAAGGAACACCACTGGTTTTGGTATATTGTACAAAGATTGTTGGAATCACAGCTGGAACTAATCCAGCCTCTTAAGTAACCACTATTTTGTTTTAGGAGCAGTTGCAGAAGCTTGAGGTTGAACTGAGAGAAGTCACTAAGAACAAGGAGAAACTGAGGAAGAACTTGCTGGAACTGATTGAGTATACTCACATGCTGAGAGTGACAAAAACCTTTGTGAAACGCAATGTTGAGGTACTGAATGACTCTTGAGGAAATACAATTTCTTTTATAAAAATCTATAGATTTTATTTTGCTATTAGTTCATATAAATATGTTGCTTTTTTAAAAGAGATTTTATTTATTTATTTATTTATTTATTTATTTATTTATTTATTTATTGAAATGGAGTTTTGCTCTTGTTGACCAGGCTGGAATGAAGTGGCACGATCTCAGCTCACTGCACTCTCTGCCTTCTGGGTTCAGAGATTCTCCTGCCTCAGCCTCTTCAGTAGCCGAGACACAGGCACTGCCCATCACCACACCTGTAATTTTTTGTATTTTTAGTAGAGACGGGGTTTCACCATGTTGGCCAGGCTGGTATCAAACTCCTGACCTCAGTTGATCCACCTGCCTCAGCCTCCCAAAGTGCTGGGACCATAGGGGTGAGCCACTACTCCCGGCCTTAAGAGATTAAATTTAAACCTTGACTTTATTTTTCAGTTGGATTATATGACTTTAAAAAAAGTTTTAAAGAGCCATTTCCTGTGTTAGTTGTTTTTAGCAATTACAATACTAAATATTTATAAAATGGTTTAGTTTGTGGTTGAAAAAAATTTTTATGAGCATGGGAAATAAATTGAATGAAGGACATTGAACTCTAAAATTTAGTTTTTCCAAATTGCTGAGTAAAGGAAGTAAAAGAATAATCTATAATTTCTAAGAATAGATTAGATACAGTGGCTTACACCTGTAATCCCAGCACTTTGGGAGGCCAACGCCGGAGGATGGCTTGAGCCCAAGAGTTCAAGACCAGCCTGAACATAGAATTAATATGAGACCTTGTCTATACAAAAAGTAAAAAATTAGCTGAGCGTGGTGGTGCACACCTGTAGTCCCAGCTACCAGGGAGGCTGAGGTGAGAGGATCACTTGAGCCCAGAAATTTGAGGCTGCAGTGAGCTATGATTATGCTACTGTACTGCAGCCTGAGTGACAGAGTGAGACCCTGTACCCTGTATCTAAAAAAAAAAAAGGATAAAGAATAGTCCATGTATTAGCATTTTACGGAGCTGAGTATAAAAGGAAAATGTGCGTCTGAGGCCGGGTGCGGTGGCTCACGCCTGTAATCCCAGCACTTTGGGAGCCCAAGGCGGGCAGATCACAAGGTCAGGAGTTCAAGACCAGCCTGGCCAACATGGTGAAACCCCGTCTCTACTAAAAATACAAAAATTAGCTGGTCATGGTGGTATGCACCTGTCTCTCAGCTCCAGGAGGCTGAGGCAGGAGAATTGCTTGAATGGGGACCTGGGATGTGGAGGTTGCAGTAAGCCAAGATTGCATCATTGCACTCTAGCCTGGGCTACAGAGCAAGACTCCATCTCAAAAAAAGAAAAGTGCATCTGTTCTAAACTTCGTTTCATTTGCTATAATAGTGATCTTTGATAACGTTACTCTATCTTGCATGAAGGCAGTGAATTAAACTGTAACTGTCTTTTATGTAAATGTCTTCAAGTGACTTACAAATAAGGGATGGGGAAGTTATCTTTGTATTTATGAGAGTTGAGCTATAGATCTAAGTTGCTTTAGAAGCCTTTGCACCCAGATCTAAGTAGTTAGTTAGGATGCCCTATAAACTTGTTTAGAAATTTGACATGAGAAATAAAGTGTCACTTTTAATGAAACACACTTAGTTTCATATGTCTCTTTCTAGTTTGAACCCACTTATGAAGAATTCCCGTCCTTAGAGAGTGATTCTTTGTTGGATTACAGCTGTATGCAGAGACTGGGAGCAAAACTGGGGTAGGTGACAAGGCCTGGCATGTCAGGCTTCATACTGCTCTTCCTGTAAAAGGCAGATGAGCTCCATAGAGGGGATGAATGGGGACCATTTTTTGTTTGTTTGTTTATTTGTTTTTTTCTCCCATAGCAATAGAATGGGGACCATTTTAAAGCCTAGGGTTGAATGAAAGATAGTGAATATTTGTTTAAGAAAACACTGTACTCCTGTACTAGTTGAACTGAATTACTCAGCTGTATTGGCTTTTTTACTCAATACAATGGAAATTTATTCTTTTGGTATAATGAACTGGAAAGAAACAACACTTATGTCATTCGGTGTTACTTCTGTAAGCCTAAAACAATTGGTCATTCAGGCATCAAATCCTGTCTGGTAGAAACTTGGTGGCTAAACTGAATTGGTTAATTTTTTTTTTTTTTTTGAGACAGAGTTTCGCTCTTGCTGTCCAGGCTAGAATGCAATGGCGCGATCTCAGCTCACCACAACCTCTGCCTCGCAGGTTCAAGTGATTGTCCTGCCTCAGCCTCCTCAGTAGCTGGGATTACAGGCGTGCACTGCCACACCTGGCTAATTTTGTATTTTTTAAAGTAGAGATGGGGTTTCTCTATGTTGACCAGGCTGGTTTCGAACTCCTGACTTCAGGTGATCTGCCTGCCTTGGCCTCCCAAAGTGCTGGGATTACAGGCTTGAGCCACCATGCCCAACCTAATTTTTTAAATTAATCATATTTTAAAGTTCTCCTTCTGCTGTTTATTCTTTCTGCTTACTGAAACTAATGGTAACCTGTTTTCTCATGTGATTTGTGATTTTTAAAATTACTGTGAACTCATATTTCACAGTTCCTGATCTAAAGAAATTCAGTGATGTTTAGTTTGAGGATGTTTTCCTCCAGAGAGAATTTGTTTTGACATTTGCCAGGTACCTGGGAGTGCTCTGTCAACCTGGAATCCTTTATATTTTTCTCAGCATTGGGATTTTAAGCCTCAAACCTGAGTGAATTTTAACCTGTGGTTATAAATTCTTAGGGAAGACTTCTCCCTTTATCTAGAACCAAAATGGAAATAAACAAGTTTACATGTAGGCTTCAGGCTCCTTTGCAAGGCGGGTTTTTTTCTGGTCCATCCATTCACTGAAGGTGTAGCTCTTTGTGTGTGGAGCAGTCCCAGCCGGAGAGGGGGAGTCAGTTGTATTTGCTCACCTTATCTAGACCCAGTTCTTGGCTCCTGCGTCCCTTGCTGGCATTAACATAAGGCCTTAAGATACTGGGTTCAATGTCAAAATCAGGACAGCTGTGAGGTCCTGTTTTCCCTTTGGATTCCAAAATTTTTTTGTTTTTGAAACGGAGTTGCTCTGTTGCCCAGGCTAGAGTGCAGTGGTGAGATTTTGGCTCACTGCAGGCTCTGCTTCCTGGGTTCAAGCGATTCTCCTGCTTCAGCCTCCCGAGTAGCTGGGATAACAGGCATTTGCCACCACGCCTGGCTAATTTTTGTGTTTTTAGTAGAGACAGGGTTTCACCATGGCCAGGCTGGTCTTGAACTTCTGATCTGGTGACCTACCCGCCTCAGCCTCCCAAAGTGCTGGGATTACAGGCGTGAGCCACCGTGCCCAGCCAAGAATTTCTCTTTATTATAAGCTCATCTATACGTTTAAAAAGAAGTTTGAAAAATCTTCTCCCCCAGCACTTGAGATGTTTTGCTGTTGGAGGGCTTTCAGGATATATTCGCCACTTGGTAGAGTTGGATGTCTTCATCATTCTTTTAATGTAGTTTCATAACATTGATTGCTTTCAGTCGACTACAGGTTGACTTTATTGTCTCACAGATTTGTGTCTGGCCTAATCAACCAAGGAAAAGTGGAATCATTTGAAAAAATGTTGTGGAGAGCTTGCAAAGGGTACACCATTGTGTCCTATGCAGAACTGGATGAGTCCCTCGAAGACCCTGAAACAGTGAGTAAATGTCACCATCACCTTTTGGCAATGACAGACTGACGGCAGAGCTGGAGATAAGGTGGAAAGAATGTTTTTCTCCTGAACAATTTGATAAGAAGTTGTTAACCTGACGCCTTATGTCCCCAATCATATGTGTGTATATAGTTCCTGAAATCAAGGACATTGTCTTACATAGCCACAATATGACTATCAGGCAGGAAATGAATGTAGATACTTTACTGCATCCTGAGTCTTGAATCTCATTCAGGTTTCACCGGTTGTCCTAGTACTGTCAAGCAAATAATTTAATTAAGCATCACATGTAGATTTAGTTGTCATGTCTTACTGTCTCTTTTTTTAAACTTTGTTTTGTTTTTTTTAAGGAGATGGGGTCCCCTTCTGTTGCCCAGGCTGGTCTCAAACTCCTGGCCTCAAGCGATCCTTTCACGTGGGCCTCTCAGAGCCTCCCAAAGTGTTGGGATTACAGGTGTGAACCTCCTCACCTGGCCTTTTTTTTTTTTTTAATTTACTTTTTATTTTTGGTAGAGATGGGGCTCTTAGTAGGCTGCCCAGTCTGGTCTTGAGCTCCTGGCCTCAAGCCATCCTCCTGCCTTGGCTTCCCGAAGTGTTGGGATTACAGGCCTGAGCCACCATGCCAGGCCTGACCTGTCTGTGGTCTCCTTCATTCTGGGACAGTTTCTCAGACTTTCCTTGGCTTTTCTGACCTTGACATTTTAAAATATTACAAGTTTTTTTGGTAGCATGTCTCTGAGTTTGGGTTTCTCAGGTGTCTTCTCATGATTCAGTTCAGGTCACGTGTCTTTGGCAGGAGCGTTGCTGAGGTGAGCCTGCATTCTTCTCATTGCACCGTTAGGTGCCACACAGTTCCGTTTGTTCTGTTACCGGTAGTGGTCCCTGTGATCACTTGATGAAGGCAGTACTCTTTAGGCTTCACTGTGAAGTTACTCTTTTTTTGTGTTTGAAACTGTAAATATCCCATTCTCCATCAGATTTTCAGCTTTCTCCTTTATTTCCTATTTTATTTGATGGGTTATATTCTGTTGTTTTAATTACTTGTTTTGATACTCACATTCTCCTAGATTTGGCCAGTTGGAACCCATTCAGGCTGGCTTTTATATCCATTTTACATGTTCCCATCACTTTTTGAGCACTTTTTTTATACAGCAGGATGTCTAGATGCATGTTGCAGTTCCTCTGACATAGCTCTGGAATCAGCTGTTTCTTCAAGGAGGCTTTTTTCTTTAAGTGCAAATTTCGGTATTTTGAAGCCAAGATGTGGCTTCTTGGGTGTGCCCATTGTTATTGAGGGGGTTGCTTTTCCTTGGCTATGTCAGAGGTGGCTTGGGGACACACAAAAGCACATGCACATATACATTTACAGCTATAGACCCAACTCCATCTGTCCCCCACATACACACCTAACAGCTGTGGGGCTGAATAGTTCAGAAGCCAGGGCGGAGCAGGGGGAGAGACAGAGTCGTAATCACTGTTACGATAGCTCTGTTTTTAAGACTTCACAGTAAAGGTAGCTGTTGCTTTTAATGAGGATGAACTGCTGATCTACTGAAGGCAGAAAAGGAACTTGGTTTTCTGAATTTTGAGGAAAGGTTCTTATTTTTTTTCTAGGTTGGCCTCAGGAATTTTGGCTGCAAGATTAATACACATCCCATGGTAGTTTTGACACAAAAAGAGAAATTTGGCTGTGATTTATTTAAATTTTTTTATTTTCTTTATTTTTTAGATGGAGTGTTGCTCTGTCGCCCAGGCTGGAGTGCAGTGGTGCGATCTCAGCTCACTGCAACCTCCACCTCCCGGATTCAAGCTATTCTCCTCTCGGCCTCCTGAGTAGCTGGGATTACAGGCGCACACTACCACACCCGGTTCATTTTTGTATTTTTAGTAGAGACGGGCTTTCACCATGTTGGCCAGGCTGGTCTTGAACTCCTGACCTTAGGTGATGCACTGCCTTGGCCTCCCAAAGTGCTGGGATTACAGGCGTGAGCCACTGCGCCCAGCCTATGATTTGTTTTTGATTTTCTAAAATAAAAATCTAATCAGTTTGAAATCTAATCAGTTACGCTGTTCATTAACCACACACCTGTAATATTTTCTGCTGTTTTGTAGCTTTTGTAACCACCAATAGTCATCTGTTAATTGTCCTTCAGTTGTGACCTTGGTGACTTTTCTATTTCAAGCTGATGATTAAAACTAAGATCAAAACTGCTCTGAAGTAGCATTTACATTTCTCTTAACAAAGAGAAAATACCAGTCATTCTCATGCATAGCATTTACTCAAGTTAAAAAAATATTTTTAAAATAGAATTTGTAAGTTCTCTTGGGCCTCTTCAACCGTGTCCACCTCCCGGGTTCACGCGATTCTCCTGCCTCAACCTCCCAAGTAGCTGGGATTACAGGTGCCTGCCACCATGCTCTGGCTAATTTTTTAATTTTTAGTGGAGACGGGGTTTCACCATGTTGGTCATGCTGGTCTCGAACTCCTGATCTCAAGCGATTGCCCGCCTTGGCCTCCCAAAGTGCTGGGATTACAGGCATGAGCCACCGCGCCCGGCCTCTTGTGCCAAATTTTTATGGAATATGTTAAAGAGCAGTAAACATCTCTGAAGGAATACAGAGAATGGATAGATGTATGTCTTGAAAATATAATCCTGTCCCCATAGTTATAAAGAAAATGCCTGTTTGTTACAGAAAATTGAGAACAATGTAGAAAACACTCGTTAGCTTCCTATTCTGAGCTACTGTTAACATTGCCGGTGTATGTTCTCTAGTCGTTTGCTGGATAAGATAGGGGTGTTTTATTTGGTAACTTTGACTCAGATTCTAGGATTTGTTTATGGTGTCAGGTTTAGTGTCTTTTGGGTTCAATGTCTGACCCCCTTGAAGTCATTACAGACCCCAGAGACTATTTTTAGCCATTTTCTCCCGTTGGTGTCGTTTCTAAATGCTGACCATTCTCTCTGCATCAAAGCTAGACATGGGTGCTGTCTATGGTGTATAGTTTGTGTTTTTCTGTTGTGTGGCACCTCTTCTGCCTTGTGCCTTAAGTGGTTGTGTTGCCCAGGCTGGTCTTGAACTCCTGAGCTCAAACGATCCTCCTGCCTTGGCCTCTAAAATGTTGAGATTACTGTTCCCGGCCTCTTTTTCCTGGTTTTAACTCTTTTCTGACAGTGTGAAGTCAGCTTCCATTATCCACAGTGTGTTTGGTGGGTTGCTCAGTTAACTGACTTACTTATTCTTTGTATTCATTCTCCCAGCCACATCCTCCCCCTCCGCCTCCTGCCATCCCCTCCCTCCCACCACCACCTGCCCATGCTGTGCCGTAGCTCCCCAGCCTGTACTCCTGTTCCCTGAGGCCCAGGGCTCAATTTTTGGACAGCTTCCCTCTTCCTTTTGCCCTTAGGGATCTCACAGAATTTTATGTCCCAAATGTATATAGTCCTAGCTTGGACCTGTCCCCAGAATATTAGACTTTTAAGTCTCTCTATTCCGTATCTCCTTTTAAGTATCTCGAAGACGTTTTTCTGCTTTTGCCTAAAACTGAACATGTGATCTTTCCTCCCAAACTTGCTCTTCCAGATCCACTGATGTGACTGCGCAGGCCGAGAGCCCTGGGCTTCTCCCCACTCTTCTCTGTTTCTCGAGGCTCACTTGAAGCCCTCAGCAGCTCTGGTGACCGTGTCTTTTAAGTAGGGAGGCTGGCCACCTCTCCTCACTCTGCCTCCCTCCTCGTCCAGGTCTTGTCCCCGCACCTGCCTCGCCTGGCTGGGCTCCTGTTTCTGCCTCTGCCTCATCCTGGTCTCTTCTCCCAGCATCCTGAATGATCCCCAGGAAACCACAGTCAGATCATTTCATTCCTCTACTCAGGACCCTCCAGGGGCCCTCTGTCTTCCTCACCAAAACCCCTTGGAGGTGCACAGTGGGCCCATGGCCCTTGTCACATCTCTGCACTGCGTTACTACATCCCTCCACGCCAGTGCTGGCCTCCTTGAGTCTCCTGACCGTGCTTCTGTGTGTGCTTCTCCTCTGCCTGGAAGTCTCTTCTCCCAGCATCTACGGGGCTGGCGTCCTCTCTCCTGCATTTTTTTTTCCCCGTTTACCCTGACTTGAAGCTTACCTGCATGTCTTTATGCTCAGATGTCACCTTCTCGGGGGAGATCTCCTTGCCCGTCCTATGTGAGATCGTAGTGCCCAAGCCCGCCTTCTCTCCTGTCTCCTCATCCTGCATATGCTCTTTATAGCACTTATCTCTACTTGGCCTACTTTCTTTGTTTCTTTTGCTGTAAAGTTAAATATAAGTTTAAGTTCCCTTCCCCTCCCAGGTCAGGGATTTTTGTCTGTTTTCTTCACTGCTGTATCCCTGGCATCTATAATGGTGCCTGGCAAATAGGCTAAAAACCTATTCAGGTTTTATAGAATTCTGTTTTGTTGGGTATTTGTAAATACAGGTGATTCCTCATTATTTACAGTAATTATGTTCATAAAGTCACTGAGCTCTCTAAATCGTCAACTATGGAGCCACTGCTCCTAGGAAAAACACAGGAGTTGAGTATTCACATTAAGCTCCCAGCGAGCAGCTTGTGACTTGAGCCTGAACGAAGCATCCCTAACACACGCCATGTCTCCGTCAGGCACATCACAGCTGTCTTGTGCTCAGGACACTAGACTGCACCTCAGCACAACTCTTGGGGGCCCTTTTATATTGTGAAATTACCAGAAAAAGTACCAAAGTGTGAAAAACATGACAACAAACGGGACACTCGTTGATAGTCTGACAGTGGAGATGGGAAGGCAGGGTGTCACCTTGTTGGACTTTACCTGGGAATGTGGGTGTCAGGTGCCTGAAATTTTTGGCTGCTCTGCACATGACTAAAAGTGCTCCGTGGATTGATTTGGGGCTGTTACAGCAAGTAGGTACATTTATAATTACAGACCCCTCAAATAAGGAGGATTGACTGTATTGAGTGAATGAATGAATGAATGCTTTGACAGTGTTTGAGCTGCCAAAGTTCTAGGAGTTGTATATGCAGAAGTAACACTTACCCTTATTCATTCTTTGCAGGGGGAAGTCATAAAATGGTATGTCTTTTTAATATCCTTTTGGGGAGAGCAGATTGGCCACAAGGTTAAGAAGATATGTGATTGGTAAGAAAAAGAAACATTTCATTTCATTTATGTCTTCATATTCAGTCACCTCTAGTTTTCCTTCAGTATCCCTCTGGAGTCAGAAATAGGGTGGCTGCTAGTTTTCGTTATATGAGTTCTTTGCTGCACTGCTAAGTTCTTAAACATTTAATTCGTCATCTCTCTTGTCAGTGCATTACTTAAAATGATTTAAAAGTAGAGACCGTGTTAATATTCCTAGATTTGACTTTTTTCCTTGGGGGGATCAAGGCTTCAGATTGGTTGAAAAGGGAATGAAGTTTTCATGTTGGGACTTCCTGTTGCTTTGAGCTACCCACTGGGCTTATCTGTCATCACTGAGCACGTGGTACCTCTTCTGTCCTGGTTACCCTGGGGCAGGGCTGTGGTGTGTGGTGAGGAGGGGTTGTTCGGTGGCCTGTCTGGGTGTAGAGCCTCCCTGTGCCACTCTCTCACTGGACTCACTTGGACAAGTGGCCAAGCCTCAGTTTCTTCATCTATAAAAGGGGAGAGTGCCTTATAGGTCTTTTAGGACTAAATGAGATGATCAGGTAAAAGATGTCAGTTTGGCAAAAGCCATCAGTAATTTTGAGTAGTGGTACAACAATCATCTGTGACTTACTCCTGTCAGCAAATGGGAACATAAGCAAAAGCCAAATCAAGTCAGAAAACTCAAAAGAACAGCCGTTGCTTTCTTACACCAGTGGAGAACTCAGCTTGCCTTGTTTCTTGCCGGGTAGGGGTGGGATTTGGGTGTTTTCTGTTTACCAGAATTTGGTTCTCAATTGGTGGAATAGAAAGTAATTTCAGGTGTTACCCACATAAAGCTTTAGTTTTAATAGACAGATATTTGTTTTACTATAGATTAGAAAACTATACCCAGCTCAGCAAACACATGATTTCACAGATATTGTTGCTTAGGATAAGGCTAGAATAGGTGTTTAATTTTTCAAAGGCAGAACTTAAAGAAAAATAAAGGTATGGTGTTAACATATGAAGGTGGTCTGGGGATGCCTGCAGTTCGGGGGACAAAGCTCAGCATTCCACCTTGAGGTCTGGGCGCTGAGTGGCCCTGGAGAAAACACCGGCTCAGGGAGACTGTGGACCCTGTGAAAGGCAACTGCTAGGAAGCCAGAACCCTTTTCTCCTTTCGTTTTCGTGTGTGTGTGTGTGTGTGTGTGTGTGTGTGTGTGTGTGTGTGTGCTGTGTCTCTGTGTCTCTGTGTCTCTGTCTGTGTGTGTCTTTTTGTTTGTGTTTATGCCTGTTCAGTGATTCCCAGCCCAAGAATATTGTTGAATTTTAGGAAGTTGGAATTGGGAATGAACTGCCGGGAATCACTGAGGGCAGGAGTGGAATTTGGATCCAAGAGGGAGTGAGCTGCATTTGTTTCACTCAGCAGGTGCTTGCTGAGCATCTGTATGCACAGCCTGACCAAGGGTGGATGCCTGCGTTTGCACCCGTCTCTCCCCAGACAGCTGCTTTCATTCCGTTTTGTTGGGAGATGTGTAGGGGAGGTGAATGTGTTTAGTTTTAGCGCTGACAAGATGTGAGAGCGTGTTCAACTCTGTCTTCCAGCTACCACTGCCACGTGTACCCCTATCCAAACACGGCGGAGGAGCGGAGGGAGATCCAGGAGGGGGCTGAACATGCGCATTCAAGATCTCTACACCGTGAGTGAGCCGGAAGCGGGGTGCCTCTTTATCTGAGGGCTGCCAAATGTTTACACATCCATTTTCTCTCCTTTTTAAAACAGATCATACTGGTTGTAGAGAAATCCAGATGTTCTAGTGAGATTGGAACGTTGCTCCTCCTCCCCATGGAAGTTTTATTTTAGCAACCTGTTAGGAACATGAGTAATAATGGTGGGGCTTTAAAAAAAGATTTTGTGGCCACCTTTGATATGTTGGATGGTAATTTTTTTTTTTTTTTTGAGACAGGATCTAGCTCTGTTGCCCAGGCTGGAGTGCAGTGGCGTAATCTTGGCTCACTGCAACCTCTGCCTCCTGGGTTCAAGCGATTCTCCTGCTTTAGCCTCCCAAGTAGCCAGGATTACAGGCGTCACCACCACACCTGGCTAATTTTTGTAGAGACAGAGTTTCGCCTTGTTGCCTAGGCTGGTCTCAAATTCCTGACCTCAAATTATTCTCCCACCCCAGCCTCCCAAAGTGCAGGGATTACAGGTGTGAGCCACCACGCTCAGCCCAGATTGTGATTCCTGATCACAAGAGACAAGCCAGCCCCAGTTAACATGGTGGGCATTATTTTACCTGTAGGACTTAAATTCATTGTTCTTCTGATTACAGTGAGGGCTCTTATTGGCAGGAAGCATCCTTCTGGCTCACTTAAGCGAGAGAAGATCTCTGGCAGGATTGGGATGGGCGTCGTTGGTGACTCACAGGGTTGATAGGGGCGAGGCCAAGCTTGGGAGTGCGTAGGAACCCAGGGAGGTTACTGGACCCTGGTAGGCTGTCACACTGCTGCAGTGACGATGATGTGTCACCATTTCCTCTGCCCCCTGAGGTCATGTTCTCCAGAGGCAACCTCCCAAAGAGGGTATATGATTGACTGAGCTAGATTTTTCTGCCCACCTCTGAGTGGTACTAGAGGCGGGGGAGAGGAGAAGAAGGAATGGCTCCCTTATGAGCCACCAGGAGAGACAGGTGCCTGGAATGATCCTCTGTCAGTGGGGGAGAAAGTCTTCTAAAGGAAGTCGGGTGCCAGGTGGACAAAAACCAAAACGTGTCCACTCCACTGAAAGCCCCTGTTGTGCGTCCCCAGGTGCTGCACAAAACTGAGGACTATTTGAGGCAAGTGCTATGTAAAGCGGCCGAGTCTGTCTACAGCCGTGTGATCCAGGTGAAGAAAATGAAGGCCATCTACCACATGCTGAACATGTGCAGCTTCGATGTGACCAACAAGTGCCTCATTGCCGAGGTCTGGTGTCCCGAGGCCGATCTGCAGGACCTGCGCCGGGCGCTGGAGGAGGGCTCGGTAAGGCCGCCTTCCTCTCCTCTGCCAGGAACAGAAGAGAGACCGATGGAACTGATACGTTCAGAGAAATAAAGGCAGTGAGGATTTCAGAGACTAATGAGAATGCACTGTGTTGACTCTTCTTTTGGTTTTTTAAAATATTAATTAAAAAATTAAAATAGAGATGAGGTTTTGCTGTGTTGCCCAGGCTTGTCTCAAACTCCTGGTCCCAAGCGATCCTCCTGCCTCAGCCTCCCAAAGTGCTGGGATTACAGGTATGAGCCACTGTGCCCAGTGTTGGCTCTGTTTTTTAACTGAAATTATGGTGAGCCAGTTATTCAAAGCTGTGTGTGTGTACATGTGTTTTTAAATTGCTCTTTTGAGTAAGTAATTCATTCACATGGTTTAAAAGTGAAGAGAAATAAGAGTAATGAAAGACACCGTGCAGCGGCTTCCGCCCACCCCACAGCCTCACTTGTCCACGTTCTCCACTCAGAGATAACCATTACTCAGTGCTGTTACTTCTTTGAGTTTCTTTACCATAGATAAGCAGATGTGAATAGATACTATTTTTCTTTCTTTTTCTTCTCAAAAGGGAAGAAATGTATTTATACATTCTTTGCACTTAATAAAACTCTCTTTTTCTTATAACTATTTTATTTATTTATTTTTATTGCATTTTAGGTTTTGGGGTACATGTGAAGAACATGCAAGATTGTTGCATAGGTACACACATGGCAGTGTGATTTGCTGCCTTCCTCCCCATCACCTATATCTGGCATTTCTCCCCCATGCTATCTCTCCCCCCAACTCCCCCACCCTCCACTGTCCCTCCCCTATCTCCCCTTGACAGACCCCAGTGTGTGATTCTCCCCTCCTGTGTCCATGTGTTCTCATTGTTCAACACCCACCTATGAGTGAGAACATGCGGTGTTTGATTTTCTGTTCTTGTGTCAGTTTGCTGAGAATGATGGTTTCCAGGTTCATCCATGTCCCTACAAAGGACACGAACTCTTTGTTTTTGATGGCTGCATAATATTCCATGGTGTATATGTGCCACATTTTCCCTGTCCAGTCTATCATCGATGGCCATTTGGGTTGGTTACAGGTCTTTGCTATTGTAAACTGTGCTGCAGTGAACATTCGTATGCATGTGTCCTTATAGTAGAATGATTTATAATCCTCTGGATATATACCCAGTAATGGAATTGCTGGGTCAAATGGAATTTCTATTTCTAGGTCCTTGAGGAATTGCCACACTGTCTTCCCCAATGGTTGAACTAATGTACACTCCCACCAATAGTGTCAAAGTGTTCCTATTTCTTCACATCCTCTCCAGCATCTGTTGTCTCCAGATTTTTTGATGATAGCCATTCTAACTGGTGTGAGATGGTATCTCAAGGTAGTTTTGATTTGCATTTCTCTAATAACCAGTGATGATGAGCATTTTTTCATATGTTTGTTGGCCTCATGTATGTCTTCTTTTGTAAAGTGTCTGTTCATATCCTTCACCCACTTTTGAATGGGCTCGTTTTTTTCTTGTAAATCTGTTTTAGTTCTTTGTAGATTCCGGGGTATCAGCCCTTTGTCAGATGGGTAGACTGCAAAAATTTTTTCCCATTCTGTTGGTTGCCGATTCACTCTAATGACTGTTTCTTTTGCCATGCAGAAGCTGTGGAGTTTGATTAGGTCCCATTTGTCTATTTTGGCTTTTGTTGCCAATGCTTTTGGTGTTTTGGTCATGAAGTCTTTGCCTACGCCTATGTCCTGAATGGTTTTGCCTAGAGTTTCTTCTAGGGTTTTTATGGTGTTAGGTCTTATGTTTAAGTCTTTAATCCATCTGGAGTTAATTTTAGTGTAAGGTGTCAGGAAGGGGTCCAGTTTCTGCTTTCTGCACATGGCTAGCCAATTTTCCCAACACCATTTATTAAACAGGGGAATCCTTTCCCCATTGCTTGTTTTTGTCAGGTTTGTCAAAGATCAGATGGTTGTAGATGTGTTGTGTTGCCTCCGAGGCCTCTGTTCTGTTCCATTGGTCTATATCTCTGTTTTGGTACCAATACCATGCTGTTTTGATTACTGTAGCCTTGTAGTATAGTTTGAAGTCTGGTAGTGTGATGCCTCCCGCTTTGTTCTTTTTTGCTTAGAATTGACTTGGCTATGCGGGCTCTCTCTTGGTTCCATAAGAAGTTTAAGGTGGTTTTTTCCAGTTCTGTGAAGAAGGTCATTGGTAGCTTGATGGAAAGCGTTGAATCTGTAAATTACTTTGGGCAGTGTGGCCATTTTCATGATATTGATTCTTCCTAACTATGAACATGGCATGTTTCTCCATCTGTTTGTGTCCTCTCTTATTTCATTGAGCAGTGGTTTGTAGTTCTCCTTGAAGAGGTTCTTTACATTCCTTGTTAGTTGTATTCCTAGGTATTTTATTCTCTTTGTAGCAATTGTGAATGGCAGTTCATTCTTGATTTGGCTCTCTTTAAGTCTGTTATTGGTGTATAGGAATGCTTGTGATTTTTGCACATTGATTTTGTATCCTGAGACTTTGCTGAAGTTGCTTATCAGTTTCAGGAGATTTTGGGCTGAGACGATGGGGTCTTCTAGATATACAATCATGCCGTCTGCACATAGAGACAATTTGACTTCCTCCTTTCCTATTTGATTGAATACCCTTTATTTATTTTTCTTGCCTGATTGCTCTGGCTAGGACCTCCAGTACTATATTGAATAGGAGTGGTGAGAGAGGGCATCCTTGTCTAGTGCCAGATTTCAAAGGGAATGCTTCCAGTTTTTGCCCATTCAGTATGATATTGGCTGTTGGTTTGTCATAAATAGCTTTTATTGTTTTGAGATACGTTCCATCAATACCTAGTTTATTGAGGGTTTTTAGTATAAAGGGCTGTTGAATTTTGTCAAAGGCCTTCTCTGCATCAATTGAGATAATCATGTGGTTTTTGTCTTTGGTTCTGTTTATGTGGTGAATTATGTTTATAGATTTGCATATGTTGAACCAGCCTTGCATCCCCGGGATGAATCCTACTTGATCATGGTGAATAAGCTTTTTGATGTGCTGTTGCAATCGGTTTGCCAGTATTTTATTGAAGATTTTTGCATCTATGTTCATCATGGATATTGGCCTGAAGTTTTCTTTTCTTGCTGAGTCTCTGCCGGGTTTTGGTATCAGGATGATGTTGGTCTCATAAAATGATTTGGGAAGGATTCCCTCCTTTTGTATTGTTTGGAATAGTTTCAGAAGGAATGGTACCAGCTCCTATTTGTATGTCTGGTAGAATTCGGCTGTGAACTCATCTGGACCTGGGCCTTTTTTGGGTGGTAGGCTCTTAATTGCTGCCTCAATTTCAGACCTTGTAATTGGTCTATTCAGGGTTTCAACTTCTTCCTGGTTTAGGCTTGGGAGGATGCAAGTGTCCAGGAATTTATCCATTTCTTCCAGGTTTACTAGTTTATGTGCATAGAGTTGTTTGTAATAATCTCTGATGATGGTTTGTATTTCTGTGGTATCTGTGGTGATATCTCCTTTATCGTTTTTTAATTGCATCTATTTGATTATTCTCTCTTTTCTTTTTATTAATCTGGCTAGTGGTCTGTCTATTTTGTTGATCTTTTCAAAAAACCAGCTCCTGGATTTATTGATTTTTTGAAGGGTTTTTTGTGTCTCTATCTCCTTCAGTTCTGCTCTGATCTTAGTTATTTCTTGTCTTCTGCTAGGTTTTGAGTTTTTTTATCTTGCTCCTCTAGCTCTTTCAATTTTGACTACAGGGTGTCGATTTTAGATCTCTCCTTGCTTCTCATGTGGGTATTTATTGCTATATATTTTCCTCTAGAGACTGCTTTAAATGTGTCCCAGAGAATCTGGTATGCTGTGTCTTCATTCTCATTATTTTTGAAGAACATCTTTATTTCTGCCTTCATTTCATTGTTTATCCAGTCAACATTCAAGAGCTAGTTGTTCAGTTTCCATGAAGCTGTGCAGTTCTGAGTGAGTTTCTGAATTCTGAGTTCTAACTTGGTTGCACTATGGTCTGAGAGACTGTTATGATTTCATTCTTTTGCATTTGCTGAGGAGTGATTTACTTCCAATTATGTGGTCAATTTTAGAGTAGGTGCGATGTGGTGCTGAGAAGAATGTATATTCTGTGGATTTGAGCTGGAGAGTTCTGTAAATGTCTATTAGGTTTGCTTGGTCCAGGTCTGAGTTCAAGTCCTGGATATCCTTGTTAATTTTCTGTCTCGTTGATCTGTCTAATATTGACAATGGGATGTTAAAGTCTCCCCACTATTATTGTGTGGGAGTCTAAGTCTCTTTGTAAGTCATTAAGAACTTGTCTTATGTATCTGGGTGCTCCTGTATTGGGTGTGTGTATATTTAGGATCGTTAGCTCTTCTTGTTGCATTGATCCTTTTACCGTTATGTAATGTCCTTCTTTGTCTCTTTTGATCTTTGTTGGTTTAAAGTCTATTTTATCAGAGACGAGAATTGCAACTCCTGCTTTTTTTTTGCTCTCCATTTGCTTGGTAAATCTTCCTCCATCCCTTTATTTTAAGCCTTTGTGTATTCTTGCATGTGAGATGGGTTTCCTGAATACAGCACACCGATGGGTTTGGCTTTTTATCCAATTTGCCAGTCTGTGTCTTTTGATTGGGGCATTTAGCCCATTTACATTAGGGTTAATATTGTTTTGTGTGAATTTGATCCTGCCATTTTGATGCTAGCTGGCTGTTTTGCCCATTAGTTGATGCAATTTCTTCATTGTGTTGATGCTCTTTACCATTTGGTATGTTTTTGGAGTGGCTGGTACTGGTTGTTCCTTTCTGTGTTTAGTGCCTCTTTCAGGAGCTCTTGTAAAGCAGGCCTGGTGGTGATGAAATCTCTGAGTACTTGCTTGTTCGCAAAGGATTTTATGTTTCCTTCACTTATGAAGCTTAGTTTGGCTGGATATGAAATTCTGGGTTGAAAGTTCTTTTCTTTAAGGATGTTGAATATTGGCCCCACTCTCTTCTGGCTTGTAGGGTTTCTGCTGAGATCTGCTTGAGTCTGATGGTCTTCCCTTTGTGGGTAACCCAACCTTTCTCTCTGGCTGCCCTTAGCATTTTCTCCTTCATTTCAACCCTGGTGAATCTGACGATTATGTGCCTTGGGGTTGCTCTCTTGAGGAATATCTTTGTGGTGTTCTCTGTATTTCCTGGAGTTGAATATTGTCCTGCCTTGCTAGGTTGGGGAAGTTTTCCTGGATAACATCCTGAAGAGTATTTTCCAGCTTGGATTCATTCTCTCCGTCACATTCAGGTACACCTATCAGACGTAGATTAGGTCTTTTCACATAGTCCCATATTTCTTGGAGACTTTGTTCATTCCTTTTTACCCTTTTTTCTCTAATCTTGCCTTCTCATTTTATTTCATGGAGTTGATCTTTGACCTCTGATATCCTTTCTTCTGCTTGGTCAATTCGGCTGTTGAAACTTGCGTATGCTTTGCGAAGTTCTTGTGTTTTTCAGCTCCATCAATTCACTTATATTCCTCTCTAAGTTGTTTATTCTTGTTAGCATTTCATCAAATCTTTTTTCAAGGTTCTTAGTTTCTTTGCATTGGGTTAGAACATGTTCTTTTAGCTCACAGTAGTTTCTTATTGCCCACCTTCTGAAGCCTGTTTCTGTCAATTCATCACACTCATTCTCCATCCATCCTTGTTCCCTTGCTGGTGAGGAGTTGTGATCCCTTGTAGGAGGAGAGGCATTCTGTTTTTGGGTGTTTTCATGCTTTTTGCGCTGGTTTCTTCCCATCTTTGTGGATTTATTCACCTGTCGTCTTTGTGGTTGTTGACTTTCAGATTGGGTCTCTGAGTGGACGTCCAGTTTGTTGATGATTAAGCTATTTCTTTCTGTTTGTCAGTTTTCCTTCTAACAGTCTGGCCCCTCTGCTGTAGGACTGCTGAGGTCCACTCCAGGCCCTGCTTGCCTGGGGATCACCTGCAGCGGCTGCAGAACAGTAAGGGTTGCTGCCAGTTTCTTCTTCTGCTATCTTTGTCCCAGAAGGATACCTGCCAGATGTCAGTCTGAGCTCTCCGTTATGAGGTGACTCTTTGGATATATGGGGGTCAGGGAGCTGCTTGAGGAGACAGTCTGTCCTTTATAGGAGCTCAAGTGCTCAGCTGTGAGCTCTGTTGTTCATTCAGAGCTGCTGGGCAGGTATGTTTAAGTCTGCTGCAGCAGAACTCATAAACCCCCTTTTTTTTCCCCAGGTGCTCTGTCCCAGGGAATTAGGGCTTTATTTATGAGTTTCTGTTGTGCTGCTGCCTTTTATTCAGGGCTGCCCTGCCCAGCGATGAGGCAGCGTAGTCACTGTCTGCCTGCAGACACTTTGCTGAACTGCTGTGGGCTCTGTCCAGCTGCCGTGTGAACTTCCCTGCAGTCCTGTTTATACGGGTGTAGTTAGAACTGCCTTGGCAATGGTGGCCCACCTCTATAACGGCGGACTCTCTCTGTAATGGCGGGCTGCCTCGGCAATGGCAAACTAACTCCATAGGGGTGGACTGCCTCAGTAATGGCGGATGCCCCTACCTCACAGAGCAGGACCCTCCCGGGTTCAGCTGTGCTTGCTGTGAAACTCTCAATCCAGAGCATTTCCGATTGCTGTCTTTTTGTGGGAGTGGGACCAGCTGAGCCTGATCACCTGGCTCCCTGCCTCAGAGCCTTTTTTTTAGTTGAATGGTTGACTGTCTCCCAGGTGTTCCAGTGTCCTGTTGAAAAGACGCCAGGATCTGTGTAATTTCCCGTGCGGTGACCCACTGCGCCAGCTGAAACAGCAGCGCTGAGATTTCTGGCGCTTTTTTGCCTGGGAATCTCCTGGCCTGGCTCCCTGTTTCAGTCCCGTTTTAAATCAGATGAATGGGCGACTGTGCCTTCCCCGAGCTCCAGTTGCCAGCTAAAACAGCGCCCGGACCCGTGTATTTTGTACGGAGACCTGCCGCGCCAGGGCGCCGGCAAAACAGCCCCACAGGTGTAAACAGCTGCGCTGCCCAAAACAGCCGTGCTGGCGACCTGTGGGGCTCCTCCACCTGGGAATCTCCTGGTCTGTGGGCAATAAAAATCCATCTGGAAATGCGGTATCCACTCACCCTCTGTGCTTTCCCTGGGAGCTGCAATCCTGAACTGCTCCTAATCGGCCATCTTGGATCCCTCCCTCTTATAACTATTTTATATTCTGCTGTGTGCATACTATGGCTTATTTAACCAGTTCTCTGGTCGTTTAGGCAGTTTTCACTTTTACAAATAGTACCATGATATACAAATCTTTTTTTTTTTTTTTTTTTTTTTGAGACGGAATCTTGCTCTGTCACCCAGGCTGGAGTGCAGTGGTGTGACCTCGGCTCACTGCAACATCTGCCTCCCGGATTCAAGCAATTCTTCTGCCTCAGCCTCCTGAGTAGCTGGCACTATAGCTGCGTGCCACTATGCCCAGCTAATTTTTTGTATTTTTAGTAGAGACAGGGTTTTACCATATTGGTCAGGCTGGTCTTGAACTCCTGACCTTGTGATTTGCCTGTCTTGGCCTCCCAAAGTGCTGGGATTACAAGAGTGAGCCACCGTGCCTGGCCGTACAAATCTATTTGTAGGATAAATTCCCGGAAATGGAATTGCTGGACTGATTTTGATAGATGTTGTCATCTATTGTATTTCTCTCATTAGGAGTGAAGG
This sequence comes from Ateles fusciceps, assembly GCA_036589455.1. Lineage (NCBI taxonomy): Eukaryota > Metazoa > Chordata > Mammalia > Primates > Atelidae > Ateles > Ateles fusciceps. The sequence goes on along the minus strand of JAZHEH010002317.1, from coordinate 3,180,082 downwards.
GGAATACCTTTTTTAAAAAGCCTTTTGAATTTTCTCTTTTGTGAGCTGTCTCTTCATATTCTGCCGTCATTTTCCGTCGTACGTTGGCGTCTCTCTTACCAATTTCTGTTGGCTCCTGGTCTGTGACACCAGTAAGAATATTTTCCCCAGTTTGTCCCCTATCTTTTGACTTAGGATATTTCTTTTTATTTGTTTTGGCTATGCAGAAGTTTTTTGTTAAATCTAGTTGAACTTATTCATCTTTGCTCTTACACCTTCCGGATTCTGAATCACAGGCTTTTCCCACTTCGAGGTTGTATAGTAATTCTCCCACGTTGCTGTGAGGTTTTTCTTCTACGTTAAACTCAAGCTTTGGTTATGGAAAGAACAGGTTTACGTATTTCAAGTGACAGTTAAGGGAACACGTTTTTGATGAGTGTTTTGGTTATGTAACCATGTCTCATTACATAATTCTGTGATGATACAAATGTAAAATATAATGTCTATTATGGCATAAACATGAAATACCCAGTACTGGGAAAGACAGCAACACGTAAATCGTATTTTGTTATTTAGAGTATGGGCCATCTATTCGAGAGATAAACACAGATGATTCTTATTTATCAAGGCATCAGCTCTGACTCTTGGTTTTCCCTATCAAGGGGTACTGAGCTCTCAGCCCACCTCTTATTGCCCTTAGTACCAGCCTCTTCCCTTTCCTCATCTTTCCTGTCCTGTGTTGTTTTTCTCCATGCATTTTTAGTTTTCTTGAAAACGAGCTGGCTTTCGAAGATAGAAGCAGGTGACTGAAACATTCTCCAGTGTTGATAAAGGCCGGCTCATCACCTGCTTCCCCCACACCTCATGAATCTGGCCCTTCACAGTTGCCTTGGTAGTCAGCTCGTGTCTAGAGGATGCCTTTTCTTCTGTCACCAAGACTGAATTTGATCAGGCACACAGGGGTCTCACATGCAGAACTCCTAACAGGCTGTGCCAGGTGGAAGCAGGGAGTCGCAGCTTCCGGCCTGCTGGTCCCAGTTCCTGGGTTCACGTCTCTCTAGTCACTTGGCTACCTGAAGCTCATTCCCTAGAGATGCCTCGGGAAACTTGGAAGAACCATATTCCCTGAATTCTCACATTGATCACAGTGTCTGTCTGTCTGCTGCCTTTTATAATTGGGAGTTAATTTTTCTGGAAATAAAATTCTGGGCTCATTTTTTTTTTCTCCTTGACTATCTTACACGTGTTCCTCCATTTTGTTCTGGCACCATGCTCCCAACAAAAAGTCTGATTTTAATCTGATTTTCTTTTCCTTGTAATTCATGTGCTTTTTTAGTTTAGTTGTTTTTTGTTTTTTTTTTTTTCATCTTGTCTAGAAAAAGAAAGATCTTTTCTTTTTCTTTAAAGACCAGTGATTTTCATCCTGGGCAACATGGTTAAACCCCACCTCTACAAAAAACTAAAAAATTAGCCAGATGTGGTGATGTACCTGTAATCCTAGCTACTCTGGAGGCTGGAGTGGGAGGATCTCTGGAGGCTGGGGTGGGAGGATCGCTTGAGCCTGGGAGGTTGAGGCTGCATTGCACTCCAGCCTGAGCAACAGAGCCAGACCTTGCCTCAAAAAGAAAACAAAACAAAACAAAAAAAACAATGGTTTTACAGAATGTGTCTTTTTTTTTTTTTTTTTTTGAGACAGAGTTTGGCTTTTTTGCCCAGGCTGGAGTACAGAGGTGTGATATTGGTTTACTGTAATCTCTGCCTCCCGAGTTCAAGTGATTCTTATGCCTTAGCCTCCCAAATAGCTCGGACTAGGGACTAGAGGTGTGCACCACTATGCCTGGCTAATTTTTGTATTTTTAGTAGCGATGGGGTTTCATCATGTTGGCCAGGCTGGTCTCAAACTCCTGACCTCAAGTGATCCATCCACGTTGGCCTCCCAAAATGCTGGGATTATAGGTGTGAGCCATCACTCCTGGCCCAGACGTGTCTCTTAATGTGGTCTTTCTCTGTGTTCTTCCAAGATACAGTCTTTGGTGGTGGTTTTGTTAATTTCATAAACATTCTTCTGAATTACAGTTTTGGTATTTGCTCTACTGTCTTGCTTTGGTTTTCTTCTTTTAGGACCTCCTGTCATCTTTGAGTGGACCCACCTTCAGTATCTGTCACTTTCCCTTGAATCCTTTTTGTCTTTCTTCACGTCGTTGTTTTTTTTTTTTTTTTTTTGTAAGACGGGGTTTCACCATGTTGGTCAGGCTGGTCTTGAACTCCCGACCTCAGGTGATCCGCCCGCCTTGGCCTCCCAAAGTGCTTGGATTACAGGCGTGAGCCACCACGCCCGGCCACGTCGTTTTGATTTGTAAAATTTCCCCCTCTTCGCACCTTCTGTTTCTTTTTTTTTTTTTTTTTTCTTTTTCAGCTTCCTCAGGTTGAAGTGTTTCTCTTACTGCATTATGAAGAAGGGTTCTTCACCTTTGTGTTCCTTCTAGTTTTGTCTTACTTCTGAAATAATTTTTTTCTTTTTTTTTCCTAATTCCTTTCTTGAGTTCTGTTACCTCATTTCTGAGTCTTTCTAATTCTGATTCCTGGTGCTTTTTCCTGTCTTGTATTATTTTCTTAATTCTTTTAACTCCTTTTGAAACAGTAAGTGACTGGTTTTATCTGTTTTGTGGACATTCTTTCTGGCATGTTCTCAACTGCTCCTTGACTTTTGAGGCTGGCTGCGGTGGCTCACGCCAGTGTCCCAGCACTCTGGAGGCTCAGGCAGGCAGATCACTTGAGTCCAGGAGTTCGAGAGCAGCCTGACCAACATGGTCAGACCTCATCTCTACTAAAAATACAAAAAATACAAAATACAAAAAAAATTAGCCAGATGTGGTGACGCATGCCTGTAATCCCAGCTACCTGGAAGGCTGAGGCACAACAATAACTTGAACCCTGGAGGTGGAGGTTAAAAAAGAAAAAAAAGATTTATGGAACATGGTAAAAGATGCTCAGCTATTCAAGGAAATTTTTTTTATTTTGAGACGGAGTCTCGCTCTGTCACCAGGCTGGAGTACAGTGGCACAATCTCGCGATCTCAGCTTACTGCAACCTCTGCCTCCCAGGTTCAAGCGATTCTCTTGCCTCAGCTTCCTGAGTAGCTGGGACTACAGGTGTGTGGCACCATGCCCAGCTAATTTTTCTATTTTTAATAGAGACGGGGTTTCATCATGTTGGCTAGGATGGTCTCAATCTCTTGATCTTGTGATCCATCCGCGTTGGCCTCCCAAAGTGCTGGGATTACAGGCGTGTGCCGCTGCGCTGGGCCGGAAATTTTTTTTTTTTTTGAGGCAGAGTCTTGCTCTGTCGGCCACGCTAGAGTGCAGTGGCACGATCTCGCAATCTCAGCTCACTGCAGTCTCTGCCTCCTGGGTTCCAGCGATTCTCCCACCTCAGCTCCTGGGTAGCTGGGATTACAGGTGCATGCCACCACGCCCGGCTAATTTTTGTATTTTTAGTAGAGACGGGGTTTCTCCATGTTGGCCAGGCTGGTCTCAAACTCCTGACCTCGTGATCCACCAGCCTCGGCCTCCCAAAGTGTTGGTATTACAGGCGTCAGCCACCACACCCGGCCCGGAAATTCTTTTTTTAGACAAGGTCTCACTCTGTCACCCAGGCTGGAGAACAGTGGTGCGGCTGTTGGTCACTGCAGTTTCAAACTCCTGGGCTCAAGCAATCCTCCCGTCTCGTCTCGGTCTCCTAAGTAGCTGGAACTACTGGCACACACCACTATGCCTCGCTAATTTTTTTTTTTTTTTTTCTGTGGAGATGGGATCTGTACAAAAGACAGAGTCTGGTCTTGAACTCCTGGGCTTAAGTGACCCTCCTGTCTCAGCCTCCCAAAATGCTGGGATGACAGGCATGAGCCACCGTGCTTGGCCTGCTCAAGGAAATTCTGTTTTTTTTTTTTTTTTTTTGAGATGGAGTCTCACTTTGTGGCCCGGGCTGGAGAGCAGTGGCCCGATCTCAGCTCACTGTTACCTCCGCCTCCCAGGTTCAAGTGATCCTCCTGCTTCAGCCCCCGAGTAGCTAGGATTACAGGCTGGCACCACCACGCCCAGCTAATTTTTGTATTTTTAGTAGAGACAGGGTTTCACCATGTTGGCCAGGTTGGTCTCGAACTCCTGACCTCAGGTGATTCACCCGCCTTGGCCTCCCAAAGTGCTGGAATTACAGGCGTGAGCCACCATTCCCGGCCGAAATTCTGTATTACTACACAAGCAATATAAATGTATATTTACATGAAATTAGTTTTCTGGCACATGTTTATGGTACTCAAGGAACTTTTAGAAGGAGGCACGTTCAGGATAGCTTTCCTAACCTCACTGACAGTTTTTTCTTTTTATATTTTTGTGTACTGAATGAAAACACATGAGGTCCTGGATCTGAGATGTCCTCTGTCTTTCTTGCGGACTTCTCTGTCTTTTCTCTTTTGTTTCTGTCCTGCTCAGTTTTGAACTCACTCCAGTGATCTCTTCTCAGCATGTGGTCCCTCGACAGGGGGAGGCCCTGGCGGGTCAGTGCTGTGAGTTTAGGGACTGGGCTGCTCCGTCCCGACTCCTGCAGACTTTATTGCCCATGGCCCCAAAGTACTCAGTGTCACCTACTCTTGGACTGGACAGAACACTTCCCAGTTCCAGCTGCTTTTTGTGGGTTGGCTTCCTCTGCTTTCCAGGGAGGATCGTTTGGCCATTTTGGGTGTTTTTTACCCAGGTCCCTTGGAGGCCACATTGCTTACTTGTGTCCTCTGGTCTGGAGGCTACTGAGTAGGTCTTGTAGCTGTTGGTGGTTTCCTCATCCATTTTATTTTCCCCAAAATACCAATGGGGACGTGGTTTGGATATAAATGCCATCCGTGGGCTTTAGGTCTTGCTAGCTGGTTGCACTTTCTGCTCTGAAGGGGACTCGGGGACGTTCAAAGTTGTGCTACCCCTGAGAATTTCCCCAGAACCCCCTCACATGCGTGTGTTTTAAGGGATACGTTTTCGCCGGGCGCAGTGGCTCACGCCTGTAATCCCAGCACTTTGGGAGGCCGAGGTAGGTGGATCACTTGAGGTCAGTAGTTGGAGATCAGCCTGGCTAACATGGTAAAACCCTGTCTCTACTAAAAATACGATAATTAGCCAGGCATGGTGGTGCGCACATATAATCCCATCTACTTGGGAGGCTGAGGCAGGAGAATCACTTGAACCTGGGAGACAGAGGTTGCAGTGAGCTGAGATCATGCCCTTGCACTCCAGCCTGGGCAACAAGAGTGAAACTCTGTCTCAAAGAAAAAAAAAAGACGTATTTTGACCGGAAAAATCTGCTATTCTGACAATAACCTGCTTTACTTTATTTTAAAAGTGTTTTCATTATAAATCAGTCTGGTGCATTTCAGAATTGTAAACACTGACGGGAAAAAGTTATATTTTTGATTTTGCCATAACAGAATTCATGTTGTCATTTTGGTTTATTCTTGCCTTTCTCATTTTTGTATTAAGTGTATTACAGTTGTCTCAAACTTCCTCTTTCTTCACCATTTTTCAGAGATAAAGTACTCAGTGTCAGTTTTCTGTCAGTGACTCTAAGCCTACCCCGTACCCATGTGCCCCGTGTTCTCAGCCCCCATTCACTTCCGGCCCACTCAGTCCTGCTCTCGCCCTTCCTTCTTGGAGACCACAGCCCCTAAATGCCGCCCCCGCCAAGCCCCCCCACTTCCTCACAGATGGACTTTTCCTTTAGCCCCTCTGGCTGCCCTTGACCCTGTTGAGTGGAGACTGATCCTGCACCAAAGCCACACACACAGCCTTGCCAAAGCACTAACCCAGATTTGGTGAATATGGATAGTAATTTCTTTCTGTTTCCTTGTTTATGTGAAAGAGAGAGAGTGGTGCTACAATCCCCTCGTTCATGAACATAATCCCCACAAAAGAAACACCCCCGACTCGGATCCGCACCAACAAATTCACCGAGGGATTTCAGAACATCGTGGATGCTTACGGAGTTGGAAGCTACAGAGAAGTCAATCCAGGTTGGAAGTCGGATTTGTGAATACCCGTTTTTCCTATGGCATTGCTGCATTCTGGCTCTAAGAACGGAATAGATGTTTGGAAAAAGAGGCTGACCATTCCTTTTTTGCTATCTTAGCTAAAAGTAAAAGGTTTTAAAAGTAACCACACAATCCTATCTTGGGAATTCTGGAGAAAGTCAAGATCATTATATATCATTGTGTTTGAATGAACTCAGATTTTCTGTATTTGCTGTAAACCAGGAATCTCTTTCCCTTTCTTTTTTTTTCTGCAGCTCTCTTTACCATCATCACCTTCCCGTTTTTATTTGCTGTGATGTTTGGAGACTTTGGACATGGCTTTGTGATGTTTTTATTTGCCCTCTTGTTGGTGTTAAATGAAAATCATCCCAGACTAAATCAGTCACAGGAGGTAAAATCTAAACATTCCAGCACATAGATTTGTTTGGGTGGCATTAGTGGTGACCGAAGAGAGACACCTCTTAGATGTTCGCTATGGGCTGTGGCTGTGCTGGGCAGCTGTGTGGCTTGTCACCTGCGGCTGACAGGGATGTCTGCAGGTCAGGCTGTTTTCCGAGAAGCCCTGGGAGGAGTGGTGAGGGGCGTGCCCACACTGGCTGCTGCCACGTGGACACCCTCCGGTAACCGTGTTCCGACCCCCGCTCTTGCCCTTCACAGATCTTGAGGATGTTTTTTAATGGCCGGTATATCCTCTTGCTGATGGGGCTGTTCTCGGTGTACACCGGCCTCATCTACAATGACTGCTTTTCAAAGTCAGTCAACCTGTCGGCTCCAGGTGGAACGTGTCTGCCATGTACAGCTCCAGCCACACCCCCCACAGAGCATAAGAAGATGGTGCTTTGGAAGTAAGTGTCCCTTAGCTGGGGCTGGTGATGCTCTGGGTGGGAAGCGTGTTTCCGAGACTTTCCTCCTCCCGCAGTCAGCCTCCTCCTCCTTACTCTGCTTTTTGTTACAGTGACAGTGTCGTCAGGCACAACAGGGTTTTGCAGCTGGACCCAAGCATTCCTGGAGTGTTCCGAGGCCCTTATCCCCTTGGCATTGATCCCGTGAGTGCGCCGCGCCCTGTCGTCATCTCTGGGTGCTCTGTGGTGCCAACTAGCTTTGGACACCATGAGGTTCTCTAGGAGAGGGGCTCATTAGCCCCCCTGGGCATCCCAGTCCCAGGGATGGGGAGGAGAAGCCAGGAGCTGGGGGAGCCCTCCGTTTGGGAATGTGAGGTCAGAGGAAATCCTCAGAGAGCTGGGGCTGCGTTCTGTCATGTGTCCTGACCTATTTTCCTCTGGTGAAAAATGGCACTTCAGTAGCCCCGAAATGTGTGCCGTTTCCTACATTTCTTCCTTGTATATGTGAACTTTTAAAAACCCTCGATCTAAAAAGAAATGGTATGGCATGTTAGTGCTGAAAGGAAGCAAAAGGTTATTGCAGTGCTTACTGGGGTAGTTGTTTGGAATGGGAAAAGTGTTAGTAGAGAAAATGGAGAAGTGGCCCCAAGGTGCCAGGACCCCCACCCCCCTAAGGGCTCATCAGGCCTGGCTGAAGCACTGGACCACAGGGCTGGGTGGGGTTTTCCTGGGCTGTCAGGAGTCTTTCTGGGGAATCAAAAGAATGACTCAGAAATCATCTCAAAATTGGTTTGTGAATGTAATTGTGTACAGTCATTAAACTGAGCAAAAAAAGTCTAGCATTCCTTAACCTGGGTGCTCCAAGGAGGCAGTATCTGTTAGTGTGTTCTGTTTATTCTCATCTCTGATCATGATTGGTATAATTTCATGTTGTAGCGTTAAGTCTTAATGTAACTGGAAACTTAGAAACACATCTATAACAATTTCTTTAAGATACAGCATTTTGGAGCCAAATTCAGTAATAACTTGTAGCTTTGTGTTAAGGAAAGAAATGTTTCTGAATAAGGAAACCAAGGAAAAAAGTTTGAGTGAGTGTGTTTTGGGAGGTGTCGGGGGAAATGGGGTATGGCTTTGTCTTCTTTTTGTTTTCATTGAATTTTAAACTAGGCATTACAAACATCTGATTCAAAAGTAAACCAATGTATGTACATTATAAATGTAAAATACATACTTTGAAATAAGACATAAAAGTATATATAAATACATCAGCGAAGTTGACTTGCCTCCCAGTCCTCAGCCCTGAATACCTCATTCTAAAATCTGAAATACCTCATTTTTGCAAGGGCAAAATAAGGTATTCAGGGCTAGGAACTGGGAGGCTAAAAATTTAAAAATTAACAGGGAGTGGTGGTATGCGTCCATACTCCCAGCTTCTTGGAAGGCTGAGGTAGGAGGATTGCTTGAGCCCAGGAGGTCAAGGCTGCCGTGAGCTATGATTGCTCCACTGTGCTACAGCGAGACCCCTTATCTTAAAAAAAAAAAAAAAATAAGAATTGGCCGGGGTGGCTCACGCCTGTAATCTCAATACGTTGGGAGGCTGAGGTGGGCAGATCACTGAGGTCAGGAGTTTGAGACCAGCCTGGCCAACATGGCAAAACCCTGTCTCTACAAAAATGCAAAATTAGCCAGGCGTGCTGGTACATATCTGTAGTACCAGCTACTCGGGAGGCTGAGGCAGGAAAATCGCTTGAACCCGGGAGGTGGAGGTGGAGGTTGCAGTGAGCACCATTGTACTCTAGCCTGGGTGACGGAATGAGACTCCTTCTCAAAAAAAAAAAAAAAAAGTCTTAATAGGCCCTGTTTCCCTTTTCCTTACCTACCTGAAGGGCAGGCTGTAGGAATTAATTTTCAGACAGTAAGAGAAGCAGTCAATGAGTGGGGGATGTTGTGGGGACTCAGACCAGCAAGGTGGGGGGCACCGTGGGGATGTCAGCCATGGCCTGGGGTCCCTCTCGGCACATCTTGGCTTGGCCACTTGCAGGATTTCTGCTTTCATTGTATTCACAGCTAAACTTTATGACAAAATACACATACAGGAGCAGGTATGGCACATGTATGTAAACATGTGATAACACATGTATGTCTCCTGCCTAGGTAGAGGGGACATAATCCAGGACCTTGAGAGCGTCCTGGCCCTTCCACTCTCTGAGCTGTGTGTGACTTTCCCTGACTTTTCCATTTGTTAAGAATTCCTAGGCACATTTCCCTAAATGCTGTGTGGTTCCATCTGGCATTCTTTGAACTTTACACTGATAAAATTGTTTTGTGACTGTCTGTGGCCCTGGGTTAAGGAAATCAATGGTTCTCAGATTGAAAGCATCAAAAGAAAAGCCTGAATATTGTTCCCTTCTTAAACTTAGAGCTGCCTTTCGAGTTAAGACAGGAGCTTTCTTGAGTGTCACGTCTTCAAGGAAGTTACAGATTTGTTTTTTGTTTCGTTTGGTTTGATTTTAGATTTGGAACTTGGCCACAAATCGCCTCACTTTTCTAAACTCTTTCAAAATGAAAATGTCTGTGATTTTAGGAATCATTCACATGACTTTTGGAGTTATTCTGGGAATATTTAATCACTTGTAAGTACAGATTTTTTTTGTAGATTTTTTTAAAAGTAATATTTATAAAGCAAACTTGGCATTTCTTCAGTTTTGCTTCAATAAATACAGGTGACTGTATTTATTGGGTAAAGGGCAGCCAATAGGATGTTGTATTTATATGATTCTGTTGCGGTTGTTTAGATTTTCTGCAGTTTCAGCAGTTCATTCATTCAGCAAATATATATTTATTGAGGGCAGAGTAGTGCCAATTGCTGTTCGAGGCACTAGGGGTTCAGCAGTGAGGAGGGCAGGAAAAACTATTGCCCCAATGGCACTTACATTCACATGGGGGAGGCGTGCGACATGTACGTCATGTTGATTTCCAGAAGAGGTGCCTGTCATTCCTTTTTTATTTTACAAATAAAAAATCTTTTTGTTTTTACTTTATTAGAGCTAGTATATGAAGAGTAAGAGATTGTGTCATTTTTCTCTGATTAGACCTGTTCATTCTCATCTCTAACCATAATTTGTATAATTTGATGTTGTAGCTTTAAGTCAGTATAACTGGAGTCTTGAAAAACCTTTATAACAATGTAAGAGACAGCATTTTGGAGCCATATTCACTAATATTATGTAGCCTTACTTTAAGGAAGGGAAGGAAATGTTTCCAAATAAGGGAACCAAGGAAGAAAGTTTGAGTGAGATTCGATCCCAAAACCTGTAGTGGTTTTGGCCAGCCTCACATCTCGTTTCCCTTGTGGATGTATCCGGAACACTCATGTATAAGTCATCTTATGAGAAATGATATTAATAAGCTTTATAGTTTAGTTGCAAAGAGTTTGATGGACTTGTTTTAACATGGGCTGGTCTTGTTCAGGGGCTGACTAACTCCGTTTCTTTCCTAGGCACTTCAAGAAGAAGTCCCACATCTACCTGGTTTCCATCCCGGAACTTCTCTTTATGCTCTGTATCTTTGGATACCTTATCTTTATGATTTTCTACAAGTGGCTGGTTTTTTCAGCAGAAACCTCCAGAGTTGCTCCCCAGCATACTGATTGAATTTATTAACATGTTTTTATTCCCCAGCCAGTAAAACAAATGGTCTTTACGCAGGGCAGGTGAGTCATCTTCCCACCCTCACGAACTTAACAAAAGTATTTCCAATAGCCTTTTACTCTGATCAGTAGAAATGTCGGGTGATCTCCATAGACTCCCCAGGAGCCTGGGAAGGCCGTTTCTGTCTCTGTGTGTGTCATCACCGGAGGTGCTAGTCCAGCTTGACTGCTGTGTGCGGGCTCTGGTCAGGCAGTATGACCAAACTTGCTGCCACTCAGTAGCCATCAAAACAAGTAGGAAGAGGTTGGTCACAGTGGCTCATTCCTGTAATCCCAGCACTTTGGGAGACCAAGGCTGGTGGATTGTTTGAGCCTGTGAGTTCGAGACCAGCCTGGGCAACATAGCAAGATCTCATCTCTACAAAAAATACAAAGATTTTCCAGGCATGGTGACTGCACCTGTTGTCCCAGCTACTTGGGAGGCTGAGGCAGGAGGATCACTTGAGCCCGGGAGGTTGAGGCTGCAATGAACCGTGATTGCACCACTGCAGTCCATCCTGGGTGACAGAGCAAGACCCTGCCTCAAAACAAAACCAAAACCAAAACAAAAAAAAACCCAAAACCAACAAACTGGTGGGAAGAAAATGCATTACCAGAGAGTTCCTGAGGGCTGCCGGTCCCCGTTTAGAAGGGACCACCTGGACCACAGCACATGGGCCCTTTCAAAAAATGGGCTTTCCTGTCATTGTGCATTTGTGTGATGTCAGAGTGGGCGCTGAGGGCTGACTGCTCTGCTTGGGGGCCCTTCTCGGCCATTTCCTCAGGATGGAACTTTGAGCGGATGACTCACTTCTCTCTGCTTCCGTTTCCTCATCTGTAAAATGGGACTAAAAATAGGAGCTGGTTCATAGTGTACCGCAAACATGTCCAAAGTGCGTACGAATGTGCTTACACATTTACATGACAGTAAATGTCAGCGCTTGCCAGTTCTTACCCACCTTACACTGAGGGTCTTTCTGCTGTGAGCGCCACGGCACCTCCTGCCCACAGATGCTGGTCCAGATACGGCTCACCACGTTGTCCAGCCTCTGTGAGTATGTCTGGGGAACCCTCCCAGTTGGTAGTATCAGAGCCTGTGTTCCTCCTGAGCCCTGTTTCGGTTTTTGATCTTGTTGACCTGAGAATGGAGCATTTGGTTTTGTTTTTCACATTCTTTTGGGTGCTGGAAAGTTTTAGGTCTGATTTGAAGCTCAACTTACAGAACTTTGGGCCTCTTTGACGAGATGCATATTTGGTTTCTTTTTGAACTTTTCAAGTTTCTATTTTTTTGTTTCTCTTATTTATGATTTTTAAAAATTGTATTTTCTCATTATTTTATTGAAACTTTCTACAATGGCATAGATACCACAGATAAATGCAAGGGCCTTCAGTGGGCATAGGTGCTGTGAACAGAAAGATCAGTGAAGGGCAGCTACCTTTATTTAGCTCCTGCTACATACTAAAAAGTGTGCTTTCTTTACTTAGTGTTTCTTAATTCTCACAATAGCCCCAGGAGGTAGGTGGTGTCATCCCCTGTTACTGGTGATGACGGGTGGCTCAGGGCAGTCCTGGTCACTCAGCAGCCTGTAGGGCCAGGCTGTTAACCCAGGTCAGCCTGGCTCCAGCCCAGGACTTCTGATGTGGCTGTGCCTGTGGCCACCACCTTTCTCAGCATTTCAAGAGGTTCATTGCATTGATGGTGTGGAGATCATACAGCCTTGTGCCTGAGTAGCACACATAGCTCTAGGAACCTGTTTTTGATGAGGGGCGGGGAGACCACAGAGAGCGATAAGCTTGGGACAGCGCAGTGTCCTGTCCAGACCCTGGAAAGCCATGCAGACTGCGGTGGCTGTGTAAGCCTGAGTGGGTTTTGCTCTTGAATTTGCTTTAAGTAACCTTACATCTTCTTTTTTCTAAGTAAGTGTTTTCGGTTTTGTTTTGATGCTCTTCCACGATTTTCTGTGTGTGGAGGTAAATTCACTTGCTTCACACTAAGAGTCCTCAAACAGTCATTATAATCATCAGATAACAGGAAAACAAAACCAAGAATATCAAAAATATCCTGCTTGTGCGTATACTTCCCCATTTACAGTGCTTTCAGAAAATGATTAGTTGGAGTTTGACTCTATTTAGAATTTTTGTAGAATTTCCTTGCTGGTCTGAAACCTAATACTAGTTTACCACAGGGTCATTAGCATTATTCATCAGTTCTAGAATTCAGCTATGAGTTTAGGAAAAGAAAGCAACTCACTGGCAAGTGCAGCTGGCTGGCATTTATTTAATGTTCCTCTCGCGGAGACACTGTTTGATCTTTACTGATTTTGTTGTGTACTGCTGACACAGCAGGCATGCCTTTGCGTTTTAACCAAGTTTCTCACCTTCTGCACTAACAGGAGCATGTCCAGAGAGTGCTGCTGGTTGTCACAGCATTGTCTGTCCCTGTCCTCTTCTTGGGAAAGCCACTGTTTTTGTTATGGCTTCACAATGGGCGTAGTTGCTTCGGGGTGAACCAGGTAAGTGCGGGTTTGGATGCATGCTTGTAAATTGTGAGCAAAGCCTGCTTTCAGTTATCCAAGGACTGGTGTAGAAAACACCTTCTGGAGGGGCCCTTTCTCTTGATTTAAAAGCCAAAGCTTCTTTTATTTAAAACATTGATGTTGGCTGGGCATGGTAGCTCACACCTATAATCCCAGCACTTTGGGAGGCTAAGGCAGGCAGATCACCTGAGCCCAGGAGTTTGAGGGCAGGGCGAAACCCTGTCTCTACCAAAAATACAAACATAAGCTGGGTGTGGTGGCGGGCGCCTATAGTCCCAGGTACTTGGGAGGCTGAGGTGGGAGGATGGCTTGAGCCTCAGAGGCAGAGGTTGCAGTGAGCTGTGATTGCGCCAGTGTACTCCAGCCTGGGCAACAGAGCAAGACTCTGTCAATAAATTAATAATTAAGTAAAACAAAAAAAAACATTGATGTTGAAAGAAACTGCTATGTGGAGACAGGTTCTGCTGGTATTAACTATAAGCCTATTAGGAGTTTAGCTCAGTCCTTCAATTCAGATGGGCATAATTAAAAAGTCTTTTTCCATATTCTTCTTAATTTCTTTAAGATTTTTGTTTTTTTTTGAGACTGGAGTCTTCCTCGGTCCCCCAGTCTGGAGTGCAGTGGCTCTATCTCAGCTTACCGCAACCTCCACCTCCGAGGTTCAAGTGATTCTCCTGCCTCAGCCCTCGATTAGAGGGGATTACAGGACCTGCCACCATGCCCAGCTAATTTTTTGTATTTTTAGTAGAGACAGGGTTTCGCCATGTTGCACAGGCTGGTCTCAAACTCCTGACCTCAGGTGATCTGTCCACCTTGGATTCCCAAAGTGCTGGGATTACAGTGAGCTAGTGCGCCTGGCCTAAAGAACTTTTTTATTCTCAAAAGAGCTGAGTCATTAAGAGAAACAGCTGTATAAGTTTTATTTTGTCACAGCCATGTGGTTTTACAGGCACTGACTCTGTGTTCTTTTGGTTGTTAGCGCGGTTACACACTGGTAAGGAAGGATAGTGAGGAGGAAGTTTCCTTGCTGGGAAACCAAGATGTAGAAGAGGGAAATAACCAGATGGAAGATGGATGTCGAGAAGTGACATGTGAAGAGGTAATCTTTTCAGTTGCTGTTGATAATCTTAGATGACTAACCAAGCTTCCATTGAGATAATCATGTTAAGATGATAATATTTAATAATCTTAAAAAATTGTTCAGAAAATGGGACTTGCAGCCTCCAAAACTGTGCGAAAGCGGTTTCTATTGTTGAAGCCGACCAGTCTGTGATTAGGGTTAGAGTGAAGGTTGGTGCTTTCCAGATGCTGTTTGATGATCCAGTTGGTGCATTATATATGAGCTTGGGTCATCATTTTGTCATTTCACTTCTCCAGTGGGATTTCTGCTGTTACATTACGAGTTATGATTGGAGTGACTTAAGGTGCCATGAACAAGGTTTTCAGAAGTTTCTTGTGTCAGTCAGAACTTTTCCATAGTTGCAAGACATAGAGACCCAGTGTTTTCTGATTTCAAAGGGATCTCTGCTGGCTCATGTCACGACACAGGTAGAGTTGGTTTCAGGATGATTACAGTTTTGGCATCTCCAATTCCAAGAGGCCTTGGTTGGCTTTTTTCTTTGTAAGTTTTCTTTAGATTCTGAAGTCATTTGGCCCCATGATGCTGGAACCACGGTCACAAGTTGCCCTGGGCTTATTTTTTTTAGTCTTTCCATCAGAGAGCAAAGCGCCCTTACCAGCTTGTTACTGTTAGGAAAAAATTCCCAAATACCTGCCAGCCCTGGACCAGTGACTGCCATCTTAGTTCTGTGGGGCTGCCGTAACAAAATACCACAGACTGGGGGGGTGGCTTCAACAAGAGACTTTTCTCACCGCTCCAGAGGCTGGCAGTCCCAGACTGAGATGCTGGCCGGCTACTTTCTCCTGAGGCCCCCCTGCTTGGCTTGCTGTGTCGGCACAGGGCCTTTCCTCTGCGCCTGCACCCCCTGGTTTTCCTGATCTCCCCAGAAGACAGTAGTCACAATGGGTCAGGGCCCACCCCCTGACCTCACTCAACCTCGATTACCTCCTCAAAGGTTCTCTCTTCAAATACAGTCACATTGTGGTTAGGGCTTCAGCATAAGACTTGGGGACCTAATTCAGAGCCCTGTGGTTGGGGGTACAAGGCTAGACAGGAAAGTAGTAGCTCCCCGTAAAGAAGAGAGGTGCAGTCTGGGCAGACGGGGCAGAGCGCAACCTCTGCTTTCTTTTCTTGGAAACTTTATTTTGGCCATTTAGTGAGGACCAAACAAAATTTCTCATAGTCAGCATTTTGTAATTATTATGCACTTTCATGTTTTAATTTGGAGCATTTAATAATTAAGTTTCTAGGATCATAAACACAAGCAGAGCAGGCAAGCGCATGAGAGTCACCTTGCCTGGTATTCTGCAGCCCTTTCCCTATCAGGGACCCTTTGCGGAGTGTTTCCCTGGTTGGCTCTACTTCGAATGCCCACATCTGTTAAACTAGCAGCCGAGAATCACCTGCTGCTCTTGTGGTTGGTGTTTTACCAGCACCAGGTGATATCAGCAGGTTTTATCAGCAACAGGTGGCTATTTTATCAGCAGATGTTACATAATTACTGAGGCCTGCTCAGGAACCCCATCTTACAGCAGCTGTGGCCATCGCAGTTCCTCTGGTCTAGCCTCTTGGTTTACGCAGGGGAGTTTGAGGTGTGGGGTGGAGCGGGGCTGGTCAAAGTGGGGATTTGGAGTGGTAAAATCTGTGGTCGTGGAGTTGGGGAGTGGCAGAGTGAACAGAGTGCAAGTCTTGGGTTTCTGTGCCTCACACTCTAGCGTGTTTTCACCAGCATTCAGCCAGCAGCTCTTTCATTGGAATCCTTGAAGTGGCACCCACTTGGCACGTGGAAGTACACATGTCGCATCATGACTTTAACGTATGTTGTGTGCTCTCTCTCAGTTTAATTTTGGAGAAATACTAATGACCCAAGTAATCCATTCCATTGAGTACTGTCTGGGATGCATCTCCAACACCGCCTCCTACCTGAGGCTCTGGGCGCTCAGCCTGGCTCACGCACGTAAGTTCCTGCTGAGACCTGCAGTTCCCAACGCCCTGTAGTGTCAGGAGACTCGGTAGGGGGCACTGTGGGATGTTTTAACTTTGTAGCTAATTGTCATAGCACCATCTTTCAGTTGCCATTATTCACTATTTAATACACAGATCTCTTGGCTATTTCTTTTGGCTGAGGGATGCTGTGGGAAAATAATGAAGGGAGTCTCTCTGAGACTGGTCTGGCTTCAGAGGCTTCCCCAGTTAAAAAAACATCACTGAGATATGAGGGGCTTAGAGAACTGAGATGGCTTGGGAGCCTCTGGTATAATCACTTTCTGCTGTTGCCATTACTTTTTCTGTTATTGGTTATTTTATTCATTGCTGCCTTACCAAGTGTGAATATCTGTTTATTTCAAGCAGGTCTTGCTACAGTGCTCATGGGTAGCTTTGATCACAGGAGTCCTCCGTTTGTATGATTCCAGTAACACACACATGTTAGTTTCCACAGTGTAGTTAACACCTGTTCCCCAGCAGCATGGTTCCAATTTCAGTCACCACAGTAACTAGCTGTGCCGGTGGGTGCAGGTGCATTTACCAGCCTACGTGAGGCAGGTGTTGTGATGAAGGAGATGCCAATGACCCACAAGTGGTGCTTGGTGATGTTACAGGACACTGAAGGTGCAAAGGGTGCAATGTTGGAAGTGGGTTCGAACTTAGAAAAGAATAGGACAGGCTGGGCACAGTGGTTCATGCCTGTAATCCCAGCACTTTGGGAGGCCGAGGCAGGTGGATCACTTGAGGTCAGGAGTTCGAGACCACCCTGGCCAACATGGCAAAACCCATCTCTACTAAAAATAGAAAAATTAGCTGGGCGTGGTGGCAGGCACCTGTAATCCTAGCTACTCAGGAGGCTGCAGGAGAATTGCTTGAACTCAGGAAGCGGAGGTTGCAGTGAGCCAAGATCGCGCCACTGCACTCCAGCATGGGTGACAGAGCGAGACTCTGTCTCAAAAAAAAAAAAAAAAAGAAAAAAGGACAATTTGGCAAGTATTGAGATGCTTGCTCCGGGATCAGGTCACCAGCTTGTTCAGTTATGCAACAGGAAGCAAGCCCTGTTCGGACTACCCTAATAAGCTGTTGTTTGTTTAATAACCAAGAAAAGACTTTTATATTCAATGCTTTTAATGTGTTAAAGACAGTTTTACCATTTTTTCATTTCCCTACATTTTTTGTCAAAACATTAAAAACTCTTTTATTGTTGGCTATATTGTTGGCCAACAATAAGGGAGTTTGTAATGTTTTAACAAAAAATGTAAAGGCCACAGAAGAAATCTGTTTTCCCATGGATTAGTCAGGATGCTTTGAAAGGTTTTGATGGCAAGGTCATTTTTGTGCTTCTGTACTACTGTGCAAAGCGGGCACTGCCTGTGTTTGTGGAAGCCACCGGATAAGGGAGTGCCTTTTTCATTTTTTAAAAAATTGAACAAAATGCTTATGTTTTCATAAGCATAGCCAAAGGTCTGGAATGTTATGGCCGGAGGGGCCCTGTGGTTGTTCCTCTCCATTTTGCAGAGGCGGTGACTGAAGCCCATTGAGAGTCAATGCGTTACTCACACTCATCCAGTTGGTCCCTCGGTGGCAGAACCGGGCCTGGGAGCCTGTTTCTGGCTGCCTGCTCCCGTGCCGCTTTGGGAGGTCACTAACCCAAACCTAGTCTGGGGCAAGACCTCCTTTGGGAGATGGCCTCTGCTGGTTTTGGAGTACCAGATCTTCCTTAGTGTTTCAGATGGTCTTGGAGCTGGCTGCCTTTCACACAAGAATTAGTTGAGTCTGTGTTACATGGGTGTCTATTATTTTATGGGATAATGGTTCAGAGCTGCCAGAGGGAAACTTAGTCCAGGTAGCTCACAGAGTGACCCACTGAACGTAAGCGAGCGTGACTGTGCAGGCTGCACTCCTTTGCAGAGTTGTCCGATGTCCTGTGGGCCATGCTGATGCGCGTGGGCCTCCGCGTCGACACCACCTACGGCGTGTTCCTGCTGCTCCCGGTTATCGCGTTCTTTGCAGTGTTAACCATTTTCATCCTTCTGATCATGGAAGGGCTTTCTGCGTTTCTTCACGCCATACGCCTCCACTGGTAAGTTTGAAACTTAGCCTTGGAACTGTTATTTAAAAATCATACCGCACCTCCCCCACCCCGCCCAGCCGAATATACACAGCCCCTGCAAAATCTAATGCTGAATTTAGGCTAGTTCTTCCCTTCCTACCACTGGGATCTGTGTTCATATCCTCTGAGTTAAAATTGTATTTTGGGCCGGGCGCGGTGGCTCATGCCTGTAATCACGACACTTTGGGAGGCCGAGACAGGTGGATTACCTAAGGTCAGGAGTTCGAGACCAGCCTGGAGAACATGATGAAGCTCTGTCTCTACTAATAATACAAAAATTACCTGAGCATGGTGGCATGCACCTATAATCCCAGCTACGTGGGAGGCTGAGGCAGGAGAATCACTTGAACCGGGTGGCAGAGGTTGCAGTGAGCCGAGATCATGCCATTGTACCACAGCCTGGGCGACAAGACTGAAACTCTGTCTCAAAAAAAAAAAACAAAAAAAACAACAAAGAAACTGTATTTTGTTTCTGAACTATTATCACTGACAAGTAAAAGCAAATTTAAGTTTACAGAATACTGACGTATGTTTCATACTCTGAATTCACTTTGGATCTCACTGGTTGCTCTATCTTATTGCAAAATAAATCCTTTTACTGTATTTCTTAATCTTTTAAGGTATACGTCAGATTACTGCTCTGTGCCTCCAGTGACCCCTGGCAGGAGAGGTTCTCGTTTCTTGTGCATGTGCTTTTGTGTGTTGGGCAGTGAGAGGCAGCAGATGCGTCAGAGTTGCTGTTCACACTGGGAAAGCTAGCACAGGGTTAGGGGTGGCGGGCGGTGTTTAGCTAAGTGCCAAGAACATGTTTTGGAATGAAGCAATTTCAGCACAGGAATTTATTTTTTAAACTTATAAATGTTGTTTTAAGGAATATGATTTCATCATCTTCCATTAATACATGGCTTTTGTTTTTTTAGGGTAGAATTTCAGAACAAATTCTACATTGGTGCAGGCACCAAATTTGTTCCTTTCTCGTTCAGTCTACTTTCATCGAAGGTCAGTAACGACGACAGTGCGGCATGATCATCTTGCTGTGACCAACAAGCTTTCCCATGTGTGGAGAATTACCATGTTATAGAATTTCACTTACGTCAGATTTATCATAGGAAAAATTCCATCTTCATTGACTACCTTATGATATAGCCAAACAATTCTGTAAGATATACCTCTTCCTCATATGTTAAATATTTTCTAAAGTTTGCCAATTTGAGATATAAAAATTTCTTTTGTTTTTTTATGATGAGCAAATATAAGTTAATGCCGAATGTTATGTTAAAGGTATTTTTTCAAATACAGGATTGGGAGAGAGAAACCAATTTTGAATGGCTAATTGAAAATGGTATTAGATACTTGATTCCTTAAAACTTTATTTAAAAAAAAAAAAGAGTTAATCTGTCACCTGAGCTTGTCAGATGATATTTTCCAACAGCTGCAATATGGATAGTTTTTTAAAAAATTTAATGATGGGTAATCAAAACATTCACATGTATTCTGCTTGATTAAAAATATGCAAACTTGTTTTTTTTTTTGAGATGAAGTCTTGCTGTGTTGCCCAGGCTGGAATGCAATGGCACAGTCTCAGCTCACTGCAACCTCTACCTCCTGGGTTCAAGCGATTCTCCTGCCTCAGCCTCGCGAGTAGCTGGGATTACAGGCACCCACTACCATGACCGGCTAATTTATTTGTTTTTTTTATAGAGATGGGGTTTCACCATGTTGGCAAGGCTGGTCTCAAATTCCTGACCTCAAGTGATCCACTCGCCTCGGCCTCCCAAAGTGCTGGGATTATAGGCGTGAGCCACTGCGCCCGGCCAAAAATATGCAAACATTTTTTATCCTATGCTACCTAGAATTATAAATAGAGGATTGTTTTTACAATTTTGTCTTGTTTTAGTAATTGGGGACAATGGGATAAAATAACATACAACAAATGGTTATCCCACTTGTATATTTTTTTAAAGACTCTTATCCACATAAAACCAGTTGTGATAATTGTATGTTTGGAAAGGTAAATTGTATAATGAGCCTTAAAACCCAGTGTGACTGTAGAAAGTATAATGTGGACATGATTTGAATTTAGTGACAGCTTGGCTGATTTCACTGAACCAAAAGGCTTTATACTGAGTGAAGGAAAGGTAAAAAGTAGTATTTTGTATATTTTTATAACAAAATATAAATGATGATATTTTACCATGAAGAGATTACACTTATCCTTGAGAACAGTCTAATGATAGTTTTTTTACTTTCAGACTGTTTCTAGTTAAAGATCTGATGAAAGTACTTAGAGTTAATTTAAACTTTGAAACGCTGTTTAGATCAGTTGAAAACTAATTCTTAATAGCCACTATTTTATAATCTTTAGTTTAAATTCATCTATTCACTTGACATTTAGTTTTTTGTGAACTTGAGTCAGTCCTGTTGAACATTCTGATCTATATTCTTGCAAATTGTTAATTTTTTATATTTTAGTTTGATTTTAGACAATTATTTTCAGAAAGAAATCTGACTTTTTTTCACCTTTTTAACATTGTGAGTGATACGCATTAAAAGGCTATTTGCCCCTATCCTCCTTTATCCTGTTTCGAGGTGGAGAGCTTGTAACTTGTGTTACAAGCTAAGGTCCTGGAGTGCTGAGTTTACCATAGCCGTGCAGGTGATTTCAAGGCATGAGCTGAACGGCATTGACATAGCTGTGACTCTTCAAATTAAACCCTTTCGATTACAGTACAGATTCTGTGTGCTGCTTGATGAGATGTCACCCCAGGCCAGCTTGAGTTTACTGCTTTTTGTCCTTCAAATTATCAAATGATGCCGATGAAACACTTGAAAATAATTCTGCTCTCAAAGTGATGCTTCTCTAGAAAGGTGTCATGTCGGGCACTCGGGTTGGGTGACTGTGACATCCCAGCAGTGCTGCTTTCACCTAGAGCCATGCTTCCACTCGGGGTCATCTGTGGTGTTAACCTTGCTCCAAGGATCTGTCAGAGAAACAATAGGAACAACTTCATCCCTCGAAGCCCCGGACTTCAGGGCACTGTTAACTGATTGCTAAATAAGAGACATTTGCTGGAGTTGTTTACTGCGCCTTCCTGTAATTCTCACGGGGCCACCTTTTAACTCTTTCTGAATCACACCTCTTCTTAGGCCATAGAGCAGAGGATGCAGTCACTTCTCTGTTGAAATCTATGTAGTAGTTCTGTAGAATGTCATTATGTGAAAAACGAATTCAGAATCCTCACTTCCTTGGAAAGCGCTCTGGAAATGTAGTTTGCTAACGGTGTGTTAGAGGTGCCAGAGGGAGTCCTGTTTTTTTTTTATAAAGCCGGGGCCCCAGTGTCATGCTGCCAGGTATTGCTCAGTTTTGCTTGTTTTTCAGCCTTTTGCTAGAACCTATTATGTGTCCAGTTTTTAAAACATACTTCATTCCCTGATAGCAGAAATCCAGAGGAAAGATGGCAGGTTGCGTGGATGATGCTGAATATGTTTATTTTCCTAAAGATAAATGTCACGACAGCCACATTTTTCAGTTTTCATTGAGATGTTTATTACCATGTGTTAACAGAATCCTAAAATAAATACCCGAGGGGTTTCTTCTAAATAGAATTTGATTTCAACCTGCTGGGTGGAGACTGCAATTGTGGGGGGTCAGTTAAGGAGTGCAAAGGGTGTTTTGTCTGATCAGATCAAGACCTGTGGACTTTCCAGCAGCTACAGAACTTGGAACTCCTCTTTCACCGAAGGCTGCTCTGTTCTTGTTTCTGGAATAGGTATTTTATAACAACATTCTGGTGTCAGTATCCCCTCTGCAGTTGTTTATTTAAAAAGTTTATTTTTATTTTTTTGAGACAGAGTCTCACTCTGTCACCCAGGCTGGAGTGCAGTGGTATGATCTCAGCTCACTGCAACCTCTGTCTCCAGGGCTTAAGCAATTCTCCTGCTTTAGCCTCCTGAATAGCTGGGATTATAGGCGCCTGCCATCATGCCCAGCTAATTTTTGTATTTTTAGTAGAAATGGGGTTTCACCATGTTGGCCAGGCTGGTCTTCAACTCCTGACCTCAGGTGATCCGCCCGCCTCAGCCTCCCAAAGTGCTGGGATTACAGGTGTGAGCCACTGCGCCCAGCCCTCTGCAGTTGTTTAATAAGGCACAGAATACCTGTAGCATAGGTCACCCTTACAATGTTCATGAATTAGGCTGGGCATGGTGGCTAACACCTGTAATCCCAGCACTTTGGGAAGCCGAAGTGGGTGGATCACCTGAGGTCAGGAGTTCAAGACCAGACTAACCAACGTGGAGAAACACTGTTTCTACTAAAAATACAAAATTAGCCGGGCATAGCGGTGCATACCTGTAATCCCAGCTACTGGGGAGGCGGAGGTAAGAGAATTGCTTGAACCCGGGAGGCGTAGGTTGTGGTGAGCCAAGATGGCGCCATTGCACTCTAGACTGGGCGACAAGAGCAAAACAGTCTCAAAAAAAAAAAAACAAAACCAGAAACAATGTTCATGGATTACATATTCAGATGTTTTAGATCCTGATGCATTTTAGAAAAGAAAAGCACAAAAATTACAACTCTTCCGCAGTCTGCAATTAAAAACAGTAAATTCCTCTATTAAAAATGTAAAGCCAGGTTTGCCTGTATGCCACAGGGATATCTCAGGAAGGCTATGATGAACTCTTAAATCAAGATGATGGAAATGAGGCCGTTTGGACTAACAGTCTTCCTACAGTCAGGCCATTCATGCTGATCTTTGGTTTAGAATTTTAAGAAATACTTATTACATTCCACCTATTCTTTGGTGGGAAAATCCAAGGGTTAGCCTAGTTATCTAGGGGCTCAACTCCTTGTGAGGGGGAAATGACAGTGAACAAGTTAGTATTTTGCTCCACAAATGCAAGAAAGGACAAATTTGCATATTCTATCAGTATTGAACTTTCTTTTGCTAATGACAAATAAATATATCTATATTTTTAAACGTGGGGTGTTTCGCTTTATTAAGCTGTGGCTTGGCGAGAAAGCCAAAGAACTCCACTCCTTCCTCCCTATGTGTAGGTAACGAGCAACTCGTGCCTTCTTGGCTTATTTCTCCTTCTCTGGCCTTTGATCCACGTGGCTGAGGGCTGAGGGCTGAGGGCTGAGGCTGTATCCTTCTGGCTGGCCTCTGACCTCACCTCTGCCACCGCCAAGGTGCTGGGAGCTCGCCTTGCGACCAGCCCCAACTTCTGCAAGGTGGGCAGGCTGCTTTGCAGACCGGGTCGGGGTGAGGTGGGGTCGCACCCTGGGCTGCAGCGGCCGGAGGGCGGCTCCTGGCGGCGAGGGTCCCTCTCAGCATCCAGGGGCGTGCGCGCTGCCGGGACCAGGGCCCGCCCACCTCGGCGGCCCGGGGGCCTGGTGCGCGCCTCCGAGATCTCGGGGCTGGGGTGCGGGCGTGGGCTGGGCGCGTGGGTGCCGGGACCGAGGTGCCGGGCGCCGGTCATTGTCGTTCTTGCAGCCGCCGCGCCGGCGCCGTCGGCTGGGCAGGCGATGGTCGTTGCCGGGGCGTCCGTTGCTAGGGCCGCCGTTGCCACGGACGCCCGCCCTGCGCCCCGCTCCCTCTGCCCTGCGCGGCGCCATGGACGACCTCCGGGTGCTGTGGATGCGCGACCGTGTGTACGCGGCTTTCGGCATCACGGACCCCCAGCTCTTCGAGGACCTGCTCAACCGCGACGACGGCCAGGGCGAGGATCTCATCTTGCACTTCCTCAACCAAGCGAGCGAGGAGGAGGGCTCGTCCGCGCTCCTGTTCTACCGCACCGTGGTGCCGGAGGAGGTGGAGGTGGAGACCGGTGAGCCTCTACGCGCCGCTCGCTTCCCCGGGCTTCCGCCCTGCCAGCCCCGGCCTCTCCGGCGGGCGTGGGGCTGCGGAGCCTGCCCATCGCCCAGCCCCGGCCGCAGGTGCTGTCCATAAACACTGCCGCCCGCCACGTGCAGGCCCCAGGCGAACCCGGCAGTCACAGCCGCCCCTGCCCTCCTGGGCCCACAGCCCACTTGGAAAGCCAGATCTTGATTGAAAAAGCACAGCAAACACTGACGTAGGCCTCACCTCGTACCAGGTGCGGTTGCAACGCTCGTATCTACTCCTTAAGCCTACGAGGCGCTTGTATCCTCATCCCCATTTTACAGATGAGCAAACTGGCACAGAGGGGGTTAAGTAACCCGCCCAAGGCCCACAGGCAGTCAAGTCCACTGTGCATTAACCCAAACGGCTGGGTAGAGCCATCCCCAGGTGTGGCAGGGACCCCGTCACTGTCACTCTCCTTGAGGGTCGCAGGGTCTCACGGAGGGTCCCAAGAGCACCCCTTTCTACTTCTGGAGACTCCTCATATGCTAAAAAGTAAAGTAATACTAAGACAAAGTTTTTTAAAATTACAGTAGACTTTAAATGTTTATGTTGAACAAATTAGCATCTGAAAAAAAAGTGACCAGGGTCCCAGAACCCTCTGTGGAGACGAATCCTCAGCCCCGCCTACTCTCTGATAGGCCCAGGGACACAGAGAAGGCAGGGAGGGTCCAGCACAGATGAGGGGAGGAGGCAGGACAGCTCTCTTCAGAGACAGCCAGGAGATGGGACCTCAGAAGCCGCCTCCTCGCAGGAGCACCACCCCAGAGCACAGCTGCGGGACCTCCCGCCTGACTGTCTAGCCTCCTGGGCTACTCTCCTCAACCCCTTCAGGACTGGGGGGATCCCTTGCAGGGCCCCTCACTGGGTTCGGGTGGCAGGGCCGGCAGACCTTTGAGTTTTTTAAAGTCACCAGGCACATTTATTTTATTTTTAATTTTGAGACCGAGTCTCACTCCGTCGCCAGGCTGGAGTGCAGTGGTGCAGTCTTGGCTCACTGTAACCTCCGCCTCCCGGGTTCAAGCGATTCTCCTGCTTCAGCCACCTGAGTAGCTGGTACTACAGTCGCGTGCCATCACGCCCAGCTAATTTTTGTATTTTTGGTAGAGACAGGGTTTCACCATGTTGGCCGGGCTGGTCTCAAACTCCTGACCACAGGCGATCCTCCTATCTCAGCTTCCCAAAGTGCTGAGATTACAGGTGTGAATAATCCTGCCTGGCCACCTTCATTTATTTTAAATATTCATTATTTGCTTGCACAAAATAAAACTTATTAACCATAAATAACAATAGCAAATCCCTAGTGCCAGCTGGAGAAGGACCGCGTGATCACGTTTTGCAATCTAACCTACTAGTCTATAATTTTTTTCTCCCTGGCAGACCTTTGGACCTGGACATTAGACTATAACTGGGCCTCGGATATAGGCACTTTCACTGGCACCAAGTGAAATTATGGAATCCAAAAACACCCTCACAGGCTTGACCATTTAACATGTACCACCATTGCAGGAACTCAGATTTTGAATACGTTTTAAAAAATTATGGCAAGACCCTAAAACAATGAATGCGACTTGGATTTCTTGCAGAATCCTCTAAGGGCCTCTGTGAATGGAGGGATGGCTGTTGTCTGCTGTGTTTACTAGCATGTGTTTAACCCAAATGTCATTGTCCTATGTAGAAGCAGAGTTCAGTCTCACCTCAGAGGGTTAATTCCTGGACCCTCTTAAGGGAGCTCAGAACTCCCCTGCCCCTGCCCCTGCCCCTGCCCGCATGCCCTGTTTCTGGGCTGTCTCTGTCCCTGGTCTTCCCTTCCATTTCTGTCCCTTCTCCACTGTCGCCTCGTGGTGAAAAGCTGATGGATTCCTTGCCGAAGATGCTGTCTCTGGAAACTCTCAAAGCTGCTGACTGTGGAGGTGCCAGATGGTATCGGGTTTTGGGGCTTCTGGCCAGGTGGGGGAGAAGACACCTGCCACCTCCACACGTTGTCACTCCTTCTCTGCTTATGAAGCCCACAGCCTCATACAGACCCTTGAGCAGTTTCCCTACATTATTTCTGGGGGACAGGTGCTTCTGGTCTGTTCAGAGGACCTGCAGAGAGGCGAGTGTGTCCCTCCATTCCTATTTGCCCCCCCTCTTTCTGCCCCTCCCCTGGTCAAGACTTTTCTGTGGTCCTAGTTACAAATGATAGGCATGGAGACAAACAGATACTGGGGCAGGTGGTGGTGAGAAAGGTGAGGTGTCCTGCCGGCAGCAGATACCCAAGATGCTGATCCAGTAGGTACCAAATGCAGTCCTACTGTACACGTCATTTAGTAACTTAACAGTTACACACATATTGCCAGAACACGTGTTCTCTTAAAAATTCACAGAACGTAGAATTACATAGAAAAAGGAAAAGCAACCCTTCTCCATTCCTGAAGGCCCAGACCTGCTCCTATTTCCAGGAGTAACCACTATTAATAGTTTGGTGTGTTTCCGGTTGGCTCTTTTGTCAAATTATCAGTCAATCAATCAATCAATCATCTATCTACCCACTGACTGATCTGTTTACCTACCTTCCTATGCATCTATCTATCTATCTACCTACCTACCTACCTACCTACCTATACATCTTTCTCTCTATTATCTACCAACTGACCAATCTGCATGTCTATCTACCTATCATTCACCTATCATCTATCCATCTACCAATTTATCTATCTATCTATGCATAAGGTCAGGGCCATTGAGATCAATTAATCAATCTACCTACCTACCTACTTGTCATCTGTATCTGTCTATCCTTGCTCTATCTATAATCTATATCTTCATTTCTCTCTATAATGATAAAATAAGGATATATAGAGTTTCTAAAACTATAAATAAAAGTCATACTATACGTATTGTTTCATGACTTCTCCCTCCCCCACGTCTTGGATATTTTTTTCACGTAAATACCTACAGTTCTACCTAAAATCTAACTTGGTAGATTTTTAAATACATACATGTACCATATTCTGCCCATCCATTCTTTAATTCATGGACGCTTAGCTTTTCAGAGGATTCATTCTACAAACAATGGAACAATGTCCATCGCACACTTTGTGTATTTCTGGAGGATAGATTTGTAATGATGAAATCGCATCTGTAACAAGTGTGGTCGTTACCAGTTGAGTGGGTCCTGCCGAACTGCCCTCCAGGGAGGCCCTGCTGGTCCACAGCCAGCGATGGCGGATGAGGTGCCTGTTTCCCAGCGTCCTCCCTGGCATTGGATATTGGCCATTTTTTAGATTTTTGCCAGTTCCATAGAAGAAAAGTAGATGCACTTTCTTACACTAATTTACATAAAAGTTAGTGGAGTTGAGCCTCTTTTTTTTCCCTTCAGTTTTTTTCTTTCTTCTTTCTTTTTCTTTTTGAGACAGAGCCTCACTCTGTCGCCCAGATTGGAGTGCAGTGGTATAATCTGGCCTCCTTTAGTTTTTAAATTGTAACATACACATGACCTACATTTTATCATCTTAACCATCTAGAAGTGTGCAGTTTAGGGTGTTAAATACATTCCTGGTTTTGTGTAGCCAGGAGCCTTTTTTTTTAGGCAGAGTCTTGCTCTTGTTGCCCAGGCTAGAGTGCAGTGGTGCAATCTCGGCTCACTGCAGCCTCCACCTCCCAGGTTCAAGCGATTCTCCTGCCTCAGCCTCCCGAGTAGCTGGGACTACAGGTGCGTGTCACCACATCTGGCTAATTTTTGTATTTTTAGTAGAGATGGGGTTTCACCATGTTGGTGAGGCTGGTCTTGAACTCCTGACCTGTGATCGGCCCGCCTTGGCCTCCCAAAGTGCTGGGGTTACAGGCGTGAGCCACCGCGCCCACCTCAGGAGCCTCTTTTTAATGCTTCTTGGTTGTTTACATTTCTTCTGGGCTGGAGGTAACTCTGTGATCATTTCTGTATCCTTTGTCTCTTGGCAGAATTTTCACAAACCTCCTTGGCTGTCACTGAAAGCTGGCTCTAGTAGGGGTACTCCTGTGCCACTGGAACATATTCAAGCCTCCTGTGGGCCGCATCCCCACCCCTTGGCTCCACAGAAAACAAAGATACCAGGTGTTTCGTGCAGCGAACAATTACGTTTTGTATTTTCTTCCCATTTATGTGACCGTAAAGATAATGAGATACCTGTCCTGTCTGAAGAGGAAGATGAGGAGGAAGAAATTTATTCTCAAAAAGTGGAGACCATGGATAAAGCTCGAGGTGTGGAGTTGGGAGGGGTCGTGGGTGGGTAGAACTGAGAATGGCCCCCCATCAGCAGTAGGGTGCTGCCTGCCATGCCAGAATCAGTTTCTACTTTCACTGGGTATGAAGCACAAAGGGAAACTGCTGCGGCATGAATATCCGCATTTAGTAGTTTCTCATGGCTGCCGTCACAAGTGACCACAGACTGGGTGACTGAAAACAACACAGATGTATCATCTCACAGCTCTGGAGGCCAGAAGTCCAAAATCAAGGTGCTGGCAGGGCTGCGCTCCCTCTGCAGGACCAAGGGGAGGATCTTTCCTGGCCTCCCCACTGCAGTCTGGGGGTCAGGGTGTCCTCTGCCTGCAGCGCCATCACTCCCGTCTCTGCATGCATCATCACATGGCCCTGCCCCTCTTGTGTCTTTCTTCTCCGTGTGTCCTCTCTCCTTTTTTTATTTTTGAGATGGAGTCTCGCTCTTGTTACCCAAGCTAGAGTGCAATGGTGTGATCTTGGCTCACTGCAGCCTCCACCTCCTAGGTTCAAGCGATTCTCCTGACTCAGTCTCCCAAGTAGCTGTGATTACAAGTGTCTACCACCACACTCGGCTAATTATTGTATTTTTAGTAGAGACGGGGTTTCACCATGTTAGCCAGGCTGGTCTTGAACTCCAGACCTCAGATGATCTACCCTCCTCGGCCTCCCAAAGTGCTGGGATTACAGGCATGAGCCACCATGCCCAGCCTAAAGTGGGTTTTGATAAGGCACACGGCAGTTCTGGATGCCACAGCAATATCTGCTGAGGGCCTCCTAGGAAGGCACTCTGCTTTCAAGCCCAATACATCCATGATGAGAAAAGACTTGGGTGGGAAGAGGCTGTTTAGGTGGGAAGGTCGGGGAAGCCCTTTCCCACAAAGTAAATTAACATTATTACATATTTTATTATTTTCTTGTTATGGTGGTAAAATGGATGTAACAGAAAACTTACCATTTTTACCATTTCTAGGTGGCATTAAGTACATTCATAACTGTATTTTCCTTTTTAAGGATGGGCCCTTGCTCTGTTGCCCAGGCTGGAGTGCAGTGGTGTGATCATAGCTCCCTGTAGCCTTGAACTCTTGGGTTCAAGCGATCCTCCTGCCTCAGCCTTCCAAGTAGCTGGGTCTACAGATGTGTGCTACCATGTCTGGATGTCTTTTTTTTAACTTAAATTAAATCTTTTGACTGGTTGTGGTGGCTCATGCCTGTAATTCCAGCAGTTTGGGAGGCCAAGGCAGGAGAATCACTTGAGGTCAGGAGTTCGAGATTAGCCCAGCCAACACGGTGAAACCCGTCTCTACTGAAAATACAAAAATTAGCCAGACATGGTGGCATATACCTGTAATCCCAGCTACCTAGGAGGCTGAGGCAGGAGAATTGCTTGAACTCAGGAGGTGGAGGTTGCCATGAGATGAGATCATGCCACTGCACTCCAGCCTGGGTGACAGTGAGATCCATCTAAAAAAATTTTTTTTTGTAGAGATGAGGTCTCACTACATTACCCAGGCTGGTTTCAAACTCTTGGCCCCAAATGGTCTTCCAGCCTGTAGCTGGGGTTATAGGCGTGCACCACCACATCTAGATAACATTTTGATTTTTTGTAGAGATTAGAGCCTGCTTTAATGCTGTTAGAGAATTAGCAATGGACTACAGGCTATTTATGGCATGGCACCTGCTCATAAGTGTGACTTTTTTTTTGTTTTTTGAAATGGAGTCTCACTCTGTAGCCCAGGCTGGAGTGCAGTGGCACGATCTCTGCTCACTGCAACCTCCACCCCCCAGTTCCCAGTTCAAGCAATTTTCCTACCTCAGCCTCCCAAGTAGCTGGGATTACAGGTATGAGCCACCATGCCCAGCTAATTTTTGTATTTTTTTAATAGAGACGGGGTTCACCATGTTGACCAGATTGGTCTTGAATGCCTGACCTCGTGATCTGCCTGCCTTGGCCTCCCAAAGTGCTGGGATTACAGGTGTGAGCCGCTGCACCCGGCCGATTTTTTTTTTTTTTGTTTACTGTCGTCTATTGCTAGTTCTCTAATAATGCTGGTACTGCCGTCTGTAGACTATTTCCCTACCAACCATGGTGCCAGGTTCTTAACCATGCCATCAGCTAGTCCTCTAGAATCTGGCTGGTAGATGTTACTATCCCATTTCATGGATGAGAAAACTAATAGCAGAGAGGATTCAGACCCCTGACATTGAGTTGATTCCAAAAGCCACAGTGACTTTGCACAGTGCTGTTCAAAGTAAGAGCTGAGCGTCCCAGGGAAAGCTTCCTTCTCTAATTGCCGGGCTTCTTGGGTGTTCCGAGGGCTGAGACTTGATGTCTGCTGAGGTTTCTGACTCTGCAACAATCACAGTGGACTTGAAAGAGAGGCGTCATTTCATTTAGACTGTTTTTCTTCTCATCCCTCACAAATTTTGCATCTCATAGTGAAAAAGGAGTAAATGCTAACATACTAGCTGTATTTCTTTTTCTTTTATTTATCTGTTTATTTTATTTATTATTATTTTTTGAGATGGAGTCTCGGTGTGTCGCCAGGCTGAAGTGCCGTGGTGTGATCTCAGCTCTGCCGAGATCTCTGCCCTCTGGGTTCAAGCAATTCTCCTGTCTCAGCCTCCTGAGTAGCTGGGATTACAGGCGTGCACCACCATGCCTGGCTAATTTTTTTTTGTATTTTTAGTAGAGATGGGGTTTCGCCATGTTGGTCAGGCTGGTCTCGAACTCCTGACCTACTGATCTGCCCGCCTCAGCCTCCCACAGTGCTGGGATTACAGGAATGAGCCACCATACCCGGTTTTTATTATTTTTTATTATTATTTTATTATTATTATTTTTTGAGACAGAGTCTTGCTCTGTCACCCAGTCTGGAGTGCAGTGGCGCAAACTTGGCTCACTGAAACCTCTACCTCCTGGCCTCAAGTGATTCTCCTGCCTCAGTCTCCTGAGTAGCTGGGATTACAGGCACACACTACCACGCCCTCCTAATTTTTGTATTTTTAGTAGAGATGGAGTTTCGCCATGTTGGCCGGGCTGGTCTCGAACTCCTGACATCAAGTGATCTGCCCACCTCAGCCTCCCAAATTACAGGCGTGAGTCACCGTGCCTGGCCTGTAATTCTTGTCTTTATGATAAACTGCCTTTTAAGTAAAAAACTTCAGATAAGTCACAGGGTCACAGGGTGGACACTGTACCTAGAGAACACAGACAGAAAGACGTTAAATTTCTAACGGACACCCTGTCAAAAATGAAACGCAAGTCTTGTCAATTATAATGTGAGTCAAGGCGACAGTGGGATCGATTGGAACAGAAGGTATGCACAGCTATTGATAACTTGCCTTTTGAATGAACGTGCTGGGCACAAAATGCAGGCCTGCTCTTAATAGTAGGAAACCTAATTTCCTGATTATTTTCGCTTACACTTTGATTGCTGTTTTGCAGCTAAGAGTATGTCACTGAGAACCGAATCTCTACGCCAACCTCTAATCAACGTAGAGGATGGAGAGGTGGACAAAGAGATTTCAGAAAAACTCCCTTCCAAAGTACGCATGGCTCTTTGTCCTTGTTGGTGGGGTAATGGGGACCCCTGACACCCTCTAGGATTCAGGGTAACTGACACAGCCCATCCAAGGGATTTATCATGTGGGAATGAAGATTATAGAATCCCAAGGCCACCCTCAGATTCAACGATTGGCGAGGAGGACTCACAGGACCCAGAAAGTCTGTCATATTCATAGTTATAGTTTATTACAGGGAAAGGATGCAAATTAGAATCAACAAAAAAGGAGAAAAAAGGTGCACAGGACAGAGACCAGCAGAAAACAGGCACAAGCTTCCATCTGTTTCCTCCCAGTGAGTTTCACGGACGGCACTTAATTCTCCCAGTAGCTATGAGTGACAACATGCATGAAGTATTACCGACCAGAGAGGCTAACCTGAGCCTTGGTGTCTGGGATTTTTACTCAGGATCAGTCACACAGGCATGGAGCATCCCCTAGTTACTCAGCTCCCCTTCATCTCCAGCCCTCACCATCACCCTAGAAACAAAAACAGACGTTCACCAAAATCACGTTGTTAGCATACACCTTCAGGCACAGCCCAAGGCTGTAGGCACACAAAGACTCCCATATTAGGGAGGATATTCTAAAAGCTTAGAACTTGTCACCCCAAGAGGCAAAAGCCAGTCCTGAAGACATTTGGGTCGTGTGGGGTTTGGATAACACAGGCCTGTCGAGTGAGCCCTGTACTATGAAAATCCCCGAGGTTGGTTTATGGCTAGGATGTAAGCACTCAGCCTGGCCTCTGCTTACCAAAATCATGCCTCATTGCTTCATAAATATGTGCCATCTGCAAAACGAAATTCAAGCTCCACCTGGGTCTTAGCCAGGTCAGTTTGTTTAGGTGTGGCTGCACTGGTTGGTCAATAGAGGAGTCAGGCTGAGAGCCGAGTCTGGGCGCGTTGTGCTCCCGTGTGTGTGGCTGTGGCTGCAGTGTCAGAACATGAGCCAGCCACCGTGTCGAGAGGAGAGCTTAGGTGTTCCCCAATATTAGGTTTTGTAGGTGAAGGGATGCATCTCAAGAATGAAGATTTTTGATCCTCGTGTTTCAGAAAACTGTGAAGTACATCGTGGAAAAGATGCATCTCCACATGCTCTGTGCCCCTCTTCCTGAGCAGTTCCTGGACCAAAACGTGCTGTTTTTCTCTCAGAAACACCAAAGGTACATTTCTGGCCCATATATGCATATGTGTATGTGTGTCGAGGGGGTATGGTCGGCATGCACATGTTCACTCTCATTCTGTTAGTCTTTTTGTGGTTATCTTTCACTTATGCCAAGCTCTCTTTCTTTTCCATACTGGGTTCTTTATGTAGTCTTCTTTTTTTTTTTTTTTTTTTTGAGACCGAGTCTCACTCTGCCGCCAGGCTGGAGTGCAGTGGCACAATCTCGGCTCACTGCAACCTCCGCCTCCCAGGTTCAAGCAATTCTCCTGCCTCAGCCTCCTGAGTAGCTGGGACCACAGGCACATGCCACCACGCCCAGCTGATTTTTGTATTTTTAGTAGAGAAGGGGTTTCACAATGTTGGCCAGGATGGTCTCGATCTCTTGACCTCATGATCCTCCCGCCTCGGCCTCCCAAAGCGCTGGGATTACAGGCTTAAGCCACTGCGCCCGGCCTTAATGTAGTCTTCTTAAAGCTAATTTCCAGTAAAGAAGTGTTAGATATAAAGAAATGCTTTCAACCAGTGACAGTGCACGTCTGCACGTGTTTGGAGAAGGCGTGAAGCCTGAACTTGTGAAATAATGGCTTCAGTGGGTATATTTGTTGTGTGTGTTTTGTTTCCCAGTTAGATCAAGGGAAGAGTCCAAATCACCTTTAAAACGTTTATCATGGTAATTGATTTTTGGTCGGGTAAAGTAAATACATATTAAATAAAACCTTGATGGTTGGAAGGTGGATATTACCGAGTAGGTCTTTTCAAACAACCCGTGACTCGAAAGGTGCTTTGGCAATGAATTGAGGAAGACTTGCTGGGGAGTGAAGATAGGCAAAACCTGTGCCCCAGTCAGCTTGGATGGTTGTAACAAATTTCCATAGACTGGGGGGCTTCACCAACAAATATCTGTCTCTCACAGCTCTGGAGGCTGGAAAGTCCAAATCAAAGTGTGGCAGATCTGGTGTCTGGAGAGGGCCACTTCCTGGTTCACAGGTGGCACCTTCTCCTATCCTCCCATGGTGGAGAATAGAGAGACAGAAAGCAAGCTCTCCTGTCTCTTCCTACAGGGACACGAGTCCCATTGTGAGAGTCTACCCTCATGACCTAATCACCTACCAAAGGCCCCACCTTCTAATACCTTCACCGTGGGGATTTAAGCTTCAGCATGTGTATTTTGGGGTCATCCAGTCCATAGCAGCAAGGAATCCAGCCAACATTTCTAGACAACCCAAGTATTTTCTGGTTTTGGCCAGCTTTAGATACTCCAACCAGATCAGCGAATGTGTGCAGCTCTTGTGTGCTGTTCATACTAATCCACAAAACGCAGTGTATCAATATCCATTTCAGCATCTCGTGGGCCCTCAGATTTGTTCGAACACAAATAGGGGATATTCTGAACCTGTAACCAGGACATTTCTTGTAGCAACTTGGGAAGAAGGAGAACATTCCTGTTCTCTTGGAAATGTGAACTGTTAGCCGCTGTCTCCCACCGACCTTACATTCTGCATCTCTTCTTATTTAGAGGCAATCTCTGAAGCTACCGACATGAAGGAAGCTATGGAAATCATGCCGGAAACACTGGAGTATGGAATTATAAACGCTAACGTGCTCCATTTTCTGAAGGATATTATATGTCAGGTAAATGTGGAGAAAGGAAGAAATTCTAGTATTTCTAAAGTTGAGGTCACGCGATTTGTTTATTCTACAG
The DNA here is from genome assembly GCA_036589455.1 of Ateles fusciceps. Classification (NCBI taxonomy): domain Eukaryota; kingdom Metazoa; phylum Chordata; class Mammalia; order Primates; family Atelidae; genus Ateles; species Ateles fusciceps. Next base: position 3,145,195 of record JAZHEH010002317.1, on the reverse strand, counting down.
GTAGGTAGTGGGCAGCTCTTCTGTTGTGGTGCTGTCACGGGCACGGAGGATCAAGCAGTGGACAGGACAGGCAGTAGCCCTGCTCCCTCGGAGCTTATGCAGGGGAAGGACATGGCACACAAGCACATCTACAAGAAGATACTGGTGTGACAAGTGGCACGAGGAAAATAAACCCTGAAAATGAGACAGAAATGGGCCATGTGAGCTGCATGTGTGTGCAGAGGGCATGGTGAGGATTGGCTTTGCTGAGGATGTGATGTCTGAGCTTTCTTTTTTATTTGTATTGTTTTTTGAGAAAGGATCTCTGTCTGCCATCTCATCTGGAGTGCAGTGGCACAATCACGGCTCATTGCAGCCTCAACTCTCAAGCTATCCTCCTGCCTCAGCCTCCTGGGTGGCTGAGATTACAGGCATACACCACCATGCCTGGCTTATTTTTGTATTTTTTGTAGAGACAGGATCTCACCATGTTGCCCAGGCTGGTCTCTTGGGCTCAAGCAATCTGCCTGCCTCGGCCTCCCAAAGTGCTGGCATGAGCCACCATGAGCCACCATGGTGAGCCAGAGTTTTATAGACCAAAAAAATGAAAAACTCATCAGCACGCTTTTTTCAAGAATGATAAGTTATTAGGGAAATGTACTAGGGAGGGAAGGAAGGAGGAGGTGATATTGAACTGAGACCCAAATGAGGCCAAGGCATCAGACACGATAGGATGTGGAGGAAGAGCATGCTGGGCAGAGAGACCCGCAGGTGCAAAGGCCCTGAGGTAGGAGCACCCAAAGGCAGGAGGATGGCCAGCGTGGCTGGAGGGAGGGCTTGAAACCAAGGCAGGCTTAAGCAGGAGAACAAAAGGATCTGGTTTGCATTTTACCTCTGGCTATTGTGGGAAAACATTTTGCTGGGGTGGAGGGCGAGGAAAGATCAAATAGAAAGCCCTGGAAGAGCCCACGTGGAGGGCTGTATGAGTCCATGTTCATGCTGCTGTAAAGAACTACCCGCAATTTATAAAGGAAAGAGGATTAATTGAGTCACAGTTCTGCATGGCTGGGGAGGCCTCAGGGAACTGAGAATCATGGCGGAAGGGGAAGCAAACACATCCTTCTTCACATGACGGCAGGAAGGAGAAGTGGTGAGCAGAGTGAAAAGACCCTCATAAAACCATCAGATCACATGAGAGCTCACTCACCATCACGAGAACAGTGGCATGGGGTCACCGCCCCCCATTTCAATTTCCTCCCACCAGGTCCCTTCCATGACACGTGGGGATTATGGAAACTACAATTCAAGATGAGATTTGGGTGGGGACACAGCCAAGCCATATCAAGGGCGATGGTTATTTAGGCTCCAGTCAGGGGGAGGGAGGGAGAAGCGGTGTCGGGAATGTCGTGGGGGATCAGGCCATGGGACTTGCTAATGACTGGGATCTGGAGGCTTTGAAGAGCATCACAAGAAGAGAGAGTATTAAAAAGGACGCTTAGTCCCAGCGCTTTGGGAGGGTGAGGCAGGAGGATCGCTTGAGGCTAGGAGTTTGAGAACAGCCTGGGTGGTAGAGCAAGACCCCATCTCTAAAAATAATTTTAAAAAGAATGACTCTTAGGATTTGGGTCTGAGCAACTGGGAGGATGGTGAGGTCATTATCGAGATAGGGGATGGGGAGAAACAGATGTGGAGGGAAATTCAGGTGCTGTATTTTGCCTGTTGAGCATAGGTGGCCTCTTTGACATTCAAGTCAAGGTGTGAAGCAGGATGTGTAAGTCTGGAGCTCAGCAGGGAACTCAGGGCATCCGTCTAGCAAATGTTCATTGAGCACCTACTGTATTTTACAGCAGTGAACACCTGAGACAAGGTCTCCGCCTTGTGGAGCTTTCATTCCAGATGGGAAGATGTATGTGAAATAAGATCAATGAGAAAATACGTAGTGTGTTAGACAGCAACAAGAGTTAGAGAGAAAAATGAAGCCAGATGGGAAAGGAAAAGGCAACAAGGGGGCTAGGGAAAGTTGATAGGTGGGAAAGGTGGAGCTTTTGCAATTTTAGATAGGGTGGCCAGGAAGACGTCACTGAGAAGATTTGGACAAAAAAGTACAAACCACCACAACAGCCTGTTTTGTTTGGGCTATTGCAGTAGCCTCTGAAAAGTTCCCCCAGTTTCTGTGCTTACCCGCTACGCTACAGTCTCCACATGCCAACCAGAGTGATGCTTTAAAATATGGGCGCTATCAGCACAGAGATGGTGTAAAACCAAGGGACTTGGTGGGACAACCAAGGGACGCAATAGAGATGGAAGAGATGGGGGGAGAGGAAAGTTAGGACGGGTGATCCAGAAGCCAAGAGAAGCTGATGCTTCATCGAAGAAGGGAGGGGCTCGCTGTGCCACCTGCTGCTGGAGGTCAAGAAGACACAGGCAAAGAGGAGCTGGAGGCCTTGGCCGTGGGTGGTTCCATGTGAGCCGTTCCAGGGAGTGGGAGCAACGAGGTCTCACTGAGTACAAGTCACCTGTGAGTTAGCCCATGCGACCCTCCCCACTGAGCTGCCCGCACGTGGGGAACATTCCACCCAAAGATGCTCTCTTTCATCGGGATGATGTCTTTTCCTAGTGTGACTCTGGTGGACCCAAGAACATTGGCTACCTTCTTATTTATTTATTTTTGAGACAGGGTCTCATTCTGCCACCCAGGCTGGAGTGCAGTGGCACAAGTATGGCTCACTGCAGTCTTGACCTCCCTGGCTTAAACGATCCTCCCACCCCAGCCTCCTGAGTAGCTGGGAGGGGCACTAAAAATTAGCCAGGTGGACACCACAATGCCTGCTGATTTTTGTATTTATTTTTAGAGACAGTGTCTCACTATGTTCCCCAGACTTGTCTCACACTCCTGGGCTCCAGTGATCTGCCCGCCTCAGCCTCCCAAAATGTTGAGATTGCAGGCACGAGCCATCACACCCGGCCACATTGGCTACCTTCTTATGCAAACTGAACTTTTCATTCCCAAATAACGTCAACCCCATCTCTATCAAAAAGAAAAGAAAAACCTGCTGGGCATGGTGATGGGTGCCTGTAGTCCCAGGTACTCTGAAGGCTGAGGTGGGAGGATCCCTTGAACCCAGGAGTTTAAGGTTGTAGTGCGTGCTGATTATGCCACTGCACTACAGCCTGGGTGACAGAGCGATACTCTAAAAAAATGAAAAATAAAATAACATCAAAACATGATGTATAATTAATTCTTAACGGTTGCGCGTCTAATTCTTAGAGTTATGTCTAAGGACACAGGGTTCAACCTGAAGAGGTTCATGGAACCACAGATGGGACATTTTGATCTTCAGTAAGGATAAAATTGCAGTGGATTGAAACATACAAGATATATTCAAATATGGCTGGGTGTGGTGGCTCACGCCTATAATCCCAGCACTTTGGGAGGCCGAGGCAGGTGGATCACCTGCGTTCAGGACTTTGAGATCAGCCTGACCCATATGGTGAAACCCCATCTCTACTAAAAGTACAAAAACTAGCAGGGCATGGTGGCGCACACCTGTAGTCCCAGCTACTCTGGAGGCTGAGGCAGGAGAATTGGCTTGAAACCGGGAGGTGGAGGTTGCAGTGAGCTGAGATTGCGCCACTACACTCCAGCCTGGATGACAGAGCGAGACTCCGTCTAAAAAAAAAAAAAAAAAAATATATATATATATATATATATATATATATATTCAAATGCATTAGTTAAATTTTTTTGTGAGACAGGGTTTTTAGTGTTACCCAGGCTGTAGCGCAGTGGCACAATCACATCTCGCTGCAGCCTCAAACTCCCGGGTTCAAGCGATCCTCCCATCTCAGCCTCAGGAGTAGCTGAAACTACAGGTGTGCACCACTAAGCCTGGCTAATTATTTTTTTAATTGTAGAGATGGGGTCTCTCTATGTTGCCCCGGCTGGTCTCAAACTCCCAGGCTCAAGAGATTTTCCTGCGTTGGCTTCTCAAAGTGCTGGGATTACAGGCATAAGCACCATGCCCAGCCTTATGATAGAGAACCACTGTGCTATTTTGAAAACTGGGCAAATAAAGAGGAGTCAATTATTTATGTTGCCTTCCCCATAAGAAACGTGCAAGATCAGCTAGTGGTAGCTGTGAGAGGCGCCAATTTATATCAACATCTCAGCTAATAAACAGACATTTTAGACTATTTTAGAACATTTCAATTTTACAGGCAGAGAGAGACAGAGAGAGGGAGGGAGGGAGGGGGAGACAGAGACAGAGAGAGAGAGAGAGAGAGAGAACGCGGAAACCAAGTATTAATTGGCTCCTGATGGAAGAAACACCAGTCATATTCTGGTCAAGTCTCTTGTCCCAGCTCCCAGTTTGCAGGAAATACAGATCCCAGAGGAGCTTCAACTGCACAATGAGTGTGTAGTCAGCAAAATTTGAATTGGGCAGCTCTACAAATCCAACATTCTAGGTTCTTCAATAAGTTGCAGGAAATACAGGTAGATTCAAAGAGTCTTAATAGATGCATCAAAATTTTAAGAAGTATAGGCAAAACTAAAAAGTGAAGCCAGAATTCAGCCCACCAACTCAATCAACCCCCAGGCGTTTTTATAGATCACTTCGTATGTGGGGTGGGGGGTCACTTGCTTTGTAATTGTAGTCAAGTGACTTCATAAATGTACGCTTCTGTCTCTAGCTACATTTCAAAGACACTATGTCCTCAAGAACTTCATTGACAAGAGCAAGATGGGCCTGAGCTGATGGGTTAACACACAGTTTCTTACCTCCCTGTGCCATGCCACAGTTCCTCCCCCTCCCTCTCTCCCTTCTCCTCCTTCCTTCCTTCCTTCCTTCCCTCCTTCCTTCCTTCCTTCCTCCCTGCCTCCCTCCCTCCCTCTCTCTCTCTCTTTCTCTCTCCTTTCCTTCTTTCCTTCTTTTCCTCCCTTCCTTTCTCTCTTTCTCTCTTTCTGACAGGGTCTTGCTCTCTTGCCCAGGCTGGAGTGCAGTGGTGCAATCTCAGCTCACTGCAACCACCGCCTCCTGGGTTCAAACGATTCTTATTCTCAGCCTCCCGAGTAGCTTGGACCACAGGTGTGTGCTACCACGCCTGACTAATTTTTGTATTTTTAGTAGTGGTGGGGTTTCACCATGTTAGCCAGGCTGGTCTCAAGCTCCTGACCTCAAGTGACCACCGGCCTCGGCCTCCCAAAGTGCTGGGATTACAGGCGTGAGCCACTGCAGCCAGCCCCCTGTGCCACAGTCTGTAACTTCTCAGTTACTGGTGGCATACAGAAATACAATACTGTTTTTGGGCCAGTCGTCTCAGGCTTGGTTAAAATTGGTACCCTTGGATCACTTTAAGTCAAATGTAATTTCTGTTGTCTTTAGGTCTGTGCTCTGGGTTTGGGTGGTTTTTGCTTTGCACATTTGTAACTCAATACACAAGAAGATTCAAAACCAGAGGTAATTTAAGTACATGAGTTATTGAAAATGATGTCATATGATCTATTTCATAAAATGGGCATTTCAGGTTTTTTTGCCAGCGTTATCCTTCAGTCAGCACAGGATGAGTGCAACCGTGGGACTCATGCCTGCAGAAGGCTCTCACTCCTCTGAGCATGAACCAGAACTGCAGCCCCTGCCCGGGGGAGGCGGCAGAATATCACAGTATTCAATTAATACGGGATGAATTTTTAATGAATGTGCAGAAATTCACAAGTCATATTCAAAGAACCATGCAGCAACTGGAAGGTAAGCTTTCATTTTCCTCCTTTTTAGTTAAGAATTATTAATTTATTATAGCTGGGATTACAAGTGTGTGCCACCATACCTATCTTTTATAACATTTTTTTTTTTTTTTTGGTAGAGACGGGATCTCACTCTGTTGCTCAGGCTGGTAAAAATAATTTTAGCACAGGATTTTGGTGTTTTTTTTTTTTTTTTTCTTGAGACAGAGTCTCACTCTGTTGCCCAGGCTGGAGTGCAGTGGTGAGATCTTGGCTCACTGTAACCTCTGCCTCCCAGGTTCAAGGGATTCTCCTGCCTCAGCATCCTGAATAGCTGGGATTACAGGTGTGCACCACCACACACAGCTAATTTTTGTATTTTTACTAGAGACAGGGTTTTACCATGTTGGCCACGCTGGTCTTAAACTTCTGACTTCAAGTGATCCACCTGCATTGGCCTCCCAAAGTGCTGGGATTACTGGTGTGAGCCACTGTGCCTGGCTTAGCACAGAATTTTGAATACATTTTTCTTCATTGTTTTCTAGTAGTCAACATCTGGTGATGAGAAACTGAATGTTCTTCTAATTTTTCTCCCCCGCCCCCACCTTTACATAAGCTTTTAAGAGTATCTGGTCATCCCTAGTGTTTTGGTGTTAGGATGATGGGCCTTTGTATGGTCCTTTTTCCATTCATTTTTTAAACAGTAGGTGTTTTCAGTCCAAAGACTGAAAAATTCTCTTGACATTTTCCTCCACTATTTATTTGTTTTTTCTTGCTGAAATTCCTGCTGGATGGATGTCTAGAGATTCTATTTCTTATCTTTTCTCTTGTATTTTTCATCTTTTTGTCTTTGGATTCTACTTTCCTGGAGTGTTCTCAACTTCTAGATAACCAACCTTTGATCGACAGTCATATCAGCTATTATATTTTTAATGTTTAAGACCTCTTATTCTGATTGTATTTTTTTTCAGAGCATCTATTCTTGTTTGATGGATGCCATATTGTCTCAAATCTCTGAGACAAAGAGTTGGGCTTTCTTTTTGGAAATGTTCTCCTTTTCTTTTCTTTCTTTTTCTTCTTTTAGACAAGGTCTCACTCTGCCACCCAGGCTGGAGTGCAGTAGCACAAACACAGCTCACTGCAGTCTCGACCTTCTCAGGGCTCAGGCAGTCCTCCCACCTTAGCCTCCCAAGTAGCTGGGACTACAGGCACACACCACCATGCCCAGCTAATTTTTGTATTTTTAGTAGAGATGGAGTTTTGCCACATTGGCCAGGCTGGTCTCGAACTCTTGACTGCAAGTGATCTGCCTGCCTTGACTTCCCAAAGTGCTAGGATTATAGGTGTGAGCCATTGTGCCTGGTCTGTTCTTTTCTTTACACGATCTCAATTTCCTCTGATGTCATTTTCCCCCAATTTATCTTTGACTGTCTGTTTCATGCTGGTGGTTATCTAAAATATCTGCTGGTTCTTTGTTCAAATTTTTAAAAATTGAAGTCACTAGGTTGTAAACTCAGGAACATCTTAAGTAACTAAATCATTTTGATTAAGCTTAACACGGGAATAATTATCTAAAATGTTTGCATTACATTCTAATGAAAGAGAATGAGCTACAGATATTCTCAGGACAGGGGTTGTATCGGACCTGATTATACTGATGAAGACTGAGAGAAGGCCCAGCCGGTGAACTTGAATGTTTTTGTTTGTAATTATTTTTCCTGAACGAGTGACTGACTGATTGCTTTTCTTCTCCGAGGTGAGATCAAGTTAGAAATGCCAACCATCAGTGTAGAGGGAGAGGTGTCCGACCTGGCAGCGGACCCAGAAACCATTGAAATCTTGGAGCAGTGTGTGATAAACTGGCTGAATCAGATATCCACAGCGGTTGAGGACCAATTAAAGAAGACACCTCAGGTAGTTTGTGCTGACCTTTCCCAGAGCCCCGATCCAGGTCACGCTTACGACGCTGGGGAAAGAGCCAGGAATCTGGGGTCTGCATCATCTGGCATCTTTTCTTACTGTTTTATTACTTCCTTAAGCCATCAAAGTAAACACACCTAAAATATCATTTCTGGGCTTTCTGATGTTAACGTGCTACCAGGTTACTGCCTGGATCGATAAAGATAACACTTTAGATCAGTCAGGAAGCTTGGGCTGTCAAAAATAGGAAACCAGCTCAGTTTGATCAAATAAGAAAGCAAATTCCTTGGCTCACATAATGGAAAAGTCCAGAGGGAGATCTAGCTTCAGGTCCAGTTTGATCAGGACTCTGGCTATGTTTCTTTCTGAATATCTCAGTTCCAGCCTTCTCTCTAGGGGCTGGGGAGCTGCCTTCCTCAGGCTGGCTTCCTTGCAGCAGTTTCTGGCCTCACATCTGTACGTCGTATTGTCCAGAGAAAGGTGGAGTGTGTTTCTCGCATTCCCAGCTGGAGCCCTGAGATTCACTCTGATTGGACCACCCTGGGTCAAGAGCCCACCCCTGAAGACCCTGAAGGATTGGAGCAGTGAGAGAAAGGAATGGATGCTGGAGAAACCACCATAAGTGCCCGCTCCACACTAACGATGAGACTTCTTTCTGTATTCATGTCATCTCTCAGGGTAAAGGCCCTCTGGCTGAAATTGAATTCTGGAGGGAAAGAAGTGCAACCTTAAGTGCGCTGTATGAACAAACAAAGCTTCCAATAGTCAGAAAAGTCTTGGATGTGATCAGGGAATCCGACTCCATGCTTGTGGCTAACCTGCAGCCAGTGTTCACCGAGTTATTCAAGTTCCACACGGAGGCCTCAGACAATGTGCGCTTTCTCTCCACCGTGGAGCGTTATTTCAAGGTACACTGGGTGTGCTGTGCTTTGCAAAGTCAGCTCTGTCAAAGAGTTTTCATATGATTTAATTTCCCTTTTAAAAATATTCAGCATTTGGCCAGGAGCAGTGGCTCACACCTGTAATCCCAACACTTTGGGAGGCTGAGGTGGGCAGATCACTTGAGCTCGGGAGTTCGAGACCAGCCTGGCCAACATGGTGAAACCCTATCTCTCAAAAAAATAGAAAAATTAGCCAGGTATGGTGGTGTGCACCTGTAGTCCCAGCTACTCAGGAGGCTGAGGTGGAAGGATTGCTTGAGCCTGGGAGGTGGGGGTTGCAGTGAGCCAAGATTGTGCTACTGCACAGCCTGGGCACCATAACAAGACCCTGTCTCAAAAAAAAAAAAAATAGGTAGTATTTTAAATATTGTGATAAAATAGACATGATGGCCGGATGTGGTGGCTCATGCCTGTAATCCCAGCACTCTGGGAGGCCGAGGCAGGTGGATCACGAGGTCAGGAGTTCAAGACCAGCCTGGCCAACACAGTGAAACCCCGTCTCTCCTAAAACTACAAAAACTTAGCTGGGTGTGGTGGTGGGTGCCTGTAATCCCAGCTACTCGGAAGGCTGAGGCAGGAGAATTGCTTGAGCCTGGGAGGCGGAGGTTGCAGTGAGCCGAGATCGCGCCATTGCACTTCAGCCTGGGTGACAGAGCAAGACTCCATCTCAAAAAAAAAAAAAAAATAGATATGACATGATATTATCATTTTAACCACTACTAAGAATACAGTTCAGTGGCACTAAATACATTCACAATGCTGTGTGTCCATTACACTATTTCCAAAACACTTTCATCTTCCCAAACTGGAATTCTGTGTCCATTAAACACTAACTCCCCCTTCCTCTGTACCCTAAGTCCCTGGTAACTTCTGTTCTCCTTTCTGTCTCTGTAGATCTGACTACTGTAGGGACTGTCATGTAGGACTGATCCTGCGTCTGGTCTCTTTCACTCAGCATCATGTTTTCAAGGTTCATCTGTGTTGTAGCAGGGGGTGTGTCAGTGCTTCTTTCCTTTCTATGGCAGAATCATATTCCACAGCACGGATAGACCACATTTTGTTTCTCTATTCATCAGTTGGTGGGCATTTGAGTTGTTTCTGCAGTTTTGCTATTATGAAGAATGCTGCTACAAACATTCATGTGCAAGGATTTGTGTGGATGTATGTTTTTAATTATGTATTATGTATCACGTGAGTTGAATAGCTGGGTCATATGGTAACTGTTTAACCTTTTGAGGAACTTCTGGACTGTTTTCCAAAGTGGCTGTACCATTTTACATTCTCAAGAGGAATACACGACGTTTCCAGTTTTTCCGTATCCTCTCCAACCGCTTGTTATTGTCTGGCTTTCTCACAATAGCCATTGTGGTTTAATTTGCATTTCTTTAATAACTAGTGAGACCAAACAACTTTTTACGTACTTAATGTGCTTATTGTCAATTTCATATTGTTGGTGAAATGTCTATTTTAATCTTTTGCCCATTGTCTATTTGAGTTAGTATTAATTTATAAGAGATTAAAAAAGCCTGCCCACCTGGGCAACATAGTGTGACCCCATCTTTACAAAAATAAAAATAAAAAATTAGCCAGGCATCGTGGTACATGCCTGTATTCTCAGCTTACTTGAGAGGCTGAGGTGGGAGGATCACTTGAGTCCGGAGTGGGGTTGAGGCTGCAGTAAGCCATGATTGTGCCATTGCACTCCAGCCTGGGCAACAGAGTTGGTCTTGAAAAAAAAAAAAAGAGTGAAACTTCTTGCACTTTTACTGTTTTATGAGACTATTTGGACCTCGAGCCTAAAGGCTCTTGCGTGGCTCTCTCCTCTCTTGGTCAGAACATAACGCACGGGTCTGGCTTCAGCGTGGTCCTGGATACCATCCCCTCCATGATGAGCGCCCTAAGGATGGTGTGGATCATCTCCCGACACTACAACAGAGATGAGAGGATGATTCCGCTCATGGAGCGCATTGCCTGGGAGATTGCCGAGAGAGTCTGCCGAGTGGTCAACCTGCGGACTTTGTTCAAGTAAGGAGCCACAGCATTCGTTTTTGTTTTGTTTTGTTTCACTTTTTACTTTTTAGATCTTAAACAGCTCTATTGAGTTACAATTCATGTGCAGTTCTCTCACTTTTACAATTCACTGGCCCTTATGGCTAGGCACAGTGGCTCACATCTGTAATCCCAGCACTTTGGGAGGCTGAGGCGGGCGGATTGCTTGAAGCCAGGAGTTTGAGACCAGCCTGGCCAACATGGTGAAACCCTAGCTCTACTAAAAATACAAAAATTAGCCGGGCATGGTGGCGCATGCCTGTAATCACAGCTTCATGGGAGGCTGACGCAGGAGAATTGCTTGAACCTGGGAGGCGGAGGTTGCAGTGAGTGGAGATCACACCATTATACTCCAGCCTGGCTGACAGAATAAGACTCTGTCTCAAAAAAAAAAAAAAAAAATTACAATTCACTGGCTTTTACTATATTCACAGAATTATGCAGCCATCACCACTATCAATATTAAAACATTTCCTTCATCCCTCAAAAGAAAACATGTGCCTTTTAGCATTCACTTCCCCCCACAATTGCCCTAGTCCTGGGAACCATACAGTGTGGGGTCTTTTGCATATGAACAGAATCAGACACTATGTGACTTTCAAGTCTGGCTCTCTTTCATTCAGCATCATGTTTTCAAGGTTCATCCACGTTGTAGCATGGATTAGGACTTCATTCCTTTTTAATGGCAAAATCATATTCCATTTTATGGAGATCTATTTTGTTTCATGTACATATGTGTGTGTGTGTGTGTGTGTATATGTGTGTATATATATATATATATTTATGAAATATTGTTTTAACTGCAACTTTCTTCCCCAATTGTACTTGGAGAGACAGAGGCTGAGGTGGAACCACCTTTGAGGGTGTAGGGGGGATGACAGAAGATGCTAAGGGAGGCAGATAACTTTTTTCACTTTCTTAAAAATTATCTACAAGGTGGGAGGATCACGAGGTCAAGAGTTTGAGACCAGCCTGGCCAGTATGGTAAAACCACATCTCTACTAAAAAATACAAAAATACCACTAGCCGGGCGTGGTAGTGCTCGCCTGTAGTCCCTGCTACTCAGGAGGCTGAGGCAGGAGAATTGCTTGCATCTGGGACACAGAGGCTGCAGTGAGCCGAGATCACGCCACTGCACTCAAGCCTGGGAGACAGAATGAGACTCCATCTCAAAAAAAAAAAAAAAAAATCTATATAGGTGAGGCCGGGCGTGATGGCTCACGCCTGTAATCCCAGCACTTTGGGGCCAAGGTGGGTAGATCACTTGAGGTCAAGAGTTCAAGACCAGCCTGGCCAACATAGTGAAATGCCCTCTCAACTAAAAATACAAAAAATTAGCTGAGCGTGGTGGTTGGCTCCTGTAATCCCAGCCACTCAGGAGGCTGAGGCAGGAGAATTGCTTGAACCCAGGAGGTGGAGGTTGCAGTGAGCCGAGATCGAACTACTGCACTCCAGCCTGGGTGACAGAGCAAGACTCTTGTCTCAAAAAAAAAAAAAAAAAAAGTAAAAATAAATCTATGTCTATATCTAGATCTAAATATCTAGATCTATCTATATAGATCTAGATAGAAATCTATATCTATATATAGATAGATATCTGTGTCTATCCATCTATACAGATAGGTATCTATGTCTATATAGATAGCATATAAATGGAATCAGACACTATATGACGTTTTACTGTCTATAGATATCTGTATCTATGTAGATATCTCTATCTATCTATATCTGCATCTATCTGTATAGGTAGATCTCCGTCTCTACCTAGCTGCATAGGTGAATAGGTACCGAAATGGAGGCATTGTCCTGTGCGGGTGTTGCAGCTGCCTCTGGTGACCTCTGTCCTGGGGCCACGGTCTCCTGCCCCTTGTGGTGCAGACAGCGAGGTCACCAGGTGGCCTCGGCCCTGCGCGCTGAGTGGCGGCTGCTCTGGGGACCTCGGCCGCAGCTTGGCACTCCCGCCGTTGCACGTGGGGCAGGGCAGCCGCTCGCCCGCTCCGCCTTTTCCGCTGAGGCCGTGAAACCAGCAGGGCGCCCGGGTTTCCCAGGTCACTGTCTCCCCACTGGGGAGCGCGGCTGGGACCCTGGGCTCCGCCCTCCTCCCATCGTGGCCTCTCTTGGCTTCGCAGAGAAAATCGAGCGAGTGCCCAAAACAAAACCTCGGACGCCAGGAACACCCTCAAGCTGTGGAAAAAGGCCTATTTTGACACCCGGGCGAAGATCGAGGCTTCCGGGAGGGAAGCGCGGTGGAGTTTGACCGGAAGCGGCTGTTCGAGAGGACGGATTACATGGCCGCCATCTGCCAGGACCTCTGCGACGTTCTGCAGGTAGGGGCCGGGCCAGGCCGAAGAATTTGCCCCATGGAAGGCAGCTGGCTTTTAACAGGGGCCCCCTCCGTGTCAGACAGGAGCTGGGCGTCGAGTAAAGGCCTGGCAGGGAGAGGCCCAAAGAAAGAACATACAGAATATACTAGAATGTGTCAGAATGTACCCGAGTACACCAGAGCTTTGCGAGTTTTCGTTGCTTTCCCTGACATGCCCCCCTGACATGGCCCCAGGACAAAGGTCACCAGAGGCAGCTGCAACACCCGCACAGGACAATGCCTCCATTTCCTTACCTATTCACCTATTGTTTTTTGGCTTTCCTTTGACCTCTGGCCAATCCTCCTCCATGTCTTTTGCAAAGTTCCCCTTAAACTCTGGAATCCCTGAGAGGCCGGTGTGAGACCTCTCTTCACGCTCTCCCTAAGCCAGGCCCAGTGTGCCCGAAGCTCCATGGATGGACAAAGTGCTTAGTGGCTGATTGAGTTAGCCACAGCCCTTGTCTCCTAAAGGTCCGCCCACCCCTTCGTTCTAAATACATTCACGGAGAACTCACGGTGTGCTGGGCACTCAGATGTCTTGCTGGAGGGACCACGGTGAGGGCGAACCAGGGCTGGCCGCGGTGTGGCAGTGCCCAGCATGAGAGAAGGAGGCAATGCCCGGTGCTCAAGGGCAGGAAAAAAAAATGCTGTGAAAAGAACTCAACTGGGCTAGGCATGATGGCTCACACCTGTAATCCCAGCACCTTGTGAAGCTGGGGTGGGAGGATCCCCTGAGCCCAGGAATTTGAGACCAGCCTGGGCAACATAGCAAGGCCCGTCTATAAAAAATACAAACATTAGCCAGGCATGGCAGTGTGCTCCTGTAATCCCAGCTGCCTGGGAAGCTGAGGCAGGAGAATTGCTTGAGCCCAGGGAGGTGGAGGTTGCAGTGAGCGGTGGTTGTGCCACCGCACTTCAGCCTGAGCGAGAGTGAGACTCCGTCTCAAAACAAACAAACGAACAAAAACCCCCAAAATTTAACTTCTGTGTGGAATCACCGTAGCTAGTGCGTGCGTGAGTATTTCATTGTTACCAGAACAGTGGAATGCTGCACAGAACTACCTCAGTGCTTTATCATCTCACCTCTTTTTTTTGTTGTTGTTTTTTTTTTGAGACAGAGTCCTGCTCTGTCACCCAGGCCAGAATGCAGTGGCACAATTTTGGCTCACTGTAACCTCTGCCTTCGACGTTCAAGTGATTCTCATGCTTCAGCCTCCCAAGTAGCTGGGATTACAGGCGTGCACCACCACACCCGGCTAATTTTTGTATTTTTAGCAGAGACGGGGTTTCACCTTGTTGGCCAAGCTGGTCTTGAACTCCTGGTCTCAAGTGATCCGCCTGCCTCAGCCTCTCTGAAGCACTTTCAACTGCAAGTGCAAAGGCCCTGAGGCAGAGAGGGAGGAGGAGGGCGGGGGCAGCTGCAATGCAGGGAGGAGCAGGCAGGTGCAGACCTGGGTCTTATCCTGTGTGCTTTGGGTATAGAGAGAAGGGCTTAGTCAGGGAGGAGATTGCTGTGTGGCATGATTCTTGCCCCCAGGTGAATCTAGATATGCTCTCCATTTGTAGCTCTAATATCAGGAAAACCCACATGTAATCTCCTCATTGTTCTGTTTGACTGGACAGGTTTTAGAGGAATTTTATAACATATTTGGTCCAGAACTAAAGGCAGTGACGGGGGACCCTAAGCGCATTGATGATGTCCTGTGCAGGGTGGACGGCCTAGTCGCCCCCATGGAAAACCTGACCTTTGACCCATTCAGCATCAAGTCCTCCCAGTTCTGGAAATACGTGATGGATGAATTCAAGATTGAAGTTCTGGCAAGTGACACATCCATTGATTGCATCTTGAGAGTGGACACTGTGTTTTCTCTGTGTTAAATTTGTTGGGTTATTTAGTAATGCTTAGAGTCTTTTTTTTTTTTTTAAATCACAAGTAATACCTGCTTATTAATTGTAAAAACCAAAAACTATACAAAAGTGCACAAGGTAAAAATGAATGTTCCTCCATCTTCTTTGTTCCCATATCCACCCTCCAGGAGGGATAAGTTTAAGTTGAGCTAGACAGTAGCATTTCTACAAAGTTTGTTTTGTCCAATATAAGCTCACCTGTCTAGGAGTCAAGGTAAAAATAAACCAGATACGGCAAGAGAATCACAAAGTGCCCTGTGGGTTTTGATAATTGTGTTTTGTCAGAAGGCTGGGGCATGGAGAGCCAATTGGAAGTAACCTTTGGGATTGGGGAAGCTTTGGATGGGGGGAGATGGGGACAAGGGAGGAGGCTGAGATATCGGAGGGTGTTTCAGGTGGTAGGAACAGTGTGAACAAAGGTGACAGACAGGAAAAAACAGGAATTGTCCGAGGCAGAGCAAACAGGAGTTTGGCATAACACGTGCGGGTGGTAGAGGGAAATCAAGCTAGAAAGGGGGTTGGGTGAATAATTGGTGATGACCAAGGAGGGCTAGATTGAGGAAGGGGACTTACTTCAGCAGGCAATAGGGAGCCATTAAAGGGAGTTGACCAAGGAACGAATCAGAATTATAGGGCAGGTGTAGTGGCTCATGCCTGTTTTCCCAGCACTTTGGGAGGCCGAGGAGAGAGGATTGCTTGAACCCAGGAGTTTGAGACCGGCCTGGGCAACTTAGTAAGACACGCAACTCTGTGAAAAACTTTAAATTAGCCAGGCATGGTGGCTCCTGCTTATAGTCCCAGCTACTCAGGAGCTGAGGTGGGAGGATCCCTTGAACCTGGGAGGTCGAGGTTGCCGTGAGCTGAGATCACACCACTGTACTCCAGCGTGGGGGGCAGAGTAAGACTCTGTCTCAAAAAAAAAAAAAAAAAAAAGAAAAAGAAAAAAAGAAAAAACCAAGGTTTATACTTCAGTAAGGTTTATCTGGCCACGGCATAGGCTGCTTTGAGCTGGGGAACAACAGAGAGCGGGGAGATGATACAGGAGGTGATAGCCTGCGGTGGGGGGAGGCAGAGCCTGTCAGAGAGAGGCGGCTGCTGAGAATGAGATTGCACTTCCCCCAGCATCAAGAGTGATCCCCCTGCGCTCACCTTTCGGACTTCTGTAGGAAGCATAATTAGGAGCACTTCGTTTATGTCTTACACAGTTTTTATAACCTCAGAGCAGCTTTTCATATGGACAACGCTACACTCTTCTACTTGGCTATATAGACATTGTCATATTAACTGTATCTGATTTATTATCAGCTGCTATTTTAAGTGTTACTTGCTTTTTCAGTTGAACCTTTTTTGGTTTTCTTTTGTTATTTTTTGTTTTTTAGAGACAGGATCTTGCTCTGTTGCTTGGGCTGGAGTGCAGTGGTGTGATCCTGGCTCACTACACCCTCCATCTTCTGGGTTCAAGTGATCCTTCCACCTCAGCCTCCCAATTAGTTGGGACCACAGTGTGTCCCTGGTTAATTAAAAATAAATTTTTTTTTTCGAGTTGGAGTTTTGTTCTTATTTTCCAGGCTAGAGTGCAGTGGCATGATCTCGGCTCACCACAACCTCTACCTCCCAAGTTTGAGCGATACTCCTTCCTCAGCTTCTCATGTAGCTGCGATTACAGGCATGCACCACCATGGCCAGCTAATTTTGTATTTTTAGTAGAGACGGGGTTTCCATGTTGGTCAGGATGGTCTCGAACTCCTGACCTCAGGTGATCCACCTGCCTTGACCTCCCAAAGTGCTGGGATTACAGATGTGAGCCACTGTGCCTGGCCAAAATTTTTAAACAGAGATGAGTTCTCACTATGTTGCCCAGATTGGTCTTTTGGTCTTGAACTCCTGGCCTCAAGCGATCCTCCCACCTCAGCTTCCCAAATAAATTGAACTTTTCATCAAAGTCAGTTAATCAAGTGATACTAAAAGGTTCATAATAAGAAAAGACAGCTCCATTAGCTCCTTCCTCATTCTTGCTGTCATTTTCCACAATTTTAGATGTTTCTTTTGTTATTAACCTCCAAATTTTTTAAAGAAGAAGCTGATGTGGTTATTTCCTGATTTATTAATTTAGACTTCTGTTAACTTCTCAAGGAAGATATAGACTGGACTGTCCCATTCCTAATCCCATTTGCCTCTCTGTCATGTAACACAATTTCTTCATTGCTTTTAGTTAAATTAATTGCTAGTGTTTACTCGTTACGTCTATGTAAATATTGTTCATTGCTAAGCTGAGAAGTCTATCATAACTACACCATCTTTCTTGGCCAACCCTTCAATTTTCCTGGAGTTAATCATTGCTTTTGTTTTTTATTTGCTTGGTTATGTATGTACCAATCGTTAATTTTTTTTTCCAAATTCTTTAATATCTTCTGCCACATACCTATCAATAGTTGGCTCTAAATACTCAAACATATCAGTGCCATTATTTACCTAGAGGCTTTCCTCCCAGAGATCACTGTCCTACCCTAGTCTAGCATGTTTGCTTTTTAGGCCTGTTACAAAGCAGTCTAGGACCCTAGGACTTCCGGCCTTCTCTCATCTGTGTTGGATTTTCTGTTTTCTAGATCTCACTTTTTCCTCTTTCCTTGTTTACTCCTTTGTTTTGCTGGAGCACATTTAGTAGCTTCCTAAGTAAGGTTTCATGGGACATATATTTTTTGAGTCTTGTATGTATGAATTCTGAAATAACAGGTATAGAATTCAAAGTTGAAAATAACTTTTGTTTGGAAATGTGAAGATATCTTTTTATTGATTTCTAACTTCCAGTATTTGCAGTCTGATACTATTCTGAGTTAATTTTTCTGGAACTAACCTTCTACTCTTTTATAGAAAGGAGTGGGGGATGGGTGGGTTTGAGGTTGCATAGTTGAGCATAATAGATCGAGGCCTGGCTGTGCAGGGTTAGAAAGGGATACCCTGTTTGCTCCTCACCTTCATGCACACTGACCCCCTTCCTGGGCTCCAGAGTCTCCAAATGCTTGGCCTTCTGGAGTTTCTTCAAGGAACAAACAGGGGCTCACTTGCGTCCCTATTTCCAGCATTAGATTGTAACTGCCTCCCTTAGTTACTTTCCTACTAAAAATTCCTCAACTATCTCCCCCTGTTGTTGTGTCCTCTCCCTTATTTTTTGTTTATAAGAGTTAATACTTAAAAAAATTCCTTTGCCTTTGAACTGGTTGGGGGAGAGAGATCAGGAAATCAGCATAGCCAATCTGCCACTTTAAATTGGATTCCAGCTTCCATTAACATGCAACAGAAATCCGTCCCAAGTCACTGATTTTTTTTTTCTCATTTCTTGCCACTTTGTTTTTGCAGGATAATTACAGGGACATGAGGGTTGTTTTTCTTGATTTTTTTTTTTTTTGCAGGTTATTGAGAAAGAAGCAAAAAATTTTATTGACGAATCTTTTAAGACGCTTCGATCCGCTGAAGCAGCATTTGACATGCTTTTAAAATTTAAGCACATCCGTTCTCGGGAGGCCGTGAATCGACAAATGATGATGAAATTTAATGATATTCTTGCACAGTACTGTAAAGAGGTAATTGGAAAATTGAAAGCTGCCCTGGCATTAAAAATACACTTGGCAAAATGTGAAAATTGAATCCCACTATTGTCTGTCTCCCCCATCTGAATTCAGAGAAACTAGAGTTTCCCCAAATCAGCATGTCACATAATACAGGTAACCTAAACAAAGTGGGTTTGTTTATCTAGTGGAGAAATTCAGTAAGAATTAAGTATATTCTTATTTACTCACGTTGTGGTGGGCCCTGTCTGAGTTGGTAATAATTATGGTAGTAATAGTAATCATAGTTTAAACATGTCCAAGGATCGTATATGTATTTATGATCAATTCAGAACAATTTACCTGGTGCCCTCATATCTCAAGTATGGTGTTAGGCACAGAGATAGAGAGATGAATGAAACACAGATTCTGCATTTAAAGATGTCAGTATCTAGTTGGAGAAATAGACCAAAAAATGCTCATAGTCTGCTGGGCACAGTGACTCATGCCTGTAATCCTAGAACTTTGGGAGGCTGAAGCCAGTGGGAGTTTGAGACCAGCCTGGGCAACATAGCAAAACCCCATCTCTATAAAAAAATACAAAAATTATCCAGGTGTGGTGGCGTCTACCTGTAGTCTCAGCTACATGGGAAGCTGAGGTGAGAGGATCACTCGAGCCAAGGGAGGTCGAGGCTACATTGCCACTGTACTCCGGCCTGGGCGACAGAGTTTCACCCTATCTAAAAACAAAAAAATGCTGGCCGGGCCTAGTGGTTCATGCCTGTAATCCCAGGACTTTGGGAGGCTGAGGCAGGTGGATCACCTGAGATCAGGAGTTCGAGACCAGCCTTGACAACATGGTGAAAACCCCTCTCTACTAAAAATACAAAAATTAGCCAGGCATGGTGGTGGGTGCCTGTAATCCCAGTTACTTGGGAGGCTGAGGCAGGAGAATCGCTTGAACCGGGGAGGCAGAGGTTGCAGTAAGCCGAGATTGTGCCATTGTACACCAGCCTGGGCAACAAGAGTGAAAATTTGTCTAAAAAAAAAAATGCTTATAATCTTATTTAGAAGACAAAATGAAAATATGTGGAATGATTAGATGAGCATAAGGTGGTGTTAAAAAAAGGCCTAAAGTGGTCTCCTGTTGTCGTAGTTTCCCAATGCTGCTGGATATAGTGACTTAGAACAACACAGCTTTCTTCTTTTACGGTACCGGAGGTCAGAAGTTTGCCACAGGTGTTCCTGGGCTTAAATCGAGGTATCAGCAGGGCTGTATTCCCTTTGGGAGTCTCTAGGGATGATTCAGTGCTTTGCTTACCCCAAATTCTAGGAGTTCCTTACTCTCTTTCATCTTCAAAGCCAGCAATGTCCACTTTCACATAAAACCACTCTGACCTCTTTTCTGCCTCCCTCTTCCTGTTTTAGGACCCCTTGTGATTACACAGGACCTCCCCAGAAAATTCAGGATAATTTCTCTATATTAAGATCAGCTGACTGATGCTAATTCCATCTGCAACCATAGTTCCCCCTTGTCATGTAACATTACATATTCTCAGCTTCTGGGGATTAGGACCTGGACATCTTTGGGAGGCCGTCATTGTGCCTGCCACACCTAATTACCCCCATGAGAGCTCGGAAATGCTTCTTATAAAAAACAGAGGTCTGGGGACTGTAGTTAATAATAACTTAATTGTACATTTACAAGTAACTAAAAGTATAATTGGTTTGTTTATAACACAAAGGATAAGGGCTTGAGGGGGACGGATACACCATTCTCTATGATGTGGTTATGCATAGCATGTTTATATCAAAACATGCCATATACCCATAAATATATATACCTTATGTACCCACAAAAATTAAAAACTAAAAATTGAAAAAAAACAAAGGCCTGCCCCCTGGTCCTGTCTAGAACAGATTTTGGGATTTCTAATAATTGGATCAAACCAATATACACAGTGTGCATGATCTGTAATTATAAGGCAGTTTGGAGCATTGCATATGTTAACTCAAAGAGAAGATTACTATAGTCGGGCTCGGTGGCTCACACCCGTAATCCCAGCACTTTCGGGAGGCTGAGGCAGGTGGATCACCTGAGCCTGGCCAACACGGTGAAACCTCATCTCTACTAAAAATACAAAAATTAGCCGGGTGCAGTGGTGCACACCTGTAATCCCAGCTATTTGGGAGGTTGAGGCAAGAGGAGAATCACTTGGCCCTGGGAGGTAGAGGCTGCAGTGAGCCGAGGTCGCGCCACTGCACTCCCGCCTGGGCAACAGAGCGAAACCCTGTCTCAACAACAACAACAAAAAAGTTTACTACAGAGCATAAGAAAAAGTAGTAAAAAGCCGTGAAAACACTATTCTGCATCTTAGAATATTTCTTGACATTCCACTTTTGGTTTCCTTAAAGATTCAAATCTCAAATCTTTCCTGGCTAACTTGGCAATGTTTATTGCTTACAGAAGACGTTTGATTGCTTTTCAGATTGACATCATTAATAAAATCTTTGTCCAGAACCTTGAAAATCCGCCACTGTATAAGAATCACCCTCCAGTAGCAGGTGCAATATACTGGGAACGATCTTTGTTCTTTCGGATTAAGCACACCATCCTCCGATTTCAAGAGGTACAGGAGATACTGGACAGTGATCAAGGACAGGAGGTATGTTGCTCTTGCTGGAATTGGCTCCTTTTGTATTTGATGTTTGAATCCTAGACTGGCTGCCCTCCCCGATCCCATCCAGGAGAAGCGTTAGATCAGGCTGCTGCCGCCATGCAGCAGGCTACATAGAGCTGCCCATTTGAGAAGCGGCTCAATTTTAGACCCATGCCTGCAGGTTAGAGGGTCTTTCTGTTGTCCTTGCATTAGTGCTCATATTAAGCTACCTTTTGTGTTCCCTCTTTTTCTTTTCTTTTTTGAGACAAGTTCTAGCTGTGTTGCTCAGGCTGGAGTACTGTGGCATGATCACAGCTCACTGTGCCCTTGACCTTCTGGGTTTAAGTGATCCTCCTGCCTCAACCTCCCGGGTAGCTGGGCCTACAGGTGTGGGCCACCATGCCTGGCCAATTTTTGTATTTTTTTTATAGAGATGAAGTTTTACCATGTTGCCTGTCCAGGCTGGTCTCAAACTCCTGAACTCAAGCAATCTGCCCACGTTGGCCTCCCAAAGTGTTGGGCTTACAGGCATGAGCCACCACACCTGGCCCGTGTTCTTTTCTCTTTGGCATCTTAATACACAGGACATCTTCCAGATTGTGGTCACGTGGGCTTCTTCCTGTACTTACTTTCCAGCTTCTGTGGAGGATGTCTGCCATCTTTTTGATATGATCCCACTCCCCAACCTGTGGATTTTTGTACGTTATATAGCAGAGGCTGATAAGCCACTTCTTTACAGATCCAGATAGTAAATATTTTAGGGGTTTGGACAATTTCTGTGCAATGACTCGCCCTACCATTGTTGCAGGAAATATCCCCCAGATAATACGTTTTGAACAGGCATGCTGTGTCCAGTCCAACTTTATTTATGGATTTGAATTTCTTTTTTTTCTCTTGAAAACAGATCACATCATAGAATTTCATATCGTTTTCTTGAGTTAAAAGTATTATTCTCTTGATTTCCTTTTAATCATCTAAATCATTTCCTTCTATTCATGTAAAAGCTGTTCTTAGTTCACCAGTGTAGACCAGGGCAGCCCATGGACCGTAGTTTGCAGAAGCCTGCTAGTCAACCTTGATTTCAAGTTATACTAACTATATTAGTCCATTTTGCTATAAAGAAACTACGTAATTGATAAGAATAAAGGTTGAATTGGCTCACAGATCTGCAGGCTGTACAGGAAGCGTAGCCTTTCTGGGAGGTCCCAGGAAACTCCCAATCATGGTGGAAGGCAAAGGTCGGGGCAGGTGTCTTACATGGTGGGGGCAGGAGCAAGAAGTGAAGGGGGAGGCACTACACACTTTCACAGAGGCACATCTGCCGAGGGCTCACTCAGTGCCACCCAGGACAGTGCCGAGAGCAGTGGTGCAAACCATTCCCGAGAATTCTGCCTTCATGAGCCAGTTGCCTCCCAGCAGGCCCCCACCTCCAACACTGGGGGTTACAATGCAGTGTGACATTTGGGGAGGACACAATGCAGTGTGACATTTGGGGAGGACACAATGCAGTGTGACATTTGGGGAGGACACAGATCCAACCTGCATCACCGTCTCAGATACACTCTCAGACAAGCTTCAGGACAAGCTGTCTACTTTTTTTTTCAACATATATTTATATATATTTAATACTAATATAATAATAAAATGTACAATATAATTTATATTATTTAATATATAACTACATATTATGTTAATAATGTATTAATTATATTTATAATTTATAGATACAAAATTATGTAGAGAGAGATAAAAAAAATATATACAGTTATTTAAAAATGGCCAGGCACTGTGGCTCACACCTGTAATCTCAGCACTTTGAAAGGCTGAGGCGGGCAGATTGCCTGAGGTTAGGAGTTCAAGACCAGCCTGGCCAACATGGTGAAACCCTGTCTCTACTAAAATACAAAAATTAGCTGGGTGTGGTGGCAGGTGCCTGTAATCCCAGCTACTTGGGAGGCTGAGGCAGGAGAACTGCTTGAGCCCAGGAGGCAGAGGTTGTAGTGAACTAAGATTGTGCTACTGCACTCCAGCCTGGGTGACAGAGTGAGACTCTGTCTCCAAAAAAAAAAAAATTATATAAAAAGAAATGTTTATATATAATAATATATATATTTATAATTTATATATATAAATTATCTGTGTCAACAGAGATGAAAACGTTATTTTCAAGGACAAAATGACAGTTACTTGAATTCTTTGACAGGTCAAGCAGAAGTATTTGGAAGTGGGTAAGAGAATGAAGGAGTACGAAGACAGGAAGTATGAGCAGTGGATGGACGCGACCGCGCAGGCGCTGCCAGCCCTCATGAAGAAGAGCATTCTGACGAAGGTGCGCTGCCCACGCCCTCGTTCCAGATTGCCGCCGAGGCCACGTGAGATGATGGTGTCCGCCACATTTTCTCAAGGCGGCTTGATTTGTTGACATTCATGAAGTTGGGTCGGTTTCCAGAACCAAAAACAAGGAAGGGCAAGGGTTGACTGGGAGGAGGAGGAGAAAGGAAAGAGTGGAGAGGGCACGATGTCATGGTTAGGACCGGGCTGGCACGGGCAGCCCTACTGACTCCTTGGGCAAGTGGCTGAACGCTGAGCCTCTGTTTCCCCATTTATGAAATGTGTTTTATAAATCAGATGACGTAAACAAGCAAAGGCTTAGTTGAACCATACATGAAACAGAGCTGACAGTTGGCCATCTTTAACCTGCAGAAAAATGACATCCCACCTGATTCATCCTCAGCTTCAGCGCTGGGCGTGGCACTTAGCGGAGGCCCGATGAATGAATACCGCTGTTATTCATTCGTAACAGGAAAGATGCGGCCTGGCAGTTTTAGGTCTTCAGTCCCTGAAATCCTGATGTAGGGACCAAAGCGAGTGGAGAGGGCCAGATGGGACCCCTAGGGAACGGGTCTGCTCAGGTCCAACGAAAGGGGCAGCCGCTCCGTATCTGATTTCCCAGTTTTTCAAGGGAAGCCAGAAGGGATTTTTAGGTGAAATTGCTCCATTTTCAAATGCCAGCAACTAAGTTATTGTTTTTTAAAAAATTATACTTTAAGTTCTGGGGTACATGTGCAGAATGTGTAGGTTTGTTACATAGGTATACACATGCCATGGTGGTGCGCTGCACCATCACCCCATCATCTGCATTAGGTATTTCTCCCAATGCTATCCCCTCCTCTACCCCCCACCCCCGGCAGGCCCTGGTATAAATTGATTCTTTAAAATATCCGTTTACCAAACAAAATGCATATTCCAGGCAGTTCCAGCCGGCACCCCCGTCTGTCGGGGATCCAGGGCCCAGCGCTGATCTTTTCATGCCCACATTTGTCGTGGGTTGTGCTGATCCTGAGATCTCCTGGACTGCCCTGGCCCTGCTGATGGAACGTCTGTCTCTCCCACAGTCTTCCACCGCTGCGGAGGAGCCTTCGACTTTAGAAAGGGGGAGCTGTTTTTGCCATCAACTTTTCACCTGCTCTCAGAGAGATTATTAATGAAACCAAGTACTTAGAGCAACTGGGGTTCACTGTCCCTGAATTAGCAAGAAACATTGCTCTCCAGGAAGACAAATTCCTTAGGTAAAAAAATTCTCTTAAATTAGCAGTAAACTTTTTGGTCTTGGGACCCCTTTACACTCTTAAAAATTACTGAGGACCCCTCCAAAAGCTTTCATTTTTGTGGATTTTATAATTATCAATTCTTACCACATTAGAAATTGAAGCTAAGGCCCAGGTGTTGTGGTACATGCCTGTAGTCCCAGCTACTTGGGAGGCTGAGGTGGGAGGATTCCTTGAACCTGGGAGATTGAGGCTGCAGTGAATCATGATTGCACCACTGCACTCCAGCCTGTGAGACAGAGCAAGACCCTGGATCAAAAAAAAAAAAAAAAAAAAAAAGATGAAACTAAGAAAAATTTAAAATATGGGGCCAGGTGCAGTGGCTCACGCCTGTAATCCCAGCACTTTGGGAGGCCAAGGTGGGCGGATCATGAGGTCAGGAGTTCAAGACCAGCCTGGCCAGCATGGTGAAACCCCATCTGTACTAAAAATACAAAAAATTAGCCAGGCATGGTGGCGTGTGCCTGTAGTCTTAGCTACTTGGGAGGCTAAGGCAGGAGAATTTCTCGAACCTGGGGGGCAGAGGTTGCAGCAGTGAGCCGAATCGCGCCACTACACTCCAGCCTGGGCGACAGAGTGAGACTCCACCCCCACCCCCCAAAAAAAGTTTAAAATATGAATTAACAATAGTGAACCTATTACATGTAATGTAAATAACATATTTAATGAAAAGTAACCAATATTTTCCAAAAAAGAAAGTTAATGAGAAGAGTCATGTTGTTTTAAATTTCTGCAAATCTCTAGATCAAGGTTGTAGGCAGGTTCATGGTCTTTTGTAATATCTTGACTGCAGAAGCTTTTGATGAGCTTAAAGGTACTCTTCTCAGGTTTGTGACTTTCCTGTCACATGCAGGTACACAGATGGAATACAGCGCATGTTGGATCATTACCACATGCTCATAGGAACGCTAAACGAGGCGGAGTCTGTGCTTCTCAACGATCATTCCCAGGAACTCCTCCGAGTGTTTAGGTCTGGATATAAGAGGTTGAACTGGAACTCACTAGGTAACGTCATTCATCTATCGCTTGCCTTTTAGACTTGGGGATGCAAAGTAATTCCTTTAGGTTGTTTTATTTGAATTACAATTTTCATGTGTTTATAGACACAACTGACAATTTTTGAGGGTTAATAAAATACACGTGTGGAACGTAGAACTGACCTCCAGGCGGTCGTTGGGATGAAGTTAAGAGGAGTGACCCTTTCACACTCTGCAGACCCAAAGCACATTTCTCCAAAAGAAGGTCACCTTTACTTTTTTTTTAATTAAAAATTTGATTTGGAGGTAATTATAGATTCACATGCAGTTGTTAAGAATTACTGCAGAGGGAGCCTTCGTGCCCTTTACTCATTTTCCCGAAGTAGTAACTTCTTGCAAAACTGGAAGATCACAACCAAGATACTGACGTTGATAGAGTCAGGATAGAGAACATTTTCATGCCACAGCAAGTACTGTCGGGTTCATTTCCCTCCCATCCTTGCCCTCTCCTTAATCCCTGCAACTATGAATCTTTTTTTTTTTTCTGACACGGAGTTTTGCTCTCGTTGCCCAGGCTGCAGTGCAATGGCGCGATCTCAGCTCACTGCAGCCTCCATCTCCCCGGTTCAAGCGATTCTCCTGTCTCAGCCTCCCAAGTAGCTGGGATTACAGGCATGCCACCACGCCCGGCTAGTTTTTGTATTTTTAGTAGAGATGGGGTTTCATCATATTGGTCAGGCTGTTCTTGAACTCCGGACCTCAGGTGATCCACCCGCCTCGACCTCCCAAAGTGCTGGGATTACAGGCGTGAGCCACCATGCCCAGCAACCATGAATCTTTATTCAATTTCTGTAATGTTGTCATTTTGGAGTGTTATATAAATGAGATAATTCATAGCTCTTTTTTGAGTTGGCTTTTCTTTCTCAGCCTAAGTCTTCAAAGATCTACCCGTGTTGCTGGATGTGTCAACAGTGTGGATTTTTGAGGAATACTCCCCCAGTATCGATGTACCATAGTTTGTTTAGCCTTTCACCTCTCAAAGGACAGCGAGGTTGTTTCCAGTTTTGGCTCTATCAATAAAGCCACTAGAAACATTTGTGTACAGGGTTTTGTGTGAACATGAGTCTTCATTTTTTTCTGGGACAAAGGCCCAGGAGTGCAATTGCTGAGTTGCACGGTAGTTGCATGTTTAGTTTAAGATTGCTGCTGCTGTTGTTTTGAGATGGAGTTTCGCTCTGTCACCCAGGCGTGCAATGGCGTGATCTCGGCTCACGGCAACCTCCACCTCTGGGGTTCAAGCATTTCTCCTGCCTCAGCCTCCCAAGTAGCTTGGATTACAGGCACCTGCCACCACTCCTGGCTAACTTCTGTATTTTTAGTAGAGACAGGGTTTTGCCATGTTGGCCAGGCTGGTCTTGAACTCCTGGCCTCATGTGATTCGTCCACCTCAGCCTTTCAAAGTGCTGGGATTACAGGCATGAGCCACCGTGCCTGGCCTTGTTTTGTTTTTGTTTTGTTTTGCTGTCATGCTGTTTTACAGGACAGCTGTGCCGTTTTACATTTCTATCACCGATGTGTGAGTGACCCACTTTCTCCGTATCCTGGCCAGCTTTGCTCTCACTTTTTTTTTTTTAATTTTAAATTTTGACCATCTGATAGCTGTGTAACAGTATCTCCTTATGGTTTTTATTTCACTTCTGTAATGGCTAATGGTGTTGAGCATCTTTTCATGTGCTAATAAGCACAAAAATGTCATGTGTATGGCCCGTTCAGTGACCTGTCTTTTTACGTCTTTTGCCTCTGTTCTAATTAGATTGTTTGTTTTCTTTACTCTGAGTTTTGAGCATCCTTTGTGTATTCTAGATGCTCGTCCTTTATTGGATGTGTGGTTTGCAGATATTTTCTCCCACTCTGTAGCTTGTCTTTTCTTTCCTTTGGTAGAGCAAAAGCTTTAAATTTCAACTAAGTCCAACATAGCAATTTTTCCTTTAATGGGTTCTACTTTTGGCACTGCCTTGCCTAGATCTTAAAGTTTTTTTCTCTCCTGTGTTTTTGTTTCTAAAAATGTTATGGTATCGTGTTTCACAGCACAGTCTGTGATCCATTTTGGGGCTTTTATTTTTGTAAAGTGAGACTGATTGTAGGTACTTAACCAGAGTTTACTGTTCACGTTCTTGCTGTTGACCTGTCTGAGCTCCAGGCCAGAGGAGGTTGCAGGCAGGTGGTGTGGAGTGGAGGCTTCAGGGAGCTGCAGCAGCAAGAAGGCAGCAGGGCTTGATAGCCCCTTTCTCCCCATGGTGCTCCAGCCAGCACTGTGCTAACGTTTGAATAAAAGAAATACATCGCTTGCTTGATTCTGGGTTCGGGGCCCCTTGTCCCAGTCCCTTAGGGTTCAAAGGGGATTTTTGCCACCCCAAAGACCCAAGGGGTTGGAACGAGCAGGGTCTTTCCTGGGAAGGGATGCCGGTATTAACATCACAGACGCTGGTGGGGCAGATGTGGAAAGACAGGTTGGAAGCCAAATGTCTTTCTTCCTTTCTTTCTTCAAAGGTATTGGTGACTATATAACTTGGTGCAAACAGGCCATTGGGAAATTTGAGTCTCTTGTCCACCAGATTCATAAGAATGCAGATGACATTTCTTCCAGGCTGGCATTAATAGAGGCTACAAATCTCTTCAGATATCCAGCCGCTAAAAGCGAGGAAGAACTCCCAGGTAGATCTGACTTCTGGGTTCTCCAGTTATGGAATTAATGAAAAAATGTATATACATACACGTATATATAGGCATCTATAAATCTACATATGTATTTGTATATTCCATGAATGGCGTAAAACCATTTCTAATGCTCTCAGTCATTTACTTGAAAGAATCCTGGGTAGCTATTACTTTTTGTCATGTTTTGTATATTGTTTAGTTTAAGAAATTCATGTTTGTTTGTTTTTGTTTTGTTTTTTCTGAGACGGGGTCTTGCTGTGTTGCCCAGGCTGGTCTTGAACTCCTGGCCTCAAGTGATCCTCCCACCTCATCTGGGAAAGCCTATAGTGCTTTGTTGATAACTTTGTAACAGTAAATCGTGTTGCGTTTTTTATGGGCTCACATTTACTTGTTCAAGAAAAATACTTTAAATGGTCTTAGACTAGTCAATAAGGAATTCAGGATATGTCAACAAGGAACTCAAGAAAAACAAGATTGCCCAAAGATAAAAAAGCTACCTTCTGGATGTGTGTAACTGGTTGTCATTTATTCGTCGCTTGCGAATAAATGTCTGTTGCGACGTTGACTCGTGTCTGGCATTGGGCTGCGGTTGGAGGCTGTTTTTGGTTTTTTAAGACACACAGCTCGTGTTTGGATTGCCTTTTGAGTGCTAGCCTTCCCTGGGTTCGTGGGCAGCTGTAACAGACATCTCTCTCTCTAGGAGTGAAGGAATTTTTTGAACACATTGAGCGAGAAAGGGCCAGAGACGTGGACCACATGGTGCGGTGGTATCTTGCCATTGGGCCTCTGCTGACCAAAGTCGAGGGCCTGGTCATCCACACCAACACAGGCAAGGCCCCCAGGCTGGCCTCCTACTACGAATACTGGGAAAAGAAAATTTATGAGGTCCTGACAAAGCTCATCCTGAAGTAAGTTCATCTTGTTGCGTATTTTAAAATGGTGTGTGTAGATTAAAACAGTTGACAAATATGGACAGTTAGAGGGGGGTGGCAAGGTACAGAATGAAAGTCAGTGGACGGTTAGACACTTTCTGGCCGAAGGGCACTCTCAGCATGGAGGGGTGACCTTCATGATCTTGTTAGGCCCCTCAACATTCCAGAAAAGAAAGGCTCCCTCTCCCCCCACTTCAATTATCTGAAAAACGTAGTGAGCCTGTGTTCAGCTGGCAATAGAGAATCGCTGTCACTCAACACTGACCAGAGTCCCCAGAGGACTCCCTTGTTTATGTTGAGAGTGACAGATGTGAAGGACACAGGACCCATTCCCTCTTACGCTGGTCTCAAGTCAACCCCTAGCTAGCGCAGTCTGTGTGCGTGTGTTGAATGCCTGCTGCATGTGCCAGCCTCTGACACGGCGGACTCTGTCCCTTCCCTCCTGGGCCCCACCCTTAGCAGCTCAGCCAGACCAGTTGGAAGCTGAGTGCCTGGACCCCATCGCGTTGGTGGCCCACAGACTGCTCTGGGATGTGAGGCTGACAGTTGGGGATCCTTCTAGGAAACCAGCCTGTGAAATCCATCACTGTTACTATGATGTCTATATTGTCAAGAGCAGTGTTCATTTTATCTCGCAGTGTCTTCCTTGTGAGGGGGAACTCCAGAAGCAATGACCCCAGTTCCTTCTTTGACTCCAGCCTAGCATTTTTCTTTTTCGTTTTTTGCATTGATTTTCTTGTTTGGTTTTTTTAATGATATAGACTCTATGAATTGCCGACTTCATAGCTTTCCCTTTCACTTTGGCTGCTAGGAAGCTTAGAACCAAATCTGTAGCCTAAATACAGCAAGTGTGCAGGTATTTGTGGTTTGCATTTTTAGTCTCATCTGAACACATAGGAAAGCTCACCTTACACTGTGTTCTGTGCTGCACTCTTTCCAGTTCTCATCCCTGTTTTACAGAGGATGATACAGAATCTTGGCGGGTTAAGTGACTTGTCTGGGACCACACAGCCAGTAAGGGGAAGAGCTGGGATTTGAACCTGGGCAGCCTGACCGCAGTATCATTTCCTTAGATGGTGTCTGTTGAGTGTCTTCTTCCTTTTCTGAAGGGTGTCTGATGGGTGTCTTCTTTCTTTCTTACTGGCATCTGATGGTGTCTTCTTCCTTTCTTCTTTTACCCCACTTGAATTGAGGATCTCTTTTCGCACTTAAAGTATCTTTGTGAGCTGCTAAAAATCTCTTTTGGAAAAATACATCGAAAAATAAAACAACCTTTGGTCTTCTTGTTTTCTGGACCTAGTTTGGCAAACTTCACTAAGTGGATCCTTTAAATAACTCTGTTTTCTAGGTGTTTCGTTTATTCTCTGTTATTGCTTTTACCTTAGATTCCCAAAGCAGTCCCTTACGTGGACCTGCCTCCTGTAGTGTTTCCCTTTCTAATACACTGTGTTTTCTCTGATACATTTATTAACTCATTCATTCATTTATTCATCCATTCATTCATTCATCCATCCATTCATTCACTCATCCATCCACACATCCATCCATCCTTCTATCCACACATTTATTTGTCCCATCTATCCATCCATCCACCCACCCATCTATCCATCCATCCATCCATCCATCCATCCATCTATCCAAGGTTTAGTAGAGCCTGCCCTGTGCTGGCTGTTGGATTAGACTATGGTCACAGACAAGGCCTCTGTATCCTTGCAGTTTCTCTAACCTCATAGAGAAGGTAGGACATAGGGAAACAGACGTAAAAGAGATGAGCTCTGCAAGAGAAATAAAGCAGACTAGTGTTCTGGGGGGAGAGTGGGAGATGCTGCTGTAATTGGGAGGTCAAGAAAGGCCACAGAAAAGCCACATTTTAGCAGAGACCCGAAGATGAGGAGTGAGCTGAAACAGGGAAGAACCTTCTGGGGGAAGCCAAAAACTGCTGTGAAGACCCACAGGTGGGCCTTTGGTCAGTGGAAGAAACAGAACGAAGGAAAGATGAGACTGAAGGAGGGGATGAAGCTGGAGAGGCTGGCAGGGGTGGATCAGGTCACAGGGAGCCTGAGAAGCCACAGCAGGGAGCTTTGCATTTTATCCTGACAGCCATGGGAGGCTGCTGGAGTGTTTTTAGCTGGAGAGAGAGGAGGTGGGGGGGGGAAAGGAATGGAGAGGGAGAGAAAAACAGGGAGAAGGGGAGAGAGAGAGAAGGAGAGAGAGGGAGAGAGGGAAGGAGAAGGCTGGAGAGGGAGATAGAAACAGGAAGAGGGGAGAGAGAGAGGTGGAAAGAGGAAAGAGAGAGAGAGAGAAGGGGAGGGGAAAGGAGAGGGCGAGAGAGGAAAGTGGGGTGAGAGGGAGAGAGAGAAGGGAGGAGACAGAGTGAGGAGTTAGATATTTTTGTTTTGTTTTGTTTTTTGAGACAGGGTGTCGCTCTGTCACCAAGGCAGGAATGCAGTGGCATATTCATGGCTCACTGCAGCCTCGACCTCCCTGTCTCAAGCAATCCTCCCACCTCAGCCTCCTGAGTAGCTGCGACCACAGGCGTGTGCCACTATGCCCAGCTAATTAATTTTTATTTTAGAGACAGGGTCTTGCTATGTTGCCCAGGCTGGTCTCAAACTCCTGGGCTCAAGTGATCCTCCCACCTCAGCCTCCCAAAGTGCTGGGATTACAGTTGCGAGCCACTGAGCCCCACTAGATGTTTTAACATGGTGTCTCTGGCTGCCACATGAATTACTGGATGGAGGTGGGCAGGGGGAGGGGGAAGCAGGGAGACTGGGCTGGAGGCTGATGAAGGCTCATCCCTGGGTGTCACATCTACTTTGGGCCTGGAAAGGATGGAGCTGGTGTGGCAGGCTGGGTGGGGATGTGAGTGCTCTTTTTTCCTTACCAGAGTTGAGTAGCTTTTAAGTCATCATTACTTAACTATTTTCCAACCAAAAGG
This sequence comes from Ateles fusciceps, assembly GCA_036589455.1. Taxonomy (NCBI): domain Eukaryota; kingdom Metazoa; phylum Chordata; class Mammalia; order Primates; family Atelidae; genus Ateles; species Ateles fusciceps. The sequence continues at coordinate 3,112,936 of JAZHEH010002317.1, read as the reverse complement.
TATTCAGTTTTCCAAAAGTGGAAATGAACTATTTGTATAAATTTAGTGCAAAAAAAAGAAGATTTTAAAGAAAGTTCACCCCAGCCTTGCAGGACAGCCTCACAGCGTCCACTGTTTGTACCTGTGACTTTTGTGGCCCTAGTCATTTGCGTCAATTGCTTGGTGTATTTTACTCTAGTGGGTACTGAGTCTTTCTTGTCAACCCCTCTTAGGAATTTGCAGTCTTTTAATTCTTTGATCCTTGGAAATGTCCCTCTGTTCCAAGCCGAAACCATTCTGTCGGCCCCTGAGATCATCCTTCATCCCAACACAAACGAGATCGACAAAATGTGCTTCCACTGTGTCCGGAATTGCGTGGAGATCACTAAGGTAAGAGCAGAGGTGCCCGCGTCCTTGCTCGGATGGCGTCTCAGGATGCCTCTGCCTCCCAAAGTGCTGGGGCTATAGGTGTGAGCCACTGCCCACGGCCCAAGATGGAATTCTTGACTTCCTGCCTTGTGACTTGGTCGCTCCCCCCCCAGTTTTCCCCCACTTCAGGAATTGGCACCAATATCAACCCAAGTGCTTGAGCCAGAAACTCATCCTTGTTTCCTGTGCTCTCACCCAGCCATGCCCAGCCTGTTGGTAAGTCCTCTGAATGTACCTCCCATCTGTCCTCTTCTCTCCTGTCCCCCAGTACCTTCCTATCCCAAGTACCATCACCCCTCTCCTGGACTCTGGCAGTGACATTCCTGCAATCCATTCCCCACCACAGGCGGTCAGAAATACCTTAAACAAATACAAATCAGGCCAGGTGCAGTGGCTCCCGCTTGTAATCTCAGCACTTTGGGAGGCTGAGGGAGGTTTGCTTAAGCCCAGGAGTTCCAGACCAGCCTTTGCAACATGAGGAGACCCCCGTCTCTACAGAAAACAGAATTAATCAGCTAGACATAGTGGTGCACACCTGTGGTTCTAGCTACCTGGGAGGCTGAGGCTGGGGATTGCTTGAACCCAGGAGTTCAAGGGTACAGTGAGGTATGGTTACGCCACTGTGCTCCAGCCTGGGCAACAGAGCAAGACCCTGTCTCTAAAACAATAACAATAACAACAGCAACAACGTATCATTTCATGTCATCCCTGGTGTAAACTGCCCCCACCCACCCCGTGACTTAATTACACTTAGAACATAATCCAAATACCTTTGTGTGGCCTATGAGGCCCCCTTGCTCTAGCCCCTGGCTGCCTTTCTGATCTCAGTCCTACAAAGATTGTGCTTCATGGCACTCCAGCTTGACTGGCTGCCTGATTGAACCTCCAGCAAGTACCACGAGCTCCTCTCGCAAGGATTGCTGTAGCTGTTCTCTCACTTGGAACATTCTGCCCGCCCCCGACCTTCTTGTCCTCTCTCTCCCGTCACCCCATCCCATCTTCTTCCTTCCAGGTACCACTCTCTGATCTTTTCTTGTTTTTTCCCTTGCTTATTTATCTACTGATTCTATCAGGCCACTAGAACGTCAGATCCATGGGAATACAGACCTTGAGGGTTTTGTTCCCTTTAGACATAGTTGGTTCTCAGTAAATGTTTGTTGAATGAACAGCTGTTGGCAAATAACCCAAAGTTTATGTCTTACCCCAAATGGGAAAATAGAGCCATCTTTGTAGGTATCGGATGTCACCCCATCAGCACACGGGAACCTTTCTCATCACTTGGTTGGTTGAGCAAGTCAGACATGTTTCAGACATTTTTAGGGGCATAAAAATAAGTATAGACATCAAAATAGGGAATTTCATTTCACTGTACTTAGAAATTGATGATAAATGGTACGTATTTTGTAATCCATGCTAAGACATTTATGAAGCCTCTGTTACATACATTCTCTTATAGGTGCTATATCTTGTAGGTGCTATGTATGTTTCCTTTGTAAAGGGAAATAGCAATTTTTAAGGGGTAAGTAAACAGGAAAGTTGGCCTGTAAAACATTATGAATATTAATCACAATATTTCATGCCAACTTAACTTTCCTCCTTACTAATAGATGGATTTGAGGCTCTTGGTGAAGCCTATATTATTTTATCTTCATAATTTTTTTTTTAAATGAGAAGAAGTTTTACTCTCTTAGATAATGTCAGGAATGTATTTCATTAGAAAGATCTCAGCAGTTGAACCTGCATGGCTAGGCCACTTAATATGGTTTAACTGCAACGTCTCTTTCATCTTCAGGATTCCTATTTCATGGCAGAAAAAATGAGCAAAAGTTTTAACTAAGTTCTGAATTTTGCCTCATCTATTAAGTGGAAATGATAATACTATTCACCTTCTAGTGCTGTTGGGAGGATTAAATTGTATAACACATATATGCAGCTTAGTGTAGTGTTTGGCAATGAGTCGCTCTGAATAAATATTAGCTATTAGTGTTACTGTTATTAGTAATGTTGGAAATAGAAGTATTAGGTCACTGCAAAAGTAACTGTGGTTTTTACCATTAAAAGTATGGGCAGAGCTGCAATTACTTTTGCACCAACCTAATAGTAGCGTTACTCCCGTTTTATAGATGGTGAGTCTACTGTTCAGAGAAGTAATGTGTAACAACCTCTGGTTTGCTGATGTGACTCAGAGAACCTTAACCCTACAGCAGGGAGATGTCAAATTAGCAGATTTGTTCTGGGACACTAAGTCCATTTGCCTGAATCTGTGTTTTTTCCTCTGTAAATAGGGAAATAAAGGTTTTTAAAAATTCATCCATAGTATAGTTGGCTTTATTTCATAACAAGCCACTTCAAAACTTACCGGCTTCAAACAGTAATTATTTAGCTCTGGGTTCTGCTGAGCAGTTCTGGTCTTGGCTGGGCTCACTCATGTGTCTAGCAGTTGATGACCTCAAGCACAGCTCTGATGGCCGGCGGCTGGGATTCTCTTGTGTGTGGCCTGTTGTAATCTAGTAGGCCAGCTCAAACCTACTAGATTAATCAGCTAGGCATGGCAGTGCACCCCTGTGCACCACCGTGGTCTCGAGAACCATGCTCGGGAGCAGGAGCTGCAGGGCTTCTTGGAGCCTTGGTTTGAACTTGCCTAACACCGTGTCTGCCGCTTTCCATTGGTCAAGGTAAGTCACAAGGCTTGCTCAGGAAGGGAAATAGGCTTCATCTCTTGATAAGAGGAACAAAGGATTGTGGTAATTTTTGCAATCTCAATGTATTAATAGTAAAGTGATTTTCTGTTACTGGCAAGACTTATTGCTGAACACTAATACGTATGTAGGAGGAAAAATAGATATGAAAATACTGTCTTTTCTCCTGATTCTTATTTTGCCAGCATTTTGTTCGTTGGATGAATGGCAGCTGCATAGAATGCCCCCCTCAGAAGGGTGACGAAGAAGAAGTTGTCACAATAAACTTCTACAGTGATATTTCTCTGAACCCTCAGATCATTGAACAAGCTGTTATGATCCCCCAAAACGTCCACAGGATTCTGATTAATCTTATGAAGTATCTACAAAAATGGAAGCGGTATCGACCTCTCTGGAAATTGGACAAAGCTATTGTGATGGAGAAATTTGCCGCCAAGAGACCTCCTTGTGTAGCCTACGATGAAAAATTGCAGTTCTATTCCAAGATAACCTATGAAGTTACGCGCCACCCTTTAATTAAGGATGAGCATTGCATCAGACTTCAACTCAGGCCGCTGGCAAATACAGTGCAGGAAAATGCCAAGTCCTGGGTGATTTCGCTTGGAAAACTTCTCAGTGAGTCAGCAAGAGAGGAGCTCTATAATCTCCGTGAAGAGATGGAGGTACTTAATCGCTGTGTTTAATTGAAACTACTTTTCATGTAAGTTGGGTCTTCATTTGCGCCATTACTGTTTTTTTGATGTTTACTTAGTGTTCTTCGTATTTTCTGTTACAGCACCTGGCCAAAAACCTTAGGAAGATCCCCAATACCCTTGAAGATCTCAAGTTTGTTCTTGCTACAATTGCAGAAATTCGAAGTAAATCTCTAGTCATGGAACTAAGATACAGGGACGTCCAGGAGCGATACCGTACCATGGCGATGTATAACCTCTTTGTAAGTCAACTTGTATTTTCTTATGCATTTAACAATTGGATTGACCACTAACTACCCTTTCCAGAAATGCTTCTCAAGGATACTGCCATTGATTTGTTTTCAAATAAGTGACTTTAAGTAATACATTGTAAATGTAAAGCAATGCTATAGTTATTTAAAATAATGAAAATATAGAGATTGTTTTTCAGTCTCGTATGGCTCATGGCTCAAATGGATTGATCTGTAACTCTTCCTTTCTTCGTTTTTTTTTTTGTGTCAGTTTCCTTTAATGAATAAAGAGCTCTTGCAAAAATGAGAAGAAAGATTTAAGATGATAAAATCAACTGGTAGAAGATTATTTAACTGGTCTTGCTTCGTTATTAAATTTGGGTTCTCAGGATCTTTCAAAGTCATGGATGAGTTTTAGGAGGTCTGGGTTCCCCCTGAAATGTATGGGAATTTTACATACTGCCCATTTTTCAGATGATGAAAGAATCTCCGAGCTTTTGGCCCAGGCCTGCTGCTCAGCAAGGGTGTTTGAGAGCTCCACACCCTAACCGCTAAGGCTGCGAGCGGCCTGGTGTTTGAAGCAGTCAAGCAACAGAAGTGCTGAAAGGCACACTTTCTGCAAATCCTGATTTATTCGTGGCAATTTGTTTCTCTTCTCTAGTTTGTATTTCTCCCTCAACCAGGTAGCTTCTTTCAGACTTTACTTCCCCTGGTTTACATCATAGAAATAATAGAATAAGGATTTCGCACTAAGTGTGCAACGGGTCACATACAAAAAATGAATCAGAATGTCAAATTCCAGCAACAACAACAAAACAAAAACGGCTGAGATTTGACTGGGATTGCACTGATGCTGTAGATTAATTTCAGGCAAATGGACGTCCTATAGTACTGAGCTTTCCTGTCCATGAGCATGTTCTCTCTCTCTCTTTATTTGGGTCTTTAATGTCTCCCTGTAAAGATTTATAATTTTCCCCATGGAGACCTTACCTATTTTTTGCCAGATTTATTCCTAGGTACTTGGTATTTTCAGATGCTCTTGTAATTGATATCTTTAATTTTTATTTTAATTTTTAAATTTTTTATTGTTATATAGAAAGACAATTGATATTTGTATTCTACTTTTTAATAATCAGTAATTATTAATTTTAATTATTTATTTATCCATAGATTATTTTGGATTTTCTAGGCACGCCACTATATAAACTGTGAATATGGACAGTTTCATTTCTTTTTAATTTTTAAATATTTTGTTTCTTTTTCTTGCCTTATGACTCTAGCTAGGAATTCCTGTACAAGGTTAAATAAAAGGGGGAGGTAGGAGAAATTCATATCTTGTTCTTGATCTCAGAGGAAAAGCTTTTTGGCACTATATCATTAAATATGGTAACTGCTGTGTGATTTGTTAGAGGTACTCTAATACAATAGGGTAAATACAGGTTGTGTATATTTTACACAGTGGGGATATGCTCTGAGAAATGTGTCAATGGGCAATTCCATTATTGTGCAAACATCATGGAATGTACTTATAGAAATCTAGATGATACAGCTACACACCTAGGCCATATGGTAGAAAACTGTTGCTCATAGGCTACAAACCTGTACAGCATGTACTGTACTGAATACTGTAAGCAATGTAATATAATAGTAAGTATTTGTGTATCTAAACATATCTAAATAGGCTGGGTGCAGTGGCTCACATCTGTAATCCCAGCACTTTGGGAGGCTGAGGCGGGTGGATCACGAGGTCAGGAGTTCAAGACCAGCCTGACCAAGATGGTGAAACCCCGTCTCTACTAAAAATACAAAAATCAGCTGGGTGTGGTGGCGGGCACCTGTAATCCCAGCTACTCAGGAGGCTGAGGCAGGAGAATCGCTTGAACCAGGGTGGCAGAGATTGCAGTGAGCTGACATTGCACCATTGCACTCTAGCCTGGTGACAGAGTGAGACTCTCAAAAAAAAAAAAAAAAAAAAAAAAAAAAATATATATATATATATATATATATCTAAACATAGAAAAGGTATAGTGAAAATACAGTATTACAGTCCTGTGGGACTATTGTCACATATATGCAATCCATTTTTGGCCCGAAACATCACTTTGCTTCTCTTTGGTCTTTGTCCCTGGTTCCTGACAGAAAGCTTCCAAAATACTTGTATTTCCTGAGTGATGGGGTCACAGGAACATGTTTTGTTATAACAGTGTTCTTGTCCCTGGTTCCTGGCACACAACTTCTCTAATCCTTGGACTCTCTGGAGTAGTAGAGTGTCTTTTGTATGCAAGTGAAATAACTGGTGGGTTGGAGCCCCTGGACAGCTTCAGGATGGGTGCTGGCTGCCAGAAAGATCAAGGCATAAATTATTTGAGAGGTTTGGAACTTTCAGGCACCCATCCTCCCCAGCCTTGGGGAGGGAAGAGGGGCTGGAGACTGGAGATCAACAAAGGCCAGTGATCTAATTAGTTATGCCTGTATAACGAAACCTCCCTAAACATCCCTAAATGATGAGATTTGGAGAGCTTCCAGGTTGTTGACCACACCAAGGTGCTGGCAGGGTGGTGTGCTCAGAGAAGGCATGGAAGCTCCTTGCACCCCCCCACAAACCCATACCTTGGCGTATGCATCTCTTTCATTTGGCTCTTCCTGAGTTGTGTCTTTAGAATAAATCAGTGATTGTAAGTAAAGTGTTCTTTACTTTATTTACGATCTGAGTTCTGCGAGCCATTTCAGCAAATGGTCAAACATGAAGGAGACGTGTGTGGGAACCCCTGATTTTGTAGCCAAGTTGGACCAAAGTCTGTATACCCTGGGCACCCAATACTTGCAACTGGCATCTGAAGTGAGGGCAGCCTTATGAGACTTACACATGCATGCATTTCTATTGAGTATGGGCCTAGACATGAAATTGCTGCGTTATAGGAATCCACGTGTTCAGCTTTACTAGATTCTGCTCGTTTTCCAAAGTGAGGTACCCCTTTACATCCACATTGAATAAGAGTTTCAAGTCGCTCCATATCCTTATAAACACTTAACTTACTGATCTTTGGAAACACCAACTTTGTTTTTTTTTTTTAATCCTCTCTGTGTGGATATTATTCCATTATCTTCTGGCCTCTGTTGTTTTGACTGAGGGGTTGACTGTTAGTCTTTTTTATTGCTCCCTTTCAAGGTAGTCTAGTCTAACTAGGTATTTTTTTGGTCTGCTTTTAAGTTTTTTTGTGTGTCTTTGGTTTTCAGCGGTTGTAATATGATGTAGCTAGGTTCTTTTGTTTTGTTTTGTTCTTCCTTTTTTTCCTGATTGATATTTGTAGTACTTTAAAAATCTGCAGGCTGATGTCTTTACCTAGGTTTGGAAAATTAACAGTTTTTGCTTTAGTCCACCCCCCTGGTACTCCAATTCCACATATGTTGGACCGTCTGTACAATACCCTGTATACCTTAAATTCCTTTCTGCCTTTTCTTTCTGTGGTTTATTCTAATAGTTTGACCTAAACTTTAAGTTAATGAATTTTCTGTTCATTTATGTCTGATCTGTTTTTCCTGGCTTCTTAACCAATTCTTTTAGCTTTGATTTCAGGTGCTGTCATCATCCATTTTAGAATTTCCATTTTAAAAACAATTTTCTGTGCTCTACCAAAATTCTCAATTTTGTTTTTGTCTTTTGTTTCCTTTACTCTATTAAAAAATATTTTAAATTATGTGTCTTATAACTCTGTTGTGATCTGTTTATGTTATCTGTGAATTTCTTGGTTTCATGTAAGTTCTTTTGTATCTTTATATGGCCAGCATTTCAAATTGAGTTCTTAACCACATATATGATAAATTGGAGAGAGAGGATTGGAGGCTCTGAATGATGTTGTATTTCATCAGAGGAGATTTATTTTTGCTTCTAACAGACACCACAACTGGGTACATTAGCAAGCCACGCTAACCTTATTCTAATCAGAGATTAAGTTGATTTAAAGCTGGGCTTTAGTTTATGAAGGGCTTATCTTTCTGTAATATCTCTAACTCTTTATTTTTAAAAATGATTTTATACTGATTTTATTTTAATTATAAAATTTGACTTTAATATTTCATTTCAATTTAAATTATTTTTTGAGACAGGGTCTTGCTCTGTCACCTAGGTGGGAGTGCAGTGGTGCGACCTCGGCTTACTGCAACCTCCACCTCGTGGGTTCAAGCGATTCTTCCACCTCAGACTCCTGAGTAACTGAAACTACAGGCACCTGCCACCATGCCTGGCTAATTTTTTGTATTTTTAGTAGAGAAGGGATTTCAGCATGTTGTCCAGGCTGGTCTTGAACTCCTACATCTCCTAACCTCAGGTGATCCTGAGCTCAGGAGTTCAAGCGATTCTTCCACCTCAGCCTCCTGAGGTTAGGATTCCCCAAAGTGCTGGGATTACAGGCATGAGCCACCATGTCAGACCTTAGTGTTTCAATCAGCTTTTGAGCTGGTTTGAATTACCTAGACTCCTGTTGCCAGAAGCAGAAGTCCCTGGGAAGTTACTTTGACTATAAATTTCAATTCCAAATTGCTGATCATTTATTGTTTATTCTGTTTTTTGTTTCTCCTAATTAGCCTCCTGATGAAGAGAAAGAACTGGTTGATAAGATTGAGAGCACGTGGTCCAATCTGTTTAATGAGTCAGTGAATGTGGAGCATGCTCTTGGGGACATAAAGAAAACTTTCACAGAGGTACCTTTTAAATTTCACTTCCCAAGTAAAGATATTGAAAAATGTATTTGGGCTAAACTAACATAACCTCGTTTTTCTCAGATCACCCGAGGCGACATAATGAACTACAAAGTTCAGATAGAGGAGTTTGCAAAGCGTTTTTACAGTGAAGGCCCTGGTTCTGTTGGCGATGACCTTGATAAAGGTAAGAAGGTTCATGTTGGTCTTACTGAGTGATTTGAGTATCAAATGTTTGAATATGTTTTGCTTAAGAATGTTATGGAAAGTGATTATTGTGCCATGATTTAAATATTTATTTCTTCCTGAAATAGTTTTTCCTTGGGTCATTTTAGTGGTTACGTATCTGAAAAGCTGGACTAATGCGACTCATTGATTGTTAAATGCCTGCTATCTGAAGGCATTGAGAAAAGTGCCAGGGAGCAGCGTCCACTTCTGCAGGGGATCCAGAAGCTTCTGCTGCAGCCCAGAAATCTTAAACAGCAGCGTCTGCCTTGGATAAGCACATACAGTGTCTTATCCATCCAACTTCCTCTCTAACTCTCATCATATTTATTCTTTGAATTCAGATCGTGGACCACTTCGCGTTTGTCCTCTGCCCCTCACATCACTTAGGTTAAAATGGTGACAAGATAAAAAGACTAAAATTCTGGGTTTTTTTTGGACATAATCTCTGTCACCCAGGCTGAAGTGCAGTGGCACAATTTCAGCTCACTGCAACCTCCACCTCCTGGGTTCAAGTGATTCTCCTGCCTCAGCCTCCTGAGTAGCTGAGACTACAGGTGTATGCCACCATACCTGGCTAATTTTGTATTTTTATTTGTATTTTTATTTTATTATTATTGTTTTTTGGAGACAGAGTTTCACTCTTGTTGCCCAGGCTGGAGTGCAATGGCATGATCTTGGCTCACCGCAATCTCTGCCTCCCAGGCTCAAGTGATTCTCCTGTCTCAGCCTTCTGAGTAGCTGAGATTACAGGCATGCGCCACCTTGCCCGACTAATTTTTTGTATTTTTAGTAGACACAGAGTTTCTTCATGTTGGTCAGGCTGGTCTCGAACTCCCGACCTCAGGTGATCTGCCCACCCGGCCTCCCAAAGTGCTGGGATTACAGGCATTAGCCACTGTACCCAACCAGTTTTTGTATTTTTAATGGAGACAGGGTATTACCATGTTGGCCAGGCTGGTCTCAAACTTCTGACCTCAAGTGATCCTCCCGTCTCAGCCTCCCAAAGTACTGGGATTACAGGCTTGAGCCACTGAGCCTGGTCCTAAAATTCTTATTCTAAAGAGAATTTGGTAAATACCATGAGACAAACCAAAGACTTCTAGGGCTTCCAAAGAAACGGATGACGTCTATTTAAGGATGCTCAGAAAAGGCATCTGGAAATATGTCATTTGGGTAGATGAGTGTGAGCAGGGATGTTGTGACGTAGAGTGATAGTGGTCACTGGAATTGGGGAGAAGCGTAGAATTGGGTAGGTAGAGTGGTAGGGGGAGTTATCAGTAGGATGATGATATTCTCAAGGGGGGTGGCAAAAGATGCCGATACTGACTGCAATATAGACCGGCTCAGATTCCCTTAAAATAGCCTCATTTCTTGAATGACCTGGGTGCAAGAATTAGACACAGTTATTTCACTGGAGGAGACTGCAGATGTCATTGGTCTTTGGTTTTAGTTAGAATAATGCCATAATTCTAAATTTGTCTTCCCTCGTGGCTCATGAGGATGAATTATAATTGAGGTACATTATGCATGATTTCTTACTCAATTTTGTATACCTTAAAATTGTATTTATTCATTTATCGATGTGTTTATTTACTAGGAGTAGAGCTTTTAGGTGTTTTTGAAAGAGAACTGGCAAGGCATGAAAAGAGTCGTCAGGAATTGGCTAACGCTGAGAAACTTTTTGATCTTCCTATTACGATGTACCCAGAGCTGCTGAAAGTGCAGAAGGAAATGACTGGGCTGAGGATGATTTATGAGCTCTACGAAGAACTGAAGGTGAGCATCTCCCCAAAAGCGAAGGCCTCAAGCTCACTGAAAGGGATGTAGCGATGTCTTAGGCCCCACAGACTTTGATGCCACCATAATAATGAGCTTGGGTCTGATTCTGTGGAAATGCTTATTTTGGCTGCAGGAAGGGGAATGGGCGTGATTACTCACGGGTACAGGGTTTCCATTTGGGGTGTTGAAAAAGTTCTGGAAATAGGCAGGTGTGGTGGCTCATGCCTATAATCCCAGCACTTTGAGACACTGAGGCAAGCGGATCACCGAGGTCAGGAGTTCAAGACCAGTGTGGCCGATGTGGTGAAACCCCATCTCTACTAAAAATACAAGTAAAAATTAGTGGGGCGTGGTGGTGGACACCTGTAATCCCAGCTGCTCGGGAGGCTGAGGCAGGAAACTCACTTGAACCTGAGAGGTGGAGGTTGCAGTGAGCCGAGATCAAGCCATCACACTCCAGCCTGGGTGACAAGAGTGAAACTCCAACTCAAAAAAAAAAAGTTCTGGAAATAGACATTGGTGGTGGTTACCTGACATTGTGAAAGTACTTGATGCCACAGAGTTGTATATTTTATTTTTGAGACAGGGTCTCACTCTACCACCCAAGCTGGCGTGCAGTGGTATGATCATATCTCACTGCAGGTTCAAACTCCTGGGCCCAAGTGATCCCCCTGCCTCAGCCTCTGAAGCAGCTTGGACTACAGAGGTACACCACCATACCTTGCTAATCTTTTTTTATTTTTAGTAGAGGCAAGGTCTCTCTATGTTGTCCAGGCTGGTCTGAACTCCTGAGTTCAAGTGATCCTCTGCCTTGGCCTCCCAAAGTGCTGAGATTACAGGTGTGAGCCACTGCACCCAGTCTGGAATTATATATTTTAAAATGGTTAAAATGACAAATTTTATTTTTTATGTCTTTTACCATCATCATAGAAAAGAAACTCTCTTTGAAGGTCAAGGTCTTGGTTAAGGTGTGGGGCAAACTGTTTAGTTGCAAGTGGAGATTAAAAGTTGCAAATGTCAGCGAGGTGCAGTGGCTCATTTTGTAATTCCAGCACTTTCGGGAGGCTGAGGTGGGCAGATTACTTGAGGCCAGGAGTTTGAGACTAGCCTGGGCAACAAGGCGAAACCCTGTCTCTACTAAAAAATACAAAAAAAGTTCCGGGTGCAGTAGCTCACAGCTGTAATCCCAGCACTTTGGGAGGCCAAGATAGGTGGATCACTTGAGGCCAGGAGTTTGAGATCGGCCTGGCCAACATGGCCAAACTCTGTCTCTACTAAAAAATACAAAAATTATCCGGGTACAGTATCACGTGCCTGTGATCTCAGCTACCCCAGAGGCTGAGGCACAAGAATCGCTTGAACCTGGGAGGCGGAGGTTGGAGTGAACTGAGATTGCACCACTGCCAGCCTAGGTGACAGAGTGAGACTCTGTCTTAAAAAAATAAAAAATAAAACTTGCAAACATCGTGTCATTTGGGTGCCTCTCGTTGATATATGTTTCCCATGCAAATTCATGCTATTTATTCATTCATCCATTCATCTGTTGACTTAGTTCTTTATAGCTCAGTGCTGTGCTGGTTGGAGTGTGGGGTCCAGAAAAGGAGTCATGTCTGCCCTGACTATGTTAGCCTGGGTTCTTGAGAAACAATCGCTAGGAGATACATGTGTCTATATCCGTATCTGTCTATATCTAATCTGTATCTATATCTAATTGACATTTACATCTATACCTATATCTAATCTATATCTATATATCTATGCCTATATCAACTGTATATATCTAACCTATATCTATATATCTGCAACTATACCTTTATCTAATCTATATATATAGTGCCGCTAAAAAGGTGGCCTGTGAGTGAGGCTCTGAACCAGAACAGGCTTTTGCCCGGTGCAGAACAAGGCTTTCCAGGCGGAGGGTTGGGCAGGAGCAGAGACAGGAGATGTGAAGTTGTGTCGTGCGTCCATAACCTTTCATCCTGACTGGTGGCTTTACCAGCCACAGACGCACCAGAAAATGGGGTTGGGATGTGCGAAGTGGCGGGTGGAGATGGAGCTGTCAGAAGGGACTCTGGAGGCAGTGGGGGTGGGAGTGGGGGTGGGGGGTGGGAGCTTACAGGCAGGGGGTCCTGCCCCAGTGCTGGCAGAAGGGATAGCAGCTTGCATTTTAGGGCAATTATAGAGGGAATAGAGATGGGGTGGAAAGTGATGAGACTTGGTGACTGATTAGATGTGTTCACCATGCAAGAAATTCATAAAGTAAAAAACATACTCTCAGGTTTTAAAAGAAAAGGTATCATGAGAACTGAGAACAACCATGCATATGTCAAAATAGGTGGTTTTTTAATTTGTAATTTTTCTAGGTTCACAGTAGGTGTCTATATGGGATACATGACATGTTTTGACACAGGTATGCAATGATTAATCAACATGTCACAGAGAATGGGTGTCATCCCCCTCAAGCTTTCACCCTTTGTGTTACAGACAATCCAATTATACTCTTTTAGTTATTTAAAAATATACAATTAAGTTATTGACTATAGTCACGCTGCTGTGCTATCTAATACTAGGTCTTGTTCATTCTTTTTTTTTCTGCAGCAAAATAAGCGTTTTTTAAAATACAATATTAAGACATAGCTTGGTTTCCCCACCCACTGTCAGGTCTGTGGATGTTAAAGGACATTTCATCACCTAGAGTGACTTCCACACTTTCATAGCAATTGCTTTTCAAAGCTGTGTGTTGAGAAGAGTCTCAGTGACACACTGGGTGGCTCCTGGGAGGCGCGGCAGGACACTGGTCATAATCCCGGGTTATCCTGGGGTGGCAGCGGTACCAGTTGGGGGCATGGGTGGATTCTGGATCTGGTTTGCAGGTAGAGTCAGGGACCTCCTGGAGCTGTGGACGTGGGATGTGAGAGCAAGAGAACAAGGAAGACTCCAAGGTTTTGGCCTGAGGAGCCAGAAGGGTAGAGTCACTCTTAAGGGAAGCTCCAGGAAGAGAAGGTTTGGGGACGATGGTGGACATCAGGAATTCAGTGCAAGGTGTTCTCTGCTGGACGTCCCTGTGGGGGATGTCAGGAAGCACTTGGATATATTTGTCTGGAGCTCAGAGAAGAGCTAGAAGTGCGAACTGGGAGTGTCCAGGTGTGGACCGTACTGAGCCACCAGTTCAGATGGGCTCACCTGGTGCCTTCGTTTCCTGGGGCTTCCAGAACAAATGATTACGAATACAGACTGGGAGACGGGGCGGGGGAGTGCACTGAAAACAACAGAAATGCATCTCCTCCCAGTTCTGGAGGCCAGGAGTGCAAAAATCAAGGTGTCTGCAGGGCTATGCTCACCCTGGACGTTCCAGGAGAGGCTCCTTCTTGCCTCTTCCAGCGCCTGGTGGCTTCTGGCTATCCTCAGCGTTCCATGGCTTGCAGCTGCGTCGCTCCTGTCTCTGCCTCCCTTGTCACAAGGCTGTCTTCCCTCTGTGCCGCTGTGCCTGTTTTCTAATACGGACACCATCATTGGATTTAGAGCCCACTCTAATCCAGGATGACCTCATCCTCACCACATCTGCAAAGACCCTCTTTCCACGTAAGGCTTTATTCTGAGGTTCTGGGTGGATGTGCATTTTCAGGGGACAGTATTCATCCAGGAGTGAGGTGGGTGGAGGAGAGGAGCGAGGGCTGAGCTTGGGTCTCTCCAGCATTAAATACCACAGGAAGATGTCCTAAAAAAGGAAAGACGAGGAGAGGGAGGAGTGGCCCAGGTGGTAGGGAACAAACAGGTGAGTGTGACGTCTTGTAGGCCAAGTGAGAAACGTGTTTCTAGGAGGTAGGACTGGCCAACTGCACCAGATGCTGCTGATAGACCAGGTGAGAAGAGGATGGAGGGTTGACCCCAGCATTGCATGTCATGGAGGCCACTGGGGACTGCAGCAAGAAGGTATGAATGGAGTGCGGCCGTGGAAGCCTACGTGGAGTGAGTCCAAGGTATCTCCCTGAGAGAAGAGAAAGCATGGTCCTAGCAGAGACTTCTGCATGAACGTTCGTAAACAGCATTGTTTGTAATAGCACAATACTAGGAACACCCCAAATGCCCGTTAAGTGACTGGATAAATAAGCTGTGGCTCATCCACACATGGAATACTACTCAGCAAGGTAGAGAATTCAACCAGTTATCAGCACATCTACGCAACAACATGGGCGACTCTCAGAATTGTCATACTGAGCGAAAGAAGCCAGATACAGAGGAGTGCAGATTGTGTGATTCCATTCATAGAAAACCCTGGAAAATGCAAATGATTTTATGGTGGCAGAACGCAGATCCTTGGTTAACGGGGGGTAGGGACAGGAGGAGAGGGATGGGAGGGGTGATTACACAGGGGAATGGGGGGCTTTTGAGGGTGATGAATGAGTTCACTATCTTGATCATGGTGCTGCTTTCACAGGCATGTACATCTGTCAAAACTTTGCAGAGTTTTGTGTACCTTTAGTTATAGACAGCTTGTTTTATACCAGTTAATCCTCAATAAAGCTGTTAGAAAAACAGACCAGGTATGGTGGCTCATGCCTGTAATCCCAACACTTTGGGAGGCTAAGGCAGGAGGATTGCTTGAACCCAGGAGTTTGAGGCCAGCCTGGGCAACCTAGCAAGACCCCCTATCTCGGCAAAATAAAATAAAAAATATCCAGGCCTGGTAGTGTGTGTCTGTAGTCTCAGCTACTCAGGAGGCTGAGATGGGAGGATCACTTGAGGCCAGGAGTTTGAGGCTGCAGTGAGCTGTGATCACACCATTGCACTACAGCCTGAGTGGCAGTGAGACCCATGTTTTTTTTTTTTTTTAAAGTAATTTTTACATTAAATCTCAGGAAAATATAACACAGAAAATCTCTTTACAGTCATCAAGTAGGAACATGTTTTATTCTCACTTCTTAGCCTCAGCCTGATGGTTTGTAGACAGTCTTGGATTAGTGATCTACAGTGTAAGTATTTTGTAACCTCAGCCTCTTTATCAGGAAAAAGAAGCAAGTTATGACAGCCCCTGAATGAAGTACGCGTTTTAAGACCCAGGCAACTCCCTGATTTAAAAACACCTGTTACTTCCACCTCCACTTCTGTCTTTAGAAAAGGAAGATGTATTTCTGGATCCCACCCATCCTCAGATATGGCATGATTTTTGAAAAGCTTACAAAAAGTGGGATCTTTTCTTGTTTTAGATCCTTGTAGTCAATCCCTTGTTTGTGAATTTCAGATGGTTGTAGATCAATGGGAAATAATTTAAAATATCTGAATGTGACTGAGAGTCAAGAACTTGCCCCCCCCCTTGTCGTGTTTCCAAAGGGGTCTTGTTGATGGAGCTGTTTCTTGCACGTTTCCAGGCTGCAAAAGAAGAATGGTCTCAGACCCTTTGGATCAACCTGAATGTGCAGTTTCTCCAGGAAGGAATTGAAGGTTTTCTCAGGGCTCTCAGAAAGCTACCTCGGCCAGTCCGTGGCTTATGAGTGGCCTACTACTTGGAAGCGAAAATGAAGGCATTCAAAGACTCCATTCCTTTACTTCTTGACTTGAAACACGAGGCGCTAAGAGACAGGTTTGTTTTGTCTGCTGTCCGGGATGGGAAAGCGTGGGAGGAGCTTTCAGTTGGATTATCTTTGCTTAGGTCTGATGAAGAAGCAGGAGATGCCAGCAGTGCCGCAGGGCTATAGGTTGGCACAGCACGGTTCTGTAATGTTTCTATCTAAAGTGTCTATACACTGTCAACCACAGATTCTTTCAAAACCAAGAAGCCAACAGGTGTGAAGTGGCATTTTCAGTTGCTTTTCTTGAAAGTTTTAAAAAGTATAGTAAGTGGCCTAGACCAGCCTTGTCCAGCAGACATCGAAAGGGACTTACATACGTAATTTACAGTTTTTTAGCCTCTATAGTAAAAGAGTAAAAGAAAACAGGTGAAATTAATTTTATTAGTGTATTTAATTAACTCAGTATATCCCAAACATTATTTCAATATGTAATCAACATAAAGCATTTATTTATGAGATATTTTACATTCTTCTTAAAAAGTACGTCAAAGTACGATGTGTATTTTATACCTATAGCCTATTTCAACCTGGACTTGCCCCATTTCAAGTGCTCAGTAGCCACGCATGGCTGGTGGTTGCCTTAATGTTGGGATAGCCAGCCCTGTGGGTGGGACAGAGAAGGCTTCTACGTGTGGGTCTGTGGTCATTTCGTGATGGTGCCACACAGACACGAATTAGGAGTGACAGTCCGGATTTGTGAGTTATGCTCCCGCTGATGTGTTCCGCTCTTCCTCTGTCATGTTTTTCAAAGTGTGGTCATCTAGTCATGCCATGACATCAAATGACTTCGTTTTCCTTAGTGAGAAAGTCATCCCTTCTTTGGTTCCCTTCCCATCCTTGAGTTCACATCGAGAAAGTCTCTAAGTGCTGGCTTGTCTTCAACACCTGTTACACCTGTCTCTCCCTCTCAACAAGGAGCGGCAGCCCTCGGGGTCAGGTGATGTGGGTCCCCAGCCCTCTTTCACTGTCTGCTGGCTTACCTGGAGCACTCACCTTTACCTTTGCAGACTTCAATTCCCTCATCTGTAAAACTAGGTAGAAATAGGCATTTTTTAGCTAAAGTTCCCGGTTTTATAATCCCATAACCCAGGGTTTCTCAAACTTCGGTCATGTCTCATAATTTTTGTCATATCTGAGTATCATCTATGCTGCCATGGCTTTGGATTTTTCCATCGGTTTATTTCTTTTTTACAGAAATGAATGTTATTCTAAAAGAAACTGACACCACCACTGTAAAGAGAAAAACCGAAGCTCTTGCCAGAAATGGAGAGTAATTATATATATACATATATAAAGAGCTAAAAACTGTCGCCTGTCTCTGAGCCAGAGGCCTTTGCTCTAAGAAAGGTGAATGACCGTGGGGAAGGTCATTCACCTTTCTTAGAGCAAAAAATTAAAGAATTAAAGAAAGAGGAAAGAAATATGAAAGGTGGCTCGCCAATCAAGACAGGTTTATTTTAGAGAAAACAAACCTGAGAGGTTTATTTTAGAGAAAACAGACGAAGTTTTTAAGGATTCAGGGTGTGAGAGTTTATCAGAGGCTTGGACTGCTTCTGTGTCTCTTTGTCGTGCTTATCTGGGAGGGAGAGTTGTATGTCTGTTGTGCTGTTCGCGCACATCTTTCTGCAGCTGCAGGCATACCCGACCAGTCTGCTTTTAGCTTCCCTGTCTTAGTGCACCCGAAGGGAAAGGAATGTGCTTATTCAGGCCCATTGTTTTACTGGGGCCCATTGTATGAGGGTAAAGTTTGGCAGTTACCCCAGAGACTTCCTCCCCCTCCTCCCTCTGTGCCTGAGCTGTCTAATCTGTGTGTTACTGTCTGCTCTTTCTGGCGGCTGGTAGTTAGAAGAGAAGTGATTTCCAGGAGCTGGAACTAAAAGTGGGGGTGTTTGCTGGAGATGACGGAGCTGCCGCTCTGTCACACAGAACCACCAGGAGGAGACTTTCCTTTCCGTGTACTTTAATGCAATTAAAAGGACTGGGGAGGAACTGGAGAGGGAATCACTCTGTCCCTGTGGGTCAGGGCTGTGTCATATTGAGTGTGGACCCTCTGACCCGCTAGGGGTATGTCGTGGGCTGGCCCCAGGTCTGCTTTGTCCGCATGCTGTCTATCAGTTGCCGTGATTTGGCTTTTGCGAAACAGAAAGATTTATTTGCAAGGCTGCCAAGCAAGGAGGCAAGTGAGCACCCTCAAATCTGCCTTCCCCAAGATAAGGCTTAGGGATGTTTAGGGGTTAGGGAAGTGGGGGTGGTCTAAGTCGAGGGGGAAGGTGATTGGTGGTGGGAAAAAGGAAGTAACAGGTTCATTCTGAGCAAGCGTAGTTTGGGTTCATGGCATTGCACAGGACATAGGTACAGAAAATTGTGGCACCAGCATGGCCTGAGGGTGGAGTTTTTGGCCCTCCAACATCAAAAGGCCACCTTTGGGGCATTTGCACAGGCCCAGGTGAAAGGTCGGTGGTATCTACTGGACAGAGGAGTTGGCCCAAGTTCCTGAAAAACAACCTAAGTGACCATCACCATAGTGATCTGTGAATGTTATCCATGAATAGCCAGTGAAGGTTAAGTTTCAGTGTTCGGTGGTGAGGCCTTCAGCTTCGTGAGAAAAAAAATAACAAAAAGCAAGTGACCATAAGCCACAGAGCAGGCAGACCTGATGACACTTACCCCTCAGTTTCAGTTCTGACCCTCCTTCCTGTCAGTGCTGTGCTAGGCCGGGGGTACAGAGACCGATGAACCAGTAGGACCTCCTCTCTGACCATTTCCATGGCACCGTGTGTGTGTGTGTGTGTGTGTGTGTGTGTGTGTGTGTGTGTATGTTACAACACTCAGTGATTCAACACTTGCTGCTTGCATGCTGGGTATGTGGCATTCTGCTGTCTGGCGCCACACTTAGCTGCCTTACTCACACCCATTCCATACACACAGAACCAAAACATGGGTACATTCACAGGCCAAATCCAGATGTTAAAAGAAGGCCAGTCAGGTGAGGAGCAGAGCTGCCCCTGCTGTGTCTGTGTGCACAGCAGTCTGCCCCGACCGTCCCGTCTGAATGGGCCCCTTCGTACCTCCTCTTTCACGCTGCGGTTTTTTGATAGTACTCAACACCTTATGTAATTATTTAATTTGTACATTTGTTTATTGTTTGTTGATTGTCTCCCCAAGCAGGTGGCAGGTTCCCTGAAGCTAGGTACCTTCTCCTTGGTAACTGTGTGCCCCAGCCCACTGCCTGGCACGGAGTGAGCACTGAAATATTTATCGAATGCATGAGTGCTCATAATTTACATGAGGCTCTCAGAAAGTCTGAGTGAGTCTCTGGAGGCCGAGCTCATCGGTCGAGAGACTATGACAGAAGCGGTTTCCAAGAATTAAAAGTTGCATGTTTTTATGAGATGGCCGTGGAGACTAGTGTGTATATATATAGTATTTTGTGAGACGTTGTTTTCAGGTTTGACTCTGGAGGCCAGTAGGATTTGGTGGACTTTGGGAATATATTTTCAGTGATGCCCTCCTATTTTAGAATTTCATTACAAGAAGTTTACAAAATGAGATTCGTGCTGCGATTTAAATGGGAATAACACTGAATTCCTCACTAAATCCAGTAAGCTTAAAGATTTGAATGCTGATGCGCTTTCAGGCATTGGAAAGAACTTATGGAGAAAACTTCTGTCTTTTTTGAAATGACCGAAACCTTCACCTTGGAAAATATGTTTGCTATGGAACTGCACAAACATACGGAAGTTCTCAACGAGATTGTCACTGCTGCTGTCAAGGAGGTCACCATTGAGAAGGTCAGACTTCAGTTAAAAACAGTTTTTAAAAAACAACCTTTTCTTAAATCAAAGAGAAAATAGCAAGGCCTTATTTCTCCTAAAAAAAAAAAATTAGCTGTACATGGTGGCATGCCTTTAGTCCCAGCTACTTGGGAGGCTGAAGTGGGAGGATCACTTGAACCTGGAAGGTGGAGGCTGCAGTGAACCGTGATCGCGCCATTGCACTCCAGCCGGGGTGACAGGGTGAGGCCCTGTCTCAAAGAACAAAAGCAAACAAACAAAAAAGAGAACAAATGTTTACTCTAGTACTTGATGTACTTCAGTAATAAAAAAGTATTTGTTGGCTAGGCGCAGTGGCTCATGCCTGTAATCCTGGTGAAACCCCATCTCTACTAAAAATACAAAAAATTAGCTGGGCAGGGTGGCACGCACCTGTAGTCCCAGCTACTTGGGAGGCTGAGGAGAGAATAGCTTGGACCCAGGAGGTGGACGTTGCAGTGAGCCAATATTGTACCACTGCACTCCAGCCTGGGCGACAGAGCAGGACTCTGTCTCAAAAAGAAAAAAATGGTTTTATTGTTCCTAATTAGTTTCATTTTCCATTATTTAAAACATTTTATTATTATTATTTTTTCCTATGGATTTATTTTGCCATTTTTTTTAGATAGCAGTAATAGATGTTCATGTTCGAAAATTAAAAAAAAATTACAATCTCACCACCTGAAAATAATTATTAACTTTTTAGTGTATTTCTTTCCCTACTTAAAAATGTATGTACACACATGTAGACATATACATACACACATACTAATATATGTGCACATATGCCCATGCATGTTGTGCACATACACAGCTACACACATACACATACCCCCATACACATATGTGCGCATACAGGTATACAGTCACGTGTCACCTAATGATGGGATACATTCTGAGAAATGTGTCTTGAGTTGATTCATGATTGTGCAAACAAACCTAGCTGGGCTGACTACTGCACACCCAGGCTATGGGGTAGAGCCTATTGCTCTAGACTGCAAGCCTGGCCAGTGAGTGACTACACTGAGTACTGTCAGCCATGGTAACTGAATAGTACGTATGTATCTAAACGTAGAAAAGGTGCAGTCAAAATACTGGTCTCATAGTCCTTTGGGACCACCGTTGTATACCAGGTTCATCACTGACTGAGACATCCTTCTGCAGCACGTGACTGTACATAGTATACCACACATGTGTATACACACACATGTAAACACAGTACATACAATGTGTGCACAGTGTACCTCACATACACATAATGTATATACATGTGTACATATGCACATAGTGTACACAGTGTACCTAATGTATACATGTACACACAATGTACACTGTGTATTCATATACACACAGTGTACACAGTGTGCATAATATACACATGTACACACAATGTACACTATGTATTTGTATGCATACAATGCACACACAGTATACCTAATGTATACATGTAGACACAATGTATACTATTCGTATACATACAATGTACACACAGTGTACCTAATATATACACATACATACAATGTACACTATGTATTCATATACACACAATGTACACACAGTTTACTTAAGATATACATATATGTATAATATACGCGATATATTAATATACACACAATGTACACACAGGGTACCTAATATACACACATACACATAATGTATATACATGTATATGTATGCATACAGTATACACACAGTGTAACTAATATGCATGCATACATGCAATGTGCATACGTATATACATATACACACAATGTACACACAATGTACCTAATATACACATGTACACATAATATACACACACTACACACAGTGTACACAATATACCAAACATACACATAATATACATATAATCTATACACATACATATGTATACACATATACATATGTATCAATACAGATTTTTTTGTTCTGAAATGGGGTCTCCCTATGTTGCCAAGGCCGGTCATGAACTCCTGGTCTCAAGCAATCCACTTGCCTTGACCCCCTAAAGTGTTAGGATTACAGGTGTGAGCCACCACACCCAGCCTCAATACAGATTGTTTTGAATATGGAACCCTAAGAGGCCTATCATTTTGTAATTTGGTTTTCATGACAGTAGAGTAAGCACAGGGGCAGGAGCCCATAACTGTGCAGACTCCGGGAGCAGACTGTGAGGTTTAGACCCTGTTTCTGGGGCTCGGTAACTGAGCTTCATGTCTCTTGAGCCTCAGTTGCCATCTCTGTAAAATGTGGGTGATAATAATCCCTATCACAATACTTTGAAGTATTTGCTTCGAGGGACTGAATGCGATCGTGTATGTGACATTCTTACCTGCTACATAGCAAATGCTTAATAAATGACTGTTATGACCGTGACAGAATCCCGACTTTTCAGGAAACAGACCCAGGACTCCGATTGCGTTCTTGGCCAGAAGCAAGCTAAGGAAAGTGTTTTGGGGTTGGGGCTTGCTCTTTGCAGTTTGTGCGCCTGAATCATTCTTTTTCTATTCCTGACCAGGCTGTGAAGGAAATCCTAGACACGTGGGAAAATATGAAATTCACCGTAGTCAAGTATTACAAAGGCACCCAGGAGCGGGGCTACATCCTGGGTTCCGTTGATGAAATTATCCAGTCTCTTGATGACAACACTTTCAACCTGCAGAGCATCTCAGGAAGCAGATTTGTGGGGCCTTTTCTGCAAACTGTGCACAAATGGGAAAAAAACACTTTCTCTAATAGGGGAAGTCATTGAGGTGAGAGAAAAGATGAACAAAAGATGGGTTACAGCCAGTGCATAGCAGGAAAGAACTTTTATATGAGGATATTTTGTGCTTAGAAACAAATGATCCTCTTTCATACTTTTTTGTCTTGATTTATTTTGAGGGGAAAAAAAATGTATGATTAGAGGAATTGATCTGAGTTTTTCTTTCAGTGGATGATTTTCATTTCCAAGACTCCTGATTGCTTCTTTTTCATATATCTCTGTTTTTCTTTGATACTGTCCTGTTCTTGTTGCAAGGATGCTTTTGCCTCCTTGATCACATTGAACATTAGAAACATATTTAATTTTAAATTCGTTTTCGGATTTCACTATACTTTTTTTTTTTTTTAAATGTCTGTTGACTGTCTCTTATGGTGGATTTTCCTCTGTGTGATTTTCTTTTTTTTTCTAGCACATCTCACATGAATTCATTTTCTTGTATCTGCTTCACTTTGTCATCTGTTTTTGCAGCCTCTCTAACCTGGAGCCTGTCACACTGGGAAGCAGCAAGTTCTTCTAGTAGGTGGTTTGGGGCTTTCTTCCTTTTAGCAATACTTGTCCAGACCTCTCTGAGCAACCCAGGCTCACTGCATCATTTTTGTGTGGTTGGCTTTTCTTCCTCCTCAGACCACGGGCAAGCCCCTTGTTCTTGGCTATAACCCAAGCCTGGGGTGGGATGAAGCCAGGCCTGGTTCACTGGCCAGGTGTGAGATCGGGCCTCCATCATGCCTCCATCATGCCTGGGCTTCCTTGCCTTTCTTTGTTTGTTTCTTTGTTTTGTCTGTAACTTTGTGTTAGTGGAAGCTCTTATGTAGGATATAGCACTGTTTTTTAATTTGTGAGTTAAAAATAATTTTTTTTTTTAGACGAAGTCTTGCTCTGTCACCCAGGTGGGGAGTGCAGTGGCGCTATCTTGGCTCACTGCAACCTCTGCCATCCAGGTTCAAATGGTGATTCTCTTGTCTCAGTCTCTCAAGTAGCTGGGATTACAGGTACCCGCCACTATGCCCAGCTAATTTTTGTATTTTCAGTAGAGATTGGGTTTCTCCTTGTTGGCCAGGCTAGTCTTGAATTCCTAACCTCAAGTGACCTGCCCACCTCAGCCTCCCAAAGTGCTGGGATTACAGGCGTGACCCACCATGTCCGGTCAAAAAATTTGTTTTTATTGAGGTGAAATTTACATACCATAAAACTGGCTATTGTAAAGTGCACAATTCAGTGACATTTAGTGCATTCACAATGTTGTGCAGCCACCACCTCTACTTCCAGATTTTCATCAAACCAAAGAAAAGCCAGTACCCCTTAAGCAGCCACTCCCTACCCATCTTCTCCCCCAAGAACAGACTGGCAACGACCAGTCTGTTTTCTGTGTCAATGGATTTACCTATTTTGGATATTTCACATAAATGGAGTGACACAATATATGATCCTTTACGTCTGGCTTTTGTCACTTAGCGTGACGTTTCCAGGTTCGTCCGTGTTGTAGCATGTGTCAGTGCTTCAGTCCTTTTTATGGCCCAATAGTACTCAGTCGTGTGGATTGAGCACATGTTTTTCTGTTCATTGGCTGATAGACATTTGGGTTGTTTCCACCTTTTGGCTATTGTGAACAGTGCTGCTGTCAGCATTCATGTACAACTACCTGAGTCCCTGTTTTCAATTCTTTTTTTTTTTTTTTTTTTTTGCGATGGAGTCTCGCTCTGTTGCCAGGCTGGAGTGCAGTGGCGTGATCTCGGCTCACTACAATCCCTGCCTCGCAGGTTCAAATGATTCTCCTACCTCCGCCTCTGGAGTAGCTTGACTACAGGTGCCCACCACCCGCCCAGCTAATGTTTGTATTTTAGTAGAGACGGGGTTTCACCATGTTGGCCAGGATGGTCTCGGTCTTGTGACTTTGTGATCTGCCCGCCTTGGCCTCCCAGAGTGCTGGGATTACAGTCATGAGCCACTGTGCCTGGCCCCCTGTTTTCAATTTTTTTGGAATTTACCTAGGAGCGGAATTGCTGGGCACGTGGTACGTGGTTCCTTTTTGTGTGGCTTTGGCATGGCCTGTCCTTGGTTGCTGTGGGTCACAGGCCTCACCCCCTTTTCATAACTAGAAGTTTTCCTACCTATGCTGGGCTGCGTGGAGAGCTTACTTTTGCTTTTGAGTGTGGCCATTAGTTCTGCTTTCCCTAGCATTCCCATTCATTTGTAGTGGAAGGGAGCTGGCCATGCAGATGCTCACTCTGTCACCTTGCCTGGAAGGTCCTTCCACCTGAGTTGATTTGGGTCTGTCCTGTGTCAGGGTGGGCTTTGCTATCCATTCCTGAAGGTATCTGATAATCACTGCTGACACTGACCTTTTGTACATTTACAGATTTGGATGTTGGTTCAGAGAAAATGGATGTATCTTGAAAGTATTTTTATTGGTGGAGATATAAGATCACAACTTCCAGAAGAGGCAAAAAAGTTTGACAACATCGATAGAGTGTTTAAAAGGGCAAGTGACTCACTTCTATTTTAGTAATGAAAGAAGGGCAGTGATTTGAGATATTTGTACTTTTTTATTTGCACATTGTATTTTCTCCATTAGTAGCTTCTCTCTTTTTAGAGACAGCGTCTTGCTCTGTTGCCCAGGCTGGAGTGCAGTGATGTGATCATGGTTCACTGCAGCCTCGAACTCTTGGGCTGAGATCCTCCTGCCTCAGCCTCCCAAGCAGCTGGGATTACAGGCATGCGCTGCCATGCCCAGCTAATTTAAAAATTTTTTATAGGGATAGGATCTTGCTATGTTGTCCAGGCTGGTCTCAAACTCCTAGCCTCAAGTGATTCTCCCACCTGGGCCTTCCAAAACACTAGGATTACAGGCGTGGGTCACCTTGCCTGGCCCACTAGTAGCTTCTGAATTTTTCCTGCCATTATATATGACCTTAACCTGTTTAATAAAAATTTCTGTTTGATTTTTAGCTGCTGGCATATGACACTGAATCTTTTTTATATTTATCATAAAAGCAATATTTGCTTGTTTAAAATATTTTGAAAATGTAGAACAGTGGAAAAATGTACCTCTCATGGTTTTGTCAGTTTCCTGGGACCACTTTAACATGTCACTGTATTTTATCTTTTTCCTATGTTAGAAGTTTAAAAAGCATAATTATAATCGCATTGTGTACAACTTTATGTCTTATAATTTTCTCTTAATATTATGAGAAACATTTCATATTAGAAAGTCATCTGAGAAAACATTTTCACGGCTCTCTGTATATTCCAGTGAGTGGTTTGACATTAGTTTAGTTGATTATTCTCTAGTAATTTGACATTTTGTTTGAACAGAATTCTTTGCTTTCATAAATAATGTGCAGATTCATGCCTAATGCTTTTTCCATAGTTAGAGTGAATATCTTAAGATAGATGTTAGAAAGCAAATTGCCCATGAAAGGGTGTATGCGTTTTAAAGGCCTTTCCAGAAAGGGTTGGACTAGTCATCCAGTGGCTGGTTAGTGTGGCTGGGATTTTAACCCAGCTCACCTGCCCTCAAAGCCTGGGTATTTTGCTACTTAGCTCTGCTGCTGTGTTCTTTAATTACAGGTGGCCAGTTCATGTTTTGGTCTCTTTTATCCACTAGAGTTTATAATTGTTTCATACTTATTTGCATAAGCTCTTTTTTTAAACTTAAGAAACTTACTCCACACATATCAGGCCAGGTATGATAACTCACGCCTGTAATCCCAGCACTTTGGGAGGGCAAGATGGGCGATCACTCGAAGTCAGGAGTTCGAGACCTGCCTGGCCAACATGGTGAAACCCCACCTCTACTAAAAATACAAAAAAATTAGCCAGGCATGATGGCGTATGCTTGTAATCGTAGCTACTCGGGAGGCTGAGGTGGGAGGATCACTTGAACCTGAGAGGTGAAGGTTGCAGTGAACTGAGATTGCAACACTGCACTCTAGCCTGGGTGACAGAGCAAGACTCCATCTCAAAAAAAAAAAAAAAAAGAATTACACAACAAATGTCAATTCATATCGGTTCATTACAGAATGGTTTAGAAATTACAAAAAGCCAAGAAAAAAAAAGGAAGAAAAATGTACCTCCAGTCTCCTTGCCCAGGGTAACTGTTTTAACAGCTGAGCATATGTCTTTCCAGAACGTTTATTCCCTCATAAACATACACATAGATATCGATAAATAAATAACATTTTACAAAATGGGATCATTCTTTTTTCTTTTCTTTTTTTTTTAAGAGACAGGGTCTTGCTTTGTTGCCCAGGCTGGAGTACAGTGGTATGATCATAGCCCACTGCAGCCTCCAACTCCTGGGCTCAGATGATCCTCCTGCCTTGGCCTCCCAGGTAGCTGGGACTACAGGTGTGTAACACCCCACCTAGCTAACTTAAAAAAAAGTTTGTTTTTGTTTTTATTTTTTAGTAGAGATGGAGACTTGCTGTATTGCCAAGGCTAGTCTCAAACTCCTGGCCTCAAATGATTCTCCTGCCTTGGTCTCACAAAGCGCTGGGATTACAGGCGTGAAAATAGAATCAATCTTACCAATATCACTGGCTATTTTCATTGAACAGTTTGACCTATTTTAATAAATAAACATTGAAATTATCACTCACAGCAGACGATTGACCTGTTGTTGACATTGAAGCTATTTCTTTCTTTTTTCTGCTATGATAAAGAATGCTGCTGTGAATGTTCTGTATTACAAATTGCTCACAGTGGAATTGCCAGCTTCGTTTACTCAGCAAATGTTGATTGGGCACCTAATGTGTGCTAGCACTGCTGTAGGGTGGGGTGGCACCCATCAGTGAGCAAAACAAAAACAAAAAATCCTTTCCCCGTGCAGCTGGCCTTCTTATGGGATGATGGAAAATCAGAAACCAGTTAATTCCATGTGGTACGTTAGAAGGTGGTAAGGATATGCATGCTTTTAAAAATGATAAATCAATCCCTTGAAAGCCAGTGGCACCGGGCAGCTTGTCAGTTTCGTCTCTGCCGTGCCTGGGCTTGGGTGAGTGCCTGTTCTGGGGTCCAGAACAGCGTCTCCGCTCTCCCTGCTCACCCTGCTTGACGCTCTCCTCTGTCCTGGTCCAGATCATGGCCGAGACCTTAAAAGATCCTGTGATCAAGAGGTGCTGTGAAGCCCCGAACCGCCTCAGTGACCTGCAGAACATCAGCGAGGGCCTGGAGAAGTGCCAAAAAAGCCTCAACGACTACTTAGATTCGAAGAGAAACGCTTTCCCGAGGTTCTTCTTCATTTCTGACGACGAGCTGCTCAGCATCCTGGGGAGCAGCGACCCGCTCTGCGTCCAGGAGCACATGATCAAGGTCGGCCCTCTGGGTGGGCAGGGGCTCCCCGTGTAAGCCTTAGAACCGCCTTCGGTCCTCCCTGGTTCCCTTGCCATGAGGTTCAGCCCAGAGAGTTAAGACTTGAAATGCTGCTGGAGTTGGTCGTTTGGTTTGTTTTTTGAGATAGGGTCTGGCTCTGTTGCCCAGGCTGGAGTGCAGTGGTGCAGTCATGGCTCACTGCACCCTCAGTCTCCCTGACTCAAGTGATCCTGCCACCTTCCCGAGTAGCTGGGACCACAAGTGCACACCATCATGCCCAGCTAATTTTTATATATTTTTTTGGAGAGACAGAGTCTCACTATGTTGCCCAGGCTAGTCTCTAACTCCTGAGCTCAAGTGATCCTCCCACCTCAGCCTCCTAAAGTGCTGGGATTATAGGTGTGAGCCACCACACTCAGCCCTGGAGTTTTTATTTGAAGCATAAGCCTGATGATATTCACAGTCTGAAATCACACCAGATTCAGCTCTTTTCCACAATCTAAAATGTTTCTTTTTTTTTTTTTTTTGAGATGAAGTTTCGCTCTTGTTGCCCAGGCTGGAGTGCAATGGCGCGATCTTGGCTCACCACAACCTCTGCCTCCTGGGTTCAAGCAATTCTCCTGCCTCAGCCTCCCGAGTAGCTAGGACTACAGGCGCGTGCCACCATGCCCAGCTAATTTTTGTATTTTTAGTAGAGATGGGGTTTTACCATGTTGACCAGGATGGTCTTGATCTCCTGACCTCGTGATCCACCCACCTCAGCCTCCCAAAGTGCTGGGATTATAGGCGTGAGCCACCGCACCCAGCCTCAAAATGTTTCTTTTTATAAACTTAAAAAAGGAAAAGAAAAAGAAATATACAAAGACTAATATATTAAACAGAGAAGCATTAGAGGACGGTGGTTCAGCACGTGGACTCTGCAACCAGACTGCCAGCCTCCAAATCTTTGCTCTATGCTGAGTTGCTGTGTGACCTTTGGCAAGTTACTTGATCTCCCCTGGACATCGGTTTCCTCATCTGCGAATGGACATAACCCCAATAGTTACCTGTTTCAGTGGAGCTGTTATAAAGATGAAATGAGTTACTATTTATAAAGTTCTTTGAACAGTGCCTGCCTTTCAATGTTGGCTAAATAACCCTCTCTATTACCCAGAATTGTCACTTGTTACCATTTAGTCTTGCTTGGTTTGTCTGTTTGTTTTGTAAAGTTGTACAAGTTTGTAATACTCTTGGTCTCCATGCCCATTCATAGTTCCTCTACTTTCTAGAGCAGCCACTATCATGAATCTGTTGTGATTCCTTCCAGACCATAATCTCATACTTTAAAAATAAACGTATATGTATCTGTGAACCATTTCCTGAATGGCAGGAGGCAACAGAGAAAACTGGCCCTTGTGATGGAGAACAGAGGCTGGCCGCACACGATCTTTGGCCTGCTAATCAAAGCTCTTCATCTAGCGTCGGCCTGGAGCAGGGGCTCTGAGCCTCGGCACTGCTGCCATTTGGGGCTGGAGACTCTGCCGTGGGTGCTGTCCTGTGCATTGCAGGACATTAAGTAGCATCCGTGGCCACGACCCACTAGATGCCAGTGGCACCCCTTCCCCAGTTATGACAATCAGAAACATCTCCAGACATTGCCAATGTGCCTGGTGGCAAAATTATCCCTGGTTGAGAACCAGTGTTCAGGGTAATTCCCTCATTCCAAATCAGCAGAGTACTTAGGACAAGTACTTTCTTCCATGCTTTCCCGTTTAATTAACGCTAACTTCCTTCTTAAAGTAAGATTCATATTTTTGACTGCAAGTTTTTTTCCTTTCTCAAAGTGGAGTCTTATACAATATTCTGCCTCCCCCCCCCACTTTTTTTTTTTTTTGAGATGGGGCCTTGCTTTGTTTCCCAGGCTGGAGTGCAACGGTGTGATCACAGCTCATTGCAGCCTCTACCTCCTGGGCTCAAGCAGTCCTCCTGCGTCAGCCTCCCAAAGTGGTGGGATTACAGGCATAAGCCATTGTGCCTGGCTTTCTGCTTCCACTTTTGTAAACAAATAAATATTTTACTGTTACAGAAAATACAGTGTTAGGAATACTTCATTTACTGTTCACCTCTTTTGCAAACCTCTGATTTTATTCTTTTTTTTTTTTTTAAGCGGAGTCTCACTCTTGTTGCCCAGGCTGGAGTGCAGTGGTGCGATCTTGGCTCACTGCAACCTTCACCTCCTGGCTTCAAGTGATTCTCCTGCCTCAGCCTCCTGAGTAGCTGGGACTACAGTCATGCACCACCATGCCTGGCTAATTTTTGTATTTTTAATAGAGACGGGGTTTCACCATATTGACCAGGCTGGTCTCAAACTCCTGACCTCATGATCTGCCCTCCTTGGCCTCCTAAAGTGCTGAGATTACAGGTGTGAGCCATCTCGCCCAGCCTGATTCTATTCTTTAGAGTCTGTTTGTTGCCTTCCTCTCCTCTCTGATTTGCGAGTGCCTTGTACTATATGGTGGGCCCTAAAGGACCCATTTTCCTAAATATTATTCTGATTCATAACAATGATAATAGTCAAAAAATGCCAAGTGTTTAACAGTGTGCCAGCAATTTACTCAGATTGTTTCATTTGATTCTCCCAGGCCCACCTTGTTAAGTGCCATGATTATGTTTATTCCAGGCAGAGAGAGGAGGAGCAGTTCACCCCTAGTTGCTGGATTGGATAGTGGGGAAGCTGGGATTCCACCACAGGTCTCTGTTCCCCCGCCTGGGGTGTTGGTAACCCTTCCGCCTCCTCTGTGTTCCACTGGCTCCTGTCTGGATACTGCCCCATTTCAGCAGTGTTAGGGACACAGTCGGGCTGCTGCTGCTTTCTTTTCAGTCCTCCACAGATCTTTGCACAGTGCAGAGTAAATGAAAGTGCCCAATAAATTTCTTTCGGATGACCACACAGGTGGGTGAACGACATCTGTCTTGCCCGTGATCTCGGCTCACCTGTTGCCATTGCTGGCATCATGGCAGCTCTGATGGGTGGAGCACCGCTGGCTGGTCTTTGATTCCAGAGGTCAGTGAAGGTCTTACAGGGCCGCCTCTCCCTGTTTTGCAGATGTACGACAACATAGCATCGCTGAGGTTTCATGACAGCGATAGTGGAGAGAAACTGGTGTCTGCGATGATTTCAGCAGAAGGAGAAGTCATGGAGTTTCGGAAGATCGTGCGGGCCGAAGGGCGCGTGGAGGACTGGATGACGGCAGTTTTGAATGAAATGAGACGAACTAATAGACTAATTACCAAAGAGGCTATTTTTAGATACTGTGAGGACAGAAGCAGGTAAGGCTGTGAATGTGGATGTGCATTGGTCTATCCAACTTCATAGTCACAATGGATTCATTTTAAGGGCTTGGAGTAGAGTGACTGACATTCTAAATGAGATTTATGTTTTTGGAATAGGTAACTAGTGGACAGATAGATGTCTTGATTGATTGATTGATTGAGACAGGGTCTTGCTCTGTCACCCAGGCTGGAGTACAGTGGCACAATGATTCACTGCAGCCTTGATCTCCCGGGTTCAAGAGATCCTCCCACCTGAGCCTTCAGTGTAGCTGGGACTACAGTTGTGTGCTACCATACCTGGCTAATTTTGTACTTTTTTGTAGAGATGGAATCTCACTGTGTTACCCAGGCTGGTCTCAAACTCCTGGGCTCAAGTGATCCCCCCACCTTGGTTTCCTAAAGTGCTGGGATTAGAGGTGTGAGCCACCATGCCCGGGCAAGATAGCAGTCTTTACATGATCACCCTGTGCAGTACTCTCAAAGTGTGCTCCCTGATGGCAGCACAGCTTCCCTGGGATTGTTAGAAATGCTGATTCTTGGGTCTTACCCCATACCTGCCCATCAGAACTCTGGTGGTGGAGACTGAGGATTTGTGTTTTTGCAAGCTCTCAGGAGATTTCCAGCACCCTTAGCATGCGAACCACTGACTTAGGGAACCACCAGAAGCTAGGTGTTTAGTAGGATTATGTGTATGTAACGTTGTTTCTAAAATATTTACTGAGTTTCAATCATTCTTTGATTTTTGTGGCTAGAGAGGCTTCAGGATATCATGCTGAGACCTGCCTGCTCCTAGCAACTGAGTGCAGTGCACCTGGCAATCCAGAAGGACTCTTTGGCTAACTTGTTTTATTAGATAGAGCCAGGACCGCCCAGAAAGTTGGAGTATATTTGTCAGGGCCTTGGTACAGACATAAAATCTTTCTTGTTATTATGAGAACACCATCCTCTTGATTTTGTACACTGCCTTTTTTAATTTGCAAAGTGAAAACATCTACTTAAAAATAAATGATTAGAGAATAGCATAATGTTTACTTGATTATGATCCTGCTGTTTTTGAGGTACTGTGGCATGTCAAGAAGTTGTTGGCATCTTTATGTAGATATGTTCAGTGCTATGCTGGTAAACTGGGTGTCTACAAAAATTTTTTTAAAACTTTGATTTAAAGCATTTGCCAATTTCCATGGTGCAAATATTTCTGCCATGGCTGATTTGAAAGCTAAATGAAATAATAGTAAGGGTTTTAACAAGCAGCTTGCCAAATTCCTGAATATTTGACAGTTAGTCTTGTGAGCTGATAGGAGGCGGCTCTAGCGTTCATTTAACTAACATTTCTTCCACCCCCTGCTCCGGGCTATTCACTACGCTAGATGCTATTTCAAAATGAACTAGACAGAAATCTCTGCCTTCTATATGTAGCAGTCGCTGAATGTTTTAAAATCTCTTTCATGCTTCAAAATTCTGTGAATTTTACATCTGTATCAGTTGATTTTATTTGCACGATGGCTACCACTTTGCTAGGGCATCGCCTGTGGGCTGCTTGGGGGGGGCGGGGTGGGCCCGGGGGGGGGGGGGGGGCGGGGCCCGGTAGGGCATCGCCGCGTTTGGCACTTTGCTAGGGCATCGCCGCGTTTGGCACTTTGCTAGGGCATCGCCGCGTTTGGCACTTTGCGAGGGCATCGCCGCGTTTGGCACTTTGCGAGGGCATCGCCGCTTTGGCACTTTGCTAGGGCACCGCCGCGTTTGCCACTTTGCTAGGGCACCGCCGCGTTTGCCACTTTGCTAGGGCATCGCCGCGTTTGGCACTTTGCTAGGGCATCGCCGCGTTTGCCACTTTGCGAGGGCATCGCCGCGTTTGCCACTTTGCGAGGGCATCGCCGCGTTTGGCACTTTGCGAGGGCATCGCCGCGTTTGGGACTTTGCGAGGGCATCGCCGCGTTTGGCACTTTGCTAGGGCATCGCCGCGTTTGCCACTTTGCGAGGGCATCGCCGCGTTTGCCACTTTGCTAGGGCATCGCCGCGTTTGCCACTTTGCTAGGGCATCGCCGCGTTTGGCACTTTGCTAGGGCATCGCCGCGTTTGGCACTTTGCGAAGGCATCGCCGCGTTTGGCACTTTGCCGAGGGCACCGCCGCGTTTGCCACTTTGCTAGGGCACGCCGCGTTTGCCACTTGGTGAGGGGCACCGCCGGCGTTTGCCACTTTGCTAGGGCATCGCCGCGTTTGGCACTTGCGAGGGCATCGCCGCGTTTGGCACTTTGCTAGGGCATCGCCGCGTTTGGCACTTTGCTAGGGCATCGCCGCGTTTGGCACTTTGCTAGGGCATCGCCGCGTTTGGCACTTTGCGAGGGCATCGCCGCGTTTGCCACTTTGCTAGGGCATCGCCGCGTTTGCCACTTGCTAGGGCACCGCCGCGTTTGCCACTTTGCTAGGGCACCGCCGCGTTTGGCACTTTGCTAGGGCATCGCCGCGTTTGCCACTTTGCTAGGGCATCGCCGCGTTTGCCACTTTGCTAGGGCATCGCCGCGTTTGGCACTTTGCTAGGGCATCGCCGCGTTTGGCACTTTGCTAGGGCATCGCCGCGTTGGGCACTTTGCTAGGGCATCGCCGCGTTTGCCACTTTGCTAGGGCATCGCCGCGTTTGGCACTTTGCGAGGGCATCGCCGCGTTTGGCACTTTGCGAGGGCATCGCCGCGTTTGGCACTTTGCGAGGGCATCGCCGCGTTGGCACTTTGCTAGGGCATCGCCGCGTTTGGCACTTTGCGAGGGCATCGCCGCGTTTGGCACTTTGCCGAGGGCATCGCCGCGTTTGCCACTTTGCTAGGGCATCGCTGCGTTTGGCAGTGCTTACCTGGTGGAAAAGAGTGAGGGAAGGCAGCCTGATGGACTGAAAAAGATCTTTTCTCATCCAGATGCTCCTTTGAGCACAAGAACTTGTTGCTTCCAACAGGGAGACTAGATGAGCATGTTGATTTACTTGCACTGACACGTGTGGCATCACTGAGAAGTCAGGGCCAGGTGTATCTAGTCCCAGGAAACACCAGCGTCCTAGGCTTTCTTAGCGTTGCCCTGGTCATTCTATCTTTTCTGATCCTGTGGCCTGAGCTTCCACCTCTCCCTGTTTCCGATGCCAGGTGTGTTGTCCTTTGCAAGACCCATCTTTGTTCATCATTTCGGTGTCATCCTCTGGGCCTTCAGAATTGTTGTGTCTCTCCTCATGTGTAGGGATCGTAGATACTGTGAGTTAATCTTCAGGCTTTAGCTGCACCACAAAATTTTAAAATGAGACAACAAAGATCAATGTTCTTTTTATACTCTTCTATATTTATTTTGCCATTAACTGTAGGTCATCAAGATAATGACGATGGTAATCCACAGTCACTTTTCCAGTACTGGCATTATATTAGTCTGTTTCATGCTGCTATACAGAAATACCCAAGACTGGGTAATTTATAAAGGAAAAAGGTTTAATTGACTCACAGTTCCGCATGGCTGGGGAGGCCTCTGGAAACTTACAGCCATGCTGGAAGGCAAAGGAGAAGCAAGTGCCTTTTTCACAAGGTGGCAGGAAGAGAGGAGGAGGAACTGACAAACACTTATGAAACCGTCAGATCTCATGACTACTCACTCAGTATCATGAGAACAGCATGGGGGGAACCGCCCCCATGATCCAGTCACCTCCCACCAGGTCCCTCCCTCAACAGGTGGGGATGATGGGGATTACAATTTCAGATGAGATTTGGGTGGGGACACAAAGTCAAACCTTATCAGGCATTTTCAGCTCTGAGTCCATTATTTTTTAAGTATACTTTAGAAAAAAAGCTTGCCTAAATGTATTTCAAGGCACTCACAAGCTTTGCAAGTTAGTGCCTCTGTAGAGGAAATCCAAGTGGCCGATAAACATATGAAAAGAGGAGAAACCCCACGACTCTGCAGGATCTGCACATTAAGGCAGGATGGGATGTTTTGTTTCACCTTTCAGACTGGCAGAAATTCAAAAGCACGATGCAACCTGGCCAACCTGGACAATGTGGTCGGAGATTACGAAATTCTTTGTTGGAATTTTTATTTTCTTTCTTGAGACAGGGTCTTGCTCTCTTGCCCTGGCTGGAGTGCAGTGGTGTGATCTTGGCTCACTGCAGCCTTGAGCTCCTGCGTTCAAGCAAACCTCCCACCTCAGCCTCCTGCATAGCTGGGGCTACGGGTGGGTGCTACCACATCTGGCTAATTTTTGTATTTTTGGTAGAGACAAGGTTTCGCTGTGTTCCCCAGGCTGGTCTCAAACTCCTGAGCTCAAGCAATCTGCCACCATGCCCGGCCTGGAATTTTTTTTTTTTTAACTTACAATAAACCCAAAATACCAAGTAAGTTTGAAAACCTATAATCAAATATTTTATTTTATTTTATTTTTTAGAGACAGGGCCTTGCTCTGTCACTCAGGCTGGAGTACAGTGGCGCTATCATAGTTCACTGCAGCCTCCAACTCCTGGGCTCCAGCGCCCCTGGAGTAGCTGGGACCTCAGGCGCACGTCATCATGCCTGGCTAGTTTTTAATTTATTTTTTGTAGAGACAGGGTTTTGCTCTATTGCCCAGACTGGTCTTGAATTTCTGGTTTCAAGTGATCCTCCGCCTTGGCCTCCCAAAGTGTTGGGATTGCAGGCGGGAATCACCGCCACGGGCCTGAAATATTTAAAAATGATCTGACATCTTTCTGTGGAGTTAGGTACCTGCAACATTTTTTGTGGGGAGGGGGTACCCGGCCTGGTATTTTACTACCTAGTGAGAAGTAGGTAACATCTTACTCCTACGTAAGTCTTACTTCTCTGACTCACTTAGGTAAACAAATGTAGGCACTTGCTTACCTAAAGCCTTTACTTTGCCCTCCCTATTCCAGATCAAAGAAATACATTCCTGTTTTTGGTACCAGTCCCTGGACTGATCAGAGCCTCTTACAGGTGTGCGTTTTCTGCAGGGTTGATTGGATGCTCCTGTACCAAGGCATGGTGGTGCTGGCCGCCAGCCAGGTGTGGTGGACCTGGGAGGTGGAAGACGTCTTCCGGAAAGTGCAGAAAGGGGAGAAGCAGGCCATGAAGAACTACGGCAAGAAAATGCACCGGCAGATCGATGAGCTGGTAACTCGCATCACCATGCCCCTGAGCAAAAACGACAGGAAAAAATACAACACCGTTCTCATCATCGACGTGCACGCCAGAGACATCGTTGATTCTTTCATAAGAGGCAGGTGGGCATTTTCTGGGGGTGCTGGCATTTCAAAGGGGACCCTTTGTGGTCCTCTGGTCTCCCCTCAACGGTTTCCACTTCCTCCTCCACCTTTCTTGCCGTCCAGCATCCTGGAGGCCCGGGAGTTTGAATGGGAAAGTCAGCTCCGGTTTTACTGGGACCGGGAGCCGGATGAGCTGAACATCCGCCAGTGCACAGGAGCCTTTGGCTATGGCTACGAGTACATGGGCCTGAACGGCAGGCTGGTCATCACGCCCCCTCACCGACCGGATCTACCTGACGCTCACACAGGTGACTGTCGGCCTGGCGCTTGTGGTTGCCACTTACCTTGGGGCAGGGCATTTTCTCTTATGTTTGAAGCAGGATGACTGCAGTGATGGAAATAGCAAGGGAGTTCGTTGCTCTGACATCTTGAAAAACATTTCCATTCGGGATGTGACTCGATTGACATCGTCTGAGATTGGGATGTCAGTGTGGCCATGAGCACCCTGAGGCAGCTGCTTAGTCCCTGGTACACTGGTCCCTGGGTAATGGTGTGTTGGGGGTATCAGTAGAGGCCAATGGGAAAATGCAGAAATGTGCAAAGATGGTGACTGTTAGGGCAAGTGTGATGTGGTTTGCACGTCTTGTGGCAGCTTTTAGTCCCGAATAGATCTGTTCAAGTGAACAGCCTTGGATGATAGAGAGAGGTCTCCTTCCAGAACAGAGGGTAAACTAGTTTGCTGTACAGGAAACGAGAGATACACTTCCTCCAGGCAGAGCTTGAGCAGGTTTGCAAGCAACCCCTAAGGCTGCTTGTCAGATACTTTGCTAGTGTTCTTTTTTGCTTTTTATAAATTAGAGCTGAGGTCTCGTTATGTTTCCCAGGCTTGCCTTGAACTCCTGGCCTCAGGTGATCCTCCCGCCTTGGCCTCCCGATTAGCTGGGAGCATAGCATGCACCACTGCACCTGGCTGGGTCGGTGGGCTCTTAAGCTTACAGTTTCTCGGCTGTGACTCATACCCACTGCGGGTGCGGCATGCAGCTGGCCTGTCTCCACATCACCTCATGGGATTCGCAGGGGACAGGATGAAGGGAATGAGTGAGAGCAGGAAGCCATGCTGCCTCCTGTGCTGTGAGTGTAAAGTCCTTTGCTTTTGAGAAAAAGAGTGTAATCTTATCTGTATTGGTTAGGGTTCTCCAGACAAATAGAAACAATAGTACAGAACGCTCTCATGCGTGCACACTCTCTCCATCCATCCATCCATCCATCCATCTATATCTGTGTATCTAATCTTTTCTTCCTTCCTTCCTTTCTTTTCCTTCCTTCCTCTTTCTCTTTTCTCTCATTCCATCCATCCTATCCATCCATCTCTCTCTCTCTCCCTACCCATCCATCCTGTCTGTCAACCTACCTACCTACCTGTCCTGTCTATTTCTATTTCCCTATTGCTATCTCTATCTCTGTCTCTCTATCTACCTACCTACTTACCCATCCTCCTTTCTCTCTCTCTCTCTCTCTCTCTCCCCCCCCTCTCTCTGTCTGTCTAGATTTTTGGGAAGAGATTTATTATGAGGTATTGACTCATGTAATGATAGAGTCTGATTACTCTCATGATCTGCCATCTGCAAGCTGAAGAACCAGGGAAGGCTAGTAAGTGTTTGGAGTTCTGACAGTGAGAGAGCCAGTACCGTGGATTCCTGTCTGGGTCTCGAAGGCCTGAGAACCCAACGTGTCCAGGTAGAAGCCCAGTGCCCTGGCTCAAGCAGTCAGGCAACACCAATGCAACCTTCCTCTCCCATCCTTCTGTTCTGTTCAGTCTTCAGCAGATTAGATGAGGCCCACCCACTTTGAGGAGGGTCATCTGCTTTTCTCGAATGCTAATTTCTTCCTCAAACACACCCATGGACACTCCCAGAGGTAATGTTTAGCCAGCTACCTGGGCATCGTGTGGCCCAGTCAAGTTGACACATAAAAGCAACCACCACATTCTCTATTCTGCACCTGTTGTCACAGTGATGAATTTGGAAATGACGCCTGCTTCCTTCTGTGCACCAGAAAACATGTTTTGCATTTGGCTTATAATAGGCACTATCCATGTATCTGGGTGGGGCCCCTGCTGGCCCAGCAGGTACCGGCAAAACTGAGACCACCAAGGACCTGGCAAAAGCCCTGGGCTTGCTCTGCGTTGTCACCAACTGTGGCGAAGGCATGGATTACAAGGTAAGGCCTTGCTGTCGCTGTTGGTACTGGCTCATTAGGTAGAGAGCTTAAGGTGGGACACGGCATTTCACCTCCTAGTCTTCCATGAAGTGACATGGTGACAGTGGGAAGAAGGTAGTAGAAAACCTTCCACCACTATAGTCTCAGAACCTAAATGTGTCTGCTTAAAGATTCTGCTTTGCTAGCAGGATGTAGAGCAAGAGTCCCGGATTCGCTAGCCTAGTAGGGTCAGGTAGACAATGTACATGAGTAAAGTGGCCAGCGGACAATGGAGAGTGGTGGGATCTGTGGCTAACTTGAGAGCAAAACTCCATCTAAAGAGGTCGCCACTGGCTGGGTGCGGTGGCTCACGCCTGTAATCTCAGCACTTCGGGAGGCTGAGGTGGGCAGATCACCTGAGGTCGGGAGTTGGAGACCAGCGTGACCAACATGGAGAAACCCCGTTTCTACTAAAAATACAAAAAATTAGCCTGGCATGGTGGTGCATGCCTGTAATCCCAGCTACTTGGGAGGCTGAGGCAGGAGAATTGCTTGAACCTGGGAGGCGGAGGTTGCGGTGAGCCGAGATTGAGCCATTGCACTCCAGCCTGGGCAACAAGAGCAAAACTTCATCTCAAAAAAGAAAAAAAAGAGGGCTCCACTGTCTAGCTTTGGTTCATAATCACCATTTGGGAGCGTGGACCCAGTATTGCTAGATTTTCCAACATTTCAAGAAAAGAGAAGAGAAAAGGAGTTTTACACAGAAATCTGGATTTGTAAAATCCCAAGTAGGAGCCAGCCCATGAGGGGCCTTGGAAGTCCTGCCGGAAAATTCCACTAGTCAGGTGGCTGGTTGCCTGCTTCTCTGCCGATCAACAATCTCATTGTTTGCTTTAATTTAGAAAATAGATCCATAAATGTGTTGCTTACAGCTTTAAAGATGAAAATTGCCCCTGTCCTGACATTTCGTTCTTCCTAGGCTGTGGGGAAGATTTTCTCTGGCCTGGCACAGTGCGGGGCCTGGGGCTGCTTTGATGAGTTTAATCGAATCGATGCTTCTGTGCTGTCCGTGATCTCCTCTCAGATCCAGACAATCCGAAATGCTCTGATCCATCAGTTAACCACGTTCCAGGTGGAGACACGTGCCGCCCACCGGGACCGTGTCCCCAGGAGGGGGAAGCTTGCCCTACTACCTCTGAAACATCAGATGGTGGGCAGCTGTCGCTCCAGAGCAGGCTTCCTCTAGAAGATCTTATTGGCTTTTTCTTTTCCAGTTGAGATGATTGAGTTTCCAAAATTACCATCATTGATGATAAGGTTTGTAATAGTCCAAGGACTTCACACTGACTCCAGACATATCACTAACAGTTATAGATGGGGGTAGGGCAGCATTCTCAAATAAGTGGTGTGCAGGGCCCCTAGAAAGGAAAAAACATTCTTGGCGACTTTCCCAAGTTTGAGAAAACCTGACTTACAAAGCGCCTGTTCCATGCAATCACAATATCACAGTGAACAAGAAATTTTGCCTTCCTAGCTTATAAAGTTATGGCATCATAACAAGCAGGTTTTGCAAGATTATCAAAGTGAGAAGGCCACATTTTGAAACAGTTGTTAGAATTCCCAGTTTCTCTCTGCCTACACGCATGCTTGTAGATGTGAGTTTGAGAAGGCTGGATCCAAATTGGGAGAAACACGACCTTATTATGTAATCTAGGTGGCCCAAAAGGGGCTTCTCTGAGAACACAGGACCAGCGTGGCTGGGCAATTTCCCCGCACCAGGGCCTTCTAGATCCTTTGCTGTCCTTCTGCCTCTATCCACCCCCCTCCATGCCCTGCATGCTTGTCACTTAAGCCACTTACTGCGCAGTCACACCGTGCCCTGTGACACCACATTCGTCCCTATCTGAGTGGAATTGTCCCTTCTTCCCCTTCACTGGAAAACTCCTATACATCCTTTAGAGCCCCATTGGGAGATCTGGGATGAAAATTGAGCTTGAGCTGGTGGCCCTGGCATCCCACTTGCCTTCTTCTCAGATCTTGGCAGGGCTCACTGTTAAGAGGTTGTGTCAACTGGAGACTGTTCAGTATTTTCAGGATTCTAGTAAAGGGTCTGGATAGATTTCCTTTGGATGAGCTCTTTTGAGGTATTTTGGGGCTGAGCTGATTGCTTCCGAGAGAGGGATTTAGCGTGTAATGCATGTAGATTTCCAGAAGCTGTGTTTCTCAGAGCCAGGGGGGCTGCAGTTATCTGTTGGTCCCTAGGGACCATCTGGGCCTCTTGTGGGATACCGAGGGCGGGGGAGATGGTGTCAGGGTGGACTTGTGAGACAAGGCAGTGGCCCTGTTTTGGGGGAGGCTGGCTGTCTTCCCGGCTGCGCTCTTGTTGGCAATGGAGACTGTTACTCCTAAAAATAAAAATTTCTGTCCTCTGCCTGACTGGCAGATAATAAAAATATATATACGTATATATATATGTGTATATATATATATATATATATATAAAATTTCACCGAGAGACAACTGTACTCAACCTTTGGCTACAGAGGCTAAGAATATAGGGATTTCTGTGGTTCATTGGTACCTGGGGCAACCACAGGAATGAAGACTGGTTTCTTGAAGGGTGCAGAAGTGGGATTCTTTAGCGGGGGAGTGACTGCATGAAGTCCAGGCTCCCGTGGAGGGTGCAAAGGCATGCCAGGTGAGAGGAACGGAAACTGGGCTGTGTGAGGTGGTGGGCCAGGCGCTCCCAGTTTGTGCTATCTCATTTAATCACCACAGCTGTGCCACAAGGCAGGTTGCATTTCTGTGGTGCAGAAGAAGAAACTGAGACTCAGAGAGGTTAAGTGACCTGTTGAGGGTCACACAGCCTCTTCTATCAGCCCCAGGCTCTGTGCTTTGTCAACTTTGGCCCCGTCTCCAAGGGGGTGCCCTTGGGTTCGGGTCTGAGTTTGGGATTCCACTGAGACCTGCCTTCCTCAAGGGTTCAGTGAGGGGGGCCCTGCATTGAACACCAGGGAGGGAAAAGGAGACAGGTGGTGTCATCTGCCTCGAACCATGAAAATGAATCCCACACGCTCACCGCAGGCCTTCTTTCGAGGGCGGGCCGGCCGGGTCACCTAACTGCTTCCTTCTTTCTTCCTTCTCGTCCTCCAGTTTGAAGGGCAGGAGATCACCCTGAGACTCCCGCATGGGCATCTTCATCACCATGAACCCTGGCTATGCGGGCCGCACAGAGCTGCCCGAGTCGGTGAAGGCGCTGTTCAGGCCCGTGGTCGTGATCGTGCCTGACCTGCAGCAGATCTGCGAGATCATGCTCTTCTCTGAGGGCTTCCTAGGGGCCAAGGTGAGGCCACGGCAGCGCTGGGCTCGGTGGGCACACTCACCCGGGTCTGCTTCCAGACTGGGGACCTAGGACGCGTTAGCTCCGTGCGGCTCTTCCAGACCGGGACCTAGGACGCGTTAGCTCCGTGCTGCTCTTCCAGACCGGGGACCTAGGACGCGTTAGCTCCGTGCGGCTCTTCCAGACAGGGGACCTAGGATGCATTAGCTCCGTGCGGCTCTTCCAGACAGGGGGACCTAGGACGTGTTAGCTCAGTGCGGCTCTTCCAGACAGGGGACCTAGGACACCCTAGCTCCGTGCGGCTCTTCCAGACAGGGGACCTAGGACGCATTAGCTCCGTGAGGCTCTTCCAGACAGGGGACCTAGGACGTGTTAGCTCCGTGCGGCTCTTCCAGACAGGGGACCTAGGACGCGTTAGCTCTGTGCGGCTCTTCCAGACTGGGGACCTAGGATGCGTTAGCTCCACATGGCTCTTTGATTTTTGTTTTTTGCTGCTGTGTCTCTCTTCTCCCTCCCCTACCTCTTTTTTTTTTTTGAGATGGAGTCTCACTCTGTCTCTCCTGAGGCTGGAGTCCTGTGGCGTGATCTCGGCTCACTGCAACCTCCACCTTCTGAGTTCAAGCAATTCTTCTGCCTCAGCCTCCCAAATAGCTGGGACTACAGGTGTGTGTCACCACACCTGGCTAATTTTTGTGTTTTTAGTAGAAATGGGGTTTCAGCATATTGGCCAGGCTGAATTTCAAACTCCTGACCTCATGATCTGCTCACCTTGGCCTCCCAAAGTGCTGTTATTACAGGCGTAAGCCACCGCGCCCTGCCCTCCCCCCACCTCTTTTAAAATTATAACTTTTAATTTTGGAATAATTTATGTTGCATAAGAGGTTGTGACCAAAGCAGCATGGAATTTCCGAGTGCCCCTCCCCTACAAGAACACCTCACATACCCACAGTCCACTTCCCAAACCAGGAAGCTGGTGTTGGCACAAGTACCATTAACTCAGGGATAGACGTTATGCGGATTTCACCTGGTTTCACGTTCTCTCTTTGGCGTGTGTGTGTCGTTAGTTCTATGATGTTTTATCACATGTGGACGGGAGGTGGCCGTTACCACATCAGGATACAGAACTATTCCATCACCACGACCACAGAGAAGATCCCTCATGGTAACCCTCCCGGGTCTTACTCTGTTACCCAGGCTGGAGTACAGTGGTAAGATCACAACTCACTGCAGCCCCAAATTCCTGGGTTCAAGTGATCTCCTGCCTCAGCTTCTTGAGTAGTTGGGGATCACAGGCAGATGCCATCACGCCTGGCTAATCTTGCTTATTTTTTTGTAGAGACAGGGTCTCCATAGCCCAGGCTGGTCTTGAACTCCTGGGCTCAAGTAATCCTCCTGCCTCAGCCTCTTGAGTAGCTGGGACTATAGGTGTGCACCACCACGCCTGGCTAATTTTTGTATTTTTAATAGAGGTAGGGTTTTACCATGTTGGCTAGGCTGGTCTCGAACTCCTGACCTCAGGTGATCCACCCACCTCGGCCTCCCAAAGCGCGGGGATTAAAGGTGTGAGCCACCATGGCTGGCCCAGTTACAGCCTTAATCATAGGTTTGGGTCAAAATAAAGAAGCAATGTATTTCTGGAGTGTGATTCCTACAATCGGTTCTGTTCTTTAAATTAAGTTGCTGAAGATTTTGGTAACACAGATGTTCCTTTAAATTAGTTCTCAATTTGCCGTATTTAAAAATGAAGGACCCACCCAGGTATTTCTGTAACGTTAGAGATGAAATTTGCTTATTTGTAGAGCAGCTACGCTGGAACGCCTGCACCGTTTTCTTGCCTTTGTAGAATGATGTTCCGTTGCTCTTGAATCATTTTATTTTATCTTCGTTTTTTCATTCTCTTCTACCAAAAAGACTCTGGCAAAAAAGATGACGGTTCTCTACAAGCTGGCCCGGGAGCAGCTGTCCAAGCAGCACCACTATGATTTTGGACTCAGAGCGCTGAAATCAGTGCTGGTCATGGCTGGCGAGCTGAGAGAGGCTCCTCCGATCTTAGGGAGGTAGGGGCCAGGTGCTGGAACATTCTCTGGCTTCAGCTTGTTCATGCGCATTTACTACCTGCTGCGGGGGAGGTGGCGGGCACAGTATGGTATCGGCCAGAAGTGTTAGATGTTAGCTGCTGCTTCGCCCAGCGGCCTGGCCGTACTTCGGTCTCTTACCTGTTGCAGCATTTGCTTGTAATTATACTTGGTACCTTAAGGTCAAGTGCAACGTCCTCACTCCGATACCCGCATTTACGATGCTTCCATAGTAATAATCAGCCTGTAGTCTCAGGATGGTGTGGTGGAAGGGTAAAGACTAACAAAATTATCATGAAAGCATGAATGTGAGTTTTTGTTTTCTCTTTGCAACAAAGAGGGGGAATGATTGCGTTTATTTATACATGGATTTACTCTAAAGAAAAGGTTCAGTCAATGCCATTCTGTGGGCAACAGGCTTACTTGTTTCTCTAGTGATTGTACTCACAGTGTTACACACACACACACACACACACACACACACAGATTTGGGTAGTAAGACAAAACAAAACAGCCGTGAGTGTAGTGACAGAACCCTATTCATGTCCATAGGAGGAGAGACTGCCGC
This sequence comes from Ateles fusciceps, assembly GCA_036589455.1. Lineage (NCBI taxonomy): Eukaryota > Metazoa > Chordata > Mammalia > Primates > Atelidae > Ateles > Ateles fusciceps. Next base: position 3,068,053 of record JAZHEH010002317.1, on the reverse strand, counting down.
AAATCGATAAATTCTTTTGGAGTTTTCATATATTTGGTTTTTTTTTTTTTTTTTTTTTTTTTTTTTTGAGATGGAGTTTTGCTCTTGTTCCTCAGGCTGGAGTGCAATGGTGTGATCTCAGCTCACCGCAACCTCCGCCTCCCGGATCCAAGCAATTCTCCTGCCACAGCCTCCCGAGTAGCTGGGATTACAAGCATGTGCCACCACTCCTGGCTAATTTTTTTTTTTTTTTTTTTCTAGTAGAGATGGGGTTTCTTCATGTTGGTCAGGCTGGTCTTGAACTCCCGACCTCAGGTGATCTGCCTACCTTGGCCTCCCAAAGTGCTGGGATTACAGGCGTGAGCCACCACGCCTGGCCCACATTTGGGTTTCTGTTTTTGGAGGGGACAAAGGAAGAGTTATTTATGCTTTTACAAAAAAGGAAGCTGTAAAATGTGAAACACTATAAAGTCAGATGGAGCTGCATTTGGTGTTTTTACTTCTGTTTCTTAGGAGAAAGGAGTTACAGGGAAACGTCTCTCATTTTCTCCCCTGCTCCTCTATGTCCAAAGTTGAAGGAAGATCGTACTATTGGGTGCGTGACATCTTCTGAACTGAAAAACCACTGATGCCACTTTCCTTTCAGTCTCAGCAACAGGAAAACAGTCCCAAGTGCCATCTAAGTCTCTACGGAAAAGAAGGAAGCGATTTGCTGCAGTCTGTCCTCCTAGGGAGGGGAATAGGGTCCCATCACTGCTCTCAGAACTGGTTTGTCTCTTCCACTGCCCTTACACTAAACCCAGACGTGCATTCACAGGGGTAACTGCTGCACAGTCTGCTACTTCCTTAGAAGAATGAAAACACATTGCACATACCAAATATCCAAAGACTTCTGAGAAAGAAATTAAAAGCAGCCTCCTTTTCTAGGAGGAAAATCCCTCTTCTCATCCAAAAATGTGGATTTAACACATGTAAAACTGTTTGTACAGAGACTGTGAGGGTTTCTTCACATATAAAATCAACTTTGCTATATTGTCTTTGTGCTTTTTTTATCACATCAGAAGTTTGCAAACTCGGACCTTTGTTCTTATTCAGTAAATCTGCGTCACAGGATGAGTCAGGATTTAGATGTATAAATTTAGGTAACTTTTAGCATCTTTCACTTCACATTAGAACCACATATTTGGAATTTACTGCTGCAGTTCTCAGCTGCGCTTATGATAGTGGCTGAAACTGGAAGACATTTAAAAACCCCTAAAGCCAGCTATACTTGCCATTTATTTAGTCTTGTTTGGAATAAAAAAGTAAAGAAGAATTCAAATACCACCACCTAAGCACCTGTTTCAAATGCACCCTCAGCCTTCAGCTTGTGAAACGATGTCTTTACAATTAAGCAAATGGCAGAAGACTCACTTGCTTCTTTCTTCTGGGAAGGTGGGGTAACTGCGATCCCGGGGGCTTCTGTGTCCAATCTGAGAGGCAGAACAAAAAGTACAGTGGCCTTTTTCAATCCGAATCCTGGAGGTAATACCTAGAGAAGAGATACCCACATTTCCAGATAGCGAAGGCTGAGTGAAAGAAGCGGGACTCCTCACTCTAGGAGACACTTGCCAGGTCCCAAGTTCAGAATTTTGTTTTGAGATTTAAATAAAAGCATCTAAGGCTGGGTGCAGTGGCTCAGGCTGGTAATCCCAGCACACTGGGAGGCTGAGGTGGGAGGATTGCTTGAGGCCGGAAGTGTGAGACCAGCCTAAGCAACATGGCAAAACCCCATTTCTTCCAGAACTAACAAACACAAACCCCAGACACCAAAAAATTGAGCTGGGCCTGGTGGCATGCTCCTACAGTCCCAGCTACTTAGGAGGCTGAAGTGGGAGGATTGCTTGAGCCTGGGAGGTGGAGGCTGCAGTGAGATGGCACCATTGCACTCCAGCCTGGGTGACGTGAGACCTTGTCTCAAACACACACACATATGTGTGTGTGTGTGTGTGTGTGTGTGTGTGTGTGTGTGTATGCATCTAAAGGTCTAGGAAAACTTTCTTCCTGTGATAAGGAACCTTAGTTTTAGCATGGATGGCCATGCCCCTCTGTAAGGTGGGGAGGAAGAAGGTTCTGCTCCTTCCCTCTGGCCGAGATCTGTTTTCTTCTCCTCACACAGCCCACCAGGACACTTGGCCTCGCAGGAGCAGGCCCACCCTGGCCCCAAGGCTGGATCACAGCGTGCGCCTCACTTGTCTGCCTGTGCTGCTTTCTTATATTTTATTTAATTTTTACATTTATATACAATTTTATATTTTACTTTTTTATTCTCATATGGAAATTTGAAAACTGCAGTATGAAATGTTGTTTATTAAAAGTTTATATGATTGTTATTAAATGTGAAATATAAATTATGTATTTTATATTACATATAATTTATGCATATTTTATACTATATAATACGTATAACATTTTATGTACATTTTATAAATTTATATAATTTATAAATACAAATATAATTTATAAATTCATATAAATTATATAAAATAATATAAAAACTATAAAATTTTATATGAAATTTTAATATATATATACAATTTATATAATTTTTCATATTTCATTTTAAATTTTATATTTCATTTAAATATATGTGTGTGTGTGTGTATGTGTGTGTGTGTGTGTGTATCTTTTTTCTCGAGACAGAGTTTCACTTTTTTTGCCCAGGCTGGAGTGCAATGGCACGATCTCGGCTCACTGCAGCCTCCGCCTCCTGGGTTCAAGAGATTCTCCTGCCTCAGCCTCCTGAGTAGCTAGGATTACAGGCACCCGCCACCACACCAGGCTAATTTTTGTATTTTCAGTAGAGATGGAGTTTCACCATGTTGACTAGGCTGCTCTCAAACTCCTGACCTCAGGTTATCCACCCACTTCAGCCTCCCAAAGTGCTGGGATTACAGGTGTGAGACACTGCACCTGGCCATATATATGTATATTATATAATATGAAGTACATATATGATATGAAATATATGGAAGATACGTATTTTATATTTCATGTTTAATGATCTTATATAATTATATATTTTAATATAAAAATGTAAAAATTAAAAAATTAAAATATGTAAAAAACAGAAATTATATAATTTTAAGTTATATAAATTTTTGTAATTTGAAATTATAAAATTTTAAATTAACTGTGTATAAAATGTCTTAAAAGTATAAAATATTTATATGAAAATTGTATTTTATATTTCATGAGGGTGTTTCTGCTGGGTTGGAAACCCAGTCCAAAGCACTGGGTTCCTTTGAAAATCTCCTGGAAACATGTGTTTCATTTCCTGCAGGACGTGGTACTGATGAGAGCCCTGCGCGACATGAACCTGCCCAAGTTTGTGTTTGAAGATGTCCCTCTTTTCCTCGGCTTGATTTCGGATCTGTTTCCTGGGCTGGACTGCCCCTCGCGTCCGCTACCCTGACTTCAACGATGCGGTAGAACAGGTCCTGGAGGAGAACGGCTACGTGGTCCTCCCTGTCCAGGTAAAGCCAGGAAATGACATCACTGGCGGTGCGTCCTTTCCATTGGTTTTTGTTTTTATAGTTCTTTAAAAATATATGTATAAAAATACGTGTAAGCTTCACCATCTTAACCATTTTCCGCCATTTTTAAATTGCAGTAAAACACATATAGCAATATTTATCATCTTCCTTTTTTATTTTCCAGAAAAATTTAACAGGTTTATTTATAAGTATTACAAAGTTGAACTGCTGAAACTTGCTCACTGAAACATTTTAACTTGCATTAATGCTTTATGTCTCCGCATTTATATTAAAAGTTCACACACAAATGAAAATGGAAAAACTGCCAATATCTGATTTCTGTACCCTGTTTTTCCACTAGCAATCATATACTTAGGTACCTTTTGATCCCATGGAAAAAAAAAAATATCTAACGTTCAGAACTACCAATAACAGGAAGAAGAGAATTTTTTTTTTTTTTTTGAGAATGAAGTGTTTCCCATCGCAGTGGACCCTTAAGCACGTTCGCCATGTATGCGGCGTGCTAGCTGCATGTCTTTTGGCGTAATTGTTACACGTTTGGCACGGATAGCACAAAGGTTGGTGTCTTCAAAAAGGCCAACCAGATAGGCCTCACTGGCCTCCTGCAAAGCACTGATAGCTGCGCTCTGGAAGCGCAGATCTGTTTTCAAAATCCTGAGCAATTTCTCGCGCCAGACGCTGGAAGGAAAGTTTGCGAATCAGAGTAGTGGACTTCTGATAACGTCTAATTTCACGGAGTGCCACAGTACCAGGCCTGTAACGATGAGGTTTCTTCACTCCTCCAGTAGAGGGCGCACTTTTGCGAGCGGCTTTTGTAGCCAGTTGCTTCCTGGATGCTTTACCACTGGTAGATTTGCAGGCAGTCTGCTTTGTAGGAGCCATGGTATAGAGACCTCCTTACTTACCCGCCTCTCCTTCGGTTGGAGCTTGGTGAGCGAGAGGCGTTGCTGGTGTTGGAGAGCAATGGCAGCGCAGCGACAGCTGTGAACATTTTTTTTTTTTTTTTTTTTTGAGACAGAGTCTCGCACTGTCGCCCAGGCTGTAGTGCAGTGGCGCGATCTCAGCTCACTGCAATTTCCACCTCCTGGGTTTAAGCAATTCTCCTGCCTCAGCCTCCTGAGTAGCTGGAACTACAGGCACTTGCCACCACACCCAGCTAATTTTTTTGTATTTTTAGTAGAGACGGGGTTTCACCATGTTGGCCAGAATGGTCTCGATCTCCTGACCTCGTGATCTGCCTGCCTCGGCCTCCCAAAGTGTTGGGATTACAGGCGTGAGCCACTGCACCTGGCTCATCTTCCCTACTTTTAAACGTAGAGTTTGTTGGCATTAAGTACGTTCACGTTACTGCGCAACCATCACCATTATCCATCTCCAGAACGTTTTCATATGGCAAAACTAAAACCCTATGCCCATTAACAGCTTACATTCCCCCTCCCTCCACCCTCGGCAACCTCTGCTCAACTTTCTGTCTCTGCGAATTGGACTACTCTAGGTACCTCCTATAAGTGGAAGCATATAATTTTTGTCCTTTTGTGTCTGGCTTATTTCACTAACATAGTATTTTCAGTGTTTATGCATGTTGTGGCATGTGTCAGAATTTTTTCCTTTTTAAGGCTAGATTTTATGTATATATATATATATATATATATATACACATATAGTTTTTCACACAATGTGATCAGATGATTCAAATATTTTGTTTTGAGGCTTTAACCATCAGAGGTTCTTTCCCCCACCCCCCTCCCCTTTTTTTCCTGAGTCACACTTACAAAAAAATTAAATTAGATATTGCTGGGGTAGGATTTGGATCCTCTGAAGGCTGTAAGGTTGCATATGTTGTCATTAAACCAAAACATATTGATTGGCAGGGTCCTGCCGAGAGTTTAAGTGCCCAGAGCCTCCAGGCCAGGGGGGGGGTCACCTCGGGTCGGGCAGCTTCAGGACATCAGGCTACCCCTGGAGGCCTCAGGACTGGGCAGTGGGCAGCAGGTACCGGCCATGGATGAGAGCTTTCTGTGCCTTTTGTGACCCTGATTTTCTTTGGAGATGGCTGTTTAAAAAGGTGTGTTTTCTGGAAGGAATGTAAAATGGTGCAGCCACTTTGGAAAACAATCTGGCAGTTCCTCAACAGGTTAAACCGAGAGTTACCATGAGACCCAGCAATTTCAAAACAAACAAACAAACAAACAAAAACCCAAAAAAAAAGAACAACAACAACAAAAAAAACAAAAAATACAATCAACACATTTTTGCCAATGAGAGGAAAAAAAAAAAAAGACCCAGCAATTTCCCCTACTGGGGATCTACCCAAGAGTGAGGACGAACGTCCAGTCAGAATTGTTCACAAATGTTCGGAGCAGCAATATTCATAATAGCCAAGAAGTGGGAACAACCCAGTATCCATCAATTGATGGAACAACTGCTGAAACAGAATGTGGTCTGCCCATCCAATAGGATATATATTGGCCATAGAAAGGAATGCAGCACTCATACATGCTACATCGTGGATGAGCCTTGAAAATGCGCTAAGTGAAAGAAGCCAGATGTGAGAGATCACACCTTCTAGGGATCTTCTAGGATCCCACTTCCATGGAATGTCCAGCATAGGCAAATCCATAGAGATAGAAAGCAGATTAGTGGTTGCCAGGGGCTGGGGGAAAGGGGATTGGGGAGAGATGGGTACAGGGTTTTTTTTTTTTTTTTTTTGCAGGGAGAGGTGATAAAAATGTTCTAAAATTGCTTATGGGGATATTTGCACAACTCCGTGAATATGCTGGAATTTTACCCTTTCAAAGGGTAAATTGTATGGTGTGTGTGTTATATCTCAATAAAACTGCTTCAGAAAAAGATAGGTTTTAGCTCAGCTGCCACTGTTTGTCCCGCAGGTGGATAAAGTGGTTCAAATGTTCGAGACCATGTTAACCCGCCACACGACGATGGTGGTGGGGCCCACGGGCGGGGGCAAGTCTGTCGTCATTAACACTCTGTGTCAGGCCCAGAGCAAGTGAGTATGAGCTCCGTGGGGAGGGCCTGGCTACAGGGGGCGCACAGGGAACGTTTGGTGGCCGTATTACTGAGTCCCACTGAGCTCTCTGATTTCCTGGGAGGGTAAATTTGTCCTACACACCACTTTCGACTCTTTATTGCTGACTTAGTTAAGATATTTTAGAATGTGAAATAGTGACCCGTTTATGCATCAGATGGTGAATAGGTTCACTTGTGAAGTTAGAATTTCACAAACTATCTTATAAGGAGACTTTGAAAATGAAAGTAAGTCATAGTTTCTTGGTGTCTGCATTGCTTCCTTAAAGTAAGTCAGGATTCACATTATGCAGCACTGCTGTGGTTTCAGAGTGGCCAGGACAAGAATGTCACTTCCCTGGGTGCCTTATAATCTCCAGCCCTGCAGAGGCAGTTCTTCCTGAAGGAAAAAGTGATTGTACATTTCCACATAGAAGATCATAAAGGAGCCGGGCATGGTGGCTCACGCCTGTAATCCAGCACTTTGGGAGGCCAAGGTGGGAGGATCACATAGGCCAGGATTTTGAGAACAGCCTGGGCAACATAATGAGACTGTCTTTACGTTAAAAAAAAATTAGCTGGGTGTGGCGATGTGCACCTGTAGTATAGCTACTCAGGAGGCTAAGGAGGGAGGATTGCTTGAGCCCAGGAGTTTGAGGCTGCAGTGGGTGAGGATTGTGCCACTGCACACCAGTCTGGGCAACAGAGTGAGACCTTCTCTCTAAAAAAAAAAAAAAAAAAAAGAGAGAGTTTATCATAAAAGCCTGCAGTGGATTGAAAGCCTTCTACCGAAAGTGGGTTCCTGACTCCTCACTTCTCCCCTAAGCGATAACTAGATTCCAGAAAGACCTTGGATGCTGTTAGCCTGGCAAAAAATCTAAATCAAGCCTACAGTTTTTGTGACTTAAACATTTCTAGGTAGTCTGTGAAATCTAAAGAGTAAGTGACTGTCATTTGTTCCCATTATTTCTTCATATGTTTCATATGAAAAAACCAGTCGACAGTGGCTTACTGACTCTCAGTGGGCTGTGCTGTGGCCATCTGCATTTCATTCTTTTTATTTTTATTTGAGATGGAGTCTTGCTCTGTCGCCAGGCTGCAGTGCAGTGGTGCCATCTTGGCTCACTGCAAACCTCCGCCTCTCGGGTTCAAGTGATTCTCCTGCCTCAGCCTCCCAAATAGCTGGGATTACAGGTGCGCGCCACCACACCCAGCTAATATTTGTATTTTTAGTAGAGAGCAGGTTTCACCATGTTGGCCAGGATGGTCTCCATCTCCTGACCTTGTGATCCGCCTGCCTCCACCTCCCAAGATGCTGAGATTACAGGCATAAACCACCGCATCCGGCCTGTATTTCATTCTTTAATTAATTCATTGTTAGATAGTTTATAGAACTATCAAATACATATGTGTGTATGTGTAATACAACATGTACCCTATTATTATTTACTGACTTGTTGGTTGTGAACTGGGAGTGTGTGAAGTTTAGTTCTCTTCAGATTAATTGATGCCATAGTTAGTGCTGCAGGGATTTACAGGCATCATGGGGAGAAATGCCGTCTGCTTGATTCACGAAGTCCACACAGAGCAGGTGTTGTTCTGTAAATAAGAAGGATTGAACGTTAGTAGTTCAAAGCCTTGTTATTATCCTGGATGACTGAGTATGGTCTCCTATACGCCCTTAATTCTGAGCTATTTACTTAAATGTCATATATATGAATATGTAATATGCATAAATATGAAACATACATGACATTTAGCTTCTTGGTGCCCTCCAGAGGCAAAGCTGAGCTTCTAGTTCAGACTTATTTGTGCTGTGGCCACAGTTTTGGTGAAATGTAGTTACTTTATGTTTGGAAGAAACCACTGACAGTGAAGGGAAGCCCAGTGGAGAGTTTGCATGGGTTGCATTTTAAATTTTGGATTGAATTCAAAACATCTAATTCCTCACAGAGGGAACCCAGATTGTCTTCCTCATGCATTTAGTTTGCTTGAACCGTGGCTAAAGTCTCTCTTGATTTAGGCTTGGGCTGATGACAAAGTTACACATCCTGAACCCCAAAGCCGTGAGTGTCATAGAACTCTATGGCATCCTGGACCCCACCACCCGAGACTGGACCGATGGGGTGTTGTCAAACATCTTCAGGGAAATCAACAAGCCAACGGATAAGAAGGAGCGAAAGTGAGTATCCTTGTAGGGAGGAAAGAGCCTGGGTTAGTTAATGTTAATTAGCTCATCATCATAAACGATGGCAGGGCCGGGCATGGTGGCTCTAGTCTGTAATCCCAGCACTGTGGGAGGCCGAGGTGGGCAGATCACAAGGTCAGAAGTTCAAGAGCAGCCTGGCCAATATGGCGAAACCCCATCTCTACTAGAAATACAAAAATTAGCTGGGCATGGTGGTGGCCCCTGTAGTCCCAGCTACTTTGGAGACTGAGGCAGGAGAATTGCTTGAATTGGCCGGGAAGTGGAGGTTGCAGTGAGCTGAGATCACACCACTGCACTCCAGCCTGGGCAACAGAGTAACACTCTGTCTCAAAAAAAAACAAAAACAAAAACAAAAAAACAGAAACAAAAATGGTGGCAGGACTATACATTGTATACATTGCAGCTTCGTGCTTGGATTTCAGCAGAGTTAGAATCTAATCCTGGAGGCTGTGCTTAGGAAGTGCAGTGTCCAATCTTAGTGCTTTGTATGTGTGAACAGTCTTCTTAGTGATGCAGTGTGGTAGGTACCGGGATTGTTCCCAGGTTACCACGGAGAAAACAGGCCTAGAAGGGCTAGAAACGTGCCCCAAGGCCAGGGATTTGACCCCGATCTGTGTGACTCTAAGTCCTCAAATACAGCCGCTGTCAAGCTCCTGGTCACCATGTTCTCTGGCAAGGTAAGTCAAGGAAAGGTAGCAAAGTGCCGTGGAGCCTGCAGGCGTGCCCTTCTGAGCCGCAGCTTTCCATCTGTAGATGTGGTCAATGGTGCCCCGATGACGTCACCTCGTGCCATGGCCGGGGTCAAGTGAGGCCAAGTAAGGAAAGGCTCTGGGGCGGTGTCAGGTGAAAAGCTTTTAGTTGGTCCTATATCATCTCTTTGGTAAACTCAGGAATGGTTCTGATTTTATGTTCTAATCAAATCCCATTAATAATAAATAAAATCCTTAAACAACAGGAGTCCAAAGTCCCGACTCATGGCTTTTAAAACATTTTCTTCTTAGCACTTTTACCCTGATTCTGGATGAACTCAGGATTCCGCACTGAGTTCCGTTGTCTTGTTTCTTGGCAGTCTTTGATTTTGAGCGGTTCCTCAGGATTTCTTTACCTTTTGTGACCTTCTGGTTCTGGAGGATTCCGGGCCAGCTGTTCTAGAGAATGCTCTCAGTTTGGGTTTGTCGGTTGCCTCTTCGTGGTTAGATTCGAGGCTACGCCTCTTTGACGGGAAGGCTGCAGGACTGGTGCGGTGTCCTCCGTATCTCATCACGGCACGTGGTGTTGGTTGCCCTGTTATGGGCGGCGTTAATCTGGATTATTGGGTTAAGGTGCCATTTTCCTCTTTGCAGTTGATATGCAACTGTAGGGAGATATCTTATGACTAACTTAATATCCCATTTCTCATCCAGCCTTCACCCATTCACCCAATGGTTTCAGCATCTATTGATGGTTGCTTGAATCTAGTCGCCATAGTCATCGTCATCTTCTTCCTCCTCTTCCTCACCTTCCTCTTCTTTCTTCCTCTTCTTCTTTTTTTTTTTTTTGAGAGAGGTCATACTCTGTTGACCAGGCTAAGTACAGACGCATGATCATGGTTCACTGCAGCCTTGAACTCCCGGGCTCAAGCAATCCTCTCACCTCACTCTTCCGAGTGGTTGTGACTACAGGTACGTGTCACCATGTCCAGATGATTTTTGCTTTTTTTGTAGAGACAGGGTCTCCCGGTACTGCCCAGGCTTGTCTTGAACTCCTAGGCTCAAGGAATCTTTCTGCCTTAGCCTCCTAAAGTGCTGAGATTACAGGTGTGAGCCACCACGCCTGGCCTTTGAGTCTTCTTATAATGAATGTAAATGGAGACTTTCTAAAGGGACAACTGGTGACATTTGAATGCGGACTATGTATTATATAACAATATTGTGTCAATATTAGATTTTCTGACTTTAATAATTCGGCTCTGGTTATGCAAGAGAAGGTGCTTATTCTTAGGAAATACTTGCTTTAGTGGAAAGGGGCATTTTATCTGCAATTGACTCTCAAATGATTCAGAGAGAGAGAGTATGAGAGTGCAAATGTGGCAAAAAAGCAATTGGGGAATCTGGTTGAAAGGCATATGGGGGTTCTTCATACTATTTTATTCTTGTGACTGTGTAAGTTTGAAATTCTTAAAATAAAAAGTTAAAAAAAAATGGGAAGGAAATAAACCAAAATGTTAATGCTGCCAAAAAAAAAAAAATCCATCTACTTATATCAGTGAGTTAAATGGAGGCACTGTCAAACCACCCTTTCGGCATAGCAGAATAGCGTCCATCCTGTGGAGATGGGCTTTGCTGCATGAGATGTAAGCCATTATATTCACAAAATGGAACCATCTTGAAGTTTGAATACCTGAGGCCTTGGAAGTAGACCTGCTGCCAGGACAGATGGTGTGTCAACCAGGGCTTGCAAACTCAGATGCTCCGATGGACCCAGCAGGTAGCACAAATGAGTGAAGTGGAGCAAAGTACATGGTGTTATTAGTTTCCTAGGGCTGCCATGACAAATAACTGGGTGGCTTAGAACAGCAGAGATTTATTATCTCACAGTTCTGGAGGCCAAAAGTCTAAAAAGAGGTGTGAGCAGGACCGCACTCCCTCCGAAGGTTTTAGGGCGAATCCTCCCTCGCCTCTCCCACTTCTGGTGGTGCCAGGTGTTCCTTGGCTTGTGGCCACATCATTTGAGTCTTTGCCTCTGTCTTGACCTTCCCCTTTGCCTGTCTCACATCTCTTCCTGCTTTTCTCTTATAAGGACATTTGTCATTAGATTAGGGCTCATCTATATAATGCAGAATGACCGCATCTTAAGATCCTTAATTACATCTGCAAAGGCCTTTCTCCAAACAAGGTCACAGTTGCAGCTTCTGGGTGAACAAATCTTTTGGTGGGTTCCATTCAATCCACTACACATGAATATCCAACATACTTTCTTTTCTCTTAACTGTAGCACAAGGAAACCAGGGGGTAAAAACCAGCATTAAAAAGCAACTGATACTCAGCCTCAGATGTAAGAGAAAAATGAGGTAGGGGCTGGGGGGCGGGCAGGGACTAGGGCACTTTCTGTCTCCACGGTCAGCCACTACCCAGCATCAGCAGATTGTTCCCATGAAGGAAGGAATGCAGGTCTGTGTGCTCAGAATTTCCAGTTTGCCCCAGAAGTGAGAAATTCAGATTTTTGTGTGAAGTTACCCTAATTCTTAAATATTGGCAACTAACTCAAACATTTTTTTTTTTTTTTGAGACGGGGTCTTGCACTGTCCCAGGTGGGAGTTCAATGGTGCGATCTCGGCTTACTGCAACCTCCGCCTCCCATGTTCACATGATTCTCCTGCCTCAACCTCCCGAGTAGCTGGGATTACAGACACACACTACCATGCCCAGCTAATTTTTTGTATTTTTAGTAGAGATGGGGTTTCACTATGTTGGCCAGACTGGTCTTGAACTCCTGACCTCGTGATCCACCCACTTCGGCCTCCGAAAGTGCTGGGATTACAGGCTCAAACAGTTTTTTATGTACCATTCAGTCAAACCTCTGGGCCAACTAGGGTACTCTGTCTCAGATCCTGGCTAGGAAACCCTGGGAAAAAGACATTCAACATGAATGGGCAGGTTATACCAAGTTCCATAATTGGAAGCTCTCTAGGACCCATGGCTCTCCTTTCTTTGGTTGCTGCAGGTATATTTTATTTGATGGTGATGTGGATGCTCTATGGGTGGAAAACATGAATTCTGTGATGGATGACAACAGGCTGTTGACACTGGCCAACGGGGAACGCATCCGGCTGCAAGCACACTGCGCCCTGCTCTTTGAGGCACGTGGTAATTAAAAGTAAATTTGAACATAAGTCTTTCTTGCAATTAAGCATGTAAATGTTCATTAAAGTAGTAGTATAGATGATTATTAAAAAAACAAACAATGCATAAGGGTTTATAATAAGTACAACTCTTTGTTCTTTACTCCTCTCATCCCCTCTTTATCCCAGAAGTGTCTACTTTTACTTTTTATGAGTTGTTTCTTCTGATGACTAGTATCTATAAGTAACAGGCTTAGCATGATATTCTTCCTTTATACGTTTTATGGTTTATACATTATTTACTGACTGCTGCAAAAGTGAGAATCCATCTTTTATACTGTTAACATCAGAATAGTATATTGCTAAGTTGGTTAACAGTATATAATGTTTACATTATAATGAAGACAGAAATATTTACTGAAGAACCAACTAATATACTGTGATTACATTTACTCTTTTTTTGTTAGAGCCATTTGCTTTGTCTGGAGTTTGTAATTGCCTTCCTTTTTTCCCTCACACTATTTGCCTTAACCCCCTTTTTTTTAACTTTCTATCATATCAAGTATTCTGTTGAGCCTCTTTATTTCCTGGAGACTATTCTCCAAAGCCTTCTATTTCCTGCTTAGGATATGGACTGCTTGTTTCATAGGTGTGATCCTAGGACTTGCTTTCACTCTGTCTTAGTATTAATGCCATTCCTAACTGTAAAATTTGTCGGTGCATGAAATATTTGTACGTATTATTATCTGATGAGCTTACTGAACTGTATTTTTTTGTAGAGAGAGCTAGGTTTGTTAATGTATCTGGTTTAGTTGTATACTTACGAAGTTTTATACTACCTGATCTCAACTATGTTAAAAAAATAATCAAGAAAAAAGATTGAATGGAAAACATTCCAAAACAATGTTTACTTCTGGGTGGTGGGATTTGGATAACTTATTTTCTTCTTTATACTTTTCTATTTTTGTCAGATATTCACAACATAATTAATTTTCACATTGATTTTATAATAAGAGAAAACCAAAAAGTTGTTACATCAGAAGTGTGTAATCTTCTCATCATAATCCCAGGTGTTCCTCAGGGAAAGCTGTGTTTGTCTTGGTATGATTTAGATTTTGTGCAGTTGTAAAAACTTTGCATAAGAGAAGGTCCTTAAACATCTGGTTTATCTTGTGTATGGTTGTAGCCAGCATTGATTTTCTTTATTTCTCCAGGTTGGAGATTTACAGTATGCCTCCCCTGCAACTGTCTCTCGATGTGGAATGGTTTATGTGGACCCTAAAAACTTGAAATACCGACCATACTGGGAAAAATGGGTTAATCAAATACCCAACAAGGTGAAAACTTTTTCTAAAATGAACTTAAAGTTATTAGTATTGGTGGCTAGTTGGATAACATAGTCCAGAGGGATGTTTGTAGTCGAAGGCAATGACCTTGTCCTTGACCTGCCCGTTTCCTTGAGCACAAATTAAGTGAAAACATGGCAGACACACTTACTAGATTCCAGATAATTTATAGCCAGTGGGATAGGTAATGATTGGACTGGCTGGTCTAGACCAGAGGTTGACACACTTTTTCTTTAAAGGGGTAGATAGTAAATATTTGAGGCTTTGAGTGAGCCATGCGATTTCTTTCACAACTGCTCAACTCTGCTGTTGTGGCATGAAAGTAGCCAGAAATTTGTACACAAATGGGCATCGCTGTGTACCAATAAAACTTTATTTACAAAACAGATTACAGGCCAGAAGTGTGTGTTGTCTTAACAAAAGGCTTCTGTGAAAAGTGCAGAGATGGATATGACAGTCATATGTGGGTTGTGGCTCTACCACACCTGGGACACTATGAGCACATTCTCAAAGGAACACAGCTGGCCTGGGTGTGTCTCTAGAAAGGCTACCAGGCTGGAGGTGAATGGAAAACCAGGACATAATTATGCCCGAGAAGAGTAGAAGAAAGGAAGCACAATAGAACCATTTGAGGCGCTGTCCTATGGGAGGCAGCTGTCTCAGGACCCATGCAATCCCTGGTGGTGATTGGTGCCTTGATCGGGAGGGGGGCCTTTGCTGCTTTACACCCTTTGCTGGATGACCGTGGTCATGTGACTTGAACTCTAAGATGATCAGCCTCTCTTATGTCAAATGGGACCTGTTATCTTCCCTTTCTCCTCCCCAAGAGCATGGCAGACCCTGTGGCAGCGAAATGAAGGACTTCATGATGAGATGAAAGTATGTTGTAAAGGACAAATCTCTGCCGCTATAGGGCACTATGATCAGGGCTTCCTCACCTGCCAGATGTATCATCGTCAGAGGATGTTGCTCAACCCTCTTTAGGCAAGAAAAGCTTTCCACTAACTTCCATTGAAATAAATGAACCCTTGAGATGCTTTGGAATGCTGCTTTTTTTATAGGTGGAGCAATACAATTTGAATAATCTCTTTGAGAAGTATGTGCCCTATCTCATGGATGTGATAGTGGAGGGGACAGTGGATGGCAGACAAACAGAGAAGCTGAAGACAATAGTCCCTCAGACAGACCTCAATATGGTAAGAAACAGTCCCTGCTGTCGGCAAAAAGAAATTCCTTCCTAAAGACAGGCCCACAGTGGGGCTTTAAGGGGAGGGAAGATGCCAGTCAGAGTAAGCAGGAGCATTGTGGGCCGGTGCCAAGGAGGGTGCCATGCTTGCTTCTGTGCAGGTCAAGATATTGGGTTCCATCTGTCTGAACCAACGTGATGGGTCATATGTTCCCATCCTCTGGGACCCAGAATCTTGGGATTTATGACTGGAATAGACTCTGTGTGGGTGGACTGTGTGGGCTGAACCAGATATTTTCCTGTGAACCAGGTAACCCAGTTAGCCAAGATGTTGGACGCGTTACTAGAAGGAGAAATAGAGGACCCTGACCTGCTGGAGTGCTACTTCCTGGAGGCTCTGTACTGCTCTCTGGGAGCCTCTCTGCTTGAGGATGGAAGGGTGAAATTTGATGAATATATCAAACGCCTTGCTTCCTTGACTACTGTTGAGACGGAAGGAGTTTGGGCCAGCCCTGGGGGAACTGCCAGGTGGGAACCGAGTGCTGCCTGCTTCCCTGCTCTGAGTGCCTTTGGTTAAATTTCTAGAGGACGTGAATAAGCTTTTCCATATTTGTGTCTGTATGAGTTTTCCAGATAGTTTGCTTCTCTAGAGGAACATGCAGTGGTCGGAGCAGGTGGCGGGACCCCCAGGGGCAGTTAGCGCGCCGACTGCGGTGGCAGAAGCCCACGCCCTTTGGAGGGTCTTTCCGGATGAGAGTCAGCTTTTCTTGCCGCAGCCGAGGCACTTGCTTCCTTCCCTCCTTAAGCGTTTCACATTCTGCCTGACTTGGAGTTTCTTCTCCTTTGGGCTTCTCTGTCTCTTATTTTTATTTTTAGCCACCTCTCTCAATTTCCACCATGTAATCCATCTGCTGTATTCCTGAGTATCTGCACAGTAGAAAATCAAGTGTGGATTTGTAAATCGTTCATAGGAAATCATAAAATTAACATTTTATGTTTTTGCGCAAAAATGTGCATCTTCAAAGAATCATACATGATGAAAAGGCTGCATTCTCCAAGGCTGTGTATGGGGCTAGGGCCCTTTGTGCATCTCTTACCGGTATTTGAGCATGGCTTGGAATATAGATGCCTTTTGAAGTTACCTGGTGGTCTTTTTAAAGTTTAAAATAAAATGACCTCCAGTCTTTCTGATGGAGAGTTATGGAGTAGTTAGAAGATGTTGTACAAGTCCCTGCTGTATTCGCTGGCAGTCCGACTGCTCTTTTCAGAACCAGTGTCTCCCTTGAAGGAGCGCTGTCCAGCTCCGCCGGCTGTGCTGGCTGAGCATTGCTGCCATCTGCAGTTCCCTCGCTCGGACATGATGTTGGCCTGCTTCCCCGGCCTGCGTGCCTCATTTGCCCTCATCTTGGGGACGTGAATGACCCTCTGAGCCTCCCATTTCCAGACACCTGTTCACAGGTCCAGCCCTCCAGGCCCTCAAGCATACCCTAGACTCCCCCAACACCCGGCACTGTCGCGTCTGTGTCACAAATCCTGCTCTCCGCCTGCTCTGCTTCTGTGACTCGGGGATACACGTGCTCCTCTTTGGTCTCATGGGGATGGCCAGTCTGTTGCACTGGTGTCTGCTGTTGCCTCGAGCTCCCACGACTTGCCCCTTCCCCTGCATCCTCACTTCTTTGGCTGGTGGCCCTCACTTCAGCCACGCTTGCCTGAGACCCCGAATGCCTTGCCTAGTTGTCCTGTTGAATCCCTCTGAGAAAACCCCAAGTGTGTCTTCTCTGCCTCTCTAGGGGCTGGCAGCAAGAAGACCATGACTCTGAGAAAGGGGAGGTGATCTCCAGGTTCAGTGTTGAAGTCAAAGTTCACTGAGTGGGTGAGAGGTGGGAGGTGTCCTTGCAGCAGCATGAGAAAGGACGAATACAGTTGGAGACTGCTGAGTTAGGAGAGGATCGTGGACTGGAGGGAGATGATGGCTTGATTGAGGAGGAGGCGGTGAGACAGGTGTCTCCATAAATCCCAGTCCCTGGCTGGCACGCGCACTCCTGGTTCCATCTGAGTCTCTCTTTCTCTCTCTCTCACCTTCCTTCAGTCTCCCACTCTCTACCATCCCATCGGCTCTTAGACATGCTCAAGTAAAGCCTTGCATGGCCTGGGCGGAGGTGATGGTGATTACAGGAAGGGCCAGGGCTCCCGAGCTCCAGGGCACCTGCCGCTTCCGTCTCTCCCCTGCCCGGGTTGCCTGTCTTCCTTTCCACATTGTCTATTGTGCCTGTGCTTCTCCTGTGGCAGCACTTTGGGCTCCACACTGAGAAATGGCTGCTTCTTGCCTGTGTCTGTCCCTGACCTGGCCCTCCAACAACTGCAAGGCTAGGGACCAGGGCTCTCAGTCTCACCATTGTATTCCCAGGGAAGTGCATGTCTAGTGAATGGGAAGCATTAGTTCAAAATACTCAGAAAGAGTCTGACCAGTGCACAAGTCACATGAGTGACTGTACCGTGAACAAGAAGCATAAGCTCCAGATACTTGGTATCTGTCCAGTGATGAGTAGCGTTAGTTCAAGGCATTCGGTATCTGCCCAGTGATGAGTAGCATTAGTTCAAGGCATTCAGTATCTGTCCAGTGAAGGAGCAGCATTAAAGTACTCACTATGGCTTCCATGCAGTAAGCAAGCAACATTAGTTCATTTCAAGCATGTGCCAGAACTGGTTTTGTATTTCCATGTCTATGATCCAAGTGAAATCGACTGTTACCTCCTGCAGGTCAACTTCCAACTTTGTATGACTTTCATTTTGATAACAAACGGAATCAGTGGGTGCCATGGAGCAAATTAGTTCCAGAGTATGTTCATGTCCCCGAGAGGAAATTTGTCGATATCCTGGGTAAGTCAGTCGAACCCTCGTTCCTGGGTTTAGGAGTGTGTGATCCTCGCTCTGGAGGGTGGTGAGGAAGATCCTGTGGCTTCTCTGGTACTCTAAGTCCCACATAGAGAGCTGGGAGAGAAGAACTGAAGAGGGTGAACTGTGGGCCCTCCTGGGCACAGAGGGTGGCCCCCTTGGTATTTTTGTCAGCTGCTGGCTCTGAGCATCTTCTGTGGCTATGCCTCCCAGCTCTTTCCCCAGCAGGCTGAGCCCCACGGGCGGATGAGATGCTGTCTCACCTTCCCTCGCCTTTCCCAGGGCTCTGTTCAGTCCACAGAGCTGGCTGGGTGGAGACCAAGTAGCAACGATCAAGGCAGAATTTTGTAAAGGGCGCTGGCTTGGAAGCTATGTACCAGGGGGCGTTTATAGACCGAGCCACATTTAGAATGCACCCCTCTGGCTATTTAGATAAAATACGGGCTGAATAATTTCACAAAGCTTGTGTCTGACTTTGGCCCATTGAGCATACAGAGTGAGACGTCCCTGTTTTCTCAGGAGCCCATCAGGATTAAAACCTGACAGTGCAGAAGGGAGCCAGACCTGATGCTGTGGTTTCACTGTCTCTTCAGAGGAAGGTGTTGGTCAGGAAGTTAAATCCCACAGGGGTCTGAGTGATGTCAGCAACAGAGAAGCTGAGTTTTGAATATCCTGAGTATAAGTCAGAATTGCACCTTCAAAACAGCTTGGGTGTTCTAAACCTGGACTGTGGTGGTGCTCGAACTGCTGTAGAACTGTGCCAGAGTCGTGACATTATACACTTAAATGGGGGAACGTTTCTGAGGGCATGCCTTGGCTTTGCTGCTGTTTTTTATGGGATTTGTGGGATTCTAGGACAACCCCAAGCTGCCGAATGCTCATCCTATTGGAGCTGCTGTGATGCCCCTATTCTTAATATCTCGTTTAGTTCACACAGTGGATACCACTCGGACTACCTGGATATTGGAACAAATGGTCAAAATTAAGCAACCTGTTATTTCTGTTGGTGAATCTGGCACTTCTAAGACAGCCACTACCCAGAATTTCCTCAAAAATCTGAGTGAGGAAACTAACGTAAGTCATTATTCGTATGAGTTATCTATTGCTGTGTGACAGATTATTCCAGCGCATAGCAGCTTCATACAACGAGCACTGTGAGCTCATCGTTTCTGTGGATCAGGAATGTGGGAGTGACTTACCTGAGGACTTCCAGCTCAGGCTCTCATGGGATTGAGGTCAAGCTGTTGGCCAGAGCTGTAAATATCTGGAGGCCTAGCTAGAGCTGGAGAATCCTCATCTGAGATGATGTTTCACGTGGCTGGAGGCTGGAGGCCTCAGTTCCTCACCATGTGGCCCTCTCCACGGATGGCTTGGGTGTGCTCAACATGGTAGCGAGTGCTTAAGATAGGCAGCAAAGCAGATGGTATGATGTCTTTTATGACCTGGCCTTGGAAGTCACATACCCTCCCTTCTGCCATAATCTATGGGTGAGACAGAAGCCACCGAACTCCCTGATACAGTGTGGAAGGAGCCTGCACCAGGGTGTGGGGCACCTGGAGGCGAGGATGATCTGGGGCCCTCTTGGAGGCTGGCTGTCACATTATTCACCATCATTTTTGGGTTTCTAAAACTTTTCAAGTTTTTCCTTTCCTTCCTCCAGCCAGCTACGTGTCCATGTGTGGGGGTTGGATATGTACCAGGCACAGAGCTCATGGGGTGCACAGGACAAGTGACAGTGAACAAGCTGTCAAGGTCTGCTCTGGAGGGGTCCTCAGGCAGTGGGGGATAAACGTGGAGATGAGCACAGGGAGCATGGCAGTGTTTGCAGCCAGAGGGACCTACAGGTTTGTGGAGTCAGGCATAGGAAGCCTCATTTGAGAGCCTCCTTTGCAACACCCCTCCCCTGGTGCTCAGGACTCTGCACCTGGTGCTCAGCCCAGCCAGGTACACCTGAACACAGTCACTTTAGCAAGGCAGACATTCAGCTCGTGTGCACCTGCACTTTGGGTGCCCTACTTGAAGAGAGTTATGGAAGGCAGCAGTTCATTCTCAAAGTGTGGTCCCTGGACCCACAGCCTTGGCATCACTGGAAACTTGTTTAAAATACTCAGACCGCCAGGCATGGTGTCTTGTGCCTGGTAGTCCCAGCTACTCAAGAGGCTGAGGCAGGAGGACCACTTGAGGCTGGGAATTCAAGGCTGCAGTGAGCTATGACCGCATACCACTGCACACCAGCCTGGGCAACAGAGCAAGGCCCTACCTCTTAAAAATAAGAAAACAAAAAGCACCCTGATCTACCTAATTGGAAACTGGGAAATGGAGCCCAGCAAGGTGTGTGGCACAGCCCTGCAGGTGGAGCTGATGCATAATTAGTTAAGTGTGAGAACCGCTAATGAAGGAGCTCTCACCAGCCTCAGCGCATGGCAAGAGGGCCTGAGGACACACACGTGAGCATCCAGGGGGTTTCCCTCATCTTTCCCTCCAGCACTTAGTCCCAAACCTCAGCCACTTGTTGTTCATGCTCTCTTGACCTCTTTAGATACAGCCAGCGTGATAGTGATTTATGTTTGAATATTGTCATATTGAAAATGCTGTTGGGTATTGCATCTCATGCGACTCAATCGCTCTATGAGGTAGTCCAAAGAGATGGCATTACAGTCATCTTACAAGTGAGAAAAATGAAGCTCCGAAAGGTTGAATGACTTTTTGGAAGTTGCCTTCCTAGAACTGTGCAGAAACAAGACCCTCAGTCCACTTTCTTCTATGCCACATTGTCCCTGAGGCTCACTTGTGACAATTGGCTGTTGACTCATACAATCTGCTGAAAGGAAAGAGGAATTCTTGCTTTAGCACTTACAAAATAATGAAGCACAGACTCACACTGGATTATTAAAAAGTTAGTTCAGAGGCCAATGGATTTGCAAAATAGATGTTAGCTTATGTGCAAATGTTTATTGCTGCTACCCTGAAGAAAAGGCCAGCTTTTCACATCATCTCTTTCTGCTTCAGATTGTGTTAATGGTCAGCTTCTCCTCCCGCACCACGTCCATGGATATCCAAAGAAACTTAGAAGCAAATGTGGAAAAGCGAACCAAAGACACTTATGGCCCGCCCATGGGAAAACGCCTGCTGGTGTTCATGGATGACATGAACATGCCGAGGGTAGACAGACGCTTCGGCAGGTGGAGGGGAGGGGCTGAGATGGTGCCTGTGTTTGTATGGGGGTGCGTGTTAGAAGTGAGTATGAGGACATTGATCTTTATCTCTGCACAATGTCTGCAGGGTGCAGGCTGTGGGGGAGCCAGCCTACGGCAGAATGTGCCTGGGATGCCCTTCTTACACAGAGGGACCTTTCCCTGATGGATCTTGTTCCTTAGTTTCTTAGAGGAGGAATGAAGGCAGCAGGCGGGCTTTGAACTAAATTCAGCATGTGTTTGAGGAAGTTGTTTCCAAAGGAGCTGTTCTTTAGATAATAATACTGTTGTTGGCCCCGTGTACATGGGAGGCATCCGGGCAGAACCTTCCCAAGAATTCCTCTTGAGTTTTCAAGGAAGAGAAACTTTAGCTGCAAGATGAGTGTGTTTCTGGGGTCAGAGCCTGAGAAGTACAAAGTTTTCTTAGCATACTGGAATTAAAATTTATATTATTTCACAGAACCATTTTTTTTCCTGAAAGTCTATTTCCAGAAGGACAGTATGCAAAGCCAGGACCCATCCATCCATCCATCCACCCACCCACCCACCCACCCACCCATCCATCCATCCATCCATCCACCCATCCACCCATCCATCCATCCTCCCATCCAACCTCCCATCCAACCTCCCATCCATCCATCCATCCATCCACACATCCAACCTCCCATCCAACCTCCCATCCATCCATCCATCCACCCATCCATCCATCCATCCATCCATCCATCCACACATCCAACCTCCCATCTATCCATCCATCCATCCATTCATCCATCCATCCCTCCATCCATCCATCCACACATCCAACCTCCCATACAACCTCCCATCCATCCACCCATCCATCCATCCATCCATCCATCAATCCACCCACCCACCCACCCATCCACCCATCCATCCATCCATCCACCCATCCATCCATCCATCCATCCACCCACCCATCCACCCATCCATCCATCCATCCATATATCCATCCATCCATCCACCCGTCCATATGTTCATTCATCTATCAATCTATTCTTCTACTTATCCATCCATGTGTCTGTTTTTTCATCCACCCATCTGTTATTTATCTATCCATCTGTTCATCCATCCAACCATCTATCTGTCCATTCATTCATATATTTATTCATCTACCCATCTATTCTTCTGTTTACCCAATCTGTCTGTTTTTCCATCTACCTGTCCATTTATCCATCTACCCATCTGTTCATTCACCTGTCCATCCATCCCTTCCATCCATCCCTCTATCTGTCCATCTGTCCATCCATCCATCCATCCGTCTGTCTGTCTTTCCATCTGTCCATCCGTCCATCCATCCATCCATCTGTCCATCCGTCTGTCCATCTGTCTGCCCGTTAAATAGATGGTCCAATCAGTCTGTCATTATCAGTGTATGAATTAATTACCCAATGTCTTTGCTTGTGTTAAATGAAGTAAGGGACAAATGCTTGGCTTAAGGGTTGATGCTTTGTAAGACCCTGAGTTGAAACAGGTGAAAGCAAGAGAAGCAGAAGGTCAATATGTGGACAGGCACATCACACCCCCTGGGTGGGACTGCGTTGTTGACTTCTTGTCTGTCCATTTGTCTGTCCATCTGTCCAATTGTCCATTCATCCGTCTGTCCATCCATCTCCATCTGTCGATCCATCTATCCATTCGTCCATCCATCCATCTGTGCATCCATCCATCCATCCATTCATTAATTGAATTAACATATATTTATTCAGCACTTCCTATGGGACTGGTGCTGAGTAGTCAACACCTATGTAGTTCCTGCCCTCATGAAGCTATAGTCCTGTAAGGGAGACAGACTTCAAAAAACACAATCACAAATGGATATTTACAGTGGCAGCCTTTGAGAAGCCCCATGAAACTGCAACTGGGGTTGCAGTTGCCCTGGAGAGTAACGGGAGAAATGAGCTTGAGTTGGGATGGTCAGCCAAGCCCTCTCTAACTCCAGCTTTGCGATACTACTATTCTCTTTTCCTTTTTTATAAAAATCCAGGTGGATGAATATGGCACACAGCAGCCAATTGCCTTGCTGAAGCTGCTGTTGGAAAAAGGCTACTTATATGACCGTGGCAAGGAGCTGAACTGCAAAAGCATTCGAGACCTTGGCTTTATCGCTGCGATGGGAAAAGCCGGAGGAGGCCGCAATGAAGTTGACCCAAGATTTATTTCACTATTCAGTGTCTTCAACGTGTCATTTCCTTCAGAGGAGTCTCTGCATTTAATTTATTCCTCCATTCTGAAAGGCCATACCTCGGTAACTTGATTTTAATTAGAAGTCTAAACTGGAAGAGCTTGTATTGGGAGGAAACATACGCAGGGCTGACGTATCCATTAGGTACAGCAGGGTCAAAGCCTAGGGCCCTCGATGCTTTTAAGGGCCTAGGAAAATGTTTTAATTTCTTTCAAAGTCAGAAGGAAAAAATCATCTTTATACAATGCCAATATAAAATGTAATTGTAACTTATTTTTATGGAGGAAGGAGTCCGTGGAGACAAAAGTGCCTGGGTCTGTGGGAGTCCTGACGTGGCCCTGAGATGCTCATGCCACACTGAGTGACAGCAAAGAATCAACTAGCAGGCTGGGGTCCTGGAGTCAGTCCCCATTCTGCTCCGTGAGCAGGTTCCTTGAACTCTCCTAACCTCATTGTCATTTGGAGGGGGAGATCATGATGGTCCCCACCTCACTGGGTTTTGGGAGGGTGAAGGAGAGAAATGCATGTAAAGGGTGTGGCACGCTACCTAGCGCATAGCAGATACTACGTCACTAGTTATTGCTATTATTATTATGGTTTACTTGGCTTCTCCAAGTGGAATCCATTCATTTAACCAACCATCTTCTGATCCTGGCATTTTCCTACTAAAGTGGGGTCTGCATACTCAGAGGCTCCAGGGGCCAGGTGGGTAAGATAAAGGTGTGGAGGGGCCGGGCATGATCAGTAGGAACTGTGAGCACCTGGCCTGTTCATGCCCTACCTGAAGGCATTTACTTTCAAAACTCTGAGGTCCGTGCTGGTCAAATAAAGCTCTCACCGAAGGCCGTGTAGGGTCTTTGGTTTCACATCATGCTGACTTGTCAGTTAATGTGAAAATCTAGAGAAATAAAAACAAGCCAGGCCAGGCGTGGTGGCTCACACCTGTAATCCTAGCACTTTGGGAGGCCGAGGCGCATGGATCACTTGAAGTCAGGAGTTCAAGACCAGCCTGGTCAACATGGTGAAACCCCATCTCTACGAAAAATACAAAAATTAGCCGGGCATGGTGGCAGGCACCTATAGTCCAAGCTACTTGGGAGGATGAGGCAGGAGAATTGCTTGAACCTGGGAGGTGAAGTCTTCAGTGAGCCGAGATTGCACCACTGCACTCCAGTCTGGGCATCAGAGTCTCAATCTCAAACAAACAAAAAAACAAAAAATCAGCTGGTGAGCTTCTCTGTCTTTCAATTTTTTAATCTCCTGTTTAAAAAAAATGTAGTAAAATTCACATAATGGCTGGGCATGATGGCTCACACCTGTGTTGCTGCACTTTGGGAGACTAAGGAGAACAGATCACTTGAGCCCAGAAGTTCGAGACAAGCCTGGGCAATGTGGTGAAACCCCGTCTCTACAAAAAATGCAAAACAATTAGCCAGGCATGGTGGTGTCCTGTGGTCCCAGCTACAAGGGAGGCTGGGGTGGGAGGATCACTTGAGCCCAGGAGGTCAAGGCTGCAGTAAGGGAAGCAGAGCAAGACCCTATCTCAAAAAAAATAATAATAACATAACACAAAATTAGTTATTTTAGCCATTTTAAAGTATACAATTTGGTGGCATTTACTGCATTCACAGTGTTATGCAGCCATCAGCACTGTCTAACTTCAGAATTTTCCTCACCCCAGCAGGAAACCTGTGCTCGTTAGCACTTACCCTCATCCCACCTCTCATTCCCAGGAACCTACCTTTTGTCTCTATGGAGTTTTCTGTGTTGGACATTTTGTATAAATAGAGTCATAAAGCACGTGGCTTTTTGTGCCAGGCTTCCTTCACTCTGCATCATGTTCTTGAGGGTCATCCATGCTGGAGCATGTGGCAGTGCTTCATGCCTGGTTTTTTGTTTTTTTGCTTTTTTTTGTTTGTTTGTTTTCTTTTTTTCTTTTTTTTCTTTTGAGAGGGAGTCTCGCTCTGTCACCCAGGCTGGAGTGCAATGGTGCACTCTCACAGCAACCCCCACCTCCAGAGTTCAAGCAATTCTGCTGCCTCAGCCTCCTGAGTAGCTAGGATTACAGGTGCGCACCACCACACCCAGCTAATATTTGTATTTTATTTTAGTAGAGATGGGGTTTTACCATGTTGGTCAGGCTGGTCTTGAACTCCTGACCTCAGATGATCCACCCATCTTGGCCTCCCAAAGTGCTGGGATTACAGGCGTGAGCCACTGCACCTGGCCAACTTCATTCCTTTTCATGGCTCAGTAATATTCCATCGTACAGCTCTGCCACATTTTGTTTATTCATTCATCTACTGAAGGACATTTGTTGGGGGGGGGGTCTCTTTACATTTTTCAGACGTTTCATGAGAGCATTGTGGCTGTGAGTGACAAGCTGACATCCTGCACGCTAGCACTTTACAAAAATATTGTGCAAGACCTACCTCCCACTCCTTCAAAGTTCCATTACATCTTCAACCTTCGAGATCTCTCACGGGTTTTTAATGGTCTTGTCCTCACTAACCCGGAGCGGTGAGTTGGGTTTATCTTACTAAAACATGCCCCACAGGTATGATGGCTTTTCTTATTCTTTTAAGACAGAGGGCTTATCAATGGATTGGGTGAATCATTGTATGAATTAATGACCCAATGTCTTTGCTTCTGTTAAATGAAGAGGCGAGACCACCGCTTGGCTTAAGGCTTGATGCTTTGTGAGCCAGTGAGTTGAAACATGGGAACCGAGAGAAGCAGAAGTGTGGGCAGGCGCATCACACCCCTCGGGCAGTACTGTGTTGCTGACTTCTCATTTTCAGTTCTGAAGTTGGAGTTTGCCTGCTTGGAGCCTTTTGCTCACGTAACTCAGTCGTTGCCAGTTCGTTACAGAATGTGTGTCTTCAGGAGAAGTGAGCAGAGGACAGAAAGGATTTAAGTCTGGGTGTAGGCAAATTCCCCCATTAAAACTAGACTTACACCTTCACGTGAATGTCTGCTTTATTCTATGTGGATTTGCAAGCATAATCCAATTATGTGGATTTATATCATGAATCCGGAAGATACTGAAAAATGAATTGAGAACTTTCCATGTATCCTGCTCTTGGGTGCCTTGAAACGTGTAGAATGTAAGGGGTGGTCAGCAGAGGGCAGCTCCAGGTGTTTTGGGTGGAGTGATGGTTCTTTGCTAGAAAGCAGGATAAGTTCTGGAACTGGGGCCAGATGGAGTTGGCTCTTAGAAAAAGGAGCTGTTGGCCAGGTGCAGTGGCTCATGGCTGTGGTCTCAGCATTTTGGGAGGCCAAGAAGGATTACTTGAGCCTAGGAGTTTTAGACCAGCCCGGGCAGCATAGTGAGACTCCATCTCTATAAAAAAATTTAAAAATTAGCTGAATGTGGTAGCATATACCTGTAGTCCCAGCCACTTGGGAGGCTGATCACTTAAGCCCAGGAATTTGAGATGGTGGTGAGCTATGATTGCGCCAGTGCGCCAGCCTGGGTAACAAAGCGAGATCCCATTTCTTAAAATAAGAAAAAGAAAGAGAAAGAAGCTGCCAGTGACCCTGATGCTGGTTTTAAGTCTGTGTATTCCAGCAAGTAGGGAGATATCAGGGACTTACTTTATGTCATTTATAGACAACGCTCTTTTTTCCCTACGGTAAGGTAAGCTACGGATGATGACTTTAGGGTCTTTACATTAATTTATTAGCTTCTGTTGGGCCCTCTGGTTAGATTCGATTTGTATGAGACTAGCAGGGCCAGGACTAGAGAAATGCTGGGCTTTTACTGGGCCCTGTGCGTCTGTGTGACCGTCACAGCTGTTCGCCCTGGTATCCTTCAGGTGGCTTCCTGGCTGATTTTTGTGTCTTCCATTCTGCAGATTCCAGACAGTGGCCCAGATGGTGAGAGTCTGGAGGAATGAGTGTCTGAGAGTCTTCCACGACCGGCTGATCAGTGAAACAGACAAGCGTCTGGTCAGTACATCCCGTACACCAGCAAGGGCAAAACTCAGCCACCAAATTCTCAGGAAAATAAACAAGCGCCGGAAGGGTTTTTTATACAG
Source organism: Ateles fusciceps (assembly GCA_036589455.1). Lineage (NCBI taxonomy): Eukaryota > Metazoa > Chordata > Mammalia > Primates > Atelidae > Ateles > Ateles fusciceps. Next base: position 3,040,624 of record JAZHEH010002317.1, on the reverse strand, counting down.
GACGCTATTTGCAGAAAAATAGACACTAACACGAGAAGTCAGCAGGCCAAGGAGGGTGGGTCGGTTATTAAGCGCCTTGCAGCAACTGAAAAAATAGGATGCAAATTGTGTCAGATAATAATAGTGTATCCTCTTTTCCTAACGAGTTTTAGCCTGTGAGCTGTTGTTGAGTTTGGGGCCTTAAGTGGGCTTCTGTTTCAAGGTACAAGAGCACATAGGTGGCTTGGTTACGGAGCATTTTAACGACGACGTGGAGGTGGTGATGAGGAATCCCATATTGTTTGGAGACTTCCGAATGGCCCTGCACGAAGGAGAACCGCGCATTTATGAAGACATCCAGGACTACGAGGCGGCCAAGGCTCTGTTCCAGGTGGGGACGAGCTCCACCCTGTCTGCGGGCTTGCGTGGGCCAAGCGGGGAGCTGAGCATTGCATGGGTGCCCAGGAGCCTAACACACGTGGCTCAGGTCTGAGGGCTTGAGATACAGGCTTATATCTCGTCCAATGACCCCCACATCCAGCATGCTCGGGAGTGACATTAGGAAACTGTTAAACGGACCCCTGGGGCCACCCCGGGAGACTTGCTGCACCAGGCCCACGGAGGGTCCCCGGATTCCAGTGCACAGCCAGGTTTGGGAGCCACTTGTTTGACTGCTTAGTATTCATTTTCATTCAAATTCATGAGATGAGCCTTGTTACCTGCTTTGGGTCACTGCTGGCCAATCAAAATCCAGCAGATGGAAATCTCAATTGTGAAAGCTAGATTAGTCCCGGAGACCCAAAAGTTTAATTATTTTAACTACTATAGATGTTCAGAAAAATCTTTTCCATTGTTAATCTCCTCTGGACAAAGGAGGAAGTCCATCTCTTAAAATCCAGTGATCCTTTAAGACATTTTTAATTTGTTTTATGTATTTATTTTGAGACAGGGTGTCTCTCTGTCACCCAGGCCGCAGTGCAGTGGTGCAGTCTGGGCTCACCGCAACCTCAACCTCCTGGGCTCAAGTGATCCTCCTGCTTCAGCCTCCCAAGTAGCTGGGACTAGGGGCACACATCACCGGGCCCAGCTAATTTTTTTATTTTTATTTTTCTAGAGACAGAGTCTTGCTATGTGGCCCAGATTGGTCTCAAACTCCTGGGCTCAAGTGATCCTCCTGCCTCAGCCTCCCAAAGTACTAGGACTACAGGCATGAGCCACGATTCTGGGTTTAGACCTTTTTTTTTTTTAATACAGGAAATTCTTGAAGAGTATAACGAAAGCAACACCAAAATGAACTTGGTTCTCTTCGACGACGCTCTGGAGCATTTAACCCGGGTGCACCGCGTCATCCGCATGGACCGTGGCCACGCCCTGCTGGTCGGGGCAGGGGGCTCAGGGAAGCAGTCTCTTTCAAGGCTGGCTGCCTTCACAGCCGGCTGTGAGGTCAGTCCACGTCCCCTCCCAGAAATAGGTTTATGATGCCAGTCTCTGCAGTTGGTAGTTCATGTACATACTGGAACAATCCACAGCAGATTGTAACAGGATGTTTTCACAGAGTGTAGAGGTGGGTGTTTTTGCCTGGTTTTAGGCTTGATATTATATTTTAACTGAATAGTCAAAACTTTGACTTAGGATGGGGTTACATCCCAATAAACTCATCATAAGTCAGAAATATCATGACTTGAAAATGCATTTAATATCCCGATAAACCCATTGTAAAGTTGAAAAATCCTAAGTGGAACCATTAAAGCTGGGGACCATCTGTATTGTCTTGTTTTTAGGATGGAGGATGTCAGATCAAGTTAGAAAGTCAAACACAAGCAAATCCCCTGGAAGGTGATGTGTATTCCTATGGGGAGGGCTTGGCCCAAACCTCAGTGGACCCATCCTATGGGGTTGGCAATTTGCTGGCTGCTGTATCTGCACAGCCTGCACCCACAGATCTGGGTTAATCTTAGAATCTTTTATTTTTAAACAGTTTTACTGAGATTGAATTCAAGACCATGCAATCTGCACATTCAAAGCATACAAACCAGTGTTTTTTGGCGTATTCACAGCTCTGTGCAACCATCACCACAGAATACTTTAGAGCATTTTTGTGACATTGGCCACGAAATGTGGTGGCTCATGCCTGTAATCCCAGCACTTTGGGAGGCCGAGGCAGGTGGATCACTTGAGGTCAGGAGTTTGAGGCCAGCCTGGCCAACATGGTGAAACCCTGTCTCTGCTAAAAATACAAAAATTAGCAAGGCGTGGTGACGCGCACCTGTAGTCCCAGCTCCTTGGAGGCTGAGGCAGGGGAACTGCTCGAACCCGGGAGGCGGAGGCTGCAGTGAGCTGAGATCGCGCCAGAGCACTGCAGCCTGGGGACAGAGCCAGACTCTGTCAGAAAACCAAAAGCAAAACCATCTTTGTGACTTCAAGAAGAAATCCCATGCCCTTTAGTGATTACCTGATCTCCGCACCCTCCGCTCACTGAGCCCTAAGCAACTGACTACTAATCTGCTTTCTGCCCTATCATCTTCCTGTTCTAGACTTTCATATGAATAGTGTGTGTGTCTGTTTTGTGTCTGGCATCTTTTTTAGTTCATGTTGTAACACGTATCAGTACTTCATTTTTTTTTTTTTTTTTTGGCCAATAAGCCTCCCTTGTATGACTGTACCTGTTTCCTTTACCCATCGCTGGACACTTTTGTCGTTTGCACCTGTTGGCTTTTGTGAACAGTGCTGCTGTGAACTTTCACGCCACTTTCTGTGTAGATGTGTGTTTGCATTGCTCTTGGGGATGCTCCTGGGAGCGGAATTGCAGGGCCCCATGATAACTCTATGTTTAATCATCTGAGGAAGCTCCAGGGTGTGGCTGCACTGTTTCCATTCCTACCAGCAGTGTCTGAGGGTTCCCATTTCTCCACACCATTCTTAGAATTATACAGGTACCGCCTGCAGCTTCCACAGGTAACTCACCTGCAGGGGCCTCTGAAGTGGAGGCATGCACTGTGCACTGAGACATCATGTGAAGAAGAGTCATCTCCCTAATTCACCCGTTTCTCCCCCAGACCCTTCATTAGTTCTCTAGTATCTGACTTCATCCACTATTCGGGTCTTTCATTGTCCAAATGCCTCTGTTTTCACCTCTAGTTTTATGATACACATGCACAATATTATATTTTCAACTTACAATGGGTGTATCGAGACATAGCCGCATCATACGCTGAAAAACGTACACTAAAATGCAGCTAGTACCTAACACAGCTATCTTTAGGTGATGAAAATACAAATGATCTTTATTTTCTTTAGATGTTTCTGCATTGCTCAAATTGTTGCACAGAGGATTATTATATTTAAAGAGAGAGAAATGAGTGAGTCTGTAACCATCGTGATGATTACTCTGTGCATGGACTGAAGGTTTGTCTGCACCCGCTTTGCGTGTGTGGTGCAGGACAGGGTCCGTGTTCAGCCTCCATTCTCCTCAGACACTCAGCCAACCCCTCATGTCTAGCTCAGACCCCTTTGACAAGTCCACCTTTTGAGAAGATACTTCTTGCTGAAAGGTCATTTTCATGAGCCTTCTTCTAGCAAGTAAGAGGTGTTCTTTTGCATAGACTTTCTTGTTTGTCTTCAGCGTGTTTTCTGGAGTCAGATTTAACTGCGCATCATCGCTATTACCACGGAGAGTCTTAGGCAGTTCAGGCTGTTATAACAAAGTGCGATAGACTGGCTGGCACATGGACAGCAGGTGTTTGTTTCTCACCATTCTGGAGGCTGGGAATTCCAAGATCAGGATGCCAGCATGGGCGGGCTCCAGCGAGGGCCCTGTCCTGGCTTGCAGATGGCTGGCTTCTCATCATATCGTCACATGGATGGATGAGAGCAAGAAAAGTCTTTGGGGGTCCCTTTTAAAGGGGCACTAATCCCATTTGTGAGGGCTCCACCCTCATCACCTAATTGCTTCCTAAAAGCCCAGCCTCCAAATACCATCACACTGGGGGTTATGATTTCAACACAGGAATTTTTTTTTTTTTTGTGGGTGGAACAAACGTTCAGTCCACTACATGGAGTAAGAACCACTATTGGTGTGGGCTCACTCATTTCTGTCTCTCTAAATGGAATAATCATCACTGCAACAATTCAAACAATGTAGAAACATCTAAAGAAAATAAGGATCATTTGTAATTTCATCACCCAAAGATTGCCTCTGTTAGGCACCAGCAGCATTTTAGTGTATACTTTTTCTTTTTTAAAATTTTTTCTGTTATTTTAATTTTTGGTCTGGGAACCAAAGGGATAATGGGCACTTTTCTTTCTTTTTTTTTTTTTTTTTTAATTTTTTTTATTGCATTTTAGGTTTGGGGGTACATGTGAAGAACATGGAAGATTGTTGCATAGGTACACACATGGCAGTGTGATTTGCTGCCTTCCTCCCCCATCACCTATATCTGACATTTCTCCCCATGCTATCCCTCCCCCACCTCCCCCACCCCCCACTATCCCTCCCCTTTTTCCCCCGACAGACCCCAGTGTGTGATGCTCCCCTCCCTGTGTCCATGTGTTCGCATTGTTCAACACCCGCCTATGAGTGAGAACATGCGGTGTTTGATTTTCTGTTCTTGTGTCAGTTTGCTGAGAATGATGGTTTCCAGGTTCATCCATGTCCCTACAAAGGACACGAACTCATCGCTTTTGATGGCTGCATAATATTCCATGGTGTATAGGTGCCACATTTTCCCTGTCCAGTCTATCATCGATGGGCATTTGGGTTGGTTCCAGGTCTTTGCTATTGTAAACTGTGCTGCAACGAGGCACTTTTCAACTTACAGTAGGGCTGTGTCCCAGTAAACCCATCATAAGTTGAAAATATTATAAGCTAAAAATACACTTTTGATTTATATATTCAACTTTGGTGGGTTTATCTGGATGTGACGCCATCGTAAGTTGAGGATTGTGCTGAAAGTGTAGCACTTTTGCATCGTGGGAAAGTCAAACAATTCTAAGTTGAACCATAGGAAATCAGGGACCACATGTGCATTCATATACAAACATATCTCCTTCGTACCACCAGTGGGTTAATGTAAGGGAATGGAATATAAGTTAAGTAATTTTTCCCTACTGTATCACTGCATCTTTTCAAGTCAATAAGTATGTGTTCACTTTGTCTTTGGAAAGATTGGACAATATCCCAGTGTTTGGATATGCCACACATAACCCATCTCTGCTGGCGAGCATTTAGCTTTTTCCTTGTTTTTAAATTACAGTGTAGTGATGAACAGCTTTGCTTATATATCTTTGAATATTATTCAGCTTTTTTTCCCATAGGATCACTTTCTTTAGAAATTGGTAAATTGGCGGGTTAAAGGGTATATGCTTTTTCAAGGCTTTTGTTGTATGGCGTCAGATTTTGTATTAGAAAGGTTGGACCTAAACTCATGTGGAGCTTGGCTCCTTGGAGTGGAAGGGGCCCTGGGCTGCAGGACAGAAGGAGAGGCAAAAAGTGTCCTTATTAACAACCAAGCACCCCACCACAAAGGATTATGCTGATTTATGCAACTGGCAATGTCCATATTCACATACCCTTGCCAATACTGGGTAGTGTCATTCTGAAATTTGCCAAGATTATAGATGGAAAATATTCCATTTTAAATGACCCTTTCTCCAATTAATAATAATGAATAGTCTTTTTTACATTCATTGGGCATTTACCTTTTCTCTTTTGTGAGTTGCCTCTTTGTGTACTTATTGATTTGTGGGAACTCTGTAAGAAGATACAGTCCATTCAATGAATCCAGCTTCCAATGTTTCATAAATATTGGCCTTTTATTTAAGGTATTTGTAAAAAGGGAAAAATGAATATGCATGATCTACCTTTAAATCTGATGAAATATATAATTGAAATCATTCATTATTAAAGTATAACTGTTTTGCAATTGTTTTCCACATTTTTCTGTAGGATAAGACATTCCCCGCCGGAAAGTTTGTTTTTTGTTTTTCTGTTGATTTGTCCTGGTAAACCGGAGGCATTTTCCCCTGAAGGTAGTGCCTTGAGGAACGGCAGAGAGGGCATTGAGAGGCAGAGACCTGGAGCAGGATGAGAACACACAGGGCTGTGTCTGGGCCCTAGGCAGCAGAGAGGGTTGGGTAGTGGGGTCAGAACAGGTGTTCAGAAAGTAGTGGCAGAAGCTGCTGGGGAGGGGGAGGCGGCTGCACTTGGGAGGGGTGAGGAAGGTTTGCAGGTGACAGGCAGAGCTGGAGACTAGAGTCTATTGGCCGGAGGGCATCCTGGTTGCCTTGCATGTGTGCATGCGCATGCGTGGGGGTGTGTGTGGGCGTGTGTGCTAGGTCATGCCAGGGTGCAAGTGAGCGTGTGGCTGAGGGTGAACATGTGGAAATGACCGTGTGTGTGTGACTGTGTGTGTGACAGTGTGAGTGAAGCGTGTGTGTGAATGCTTAGGGTTGAGGGAGGTAGGGAACGGGGAGAGAGCTCTCGGTTCCTGGAAATCTGATACGTTTCTGACATTCGCTGGTTGCAAGGAAAGTTTTAATTTCTCCTTCTGAGCTAAAGGAAACACTCGAGCAGAAAAGTGTGCTTTAAACTTGTGTCCTTCTTCACATTTACACCGATTTTGTGTGTACGTTGGATTTCGTGTGTACATTGGATTTCCTGTCTAGAAGTTAAAGTGCATGCTGATTTCACTTCTGTACCCATTTTCTCACAGTGTCTAATGTTCTATAAAGTGCAGTATGTGGCTGGTGCTCACGTCGGGGTGCATTCTTCTCCACTTTTCTCTGTTGCTGGTCTCATGGGACTTCCCCCTCCTCTGTTTCACAACAGGGAGTCCTTTCCAGACCTGCACCCTCTGTACTCTCCCCCAGTGTCCCCGCCCTGGAGCCCGCAGGGAAGGGAGGCTGATGGGGGGTGACTCCTGGGCTGTGTCTGTGCCGCAGGTGTTTGAGATCCTGCTGAGCCGAGGCTACTCGGAGAACAATTTCCGGGAAGACCTGAAGAGCCTGTATTTGAAACTTGGGATCGAGAACAAAGTGATGATCTTTCTGTTCACGGATGCCCACGTGGCTGAGGAGGGCTTCCTGGAGCTCATCAACAACATGCTGACTTCAGGTACCGCCGAGGCCGGCGCTCGCTGTGGCCAGCTCCCCGCTCATCTGAAGGGAGGTGGCTTTCTTCAGCAGTTACCACCTCCAGACACTGTGGGTGACCCTGTGCGGGTGTCCCTATTCCTCCCTCGTCACGGCTCCTGAGATAGGTCTCATTATCTTCCTTGGCTCCTCCCGTCCTGGAAGTCTCCCAAGTGTGCCCCCTTCTCTCCGTCAGCGATGATGGCAGTGCCCCTGCAGTAAGAGCAGGTGGTATCTGAGCATCTGCCCGTGCCCTCGGGCATGCTAAGCGTGCATCATGCATTCCACACAAACCTGATGAGAGGCTAGGCGTGGTGGCTCCCGTCTGTGATCCCCGCACTCTGGGAGGCCAAGGAGGAGGATGGCTTGAGCCCGGGAGTTTGAGACCTGCCTGGGCAACATAGCAAGACCCCATCTTTACAAAAATATTTTTTATAAGTTAGCCAGGCATAATGGCCTGAGCCTGTAGTCCCAGCTACTTAGGAGGCTGAGGCAGGAGGATTGCTTGAGCCTGGGAGGTTGAGGCTGCAGTGAGCCATGACCATGCTATTGCACTTCAGCCTGGTTGACAGAGTGAGACCCTGTCTGTCTCCAAAAAGAAAAAAACAAAAACAACCCAAAAACCAAAAAATCAAACCTGATAGGGAAGGTATCATTAACAACCTCACGTCACAGCTGAGGAAACTGAGGCTCAGGGCTGCTGTAGAGGGCTGAGTGGTGGACCTGCAAAAGACACATCCCAGTCCTCAATCCCTGGAGCTTGCGAATGAGACCTTTTAAAGAAAGAGTCTTTGCAGGTGTAATTAAATTAAAGATCTTGAAATGACAACCTGGATTTAGGGTGGGTCCTAAATCCTATGACAGCTGTCCTTGTAATAGAAGGCAGAGGGGGATTTGAGACACAGAGAAAAATGTCCCATGAAGATTCTCACAAGCCACGGGGTACCTGGAACCACTGGGAGCCAGAAGAGGCAAAGAAGGATTTCCCCCGGAGCTTTTCACAGGTTACCCCAAGACCTTGATCTCAAGGCCTCCAGAACGGCAAGAGAGTAGGTGTCTGTATGTCTTGTCTTAAGCCACTGGCTTGTGGTAATTAGTCATGGCTGCCCCAGAAAACTACTAGAGATGCCACCTCCCTTATCCAAGGGCACCTTGCTGGGAAGGCACTGAGGGGAGACTCGAACCCAGGACTTTTAGCATCTTAGCCACACTCTCAACCACATTACCGTGTTGTGATACTGTCTGCCCTGGGGCCCTGCTAAGGTCCATGCTGACTTTGCCTGGCCTAATGGCTTACAGGGACCTCTTTTTTTTCCTGGGGGTCTATTCCATCGATTGTTTGTTTTAGCACCTGACCATATTCATGATTGTATTGCTGTGTTATTCATTGAGCTCCAGCCCCCCAACATTTACGATAAAACATTTCTAACATGACAGTGAGGCTGAAAGAATCTTTTCTGTGAACATCTGCCAGCATGCCATCTAGATCCCTCCGTTCACGTCTTACTGCACTTGGTTTATCACGCACATAAACTCCTTTCCCTCCCGCCCTCCCTGCTTCGACCCATCTCATTTTTAGAGGCGTTTCAAGTCAATTGCAACGTCACTGCTCTCCCTGCTAAATGTGTCTGCATGCCACTATCTAGAGTTCAAGTTTTGTTTCGTGTTTTCTTTTGATGTAAAATTTATGTACAGGGAAATGCACAACACTCTAAGTGTATATTTGCCACATTTTGATCATCGGGTTTTAAGTTGCGTCTGTTTCAGTGGGTTGTCAGCTCTTTGAGAGGAGGGATTGTGTCATCCACCTGGATTTATTCCACAGTGTTTATTCCAGACACTGGGTTTGGTAGGGAGTAAGATGGCCATGACCTCTGCCCTCCTTAGAGCATACACTTCAGGGTGTGAGTGGGTTGGTTAAGGACGAGAACAGATAGGCAAAGAGATACAGCCCTTGCAGATTGTGGTAAGGGTCATGAGTGCAAAGGGAGAGCGTGGGCAGAAGCCATCTCAGGGCAGGCAGGGAACGTTTCACTGTAGAGACTCTTCAGCTGGGACCTGAGAGACGGCGTGTGATCGTGCTCCCGATGGCTGCTGTTACAAATTTCCCCAAACAGCACAGATTTATTCCCTTATGTGCCTGGAGGTCAGAAATCAGAACAGAGTCTTAAAGGGTTAAAATCAGGGTGTTGGCGGGGCTGGTTCCTTCCAGAGCTTCCTGGGGGAGACTGTTTCCCTGTCTTTTCCAACTTCTTCAGGCCATCGGTATCTTGGCTCCTTGGCTTGCACCCCCCCAATCTCTGCTTCTGTCATTCCGATGTAAACTCAGCTGCGTCTGTCTTGTGAGGACTCCTGTGATTGTCTCCAGCCCGCCTGGATAGTCGAGAGCGTTCGCCCCATCTCACCATCCTTGACTGAGTCACATCCACGAAGTCCTTCCTGCAGGAAACATAAGGAAACCCGTTGGCAGGTCCCAGGGCTGAGGATGCCATGGACACCTTCAGGGGGTGGTTATGCAGGGATCAGGACGAGGTGGAGAGGGTCCATGATGGGGAACCTTGTGAGCCATTTATAGGAGACAGGATTTTATTCTCAGTTCAATGATGTAGTCTAGATTTATGCAGTTTTTAAATTTAATAATTAATTAATTGTTTCAGAGACAGGGTCTTGCTCTGTTGCCCAGGCCAGAGTGCAGCGGCACGATCATAGCTCATTGTAGCTTCCAACTCCTGAGCTTACATGATCTTCCTGTCCCAGCCTTTCGAGTAGCTGGGACTACAGGTGCATCCCACCACAACCAGCTAATTAAAAAAAATTTTTTTTAAAGAGATGGGGTCTTGCTTTATTGCCCAGGCTGGTCTTGAACTCCTGGGCTCTAGTGTTCTCCTTCCTCAACTTCCCAAAGTGTTGGGATTGCAGGTGTGAGCCACTGCACCCAGCCAAGATTTATGTTTATAAAAGATCCCTGCAGTGCCCCGTGGGAACTACATTGAGGGGACCAGGAGTTGGAGAGGGGCGTCCAGTTTGGAGCTACCCCTGCAGTATCAGCAGAAAGTGATGGTGATTGGGGGAGGGTGGGGCTCTGGGGACAGAGAGAAGTGGATTCACGAAGTACTCAGGAGGCAGAGCCAGCAGGACTTGGATGGATTTGGATGTAAGTGGCGGAGGGAAAGGGCTGTCAAGGGTCACTCCCAGGTTTCTGGCAGAGCGAGTGGTCTGTGCTTCCATTTGCTGAGTTGAGGAGGACCGGGTCTGGGCTTGCGGCATTTGGAGTGTGTTGAGTTTGCTGCACTAGGTGAGAATCCAAATGTGCTCTCACAGCTCTGCAGGCCAGGAGGCCAGGATCACGGTGCCGGCAGAGCCAGTCCCTTCTGCGCTCTGGGTAGGGAATCGGTGTTGCTGGTGGCTGCTGACAGTCTGACATTCCTTGGCTTGTAGGCACAGCACTCCGATCTGTGTCTTCATTGTCATGTGGCCTTCCCCTTGTGTGCTGTCTGTCTCCATATCCAAATTGCCCCCTTGTATAAGGGCACCTGTCATATTGGATTGGGGCCCATCTCAGTGACCTCATTTCAACTTGATTATCTTTGTAAAGACAATTTCCAAATAAGGTCACAATCTGAGCTACTCAGCAGACTTTAGGATGTCTTTTTGGGGGGGGACATGCAACTTCAGCCATAATACATAGGCAGTGTGTGCACGAGTCCGGTACTCAGAATAGGGGCCTAGGGTGGAGACATCAATTTCAGTCACTGACACATGGTTTGTAAAGCCATGGGACCCAAGTGAGCCATCTAGGGAGAGCCCAGCACTGAGTTTAGGTGGAAGAGGAACAAGCGAGAGGCTGAGAGGGCAGGCGGAGCACCGGGAGCGAGCTCCTCTTTGTCTCTTGCAGTCTTGGGAATGGTGTTGATGATCCCAAGACCATCCCCAGCTCCGTGACTTCCTAGGGGGACTCGCAGGACTCAGCATGCCGTCCTGCTCACGGCTATGAGTGATTACAGCAAAAGGACACAGAGCAATGTCAGCAGAGGGAAAAGGTACATGAAGGACCCTGGGGAAGACCGGTCTCAAGCTTTGGAGTCCTCTCCCCGGGGAGTCACACAGGACATGCTTAATCCCCCAGTGAGTCGTTGCAATTCATGTGAAGTACCACCCACCAGGAGAGCTAGTCAGACACTCAGTGCTCAGGGTTTTTATTGGGGCTGCTCATGTAGGCACCTTTACCTGGCATGTGCCAAATCCCAGATGCCTGGAGGGAGAGCAGGTAGTCAGCATAGAATACTCTGCTTACACAAGCTGTGTGGGCACAGTGTATTAGGCTGTTCTTGCATTGCTATAAAGAAATACCTTAGACTGGGTAATTAATGAAGAAAGAGGTGGCCAGGTGCAGTGGCCCATGCCTGTAATCCCAGCACTTTGGGAGGTTGAGGCGGGTAGATCACGAGGTCAGAAGTTCAAGACCAGCCTGGCCAAGATGGTAAAACCATGTCTCTACTAAAAATACAAAAATTAGCCAGGCGCAGTGGCAGCCCTTTATGGTCCCAGCTACTCTGGGAGGCTGAGGCAGGAGAATCGCTTGTATTTGGGCAGCAGAGGTTTCAGTAAGCCGAGATCGTACCACTGCACTCCAGCCTGGGCAGTAGAGTGAGACTCCATCTTAAAAAAAAAAAAAAAAAAAAAAGAAAAGAAAAGAAGTTTATGTGGCTAACAGTTCCGCAGGCTGTACAGGAAGCATGGTGCTGATTTCTGGGGAGGCCTCAGGAAGCTTACAGTCAAGGCAGAAGGTGAAGCGGGAGCAGGCACATCACCTGGCCAGCGTAGCGCCACGGTTGGGGGAGGTGCCACACGCTTTTAACAACCAGATCTCGCGAGAACTCCCTCCTTCTCACGAGAGCAGCACCAAGGGGATGATGCTAAACCATTCCAGAGAAGTCTGCCCCCATGATCCCGCCAGGCCCCACCTCCGACACTGGAGATGACAGTTCCACGTAAGATTTGGTGGGGACACAGCTCCAAACCATATCCCATGCTGGGCCACTCTTACCAGTGAATCCCTTCAGGGACCTAGCTCCCAGGCGCCAGCCCTGGGCCCACCTGGCGAGCGGGCCTTTCAGAGGTGAGCGGCCGTGGCCTGCCACATTTACGCTTCCCTGCACAGGAGAACGTCGGAGACTGCATCCAAACCTATTGGGAATTTGAAATGGCATAGATCTGGGAAAAAAGCAGTCCACACAGCCAGGGGTTTCGGCTGCATGCTGTTGGCATCTGGGTCTGGGCTGTTCTGTGTTGTGGTGGGGCCGTCCTGGGCACTGTGGGGCGTGCGGCAGCATCCCTGGCCTTGACCTATTAGATGCCAGTAGCAATCTCCCTGCCAAGTTGTAGCCACCAGCAACAGCTCCAGACATTGCCCAGAATTTCCTGGGGGGCAAATCAGCCCTGCTGAGAATCCCTGCTTCTGAGTTACGGGTAAGTGAGGCTTCCTCATGTTCTGCGTGCTCACCTGTGATGCTCACACTCATCCTCCTGGCAAGTGGTGGCATCTGGGATCCCCCATTTGACAGGCAGGAGCTGGAGGCTCTCCAGACTCAGCACCTGCTGCCGTTTCCATGCCTTCCGCCACTTCAGTCAGCTCGAGAGAGGTCATGACCCTGGGACTCAGAGGTCACCAGCATGTCTTCGTTTTCTAGGAATCGTACCTGCACTTTTCCCTGAAGAGGAGAAGGAGTCTATCCTCAGTCAGATTGGACAGGAAGCTCTAAAGCAAGGCATGGGCCCGGCCAAGGAGTCTGTGTGGCAGTACTTCGTGAACAAAAGTGCAAATAACCTGCACATCGTCCTCGGCATGTCGCCGGTGGGGGACACCCTGAGGACCCGGTGCAGAAACTTCCCAGGTACCCGTGGTGGAGCCTGCGAACCTGTTTCCCCTGCGTTGGCAGGGTGTGTGGCTGGGGGCCTGTCCACACCTCTCAAGGTACCCCCAGCAAAGCAAAATGAGACACGGCCATTAGGTGGAAATGTGGGCTCTGCACTCTAGTGTGAGCCTTGCTGCCCCTGACAGGTGCCAGCAGGCATAGGTGATGTCCTTCTGAGGCGAGGGTGCACCCACGCTCCTGCACACAAGGCCTGCAGTGCATGGAGGGTGGCTTCCCGCTTCCTTCCATTTGGGAAAACTCCACCAGCCTCGTGCCTGCCTTTAGAGCAGAGGTTCCTAATGGGTGGAGCAGGGGGAGGTTGTCCCCCAGGGGACACTTGGCAATGCCTGTAGACATTTTTGGTCATCACGCCTCGGGGGAGCATGTGATGTAGTACTGGCATCTGGTGGGTAGAAGCCAGGGGATGCCACGAAGCACCCTACGGTGCACAGCCAGCCCCTGCCACAAAGGGTTAGATCCCACATGTCAGTAGCACCAAGGGTGAGAAACTCTGCTTTTGATGAACTGGATTTGGACATGGCTCACTCATTCACCAGCTTGTTGGCTATTGAAGACAGCATCTATGTTCTTGAGTGGCTCAGTGTAGCAGAGTGAATGTCTTTTTTTTTTTTTTTTTTTTTGACAGAGTCTCACTCTGTCACCTAGGTTAGAGTGCAGTGGCACCATCACAGCTCACTGCAGCCTCGACCTCCTGGGCTCAAGCAAGCCTCTCACCTCAGCCTCTCTAGTCACTGGGACTACAGGTGCACACCACCATGCTGCCTGGCTGATTTTTGTAGGTTTTTTTTTGTTGTTGTTGTTGTTGTGAGACAGGGTCTCACCCTCTTGCCCAGACTAGAGTGTAGTGGTGTGATCTCAGCTCACTGCAACCTCCACCTCCCGGGTTCAAGAGATTCTCCTGCCTCAGCCTCCTAAGTAGCTGGGATTACAAGTGCACACCACTACCACCTGGCTAATTTTTGTGTTGTTAGTAGAGATGGCGTTTCACCATGTTGGCCAGGCTGGTCTTGAACTCCTGACCTCAAATGATCCACCTGCCTTGGCCTCCCAAAGTGCTGGGATTACAGGCATGAGCCATACACCCAGTCCTGATTTTTGTATTTTTTGTAGAGACAGGGTCTCGCCACATTGCCCAGGCTGGGAGCATCTTTTTAATTTCCCTTTCTTTTCAAGGTATGGTAAATAACACTGGTATTGACTGGTTCATGCCCTGGCCTCCCCAAGCCCTCCATGCAGTCGCAAAGTCATTTCTAGGTAAGTCACAGCTGTTTATGGGAACTACATTATTGATACAACAAAGCAATTTATTATCACTTTTCTGACTTTGAATTCCGGTTTTGTAGATCTCTTCACTGGAATAATTTCCTACGGTAACAAATGGCTTTCAATTTTGTTAGTATGTTTTTGGTTTATATTTGGTGTTTTAGTCTAAAGACACTTCAGGAGACTTAACAAGGACAATTTAGGATAAAAATTGATTAGGTGTCCTCCATAGCAGCAGTTGACAAAACCATGGCCTGCTGTCTAGTTGGCCCCTTACTTGCTTTTGTAAATAAAGTTTTATTGGTATACAGACTCACTCATTAATTAACATATTGTCTCTGGCTGCTTTTATGCTACAACTGCAAAGCTGAACAATTGCAGCAGAGACCATATGAGCACTATTTGCCTGCTTGTAGAAAATGTGTGCTGGCCTCTACCCAAAGAATGCTTCAAGGACAATTCAGTAAACATTCTGCATTTGCCCTGAATTTCTAGCGTTTCAGACACCTGAGGCCTTGGATATTAATTTTAATCTTTGAATAAGAAAGGAAGTCTGTCTTCAGGGAACATCATTTTCTTTGGATCTAACTTGAGCAGATTTATGATGAATGACACTGGGTAACCTTGAAAATAGTTTCAACTTATAAATCTGTACTCAATCAATCAATGGTCCTATATATAAGAATAAATCATAACTTTAATCATAATGCAGTTTTTGGGGGAAAGAGGCCAAGAGAATGACTCTTTCTGATGATATATCTCGGGTCCACTTGGTAAATATTTACAGCCTTTTCGCAACTACTCAGTACTGCCATTTTATCATGAAAGCCGTCATAGACAACATGTAAGTGAATGACTGTGGCTGTGTTTCAACAAAACTTTATTTACAAAAGCAGGGGGCGGGCTGGATTTGTCCTTTGGCCTGTAGTTGGCCAGCCCCGATATAGATGCACCGTTGTTCTCAGGGGTGTATTTGCTGTTTCCATGTGTCAAATGCTTGTGTTTGGTTTCAGTATTCAGTGTTTCAGCATCATAAATAATGCTGCCTAGAATTTGCTAGGAACTTTTTTTCCTTAGAATAGATTCCCTGAAGGCCAGGCGAAGTGGCTCACACCTTTGGTCCCAGCACTTTGGGAGGCGGAGGCAGGTAGATCATTTGAGCCCAAGAGTTCAAGACCAGCCTGGGCAAAATAGTGAAGTCCCGTATTTACTAAAAATATGGAAATTAGCTAGGCGTGATGGTGGGCACCTGTAATCCCAGCTACTCAGGAGGCTAAGCCATGAGAATTACTTGAGCCCAGGAGGCAGCGGCTGCAGTGAGCTGAGTTCGTGCCACTGTACTCCAGCCTGGGCAACAGAGTGAGACCTTCTCTCTCTCTCTCTCTCTCTGTCTCTCTATCTATCTCTCTCTACACACACATAACACACACACACACACACACACACACACACACACACGTATACACAAAGAGAATATATTCCCTGGAATTGAGATGACTATGTCCAAAGGCACAGATATTTGTGAGGCACAGTGTTTCCTGCACACCGCAAAACAGGCTCTCGGGCTGTGTTTTGCTAACCCTGGTATAGCTCAAGACCAGCTCTGCAGAATCTGGATTAATCAATACTTTCAACCTGTCTTTCCTTCCTTCATTTTAACATGAGACATTCTCTACTTTGAGCTGAATGCATTTAAAAATCTGTCAGGTAATCCAGGCCATGTGATCTTGACACTGGAATCCATCATTCATTCTTTCAGCAGGTGTATAGGAAGGCCCACCTTTGCTGGTATGTGCTGGGTACCGTCCAGCGGTGGGTAACTCAATAAGCCCATCCAGCCCCCCGGTGTCAGGACCACAAATCACCGCTGTGGTCCTGAAAAGCCACCAATAAGTGGTAGCTGTTCTTTTCTTGTTCTATTAAAAATTTTAACATCATTTTTTATTATAGTAAAATACATGTAACATAACATTTTCCATTTAAAGCATTTTGAAATGTACATGTGGCACTAATCACATTCCTAATGTTGTGAAACCAACACCACTGTCTTATCTCCAAAACCTTTTCATCATCCCAAATGAAACTCCATCCCCATCGCCCCTCCCTCCAGCCCCTGGCCACCTCTGATCTATTTTCTGTCTGTATGAATTTGCCTATTCCAGAGAGGTTTTGTGTAAGTGGAATCATGCAATATTTGCCCTTTGGTGTCTGGCTTCTTTCACTTGGCATAACGTTTTTGAGACTCATTGATGTTTTAGCATGCATCGGAACTTCATTCCTTTTTATGGCTAATAATATCCCTGATACAGATAGGATACATTTTGTTCATCTGTCCCTCTGCTGATGGACGCGTGGGTCATTTCCACCTTTTGGTTATTGTGATTTGGTTATCGTGAACATTGGTGTACAAGAATTTATTCGAGTCCCTGTTTTTTAGTTTTTTGGGGTATATACCTAGGAGTGGAATTGTTGATTCATATAATAGCTCTATATTTAACTTTTTGAAGAATCCCTGATTTCCTTTCTTAAGAAGCTTGGCTGGGTGCAGTGACTCATGTCTCTGATCCCAGCACTTTGTGGGGCCGAGGTGGACCGACTGCTTTAGCTCAGGAGTTGAGACCAGCCTCGGCAACATGGGTGAAGCCTCGGCTCTACAAAATAATATAAAAAATTAGCCGGGCATGGTGGCACACGCCTGTAGTCCCAGCTACTTGGGAGGCTGAGGTGGGAGTATCACCTGTGCCCGGTAGATGGAGGCTGCAGTGAGCCATGATCATGCCACCTCACTCCTGCCTGGGCAACAGAGCAAGACCCTGTGTCAGAAAAAACAAAAACAAAAAAAACCAAAACCACATTTTTTATTCCTTCTCCTTCAGGGTCTAATCCAATGATCCCAGCAGAAAACGTAGAGAATGTGGGGAAGCATGTTGTTTTGGTCCACCAGTCCGTGGGGCGCTATAGCCACCTGTTTCTACAGAAGCTGAGGCGCAGCAACTACGTCACCCCCAAGAACTACCTGGATTTCATTAACACCTATTCAAAACTGCTGGATGAGAAAACTCAGCATAACATAGGTGAGACCTGGGACAGGGTGGTTGGCAGAGATCAGTATTATTTATGGGTAAGGATTCGAGCGCTGATCTTTCCTTTAGTAAAATCGGGCGTTTTTAGTATTGAGGCCAAGCAAAGCACATCTTGGATTTTGCATCTTGGAGCAATTCTTCCATGTGGGTAGGACCCTGGCATGTCCTTATTATTTATTTATTTATTTATTTTTAACATGGAGTTTCGCTCTTGTTGCCCGAGCTGGAGTGAAATGGCACGATCTCAGTTCACTGCAAACTCCCGGGTTCAAGCGATTCTCCTGTCTCAGCCTCCCGAGTAGCTGGGATTACAGGTTTACGCTACCATACCTGGCTAATTTTTTGTATTTTTAGTAGAAATGGGGTTTTACCATGTTAGCCAGGCTGGTCTCAACCTCCCGACCGCAGGTGATCTGCCTGCCTCAGCCTCCCAAAGTGTTGGGATTACAGGCGTGAGCCACCACGCCTGGCTGGCATGTCCTTATTTTTGTTCTCAGTGTTGAGTCATATACTTTGAAGCTTTACATTTTCAGCACATCAGCAATTTTTTAATTTTATTTTTTATCTTGGAGATAGGGTCTCTGTTTCCCAGGCTGGAGTGCAGTGGTGCAGTCGTGGCTCACTGCAGCCTCGACTTCCTGGGCTCACATGCTCCTCCCATCTCAGCTTCCTGCATAACTGGGACCACAGGTACAGCCACCATGGCTGGCCCACATTAGAGATAGTGTTTCCTGCATGCTTTACTGGACAGGGCTTTTTAAGAAGTGCTCTGGCTACTGGCCAAGGGAAGCACTGTTTTCAGAAATATGTTCATTTTGGCTGATGCTGTCCCAGTGTGGCAGTGGAGGTACCGAAAGACACATGCCATCTTGTAAAAACGTTTTCTTTTGCTTTTGTTAAGCTGAAGTTAAGTGCATCCCAGTGAGACCCCTGGGTGTATTGGGAGCGGTGGCCACCTTGACGATGAACATGCCTGCCCTCTTTCCTCAGCCCAGTGCAAGCGTCTGGAGGGGGGGGGCTGGACAAGCTGAAGGAAGCCACCATCCAGCTGGACGAGCTGAACCAGAAGCTGGCCGAGCAGAAGATCGTGCTGGCTGAGAAGTCCGTCGCCTGCGAGGCCTTGCTGGAGGAGATCGCCATCAACACCGCGGTAGGTGGGTAAGGGCTGGAGCCGGGGCAGCCCATCTCCACATGCCCAGCTCCGCCATGGGTGAGTAAGAGCGGGGGCTGGGGCAGCCCATCCCCTAGCAGGGCAGAGCTCTGCCAGGACGTCGCCGTGAAACTGCTTGTAGGAACTGAGCGTGCCATCTTTGACCCTGTGATTCCTGTTTCTTTCGGAATTCATGTTCAGCCAATCTCGTCCCCTTTCTTTTTCTTTTCCTTTTCTTTTTTTTGTTTTTTTGAGATGGAGTCTCGCTCTGTCACCCAGGCTGGAGTGCAGTGGCGTGATCTTGGCTCACTGCAGCCTCCACCTCCCGGGTTCAAGTGATTCTCTTGCCTCAGCCTCCTGAGTAGCTGGGATTACAGGCATGCACCACCACGCCCAGCTAATTTTTGTAATTTCAGTAGAGGCAGGATTTCACCATGTTGGTCAGGCTGGTCTCGAACTCCTGACCTTTGATCCACTTGCCTCAGCCTCCCAAAATGCTGGGATTACAGGCATGAGCCACCGCGCCTGGCCTCGTCTGCTTTCATAAGCACTGAGATGCGACCATACGTAGGCCCTTGTGCTCGTAGCCTGAGGATGTGCCCGGGAGTGGAAAAGTCACTACACCCTCAGTGGGCTGGTGACCTAAGTCCATGGGATTGAAATGACCTAAGCCTTGGCATCATCCACGCAGGGCTTTCTTGGTTCTCCTTGAAGCTGTTTCAAGGTTCTTCCTTGGGCCCCTTCCTCAGTCTTCCTGGCCGAGCTGCTGTGTCACCTGTGCTGTCCTGCTCTTCATGACTCTACCCTCTCACGATGCCTCTCAGGACAGCTCCTGGAGCCCACAGCTCTGTGCCTGGCCTCTAACCCTCCTCTCTAGGTCTTTGGGCTCTGGGCTTCTGATGTGTGCCCTCCCCAGCCCATTCCCAGATTCCTGCAGATGCCCCTCGACCTGCCTGCCCCCTTCCTTCTCCTGCTGGTCTGTGTTAGTGTTGCTGCTAAGTGTCATCTCGGTTCAGTTCCTGGGTCATTGCACCCGGCCCTGTGCACGGGATCAATTTGTCATACTCTGGCAATAGCACCCTAACTTGGTGTTGGCAAACTGCCTCTCCCGACTCCCAGTGCCTGCCATCAGGGTGGGCTTATTCCAACCCTGGCGGACCAGTTAGGTGTCCTCTGGGACTGCACATTTTGAATCAGCCAGCATAGAGACTGAAGGTAATGTATGTTCATTTACTGCATGGCAGCGCTGGGGAAGAGACTGCATTCGGTGCCCGAGCCCAGATCCCCGAGGCGCCCCCCAGTTTATGTGTTTCAGCATCTTCCACGTCTGTGAGCTGCCGTATCTTCTTACAACAATTTCACATCGTTCTTGACTCGACCACTGTTAGCTTCTGTTGCTTGCAGCCAAAGCAACTTAATCCGTCGAGATCCTCTCCCCAGGAATCTGTGGCAACTCCCTGCTGCCTGTTTTGATGCCGAGGCCTCAGCGTGGCCATGAAGGGTCCAGTCAGTCCCTCCGTGTGATCTTGCCTACCTCATTTGTCATGACACCTGCCGCCCGCGCACAGCATCCCTTCTTCATGCCTGCGTGACTCCTGCAGTAACTTGTTCTTTCTCTGCCTTTGCTCTGCTAACATCCATACCACTTCTCTCTTCCCATCCACGTTTCTTCTTCCAGAACTTTGATCAAATGCCTCATTCCCACATAGTTGTACTTTGCTTTGATCTGTCTTTTAAAAACTATATATTCCTGGCCAGGCCATGGTGGCTCATGCCTATAACCCCAGCACTTTGGGAGGCCGAGGTGGGAGGATTGCTGGAGCCCAAGAGTTCAAGACTAGTCTGGGCACCATAGTGAGACTTATTAGAAAAAAATTAGCCAGTGTGGTGGCATGTGCCAGTAGTCCCAGCCACTTGGGAGGCTGAGACTGCAGTGAGCTGTGATTGCACCGCTGCACGTCAGCCTGGGTAACAGAGGAAGACCCTGTCTCAAAAGCGAAAAACACCCCGTATTCCCAGGGCTTCCCTGTGTGCGTTTAATGGGCAGAGACCCTTGCTGAGTTTGCACCCCCTAGATGTAAAACTAGGTTGGAAGTGTCTTGAAGGAAGCTGTTATTCCAGGTATCATCTGTCCGGTCAGGAGGTAATGACTTCAGCTTCACGGCTGGCGCCAGGGTAGGGAGAGTCGGGGCTAGGAACTGAATGAGACTGAGCCCCTGCCTGGAAGAAGCTCACAGCCAGAGAGCGCCTCCCCAGGGCCCAGGCTGCAGTTTGTACTGAGGACGAGCTGTTGCCACGCCCATGTTTGGTGCCACTCCCACCTGTGGTTGCTTCCCCATTGCCATCAACCTTGACCAGGGTCACCTTGCTCCCACTTGGAATTTTGGAGGAAGCTTCATCTAGGATCTCTGTTTTCAGGCTGCCTGTCCTGATCAGGACTATTTTGGTTGCCAATGGTGGAAACTGAGCTCAAACTGGCTTAATCTAACGTGGAAATGCATTGATTCCGGAGGCATGCTGGCTTCAGGCATAGCAGGATCTAGGACTCAAGTGTATCAGTGGGAATCTTTCCTTCCTTTTCTTGGCTCTGCTGTCTTCGGTTTGGGCTTCATCTCAGGCAGAAGGCTCTGTCCGTGCCTGAGGGTCTGGGGGCCTCCAGCATGAGATTGGCATCCTACTAACTCAGGATTCCCAGGGGAGAGAGGGCTCTTCTTTCACATGTATTCCCACGAAGCTCCCAGAATTGGATGTGACTGGACAGGTTTGGGTTACATGCCTGTGTCCGAAACAATCCTGGTGGCCATAGGAATGGGATACATCAACAAGTCCTGCAGCGGGGGAGGGTGGGGCGCAGACAGTCCTCTCTCTGAGGGCGGCTCTTCAGTGGCTGCCCCAGCCCCCAGCCGTGCTTCTGCCTGGCTGAAAGAGCCCACCATTTTGCTCCTCAGCACGACTCAAGCACCTGGCTTGGCCAGCCCCCTTTGCAGTGCTCCCCACGCTGAGCTTCCCGAGGCCTGTGCCATCCCTTTTCCTTCCCGGCCAGCTCTGGTGGTCCTGCCACTCTGTGCTCTGTTCCTGCTGGCCCGGCCCCCTCGGCATGCTCACAGCTTACACAGCTTCCTTTCTGCTTTTCTGTTCTGAAGGTTTCACACTCGTGATCTTGCTACCCTTTTCTTTCCTTTTTTTTTTTTTGAGACGTAGTTTTGCTCTTGTTGCCCAGGCTGGAGTACAATGGCACAGTCTCAGCTCACTGCAACCTCCACCTCCCGGTCTCAAATGATTCTCCTGCCTCAGCCTCCCAGGTAGCTGGGATTACAGGCATGTGCCACCACATCCTGCTAATTTTGTATTTTTAGTAGAGACAGGGTTTCACCATGTTGGTCAGGCTGGTCTCGAACTCCTGACCTCAGGTGATCTGCCTGCCTCAGTCTCCCAAAGTGCTGGGATGACAGGCGTCAACCCCTGTGCCCGGCCCTTGCTACCCTTTTCTGATGCATTCGTCACCCTGCTGCCCCAGGGAGAAGCAGTGCCTGGGCTGGGGACCCTTCACAGTGTCAGGTCCTGTGCACAGCTTTACACGCTGCAGACACTCCCCCAGCGCTGGCTTGTTAGCTGTGAAGATGGATTCCGAGAGACCGTAGCATCGGGGGAGGCAGAGCCTGGGCAGCCAGCCTCTGTTGGCAGAAGGCCTGCTGCATTCCCTCCTGGGGCTGCTATAACAAAGCACCACAGCCTGGGGGCTGAAAACAACAGAAATGTATTCTCTGGCAGTTCTGGAGGTGGAGTCTGACATCAAGGTGCCAGGACCATGCTCCCTCTCAAGGCTCTAGGGGACTCTCTCCTGCCTCTTCCAGCTTCCAGCAGTTCTTGGCAACCCTTGGCATTCCTTAGCTTAGCTTGTAAATGCACCGCTCAGTATCTGTGTCCATCGCCATGTGCCCTTCTTCCCTGTGTGTCTCCACATGACCTTCTTGAGAGGACCCCAGGCATTGGATTTAGGGGCCACCCTAACCCTGTGTGGCCTAATCTTAACTAATTCCATCTACAAAGACCACACTTCCAAATAAGGTCACATCCTGAGGTCCCAGTGGGTGTGAATTTTGGTGGGGGGGGACACTGTTCCAACCACCTTGAGCCAAGCCCTGCTCCAGGTTTTGGGGTCCTGGCCCTCAGGGGAGGTGCTGACATCCCAGTGAGTGAGGGTACCCAGACAGGGAATGAGCCAACGGTGAGATGAAACTTCTGATGGCGATCAGCGTCATGAAGCGAATCAGCAGGGCAGGGGGAGAGAGGGTGACAGAGGGCAGGTCCATCGAGGCCAACTCTGGCTGGGCCTGAGTGCACGTAGGAAGAGGTGATGAGAGGCAGAGGGAGGAGATCGCAGGGAGCCGGTCAGCAGGAACGGGGCCCCTGGTGACCTCAGTGAACACCGGCAAGGCAGGGGTGGGGCCATCAGGAGCCACGGGATTTGTCCTGGATGGAGTGGGTGGGCCACTGGTGGGCCAGTTGAGGAAGGTCAGAGTCAGGGTGGCTGCCCGGTGCTGGAGGCCCCACGCATGGTGAGGTTTTCTGTCCCACCAGGATCACTAAGGCTGCCACATTGGCCGGAGCCCCTTAGATGCCCGCTAGGGTTCAAACCAACCTTTGAGGACTGCAGTCTGCCCAGAGCCGGTGGCCTCCAGTGCCTCTTCTCTGAGCCCAAGCTTTACCCACCCCCTGCCCTGCCCTGCAGCTGAGGAGAAGAAGAAGCTGGCGGAGGAAAAGGCCATGGAGATAGAGGAGCAGAACAAGGTCATTGCTGTGGAGAAGGCCGAGGCCGAGACGGCCCTGGAGGAGGTCATGCCCATCCTGGGAGGCCGCCAAGCTGGAGCTGCAGAAGCTGGACAAGTCGGACGTGACCGAGATCAGGTAGCACGCCGGGCCACCATCCTGGGCTTCCCTTCCACCTTTGCGGGCCAGCAGTTCCCATCATGGTGGTGACCAGGAGCTTACAAAGGAGCTGACGTCACGTGCTACCCCTGTGCCTGGCTCTCTCCACGGTGGGCCCTGTTGTTGCCCTCATTTTTGGATGAGGAAAGTAAGACGCAGGGAGATGAAGTAGGCTCCCCCAGGCATCCAGGCCCTGCAGCTAGTAGGGAGCAGGGCCTGCTGACCTTGAACCCAGGCCCAGGGAAGGATGGAGTGGGGGTAAAGCAGTGCTTTTCCCAGAACACATGGGGGCAAGTGTCCGCTCTAAGCAGGGGGCTGAGCTCTGTGAAAACTGCTCAGCAGAGATGTGTGCGTGCCGTGGCCGGACTGGCAATGTCCAAATCCATCTCTAGCCAAGGGGGCTTTCAAGGAGGGTGAGAGTAGGTCACTATTGAGGCGCCCATACATCTTACAAATCAATCTGTAAAATGACCCAGTCCCCCACACCAGAGGGCTTGTCTGCTGTCAGCGAGGGTGGCCTGGTGTGGCATGGGCTATTGAGCTTTCTCCCCCACATGGCCTGGCCTCCCCAGGGCACTGTTCCTGGATTTTGATGGTCAGTTGAGTCTTGTGAGTAAAGCCTCGGAAGGGAACACTGTCCTGGTGCCAGCCTCTGCCCACCGCCTCTGCCCCTGTGCTGCCCGGCCCCGCACAGAACCCCCCAGCTCGGGAGCCTCATCTCTGTCCTTCCTCACTCTTTGTCAGAAGGAGATTAGTGCTCCCGGCCCCACACATGGGTCTCACAGCTGAGAGGCTCCCATTCCCGGGTCAGTGGTGGGCTTCCATCTGGGCTCCTGGAGGAGCAGTGCGTGCCCTGCGCTTCCTGTTTCTCTGCCTCTGAGCAGCACTCCTTGTCCAAGGCTGTGTCCTTGTTTTCTTGTTAGTGAAATGTTTGTGAATCTGAGCACAGAATTCAGCTCATTCCAGGACAGGGGGCCTGGGTCATTCTTGGGAGGTCACTTGGAGGTGCCGCTGTTGTCAGCAAGAAGTCATTATTTCAGTGTGGAGAATGGTGTGAAGGAAGGGATAAGGATGGATGTGTTAACACTTCAGCACTAAGCATTCGCCGTGTAGGCTGAGGTGCCAGGACACAGCAGAAATGCACACCCAGCAGAGGGCCGGAGACACGATCTGCACACGCATTCTCCAGGGAAATATCCAGCTACCGGTGACATGATTTGGGCACTGCTCCCAGGTCCGCAGCATAAAAACATTGTGAGAGCAGAGACCGGGAAGGGTTTTGACGGGGATTTATTTGAAGAGAAGGAACTGTGAGTCTCTTCCATCAACCCAAGGTGGAAGGATGGGAGGGAGCTTCCATGGGACCAAACAGGGAGCTTGACACGTGTCCCTTGCAGTGAGCCCAGCATTGTGGACAGGTGCCCAGCCCACCCCCTGAGAAAGCCAAAGTACAAAAGGAATGATTTTTATACATTCATTCACGGCTCTGCCTCTTTGCTGTGTGACATTTGGCAAGTCATTGAACCTCTCTGTGCTCCAGTTCCTTCATTTGTAAAATGCGGATGATAAGAATTGTCTTGTCTGCATCAGGGTCTTCACGAGCCCTTATGTGAAGAACTGGGCTGGACACATGGTCAGAGCCATGTAAGCATCAGCCATGATTATGGCTCCAATATCCAAAAAATATGCTGGGAGAAGCCCACGGCTGCTGTGTCCGCTGTCAGCCTTGGCCACCTTCCCAGGCCACGGTAGGTAGTACGGGTACCTCGTTTCTCATGTACACATCCCGAGGATGTTCATGCATGACCAAGGCGACCAGGTACACAAGGCTCTCTTCTGTTCCTGACTTCAGGTTCTGAGGGTTTGGAGAGCAAGGGACACCTGCAAATCCTTTTTTCCTTCTTGCATATACACATGGTAACACCCTATCCATATTTTTCTGCATCTTTTCTGCTTAGCAATGTATTTTGGACACGTTTGCATGTTAATATATGATGAGCTTCCCTGATATTTTAGAACATTCCCTCACATTCCATTGTGTGGTGGTGCCATAATTTATTTAACAAGCGCTTTCTGATGAGCTTGTTAAATAAACTGATCGTGTCTCCAGCCTTTTGCCTTTACAAACAGCATGGCAAAGAATAAACCTGACCATACCTCATTGTGCACCTGGGCGAGTCCACCTGCAGGGTACATTTCTGGAAGTGGAATTTCTGGCTCCCAGGGCGTAGGCATTTATACTGTTCATAGCTGTTGTCTAATCCCCTCCGTGGGGATGGAACCTATTTATCCTCACCAACAATCCAAATGAGTAGTACCTGCTTTTTCCTAGACTCACCAACAGGGGGCGCGATCACGTGTTTGGATTTTTGCATATTTTTTAGATGAAGAGTGGTATTTGTGTAGTTTTAATTTGCATCTCTCTTAGTGTGAGTGAGGCTGGCCTTTTTTTTCCATATGTGAAAAATATGTCTAAGAGTTATGTGTATTTGCTTTTCTGTGAACTTGGTTTGCTTACCTGTTGGGTCGTAGCTATTGCTGCTTTTTATTTCAAATCCATTTCCGGGGGCTTTTGATATCATGGGGAGATTCGCTTTTCATCTGTAAGGTAAGTTGCAAATCTTTTCCTGGTTTGTCATGGGCCGTTTGAGTTTGTTTATGAAGTTTGTATGTGTGTTTCTGCCATGTATGTTTATTTTTATGAGGCAGATTTTAGCAGTATTTTATTTTGTGGCATTTTTTTTAATTTATTTTTTTGAGACGGAGTAT
This sequence comes from Ateles fusciceps, assembly GCA_036589455.1. Lineage (NCBI taxonomy): Eukaryota > Metazoa > Chordata > Mammalia > Primates > Atelidae > Ateles > Ateles fusciceps. Next base: position 3,014,387 of record JAZHEH010002317.1, on the reverse strand, counting down.
CGTTCTGTTGCCCAGGCTGGAGTGCAGTGGCGCGATCTCGGCTCACTGCAACCTCCGCCTCCAGGACTCAGGCGATTCTCCTGCCTCAGCCTCCTGAGTAGCTGGGATTACTGGCATCCATCGCCATGCCCGGCTAATTTTTGTATTTTTAGTAGAGACGGGATTTCAGCACATTGGCTAGGCTGGTCTTGAACTCCTGACTCAGGTGATCCGCCCACCTCCGCCTCCCAAAGTGCTGGGATTACAGGCATGAGCCACTGCGCCCGGCCTTTTTTGTGGCTTTTGGATATTGTGTCGTAGTTAAAAGGCCTGATCACACTGCAAGATTGTAAAATAATTTCCCCCATGATTTCTTTTTGTACTCTTATGGTTTAATTTTTTATATTTGAATCTTTTATCTATTGATATTTTTCCTCGGGTTCCGTGTGAGTTTTGATCCGATTTGAGCTTTTCCAGATGACTAAAATCTGGCTTTTTTTAGGTCATGTGGATGTTAAGCGTAATGAGCCGGCACTTACATCTTGACAATTTTATAATCTTTTAATTCCTTAAAAAGTGCTTCCTTCTTATAATAATCAATCCTCTTTGTAGAAATCATTAAATGTTAAGGCAGGAAGACAAAGAGTCATAAAGATTAGAAGTAGATGTTTCTCTAACTATGAAAATATCAAAGGCTCTCTTTGTTGCTTTGGATTTTACTTTTCTTCCTTTCATTCATTCGATAGTCACTGGGTGTCTGTCCCCCACCCCACCCCTGCCCTGAGCAGGCACTGGGGCCGATCAGCAATGACCCAGGCAGGCAGGGCCTTTACTGCATGGAGCTGACACTCTGGCTTTTTTATTGGAATCCCACGTGTATGTAGAAATGATGTAGGATTAGTCAGAAAGGAAAGGTCTTGCTGCTCTGACAGTGGATGGTGCGGCCTGACCTAGTCATGGTCATGGAGGGCGGAGGGCACCTTCCCCCAGGCTGCAAGGAGCTCGGTTGGAGGAAAAGCGGAGGCCGTTGGTGTGTCTGGGGTAGAGTACTGGGAGCTGGGGGAGTGGGGCTTATAATGATCGTTTTCTTCTAGGAAGCGTAGCATATCATTCTCTCTTTCTCATTCCCGAGTTTTGGTGATAGAAGAAAGGAATGGAACAGACATCTCCATTTCTCTGGACTTCCAACCTCAATATTTCAAAGGCCTCGCTCGCCCGGCACTGTGGAAAGTGCCATGTTCTGGGAAAGTGAGACCCCAGAGCGTGGCCTGTAACCTAGCAGCCGAAAGCTTCACTTGGTGGACTCAGAGGATTTGGGAGCTGGAGAAGTTCCGGATATGCGAAACCAGACAACCCTGGCTGGTTCCTAACTTGCCCAAGGGCTCAGGACCCCGCCTCGGGCCTGGGCTCTTTCTGTCTTGTAGCTGAAAACATCTCCCCCATCCTTCCCCAGCTGCTTGTTCACAGAGCAGTGGCGGGGCCTGGTTTCCATCGGCTCTGAAGGGACCTTTCAAAGACCCTTGACTGGGCCTCCGGCTTTCCTATGCAGCCGACACCAGCATAATTGAGCCTTTCCCGGGTGACTCGGGGCCATTTCTTTCATCAGTGGGCTTTGCGCTATAAAGTCTGGGCGCCCTCCCCTCCTGGCTGTTGCCCTGGCTTGTCCGGATGCTGTGGGGCCCTCTCTCCTCATCCCTCTCTCCTCTGCTGTCTGCGTGGGAGTGGGTGAGGTTCCCGGGTCAGGAGGGGTGGGGGATTTGCTCACTGCAGAAAGCCTCTAGGCTGCTTTCAGTCTGCTCAGGCTGTCTCCTCCCTGTCTCTCTGTCTCTTCTGTGTCTCTCTCCCTGTCTCTGTCTCCTCCCTGTCTCTCTGCTCTCCTCCCCTTCTGTCTCTGTCTCCTCCCTGTCTCTCTTGTCTCTGTCCTTGTGCACGTGTCTCCCCTCTCTGTCCCTCCATCCCCCCTCACTCTTCTCTGACTCACCCCAGCCTCCTACCAGAGCACGCATGCCTAGCCTCCCCTACACTGCTTCCATGCACTCCGGGGCCTCTGTCTCCTGCTCTTCTCTCCTTTTCCTTCCCCCCTCCTGCCTTGCCTTGTCTGCACTGTTCTCCTTCCACTTCCGTCTTTCCTCACGGTGTTGTCTGCGAGACTCCTGTGGCTTTCATGGACCTTGCCCGGCAGTAGGAAGCCCCAGGCCCGTTCCTTCTCCGGCCTTTGCACCAGCACTGCTGTTCTGTCTCCTGTTCTGTTGGGAGTTCCAGTTCTCCAGAGGGCCAGGGGCAGTGGATATCTGAGTTCTGGAGGAGTGGAGTGACGGTCTAGTCTCATCAAAGCCACAGAAAACAGTTACGGGGCACCATAGCCTGGGAAGAGCCCAGGATGCAGGCAAGCCAGGCCTCCCAGGCGGTGTCAGCACAGCCAGTCATGCAAGCTCCCAGGGCCCTGCTTCTTCATCTAGTAAACGGGGAAAGAAGATGGTGGTGGTGATGATAATGACAGTAATGATGGCAGCCGCCATTTATGGTCTGAGGAATCAGCCAGGGGTGTAATTAAAACATAGATGCTCAGGCTCCACCCTAACCCACTGACCCAGACGCCCCTGAGGCGACCTGGGTTTGTATTTTAATGCTGCCTGCCCCCCACCATGAGTCAGCTGCCTTCCAGGCGTCTGGAACCTGAGAGGAGGACCCCGCCCCACCCTCAGGGACATTCCCACCCAGGAGTGCGATTTGTGTTGGGACTGGCTTCCTTCGTTTTCACGCAGAGTCAGCTCCCAGGGGTCGTGTTTTGGTTGAGCGATTTTTTCTGGAGCTCTCTTTCAGGCTGACCCATGTGTGTCTTGGTTTCTTGCCAGGTCATTTGCTAAGCCCCCGAAGCAGGTGCAGACGGTCTGCGAATGCATCCTCATCATGAAAGGGTACAAAGAGCTCAACTGGAAAACCGCCAAGGGCATGATGTCTGACCCAAATTTCCTGAGATCTCTGATGGAGATCGATTTTGATTCGATTACTCAGAGCCAAGTGAAAAACATCAAAGGTGAGTACAGCCGTGTGTGGGAATCACCAGGGTGGATCTCAATCTGGCGTCTCAGTCTCTGGGATGGGGGAAAGAAGGCAAGGAGGCTTGTTGCAGGAGGCCCTCCCCTTGCAGTCAGATGGTATCAGATGGAACAGGCGATGCTCGGTCACCAGGAAAACAGCAGCCCCATGACGTGACCCAGGGAGTGTGGCTGGGCATGGGCGGGGCAGCCAAGCCCACCTTGTTCAGTTCAGCACTAGTCCTAGTTCTCCCTGTCAGGAAACAAGATCATCTCGTTGGAACTGAGCCCAGCCTTGTCTTTTGCACGTCTCATCCAGTGTGCGTGCAGGAGCCCAGAGCTGCTCTGACCTTGGCTTCTCCGCTTTCTTCTCTTGTCAGTATCAAATCTTCTGGAAGTCCCTGGGGGAGTGGGCATGGTGGGGGGCAGCATCACTGATGGCCAGCCTCTCCCCCCATCTTTGGTTATAGGACTGAGTTCCCTTTGAGCCCAGTTCCTGACCCTGCCCAGTGCTCAGCCAGGCGATGAGGGTGGAATGTATTACTCTTTGCAAAAAGCAGTACAAGTTCACACTGTGTTTGATGGCTTATTTAGATTCTTATCATCAAACATTTTTTCTTAGTCACTTAAAAACAAAAGCAAACTCAACACAAATGGCCCCAACGACTAGAAAAACGCAAGGCATTCCCTCTATCTGAATCTTCATTGGATGGACTTCCACTTACGTGAAATTACTCCCAGGGTGAGGGTGCGGGTGAAGGTGACACAGGTAATGGCCTGTGAATTCCAGTTAGCCACCTGGGTGCCCAGCTGGGAGTCTCCATTATGCCCTGGGTCCCCGCCGTGACCCCTGCGTCCCAGGTAGCAGTAAACCATGCCCCTTGCCCACATCTGAAACACCCCGCTTATGCAGAGCCCATTCTGGTTTGGCACCACGCTGCCAGCTGAAGGAGAGCTACCTGCATTCTGCTCACAGGACCACTGAGGAAGAAGAAACGAGTTATGCTTATTTTGTCCACAGGCAATTTATTCCCTATTTTATGTTTCCAATATGAAGCTTGCCACTCATCAAAATTATTGCGTGTTTCACGTTAGGCCTCTTGAAGACTCTCAATACCACAACTGAAGAAATGGAAGCCGTCAGCAAAGCTGGGCTGGGGATGCTGAAATTCGTCGAAGCTGTAATGGGCTACTGTGATGTTTTCAGAGAAATCAAGCCCAAAAGAGAGAAGGTATTGCCCGACTGTAGGACTGCCATACCACTGCCAACAGACCCACTTAGAGTCAGAGTTAACATGTACACACCTTTGCTGAAAAGATTCTCCCCCAGGTTCTGACTTTCAGCTTATGCAGTTTAAGTGAGGCGCGGTGGCTCACACCTGTAATCCCAGCACTTTGGGAGGCTGAGGTGGGTGGATCACTTGAGGTCAGGAGTTCAAGACCAGCCTGGCCAACATGGTGAAACCCCATCTCTACTAAAAATACAAAAGAAAAAAAATTAGCTGGGCGTGGCGGTGGGCGCCTGTAATCCCAGCTACTGGAGAGGCTGAGGCGAGAGAATCTCCAGGAGGTTGCAGTGAGCTGAGATGGCGCCATTGCACTCCAGCCTGGGCAACAGCAAGACTCCATCTCGAGAAAAAAAAAATTCAATTTAAACATTCCCCCTGCCCCCTAATAAATGATCATCCTGAAACGCAACTATCATCGTGCAGGTGTTGGACAAACAGAGATCTGATTTTCAACCTCCCGTATGTGAACGTGTAGCATAAAAGATGTTTAGACCAGGCGCAGTGACTCTCGCCTTAATCCCAGCACTTTGGAAGGCCCAGGTGGGAGGTTTGCTTGAGCGCAGGAGTTTGAGACCAGCTTGGGCAACATAGTGAGACCCTGTCTCTACAAAAACAATTTAAAAAATTAGCCGAGCATAGTGGCACACACCTGTACTGCCAGCCACTTGGGAGGCTGCAGTGAGCCGTGATTGTACCACCGCACTCCAGCCTGGGCGACACAGTGAGACCCTGTCTCAAAAAAAAAAAAAAAAGATGTTTAAAGTTGTTTCTCTAGGGTCAAGGCAGAGTTTCTCAGTGGTAGCACCATTGAAGCGCTGCCTGGGCTCTGTCCCGGGCACTGGAGTGGTTTAGCAGCCTCTTCCGCCTCACCCCACTGGATGCCAGCAGCACCCTCCCTCTCAAGCTGTGACATCCAGAAATGTCTCCAGAAATTACCGAATGTCCCCTGGGGGACAAAACTTGTCCTAGTTGAGAGCAGCGGGGCCAAAGTGACATGTAGATCACAAAATACAAAGTGAATAAGGCTGATTTGATCATTTGGAGTCATACTGTGACCTTGCTTTATAGCTCAGATTATTATTATTATTATTATTATTATTATTGCATTTTAGGTTTTGGGGTACATGTGAAGAACATGCAAGATTGTTGCATAGGTACGCACATGGCAGTGTGATTTGCTGCCTTCCTCCCCATCACCTATATCTGGCATTTCTCCCCATGCTATCTCTCCCCAGCTCCCCACCCCTCGCTGTCCCTCCCCTGTTTCCCCCGACAGACCCCAGTGTGTGATGCTCCCCTCCCTGTGTCCATGTGTTCTCATTGTTCAACACCCACCTATGAGTGAGAACATGCAGTGTTTGATTTTCTGTTCTGGTGTCAGTTTGCTGAGAATGATGATTTCCAGGTTCATCCATGTCCCTACAAAGGGCACGAACTCTTCGTTTTTGATTGCTGTATAATATTCCATGGTGTATATGTGCCACATTTTCCCTGTCCAGTCTATCATCGATGGGCATTTGGGTTGGTTACAGGTCTTTGCTATTGTAAACTGTGCTGCAGTGAACATTCATGTGCATGTGTCCTTATGGTAGAACGATTTATAATCCTTTGGATATATACCCAGTAATGGAATTGCTGGGTCAAATGGAATTTCTATTTCTAGGTCCTTGAGGAATCGCCACACTGTCTTCCACGATGGTTGAACTAATGTACACTCCCACCAACAGTGTAAAAGTGTTCCTATTTCTTCACATCCTCTCCAGCATCTATTGTCTCCAGATTTTTTGATGATCGCCATTCTAACTGGCGTGAGATGGTATCTCAATGTGGTTTTGATTTGCCTTTCTCTAATGACCAGCGATGATGAGCATTTTTTCATATGTTTGTTGGCCTCATGTATGTCTTCTTTTGTAAAGTGTCTGTTCATATCCTTCGCCCACTTTTGAATGGGCTTGTTTTTTTTCTTGTAAATCTGTTTTAGTTCTTTGTAGATTCTGGATATCAGCCCTTTGTCAGATGGGTAGACTGCAAAAATTTTTTCCCATTCTGTTGGTTGCCGATTCACTGTAATGACTTTTCTTTTGCTGTGCAGAAGCTGTGGAGTTTGATTAGGTCCTATTTGTCTATTTTGGCTTTTGTTGCCAATGCTTTTGGTGTTTTGGTCATGAAGTCCTTGCCTATGCCTATGTCCTGAATGGTTTTGCCTAGATTTTCTTCTACGGTTTTTATGGTGTTAGGTCTTATGTTTAAGTCTTTAATCCGTCTGGAGTTAATTTTAGTGTAAGGTGTCAGGAAGGGGTCCAGTTTCTGCTTTCTGCACATGGCTAGCCAGTTTTCCCAACGCCCTTTATTAAACAGGGAATCCTTTCCCCATTGCTTGTTTTTGTCAGTTTTGTCAAAGATCAGATGATTGTAGATGTGTGGTGTTGCCTCTGAGGTCTCTGTTCTGTTCTATTGGTCTATATCTCTGTTTTGCTACCAGTACCATGCTGTTTTGATTACTGTAGCCTTGTAGTATAGTTTGAAGTCTGGTAGTGTGATGCCTCCCGCTTTGTTCTTTTTGCTTAGAATTGACTTGGCTATGCGGGCTCTCTTTTGGTTCCATATGAAGTTTAAGGTGGTTTTTTCCAGTTCTGTGAAGAAGGTTATTGGTAGCTTGATGGGGGATAGCGTTGAATCTGTAAATTACTTTGGGCAGTATGGCCATTTTCACCAATATTGATTCTTCCTAACCATGAACATGGAATGTTTTTCCATCTGTTTGTGTCCTTTCTTATTTCATTGAGCAGTGTTTTGTAGTTCTCCTTGAAGAGGTCCTTTACGTTCCTTGTTAGTTGTATTCCTAGGTATTTTATGATCTTTGTAGCAATTGTGAATGGCAGTTCGTTCTTGATTTGGCTCTCTTTTGGTGTATAGGAATGCTTGTGATTTTTGCACATTGATTTTGTATCCTGAGACTTTGCTGAAGTTGCTTATCAGTTTCAGGAGATTTTGGGCTGAGACCATGGGGTCTTCTAGATATACAATCATGTCATCTGCAAACAAAGACAATTTTATTTCCTCCTTTCCTATTTGAATAGCCTTTATTTCTTTTTCTTGCCTGATTGCTCTGGCTAGAACTTCCAGTACTATATTGAATAGGAGTGGTGAGAGAGGGCATCCTTGTCTAGTGCCAGATTTCAGAGGGAATGCTTCTAGTTTTTGCCCATTCACTATGATATTGGCTGTTGGTTTGTCATAAATAGCTTTTATTGTTTTGAGATACGTTCCGTCAATACCTAGTTTATTGAGGGTTTTTAGCATAAAGGGCTGTTGAATTTTGTCAAAGGCCTTCTCTGCATCAGTTGAGATAATCATGTGGCTTTTGTCTTTGGTTCTGTTTATGTGGTGAATTATGTTTATAGACTTGCGTATGTTGAACCAGCCTTGCATCCCCGGGATGAATCCTACTTGATCATGGTGGATAAGCTTTTTGATGTGCTGTTGCAATCAATTTGCCAGTATTTTATTGAAGATTTTTGCATCTATGTTCATCGTGGATATTGGCCTGAAGTTTTCTTTTCTTGCTGAGTCTCTGCCGGGTTTTGGTATCAGGATGATGTTGGTCTCATAAAATGATTTGGGAAGGATTCCCTCTTTTTGTATTGTTTGGAATATTTTCAGAAGGAATGGTACCAGCTCCTCTTTGTGTGTCTGGTAGAATTCGGCTGTGAGCCCATCTGGACCTGGGCTTTTTTGGGTGGTAGGCTCTTAATTGCTGCCTCAACTTCAGACCTTGTTATTGGTCTATTCAGGGTTTCGACTTCTTCCTGGTTTGGGCTTGGGAGGATGCAAGTGTCCAGGAATTTATCAATTTCTTCCAAGTTTACTAGTTTATGTGCATAGAGTTGTTTGTAATAATCTCTGATGATGGTTTGTATTTCTGTGGAATCTGTGGTGATATCTCCTTTATCGTTTTTAATTGCATCTATTTGATTATTCTCTCTTTTCTTTTTTATTAATTTGGCTAGTGGTCTGTCTATTTTGTTGATCTTTTCAAAAAACCAGCTCCTGGATTTATTGATTTTTTGAAGGTTTTTTTGTGTCTCTGCCTCCTTCAGTTCTGCTCTGATCTTAGTTATTTCTTGTCTTCTGCTAGGTTTTGAGTTTTTTGATCTTGCTGCTCTAGCTCTTTCAATTTTGACTACAGGGTGTCGATTTTAGATCTCTCCTTGCTTCTCATGTGGGCATTTATTGCTATATATTTTCCTCTAGAGACTGCTTTAAATGTGTCCCAGAGATTCTGGTATGTTGTGTCTTCGTTCTCATTATTTTCGAAGAATGTCTTTATTTCTGCCTTCATTTCATTGTTTATCCAGTCAATATTCAAGAGCCAGTTATTCAGTTTCCATGAAGCTGTGCGGTTCTGAGTTAGTTTCTGAATTCGGAGTTCTAACTTGATTGCACCGTGGTCTGAGACACTGTTGGTTATGATTTCCGTTCTTTTGCATTTGCTGAGGAGTGATTTCCTTCCAATTATGTGGTCAGTTTTAGAGTAGGTGCGATGTGGTGCTGAGAAGAATGTGTATCCTGGATTTAGGTGGAGAGTTCTATAAATGTCTATTAGGTTTGCTTGGTCCAGGTCTGAGTTCAAGTCCTGGATAGTCTTGTTAATTTTCTGTCTCATTGATCTGTCTAATATTGACAATGGGGTGTTAAAGTCTCCCACTATTATTGTGTGGGAGTCTAAGTCTCTTTGTAAGTCATTAAAACTTGCCTTATGTATCTGGGTGCTCCTGTATTGGGTGAGTATATATTTAGAATCATTAGCTCTTCTTGTTGCATTGATCCTTTTACCATTATATAATGTCCTTCTTTGTCTCTTTTGATCTTTGTTGGTTTAAAGTCTATTTTATCAGAGATGAGAATTACAACTCCTGCTTTTTTTTACTCTCCATTTGCTTGGTAAATCTTCCTCCATCCCTTTATTTTGAGCCTTTGTGTATCCTTGCATGTGAGATGGGTTTCCTGAATACAGCACACCAAAGGGTTTTGGCTTTTTATCCAATTTGCCAATCTGTGTCTTTTGATTGGGGCATTTAGCCCATTTATATTTAGGGTTAATATTGTTATGTGTGAATTTGATCCTGCCATTTTGATGCTAGCTGGCTGTTTTGCCCATTAGTTGATGAAGTTTCTTCATTGTGTTGATGCTCTTTACCATTTGGTATGTTTTTGGAGTGGCTGGTGTTCAGTTTTATTATTTAGAAAACTTAGAACAAATAGAAATACTGTTATTGTCTATGGTATATTCTTCTGAGGTTTTTTTAAATTTTTTTTTTTTGAGACGGAGTTTCGCTCTTGTTGCCCAGGCTGGAGTGCAGTGGTGCGATCTCAGCTCACTGCAACCTCCGCCTCCAGGGTTCAAGCAATTCTTCTGCCTCAGCCTCCCAAGTAGCTGGGACTACAGGTGCGTGCCATCATGCCTGGCTAATTTTTGTATTCTTGGTAGAGAAGGGGTTTTGCCACACTGGCCAGCCTGGTCTTGAACTCCTGACCTCGTGATCTGCCCGCCTCAGACTCCCAAAGTGCTGGGATTACAGGTGTGAGCCACCGTGACCAGTCAGTTCTCTGAGTTTTTGACTTAGAACCACAGTGTCATCTTACTGTGGCCTCAGTACACACGAAAGTAAAACCATCTGACAACTTGGGTGCCGGGTGTCTTCTAAAGGGACATAGAGTTTTTGCAGCAAACAGTTGAAGAAGAAACTAAGAAGCCACGTGTCATCAATCTTAATTAATGGGACTGTTTGATATTTATGCAGATGGTGGCTCCAAAAAGCACAGACACCATTAGAGCGGTTTTGCCATGTGGCCTGGTTGGAGGCCATTGGATCCCGGCCTCACCACGAGCCTTGTCCCCATCTTTTTGCAAATCATCTTGACTTAGGTGGCCAGGCTGGAGCGGAATTTTTACCTCACTAAACGGGAACTGGAAAGGATCCAGAATGAGTTGGCAGCAATTCAGAAAGAGCTGGAAACGTTGGGAGCCAAATATGAGGCCGCCATACTGGAAAAGCAGAAGCTGCAGGAAGAAGCCGAGATCATGGAGAGGCGGCTCATTGCTGCCGACAAACTCATCTCGGGCCTGGGGTCGGAAAACGTCAGGTCAGCGCGGCTCACGAGCCCCCCGTTGTGGTTTATAAATGGATGTCACCCACAGAGTTTCTCGCCATGTTGATTCTTTATCTCACATTGTGTTTTTATGTGAAAACTGTGTGACCAGGTCTTATTTCACTATTATGTTTATGGCGGCTAATGGCTATTTTATAGACTCTTGTTTTTATTAGGTAGTGAGTGTTATTTACTAATTACTATGGCTTGAGGAGGCAGTGCAGCTGTGGAGACAGGGAGACATCCATAGCATTCAGCAAGGTGCTCTGGATTTGGGGAGTGTTCGCTTCTTGGTGACCTTTAACCCCCGGGTTCTTTCTAGAAGAGTCTGTGGGAGAAGCCCATCTCTGTCACTGCACAGATGCCTTCCAGGGGTCCCAGTGGTTTGTCCTGGGCTTCAATCTGAAGAAGTGACGGGGCTGTTTGATGTTTGTGGACAAGACCGCTTGGCCACAGCGTATTCACCAAATAGGGCAACAGTTTTGAACCTGGCATCTGTAAATGTGGTGTGGAAAACACTGGCAAATGCTGTCTGCATGTGGGAAACACACAGTTTTCCGTATTTCTAAACCTAAGTCCTGGGGCATTTGCTGGAAGAAGCCAAATGAAACAGATGCTTTCTTTTATCTTGTGTGGAATTCCGTCCTCGAGTGAAGCCAGAACTTGTTAGCTCTGCCGGGCTGGTTTGTATGCCTTTGATTAAGGCTTCGGAAACAATGTGATTACCACTTAATGTGATCCTCGCAATGTGATTGCTACTTAATATGATGCACACCGTGGGATCGCTGCTTAATAAAGACCACAAGCCTTTCCCGAGCCCCTGCTTGACTCTGGCTCCAAACGCCAGGTCCACTGGGGCAGGGAGTCGCAAGATGAGCTGTCGGTCTCTGTTCCCCATGCGGAAAGAGTATCTCAAAAAAAATGTTTCTGTCTGGCTAGCCCTGTTAGCAAGGTGTCGAGTTGCTTCTTCTGGAATCTTCCTTTTGATTGTGGCCGGAAGGTAAACTACTCACGGCAGCCTCCCTCTCCTCCGGTGCCAGGTGGCTGAATGACTTGGATGAGCTGATGCACCGGCGTGTGAAGCTGCTGGGGGACTGCCTGCTGTGCGCGGCTTTCCTGAGCTACGAGGGAGCCTTCACCTGGGGAGTTCCGAGACGAGATGGTCCATCAGATTTGGCAAAATGACCTCCTGGAGCGGGAGATCCCCCCTGAGCCAGCCTTTTCGGCTGGAAAGCCTGCTCACAGATGATGTTGAGATCAGCAGGTGTGTGGTGCCCTGAGCCAGCAGGAGGGAGGGGACGCCTTAGCATAAGGGGTCTATGTGGGTGTCACCCTTGGGGGAGGCGATGGCCTAGGGGGCATAGCCAGGACCATAGCTGGCTTGACTGCCTGGAAGTGGCAGAATGAGCTGCAGACCCAGTCTGGAGCTCTTCTCTCTGGAGTCCAAGGAGGCTTGTGCAGCCTGGGGGATGGGAAGATTGTTCTGGAAGGCCAGTCCTGCCACCCTTAGCCCTTGCCTCACAAATTGGTGAGAAAAATGCATTTCCCAATGGCTATTTCTTCCAGGTGGGGGTCCCAGGGCCTCCCCCCCCCGATGAGCTCTCTGTTCAGAACGGCATCCTCACCACCAGGGCCAGCCGCTTCCCTCTCTGCATCGACCCCCAGCAGCAGGCCCTCAACTGGATCAAGAGAAAAGAGGAGAAGAATAATCTTCGGGTATGGCGGCTCCTCCTGGGGCGCCTTCTGCCCCCCACTGCCCGTTCTCTGGAGAGGGTCCCTCCCGCCTCTTGTACCTGGCAGCCCCTAGCCTCCTTGAGGCCGGGCTGTAAATGCTCCACCCTGACCCCACGCGGAGCCCTCCCCCCTGCCTCTGCCTCCACCCCTTGGGTCTGCCGGGGCAGCTGGCACCACCTTGAACTCTGCATCTGCCCTCCCCCGCTGCAGGCCACCTGGAGGTGAAGGTCGTGCTTTTCTCGGCTTCGTGTTCCTCTGCCCAGTATGGGGCGTGTGGTCTGGGTGCTCAGTCACTATTTTTTGGAGCTGAGGTGTGGGATGGGGATGCAGTGAGGAGGGGTGAGAGTAATAGCTGGATGCAGATAGAATTCACACACCACAACATTCCTCCACTGAAAGCATACGATTCAGTGTGAGTTTGAGTATGTTTACAGAGTTATATACCAATCACCAGAGTCAATTTTAGAACATTTTTATTATCTCCAAGAGACATGCTACATCCTTTAGCCATCACCCCTCCAGTCCTTCCATTTCTCCCTCCCCCGAGCCCCGGGCAGCCACTCATCTTCTTTCTGCCTGTGAATCTGCCTCTTCTGGACGTTTGCTAGGATTGGAATCAGACACTGTATGGCCTTGTTCTGGTGCCTTTCACTCAGCATGGTGTCTTCAAGGCCCGTCCTTGCTGTAGCGCGGTCAGTGCGCCATTCCTTCCTCGGCCTGGATCCTATTCCAGTGTGTGAATAGAACACATTGTGTATATCCAGCCACTCACTGAGGGGCAGTTGGGCTGTTCCCACTTTTTGGGTATTTGAAGAATGCCACCGTGAACATTGGTGTGCACGTTTTTACATGGGCATACGTTTTCAGTTCTCTTGGTTGATACCTAGGAGTGGAATTGCTGGGGCATCCCAGTCACTTTTTGCTGAACTAATGTAAAAGTTAATGATTTTCAGTTTTAGCTTTTCCTTATTTTTTCTGGTCCTTGGTCCCAGGTATTTTCTTGCTGTTAGGGGAAGCCCATCTGTGTTCCAAGGTCAGGGGAAAAGCCTGCCTCTAAAATGCACATGTAGCTATCATGGAGCAAGTACTGTGAGGGCAGGAACTTTCCTAGACTCCCTCTTCCCTCAGCCTGCCGGGGAGCGCTGAAATTGTCAGCCCACTCCTAGCCCAATTCCAATGCCTACCCTGTCTCTTAAAGGGGAGGGATTCTAGCTTACAGGGAGAGGGGCTGAGGAATCCTTTCCTTTCCTCTCCGCCCTGTTTGAGCAAGATCCTGCCCTGAGCTTGGACCTCATGATGTGTACACATTATATACCCCTTGCTGCTCTCTTTCCACCTGTGGCCCCTCCAAGTCCCTGGCTTATCCACTTCCCACTTCCAAGGCCTTCCCTGCTTATCTTTGGCAGGGCCACAGTTAAACATGCTACGTTTCCACATCTGCCTCCTCCCTCTTCCAGGTCGCTTCGTTTAACGACCCTGACTTCCTCAAGCAGCTGGAGATGTCCATAAAGTACGGGACCCCTTTCCTGTTCCATGATGTTGATGAATACATCGATCCTGTGATTGATAACGTCTTAGAAAAAAATATAAAAGTCTCCCAAGGACGGCAGTTTATCATCCTGGGAGACAAGGAAGTTGACTATGATTCGAATTTCAGACTGTATCTAAACACCAAGCTGGCCAATCCCAGATATTCCCCATCCGTGTTTGGGAAAGCTATGGTGATCAATTACACGGGTAAGAATGTGAAGAACCTCCATTGTTTATTAAGGTGGTCATTATGGAGACCACAATCTGAGATCAAGGCTTTCGTGAGATGCCATTTCACTCAGTGACCCCAGATCATTCTCATAGGCACATCTGGACTAGTCGGCTCTTAATGATTAGGTACCACTTAGGTGTGGGGCATGAGTCACATGTCTTGAGGCACGCTGAGACCAGGCCATGGGCTCGTGTGTTCACACGTGGAATGGGATGGGACCTGTGTCTGTGGGGGCAGGAAGTTACTCTGTATTCGTTGATTTAAAATACAGGTTGTGATTCTGAATTTTTCTTCTTCCTGTCAGTTGAATTCTGATAGAAATTGGATGTTATATCTCACATTCTCTAAGGTTGTCAGGCACCTGCTTAAACACATTAATTCCATTGGATGACCTTTCTTCTTCCTTCCTTCCTTCCTTCCCTCCCTCCCTCCCCTCCCTCTCTGTCTCTCTTTCTTTCTTTCCTTTGCCTTATCCTTCGTTCCCTTCCTCCTTTTCTTCCTTTCCTTCCTTCTCTCCTTCCTTCTCTCTCTCCTTCCTTCTTTTTTCTTTCCCCCTCCCATCCCCTTCCCTTCAGTTTTCTCAGATGGGGTTTCACTGTTTCCCAGTCTAGTCTCAAACTTCTGGGCTCAAGTGATCCTCCCACCTCTGCCTCCCAGAGTGCTGGGATTCCAGGCATGAACCACTGTACCAGGTCTGGGTGTACTTTAAACTATGGTCCCCTAGTCTGTGGGAGCCTGGGTTTTCCTTCAGTGCGTTTTTTCTTTTGTCCACCACTCTGCACCACAGCGTCGCTGTTTTGCTCTGTGTCTGCCACTGTGCTGCTGTAGAGCGACTTTGGTGGGTGGTGAATCCTCATGCCCCTGACATGCTGGCTGAGACCCACGCTAAGCTTCTCCCATCACAGCAGGGCAGGGGGAGAGACCAGTGATCAGCTTGTCAGGGGCTGCAGGTGGTGAGGGCCTCTCGCTGTCCCCCACAGTCACGCTGAAGGGCCTGGAGGACCAGCTGCTGAGTGTGCTGGTGGCTTATGAGAGGCGGGAGCTGGAGGAGCAGCGGGAGCACCTCATCCAGGAGACCAGTGAGAACAAGAACCTGCTCAAGGACCTGGAAGATTCCCTCCTTCGGGAACTGGCCACGTCCACCGGGAACATGCTGGACAACGTGGACCTGGTGCACACCCTGGAGGAGACCAAATCCAAGGCAACAGAGGTAACAACCACAGCAGAAAAGGCCCTGAGCCAGGCAGGGCCTGCATGCACCCTTGGAGCGTCCATTTCCTTGCTCTATTCAATAAGAAAGCTGGGCTCTGTGATCTCAGGGATAAAAAGCCACCTCTATTGGGATGTGCTGTGGGGAGGAGAGCCCTAAAGGTGTTCCCAGGGACCCTGGGGGATCAGGTCAGTCTCTTTAAATTGAGAGTCATAGAAAACCCAGCCCTGCCTGGCTTAAGTCAACAGGGACGTTATCTGCTGAGAAAGCTGAAAAGTCCAGAAATAGCTTCAGATGGGGCTGGATCCAGGACTTCAAAAATACCAGTAGGACTTGGTTTCTCTTCATTTCCGGGCTGGGCTTTCTACTGGGTTAGCTTGATTCTCTGCCAGCTCCCCACATGGTCATAAGACTGGTCTGACCTCATGTCCTCTCAGGTCCAACCCAAAGGGGTAAGTGAGAATCTTCCTGTTCCTACCGTGAAGGTCCTGAGAGTCACTGAAGTCACATTTCTACTCCAAACCAGTCCTGGGAGCTTGGGGATGCTAGGCTCAAGTAGTCTGGGCCTGGGTCACATGGTCTTCTCCTGGTGTCAGGGATGGAACCCCATATATGGGATGAAGACGGAGAGGGCAGTACTTGGAGACTTACAAGCAGCATTACTAGAGGAAGGGGCCATGGGTGCCGGGGCATCAGCCACAAATATCCACCCCATCCTACAAGAGGGTGGGCCCTCAGTCCCCTGCAGTCCCTGGATGCTTTCAAAGCCCTGGAGCATCGCACATACCTCTCTGCTGTCCCCTCCCCTCCTGCCCTCTGCCCACTTCTCAGCCTTCCTGTTTCCAGGGTTACTTGTTCTTTTCTTCAGGTCTCAGAGAAACTCAAGCTGGCAGAGAAGACGGCCTTGGACATTGATAGGCTGCGGGACGGCTACCGGCCAGCAGCCAGGAGGGGGGGCCATCCTGTTCTTCGTGCTGTCCGAGATGGCCCTGGTGAACGCCATGTACCAGTACTCCCTGATCGCCTTCTTAGAGGTCTTCGGGCTGTCACTGAAGAAGTCACTGCCTGATTCCATTCTCATGAAACGCCTGAAGAATATCATGGACACGCTGACCTTCAACATCTATAACTACGGCTGCACGGGCTAGCCCTCCCCCGAAGAGGAGGACAAGCGTGGCGAGTTTGGTGTGCCAGATGTGGCTTTAGGAAACTTGGTCGGTGAAAATGGAAACTTATCAAATGGCATTTTTTTTTTTTTTTTTGAGATAGGGTCTTGCTCCATCACCCAGGCCTGATGCAGTGGTGCCATCACAGCTCACTGCAGCCTCCACCTCCTGGGCTCAGAAGATCCTCCCACCTCAGCCTCCAGAGTAGCTGGGACTACAGGGCACGCCACTATACCCAGCTAATTTTTTGTATATTTTGTAGAGATGGGGTTTCACTGTGTTGCCCAGGCTGGTCTAGAACTCCTGAGCTCAAATGATCCACCCACCTCAGCCTCCCAAAGTGCTGGGATTACGAGGTGTGAGCCATCATGCCCAGCTCCCAAATGGCATTCTCAAGTGTGACGATTCATGTTACAGAAGGAATGTTTAAAGCACTGAATTTTAAGATAACAGCTTTATTGAGATACAATTTACATGCCATAAATTCCGTGATTCATAGCATATTCATAGAGTTGTGTACCCACCACTATCGCTCTGGAACATTTCCCCCAGCCCCGAAATGAAATCCCATACTCATTAGCAGTCACTCCCTGTCCCCTGGCTCCTGGTCCCCGGCAGCCACCAGTCTGTATTCCGTCTGTATAGATTTACTCGTTCCGAGCACTGCATGTCAATGGAATCGTACTGTATGTGACTTTTCATGACTGGCTTCTTTCACTCTGCATCATGACCTCAAGGCTCATCCGTGTTGCTGAGTGTGTCATTCCTTTCTATGGCTGACTCACCTCCCATGTATGTACAGACCACCCTGTGCTTACCCACCCATCACTTGCTGGGCATTTGGGTTGTTTAGCTTTTTTGCTATTAAGACAACGCTGCTGTGAACATATTTGTACAGGTTTTTGTGTGAACGTGTGGTTTT
Organism: Ateles fusciceps; assembly: GCA_036589455.1. Taxonomy (NCBI): domain Eukaryota; kingdom Metazoa; phylum Chordata; class Mammalia; order Primates; family Atelidae; genus Ateles; species Ateles fusciceps. The sequence continues at coordinate 2,997,134 of JAZHEH010002317.1, read as the reverse complement.
AATTCTTTTGGGGGTATATCTAGGAAGGGAATTGCTGGGTCATAGGGCAATTCTAGGTTTAAGTTTTGAGGAACTGCCAAACTGTTTTCTGAAGTGACTGTAGTATATTTCAACCCCTACATGATTGATTTTTTTTTTAATTTTTATTATGGAAAACATATACAAAAGAGAATATTGTTGTGATGCTTTTCATACCCTTCACCCGGCAATGATGAGCTCTGGATTTGTTCATATGTAGCAGGGTTTCCCCATCAACCCAGATTATGTTGAAAATTTGCTTCATATTCAAATCACTTATCTGTAAGCATGTTAGTTTGTATCTCTAAAACAGAGGTCAGCAAACTTTCTGTAAAGGGTCAGATAGTAGGTATTTTAGGCTTTGAAGGCTAAGTGATTTCTGCCACAACTACTCACTTCTGCCATTGTCGCACAAAAGCAACCATTGGACAATATGGAAGTGAATGGCCATGGCTGTGTTCCAATAAAACTTTATTAGCAAAAACAGGCAGAGGCTGGCTTTGGCCCCTGGCTTGTGGTTTGCCCATCCCTGTTATAACATAGAAGGATTCTGTCTCAAAACATAGACATAAAGCCATTATCATACCCCCAAATTAATAATTCCTTAATATCATCATATACCTAGTTTTCAAATGTTCCCAATTGTCTGTGTCATAGTTCACATTTGTTTAAATGAGGACCTCAGGGGCCAGGCATGGTGGCTCACGCCTGTAATCCCAGTACCTTGGGAGGCTGAGGTGGGTTGATCCACAAGGTCAGGAGATCAAGACCATCCTGGCCAACATAGTAAAACCCCATTTCTACTAAAAATACAAAAATTACCTGAGCATGGTGGCACACACCTGTAATCCCAGCTACTTGGGAGGCTTAAGCAACAGAAATCAGAGTCTTGTTCTGATGCCCAGGATGGAGTGCAGTAGCACAATCACAGCTTACTGCAACCTCCATCTCCCAGGCTCAAGCAATCCTCCCACCTCAGCCTCCTCAGTGACTGGGACTACAGGTGCACGCCACCATGCGTGGCTAATTTTTTCTTTTGTAGAGACAGTAGTCTTGCCACGTTGCCCAGGCTGGTCTTGAACTCCTGGGCTTAAGATATCCTCCTGCCTTGGCCTCCCAAAGTGCTGGGATTAGAAGCATAAGCTACAGTGTCTGCCCCACCCCTTGCATTTATTTGTGGAGGAAACCTGCATGATTGTTGGGTTGCTTCCCATAGTCTGAATTTTGCGGCTCGCGTCTCTGTGGTGTGTCATTGGGGACCTCCCAGATGCCAATACTGTAGTTCTTTTCTCATGAGACCTGAGGATTCCCCAGTGAAGAGTCTTCAGCCTTTTCCTAGAGTATGTGATCCTGGCTGCCAGCCGTCTTGGAACCATGTGATAAAGAAGAAGGCTGTCAATTTCAACATTTATCATGAAAACTTTCACTGAAAGCCATAATTTCAGTATGGTTTTCCCTCAACTATGCCTAGTGTTCCCCAGTGTAGAGACCCTGCTTTATCTTTTCCACATTTTACTTGGGTGGGGCAGGCAGTTGCCTAGCAGCACGGAGTGAGAGGGGATCTGGGATCTGACTGCTTGTCAAACAGGTTGTCCACCCATCTTCTGTTTTTAGCCTGTATTCACCCACACTTCCAAAGGATCTGGTACTGCCAGTTCCTGAGCTTTTGATGTGTCCTGTGGTATGCATCTCAACTTCATCTCCTTCTCATGTGAGAGTCAACTTTCTCAGCTCTGCTGAATCAGTTATCACTTGTCCATCTGTCTGTAGCTTGGAATTTATTATTATTTTTTGAGACAGAATGTCACTCTGTCGCCCAGGCTGGAGTGCAGTGGTGCGATCTTAGCTCACTGCAACATTTGCCTCCTGGGTTCAAGTAATTCTCCCGCCTCAGCCTCCTGAGTAGCTGGGACTACAGGTGCCCACCACCACACTGGCTAATTTTTTGTATTCTTAGTAGAGACAGGGTTTCATCATGTTGGCCAGGCTGGTCTTGAACTCCTGACCTCAAGTGATCTGCCCACCTTAGCCTCCCAAAGTCCTGGGATTACAGGTGTGAGCCACTGCGCCTGGCCTAACTTGAAGAATTTTATTGCTACTGTCTTTTATCCAATTTTCTGGGAGCTTATACCTTTTTAAAAAACTCACCATTAGCTTTGCGCAGTGGCGGAATCGTAGCCAATGAGGTTTATCCGAGGAGCGATTATTGCTAATTGAAAACTTTTCCCAATACTCCGCCATAATGACTTGAAATATAGTCGGTGTTGGCAATTTTTGGCAGTCTCTACAGAGACTGAATAAAAAAAATAATAAAAACCTCACCAGTAGGCCTGGCACGGTGGCTCACGCCTGTAATCCCAGCCCTTTGGAAGGCTGAGGCAGGCGGATCACGAGGTCAGGAGATGAAGACATCCTGGCTAACATGGTGAAACCCCGTCTTTACTAAAAATACAAAAATTAACTGGGTGTGATAGCATGTGCCTGTAGTCCCAGCTCTCGGGAGACTGGGGTGGAAGAATCACTTGAACTCTGCAGGTGGAGGTTGCAGTGAGCCGAGATTGCACTAATGCACTCCAGCCTGGCGACAGAGCGAGACTCCATCTTAAAAAAAAAAACAAAAACTCACCATTTCAGTTGGTTTTTGGAAGGGAGTTGGGATAAACTCAGAATGGCCATTTTTAACCAGGGGTCTGTAGAGTGACCTCTAGAAAGCAGAGGGTGGGTAAGGCACACCCGTGTCCCCGCCCAGTCCTCTTTTGCTGAGACACTGTACTTACTGACAGTGATATTTCACATGCACCAGTGCTTGATGTATCAGTTTGCCATGGCCCCCGTAACAAAATACCACCGACTGGGTGCCTTAAGCAACAGAAATTTATTTTCTCATAGTCTTGGAGGCTGGAAGTCCAAAATGAAGGTTTTAATAGATTTCCTTTCTCCTTAGCTTGACTTGTAGGAGCTTGTAGGAGGCTGTCTTGTAGCTGTGTCCGCACAGGGTCCGTCCTCTCTGTGTGCGAATCTCTGGCGTCTCTGTGTGTCCAAACTTCCTCCTCATATAAGGACACCAGTGAGGTTGGACTGTGCCCACCCTAATGGCCTCATTTGAACTTAAACAGCTCTCTAAAGACCCTGTCTCCAATACAGTCAATACTTTGTACACCTATAAAGTAGAATTCAAATCACAAATTTTGACTTACACATTTGTTTCCCCAGGAACACATGTCTTCTGTTAAAAAGCAGAAAAGAAGAAAGCTGGTATTTTGCACCCATCAATAAAGAGTCTGTTGGTGGAGTGTACATCCTCTGCAACAGAGGTTGGCAGACCCCCAGCCAGCATCCAAATCTGGCCCACTGCCTGCGTTTGTAAATAAAGTTTTATTGGCACAGGGCCGTATCCATTTGTATACATATCGTCTGTGGTTGCTTTTGTACTACGATGGCAGAGTTGAGTGGTTATGACAGAGACCATCTAGCTTCCAAAGCCAAAAATATTTACTATCTGGCCCTTTGTAGAAAGTTTGCCAACACCTCTTCTAGACCCTAATGGACAAGCACGCACACTGGAGTCAGGCAAACAGCCCGCCTTCGGTTGAGAGGGTGGCTCTGTGTCCCTACTGTACCCGCCCTCACTGGCTATTCCTCTTCCCGGGACGGTGTGATTGTACCTCCTGTAGTCACGGCAGTTTCTGTTACATACAGGAACATGTCACTACAGACTGCACCTGGGCATGACCTAGGAGTTGAGCTTATGTTTTCTGCACTTAGATATTTGTGGACATTGGGTGCAAAGAGGGCTAAGTGCAGCCATACAGTTTGAGTGTTTCATTTTATTTCACTTACATTTAAACACAGTGGGCATAAGAAACTCAATTTTTTTAAAGTGAATTTTAAGAAATCAATACTCACCTGATGTTTCCCCTCCAGGGCTGTTTGAGAGGCACAAGCTACTCTTTTCCTTCACTATGACCATCAAGATAGAACAAGCAGAAGGGAGAGTCCCTCAAGAAGAATTAGATTTCTTTTAAAAGGTAATGAATTTGCCTAGCCTCATGCTTCCCGTCTCCTTGCCCACACGATACATGTATATAAGTTTGTCCATTAAAACAAACAAGAGCAAAAATTCTCCTTAAAACTTGGCTTCCAACAGCACTGCATTTTTCTTTTTTTTTTTTTTTTTTTCTCGTCTCCCCCCCCCCCGCGCCCCCCCCTCCCCCCCCCCCCACGCCGCATTTTTGGCGGGGTTCCCTGCCGCCCCCCCCGCCCGCCCCGGCCCGGGGGGCCCCCCCGTCCCGGAATACCGGGGGCCCCCCCTCACTATTCCAGTTGAGCACTCCAGCCTCAGAAGTGGTTCTGGTTGAACTCGGAGCAGCCAGCCTCTGTCTCGGGGCCACCCCGAGGCTGGAAGCTGGATGCTGCACTGAGCGCCGGGTTGGTGTCACTGGCGGTGACGAGAGCAAGCCCAGGCCACTTCCTCTTTCCAGTCTCCTTCTTGAGAAGTGGACTTTTTCCAAAAGTGAGAGAAGTCAAAGCAGAGTCGCTTGCTTTGTGTCAGCAGCGCAATGGCTGTTTGCTTCTCTTCTATTGTGATTAGGAAACATTTCCCTGGAGAAAAGCAAAAGAAAAAAGCCCGGCACTTGGTTGTCCGACCAAGGATGGGAAGATATCATTCTTTTATCAGAAATGTTTTCAGACAGACTTCGGGCAACTTCCTGATGATGTTGAGAATAATCAGAATGTCTGGCAGGAGGTGAGCACACGTTCCCTTTCTCCTGCTCTTCTTCCCCCACATGTCCACAATCTCCAAACCTGAACTGTGGCCCATCCCCTTAAAAGAAGACACTCCTTTGAGTCATCCATTCAGTATGTAATCAATGCCCTCTAACTCCGTGGTTGGAATTCTCCCTTGGCTAATTCAGCTAACTGTATGGGAGATCCAACCATCTACCTGTGCACCCGTCCTTCTGTCCATCCGTCCATCCATCCATCCACCCACCCACCACCCATCCACCCACCCATCCACCTACCCACCCATTCATCCAAGAAATAGTTACGGGTATCTACCATGTACCATGTCCCTTGATGGGCACTGGGGACTCAGTGAATAAGACTCAGTTCCTTCCTTTCTGAATTTCATAGTCTTTGGGGGTGGAGAATGACAGATCTGACCAGGTGGCCTTCAGTTAGTACACCTATAGATTCTCATCCCTTTCCAGCGGCTTTTGCCACCTTCACACACAAATGGGGACCTCTGTCATTTCTGAGTTGATGCCGCCGTGAATATTCTTTGCTTTTCCCAGTGGTATGACCTGGATTCATTGGAGCAGTTTCCATTCCCCTTGGGTTACGATAAGAACATCACCCCTTTCCAGAAGTTGCTTATTTTGCGCTGTTTCCGTGTGGATCGGGTCTATCGGGCAGTGACTGACTACGTGACTGTAACGATGGGAGAGAAGTAAGTGTGTCATTTTGTTGATTTGCCACTTGCCATGGGGTGGACTCTCTAGCATCCTCCCACCTTGGACTCAAAGCAAGCAGGCTGACCAGCTCCCGAGACAGCTGTCGTCACCCTGTCTGTGCAGTGTTTGATAGCCAATATTCTAGAATTCTTCAGTATTCTAGAACAGCGCTATTTGCAAGAAATTTGATGTGAGACACATGCAGTTTTAAAAGTTCTAGTAGCGACATTAGAAAAGAAATGGGCGCAATTAATTGTAATAATGTATTTTATTTAACTGAATATATTAAAATTATCATTTGAATGTATAATCAATATGAACATGATTGAGACATTTTACATGCTTTTTTTTGGTATTAAGTCTTCAAAATCTGATTAAATTCACACTCACAGCATATCTCAATTGGGGCTAGCCACATTTTAAGTGCCTCGTAGCCACTGCAGTGGACAGTGTAGCTGTAGCATGGGGTGCGAGGCCAGGCAGAGAGCGTGGGGGGTGCGAGGCCAGGCAGAGAGCGTGGGGCTGCGGCTCAGATGTGCCCTTGCAGCCAGCAGGCTGGTCCTTGGGCAGCTGGTCCCTGGTCCTGGGTCCTGGTCCCCCGGGTCCTGGTCCCTGGGCAGCTGCCCTTAGCTCCTGCTGACTGACACCACATGCCATTGGGAACCCAAAGTGGCTGGATCCTCTAACTCTGAAAGAAGCTAGGACTTCAGACTTTTACCTGAAATCTCCCAATATTTTTGTGTTGGCAATGAATTTTAAAATGCATATCTGGGTCAAGTGTGGTGGCTCACACCTGCAATCCCAGCACTTCAGGAGGCTGATGCAGGAGGATCGCTTGAGGCCAGGAGTTTGAGGCCAGCCTGGGCAACATAGTGAGACACTGCCTCTAAAAAATAAAAAATAAAAAAAATTAGCCAGGCGTGGTGGTGCACACCTGTAGTGACGGCCTGGGCAACAGAGTAAGATTCTATCTCTAAATTTAAAAAAAGAAAAAAACCCACACATAAAACTCAAAACTCAAGATGTGCACCATCCAGGACACGCCTGTGGAGCTGCTGGTGTGGAATGTCAGGGTTTGGTGCCGCGGGCAAGTCCACCTGGAGGGCAAGCTGAGGCACCCAGCTCAGCACAAACCGACGGAATCGAGTGTGCAGGGCGTGCAAAGAAGTCCCTGTCACCCAGGAGTTCCTCATCAGGGTGGGAGACGTGCATAGAAACTGGAATCTAAAGCAGGGCAGACTGCAAAGAGCTATCCCAGGGGAGTGGTCAGAAGGTTCTGGAGGAGACCGATCAGACCAGCCCGTGGTCTGGAGCTGTCCTCCCCGGAAAGTTTTCTGTGTTTCTTTCACCAGGTACGTGCAGCCCCCAATGATCAGCTTTGAAGCTATTTTTGAGCAGAGCACTCCAAATTCGCCCATTGTGTTTATCCTGAGTCCCGGCTCTGACCCTGCCAGCGATCTCATGAAATTAGCGGAGCGCAGTGGTTTTGGAGGAAATCGCCTCAAATTCCTCGCAATGGGTCAAGGTCAAGAAAAGGTAATTTGTGGCTGGAAGGAACTAGCTCTACATGTAGGGGAGGTCCCTGGTGTCTGCTAAGGAGGAGCTAACCTGGATTTAAGCTGTGTGCCTCGCCGCTAATAAGCTGGATGCATTTCCGAGCTAAGAAGCAGTCATGAAATGTTGGAAAGGTGACAGTGATAGTTATGATTTCACAACCTCGTGTTGTGATCGTGGTGCTGTGCTGTTTTCTTTTTTCCCCTTTTTCTTTTCTTTTTGAGACAGGGTCTCCCTCTGTCACCGAGGCTGGAGTGCAGTGGTACAAACATGGCTCACTGCAGCCTCCACCTCCTGAGCGCAAGTGATCGTCCTGCCTCAGCCTCCCCGGTAGCATCTGGGACTACAGGCATGTGTCACCATGCCTGACTAATTTTTTTTTTTGTATTTTTTTGTAGAGAAGGGGTCTCACCATGTTGCCCTGGCTGGTCTTGAACTCCTGGGCTCAAGTGATCTTCCCACCGCAGCCTCCCAAAGTGTTAGGATCACAGGCATGAGCCACAGCGCCCAGGCTGTGCTGTTTCCAAAGTCCTTTCACACAGTCCTTACCTCCCTTAGTCCCTGAAACATCCTCGTTGTGGATCAGGATTATTATGCCCCCAGCTGCATGGCCAAGGGAGTGGGTTGAGAGAGGCTGAGCCCAGGACCATTTGGGACAGAACTGTGGCGTGCATCCTCCTACCCTTCTGAGCCAGTGAGCTTTCTTTGCTGTGATCCTGCCTCTCTGCATCACAATGCTCCCTGCTAGAACTCCCTACGCAAGTTTGGTACAATGTGAGACAAAGCTGGCAGGAAAAGCCTGTGCTAAGTGTGATGGTAGCAGGCACGCGTGTTTGGGTCAGAGGGGAGCTGACTGCCAGTCCCCACTTTGCTATGAACTGTCTGCGAGGCTCTGGGTAAGCCCCTGTGCTGCTGGAAGCCCTGGGTGAGATGAGGATGGCAATACCCATGCTGGATGGCGCAGGAGGCAAGCCCCGGGCACCCTCGAGGCGGGCCAGCTCTCTCAACCCTGAAAGAAGCTGTCGTAACGTCAGCACTATGTAAGTTTTAAGCCATTTCAGAAACCAAGGCTTGCTGTGCGTGTTTAGCTTGTTTGTGCTTTGAATTACATTTGGGAGGGAACATGGTGTTTGTTTTCCGGGCCTAGGTCCCTTAAGATGTTACAGTGGCCAGGACAGTCCCTACTTCCTGGTGGGCTTTAGCTGTTCTCTTGCAGCCCTGCTCAGGACTCCTCAGGGGACAGGAGTGACCATGTGGGAGAAGTTGGGTCTTCTCAGGCCAGGGAGCCTGATGAGTGCCAAACGCTCACCCATCTTCTGGGCTGTGTGTGACCAGCTCAGTGCACCCACGGGGCCCATGGGGTTTCTAAAAGATGGTTTCTTTGAAGGCTCCCCTGTAGCTCCTGGATCCTTGGCTTTCTTCTGGCTTCTGCTGGAGCTGGCCATCGCCTTTCCGTGGGCGTGGAGTGGGTCTCTGAAGAGCACGGGGTTGGGTTTGGGCAACTCACCCTTCTCCTCCTCCCCTCTCCCCTGGCGCAGGTGGCCCTGCAGCTGCTGGAGACCGCGGTGGCTCGCGGGCAGTGGCTCATGCTGCAGAACTGCCACCTCCTGGTCAAGTGGCTGAAAGATCTGGAGAAGTCCCTGGAGAGGATCACCAAGCCCCACCCAGACTTCCGCCTGTGGCTCACCACGGACCCCACCAAGGGCTTCCCCATTGGGATTCTGCAGAAGTCCCTAAAGGTCTGCTTCAGGACGGACACCAACATGCCCACTACACAGCTTCTCAGATCACTACCAGTTTACTGTGGGGTGGGGTGTGTGCGTGCGCGCGTGTGTGTGTGCGTGTGTAGAAATAAACCTCAGGTGCAGTTGAAACCCTTCTCAATCCCACCTCTCTCTCTCTTTAGAGGGAGCCGCTGTCCTGGGTTTGGTGTTTGTGACTCCCGGGCCTGTCTACCAATTCTGCATGTGTCCCTAACAATATCTAGGCTGCTGTTGATAACTTCATGGGCCCACCCGCAGCCTGCAGGACTCTAGTGCCGACGGCAGAAGTTTTGGGTGGTTTACACGCCCCATTTAATTTATTCTCCAGGGAATTCTTTTGGAAAGGTTTTGTGTTCTCGTTCTCTCTCTCTCTCTGGGAAGGTGGAGGGAAGACTTTATTTTCATTTTATAGTAAAGGATCTCATGGTTCAGAGGAAGGTCAAAGACCCTTGACCCTGAGAGCTAGAACATGTAGTCCTTTCACTTCTTAGCCTGGGCCCCGGACAAGAGACTTTAGTTATTGGAGGTCTCGGACAGATGGCTCCCTAAAGATGAAGGAGAAGCCAAGAGCCTACATTTTGCAGACTCCGCGAAGCTCGTGGGCCTTCAGTTGCCATCCCAGTTGGTTTTCTTCTCCTCTGAAGGTTGTCACCGAGCCGCCCAATGGGCTGAAACTCAACATGAGGGCAACTTACTTCAAGATCTCTCACGAAATGCTGGACCAGTGCCCGCACCCTGCCTTCAAGCCGCTGGTCTACGTGCTGGCGTTCTTCCATGCTGTGGTGCAGGAGAGAAGGAAGTTTGGGAAGATTGGCTGGAACGTGTCCTATGACTTCAATGAGTCTGACTTCCAGGTGACGGCGGCTGCTTCTCCTTGGAAACGGCTTCCTTAGGCGGCCCGCTGCCTCCCTGACTCTCCTCCAAATTCGGCCACAGCAGGGTTGTGCCGTCCCAGCTGTCTTTCCAGAAAAGTATCAGAATGTGAACAGCCTGGTGGGTTTCAGTATAATGAGCGTGCTCTCTTGTTTTAAGGTCTGCATGGAAATTCTGAACACGTACTTAACGAAAGCCTTTCAGCAACGGGACCCAAGGATCCCATGGGGCAGCCTCAAGTACCTAATTGGAGAGGTAGGGGTGCCCGGGGATCCTTCTGCAGGTGCTTCTGGGGCTACAGAGCTGTGGCCTCGAGCCCCTATTTTCCTCTGAGCACTCAGGGCCAGCCTCTTCTGCCCCTGTTCCCCTTGGGTCTCTGTGACATTCTCCCCGCTCTCACCGGTTGTTCTTTGTCCTAAGTGAGCTCCGTTCACACAGAGGTTCCCTGGGCTGGATCCATGGCTGGGGATTCAGGGTAGGCACCCTCTAGCCCCTTGCCTCACCTGGCACTGTAGGCTGAGCTCACAGGAAGCTCTCCCGGTTGTCTGCACGTGGCTCAGGCAGTGACATCAATTCCAAAGACAGAAGCAGCTGCTGGCTTCTTTGGCTGTTCGTTCGATGTGTTTTGGGGCCTGTGCCTGCGGCATAGGGGCTCCCAGCATTTCATGAGGGCTGCCTCCTGCTTTGGGCCCTGTCCCTTGGGAAGCCAGCAAAGCCACAGAACACTTGTGTGAACAGTGGCCCCACAGATTATGCAAGTCAACAGGTTCGGGCCTTCCAGCAGCCAGGCTGCAGGAGCCTCTTGACCCTGGGCGAGTCTCTGGCCCAGGGCCCCCAGGATACGCACAGTAGGTTCTGAGCTCCTGGCTGGCTCTCGGGCCCTCTAATTTCAGGTCATGTATGGAGGACGGGCTATCGACAGCTTTGATCGCCGCATCCTGACCATCTACATGGATGAGTACCTGGGGGACTTCATTTTTGATACTTTCCAGCCGTTCCACTTCTTCCGGAATAAGGAAGTGGACTACAAAATCCCTGTTGGTGACGAAAGGAGAAATTTGTTGGTGAGATTTCTCAGACACAAAAAGTTATTTTCAAGGCTTTTTCTAAGGGAGACCGTGCATTTCAGCTGGCTCCTGTCCTGGTTGTGGGGGGGGTGGTGGGGGGGGGGGTCCTTGGCTGGTCAGGTGTGGTCTGTTAGGCCTGTTAGGGGCTTGGCAGATGCCTCCTGGCTGCAGAGCTGATAGAGTGCAGATTTCCCATCCTGGAATGATGGTCAATAAATCAGGTTCCACCTTGAAGGGCAGAGTGGCCATGGTGAAGCTCACTGAACCATTTTCATAAAAGATGAATATACAGCTGGATTGGGTGTGGTAGTGTAGAATTTTTACATTAAAAACATGCCATTGGCTGGTCATGGTGGCTTACACCTGTAATCCCTTCTTTGGAAGGCCAAGAAGGGCAGATCGCTTAAGCCCAGGAGTTCAAGACCAAGCAAGATCCCATCTCTACAAAAAAAAAAAAAAAAAAAATTAAACACAAAAAACAAAAACAAAAAAAATAAAAATAATTAGTTGAGTGTGGTGGTGAACACCTGTACTCCCAGCTACTTGGGAGGCTGAGATGGGAGAGATGCTTGAACGCAGGAGGTCGGGGCTGTAGTGAGCTGTGATCATGCCACTGCACTCCACTCTAGCCTGGGTGACTGAGTGAGATCCTGTCTCAAAAAAAAAAAGTCGCCCTCTAAACAGTGGAAATAGTCTTGCATGTCTGGGGACTTTGAGGCTGTGGGCCCTGAGAAAGCAAAGGTGGCTGGACAGTGCCACCTCCGTGGTTTTCTGTAATTGCAGAAGCCATCGAGGCCCTCCCGCTTGCCAACACGCCAGAAGTGTTTGGTCTCCACTCCAACGCTGAGATTGGCTATTACACGCAGGCAGCTCGGGACATGTGGTCTCACGTGCTGGAGCTGCAGCCTCAGACAGGTAAACTCTCCTCCGGAAGACTTCATTAGTTTGATTGGGGTTTTGCGACTGCTTCTCGTAGCGCTCTCACATTGTGGATGCCTTTCCCCAAACCGGCAGGCTCAGGAGGCCCTGGTTCTGCACACAGATGCCTTGCTTTCTCTGAAAAGTGTCCTGGTTTTAGGGGAATCCAGCAGTGGCATCAGCCGCGATGATTATATTGGCCAAGTGGCCAAAGACATAGAAAACAAGATGCCCAAAGTCTTTGACTTGGACCAGGTGAGGAAGCGCCTCAGAACGGGAATCTCCCCCGACTTCGGTGGTGCTCCTGCAGGAGCTGGAACGTTTCAACAAGCTTGTGGTCCGGATGAGCAAGTCTCTGGCTGAGCTTCAGAGGGTGAGTCTGCCTCTCACGTGCAGATTACTGCCTAGATAGATAGCACCTGGGGTTCTCATCGAGTCTTGCCTGATTGCTCTTGATTCTAAACAGGCCTTGGCTGGAGAAGTTGGAATGAGCAATGAGTTAGACGATGTGGCCAGGTCTCTTTTTCTTGGGAATATCCCTAATATCTGGAGAAAGCTTGCTCCTGACACGCTGAAGTCCCTCGGAAACTGGATGGTCTACTTCCTGCGGCGGTTCAGCCAGTACGTGTTGTGGGTAAGCGGCACATCCCACCTCCTCTCTGTCAACCTCGACCTCCTCAAACCACCTCCCAGTCCCCTTTCCATTCCCCAGCTGTCATCCCTGTTAAAGTTTACTGGGTTGTCTGGGAATGGTCTGAGATTCTTACAAGCATATCTGTATCTTTTGTTTTTCCTTTTTTTATTTTCAAGACTTTGAAGCATCTGTACATACCTGATGATGTGATCTAAGCGTTTACGCTGGCTCTTGTTCCACGTTAGTACACAGAAAGCCAGCTTGTTCCTCGTCAGAGTTTAGAGTATGCCGTTGCACAAATGTTCTAATCCTTTCTCCTCCTTCCGTATCCTAAAAATATGGCAACCGCCTACATTTAGGTGGTTACCGTATTTTTTTTTTGCTAATACAAATAACATTCTGGTGCACATGTCTATGAATATGCATAGGGGTGTATTCCATGGGTCAATTCTGGCAGTGGAAGAGTTGGATCAAAGAGCGTGTGCATGTAAATTTTGCTAGCACTTGTCGGCTTGTTTGAAAAGACACGGTGTGTCAGAGTGTTTATTTCCTCACCCCTGTGCAACACTGCGTACCTAACAGGTGAAAATCACAGCTCATTGTTTTGCTTTGCATGTCTTTAATTATGGTGGGTCTGAGTGTATTTCACATGCTTTACAGACATTTTGTGTTTCTTTTTCTGTGAACTGTCTTTTTGTGTCTGGATTTAATTTTTAGTGAGGTCTCCTTTTCATTGATGTTTAAGAGCTCTTTGCATATCAAAGAAATTAGCCCTTGGTCTGCCAGTGTTGCAGATGGTTCTCCCAGCCTGTAAGTCTTGACTTCGCTTACAGTATTTTTTTCCATAGAAGAGTTTTACATTTTTATGTAGTCAAACCTACAAGGCTTTTCTTTCTTATTCTGGGCTTTGCATGTCCTACTCCACGGTTTGAAAGCATTCATTGGAGATGTGGTTCAGTTCTTTGGTGGTTTTACTCTTATATCTAAATCTCTGATCTACCTGGAATGTGGCAGTCCAGATTGTTTTTCTCAAGCAGGCTGCCAGTTGTGCCAATGCCATCTTTGGCCACTCAGGTAAAACACGTCTTTTATCATAAACTAAGCTCCCAGGCCAGCTTTGCCCTGGCATTGGATGGCAGCCCCAGGCTCCCTGCACTTGCCGTCTTTTCTCCCCAGGTTACTGAGAGTGAGCCCAGCGTGATGTGGCTCTCGGGGGCTGCACATCCCCGAATCCTACCTCACGGCACTGGTGCAGGCCACCTGCCGGAAGAACGGCTGGCCACTGGACCGCTCCACCTTGTTCACGCAAGTGACCAAGTTCCAGGATGCAGATGAAGTGAATGAGCGGGCGGGACAAGGTATGGTCAGCTTGTTAGGGATCCACAGCCTCTCACTTAGGATTTCTCTCCTTGAGCCACCTCCAAGTCAAAGGGACAGGCATCGCGTGGGCCACAATGGGCCAGGCCATGTTTGAAAGCCAGCTTGCTGCAAAGATTTCCTCTGTCTGTGGACTGCCCGTATCTTAACACCTCTGAGGGTGAATATGGAAGTTTCTCTTCCACTTTCTCCGCTGAGACCTGGGGTCAATGGCAGGGGAGACCTGAACCACGTTCACTCTGCTAATTCATGGGAAGTAGGCTCCCAGGTTAGAATTAGCTCTTGAAAAAACCATCAGGCGGCTTTCCTGTAACCCTTGATAGGGGCGGGCGTGGAGCCACTGAACGGTGTGGACTAACTTGGCTGGAACTCTTAAATTATGCCATAACTTCATCTCTTGGACACTGGTTACTGACTGTGCACATGAGAGCTGGAAGCTGCTGTTTCCAGGGGTCATATTATCTTAGAGTTCACTTAACTGCAAGGAACAAAATCTCTTTTGAGATGGCTAACGGCAAAGATGTAGGGACTCTCCGAGGTCCCAGTGGCAGGGGGAGCTGGCAGGTGTCCGGCTGCTGCCCTCTATGGGGCCACATGAGCGTGCTCCGCTCTCTGCACGTCTTCTGGGTCCTCCTCCCTGGAGACCACTTTGTGAGGCTTCAACTTCCTGCTCTGCAGCCACTTCGGCTCACAGCATAGCTGGGGTTGCCATGGTGCCCATTCTGACTCTGGTAGCAGCCTCGGGGCCCAGGATGGTCTAAGTCCGTGTGCCTTGATGCCTCATTCCTGGGGGGAGAGGCCACCACCCCACACCCACTTCTCTGGGCCATGGGGGAGGGCTATGGGGTCTCCTGTCTGGGCTGCTCCTCCACAGAGGGACGGTGGGCAGGACAGAAGCGCTGGAGGAGGGCCTGGGCTGTGTCCCAGTGTGCTGGGGAGGAGGCCAGCCAGTGGCCTGTGTGTTGCTGTGTGTGCACCTGATAGAGCCGCTCCTGGCAGGCCGTGGATGCTCCGTTTGTATCCAGGCTCTCCCCTGTGTCTCTAGGATGCTTTGTCTCAGGACTGTACCTGGAGGGTGCTGACTGGGATATAGAGAAAGGATGTCTTATCAAGAGCAAACCCAAGGTGCTGGTTGTGGACCTGCCGATCCTCAAGATCATCCCCATTGAAGCCCACCGCCTCAAGCTGCAGGTGAAGGTCCAGCCCCTCCTCTCTGACACCAGGGCCCTTCCTCTTCCGACTGTAGTTATGGCTGAGATGGATCCAATAGTCCTGCTTTTTCAAACAGGGGGTGCCTGGGCTTTATGGGCTGGGGGGAGTCTTGGAGCCATGATAAAAGCTACAAAGAGCCGCTTCCCGGGAAAGGCACGTGGTTGCGCACGTGCGTGGTTGCACACGTGCGTGGATGCTGATCTGTCCACAGGTGGCCGGCTCAAGTTGCAATCCTGTGGTCTAGACTAACCAAGGGGAGACTCCCTGCCCTCTTGTGAAATGCTGCAGATGTTGAGTCATAAAGTGGTTTCCTCTGGTGTGGACAGCAGATGCCTTCTGCTCTGCCTGGGCCAGGACCCACTTTTAACCAGTGTGTCTGTGTGAAGCCAAGTCCCCATGAAGCTGGT
The DNA here is from genome assembly GCA_036589455.1 of Ateles fusciceps. Taxonomy (NCBI): domain Eukaryota; kingdom Metazoa; phylum Chordata; class Mammalia; order Primates; family Atelidae; genus Ateles; species Ateles fusciceps. Next base: position 2,981,855 of record JAZHEH010002317.1, on the reverse strand, counting down.
GAAGGGTGGCCCTGCGAAGCCCCGGCCCTGTGTGTGTTCTTAGATGCAGTATTGCACGAGGGCCCCCTGCCTGTCAGGCACTTTTAAGACTGTACCTTCACCCGCTCCACCCTCTCTCCAAGGGGGTGTGTCACCTGCCTTTCCCTTGCAGAATACCTTCCGGACCCCTGTCTACACCACTTCCATGAGAAGGAACGCCATGGGTGTTGGCTTGGTCTTTGAAGCTGATCTCTTTACCACGAGGGCACATTTCTCACTGGGTGCTGCAAGGAGTGTGCCTCACCCTGAATTCTGATTAACCTTTGGGCGAAGAAAAACTGCTTCACGAATTCTGAGCCTGGGGCTGGTTGGCAAGAGTGACCGGGTCTGCTGTCATTTCTCGGGGCCTCTCAAGAGGCAGGAGAGGGACTGAACTGATTTTTCATTTGAAATCGGCCATTTAAATCTCTTTCCATACAAATTAATCTGAACGGTTTTGTTTTTAATACTATTTTTAAAGGAATCTATATAATCAACAAGTAAATATTGGAGAGTAGTTTAAGATGTGTGGCGTTTTCTTTTCCTTCTTCGAGAACACTTGATTAGGCAAAAGTGCCTGACATGCATCGCACTGGCACAAGCGAGAAGCCTAATGTAAATTTCCAAAGGTGTGTTTTTTGCCATCCTGGTCTGTTTCAGCAGATGCACCTTTTTGGCAAGAAGGGCTGATGATGTCGGGCACAGAGCAGAAGTGGCCAGAGTCACCTATAGCCACTTCTCCCCCTTCTAGAACTCTCTGGTCCTGGCTCCTTTGGCTCTGAGCTGCCAGGGTGACTGTGAGGCTGCTGAGCTGTGTTTAGTTCCTGCACCAGCTGCTACCCCCAGCTGCCTGGGTGTGTGTGGGGTCGGGTGAGGACATGGAACCTCCAGGACCAGTGGTCACTGGGCACCTCTTCCCTCTGTGCACCATGAGGCTGGCCACCTGGAGGTGAGGGGTGGCTTCACTCCACGAGGTAGGGCGGGGGCTAGCTCGGGCAGCGCAGTGGCAGAGGCCATCACAGGCAAAAGCAGCTTCCCACAGAGCCTCAGGAGCACATAACATTCTAAGGACTAGCTGTGGGCAGGGAGGAGGCAGGAGTCGCCTCTGGGACCTGCTGTAGCTCCCCCCTCTGGCAGTGTCCTCCTAGCCCGCCCTCAGGTGGTTTAATAAAAGACACAAAACAGAAGGAAGGCAGGTTTAGAAAATAAAGTTTGTTGGGATCTTAAACATTTTGGATAAAACTAACAAAAAATATGAACACACGTTCAGGCTGTGGTGCTGTGAGGAGTAGCGTCATCTTATTAGTCCCTTGAGACACACGCAGGTGCTCAGTGATCGGTGCCGCCCTGGGAAAGGTTTGTCAGGAGGTGACAGGGGTCTCCGGGAGGGAGCAGGGGCTGCTTGGCCAGGTTGCCCTGGAGCCCGGGAATAAGGTCAAAGTTGGTCTGTGTTGTTCTGACTTGAGAATGAATGAGGCATGTGACTGTCTGGCGCTGTGAACGTCAGGAGTGAGGCAGCTGTGGCCTGGGCTTTGTCCGCAGCGCACTTAGGTTACACGGAGTGAGAGGAGGAGCAAGCGATTCGGCACACAGGCGTTTGGCCACAGCAGTTAGGAAATACATATTCTGCAGCAGGGACACGATAATATTTTGGTGTCAAGAGAGGGCAAGAGGAGCAGAAGGAGAATTGGTCGGCAGGTGTGAAAAGAGTTTGGCATGCATGGGAATGAGACAGAAAAGGTGTGGCTGAGACTTCCTGGAAGTGCTCACAGTGCATGGACAGCGTGGGGTGGGCCTGGCGGGCTTCACACAGTTCTGTCCGTCCCTGAGTGCTTCC